>OX941081.1:159702869-162202869 GCA_954870635.1 Arctium minus
GGAGGTAAATAAATGGTGTTGTAGGTGGGACACAATCCAAAACAAAATGCATACCACATTTACTAATTTCGTAAAGCCTTTTCAACTCAAGGGACCAATTCATAATAAAATGCAAATCACAGGATCTAAATATGTAATTTCTCTTTTTAAAATTGTTGAGTAAAGTAAACTACAAATTTGGTCCCTGTGGTTTGTCGGAAATAATATTTTTTGTCCTTGTGGTTTTGAAATTACAAGATAACTATTTTGATTTGCAAAAACGTCCGGATCTGGTCTCTCTCTTTAACGGTTATTAAAAGATTCCGTTAAATGAAAGACATTTTCGTCATTTTATCGATTTTTTTTGTCTTTTACCCAATCAAAATCAATTCTATGGTTTTGGTCCCTGAGGCTTTTTGATAGGGTAAAAGACAAAAAATCAATAATTTAATTATTTTTTAACAATACATTTTAGCATTCGACATATGAAAAGCAGGATCGGCCCTGGCTGTAACACCCTCAAATCTGGAAATAACAACTAATTTAAAGTTTTCTAAATACATCAATAATTGTTTCATATACAATCACAATTCCAAGGTTTAACCTCAACACACACAATTTATTCTCTACATAAAGTCTATAACAATGACGGGTGCTACTAAAACCCAATAATAGTCACTATCTCCAAACTGCGAAAGACTTCACCAAATACTTACACTTGTGAAAAACTATAGCACATCACTTCATGGTACTGCTAGAACCAGACCCCCCAGCTGGAACCTGATGCACATGCCGACAAATAAAAATGTTAGGCTTAACGCCTAGTGAGCTCAAGATTTTTCGACATATATAATTTAATGGTTTAAAAGAAAGAATGCAATTAAAATCATAATCTTCCAAGATGGTATGTTTCACTTATGAAAATGACTCGTTTACCAATAATTATGCATTTTAAACGAAAGAGACACCGAGTTAATCGTTAACCAAACCAAACTATTTTACAGACTAAGATTCCATATTCCAATATAAAATGTTCTTTCATAAACTTAGATTTAACCCAAAACTTGCTCAAAATGAGAATAGAGAGGGCTCCCAATTTTATAAAACGCGGGTAAAAAAATTGTTGTATCTCGAAATACCCAACACGGGTGGAACATGATACACAACTCATAAACCATAGATGAAAATCTATATAAATAAATATCGTTGTGAACACGGACATTAGACCCAAAACTCACACGACCATAAAATGGACGAAATCAAATACCGAAACGTGGAAATGACGTATTTCATTCAAGCCTTAATATACACGGGGAAAACCCAATATTAAGGCCATCATTTACCGTCGACCACACAAAAACCAAAGTTAGCAAAATACGACATTAACATTTAAAATACCACGGATCGACGATGGGGAGACCCGTATACGTTGAGAGTAGAGGAACACACGAGTAGGCCGCCCATACAACGTACTCGCATGTCATCTCAACGTTTCCATCTTGGGTGGCGAGAACACGTGAATGGAGCCACCCGTGATGTTATTGGATTTCACCACATATCCCGGACTTAGTTCCCATGCCACCACCGACATCACAATCCTCGGACCGTTATGCCTCTGGCCATAATTCGTCGAGTTCCACCTCAAGGACTTACATACATGGGTGTCTATCCAATCTAGACGAGTTACAACTCGGAGGCTCGAGCCACCTATTGCCTACTCGCTAGCAAACCCAAGCGGTCAACGGTCAAAATCAACCTTACCCGCTTTCCCAAAACAGACAGACTTACGTGCCTATGGATCCATTACAATACTGTCTAACATTACATGACTCCAAACGAAAGACCAAAGCTCCCAAAACATGTAACTCTCAAATGACACGAAAAAGATGCGCCATCATACTCAAAACCCCACAACGGTTATTAATCCGGACAAATGTCCTCAAGACTCAATTTAGTCAAAACCGAGTCAAAGGCCCAACAATTTACGTAAACTCCAAAATTAAAGCCAATATAAACATCGAAACACGTTTGACCACTATCATGCAAACACAACGACCAAAAGTATGATCAACTCAAATCTCATCATTGGTTGAGGCAAACCATTTTTCAAATGAACTCTTACCCTTATGTTTCCAAAATACCTCATAACACAATAATATGCATTTTCCGGAAAGGTTTATAAGACCAAATACACAAAATGACACTTACATCAAATGGACTCCAATTACATATGTAAAATCATCAATGAAACATTTCAACATGATTTATTTAACAAAATTCCCAAAAATCCCAAAATGGGTGTTTCACCATGTTTATAAAGTTAAACATTTCAAAATAACCAAAACTTATCAGGTGATCAGCAGTTAACAATTTCATGTAAAACACAAAACACTTTAAAATAAACATTTTGGCATGTGCACCGTTTTCACAAATCAACTTAAATTTACCTTGCTAGATTTAGGCTAAATCTAGATTTTACTCCACTTTGAGCTCCTTTGAAGAAACTTGATTCTTTAAGGTCCAAAACTTCCATAGACCTAGATGCATAAATTTTCCACCATAAATATACATCCAAAACCATATAGAATCGATCCCCGAACACTTTACATCAAAATTTTCTATTTTGGTCAAAACCCTAATTTTGACCCAAATTCCTCCAAAATCTTCCAAACCGAAATTGAAGTAATAAAACACTAGAATATCATCAACGAATCACTTATGTCTTAAAATAAGGTTTAGAGGTGGAGAGGATAAACTTACCACTTAGGTTTTGATAAAAACCTAGAAAACCATAAAATGGGGCTTGAGGTTGAAGATGAAGATGGAGATGGTGAATCCTTGACCAAAACTTTCAATTTTACCACTTGATGGCGTTTTATCTCCATAAAATACAAGGATTTGAGCCAAAAATAAGTTAGGGTTTGGAGGGGAAAGAAGGAAAACGATTTGGGAGAGAATAGAAGAAGTTTGGATGAGAGGAAATGAGGAAAAGGCTGAAATTTGCGACTTAAGAGCAGTCTGCCCTCTTTGGCCGACATTGCCATCCCCCCAGCTCCTGTTTCATGTTGCGACTTTGCCCGGTGCGACTATGACACTGTCATAGTCGTCGGGCATTGTAGCCAAGCCCGTACCAAGCTCCGAAACTTGACTTTTTCAACGCCAATACCCCCGATACTCCAAGGAACTTCAAACAATAATTTCCCAACAACAGTCTCGTCGTTCAAGTTCCAAAAACGTTCGGGTGTCCTCTACTCACCGAAAATTACGGGTGGTACACTGGCCATGTGCATCCCGTGCAACCGCACAGGGCATCGAAGCCCATGGGGGCATCAAGTTGTCATCTATTACTAATTTTTTATTTAATAATTTGAGAATTGGACAACCAGGCTTTAACTATAAAAACAGACCAAGGTCTGGTAGTGATGGATACTGAATGCACATCGTGAACCGGTGAAAGCCCAACATTTTAAAAA
This sequence comes from Arctium minus, assembly GCA_954870635.1. Classification (NCBI taxonomy): domain Eukaryota; kingdom Viridiplantae; phylum Streptophyta; class Magnoliopsida; order Asterales; family Asteraceae; genus Arctium; species Arctium minus. Next base: position 159,706,322 of record OX941081.1, read on the forward strand.
CTCAAGCTGATTTTTATTTAGCATCTTAACGAACAAACACGAACAAACAAATTTTCTTAATGAACGAATATGATTACAAAAAAATTTCGTTCTTTTACATTCGTTCGTTTAGCATCTTAATGAACAAACATTAACGAACATATTTTCTTTACAAATGAACAATAATACAAAAAAAATCCATTTGTTTATCGTTCATTCGTTAAGTTAAACAAACGAACAAGAACACAAAAAAATTTTGTTCTTTAACATTCGTGTTTGTTTATTTGTTCGCTTAAGTTAAACGAACGAACACGAACAAGCCTCCCTTCGTGTTCGTTCAGTTTGTTTTGCATATTAAAATTTGCAATGCACATGAATACATCAATGTATCAGCGTAGTTGGAGCACGTTGCACAACAATAACAACATATTGTGATATTGCCTCATTTGACACTTGTTCTTTGCAATGCACAATAGCATAGATTACGAATTTTACAAGTTATCATTGTTCTTTTTACTTTTGTTTAATTTGAGGTTTGACATTACCACATTAGATTTAGACTTTAGACCTGTAACTTTCTAAGTTTTGCTTTTTGCTTACTATGATATTAACTTCGATGTAATTGACTATTTTAGTTAAAACTAATTATAGTTTTCCTTTTTTTTGAACGGCAAGTTAACACACGCAACGTTCCCGGGGTATCCGGGCTCCCACTTAAGGGTGCTACCCGACTAATCCCCGTCGATCACGACCCAACCCAATTAAGGGTACCACTATGTGGCAGACCCATGATCATGGATGTCACAGGATGCTCACCACGAGGTTCGAACCTGGGTAGTCAGGGATACCATCCACTGACCCCCCCCCCCCAGGATATTACCTTACCACTGGGCTACAACATGAAGAACAATTATAGTTTTCCTTATATTTTAGTTTTAAGTTCCATTGAAGTAAAAATTCTATCATGCTAATTTCTTGGAAAAGGGTTAACTGGAAAAGAAAAAAAAGAAGGAAACACGATCTTAATTCAAGTTTTATCCTTTTATCATTCTATATTTTGCAATTTGGGGTTTTGGTTTTTATGTCCCCCATTTGAATTTTTTCTAATTATAATTAATAAAAATCGTATGTTTCGTCGTTTCATTTGCTTTAAAAAAATAGGCGGAGGGGCATTTTTTTAGCATTTTCGAACAGGATATCAAAAACCTTAGGACCGGCTCTAATGAAAAGAAGCAGACTTCTTAATTCCTATATACAAACTCTTACTTGATTTTATTGATATGTCTTATATAAGTTACACTTTTGAATTTGGTCATCACTTTTCTTTACGAATTTTTTTTGTTTTGTTGTTTCATTTATTACTTATTTATGATCCTATCTTTAAAGAATATTATGATTCTATTAAGCTTAACTTTTACATAACTTAAAGAATTATAAATTTGTTTATCCTTTAGACAATTTGTTTTCCTTGGTCTTCATGTAAGCTATGAATTCTTGCTTAATGTCAAGTTGTTTTATAAGTTTCAGATGGTTATAATAATTATTTTAAAATGTTGCATCTTCATCTCTTCACAAAAGCCTTAATTATCAAAATTTTGTATTCATGTGCTTGATCCATAATCAACTTATCAAGCACATAATATTTATAGCATATTTTATTTTCAGTGTCACTCAAATAGCTTTTGTTAAGTTGTAATTCACAAATAGATAAAAAAAGATGGACGTTTAAAAAGGGTGTTTGTCAATTAGTTCAAAAGATGTCGTCAAGCAATCTTGTTGTCTTTTTTGTATTTTGATAAAAAAATGTAAAAAAAAAAAGAAATCAATTTCTAGTTTCTTTAAGATCACCGTCTGTAACTTGATCATCAAAGTGGCGTCATTGTCTGACATTGATAGTTAAGACATTTTGTTTGATTTCCAATGTGAAGCATGTGAAACTCCACACGTATTTAAAATCAAAGTGAAGTTTTTGAAGAAGCCCATCATATAAAACCATATTGTAAATGGTTGAACAAATGATAGTATTTACATTGCTTCCATGACACAATATTTGAAACAATGTTGAAGTTACAAAGCTTTCATGAATGTTGGCTAAAGAAGCTTCATGTGGGACACTGGCGGACCCAGAATTTTAGGTGAGCGGGTGCACAAACGAAAAACTTAAGAAATTAATGTCGATGTGTTTTTAGTCGAATTCCCCTATTGGGGGACTTTTTATGTTTTTTGTTGATTTCAATGGATTTTTTAAGATTCCGTGTTGACTCGATGTTTTTTTTTTATTTTTTATTTGAGGGGTTTTTTGGTTTTTTTTTTATTGATTTCAAGAGATTTTTTCGATTTTTTGGTTGGTTTCGAGAGTAAATTTTGGTTTTTTTTGAGACATGTGCACCTTTCACCCCTCAAAAACGTATATATCACGGAGCACCTCTGTAGTTAGCGGGTGCACCTTACACATACGAAATTTTTTTCGCCCTTACCAAACGAACTTGAGCGAGTGCAAGGGACCCCCCGTTGGAAAGGGTAGGTCCGCCCCTGATGTGGGAAGTTGTAAGAATTAACGAATTTGTATTGAAGCAAATCAAAACCATAGAAAAAAACAGACGAAAAATTTTGTCTACGAAACGGTTATGATTTTGGATAAGTTACAAAAGATTAAAAAATTTACAAATTATATACTATAACATTTATCAGAACACTGTTCATGAACAGTGTTCTGATAAATTACATATTTGGTCCTTCAGGTTTTTAGTAAATTACATATTTGGTCCTTGAGGTTTTATCTCCCTGTTAGATTTAGTCCTATGTTTGTAGAGTTACAGATTTGGTCCCTATAGTTTTATTTTCCTCTTGGATTTAGTCCCCATAATTTGTTGATTCCAAAATAGACTTTCGATTTTGCATTTGCGTAACATTTTGGTCATCAAAACTAAAAGTTGTTAGCTCCTGACCGTTAAGTAAATGACATTTCGATCATTTATAACTTTTTCATTTTCTAATTTAAATAAATAAAAGTTATATTATAAAAATTATTTTTATTATATAAGCATAAAATAAAGATCCCTTAACATGCATCGCATCTCAATGACTGTGTCTTCTCCAACCCAAAACCTTCCGCCTTCCCCATCAATCAAGCACATAGTCGTAGGTGATTCACGCACCAATTTTTTATTTATTAATAAAGTAATTTATCATAATTTATTTTATGTTTAATAATGATGTAAAATTTGTTTAATTCATATTTTTATTATAATTTAATTTAAGTTTAATAACAATGTAACTTTTTTTAGATTTAATGATGTAATGTACCATTTGCCAATTTATTTTCGCTTCTTATCATACACACACATCATCCTCATAGGGCATTTTGTAAATTATAGTGATGCTGCTAACAGACACAAAATGTTTTGTTCTCATAATTGGTCATGCTCAAATTTATGGTCTTAATATTTCTTTCCATCCGCAGCAACGCGCAGGCATTAATCCCACCTCGTTGGATACAAAATGAATATTATTTGAATTTTAATAGAGTTATAAATGTAAAATAAGAAAAAAATTATCTATCTGTTTTTCGGTTTAATTAAAACCAAATCAAATAAAATTATTATTATTTAGTTAACCAAGTCATTTTAAATTTAATTAGTTATTCAATTTCCCTTTTTTACCACCCTATAAAAATGTCATTTTCTGCTTTCAAAATTTCATACAAAAACAAGTATCGACTTCTTCAAGCCAATTGGATCAAAATTTCTTCTAATAATATAAAGAGTAAATTACACATTTCGTCCCTACGGTTATATAGAAATTATGGATTGGGTCCCCCAAACAAAATAATTACAGCCATCGTCCCCGTGGTTTCAATTTTGTTATGGATTGGGTCCTTTGCCCTAACCCCATTAACCTTAGTTCCATTAACTTAGGGATATTTTCGTCATTTTGATTTTTTCTTTAAAAAGGTAAAAAAAAACATTATATATATGTGTATGACCTTAATTCTGTGACTCTTCCCTCATCGACCAACTTCGTCTCCCCCGCCGACCATCTTCTCCGGTCTCCATCTACCACCATCATCGGCCCCCTTGTTCTCCTGTCTCCTTCCCCCATTTCAGCAGCACATCTCTATCATCTCCGCCAAATAGCAGTGAGCCCCAAACTCCATTATCTCCGGCAACAATGGTTTGTTTTAGCTTTGATCTTTGTTAGATTTCTGTTTTTAAAACACTACAATGATGAAAAAAATAAGGATATTGGTTTAGGAAAAAATATACCAAGAAAGTGAGTGCCATGAGAATTTACTAGAGATGATATTGGTTACCGATGATCCCTTGCTATTATTCATGAAAAGTCATCATGAAGGCAACACATCCTTCTACCTTACAAAGTACCAATGCTTTGGTTTTTTCCACAAAAGAAAATATCTGGGTTTTTTCAACACATCTTTCTTGGATTCCTTCATTTAAGAAAAATACAATAATCCATTGAGTTTTACCCAAAAAATATTGAGACTTAAGCAATAATTATTATACGGGTTTTTGATTTAATCAAGTAACTAAAATCATAATTATAGATTGAACAAATTTAAGAATAAAGGAAACTAAGGGAGGGATTGTAGGTATATACATAATATATGAACTCTGTTTCTCAGGTATTCATCTGGGTAGGGCATACGATGGGTCTTAATGAACTTGCAGACAATGATAGCCGCCGAGGGAAAGATGGAGTGTGTTGCGGTGAGTAAACTGAGATGAGGGAGGAGGGAGACCGTAACCTAAAATTCAAATGCATCACCCAAAATCCAAAGAGATCACTTGGTTCAACACCACCAACCTTCAAGATCATTGTGAGAAACTAGAGGGCTTTTGTTTTCGAATGAAACCAGAGAAGATACGTAGTAGTCTGGAAACTCGATGAGGGTTCCCGAACTAGAGATATTGAAACCAGAGGGATTTTGATGGGGAAGGATGGGGTTCTTGTCTTCTTGAAATCAACGGTGAAGGATGGGTATCGCCAGTCATAGGGTCTACACCTGTCTGTGTGTATATAATAATTGATATTATATATATTTTTTAAATATACACATTATATATTTTTTCAAAGAAAATATAAAAGGACCAAAATACCCTTGATTTAACGGGGTTAAAGTTAACGGCGTTAAGTAAGGGACCTAATCCATAACAAAAGTGAAACCACGATGACCATACATGTAATTGTTTTGTTTGGTGGGGGACCCCATCCAAAATTTCATATAACCACAGGGACAAAATTTGTAATTTACTCTAATATAAAACTAAATTGATAGAGTATTTATTTTGAATCGGAGAAATAATTTTATAATTCGCACCTGGAAATCCAATCTCCACCGTTGAAAATGAACGTCCCAGATCTATCTCCTCGGCCCGCCTCCATATCCACTTGATCGAAGAGATCACTTACACGTGTCGCTTAACCAGCTGTCGGATCAGATAGCAGTCCCTCTCTGCCCAACAACCAAAGTCGTGACATTCTAGATTGCGTTCTAATCTTTCGCCACGTGTCTTAATTTTTTCATGAAATGACAATTTTGACCTTGCTTCTTTCCGTTCGGCACTCCCTTATCATGTGATCAGTTATATTATCCTTCATCTTGGGTTTCATCTTCAGATCCAACTTCTTCCAAACTACACGTTCTTCTCACAAGGTTTGATTCCTTCTTCATTTCGTTATCTTCAATTCTCATTTTCATTTGATTTGGTTTGCAGTTTTTGATCTAGGTGTGTAGATTTGGTGTTGAAGTTTACAATTTCGCAATCGAATTTGAGTTTGTGTTAATCGATTTAGTTGATTTTTCTTCTTTCTTTTTTTAGGGTTTATATGTGTTCAGTGTGGTTGGTTGATGATTGAATGAAGATTTATTTCGATTTCACGGATCTTTTGTTCCAGTTGATTCTGGTCTTTTTATGAATCCCAATTTTCCACCTATGTTGATTGATTATTAGATAGCAGTTGTATAATTGTGTTTAGGTTTCTTTATAGGTTTCTGAGGACCAATGAAGCTGAAATACTTTAGCGAGCACTAGGGTTTCTAATTTCTATCCATTTCGGCTTTATGTTTATGTTCTCACGTTTTGGATTTTAAGCCTATTGCTTTCATGGTGCTTCCCTGTTACAATTGGTAAAGATTTTTGAGAATTGGATTCGGGAAAAAAAGTGTTATGCAACAAGAGTTTTGAAGGGTTTTTAAAGGATAATATCTTGTTATTAGTACAGTCTTAATGATATTTTTTATAGACTCTTCATACCATGCTAATTGCAACAAGATTTTCTTTATAGGGCTGTTCCATACAATCTTCTTCTTCTGCAAAATTCCAATTTGGAACTATCTCTTACTCCATTATCATCACTGCAGAATTTTGATGGTCATGTATTTAGCAGGGTCTTTAGGCATTTGACTAATATGATCACCACAAGTTGCTATTATTATTGCTCGTCTTTCAAAAGAAAAAAATGATCAAACCACAATAATTCATTGTTACTGGTAATGATGATCTATTTTGTTGGGGTCTTTAGGCGTTTGATTAATACTATCATACTTTAATTGCAACTGTGTGTTCAGTTGAATGTTTCTCCTTTCATAGAAAAGAGGAGGTACTATTAATAATACATTTCTGTGTTTGTCTATATGTCTGGTGGTTTGTTCATCATATGCTCTATGTTTTATGGTGTTATTTGTACAAACCCTTGTTGCTGTACTTTCCTTTCTTACATTTGGGTGTTCTTTGATTTCTCTTCAGGAGGGAATGCCATGTGGGTTGTTTAAATTGGAGCAAGATCTTCCCTGTTTTGTGGGTGGTACATAATTTAATTTGGTGAGCGTTGCACGAGATGAGCAAATGCAAGGGGTGTGGGAATTTAGGAAGAATGGAGGTAACAAGGGACAATTTAGTGAGTTCGTATCAATATTCGCTTATGCTAGATCCGGCTATATCTGTATGGGATTGTATCATTCGTAAGATGAGGTATTCCTTCACGACCGAGTGGGTGTAGGGGTGAAGAAGTTGAGTTTTGGTTTACATTTTAGTATTAGGCTTTGTGTTATTCTATAGTAGCTGCTAGGAAAGGAAGAAACAATCAAGAAAGACTGTGACTTATACTTGTTGGAGAGAGTTTTTAGTATTTTTCTTTTAAAAATATAGGTAGGATAAAGAGATGGATTTTGGTAAAGGTGTTAAAAAGGGCAAGAAGAAGCAAGTGAAAGACGAATTGGATCGTATGAAACAAGCGGAGAAGAAAAAGAGACGACTGGAGAAAGCGCTTGCAACGTCGGCAGCCATTATCTCGGAGCTAGAGAAGAAGAAACAGAAGAAGAAAGAAGAGCAAGAAAGGCTGGATGAAGAGGGTGCTGCAATAGCTGAAGCGGTCGCATTGCAAGTCCTAATTGGTGAAGACGCGGATGAGGAATGTGGTAGCAACTTCGATGATCTGTTTGGTAAGCGGCCTTATGTTTACAGGAGGAGTGGAAATGGTTGGGTATTGAAGAATGGTGGGTGGGGAGAAGATGGGTGTTTAGAGTATGTAGATGAGATATCTGCACAGGCTGTTAGAGGGCTACAGATTGCAGATGATGAAGATATGAATGTGAATGGGTTTGTTTTTAAGAGAATGGTGAGAGGGTGATGCAATTGGGTTTAATAATAATAATAATAATGTGTGTTTTTGTTGTATATACTTTGGGTGGTGGTGTGGTGATCTTGTTTGTTGAAGGATAAAGTGTATTATTAGGTGTTGTTTTTATTGTTATTGATCTCATAATTCCAATAATTGATGATGTATTTGTTACTCTCAATAAAATTATTTACTTATGCTTTTCTTATATAATGGGGGTGTCACTCTGTTTTTTGGAGTAGACAGGAAAATCAATTATTACATATTGTCATTTCTTTTAGAGATAGAAGATGTCATATTCACAAAAGATGTTTCTTGTGTAATTTCTTTTCTTTGATATGGGAAAAGGACTATGACTTGGATGGGTTCCAGGCTTTAAATGGGCTTATAAGCTTTGCAGAAATTGAAATCCTTTCTTGGCTTCTACTTATTGTACTCGCATTCAGTGCTGATTCAGAGATTTTGGTGATTGGGTTGGAAGTAGTAATTAGGTGTCAACATGGTTTGATAATATCATAATAGTTTCGTTTTACTTCTAGGATGATATTCCACAACAAAATTTCTTTTCGAAAGGATCCAAGAAAAAAAAAATTCAAATTAACTTCAACCACTAAATTCTAACCTTAAATTAATAAGAGAAAATTGACACCAGTCCTTAACCTTGGATTTGTTTCCTAAAACAAACTATCTACATTGTTGTAGATACAAGTCGAGTAGCAGGTTAATCGAGCCGAGCTTAAAAAATTAATACTGGGCTCGAGCTCGATTAACTTTTCAATGCAAGGCTCGAGCTCGATGCTTGTTTATGGGTTCGAACTCGCGATCGATTAACTCGTTTATCGGTTTGAACTCGATAATTTTTATATTTTTATTGTATGATTAAGAAATATACGAGCATATTTGGCTCAAAAAAGGGTATGCTCGAATGGCTCGGCTCGACTCAAAAAACTTGAATCAAGTTTTCGAATGAGCCAAGTCGAACATTGGTGTTATAAAGCTCGACTCGTTAAGTTAAACGAGTTCTATTTTGTGTTCGAGATCGACCCGAGCTCGAGAATTATTAAGCTCGAGCTCGAGTAGCTCGTTAAAAGTTCGACTCGTTTACACCCCTAGTTGTAGATAGTCTAACTTTTCCGTTTCTTGAAATTAACGCCTTCAGTTAAGGGACTAATCATTCTTTGGGTAAACTATAGCAACCAAAATAGAGAATATGTTGAATGTATTTGTATTTTAGAGGTTTTGAAGTTTCATTCTCTATTAGAGAAATTTTGGAGAATTTGTTTGAGATGCACTAAACATGCCAATTACATAGAACAAACCAAGTGAAGTGAAGTGAAGTTAAACTAGAGGTTCAAAATTCTTCCATTCCCGATTTTCTTCAAGCAAGAGCCAAAGATAGGTCACTAGTTCGACCACCTTCAATGCCACTAGTGCCACTGAAGCTTTTCCTAGCTTTTAACTTCAAAGCCTTGTGAGATTCATCGACATAACCCCAAGTTGGTCTAGACACCCAAAGGTATCAAAAATAAAATTTGAAGGGGACTTCAATCCAATCCATTCACCAAATTAGCAAGTCAGAACCAATATAGGTCGTCAGTTCAAATCTCCTTGAAACAACTTGTAGTTTTCATGACTGTCATCTTCGAGGCTCCATGGGATTAACTGAAAGGTTAAGAAAAAGGTAAGAACCCATGACTTGAGCGATCATCCACCAAGTTCTGCACGAGTTGGAACAACGGGAACTAAAAAGTTCCCAAATGGTGAATCAAATATTCTGAAATTCGCTTTGGACCCGTCTTTTTGAGCCTCTGCAACTGCATGATTCTTTGCCAGTTGAATCCTCGGATCAATGACCACTCTCGTTTGAGCCACATTAACCTATAGTTACATCTTGCCGATTCATATAAGCACATATAAAATTCCATAACAGTGTCAAAAGACAAGACATGAAAAGAAAACGCATACCGTAGGCTTAATTGTTGACGCTGAAACCGCATGATCTTTCTTTCCGGATGGTGAAGGGGTTACCCTAGAATTGAACATTTGCAGCTTTACCATCAAAACATGTATTACTTGAATCAAGAACAAACAATCAATCTATGCAATTAAGATTCCAAGGACAATGGTTGAAAAGCCAATTACTCGATTGATACGGAAAATAGTTAGAATTTTCATTTGAATTACCGTCAATTGGAAGCAAAACATCAACTACCAGGGAAATTTTATCGCCTAATAACGATCCATATAACTGAAAACAAAAATCTCTAATGGACCTTTGGACTAATCCTTCAATTCGAACAATTAATCATCTAGATCAACAAAATTTCACACAGAAATTGTAGTAAGATTGCATTCGACTAGTTCTATTCAATTAAAAGAAATACAATCAGTTGCCAGGAGCTGTGAATTTTGATGAATTTTTATCTCTCATTTAGATTTAAATTAAAGCCCTAAAATCAAACAAATAACAATAGAATTCCGTGTCGATAGTCAGATTTTGATGTATTTCAACCTCATAATGACTTATTAATGCAATTTCCACATTTGGCAGACCAAAAAAGTAATTTAATTAACCAAGAACAAGGTATGAGATAATAAAAACTAATAAGAAAACCATAAAATAGAGCTTAAATTGTGACGCGGATTACTGACCGACGAGGAGGTGGACGGAAAACTTTCCTCTTCTTCGTTTCAGGTTCCATTAATTTTCACGAGCTCTCCCAAATTCTCCGTTCATAAACCCTAATCGAGAGGTTGAAGACGATCGCATTTTAAATCACGAAAGCGGAAGAAAATTGCAAGATTAAGTAAGAGCGATGAAGGCCCAAATAAGCCCATCCCATTTAATATATGGAAAGCCCAATTTCAGCTAATTAGCTTCGGCCTCATGGAGTTATGGCCCATAACTTGTCATAAATCATAATCATGGTTCTAAATAACTCGTTATGTTACGTTATGACATCAAGGCTTGGGTTTGCCGTCACGTTAATCCATGTGGCTTCAGTCTAAGGCTTGACTTGCATTGTAACGCGTTATGACACATTATGACGCGTTATAATGCGTTATTTTGTTAGGTGCAAGATTATTTTTAATATATAACTTGAGAAATAAATGATAATTGTTTACAAAACCTAAGACTTAATAAACATAAAAAGGAACCTTAGAAAATATAAACCCTAAATTGGAAAATACTTGCTTCAATTCTCATACACGAAGAGTGGAATGCGAATTCTTTGAAAATTGAAGAAAATAGTGAGTAGGGATTCAAGAGATTTAATCCCAATTTTACTCTTTTGATATCATTTTCTCTAAGCCATATATATTTGGTATCAATGGTCTTCTTTTTTGTTTTATTACTTTATATGAATTTAATATGTTCTACTGTGATATTCAAAACACTAACACACAAGTGTGTATGTGTGTATATATATCACCTTAGGGCACGTCTTGAAAAACGACATGGCCTCGTCATAACTTGTAAAGCTTGGTACTTGACCTTGCCACCGCGCCACGTCTCGCATCATTTAGAACCTTGGTCATAACTACTAGAGCGAAAAGTTGCAACGGGGGCTGGGACCGGTTACGACAAGGTTGGGACCAGTCACATACAGCAATTTGGGACCAGGAACGAGTTGGGCCCGGCCCGACCCGGAACCGATTTTTCAATCTCTAGTTATGGGAAAGTGAACTCCTTTTTTTATTCTTTTGTAAAAGTGTTTTTTATTCATGAATGATGCAAACAAGATTGTGGGGGTATGTAATAAAAATCCAAGTCGTTATAAGAGGAATAAAAACACGACTATTGATCAATATTGTGAACATTTATGTTTGTCGATAGTCTTATAAAATAACTGAAATTTATAGTAATCTGTAGAATATAGATTTGCAATCTTGTATAGTTGCTTCAAACGAAGACATCAATGATGTCTCGCAAATGGTTGGACAACGTGTTACGTGTAGGCAATCCGTCTTCGCATCAACATTGTTCCGGTGTTTATGTTCTATCCATCTTAACACTTCCTTTACAACAATGGCATCTGCTATTAGGGGTGTTCATCCAAACCGTCCACACCGTACCACACTGCACCGTAAAACGCGGTTTAGAACTTTCACGATGCGGTTTGCATTTTTACCAAACCGCATTATGTGGTGCAGTTTACGGTTTTGAGTTATCAAACCGCAGTTCAAACCGCACCGCACCGCATATTTTATATATTTTTTAATTTTATATAACATATATATAATTTATGTAATATCTTTGGACTTTGTGTTTTGGACTTTTAAGTTTGATCCAATACGGAAATTGGCAATTGAAAACCATGAAAGGTATTACATATACAAGACATCATATGAAAATTCTTGAGAATTATAATCTCAATTGTCTACACACGTCTAATTTGGTTTGAAGTTTGTTATTTTACTTCTAAGGCTAATTTTAATTGTGCAACATGTATTTGGGAATCAGATTTATTGAAACTCTTTATTTTTCTGGACTACGAGCACTTTATCGTTGATTTTATAATGTATTTTAAAATTATAATTATTGGATTGTAAGCATAAAGTGCAACAATAGGTACAAACCGCATAATTAAAATGCGGTGCGGTTTGAAGTTTATGCAGTGCAGTTTGCGGTTTGGGAAAATGCTCAAACCGTATATGCAATACGGTGCGGTTTGAGGTTTATGCAGTACGGTTTGCTGTTTAAGAAAATGCTCAAACCGTATATACGGTGTGGTTTACAGTTTGGCCCTAAACCGCACCACGAACACCCCCTGTTTGCTATCATCTACTCCATCCTTGACGATTTTTGATCCAACCATATGTTTGTCTTGATTATGGGCTACACAAAAGAGAGGGAACTTAATTCATATTCACCTTAACCATGTTCTATTGGTGGTTGTGCCAATGCCCAACACCGTAAACATTACACATTACGTCCAAAATAAATGTTCGTAATGAAAAATCCACACAGTTTTAGAAATATATGATTATTACAATATTTAATTAACAAAAGGACAATCCTACCCCTAATTAGGTAGAATGGGAACTAGACTTTTATTTTTACTAGTTGACACTTATTTTCAGACAAACAAGAAATGGCTTCCTTATCTTGAGAACCATTTAATTTCAAGGCCTACCATCAGCCCATGTCAAGTTCAAATTATATAAAACTATGTCTTTATTTTGCTTTTTCTTTTCAAATTTTACATATATCATCTTCAGCATGATGCTATATTTATTAATAACAATCCATAGGAGTTACCCTATTTGACTTGTTAAAAGGTATTTTAATCATTAGTTAAATATTCTCATTGAACCATTTAATCTTGTAAGTTCTTTCCTTGCATAACAAACAAAATCAGAAGTGCAAATTATTATTCAAAGGCGAACGGACAGCTAACGTTGTACAAAGACCAGTTCGAGAAAAGCTCGATAAGATCAAAACTTGATCAACACAATCCGGAAAAGAAGGCCTAAACCGGTTCAGATCTGGTAAAAAAGATCAAACTGGGACTGACAGTCTAGCCTAGTCCAAGATTGATACGAAAGAAGTTAGGTCTTGGTCTGGCCCAATCCGGAAAAAACTCACTTTGGTCTTTTATAAAGAAAAGGAAAAACTAAACCAACTTAATATAAATAAATAAAAAGTGGCCATCGATTAAATGAAAAATGGCTCCAACTGCAAATTGTTTGCATGGGTTAGCGCAACTCTAATCGTCTGTTAAAATAGCGTTTTTGTCAGTCTTTAAACTTTAATCGGCTGGCAAACGGGAGAAAAATGGCAAACATGCCAGCCTCCTCTTCAAACCGCATAATTTTTTTTTGGCGTTCATGGTGACTAATTTGCAGTTTTTTATTTTTTGCGCTAGGGTTGGCGTTGCTCTTACAAATTGTCGGTCTAACTCTGATGACGTCACTGTCTTGTCTTTATCCGATCCATGCCGGACATCCGATCCAAATGTCCACCTTTACAAAAAGGTAGCAATTAGTTGCGGCATTGTTCACTGAAAATTACAATATTTAATTAAATAAGCAAATTTAATAAAGTCATTAAACTAACTCTGAATAATAACAAAATAAGGGAATGATTTAGATATCGTACAGAAATTGGTAGAGACTAAAAACAAAAACGAAAATTGCAGTCTTGAACCATATGTGAGTTGTTATTGTGTGAAAGCAGGCTCTTAATTTGTACTACAAAATAAAAATAAAAAACCCTTTTGAATGCAAATCTATCAAATTTCACACCATTTCTATATATATAACAAAGATATCTTACACTTCACTTGTTCCATCCAACAAAAAGATTGAAAGAAACAAATGGAAACAAGAACTAAATCTTGGGATTATGCAGGTATGATTCAATCAGCAATAAGGGTGGTGGTAATGGGGATTTTCTTGGGGTACATGAGCATATGGGTGATGATGCCTACAAACACATTTTGGCTACATTGGTTGCCTCGTATCCATTCCGCCACTCGTTCAACCTATTTTGGCCAACAACAAGGTTTGTGTCCTTCACTCGCAGATAGGGTATCAGAGTCATATGATAGTCGAATGGATACATGTTTTTCCTTGATTTCACTTTGTCTTGCTTTGATCCTTTTCTTTTTTTTCCTGCTACGTACTTTTTTATTAGTCTTGGTTCTTCTTTCCTTTTGGCTCACACTTTTGCACAAGTTGAGGGTCTTCAAGGAAACTATATTCGAGACTCAGGCCCTTCTTTCGAGTGGGATATAAACCGTTCTTATGCAGTCATTGCTAGTAGCTCGTTTTTTTAAACTAGTTTCAACAAACTAAGGTGCCGTTTGTTTTTTAAGAGGTCTAAAGTCTGAAGTCTTATTTTAGTTATGATTAATAAGAGGTGGTGTGTAATAATGTCTGAATGATTCAGACTTAAGAGCCGTTAAGAGGTTTTTAAAAAAAAAAAAAAAAACCCCTAAGCGTGCTATGCTAACCAGAACTAGGGATTTTAAGCTGCAACCTCAGGGTGTACAACCTAGGAAGCTGGCCGAATAGTGTTCATGCCTACGAGTTATCACCTAGTAGACCGGCCAAATACCGTTCAAGTTAAGCACCGTTGATGATATATCTTATATATGCAGGAGGGAATATTCTAATTTACACAACCCCAGTCCTCCTTATTGCAACTTTGGCATGTATATACCTTCACCTGGAAAACAAGTCTGCCCACCATTCAAACAATCAAAGGTAAACCAGTGATACCCTAATTTTAGAAGTTTCTAGTCGGCGTTACTCAAATCTTATTTTACCAAGTAAAAATTTATGCTTTTTACAATATGAAAACCTTTTTTTCACTCGCACACTTTTCATGGAGACAGACGCTCTACCATTGGGGTAAAGGTCAGTCCCACCCACCCCCTGGTGGAATATAAGGGGATTGTTTGCCTGTTTGGTTTTGTTTGGCTTGTAATGTGCAAATTAGAAATATAAGTGATGTCTCACCTTTCTTATGATGTTGGCAAGTATCTCCAAGAACACTCCAATGGCATTGTGGAGACGACCAGCAATCGTGAGAGGGCCTCTCGGGATTGTTACTTGGACAGAGCTATTGCTTCTCTTGACGTTCATGGCACTTTTGGTTTGGTCTACCTCAGCTTACATAAACGCCATGTTTGCCACCATCACGACCCAATCTGCATCCAGGATGGGAGAAAAACTGTAAGCAAATCTCTCTCAGAATACTCTTAATGTATACAACAACCAAATACAAATTAAAAAGATAACTTTTTTGGCAGGTGGGAAGTGAAGTTAGACAGTGTAGGTCTAATGCTGGGACTTGTTGGGAACATATGCCTAGCTCTTTTGTTCTTTCCGGTGACCAGAGGGTCATCAGTGCTTAGGCTTCTTGGTCTTACATCAGAATCTAGCATCAAGTATCACATATGGCTCGGACATATTACTATGGTTTTCTTCACTGCTCATGGTTTATGTTACACCATTTTTTGGGCTAAAACACACCAAATTAAACAAGTACGACAACCTCCTTACTCTAGTGTATTTGGCTTCACCCCTTGATATTAAATTGTGTATGTTTACCAAAGCGAACAAACCCAGTATATCCCACCTGAAGATAGGGTCTTGGGAGATGTACGCAGACATTACCTGTGTCTCAAGAGACAGAGGCTAAATCATGTATGTTTATCACTCAAAGATGTTGCCACTGTCAGGAGGGTAATGAAATGCCAGCTCATGAAAAAAGCTTGGCAAGCCCAAGCTCATCTGAGCATAGCCATTTGACTATCTGAGCAGAGCTCTAGCCTAGCATTGTATCGGCTTGGTAGCTCGTGGAACCTAGATGAGCCTACATGATCCACTTAGCATAATACATATATTTTCTAAGTTACTAGTTTAGACTCTTAAGGACTGTTAATTATTCCGTCCATCTCAAAATAAGTGTCCATGTTTCTATTTCAGTTTGTTCCAAAATAAGTGTCCACTTTCAAAAGGAAGGGCTTACTTTCCGATTCTATCCTTAATTATGAGATGAAGAAATTCATTATCACCTCTATTATAAAGGGTAAAACTGTTATTTAGTTAATTAAAAAGTGTAATAATTACACATTTCTAATTGTGTGCCTTTTTCATCATGGACATTTATTTTGGGACGGAGGGAGTATAATATTTTAAGAGATTTCTATATGTATTTTATTGAATAATTTACTTTTAATTTTATACAACCACATCATGAAGGAGCCTATATATCTCGAGCCAAGACTCTGGTTTATACAAGCCATAAAAACTAAGAATTTACGAGCTGAGGCTCGGTCTTTTGGCCAGCCGAGCCCAAGCTTAAGCCTATGATTTTTCACAAGCTGGGCTTAAATACACCACTTAAACAATCCTAAAAGCTAAGATCACTGATCTCTAATACAGATGATGAAATGGGAGACAGTTGGTATATCAAATGTAGCAGGAGAAGTAGCTTTGCTTACAGGAATTGCAATTTGGTTGACGACCATACCTCGTATTAGGAGAAGCATATTTGAGCTCTTTTTCTACACCCACCATCTCTACGTTCTCTTTGTGATATTCTTTATACTACATGTTGGATTTTCTTATTGTTGGATCACGCTTCCTGGCTTTTACCTCTTTCTCATAGATCGCCTCCTACGATTCATGCAATCCCAGCAAAAAATTCTTTTAGTTTCAGCACGAGTATTACCATGCCAAGCTGTTGAATTGAATTTCTCCAAAACCCCAGGTAATCTGCAGAAATTCCACAGCTTTGATATATTTAATTGTGCTCAGCTCAAACACTTTCCGGCCCAGGCTCAAACCTTCCAAGCCCGTTTTTAGTAAGCAAAAAAAATCCCAGGCAGGACCGACCTATGGGTGTGAAAATGGGCCCGATCAGGATTTTCCAGATTTTTTCAGGCCAACCTGACCTTGAAAAAAACTTGGCATGATCGGGCTTTTTGGGCCAGGGCTTTTTTTGTGCATCTCTAAGTTCAAGAATTACACCTCTTAAGAAAGAACAGCCAAAACATCATGTAATCACATTCAATATCATCGTCTTTTCGGTTTGCAGGGCTGCATTATAATTCAATGAGCTCAATCTTTATAAACATACCTAGTATATCAAAACTCCAATGGCATCCATTTTCGATAACCTCCAGCAGCAATTTGGATCCTGAGAAGCTAAGTGTCGTCATCAAAAGTGAAGGAACATGGTCACAGAAGCTGTATGAAGAACTCTCCCTGCCTTCACCAACTGACCATCTTCAAGTTTCTGTTGAAGGACCTTATGGACATGCATCAACCAACTTTCATCAGTAAGCAAAATATCAACATGATAATTTGAAGTTCAAAATGTTGATTAAATAGACATACGTAATGCAGGTATGACAAGCTCGTGATGTTCAGTGGCGGAAGTGGAATCACTCCATTTTTCTCCATCATCCGTGAGCTTCTATACATGGCTAACGAATCCAGCAATTCACCACAGGTTCTCCTTATACCAGCCTTCAAGAAATCAGCAGATCTTGCGATGCTAGACCTTCTCCTTCCTCTTTCAGGCACCAGCCATGATATATCTCGCTTGCAGCTACAAATCCAAGCATATGTAACACAAGAGAAAGGGCAAGCAACAGAAGAACAGCCGCTTTATCGAACCATATGGTTCAAACCCAGTGCTTTTGACGCACCAATTTCTGCAATCTTAGGCAGAAACTGTTGGCTTTGGCTGGGAATGATAATTGTCTGCTCTTCTGTCATTTTCCTTGCACTCATCGCTCTTCTTACACGATTCTATATATATCCCATTGATCATGATACAAACATGATATATTCATATTCTGTAAGGTCAGTGTTCAATATGGTATTGATATCCATGTCTATAGCTATAACTGCAACCATAGCTTTTCTGTGGAACAAGAAAAGGAATTCTACAGAAATGAGGCAGATTCAAATGACAGATGCATCAACGCCAATGACATCTCCAGGGATGAGTTCTTGGTACTATAATGCAGATAGAGAGTTGGAAAGTCTTCCTAATAAAACTTTCATTGGTTCTACTAAGGTTAACTATGGAGAAAGACCAGATTTCAAGAGTAAGCAAACTCACTTCTCTTCAATTACTATGATCATATCTTCTACACTATTTGCAACACCATATATCAAAAATATACATTTCATGTTATCCAATTGCAGAAATACTAATGGAAAGTGAAGGATCCAGCATTGGAGTTCTAGTAAGTGGTCCAAAGAAGATGAGGCAAGATGTAGCAGCAATTTGCTCATCTGGGACTGGGTTGTCAAAAAACTTGCAGTTCGAATCAATCAGCTTCAGCTGGTGAGCCAAATAGATCAATTTAAGCTCAAAATCATATATGATGTGATGGTTATCCAAAATGTACATTCTATCTAGATGGATGTCATTGTGTATTTTAAAAAGATGTAGAGTACAATGCAACATGCCTTTTTTTCTGGGTGTCAGCAGTTAACTTACCGATTCACCATCAAGCATGCAGAAAAGAAGGACCTCCCATAACTCCAGCCAAGAAGCTGGTAGACGGATCTCGGACCCCTCATGATCCTAAGCCAAATAAATAATATGTTTGCAGAAACTGAAGTTCGCAAAATTTTGGAGCAACAAGAATAATACTAAAACGGATACCAGCAATCTAGTATACAGATGTTTTGATATTAACAGCCTGAATGAAAACAAGATGATCAGAAAACGAAGTCCTGCCATGAGTAATTAATTTGCTCAGTTCCACATATTACAGTGGGGATTCCCAGAGGGAATACTCCAAATGGAATTTTCTTGAATTTGATTCAAAATGGTATTCAACCAAAATAAGAACAAGACATCAGACAGCACTGAAAATTGTCCTAAATACCACTGCTGATCAGTACCCTAGCAAGTTAATCTAAAAGTAATCTAAAGAAAGTTGTAGTAATAAAAAAGAAAATATGTAAAAAGACAAAAGGATCAAGAATTCAAAAATCTCCTATGTACCAATTAATGATCCCCTTGTCAAACTGACATGAGAAAAATGCAGACCTAATGTAAGCGCAAAGGAAGTTATCGTTCCCTTTGTAAATTATCTTTACGAAAATCTCCCTCCCCAGCTGACAAAGAGGCTGTATCCCTTTCAACTGGATCTTTGAAGCATCTATTTTCATTACGAGCATATCTGAAGCCATTATCATTACTACGGGGGTTGCGAGTCTTGAAAGATTCATCCACATCATACCTACAACGCTTCCCTCCATTCATCATTCCATATTTGTCATCATGTATCATGCTATCGTTACTATTAGAATCAAACTTCTCTCTATTCGGACCAAGCTGTTGAAATCTCCCAGGACGTGGAGTGGGGCGGAAATGATCATTTGACTTCAATCTTCCAAGATATCCACCTGCTTCAAACCTTTGGTTCCGGTGAAACGTGCTGACTGGTGACGATCTTCTGTCTCTAAATTGGACATTGACAATGTTCCGGTCATCAAAGCTTCTAGAGATGCGTTGTGGAGACATGCGACCCCTTGTTGGGGAGACAAGACCAGCTTCGATTTCACTAGAAGAACTGAGCTTCCGTAAAGGAAATCTCTCTCCCTGAAATCTTGCATCAGGTCTATAATCTGGACTTTGCCTTTTTGAATCCACATTCCTTTTCTTCTGAAAATGCCATGCTATGGGAGACCCTGATCTAGATCTTGACCGAGACCGTCTCCGAGATCGTGAAATATGAGCACCTCGATTGAAATTGGGAGAAAAACCACGGACTTTTCTTTCTGAATAAGATGGCTCGGGGTCATGGTATTCTTCCTGAGGGGCTCTCCTCAACCCTTGAAGATGAAATCCAGATCCACCCCTACATCTATCATGGCTAATACCTCTTGCCGGTGGTGTTCCCCTACGAATACCATAAGATTCATTTCTGTCAGATGGTGATGGTCTTGCATTGAAGGTCCTGTAAACCCCCCTCGGATTATAATTTATAGCTTGATCACCAGACCTCGCGGCTGAACCTCCAATAATATTTTTGGGCCTAGGGTACCCATGACTGCTTCTTGAATCCCAACCTCCCACCGAGGAATCACCCCATTGACCACTTGCATCATTTCGAGCATGACCTTGGTAAGATGCTCCATCCCTTCCCATGAACTTTTCTGGACCAAAATCCCTCTCAGCTCGCGAGAAAGAATCTCCAATGTTGTCAGATCTGCATGCAAGTGAAACATTAGAAGACAGGAAAACATGATATATTGGGTGTATGAAACACGAAGCAGAACAAAAGCGCAAAAAACTACCTGCTCTGTCGTATGCTTGTACCATTCCGGCGCATACCAAAAGATGTTGATCTATCAATACACAGCATATTGGCTCCTGGAAACTCATCATGGACATTTTTCCTCCCGGAAAGGAATTTTACAGAGCTGCCAACCTTTTCTTCTACGATAGCACATCGAGAATGTTCATGCAGCTGATACTCGGAAGCTTTAGATCCCAATAGATGATTCGGTCTCTTAGAGGCATCTGCTTTATCATCTTGTTCAATGTCATTGTTTGGTACAACACGACATCCATCTCCAATGGTTTGGTGATGTTCAATAGATATTTCATTCTTAACTGATTCAATAGTTTCAAAGTTATCTTCATATATATTATCAGACTCATAGTCGACACACTCCCTTTCCTCAACTTCATTCTGGTATCTAATTGGCTCTCTTAACTCACCATCTTCAACCGGAGAATCGTACCCTGCCTTCACTTTTTCCATCGTATTCCCCTCAGCCATGTGACCCGGCTCATCTTGGGAAACATTTGAGACACAGCAATCACTGAGACGGTCTTCTGATGTAAGCTTATCATTGCTGTCACCTTTCCGAGATAGACATCCACCTTGTACTACTTCAGAAACAGCCTGCCTATCATCAGACTTGCTGGAAGGCTCAAAGTACATCGGAAAGTCATGTACGGTATTTGACTCAACCTTTATAGTGGTTTCTCCTAATGAAACAGAGGCAGTTGAAGTAGAAAAGTTTTCACACTTGGCTGGATGCACAAATGAATCAACTACATCTGATCTACTTACACAACTCTCGGCATCTGATGTCTTGCATGTAATTGCCTCAACCACCTCCCTTGAAGAAGCAATATATGTTTTTCCAAAAGGATCGCCATCATTATTTTCTTGAAGACCAGAAATCTCTGGTTTGCTGAGGGGCACAACTGAGACGGCAGCATCATGCTTCCCAGACTGATTCCCACCTCCTGTAACGTGAGATATTCCAGTTTCATAGCCTTCTAAGATCACTTTAGTATTCTGCAAACTATCATCATATGCATCTTTTAAATAACTTTTTTCGGAAAGAGGATCAACAAGAATATCAGAACAAGGTTCCTCCCACTCATCCATCACAGTATTCAAGTCCCAATGCAACCGGACACCTTTTGAAGGAACAGCCCTTTTATCACTCCCACCATTCTCATTATCACAAAGGGTTTGTGTAGCAGGAAATGCGCTATCTTGAACTGATGAATCATCTGAGTCCATTGGGGCAATGCTCTCTTTTATACCATCAGTATCTGTATCTACTCTTGGTGTTGTGGGTTCTTCCGTTGCAAAAGACTCCATGTGACCAGAGCTATCATAAACAGAACTACAGCATGCAGCGGCGGCAAGAAGTTCGATACCAGAGAAGTCATTCAAATCAGAAACCTCTTTACCCACCAGCTTTAAGTGCTCATTGTTGCTAGATCCATTCTTCGACTTTATTGCCCAGATGTTGGATGGTGAATTTGGATGGCACTGCTGTCCTGAAGCATGTTTACTCCCCCCAAGCAACTCTGATTCTTGATGATGGGGAGAGGAAGTCTGAAGTGGAGGTGACCTAGTCCCTTCACCACTGAGGGACGGAGACTGAAGCAAAAGTATTCTTTTTTTTATAGGGACATCAAGTACTTCCTCAGCAAAGTGTTGACCAAGAACAGCTACACCGGACTGAAAATAAAACAGATAAAAGAGTAAGATTCAACTTTCATAAGAATATAATCCATACTTAGACTTGGTATGTGCTACAAGTAAATACCTTCTCATAATCAAAAACAAAAGAGTCCTCCACTTCATTGCTCAAACCAAGACCAATCTCAGACCTCCTTGCCCCAGGCCTCTTTGGGCGCCTCTTCGTGTTCCTATGGCCCTTTTTAACAGTGTTCCATGTCAAGTCCGAATTGATGAACTTTATAAGCTCCAGGCCCATTCTAGTATATCAGCTACTGTTACAAGGAAACAACTTATTATTAAACAGCATCACACCTTATTACAATTCACAAAATATTATTCTAAACAAATCAATCGACCCTGCTATCTGCCACAAGGTTCAAATATTGTGGATATCCCAACATCAAGGACCCACAAAAGCTGAAATTTTAACTTCAGCTTTACTATGAAGACCTATAGAAGATGGTTTAGTGTATGAACCAGATTTAGTATAGCTGTTTTAAAAAGCATCATAAACATTAGTTTGCTCATCACAAGAACAAAAGTTGGAAACTAAATTCGTCATTCGGTTCTATGGGGATCCCTTCATATGCAAAATATGTCCCACGAAGAAGTTTTGAGAAGATCTAAATATGTCTCCCTATGTGATTAGATCTGGAAAATCCTATGTGCAGACCAAGCAAAGATTTTCTTTTTTTGTTTGGGAAAACCGGAAAAACTTCACTTTAAATTGCAGTCAAGGTGTTATTTCGTTAACAGATGATGAATAATGATTTTATAATTGTAATCCTTCGTTGAGTTCTTTATAGATCTAGGAGTCTGGCCCAAAAATCAGGAGAAGTAGAATTTTCCTTAATCCGGTCTTCAAAACAAGATTCGACGGGTCGGATTCTTCTACGAACAATTAGTGAAACATCGTAGATCGAATCAAGAAGCTAAATCGAAAGCAAGACGACGTTGAGTCATGAGGCAAAATGAAAATTTTATGTAGTTCTTCGTGGATCTGTGCCTTACGCAGACGCAGGAACAAGTGTTCCTTCGGAAATCCCCTTAACTAATTTCTAGGTTATGATATTTAAACGGAAACAGACATCGTAAGGTTCTCCAATTCATCAACCCGACGCATCTTCACCAAACAAATCCGGAATCCAAGACATGTATTAGATCTAATCACTGAAAATTTAGGAGCTCCATCAGATGGTTACGTGCATCAGCCGCGAATCCTCTTCTTTCATCGAGAAATAAACCTAAAAACACTAAAAATTATAAAACTTGTGTTCTTTAAATACCTGAGTTCAATCCTTGAGCTGCTGTCAGATCAAAAAAAAACAAATTAAAAACGGCTCTGCTGGTCGATCTTCAAGTAAATCCAATCAAGGAAACCCTGGAATCGGTAAGCGATGACAAACGATCTAAACAATCATAAAAATCCTTGACGATCCATATTGAGCTTTAGATGAAACAATAATCGTTCGATTTGCTTGAATCAAACGCCAAAATCAGCCGATCGAACGTCGTTTTCTTCGATCGGCGATTAACTTTAAGAAATCCGAGTCTTTGGAAGAAATCGGAAGGGTTGCGATGCGATGCGAGGGTGGTGGATAAATGGCAGACAGCGGAATTGATTGAAGAAATCGACGTATTTATGGGGGAGGTGCTGCCAAAATACCCTTGAATTAATCGTATATCGAGAAAATTAAGAGCTCTCCAATTCTCCAAAATTGAGAAAATGGAGATTTATACAATATTTTAATATTATAAGTAATGATTTAATCTCTAAAATGAAGAATCTGTTGGAGATGGATGTAAATTTTTATGTAGATTTTGACTTTTATTTTCCATTTTGGAGAAATTTTGGAGATGATGTTGGATATGCTCTAAGTTTCTCCAAATTTGGAGATATCCCCAAAAATGATTACCAAAAGAGAGAAATGATTTTTTTATTATATCTCACCAATGAGAATCTTTGAAATGAAATGTTTAGGTGAGAGAAATAATATTTTATTAAATATATAGAATATTTTAACAATATAATCAATGATTTATCTCCAAAATGGGAAATCTCTTGGAGATGGATGTAAAAAAATTTTTGAAAATTTTGACTATTGTTTCTCCATTTTGGAGAAATTTTGGAGAATCTATTGGAGATGCTCTAAGAGCTAGTCTTATGTTGTATTTTCACTATTTTTATTTTTTTATATTTTCTTTTTTATATATGTTGTAAAAAAATATATTTTTTATTTTTCATATTAATTGCTTTTAGCCATTTTTTTATTCTTTTAAATAATTTACTAGAAGTGTACTCACGTAATGCAGCGAGATACATCACGATTTTAATGTTTTATTTTATTTTTTATTTTTTTTTATCGATTTACAGTACGATTTTAAATAATTTTAAGAAAGTGATAATGTTTTTTTTTATAAATTTGTTTAATTTAGACTTAATAATATAACGTTTTTTATATAAAAAAATTAAGTATTTTGTCACAATTCAATAATTATCTTATATATTTTAATGACATCCAGAAAAAATAACCAATTACATATTTAATAATATAATTAAAACAAATTTATAGTAATATAATATATTAATTAATAATGATATATGGAAAGGTCTGCATAAAAGGAAGACCCTGCACATACCAAATTGGTGGGTGTTAGAAGTCTGCAGTAGTAATATGTATCTTGTGCTTTGATACTTGTAAATTAAGAGATCTTTAAAATCTTGCATAAAATGATGGTACCTTATGCCTAATAATTTGTATTTAATAATTTTTTATTCGTGTTTTATAATATAGTATAGATACTCAATATCTAAATTATTTGAGTGTTTTTATTTCTAAAATGATTAACTTTTAAAAAAAAATAACTACTACAAATAATAATACGTATAGATCAATAGTGTATATAAAAATTTCAATTGTTAGTAAACAGCAAGAATATAAATTTTAAATTTTTTGAATATTTTTGGAAACTCATATTACTCTTTTCTAAATGAACGGATCAAATTATGGAAACCTACTAAATCAACCCTTTCAACGGATAAACTTTATAGATTTATCTTAATTTTAAAGATGATTTTAATTAAATAAGTAGTTTATTAGAGCATCTCCAACAGCTTTGCTAAAATAGAAAAAATTGGGTTTTTGTTCTCTAAACCTCTCCAACAGCTTTGTTATCTTATTTGCTAAAATAGAGAAAACTTGAAATTTTTCTAAGTTTAGAGAATTCTCTAAAACTTGATGATTGGAGAGAGAAATAATTATTTTATTCAATCTCACCAATAAAATTCAATTTTTATTATTTTATATTAAGTTTTTTTTAAAGTGTATTGGGATGATAAATTAGAGAATATTATAATAATATAAGTTGTTTTAAAGTTTCTAAAATAGCAAATCTGTTAGAGTTGAATGTAATATTTTTTAGAGATTTTTCACTTTTGATTCTCTATTATAGCAAACAAGATAGCAATGCTGTTGGAGATGCTCTTATCCTTGATTTAATACTCATGTTAATATTATTATTTTTTTAATTAAGTTTTCAAAATCCCACAAATCTGTAATAATAATATTGAGAGAGAAAAAATAAAATGAACCATAAATCCCACAAATACATGACTGCAATCAGGTTTATGGTTTAAATCATTTTCTTTGCTTATATATATATATTCTCACTAGGCTCTAGCCTAACACTTGTTTGGTGGTCATGTATGGCAGGTCACTCTAGCGGTGGGACACGTCGGGATTGAGCGGTCGACCTTGGGGTCGAGAGTGGTCTTTTTGATGATTTAGTGACCAATATTTGAAGTATATAGAGATCATACCTTTTGGGAGGATAGCGACACCCGACATTAATCTTGCTTATACAAGTTAGATTACTAGGTTGTCGAATTGTATTCTTCATTTGTTTTTGGGTTGTAATAGTCATACTTGGCCCCCGTATTGGGTTGACGTACTTTGGGTTAGATTGTTACACTTTTATCTTACAGGTCATTGAATCTTCCCTTTGGGTAGATTGGTTTCTTCCATTTACGGACGTTATATAGCCGAATTTTCAATTTTAAATTGACCCTAATTTTTAGGATGTTACAGAAAAAGGAACCCACAGTATACTTTAGGCGAAAGTGGCAGCGAAAGTGACGGTGTCACTTTCGCATGTCACTCTCGCGGTCGGGGTGCAATGCATAAATCTGATTTTCAGCCTTTTTATTCATTTGGTCATATCTTTCTCATCTCAACTCTGATTTTGACGATTCGTTTTGCTATGGTTTCATCTTTGAGAGTTTTTCAATGATATATTGTTAATATCCAAGAGTATTTGGTGTTGGAATGGAAGCAAAGGTCAAGAGCTCATCATCATCACCTCCATCTTCAAGAAATGTGGGGTTTTCTAGGTTTTCACCAAAACCTAAGTGGTGAACTCATTCCTATCTTTTCTAACACTTTGGTCAAGTTATAAATACTCCATTAATGACTTCCTAGTGTTTATATTTCTCAAATTTCGGTTTTGATGATTTTGGAGAAATTAGGTCAATATTAGGGTTTTGGGCTCAAAATGGAGATTTTGATATGAGGTGTTTGGGGGAATGATTTTAAGTACTTGGATATGCATATTTACGTTTGAAACTTGTGGATCTAGGTTTTTGGTCGAATTGCTTGTGGATTCAAGTTTCTTCAAGAAAGCTCATATTGGGGTAAAATAGATTTAGCCTAAATCTAGCAAGGTGAGTTCAAGTTACTTTGTGAAAAACTATGTACATGCCAAAATGTGTATTTTGAAGTTAAAAATATGTTTTACTTGGTAATTGTCAATGTGTTCAGTATTTTGATAAGTTTTCGTATTTGGTAAACGTGGGTTGATTTGATCTCATGAAATGCCATATTTGGGACTTGGATATTTTGATAAGTAAATAGCATGACTTATACATTTTTGGTGATTTTGTACAAATGAAGTCTATTTTATGATTTATGCGTTTTTGGGTGTGTTTGATTTCATAAATCATTTGGAAAATGCATGTCTCCGTGTTATGAGATATTTTGAAAATATAAGGGTATGAGCCCATTTGAAAGATCGTTTGTCCCAATCCATGGTGAATTTTGGGTTAATCACATATTTGAGGTATGTGACTGTGTAAACGCCGTTTAAATACATTTTATCATTTGGGGACCGTTATTTGTTAGCCAAATGGATTTTGAGCATTTTAGCTCGGTTTTGACTTAAAAGAGTCTTGAGAACATTTGTGTGGTTTTAATGGCTCAAGTTAGAGCCTCAATTATGATTTGCATCTTAATGCATCTTGTTGTATATTAATGATAATTACATGCTCGAGTGCATTTGTCATTCATGTGTAGTCATGTAATTTTAGAATGTGTTGCATTGGATCCATGAGCACGTAAGTTAGTCTTTATTTGATGGTCAACTGGGTGTTGCGGGATTTGACTCTGGGACTCATGCTTTATGACCTGAACAGTTCAAGTGTACACTAGGAGGGCTGAGTCCGGCTGTGTTATTGTGTTGATGGGAGTTTGGGGCATCCGCCGCTTGAAGGTAATGCCTTGGAGGTAATCCTTAAGTGTGTCGGTCTTTGGTGGTATTCATGGTAATATTCACTAAAGTCAGTTGTGTAACACCCTCAAATTTGGCAAGAGCGACTAACTTTAAAAAATTCAACAATACCTTACAGTATAATAAAATTTCTTACTACAAGACCATAATTGAAATACATTTCTAGGTTGAACCATCAACAAATAATTAAGGTCTTACACAAAGACTAAATAAAGTCGGGTGTTACTAAAACCCAATAACAGTCGCTATCACCATTAAAAGTGCGGAAGACTTCACCAAGCCAATCACCTATTCGAGCACACAACTAGCACTCAACTCTTCACAGTGATGCTAGAACTAATCCCGAAATGGAACCTGATGCACATGCCGACAAATAAAATGGTTAGGCTAACGCCTAGTGAGTTCAAGAGTTTTTATCATTATTATAAAGGAAATCGTTAAACGGAAATATTGCAACTTAAAATCATGATCTTTTACAATGAATTACTTTAAATACGAGAACATCCCGTTTTCCAACACATTTTATACATGGACGACTCAATGACAAAACATCATTTTATGAAATAATGCAACCCAACACTTACTCAAAACGCAATTAATAGTAATTGCTTAAATATTGAAATTTGAATAAAACTCTATAAACGAAACGACCGAAATATGAGTATCCTCAAGTCTCCAAAATTATAGCATATGGGGAATAACCTAAACTCAAAGCGTCACTGAAAACAAGGATAAAATTTAATACCCAAAACAACACCTTTCGGTGACGGGGGAGACCCGAATTCCATGGCTAGTGGTGGAACATAAAAGTAGGCCACAATCCAAGTTATTGAGCTCACCATACTAGGATAAAGGCCACGAACATGTCGGCTCGTACTAAGATGTGGGGGAGGGAACCCAATTATTCCTAGTCATGCTCATTCGCTAGGATTACATTTACGACCCATGGCTAGTATCCGGTCCCACAACCGTACCAAATTGCCCCATAGGGTACAATGTCTCGACTAGCTACAAAAGGGAGATGACCATCCCATAAAAACAGACACAATAATTACATCACGGGCCCAGGTCCGGGTATTGGACTCCACGATCCCTCACCGTATTGTCCTCGATAATCCCATGACTAATTATGGTCCCTGTTGGTCCCGAAGGTGCTTAACAAGTTTGTAGAAGGGGGGGGGGGTTGAATACAAACACAGAAATTAAAGTTTAATAAATTGTTTATTGATAAATCAAAATACAATTTACAAGTTTGTTGCGGAATAAGATTAAGACAGACTCAATCTAAACAAACTTAAGAAACACTAAGATGGTTGCACAAGAAATTCAGAGAATGGGGGATTTTTAGAGAGATAGAAAACAAGGGTTTCTATTTTGGAGTTCAAGGATTGAGCACACCTTCAGATGAAGGGGTGAGCTTCCTATTTATACCCTATGCATTAAATGCATGGCAGGGTACTTTACACGTGGCATTCATAGATTGGCTTTGGTAGTCTCACTTTTGGAGACATGCTTTTGGCCGCTTTATGAACAGTGTAGTTGACAGAGTTGGTGTACGATTTGTGGCAGAGACGTGTCCATTCTGACACATCGTACTGGTTGTGCAAGGTAAGACAAAAGAAAACTTGAGGCATAAGCTTTGTGATCGTTGATCGCTGAGTATCTCTTATTCCAGAGATAAAGAAGTTCAGCTATCGCTGAAGCTTTTCCTCAGGCCTCTTCGCGTAAGTAGATGTCTGATCTTCGCTGATATCCGCATCAGGTCACTAGTAGACTTATCTATTGTTCAGTGGCTTCGTCTTCGATTCAGCTATGAACTATGTTGACGCGAGACTTGTCTTCAGGGATTACGTTAACTGTGTTACATAGGAAACGATCAGTGATGACTGAACAGACTCAGTTTGATCGCTGAAAGTGAAACACATACATATTAATGTTTACAGAAAGGTCATCAGCGATAACTGAACAGACTCAGTCTGATCGCTGATGATAAAACACTAATACATATAATAACGTAATTTTCACTAAGTATAAAAGAGGGTCGTTATCAAATCACTGAGAGAGTTTGGATCAACAATCTCCCCCTATTTGATAATGACAAAGTAACAAAAGAAAATTACTTTGATTCAAAATATAGGAATAAAAAGGACTCATAGAATGCATGTCCCAATTACTATTTTGAGGGATCTTTTACAGTACTGATAGGGTTAAGTACATCACTGCTATTTTCATTTAATTCAGGGATGGAATTACAAGATATGAAAAACATTACAAGTGAGTAACTAACTACTGTAAGTATAACTAACAGATTACAGAGAAGAAAACTAATCTATCAGCTATTAAAAGAAGATTTGGGAGGATTGATCATATACTCAGGTATTTCTTCTCCTTTCTGTCTTCGTTCCAAAGATTCTTTACTGATAATTTCTTTAATTTCTTCAGCAGCAGGGAAGAAGTCACACCATAAGCATAAGAGATCCTTGAGATGATTCAGAGGACAGATAGGAATCTCAGAGATTCTTTGAAATCTGAGTTCCTCATCATCATCTCTGAAGAATATTCCATAAGGATTGTTGATTACTTGACCAGCTTGGAAAGGACCACCAGGAGGCAGAGATAAGTCCAGAACTGAAAGATCAGGAGGAGGACCAAACAGTGCATCTCTTGAAAATTTGATAGAAGTTTCATTCCTGATGATGGCGACATCTTCAGAGGAGGAGGACCCAATTTTTCTCTTGAGTTTCAAAGATTTGGGAGGAAGAGGAGATGGCAGCTTTAGTACAGAAACGACTCTATTTATGAGGGCTTCAAGAAGTCCTTCAACGTAGCCTCTGTATGTAGATTTGGATTTCTTCAGCGCATCCCAGAACTCTAACCATTCCGTAAATCCGAAGCTCTCCAGTTTTGATACGTACATTGCTTTTTGGGTTCCATCCTCTCTGGTAATCTCCATGGTCACTGAGAGTTGATCTTTCTTCTTGCGACCAGAGATAGTCACGGCTGATATTGGAAGAAGATCAGAACGATAATCCATCTTTTGTTTGCACCATTCGATAGACTTATCGTTGATCTCTTGTTCTTTGAAGCGTTCCTCTTCAATTTCTTTCAGTAGTGCTGCTTGAACTTCCACAGGTTTGCTTTTCAGCTTTTTGTCCTTAACTTGAGAGGATTGAATCTTTAAAGCGAGTTGGGCATCTCGTTTGCATTCAGCGATCAGCTTCTCAGCTTTGGCAGATTCTTCTCTTTCAGCTTCAGTGAGGAAGTCGAGCTCTGTGGATGTTTGAAGAGGGATTTTCAGCCGTTGACTTTCTAGTTGAGCGATCATTTCAACTCTTTTCTTTACCACTTCCTCTGACCAATGAGATGGTCGAGAGGGCCTTCCTGGATGGACCAGGGAATCTTCTTCTTCTTCTTCATCAATCTCAGCGATAGAGATTGGGATTATTTCTTCAGCGATAGCAGCTGGAATTATTTGTAGTTCAGAACCCTTAAGCAGGGGTGAGAACTATCTGGTTAGAAAAAGAAGGAAAGAAGGGATAAGTGTATTTTTAGAACGAGAGAGATAAAGGCTAGAAAGGAATAGGGGTTTGGAAAGAGTAGAAGAGTGGTACAATTGAAAGACATACCTGAGAAGGATGCTCCCCCTCAGATTGTGATCCAGTCCTCAAGCATTCTTCGGCGATCGGTTGCTTGTCTTTGATTTGCGAAGGAACACTTGAAGATGTATCACCTCTCACCCCTGTTTTGACAACCTCTTGCGAAGTTGTCCCTGATACGACGTTCGGCTTAGAGAACCACAGAGATTGGTCTTCATCGTCGTCGTCGTCATCGGAGGGCTGATCCTTTTCTTGATCATCAAGATCTAGATCATCTTCCTCTTCATCGTCTTCTTCCTCATCCTCTTCAAAGAGAATGGAGTGAATTGATGATTCTTTTGCCTTCTCCCCCTCAGATTGAGAGGGAGGTTCCTTTGGAGTCTTAGCTTCCCCAGCAGCAGCAATAGAAGTTTCTTCAGTTTTCTCCCCCACTTTGTCATTATCAGCGGTAGGGGATTGTTCAGCTGCTGGAGTAGCTGTTGAAGCTTTTAGCACTTGAACGTCAGCCTCCAGACGCTTAATCCGGTCTTCAACCGCAGGGATGTCGCATGTGGCATCATGAATGAATTCCACAGCGATGTTGAGGTTGGTACGATCATCTTCAGTGAAGGAGGGAGGCAGCGCTGGAGCTGGTGCATTCACTTTCTGTAGAATTTGCTGAAGAAGGGACGTGCAGAGGTCAACCTTTGAAGAGAGACCCTGAACTTCAGCGGTAAGAGACTCAAATAGCCCTTGAAAGAGTCGAGAGGACTCTCTGAGTTGGACGACTTGTTCTTCAACAGCTGAAAGTTGAGAGTTCTCAGCTTTAGATGAGCAAGTGGCGGTCAACTTCTTCAGCTCCTCACCAGCCTGATTTACGGCGCTGGTGGTTTCATTGATGGTGTTGGTGAGTGCGTCCACCTTTTCTCCTAGACTGTTGACATGCGTGTCAACATACGCCAAGCTAGGACCTGAAAATAATGTTAGTTCAGATATGGGCTTATTTGGAGAGGGGGGGAGAGAAGTGTTTAGGATTATAGGTGTACCTGACGTATCAAACATTTTGTAGAACTGCATAGATTCCTCAAAAGTTTGATGCTCAGGTCCTATAGGGAAAGAAGAGGTGGCGGGTTCAGAGACCAAGTGAGGAGAGAAGGGAAGAGTTTTGGGGATAGAAGTAGGGATGGGGTTAATCTCAGTGAATGAGATAGTAGGTGGGGTTACTGATGATGTGACAGCGAGTGAGATCGCTGACACGGCAGTATGAGTGACTTCTGAAGTTGTGGAGGAAAGACCCACAAAAGCATCTAAGGTAGCTTGTTGAGAAGCTCCCTCAGGTATAGTACTAGAGGGTGTACTTTCCTTAGTCTTTTTGGCCTTTTTGGAAGGACCAATCGGACCAGGTGATGGTCGTTTAGAAGTAGTGGTAGCGACAGGGATAGAAGACGAAGGAACCGTCTGCGTGGTCGCTGAAGATGAAGAAGAATGGAGAGAGAGACGAGAGCGAAGGAGAGAGATACTTACCTCGTCGGCGAGTGGCTTGACCTCCAGTGATCGTTGACCTACCCTGGCAAAGGTGCCATCATCTTTGGTGGGATAGGTGTTGGGATAGAGGAACTTGATATACGTACATATGAAACGTACGTATGAGATCTTGGGATCTCGTTCAGGCTTCTCTAATCTCGACCTCAGATCTTCAAAGATGGCTGTGGCGTAGTCAAAGTTTTGACCAGCGATAACGGAGTAGGCCATCTGCAGTTGTGTTTTGCTGGCTTGATCCAGCGAACCACTCTTCCCACTCATGCACTGAATTATGTGCGAGAAGATAAAGTTCAGTTGTGATGGCATCTGAGCTTTTAGGATCTTGGTGAGCTTCTTGTTGGGAATAGAAGATCTTGGTTTGTTTTCCCAACAATAGCCCATTGCGTCCAGGAATGATATCAGCTCATCATCAGTGGGGAGTGCGTCGAACCCACTCTTTGGTTTGTCAGGGAATCTTAAAGATTTCCTGAGGCTAAGAGCGGTCATACTCCCTGGCCCTAATTCCGTGCTGAACGAGATAGCAGGGACTCGTTCGCCTTTCCTGTTGGTAAGTTCAGTTGCATCAGCAGTGAACCAGAACTGCTGAAGTAGAGTCTTGGAGGGCTTAGGATCCACAGTGATCGCGTAAGCTATGCATGACTGCTTGAGGAAATCAGCAGCTTCCACCAGATGTGGGTATTTGTCAGCTTTGAAGTCGAGTCTGGCCAAATGATTACATTTAGTAATCTCAACTTAAGTGAGAGCGAATCGTACATGCTTGGAAGCAACGATTGAAGACTGTGTCATTTCTGTTATGGAAAGAGGCATAATAGAAGAAATGATTTAGATTAAAAATAATATGATTACCAGTTTCCATAGAAGAAGGGAAACTGGAAAACTATCAAGTTATTTTTAAGAGAAAAATAGTGTTCTGGGTAGAAAGAAGGAAGAACACTTTAAAACCAAAAGGTTTTTATTTAAAAACATAAAATCAGAAAGAATGATCTTTAGTTTTAAAAAACGTTTTATAAAATCCATAGAGAGCGAGTAGGATTTTAAAAAGAATAAAAAGCATACGAACAAAGCATATAAATATGAAATAAACCTGTGTATCTTGAAGAAAAAGAGTTGCAGATTCAATATTCTGGGTTTACTTGCTTGAGTGTTCTTGAGAGAATGCTTCTTGCTTTGAAGGTTTTGAAAGCGTAAACCGTATAAAGGAGAAAAGAATTCCTTTTATACGAAGAGAGAAGAGAGAGAATGAAGCGGGAAAAGAAAAAAAAATCATCATGACATTGACACGTTCCACGAAGTTGATTGGATAGAAGGGCAACGGACGAACGTGTCAGAAAAGGCATGTCGTGGATTGTCGGTTCAAATGACGTCATAGAAGAGAGAGACTGTACATTTGTCCGTTTTTGAAATGATCACTGAAGAAAAGTCAGCGATAGATTTTCCTTTTTAAAAGTATCCCTTTTAGAAAAGAGAGGGATAGTTTTTCCTTTTAAAGGATCACTGACTAGAAATATCAGTGATTAATGTATTTTTCAAAAAGCTTTTAATCATTTGAAGAAAGTTCAGTGATTAAAGTTTATAAAAAAAACATCTTTGAGGGAAAGGAGAAAACATACCTGAGAGTCAGAATGTTTATCAGAGAGAATGATGAGGGGAACTTTTGATTACTAACATAATACATGAACGCTGAAGAATTATTCTTCGAGGTTCAGCATTCCAAGCTCACTAATGAGAAAGTTGAACCTTGTCTCATCAAGAGGTTTGGTGAATATATCAGCAAGTTGAAAGTCAGTAGGGATAAAGTGAAGTTCAATATCACCATTCATCACATGATCTCTGATAAAGTGATATCTGATCTCTATGTGTTTTGTCTTTGAATGTAGCACTGGATTATTTGCTATAGCGATAGCACTAGTGCTGTCGCAATAGATAGGAATCTTTGACAGTTGAAGGTCATAATCTAATAGTTGATTTCTCATCCATAAGATTTGAGAACAACAGCTTCCAGCGGCTACGTATTCAGCTTCAGCTGTGGAAGTGGACACAGAATTTTGCTTCTTGCTTGTCCAGCTTACCAGCTTTCCTCCCAAGAGTTGACATCCACCAGTGGTACTTTTTCTGTCAAGTTTACAGCCTGCAAAATCACTATCAGAATAACCAGTTAGATCGAACCCTGAGTCTTTGGGATACCAAAGACCGAGGTTAGGAGTTCCTTTCAGATATCTGAAAATTCGCTTTACAGCGATCAGATGGGATTCCTTGGGTTCAGATTGATAGCGTGCACATAAACAAGTAGAGTACATGATGTCAGGTCGGCTTGTTGTAAGATACAGCAATGAGCCTATCATTCCTCTATAGGCAGTGACATTAACAGGTTTTCCAGATGGATCCTTGTTAAGTATCAGCGGTGGTGCCATAGGAGTTTTCATTGCTGAAGTTTGTGTGAGTTCAAACTTCTTTAGCATATCTTTAACATACTTACCTTGGCAGATAAAAGTACCTTTGTCAGATTGTTTAATCTGAAGACCAAGAAAATATGTCAGCTCACCCATCATACTCATTTTATATTCTTTCTTCATTCTTTCAGCAAAGCGAGTACAAAGAGATGGGTTAGTAGAACCAAATATTATGTCATCGACATATATTTGTACAAGAATTATATGACCTTTTATCTTCCTGAAAAATAACGTATTATCAATCTTGCCACGTTCAAAATTTTCAGAGATAAGAAAAGATGAGAGAGTGTCATACCAAGCACGAGGGGCTTGTTTTAGACCATAGAGAGCCTTATCCAATTTATAAACATAATTTGGATGCTTAGGGTCATAGAACCCTGGTGGTTGTTCTACATAAACTTCTTCATTCAGCTTTCCATTCAGAAAAGCTGATTTTACGTCCATTTGATAAACGATGAAGTCTTTATAGACTGCATAAGCTAAGAATAGTCGAATTGCTTCGAGCCTGGCCACAGGGGCAAAGGTTTCATCATAGTCTATGCCTTCCTCTTGTCTGTATACCTGAGCAACAAGTCGAGCCTTGTTGCGGGTTACAGTTCCATGTTCATCTAACTTGTTTCTAAACACCCATTTGGTGCCTATTACAGTTTTATCAGATGGTCTAGGAACGAGATTCCAAACTTTGTTTCGAGAAAATTCAGTCAGCTATTCTTGCATAACGCTGACCCAGTTTGGATCTCTGAGGGCATCATCAGTCTTCTTTGGTTCTATTAAGGAGAGAAAGTTTACAAAGAGACAGATATTACCTGAGCTTCGTCGTGTCTGAATACCTGCATCTGGATCACCGAGAATTTGATCTATTGGGTGATCTCTTGTCCATCGCTGAGCAGGAGCATGATTGCTTAACTCAGAGGTTGGATCAACAATTGGAATGTTTACTGATGAGGATGTTTGAGGTTCATCAGCAATTAACTGTTGAGTAGGTTCACTAGAGAGGTTTCCAGATGAAGGAAAATTTGATGGAGGTAATGTGTTTAGAGGTTCAGCTGAAACCCATGAGGTGGATTCAGCGGTGGGAGGTATGATACTTGGTTCTTCATCAGCAATTGGAGTTTCAGTGTGCTGATGGTTTGAGAAAGGTTCAGTTTCTCTATAGTGAGAGATCATCCAAGTATTCAGTTCTTCATTTTCAGCGATTGGTTTAGAGTTCGCTGAGCGCGTTTCATCAAACGTGACATGAATGGTTTCTTCTACGGTTTGTCTTCTTTTGTTGAAAACTCTGTAGGCTTTGGAGATGGAGGAATATCCTAAAAATATTCCATCATCGGCTTTTGGGTCGAACTTTCCAAGTTGATCTTTGTTGTTTAAGATAAAGCACTGACAACCAAAGATATGAAGAAAGCTGATAGAAGGCTTCCTTCCAAGAAAGAGTTCATAAGCTGTCTTCCCAAATCGTTTTATTATCAGCGATCTGTTTTGAGTAAAACATGCAGTGTTTACAGCTTCTGCCCAAAATTGAGTAGGGAGGTGAGAATCGCTGAGCATTGATCTAGCAGCTTCTATGATCGTTCTGTTTCTTCTTTCAGCGACTCCATTTTGCTGAGGTGTTCTTACTGAGGAGAAGTTGTGAGAGATTCCCTTGTTCTCAAAGAAATTGTTCAGGGAACTATTTTTGAATTCAGTTCCATGATCACTTCTTATTGATCGAACAGTAAGATTATTCAGCACTTCCATCTTTTTGACAAAAGATATTAGTTCTTCTGGAGTATCACTCTTGCAGCGAAGAAAGATAACCCAGGTGTAGCGAGAATATTCATCTACAATGACAAGCGTATATTTCTTTCCAGCTATTGATTGGATATTGACAGGGCCAAATAGATCCATATGCAAGAGCTGAAGAGGACTTGTCACTTAGGAAACTTGTTTCGACTTGAAACTAGCTTTTGTTTGTTTTCCTTTTTCACATGCTGAGTAGAGAGATTCTTTAGCATATGAGTGCTGAGGAAGACCAGAAACCAGTTCCTTAGATGAGAGAGAATTCAGGGTTTTGAAGTTTAGATGAGAGAGCCTTTTATGCCATAGCCAGTTGACATCAGAAGAGGCCTTAGAGAGAAAACATAAGTTTTCAGTGATAGCAGAGTCCATATCTATTACATAGACATTTTCTCTTCTATAACCACTGAGAGCAAGTTTTCCTTTTTCATCTACCACTGAACATGCTTTCTTAGAAAAGCGAACTTCGTAGTCTTTGTCACATAGCTGACTGATGCTTAGAAGATTGTGCTTCAGTCCATCTACATAAGCGACTCTTCGAAAGGTAGTTGTCCCATTGCTGAGGACACCAAACCCACGGGTAAATCCTTTTCCATTTCCACCAAAGGTAACAGAGGGGCCTTTCTCTTCCTTGTATTCAGTGAGCAGGTTTCTTTGTCCAGTCATATGACGAGAACATCCGCTATCGAGATACCAGATGCCCTTTGATCCCTGCATACATAAGGAAGATTAAGCTTTGTTTGGTACCCACTTTTCAATGGGTCCTTCAGAGTTAGTGGATAAGGAAGATTCAGCAGTCTTCACCGCTGATGAAGATTCAGCTTCAGTGGTAATCTTCACTTTGGTTAATTTCTTAACCTTAGTGATATTTTTCACTTTGGTGACTTTATTTGCCTTAGAGGCATTTTTCTTCACTTTGGCTGTTTTATCAGCTTCGGTGGTATTTGGACACTTGCTCGCAATATGGTCAGTGAATCCACAGTGATAACATTTTCTATATCTGATGGTGGTTTTATAACCAAAAGGTTTTGAAAACTTAAGATGAGCAGGTCCAGCTCCAAGAATGCCTTTAGCACGAGATCTGGGAGGAATTTTTATTTCTTCAGATTTCACGGGCTTTAGATCAACCTTTAGCTTTGGAGGACAGATATCAAAGATTTCTGTCACTGAGCTAGAAGGTTTATCCACTGAAGGTTTGGAGGGAACTTTCAGTTTGGTTTTCTTGGAAGCCTTCTGAGGGAGAGTAGACTTTCCTTTATCTGCAGGCTTAGATCTTTCAGATATCTCCTCAGGGATGGGATTAGAAGAAGAACAGGGATAGAATTGTTTATAAGAAGTGTCAAAGAAAGATGTGACAAAAGTTCCAAACTTAAGCGAGGAACTTTCTTCTTTAGGATCATCCTGTGGTGTCCAAAAACCAAGACCAGTTTTATCACTTTCAGGAGTTTGAGCATTTATTATCTCAGAGATCTTTGTTGATGATTTGCACCATTTTTCAACATGAGCCTTTTCTGCTTTTAGAGCAGCGATGGCTTGTTCGCGTTCAATGCTGATGATTTCATTTATAATGACTTGATCTTTTAGCTTTTCTTCTAAAAGATTTAGTTCACTGATCTTTTCATGACATTTCTCTAGCTCTTGTGTTAAATAAACATTTTTATTTTCAGCTTGAGTTTTGTCATTTAGAGCATTATAAAGGTCAATCGTCAGCACATCAACAGCGCGACTTCTCTCAGCTTCAGGCAGAGAGGGATTTGTTGAGATAGATACCTGAGATGATATGTAGCTCATAGAAGGTTCAGATGGTTCTTCTACTTCTTCTTTAATCTCAGCCATGAGGCAAAGATTAGCGACTTCTTCTTCATCAGAAGATGATTCTTCTGATTCAGCCCAGTCATGTTCTTCAGCGATGAGACCTTTACCTTTTTGCTGATAGCTTTTCAGCTTTTGATATTTGTTCTTCAGCTTATGGTATTTGTCATCACTGGATCTTCTTGAGATAGAAGGTTTGAAGACCTTTTTAGACCTGCACTCACTAGCAAAATGTCCAATTTTTTCGCAGTTATAGCAAGTGGCTGTAGCCTTATCAACCGGAGTTGATTTTGGCTTTTCAGTAAGAGAGAGAGGTTTACTTCTTCGGAAGTTACTCTTTCTTGCAAATCTCTTAAAAGAGTTTGTCAAGAGTGCTAGGGACTCATTAAACTCTGAAAGATCAGGGTCTGATAAATCCTCAGATTCAGAATCTAACTCAGTGATGGTGAGAGTAGATCGCTGGGATGGAATTATCTCTGATGAGACTAAAGCAACAGCAGTGCTTTTGGAGTCTTTAGAATCTTTTACAAGATTCTTCTTCAGGAGATTAGATTGCTCATAGTTGAGCAATATTCCATACAGAGTGCTAAGAGAGAGAGTATGTAAGTCTTTTGTCAGCTTAAGACATATTGAATAACTGTCCCAGCTTTCAGGAAGACTTTCCAAGAATTTTGTTAGGACCTCAGAATTAGAATAGGTCCTTCCAACAGTTCTTAGGTCAATGATCAGGCAGTTAAACCGCTGATGAATGTCAGAAAGAGATTCATTCTTACCAGCGATAAAACTTTCATACTGTCTTACCAAGTTAATCTTTCGGGTCTCTTGGATTTCAGTGGTGCCCTCATATTGAACACATATGGTTTCCCACATTTCTTTAGAAGTTTTTAGATGCATGATGGAATGGAAAACTTCATCAGGCAGAGCCATTGATATAATGGTCTTTGCTCTTGCATCTATGCCTACCTTCTTTTTATCTTCATCACTCCACTGTCTTATTTCCTTAACGACATATCGTTCAGGGACAGCTTCAGTGGTGGCAGTAGCGGGAACCGCAGCTATAATTCTAACAGGTTCATAGGGTCCGTTTTCTATATATTCAGGTATAGTAGGATCCGCACCTTCAAGAAATAGCATCATTCGATTTTTCCATAGAGAAAAGTTATCTCTGCTAAATCGAGGAGGTTTAGAAAGTGAACCATTATCATAGTAGTTTGTGTTTGTGTTTAGTGCCATTTTAGAATAGCAAGGAAGAGTATACAGCAAGATCTTGTTTATTAGATTTAAACAAACTGCTCTGATACCACTTGTTGGTCCCGAAGGTGCTTAACAAGTTTGTAGAAGGGGGGGGGGGGGGGGTTGAATACAAACACAGAAATTAAAGTTTAATAAATTGTTTATTGATAAATCAAAATACAATTTACAAGTTTGTTGCGGAATAAGATTAAGACAGACTCAATCTAAACAAACTTAAGAAACACTAAGATGGTTGCACAAGAAATTCAGAGAATGGGGGATTTTTAGAGAGATAGAAAACAAGGGTTTCTATTTTGGAGTTCAAGGATTGAGCACACCTTCAGATGAAGGGGTGAGCTTCCTATTTATACCCTATGCATTAAATGCATGGCAGGGTACTTTACACGTGGCATTCATAGATTGGCTTTGGTAGTCTCACTTTTGGAGACATGCTTTTGGCCGCTTTATGAACAGTGTAGTTGACAGAGTTGGTGTACGATTTGTGGCAGAGACGTGTCCGTTCTGACACATCGTACTGGTTGTGCAAGGTAAGACAAAAGAAAACTTGAGGCATAAGCTTTGTGATCGTTTGATCGCTGAGTATCTCTTATTCCAGAGATAAAGAAGTTCAGCTATCGCTGAAGCTTTTCCTCAGGCCTCTTCGCGTAAGTAGATGTCTGATCTTCGCTGATATCCGCATCAGGTCACTAGTAGACTTATCTATTGTTCAGTGGCTTCGTCTTCGATTCAGCTATGAACTATGTTGACGCGAGACTTGTCTTCAGGGATTACGTTAACTGTGTTACATAGGAAACGATCAGTGATGACTGAACAGACTCAGTTTGATCGCTGAAAGTGAAACACATACATATTAATGTTTACAGAAAGGTCATCAGCGATAACTGAACAGACTCAGTCTGATCGCTGATGATAAAACACTAATACATATAATAACGTAATTTTCACTAAGTATAAAAGAGGGTCGTTATCAAATCACTGAGAGAGTTTGGATCAACAGTCCCAACATAGAAACAATAGCCCTTTTTCTTAAAATAATAAAGACCGACTCATATGCCTATGGATCCATTACATTACAGTCTAAAACAATACATGACTCCAATTGAATGACCAACGCACTCAAAGCATGTAATTCTCAAAGGATGCGTAATAACCGCCATCATACTCAAAACTCCACGACGGGCTATTAAACCGGACGATTGTCCCCAACACTCATTTTAGTCAAACCGAGCCAAAGCTCAACAAAATTGCTTTTTCGTGCAATAGATGTCGGTGTAAACAATAAAACACTTTTAATCAACGGTTATGCAAACACAAAGACCAAAAGTGTGATTAACCCTAAACTCCTCATTGGTTGAAACAAAGAGTTTTCCAAAAGGACTCATTCCCTTTATTTTTCCAAAATGACTCATAACACAATGATATGCATTTTCCAAACGGTTTATAAAATCAGATGCACCGAATGGACAATTACTTAAAATGACATCTAATTGTATATTAAATCGTCAAAGAAACATATTAAAATGATTTATTTATCAAAATGCCCAAAATCCCAAAATGTAATAAGTTTAAAAAGTTAACACTTCCAAATAACCAAAACTTATCAGCAGTTAATGTTGGTCCCGAAGGTGCTTAACAAGTTTGTAGAAGGGGGGGGGTTGAATACAAACACAGAAATTAAAGTTTAATAAATTGTTTATTGATAAATCAAAATACAATTTACAAGTTTGTTGCGGAATAAGATTAAGACAGACTCAATCTAAACAAACTTAAGAAACACTAAGATGGTTGCACAAGAAATTCAGAGAATGGGGGATTTTTAGAGAGATAGAAAACAAGGGTTTCTATTTTGGAGTTCAAGGATTGAGCACACCTTCAGATGAAGGGGTGAGCTTCCTATTTATACCCTATGCATTAAATGCATGGCAGGGTACTTTACACGTGGCATTCATAGATTGGCTTTGGTAGTCTCACTTTTGGAGACATGCTTTTGGCCGCTTTATGAACAGTGTAGTTGACAGAGTTGGTGTACGATTTGTGGCAGAGACGTGTCCGTTCTGACACATCGTACTGGTTGTGCAAGGTAAGACAAAAGAAAACTTGAGGCATAAGCTTTGTGATCGTTGATCGCTGAGTATCTCTTATTCCAGAGATAAAGAAGTTCAGCTATCGCTGAAGCTTTTCCTCAGGCCTCTTCGCGTAAGTAGATGTCTGATCTTCGCTGATATCCGCATCAGGTCACTAGTAGACTTATCTATTGTTCAGTGGCTTCGTCTTCGATTCAGCTATGAACTATGTTGACGCGAGACTTGTCTTCAGGGATTACGTTAACTGTGTTACATAGGAAACGATCAGTGATGACTGAACAGACTCAGTTTGATCGCTGAAAGTGAAACACATACATATTAATGTTTACAGAAAGGTCATCAGCGATAACTGAACAGACTCAGTCTGATCGCTGATGATAAAACACTAATACATATAATAACGTAATTTTCACTAAGTATAAAAGAGGGTCGTTATCAAATCACTGAGAGAGTTTGGATCAACAATCTCCCCCTATTTGATAATGACAAAGTAACAAAAGAAAATTACTTTGATTCAAAATATAGGAATAAAAAGGACTCATAGAATGCATGTCCCAATTACTATTTTGAGGGATCTTTTACAGTACTGATAGGGTTAAGTACATCACTGCTATTTTCATTTAATTCAGGGATGGAATTACAAGATATGAAAAACATTACAAGTGAGTAACTAACTACTGTAAGTATAACTAACAGATTACAGAGAAGAAAACTAATCTATCAGCTATTAAAAGAAGATTTGGGAGGATTGATCATATACTCAGGTATTTCTTCTCCTTTCTGTCTTCGTTCCAAAGATTCTTTACTGATAATTTCTTTAATTTCTTCAGCAGCAGGGAAGAAGTCACACCATAAGCATAAGAGATCCTTGAGATGATTCAGAGGACAGATAGGAATC
Source organism: Arctium minus (assembly GCA_954870635.1). Lineage (NCBI taxonomy): Eukaryota > Viridiplantae > Streptophyta > Magnoliopsida > Asterales > Asteraceae > Arctium > Arctium minus. Next base: position 159,749,369 of record OX941081.1, read on the forward strand.
TCAGAGATTCTTTGAAATCTGAGTTCCTCATCATCATCTCTGAAGAATATTCCATAAGGATTGTTGATTACTTGACCAGCTTGGAAAGGACCACCAGGAGGCAGAGATAAGTCCAGAACTGAAAGATCAGGAGGAGGACCAAACAGTGCATCTCTTGAAAATTTGATAGAAGTTTCATTCCTGATGATGGCGACATCTTCAGAGGAGGAGGACCCAATTTTTCTCTTGAGTTTCAAAGATTTGGGAGGAAGAGGAGATGGCAGCTTTAGTACAGAAACGACTCTATTTATGAGGGCTTCAAGAAGTCCTTCAACGTAGCCTCTGTATGTAGATTTGGATTTCTTCAGCGCATCCCAGAACTCTAACCATTCCGTAAATCCGAAGCTCTCCAGTTTTGATACGTACATTGCTTTTTGGGTTCCATCCTCTCTGGTAATCTCCATGGTCACTGAGAGTTGATCTTTCTTCTTGCGACCAGAGATAGTCACGGCTGATATTGGAAGAAGATCAGAACGATAATCCATCTTTTGTTTGCACCATTCGATAGACTTATCGTTGATCTCTTGTTCTTTGAAGCGTTCCTCTTCAATTTCTTTCAGTAGTGCTGCTTGAACTTCCACAGGTTTGCTTTTCAGCTTTTTGTCCTTAACTTGAGAGGATTGAATCTTTAAAGCGAGTTGGGCATCTCGTTTGCATTCAGCGATCAGCTTCTCAGCTTTGGCAGATTCTTCTCTTTCAGCTTCAGTGAGGAAGTCGAGCTCTGTGGATGTTTGAAGAGGGATTTTCAGCCGTTGACTTTCTAGTTGAGCGATCATTTCAACTCTTTTCTTTACCACTTCCTCTGACCAATGAGATGGTCGAGAGGGCCTTCCTGGATGGACCAGGGAATCTTCTTCTTCTTCTTCATCAATCTCAGCGATAGAGATTGGGATTATTTCTTCAGCGATAGCAGCTGGAATTATTTGTAGTTCAGAACCCTTAAGCAGGGGTGAGAACTATCTGGTTAGAAAAAGAAGGAAAGAAGGGATAAGTGTATTTTTAGAACGAGAGAGATAAAGGCTAGAAAGGAATAGGGGTTTGGAAAGAGTAGAAGAGTGGTACAATTGAAAGACATACCTGAGAAGGATGCTCCCCCTCAGATTGTGATCCAGTCCTCAAGCATTCTTCGGCGATCGGTTGCTTGTCTTTGCTTTGCGAAGGAACACTTGAAGATGTATCACCTCTCACCCCTGTTTTGACAACCTCTTGCGAAGTTGTCCCTGATACGACGTTCGGCTTAGAGAACCACAGAGATTGGTCTTCATCGTCGTCGTCGTCATCGGAGGGCTGATCCTTTTCTTGATCATCAAGATCTAGATCATCTTCCTCTTCATCGTCTTCTTCCTCATCCTCTTCAAAGAGAATGGAGTGAATTGATGATTCTTTTGCCTTCTCCCCCTCAGATTGAGAGGGAGGTTCCTTTGGAGTCTTAGCTTCCCCAGCAGCAGCAATAGAAGTTTCTTCAGTTTTCTCCCCCACTTTGTCATTATCAGCGGTAGGGGATTGTTCAGCTGCTGGAGTAGCTGTTGAAGCTTTTAGCACTTGAACGTCAGCCTCCAGACGCTTAATCCGGTCTTCAACCGCAGGGATGTCGCATGTGGCATCATGAATGAATTCCACAGCGATGTTGAGGTTGGTACGATCATCTTCAGTGAAGGAGGGAGGCAGCGCTGGAGCTGGTGCATTCACTTTCTGTAGAATTTGCTGAAGAAGGGACGTGCAGAGGTCAACCTTTGAAGAGAGACCCTGAACTTCAGCGGTAAGAGACTCAAATCGCCCTTGAAAGAGTCGAGAGGACTCTCTGAGTTGGACGACTTGTTCTTCAACAGCTGAAAGTTGAGAGTTCTCAGCTTTAGATGAGCAAGTGGCGGTCAACTTCTTCAGCTCCTCACCAGCCTGATTTACGGCGCTGGTGGTTTCATTGATGGTGTTGGTGAGTGCGTCCACCTTTTCTCCTAGACTGTTGACATGCGTGTCAACAGACGCCAAGCTAGGACCTGAAAATAATGTTAGTTCAGATATGGGCTTATTTGGAGAGGGGGGGAGAGAAGTGTTTAGAATTATAGGTGTACCTGACGTATCAAACATTTTGTAGAACTGCATAGATTCCTCAAAAGTTTGATGCTCAGGTCCTATAGGGAAAGAAGAGGTGGCGGGTTCAGAGACCAAGTGAGGAGAGAAGGGAAGAGTTTTGGGGATAGAAGTAGGGATGGGGTTAATCTCAGTGAATGAGATAGTAGGTGGGGTTACTGATGATGTGACAGCGAGTGAGATCGCTGACACGGCAGTATGAGTGACTTCTGAAGTTGTGGAGGAAAGACCCACAAAAGCATCTAAGGTAGCTTGTTGAGAAGCTCCCTCAGGTATAGTACTAGAGGGTGTACTTTCCTTAGTCTTTTTGGCCTTTTTGGAAGGACCAATCGGACCAGGTGATGGTCGTTTAGAAGTAGTGGTAGCGACAGGGATAGCAGACGAAGGAACCGTCTGCGTGGTCGCTGAAGATGAAGAAGAATGGAGAGAGAGACGAGAGCGAAGGAGAGAGATACTTACCTCGTCGGCGAGTGGCTTGACCTCCAGTGATCGTTGACCTACCCTGGCAAAGGTGCCATCATCTTTGGTGGGATAGGTGTTGGGATAGAGGAACTTGATATACGTACATATGAAACGTACGTATGAGATCTTGGGATCTCGTTCAGGCTTCTCTAATCTCGACCTCAGATCTTCAAAGATGGCTGTGGCGTAGTCAAAGTTTTGACCAGCGATAACGGAGTAGGCCATCTGCAGTTGTGTTTTGCTGGCTTGATCCAGCGAACCACTCTTCCCACTCATGCACTGAATTATGTGCGAGAAGATAAAGTTCAGTTGTGATGGCATCTGAGCTTTTAGGATCTTGGTGAGCTTCTTGTTGGGAATAGAAGATCTTGGTTTGTTTTCCCAACAATAGCCCATTGCGTCCAGGAATGATATCAGCTCATCATCAGTGGGGAGTGCGTCGAACCCACTCTTTGGTTTGTCAGGGAATCTTAAAGATTTCCTGAGGCTAAGAGCGGTCATGCTCCCTGGCCCTAATTCCGTGCTGAACGAGATAGCAGGGACTCGTTCGCCTTTCCTGTTGGTAAGTTCAGTTGCATCAGCAGTGAACCAGAACTGCTGAAGTAGAGTCTTGGAGGGCTTAGGATCCACAGTGATCGTGTAAGCTATGCATGACTGCTTGAGGAAATCAGCAGCTTCCACCAGATGTGGGTATTTGTCAGCTTTGAAGTCGAGTCTGGCCAAATGATTACATTTAGTAATCTCAACTTCAGTGAGAGCGAATCGTACATGCTTGGAAGCAACGATTGAAGACTGTGTCATTTCTGTTATGGAAAGAGGCATAATAGAAGAAATGATTTAGATTAAAAATAATATGATTACCAGTTTCCATAGAAGAAGGGAAACTGGAAAACTATCAAGTTATTTTTAAGAGAAAAATAGTGTTCTGGGTAGAAAGAAGGAAGAACACTTTAAAACCAAAAGGTTTTTATTTAAAAACATAAAATCAGAAAGAATGATCTTTAGTTTTAAAAAACGTTTTATAAAATCCATAGAGAGCGAGTAGGATTTTAAAAAGAATAAAAAGCATACGAACAAAGCATATAAATATGAAATAAACCTGTGTATCTTGAAGAAAAAGAGTTGCAGATTCAATATTCTGGGTTTACTTGCTTGAGTGTTCTTGAGAGAATGCTTCTTGCTTTGAAGGTTTTGAAAGCGTAAACCGTATAAAGGAGAAAAGAATTCCTTTTATACGAAGAGAGAAGAGAGAGAATGAAGCGGGAAAAGAAAAAAAAATCATCATGACATTGACACGTTCCACGAAGTTGATTGGATAGAAGGGCAACGGACGAACGTGTCAGAAAAGGCATGTCGTGGATTGTCGGTTCAAATGACGTCATAGAAGAGAGAGACTGTACATTTGTCCGTTTTTGAAATGATCACTGAAGAAAAGTCAGCGATAGATTTTCCTTTTTAAAAGTATCCCTTTTAGAAAAGAGAGGGATAGTTTTTCCTTTTAAAGGATCACTGACTAGAAATATCAGTGATTAATGTATTTTTCAAAAAGCTTTTAATCATTTGAAGAAAGTTCAGTGATTAAAGTTTATAAAAAAAACATCTTTGAGGGAAAGGAGAAAACATACCTGAGAGTCAGAATGTTTATCAGAGAGAATGATGAGGGGAACTTTTGATTACTAACATAATACATGAACGCTGAAAAATTATTCTTCGAGGTTCAGCATTCAAAGCTCACTAATGAGAAAGTTGAACCTTGTCTCATCAAGAGGTTTGGTGAATATATCAGCAAGTTGAAAGTCAGTAGGGATAAAGTGAAGTTCAATATCACCATTCATCACATGATCTCTGATAAAGTGATATCTGATCTCTATGTGTTTTGTCTTTGAATGTAGCACTGGATTATTTGCTATAGCGATAGCACTAGTGCTGTCGCAATAGATAGGAATCTTTGACAGTTGAAGGTCATAATCTAATAGTTGATTTCTCATCCATAAGATTTGAGAACAACAGCTTCCAGCGGCTACGTATTCAGCTTCAGCTGTGGAAGTGGACACAGAATTTTGCTTCTTGCTTGTCCAGCTTACCAGCTTTCCTCCCAAGAGTTGACATCCACCAGTGGTACTTTTTCTGTCAAGTTTACAGCCTGCAAAATCACTATCAGAATAACCAGTTAGATCGAACCCTGAGTCTTTGGGATACCAAAGACCGAGGTTAGGAGTTCCTTTCAGATATCTGAAAATTCGCTTTACAGCGATCAGATGGGATTCCTTGGGTTCAGATTGATAGCGTGCACATAAACAAGTAGAGTACATGATGTCAGGTCGGCTTGTTGTAAGATACAGCAATGAGCCTATCATTCCTCTATAGGCAGTGACATTAACAGGTTTTCCAGATGGATCCTTGTTAAGTATCAGCGGTGGTGCCATAGGAGTTTTCATTGCTGAAGTTTGTGTGAGTTCAAACTTCTTTAGCATATCTTTAACATACTTACCTTGGCAGATAAAAGTACCTTTGTCAGATTGTTTAATCTGAAGACCAAGAAAATATGTCAGCTCACCCATCATACTCATTTTATATTCTTTCTTCATTCTTTCAGCAAAGCGAGTACAAAGAGATGGGTTAGTAGAACCAAATATTATGTCATCGACATATATTTGTACAAGAATTATATGACCTTTTATCTTCCTGAAAAATAACGTATTATCAATCTTGCCACGTTCAAAATTTTCAGAGATAAGAAAAGATGAGAGAGTGTCATACCAAGCACGAGGGGCTTGTTTTAGACCATAGAGAGCCTTATCCAATTTATAAACATAATTTGGATGCTTAGGGTCATAGAACCCTGGTGGTTGTTCTACATAAACTTCTTCATTCAGCTTTCCATTCAGAAAAGCTGATTTTACGTCCATTTGATAAACGATGAAGTCTTTATAGACTGCATAAGCTAAAAATAGTCGAATTGCTTCGAGCCTGGCCACAGGGGCAAAGGTTTCATCATAGTCTATGCCTTCCCCTTGTCTGTATCCCTAAGCAACAAGTCGAGCCTTGTTGCGGGTTACAGTTCCATGTTCATCTAACTTGTTTCTAAACACCCATTTGGTGCCTATTACAGTTTTATCAGATGGTCTAGGAACGAGATTCCAAACTTTGTTTCGAGAAAATTCAGTCAGCTCTTCTTGCATAGCGCTGACCCAGTTTGGATCTCTGAGGGCATCATCAGTCTTCTTTGGTTCTATTAAGGAGAGAAAGTTTACAAAGAGACAGATATTACCTGAGCTTCGTCGTGTCTGAATACCTGCATCTGGATCACCGAGAATTTGATCTATTGGGTGATCTCTTATCCATCGCTGAGCAGGAGCATGATTGCTTAACTCAGAGGTTGGATCAACAATTGGAATGTTTACTGATGAGGATGTTTGAGGTTCATCAGCAATTAACTGTTGAGTAGGTTCACTAGAGAGGTTTCCAGATGAAGGAAAATTTGATGGAGGTAATGTGTTTAGAGGTTCAGCTGAAACCCATGAGGTGGATTCAGCGGTGGGAGGTATGATACTTGGTTCTTCATCAGCAATTGGAGTTTCAGTGTGCTGATGGTTTGAGAAAGGTTCAGTTTCTCTATAGTGAGAGATCATCCAAGTATTCAGTTCTTCATTTTCAGCGATTGGTTTAGAGTTCGCTGAGCGCGTTTCATCAAACGTGACATGAATGGTTTCTTCTACGGTTTGTCTTCTTTTGTTGAAAACTCTGTAGGCTTTGGAGATGGAGGAATATCCTAAAAATATTCCATCATCGGCTTTTGGGTCGAACTTTCCAAGTTGATCTTTGTTGTTTAAGATAAAGCATTGACAACCAAAGATATGAAGAAAGCTGATAGAAGGCTTCCTTCCAAGAAAGAGTTCATAAGCTGTCTTCCCAAATCGCTTTATTATCAGCGATCTGTTTTGAGTAAAACATGCAGTGTTTACAGCTTCTGCCCAAAATTGAGTAGGGAGGTGAGAATCGCTGAGCATTGATCTAGCAGCTTCTATGATCGTTCTGTTTCTTCTTTCAGCGACTCCATTTTGCTGAGGTGTTCTTACTGAGGAGAAGTTGTGAGAGATTCCCTTGTTCTCAAAGAAATTGTTCAGGGAACTATTTTTGAATTCAGTTCCATGATCACTTCTTATTGATCGAACAGTAAGATTATTCAGCACTTCCATCTTTTTGACAAAAGATATTAGTTCTTCTGGAGTATCACTCTTGTTTTTGAAGAAAGATAACCCAGGTGTAGCGAGAATATTCATCTACAATGACAAGCGTATATTTCTTTCCAGCTATTGATTGGATGTTGACAGGGCCAAATAGATCCATATGCAAGAGCTGAAGAGGACTTGTCACTGAGGAAACTTGTTTTGACTTGAAACTAGCTTTTGTTTGTTTTCCTTTTTCACATGCTGAGTAGAGAGATTCTTTAGCATATGAGTGCTGAGGAAGACCAGAAACCAGTTCCTTAGATGAGAGAGAATTCAGGGTTTTGAAGTTTAGATGAGAGAGCCTTTTATGCCATAGCCAGTTGACATCAGAAGAGGCTTTAGAGAGAAAACATAAGTTTTCAGTGATAGTAGAGTTCATATCTATTACATAGACATTTTCTCTTCTATAACCACTGAGAGCAAGTTTTCCTTTTTCATCTACCACTGGACATGCTTTCTTAGAAAAGCGAACTTCGTAGTCTTTGTCACATAGCTGACTGATGCTTAGAAGATTGTGCTTCAGTCCATCTACATAAGCGACTCTTCGAAAGGTAGTTGTCCCATTGCTGAGGACACCAAACCCACGGGTAAATCCTTTTCCATTTCCACCAAAGGTAACAGAGGGGCCTTTCTCTTCCTTGTATTCAGTGAGCAGGTTTCTTTGTCCAGTCATATGACGAGAACATCCGCTATCGAGATACCAGATGCCCTTTGATCCCTGCATACATAAGGAAGATTAAGCTTTGTTTGGTACCCACTTTTCAATGGGTCCTTCAGAGTTAGTGGATAAGGAAGATTCAGCAGTCTTCACCGCTGATGAAGATTCAGCTTCAGTGGTAATCTTCACTTTGGTTAATTTCTTAACCTTAGTGATATTTTTCACTTTGGTGACTTTATTTGCCTTAGAGGCATTTTTCTTCACTTTGGCTGTTTTATCAGCTTCGGTGGTATTTGGACACTTGCTCGCAATATGGTCAGTGAATCCACAGTGATAACATTTTCTATATCTGATGGTGGTTTTATAACCAAAAGGTTTTGAAAACTTAAGATGAGCAGGTCCAGCTCCAAGAATGCCTTTAGCACGAGATCTGGGAGGAATTTTTATTTCTTCAGATTTCACGGGCTTTAGATCAACCTTTAGCTTTGGAGGACAGATATCAAAGATTTCTGTCACTGAGCTAGAAGGTTTATCCACTAAAGGTTTGGAGGGAACTTTCAGTTTGGTTTTCTTGGAAGCCTTCTGAGGGAGAGTAGACTTTCCTTTATCTGCAGGCTTAGATCTTGCAGATATCTCCTCAGGGATGGGATTAGAAGAAGAACAGGGATAGAATTGTTTATAAGAAGTGTCAAAGAAAGATGTGACAAAAGTTCCAAACTTAAGCGAGGAACTTTCTTCTTTAGGATCATCCTGTGGTGTCCAAAAACCAAGACCAGTTTTATCACTTTCAGGAGTTTGAGCATTTATTATCTCAGAGATCTTTGTTGATGATTTGCACCATTTTTCAACATGAGCCTTTTCTGCTTTTAGAGCAGCGATGGCTTGTTCGCGTTCAATGCTGATGATTTCATTTATAATGACTTGATCTTTTAGCTTTTCTTCTAAAAGATTTAGTTCACTGATCTTTTCATGACATTTCTCTAGCTCTTGTGTTAAATAAACATTTTTATTTTCAGCTTGAGTTTTGTCATTTAGAGCATTATAAAGGTCAATCGTCAGCACATCAACAGCGCGACTTCTCTCAGCTTCAGGCAGAGAGGGATTTGTTGAGATAGATACTTGAGATGATATGTAGCTCATAGAAGGTTCAGATGGTTCTTCTACTTCTTCTTTAATCTCAGCCATGAGGCAAAGATTAGCGACTTCTTCTTCATCAGAAGATGATTCTTCTGATTCAGCCCAGTCATGTTCTTCAGCGATGAGACCTTTACCTTTTTGCTGATAGCTTTTCAGCTTTTGATATTTGTTCTTCAGCTTATGGTATTTGTCATCACTGGATCTTCTTGAGGTAGAAGGTTTGAAGACCTTTTTAGACCTGCACTCACTAGCAAAATGTCCAATTTTTTCGCAGTTATAGCAAGTGGCTGTAGCCTTATCAACCGGAGTTGATTTTGGCTTTTCAGTAAGAGAGAGAGGTTTACTTCTTCGGAAGTTACTCTTTCTTGCAAATCTCTTAAAAGAGTTTGTCAAGAGTGCTAAGGACTCATTAAACTCTGAAAGATCAGGGTCTGATAAATCCTCAGATTCAGAATCTAACTCAGTGATGGTGAGAGTAGATCGCTGGGATGAAATTATCTCTGATGAGACTAAAGCAACAGCAGTGCTTTTGGAGTCTTTAGAATCTTTTACAAGATTCTTCTTCAGGAGATTAGATTGCTCATAGTTGAGCAATATTCCATACAGAGTGCTAAGAGAGAGAGTATGTAAGTCTTTTGTCAGCTTAAGACATATTGAATAACTGTCCCAGCTTTCAGGAAGACTTTCCAAGAATTTTGTTAGGACCTCAGAATTAGAATAGGTCCTTCCAACAGTTCTTAGGTCAATGATCAGGCAGTTAAACCGCTGATGAATGTCAGAAAGAGATTCATTCTTACCAGCGATAAAACTTTCATACTGTCTTACCAAGTTAATCTTTCGGGTCTCTTGGATTTCAGTGGTTCCCTCATATTGAACACATATGGTTTCCCACATTTCTTTAGAAGTTTTTAGATGCATGATGGAATGGAAAACTTCATCAGGCAGAGCCATTGATATAATGGTCTTTGCTCTTGCATCTATGCCTACCTTCTTTTTATCTTCATCACTCCACTGTCTTATTTCCTTAACGACATATCGTTCAGGGACAGCTTCAGTGGTGGCAGTAGCGGGAACCGCAGCTATAATTCTAACAGGTTCATAGGGTCCGTTTTCTATATATTCAGGTATAGTAGGATCCGCACCTTCAAGAAATAGCATCATTCGATTTTTCCATAGAGAAAAGTTATCTCTGCTAAATCGAGGAGGTTTAGAAAGTGAACCATTATCATAGTAGTTTGTGTTTGTGTTTAGTGCCATTTTAGAATAGCAAGGAAGAGTATACAGCAAGATCTTGTTTATTAGATTAAACAAACTGCTCTGATACCACTTGTTGGTCCCGAAGGTGCTTAACAAGTTTGTAGAAGGGGGGGGGGGTTGAATACAAACACAGAAATTAAAGTTTAATAAATTGTTTATTGATAAATCAAAATACAATTTACAAGTTTGTTGCGGAATAAGATTAAGACAGACTCAATCTAAACAAACTTAAGAAACACTAAGATGGTTGCACAAGAAATTCAGAGAATGGGGGATTTTTAGAGAGATAGAAAACAAGGGTTTCTATTTTGGAGTTCAAGGATTGAGCACACCTTCAGATGAAGGGGTGAGCTTCCTATTTATACCCTATGCATTAAATGCATGGCAGGGTACTTTACACGTGGCATTCATAGATTGGCTTTGGTAGTCTCACTTTTGGAGACATGCTTTTGGCCGCTTTATGAACAGTGTAGTTGACAGAGTTGGTGTACGATTTGTGGCAGAGACGTGTCCGTTCTGACACATCGTACTGGTTGTGCAAGGTAAGACAAAAGAAAACTTGAGGCATAAGCTTTGTGATCGTTGATCGCTGAGTATCTCTTATTCCAGAGATAAAGAAGTTCAGCTATCGCTGAAGCTTTTCCTCAGGCTTCTTCGCGTAAGTAGATGTCTGATCTTCGCTGATATCCGCATCAGGTCACTAGTAGACTTATCTATTGTTCAGTGGCTTCGTCTTCGATTCAGCTATGAACTATGTTGACGCGAGACTTGTCTTCAGGGATTACGTTAACTGTGTTACATAGGAAACGATCAGTGATGACTGAACAGACTCAGTTTGATCGCTGAAAGTGAAACACATACATATTAATGTTTACAGAAAGGTCATCAGCGATAACTGAACAGACTCAGTCTGATCGCTGATGATAAAACACTAATACATATAATAACGTAATTTTCACTAAGTATAAAAGAGGGTCGTTATCAAATCACTGAGAGAGTTTGGATCAACAGTTAACAATTTCATGTAAAACACAAAACACTTTAAAATAAACATTTTGACATGTACACCGTTTTCACAAATCAACTTGAACTTACCTTGTTAGATTTAGGTTAAATCTAGGTTTTACCCCACTTTGAGCTCCTTTGAATAAACTTGAATCTTCAAAGTCAAAACCTCCATAAGCCTAAATGCATAAATTTTCCACCATAAGAATCATATTCAACCTTATAGAATCGATCCCCAAACATTTGTATCAAAAATCTCATTTTGGCCAAAACCCTAATTTGACCTAATTTCTCCAAAATCATCAAACCCAAAGTTTGAGGAATACAAACACTAGAGAGTCATCAAAGAAACATTTATAACTTATAGAAAATATCTAGAAGAGAGGAGAATAACTCACCACTTGGATTTTGAGCAAACCCCCAAAACCTAGAAATATCAAGAGATAAGGAAGAACACTTGATTTAGCCCTTGTGGTTAAAGTCACAAGTTTGGTGATGAAGAAACACTTTGGAATCCAAGAAAATGACCACAAAGTAAGTTAGGGTTTGTAATGGGAAGTGGGGAAACGTTTTGGGAGAGAAAGGTGAAGAGGAAGAAGTGAGAAAATGAAAAAAGGGTTGAGAATTCGGGAATTTAAGAGCCCTAAGGCCGCGGGCGACTGTGCCACGTGATAGTCCCAAGGGCACAATCGCTAGCACTATCGCCAGATTTGTACCGAGACTCCTCTCTCCCTCGCGACTGTAACACCCGGATTTCAGGTAAGTATTGGAAATCCGTTAAACCTTTTCATTTTTTATTTGATTAATAGAAGTTAATTGTATCTTCTTAGTTGTTCTTTTAATTGTGGATTTTATTATGTATACGTTACTTATATGATCCTTGAAATCCTTCCTTGCTTTAAATCTGTGGTCGGGGGTGAGTCAGTTGCCTTTAGATTAGGAAAATCAGGCCCTGCATGTGGTGGGCGACATTGCCCCGGCGACAATGCCCTGGGATAAGTCGTTGGGCATAGTCGCCCAGGATGTACCGAAGGTGTTGGGGTTTCGGCGACATTGCCCCAGCGACAATGCCCATGGGCAAAGTCGCTGGGCATAGTCGCAGGTTGTGTACCGTGCATGGTGGTGAGACCGCGACAATGCCAGGGGCAAAGTCGTTGGGCATTGTCGCCCGCGTGGTCCAGTTTTCTGAGTTAAATCCAAATCTGATACCTCATTTCTCACTTCATCATCCTAAAAATGGGGAAACACTCTCATAGGCGATTTTTGAGCATCCAAGTCTCATTTCACTTCAAAGCTAGGGTTTGGGTTGGTGATCTCATTAATTGTTCTTCAAAACTCCATCCAAGTGCATTTATTGAAGTATTCTTCAAGGATTCTCACTCTCCTCCATCCACTCCAACTTTGGGCAAATTCTAGGGGTTTTCATCTTTTCTAGGTTTTAATCAAAACCTAGATTGTGAGTTTACTAAACTTTGTTAAAACTAGATACACATCATAAAGTCCAACTTGCTATTATTGTATCTTTATTTGAAATGTTCGTCTCTAAATGTCTAAGTATTTGGAGTTTCTTCATGGAAATATGTATATGTGTAGATTGCCATGATTTAATGTATACCTATGTTGGTGATATGTTGAATGCTACTTGAGTCACCTCTTGGTGATGTAATGCCTACATGATGAGAATGATTGTCATATGAGTTTTACTGGGAACTTTATGTTGAGTAGGATGGTACCATTGTACCCATGATTGGTATAGAAATGTTCTTGGTTAAAATATGCCTCAAGACCTCCAATAAATATTGTTTGACGAACCAAGTCAGTAGACACTAGGAGGATGTAGTCTTGGGCGCCACCGTGATGGTATGTGCCTAGACCTCCGCCATTCAGGGTAGTGCCATGGTTGTAGTCCTCGGGTGTGCCGGGACTTTCGGATGTCACTCTTGTTAGTTGGTATCAAGGTATATCGTCTCTTTGGGTGGAACTTGATTGGTGCTATGGGTCTCCCCTATTGACTCCACATTTATTGAACATTGGTTAACTGCTGATAAGAATTGTAATTGATCTTATATGATGTTTTTTATTCAACTCACTAGGCTTTTTGGCCTAACACTTGTTGGTGTCGATGTGTATCTCAGGTTCTAGCGGTGCCGCTTCTAAGCAGGCATAGTTGCTTGGGTGAGAGCTTGGGGAATTTGCACTTGGACATATAATTGTGGAGAAGATGTGTGGGATTATAGTGTAACACCCCGATTCTTCGAAAGGTATCATTTCAAGTTAATACAAAAACCGATATATTAAGGAAAAGTAAGGTATTTGATTTTGGACTTGAATCCTTGATTTTATAGTCTTGATAGATGAAGGATTCAATTACGAGTCCAATGGTTCTTTCCGGAGCAAAAACGGAACTATAACGAAGAAGTTACGGCCAAAACAGTGAACGAGAAGAAAACTGAAAGAAACTGCGACTATGACCAGCGACATTGCCCTGGGCAATGTCGCATGGGCAATGTCGCCCAAAATGTCCAGAAGCTGTTAAGTTCGGGATTTCAACCTATTTTCTCATTTCTCTTCATCCAAACTTCTTCTACTCTCTCCCAAACCGATTCCCTTCTTTTCTCTTCAAACCATAACTTATTTTGGCTCAAATCCTTGGATTTTGTGGAGGTAAAACATCATCAAGTGGTAGGATTGAAAGCTATGGTCAAGGATTCACCATCTTCATCTTCATCTTCAACCTCAAACTTATTTTGGGTTTTCTAGGTTTTCATCAAAACCTAAGTGGTAAGTGTATCCCTTCCATTTCTAAACCATGAAATAAGTTATAAATGATCCATTGATGGTTTCCTAGTGTTTGATTTCTATAAATTTCGATTTGGTCATTTTTGGGAGTTTTGGGTCAAAATTGGGGGTTTTGCCCAAAATAGAGATGTTGATGTTAAGTTGTTTGGGGAACAATTATTTATGGTGGAATATGTATATTTATGGTTGGAACCTTGTGAAACTAGGTTTTGGAAGATTTGGTTTGAAGAACCAAGTTTCTTCAAGGAAAGCTCTAAGTGGGTAAAATCTAGATTTAGTCTAAATCTAGCAAGGTGAGTTTACTAAATCTTTGTTAAAACTAGATACACATCATAATCTTCTATTTGTCATTTTATCTCTATGTGTTCAAGTATTTGGGTTTTCTTTGTGGAAATAGTTGGAGAAGTGGATATTGATGATATGCCATGAAGTATGTTACATGTACCATTATTTGGGGCTTTTCTCATGGATACATAATGTGGGTACCTTGTTATGTTAAATGTATGCATGTATGGGTATTATGATGTTTCTAGTGGGAATACCACTTTGGTGACATATTTATATGCATGATGAATATAATTGTCATTTGGGTCTTTTGTTGGACTTCATGAGGATAGGATGGTAATATTGTACCCGTTGTCGGTATGGAAATATGTTGGGTTGAAATACACCAAAAGGACCTCTTATATGCGTTATGTTGGACGAACCAAGTCAGTACACTAGGAGGATGTAGTCTTGGGCGCCACTGTGATGGTATGTGCCTAGACCTCCGCCATTCGGGGAATTTTCTTAGCAATAGTCTTCGGGTGTGCCGGGACTTTCGGGTGTTCCTTGTTAAGGGCATCAAGGTATATCGACTCTTGGATGGGACTTGATTGGTGCTTTGGGTCTCCCCTAATGACTCCACATATATTGAACTCTGGTTAACTGCTGATAAGAACTGTGATGGTTCATGCATGCTATTTATTGTTCAACTCACTAGGCTTTTTGGCCTAACACTTGTTTGGTGTCGATGTGTATCTCAGGTTTTAGCGGCACCGGTTCTAAGTGGGCATAGTGCTTGGGTGAGAGATTTGAGAATATTGCAATTGGACATACTTTTGGTAGGAGAACCTTTGGGTTTATAAATGACATCCTTAATTGTAATCTCTTTTCTAGTTATGGAAATTAGATTAGTTGATGGTTATTTATTGTCCGTTTATTTACGACTGTATTTAAACAGGTTTGTGTATTTTCCCATTGTTGGGAGGCTCTTGCTTTGGCAAATTTTAAATACGGCATGTCCGTTGTTCGGATTTTTGTTATCCCTATTTTTAGGGTGTTACAAGTTGGTATCAGAGCTCTAGTTTAAGTGAACTAGGCATGAATGTAAGATGTCTAGACTTAGGGCCTGTTCGGTTGAGGCTTAATGGGCTGAATAAGGGATATGGCTGATTCGGTCAGCCATATCTGGGTGTTCGGTAGTGGCTTAATGGGACAGCTAGTGGCTGACCGAATCAGCTACCAAAATGAAGTCTCCCACACTCAGCTATTTAATATCTTTTAATTTCCTCATCTACCCCTTCCAACTTCCAACTACTCACCTCTCCCATCGATTGAAGCGGTACTCTTTCCTCTCCATACTCTTTTCCTCTCCATCGATTGAAGAACCAACTACTCACCTTCGAAGAAGCAGACCTTCGAAGAAGCATACCTTCGAAGAAGCAGGTTGCAGACCTTCGAAGAAGCAGGTTGCAGACCTCTCTTTTCCTCTCCATCGATCACTCTTTTCCTCTGCAGGTATTGTTTTCCTCTCCATCGATCTCTCTTTTCCTCTCCAACGATATGAAATCCACCATGTTGACATCGATTTTTTGGGTTTAAACCCATCGATTTTGGGGTTTAAACCCATCGATTTGGTGAAATCGACATTTAGAAACTTGTATAGTTTTTTTTTCACATACCAGTATTTCCATCGATGTGGACAGACCAGCCTTGTATCGTTTTTTTCTATTCACAGTTGTTATTAGAAACTTGTTATTTTGATATGTTGGATTGATTATTAGAAACTTGTTATTAGATATGAGGTCACAGTAATCGACTACTGGTATTAGAAACTCGTTTTTTTCTATTCACATTTGTTATTAGAAACTGGTATGAAAGTTTTTTCATTTATCTCAGATCTGTGTAAAATCTTATTTTTATTGTTTTGGTAAATCTTTGATATACAGATTATGGATTTCTTTCATGAAACCAATTCAAGTAGAGAGTTGTACAACATTATGAAGTGAAAATGATTTAAGTTTTTTGCTTTTGGAATATGAAATGGATCAGTAGTCATAGCCTCATTGTATATTTTTGGGATTTTAATCAAGTTACATTTGCATATTTTTGGGATTTTTCTTCTGCAATGTATATGTTGAAATGTATATATTTTTTTTCTGAAATGTATAAGTCATTTATTCCATATTTTTATCAAACAACTATTTTATTCAGACAAAAATAAAGACTGGGGTAAAATGGTCATTTCTGACATTCAGACTGTTTATTCAGCATATTAACCGAACAACAACTTTTCTGTTAACATACAGACAACTATATCCAGACAGACAGCTATATCCATTCAGGTCTTAACAGAAAACGAACCGAACAACACCTTAGACTGAGTACGTTAGGCAATGATTTGTGAGATGGGTAGAAATTTCTAAGATGGGTTAGTCTTAGAGTCGACGGAAACTATGGTTATCAAGCTTTGTGGCGATGGTAACGAGAACCTTTATGTATTATATGTTCATAATCTCACCTAGATAATGTTATTATGAAGATATTTATACGTGATGGTGCTTGAAATGCCGTTACTGTGACAATTGGTAAGGTAGTAGTACATTTCCTCCGTGTTCAATTCTGTTAACCTCTTTCTTATTCATCCTCGTGCTTGTACGAACTGCCTTGGTATGCCGACCGTTGGGGTAATAAGAAAGTTCCTGAATGGGTAACCATTAGAAGAAGCTGATGATTTTATTATTCGTTACTTGTAGTGATGGTAAGTATGGTGATTGCATTAAGTGAACAGTTTCGAGTCGGAGTAATTGGTTGTATTAGAACCATAGACTTTTTGAATCGATGTATTCAAGGAGAAATTGTGAGGTGAACCTATGAAGTCCGTGATCTTTGCCTTAAGACATTGAGCATCTGGATGACGATAGTGTGACTAGAGAAATCGAGGAGCGTGAGTTCAAGTTGAATTGTTAAAACGGTGTACATGCCAGAATGTGTATTTTGAAGTAAAAGTATGTTTTACTTGGTATTTGTCAAAGTGTGAGTATTTTGAAAAGTTTTCATATTTGGTGAAATTGGGTTGTTTAATTCCATAAAATGCTTATATATGGGTTCTTAGTAATTTTGTACAGATAGAGTCCATTTCATGACTTATGCATCTTTGGTGGTTTTGTACAAACGAAGTCTAATTCATGTCATAGGCATTTTGGGGTATTTGCATTCATAAATCCTTTGGAAAATCTATGGTCCCAATATGTGTTGAGTTTTGGGTTATTTGGATATATTTAACTTTATAAACTTATGTAACACACATCTTTGTGATTTTTGGGCATTTTGATAAATAAATCATTTTGATATATTTCTTTTACGATGTAATATATAAATGGAAGTCATTTTATATAATTGTCCATTTGGTGCATACGATTTTATAAACCGTTGGAAAATGCATATCATTGAACTATGAGTCATTTTGGCAACATGAAGAGAAAGAGTTCATTTGGAAAAACATTTTGTTTCAACCAATGAGAAGTTTTTGTTATTTTGAAATGTTTAGTTTTATAAACATGTTGAGACACCCATTTTGGGATCTTTGGGTATTTTGGTAAATAAATGATGTTGAAATGTTTCTTTGATGATTTTACATATATAATTGGAGTTCAATTGACGTAAGTAGGGCTGTAAACGAACCGAACGTTCAGCAAACCGTTCGTGAACCGTTCGGCGGGAAGTTCGTTTATGTTCGTTTATTTAATAAACGAACGAACATGAACAAGTTTTTTTGTTCGTTTAGTTAAACGAACGAAGATGAACAAATATCTTGTTCGTTCATTTACGTTCGTGAACGTTCGTTTATTTATGTTCGCTAAGGTTCATTTACGTTCGTTTATTATGTTCATTTAGGTTCGTTTATTATGTTTGTTTACTTAGAATCATTTATTAAATATAATAATAATTGTAGCTATAATAATTTAAATTAAAAATTATAATATGCTAACAATTAAAATCGATTGCCCACCCAAGAGCATTCTTATATACTCCTTTCCTAGCCTTAAGTTCCTCTAAGAAAACGATGTGGGATGAGCATGTGCCCCAAATCAGATGTTTACCATGTTATAGGAGCTCAAATGATGGTTTCTCCTTACCTCCTTGTCCCACATCGGAAGATTATACTAGCTTTTCCTTCTAAGTTGTTATATATAGCCCTTGATGGGTTCAATTTTGTTAACAAGCCAGTGGCTTGAGCCTAGGCTGACCAACTAATGGTATTGTTGGAGGCTTTGGAGCACCTCAAAAAATTTAGAGGATCTCCTTGAGTTTGTCTAAGTCTAAATTTTATATTCGTTTGGTTATATTCGTATATGTTCGTTAAGCTTCTGAACGAACACGAACACAAACGAACGAACACGAACACAAAATTTTTTGTTCGGTTAAGTTAAACGAACGAACATGAACAAGCCTTTGTTCGTGTTCGTTCGGTTCGTTTACAGCCCTAGACGTAAGGGTTATTTTGTGTATTTAATTTTATGAACCTTTTCATAAATGCATATTATTGTGTTATGAGGCATTTTGAAAACATAAGGGTATGAGTTCAATTGGGAAAATGGTTTGTCTCAACCAACGATGAGATTTTATTTATTTATACTTTTGGGTCGTGTTTGCATAATAGTTGGTCAAATGTGTTTCAAATATTTATATCGGCTTTCAATTGCGTATTCACGTAAACTGTTGGGTTGTTGGCTCGGTTATGACTAAATGGAGTCTTGAGGACATTTGTCCGGTAAAAAAAAAAACAATAGTGGAAATTTTATTAGCGTCCTATGGTATTGTTTCCCCTTTGAATTTAGTGGGAGCAGTTTAGTTGCACATATCAAGTATGCATATTTTATTGGAAATTTTCATCGTGGTATTTCAGCCAAAGTTTTAGAACAATGAGATCATGTTTATATTTGACTTTGAACTCGAAACCAACATAAATTATTTCATATTTTAACCGGGTGCATACGCATATCAATCTACTAGCTTTGTGAAATCTTATTTCGTGTCGTATTGTGACTA
Source organism: Arctium minus (assembly GCA_954870635.1). Classification (NCBI taxonomy): domain Eukaryota; kingdom Viridiplantae; phylum Streptophyta; class Magnoliopsida; order Asterales; family Asteraceae; genus Arctium; species Arctium minus. The sequence continues at coordinate 159,768,362 of OX941081.1, forward strand.
AAAGAGGGAAAACTTTAAGAGTTTGAATTATGAGCATGTGGTCTTGGGTTTTGTAAACATTTTATTTATTCGGTTTGGAATTTAACTAAATTACGTTTACAATTGCTCAAATCACATGCATATGTCTTTATTAAATTTTGGGAAATAAATCGATGTATGCGAGTCACGATAAGAAGTTTTACTTCATGACATTTCTGGGTGAATTGCAGAAATTTTGAGGTTCGATTTTGTGAAATTCCCTTCTGTAATTTGTATGAAAGTCTTGTTATACACTATTTTAGTACGTAAAACAATTTCTCATTCATTGCATAAATTATACTGTTGGTGTGAGTAATCGTATGAAAGATTTTTGGTATTTCGGATAGAACTTTTGCCCAGAACATACTTCGGTTATTGATTTTACTGATAGGAGTTTTCCACAATGCATGAAATGAATTTTCGGTTTGCATGTCGTTGTAGTTACAATTTTGGGTAAGTACGTTTTATCGGTGCGGCCCAAATTGAAACGCGAATAATATATATATATATATATATATATATGTATATATTTATTTATTTATTTACTTTCCCATTGTGTCGCTACACTTGTAAATGATCGGACGTATATAGGTCTTGTTGGAAATTTTATCTTCCGACGTTTTGTGTTAAAGTAAAAGACTTTAAAGTTGAAGTTGTGAAATCCTCTTTTGGGAGTTGTACAAACTTTTATTGCACATGTTATGGGACGGAAAGTTATTTTCATGCGCATAGCATAAATGGATGCATACTAAGACCCTGGTAGTCCGTTTGAAAATTTTGTTACGCATCTTTCGTTATCGTTTTATTAGCGTAAATACTGATAAAATGAATTTTGAAAATGGTTTTATATGTGTGGCATTGGTGATCAATTTTGAAACCTATCGAATGCTCGATAGTGTATTTTCACCGCACGTTTAATTGTTATAAAACTTATGTATTTGAGAGTTTTATAAATTACAAATTGGCATAGTAGTGTGAAAAACCTTGAACTCATTGGGCTATAGGTGTAAGCCCCTCGTGTTAGAAGTCGATATTAAGGATTAGAAGAATCCTCGGAGTTTGAGGAATTAGTCATGTGCTTTCTCCCTGATTAGTTAAGTAACGATCTTTATGTTTCGTTAAACCTACGGATTAAAATCGTGTTCGGTTGTTTGGGTATGGTTGGTTTTGGAATTGTGGGAATTTGGTACGACGGCATGCTATGTGTCGGTGGTGTACTATATTGTTTGGTATTCTTGAATAATGATGATGTTATGGTTGATTGGTAAGGATGTTGGATTTGGGTGACTACTTCCAAGAGTAGGTGTCAACTTTGAATCGACATTGCTAATCGGGAATGAAATATTTGGTAGTATAACCACGTTTGCAGAATGGCCATCTCAAGGTTAGGTGTTGGCGAGTGATTTTGAGGGCAATGATTGTTGGTGTGCTTCAATGTATTTCCGTTAGATCTGGTGCGTCTGTAGGACTTTCGTTATTGTCAGAAATCAATCATTGGTATTTTGATAATTGTCAGAACTTTCGTCGATGCTTGAGTGCATGGTGGGAGTTTGGTGGTAATGTTTATTGGATACATTTGGTGAGAATGTCGAGGTGTATTTCAAGTACAAATCGATTATCGAGGAGACATTGGTGCGTCGTATTTAGAGGTGCCTAAGGGAAATGTTTGCTTTGGGGTATTCTTGATGGAAATGACTGAATAAGACCGTAAGTTACTTTTGAGGAAATATGAGCAACATAAGGTTGGGAGGCAACCGAGATTTTATGTTTAAGAAAATGATCAAGCGAGGACTTGATGTTCAATCCGTCATCGGTGAGTTATGTCGAACCTTGAGATTGAATTGTGATGACTCTTTACGAGAAGTGCAGTAACAACCTCGACCGGGTTGTAATTGGATTCGTATACGAGGTAAGGTTTCGGGAGGCATTTTTATGGGAAATCAATCGATCTTGCCAAGTGCTATGTTGGGTTCTTGGTTGGTGCCAGATTTCGAGGACGAAATCTCTTTTAAGTTTGGGAGGATTGTAACACCCCGATTCTTCGAAAGGTATCATTTCAAGTTAATACAGAAACCGATATATTAATGAAAAGTAAGGTATTTGATTTTGGACTTGAATCCTTGATTTTATAGTCTTGATAGATGAAGGATTCAATTACGAGTCCAATGGTTCTTTCCGGAGCGAAAACGAAGCTATAACGAAGAAGTTACGGGCAAAACAGTGAACGAGAAGAAAACTGGAAGAAGTTGCGACTATGACCAGCGACATTGCCCTGGGCAATGTCGCCCAAAATGTCCAGAAGCTGTTAAGTTCGGGATTTCAACCTATTTTCTCATTTCTCTTCATCCAAACTTCTTCTACTCTCTCCCAAACCGATTCCCTTCTTTTCTCTTCAAACCCTAACTTATTTTGGCTCAAATCCTTGGATTTTGTGGAGGTAAAACATCATCAAGTGGTAGGATTGAAAGCTATGGTCAAGGATTCACCATCTCCATCTTCATCTTCAACCTCAAGCTTATTTTGGGTTTTCTAGGTTTTCGTCAAAACCTAAGTGGTAAGTGTATCCCTTCCATTTCTAAACCATGAAATAAGTTATAAATGATCCATTGATGGTTTCCTAGTGTTTGATTTCTATAAATTTCGGTTTGGTCATTTTTGGGAGTTTTGGGTCAAAATTGGGGGTTTTGCCCAAAATAGAGATGTTGATGTTAAGTTGTTTGGGGAACAATTATTTATGGTGGAATATGTATATTTATGGTTGGAACCTTGTGAAACTAGGTTTTGGAAGATTTGGTTTGAAGAACCAAGTTTCTTCAAGGAAAGCTCTAAGTGGGTAAAATCTAGATTTAGTCTAAATCTAGCAAGGTGAGTTTACTAAATCTTTGTTAAAACTAGATACACATCATAATCTTCTATTTGTCATTTTATCTCTATGTGTTCAAGTATTTGGGTTTTCTTTGTGGAAATAGTTGGAGAAGTGGATATTGATGATATGCCATGAAGTATGTTACATGTACCATTATTTGGGGCTTTTCTCATGGATACATAATGTGGGTACCTTGTTATGTTAAATGTATGCATGTATGGGTATTATGACGTTTCTAGTGGGAATACCACTTTGGTGACATATTTATATGCATGATGAATATAATTGTCATTTGAGTCTTTTGTTGGACTTCATGAGGATAGGATGGTAATATTGTACCCGTTGTCGGTATGGAAATATGTTGGGTTGAAATACACCAAAAGGACCTCCTATATGCGTTATGTTGGACGAACCAAGTCAGTACACTAGGAGGATGTAGTCTTGGGCGCCACTGTGATGGTATGTGCCTAGACCTCCGTCATTCGGGGAATTTTCTTAGCGATAGTCTTCGGGTGTGCCGGGCCTTTCGGGTGTTCCTTGTTAAGGGCATCAAGGTATATCGACTCTTGGGTGAGACTTGATTGGTGCTTTGGGTCTTCCCTAATGACTCCACATATATTGAACTCTGGTTAACTGCTGATAAGAACTGTGATGGTTCATGCATGTTATTTATTGTTCAACTCACTAGGCTTTTTGGCCTAACACTTGTTTGGTGTCGATGTGTATCTTAGGTTTTAGCGGCACCGGTTCTAAGTGGGCATAGTGCTTGGGTGAGAGATTTGAGAATATTGCAATTGGACATACTTTTGGTAGGAGAACCTTTGGGTTTATAAATGACATCCTTAATTGTAATCTTTTTTCTAGTTATGGAAATTAGATTAGTTGATGGTTATTTATTGTCCGTTTATTTACGACTGTATTTAAACAAGTTTGTGTATTTTCCCATTGTTGGGAGGCTCTTGCTTTGGCAAATTTTAAATACGACATGTCCGTTGTTCGGATTTTTGTTATCCCTATTTTTAGGGTGTTACATATAGATGACACCCTTTTTGTAATCTCTTTTCTAGATATAGAAATTAGATTAGTTGGTTGTTATTTATTTGTCCGTTAAATTACAACTGTAATTAAACAGGTTTGAATATTTCCCCATTTTTGGGAGGCTTTTGCTATGGCAATTTTTATATACCATATGTCTGTTTTCTGAATTTTTGTTATCCCTATTTTTAGGGTGTTACAACGATTGTGCCCTCGACTTTTACACAATATTCTCTTGACGTGATTAAAGGGTTCGATAAATAAGACGTTAGAGGTAAAATTCCACGATATCGAATAGGCATTATCCCAAGGATTAACCTTTGCTGACTGGAATTTACGGGTGTTACAAGTTGTCTTTTTGGGTGTAGCTTGAAAGGAGTCGTAGGGACACTTGGGCTTTTATGTCATGAAGTGTTATACGATTAACGTTGTATGAGTCGCATATGTAACACCCTCAAATTTGGAAAGAGCGACTAATTTAAAATTTCGATATTACATCAAGTAAAAGATAAAACTTCTTCCTACAAATCAAAACTTGATATACCTCCAATTAAAATTCTATAATTAACCTCAATATTTATAAACTCCAGTCTCATACAAAGACTAAACCAAAGTCGGATGTTACTAATAAACCAATGACAGTCGTTATCTCAAAACTGCGGACGACTTCACCCAAGCTACTCTCTCTTATGCATATAACTTAGCACACATCACTTCACAGTGTCGCTAGTACCATTCCCCAACCAGAACCTGATGCACATGCCGACAAATAAAAAGGGTTAGGATAACGCCTAGTGAGTTCAAGAGTTTTCAACATGAGTAAATATATCGTTAAAAGGAAATAATGCAACTGAAATCATAATATTTCAAAATGATTTACTTTAAATATAAGAACGACCTGGTTCCCAATAACATGCATTTTAAAGATGAACGTCTCAATACAAAACATTCTTTTGTGTAGTATTGCAACCCAACACTCACTCAAAACGTGAATAATGTTCAATGCTCAAATATTGAAATTTGAATAAAACTTTATAATCCAAACAATCGAAATATGAGTAAAACTCAAACCCCCAAAAGTATAACATATGGGGAACACCCCAATATCAAAATGTCACCGAAAAACAAGGATAAATCTAAATACCCAAAACAACACCTTTCGGTGACGGGGGAGACCCAATTTCTATGGTTAGTGGTGAAACATAAAAGTAGGTCACTTTCCAAGTTATTAAGCTCGCCGACTCGTACTAAGATGTGGATGAGGGCACCCGAGGATCCTAATCATGCTCATTCACTAGGATTACATTTACGGTCCATGGCTAGTATTGTAACACCCTCAAATTTGGAAAGAACAACTAATTAAAAAATTTCAATAATACCTCAAGGATGGATAAAATCTCTTACGGCAAATCCATACTTGAAATACGATTCTAGAATTAACCATCAATAAAATAAATAAAGTCTTACATAGAGATTAATTCAAGGTCGGGTGTTACTAAACCCAAATACAAGTTGCTATCCTCAAGATACATGCGGAAGACTTCACCAAACTACTCACCCTCGTGCATATATAACTAGTTCTCATCTATTCACAGGGTCGCTAGCACCATTCCCCAACCAGGACCTGATGCACATGCCAACAGATAAAAAGGTTAGGCTAACGCCTAGTGAGTTCAAAAGTTTTCAACGCAAATAAATATATTGTTAAAAGAAAAGAATGCAGTTTGAATCATAGTCTTTCAAAATGATTTACTTTTAGTATGAAAACGACTCGTTTTCCATTAACATGCATTTTAGGTGGTGGAAACACCAATATAAAAATTTTCCAATCCACACAATTTTAAAGATGGAAACCCGAATATAAAACATTTTGTCATAAAGTAAAATCAACCCAAAACTCACTCAAAACGAGAATAGAAATCAAACTCCCAATTTACGAAACACAGATAAAACTTTATATCACGAAACACAAAAAACACGGGTGGGGCATAATACTCAACCCATAAATCATGGAGAATAATCCATATATATAACGTCACCAAAAATATGGATACTAAAACTCAATACCCAAAACAACACATTTCGGTGACGGGGGAGACCCGATTACATAGAATGTGACGGAACACAAAAGTAGGTCACATATATAAGTTAATAAAATGAAACACTTGGATTATAATCATATGATTTATCGAAGTTACCTCCTCTAAGTTTATTTCTCGTGGAGTCTCAATTTCAACCCCTCTAGGTCTATACGTTGAGGTATCCAAGTCCAAGGAAAACATACAAGCACATTGGAATTACACCTTACTGCTCATGGGACAATGTCCGACCATACGGGTCCACATCTTACTTGCCATGAGACCCGATGCCTATTCACATATTGAAATTACACCTTACTGCTCATAGGACAATGCCCGACCATATGGGTCCACATCTTACTTACCATGAGGCCTGATGCCTATTTCGTGCTACAATAAGGGAAACTAACGTCCCATCATTGAACGTAAAGACTCAAGTGCCTATGGATCCACTATATTATAGTAAAAACATTACATGACTCCAAACGAATGAACCAGCGCATTCAAAACATGTAATTCTTAAATAAGATGCAGTAAATGCAAATCATAACCAAATGCTCTACGTTAAGCTATCAAAATCAGACAATTATCCCCAAGACCCAATAAAGTCAATACCAAGCCATAATAATCTCAACATATCAAAAGAACAAGTGTTAAAAGTTATAAAATGCAATAAAACGTAAATAACCCATGATTATGCAACCACATGCTCCAAAGACGTGAAACACCCAAAACACTATTTTAGACTGGAACAAATCATTTTCCAAAAGCATTTATACTTTATTCTTTCAAAACATCCCATAACTCAAGAACAAGTATTTATTCAAAACACACACTAAAGGTGCATTTATACTTAAAAGATATACTTCCATAAAATAGATCACTAAAATACCAAAACTTGTGATTCATTTATCAAAATGCCCAAAATCCCAAATGTGGGTGTTTTACAAGGTTTAAAAAGTTGAACGCTTCAAGTAATAAAAACTCACCAAATAACCCAACAATTGATAATTTCATGTAAAACATGTAAACATTTTAAAACGGACATTTTGGCATGTACACTGTTTTCACAAATCAACTTGAACTCACCTTGCTAGATTTAAGCTAAATCTAGATTTTACCCCAACTTGAGCGTCCTTGAAGAAACTTGAATCCACCAGCAAAACCTTCCAAAAACCTAGATCCACAAATTTCCGACCATAAATATTTGTATTCAACCATTTAGAATCGTTCCCCAAACATTTTATATCAAAATCTCCATTTAGGCCAAAACCCTAATTTTGACCTAAATTCTCCAAAATCATCAAATCCGGAATTTGAGAAACATAATCACTAGGAAATGATCAATTGGGCATTTATAACTTATAATAAAGTTTAAAAACTAGGAGAATGAACTAACCACTTAGGTTTTGGGCAAAACCTAACAAACCCCAAAAATCTCTAGAGTTAGAGATGAAAATTCGATCTTGCATCAAGGGATGAAACTACCGGCATAGATGATGAAGGAACACTTGGCTTTAGGAGAAAAACCCCAAAAATGAGCTAAGGTTCATATGAGAGGGTAGAGGTCGGTTTGGGAGAGAAAGTGGGAAAAAGTTTGAGGTTTTAAGTGAGAAATGGAGTTGGAAAAACTTATTTATTGAAACATGGTGCCCGTCGACGATAGTGCCCGACGAGAGTGACATTTTGTCACAATCACCGGCATAATCGTGGGGCCACCCCCACTCTCGGTACATTCTCAGCGACAATGCCCCGCGAGAGTGACCTCTGTCACAATCGCGGGCATAGTCGCCTGGACTCCCCCTCTTGCGGTACATTGGTTGCAACAGTGCCCGCCGAGAGTGACCTCTGTCACAATCGCGGGCACAGTCGCCTAAGGCGTACCGAAGCCCAAAAATTCCAACTTTTCAACCAAAGTGCTCTCGATCCAAACCCCAGAATCCACAAGCACAACCCAGGTGACATTTTTAATTACAGATTCACCATGGAGGTGTAATTTAAGGATCTACCAAAATCACGGGTGTTACAAGTATCCGACTCCACATAACCGCACCAAGTTGCCTCCGAGGACCCAATGTCTCAACTAGTTACAAATGGGAATACTATCCCATAAAAACTGACTCAGAAATTACATCACGGGGCCAAGGGCATATGTTAGACTCTACGAGCCTGCACCATAAGGCCCTCGGTGACCCCATGACTCATCTTAGTGAAAATCGAGCCAAAAGCTTAACAATTTACTTTATCGTTCCATAAAGCAAGTGTAAACAATAAAACACATTTAACCAACGGTTATACAAACAAAACAACCAAAAGCATGATTAACCCAAAAACTCATTATTGGTTGAGACAACCCATTTTCCAAATGAACTCATACCCTTATATCTTCCAAAACGTCTCATAACACAATAATATGCATTTTACAAACGGTTTACATGATCAAACACCCTAAAAATTCGTAAGTTGCTAAATAAACTCCATTTGTACAATAAAGCTCCCAAAATAACACATTTATGAGATTTACTCGTCAGAATATTCAAGGATCCAAATATATGCATTTCATAAGATTTACCCAAATTTATCAAATATGAAAACTTTGTCAAATATTCAACACATTGAAAAACACCTAGTAAAACACATTATTACTTCAAAATACACATTTTGGCATGTACATAGTTTTCACAAAGCAACTTGAACTCACCTTGTTATATTTAGGCTAAATATAGGTTTTACCCCAAAATGTGAGCTTCATTTGACGAAGACTTGAAATCTTCGAGGGATCTCTATAGATGTTAGATCCAACACTCCCACAAGGTTTCCTTTACCACAAAGCCACCAAAATCACACCAAAGTTGAAGGATGTAAGGAAGATGATAAAAAAATATCAAACCCTAGTTTCTAAAAGAAATATGAGAAGATTACCTTGACCATAAATCCTTTGATCCACCCAAGATCTTCTATCCTCTTCTTTTTCTACTCGAAAAGCTCCAAAAATCGAGTCTCTAGGTCTAAGAATCGCCCAAATTGGACCTAGGGTGAAGGAGATAACACCAAATGAAGAAAACCCCAAAAATCCCGATTCTTAAACATCCAGACCTTTCCCGTGGCTTGAGGCCGCTTGGCAACCCGCACGTACCCTCTGGTGTCTGCCACAACAACTTGTGCGACTTGTGCTACGACCCAAGGTCGTGCACCAGGCCGCGAGGCTCCTTTTCTCCCCATTTTCCTTCCGCTTCTCGTGCCCGATTCGATCCTCGATGGCTCCACTACAATAGGGAAGTAAAACCTTACTAAGTCTTCATTATGATGGTCAGACGGTTTCGATAATATGGTTGAGAGTTTCCAAAATTCACGAGTGTTACAACATACTTTTGTGTTCCTCCACTCTCAATGGATATCGATCTCCCCCGTCGTCGGCCAACAATACCTTGGATATTATAAGGCCCACGCTTTAATATTTGAATTTCATTCCATTTTATGGTCCCGTGAGTATTGGGTTTTAGTTCCATGTTTTCGGTGACATATTATATTTATATGAATTATTTTTCCATGAATTATGGGTTGCATTTTATGACTCATCCGTGTTTGGATGTCTTGCATAATAGAGTTTTATTACCTTTACATTATTTGGAAGTTTGATACGTTTTCACGTTTTGAGTGAGTTTTGGGTTGCATCACTTCATGAAAATGTTTTGTATTGGGGCGTACACCTTTAAAAATGTGTGTTGTTGGAAAATGTGTCGTATTCATATTTAAAGTAAATCGTTTTGAAAGATTATGATTTAAGTTGCATTCTTTCCTTTTAAAGATATATTTATTCATGTTGAAAACTTTTGAACTCACTGGACGTTAGTCTAACCTTTTTATTTGTCGGTATGGTACTAGCGACACTGTGAAGATATGAGTACTAGATTTATGCATGAGGGTGAGTAGCTTGGTGAAATCTTCCGCTGTTATATTGGGAATAACAATTTGTATTTGGGTTTAGTAACACCCGAGCTTCAATTACTCTTTATGTAAGACTCTATTCATTTTGTTGATAGTTAATTCTAGAATCGTATTTCAAGTATAAACTTGTCGTAAGAGATTTTATCCATCTTTGAGGTATTATTGAAAATTTTAAATTAGTTGCTCTTTCCAAATTTGAGGGTGTTACAGATAGCAGAAATAGATGTGATAAATGTGACATTTGCTCTTTCATAACTATATTCAAAGGAATGATGCGGTAAATATTACCTCCAACATCGTTCAACAACATCGTAAATACATACACATGGAATAAATAGATGGAGATACGAGTTTTAGTCATCATACTTGTTTCTATTGGAATAATTTTCTAATGTTGGTTATTACTCGTGTTCAAACAAAGTTTCAGTTAGTTGATTTGTTCACAAAGGTTTTATCCATGTTTGACAAACATAAACGAGTTTTTTTAGAAGCTACTTACACATAATTTCTAATAAGCTCCAATTTTTTTTAAATGATTACTTTTTTTTCAACTATCTCCCTTATATGTTGGAACTGAATACATTTTCAACATGTTATTTTAGATCATTTTATATTGCCTTATAAGCTAATTTATGACCCAAGATTTTAGGTGAGCGGGTGCACAAACGAAAAGCTTAAGAAATTGTTGTCTATGTGTTTTTAGCTGAATTCCCTATTGTGGGACTTTTTATGTTTTTGGTTGATTTCAAGGGATTTTTTTTATGTTTTTGGTTGATTTCAAGAGATTTTTTAAGTTTCTGTGTTGATTCAAGGGATTTTTTGTTTTTTTTTATTTATTTCAAGAGAATTTTTCGATTTTTTGGTTGATTTCGAGAGCAAATTTTGTTTTTTTTTGGACTTGTGCACCTTTCACCCCTCAAAAACGTATATATCACGGAGCACCCCTTGTAGTTGAACGTATGCACCTTACGTACCGAAAAAAATTTCACCCTTATGAAACGAATTTGAGCGGGTGCACGGGACCCACCCCCCCCCCCCCCCCTTGGAAGGGTAGGTCTGCCCCTGATCTTATTGGTCAATAACTAATTTTCAACTTACAACTAACTTATCAACTAGTTTGTTAGATATAACATTTTCGCTGTGTTCTCGAGTTTTTTTTGTGAAGGAAAGGAGGGGAAAGAGGGGGAAAGTAGAAGGGAAAGAAAAAATGTTGCGTTCTCGAGTTTTTTTAAGGAGGGAAAGGAAAGGGAAGGAAAATATTGCTTATTTTCCTCCCAAATGTGGGAGGAAACGGAACGAAAGGTAAGAAAGGAATTTAGAAAAAATTAAAAATATTTATAAAATTACATATATACCCATTAGTTATATTCCACTGTTAAATAAATAAGGATATATTGGTAAAAATGACATATTTCCTTTCTCTCCTACTGAAGAACATGAAAATTTATTTTCTTTCCTTCCGTTTCCTTTCTTTTACTTCAATTTCAAGAACACAAATACAAATATTTTTTTCTTTTCTTTTCCTTCCAAAACTCGAGAACACAGTGTTTGTGATGCAACATCTTCTTTGTTGTTGTCCAAGTTGGCCATTGTGATATTCACGCTCCAACTTGATAGGGGTATTGGACTAGTTTTCTAAGGGGGTGTTTGGTTTCACGAAATGGTTTTTAGTGATTTGGATTTTGTGGAAGGATTTAGAATGAGATGGATTTGAATTTTAAAGGATTTGGAATTAGAGGATTTGAATTTTGAAGGATTTGAAAATTTTGGCGTGATTGGTTTTTAGGATTTGGTTTGGAATTAAATTCCATTATTTATAACAAATTATAAATAATAAAAAAATTAAATTACCTTTTTATTAGTTAAATATTAGAAAACAAATCTTTTTAACATCTTTTAAAATATTATTGCATACAAATCCTACAAAATCTTGTGAAATCCAGACCACCCCCGACGGATATCAAAATCTTATTTTCAAACCAAACATGGGATTGAAATGTAATTCAATTTCAAATCTCTCCAAATCCAATCCAATCTTAACTAAACGGGACCTAAGAGATTCTTCAAGAGCTATGATATAATTTTTCTATAATAGAGTAGAAAAAGTTCAAATTTATAAGAAAATTTACATCCATCTCCAAAAACTACTTTATTTTAACAATCCTAACATTAAATCTATAAATAAAATAATCAATACATTTAATAATATATTGTTTCTCTCTCCTACACATTAAATTTAAAATTCTTTTATTGGTGAAAAAATATCATTATATTATTTCTCTATTCTATAAAGTTTTAGAGATTTCTCTAAATTTAGAGATTTTTACAATATTTCTTCTTATTTTTTATATTTTAACATACAAGACATCATAACAGTTGAAGCAAAAAAGTTGTTAAAAATCATCTTTTCTCTATTTTAGCATAATTGTTGGAGATGCTCTAAGAGTATCTTTCAGACTCTAACAACCATGTTCTAATTTTTCTATAATAGAATATAAAAAGTCAAAATCTCAAAAAAAAAATTCAACTTCAATAGCTACTCTATTTTATCAATTATAACATTAACTATATTAATAAAATATTATTTAATAATCTATCTTCTATACAATTCAACTTCAATAATTTTTATTGATGAGAAAAAATTAAAATATTATTTCTCTCACTTATATAGAGTTTTTGAGATTTTAACTTATTCTCTTTTATTTCCTCTATTTTATCATACTATTTAAAATAGATGTTGAAGCGAAAAATTCTTAAATGTTCAAATTTTTTTATTTTAATGTAATTGTTGAAGATGCTCTAATGTTGGTTAGTTGTCTTATAGAATTGTGTTAATAAGTTATTAGTTGATTAAGAATGTACTCTTTTTTTTTTTTTTGAAAGGGTATCTTGGGCCTACGGCCCAGACTAATCCTGACAATTAGGGTCTTTGGCCCAGCTGCTAAAGCATTCAATCCTGAGTTTATCCTCAGTGGCCACAAGTGCTGCGAGTGGGACTCGAACCCGGGTTGAGCGCTATGAACTCCCCAAGCCTTTACCACCACACCACAACCCTTGTGGTTTAAGAATGCACTCTTCTTGGCCATAAGAGAATCTCTATCTATATATAGAGTTGGGAAATCAAAAAAAAGTAAATCAATTCTCTCAATAATACCCACTTTCCTTATTTATATTTAAATTGCAGGTTTTGAATGAAAATATGTATCAATGTATTGTATTTTTATAATCATACCAATTATATTATTTTTATTTAGTTATACAACATAAAATCTTCGGTTAACATTACTATAGATTAGTGATAAATCAATTTACGTAAAGTACTCTACAAACAATAATTCAATTTCAAATTTAATATATTTTAGACTTTACGGGGAAAAAAAATTGTTCGATAATTTAATAAGTGTTAAAGGGAAAACGATAATTTAATAAGTGTTAAAGGGAAAACGAAACGAAATAACAATAGAATAGAGAGAGGAAATCTGTCAATTCTCATTAATCATAAGCCTTTAAATAGGGATGAGTTACAAATAGATATCTATGAGATATTTCAGGTCTTAATCTATCTCTGATATACTTATCTCTATCTCTATCGTCATATCCTTTAGACGATGACACACTTATCCTACAACACTCCCCCTTGTGTCGAGTTGAAGGAGTGACAGTGCACAATTGTTACCTCGTTAAAATTTTACGCCAAAATAAAAACCCAGTGGAAAAAAATAAAAGTCTGACGAAGGAAATAGTACAACGCACCAACTTCTTTGCAATACATAGACTTATCCTTTAATCTAGTATTCTCTTAGATTCGTACTTTAATCATGAGAGTTAGGAAAGCATGATGGTATATAAACAGTTGTCTCACTAAAACCTTACACCAAGGAACAAAACTGTAACAACCCAAAAATCACAGTAATAAACTACGCTTAAAAATGCCCAAACTCGGGTACCAATACAAAATCTGATAATAAAGGGTTAACAAAATTTGACATTGAGTCTATTACAACCGAGAAACTAAAGTAAAAGCATCTATGCCTCCATTAAGGTCCGCTTCATACGTACTAGCTCCTAAAGTTTATCCTTGCCTCTAGAAGATCCAGACGCAACCCTGCTACCTGAAAATGGGTTTTGATAAAAAAAAAATGGAAACGAGGATTAGACCGGATGGTCTAGTGAATTCCCAACCTCGTCCAGATTAAAGTACACACACAGAAAATGATTAAACAAATAATCAATAATAATCTCACAACATTTATGACACATGAAGTGTTCAGATCCACGCCGAAACTCGTCCACCAACGTAAGGACTACTCGTCCTCGGGGGCCCCCAATAGATCCCCATACGGCCCCCTAGTCGATGCCGTTTCCGTGTGTAGGGAAACAGATTCCAAATACACGGTTCAACCATCCCCCATGGTTATATAAACATAGTCTTGGCCATAACTCATTGAATATCACAATGCCATAGAGCTTGATCATAAACAAGTAATATATATATAAATAAGGCTTTTCATAACACATCTACAGTGGCATTAAGCAGAATGATTTATCAAGATTAACGATAACAACCAATGTAACATCATACCATTTCCAGTTAAAGATATATTTAAATAGTTTGAAAATAAGGGAACTCACCTGATTGAGGTAACTTGACACACAACCGCACACTTAGCCTTGCACGGATCGAAGTCCTACATTCCAGTTATACGACCATTAATTTAAATGGTCCTAATTCGAAAGTTTTCTGAGATTATCACTCAATTACATAAGCTACATACTCGGTTTGAAAACCCCCCTCCCCGACCCCGATCGAAAGGGAGGCCGGTCGCCTACCTTTGGGTCCGGGTGACCCCGGTCGCCAATACCCCGGGGGACCCCGGGCGACTCCTCTCCGGGCGACCCCGGTCGGCATCACACCGGGTGACCCCGGGCGACACATCCCCGGGAGACCCGGACAACATTACACATGGTGATCCCGATCCCCGAACCCACTTACATCCAGTCGAAACTCACACGCAGACAAACCCCAAACCCAGTAAAATAATCGATTCGTCCTACAGACCATTTTGTAATACGATTACTATAACACCCACCCCGATTCAAACATCGATTAACGTCCCTAATCCCATTCACTCACACTCCTCAGTCCTAACCCAGACTCATCCCAAAACTCAAATCGATGAAATCCACTAAACTTAAATCGACAAAATAAAGCAAGGATTTAAATCATATACTTACCTCCTGGAGATGAAACCCACCGTGATTATGATTTCTGTTTCCCACTTCTGAATTCTCAATGCTTCAATCGATTCTCCCCTTTCTTCCTTAAGTCGTCGCACACACAGACAGTAGGATATTGTTTTTCCAAGAAATGACCAGTGCTCTAGGGCTTTAGGCCCTAAATAATCACATTTTCCATAAAAGCCCCTTAACGTTTAACTTTCCACATTTTACCCTATATTCCTTTTATTTATAAAGGAAAGAATAACACAAGTCTCATGTTGACGGTTGTTACAACACTTCCCCCGTTAACAGACTTCCGTCCTCGGAATTTCCTCGACAAATAAATGCAGATATTTAGACAACATTTCCGATTCTAACTCGCACGTCGCTTCTCGCCTTTTATGGAACTTCCATTGAACTTTCACTAGATTGATATCCTTCGACCTCAGACGTTTAATGTTACGATCTACTATAGATTCAGGTTCTGCGGCGAAGTTTAACTTCTCGTCCACTAATATATCTTGTAAAGGTACAGCCATATCGACCTCTGCAAGACACTTTCTCAGATTTGAGACGTGAAAGGTGTTGTGAATACTTCTCAACTCCCCAAGTACTTCTAACTTGTACGCCACCTCCCCGACCTATTCAACTTGTGAAGGTACACTGCGGATTTTCTCACAATTTATCCGGTAGATCAAGATTGCTCAACACTTCCCCACTTCTCTTACCCTCGCGAACGGTCCGATGTAACGCAGACTCAACTTTCCTTTCTTTCCAACTCGCACCACCCCTTTTCCAAGGAATATTTTAAGCAACATACAATTCCGACCCGAAATCCTACGTCTTCCCTCCGTTTACCCACGTAGCTCTTACGACAAACACGAGTCTCCTCCAACCTTTCCTGACAAAATAATACATACCCATCTTGCCAACTTGACACGGGGTCACTCTTGATCTACCCCCCCTAAGGCTACAGGTGAGAATTCTTGCATTCAACAACATAATACTTAGCAAATCCCTCTAAAACCGCTCACAACACTACTAACTCTTTGATTATAACACAACGTCGATCACTAATGCTTTGATGGTAACCATCCAACCGCACAATGCACCAATCAACCACAACATCAAACACCCTTATTCCTTTGGATATCCATATATTCATATTTAACCTTACACCATTCTTCGATCTATTGCCAATCTATTCCCTTGTCAAGATGAGTCGGTCCCAAAGGTATAAAACAGTACACCACTGAATCTATCGAATCCCATACCTTCATAATCGCTTCAGTGTCCGCTTCTTTAAAGTAAAGCGACACAAACCCACGTAATATCCCAATTTTCTCAAAATTAAACACAATACTCCCTGGAAATATACATCGCATTAATACCTACTCCCATCCCCATCATCGATTACTAATACATTGCTGATAACCAATTTATCCATACCATGCACAATTCGACCGAAATATCATTTCCACCTATCCCTTAGCACATTTGCATACACTTGAGAACGTAAGCATTCCACATTTTCACCGCCCGAATAGTCCGCCGAAGACTTTAGCTTCCCCATACATATAACCGATTACCACCGAACCCACCCGTACTCATAACTCTCTTAGTCTTATTCCGGTTTCACTTGCCCTACAAGAGGAGCAACACTTTCTCACGATACAAGTTTAATTTCCCGACGTCAAACTCAATACTCACTCAGAATGCTTAACACGCTAACCATTACTCACATCCTCCGGTCTTTCCCTTCGAGCATCTCGAATAATAACTTTACTTGCTTCTATGAAAACATAGATCACTCACTTTCAAATAAAGGCTTACTCAAGGTGGCAAGTTTTAGATCACATACACATGGAAATAATAATACCCAACCCATAACCGAGAGCTTCTTAATATTCTCGTGTGTTGTTCATATACTCGCAAAGTTGACTCTCTTAGCCATACTCCACATTTTTCTGTTCCACTGGGCGAACTTCTCATTTTTAGATTACTTCCATTATGGCGACATACTAGACTCATTTTCTCACTAACAATTTCGATCTGACTACCGGGATTTACTTATCCCTAAAAATGCTTCACCTCCTCTGTTGAACTTCAATCCACAACAAGGCACTACAACCAACCACATAAAACTTTCTCACCAATGATTTGTCGGAAACAGATGAACTCACCCGGAGTTCACCGTAGCCGAGAAGAATACAAGTTCTTCTTCTAGACTGTCGCCATTCGAATCTTCCTTCTAAATTTTTCCAATCAAGATTTACGCTTATCCTTGCCATACATTACAATCTAAAAATTCATAATCCAATTATCATGACAGTCCATTATCACGCTACGGACTTACACGTCTAATCCGGCATAACATATCACCCACTTGAGCATGCCATCAACTCTTCCTTCGCAACCCTCTTTATATATCCTAGACACCCCCTTCATGCTCAGCAACATAACACAATTACACTTGAATAAATTGAGAGGCGATTCCAAGTCCTCTCGATCATCCACATACATATAATCAAACCTGCCTTCATATACACTTACTCACACGCAATACCCAATCCATTTCCTGGTTCCATCTCTTCTCCAATCCAAATGAATCACAAAGATAAACTCGTAAAATCCAACTCCTATCGACGCCCTTATCTCGGCATATTTTAAACATCTTCTGCTTCTATCGTAAGAAAAAACAACAACAGACATGATCGTACTTCCATTGTATCTCTGGCAACAAGAGTTAATAATGCCCTCTTCCTTTCCCAAACATATTGCATTTAATTTTACACTTCCCTATCCTTATCTGAAGGAGGTTCAAGGTCTACATGATGCAAGGTCTAACTTGCAGGGCCATTCCAACCAACTTGGGCTCAAAACTCTTTAACATTTCAAGTTTTATTATTCACTAACATCGGCATTTCGACGGCTTCGAGTCTTTCACTCCAATTACGACCATTCACCTTCAACAGCATGCCAAATTTACCAAGCAATATTTCAAACTCTCGTCATACCATAAATATCACAGTCCCTTTTTCGACATTTCCTATATCCCCCACACATTCCTTAGTAATAACACTGAAGAAATAAATCATCTAACATTAGCTTGACCGACACGTTTCCCCACGCTCGAACTGTTCCCTGTCCCTAATCCGATAACTTCCACGACTTCATGAGTTCATAGCCTTCATGCATGATGACTAGATAAATAAAAAAAACATCTCTCTCAATTGAACACTCCAAGGACAAAACACTTGAAAAAATTTTGAGCATACATGACTCGACACTTTCATAACTTCAAAATCATGCACAACGATCTCAAAAATTGTTTGTGCGCAATATTTTGGTAAAACATCACCGTGATCAACTAAACCGACGTCGCGACAGTCATAATATGGAGAGAGGACTTTCTTACACGACTAGAAAAGCTCTGAACGAAACCGCTTGTACGAAATAAGACAAACGACTCTCACACTTGCTTATAAAATATCGTCTCAAACTCATTTTGGTTATAAAGGCTTGTTGCTAAATGTGTTCATAGGTTTTGCAATACATTTATCTCAACATGAAAAGAAGTGGTATACTTCCCAACTCACTAGGTTTAAGTAAAATTTTATCATGCAACAAAGATAGGTTTGTCTTTCCTCTTTAACGCCCTCTTGCATGCATCGAATTATTTCCAAAACATGAAGTTCGTTGTGGGTGCATCACCCTTTAAATCATGACTGAGCTCTCGGGATACCTTTACAGACACAATGCATGAACTCACTTACAATTGAAGGCTATTCACTCAATCAAAGTCAACTGTTGCACTCACCCCAATTATCATGGCATCCAACCTTTATCTGTCGTTCACTTTCTCGTAACAACAACAACTTGCAGTTGAGGTGTTTCACACTCTAGCTAATTGATTATCCCACCAAGTTCTCGCCTTGAGCCCTAATGTATAATTCGTACGATTTCGAATTTTGACTCCTACAGGCCAATAACCCAATCACATTTTCCTCCTCGATCGGTTCCTCTAACAATTTACTTCAATCCCGATTGGGAAGTCATGAGATTCCATCTTTCTCCAAACCTTGAATTTACACCTTTCAGAATTCTAACCCAAATCCTTTTCTCCTGTCCGAACAGATAACCACCCCATATACCATCATGGGAACTTACTCGACACTGTAAGTTCCCTCTAATCAATCATTCACCCGTTTCGAACACATAAAGTTCTTCCTTGGTCGGTCTGTTATTGCTTTGAATAATACTCTTCCTAAAGTTTATCATCAATTTCATCACAAGCAACCTCACGCACCGCACCAAACTATTGCCAACAACGCAGGGCTAGAACTTTATTCCCTTCCATCACTACTTCAAAGACTAACCCCTCAATAACACATTTCGATCGCGACGAGGATTAACTATCCACGCATACTCAACATTCTATTGACTTCCAAGCATAGAGAAATAATCCGAGTACGTACATGTGCCTGTAAATTCGCAATTACATTGGCCAGATGTAATTCCAAATTTACCTCACATGTTAGTCCCCACTTCTCGAAACACACCTTCCTATAGCGGTAACCCCTAAGACATCCTATTTCTCGGTTGTGTCCCATGTCCTACAGTTTAAGTTTAGGCCCAACCGGTCGCCTAAATCCCTTAAACTATGGCTCTGATACCAAATGTAACAACCCAAAAATCACAGTAATAAACTACGCTTAAAAATGCCCAAACTCGAGTACCAATACAAAATCTGATAATAAAGGGTTAACAAAATTTGACATTGAGTCTATTACAACCGAGAAACTAAAGTAAAAACATCTATGCCGCCACTTACCTCCTGGAGATGAAACCCACCGCGATTACGATTTTTGTTTCCCACTTCTGAATTCTCAAAGCTTCAATCGATCCTCCCCTTTCTTCCTTAAGTCGCCGCACACACAAAGTAGGATACTGTTTTTCCAAGAAATGAACAGTGCTCTAGGGCTTTAGGCCCTAAATAGTCACATTTTCCATAAAATCCCCTTAACGTTTAACTTTCCACATTTTACCCTATATTCCTTTTATTTATAAAGGAAAGAATAACACAAGTCTGATGTTGACGGTTGTTACAAAAACCCAATGGGAAAAATAAAATATTGGTTGAAGGAAAGAGCACAACATACCAATATCACAAATATAGTAGACTCCCCCTTTTGTCTACTACTCCCCCTGATTCGTGCATTAATCAAGGGAGTTTGGAAAACATTTCCATTTACTTTTTATATGTTTCCCAATATATGGTTTTAGGTAATGACTTGGTAAAATATGTCACATTCTTTTAACACCTTACTTGATTCACTTAAATCTAAAGGGGAGTCTTTTATTGTTGATTGTATAGAAACTTAAGCAGAATATGCTTTGTGTTATCACCCTTGATGTATCTTATGTTCATTTTTTCGATACATGATGCATTATTTCCATATATGCAAGTACGATACTGGTTGAACCCAAAATTACTAGTTCCTCTAATATATGTAATGATAGTCCTTAATCATATACATTCTTTAATTATCTCATGGAGAGTAATATTCTTGGAATAGTTCAAGGAGGTAGTTATAAGGGTTTGCTTAGCTTACTTTCAAGCAATCTGCGTGTTCCTTGTGGTAATTCATTGTCCAATTTGGAACAACCCTTGTATGGATTAGGCAAATACATAATATTAGCAAAGACATACCAAGACATTGTTTGATGTTTTTCTATAAGAGCTAGTACTTTTGCTACTTACATTTTAGGTAGATATTGAAGTTCCATTATCAATCCCATTTTTCTTTCTATGGGGAAAATATAAGCCCATGTCAATGGTTCCAAAAGATTAATTTGATGTCATTCCAATGACTTTGCGTTGGCGCTGAGCTAAATCTAGCAAACAAGTTCACTGATAAATATAATATATGGTCAAGTGTATTATGCTAAGTACGATAATGCGCATATTGTACTTAGATAGGGAATTCCAACTCCCAGCATTTTTCGTCATCATCCTTTAGACGAAATGGATCTTTCCTTATATCCGACACTTCGACCGATCATGGGAGTGCTAATCGGATGCGCTTTGTCCATATTAAATTGCCTGATTATTTTCTGGACATATGCGATCGGTGAATTAATATTTCACAAACTCGGTGTCATAGCTCAAATATCTAGACAAAACCAAGTTTTTCCAAGATCTTTCCTCTCAAAATCAGATTTCAAGTAGCTTGTGGTTCCTCTTATTTCATCAAGAGTGCCTATTATGTTCATAACATTGACATATAGAGCTACTTTGAAAATTTGGAACTTGTTTTCCATAATAAATATGCAAGGGAACAGTTCATCGTTCTTATATATCTTTTTCCAATCAAGTATTCCATTAGGCGGGTATACCACATTCGCTTAGATTGCTTTAATCTATAAAGTGGGCGTTTCAATTTTATTGCAAACGTATTTCTTGGTTTAAAGTTACTTGATTTTGGTAATGTAATATCATCAAACACTTTTATATATCTCTAAATCTAGATCCCCGTAGAGATATGTGGTAACCACATTCATGAGATGCATTTCCAGTCCTTCGGACACTACTAGGCTAACAAATTATTCGAATGTCATAACATCCATCATGAGAGAGTAAGTCTCCTCGTGGTCAATCCAGGGCGTTGTGAGAAACCTTGCGCCAAAGGAGAGCCTTACATATTAGGATTTCATTATTCTCGTTAAGCTTTCTGACAAAGACTCAGTTATGTCCTACGGGCTTTACACTTGGTAGGTTAGCACTACCTGACCAAATACCTAATCCTTTGTCAAAGATAATTTTTCTGGATTGTTTCTTTACATTTAGGCCAATATGCTATTTGTTGATATTATTCAACTGAGTCTGGTTCGATGTCGTCGTGCTCTATCATCTTATGAACCATAGTATATGCGAATAAATCATCAATGATTATATATGATATGTCCATCGACTCATATGTACTCTCATAGTTCATTTGAGATTTTTTTTTCATCTCTAGAATCAATATTAACTTCGAAGCGTTACCCAGTGATGATTCATGGACATAATTATAATTAGGGGTGTTCAAAAAAAACGTTGGACCGCTCAAACCGGTCGAACCAAGTCAAACCGGACCGTTTTTGGCGGTTTTAGCGGTCTAGCGGTCCGGTCTGGAAAATTGCCAAACCGGGTGGTCCGGTCCGGTCTGCGGTCTGGAGGTTTTTTGGACGGTTTGGACCAAACCGACCGCCAAATATATAAATATATATTTTTTTGTGTTTTTATATATACCTTTATTATAAAAAATAGATGATATAAAACACAAATGTCTAAGTATATACAAAAAGGTCCAAGGTATTTTAAAAGATTGAAATCTTTATGGATTGTGGAATACAAAGAACGGAAAAATGAAGAAGTGAAGCTGTGGATTTTATTTGCACTTTGCATATTACTTTTTTTTAGTGTTTTGTCTTGGGATATTTTGTCAACTTTTGTGGACTTTGTTCTTTATTTCAAATGGACTCAAGCCAATGAGCCTTTAAAATTCAAAGTTTTATATTTGTTTATGTTTAAACTTTAAAACCCACTAAAAGGCCTAAACCGCCTAAACCGGTCGACCAAACCGCCTAAACAGCAGTCCGACTTGACCGGTCTGGGCATTTGATGTCAAACCGCTCGGTTTGAAAAATCGTGGTCTGAGGGGTTAAACCACCTAAACCGGACCGCGAACACCCCTAATTACAATTAGAGACAATCTCATGAGAGTTTTGTGTATCGATGATAAATGGATGTGCCTCACTATTCTCTTCCTTTAGAATAGTATCCATCGAACCAAGTAGCTTCCACCACTTCCATTTGGTAGCTACGACCTCAACCACACCTCCACAACGCACTTTCCAATGGCGTTGTGCCCCTGTTGGGGACTTTTTAACCTTACAAGTATATTTGCAGCTCGTATATGTGATCTTGTCACTTTTGGAATAACATTAAACGTATCAGGTATCGAGTCTGATTCATTTGACTTCAACATTACGTTGTGAAGTTTTGGGGATCAAAATGAGACAGAGTAGGAATATTCAATAACACTTCCTGTCGTTCCCATGGAAAATCATTTTTTCCTATCTCTCCCTAACGACGGGAAGACTGTCTCATGAAAGTAACAACCTGTCAATCTAGTAGTAAAGGGATCACTAGTCAAATATTCTAATTAGCGGATAATTATTGGGGATCCATATCCAACATATACCAAATCGTTTTAAGGACCCATTTCGATGCGCCGTGGGGGCGCAATTGGCACATATACTACAGAACCAAACATACGTAAATGTAAAATATCAGGCTTATGTCCAGTTACCAACTGGTACGCATGAGGCTAGTTAGCAAGCAGTGGGTCTAAAAACGAAAAAAACTGCATATAATAATTGCACAACCCCAGGTAGATGTGGGTAAATTGATGCGCATTACTAATACCCTAGATGTCATCATATTCTTTTGATAACAATTTCTATGAGACCATTTTATATATACACATGGGGTATAGGAAACTCTACATTGATCCTAATACATATGCAATTAACATCAAATCCTTATGATGTAAATTCTCCAGCATTACAAGTCATGTAGACTTGATGAAATAATCAGGGTGGTGACTGGTGAGCCCTTAAACGTATAGGTAGTGCTAGGAGTGTAGTATTTCATGTGGACAATAACACGACATGTGTTCATCGTGTCGAAACCAAAACCATAAAGTACTTTAATGGCCCGCATTCTGGATGTTTATGTCCATAAATATCACCTTGTATTCGTTGTAACAATGGAATATTTTTGTATTATGTCCTTAGCTTTAGGATGGTCTCATTCCTGTATTGGCTAAGGATTATGGTATATACAAAACTTTTAGGTATTCGAGAGTGCATATTATGATAGCAATGTTGTTTCTTATGCTGCAGAAGTCAACAATTGCAATTTTCGTCATTCTGCCTTTCACTCGAAAGAGAATGTGTCTATGTATATTTTGCAATACACGGATCACTATGTCATAACCATGGTGTCTCACATGGTCATGTCGAAACATATATGTGTCATTGCCCCCAAAGTTCTTTATTGGTGACAAAATATGTTTCGATGACCAAATAATCTACTAGTTTGACACATTAGTTTTCATGATATATGTTTACTTTCATATTCATTAGAACTTATGTATATATGCTCATTTCCATTTGATACGAATATCTTTACAATGTTCTTATTAATCTTGTACCAACAAAAAAGTGACAGTCCATCGTCTAAGTATTTTGGTTGGAATAAGTATTAGTCTATCTTTTTTTTAGATTGTGTGAGAGGTTAAAAAAATCAATTCTCCTCGATATATTCCTACACGGAACGGAGAATATTGAATTTTTTGCATTTGTTACGATGTATTACTTTACATCTATAATGGTTACATATTCGATTACTTAGGCAAATAAATTAATTTTGATACTTAAAATTAATTTCAAATAAACATATGCTTAATCAATATTAAATATTAAATTAATATGTTATAGTTCATTTTCAACGTATTCCCTTTTTCGACAGGGGCACTCTTTAGTGCATTTCTTATTTGACTGTCCATTATCATCTGGGGTAGTAGTTGTATCTCTACTCCAGATGTTGAAAAATCATTCCCGACTTTTACCAAGACCCTGACCCATTCTAGGGTTTCGTCCACATAGGGCATAAACGTCACATATGTGAAATTGTTTTTTTAACTGTCTGTTCTTTGGAGTTGTTTCCACCTTTAATGTTTTCATAATTGATCTCGAAAATTTTCTTTGTCTCGACATATGTGGTTGTTACTCGAAAGAACATTTTTATGTCTCTCAACCACTTGCAGTAGGTTGATGAGTTTGTCTAAAGGTTATATTCCAACTTATATTAGTTCAATAATATTTTTGATATATGAAAGGTGGAAATAGTGTTAGGAATCATGTCATCTTCTGTGAGTTCCTTGCCACAGATATTGAGACGCGTTTTGGATATAACATTTATTTGTTGAGATCAATTACCTTTTTGTAATCGAGTAAGTGGGTTTTATTCCACTGTACGATTAGTTCGGGAAGTACATATTCATGAGTACTCCCGATTATCCCTTTCGGGACATCCCACGTTTCTTTGGGAGTTTCTAGTAAAGGTATTCCTATAAAACTTAGGATTTATATGTCGTCTCAAAACATGAGGGTATTTGCTTGTACCTTTTCAAGAGATTGGTTTTTAGAGTCAATGGGGAGTTGATGGACTTTAGGTATTTTCTTGTACCTTTTCAAAATATGGTTTATATACTCATTTATAATACTCAGATTCTTTTGAATTTACGACGTTAATTTTGGGATGAATTATTTCAACCATTTACATATATAAAGAATAATATATGATTTTCTTTTTAATAAGAAAATGGATTGTGATTACGAATTTTCATTATCATAACACTTATCCTACAACAATAAGGAACATTTTACATAAATTTCATGGACCAATTAGAATAAAAATTATCCAAAGAGTGCTTGGGAATGCGTTTATATAAGATTACTATTACGATAATCATAAATTAGAACAAAAAACAAAATGATTAAAAATAAAAGCAATTAAATGATTTTAGATATGGGTTAAATACACCTCTTATATATTTAAATAATTTCTATAATTTTTCTTGTTACATGATTTTCGACTTATTAAATTAAGAACTTAAATAAAAGTTCATAATAATAGTTCCTACAAGAAATCTTTTATAAGTCATAAGGTTTTTTAATATCAATAAATAATTATAAAACCAATAAAATATATAATAAATTAACAATCAATTTGTACAAAGTTCAGGATAAAAACCATCATTCTTGTATAAAAATAGATAATTTCATTTATTCTAGGAGCATTTCAATAGTTACGTTAAAATGAAAAAAAATTGAGATTTTAGCATTTTTGTTGCTTTAACAACTTTGCTATCCTCTATGCTAAAATAAAGAAAAGAGGTGAGAGACTGTAAAAATATCTAAAGTGGCGTTTGGTTCGCAAATTTTAAAGGAATATGATGGAATTGGAATGTTGAATTTTATTGACCAAATTCCGTTCTTTGTTTGGTTCGTTCTTTTTCACGAAGGGAATCTCTAAATTCCATCAAATTCCACAAACGAGAGAATTTAACATTCCTTAGCAACTACAAAGTATTTTGATGGAATGAAATTCTTTTTATTCATAATACCACATATGCCCTTAATCTAATATAACCTAATCACATAAAACCTATCTAATTAGACCACGCCTCCATCAGTTCCTTCTCCAAACCACCGCCGACCTAAGCCACCGTTGACCTGAATCACCGCCGACCATCGCCAACCTGAACCACCACCAACCACCGTCAATCTAAACCACCACCGATCACTGTCGATCTAAACCATCGTCGACCACCCCTGACCTGAACCACCACCGACCACTGCCAACCTGAACCACCACCGACCACCGTCAATCTAAACCACCACCGATCACTGTCGATCTAAACCATCGCCGACCACTCCTGATCTGAATCACCACCGAACACCGATCTAAACCACCGCCGACTGCCGATCTGAACCACCCCGACCACCGTCGATCTGAACCATCGCCGACCACCCCAGTTATGAACCACCGTCGACCACCCCCAATCGAACCATCGTCGACCACCCCTAATCTGAACTACCGCTGATCACATCCGATCTGAACCACCACCAATCTGAACCACCGTTACAAATAAAGTGTTTTAATGGCTATTTTATTAAAGCATTTTTTATTTTAAAAAATTAAAATTATCAAAAAGAGTATTTTGATCATTTATCAAAATTTTATTCCAAATATAAAGCTACATTTTGTGAACCAAACAGAAATATTCCAATTTTTTTAACATATTTCATTCCAATCCTGTCAGGATCGTCCCTGGGGGAGGGCGGGCCGGGCGTACTCCCAGGGCCCAAACGAAATAGGGGCCCAATTTTTTTTAGTATATACTATATATTAGTAGTTAAAAATTTGTAAATAAAAAAAACAAAAAAAAATAGTATATAATGAGACCCAAAAAGAATTTAACATTATATTAAGGGCCCAGATATGTATTAATTAATAACATTGGACAAGAAAATTTGTAAAAAATTATTTAGTCTTTCATTTTATAGTATTACTTATTGTTTCTCTAAGTTTTTTTTTTATCTAGTACTAATATCAAAAACCATTTTTGCCTATAATCTTTGATATATACTCCATTACTTATCTTCTATATACTCATTTCATTATTCCATCCACATGAATTTTATTATTGTGTTAGAATATAGTAGATTTCTTGTTATTAATATTGGGACGACCCAATATATCTATATTTAGGATTTCAAAGATACTTCTTTTTCATACATTATTGACTTTTTATATCTAATATTGGGTGTATGAATCTTAAGTACTCTCTTATCTCTAAAATAATAATAAGATTTCAAACTATAATCAACATGGACTTTTGATTCTAAGATTGATGGTTCTTAAAAAGTTTGTTTCATCCCTAAAAGTTTAAAATGATGATTAACATCAAGTAACATGTGGAATATCTACTGATTTATGATGATTTACTTAAACTGTTACTCTGAACGGTCAACATAGTGACGTCAAATGATTTCAATCTATATATTAAAGGTATATCATAAGATGTTTGTAGATAATATTACTTTAGAAATGATTATTGATTGATCTTGCGCTAAGAATACCGGGGAAATCGGTTTTATATCAATTATTAGTATTATTTGAATTCAATGTTATTTTTGATTAGATAAACAATATATTGAAAATAATTTCGTAGTTATCGATGACCCATTTTTACATCTCGCCCAGGGCCTAAAAAATGTCAGGATCGGGCCTGAATCCTGTCAACTAAACAAGTGGTCAAACCTGATAACATTCCATTCCAATTCTTTCAAAGCTAATTTTTTTTTTACAGATTTCATTCCATCCAAAACATTATGACGCCACCTAAATTTAAAGAAACCTCTAATTAGGTAGTTTTCCTCTCAAAACTAATTATTACCCCCAAAAAACAAAATTTTCTCTCACAACTTTTCATATATTGAATATTTTAATAATATAATTAAATATTTTAAACAAATAAGTAATACTAGAATTGATAAAATAGAATAGTTGGAGTTAGATGTAATTTTTTTAAAGATTTTAATTTTTTTATTTTATTGTAGAAAAAATTTAGCATAACTGTTAGAGATGTTTTATAACATTACCCATTTTAATAACATTAAAAATTAAAAGGACGCGTTTTTCGTTGAATCGCAAAAGTCAAAGATTCTATGCTCCTTTCCTTTGTTTGGCGGCCCCATCCATTTTTCTATTCTATTTTATCCTGTTTGATTGATACCTCCCTCTTTCATTTCATACGCAGCTTCCTGTCATGATTCCAGCTGCCTTTGTGCTGTCTACAACTCTTCACCCTCCATGCAATAAAGACTTGGACGGTACAACTCCTTCCAAAACATAAATTTAAATGTCATAATAATTAATTCCAATATTTTATACACAAAAAAAGTTTGAAAAAAATAAAGGGATTTTTTATATTTTAAACGATTTAGATATTTTTAATGTACAAACAAATTATCATACTTACTAAAACGGATCAGATGGATGTTTATTATGGTCTATAAAACCAGTTGATGTGATAAAATTATAAATAAAGTTTTAAAAAACACAATTGACTTTTATATTTTAAGTAATTATGTTTCGGGACATTTTGTAAATGAATACCATTCTCTCTCGAAATACAATGAACCAATGAAACAAAAGATGAAGAATTGCGTGAGAAGTTGAGTTAACGATGACAAACGTGTGGAGTGGATTTGAACTCTTAGATAAATAGTAACATTATGAGCAGTAGATATAAAATAATTTGTAAACATGAAATATATATTCGGTTTAACCGAAACCGAAAAAATAGCCGTTACTGCACCAATTAAACGGAAGGTACATATAAATAAACTGAAGAAACCAAATAACTTAAATAATTTAATCCGAACTTAACTATGTTATACAATTTAAAATAATTTATAAACATGAAAAATAATAATATAATTTGTTTATTTGGGTTAATCAAAACGAGTAAGGGGATGTTTGGGATTGCTTATTTGAAGTGTTTTTTAGTTTATTGCAGTGTGGCACCGAAGATAAACATTTTCTAGTGTTTGGATGGAGAAAATTTAAAAAAGTTTATAGCGGTGTCAAACCGTTGAAAAATAGTTTTTGATAAGCCATTTGGTTCTAACATATCAACTTATTTGAAAAATGTTTATTACTTTTTTAGTTATTTTATATGTACTAGAAGCGTACTCGCGCAATGCAGCGAGATACATCACGATTTTAATGTTTCATTTCATTTTTTGTTTTTTTGTCGATTTACAGTACGATTTTGGATGGTTTTAAGAAAGTGATAATGTTTTTTTTATAAATGTGTTTAATTTAGGCTTAATAATATAACGTTTTTTATATAAAAAAATTAAGTATTTTGTTAGAATTCAATGATTATCTTATATATTTTAATGACATCTAGAAAAAATAACCAATTACATATTTAATAATATAATTAAAACAAATTTATAGTAATATAATATATTAATTAATAGTGATATAAAGAAATGTCTGCATAAAAGAAAGACCCTGCACATACCAAGTTGGTGAGTGTTAGAAGCCTGCAGTAGTAATATGTATCATGTGCTTTGATACTTGTAAATTAAGAGATTTTTAAAATCTTGCATAAAATGATGGTACCTTGTGCCTAATAATTTGTATTTAAGAATTTTTATCCGTGTTTTATAATATAGTATAGATAAGCAATCCCAAACACCCTTAAATAAGAACTTATTAACTTACTACGTTTTGTTACCACAATAAGCTAATCCAAACACTTTTTAGAAAACTCCGATTTGACACCATATAAATTGATAAACACTTTTCAAAATAAGTATAAGTTGTTTTAAATAAGCAAATCCCAAACACCCCTAAGAACATATAAAAGAACCGATAGAACCCCATGAACTTCATTAAATTCTGGTGATATATTCATTTTTTTTTTGCATCCCTAGTCAAAAGAATCTCATTGTTCGCTTTTACTAAGTGCGTGGATTTATTTATTAAAAAAACTAGGTTTGACCCCGCGTAAATTAAAAAATTAAATCATGCCAGAAAATTTATCTTACAGATATGAATGATCATCGAAAATACGATGCTACTTTTCCAAGCTTTTTCCCCTTCAGAGTTGTTTTTTTGCAGTTGGTTACAAAATGTCCTTGTTTTAGGCAGTTTTCACAAATGACGTTTTACAAAAAATTAATAAAAAATATGAATAAATATTAAGAATTTATAAAACAAAATTTATAATAGAACGTAAATGAAATTATGGAAAAATACATAGTTAAAATTGATATGAAATTGTAAAAAGAAAATCACGACAATTTAGTGATTATTTGTATCAAATCTCATACTAATCACTACACATTAATTCGTATATATTTATGATATTTAATAATATAATTAAATCTAAAAGTATTCAATATTGGACTCATTTTGAAGGTATTGACGAAGTGATTACAATGGTATAATTTATAAAAAATAAAAATGTTTTTTAATGCATTTTAGTTCATATATATTATTTATGTTAATATGATAAGAGTCTAAAATGAAAAATAAAAAAGTAAGAGATTAAAAGTAAACAACATACCTAATTATAAGGGTAGTAATTATAAGGTATAAATTAAAAAAATTGAATTAAGGAAAGATTTAAGAAGAAATGAATGTGGATTTGATAAATGAACTTATAATGTAAAATGCGTCCAGATACATGTTTAGACGAGAAAATAAAAAAATGGGCTCACCAGAAGGCGACACGTGTCATTCTAGTTACTTATTTATTATATGTATAGATGTCCAAAGACCTAGGGGTCGTTTACCAAACACTTATCAAGTCACATTACCTTACCGGATGAATATGACAAAGACCAAGAATCTTATCGGGTAAGTGTTAAGGTAAGGACCAAGAGTCTTACCTAGTAAGTGGAAGCAAAGATTCTTACCACAGTTAACGCTTACCGGGAAACTTGTTTTATACGATACCGTTTGGGTGGACTAAAAGTTTACCTGGTAAGTAAGTGATAGTGTTGAATTTTACTGGTAAGTGCTTATACGGGTAATCGTTTGATAAACGACCCCTTAATCACTCAAAATCTAAAAGTCTGTTGGGGTTTTTTTCCTCGCATTTTTTGAACTGTAAAGCATTTTTACTGTTCGTTTAGGTTACTTGTCATTTTTATAGGTTAGAAGGACCTTTTTTGTTTGATTTTAGTAAGTGCAACGATTTATTTGTTTAAGAAAATGTACAGAGACTTAATCGTTCAAAATATAAAAGTCTTTCCGGATTTTCCCTATTTAAATATGCATGACTTTATCAAACTAAATCAAACGGGTTCGTTATATCTTATTCGAATGTGAGGCTTATGGGAGAGAAATTATCATAAATATCCATTTTGACCAAACCATTTAACCTCTTAGCTAACCCTCTCCCAAACTTACAAAAATATCAATACCTCTGCAAATGCCCAAGCTGCAACTTGCGAAAGGGCTATACCCACAACTTGCAAAACTGTCACGTGTGACCACGGGGAGATCTTGTTCAATTGCGCAACTTTGAGCTCAAAAACCTCATCTGCAACTCTTCAAATATGTTCAATTGTGGATGTGCATTATTTTGTTCAACAATCAATTGATTTTGATTCCAACTTTTGCATTAATTGTACATTTTATCAATATATTGATGGGTGTTTGATACAATTATACAATAAAATTTCATCTATAAAGGGAAGAAAGTTATTGGATGAAGATATACAAAATCGATCTCATTTCAGTTCCTGAAACAACATTAATCTATCAAAAATTTCATATGCCCTTCTTTAATACTCTTAGATGTGCTCCATCATTTTGTTTTTGAAAATGAATTATGGAAGCGAATAAATTAAGTTACATATTTGTGTTGGTGGTTCATGGGTAAAAATTTATGACGTATGGGAGTATGTTTCTGCTGAAATGATGCAACGTAGAGTGATGTTAGCCCCAAACATCACATATTCGAGCTTTGTTAGGTATGTGGAGGAAAAATTTGGTTTAAACCGCTCTATTGGTACGATTAGGTTATCATGTGAGTATTCTGATTCAAATTTTGAGTTATGTGATAAGATGTTTTCGCTTTGATGAAATTTGTTGTTGGGTCAAATAAGTCGCCTACACTTTATGCGGTTGT
The DNA here is from genome assembly GCA_954870635.1 of Arctium minus. Classification (NCBI taxonomy): domain Eukaryota; kingdom Viridiplantae; phylum Streptophyta; class Magnoliopsida; order Asterales; family Asteraceae; genus Arctium; species Arctium minus. The sequence goes on from OX941081.1 coordinate 159,800,863, forward strand.
TGATCCTTCAACGAGCAGTAGAAGCTATGTCGGGGGCAGTTCCAACAATGGAAGCAATGTCGGGGGTAGTTCTAATTTAGGAATGTATGACTACTCCTAAACCCATGATCAACATGAGACTCAACCTATATATATATATATATATATATATATATATATATATATATATATATATATATATATATATATATATGTCCCTTAGTAGAATCAACCTCCACATGTGCCTCAGTTTGAATCTCAATACGAGCATACATGTAACACCCGATATTTCTGAAAACGGTCGGTGAACGGCCGTTTGGGCCCCTGTGTACCTTCCTCCGCACTTAGTTGTAAGCATTTCAAGTAGATAAAATCATAAAAGAATAAATGGGAGGAAAATGGCTGAGAAAACGGTCTAGAAACAGCAAAAAAACGGTCGAGGAACGGCCGGCCAGGCGACCTCGCAAGAGCCAGGCAACTTGGAGAGGGTCGGACGACCTTTTGGTGTGACGTAAGTATAGAAAATCTCAAAATGATTTTATTCAAACAAAACGTAAAAAATAAAACTCAAGTTTTTTCTCAAAATGATATAAATATGGATGATGGTGATGATGATGGGGTTGGTTTGCATTTGAATTAACGGGATAGAATCCCTGGACTCACTTATGTAGGAAAACTATGGTTTATCTCTATTCTTTTAAACCAAGTATAGACCCAAGTAAATATTATCTCTTTTGCTAATGCTTTATTTCTTTCCCTTTGAACCAATTTGAAAAAGTTGTGATATTTTTTTATTGAAAAGAAAGATTGAGGCGCGATCAGGCTTCAGCATGGCCATCACCCCGATCGGGGTTCAATCGCTTCATTAAGATCATGATTATTACAAACATCATTAATACAATGGTTTATAAAAGACGGAGATACATTGAAAATGATAGGACAAGATAAAAAAACAAGAACGTCTCGCACGCTTCGTTTGCTTGTCTGCCAATAGCATATACCGAACTGCTTCCAAGGTTGCCGAGGAGACTACGAATATGACGAATGATGTCCCCAAATTCCAAGTTGTCAAGACTTGGGTACATATGTTGTCGTTTGGAGGGCTTTCTTTTGGTTAAATATCGAAGAAATTCAAGCGCCATTTTGCGATTCATCTATTGTAAAGGTCCATTAAATAGAATCTAACACCGGAAACAGAGACTTTAATAGAAGAAAAAGAGAATTTAAAACCCACAAATAAAAATAAACCGGATTTAAACGAGAATCGATTTATGAAATTCCAAATACCAACATAAAAATAAAAAGACGGAGGAGGACAAATTTGCTCTTTGATTTAATCCTTTTTGCTTCAATTGGAAAAGGTTTCATGAAACCCGTTTTAAACAATAAATGTTGACATTTAAATATCTAGATAATGAATTTAACATTAATCGACTAGCATGTTAACATGACAAATGACATTACATATAATTATTAATTTGACCATTGATGTGGATTTTTTTTTCTTCATAAAATTAGTTTTATAATATTTATTTAAAAAGTTAGAGTTTAATTTTTTATTTAAAACATAATCAGTTCCCTTTGAACATGAATATGCATTGGAGTATCAAAAGTCCAGTTAGCTTCAAGTGGAACCTTTAATGGTGACTCAACCTCTGCTGCAACCAAATTCCCCCCCTCCGACTCATCCATGGGTAGACTCAACTTCATTTCCTCAACCATCATCACCTTATTCGACGTTCGTTTTGTATACAACAATAACTCGAGTTTGCAGAAACTCCTTCCAAAAACCAGCAACAACAATGGCAAAACTCGATTTTGCACAGGAATTGTTGTATCCAACACTCCTATTTGTTTCCACTGGTGTTCCAATATTATTCCTCTAGAAGCAAAAGTTAAATACCATGTTGCTAATTATATGTATACGCGTCGACTGCTAAATCAAATATAAGTTCATATTTTGTGTCTCTCCTTTATAAAGTGCAAGATGCAATGATAGATGAAAAGTGGATGTAAGCAATGACAGTTGAAATTGATGCCCTTGAGAAGAATGGTAGATAGGAGTTAGTATCATTACCATCCGGGAAGGAGACAGTTGGTTGTGCAGTGAAACGTCAAGGATAGGTGGACAAGTATAAGGCAAGACTAGTGGCTAAAGGCTATACTAAGAAGTACGGCTTAGATCCAAAATATTCTAAGGACTCTTCTGACCAAACAAAAAATATGCAATTGTCAGCAAAGTTGTTTACTTTTTATAATCCAAGAAATTTCTGCATTGGCTAAAAAGGGGGATAAAATCACAAGAAATTTGTACCACCGGCCATAACTAGTACAATTCGGGTAGTTCTTTCGTTAGCTACTTAATCTTGATTGGTCGTTATAACAGTTCGATGTCAAGAAAGCAAGCACATTAAGAGGTTTATATGATTTTGTGTTTTGGATACTATGGTAGGTTCACCTAGCTCATGAAGGAGATTGGTACACACCTTGTTTCTTTAAACACACATCTGGATGTCTGGTAAAGTGATTGCCTTGATTATTTACGTTGATAACATGGTTGTGACATGTAACGACCTTATGATGATTTCAAGATTAAGATGTCAGTTGTATTCTGAATTTGAGATAATTTAAAATAGCTCTTGGGCATTGAAGTTCCAAAGGATGTATGTTCTTAACTTGTCGGTTCGAATGTCAGTTGTTATTCTGATTATGTATTTTAGCATACCTTCAGTATGCTACTTTTTTTTCAAATATCACTTGGATGTTTCTTGATACACATACACGCATTGGGGAGGTAATATGATAGATGTCAGGTCCACTTTAGGATACTTCATGTTTGCTGGCGATAACTTGGAAGAGCAAGAAACAGAAGGTTGTGGCTCTGGTGGCTCCTAGTTCATCTCTCTTTGTATAAATAACTATTTAATCATATATATATATACACTACTATATATATAAGCAGTTTGGTGGTTTAAAGTTTAAACTGCCAACCCGCTATCTGAAACTACAGACCATACCAGACTGCAACTAGATTGGACGTCAAACCACCAAAAACGTTCTAGTTTGGTTGGTTTTACCGGTTTTTATGGTCCGCCAGTTTTTCTGAACACCCCTATTGGATATGTTGGGATCCAATCCGACTAGCATCCATTTTTAACACAATTCATTATGTTCTCAACTATACCCTTCTTCATTCTGTGTTCTATTTGTGTTTTTGTGAAGAACACAAAGGAGAATAGCATAAAATCAAATAGCCAAGACCACAATGAAACAGCCAAGACCAATAAAACACAAAGGAGAATAGCACAAAATCAAAACAGCCAAGACCACAATGAAACAAAATAAATGGAAGTCTTAGCTTCCTATTATCATCAAAGAAGTTTACTACACCACAGTCAATAATTTGACCGACAAAAACCAAAAACTAAACATACTTGATAGGAGGTGTTTCTTGGGTAGGCATAAGAAAGAAACTATCTGACATATAGTTTCTGCAGAATTAAAAATGATAGAATCACATTACTTTGACCTTCTTGGCGACTCCACCAAGATGAAGCTAGGAAAGTCGTCCCAATCCTTCATGTATGGCAGCCTTGGAGAATTCGGGCTTCCACAAATTGGGGAACTTTGTCCATGGAATTGACGGGGTCGGTCTTCTATTGTCGGCATGGGGATCTCCTCCATCCCAAAGAGCATGATGGGATCTTCATCCTGGATTTATACATGAAATAAGTCATTCACTATGAATAACACAAATTACTAAAGAAATATGTGATTCTTGAAATCATATCAGCAAGCTTACCTTTGATTTTCTTGGTAAAGGATTACATGCAGACACAGATTGACAAGAAACATCTATGATTGAATAATACAAAATGGTTAAGTTATTTACCATCAAATAAAAGATATGAACAATTAAATAAAAAAAATGAATATGTCACCTTCATCTAACCCAATGGTTTTTAAAAAGTGACGCAAATCCATTGATGACTTCTGGTATTTGATACATTCTTCATGATTGTGAAGGAAGCATTCTTGTGCAACAGAGTAGGGAAGGTTTTCATCTTCATCTTCAGCAACAACTATCGATTTCTTTTCCACCTTTTTCTTTAAACCCTGTTGCTGACCAAATGGTTTCACCGAATTCGTAAGGTCACCCAGTGCTTTCCTACCACTAACTTGAGCTTTCTTGCCACTTTGTGCTTTTCCCCCAACAGGAATCTGTGCCTTCTTGGAGACACCAAGATCTTCTCCAATTGGGATCACATTCTTTGAATTTGATATATCATTAAGTGCTTTTCTTCCTCTAAGACCCCCTTTGTTCTTTTGAACAGTAGACCCATTGTTCTTAACTCCTAAAAGGAACAATGGTTAAACAAACAATCATACAAAATATATATATATATATATAGTACCCATTGATTAAGAAAAAGATGAATCTCAAAAAAGAGATGCAACATACCATCCCAGCAGATTGTAAATCTTTTGAATCAGAAAATTTGAAATCAAAGAGAATAAGATGTAAAAAGTAAATTACCATCAAAGTGAACACTGAAATTCTGGTCTTGGGTCAGACGACTAGAATGCATAGCCATGTTTTACAATTGGTTTGATTCCCTGAAGTCTGTAAGATACAAATAAAACCAACAACAGAAATTCAGACATTGATGGAGAAAACACAGCTTGAAATTTAGGGGAATTCCGAATAGTATGTACAAGATGAAGTAGAATAAAAAAACATCAATACAAAGACATCAGTCAATTTATCAAAGAAATCGTTTCTATTTTACCAGCAAAATCGCAAAATAATTTAGGGGAAATCAGTAAAAAAAAACAAGCTAGAAGACATGGATTGGATTCCATATGAAAACACACAGAACAAATGCGAATTCAAATTACTTGAAAAGCCTGACAAAATCGAGGGCTTTCTTTTGGCTGAAATTTATAAACACGCATCTGTGATTCTAGTTCTAGGTTAAGATATCCACGAAATATAAATTCCGTTTCCGGTTCATCTACTGTAAAGGTCAATTGATGTTTCAAAACTATAACCTGCGATCACAGACCGCAAATGGAGACTTTAATCATCAAAAAATAGAATCTAAAGCCCACAAAGGGGATTTAAACAAGCAATCGATTTCTATAATTCAAATTTTAACATATAAACAGATAAAATTAGGGTTTCATGAAAGAAGACAAATTATAAACAACTATACCGATTGAATGATGGAGAGCGACGATTCTATATGAACAGATGAATTAAGGTTTCTTTGAAGACGAATTACTCGCAAACAAGTTTTCTGGTCGAGTGTTGTAGTGCTTGAATTGGAAACGGTTCTTTTTAACAATTTCCATGAAACCCTTGGCCATTTAACGAGGACCCCTCCAACGGTCATATTTCTTTCCCTATTTACGTTTTTGCCCCTCTACGGGAGATTAATTACAATTTGACATTAAATTATTTCTTTAGTATTTTCTAATTTTTATTTATATTCTTTTTTAGCAAAGTAAGGGGTGTTTGGGATTGTTTATTTAAGGGAAAAGTTTGAAAAAACCCAATAAACTATCTGATTTTGAATGATTAAGTCCTTAAACTATTTTTTTGAATGATAAAACCCTTAAACTTTCTAAAATCGGTTAAATACATCCTTGTAACATGTTTTTACAGGTTAATATGATAAAAATTTAGGAAAAGTCTATAAAAACCCAACAAACTATCTGATTTTGAATGATTAAGTCCCTGAATTTTTTTTAGCAAATAAATCTCTAAATTTTTTCCTAAATCTTATTACCAAATAAATTATTGAACTTTTTTAAACAAATAAATCCCAATCTTTCTTGAAGAAACAAAATCATGAACTTAAATTTGAACAAATAAATCTATTTTTTTTTTTTGCATTAACAAAAATAATATATATAATTCATCTCACCGACAATATAGTAAAATGAACCAATTAAAGAGAGAAAAAAATATACATTTTTATTACTAATTCCGAATCATTCAAAATTTATACCTAAAAGTCTAAAACATAAATAGATACGTATAATTGTACAAAAAATATGCTCATCCTTTCACAAAATATATAACAAAAAAACGTCAATCCGTTCACAAATATACCAAAAAAAAACTCCAGTAGGTGCTTACTGGCTCGTTTACCTTACCAGATGAACATCGCAAGGGCCGCCGAGAATCATACCTGGTAAGAACGATATAAGGATGGAGAGAGCTTTACCCAGTAAGTGGAGATGACGACTCTTACCCGGTAAGCGCTTACAGGGTAAATTGTTGCATGCGATAGCTTTTTGATAGACTACAATCTTACCCGGTAAAATAAGTTAGGGTGTCGATTTTTACCGGTAACGGGTAAATGTTTGGGTAAACGACCCCTTAGTTAATGGTATACATTAAAGTCAAACGGTTGATTAGACTCTTACTTTAAATTAAACATTACTTTGTTATTACAAATGAGATAACTTGTAATATATTCCTATTAGAAGGATAAACATATAGGGCATTTTTTATATATATTTGTGAAGAGATGAACGTTTTTTTGGTATATTTTGTGAAAAAATATGTGTTTTTTGGTACATTTTATGAAATGATTGATGGTTTTTTGGTATATTTAGTGAAATGATAAATATAAGTTTTGTATGTATCTATTTATATTTTAGGCATAACTTTTGAATTATTCGGAATTAGTAATAAAAATGATATACGTTTTCTCTCTTTAATTGTTCATGGCTTTATTGTCGGTGAGTGGATTTGTATATATATTTCTGTTCATGTAGGAAAAAAAATTGGATTTATTGGTTTAAAATTAAGTTCATGATTTTGTTTCTTAAAAAAAGTTTGGAATTTATTTCTTCAAAAAAGTTCAAGAATTTATTTGGTAATAAGATTTAGGAAAAAAATTATAGATTTATTTGTTAAAAAAAATTCAGGGACTTAATCATTCAAAATCAGATAGTTTGTTGGGTTTTTATAGACTTTTCCTAAATTTTTATCCTATTAACCTGTAAAAACAAACAGGTTACAAGGATGTATTTAACCGGTTTTAGAAAGTTTAAGGGTTTAATCATTCAAAAAAATAGTTTAAGGACTTAACCATTCAAAATCAGATAGTTTGTTGGGTTTTTTTTCAGACTTTTCCCTTTATTTAAAACAACTTATGCTTATTTTGAAAAGTGTTTATCAACTTATACGGTGCTAAACCGAAGTTTTCTAAAAAGTGTTTGGATTATCTTATTATGGTACCAAAACGTAATAAGCTAATATGTTGTTATTTAAAAGTGTTTGAGATTGCTTATACATATAAAATAACCAAAAAAGTCGTAAGCACTTTTCAAATAAGTTGATAAGTTTGAACAAAATGATTTATGAAAAAATGTTTATCTCTGGTTTGGCACCGCTATAAGCACTTTGATTTTTTCTCCATCTAAACACTAAAAAATATTTATCTCCGGTGCCACACCGCCAATAAGTTAAAAAGCACCTCAAATAAGCAATCCCAAACACCCCCAAATCATTCAAATCACATGTAATACGAACTAGAGGGGCCGTTTACTAAAAACTTACCTAGGTAAGCATTTACCGATATCACTTACTTTAGGTCCTTACTTATTGAGTATGAAATCTATCTAGAATCTTACCTGGTAAGAGTCATAACAACGACCTAGAGTCTTACCCGGTAAGCGCTTATCGGGTTTAATACGCTTACCAACAATCAATTTTAATGGTCCGGAATGTTATACGATAAGGTAAGTATGGTAGTATTCTTGTCAGTAAGCACTTACCCAGTAAGCGCTTACCCGATAAGCATTTTGGTAAGCCGTTTACCAAAATGCTTACCGGGTAAACGCTTACCGGCAAGGACATTACCCTCACTTACCTTATCGTATAACATTCTAGACCATCAAAATTGATTGTTGGTAATCATCTTAAACCCGATAAGCGCTTACGGGGTAAGAGTCATTTCTCTCACTTACCAGGTAAGACTCTCGGTACTTGTTATGACTCTCATCGGGTAAGATTCTAGGTAGTTCTCATGCTCAATAGGTAAGGACCGTAAGGTAAGTGATACCGGTAAGCGTTTATCCGGGTAAGTATTCAGTAAACGATCCCTAAGTCTACAAATATAATGTATGCATACATTATTTTTATCCAAAGAAAATAGAACATTGTTCCTGTAAAAACTGCAAACTTTTTACAAAATTTACCAACTAATATAAACTTGGTAATCATTTGATGCATAATGATTAAGAGGCTCTATATCATTTAATTTTGAATAGAAAAATGATTGTTTTGGAAATTGTTAGAATCAAAAGTTTGAATGATATAATTTTACCCCAGAAGACAGTCTTCTGTTGAATGAAAATTAATGTTTGACAAAATATCTGAATGAAGAATAACCATTCAAAAACAAAGGGCTTTTGGCCTAGCGGTATCGGAGCCTCTGGCCTCCTAGGAGGTCAGGGGTTCAACCCTCACCAAATGTGAGGAGGGTGTGTGAGTTTATTTGTTGTATTTGCGGTATATAAATATTATATACTTCAAAAAAAAATAACCATTCAAATCCTATCAAAGGGGCTATTTGTTTACCTTTTAATGGTTGCATTAAGATGCAACCTCTGAATCGTTAAGAGGTAAATCTTGTTTGGCAAATAAAAGGTCTGCCTCTTAATGGTTCCAAAACCCTCTGAATGATTTTGTATCCTGGCCCTTCCTTAACCATTCAGAACACTAATTTCATGTTGAACAATTAAAAAACAACCGTATTTCATTTTGCACTATATCATAAGAGCCTCTTAATTATTCTGCATCAAACCATTCAGCAACTGTCAAACAGACCCAAAGAAGAGATTGGCTATTACATGTGTCTTGAGTAAAGTGAAAAATAACCACATACAGTAAGTAAATCAAATGCTAAATTAAAGAAGATACGGAATATAACAATCAGTTAAGTGAAATCAAATCCTACAAAATAACAACCAAGTTTCAAAACCAATTAGATTAACAACCGAGATTTGTCACTACTCGATAGTTTTCTTATATTCAACTTCAGCAACCAAGAGTGATAATATTGTGAAATTAAAATCAAGAAGAAAAGGGATGAGATAAAGAATATGGAGTATATTGCACACACACACACACACATACATATATATATATATATATATATATATATAATTTGCTATGCCCTTAACAGGAAAAGGGAATAAATTAGGGCATGGAATAAGAAATTAATACCGTTAGGTTTTTTCTAATAATGGTGGAGACTGAGAGGCGATAGAAACAGGTTTCCGACGAAACGAGTATAGAGAGATGACAAACGAACAGACGTATCTAAATGAAAGTGTCTATTTGAACTATACACGAGAAATCAACCAAGGGAAGAGGGAAAAGATGTATCTGAATGAAAAGCTAAATGATTAATTTTTTAAAGTAAATAAGCGTTTACCGGGTTTAAGATGTTTACAAACATCTCATTTTGATGGTCGACGATGTTATATAATAAAGTAAGTGTTGGTGATGTCTTTTTCCGGTAAGGGTTTATCGGGTAAATGTTTGGTAACAACCCCTGCCATAAGTGTGCATTTTTAACAAGCAATAGGTGTACATTTTAACCTGCCACAAATTAAATCGTTCGAATCTAACATAAAGATGAACTATATCCTAAATGATAGAGATGTTTCTATCAACAAAAAAACTTGAGACTTGCACTAAATTAATATGAACTATTGTGAAAATACCAAAACCTAAATAGTTAAAGTTCCATAGGTGGTTCTCGATAAAACACAAATAACCCAAAAACAAACAAACTAAAGTTCTATATCGAGATTCAAAGCGGAATAACAATTGACAATGTAAGATAGACAACCATTAAGTAATGTAAACAATAATCAACCCAATAAAATGCAAAATAAAGCATAAATAAAAGAGACCGAAATTTTTACGTGGAAACACGGAAAGGGAAAAACACGACGAAAACTGATTCGCTGTCACTTTGATGATGATACACTCAAGAAGTTCCAGCTTACAATGATGAAAAAACAATGAAGTTCTTGAAATATTGGGGAACAAGTATAGAAAGAGAGAGTACAAGGATTTCTTAGGTAATTTGGATAAGTTCAAAATTAGTACCATAAAAAAGAAAATGGTCAGCGGGTAAAGGCACGTCAAAAGGTGCAAGAACTACTAGAGTTTTCACGAAGACAACAACTAGAGTTTTCACGAAGACAACAACCAGTGATAACGTCTGTTTTCTTCAAATGCAAGGGCGTCTAAGATCGCACAAAGGGGGTCGTACGGATCTGGATTGGAGGCCTCGATCGCACATGAACTATACCTCTTAACAACATTGTTACATTAATCATCAAAGATGTTAATTTTTAACAATATTGTTATGATTGGATAGTTATTAACATTGGAATGTCAAAAGCGTTATTTCTCGATTCTACTAACAATGTTGGTTCTTCTTCCACCTCAATTGTGTTAGATTCATTATACTAACAGCATCACGCTCTTCCACATCAACTGTGTCAGGTTTATGTATCGGCTATTAAGACCATCCGCATTAATGAAAACCCAAGCTCCTTTCAATTGTGTCATGTTAGCTTTGCAATAATATCTCGCATCAATGAAATTATATACATCTTTTAAAAGTGGTCCTATCACGTCACCAACTACTTTATAATTTATATTTATATATTATAATAATTTATAATATCACAAAAAATATTAAATATGATTTATTTGTGATATAAATAATTACTTAATTATAAATAATATAGTAAAATATAATATAAATAATATAGTAAATTAATGTTCAAACAAACTAATAAATGAATTAAATTTAATAAAAATGTTAATGTTTAAACAAACTAATAAACGATTTAATTAAATAAAAATGTTAATGTTTTATCTACTTGGCATTGCACATGATCTTTCTAATTTAGCAAGTGTAAGGGGTTGTTCAGTAGGTTTTCTATTAAGTCCTGAATGGATAAAGTTGTCTGTACAGATAAAGTTGTTTGTCGGTTGTTGTGCTAAATAAACCATCTTAATAATAACAATGACTATTTTACCCTTTGTTTAAAACAATATTAAAGATCAATCCAGCAAATCAAGAACCCATAAAAGAACAACAAACACATAAACAATAAGCAAATCAATCTAATTACATCCAGCAAATCATAAACAATAAACAAATAAAAAAAACCCACATATGAACAAACAAATTTATGTAGATCAAATTTTTTTTACAAGATTTGTAAAAGAAAAAAAAAACAGTAACCAAACCAAAACCTAAAACACAAAACCCATGAACAATTAAACCTAGAAATTTCAGCAGGGAAGAGGAAACAACTGAAACATTAGAAAGAAAGAAAAGACCTAAATCTATAGTTTTTCCCCATTTTCGGGAGGCGAGGCAACATCGATCTGTAGTTTTTTCTCCATTTCTGGCAAGGAGGCAAGGCAACAGGGAGGACGCCAAAGGGCGGAGGAAAGAGTGTCGGAGGAGACATCAGAGGAGGCGTCGGAGGAAAGTCGGATCTTCAAACTTGAACGAGGGTTTTGATTGATCGAGAAATCTAGCTACAAAATGGAGACATGCCTAGGGTTTGAGAAATCCAACGACCACAAACCAGTATTGAAGGAGGGAGAGAGAGAGATAATTTTTTTGATCCAGGAGCGGGCGATCCATTGTTGAGGAGGGCAAAGAGCAGGCGTGTGTTTTTTTTGGGTTTTATCACAAGGGTAGGAGAAGGGACAAAGGAGGGTTGAATGGATATGACTCTATAAATTGGGCTAAGCAAATAAGCCACTTCTGACCGAATAAGCCACTTCCGAACAACAATGTATGTCGAGCGAATAAACTATATTGGTTATACAACCCATTAAGTCACAATGAAAATAGCGCCTAAGACATCTTGCAATGTACATGTTATTTCCATTTCATCTTGCAAGACCATTTGTAAAATTGACGTAGATACTATAATATCTACTTGCAGAGTTTTAACCAAAGTTCAAAGTGGCATGACGTGTAAGGCCACAACAAGATCAAACCTCAAACTTTACACGTCCCGTCTCACGACAAGGACACAACATTTATAAGGTGTAACATAAGACGACAAATTTATATGTACACATTTTTTAATATTATTCAATATTAAAACACTTGCTCATAAGAGTAATTTTAGATCTTTTTAATCATGAGTTCATGTTTTATTGAATTGCTGAAACTTATAGATAAATTTATAAAAATATAAAATCTACTGTTAAAAGTGTATAAACCATAAAAACTAAATAAACCAAATTTAAAATCACATTTTAAAGAAATACTAGAAGCCTTATCATAACAGCAAAGGTGCCTCCTTTTCGAACACTGATTTTAACCATGCAATACTTGATATCAATTGTGTTAACAACCAGTTCCCTATCATATCCATTCAAAATTTAAGCTAAAAATAAGTTGCAAAACATCTAGGCACTACAAACAATTTCCCAGAAAAACCAAGTGCACACCATCAAAATTTAAGTCTGTATTCTGTTGCACAAATAAAGTTCAAGAACAAGAAGCAAAATAGCCTAAACCCAGAGATTCATTCCTGATATCTAATCTATGATGCAGACTTTTGCTTCTTCGGCACACGATAAGCTCCAACAACACACGCATGGTCTCGTTCAAAGGGTTCCAGTGTCACCTGCTCCATGGGTTTGAACTGCTCGGCCTGAAGCTTCTTTACTTCCGAAGCAAATACAGCTTCCGCAGGAACCGTCGAGTCTATGCAGTTAGCCTTCACAATTTCCACATAAAACAATAAATTCAACAATATATACAGATAACATGAAGAACAATAATTGATGATGGGTGAAGACCAACCTTGATGGATATAACAAAATAGCCTCCAGATTTCAAGAAATAAGAGGCATTCAATGCTAGAATTCTTGCCTGCATCAGCAGACACAATATGGGAGTAGAGTTTAGGTACTAAACCATAACAGATAATACAGCATGAGAATAATCAAAAACGAATAATTGTTACCCATCTTTAGAAATCAACTTCAAAGCTATATTAAAAGTTGTTAAATATAGCATCAGAAACTCGATTTTGCATCACCCATGACGTCTTGAAGGGGAATCCAAGTTAATTCATCACACACTTTAAGTAATAGTAGTCACAATCAACTAACTTTCAAATACTAACCAGAAAGCAAATAGAACAACACTACTAGAAGCTTGATTTGTAAATGAATCTTGAATTACACTAGAAAACAGAAAACCCTAAGAAACAGCTCAAAAAACAAAAACCAAAGCAATTAATGCATCAGAAACTCGGTTTTGCATCATACAAAATGTCCTGAAGGGGAATCCGAGTAGTTCATCATATGATACATTGGATATCAAACCAAAGAAAAATAAAAAAAATAACATGCAGGAAACAATAAAACCTCAATAAAAAAGATACCTTTGTAATGTTTAGTAAAAAACTATAATCAAGAAAAAAAATTATTGGATTGAAAATAGAAAAAAATGCAAAGCTTAGATATTGTAAAAATGAAGATGGTACAAAATCAGAAAATGGTAATTCCAAAGTCTAAACCTTTGTAAAAAAGACAGAAAAAAGGTTAAAGAAAATAAAGATGACATCATTTAAAAACATTAAATTAAGCCATGTGATGTTAGAAAGAAAAATGCAAGCAAACCAACCAAAATCCAATTAGCATGAAGCCCTTAATAAGTGCAAAACAAACCTGATCAGGTTGGGCAACATCAGAAAATATGACATCAACCATACCAACAAGCATCCTGTACTTGGCTGGATGTCTAGCATCTTCAATGATTGGAATAACATTTGTACGCTTCTTAGCCATGTTAACCAAATCTCTACCACTTCTGTGAGAAAATTCAACAGCATACACAACTCCAGCCTAACAAAAGTTAAATAAACAAGTAAGTAACGACATAATGGCAGATTTTGGTTATAAAAAAACAGCTCATAATATAAAGAAAACTACTTACTGGGCCAACAAGATCGGAGACATGAGACACAGTTGTGCCAGATGCAGCTCCCAAGTAAAGAACCTTCGAGCCAGGTTTCTAAAAAAGAAAAATCCCAATATGAATACAATAATAGTTTTATCTCATTCATAAAAACATGGGTTTTGAAGTAAATTTACCATCCAAATATTATCAACTCCTCCAAGAACAGCAGCAGCCAGTTTTGATCTAAAGGGGTTCCATACACGATATTCAACTTTGGTCCCATCTTCATTCTGATTTACAACAAATTAATACAAGTCAGTAACAAAAACTCTATGTTTGTGTAAATTACAATTTAGAAGCTAATAGCATCTATGTTATACAAATTGAAGATTACAGATTTAATTGCAGTCTAATGATACAAAATTAAACATCAAAAGCCGCTACCAACAGAGGATGAAAACTTACAGATGCATATATAGAAACGAGATATATAGATTTCAGTATCCGTTCAACTAAAACTACGAAGAAAACTTCACTCAAACACATGCATTTACCAAATACACTGAAACAAATAATTTAAATTTTCATCGTTGGATAATAATAATACCTGAACAGAGATCCTCTTCTCATTGTATACAGCTTCTCCAGGCACCATGTTCTTTGTGCAAAGAGCATCTTCCTTACCCTTCGCAATGAACACGCCCTCATGTCTATGTGGTTCAACTACAACCTTACTTCCTCCCTTCATTCCACCACCTCTACCACCGCCACGTCCTCTGCCGCCACCTCGACCACCGCCTCTTCCACCACCGCGTCCTCTCCCACTATCACCGGCACTTCTTCCGCCGAATCCACCTCTCCCTCCACTGAATCCTCCTCTTCCCCTTCCTCCTCTACCGCTTCCATCTCCACGACCGCCGCTGAAACCTCCACCACCACGTCCTGTAAATCAAACAACAACGAATTCGTTGATTGAAAATGCATTAATTGATGAGCAAAACAAACTGAATTGAAAACGTTAGACGGAGAAATCAAATACCTCCTCTGATTGGAGCTCTCATACTTCCAAGTTGAAGAGGTTTTTGGTGTAGCGAAGTTTTCTAGGGTTTATGTGGTAGATGGAGAATTCGTAGCGGCGAATTGGGTGTTTATAAGGCCAGGGTTTAGGGTTTTTGTTACTGTCGATGAGTTTTTTAATTTGTTTTGTTGGTTTGCTAAATTGGGCCGAGCCCATAAAAGCAGATAAGGCCCAACTATGTTTTATTAAGCCCAGCTCAATCTCAAATAGGCATGGAAATGGGGCGGGGATGGGGCGGGGACCTCAATCCCCATCCCCGTCCCCGATCCTCATCTCTATCCCCGTCCCCATCCCCATCCCCGCCGGGGAATATGATCACATCCCCATCCCCATCCCCAAAGGGGAACGGGGATCCCCAACGGGGAAACGGGGATTTTTTTTCGTTTATATATACTATTTTGAATCAAATATGTGAGACGCAACACGTATTTAAATTTCACAAATTTCCAAAAACCTAAAATCAAAAGGAATTTAATTTTATATAAAAAATCACATCATATGATACTTAATTAGCTAAAACCAATATAAATCCAGTTTAATTAAAAAAAACCTTAACGTCACACGTCCAAAACATATCGAGTAATATCCAAAACACATCGACTAATTGTATATTGACTTGACATCCAAAAGATTACATACTAACATCCACAAAATGACAATTTTAGATTATAAACCTAGTTAGAAATTAAAATATTATGAATTACCGATTTAGTTGAAATAAATAATATATTTAATTTATTAGTTAATATATAACGGGTACGGGGATGGGCGGGGCGGGGAGTACGATACCCGTCCCCATCCCCATCCCCAGTTTGAGACAAACGGGGATCCCCATCCCCGTCCCCATCCCCGGCTTAGCGGGGAATCCCCGTCCCCGATCGGGGCGGGTGAACCGGGTTCCCCAACGGGGCGGGGACCATTTCCATGCCTAATCTCAAAGGTTTTTATCTATATTTATACTATATAATGAAAATTCTAAAACGGTTATACGGTTATTGTACAATCTTTTGTACAATAACATTTACCACTCTTAATCTTTTTTACAATAACATTTATTACTCTTATAATGTTACATTTATCACCCTTACAATTAATTATTTAATTTATTTTATATCCCTTACTTTTTCATTTTTCATTTTACACCGTTATCATATTAACACAAATAATCGTATATGAACAAAGATGCAATGAAAAAATACGTTCATTTTTTTACAAATTATACCATTATAATCGTCTCGTCAATACCTTCAAAACAAGCCCAATATTGAATATTTTTTTAATTTAACCATACTATTAAATATCAGAATATATACGAATTATCTATACTACTAAAACGGTTATTGTACAAACTTTTGTACAATTACATTTACCACTCTTACAATGTTACATTTACCACTCTTAAAATTACTTATTTAATTTACTTTATATCCCTTACTTTTTTCATTTTACACCATTATCATATTAACACAAATAATCGTATATGAACAAAAATGCGATGAAAAATACGTCCATTTTTCTACAAATTATACCATTATAATCGTCTCGTCTGACCTTCAAAACGAACCCAATATTGAATATTTTTTAATTTAACCGTACTATTAAATATCATGAATATCTACGAATTAATTTGTTTTATATACATGCGTTTTATTTATTTTTCCACCATTAGCACATTAAAATACATAATCGTAAAATACGTTTCATTCTTATTATACATTATATCATTATAATTTTTTTCGACAATAATTGTAATATAAACTAATTATTGAATATCTTTATAGGTTTAGGATTTTATAAATTGTGATTCTTAGGTTATGATTGATTATTGATGACATATCTATAAGAAAGTAGTATTGATTGTTCGTTCTTTACTTACATTTCGCTGCATTGCGCGGGTATATGCCTAGCTATATAATGAAAATTCTAAAACGGTTATACGGTTATTGTACAATCTTTTGTACAATAACATTTACCACCCTTAATCTTTTGTACAATAACATTTACTACCCTTACAATGTTACATTTACCACCCTTACAATTACTTATTTAATTTACTTTATATCCCTTACTTTTTTCATTTTTCATTTTACACCGTTATCATATTAACACAAATAATCGTATATGAATAAAAATGCAATGAAAAAATACGTTCATTTTTTACAAATTATACCATTATAATCGTCTCGTCAATACCTTCAAAACGAGTCCAATATTGAATATTTTTTAATTTAACCGTACTATTAAATATCACAATCTATACTATATAATGAAAAAACTAAAACGGTTATTGTACAAACTTTTGTACAATTACATTTACCACCCTTACAATTACTTATTTAATTTACTTTGTATCCCTTATTTTTTCATTTTTCATTTTACACCATTATCATATTAACACAAATAATCATATATTAACAAAAATGCAATGAAAAAATACGTTCATTTTTCTACAAACTATATCATTATAAGCGTCTCCTCAATATCTTCAAAACGAGCCCAATATTGAATATTTTTTAATTTAACCGTACTATTAAATATCATGAATATCTACGAAATAATTTGTTTTTCTATCCATACGTTTTATTTTTTTCCACCGTTAGCACGTTAAAAATACATAATCGTAAAATACGTTTCATTCTTATTATAAATAATATAATTATAATTTTTTCGTCAATAATTGTAATATAAACTAATTATTGAATATCTTTATGGGCTTATGTTTCATAAGTTGTGATTCTTAGGTTATGGTTGATTATTGATGAAATGTATATAAAGAAATAGCATTAATTGTTCGTTCTTTACTTACATTCCGATGCATCATGCGGGTATATGCCTAGTCACAGATTAAAGTTTAAACATCGTTGTTATAAAAATACGGTGAATTGAACTGAGGTCCATGTAGTTTGCTCAAAATTTGGATATGGTCCCTCAAATAAATTATTTAGTATTTATATTGGTGGTTCCTAATTTTTTATTTTCATAAACCTATGGTCCTTCAAGTTAACATCATTAAATAATGTCCGTAAAATAGAGGCGTGTGCCTTTTTATATGAAGGCAATTTAGTCATTTTTACCTCTATTTTTTTCTTTTAAAAAAGTAACTTAATATTAAATATTATATATAATAAAGTAAATTAATAGTATATATGTCTCTTTCTTTCTTCACAAACATGGTTCCCCACTCTTCTACGAATTAATTTTGGCTGTAAAATCCTCCCCTTCCCTTTAGTTCTCCAGCAGTGAAAACCCACTTAATCAAGAAGAAGCTCCCCTCCAGATCCTTGTGTACCCATCTTCGTCTCCCGTCGTCCGATGTCACCTCCATCACCTTCTCAGACGTTGCGCCCTACCATCTTTACACATCTAGGTCTGGTAATTGATGACACATGGACCACCACCATCAATTTGTTTTGGTTTATAAATTTCTTTAATTGATTTAGGGTTGTATGCCACTTTTGATTCAACGTTTGTTCTTTATTATATTGATTAAGAAGATGATGATTCATACTAATTACTTTGATGAACTTAAATACAGATGAAGAAGATGAACATTTATCAAATTAGATTTTGACGAAATTGCTCCTCACGTAAGGGTTACATTGGTGGCTAACGGACCTCAATTTAACATCGTTAACTTGAGGGGCCATTAATGTTACAAAAACGAAAAGTTATGGACCTTCGATGTAGATAGTCCATTTAAAATAGTATATCCAAATTTTGAGCAAACCACAAAAACCTTCAGTGTAATCTATATCTATATCTATACTATATTATAAAGATGGCATAAAAAACTCTTAAAAACATGTCTTAAAGCTGAATGTATCGCTATTTAATGTTAATTACTTAAAAAACAGCCATAAAAGTTGTATGTACTACATTTAATGCTATTCATTAATTTTCAATCATTATCTCTAACCATTTTAACTCCCCTAAAATCATTTCCCACTTTAACTCCCCTAAAATAACTCTCACCATATTTTAGATATAAAAAATCTAAAATATAATTAAAAAATCTTACAGAATATTTTAAACCAAAATAAAATAAACAAATTACATTATATTATTAAATTATTAAACCAAAATAAATTACATTATATTATTAAGTCTAAATTAAACAAATTTATATAAAAAAATCATTATCACTCTCTCACAACCATCCAAAATCGTAATGTAAATCGACAAAAAACTGAAAATAAAATGAAACGTTAAAATCGTGATATATCTAGCTGCATTGCGCGAGTACACTTCTAGTATACTCTAAAAAAATCAAAAGATATATTATAATTTTTCAGAGTGAATTGTGGATTTGGTCCTTGTGTTTTGATAATTTTTTTTACTAGGGTCCCTATGGTATGTTTATTGTGGATTTGGTCCTTGTGGTATTCATTTTGTCTTGGTCATGGTCCATCTGACTAACACTTCCGTTAACTTTGTTAAATTAAAGATCATTTTAGCCATTTTGTATAACTTTTGTCTTTTATCTATAAAAATGTAAAAACAATATTTTACACACACACACACACACATATATATATATATATCAAAATAAATAAAATAAGATATTATTGTATGATTTGATTTGTTTAAAAATTTTAAACAATTATTTATATTAAATATGATTTAATTTTATTGTTTTATTATAGTGGTGGAAAAAGATAAGGTTTTATTGCTTTAATGTCATTAAAATTTTAATTTAAACAAATTAAATCATAAAACTATATTTTATTTTTTATTTTTTTGGCAAAGGGTATCCTAGGCCTTTGGCCCAGATTAATCTCTTGGCAAAGAAACCGACTGCGAAAGCATGCAGCCCTGAGGTTAAACCCAGTGGCCACAAAGTTGCGAATGCAGAAAATCGAACCCGGGTTGAGCGCTATGAACTCCCCAGGTGATTACCGCTACACCACAAGCCTTGTGGTTAACTATATTTTTTTATTTAGAGCGAATAAAGAAAAACATGGTTTTATGATTTAATTTGTTTAAATTAAAAAAAAATTATTATGTTAAGAACGATTTAATTGTATTGTTCTTTTTCTATCATTGCAATAAATAAACTTATTATCGATATTTTAACACAAAATCATTTAAAAACCACTAAGAAAATGAACTCCAATTTTATCATCCAAAATTAGGGGTTCCGTTTTTCATATTGTTTTTATTCAAAAACTCAAAATCAACTATTTAAATTATAACCAAATAGCAGGTTCATATATAATATTATCTTTATAACTTAAAATTGAACAAATCCCTATATAAATTTCAACTAGGTTTTCATACCAAAATAGGCAAAAATACTAAAACCATAAAATTAAATCGAATTTAATATAATTGATTTTTAATTTAAACAAATCAAATCATACAATAATGTCTTATTTTATTTATTTTGTTATCGTTATATATATATATATATATATATATATATATATATATATATATATATGTGTGTGTGTGTGTGTGCGTGTGTGTGTGTGTGTGCGTGTGTGGGGGTATAAATTATTGGTTTTACTTTTTTATAGGAAAAAAGGACAAGAGTTAAGCAAAATGGCTAAAATGGTCCTTGAGTTAATAGAGTTAATGGAGGTGTTAGTCAAAGGGACTATGGCCAAAACAAATTAAATACCACAAGGACCAAATCCACAATAAACATACTATAGGGACCATAGTCAAAAAAATTATCAAAACACAGGGACCAAATTTTCAACATATAGCTTTAAACAAGTCATTAAAAGTTATATGTCAAAATAACTAAATTGGCTCTCACTTTACAATATCTATATATATATATATATAAAAGTAGGATGTTGAGTGTCCTACGTGGCACCTCCAAAATCCAACATTTGTCAATCCTTGAATCCTCATTTTTTCCAACTTTTTGATTTATTTATAATATGTAAAATATTAATTATCAGACCCATCATCTACCTCGCCCAAATAACCAGGCCCTTGAAACTCAAAGGAGCCCTAACGTACAAAATTTTCTGCATATGAATCGTTCACCGCTATATTTCATATAAACAGTCAAACACTACCATATCCCAAGATTCAGATCACCGGAAAATGGTGGATGAAGTGAAGTTGTATGTTGTTGCTTTGAATCTCAACGGAAACGAGTACGAAAACTTCGAAGAATATCTGAGCAACAAGAGTGTAGATCTTCTCAAGTACACTCCTGTTCATAAGAAGGTACCGGTAACGGAAACCTGATCTCGAAGTCTCTTGTGGTCGTTGAGTACATCGATAATGTCTGGAAAGGAGTTCCGATTTTGCCGTACGATCCTTACGATAAGGTTGTTGCTCGATTTTGGGCGAAATTCATCGATGATAAGGTAATGATTTTGTTTTCTGTCGTAATCCTAATCACTGGTTTTTATGGTTATGCAACAGTACATGGATGATTTACACATGAATGATAGGGCATTATAAGGTGTAAATAGGGATCCAATTCGTGCTCAACTAAGTTGATTTTTAACTATTATGCATTCATATATTTCTCTAAAAATACACACACACAAGGATTATGTGAGAAACTGAGGTTAATTTGAAAAGCCCGAGAAGTGGATCTGAAGCATTGGTCATTTTTAATCGAATCTTGGTATTCTCAACGACCATGTTCGATGAACTCATCTTGCATTAAAAGGTTGATGGCTTTGAGGATATTGAAGAGTGGTCGAACAAGTTAGTTGGTGAATTGCATGTCTTATGTTTTTATTTGTTTCTGTTATAGTTTTATCCATTATCTGGTTTTACATTATCCATTACTTTCTTTGTGCTGGAGTCTTCTACTTGTATATGAAAACTATAGAGAGGGCTCATATGCCGAACAAGTTGTGGGAAAGAGTGAAACTGCCTCGCAATTATGAGACGACACTAGAAATTATTGACAAAAATCTGGTATAGAACTTTCTTAGCTCATTTTAACATATGCGAGTATGTTGAGAATGTAATTTGGAGAAATTAAAATTCCAAATTGTGATGAGTTTTGCAAATTGAATTGACAGATGAAACACTAGAACCAAGCTATCTGAGCTCATCTATTTATTATAGTGGCCAAGAAGTTTATTCTCTAAATAACTAAACGAGTCGTCCTCATCATAGTGTGAGTGTCTTCACCTTTTTTGTTACATATTAACACCTAAATATTAAAACTAACAATGTCTTCAATATGCTTCTTGATTAATTAGTTCAAGATAGATGGATGGGATGGGGATCCAAATGGGAGCAGCGCTTCCGGGGGAAATTGGTGGCAAGGTAACAATTTATCATGCATAAGGATTAAAGCCAGATTCAATAACTTTCATAAATGGATTTTTTTTTCTCATTCATTTTTGTGTAATTGATGAACCATGAAATGAATAATTAAAAAAAAACATGCTAGAAACTTATGCCACACAAAAATTTGGGATGTCGTGGATCCATCTATTTCAACTATACGAAAATGCCTAAGCTAAAAGTAGTTTTATCACTGACATTGTGGGTGAAAAGCACACAGAAAACAAAAGACCAACTAGGTTGCGTAATCTGATCCTTCAAACGCCGAATATCTATTACAAAGAGAAAACAGAAAGACCATATGATATATGATCGGAACAAAAAGGACCGACGGAACACGTAAATCGTGTTTGAGTATGCATCATTGATATTTTACCCCAATTTGATTGTACTACTGGTGGCAGAGAATTGCAAAAATGCAAGTAAAACTCAAACACATCTGCTGGATTTTGGTTGTTTATGGTAGATGACAAGACAAGATGTAGGAATGCCAAAGAATTTAATCTCTATTGAACCATAGACAATATCAAGTATAAGGAGGTATATATCACCACAAACAAGGTGAAGAGGCCATATGTAGCAACTGAGATAAAGGGTAGACATGAGGTTGGTGAGAGAGAGATGGATCAGTCGGTTTTTGGCTTCAAGAACTTTCTTTGGCATGGTCGCTCTATTAATGATGGTTGGTTCAGTTGTGCTTCAAATCAGGTAATTTACATAAACACCCCTCAATTCCACCATTAGAGTCTTCTCATCTATGATTTCTTTCTTGAACACCGTTTGGATAAAAATGGCAATTTGGGCATCTTTCTTGCTCTAATTTTTGGGTTTTTTTTACATGAAAGATCGAGTCTTTTTGGTTTCTTTTTTCAGGTGGCATAGTTCTGTTGACTTTGCCATGCTCTTTTTCTCAATTGGGATGGCTTCAGGAATCATACTACAAGTGTTGTATGATTTGCTTGGGAGTTGGACTGCTTATCTCATTAATGTTCTGTATGTAGAGTGCCTAACAAAGGAGAAAGAGAATAGCTTCAAGAATAATGTTATACAGGTTAGCCTTTCCTTCCAATAAAAAAATTAAATTTAACTTTGTACACCTACATATATTCTTAAAATAAGGTTTTTTTCTTTGATATTTATATATAAAAAATGCATTTACCTGGTAGTGATTGATTAATAGGTGATTGGGGTGGGAAATTGTATTTTCTAAGGCTGAAAAACTTATAGAAAACCTTTTTATGTGCTGGAAGTGTTTACAATCGTTTTAGGTGTGGTATATTGATCTTCATCTTTATATTTGTTTCCTCCCAAAACTTGAAAATTCCAGGTTTTATCTTTGATAGCATAGGACATGACAATGAAATGTTAAAAGACATCACAATAGAGACCTCTTGGAGCAGCCATGAATATGAAGCGATGAAGCAGAAGGCGGAGCTGTTTGTATCAGCGATAGGGATGTTGGTGGTGAAACACTAGAATCCCTCCTCCACGCATCGGGCCAGACACCAATTTCCATTTGTGAACATCGATTTCAATCGGTGCGGATTTTATTGCAGCGTTCTTGCCTTAGACGGAAATCATATTGCAGAAAAAATAACCCTGCAAATCCCTAACCGTCTCCATTCATTCGCCGTTGAATTCATCTCTTGATCTAGTCTTCTCCCTTGGCGATCTTCTCCTGGTACGACTTCCTTTTATCTTTCGATCTGTTCTTCATTCCATTAATCAACAAAATCGTTTTTTAGGTTTGCTTATGTGTTCTTCATCAACATTTTGCCCCCATAGATTCCTATTGAACTTTTATGAGGATATTTGTGTTGGACAGAGGGATGCTATATGCTGGCAATAAGTAAACCTCATTGAGCTTAATGTATTCATGTTCCTTTGCTTATTATGTAGATGCTCTTAGCTAGATCCAAATTGTCAAATTAGTTTTTTTGTTTTTGCAGTCGTAATGCAAGTTAGAAGCTAAATTCATTATATGGCCAAGAAGATAACAACGTGAGGCAAATGTTTGAAAGAGAAGTGAGGCAAATGTTTGATTCCTGCAGTATAAATGGCTCCAATGGCACCATCTTTGTTTACCGGTAGTGGGAAGACTTTTATAATGTAGGTTTGTTCTTAGTTTATTGACTAATTTTGATTTATATTTTTTAGTCCACTGACTGCTAATTGTTTTTGAGTTCAAACTCCAAAAT
The DNA here is from genome assembly GCA_954870635.1 of Arctium minus. Lineage (NCBI taxonomy): Eukaryota > Viridiplantae > Streptophyta > Magnoliopsida > Asterales > Asteraceae > Arctium > Arctium minus. The sequence goes on from OX941081.1 coordinate 159,825,375, forward strand.
GTGGTACCAAAGAAAGAAAAGTGTTATATCAGACCTTTAGGACTAAGACTGATATTTTGTTGTCTGTGTTTGAATCATATGTCCATATCTAGAAGCCTTGATATCTGAGTTTTGCATGAGGATATTTGTGGGTATCCTTGCACTTCTCTGCCTAAACAAAAACATTTATAATCACGTCCATATCGGTTGCACCATCATTGTCCAACTCTCATCCAAATTATTAAGAAATTAGTTTACAAATTGAAAGAATGTCTGCTAACTATAGCTTAAACCATCCAACGATGTTCTTAGTCCACCCATTGTCATTGCTTTTGAGATTGAGGGAGTTTAATTAATATAATGTTGCACATGAAGATCTATTCTTTTGTTTTGTTTTGTTTCTTGCTGATTATTGCTAAATATCCTGTTTAGCTCTTTTATTATACTTGACAGAAGCAAGGGCCAGATGAAGGCCTAGATAATGCTGCTCAAAACCAGCCAAACATGTCAGCCTCGACCTCAAGTATCCTAACCAAATCACGCAAGCAGGGACGAACCCAAATTTTTTGTATACGATGTCTTCATCTTTTTACCAACGTTTAATATTGTCTGATGTGTTTTTCCATAATTTCGAGGGATTTTTAAAGTTGTTTGCTTGATTTCGAGGAATTTTTAAGCTTTTTTTTTTATCGATTTCGAGGGGGTTTTCAGTTTTTTTTGGTTGATTTCGATATTTTTTTTGGTTTTTTGGTTGATTATGAGGTGTGGTTGCACTTTCTTGAAGTTTTCAAAATAATTACGGTAGCACCTTCCAAAACGATACGGTTGCACCTTTCACGAACCTAATTTTTTTTACCCTTCGTCGAAGAAAATAATACGGTGGCACGTGCCACCGTATTTAATAAACTAAATCCGTCCTTGCACGCAAGACATATTTGAGAAAGAAGGCCTCTAATACAGACCGTAGCCAGAAATCCATATCATCTTGGGCATATTAGGATCACATATAGTTACACATCACGTCAAGAATACCAATTTATTTTTACTTGCTGATTATTTTTGCCATGTCTAAATAAAGTTGCAAGTTTGTTTTGGTACAACATTAGCCTGCATGTTTATCATTTTAGCGTCACAGAACAAGGATTGCAGCAGCACTGGATGCATTGGAGGATTTGCTTCCATAGTCTAAAGATGTAATAATATACATAGTCATATAGTCATACACACATATGTGTGTGTCCCGAAGTGTACCAATAAAAATGTTTCATGATATTTCTATATCCCGAAGTTGATGGTTTATGCTTTAGTTCACAAGCAATTACAATCTTCCATTTTATATATTAGTTAAACTCCCTCAATCTCGAAAGCAATGACAATGGGTGGGCTAAGAACATTGTTATGTTATTTTTTGACCATATACGTTAGTTATAGGACTTGAACCCCTTTCCTCTCCCACCAGCAATAAGAATGAAATATGCAATTATTAAAAAAATGCTAATATAGGTGTCTTTATGTTCCCATTTTTGTTTGCCAACAAAAATCATGTTAGCAGATAATATGTTGTTAACTCTTGGCCTAAGACATGAGGCGGAAGAAATTAGAAAAAAAGCATTCACATCAAGCATTAAAGGATAAAACCTTTGAAAGTCCAAGAACACTAAATCACTAGAGAGAGAAAGTAGAGAGAGAGAGAATGAAGCCCAAAGTAATGTGTATTCAATATGTGTGCGTGAAGTTCTTACAAGGAAACAAGACCAAAGGGACTTAAATACCCTTGGTCAATACAACACAGAATACGGCATTAGACACAGTATTTGACCAAGCCCTATAAATACAATGATTACTATCAAATCAGACTTAACAATCTCCCCCTTAGTAATCATTGGCGCTTTGGTCTTCAAAATTCATCTTCTAAATCAGCACGGACCATTAAAGCGACTTTATGAAGCTTTCTGACTTTTAAAGAAAAAATTCTTCTCAGCATCTTTCAGTTTGATTTGTCTTTGCTGCCTTTGACAAGTCTGGACCAGATTGGAATAAACTTGAACGAACAGTTGATTCATCAGCTTGTGCTCTAGACGACACACCTCTTTTGAAAGACCTTGAATGAACTGTGGTGGTCGGAGCAGGAACAACAAAAGAATAAATTTAAGATGAGAGAATAGAATCTTTGAGCGAATCTTGATCAGCAGATAAACTTTTGAGCTCTTTGTCTCTTTATCATCTCCTTGACTTCTCTGATTTCTCCCCCTCATGACCTTGATGAACTGGTTCAACTAGGTCATGCCAATGTTGGAGACGAGACAACTTAAGATCTGCAAAATCAAAGAAACAGAGAAAACAAGGGAGGTTTGCGCTTCACGTTGGTTGCGCAAACTGAGGTTTGCGTTACACCAAGGTGGAGCAAAGTGAAGTTTGCGTTACACCAAGGTGGCGCAAAGTGAGGTTTGCGCGAAGCAAAGGTGGCGCAAAGCAAAGTTTGCGCGACCAACTGATGGCGCAAAGCTGACTTAAACTTAGAAAATTTTACCTTTTTAAGTTCTTTGACTCCCCCTACACAAATGCACTAGATATGACAATTCAAGTTAGCATTCATATAAAGAAAATCAGATACTCCCCCTCAAAAGCAGATATGATCATTTAGAAAAAATCTCCTTTTTCACTCCCCCTCGAATAATGCTCAAACCCATTTGAAATATATTTATGAGAACACAATGAATGTAAACATCAATGTAGAAAGAAAAATATACTGAATATGTATTTTGAAACGACTAAATACATAAAAATTTAAACAGAAACAAATAAAATTCTACTTAGTAAAATATCACAATAAAATCCATCGAATGAAATCAAATGTATGTGTTTGGATACAGAAACAAGTTTTATTGCATATCAAGTTAAGACATGTTCAGTTTCAAAAACTTTCATCAATCTATTCAGTGTGCTCGCATGTGAACTTCGATTAGCTTCAAAAAAATGCAATTCTAAAAATATAATAGAGAACTTTGCATGTAATCATACTAAGCCATCAAAAATTCAGACTTTCACAAATTTACAGGTTTATTGCAACTCAGAAATTTATAACCAAGTATTATGAGATGTGTGCTCATTGGCATCTTTTAGCATTGTGCACTTTTGGCATCTTTTTAATCAAAAAGTTTATTAAGTAAAGAACATGTCGTAAACGTAACTTTCTATCTGACCCTATTGCAGGATTTGGGTCAGCCGCTCCCAGACCAGTTGATCTTAGGGGACTAGGTGTCAAACACCCCTTGGAACTTACTTTCCCAGATCAGAAAGGCTACATCGACACATCCTAAACCCATTCATACCAGTAGAACATGACTTTCAATCTGATTCTATAGAAGGATTTTGGTTCGATCACTCCCAGATCAAATGACCCTAGGGGACCAGATGACAAACATCCCACAGAACTTACTTTCCCAAACTAGAAAGGTCACAGGTACAAACTTTTAAACTTAGAGATTTCTGATTTATAAGAATTTAATAATCATCTCAAACACAAGGTTTTACGTCTAAGTGCTTATCCCATATTTTCATTACGATCCAAAATTCCGACTTTTTAGGTTTTCTAAGCATTGTAAACTATAAATATTCCGAATCACACAACTTTAAAGCAATATCAAAAGCTACAAACATGTTGCTGACTTTTCGACTTTTGTTAGAACTGAAATTTGAACATATAAAAACTTCAATATAAATAAAGCAACTTGAAAATTTATCTTAGACACACATTTTATTCAAAATAAAGAAAAATTGTAAAACTTTTACTTTATAGAATAAAATTTGTAATGGTTTAAACTTTTAAAGCAACATGCCGAAATTTTAAAATTAGAAATATTTGATCGACAAGTTTATATTCAGTTGAAACAAAATATAATTCAATAATATCATCTTTCACACAATGTAAAAAAAAATTGTGTCTCATTTGTAAAAATTGGGTTGAATCAAAATTCAGGAAAAAATGAAAATGCTCAGATTCTTTAAAAACATTTGAGAAAACTGGAACAACATCATCAGATATAAATGCAGCGGAATAGAATAGATGCACTCACAGTTTCTCATTAGTCAGAAGTTTAATGCTATGAAGAGTGAGTCCTAGACTGACATATCTAGAATTCATAGTCTTTGAAGCACGGGTTCTGAGCTGAATTACTCAGAAGCCAAAATGTTGACTTTTAAGACCGGGTTTTGAATTGCTATGTTCAAAAGCCATTCTTTCTCTTACTCCCCCTTAACATGTGATGCCAGCAACTTTGAATCATATTGAGACTTGGGTACCCACTTGAATTTGGGCCCGTGTTTGTTAGTTGCAGTTCATATGGGGAAATATTTATAATATTTGACAGTTAAAGCATGAGAAAGATGATCAGAATGATAGGCACAATCATCAGAAGAGAAAGCATAATCATGAGAACTAGAATCTGAGGAAGAACATGAGACATGTTTTGAAATTCGAATCATTTGTTTTATAGAGTACTTTGAAATTTTATTACGAGAAACAAATGAATCACTTTTATAAAGTTTGTCTACACATTTATCCCCATCAAAAGTAGGTTCATCAGATGTCTGCTTCGCTTGCCAGATCTGCTTCGATCGAGCGCTCAAAGTCCTATCTGAAAGAATTGAATCAGAAGAATTAGAACTGTCAGAAACAACTTTATCTTGTTTCTTGGACTTCTTTGACCGTCTTCTTTTACGCTTAGGTTTATAATATTGATCATTGAGCGTAAAAGAATCATCAAGAATTTTAGATGAAATATTTAAATCAGAAGAAATAATTTTATCCAAGCAATCAATCTGATCAACTAATAAATCTGAATTTGCCTCGGAGTCTGAATTATTTTGAGAAAATATTTTAAAATTTGAAACTTCCTTTTTATTTTCCTTAGAATCAGAAGAAAGGTTAGAAATAGAATCTGATTTTTGAGAAAATAATTTTTCTTCAAGACTAGACGTCATGAAAGAAAGAATAATATCAGATTCAATTTTCTTTAAAATATTTTGATCTTATATCTTATCTTCAAGATCGATGATTTTGCTTTCTAATACTAACGGAGGAGTATATTTCTTAGAATCATAAATGATTGGAGAAATATTTTTCTTATCAGAATTGGAAGCATAAGGATCAATAAAATCATCAGACATTGAAGATTTGATAGGAGATATATCTTTTAAAACTCTTCTTCCTCTCCTTGATTTTTCAGGAAAATATTTTGCATTTTCACTACTGTAAACAAAAGGAATTTCATTTTTCTTGTTATTTATCCTTTTCTCATTTTCGATTTCTAACACTTGCTTCTCATTCATCCAATCAATTTTAAATTGAGGAGCATAATGAGCAAGAGTCAGATAATCGTATTTATATAAAGTTGGGGATTTTTCAATCACATTGTTTAAACAATGAGGATTTTCAAAACCAAGTCCCCACCTTTGTTTTAAAGCTTCTTCACTCCTCGGTTTGTTCATAAAAATTGTTTGTTCAGATTGATTTCTCCGATATAAATTTTCTTCTAATTTATTTATTTTATCTGAAAATTCATCTTTTAAAGTAGTCATAGTCGTCAAAGATTCAAGATAAGTCTTATTTGAATTTTCCAAATCATCCAATTTCTTTTGAAAGATGTCTTTTGTATTTTCTAAAATAGATTTTTCATCTTTCAAAGAAATCTTCAATTTATCAATCAAATTTGACTTTTCAGCATTTAAATTCTTTTCAGATATTAACTTAGAACGCAAATCAGACAAAGCAGTAATTATGATTTTCATCTGAGAGGTAATACAATTGTAATCAAAATCAGTATATACCTCATCTTCATCCGTATCAGAATCGTCTGACTGATCATCTCCGATCAAGCACATCTGAGCTATCTCTACGTTTGCAGCTTCATCGTCAGAGTGATCTAGCCAGAATTCCTCTTCGGCTAGCAAAGCTAATCCACTCTCTCTTTTCTCGGCCAGTTCCATTTTCTGTCTATAATATGCCGAATTTCTGACCTTCTTCACTCGACACTCCTTTGAAATATGACCCGACTTTCCGCAGTTGTAACAAGCAACAGTCTTTGGCTCGGGTATTTTGACTCTTGAACCGGAAGAGAAGCGAGAAGTGTTAGAACCCGACTTTGGTTGGAAATTTTTCTGGTAATGGTTAGAAAGAAGAATCATAACTTTCTGCAAAGCCTCTCCATCATCATCAGTTGACCCGACATAAGCATTATCAGACAATGCTTGTTCTGTCAGTTGTTTCATAATGAGAGCAACCGGGTCTACTGTTTTCTTGTTCTTTTTCTCCAGTTTGGCCTTCTTTTCTATCACCAAGCTCTCATCAGTCATCAGAACCTCGAATAGTTCCTGAATCTGCATTGTGGAAATCCGAACATCGTTCCTTAGTCTGTGACATGATTTGTTCCATTCAGGCTGAAGAGCATTAAGAAATTTCAGATTCATCTCAAGCTCTGTCTTGTTTACATTTATCTTTCGCAGATCATTCAGCACTGCACAGAATCTGTCGAAGACACTCTTTATAGTCTCATTTTCTTTGGCATTGAACTCCTCAAAGTTGTTCATGAATCGAGTATGTCGAAGTTGAGTTGCTACCGAAGAACCAAGCATGATCTTTTCCAATTGTGCCCACAACAGATTTGGATAATCCTTGCAATGATCAACCCGGTTGTAGACATAATTTGGTAAAGCTAGCATCAGATTAGCTTTCAGCTCTCGATCAGCTTTCACTCGTGAAGCCTCTTCAGATGTTGGAGGAGTCTCTTTATTAGGCTTTACGAAAGGTCCTTCAGTTAGAGACTTCATCATGTTCTCTCCATTAGCTTGACGCTCGATGAAGTTCAGAAATCGATCTTGCCATTGAGTGAATTCGTTTTCATCGACAAGAACTGGAGGACGAGTTTCAGATCCCAAAGACATCATGAGGTCACTCGAGTAGATCTTAGCTTGAAAAGCAAACTTGGCAGAATCCATGTTTCAGAAAAAATTCTAAGTCTTAACTGAGCTGGCGCAAACTTGAGGTTTGCGTGATAGGCACGAAGCGCAACCTGAAACTTCTCGCGAGCAGAATGAAATGCAAACTTAGGTTTGCGTAAGCTGAGTGAGACACAAACTTGAGTCTGAGCTTTGCGTGAGGCTTTAATGAGGCAAACTTCACTTTGCGTTAAATGACAGTAGTGCAAAGTAGACTTTGCGTGAGGAGAAGGAGACGCAAACTGAACTTTGCGTTAGAAGCTTGTAACGCAAACAAGACTTCTCGTGAGCTAAAGGAGACGCAAAGTAGCTTTGCGTGATCTGAATGAAACGCAAACTTTACTTCTCTTGATGCACGGGAGACGCAAAGTTACTTTCTTTGCATGACACAGATGAAGCGAAAACCTGAAATACAAAAACAAAATTAGGTAGAACGCACAATCTACAAGATGAACTCGCACAAACTATGAAGAACTCGCGCAAAGTTCCAATCTGGCGCAAACCGATAGTAATTCAAGAAAACTTCCAAAAAATCGATTTCAAAACTAAATTTGATGAAATTTTCTTATACAAAAACGATCGAAAACAACTTTTAAACACTTTTCAAACAAAATTTTCGATTAAAATTCACAAAAACACGATTTCGATAATGAAACAGTACGTAAAAAACGAGTTTTCCAAAAAACGAAATTTCTCAAAAACGACAATCAAAACTTGAATTTCTTGAAAAACATTGTGAATTAAAGATGATTAGCAATAAAAAACGAATCCAACAAACCAATTTTCAATGAAATTCATTCAAAAACACATCTGAATTTGATGAAAAATCAAGAAAACGAGATTTTCTTAAAAAATTCAAGAAAATCGATCAAATTTTCGTTTTAATTCACAAATTCAGATCCGAAAAAACAATCTCTCAGTCCTCTCAAGATTCATATTGGCTCTGATACCAATTGAAAGTCCAAGAACACTGAATCACTAGAGAGAGAAAGGAGAGAGAGAGAGAATGAAGCGCAAAGTAATGTGTATTCAATATGTGTGCGTGAAGTTCTTATAAGGAAACAAGACCAAAGGGACTTAAATACCCTTGGTCAATACAACACAGAATACGGCATTAGACACAGTATTTGACCAAACCCTATAAATACAATGATTACTATAAAATCAGACTTAACAACCTTGACGAGCCATAGTGTTTTCTTATTCCTGGAAAACATAGTCTTTGGACTGAATGGTGGGTCTTCTTTTTAGTTATTTAGAACTTAAATATTGTATCGGTTCCTATTGTTGATGTTTATTTATTATATGATGTTGTTTATGCTTTTGATTTTGTTATCTTTGTTAATCATTGTAGGACAATCATCGAGCATGACAGGCTGATAACACCAATCAAAAGTTGATGATAGTTGATAATAGTGGAACAACCAATGGGACAGTTTTAATAAGGTACACAATAGAACTTTGGTAACTCTACCATATATATATTTACATATTATTGTTTATATGAAAATATTTTTTAATTTAAAAAATTGGTTGGTTGGAAGGTCTATTTAGTCGACTAATCCTTTTTGTTTGCAAATACATCCCTCCTCATCACATATACCATATCCACTCCTCGAGAATGTTTTTAGTTTATTGATATATGATACATAGATTTGAACAACCACCAACATTACTTTAGCCAAAAACCAATTTTTTCTTTCATTGTTTGTCGGAACATCAATTAAGATTCAATATAAAACATACAACTTGCAAGATCTAAAAACTTACAACATAATTCAAACTTTGTTTCTTTGAACCGTTTTTGTTGCTTCATCTTTGTGCGACTTAAAATGGACAAATAAAGCTAAACAACCTATTTACTTGGTAGAGTAGAACGTTTATTTTGCTCTAAGTGTTGGAACTGATAATGATATTAAGACAATTATATATATATATATATAGATGATAGTTAGGGTTTAAATATTTATTTCACTATATATATGATATTAAAATAATTTATTACAATTAATAAGTGTGTTAATTTGTAATGATTATTAAAACAAACTTTATTACTACAACTAAAAGACATTAAGACAAATAATGATAATTTATTACATTAAATAAATGGTACTTTGGGGTTTATTTTTGAACTTTTAATTTGCATAATTAAAATTAAAGATCATTTATTACAATTAATAAAGCTCTTTGTGTTGTGAATATATGTTTATTTACAGGCATGTAAGAGAGTTATCTTAACATTTTAAAGAAAAGAAAGGTTTTGTTGTCTAAATTCGAGATTCTTAGGTTTTTCTAATGGATTATGTAAAGTTAAAAGATTTGAGAGAAGATAATGAGTGTTGGGCTATTAAGGTAAGAGTTTGTCGGTTGTGGTAGTCTTTGAACTAAAAAAAAGTGGAGAACTAATTAGCTTGGATATGGTCTTCATTGATGAAATGGTACGTCCGATTTGTAATATCGATCAATGCGTGTTCAAAACTTTTATACTAAAATATTCTATATGGGAGCTTTATGATCATTTGCTTCATTTGTCATTTTAATTTCAAGGAACCCTAATGGCTACAACAATCCTGTGGAATTTGGTGTCGAAGTTCAAACATTTATTGAAGGAGGACTTGGTGTATACCATTAAAACATTTAAGGTTGTGAATTCTGGAAATTACAGGGTTGTGGTATTCCCTTGGATTATGCAAATGGCACTTCATGTCATATAATTTAATTTTGTTTTTTGAAGTCTTTTACATCAAAGCTCTACACTTTCATTGTTATTTTGATGATTAAATATTGTTCTTTTTAGTAGTATTATATATGATAATTTAATTTAAATCAAGTGTATAATCACTCAAATTGAGAGAATTTTAGTTGTCATTGTTATTGATTTTTTTAGATAATATGATTACAATTGTACAAAAATAACATAATTGACAGTGTGATTGAAGATAGAGTATCTATATTTTAATATGTGTACCATATATGTTAAGGCATATTTATACAAGACAAATAAATTAAAAATTTATAACTATGATCACTAACCTTAAAGTATTTTTCGAACACCGCGCAACGCGCGGTGCGGTCCACTAGTATATATATATAAAAGCAAAATGTGGAGTTGCTTAGGTGGCATAAGGAGAAAGCTTCATTCACATTTTTCTAATTTCTCATAATTTTGAATTTCTTTTAAATAAAAAGTTTATTATTAAATGAGTTTTAACCTTTCATTTTTTTTAGAGTAAACTTCACTTTAGGGTTCTAACGTTTGTCAATTTTAACGGATATCGTCCATAAACTATTGAAACTCGGATTTGGTCCCTCACCGCCTCACGTCTGTCATTTCCCTTTGATTTTGGTCCCTCCCACTAATGATCATTACCTTTTTCCGTTGACCAAGTGAGCAAATCTGCATCTCACCACGGCACAACGCCACCATCGGATTTGCATCGAACTCCTACTCCATCACGAGGCCACCACCACCAGATCTACAATCATACTCCCACCATCGCTACCACTTTTCTCAGTACCTTCGCCTTGGATTTGTGGTGCTGCCACACATCGGTCTTTGGCTCCCCCTTCAACCTCAATCTCTTTCCCTTATCTCTGATGTGAACGAACCACATATGTGATGTAATCACATCCATGAATAGCTTGAACCCAGATATGTGCCTAACTAGATTTTTGATTCTAAAGGTTATTATTCAGATCTTACGATTTGATTTATGTTATATGGTTTGTATACATCTCATTTTCATCTCTATTTCCATCTCCATCTCCATCTCCATTTTCATTTGATTTATGGTTTTGGGTTTTGATTTGGGATCAATTAAGGTTTAGGGCTTTATGGTATTGATTTAATTTAGATTTTGTATCTCTTTGAATGAACTATTTTCGGTTTTATTAAGATTTTTGAGCTTGGACATATGTTTCAGTTACAACTTTGAATACCTATTTTTTGTGTTTGGATTTGTGATTGTGGTAGATGGTGGTCCATGGTGGTGGACGGTGGTCAATGTTGGTCAACGGTGGTGGATGGTTGGTGGTGATTTTGAATTTATATTATATAATACATATTAAACTTTAATAGGAAACTAAAAATACGAAAAATGACCATAGTACCCCTTATTTAATTGGAGTTAACGGAAATAATTAACGGCCGTTAGTGGAAGGGACCAAAACCAAAGTGAATTGACAAACGTGAGAGACCAAATCCGAGTTTCAATAGTTTAGGGACAATATCCGTTAAAATTGACAAACATTAAGGACCAAAAGTGAAGTTTACTCTTTTCTTTATTATTTTATATATTATTTTTATTTGCACAACATAAATACATCAACAATTATTTTTTATTATTTTTTATCTGGTTAGCCATACACTTCATATATTTCTAGCGATTCACTTGACATCATCAAATGATACAAATATCCGAAAGATATTGTATATGAAATGAGGAGGTATGCCTTGAAGATTAACAAAGTTGACTGACTAAAAATGTGAGACTTGCCATTTGGATTAAATGACAATTTTAAAGTCATGTGATAAAAATATTTTTATTTAAAAAATAACAACTTTCATTTCTGATTTCATCAAATGTAAAATGTTCATTAGAATCGAATCAATACAATCATGAATATAAATATGAATACAATAAATATCAATATGAAAAAAAATGTTGGCTAAAAAGTATTGATATGATACAATGAGAATTTTGTATTTTCTCAAATAATGAATTGTAGTTGAGTTTTGTTTATCCCACATTGATGAATATATGAAAGAAGGAGAGATGTCTTGATATATTAGAAGGGTATTGATAAATGTACGACGATAATTTAGTATTATCAGGTTTTGGTTGATGTAGCATCATAACATTTTTATATCTTATTTGACATGTGTTTTGATCATCGCGCAACGCGCGATGTTGAAGACTAGTTTTATGTTTAATTCGATATGTGAACTGAAAAAAGAGAAATTATAGTTTAAATGTAACTGAGAAAAATGTATGTCTAACAGCGTAAAAATCTTGTACGACAAAAATTGAACAATGGTTTAATACTTGTATTTTTTGTGGGTTGATGGGCCTTAGCCGTAGGGGATGTGTTGGCAGTTGCCGAATGGTTTGGTGCAGAATGATTAAGTGATCAGAATGAAGACTTTTATGATATTATGCAAAATGAAATATAGTTGTTTGATAATTGTTTAGAATGAAATCAGGGTGCTAAATGGTTAAGGGGAGGCCCATGATACAAAATCATTCAGAGAGTTTTAGAACCATTAAGAGGCAGACATTTTTTTATCAAACAAGATTCACCTCTTAATGATTTAGAGGTTGTCTCTTAATTGAACTATTAAGAGGTAAACAAACAACCCCTTACTAGGGTCGTCCCTAGGGGTGCGTTTGGTACGCAGAACAGAGTGGAACAGGACAGAACATAATATGTTGGTCCCATGTTTGGCGTGACCATATGTGGGACAAGCTAGAACTAAGTGGAACAAACATGGGACACACTTGTCCCACTCCACCCCCTGGAACTAAGTAGAACAACAATATTTTGACTAATATACCCTTTGTTAAAAACATAAAGCATGTATTCTCATCATCCACGCCTCCAAACTAGGGGTGTGCAAAATCCAAATAGTCTGAATCCGAATTCGCGCCCAAACCGAAAATAAGGTGTTTTTGCAAAACCCGAATACCCCGAAATCCGATAATCCGAAACTCGACATCTGGGAGGATATCCGGGTTCAGATTGGGTTTGATCATTGGTCACCCAACCCGTCCGAAAACCCGAAATAAATAAATCTAGATTTTAAATTATATATATTTTTTTATCTAGTTATTTTTTGAAAATCTTAAATTATAGTATGTTGAAATATTTTCTAAATTTTAAAATTGCTATCAATTTCATCAATCGATTGTATTCATCCTAAAAAACGATCGTGTTTATATAGAACTTTTGCATTATATAATACCCGAACCCGACCAACATCAACCCGAAACCCGACCAACCCAAACCCGAAACAACCTAAAATCCGAAATTTAAAATTTGGGTTTTGATCTACATATCCAAAATCCAATCATGATAAATTAGTTTTATGTTGTTGATAATTCATTGCACTATGTATTAGTGATGTAAATTAGTTTTATGTGATGTAATCTATGATTTTTATCAAGGGTAAATTCGTCATTTAACCAATCTAGTCTTGTTCTGTCCAGTTCTATCATGTCTTGCCAAACGCTGGACAACTGTCCTGTTCTGTTCCGTCCTGTCCTGCTCCATCTTGTCATGTCCTGTCCTGTCTGAATTTACATACATACATGTCCCATGTTTGGCGTGCCCTTATGTGGAACTAACTAGAAAAAGATGGAACACAAGTTGGACAAGCTTGTTCTCCCTAACACCCCTATAACTAAGTGGAACAAGGAAATATGTACCAAAATACCCTTGAAAAATAAAAAAACCTTCCATCGCCTACAGTTCCCTATCGCCTCTCAATCTCGATCGGCCCAGGTATCTCTTCTTCCTCCCTCTCAATTTCTCAATCTTGATTTCTCAGTCTTAGTTCTCGATTTCTTCTACCTCCCTCTCGATTTTGTTAATCAATTTCTTCTACCTCCCTCCCGATTTCTCAGTCTCAATCTCGATTTCTGACCTTTCTTTTGTGAATCTCGGTTTTTGCCCCTTTTTTTGTGAATCGATTTATGCAGAGGTAAAGTGATGATGATGATGAGGAGGATTCAGATAGGAAGAAGTAGAAGATGATGATGAAAGAAAAGGTACGGTTTCTGCAACGATCAATTTTCTCCGGTCATCAACAACACTCTGGATTTCTGTATATTTGTTTCAATTTTTCTGTATATTTGTTTCAATCGATTGCAGAAATATACAGTTCCATAGCTTGATATTTGTTTTGATTTTTGTATATTTTCTCCAGAAGATCGAAAATTCTTTCTATGTGATCTGAATCTGCGTTAATGTAAACAACAATTAAAAAAAGTTCAGATTAGGGATTTTTGTTGAAGACTTGTTTTATTTTTGTTGTTGAAGAAAGTCTCTGATTCTTTGCTTTCTCGTGATTTTTTTATTTTTGATTTTTTTTGGTTCTCGATTGCTACCTGCTAACTGTGATTTTGTTTACCTGTGATTTTTTTTTTTGGTTCTCAATTTCACGATTTGGACCTGCGACCTGTGTATTTTGCAAATGTGATTTTGGTCTAACTCATGTATGTATTTGGTAAAAAAACACTAAATAAATCACTAGGGGTAAATTGGTCATTTAATCAGTCATGTTCTGTCCCGTCCAATCCTATTTATGTATTACCAAACGTTGAACAACAGTTCTGTCCCGTCCTGTTCTGTCCTGTCTTGTCTGCGTACCAAACACACCCTTATGTCTTGCCAAACGCTGGACAACTGTCCTGTTCTGTTCTGTCATGTTCCATCTTATCATGTCCTGTCCTGTCTGCGTACCAAACGCACCCTGAAGAAATTGGAATGGAATGTTGTCAGGTTTGACCACCTGTTTTGTTGACAGAATTGGAATGGAATCTATTAAAGGAATTGGAATATATCTGTTTGGTTCACAGAATGTAGTTTTGGATTGGAATGAAATGTTGATAAATGACCAAAATACTCTTTTTGATAATTTTAAATTTTATAAGCAAAACATGCTTTAATAAAATAACCATTAAAAATACTTTATCCGTAACGGTGGTTTAGATTGGTGGTCGTCAGTGGTGGTTTAGAACGGTGGTTCAGATCGGATGTGGTTGGCGTGGTTCAGATCGGTGGCGGTTGGTGGTGGTTCAAAGCGGTTGTGGTCGGCGGTGGTTTAGATCGGCGGTGGGCAGTGGTTCAGATCGTCAGTGCTTCAGAACGGCGGTGGTCACGGTGGTTTTGATCGGCGTTGTCGACGGTGGTTTAGAACGACAGTGGTTCAGATCGGCGGTGGTCGACAGTGGTTCAGATCGACGGTGATTGGTGGTTTGCGATGGTTCAGATCAGCGATGGTTCCGAACGACGGTGGTCGGTGGTCGGCGGTAGTTCCGAACGAAGGTGGTCGGTGGTGGTTCAGAATGGCGGTGGTTCAGATCGGCAGTGGTCAGTGGTGGTCGTCAGTGGTCAATAGTGGTTGGTGGTGGATCAGAACGACGGTGGTCAGTGGTGGTTGATCTGAACCAACGGCGGTGGTCAGTTTATCCATTCCATCAAAATACCTTGTAGTTGCTAAGGAATGTTAAATTCCCTCATTTGTGGAATTTGATGGAATTTTGAGATTCCTTTTGTGAAAAAGAATGAACCAAACAAAGGAATGAAATTTGGTCAATGGAATTCAACATTCCAATTCCATCATATTCCTTCAGAATCTGCGAACCAAACCCCACCTTAGGTTCTGAACCATTGTCGATCTGAACCAACGTCGAGCACCACTGAACCAACACCGACCACTGACTACCGCCGTTCTGAACCACTGACGACCACCATTGACCACCGTCGACCACTGCCGATCTGAACCACTGCCGACCACCATTGACCACCGCCGACCACCACTGATCACTGCTGATCTGAACCACCACCGACCACCGCCGTTCTGAACCACCACCAACCATCATTAACCACTGACGACCACCACTGACCACCGCCGACCACTTCCGAAGTTTAAAATACTATATTTGACATGTATGAAGTTTAAAATACTAGATTTGACATGTATGAAGTTTAAAAAGATGGATGAACTCACCTTGGTAGGTTATAACACAAATAACCTATAAAAATGGATGACTTGATAGAGAAAGGAAAGGAGACTTGAAGCTTTAACCACTAGGGTTCTTAATCAATGACCACCAACCTAAACCAAACCCATTAATGTAAGTGAGAAACCTTTCTAGTAGCAATGAATGAAGAGAGAGGAAACCCTACCTTGCTTTCAAGAGGAAAATCGCCCAACACAAAAATCAGATTGGAAACAAATGAGCTAAAAATGGATCTGGAGCTATAAAGGTCCTGATGCCCACTCACGATAGTGTCTCGCGACTATGACAATGTCATAGTCGCTTGTCATTCTCGCTCCACTCCAACACCTCTCGATACATCCTTAGAGACTATGCCAAGCGATAGTGACAGGATGTCACAATCGCTGGCATTGTCGCCGACTCCACTCTGTACCGAGCCTGAAACCCAACTTTGATCTTCTTCGTGTAAACCCTCGAAACCTGTCGTGAACTCATGGTTGGTCCCATACACCCACTTGTGAAATGGGATTTGACCAAATACTAATTATTAAGCATTAGGAGGAATAAATACATAAAGGGTACGTACCGAAAATGCGCCTTTTACAGTAGTTCCAATTGATAAGATTGGAGTCCCGCCCGTTTTATCACCGTAAACAGTCCCAAGGAAACGAAGACTTAACTTCCTGCGCTTTCTGAATCGGGTGATACATTTCCAAGGGGATACCTTTAACATTACCCGGTCCCCTACTTGGAACTCCAGCGATCGTCTCTTCTTGTCGGCATAACTCTTATTACGATCTTGGGCCTCCTTCAAGCGTTTACGTATGCCCTTAACTTTGTCCGTCGTCTCTTGGACGATCTCGGGGCCCGTAAATTTCTTCTCACCCGCTTCAAGCCAACAAACAGGAGTCTTATATTTTCGTTCATACAAGGCCTCAAATGGAGTCATACCGATGTTGGAAAGGTAACTGTTGTTATAGGTGAACTCCACTAAAGGTAGGTGAGAATCCCAACTTCCGTCGATGTCAATGACACATGACCAAAGCATATCTTCAAGGGTTTGAATATTCTTTTCGTTTTAACAGTTCGTTTGTGGGTGATAGATAGTGCTCAAATTCACTCTCGTGCCCAGTTCTTTTTGGAGGCTATCCTAAAAATTTGAGGTAAACCTGTTATCCCGATCCGATTAAATGGACAAAAACACTCCATGCCTCCATACAACCCCGTCATATACAGTTTTGCCAACTTATCCATCGGGAGCGTCTCCCGCATGGCCAGAAAATGAGCATTCTTGGTCAAACGGTCCACAACTATCCAAATAGTATTGTGACCTCTCATAGTCTTTGGCAATTTGGTCACAAA
The DNA here is from genome assembly GCA_954870635.1 of Arctium minus. NCBI lineage: Eukaryota > Viridiplantae > Streptophyta > Magnoliopsida > Asterales > Asteraceae > Arctium > Arctium minus. The sequence goes on from OX941081.1 coordinate 159,842,435, forward strand.
GTCCATGGTGATGTGTTCCCACTTCCACTCCGGGATTTCTAGAAATTGGAGGCTCCCATACGGTCATTGGTGTTCGGCTTTAACTTATAGGCACATCACGCGCCGCTCCACATACTTCGCCACATCCAACTTCATGACGGGACACCAATAATTTAACGTTAAATCTCTCTACATCTTTGTACTTCCGGGTTGTATAGAATATTTGGACTTGTGGGCATCCTCCAAGAGCAACTCACGATTGCCCCCAATCTTGGGCACCCACACATGACCCTTGAATAATTTCACCCCACAACCATATTCGGTTAACAGTATGTGTTATTTCACCATCACCTCACTTTTAAGATTTTCTTCCAAAAGCACCTCGGCTTAGGACATCTTGATTTTCTCAATCAAACTCGATACTATTTCGATTCTGGAAAGCGTGGCTCAAAGGCTACCGTTATACTCCTTTCCCCTTAAAGCATCAACCACCACGTTTGCCTTTCCGGGGTGGTAGAGCAACTCACAATCATAGTCCTTGAATAGTTCTAGCCACCTCCTCCGCCTCATATTCAACTTCTTTTGATCGAAGGCATACTTCAAACTTTAATGGTCGGTCTATAGGGTACACTTGCCGTAAAGATAGTGTCGCCATAGCTTCAAGGAAAACATTATAGCTGCCAAATCCAGATGCATAGGCTATCACCTTGCGTCGTTGCATCAAAATGAAACCCAAACCCATCTTCGAGGCGTCGCTAAAGACCACGAAATATTCGTTCCACTTAGGTAAGGATAAAATTAGTGTTTCACACAATTTCTTCTTAAGGGCCCGAAAAGCTTTTTCTTGGGTGTCGGTCCACATGAACTTCACGTTTTTACACGTTAGAGTCATCAAGGAAGAAAAAATCTTGGAGAAGTCTTGAATGAATCTCCAATAGTAGTCTGCTAATCCCATGAAGCTTTGGATTTCGGACGGACTATTGGGCAGTTCTCAATTCATCATGGCTTCGATTTTTGAGGGGTCTACCTTTACCCGTATCAGGTGACTATGTGTCCCAAGAAAAAAATGTACCTCCCGCAGCCAGAATTCACACTTGGAGAACTTCGCGTACAATCTTTCCTTCCGTAGCACTTCTAGAACTTCTCGTAGGTGTTTTTTGTGATCTGACTTGCCCATGGAGTAGACGAGTATGTCATCAATGAACACGATCATCGACTTGTCAATAAAGGGTCGACATACAGGGTTCATCAAATCCATAAATACCGCCAAAGCATTAGTCAAACCAAACGGCATCACAAATAACTCGTAATGTCCGTAACGCGTCCTGAAAGTTGTCTTCGGGATGTCGTCTTTCACCCTAACTTGGTGATATCCCAACTGTAAGTCGATCGTTGAGAAGCAACCCGCTCCCTGGAGTTGATCGAACAAGTCATCTATCCTTGGAAGAAGATACTTGTTTTTCACGGTTTCCTTGTTTAGCTCCCTGTAGTCGATGCACATCCGCATTGTGCCATCTTTCTTCTTGACAAATAAGACCGGAGCTCCCCAAGGCAACGAGCTTAGCCTAACGAATCCCTTCTTAAGAAGGTCTTGTTGTTGCGCCATCATTTCTTGCATTTCTGACGGAGCCAATCTGTATGGGGCTCTTGCAATCGGGGAAGCTCCTAGTATAAGATCAATCCGGAACCTACTTGTCGTTCGGGTGGCAAGCCAGATAAGTTGTCCGGGAATACATCGGTAAACTCACACGCCACCCTTACGTCTTTAAGCTTATTCTTCTCGAGCTTGACATCTAACACATATGTCATGAAGGACGACCATCCTTTAACCATGCACTTACGTGCTTTAGCCATGGTTATGACTGTGACGTCTCCATTCCTCCTTTCTCCATAGATGATCACGTTCCCACAGTCCACCGTTAGGATTCAGATCAACTGCTTTGTGCATAGAATTTCAGCTTGGTTTTCTGCCAACCAATCCATTTCAATCACTATGTCGAACCCACCAATCAACATAGTTATCAGGTTGACCGAGAATTCTTTTCTTTCGATCTCAAGAATACAACCCTTCAACACTTCGCGAACCACTACTTGTGCACCGTTGGCTATCTCTAATATTAGGGCATCTTCTAGTATACTAGCAAGTTTTTGGCAAAACGGATCTGACATGAAATAGAAGCTCGTGCCCAAATCAAATAAAGCATGCGCAGGTATGGAGTTTATGAGAAATGTATCCGATACGACGTTCGTCGACGCTTTCGCCTCCTTGGCGGTCATTTGAAACACCTTCCCAGGCACTCTTGGAGAGCTTTCCTTCTTCCATTGGGTTCCTCCCGCCTTTATCTTCGGGCACTCACTTCGGATGTGGCCCATCTCCTTGCATTCGTACTTCGTAGCATGTGACTCTTTTGACCGATCAATCATTGCGAACATGCCCTGTCTTTCCACACTTGAAACAACTCGTCCCACTATAATTGCACAGGTCTTGGTGCTTGCTTCGACATTTGAGGCACCACCTAGCCTCCCGCCTAGGATCGACCCCACGGTTATTGATGAAAGTTCTCGGTTTCTTGGAGGGTGCCGTATTACCCTCCCATCTCCTCTTCTTGCTCACATGGTCCCGTTCTTCCTTGCCTTGAACAAGATCATCTTTTACCAATTATGATTCCTTGATAGCGCATAAATGAGTTCATGCCACAACGACCCCTATGGACAACGTGGCTACTATCACATTCCTTACCGCCGTCCTCATTTCCGCCGACAATCTTTTATGGTACGCTTTTATCTTGGCCTTTTCGTCAGGGGCCAAATGACCTACAAAACTTAGTTTTTCCACAAAAGATCTAGAATATTCTGCAATCGACCGGTCTCCTTTCATCAAGCTCCGAAATTCGTCTTCAATCCGGTCTAAGGTTCTCTCGTTACAATACTTATCCATAACCTTCTTCTTGAAGGTTCCCCATGAAAGTTGAGCCATATTTTTTAAGGGTGTCATAGGCTATGCCTAGACTAATCCCTTGGCAAATTATGACTGTAAGACATCAGCGCTGATTAAACCTCAGTGGCCACAATTGTTGTGTACGCCTAGATTCGAACCCTGGGCAGATGGGATATTCCACCACATCCCCCAGGGCCGCTCAAGCTTGCCCAAACTACATTCCACCATGCGAGGGTTTCCCCTCTAAACATCTGTGAAGCGAACCTGACTTTCTGAGGTTCTCTACATTCGTTTGATTCTAAGGCTAGATCTACCTCTCGAAGCCAGTTCATGCAAGTGACCGGATTTGTAGATACCGAGAATTCGGATGGTTTTCTACATAAGAAGGTTTTAAAGGAGCATCTTCTTTCGACCCGTCTTGTTCCCACAATAACATGTTCATCGGTACCAACGACATTTTTGGTACCCCAGGAACCCATCACCGCATTCTCTGCAACTGCCTCAGGTCTTCGATTATTGGCATCCCTATCTTCTAGCATCTTTATCAATATTTCTCTCTCTTGTCCATGGCGGCATTCATCATTTGGAGGAAATTGGCCATCAACGCAGATTGAAGATCTATTTCTTGGGTGACAGGATCGTCAGTGGCCAAGATCACTCTAGGTACCGTTTCAACCCTTCCCACCAACATTTGAGGAATTGGGGGCACGGGGACAATTTCCTATCTTGGCTGACCAGGAGCCGTTACACTGCCTTCGGGAATCTCATCACGGTTAGGCGCTTTACTCTGAGCGCTAACCAGCTTAAACTGTCAACCACACGATAACGGGGTAAGAAATAGGGTAATAATTAAACAAATATAGCGTACTACTATATTCATTAATCATCATAACAATAGTGAAATCAAGCATGCTCACGTAACAATATATTCATAATGACAATAGCTAAGTGAAGTTATGAACACATCATACATAAAAAAAATTGTTACCATCGCTACGACTCTCAATAAGCGTAATTTCGTCGACCCTAGAACTATCCCATCTTAGAGTTCTACCCAATTCTCACAAATCACAACTTAACGTCATCAGCTTAAGTCTAGACATCTTACATTCATACTAGTTCACTTAAACTAGATATTTGATACCAACTTGTAACACCCCTAAAATATCGGTAAATTTAAACCCAAATAAAAATTGACATCTATGAAATAAATCACCCTTAACTAGGGGAAAAGTGAGAGCGTTAACACAATGGAAAATGGAGACAATAAATGACAACCTACTAATCTAAACTATTTAAACTTATATTACAGACGGTTGCCACCATAAGTTCCCAAAATAATAAAATCAATCCTTGCATGCCAAGATTCTTCAAAATGCTATCTACTCCCAAAAGATCGCCGCTATAGGCATCCAACCCTCTTCTCAAGGCTTGACAACCCCGCCGCTATTAGGACCTGACATACATGTCAGTTTAAGAAAAAGTTTTAGGCTAGAAGCCTTGTGAGAATAACAGTAAATAACATAGTCAGAATACGGTAAGACAAAGTATAAATTTCATTAAATCCAACATCATTATTAATACACGTTTCATTCCCTTGGAAAGGTCCTTAGTGTCATAAGGTAACGGGGGAGACCCGAATTACCACAGTCATGACGGAACATGTAACACCCCGATTCTTGAAAGATATCATTTCAAGTTAATAGAGAAACCGGTATATTAAGGAAAAATAAGATATTTGATTTTGGGCTTGAATCCTTGATTTTATAGTCTTGATAGATGAAAGATTCAATTACGAGTCCAACGGTTCTTTCCGGAGCGAAAACGGAGCTATAACGAAGAAGTTATGACCAAAACAGTGTTCGAGCATATTTTGGTCGGAAGTACCATCGCTCGCGCCCGCGAAAAATATTGAGCGCGCCTGCGAGCATCTGCACTGTGAATTCCTTCACTATCGCTCGCGCCCGCGAGCATCTGCGCTGTGAATTTCACTTAAATCCGACTTTTTCCTTATTTCTTCATTTCTTCATATCTTTTGATCCACAACTCCGATTTGGGTGATTCAAGTTGCTACGGTTTCGTTTTTGAGAGATCTTCAAGGATCTAACAATAGATTGGAAATCTATTGAAGTATAATAGAGTATTTTGTGGTGGTAAGCTTCTCATCTCTCACTATTCATCTTCTTCACCAAAGTTTTCTAGGGTTTCATCCACCCTTTGTTCTCCCTTTCATAGATTGGAGGTTTGTAACCATTTTGGTGAACTAGAGGTGTTTTGATTGGTGGATTCAAGCTCGGGTTAAGGTAATCTTCTATCTTCTTCATTTATGGAAGTTAGGGTTTCGGTATCAGTTGAGGTATTCATGTATAAGGTTGGGGATCTATTATTTGTGGTTGTTTATGTATATTTATGGTTGGAACCTTGTGGATCTAGGTTTTTTGGAAGATTTGGTTTGAAGAATCAAGTTCTTCAAGGAAAGCTCTAAGTGGGTAAAATCTAGATTTAGCCTAAATCTAGCAAGGTGAGTTCAAGTTGATTTGTGAAAATGGTGTACATGCCAAAATGTTTATTTTAAAGTGTTTTACATGAAATGGTTAACTGCTGATAAGTTTTGGGTATTTCGAAGTAAAATATGATTTACTTGGTTATTCGTCAAAGTGTGAGTATTTTGATAAGTTTTCATATTTGGTAGACTTGGGTTGTGTTAACCTCTTAAAATGCTTATTTTGGGTTTAAACATTTTAGCAACTAAATAGCATGATTTACGTATTCTTGGTGACTTTGTACAAGTAAGATCTATTTCATGATTCATGCATCTTTGATGATTTTGTACAAATGGAGTCTATTTCATGTTATATGCATTTTGGTGTATTTGCATTCATAAACCCTTTGGAAAATCATTAGTCCCATCTCGTGTGGGGTTTTGGGTTAATCTCGTCTTTGAGATATGTGTCTTCATAAACGTTGTTTAAAGACATTTCATTATTTGGGGAACCGGTAATTGTTGGTCAAATGGATTTTGAGCATTCTAGCTCGGTATTGGCTTAAAAAGGGGTTTGAGGATATTTGTCCGGTTTTAATGGCTCGATGTAGAGTCCCATTTCATGGTTTACATCTTAATGCATTTTATTGCATATTTATAATTACAGGCTCGAGTACTATTGTCACACAGGTATAGTCGGGTAATTTTAGACTGTGTTGCATTGGATCCATAGGCACATGAGTCAGTCTTATTTGATGGTCATTTGGGTGGTACGGGGTTGACTCCGGGACACATGTTTTATGACCTTGTCCGTTCAAGGAGTACACTAGGAGGACTGAGTGCGGGTGGTGCTATCATGGCGTGGAGTATCCATTGGATGGGCGTTTTGGACCTCCGCCAGGTGGGGCAATGCCTTGGTTGTATCCCCATTGGGCCGGGCCTTGGAGTGGTATTCTCGTTGTTATATTGCTAAGGTCAGTTGACTCTTTGGTGTATCTTGAAGGGAGTCGTAGGGACACTTGGGCTTGTGTGTCGTGAAGTGTCATACGATTAACGTTGTATGAGTGGCATACTTTTGTGTTCCTCCCCTCTCAACGGATACGGGAAGCCCCCGTCGTCGGCCCGTCGTAATTTGGATATTTAATTGTCCATGTTTTAATATAGGGATTTCATTCTACTTTATGGTCGCGTGAGTATTAAATTGGGTTACATGTTTTCAATGACGTACCATACTATTTAAGAATCGTTTTCCTTTATTTATGGGTCGAGTATTATGTTCCGCCCGTGTTTTGGGTGTTTTGGGATATGAGGTTTTATTTACAATTACATAATTGGAATATCGAACTATGACCCTATTTTGGGTGAGTTCCGGATTGCATCATTTTATATGAAGGGTGTGTTTGGGAGTATTATCTTTAAAAGTGCATGTTGTGGGAAAAATGTGTCGTTTCCATTTTAAAGTATATTATTTCGAAAGATTTCGCTTTAAAACTGATTTCCTATCTTTCAAAGATATATTCATTCATGTTAAAACTCTTGAGCTCACTAGGCGTTAAGCCTAACCTTTTTATTTGTCGGCATGTGCATCAGGTTCCGGTTGGGGGTTCGGTTATAGCAAGTGCTATGAGGATTGAGCCTTAGCTTTATACAAGGGTAAGTAGCTGGTGAAGTCTTCCGCGAGTTGGAGATATAGACTAAGCATGAGCATTAAGTCCTCCGCAGGATTGAAGATAGTATTTGTTATTGGGTTTAGTAACATCCGTCCTTTTCCTAGAATGTATGTATAGGATGAATGTGAGCTTTGGGGTTAATTCTCAATTTATGTTTGTGGTTTGAAGTATTTATTGATGTATTTAGAAAATTTTCAATAAGTTGTTATCTTCAGACTTGAGGGTGTTACAGAACACAAAAGTAGGCCATGAACTCATGGTCGAACATAAACCAAGGTAGTGAAACCATTGACATCAACCCTATCCGGGTCTTTAGTCAATCCGGACGTCAACTATATCCAAGTCTTTAGTCCGACAAAGGAATGAGTTCAACTCTATCTAAGTCTTTTACTCAAAGTCACCAAGTTCAACCCTATCCAGATCTTTACCTTGGGACCTCAGCACTCAAGGTTAGTAATTCAATTTAGAATCACATTATAACTAATGCACATTTCCAACTTACAGTTTGGGAATCTTTTCCCCGTTTTTCATAACAAGAGAGGCTTTTATGCCCTTGGATCTCTTACGTCATGATTCCACAAGTATATATTTCTAGACAATAAATGATAATCTTACCACATGGGCATTCTTTGTAGAAGTTCTTTATTAGGGAGTCATCCCCTTTTCATCAACAAAACATAATTCTTAACCATTCACATTTGTGGGTCAAAACTCACCAAAATCAAATATAGAGGTTAATCTACCATTTAAAACCATTCCCCATAGCTAGTTTATCAAAAGATCAATTTGGTCCAAAACCTTAGTTTTGACCTAACCTTTCCAAGATCAAACCAATAGAAATAAAGATAAAAGTAGCTTGGGAAATCATAAATGAAGCATTTAATACATGTATGAGAACTTTAGAGAAGTGTAGGAAGTACTCACCTTGTTGGGTTTTTTCGTCTCAACCTAAACCCAAAGAAGTCTTTAGCAAGAAAGCACCTTAGAACTTATAGTGAAACTTGAAAACCCTTGCCTTTTGAGCCAAGAACACACCCTAATGGAATAATAAATGGTGTTGGTTGATCTCTAGATGATATTAATGAGGAGGGATGAAAAGGGGTGAAACTTTTAGGAGAAGCAGAAAATCGACTCACACAGAAATGGAAATGAAATAAATGCACAAAAGTCATTTATGCCCGAATTTAAGGCTTGTGGCCCATCAGCGATAGTGACAAGCGACCTTGCCTTGTCATTCTCGCATGGCATAATCTCCCCGGGAGTACCGTGGGTGTCCCCTCCATGGAGAGAGTGACAGGCGATTGTGCCATGTCATTCTCGCGGGGTACTATTGTGGGGTTTGTACCGAGCCCTGCCCCCTTCCAACGACTGTGACACTCGGCGACAGTGACCATGTCATTGTCGCATGGCAATGTCTCCCCAGACTTCCTGGGCTCCGAAAATCCACTTTTTCTCACTTGATTGATTTTCCGATGTGCACGATCGTACAATTATAATATTTCATAATTACAATTGATATTTAAGAACAATGAATTCGAGAAATATCATTTTACTTATCGATATACTCGAGTGTTACAGTGGAAAACAACTCTGGTTATTAAACCTCATTTCACTCTGAATATTATGAAAGCTGCTCTTAAACCTACCAAAGTGGGAGAAGTTATGGTCCTCTTTAATTTGCAGGTTGTAGCGTGGAAAACAACTCTGGTTGTTAGTGTAACACCCTCAATTCTGGAAATAGCAACTAATTTAAAATTTTCTAAATACATCGATAAATGATACATCTCCAAATCACGATTTATTATTTAACCTCAATACACACATTTCATTCCATACATACACTCTATAATAAGGACGGGTGCTACTAAAACCCAAAAGAATCGCTATCTCCAAACTGCGGAAGACTTCACCAACCACTTACACTTGCACAAAGTTAAGGCTCAACTCTTCACAGCTGCTAAAACCAAACCCCAATAGGAACCTGATGCACATGCCAACAAATAAAAAGGTTAGGCTTAACGCCTAGTGAGCTCAAGAGTTTTCAACATATATAAATTAATCGTTTAAAAAGAACGAATGCGGTTAAATTCTTAATCTTTCAATTTGATATGTCTTACATATGAAAACGACCCATTTTCCCATAATATGCAAGTTATGCAAAGAACACCGATGTAAACGTTTTCCAATGCAAACTACTTCAAGGACGAAGACACCTATATAAACCGCCCACTCATAAATTATGTTTAACCCCAAAACTCACTCAAAACGTGAATAGAAATTGAACTCCCACTTCATAAAAACGTAGATAAAGCTTAATTCTCGAAACACCCAAACACGGTGGAACATGTTACCCAACTCATAAAATCATAGATAAAACCCATACATATAAAATGTCACCGAAAACATGGATACCCAAAATACAATACCCAAAATAACACCTTTCGGTGACGGGGAAGGCCCGATTCCATCGAATGTGGAAGCACATAAAGATAAGCCACGCATCGATGTTATAAGCATAACTTCAAGGATAAACAACCACTGGCATCAACCCAAACAAATCTTTAGCCAAGGTGGACATCAACCCTATCCAGGTCTTTAGTCGTAGCTAACATCAACTCAAACCGAGTCTTTAGTCATATCAGACATCAACTCAAACCGAGTCTTTAGTCGTATCGGACATCAACTCAAACCGAGTCTTTAGTCGGGATAAACAACCATTGGCATCAACCCAAACAAGTCTTTAGCCAACGTAGGCATCAACCCAAACAAGTCTTTAGCCAACGTAGACATCAACCCTATCCAGGTCTTTAGTCGTATACAATACAACCGACTTTTATGCCTATGGATCCATTGCATTACGGTCAAAACGTTACACGACTCAAGGAATGCCAACGCACTCAAAAACACGTAATTCCCAATTAAGGTGCAACTAGGTACACCATACGACCAAGGCTCCTTAACGAGCTACCAAGATTGAACAAATGTTCCAAAGACTCCACCGAGCACAAATCAAACTCCAAGAGGCTTAATAGACGTTTGGCTAAGACACGAGCGCCAATTATGGTTAAACAACCCAAATACACATTTTCCCAAAATATTTGATTCTCAAATTACCATTGGCCTTCGGCCCAAAACCCAAAAGGTTTTCCATTTCTAAAATGTTCCCCATAGCAGGGAATGACCCAAACCCAAAGGACTCATGTATTCGTACCTTTCAAAACATCCCATTTCATGAACGATGCATAAAACCCTACAGACACTTAAAGGTGCCTTTTTGACCAAATACTTATTTATGCAATAATTCCTAAAAATCCGTTCATTTATGACACATTTAATGAAATGCCCAAAAATCACAAGGATGTGTGCTATATAAGTTTATAAAGTTGACACGTTCAAATAATCAAACTTATCAGCAGTTAACAATTTCATGTAAGACGTAAATACTTTAAAATAACCATTTTGGCATGTACAACGTTTTCGCAAGTCACTTGAACTCACCTTGCTAGATTTAGGCTAAAATCTAGATTTCACCCAACGAGCTCTTTTGAAGGCCGCTTGAATCCTCAAGCCGGAAACTTCCAAAACCTAGATCCGAACATTTCAAACCATAAATACCCATAATCAACCAAATAGAACATTCCCCAAACCTTTTACATCAAAACCTCAACTTATACTCAAAACCCTAATTTTGACTCAAAACTCCCAAAATCCTCCAAACCGAAAATTAGAGAAATCAAACACTAGGGAATCATCAATGGAGCATTTATAACTTATCACAAGGTTTAGAAATGGAAGGGATACTCTTACCACTTAGATTTTGGTGAAAACCTTGAAAACACAACAATGATCTTGAGGTTGAAGATGAAGATGAAGATGGTGAATCCTTGACCAAAGCTTTCCATTTTAGCACTTGATGGTGTTCCATCTTCATGAAATCCAAGGATTTGAGCCACAAATAAGCTAGGGTTTGAAGGGGGAAGAAGGAAAATGAATTGGGAGAGAATGGAGGAAGTTTGGTTGAGAGGAAATGAGAAAATGGCTGAAATTCGCGACTTAACAGCAGCCTGCCCAGTTTGGGCGACTTTGCCATGCGACAATGCCCAGGGCATTGTCGCTGGTTCTCCCAGCTTCTTTCCCGCTCACTGTTTTGGCCGTAACTTCTTCGTTATAGCTCCGTTTTCGCTCCGGAAAGGACCGTTGAACTCGTAATTGGATCCTTCATCCATTAAGACTATGAAACCTAGGATTCAAGTCCAAAATCCTACATCTTATTTTTCCCTTAGAATTTCTGATTTCTGCATTAACTTGAAATGATACCTTTCGAAATTCGGGGTTACAGTTAGTAAGAAAAACTCATTTCACTCTGAATATGATGAAAACTGCTCTTAAACCTACCAAATTGGGAAAAGCTATTGTCCTTTATAATTTGCAGGTTGCAGCGTGGAAAACAACTCTGGTTATTAGTAAGAAAACACTCAAGTGTCTACTTTGGTCGTGTTGGTGATGACTGCATCAAAAACTTGTACCATATGTTCCCAAAGTTGTAATTCTTAATTTTTAGGGGCTATTTGGTTGATTTTCCATCACGGCAATAAAATTGGTTTATGAGATGATTAAAATGTTTAAACATCCTAATAACATATTTTATAGGACTTAAGTATATATGACCACGTGTTACAATATGCTAATTAATAGGTAGCTTTTAAACGTTTAAACAAGTTTTTTTAAGACATTTTTAAAATAAAGTGTCATATAGCTATTTTATAGGACCATATTTAGAAGTGTCCTATAAACACATTTTTTATAGGACACTTGTATTTATATGATAATATCTTTTTAAATAGCAACGTATAAAATATTCAATTCGACACTTTATTTTAAAAGCGTCATAAAAAACTTGTTAAAACGTCTACAAGTCTCTTATAAACCTATTATAACAGTTTTAGATACGAAGCTTTTTAGTTTGGTCATATAAAGTATGTTATTAGGACGTTAAGGTAGCGTTTGGTACGCAGACGGGACGGGACTAACTGTCTGTCCCACGTTTAGTTTAGGTTTAAAATCATATGTTTGAAAGAGGGTAATATTGTAATTTTACATTTAGTCCCATGTTGTTCCACCTATTTTGATGGAACTAAAAACTTAAGTTTTGTCTCATGAAATTTGATTTTTGACCCATGTTGTCCCATGTGATTTTTGTCCCATGACATACCAAACATGGGACTATTTTACATATCCTGTCCTGTCCCACCCGGTCTGCGTACCAAACACACCCTAAGAGCTATAGACCCAATTTTGTTGTGGTGTATTAAGGGGCATATTTATAATAAAAAAAACTTGGTTTTCTACATAAAGGTTCCACCCTTGAAACTTATTGAATAAGTCACTACCAAACAATCATGTATAACTAACCGAATAAGTTGTAAGTCTCATTAAATTTCTAACAAACATGTCCTCGATTTTATAAGTATACTATGTTTTGTCAATTGTGATTAAGAATTTGTGGCCAAATATATACATGAGAAAGTAGTAAAGATGTAGATTTTGAAACATGATAAATTTATATGATTTGGAGTTATTATTACTATTATTTTCTAATGACTAATTTTAATCACAAACAATGATTTGTTTTATGTCGTTAATTTTCATCTTTAAATATGACTAATTTGATTAACAGTTTTTTATAACTTGATTGGTTTTATAAGTCAATTTTTTTCCCAAACAAAATTTCGGTGATTTTATGCAATCATATTTTAAAATACTAGTATATATATATATATATATATATATATATATATATAGAGAGAGAGAGAGAGAGAGAGATGTTCATACGAAAACAATATCTATTTAAGAAAACAGAAGAACAACCGAGTACATACAAAATTATATATGATTCACGGAACTTTGTGCACGACTTTAGGTAACGCCCAAAGTCGTCCGCATCCGTTTTTTTTCGGGTTAACGTAAAATCACAAATGATTTTATACATGATCTGTTGTTTTTTGTTGTTTTCTTAAATAGTTAGCGTTCTCGTTTGAACCTTCTTCTCTCTCTCTCTCAATATATATATATATATATATATATAGGATATAAAACTATCTTTTTTTCATACATTATTGACTCCTTAATATCTAATATTGAGTGTATGGATTTTAAGTACTCTCATACCTCTAAAACAAGAATAGGATCTCAAACTATATATAATCAACATGGGTTTTTGATTATAAGATTGATGGTTCTTAAAAAGTTTGTTTCAACCCTAAAAGTTTAAAATGATGATGAAAAACATTAACATAAGGTGACATGGAAACTTAACTGGTTTATATTGATTACTTAAAGTGTTACTCTAAATAGTTAACAACATGACATCATATGATGTCAATTTATATATTAATGGTATATCATAAGATGCAATTAACGGTGGAACACCTTGACGATATTATGTAAAAATCATATGGTAGATAATATTAATTTAAAACTAATTAAAACGGTTTTATATGAATCATTAGTATTTCTTGAATTTAGGAGATGTTTGGTTCATTTCAATGTTCTAAAAAACTCGCCGCACAGCCGCCATGACGCGCCATGGTACCAAGGCTTATGTCACACGCCACGTTAAGCTCGTGGCACGCCATGGTCTAATGCGCAGTTTTTGTAATGCAATATTTGGTATTTTTTATGTTTTTAATGTTTTATTTGGTTGTTTTTAATATATAGAACCTAATTTAAATTGTTTATTACTATTGACTCATTGAATAACACGCCAAAACATATGTTTTTATATATAATATTATATATAAATTAGAAATTTGACTCCATAAGTCACGCCTTGAAAACGCCAAGGCTTCGCCATGGCTCCTAAGGCTTGAGGCTTGGCCTCGCCGCCACGCCACGCCTCACGCCATTTAGAACCTTGGTTCATTTAAAGGAATGAAATGGAAATAGAAATGGGATGCAGGAGAATGAGAATAGGAATGAAATTTTCATTACCCTCAATTTGGTCAGATATGGAAATTAATGAGTTTGGAGTAATGGACTCATTATATTATATCAAATCAAACGATATTATTCATTATCATCCTTATTACTTGCCCTATACCTCCAACCAAACACCCCCAATGTTATTTCTGATTATATAAACAATATATTGAAAATAATTTCGTAACTTTTTGGAAGCCCCTTTTTACATCTTATCCAGGATCTATAAAATATCATGAACGAGCCCGATCCTTAGGATGAAAATGCGTTGTGCATGGTCAAATATTATACAATAATTGTTTTGATAATTTTCGATCTCCGTGTTACATGTTAATTTTGTGTACTCCGAATTTCAATTTGATTTTTAATATTATTTTACTGACTAATGGTGTTTGTAGTTGTTTATTAGTTTTCTATACATACTTTACATATTTATGTTGTAGTTTTTTTTTTTGGTAAAGGAGTATCCCAGACTATTTTGGGCCCAGACTAATCTTCTGGAAAACAGGTCTATGGTCCGTGGGCATTCATCCCGTGGCCACAATGCTGCGAGTGGGGCTCGAACCCGAGCAACCGCTATAAAGTCCCTAGGCTCTTACCACCACGCCACAACCTTATGGTTATATTTATGTTGTAGTTATATCGTATTCAACATGATTTGATGAGAATATCTCATTCCCTCACATGAGTGTCATCCAATTTAATTCCTATACCTGTTTTGCCCTTGATTATCTTGTTACGTGTTATTTCTAATCTACGTTTAACATCTTGACTTAAAACATACTGGTTAACACACGTCGGTATATATATAATGGATGATTATAATGATAAGATATGAACTTAACACATCAATCCTGGTACCATGTGATTTGGATCGTAAAAACCTTTTTCATTGCCATCCCAATAAGTAAAAAGACCAAGCTCGTATTTGATGTCGAAAACCTCAAAATCGGGTTTATAAGACCCACAAAATATTTAAGTGTCTTAATAGACTGTTTTATATGACTTAAATTTATAGTTACAAACAATTGTTCATCCTATGTAAACACTTTGCAAAAAAATTATGACATTTTTGGGCGTCTTAACATGTTTTTTTATGATATTCTTAAAATAAGATGTCGTATTAGCTTTTTATAAGACAGTTGTTTTTATATGATATATTTTGAAATAATGTCATATAAAAAGATTAACATGACATTTTATTTAAAAAATATCATTAAAAAACTTGTTAAAATGCTCAAAATAATTCTGTAAATTTATTGCAACACTTTTACATATAACTTACAAGTATTTGATCGTATAAAACACTCTATTTGGACGCTTAATTTTTTTTTACGTTCTATAAACCGAATTATATATTAACATATTATGCCCCCGATAACTATTTTTCCTAAATCGGTCACTGCCACATGTACCCTTTTCTCCTACATCTCTTCATATAATAATTTTAAACATCCAATTAAAAAGAATTTTAATTAAACATAGGCCCATTTTTGTGACACATGTGCTAGTTTTGGGCTTAATGCTCAAAAGGCCAGTTTTATTATGTTTTTCGAGCAAAAAGATATTTGATAAAATAGTTTGTTGCTCTTCTACATCATAAATCCACAAATTATGTTTTTAAAACAAGGTAAGGCCTTGTTTGTTTTTTACAAAAAAACACTTAATTACCCCTTATCACTTATTCGGTCAGAGGTAAGCCAAATAAGTGTGTTTGTTTTTCCAAAAAAAAATAAGTTCCACTTATCACTTAATTCCCACTTACCGAAAAAGTGATAAACCTATCACTTATTTTCACTTTTTTTGTTCTCTTCTCCATCATATTGCAATTTCACGCCACCTCCATCTCTTCTCCATCGATCATCAGATTGCACTTATCTCTTCTCACCTCACCTCCATCGATCTCCAGCCGCATCGTCGATCTCCTCCAGCAGCAGAAGCGTCGATCTCCTCCAGCAGCGGCAGCAGCGTCGATCTCCATCACTCAGACTTCGATCTCCTCTATTCTCCAAGGTATCTCTTCTCCTCTCTTCTCCAAGGTATCTCTTCAATGTGAACGATATGTACTCTTGATTAGCTTTGTTGGGTCTGGATTCATGGGATGTTACAAAATTTTTGATACAAAATTGTTGGGTCTGGATTCATGGGATTCTGGATCCTACAGATTTCCGAAAAATCAACAAGCTTTGTTGGGTCTGGATTCCGGATTCATGTTCTTTATGTTATTTACAAAGTTGTTGGCAGGCCCGATCCTAACAATTTTGGGCCCTGGGCGAGATGTAAAACAGGGCCCTCGATAGTACAAAAAAAATTATTTAATATATCGCATTGTATCATAAGAAATAACATTGAATTAAAAAAAAACGAATAATTTATATAAACCATTTTTCCGAGAATTCCTAGACACAAAATCAATCAATAATTATTTATAAATTAATATGATCTACTATATCATTTTTCCATATCATCTTTAATCTGTTCCAACGTCAAAAACATCCTTACGATATATATTTAATATATAGATTGACATTATTTGGGTGTGATTATTCGGAGTACAACTTTATGTAAATCAATATAAACCAGTTGTGTTCCCATCTCACCTCATCTGAATGTTTTTCTATCACCATTTTAAACTTTTAGGGTTAAAACAATCTTTTTTTGAATCATCAATCTTAAAATCAAAAGCTCATGTTGGTTATAGTTTGTGATATTATTATTGTTTTTTAGACATGAGAGTACTTAAGATTCATGCACTCAATATTTGATTATTAGGTAATAAAGAGTCAATAATGTTTGAAAACAATGTATAGATATAAGTTGGATCGTCTCATATAATTGGTAATTTTTTACACAAAGTATGAGTTCTCATGGTTAATATCAAAAAATTTACCATATTCTTAAGGAAATATATAATTCATATGAATTGAATAATCAAAAGAGTCAGTAAGAGATGAATGATGGATAATATATCAAAGTTTTCTAGGTAAGTAATTTTAGACTTTGATACTACTAGATAAAAAAAACTCTAAGAAACTATAATCAATACTGTAAAATGAATGGCCAATTAACTTTTCACATATTTTTTTCATTTCGAGTATAATTAGTTAATAAATGTTTGGACCCTTATATAATACAAAATTCTTTGAGTCCTATTAGATACTAAAAAAATTGTCTATTTTGTTAACTAATTTTTTTACTACTATTATATAGTTAAAAAAAATTGGGTCCCTATTTCTCGTTGGGCCATGGGCGTACGCCCGACCCGCCCTCCTCCAGGGACGACCTTGGTTGTTGGGTCTGGATTCATGTTATTTGCAAAGCTGTAAATGTCAATTTCTTGCTTCTGTAATGTGTTTGTATTTCTTGATGATGGGTTTCTTGCTGTAAATGTCAATTTCTTGCTTCTGTAATGTGTTTGTATTTCTTGATGATGGGTTTCTTGCTGTAAATGTCAATTTCTTGCTTCTGTAATGTGTTTGTATTTATTGTAAATGTCAATTTCTTGCTGTAAATGTCAATTTCTTGCTTCTGTAATGTGTTTGTATTTCTTGATGATGGGTTTCTTGCTGTAAATGTCAATTTCTTGCTTCTGTAATGTGTTTGAACAAATTGATGTTGATCGAAAAAACAACCCCTATTCCTATAATGTGTTTGTATTTCTGGATGATGGGGTTCTTGCTGTAAATGTCAATTTCTTGCTTCTGTAATGTGTTTGAACAAATTGATGTTGATCGAAAAAACAACCCCTATTCCTATAATGTGTTTGTCTTTTTTATTCAGACTTCAACACTTAAAAAACAAACAATGTTTTTTATTCAAATTTCAGACTTCAAACTTCAGTACCACTTAAAAAACAAACGCCACTTAAGTCTCATTGAATTATCATTTTCTAAACATATTTTTGAAGAACATGTTTGAAGTTCTATAGTGTGGAAAAAAATCTATTTTTTAAAATATGATATTTTGAATTTTCTGTTACTTGCATGTTTTCAAAGACGTTTTTTCAAAAAAAAAAAACAAAAAAAAACAGCACCAAAATAGAACCAACTTTAACTTAGGGGCTGTTTACCAAATGCTTACCCGGGTAAACGTTTACCAAGTCATATTGCCTTACAGGACGAATATGGCAAGAACCAATAATCTTACCCGGTAAAAGTTTAGGCATGGACGGAGAGTCTTACCCGGTAAGTAATAACGAAGATTCTTACCATGGTTAGCACTTGTAACACCTGTAATTTTCAATAACAGTTATTGTTTGTGGTTATATATATATATATATATATATTTATTTATGGAGACTTGACTGCTAGGTTATAATTTGTGAGTATGAATCGTGATGCTTAGAATACTACACGTGTCGGGAACGTTCAGGGTCGAAAAAGGGAATTTTCGGACTCCAGCACCTAGTAGGCGACAATGCCCGGCGATTGTGACATATGTCACTATCGCGAGGGGCAAAAGTCGCGGGCTTGAGGTAACTCTCGGTACATCAGCGGCGACAGTGCCCTGCGATAATGCCAGGGTCACTGTCGCATGGGCAAACTCGCGAGGATGGTACCGCGGGGAGGGGATCTCGAGCGATTATGCCTCGCTACTATGCCAAGGGCATAGTCGTCGTGTCAATGTCGCCGGCGGAACCAGTGTTGCATTTAAATCCCTTGTCTTCCCCATTTCTCATTTACCACTTCACCCATTTCATTCGTCTCTCCCAAGAACCAAACACCTTTGCCCCTATTGTCGATTTTCAGCATTTGAGGCACCAAAACTTGGGATTCCAAGTGATTCTTCATCCTCTAGCAAAGTCTTAGAAGCTATAACTAGAATCCTCTCATCTTCATCTTCTTCATCAACTTTCTAGGGTTTTCACCCAACCCTTTTAATCATTTTGAAGATTGAGAACTTATGGCTCATCTTGGTGACCTAGAAATATTTTTTGTAACACCCTCAAATCTGATATAGCAACTAATTTAAAATTTTATAAATATATCAATAATATATTCGTCTACAATCACAATTTAAGAATTAACCTCAATACACACATTCATTTTATACATACAATCTATGACAAGGACGGGTGCTACTAAACCCAACAACAGTTACTAACTCCAACTTGCGGAAAGACTTCACCAACTACTTACTCTTGTGTAAGGCTAAGGCTTAACTCTTCGTGAGGCTACTAGAATCCGAACCCCCAACTGGAACCTGATGCACATGCCGACAAATAAAAATGTTAGGCTTAACGCCTAGTGAGTTCAAGAGTTTTAACATGAATAAAATATAACTTTAAAAGAAAGGAATTCTGTTTAAAGCAAGATCCTTCGAAATATTATACTTCAAAATGGAAACAACACATTTTTCCATAATTTGCACTTTTAAAGACAATGCTTCCAAACACACATTTCTTATAAAACGATGCAACACGTAACTCGCCCAAACGGGGTCATAGTTCGATACTCAATTTGTGAAAATGTAAATAATACTTCATATCCCAAAGCACCCAAAACACGGGTGGGACATAATATTCGACCCTTAAATAACGGAAGATAAATATGATACGCCATTAAAACATGGAACTGAATCTCAATACTCACACAACCATAAAATGGAATGAAATCCAAATATCAAAGCATGGACAATTAAATATCCAAAATACATCGGGCCGACAACGGGGGATACCCGTATCCGTTGAGAGCGGAGGAACACAAAAGTATGCCACTCAAACAACGTTGATCGTATGACACTTCACGACACGACTGCCCAAGTGCCCCTACGACCTCTTGACAAGTTTCACCCAAAGAGACAGCTGACCTTAGCGAACACCACTTAAATTACCGCCAAAGGCTCGGCCCACGGGGGATACAACGAAGGCATTGATCCACATGGCGAAGGTCCCAAACGCCCATCAGAGGACTACCCATAGTCATAATAGCTCTACCGGACTCAACCCTCCTAGTGCCTACTCGAAAAGACAAGGTTATAAACCATTAGTCCCAGAGTCCAACCCCGTACCACTCAACTGACCATCAAATAAGACCGACTTACCTATGGATCCAATGCAACACAGTCTAAAGTTACACGACTACTCATGAATGACTATAGCACTCGAGCCTGTAACTATCAATAATATGCAGTAAAATGCATTAAGACGTAAATCACGATTTGGACTCTACGTCGAGCCATTAAAACCGGACAAATGTCCTCAATACTCATTTACGTCAACACCGAGCCAAAATGCTCGAAAATTCCTTTGACCGACAATTAACGTCCCCACAATTAATGAAATGTCTTTAAACAACATTTATGAAGACACATACCTCAAAGACGTGATTAACCCAAAACTCAACACGTATTGGAACCAAAGGTTTTTCAAAGGGTTTATGAATGCAAATACACCAAAATGCGTATATCATGAATTAGACTTCATTTGTACAAAATCACCAAAAATGCATAAACCATGCTAATACTTATCAAGATATCCAAATCCCAAATAGGGGCATTTTTTGAGATTAAAACGACTCAAGTTTATCAAATATGAAAACTTATCAAAATACCCAACACATTGACAATTATTAAGTAAAGCATATTTTTACTTCAAAATACTCATTTTGGCATGTACATAGTTTTCACAAAGCAACTTGAACTCACCTTGCTAGAATTAGGCTAAATCTAGATTTTACCCACTTAGAGCTTTCTTTGAAGAAATTTGATTCTTCAAAACAAATCTTCCAAGACCTAGATCCACAAGGTTCCAACCATAAATATACATATTCCACCATGAATAATCATAATCAACCACAAAGAATCATTTCCCAAATCTTAAACATGAATATCTCAACTGATACCGAAGAGAATAGAAGATTACCTTAACACAAGCTTGAATCCACCAACCAAAACACCTCTAGTTCACAAAAATGGTTACAAACCTCCAACCTATGAAAGGAAACACAAAGGGTGGATGAAACCCTAGAAAACTTTGGTGAAGAAGATGAAGAGGGAGAGATGAGGAGCTTACCACCACAAAATACTCTTGTATACTCCAATAGACTTCCAATCTCTTGCTAGATCCTTGAAGATCTCTCAAAAACGAAACCGTGGCAACTTGAATCACCCAAATCGGAGTTGTGGATCAAAATATATGAAGAAATGAAGTTCTAGGGCTGAAAATCGGGGTTTAAGCTCGAACAGGGCTCTGGGCGGGTTACGGGGCGGCCTAAGTCGCGCCACAAGTCGCCCCGTGCACTGTTCGTCCGGTTTCTCCTCGTTCACTGTTTTGGCCATAACTTATTCGTTATAGCTCCGTTTTTGCTACGGAAAAGACCGTTGGACTCGTAATTGAATCCTTTATCCATCAAGACTATAAAATCTAGGATTCAAGTCCAAAATCATATATCTTATTTTTTCCCCTTTAAAGCTACTGATTTTAGTATTAACTTGAAATGATGCTTTTCGAAATCGGGGTGTTACATTTTTGTTGGTGGATCGAAGTTATGGTTAAGGTAATCTCCTATTCGCTTAATTTATGGAAATTAGGGTTTTTGTATAAGTTGAGATCTTCATGTAAAATGTGTGGGAAACGATTCTATATGATTGAATATGTATATTAATGTTTGGATATTTATGGATCTAGTTTTTTGGAGGTTTTGGTTTGAGGATTCAAATTTCTTCAAGAAAGCTCAAAGTGGGGTAAAATCTAGATTTAGCCTAAATCTAGCAAGGTGAGTTCAAGTTGATTTATGAAAACGGTGTACATGCCAAAATGTCCATTTTTAAATGTTTATATGTTTTACATGAAATTATCAACTGTTGGGTCATTTGGTGAGTTTTGAATATTTGAAGTGCTTAACTTTATAAGCTTTGTAAAACACCCACATTTAGGATTTTGGGCATTTTGATGAATAAATCATAAGTAATGGTATTTTGATGATATATGTTATGAAGTGAGATATTTTGAGTATAAATGCATTCTTACGTGTGTTTTGGAGAAATTCTTGTTCTTGGTTTATGAGACGTTTTTTAAGGAATAAAAGGTATAAACTCATTGGAAAATGACCTGTCTCAACCTAAATTGTGTTGGAGTTATTCATGTATTTTGGAGCATGTGTTTGCATAAATGTTGGTCAATTTGCATTTTATGGATTTTAACATATGGTCTTTTGAATTGTTGAGCCTAAGGCTATGTTTTCGTCATTGTCGGGTTACGGAGACTTTTGCCCGGTTTTAATAGCCGAATGTGGAGTTTTGGGTGTGAGTTGCATTTATTGCACTTTATTTTGGCGAATGCATTCTTCGAGTGTGTGTGTCATTCATTTAGGGTCATGTATTTTAGACTGTAATGCATTGGATCCATAGGCTAAGTCGGTCACATTCAATAGTGAGGAGTCTTGATTTTTCACTTGGGGAAATATGTCGTGTTGGCATTATTGTTGTCCCCCTTTTTTTTGTGGAGATGAACCTTTATGGGTTGTACTCCAGCACCATGGGTTTTGTGGTTTTGATGCTCTAATTCTTGTGCATGAGGGTTAGACATCATGGGTTAATAAGTAAGGAGTTGAGGCTCCTATCTTGAATGCTAGGGAGTATGCACTAGAGGTCGAATAAGAACCTCGAGGTTGAAACTCCACTAGAGAACGAACAGACAATAAGATCATGTATCCTTGAGGTGTATCTTGGCAAAGCAGGCAAGGGATAATGTCTAATTGGGACTTGAGGTGTAGCTTTTTAAAGCAAGCAATAAAGTCCGACTTGAGGTGTAACTTTTTAAAGCAGGCAATACAATCACGATCTGGTTTGTAGTTCGACAACATGGTTATGTGACTTAACTTTGTTTTTCGCCACGTACAATGAAATCGGGTCTCCCTCGTCACCGAAAGGTGTTATTTGGGTATTAAATTTTATTATCCATGTTTTATATGTATGGATTTTTATTCATGATTTATAGGTCGAGTATTATGCCCCACCCGTGTTTTGGGTGTTTCGGGAAATAAAGTTTTGTCTGCGTTTATAGATTGGGAGTTCAATTTCTATTCACGTTTTAAGTGAGTTTTGGGTTGAATTTACTTTACGAAGGAATGTCTATGTTGGGGTACTTGTCTTTAAAAAATGTGTGTTGTTGGAAAACGACTCGTTTAATATCTATAGTAAATCATTTTGAAAGATTATGATTTAAACTGCATTCCTTTCTTTTGACAAATATATCTATTCATGTTGAAAACTTTTGAACTCACTTGACATTACCTTTTTATTTGTCGGCATGTGCATCAGGTTTCGGTTGAGGATTGGTACTAGCGATTTTGAGGAGAGATGAGTGTTACTCATATGCACGAGAGAGTAGCTTGGTGAAGCCTTCCGTATTTTGGAATAGCGACTGTTATTGTGTTTTTAGTAACACCCGACTTTAATTAGTCCCTATGTAAGACTTTATTTATTTTGTTAATGGTTCAAACTAGAATTGTATTTCAAGTATGGACTGGTCGTAAGATATCTTATTCTATTTTGAGGTATCGTTGAAAATTTCAAATTGGTCGTTTTTTCCAAATTTGAGGGTGTTACAACACTTACCGAGGAAATTGCTGCTTACGATATCATTTTGGTAGACTAAAATTTTACCCGGTAAGTAAGTGATAGTGGTGAATTCGACAGGTAAGAATTTGGTAAACGACTCCTTAATTCATATTTTTGGAAACCAAGATTCAAAATAAGAATTACGTGTAACACCCGTAATTTTCGATAAAGGTTATCGCTTATGTGAGTATATATGCATTTATGGGGAATTGACCGTTAGGCCGTGATTTATGAGTATGATTCGTGGTGTTTTGAATCATACGTGTGATGGGAACGTTCAGAGTCGAAAAAGGGAAGTTTCGGGGTCCTGCACTACTTGGGGCGATATTGCCCACGACTGTGACGTGTGTCACTATCGCGGGGCATAGTCGCTGGAAGGGGAGTACCCGCGGTACAGACCCGACGATTGTGACCGACGATAGTGACACTGTCACTATCGCGTGACACTATCCCCCGCGGGCTCCAGGATGCTATTAAGTCCGATTTTTTGGGCATTATTCTTCATAACTCCCCACTCTCTTTACCCTAAACTCTCCCAACTCTCCCACCCTCACTAATGTCGATTTTGGTGGCATCAAAGGGTCAATATCCCCTACTTATCCATGTTTGGACCTCATCAAGGGTGATATTTGGAAGCTATACCTTGAGTTCTTCATCTTCTTCTCCATTTCAATAATCCTTAAGTTTTAGGGTTTTCACCAAACCCTCTCCATTTCTTCTGAAGAGCTAAAGTTTGAAGTCATTCTAGTGACCCTAGAAGTATATTGGTGGAGGATTTAAGTTTGGGTAAGGTAATCCTCTCTTCTTCTCATTTATGAAAATTAGGGTTTTGATCTAAGTTGAGATCTTATGTAAAATGTTTGGGGGAACGATTCTAAATGGTTGGATATGAATCTTATGGTTGAAAACTTGTGGATCTAGGTTTTTGGAACGTTTTGCTTGTGGATTCAAGATTATCCAAGGAAGCTCAAGTTGGGAAAAATCTAGATTTAGCCTAAATCTAGCAAGGTGAGTTCAAGTTGATTTGTGAAAACGTTGTACATGCCAAAATGTCTATTTTAAAGCATTTATGTGTTTTACATGAAATTATCAACTGTTGAGTTATCTGGTAACTTATGCTTATTGAAGTGTTTAGCTTTTTAAGCTTGTAAAACATCCATAATTGGGATTTTTGAGCATTCTGATAAATGTGTCATAAATGAATGTGTTTTGGGGATTTATTTGCATAAATAGATATTTGGTCAAAAACGCACTTTTAAGTATTTGTCGGGTTTTATGCATCATTCATGAAATGTGATGTTTTGAAAAGTACGAATGGGTGAGTTCTTTGGCTTCGGGTCGATCCCGACTTTGGGAATACTTTAGAAAATGGTAATTCTTCTTGGGTTTTGGGCCGAAGGCCAATTGTGATTTGAGAAACAAAGATTTTGGGGAAGGATATAATTTGGCTTATGTAACCCTATTGGCTCTCGTATTTTAGTCAAACGTTTATTTAAGCCTTTTGGGACTTGATTTGTACTCGGTTGAGTCTTTGGAACATTTGTTCAGTTTTGGTAGCTCGTTAAGGAGTCTTGGACGTACGGTGTACTTAGTTGCATCTTAATTGAGAGTTACATGTTTTGAATGCGTTAGTTCATTCGTTTGGATCATGTAACAATTTAGACTGTAATGCATTGGATCCATAGGCATAAGAGTCAGTCAGCTGATTTATTGAGAATTCTTCTTAGACCATTGGGAGATCGAGGTATAGATCGTGGGTGGTTGAACTCGATAACCTTGGTGCTATGATAGAAGCAGTGAGTCATTCTTAGACCATTGGGAGCTCGAGGTATAGATCGTAGGTGGTTGAACTCGATAACCTTGGTGCTGTGATAGAAGCTCCATAACATTAGATGTGACTTACTTTGTGTTTCGCCACATTATATGGAACCGGGTCTCCCCCGTCACCGAAAGGTGTTGTTTTGGACATTGTATTTTAGTATCCGTGTTTTCGGTGACATTATATATATATATATATATATATATATATATATATATATGTTTATATCCATATTTATGCCCCACCCGTGTTTTTATAAATTGGGAGTTCAATTTCTATTACGTTTGAGTGAGTTGTTTTGGGTTGAACCTACTTCATAAGGAAATATTCTATGTTGGGATATTCGTCTTTAAAAATGTGTGTGTCATTGGAAACGGGTCATTTCACGTTTGAGTAAATCCTTTTGGAAGATCAAGATTTACATTGCATCTTTTCCTTTTAGCAATATATTTATTCAATGTGAAAACTTTTGAATTCACTAGGCGTTAGCCTAACCTTTTATTTGTCGGCATGTGCATCAGGTTCTGATTGGGAATAGTCCTAGTAACACTATGAAGAGAGGAGTGCTAGTAGTGTGCTCGAGATGCGAGTAACATTTGGCGAAGTCTTCCGCTTTGGCTATGAGAAAAGCAACTTGCATTGGGGTTAAGTAGCATCCAACTTCGGTTTAGCCCTT
Organism: Arctium minus; assembly: GCA_954870635.1. Taxonomy (NCBI): domain Eukaryota; kingdom Viridiplantae; phylum Streptophyta; class Magnoliopsida; order Asterales; family Asteraceae; genus Arctium; species Arctium minus. Next base: position 159,868,538 of record OX941081.1, read on the forward strand.
GTCTAATGTGGAGTTTATAATTGTTTGAGATTAATTGTAGGATTTTATATTGGAGGTATGAAGGACTTTTGATTTGTATTTGATATTATAGCGAAATTTTAATTAGTTGCTCTTACCAAATTTGAGGGTGTTACATTACGTCAATATTAGTTCTATTTTTACGCAATCTTTCCCTTTTTTAAACCATATTAGAGTGCTTTTTCAAAAATGCGTACTCAAAATTACAGTTAAATATGTCACTCCTTTTTTCCAGTGAATTATATCGTTTATCGTGACAAACATTTGGATACATGAAAACGACATAGCCCTCCATCTATTGCAAAAGTTTGCCAAAACCAAGGGGGTGTTTGGTTCATGGATTTTAAAGGAATTGGAATGAATAATTCATTTGACCAAATTCCAATTCCTTTGTTTGGTTCACATATTGATCATGATGGAATCCTTTGAATTCTACAAATCAAAGAATTCATCATTCCTTAGCTAAAGTGAAAGAATTGAATTTCATCAAATTCTTACCGACCAAACGTGTGGTCAAATTCTATCAAATTCATTCCAATTCCTTCAAAGTCAAATTCCTTCATTGAATTTCAATTCCATCAAATTCCATTCTGCGAACCAAACGCCCCCCAGTGTTTCGCTTAATTGTCAACATAATATAAAAAACAATTCATTTTTTTATGTTTTTTCGTGTTTTAAACAATATATTCATTATATAAAGTAAACACATTATTTGAATCTCACCTTACACCTTTTTTTCCTTTTTTCTGTATATAACATAACGTATTAAAATAAGTAAAGTAAAATTTACCAAGTCTATGTACAATGTATTTTATGCATAGAATATTGTTTGTTTGTAATTAAGAAAATATATTATTTTTTTGGATTTAAAAATAGGGAATTTAATTAAAATACCCTTTTTTGAAAAATCAGTGTCCAATATGCCCCAAATCTTGTCATTTTTGCCAAAATACCCCATATGTCCGCGTTTCTTTTTTTTCAAAAAACGCGGGGTGGCACTGTTTGGGTCCGCGTATGGGTAGAAACGGGGGTTGGGGTCGCGTTTCCACTGTTGAACGCGGACATGGGGATAAAACGCGGACATGGCTCACATTTGTTAATTGAATTGTGATATTTAATATATATTTACATTTTATATCCCTATAATTATTTAGTTAGTTTACTTTATACCTTTTACTTTTCTATTTTTCATTTTCATCATATTAACACATAAAATCGTATATTAACTAAAATACGTTAAAATAATACGTTTTAATTTTAACAAGTTACACCATTATAACCGTCTCTTCGAAACCTTCGAAATGAGCCTAATATTGAATATTTTTGGATTTAATTATATATCATATGTATTACATAAAACGTATGAAACATATGCATATGCTATTTTTCTTTTTACCATAAAACATAAAACGTATTATATATCATATATATACTACATATTTTTGGACAAATTATTCACAATTTATGTTATTCTTCTTTCTACCATTTTACTAATAACGATATTCTATCATTGGACTAAAAATATCGTTATTCTACTAAAAATATCGCTATTATACCATTTTAGTAAAAATAACGATATTATACCATTGGACTAAAAATAACGATATTCTACTATTTTACTAATAACGATATTTTACTAAAAATAACGATATTCTACCATTGGACTAAAAATATCGTTATTCTACTAAAAATATCGCTATTCTACCATTTTAGTAAAAATAACGATATTATACCATTGGACTAAAAATAACGATATTTTAGTAAAATTAACGATATTCTACTATTTTACTAATAACGATATTTTAGTAAAAATAATGATATTCTATCATTGGACTAAAAATATCGTTATTAGTAAAATGGTAAAAAGAAGAATAACATAAATTATGAATAATTTGTCAAAAAATATGTAGTATATATGATATATAATACGTTTTATGTTTTATGGTAAAAAGAAAAATAACATATGCATACGTTTCATATGTTTTATGTAGTACATATGATATATATAATTAAATAATTAAATCCCAAAATATTCAATATTAGGCTCATTTCGAAGGTTTCGAAGAGACGATTATAATGGTGTAACTTGTTAAAATTAAAACGTATTATTTTAACGTATTTTAGTTAATATACGATTTTATGTGTTAATATGATGAAAATGAAAAATAGAAAATTAAAAGGTATAAAGTAAACTAACTAAATAATTATAGGGGTATAAAATGTAAATATATATTAAATATCACAATTCAATTAACAAATGTGAGCCCATGTCCGCGTTTTATCCCCTATGTCCGCGTTCAACAGTGGAAACGCGGCCCCAACCCCCGTTTCTACCCACACGTGGACCCAAACAGTGCCATCCCTCGTTTTTTGAAAAAACACGGACATATGAGATATTTTGACAAAAATGACAAGATTTGGGACATATTGGGCACTGATTTTTTAAAAAAGGGTATTTTAATTAAATTCCCTTAAAAATATTTTTTTAATGAAGTTGGCGAAATGAAAGCAGCAACTACTTTTACACATGTGGTATGCCGGTATAGGCTTTGTGAGGTAGGCCCACACCCCATACCCATAATCCAAACCCACCCCCACTCGATGGTCGGTTTGTGAAATGTCGACAATACCCCCACGTGGTTTAATGTGATATCACCATATTTATTTTAATTCCAACTGTTTATTATTTTCCGTGTTTCATATTATCTATCAAATTAAAATATTAGTTATAAATAGATAAAACTCAATCTTTATTTTTATTTTCTTAGGTATAATGTTTTTTACAGATAAAATCATATACAATTGGACAAATATAATGTTTTTTTATTACATTAGATTTAATAATTGATTAAATGAAATAACTTACAAGTACAATTTTTTTTAGATTTGAGTAAAGTCGTTTCGCCTATTTGCCAACTGAGCTAAACGTCATCCTTATGACTTCAAATTCAGTATTTTCAACGTCCTGTAACAATATAACACCAATGAAAAAAAAAACATCTACATTTGGAGAACTCTACTGAATCGAATTCTGGTGCTTCATCAGTTAAACGAAAGAGGTATCGATCTAAACTCGATACTATGTCCGATGTGTGGTGAGTCCAGCGAATCTGTAGGCCATTGCCTTCTTGGTTGCAAACATGCTACGGTCATATGGGTAAACATCTTCAATTGGGTAATCTTGATTGTAGTTTACCATCTATAATATCAAGTTAATTCTTCTCGATGGTAGCAAAAGTGACAACTTCTTCAAAATGTTTTGGCAAGCCGTTATTTGGATTGTCGCATACTACATTTGGAAGAACATGAATTATCGTGTGTTCAAATGCGTTGTCTTGAGTGAAGACCTTTTGGATGAAATTTAATTCTGGTCATTCGGTTGGATATCTTTAAGGTGCAAGTATTTCTATAAATCTTGGAATTCAATGAGATGAAAGATGGTTTCAATTGATGAAAGATGTACCTGCAAATCATGAGAGAATAATAGTGGAAGATTTTGGAGAGCGATGTGAAGAGGGCAATCTTGGAAAAACAAGGCTCTGAATGGTTTGGGGAGACCTAGATGGAAAAATCGCTCAGAGGTACAAGGAAACATTAAGAGAACTAGATTTTTTTACCAAACAAGATTTATCTCTTAACAATTCAGAAGTTTTCTATTAATGAAACCATTAAGAAGCAAATATATAGCCCCTAATACAATTAATTACTTGTTGTTTGTATTATAAAACAATGAAGATTGAATTTGTTTTATATATTTATATCAAGAGCTATAACAACAATCTCAAAGTGTAAGAATAAGTTTGTATTATGACCAAGCAAAATACTTTAATTTATTAATATTGATTCACTAGTATAATTAATTAAAAAATAACTAGATGTATATAACAACATAAAATTTGTAAGCGACAAACTGAAGAGGATGAGAAAGTTTTTTTAAACGTTTTGTGCATCTTGCTTTTTTTTCCTCTGTAAAACGTAAATGAAAATTAATAACTTGCAAAATTACAAAGCGAACGAAATACGTGAATGCTTGCACAATGATTTGTAGTAGTTTGAACCTTATGCCTAACTCAACTTCCTCGTCTCAATATGTTATTTAACTATATAAAATTACTCTAATTATAGAATAACAACGATACAAACTACCTTCTCTTACATAATTCTCATGCTACTAGATGTAGAAATTTTCTTTTACAACAAATGTCCACCAAAATATATATAAAAAAACTTAAGAAGAAGATAAACAGGTCATTATCAAATGATACACAAAACATGCTCAAACGATTCAAATATCGTACTAAAAATGAGTGTCAGTTGTAAGAATATAGTTTTCAAACAGATGATAAAATATTCCAAAAAATAATTTTCATCTTTTTTCAAGTTCTTAAAAATAACTCGGACACTTGAGCATTTATAGTGAAAGAAAAAGTCAAACAAAACATTTTGTCAAATACATGGATATTAGAGGATCATTCGTACATGTCGATATATCCATTGCTTGTGAAAACAATTAAAAAGGAACCATCATTTTCGCCATCGGTTTTTTGTACAAACTTAAGGGTTGTTTGTTTTTTTAAAAAAACCACTTAATGACTCTTAAGTCTCAATCATTCAGACATTTTTACACCCCACCTCTTATTAATCATAACTAAAATAAGACTTCAGACTTTAAACATCTTAAAAAACAAACGACACATTAATCTAGTTTTACCACATATTTACTTTTCAAAGAATGGTCCTTAGCACAAATTTTTTTTTCTCAAAATTAAGTTGTTAGTCAATTAACGACCCATAAGAAATTTGGTGAGTAAGGATGTGATTATTGTTAAAAACAAAACATAATTACTATAAAAAGTAAAAAAGGTTTGTCATTTGGAGATCTTCATCAAAGGTCCTTAATTCGAGTTCTGTAAAGTTATTGAGAATTTTTCTGACTGTTTTTTAAGACGATAATGGCACAAATGGCCAAATCACGGAGAGTGATTGGCCTCTTAGTCATCCCTCTCCCTGACTTGCAAAAATGTCCAAAGGGACGCAAATGGAGCCCAGACCTGGACTCCATTTGCGTCCCTTTGGACATTTTTGCAAGTCAGGGAGAGGGATGACTAAGAGGCCAATCCCTCTCCGTGATTTGACCATTTGAGCTAATTTTTATAAAATTAATCAAGGTACTTAGGGTGCGTTTGGTTTGCGGGAATGGATTGGATTTCAAGTAAGGATTTAGATTTGGAGGGATTTGGATTTGGGGGGATTTGAAATCTCATCCCATTGCAAAGGATTTTCAAATCCATCAACTTAAGGATTTCAAATCCGGTCAACAAATTCCTTTCCTCCAAACCAAACAAAGGATTGGAATGGATTTGAAATCCAAATCCCTCCAAATTCATTTCAATCCCGCAAACCAAACGGACCCTTAGATCGAAACGGATACCCATGACTAAAAAAAACATGAGAAAAATCAAAAACTCGCAACCTAAAAAGGAGAGTGGGAAAAGTTTGAAAGAAAAGTTAGAGTAAACTATGATTTTCGTCCCTGTGGTTTATTGGTTATAACTATTTAAGTCCCTCCTTTCTAAAAATTGATTTTATGGTCATTGTGGTTTTCATTTTGTTTCGATTTTCGTCCCTAGAGCTAACTTTGTTAAAGAAGCCAGTTAAATTAGGGGTAATATGGTCTTTTGACTGTTTATTTTAATTTTCTTATTATTCTATTAATAATGTATTAATAACTAAGAATATATATATATATATATATATATATATATATATATCCCTCCTAAAGAGAACCCTTTCCTGCCTCCTGCGACCATCTCTTCCCCTCCGGCGTCCCTTGACTCCCTTCTCCTTTGGCAAACCCTCGGCCTCCTCTCAGTTTTTCCGGTGAACGGCGACTCCAACACTGAGCCACCACACCACCACCTACATTGAATCTCATCTTCCTCCCTTTCTGGTGAACAGTACCGAACCACCATCAACATGTTAAAGTTGTTGAAGTAATCAGACTATTAAGATCTTTCTCATGTTTTGTCTTTCTCCTGTTTTTGTAAAACAGCTATTTTCTTCAACCCCATCTGGGTTTTGAAAAGCTTTGAGTTTGATGTTGATTATAGCCTTTTGATTTATAGTGGTTCAAAAATTAAGCTTTCGATTTACATTCGTTTTCGATTTGATATTGATTTTAGGTCTTCTATTTACATCAATCCAAAAGCTTTGATTTTCACATCATCTTTTCTCTTTGATTTACTTGCTCAATATCCATCAAAAGGGAGCAATCAACTACTATTTACATTGATTCAAAAGTTTCAAGCTTTGATCTAAATGGATTTGTAACAAATGTCTGTTGGATTTGAGAAAGAAAATAAAAAGAGGGATGTGTTTTTCATCGAGATTTTTATATTAATTTTGTTTTAGTTATCGATGATTTGATGGGAAGAGTTAACCAGAGAAAGATGAGTGGGGAAGTGGGGAAGAAGATGCTGAAAGTGGGGATGGGTAGTCTAATAGGTTTTATTTTTATTTTTTAAGTTGCTTTAATGACTAGGTTTTTATATAAAATACATAATATAATAATGAATAGATAATATAATATTATAACATTTTTAATATAAAATAGTTAAAATAATAAAGACTAAAGTGCCCTTAAGTTAACTGTTGAAATTTAACAAAGTTAGTTTCAAGGACGAAAATAGAAGCAAAATGAAAACCACAAGGATAATAAAAGCAACTTTTAAAAACCAAGGACGAAAATAGTTATAACTGACAAACCACAAGGACTAAAATCGTAGTTTACTCGAAAAGTTAATAATGTCTCAATGGTAGAAGGAGGCGCTCTTACTTCGATAGATTGAGACCCACCGCCATATTATGATTATTATCTATAATTATAATAATATTAATACTAATATGGGTGTTGCTAAGGATACCTTTAATTAACTCCATACCCTTACATCACCTCTATCTCTCTCACAATCAAGTTTTTCTTTTTCTTTTTAATTAATAATTACACTTTTAGTCCTTAAATTCTTTTTATTGATTTATTTTATACCTTTTACTTTTCTAATTTTCATTTTACATCATCATCATATTAACACATATAATCGTATATTAACTAAAATATGTTTAAAAAAATACTTTTAATTTTAACAAATTACACCATTATAATCGTCTCTTCGATACCTTCGAAATGAGCCTAATATTGAATATTTTTTAGTTTAATTATTTTATTATATATTAAAATATGTCAAAAAATACGTTTTGGTATGAAGTATATTGCAATTGCATTTTTCACTCGACATGGTTCAACGTTATTTGCATTACAATTTCATTTTTCACTCGACAGGGTTCCAAGTCATTTTGCAAAACATGTGTTTGTTAGGGGTGTTCAAAAAAACCGGAAAACTGAGAAACCGATCCGAACCGTTTAATCTGAAACCGAAAAATCCGATAACCAAAAAATCCGAAAATAAAAAAAACCGAAAAAACCGGGTATTCACGGGTCGGTTTTGGGATTTCATTTCATTTCGGGATTTCATTTCAAATTCTCTCCCTCTCTCTCTCTCTATGGGCGATGAAAATTGTGGATTTCGAACCATATCTAAAAGTTTTTAGAATAATAATGATATTAAAACTAAACCAGATATAATAATCAGAAAGTGACAAATTAGATTGAGGAACAATTGGTGTAGCAATTTGGGTATAAAAAAACGAACAAACATATTAATACGTTTCAAAAGTGGCAAATGAAAAATATTGTTATTAGTAAAATACGTTTAACCATATTCATCGTATATTAACTAAAATACGTTTAAAAAAATACCCGTGACTATGTTGATTTAAATGAATAATAAAAAAAATCAATTAACCAAGGTACAGTATATGACATATGATAATATAATTAAATCAAAAAATATTCAATATTAGGCTCATTTCGAAGGCATCGATGAGACGATTATAATGGTGTAACTTGTTAAAATTAAAAAATATTTTTTTAACGTATTTTTGTTAATATACAATTATATGTGTTAATATGATAAAAATGTAAAATAAAAAATATAAAACTAAAAGATATAAAGCAAATCAATCAAAACAGTGAAGGGACCAAAAATGTAATTATGAATTGAATAACAATAAAATTAATCGAGGGCGAGGGGGTGGGAAATTTTGCAAGGGGATAGAATTTCCGTGATAATATATAAGGAAAAGTTTAAAAATATCCAAAGAATTTTTTCATTTTGAATGATTATATGAACTATTTTTTTGAATGAAAAAAATTGTTGAGTTTTTTTCATTTTGAATGATTAAGTACTTAAACTACATTTTTGAATGAAAAAGTATTGAACTTTCTCATTTTAAATGTTAAAATAACTATTATTTTTTTTGGAATAAATTAACAATTGAATTTTTAAAAATTGGTTACATACAAAAATAACTACCAGTGACCAGCTAGGAAGGTTTTAAAGTAAAAAAACTTCAATCAATTTTTACCGTTCTCAAACGCTATGTCATTTAAACCCACGCACACAATAACATTGCTTCCCCTCGCCATTCTTCGTCGTCCCATCATTATCCGTTCTCCATAATAGAGCCCGTATAGACATACAAAAAAGATGGATAACCGAAAAACAAAAAAGAAGATCAAAAAGAGAGATAGGAGCCAACGACAATGATAGGGACAGGGGCGGAACACACATAGGGCAATTGGGGGCCAAGGCCTTACGTTTTTTCTCAGCTTATATATTGAGTATAGGTCTGCCATGTGAGGTTTTTTTTTATTTGCCCCCCCCCCTCCAACGGTCCAGTCCAGTAGACCAGTACTCCAGTCCATGAGTGATAGTCTAATAAAAATGTTAGAATTTAGATGCTTGACTTTTCTTAGTCTAAGTCAAAACCAGCAAACCCTCAATTCAATCGGTGTCTTTTTTTTTCTAATCGACAATCGCTCATCACTCACGACTCATCAATCGACTGCAATCGCTCTTCACTCACCTGAATCGACTTCTCTCGACAGTAGAGGCAGTAGCAGTGTAGCACACATCAACAACTCGACTTCTCTCGACAATCGACGCTCTGTCTCAGCTTCTCAGAAAGACGGGAACACAACAGGTCAGTAGCCAGTAGGTCATTCTCCAATCTCCTCTATTCTTGAATCTTGATTCTCCAATCTCCAAGATTTAAACTCAAACAGTTGATTTAAACTCCAATCTAGAGTTTAATATGCAAATCTCTAGGTTTTCAATTGAAATGTTTGTTACATTGTGTAATTGTTAGATTTATTTGATTGATCTACTTGTTTCAAATTATTTGATTAGGTTTAACCGTTTATGTAATAACCGGGTATAAATTTGAAAATCTAAAGTTGGGTGTTTATTTGATCAAGGCACCAAGATGAGGAGGGGTAAGATGTAACTTTGTTTTAAAAAGGGATTTTAACCCTAAAACCTCTCATTTTCATGTGGCGGCTGAGAAAGAAAGAGAGGTGAGGGCGATTTCGATGAATCGAGCAAGGGAAAGGACTCACGATCGAGATTTCAAGTTTCTTTGGTTCTTCCTTGAGGTAATCTTTCTCTTAATCACTATCTTCTCTAGATATTATTGTATCAGTTTTAATCTTTGAGGTTGGGATGAATGGTGTAATCTGTTGGTTTTGGTTTTGGGGAAGTTGGGGTTCATTTGTTTAATCTGTATATGGATTTCTAGTTTGATGAGATTGTAGTTTATTTTGTTAATGTTGTAATCAAATCAAGGAAGGGGACTCGGGTTTTTTTTAATCGATTCCCGATCTCTGTTGGTTGGGGAAGTCGAAAACCCCCTTTTTATCGAGAACCTGTTGTTATCGACCGAACCTTGGGTTGGGGGATCGGGGGACCCCGGTCACTAAAGTCCCGGGAAACCCCGGAAGGCATAATACCGGTCGACACCGGTCCCGGTCAAGGGAATCCGAGCGACCGCTCTTGGTCAGGCCCCGGTCGCGAGAAGGTCCCGGTCAAATTTTGGGTCGGGCGACTACCGGATGGGCCGCGGCCCATGCCCTGTTCCCATTTGGGCTTAGGCAGTTAGTGACTGGCCCAATTGCTCTAGTTGACTAGGACTTGTTATCTGGAGATGGGTCGATATTTAGTTAGTGGATCGAGGTTCTTATAGAGTATTTCAACCATGAGAATAAGTTCGGTTTTAATTAGGATTCAACCGCTTAAGTTTATAGTGGGTTAAGGGTCGGTTACCGTTGCGAATTAGAAAGTATCAGAAGTTTACCGGCCAAATGTTTTTCTTATAGGTTTTGTTTCAAGTAGGCGCAAAGACTTAAGCAAGGACATCAGGTGAGTTTTCTAAACTAATGTCTTTTATGACGAAGAAGTTATGTTTATAAAATTATCTGCATGTTTTGAAATGATGTTCGTTATTAATTACCTGCGAGTTTTATTTAAATGTTCAAGATGTTTCTGTTACTGTTGTTTAAGTGGATATGTATGCATACATAGTCATAAGTGTGTTAAGCTCAAAGTCGGGGGGTGTGGCCCGCCTGTGCCCATACCGGAGGGTGTGTTTCGTTTATGTCATTGGGGGTGTGTCCCAATAGAGCAGTGTGAGTCACAGACACGCTGTCACCTTAGGGTGACGGTAGTGTGAGCTGAGAGGTTTATTGAAAGCGTGACTGTTTCTGTAAATCTGAAAATGGTTTATTTATTGATAAAAATTTTGATTGTCTATGGAGTTTTAAACTGTTATTAGAGGGGACTCAGTAGACCGTTGGTCTAACCCTCGCTCTTTCAAAACTAAAACTCTTTTTTCAGGCAAACATGAGGTAGGAAGAGCAGATACGGGCAAAGAGAAGGTGTAAGCTGGAGTTAGCTAGAAGATTGTCATTCTAGTTTATCTTTCTTCGTAATCTCAGTTGTGTAATAGGTTGTCTTTCCGCAAACCTTGTAATGTAGATGTTTGTTTTGGGCCGTTTGACATTTTTAGTTAATAATCCTTAGTTTTGCTCTATGTTGCGAGTTGGGTTGTTACAGTTTAATTGTTTAAATTTGTTTGATTACTTTGATTGTGTTTTAATTTGTTTGATTGGGTATTTGGGTCTTTACGAAATGTCTACCACTGAATTTCGGTTGTTTGATAGAACATAGAAGATTAGAAGTAGATGTTGTTTGAACTTACAAGTGGAGTTTAAGTTGCAAAAAAATCCATTTTTTTAGAAGCGGTCAAGTAGAGTTTATGTTGTTTGATAGAATGACATTCAATTCATCACCCGATGTGTTTTAGCCTAATTCCAACGTTTCGAGGGTTTTTTTTATAGCCTTTTGCTTGATTTTGAGGGACTTTTTTCGGTTTTTTGGGTTGATTTCAAGAGTTCTTTTTGGTTTTTTAGTTGATTACAAGGTACGGTTGCACTTTCTTCAACTTTTGAATATCATACGGTGATACCTTTCAGCAGAGAGATAATACGGTGACATGTGCGAAAGTTCAGAGACTTAACCATTCAAAATGCGAAAGTTTTTTTTTTTTTTAACTTTTCCCAAAAATTAAGACATTTTAACAACTTAAAACGAAAATTATCGATTTTTAACAAATTTTCTAACATTTCTTTGAAATTAAAAATCAAAATTTATAAAAAACTACATTTAATTCCAACTAATTTTTTTATTTTAAACATTAAAACATTAATTATATTATTTCTCATTCATAACTATTTAATTTAAAAAACTTTTATTAGTGGAATCAATAAAAAATTATCTTGCTCTCTTTACGCTGTGTTCTCGAGTTTTGGACGGAATGAAAAGAAAAAGAAACGGAATGAAAAGAAAAGAAAAGAAAGGGAATGGAAAGAAAGAAATATTTGTATTTGTGTTTTTGAGATTGAAGGAAGAGAAAGAAAACGGAATAAAAGAAAATAATTTTTCATGTTCTCGAGTAGAAGGGAAAGATGTTAGTTTTACCAATATACCCTTATTTATTTCGTAGTGAAATATAATTAATGAGTATATGCGTAATTCTATAAATATTTTTAATTATTTTTAAATTCATTTCTTTCCTTTCCTTTCGTTTCCTCCCACATTTGAGAGAAAAATCAACAATATTTTCCTTCCCCTTCCCTTCCTTTCCCTCCTTAAAAAAACTGGAGAACACAACATTTTTTTTCCTCCTACTTTCCTTCCCTTATCCTTCCTTTCCTTTGTAAAAAAAACTCGAGAACACAGTGTTAAGCATTCATGTTTATGAGTTCTTCAAATTTACATAATCTCTATTACTTTCTCTATTTTGAAGAAAGTTTTAAACAATTTATTAGAAAAAAAAAAATTAACCTAAAATTCTCAAAATATCTATTTTATCTATTTTTAAGAATCTATCAAAAATATTCTTACTATTTTTTTAATCCATACATTATAATTTATATTAAACTCATTTTTACACCATTTTCTTCATCAAACATATTAGATTTTACGCAATTTTGATGTCGGAAAGGTAAAACATCAATTTGGTGTAATATTATTAATTTATATTTCTTTTGTCAATATATTTAAAATATATGGTTGATGATTGAAAAATAAATTGTTGAGATGCTCTAATTACAAAAATATCAATGGTATTAAAAATTATATTTAACAACAATATCAATATTATTTTAGTTTTAACATCCATATAGATATTTATCAATTTTGTATTATCTATTTGATTGTTGTCCCATTAGTTCCAGTATAATGTCGCACTAAACAAAGTATGTGTGAACACGGGTTGGATTGATCATATTGAAGCATTTAAACAACATAGATCATCCCAAAGAATAGTACAACCCAACCCAAACCGTGGAGGTTATGTTGGGTTAGTCGGATTGGTTGGGTTGAAACTTTGAAACATGAAAATATTCTCCGATCTTTACTACCTTAGATATAGTGTTTTCTCTACTCATAATTCATTTATTTATCATCAATAAATTGGTATAATTTATCCATACTATTTTTAAAGTAGATCAAATTCAACTTCTTTTTCTTAATTTGCATATAATGAGCACTTTTATTGAACATATAAACAAAACAAATGCAAGAGTTATATGGAGATGGATAAGAGATTTAACGTATATATATACGAAGAGGTTGATTGTAAGATCTCACAGTGGTTGGGGAGGGAAACAAATGTTGCCTTATAAGGGACTTGATACCTCCTCTACCAGACGCATTTTAAAATCGCGAGTCCACGTATGTGGACAAAGCGAACATTATCTGGCACGGTTATCCTGGGATGTTACAGATGGTATCAGACTGGGAACCAGACTGGTGTGCCAGCGAGGATGCTAGGCTCCCAAGGGGGGGGGGTGGATTGTAAGATCTCACATTGGTTTGGGAGGGGAACAAATGTTTCATTATAAGGACTTAATACCACCTCTACCAGTCGCGTTTTAAAACTGTTAGTCCATGTGTGTGGATAAAGCGGATAGTATCTGGTACTGTTAGCCTGGGATGTTACATGAGGCAATTGGCGGGCCCAAAAATTGTGCAAATGATCGCTGATAAGATAAATCAGATACGTGAAAGGTTGAGAGCGGCTCACGACCGTCAGAAAATGTATGTGAACAAGAGAAGGAAACCAATTGAGCTCTAAGTAGGGGATAATGTAATGTTAAAAGTCTCGCCTTGGAAGGGTGTGGTTCGCTTTGGGAAGAAAGGAAACTGAAACCTAGGTATGTCAGACCTTTCGTTGTAATGGAAGCGAATCGGAGAAGTGGCATACAAATTGGACTTACTCGAGGAATTACGGGGTATTCACCCTACGTTTCATGTATCGAATTTAAGGAAATGTTTAGCGGAAGTCGACATGGTCGTACCGGTGGATGGCATTCGTGTGGACGAAAAGTTGGGTTATGTAGAGGAACTGATGGCTATCTTGAACCATAAGGTTAAGAAGCTAAGGACCAAGGAGATTCAACCCGTGAAGGTACATTGGCGCTATCATAAGGGGCATGAGTCAACTTGGGAGGTGGAAGCGGACATAAGTTCCCAATATCCGAGTTTGTTTGACAATGGAATTTCGAGGAAAGGAATTATTTTGAGGGGGAGATATTGTAATAAACGGAATCCAATTTTGAAGAAATTTCATATTTAGTGGAAATTGGGTGGAAGATTAAATTCCAAGGACTAATGGGTAACTGGTGAGAAAAGATTAAAAGCCCTAATAACCTTATCCTTTTTCATTCTATCATTTGTGGAGGCTATAATCAGTGGGTGATAGAGTGTGAGACTTGGAGGAGAAATCAATTGCTAGATTGGGAGAATTTCTACATCAACCTTTGTCAAGGTAATCTCTAATTCTATCTCCTATAACTGATTTGGTTAGTGTTTCATTAATTTGTTGATAAAGGTAAGTCTAATGGGTTTTTAGGGATAGATTGTGTTTAATCGACTGCATTCTTTAAGGAGTGGCTATTGATGTGGTTTATTGTTATTAATAAATGATGGGGAAGGATGAGACATTTATCCACAATTATTATAAGGTCAAAATCGATTAAAATGGTGTAAACTTAGGATATGGGGAATAGGCAATACGTAGTCCCAGGAAATCACCCGAACCGGATGAGTTGTCCGGATTAGGGCCGAAACCCGGAGAATGTTAACCAGATTTAGCCGATACCCGGATGGGGTATTTTCCGAGAACGGTCCAAACCCGGAAGCTAGAATCAGAAATGGTGGAACCCGGGTGTAACATGGCCAAAATCCGGAAGGGGAATGTCGGGTGAGTAGAAACTGTTACGAGCGGGGACTGGATGAGGGGAATCCTTGGGTGAGTAGAACCCGGTACGAGCGGGTATTCGGCAGTGTCTAAATCCGGATGGAGTATCCGGTAACCCAGATTCGGGCAATGTGTATCCGGGAATTGTTTTCCGGTTGTGGTTGGTTTCATTTGCGGGTATTCGTCAGTTCCTCGAGTCGAGTTCGAGGTATGGAGAGGGTATCTTAAGAGAGTCGATAATAAGTCTCAAGGGTTAATCGGGTGACTTATCACTCTATTGTATTTAAATCGTAGGTATTCAGTTTAACGGTCGGAAGCATGAAGCATAAGTGAGAAGGAATTAATCAAGGACATCAGGTGAGTCTTTCTAACTGAAATGGTGGTTAACGTTCGTATATATTTGCACGAGATGTTTATTTAATCTATTATTTACTTGCTATGAAACGTGATTTGATATGTATGCATACTGTAACACCCTAAATTTTTTAGAATTAAAAATTCAAAAATTTCGCAATATGACGGCTATAAACTGGGTAAACCTGGGTATACAAAACCTGTCATCACAAACCCAAAGTATCATCCCGAGAACGGGGAATAAAGTTGTAGCCTTTACAATGAATCAAATGAAGAATATTACTTAACAACCAAATAATTTAACTTAACAAGAACGATTAATATCGGGTGTTGCTATTCTTCCAAAAATGTGTATCCACTATCGCTATTGTATTGGTCAATATGACATCCCAAAAAGACCGCTCTTGACCCCTAGGCCGACCGCTCAATCCCGACGAATCCCATCGCTAGATTGACTTGCTATACATGTCATTTTAAGAAAAAGTGTTAACCTAAAGCCTAGTGAGATCATCAGTTGAATTTAAAATAAATAACGGTAAACGTAAGTAAAGAAAGTGAAGTTATAATAGAATTAAGAATGCTATTTACCATAACAGCTCTTGGTTTAACAGGGGAGACCCGCTTACTAACGCAAGTGACGAAACACAAAAGTAGGCCACTCAACAGTCAATAAAGCCAAAACACATAAAAGTACACGTAAGGGATGTTAGGCTCAGTGGCTTTAAACGTACACCCGCGGAAAGTCAACTTCAACCCAAAAGGGCCCTTACGTTGAGATCCTCATCCAATATCGTAGTACTTAGCACGTATGACTTATAACCCAATCCGATGCCTAGATGTGCCTCAACGAGAGAAACTAACGTCCCAACGTCGGACTAAATGCAACAACAAAGATGGGGTCATGACTCCCAAGTGAAACCAAATATGCCACATATAGCAATTCGACTAACCAATGATTCAACGTCAAGATAAAATACTCATAACATTAATACATGAAATATGTTGAATAATACTTGCATAATTTTACCAAGAGGTTCCAATTTAACATATAAATCATATACCCATATTCCATCCATTGAGGCATTCAAATATTTCAAACTCTAGTTTTGGATCCCAAATACTCAACCCAAGATTATAGCAAAACAAGTTCCCATGTACAAACTTATCAGCAGTTCAACATAAATTCACTCGCTCATTATAAATAATTCTTTGATGCTAGAGAGTAAAAATACAATGTCAATCCATGTTTACACATAAATCCAAGATACCCTTTTCCTTCCTTGAAATACCTTCCAAATGCATAAACCCTAGAATCTCCAAAATTAGGGTTTTGGTGAAAAATGCACCCTAAGTTGCACAGGTAAAAATGGAGATATCTAGTAGGCTAAAATTATAATTTTGACATGTATAGAGTTTGTTAAAAAGATGAACTCACCTTGTAGGGTAATATTTCAAAACCCTAAAATGTCAAGACTTAAAAAGGTGAGAATGAGATCCTTGAGAAGACTTGAACTAATGCCACAAAATCACCTAAGAGCCCAAGATTAACATAAATGATCAATAGGTTGTAGGTGGAAGCATTGATGACAAGGAGAAAAGGTTGGTGGCTGAACTTATCAGATACTTGGAGAGAAAACGCGACCTAGGGTTCCCAACAAAATCAGATAAATGACCCTTAAGCTGCTGAACCTGATTTAAAAGTCTAAGCCCGACCGCGACTATGACACAACGACTATGCCATTGGTAATGTCACCCGCGTCAGAACCCTCGCGGTACGCCTTCCACGATTATGACTATGCGATAGTGACCCGGACAATGTCGCCGGGCACTGTCGCGTCGGGTGTACCGTAGGTCATCTACTTCCCGCGACCTTGCTCCATGCGACATTGACAGATGTCACAGTCGTCGGGCAATGTCTCCTGGGATGCGATGTGCTCCGAAAAATTCCCTTTTTGACCTGAACTGATCCATTACCGATGTAGAAGGTTGACCCAAAAAGCAAAACTTAATAATGAACAATAAACATTAATCGAACCAATAATTAAATCCTATAACGACACGGAAAATGGGAAATCCACCCGAAAATACGGGTGTTACATCCTCGAAATCCGTACTATGTAAACAAATGAGGATATCGACGCTTCATATCCTCTCCCGCCTCCCAAGTTACGTTGGCACCACGATGGTGCTTCCATTGAACCTTCACCATTTCCACTTCTTTATGTCGAAGTTTTTTGATCACCCTTTCCAATATAGCTTCGGGTTCTTCGACACACCGGTTGTCGTCCACTCGGATTTCGGATAACGGTATAATGCTCTCTTCCTCCGCTAAACACTTCCGCATGTAGCATACATGGAATGTAGGGTGTATCCCATCCATCTCCGGTGGTAAGTCCAACCTGTAAGCTTGGAGTCCAACCCGCTCAAGAATAGTAAATGGTCCAAGGAAACGGGGACTTAGCTTCCCTCACTTTCCAAATCGGATTAGGCCCTTCCAAGGAGACACTTTCAAAATCACACGGTCTCCTACTTGAAACTCCACGGGTCGCCTCTTCTTGTAGGCATAACTCTTTTGTCGATCCTGCGCCGCCTTCAAACGCTCTCGAATAGCCTTGACCTTATTGGCCGTCTCTTGTACAATTTATGGGCCAACAAATTGTTTATCTCCTGCCTCTAGCCAACACATGGGGGTTCTACACTTTCGTCCATACAAGGCTTCAAATGGTGCCATCTCGAGGCTAGAGTGATGACTATTGTTGTATACAAACTCCACCAAAGGTAGATGGGTATCCCAATTACCACCAAAATCAATCATGCAAGACCTAAGCATGTCCTCCAAGGTTTGAATTGTTCTCTCGCTTTGTCCGTCCGTCTGCGGGTGGTATGTCGTGCTTAAATTCACCCGGGTGCCCAATTCTTGATGTAAGGATCCCCAAAATCTTGATGTAAACCGACTACCATGATCGGAGACTATAGATAAGGGTATGCCATGTCTAGAGACCACTTCGTCGATATACAGAATACAACTTTGCCAACCTATCCATTGGCAAAGTTTCCCGCATCGCTAGAAAATGCGCACTCTTAGTCAATCGATCCACGATCACCCAAATCGTGTCGTTCCCTCTCAAAGTCTTTGGTAGCTTGGTCACAAAGTCCATAGTAATCTTGTCCCACTTCCACTCGGGTATTTCCAATGGTTGAAGGCTCCCATAAGGCCGTTGGTGCTCGGCTTTCACTTGCGAACAAGTCATGCATCGCTCCACATAGCGTGCCACATCTAACTTCATGTCTGGCCACCAATAGTGTAACTTCAAGTCCCTATACATCTTAGTTCTCCCCGGATGAATAGAGTATTTGGACTTGTGCGCGTCCTCCAAGAGTAGATCTCTATTCCCGCCAATCCTTGGCACCCAAACTCTACCATCAAAACACTTAATCCCACGATCTTCGGTCAAGAGTAGGCGTTGCTTGACCATTACTTCATATTTGAGGTTCTCTTCCAACAAGGCCTCGGTTTGTGATGTCTTAATCCTCTCCATGAGACTTGATACTAACTCGATCCTTGTAAGCTTGGCTTGAAGCCTCCCACTATACTCTTTCTGACTCAAGGCGTCGGCCACCACATTTGCTTTCCCCGGGTGGTAAAGTAGCCCGCAATCGTAATCCTTGAGTAGCTCCAACCATCTTCTCTGTCTCATGTTGAGCTCCTTTTGATCGAAGACGTACCTCAGGATTTTGTGGTCCGTGTACAAGGTATATTTCGTACCATAGAGATAATACCGCCACAACTTCAAGGCGAACACCAACGCTGCTAATTCCAAGTCATGAGTGGGGTAGTTCTTCTCGTGTATTTTTAGTTGCCTTGATGCATAGGCGATCACTTTTCCCCGTTGCATGAGTACACACCCGAGTCCCATCTTGGATGCGTCGCTATAGACTACGAAGTCTTCCGATCCTTCCGGCAAGGATAAGATCGGAGCATCGCACAACTTCCTTTGTATTGTCTGAAAGGCCTTTTCTTGTGCTTCGGTTCATACAAACTTTACATTCTTCTTGGTCAATGCTGTCAACGAAGAGGCAATTTTGGAAAAATCCTGTATGAACCTTCGATAGTAGCCTGCTAGACCCAAAAAGCTCCGGATCTCAGATGGGCTTTTTGGAGGTTCCCAATTCATCATAGCCTCTATCTTTGCCGGATCCACCTTCACTCCGTCTTTCGTGACCACGTGCCCTAGAAACTGTACTTCCTTCAACCAAAACTCACACTTGGAGAATTTTGCATAGAGTTTCTCCTTCCTCAAGACTTCTAGAGCATCACAAAGATGACGCGCGTGATCGGACTTGTCCTTGGAGTAGATCAAAATATCATCAATAAACAAGATGACCGACTTATCAAGGAAGGGTCGACAAACGCGGTTCATTAAGTCCATGAACACCGTCGGGGCGTTCGTCAAGCCAAAGGGCATCACCAAGAACTCATAGTGGCCATAGCGTGTTCCGAATGCGGTTTTCGGTATGTCATCCTCCTTGACTTTCACTTGATGGTAACCCGAACGTAGATCAATCTTCGAGAAACAACCCGCTCCTTGTAGTTGGTCAAATAAGTCATCGATTCTTGGGAGTGGGTACTTATTCTTCACGGTCACCTTATTTAACTCCCTATAATCGATACACATCCTCATGGTTCCATCTTTCTTCTTCACAAATAGGACCGGTGCACCCCAAGGTGACGAGTTCGGTCTCACGAATCCCTTCTCCAGAAGGTCTTGAAGCTGTCCCATCATCTCTTTCATCTCTGATGGGGCCAAGCGGTACGGAGCTCTAGCTATTGGGGCCGCCCCCGGCGTTAGATCGATCTTGAACTCTATTTGACGATCGGGCGGTAGGCCTGGAAAGTCGTTCGGGAACACATCGGGAAACTCCTTTACCACTTCAACATCCTCTAACTTCTTTTTCTCAAGTTTGGCGTCTATTACGTACGCCAAAAAGGATGAGCATCCCTTCGATAGGCACTTTCGTGCCTTCACCAAGCTGATAATTGCTACTTCGCCTTTCCGCCTCTCGCCGTACACAGTCACCGACTCATCATCCGAAATGGGGATTCAGATCAACTTCTTCGCACAAAGAATTTCGGCATGATTAATCGACAACCAATCCATCCCGATGACAACATCAAATCCTCCGATGACCGTTGGCATTAGATCAACCGGGAATTCTCTCCCTTCGATTTCTAGCTTGCAACCCTTAAGGATGTCTTTAACTACTACTTGATCACCATCCGTTAACTCTACCACTAACGCATCTTCTAAACTATTAGTGGGCATGGATAGGTTTGGGCAAAACGAACTCGATACAAACGAAAAGCTAGCTCCCGAATCAAACAAAACACGTGCAGGTACGAAGTTTAGGAGGAACGTACCCGATACTACATCTGTCGATGCCTTCGCTTCCTCAGTAGTCATCTGAAATGCTCTTCCTGTTGCTTTCGGAGGGTCCACTTTCTTCCCTCCACTGGAACTCGTCTTTGCTTTCGGGCACTCGCTTCTAATGTGCCCCGGCTCCTTGCATCTAAAGCAAATTTGTCCTCTGAGCGGACAATCCCTGAAATTCTGGCCAGGCTTGCCACATTTAAAACATGGTTCGGATCCTGAGTTACATGGGCCGAGATGTTTGCTTCGACACTTTGAACACCATGGGACATCCCGTCTCGGACCCACTCCTCGCTGACTGTTGTGGTTGAATGGTTTTGATCTTTTAGAGTGTGCCGAACTCCCTTCCCATCTTCTCTTTTCAACCACTCTGCTTCTCTCCCCTTGTTTGGACCATAAGAGTCCTCCACTAATTGAGCTTCTTCAATTGCCTCTCGAAGGGTAGCGACCTTTGACACCCGAACCATATTCATCATTTTGGTAGGCAAACCTTTGTTGTATGCTTTGATCTTCTCTCTCTCGGTGGGGACTAGATGGCCCACCACCCCTAATTTATCCATAAACAACTTATTGTACTCCTTGACTCACAAATTTCCCTTCTTCAACCCCCAGAATTCGTCGATGAGGCGGTCTATGGCTCGCTCGTTACAAAATTCTTCCATTACTTTCTTCTTGAAAGTCTCCCAACTTAGCTTGGCCAACACGGTGGCCTCAATGGAAGTGGAATACACATTCCACCATGTGAGGGCCGCCCCTCTAAGCATTTGGGACCCGAAAACAACTTTCTGATTCTCCCCACACTCGCTTGATCGAAAGGCTTGCTCCATTTCCCGGATCCAGTTCATGCATGCCACTGGATCATCGAAGCCTTTGAACTCTGGTGGTCGACATCCGAGAAATGCCTTAAAAGTGCAAGTCTTCAGCACTTGCCTTGCTTCTGGGGTTGGAGTTTCATTAGAAGGAATTGCGGGTACCGTACCCCCGGATCCCGCCACTACGATATTCTCCGCGACCGTTTCATGCCTACGGTTGCTAGCATCCCGGTCTTCCAGTAACTTCAAAAACATTTCTTGTTGCTGGGCCATCGCCGCATTCATGGCTTGCATCATCTGGTCCATCATTCTTGATTCCGGGGTTACTTCTTCCATTATTGGTTCAGATGAAGCTATATTGCGGCGGGGCACATGCTCGAGGCCCCCGCCCAATACATTTTGCGGGGGTCAAGGGGGCAAATCCGTTGTTGTAACTCTAGGGTGGTCGGCCGTAAATGTCGACGCCTCTTGGCCCTCCGGCCTATTACGAGTATTTACCATAATCTGCCACACACATGCGAGAATATAGGTGAGATAAAGAGTTAACGAGCTATAGACAAGGAAACGTACTACTACCATCTATAATCATCATACCAATGGAGAACAAGCATAATCACGTAAAACACCCTCATAATAACGTTAGCTAAGCGAAATTATGAGCATGTAATACATAAAAATTTTCATTACCATTACCATAATTCTCAATGTATGTAGTTTCCGTCGACTCTAGACTATCCCATTTTAAAAGCTCTACCCATTCTCACACGATCATAACTTAATGTTACAGCTTAAGTCTAGGTATTTGATATGTATTGAGAATTCAATACATATTGCATCTTTTTCTCGTCTTTTAGGATTTTAAATTCTCTTTATCCCAAACAATTGAGTCATTTTCTTATCTTATTTTCCAAATTTTCTTATTCATAGAGCTAAGTTTATGATTTACCTATTTTTTTGTTATTTTGTGGAAACCAACTTAAAATCTTTTGTTTATTGTGATGCCAGATTGATGCTGCAGCATTGGAGGCTGTTTTGGAAAGAGGCTATGAAGATATTTTTTGAAGAAGATTGCAATCCTTATTTTTGGCCCCTCCAAATCTTTTGATAAATGGGAAATATATGGCTGGAGTAAGAAAAGGAGGATGCAATATTTTGGACAAATCTTTGGTTAAAAACTTTAGTTGTTGTACCTTTTATTTTATTTTAAGTTTTCTATTTACAATATTGCCATCCATGTTTTGGTATAAATAGATGGTATGGTCTTTTGTTTTGGAGATATGTTTTGTATTCCATCAGTTTGAATAACTGATTTCGTGACTTTCTCTCTAGAAATTTAAATAGCAAGTCTTTAATCTTTTATAATTCTTGTTCTTAATTATCAAGTGCTGCAACTTTGCTTCAACATTACCTGTCTTTACATTTCGTTATTACTTATTGTCTTTAATTTATGCACTTTACATTTCCGTCATTTACATTTCTGTCATTTACATACCGTCATTTACATTATGTCTTTAATTTATGTCATTTACTTTTCTTGTAATTTATATTACGTAATGAGTAGCTAATTTTATAGTTTGGGTGTGAGACGAAAAGGGAGGTTGTAAACCAAAAACTAGTAGACTTTGTTCTTCAATAACATTGTTCCACTATGTCATTTTAAGTTTTATAAATCCAAAAACACTTCTTGACGAATTGATCACTTCTTAAAGTGTGAAAGTGCCATGGACTTAGGAATAAGCCATGAAAAAGCACGTCAGTTTGAATGATACGGGAAGTATACTTGGAAGAGTTACTAGCAAAGGAACTTGCTATCTTTGTTTTTCAAACCGATTGATTTTTGACGGGTTGATCACTAGTCAAAGTGTTAAAGTGTAGTGGACTCAGGAATGAGCCACTAAGAACACGTCAACTTGAATGATATGGGAATCGACTCGGAAGAGTGATTTTTAAACAAAGGCATTTGTTTTTCCATATACTTTAGAGAAACCATTTGACACTAACACTGGTTCGGACATTTGCATAGGCATATGTTGATTGAAGGCTAAACAAAAGTGCAATGGTAGATATCCGAAAGGATACTCTTTAAAGTACATGGTGGAACTTGTTGTTGCTGAACTAATGCTATAGCATCCCTATAGCATTGTCCTCCAGAATTTGTGTTTACTCCTCACTTTAAGTCTTGCACCCATTCTATCTTTATATATCTTGTTAATCATATCACTGTTAACCAACTCAAACAAAGTCTTCAAAATCGCCATCTGAAATCTCTTCTTTTACTACACTTTTATTACACTTTTACACCAATCTCTGTGGGACGATATTCGGTATTTTACCATTGTATTACTTGAAAAGACGATATTGGATCCCATTGTATACTTGCTTTGATATTCAATTATCACATGTCTAGAGGTGTGCAAACATCCGTATCAGTATTCTACAACCATACCTAGTTCGCTTAAACTATTGCTCTGATACCAACTTGTAACACCCTAAATTTTTGAGAATTAAAAATTCAAAAATTTCGCAATATGACAGTTATAAACTGGGTAAACCTGGGTATACAAAACATGTCATAACAAACCCAAAGTATCATCCCAAGAACGGGGAATAAAGTTGTAGCCTTTACAATAAATCAAATGAAGAATATTACTTAACAACCTAACAATCTAACTTAACAAGAAAGATTAATGTCTGGTGTTGCTATTCTTCCAAACATGCGTATCCACTATCGCTATTGTATTGGTCAATATGACATCCCAAAAAGACCGCTCTCGACCCCTAGGCCGACCGGTTAATCCCGACGAATCCCATCGCTAGATTGACCTGCTATACATGTCATTTTAAGAAAAAGTGTTAGGCTAAAGCCTAGTGAGATCATCAGTTGAATTTAAAATAAATAACGGTAAACGTAAGTAAAGAAAATGAAGTTATAATAGAATTAAGAATTCTATTTACCATAACAACTCTTGGTTTAACAGGGGAGACCCGCTTACTAACGCAAGTGACGGAACACAAAAGTAGGCCACTCAACAGTCAGTAAAGCCAAAACACATAAAAGTACACGCAAGGGATGTTAGGCTCAGTGGCTTTAAACGTACACCCGCGGAAAGTCAACTTCAACCCAAAAGGGCTCTTACGTTGAGATCCTCATCCAATATCGTAGTACTTAGCACGTATGACTTATAACCCAATCCGATGCCTCGACGTGCCTCGACGAGAGAAACTAACGTCCTAACGTCGGACTAAATGCAACAACAATGTTGGGGTCATGACTCCCAAGTGAAACCAAATATGACACATATAGCAATTCGACTAACCAATGATTCAACGTCAAGATAAAATACTCATAGCATTAATACATGAAATATGTTGCATAATACTTGCATAATTTTACCAAGAGGTTCCAATTTAACATATAAATCACATACCCATGTTCCATCCATTGAGGCATTTTAATATTTGAAACTCTAGTTTTGGATCCCAAATACTCAACCCAAGATTATAGTGAAACAAGTTCCCATGTACAAACTTATCAGCAGTTCAACATAAATTCACTCGCTCATTATAAATAATTCTTTGAAGCTAGAGAGTAAAAATACAATGTCAATCCATGTTTACACATAAATCCAATATACCATTTTCCTTCCTTGAAATTCCTTCCAAATGCATAAACCCTAGAATCTCCAAAATTAGGGTTTTGGTGATAAATGCACCCCAAGTTGCACAGGTAAAAATGGAGATATCTAGTAGGCTAAAATTATAATTTTGACAAGTATAGAGTTTGTTAAAAAGAAGAACTAACCTTGTAGGGTAATATTTCAAAACCCTAAAATGTCAAGACTTAAAGAGGTGAGAATGAGATCCTTGAGAAGACTTGAACTAGTGCCACAAAATCACCTAAGAGCCCAAGATTAACGTAAATGATCAATAGGTTGTAGGTGGAAGCATTGATGACAAGGAGAAAAGGTTGGTGGCTGAACTTATCAAATACTTGGAGAGAAAACGCGACCTAGGGTTCCCAACAAAATCAGATAAATGACCCTCAAGCTGTTGAACCTGATTTAAAAGTCTAAGCCCGGTCGTGACTATGACACGACGACTATGCCAATGGCATAGTCGCAGGGCAATGTCGCCCGCGTCAGACCCCTCGTGGTACGCCTTCCGCGATTATGACTATGCGACAGTGACCCGGGCACTGTCGCGCCGGGTGTACCGTAGGTCATCTCCTTCCCACGACCTTGCCCCACGCGACATTAACAGATGTCACAGTCGTCGGGTAATTTCTCCTGGGATGCGACGTGCTCCGAAAAATTCCCTTTTTTACCCAAAATGATCCGTTACTGATGTAGAAGGTTGACCCCAAAAGCAAAACTCAATAATGAAAAATAAACATTAATCGAACCAATAATTAAATCCTATAACGACACGGAAAATGGGAAATCCACCCGAAAATACGGGTGTTACACATACTTTTGAAAATGTACACTCTATGGCTTAAGTTCGGGGGTGTGTCTCGCAAGTGCTCATACCCGGGGGGGGGGTCCCGTTTATGCCAATTGGGGGTGGGGGACAACTAGAAAAAGGCAGTATGAGCCAAATGCGTCGTCACAGGTGTACGTGACTTTCGTGTGTGCCATTAATGTGTGAAGTTCTTGGGGCATTATATTTTAACGTTTGAAAATATTTATAGATGTTTATAAACCGTTTGTATGTTGTGATGGTGCAAATGTTTGATTTAGAGGGAACTCACTAAAGGTCTAACCCTCGCTTTTTCAAAAACGAAACCCCCTTTTCAGGAAGACGTGAGGTGGAAGGCTCGGGTAAGGTAAAGGAGAGGTTGTGAGCTGGGAGACGAAGTTTAGAAGGAAGATGCCCTAGCTCTCCAGACTTAGCTTGTTTTTGTCATTATTCTCAGTTGTGTAATAGGTTGTTTCCGCAAACCTAATTTTGTACGTGAATCATTGAGTTTTACCTTGGAGCCATTTGGCGATTTATTCTATTGTTTTTATACGATGTTACTTATGCTTGCTTCTTGAAGTGGGTTGTTACATTGATGGTCTAATTGTAACACCCCGAATTTTGGACCTCGATGGTTTAATATCTGTATTATTGGTTATTTAGAGCTCCCAAACTATTTTAATGATTTTTGGTACCGTTTGGGTTGAGTTTTTAGCGTCGAATCCAGACCGGACAACATCGGGTGAGAGACCGGCGACTATGCCCCGCGACTGTGCCAAGGGCACTATCGCCAGGGCAATGTCGCGCGGGGTGTACCGTAGGTGGTACATCGTCCGCGACTGTGACCCGCGACTTTGCCCAGGGCACTGTCGCCGTGGCATAGTCGCGCCCACTCAGGTTCAGACGAAGACTTTCTCATTTAATGCCATTTTTGGGGTTTTGAATATCATTTGGGACTGCAGCTCTTGAAGAACGTTTACACACACCAGAAGGTGCGATTTTCACACACTTCTTCTCTCTCTCCCTTCATTTAATGTGGTAGGTTAGATCTTTGAGTTTTGGTGTTTGGTAAGGCTCTAAGTTTGTAGAAGTGTGTCTTCTTTAGGATTTCAAGTAATCCAAGTCTACTCCCATTCATACCACACTTCTAGGGTTTGCTCAATCAATCTCAATGTAAGTTTTCTTACTCATAAACATTCACTCATGCTCCATTACTTGCTTATTTGTGCTTTATGTGGTATTGGATGTTCAACCAAAATCTAGGGTTTGGTATGTCTTGAAGTAAATAATCGTGAAGTGAGTGTGAGGGTCCTAACATCTTGTGAGGATTTATTTAAGTAAATTAATGGATGAAATGTGGATTAGAATAAATGGCTACACTTCTAAGGGTTACTATCAAGGGCATAAAATCTTATCAGCAGTTGGAGTTAAACTATTATTGGGAACCTGTAGGTGGCTAAAGGGGTTTCAGTTTATTGTGAGAAATATGTATCGAGGATGATTATGTTATTTGTCAAGTATATGCTTGCATGAAAGTTGTTAGTCCTACTTGCTCATGGTTTATATGGGAAGTCTTATGTCTATTTCCTTGTGCACGAGGATTTAGATGGTATGCATGGTTATTGCCGTTGGGCATTTTGAGTGGACAATAGGGGGCGCAAGTCCCTTAGTTGTACACTCGGATAGATTGGATAGGCACCCTTGCCTGTAAGACCTTGAGGTGTAACCCGACGGGGTAAGCACTAGAGGCAGAGAGGGTTTGAGGATTGTGATGTCCGGCGTGGCATGGGAACTAGAACCGGGCTGGACGGTGAAATCCAATCTAGATCGCGGGTTACCCCGCTTATTATGGAAGATATTTGTGTATTATTTGTACAGGAAATTACAATGTCCCTATTGGGAGGTTTGGCATTGACCTCAATGCATTGGGAGCCGGTAACATTTAATTATTGTTCTTGTTTGCATTATAATTGGTATCGGCATAACAACCATTAGACTTCGTTCTAACACTTGTGTTCATGTTTAAATGGTTCACAGGTTCCGTTAGCGGTGCGAGTAGGATGTCTTGATCTGTCGGGATCGCGCCTAGGATTCCTCCTTGGACCGGGCATTTTTGGGAATTGAGAAAGAGCGTTTTTGAAGTCATAGTAACACCCACCCTAATCTAGTTGTTAATTGTTCTAGATTAAATAGGTTGTCATGTATATGTCTTAATTTTTCCGTTACTTCATTATAGAACTACCCCGTCTCTTTTGGGTTTTAGTCGACACGTTTACAGGTTTTGGATTCGCCTTATTTTAGGCGTTATATTGCAGAATTTTTTAGTTTTATTTTACCTTGAAATTTTAGGGTGTTACAAGTTGGTATCAGAGCTCTAGTTTAAGTGAACTAGGTATGTAGACACGATGCCTAGACTTAAGCTGAGATTATTAAGCTATGAGCTGTGAGCTTTGGGTAGAATTTCTAAGATGGGACGACCCTAGGGTCGACAGAAACTACGTCATTGAGAATTGTAAAAGTGGTAGCGAGAATTTTTATGTAGTGTATGTTCATAATTTCAATTAGCTACTGTTGTTATGAATATATGATTACGTGAACGTACTTGAATTACTATGATTATGATGATCAATGGACCATATGAGTATGTTTCTTGTGTATTTTAGTGTTGCTTATTTCCATTTCCTTACTTCTTGTGTGGCAGATCCGAAATGGTAAATACTCGGAGTCGCCCACTGAACGAGGGAGAGATGCCTGAGGATATTTCATCTAACCCGAACCCCGTGGTTCGAGTGGCAAATGTGGTTCCTCCCGGCATGCCGCCGATATTTACCGGACCAGAGAAAATCATACCTAGAGTGGAACTAGCATCCTCAAATCCGGTCATTCAGGATGCAAACCCGCAAGCTGACATGGTGGCCAGTGTTATGCAAATGGTAACATCGGCCATGGAAAAACAACAAGAACCATTCCTGAAAATGCTAGAAGATAGAGATGCCAGTCTTCGAAGGCCAGAGGTGGTGGCAGAGAACGCGGTAGCTGGCTCGGGTGGTACTGGGGGTGAGAACCATACTGATGGGGTGGTGGTGTTAGAGACGAGGCATACGGGAAAGGGTTGCTCGTATAAATCCTTCATGGGGTGTAAGCCGCCAGAGTTCGTCGGGGCCGACGATCCCGTAGCTTGTATGAAATGGTTGAAGGAAACTGAGCAGGCCTTTCGGGCTTGCGGATGTGATGAGAATCAGAAGGTAAATTTTGGTTCCCAAATGCTTCGGGGTGCGGCTTTAATATGGTGGGACGTCCACACCGCAACCATAGGGGAAGTCGTGTTAGCAAAGATGTCATGGGCCACCTTCAAGAAGAAGGTTATGGAAGAATACTGTAATGAAAACGAGATGGATCTGATCGAGGAAGAGTTCCGAGCGCTAAAGAAAGGGGATCTGACGGTGAGGGAATATACCCGTCTTTTCATGGAGAAACTGAATCTTGTGGGGCATGTGGCTCCGACCGAGAAGGAACAGATAAAGGCCTATCTGAAGGGCCTACCCGCGGACATGGGAAACCGAGTCCAAAACTCGAAAGCTACAAGCCTACGAGAGATCATGGAGGAAGCCAAAGTAATGGAAAGAGTCTACGCTACAGACAAGGAAGAGAAATCGAAGGCCGCAGAAAAGAGGAAGAGTGAAGTGCCGCCGAGTTCATTCAAGCGACCGAAGTTCCAACCGAACGTTAGAAACTTTGATGATCGCCGAGAGGCGAATTTGTGTCCCAAGTGCAAAAGCAAGCATTTTGGTCCTTGCAACTCCAACCCCCGACAAGTCGTGTGCTTCAAGTGTAATAATCTGGGTCACGCAAGTCCGCGATGTCCCATGCCGGGGACACTCTGTTTCGAATGCCAGGAGTCGGGGCACAAGAGGAGGGATTGCCCCAAGTTAAGGGGTGGAGTTAGAGAAGGAAATCCACCGGTTCAACCAAAGAGGGAAGTCGTCCCTACAGCTCAAGGGAGAGCCTTCCAAATGACCAGAGAGGAAGCGAAGGAAACCACCGACGTGGTGTCGGGTACGTTCTTACTCAACTCACTTGCTGCTAAGGTGCTATTTGATTCTGGTGCGAATTTCTCTTTCGTGTCTCTTGACTTTTGCAAAGAATTGAACATGCCCATTAGTACTCTTAGCGATGCCTTAGTAGTAGAGATAGCAAATGGGGAACAAGTGATTTTGCGCGAAGTGTTGGAAAAGTGTCAGCTAGATATTAGTGGGGAATTGTTAGTTGTGGACCTACTCCCTATGGCAATCGGGAGTTTCGATGTGGTGATCGGAATGGACTGGTTGTCTCATCACAAGGCAGAGATCTTATGTTCAAAGAAGATGATCAAATTACCGATTCCAAGCGGAGGTTTTGTTTTTGTCTATGGGGAGAAGCGCAAGGGTGAAGTGGCTCTCATTTCATCCATCAAAGCACGCAAATGTCTCTTGAAGAGTTGTCCGTCCTTCCTTGCCTATGTGCTAGATGCCAAACCGGAGAAGAAGAAGATTGAAGATGTTCAAGTCGTTAGTGAGTACCTAGACGTCTTTCCTGACGATCTTCCGGGTTTGCCACCCGACCGCCAAGTGGAGTTTCGAATCGATTTAATCCCGGGGGCAGCGCCGATTGCCCGTGCACCGTACCGTCTTGCTCCGACCGAAATGCAAGAAATGATGTCACAACTTCAGGAGTTGTCGGAGAAGGGATTCGTGAGGCCGAGTTCCTCGCCTTGGGGAGCTCCGGTACTCTTCGTCAAGAAGAAGGATGGATCGATGCGGATGTGCATCGACTATCGGGAGTTGAACAAGGTAACCGTAAAGAACAAGTATCCATTACCCCGAATCGACGATCTCTTCGATCAACTGCAAGGAGCCGAATGTTTCTCAAAGATCGACCTTCGATCGGGTTATCATCAAGTTAGAGTTCGAGAAGAAGACGTTTCCAAGACCGCCTTTAGAACCCGTTATGGTCACTACGAGTTCTTGGTTATGCCCTTCGGGCTAACCAACGCGCCAGCGGTATTCATGGATTTGATGAACCGTGTTTGCCGACCTTTCCTAGACAAGTCGGTCATAGTGTTCATCGATGATATCTTGGTGTACTCGAAGAATGATGAAGAGCATGAGCGACATCTCCGAGAAGTGTTAGAGGTGTTAAGGGACGAGAAGCTCTATGCCAAATTCTCCAAGTGTGAATTTTGGCTAAGAGAGGTTCAGTTTTTGGGTCATGTGGTGTCAAGTGAAGGAGTAAAGGTGGACCCATCAAAGATTGGGGCTATGATGAATTGGGAACCGCCAAAAAGTCCCACGGAAATCCGGAGTTTCTTGGGTCTAGCCAGTTACTATAGAAGATTCATCCAAGATTTTTCCAAGATTGCATCGCCATTGACATCTCTGACAAGGAAGAACGTGAAGTTCCTTTGGACCGAGAAGCAAGAGCAAGCCTTTCGGACCCTCCAAAGGAAATTGTGTGAAGCGCCAATCTTATCTCTACCTGAGGGGACAGAAGACTTTGAGGTCTACAGCGATGCGTCCAAAATGGGTTTGGGGTGTGTCTTAATGCAAAGAGGCAAAGTCATAGCTTACGCATCAAGGCAATTGAAAGAGCACGAAAAGAACTACCCAACCCACGACCTCGAGCTAGCGGCGGTAGTTTTCGCCTTGAAGTTATGGCGACACTACCTATACGGTATGAAATGCACCCTTTTCACCGACCACAAAAGCCTGAAGTACGTTTTCGATCAGAAAGAGTTGAATATGCGGCAAAGGAGATGGCTCGAGCTACTCAAAGATTATGACTGTGAGCTTCAATACCACCCCAGGAAAGCAAACGTGGTCGCGGACGCCTTGAGCCGAAAGGAGTATAGGTGTGGGGTTCAAGCCACCTTTGCAAGGATGGGTGTGGTCTCAAGCTTAATCGATAAAATCAAAGTAGCACAGTCGGAAGCACTTCTTGAGACCAATCTCAAAAGCGAAGTAATGGTGAAGCAACACCTCCAATTGACCGAGGATGGAAGAGGTTTGAAGTTATATCAAGGTCGAGTTTGGGTACCAAAGATTGGAGGATGTCGGGACTTATTGTTGGAAGACGCGCACAAGTCCAAGTACTCGATACATCCGGGTAGTACTAAGATGTATCGGGATTTAAATCTCAATTATTGGTGGCCAGTGATGAAACTAGACGTGGCTAGTTATGTGGAGCAATGCATAACTTGCCTACAAGTGAAGGCGGAGCACCAACGACCATACGGTAGTCTTCAATCCTTGGAAATACCGGAGTGGAAGTGGGAGCACATCACCATGGACTTTGTAACCAAGCTACCGAGGACTTTAAGGAACCACGATATCATTTGGGTAATAGTGGATCGTTTGACCAAGAGCGCGCATTTCTTGTCCATGCGGGAGACCCTACCGATGGACAAGTTGGACAAATTATACATAGATGAGGTAGTCTCGAGGCATGGAGTGCCATTTTCTATTGTGTCCGACCGAGATAGCCGATTTACATCGCACTTTTGGGATAGTTTACAGAAGGAGTTGGGCACAAGAGTTAAGTTGAGTACCGCGTATCACCCGCAGACGGATGGCCAGAGCGAGAGGACTATTCAAACTCTCGAGGACATGTTGCGGTCGTGCGTTATTGACTTCGGGGGAAGTTGGGACGCGCACCTACCACTAGTGGAATTCGCCTACAACAACAGTTATCACTCAAGTATTGGTATGGCACCATTCGAGGCATTGTACGGAAGAAAGTGTAGGACACCCGTGTGTTGGTTGGAAGCGGGTGAGAAACAATTTGCCGGACCGGAGATCGTTCAAGAAACGGCCGACAAAGTGAAGGTCAACAGAGAGCGTTAGCAAGCGGCACAAGATCGGCAAAAGAGCTACGCGGACAAAAAGAGGAGGCCAGTCGAGTTCCAAGTGGGGGAACGTGTGATGCGAAAGTATCACCATGGAAAGGATTGATAAGGTTCGGAAAGCGGGGGAAACTCAGTCCCCGTTTCCTTGGGCCTTTCACTATCCTTGAACGTATAGGCCTACAAACTGGACCTTCCGCCGGAAATGGACGGAATTCACCCCACCTTTCATGTGTGTTACTTACAGAAATGCCTAGCTGAAGAAGAGAGTGTCATCCCACTATCGAAAATTAGAGTGGATAACAATCGTTGCATAGAGGAGCCCGAATCTATCCTGGAAAGGAAGACGAAGAAGCTACGGCACAAAGAGGTGGTTATGGTGAAGGTTCAATGGAAGCATCATCGCGGGACCAACGTGACTTGGGAGTCGGAAGAAGACATGAGGAGGCGATACCCTCATTTGTTTGACTAGTTAGGATTTCGAGGACGAAATCCATTCTAAGGGGTGGAGGATTGTAACACCCCGAATTTTGGACCTCGATGGTTTAATATCTGTATTATTGGTTATTTAGAGCTCCCAAACTATTTTAATGATTTTTGGTACCGTTTGGGTTGAGTTTTTAGCGTCGAATCCAGACTGGACAGCATCGGGTGAGAGACCGGCGACTATGCCCCGCGACTGTGCCAAGGGCACTGTCGCCAGGGCAATGTCGCGCGGGGTGTACCGTAGGTGGTACATCGGCCGCGACTGTGACCCGCGACTTTGCCCAGGGCACTGTCGCCGTGGCATAGTCGCGCCCACTCAGGTTCAGACGAAGACTTTCTCATTTAATGCCATTTAATTATTGTTCTTGTTTGCATTATAATTGGTATCGGCATAACAACCATTATACTTCGTTCTAACACTTGTGTTCATGTTTAAATGGTTCACAGGTTCCGTTAGCGGTGCGAGTAGGATGTCTTGATCTGTCGGGATCGCGCCTAGGATTCCTCCTTGGACCGGCCATTTTTGGGAATTGAGAAAGAGCGTTTTTGAAGTCATAGTGACACCCACCCTAATCTAGTTGTTAATTGTTCTAGATTAAATAGGTTGTCATGTATATGTCTTAATTTTTTCGCTACTTCATTATAGAACTACCCCGTCTCTTTTGGGTTTTAGTCGACACGTTTACAGGTTTTGGATTCGCCTTATTTTAGGCGTTATATTGCAGAAATTTTTAGTTTTATTTTACCTTGAAATTTTAGGGTGTTACACTAATGTACATGTTAATAAGGGATTTAACAATCATATTAAATCAAAATAATAGAAGGGTATCGGGTTCACTGGGTTGGATTGAGTTCAAATCAATGTTTTAAAACCCGGTTTTTTGGTTGACCCGGTGTGGTGACCGGGTCACGGTTCAACCAGTTCAACCACCGGGTCAACCAAATACATTAAAGAAACACACATAAACATAAGTTTTTCATAAATACATTAAAAAAAGCCAAATACATTAAAAAAACCGGTTCAACCACCCGGTTCAACCGGTTTTTTGATAAAACCGGTCGGTTTACTCCGGGCCATAAATTGCCATAAACCCAGTCGCAATTGACCCACCCTCTTCCCCGGGTCCCGGGTCGACCCGATTTTTAAAACATTGGTTCAAATAACCCTAACCCAATACCAATGGTTTGAAGATTTTACAACTCGATTATGTATCGGGTGGCTTCGAGTTGGGTTATTTTGATTGGGTTGGTTAGATTATTGTGCACCCCTAAAACAAAAAGACAATTTTCTTCTTATTTCTTATCTCGTTCAGTTCCACATACTAGGGGTGCGTAGAAAGTAGAAAGTCATCCGATCCAATTAAACACATCCAATCAGAACCAAGAGACCATGTTTGGATTAGATTGGATCCAAATTTTCAGCATACAAATGGATTGGTCGGTTATTGGATGATATTCCAGAATCCAATAACAATGAATCGATCCATTCCAATTATATATCAATTAATAAATAAGTATAATTAAGGGGGCATTTACTAAACACTTACCCTGTAAGCACTTACCAAGTCATTTACCTTACCAGACAAACATGACAAGGGTCGAGAATCTTACTCGGTAAGAGTAATGATAAGAATAGAGAGTCTTATCCACCCAATAAGTGAGGGTGGATACTTTTACTCGATAAGCACTTATTGGGTAAATTATTGCATACAATACCGTTTTGATGGACTATAATCTTACCCGGTAAAGTAAGATAAAGTGTTGATTTTCTTACCGATAAATGTTTGGGTAAACGACCCCTAATTGTATCTAATAACATTGTTTTTAGATGATATTTGTATGTAGTGTTTTTTAAGAACTTCAGAAATATATGAATAATGGAAGATTAATTGCTTGAAAACTGGATCAAGATATTGATAGATATAATGGATAACCGATAATAATATCCAATTGATGAAACTGATTGAATCCAATGTTAATTGATTTATAACATATTACTCTATATTGTAACAACCCACACATTCAAACATACCAAAACTACCAACTTTCAATGATAATGCCCAAACGGGCCCCACAGTAACGAGTCAAGCATACGAGTTACAAGCTAAGGTTTGCGGAATAAACCGAATTACAGCTGAGAAATTTAAAGCTTAAGACTAGATGGGAATGTCTAACAAAATCTAACAAAAACATAAGTCTCCTCTAGCGTAAGTTCCGAGCTCACATCCTGCTCTTGCCCTTACTCGAGCCCTCAACTACTTGCTTACCTGAAAAGGTTTTAGTTTGCAAAGCGAGGGTTAGACCATAAGGTCTAGTAGGATCCCTCTAATCACATCACGCCACACGTAAAACCAGAAAAGGGTTTATAAGCATTTACAAACGAGCGTACTTAAATCAAGATCTTTATGCGCACAACTTATATGGTTGGCTTCACACACACACACACACTTGTGACAACGTGTTAGGGCATACACCCTTCCTTAAGTTAAATATATGAAACGATTCATATATTCAGTATGGGTCACAGTCCCCATATGCACATTATACAATTATCGTATACTCATACCCCACGAGACTTTCCTGTAAGAACAACACTCAAAATTATGCATATTATAAATGACATAATAACAAGTATGGTAATTCACAGTGCGTATAATTACGCGTTAACAAATATTAAGAGAAACTCACATGCCATCCACGCTAAGATTTGAACTAATTATCCTCAACCAAACACCTAAAATACAATCCACGTACGAGATAAGTCACTCGATTATCTCACATAGGTCAAATCCCCCAAAATCTCGAGACTCTCTAACAACACTCGGGGTCTCACTCGACGAACTAGCGGGACACGGGGTAGGCAAAAGTTCCAAAAATTCGACTATTGGGTACCCGAGTCCGGGCTCTGGGCCACGACGGGGTTCCATCTTGACCGGGATCGGCCTTACCCGGATTTCCTGCCCCATCCGGATTTCGGCCTTATCGGGTCCTCCCCCAAAATCCGGTACTCACGGACCGATTTTCCAACCAAATCCCGGTTGGTCTGGGTTTCAACCCCAAACCCCGGTCTCCATGCCGGGTTCTCCTTCAAATTCCTGGTGGCCACGCCCCCAATCCCAGTTGAATCGGGTTTCCAATATCCTGCACGAAATCCGGTTGTGTCCGGATCCAGTCATACCCGGGACCCTGGGTTTCCCTCCTCAAGCGGCCCGGTCACTCCCGGTTCCTCGATACCAGGTTTATACATTCCCGGTCCCCAAACTAGTCCGGGTTTTAACCCAAAACAAATCCGGTACTGGCGATAATCGGGGGTATCTACACAAGAGTTCCAGATGCAGTCCCCAAAATCAATCTTAGTCAACACCCATAATCCCAATCCTGATTTGTTTTCAAATCAACAAATGATAGGAACTACACTCTTAATCCTATCTATCACTGATAAGCTAGTACTCATCGAACCATGATCAAACCCACAAAGTTTAGGTTAGATTTATTAAAGCTACCAAAATCAAACCAAAAACTCTAAAGACTTAGAGGAATACAAGAAGATATACTCACCTTGATGGAGATTAAGCACCACCCTCTGATTGTCTTCCAAATCCAATTTTCTTGAAGAATTTCTTGCAAGGTTTTCCTCCACAATTCTCCCTAGCCGCCAACACTGATAAAGAGTGAATAAGGGTTTGTAGGGTTTTTAATCATCTTTCCCTTAATTATACCAAAGCCCTCAAAGCTTCCATCACCACACCACACCCACCGAACTTTGTTTATTTACAAGTAAACACGGTTATTACATATATACACCGGATTTCAACTGATAAACCCCCTAATACATAACAATTACCACACACCCTAAATGGTTTATAGTTAGCATTTTATAAATATTATATTTTTCAAATTTGAAAGTTTTAATAGTTGTAGTTAAATATTTTATATATAATCGACACCAAATAATTAATTAAATAAGTAATCGACAAAAATCCAAAATAGATACAAAACGCAATCATATTTTGATATTTAAAGAAAAGATTTCATTTAATTATATTGTTTTGAATTAAAAAATGAAAATGTGGTAAGGGAGGGCACCATGGAAAGGCATATATATATATATATAGATATACATCGCCATCATCCTACCAATCAAACCCCAAAGGGTTTTGAGTTAATTACTTCATCATTATCATCAACTATATTTAAATAATATATGATCTTAGCGTTACGTGCGACATAATTACAAAATCACAGCTAGATAGAGAGAGAAAGAGAGAAACGCTCTGAGTTCTAGAGAGAGAAAGAGAGATGAGTCGTGTGCATCCTCCTTTTTGTCATGGACTTTTTATTTAAATCATCAAATTTTTTTTTTTAATTCTGTTCCTTACTTTATGTATGTGATGTTGATGTGATGTTCTTCGATTATTGTATGATTTTTTCTTGCATTTCCGATGAACCTATAGTTTTCCGTTCATGTGAAATCGGTTAATCGTAATCGGCGTTGACGACGGTGGAACGGATTTGTATCGATATGAGTTCAGTTAATAACAGCGTTGAGACGGTAAACGCTGCCGCGACTGCTATAGTTTCAGCAGAAACTCGAGTTCAGCCGACATCTGTTCAGGTTTGTGTTCGATTTGAATCCGATTTAATGACTTCGGTATATGATTTTAATTTGGATTCGTTTTTCTACGAGTACTTGCGTTAAAATACTTAACGACTTACGCCTTGATCGTGTAAAAATCAATAGAGGCTATAAATCGTTGATTTTGGGAACATTTTGGTTTTCTATGTAACGATTCTGATCTATTAAGTGCAATGGTAGTGATGATTGGATGGAAAATTGCGTTTGATGTGTTAAAACGATTTTGTTTAATTTGGTCATATAATTGCGTGAAACTGAAGATGCTGGTTTTGTTGAAGTGAAGTTCTGACATTTGAGGTTTCCTCAAAATTTTGGATGACCTATGCATCTATTATTGATGGGCCACTTACGAAGCGCCATCGGGATAGTTTTTTAATTTTCCTGCTATTGTTCGTCAAGTTAGGTGCGACTTTGAGAGGTTAAATGCAATAAATTTAGCCTGGACCATTCACGTTAT
Organism: Arctium minus; assembly: GCA_954870635.1. Taxonomy (NCBI): domain Eukaryota; kingdom Viridiplantae; phylum Streptophyta; class Magnoliopsida; order Asterales; family Asteraceae; genus Arctium; species Arctium minus. The sequence continues at coordinate 159,906,783 of OX941081.1, forward strand.
CGTTATGTTCAATTCTACTTTTTTATATTCTATGTGTATGGCTAGATTTAAGATTGTTCATACCTAATGATCACTATCTATATATGATTTGCAAATTATAAAGTTTACTTGAGAGAGGCCTGCCTGCCTGTATGAACTGATAGAGATCCAATTGAAGAAAATCAGATAGTTGTTTTGTTCTATCTGATTTCTTTGCACAGCTGGCATCACCACTCAAACTGTAGATTAATTAATGCCATACTGAATCCAATATTACAAACTATCATAATGATGCTATCCAATATTGTAACTATCATGTTTTACTTGAGGGGCTTTCCGTGGAGAGTAAGTTGAACTTTGGCATGAACATGTTATCTTCAGCAAATGACTATTGTGGTCTTTACCGAACAAGTTGAGCCAATACTTTTTGCCATGGCCATGATCTTAGCACCTTGGGTTAGCCTGAGTAACAATCCTTGAAAGAGGAAGCATGAGGGATGTCAGGGGGAACAATGGCCTACTGTAAATATAATTTATTACTAAAATGCAAGCAAGGAATTGGTATTTCTCAGTTGGCTGGTTTCTTTATTCCAGAATAGGCATAGGGAAACTTAAAACGTCTAATACAAATTGGTGAAAATGGAAGGGGGTTGTTATTTGACATAGGTTTTTAGTAAATGAAATAAATTGTGCATATAAATTTGGGCTCATCATGTCCACACCAAAGTGCATCATTCGTTGGTTAGGGTAGCTAAAGGTAGGATATAATATCTATTGCAGTGAAAGAAAGTAGCACTCCTAGAGCCATTAAGAGTTGGAGGGTAGCTAAAGGTATGTAGGATATAATATCTATTACCTGTTTGCCAAAATTCTCATATAGTTTAATTTCTGCTGGAGATTTGCTACCATTCCTAAAATATATAGATCCATCAAGATTAGTTATGTATGTGAAATGGGATTAGGTCATTCACATGGGTACCCGAGTACTTGGTATTAGCCTCTAGTTGATGCGAAGCTTGAACATAAATTAAACATTAACCTCTAAAGTAATGCTTTCTGTTGGCTCCCTTTTGTGCCAACAATTTATTGTTCCCAAAGTCCTAATGCTAGATACTTAACCTCCCACCACCATAACTTTGAAAATTGACACCAACATCATGACATTTGTACTTCTTACCTCTGGAAACCAGTCTCTAGTTTTCTCTGCTGCCTACTCTATTTAGGAAATGGTAACTGAAAATTAATCATTATTGAATTTCATTTGTAAATTGGTGTCTTTTATAGCTACTGATGTTTCCAGTTTAATGAGATCTATTGGTTCTATGATCTCTTGATAAATTATTTACATTGCTTATCATATATTTGTCTTCAGAAGAGAAGATGGGGCAGCTGTTGGAGTCTATATTGGTGTTTTGGGTCTTACAAGCAAAGCAAACAAATTAGTCATGCCCTTTTGGTTCCTGAGTCAACAGCACCTGGACCGGCAGCACCCACGACCCAAAATATGAACAACTCTAACACTGTAGTATTTCCCTTTATTGCTCCGCCTTCCTCTCCTGCATCTTTTCTCCAATCAGATCCTCCCTCCGCCTCTTATTCACCAGTGGGGTTACTCTCTTTTAAATCTCTTTCTCAAAATCCTCACTCCCAAGGAGTTGCCTCTTCTATTTTCACTGTGGGTCCTTATGCGTATGAAACCCAGTTAGTTTCACCCCCTGTTTTTTCTACTTACACTACTGAACCATCTACTGCTAATTTTACTCCCCCTCCTGAATCAGTGCAAATTACCACACCTTCATCTCCTGAAGTACCATTTGCTCAGCTTTTGACATCATCTCTTGCCCGTGCTCGCAGACATAGTATGGGGTCTAACCAGAAGTTTCCACTATCACAGTATGAATTCCAGCCTTACACAGGAAGCCCAGGTGGCGGTCTCATGTCTCCAGGTTCCACAATTCCAAATTCTGGCACATCTTCTCCTTTTGGGGATAGACAACACCGTGTTCTCAAATTACGCGTGGGCGAGGATCAAAAATTCCTTGGTTACGAGTATTTCTCAACTCGTAAGTGGGGTTCAAGATTGGGTTCTGGATCTGCAACACCAAATGGTGTGGTTTCAACATTAGATTCAGGATCAGCTACTCCATACGGTTTGAGTTCAAGAGTAGGTTCTGGATCCTTGACTCCAAATGGTTGGGGTTCAAGATTAGGTTCTGGTACTTTGACCCCAAATGGTGGGGAAATGTACCTGATGGAGAGCCAAATCTCTGAGGTGGCATCGCTTGCCAACTCAGAAACCGGTTCCCCGAAGGGAGAAACCTTAATTGATCACAGGGTTTCATTTGAGTTGACCCGTGTAGATGTTGTGAGTGGTCTAGATAACAATCTAGAATCATCTTTTAGAACTTCATTAGGACATGAGCGTGTGAATGAGGAGGGAACTACAGACAACAAAACGATTCTAAAGAAGACGGAGAGTCTGTGTGAATATTGTATCAGAAGGAAAAACTCGAGTGAAATACCATTAGGTGAGGAAAAACAATGTTACTGTAAACGACAATCTATGAGCCGGGATTTCAATTTCGACAACACGAATGGGGGAGTTGTTGAAGGGAAGCCTGGCATTGGGTGCGAGTGGTGGACAAGAGAGAAAACCGTTGGTGTGGAGTTGGGGTCCCAAAACAACTGGACTTTCTTCCCAATGTTGCAGCCATCCGTTAAGCCAAGCTGAGGCTAATTACTCCGCAGTAAGAGGTACAGAAATCTGATTGTTTGAATCAGTATGCCACCAAAGGTAATTCAAACCGATCTGCAGGTGATAATTTTGGTTTTTATTTCGGATGTCCTCTTTGATATATATATATATATGTAGATTTGTTGTGAGTTAGTCCATTTTTACATGTATTATGGATTGAAAACAGAAAGATTTAAATCTGTTAATGGTAATAGAAAGATGAAACCAACACTTTTAGAGATGTTTCATTGATTTTTTCATGAGTTGACTAGTTTTTTGAGGTCATCTCATCTGGGGTTAATGGAAATTAGTATTGAATGTGGGGATGTAAGGTGTGATGAGTCTATGGACCAAAACAATTCCATTATTCACGTCTTTTCTTGGTCTTAGATCCAGTTGGCATGACTTTTTTTTTTTTTTTTTTTTATCTTATTCCGTGGCTTATTGTGTGTCTCTAATGTTGACAGCACCTTGGCTTCGACACCCCCACAGTATTCAAATCCATCTACCTTTTCAGGCTGTCTTGGGCCTTACCCACTAAATGGGCTGGACACAAAGTCAGGTGTCTCATCTTCAAATATTGCAAGTTTTATCTAGAGTAAACTACGATTTTCGTCCATCTGGTTTGTTGTTTATAACATTTTCGTCTCTTGTCTTTAAAAATTGCTTTTTTTGTCCCTATGGTTTCTATTCTCATTCGCTTTTCATCCTTGAAACCAACTTTATTAAAATCCAGCCGTTAGTTTAGGTGCAATTTTGTCTTTTAAAATTATTTCTTTAATTATTAGTTATATATATATATATATAGGGTCCCCTTCATTTGCTAACCAACGCATTGGTGTTAATCGTGCTAACCAAATTTCGACCAATCAGAAGCTTTCATTTGTTTATGTTAATCGATCAATGCTATTAAATATCCAAGGGCATAATTGGAAATCTTCATTTTCGCCCATTTAAATGCATACCATATTTTAAGGAGGTTTTAAATTTGATATTTATTTAAACAATAAATGTATTAATTTAAAATTAAAGTTTGATTGGAAGTTATCTTTTTTCTTAGTTTTAGCATTGGATATATTTCTCACGTCATAGCCAATTTTACCAATTTGGTTTTTCTTTTTGTTTTACATAACCTTTGTTGAAGAATCTGCACAAATGCATATTGAAATTGCAAATATATACATGAAAGCTTAATAAATTGAACAATGCACACATGCACATAAAACAAAAAACCATTTTAAACATTTAAATTTGAAACTTAACATATAACCATATGCACATATGCAATCTTTTAAGATGCACAAATGCATATATGCACTTTCTACTCCTACAGGATACACAAATGCATCGTCTACTCTTAAAAACATGCACAAATGCATAAATGCATTTTGTAGATTGGATACTCTTAGAACAATGTACATATGAACAGAAATAGCAAAAACTTTGAACATTAACTTAAATACCTAATGATAACTACTTACCATATTATGTTTTGCACAAAACCAAATGAACACCTATTACCATAGGCTCATATGCACAACAACTATTGATTACTACTTACTATATGCTCATATACACAACTCTAAATGATCACTACTAACCATATGCACATATGCACCACTACAACACAATGCACATATGCACATATATATAATCAACAAAGGACTGAAACAATGTTAGCACAGGTTTCTTCTTGATCAACCTCAACTGCAGTATCCATTGTATTCTTGAATCTTGAAAGACCACACTTCTTGAAGATTCTCTCACTCGGTTTACGGACTGAAACAATGTTAGCACCAATGTTATTTGTGCATATAAAACCCTAAATATTTTGATTTTTACCTCTCCTTGGTTGATTCCCGCCTTCAATTTCAGCCATATCGCGCCTTTTTCCAACCACGATTTCGATAAAGGTTTCCGATTTGGTCGATAATATCTCAAAATTTGGTGTGGGATTCACGTTTGCACCTTCTTCGCAACCTTCATTCCCTCTTTTTTGCCGGAATTAGCAATCGCGAAGCAATCGGTTGTTCGTGTTTATCGATTTAGAAAAAAAACGAAGAAATCTGGTGTTGAAATCGTGTTTATCGATTAGAAGAACCCTAAACAGAGTGATTCCCTATTTTGTCGCCCCTTTTGTTTTGGTAACCCGTTTAATATCATATGGAAAGGTATTGCCTTTTTACGCTTTTACCCCTGTGCTCTTATGCATATTCAATTCCAAACGTTTTAATTCATTATTTCTAAAATTAAAATTCTAATTAATTATAAACCATTGATCTAAATAATTAATGGTCAAGATTAGTTAGCACGGTTAGCATCAATGTATTGGTTAGCAAATGAATGGGACTCTACATATATAAAGAATATCACTTAAAATAAAACTTGTTGAATGGTTAAGATTAGTTCTTTTTAACATTTTTTCTGGTTATGAGTTGATATCTCCCAAGATCTTTAACCCAACTAATCTAATCTACAAGTGCATACAAATTTGATCACATGAATGAGCAGAAATTACTTAGATTAAAGAGTAAACTACGATTTTCGTCCCTGTGGTTTATAACGATTTTCGTCCTTGATCTTCAAAACTTGCTTTTTTTCATCACTCTGGTTTACATTATGTTTCGTTCTTCATCCCTAGCACTAACATTGGTAAAGTTCAGCCGTTAGTTCAGGGGCAGTTTTGTCTTTTCCATTTTAAGTAGTTCTCTATTAAAAAGTAATTACTTCCTCCATCCCAAATTAAGTGTCTACATTACTATTTTAGTTTGTCTCAAAATAAGTGCCCACTTTCAAAAAGAAAATGTCCACTTTCCAATTCTACCCTTAATTATGTGATGGAGAAAATTTCTCTCTATAATTAAGAGTAAAATTATACTTTGGTTAATTAAAAAGTGTAATAATTACACACTCTTAAAACTGTGTGTCTTTTTCATTGTGGACATTTATTTTGGGACGGAGAGAATATATATTTATTAATGCATCACCTAGAGAAACCCCTCGTCCCCTACCTTCCGAGCTCCGACAACCCTAACCTCCTTGTAACTCAATGTCGCTTGCTCCTCATTCATAGATCTAAGCACGCCTGTTCAGTACTCTATTTAGTGTTTCTTGGTTATGATGAAAATATGATACGTTTCGGTTTTCTGATTTGTGATGACCAAAATCTGCTGCAGAGTTTGATTACATGCCTACTAGTTAGTGACCTTAATGAAGAAATAGAAAGGTTATGGTGCCAGGTTAATTATTATGCTTTCCGCTTTACAAAACCATTGCAGAATCTCGGTCAAAAGCTAGCAATGATAATGAGGAAGATAGTAAATCGTTGTTCATTTAAGGTTCCTCTCTTAGTTGCTATTTCTCTTGTGGTGGTTGTTTTCTTTCATCTTCTTTTGGAAAGATCAATTTCATAATAATTGGTTAAATGTAATTGTTGATGCCTAGAGTAAACGGCGGTAAATCTCCAAAAAGCAGACTTGAAAGCCTTAGAAAATCTCCAAAAAAGTTAATGGAGCTTTTTAAAAATTGGAAATTCAACTTGAACTTTATATATATATATATATATACTAGTTTTGTGCTCGCGCAATGCGGCGGGATGTACAACTTCATTGTAAACAGAGAAAACACATTTGAACATAGGTGCCGTTTGTTTTTTTAAGAAGTCTAAAGTCTGAAGTCTTATTTTAGTTATGATTAATAAGAGATGATGTGTAAAAAGGTCTGAATGATTCAGACTTAAGAGTCATTAAAAGTTTTTTTTTAAAAACAAACAACCCCATAATAACGTACGGGATGTTTGCTACTTTAGTTCAGACTTGGTGCAAAATTAACTTGGTTGTTTGGTAATATTTTAAACGTATAGTCTAACTGATAAAAAGAACTTAGAGGGTCGTTTACCAAACGCTTACACGGTAAGTGTTTAACGGGTCAATTTACTTTATCGTATGAAAATGATAAAAACTGAAAATCTTATCCGATAAGAGCGATAACAAGGACCAAGAGTCTTATCCAATAAATGAGGGCAACAACTCTTTCTTACCCGGTTAGCATTTTATCAACTAAATTGTCGTATACAATGTCATATTGATGGGCTAAAATCTTACATGTGGTGAATGAACTAATTGTTTGGTTTAATACAACTTTTGAGACTCTAAATTAGATTTTGCAAATAGGATGAGACTCTAAATTAGATTTTGGTTTAATACAACTTTTGAATGTTTATTCTCATTTTCCATCATCTTGAAAGAGGATCCTAGTTAGTTTTGTTTGAAATACTTAGGTTGTCCATCTAAACACATTATACATCCTTTTTACCAAAACAATTCATATATTTTTACAATTCAATTGATAACATATGCATTTGCTACGAGGGTCTTTTCTGTTTTGTTGTAACTACTACAATTTAAACATGGATTCATACATTAAAAATAAAACAAAATGTTATAAAGGAACCAAGAAATAGTATATACAAACATGGATTTATTATTTTGTATCATAACATTTTGAAACCCAATATTAACTTGCAACTTTCGTCTATGTGCATAAATCATTGCTTGGCTGCTCAACTGGTAGGTGTACTTCACCGGAAAAAAAATGTTGTGATGTAGCCCTACATAAAACAGAATAAAGATTTTAATGACACAATGATATGTTGCAATTTGAAATTTTTTATATTTTATGACAAGAGTCGAGAGTTTTACTTGTGCTAAGTGAGAATGACGACTCTTACTCGGCACTTACCGGATGGAAAATGCTTACCAACAATCCACTTTGGTGGATAAAAATGTTACCAAATAAGGTAAGGGTGGTGGCTCTTGTTGGTAAAGACTTGTTTCGTTTGGTAAATGCCCCCTTAGTGAACCAAGGATCGTTATAAGTTACAACCAAAGCTAGGATAGTCGAAATATGATATACGCATTTCCAAGTCAATTCCTTAAACTTTCATACCTTTTTGTTCCTTTCATCTGTCTCAATATCCTGCCCATTGTTAGATATTAACCACCTTCACACACCCTGCAACATGTAACTTGATTATAAATCAATTCATTTTTCATATATAACCGAGATTGGTGTTCTAGATATTAAATAATAGATATCAATTGCGTAAGCATATTAAAATAATAGAAAATCTAAAGTACTTCAACAACCTTCACCTCTTTTACTGGCTATTGCTTCCAAACTTGTCATCATCTCTATCCAAAAATATCTATAACATTTGTTTCTTCAAAACTCTTACTTGATCTATCTAAGCATTCACATTACACATACATGTTCGTGAGAATATACCCACAATTCCAATAAAATGGGGGTATGAGTGAACTTCTTACATGTTTATATGTCGCATAAGGATCAAAATGGGGAGAACTGGCTGCTATCTGGGATGCTTGATGCTAGCTTCTGGAAGTCCATGATCTGGTTCATGGGTTCATATAAACCTTAAAGGAAAATTATTCTGGAAATTCAGTTCCTGCCTGATGACAGCAACATTTGAGGCATTCCCATAGTTTAATGCCTCTTAAAGAACCTTGAGGGAAAACAAAAAAAAATTCAGGCATTCCCACAATTCATTCGGTAATTATCAGCCATAAACATTCTAAAACCAACTTATAAATATAACCCTTAAAGAGAATCAACAAATTAGCAAAACCCTTCATCATTTTCAAATGAAAAGGAAAAATACTTGCATATAATAGTTGATTCTTAAAGACATCAATTTTCAGTTGAGATGAAGGATGTATATATTTAGTTGTGGCCGTATAACTTTCCCTAAAAATCACTCCAATTAATCTTGACCGATGCTCCCCCCTTAAATCTTATATATAAGTCATATTATATTTTGTTAAGCTTTCGGTTTTACTTCAAGATAAAATCCAAGAACCTTCCTTGTACCTCCTTTTCAAGTTTGTTTCCCCCGTTTCTTATGAGAGAAAACTTCACAAATAAATTCTTGACAGCACAAGAATCAAATAGATAAACACCAAAAACCTGCAAAATGGTCAATGTAGACTTACTCTATATTCTTTTGCAAAATGAACAACACAATGAATGTAGCCTTACTCTATATTCTTTTCAAAATCAACAATGAACAACACAATATGTAGCCTTACTCTAGATTCTTTTGCAAAATGAACCGTGAAATCCTGCATTTTCTTGAAAGAAAGACCAGTTGGTGTTAAAAAAATTTATATTTACTTATAGCATATTGAAAATTGAACTATGAGTGAACTGTGAAACCTTTTAGTAGCTAACTCCAGATTTTTTTAACAGATCCACATTGCAAATCAACAGAAACTCTTCGGCAAAGAGGGAAGAGCCTTTTGATACCATGAGAACTCAATAGAAAATCAACAGAAAATCTTCGATAATGTTTTTAACATGTGAATGTTATGAATGTTACTCAAAGAAGCAACCCAAAGAAGCAATTGGTTAGAACACCATGTAGCAATCGAACCCAAATCAAAGAACAGACTTTAAAGAAAGAAGCAATCTAACCTGAGACCGTGTATCGATTGAGAGAACCAGTCGTGAAAGAGAACCCAACCCTGAGAAACTTGTGAAGAAACGCCTGAAATCGAAATCGAACCCAAAATCGAAGGTGAGGAGGAGAAATCTAAGGTGAAGAACCACAGAAACCAAAATCGAAGTAGAAGACCACAGAAAGCAAAACCTAAGATGAAGCAGAAACCAAAATCGAACCCAAAATCGAAAGTGAGGAGTATAAATCAAACCTGATATGAATTGAAGAACAATTGCAAAGAGAGTATGAACTGTTTTGAACAATTGCAAAGAGGGTATAAAAAGCAGCAATATTTCGTCTCGGAGGATGAAGCGTCGGTTGGAGGAGCGTGCAAAGAGATAGGTTGCATTTAAACTCTGATCTTGGGGGAGGGGAGAAGACGAATAGGTTGGAAATTAAACGATGAGAGTAGCATTAGTGGTGTTGTACACTTTGCTTTATAAACTTGTAAAGTTGAAATTTAATTAATTATACAATAAGAAGTAGTACATAAAGCTTAAAATGTTGTAATTAAGAAAAACAACCCAAATGCTTTATAAAGTAGTATATATATATATATATATATAAAATAAAGATCTTTGTGGATGAATGTATTAGTGGATGAGGTGGAGTCCTACAACGCATTCTCAAGGTCTTGTATGAAATAATGAAATCAAAGGTTGTATCAAAAAGTAGGGGTGCTTAAAAAACCGATCAATCCAACTCGACCAACCCGAAAGAAAATCAATCCAAGATAACCGGACATATAATCGATATAAAAATAGGACAACTGATTCTATTGAGTTGATGTTGGGTTAGGTTCAAAGTAATCCGACCAACCCGATAAACGTTTTAGCGACTTCTCTAAAATTATTTATATTTCTCTTAAATATGTATAAGTTACCAAAAATAACTCGACAATAACGAGCAATGTAACTCATAAGAGGACATTATTGGGAAATTATATGTAATACCTATAAATATTTGATAAACTTGTATATTTTTTTGAATAATGGATCGTAAGTCAAAGAAAATTTTCCTTATCATGTTTTCAATATTATTTTTACTTTGTTTAAACACAAACCGACCAACCCGAACGGGTTGAGTTGGGTTGCACTTTTGTTTGGGTTGGGTTGAAAATTTCCAAATGCCCAACATTGGGTTGGGTTGTTGAAATATCTTCAACCCGATCAACCCGTGAGCGCCCTAATAAAAAGGATATGCATGGAAGTTGTATCAGCACTTTAAAGTCAATATCTGCAGTCAACAATTGAGGCTTTTATAAACAGTATGCATCATGAATTTGCAAGTGACAAAACCCATGACAAGTATCGCCTTAGCTTCTGTTTGTTTACACATATTTATGGTCGGGCGACTTTCATGATATACACAATAGAATAGCATTAAATCTGTATTTTATCTTCATCGATTTCTTTGTTTCCAAGCTTTGTAACATCAATTGATTATAATGGACTTTTCGGTGGTCTCCTCCATCCATGTTTTTTTCCGTTTCGTGTTTTCCACGTAAATTGGGTGTCGTTTTCTCCCTTATTTATTTCCTTCATGTTTCGATATTTGTTTGTGGCAATGTTTTAAAACCCGGTTTTTTGGTTGACCCGGTGTGGTGACCGGGTCACGGTTCAACCACCGGGTCAACCAAATACATTAAAAAAACACACATAACTGACATAAGCATAAGTTTTTCATCAATCCAAATACATCAACCGGTTCAACCGTTTTTTTTTTATAAAACCGGCCGGTTCACTCTGGGCCATAAATTGTCATAAATCCGGTCGCAATTGACTCGCCCTCTTCCCTGGATCCCAGTTTAACCGGATCGACCCAGTTTTTAAAACATTGGTTTGTGGTTGATTATTGTTTATGGATTAATATGGTTTCTTCATATTTTTTGCTTCTGTACTCTCTAGAAAAAGACATCGACTACCTCTCCCAACAAAATTAGAGATTAGCATTAAATCTGTAACTTCGGTCTTCATCGATTTCTCCGTTATTGTAACATCGTCGATTATAGTGGACTTCTCGGTGGCCTCCTCCGCCCATGGTTTTTCACTTTTCCACGTAAATTTGGTGCCGTTTATATTTTTTTGTAGTTGATTATCATCTCTGTTGAGATTCGAGTTTATCGTTTCCATATACAAACTCGTTTGAGTTTATTTTTGGATCTTTGGTTGATTTCGAACAAGTTTCTACTCGTTTCGATCTCGTTTTGTGGAGTTTGATCGAGTGTGGTGTGATCGAAATTTGCAACAAGTTATGGTTGATTTTGATTTTGAAGGTGAAGGAAGTCATAGACAATTGGAATATGGGGTGAGGTGATGGAAGTGATCGAGGATTGAAATCACGGGGTGAGGTGAAATCTCGATTAAGTTTTAGGTGGATGTTTGAAGGATTGGAGAAGAAGACTGGGGTCGGGTCGATGAGTTGGGGGTTGTAACTCTTTATACCATATATATATATGTATGTGCGAGTGTTTGTGTTTGTACATATGTATCATATATGAAACATACGGACATGGACATGTTTTGTTTCACATATGAAATAGATATAATCGTTTTACATATGAAGTTGGTTCTCATGACTTTCAACATTTTCTAGTGTAATTTAATTTGTTCACATTCTCTCTCCTCTCTCTCACACACACATATATAATGTTAAACACTTAGTGCCCATTTTATTAGAGGAAGTGTGTAAAATAGTTGTTACTCTCTTTTAAAAAGAAAGTAATATAGTTTTATTCACTTATTCCTGTTTAGAGAAAGCATGATGAACATTTCTAATACGACATAGAAAAAGTAGCAAATATACCATAACGAGTGTAGATGGAAAATATTTGAATTTTCTTTTAGGCAATCCATTGTTTAGGTATTGAAATGACTTTGGACTATAAATAAATCATATATATGTTTTATTTTTTAAAAAGAAAAAGAAAATGTTATTGAGTTTTAAATGTATGTTGGAATTAGGAAGGCATTAAAAGCAATTGGTGGGCTGATACGATCTATTTCGAGATGATCAATCTCCACAGAATAATATTTATAGCAACTAAAAAGAAAGAAAAAGCTACTAAAAGATAATGCTACCACTAGCCTACGAATCAGGAAAACATGCATGCTAATAACTAGCTAAAATTAAAGACATCCCATGACTTATTCCACACCTTCTAGCTTTGTTAACCGTCTCCAAGACCGGGTCTTGAAGATCCGTTTTGTTGTGGAACCCGATTCTTCTAGTCACGGTAACGGGCGGGTCGAACAATCGTCCTTCTAGGCCTGGGTATCGGCCCAACTTCTGTCAACTCCTCTTCATCAACTGGACTCGTATCAATACCTTCGGGTGGGACAACAGCCTTGTCCGCAAGGCTGGAAGTAGGAGACGACAAACTAGCGGTAAGACACACACGGTCTTCCCAAGTGGCTTCGGCAAGATCAAAACCCTCCCAGTGCACTAGAACTTGTTGAATCGGGTGTCCGTCACGATGGATAACTCGCTCATCCAAAATAGCAAGAGGGCGACACACCGGTAGATCCTCATCATTAGTGAGTGGCAAGGTACCCGGGCCAGATGGGGGATCTCCATAGTACGGTTTTAGAAGCGAAACATGAAAGACGGGATGGATTCTGGATCCGGATGGTAAATCCAAACGGTAGGCAACACGACCAACTCGCGAGATGACTTGGAATGGTCCGTAAAAACGACGTGCCAGTTTCATGGAATAGCGTCGTTGGACAGTAAGCTGCCTATAGAGCTGAATGCGGAGGAAAACCCAATCTCCAATGGCAAATTCTTTGTCGGTCCGGTGTTGATTGGCATGGTCCCGCATACGTTGGCGGGCACGAAGCAGGGAAGCCTTCAAGGAAGAAAGAATACGTTGATGTTCGGCCAATGTCTCGTTAATGGACGAGACAGAAGATGTACCAAGTATGTAGGATGGAATTGTCGGTGGGGGTCGTCCATAAAGGGCATGGAATGGAGTCATATTGGTAGCACTATGGTGACTAGTGTTGTACCAATATTCCGCAAGGTAGAGGTAGCGGCTCCAAAGCTTGGGTTCTTCCCCGACAACACATCGTAAATAGCTTTCGAGGCACCGGTTCACGACCTTCGTTTGTCCATCCGTCTGAGGGTGGTAGGCGCTAGAGTGAAGCAAACGAGTGCCCAACCGAGCAAAAAGATCCTTCCAAAAGTGGCTAAGAAAGACGGGGTCACGATCCGATACGATCGATTTGGGAAGTCCATGAAGACGGTAAATCTGCGTCAAAAACAATCGAACCAAACTGACCACTGTGTAGTGAGACGGTAAGGGGAGGAAGTGAGCAAACTTGGTAAGACGATCGACGATAACCCAAATTGCCGTCTTTCCGTCAGAGAGCGGAAGACCCGTGATGAAGTCCATGGACAAGTCATCCCAAATGCGACCTGGAATTGGTAACGGTTGCAAAAGCCCATAAGGTTTGTGTGTGGGTGACTTAACTTGTTGACATGTGGAGCAAGAACGAATGAAGGTAGTCACATCCCGTCGCATATGTTCCCAATAAAATGAAGCAGCAAGACGGATGAACGTAGCGTGGATGCCAGAATGTCCACCCGTGGGTGTAGTGTGAAACTCGCTGATAAGCTTCCGTCGGAGCTCAGTATTAGGCGGAATCATAATTCGGCCACAAAAGTAGACGAGACCATCATGTATTCGGAAGTCCGGGAATGAGTTAGGTTCCGTCAGAACCTGCTGTAGAAAAGTGGAGCCTTGGGGGTCAACTTTAAAATATTGGCGTACCTCCGCTAACCACGGAAAAACAGGCTGTGAAATAGCCATCAAAATGGCCTCCCCTTGGCGACTTAAAGCATCGGCGACACGGTTCTCGTGTCCTGGCTTATAAAAGATATCGTAGTCATACCCCATAAGTTTAGATGCCCACTTTTGTTGCTCGGGAGTTTGAATGACCTGCGTAAGAAAATGGTGTAAACTTTTTTGGTCAGTAAAAATGCGAAATGGGCGGCCAAGTAAGTATTGTCGCCATTTCTTGACTGCCTCGGTGATGGCGTAAAGCTCTCGGACATATGTAGAGGCAATCTGCATGCGAGGCCCCAATTTCTTGCAGAAAAATGCCACAGGATGATCAGATTGAGAGAGGACGGCGCCAATGCCGGTACCGGACGCATCGGTCGTAACGTCGAACCGTTGAGAAAAGTCTGGTAAGGCCAGAACGGGTAATGAAACCATAGCTTGTTTTAGCTGATGGAAAGCTGTGGTGGCTTCCGTTCCCCAAACAAACTGATTTTTTTGCAATAATTCAGTTAGGGGAGCAGCGATAAACGCATAATAACGGACGAAATGACGGTAATACCCCGTGAGGCCCAAGAACCCGCGAAGGCTTGTAACAGACTGAGGTTGAGGCCAATCGAGAATCGCAGAAATTTTGTCAGTATCGACAACCACACCTTCTGCCGATATGACATGTCCCAAATATTGAATGCGGTCTACCCCAAATACGCATTTCGAACGATTAGCAAAGTAATTATGTGCTGGAAGAGTGGCAAGGACGTGGGCGAGATGACCGAAATGAGCCTCATGAGACGAGCTATAGATCAAGATATCATCGAAAAAGACCAAAACAAAACGTCGGAGGCAATCACGGAAAAGATCATTCATGGTCGCTTCAAATGTGGAGGGAGCGTTGGTCAAGCCGAAAGGCATAACCAGAAATTCGTAGTGGCCCTCGAAAGTGCGGAAGGCTGTCTTGTGGGTATCCTCGGGGTGACACGAATTTGGTGGTATCCGGTGCGAAGATCTATTTTCGAAAAAATACGGGCACCATGTAGCTCGTCGAGAAGTTCGTCGACCGTAGGGATGGGAAACCGGTCGCGAATGGTGATGGCGTTTAAGGCGCGGTAGTCCACGCAAAACCGCCAAGAACCATCTTTTTTCGGACAAGTAACACCGGGGAGGAAAAGGGACTGGTACTAGGCTTGATAAGACCGTCGCGGAGCATGGTGGAGATAAGGTCAGACATGACCGATTTTTGGTAGTGCGGGTAGCGATACGGACGGACATTGACCGGGTCCGAACCGTGTTTCAAGGGTATA
Source organism: Arctium minus (assembly GCA_954870635.1). Classification (NCBI taxonomy): domain Eukaryota; kingdom Viridiplantae; phylum Streptophyta; class Magnoliopsida; order Asterales; family Asteraceae; genus Arctium; species Arctium minus. Next base: position 159,922,094 of record OX941081.1, read on the forward strand.
TGGTGGTCGTGAGGACGAGAGGGGGGTAAAGAAGTTGGCAACTTGAAAATAGAGTCGTACTTATCCAACAATTGTTGGAGGGCAGTATATGGCAGAGTAGAGGTGGGGGAAGAGGTGTCGTTGGTAAGGGGAGGAAGGAAGAACAAGGCAAACATGGAAGCAACAGAGTCTTTACGTAACATGGAAGAGAGGGTGCTGGGGGTGGTTGGAGTGGCAAGGGGTTCACCGGTCAGGCAAACTTGGGAGTCGTTGTGATGAAAGGAGAGTTGGGGAATGGAGAAGTCAGCGACAATCGGGCCTAACGAACTGAGCCAGTCCATACCCAAGACAAGGTCAGTACCCTCGATAGGCAAAACAAAGAAGGAGAGACAAAATTCAGTGTTGGCGAATCGGATACGGACGTTGGAGCAACGACCAGAGCAATAGATAAATGTCCCATTGCCAACCATGATGGGAAAGGAAGGGCTGGTGTCAACAGGAAGATGAAGGGCAGAAGCGATGCGAGCTTGGATGATATTATGAGTGCTTCCCGAGTCTACCAAGATGGAGACACGATGGCCGTCAATGTGTCCGTGGATGCGAAGGGATTTGGGCGATGAAAATCCCATGTAGGCAGCGGGCGAGAGGGCTAAATATTCGGGTTCGAGCGAAGGGGAAAGAAGTTGGAATGGAGTGATGTCGGAAGAGGGAAGTTCGTGGGGAGATGGATCATCGGGTAGAGGAGAAGGTATCGAATCAGTAGGATCAAACACCACAGTGTCGGACGTGGAGTCCAATAGGAGAAATTTAGGGGGATTGCAACGATGACCAGGTTGGTATTTTTCGTTGCAACGGAAACAAAGGCCAGCTGCGCGCCGCTTTTGCATCTCGTCAGGGGTGAGACGTTTGACCGGGAGGGAAACCGGTTGGCGTGGGGGTGCAGAGAGTAAGGGCGGAGAGGATGAGGACGAACGGGAATGTGGAAAAGAAGAATGTGTAGGGAAAATAACGGGGCGGTTATAGGGAAAGGATCGGGAGCGACTGGCGAGAAGTTTATCTTCGATAAGTTTTGCCAAACCGATGGCTTGGTTTAGAGTACGAGGATTATGGAGAGATAATTCGGCTTAAATGTCGCGACGGAGGCCGGATATGAAACAGTTTAAGGAGGCTTCAACAGAGAGACCCACAACACAGTTGCTCAAGCGTTCAAATTCGGCTTGATAAGAGGCGACAGTGGAAGTTTGACGCAATTTGAAAAGGGTAGCTTGATGATTTTCGTATGTGGATGGGCCGAAACGAAGTTCTAGGGCCCGAGCGAATTCGTCCCATGTGGTGAGGAGGCGATTGTTGTGAAGGTACTTATACCAACTGAGCGCTTCGCCTTGAAGATAGAAAGCGGCAAGAGAAATGCGTTGTTCGAGTGGAATCGAGTAGTATTGGAAGTAGTGGGTGGCTTGAAAAATCCAATCAAGAGGGTTGGAACCGTCAAAGTTGGGGAGATGGATTTTCGGTGGTTTAAGGGTAGAGCGATGGTCACCCAGTGGAGGAGGAGGGGGGTTATCGAACCCATCGATGGGGCGTTTCTCGAGTTTGGTCACGACAGCAGATAAAGAGGTGGTGAGGTGGTTGAGTTTGTTAATGGAAGCAGGTTGATTAGCGAGGAGTTTGGTTAACTCGGATTGGCCGGAAAGTAACTTAGAGAGGATGTCTGCCATGGTAGCCATGGATTCTTCGAGAGAGGGTGGATCGCGTTTAGGAGGCATGAGGAGAATGAAAGCACCAATTGATACGATCTATTTCGAGATGATCAATCTCCACAGAATAAGATCAAGAAGAGAGAGTTTTGAGGCAATTTTCTGATCATCTCTTTTCCAAACTCAGTCGTACAATATTTATAGCAACTAAAAAGAAAGAAAAAGCTACTAAAAGATAATGCTACCACTAGCCTACGAATCAGGAAAACATGCATGCTAATAACTAGCTAAAATTAAAGACATCCCATGACTTATTCCACACCTTCTAGCTTTGTTAACCGGGTCTTGAAGATCCGTTTTGTTGTGGAACCCGATCCTTCTAGTCACGGTAACGGGCGGGTCGAACAATCGTCCTTCTAGGCCTGGGTATCGGCCCAACTTCTGTCAACTCCTCTGCATCAACTGGACTCGTATCAAGGGCATTTGTTTGTGTTGGAAGCTTTGCAGGATTGATTAAGACATGAGACTATCAAAGAACAATGGATCCTATGTTGGAATTATTATTATTATTATTGGCATTGCATCAACAAATTTAACATCCTTTATTTTATGATCTATAAAACAAAAAACTTCATAAAATATCCATGAAAATTGCTTTTGGATTTACTAGGTAACCTAAAAGAATATCAAAGTTATTTGTAATGTCCTTTTTACATGAGACGAGTTCAAACAATATCACCAATTTAATAAAAATGCAAGAAAATCTATACCACACGTAATATTGTAGTCCATCACATTTGGTATACATGTGCTAAAATCAAGACGCGTGCAACCTTTAGCGTGACGTAAGTCACAAACTAATTAAGTCACCCGTTACCCGTACACCACCAAGTCTTCTTACATGTATTATCAAATGTGATATGCAAATTCTTACTTTTCTTAAAATGATGGTGTTATCGTTTGAACTCACTCCTTTTTTATAGTGTAGCTTGTTTTGGTTCAAGTAATTGGTTGTTTTACTTGATAATTTGAAAGAAAAGAAATGATCATTAGTTCATTACAAAGATTGCAATATTGATATTAGAATGAAACTATTAATGTTGTTAGTAATTTTGTTATTGTTTAAAATAGTAGATATCAGCATGAGAAAGGTTAACAAGTAAATATTTATATGTTTCATAATTTGTGAATATTATCGGTTATGGGTTGGGTTCAGGTGAGAATGAAAGTTATGGTGACAAGGGTAAGAATGAAACTCCACCATTGGATGCACATTAGGATGAGATGCACAAAGATTCAATGAAACGAGATGCACCGGATCAATCCATGTATCAAGCACGATTCATGGTTGGTTTGAGATTAAGAGTGATTAATGGTCTAGATCTCTTCTTATTTTCTCATCTTAACTCTTCTTCTCACATGATCCTCCATCTATCAGTTATCCTGTTAATTAAAAACCCAGTAAAAAATTTCTTATATTAATATAACCTACTAATACTAAATTATTATAAATTATAATACTAATGTAATTGTAATATTACTTAGTAGTATTAATAGTAAGGTTATTGTTACCGTGAACAATAATAATAACAATTAGGGTTAAATGTAAGAAATAGCAAGTTACTTTTACAAATTTCTTTATTATTGCATTATCCTTCACTTTTTCTTATTATAGCTATGTATTTTTAAATTAGTTTTTATTAAGACATTGTACTTTGAAAATTTATCCATTAGACTATGAGCGTTGGGTTCCGATGAAAAGTTAATGTTAATGTGAGAAGCGTGAAAATGATTATCAACTGTTGGATGAGAAATAGATACACATTAGGATGAGATGTACCGAATAAATTCCCTTGTAAGCCGTAATTAATGGGAGGACATTTGATTAAAAGTGATCAACGGTTCAGATTCACTTCTCACGCTTCTCATGTTAACCTCAACTTCTCACACGATCCTTCCTAGACTATCATTAAGAGCGAGCCCTCCAATGGGATCGAAACAAAAATCAGTTAAAAAAAAGAAAAAACAATTTCAATTCACAAATCCCTCACGAACTGGATCATCGCACGAGCCGGACCGTGGCTTTTATCCTTCACTTTTTTTTCTTCCACGTGTAACAATTTTATTGGTTAAAGTTATATTTTTTTAGGATATCTAGTTAAAAAAATGACTTTAACAAAAAAAAAATTAAAAACATAACAAAATTCATGAGAGTCCAATATTGACATATTTTCATTTCACCGATCTTTCACTTCATTTCAATGTCCTCAAGATGTTATCTTCATTGTTCTACTGAAATTGAGCTGCTTTTTCAAAGGTGGTACTCGCTTTTGCATATCGTGTAGCTCCTTCTGAAGTCATCTTTGGGACCTCGACTGATTTAGCGCATCATTAACTCGTATATGATTGTAAACAGATGGTTCACTTAGAAAAAATGATGGCATAAACCTGAAATTAACATCTTATATCATCACATATGGAAGGATAGAGCAGTAGGTTTAGGGCTATTTATCATGTGGGAAGCTCAAGCTGCAACTGGACCATTTGTATTTTGGTATGATTTAGTACAGAATGAAAACTCTAAATTTAATTTTTATGTTATGATAAATTCTTTGATTTAGTACAGCATACCGGTAAAGGATTAGGTCTCAATAATCTTGATGAGATCGGGGAGAGTTTTCCTTGATCAAATGTGCGGTGAAATCCCACAACTTGTGTCCCAGTTGGGGATCGTTAGCTTGTGAGCTTGGTTCGGTTAAGTTGCAGTCTACAAAATACTTGCCACTGATTCCTTCAACTTGTGGATGCAATGCTATGTAGCATGTAGTTGCTGCTCCCTGTAAGATGAAACGATGTCATAATGTAGATTGCAAACTTTTGGGCAATTGATTAAGATGAAATGAAGTTTTCGGAATATGAATGATCACCTGATGCACGTTTTTAAGCACGTATTTACCAAAGATGTTGGCTAGACCTGCATCAATATCCACAAACAACTCTATTGTAACCAAACCAAACCAACCACAACACACTATTGTACTTGGCATGAAACTGTATGGCAATTCTGTTATACCTTGAGGGTTAGCAATTAGTAATATGAGTAAACAAAGTACAAGTAGTTAATGCCCAAAGGGTACAAGTTGGTAATGCAGGGGTCTAAGTATTAATAGGCGTATGAAGGTCTAGAAGAGGGCGTTCTGTTTTGTAAACCTTTGGACGTGAGTCTATGGAGAGACTGGCCTCTCGAAAGCCAGAAACCTAACTGTAACCCTTCAATTTTCCCCATTAATCATTAGATTTCTTTTGCAATTCCACCCTATTTGCTTCGGTTTACATCAAATTCACTCAAATGGAATCTCCAAGTTTTAATCTTATTCTTTTTCCTCCGGACAGATTCTCCAAACCTTTCTCCAAAATGGAGAAAGTAGAAGAAATATGATAAATCTCCAAATTTGGAGAATTTTCCGAAATCTATACTATATTATAAAGACGGAATAAAAAACTCTTAATTACTACTTATAAAACATAAGGTACTGCCATTTTATGCATACATTTCAAAAATCTCTTAATTCACAACTTAGTATGCATAAGGTACAAATCATTTGAAAAAAATTCAAACTTTACTTTTTCACTACCTTCCATATTCAAGTTTTTCCCCTTCCATTTAGGGTTTCTCCAAAAGAAGAAAAGTTATTTACTTGCTCAAATTAACATATTTCTTTAATTATAATAATACATGTATTTTCTTCATGTATACAAGTTTTTAAAGCCTTTTGAATTCTATAAAACTAACTAATAATGAACCTATATATACGTTTAGATACAAAATAATATTATCCAACATTATATTTGTTATTTTTACCTATTCTATATTTCAGTATTTTGAAAAAATATTATCATTCGTTTCGTTAGATATCGTTGATTAATACATGTTTTTAAAATTCAAATATACATTTAACGATTACTTTAATATAATTTCTTAATGCTTCACGATTAAAAAAACTCAAGTTATGCGTTTATCACTACTAATGCCACATAAATTATAAATATATGATTTACAATTGCTCACCCCGATGCATTGCACGGGTACACTGCAAGTTAAATGTTGAAAAGAGAGAAATATGTTTTTATTGTTATCACCAAGTCGAATATATTCTCATTTCATATAATATTTATTTGGAAGTTTCTTTGAATATTAAATCTATTGAATATTTTGAGAATATAATTTATGTTGAAATCTCCAAAATGGATCATGCAACTTCTAGAAATGGAAACAAGCATCAAGAGTGAGAGGTCACCGCTAAAAAAGCTGTGATGGCGGAAGATGTTGGTCGCAATTGCCCCTGGATGAACTGAGTTTGCGGTTATCTCTGCTCCATCCTCCTGTTTGTGAAACCTTCATCATTATTATTATCACTATTGGTACGACAATGCTTATGTGGTATACGCCGATCATCATTGTTTACGAAGATCAGCGATGGCATAAATAGCAGATTAATGTTTCCCTTTTTTTGTGTGAAAAGACCAGGCTGGGAATCTCGGACTCAGAGATAGCAAATGGGCTACATCATGCCATTTATCGGGGTCACATCTGCCAAAAGTTGATCACTTTATTACAACGCCATAGATATGTCAAATACTTAGGATGGATGCGCTTGATATGCGGAGATGATCGGACCGGTGAGAGTGAGGTAGGCGGGTGAAAGAACTATGGAAGGTTTTAGGGTTTTAATTTGACATGGGTAGTTTAGTAATTTCCTAATCTTATCCCAGTCTTCCTCATTTTTGTTCCACCTATTCTGGTGGGACAGAAAGAAGTACATTTTGTCCTGGTCTACGGACAAGAAGTTTTTGAACTATCCTATCATGTGTACCTAACACACCCTTAGAATCTAATTTTAATGGAGGAAGAGTACCTTTAAGCGCCTTGCAAGCTCATTAGAATGGAGAACATTTGCCAATTTTGACTGACCATATGCAGATAAACCATTGTACCTGCCAAAATCTAAACATCATATGATTCTCCAAACAGCATTTAGGAGGATATAACATTAATCTTGTCAAAAATAACTAGCACTTGGCTAAAAATCAATATCGTAATTTACCCAGATTGATTATTAATCTTGTCAAAGCGAATTCCTTCACGGTAAGAAAACTGGTGCCTACGTGAGGAGACGTTCACAATCCTTCCTTCTTTATTACTTTCGTGTGCATTTTTTTTCATGGTTTCCAGTAAAAGATTTGTCAAATGAAAATGGCCTGCAAAAAGATCCAGTAATCCTCTGAAACAAGTGCAAAAGAAGTTTTTGAATGCATCATACATAAAACATAAGATTAAAAGTCATAAAGTTGTGATCTTATCAAACCGATCGCTATGATTCAATTTGGAATGGCTAACTCATCACATACGCATTCCATAAGTGCCATATCGACATGATCGTATGCATGCTAAATCTATTAAATATTGAATGGAGTTTGATAGTAATAGCAATATTTTATAGGGAAATATGGATGCAATGATTAAATTGTTGGAAATTAAACTACTTGATTGATAAAATCATAAAAGCATATATGGGGTTGCCAAGATTCAAGAAAGCATGCATCTTACATCCTTACCAACATGATTAGTTGCAAATTGTAGCTCTATGTTGTCTTTGGAGAGCATATATGGGGTTGCCAAGATTCCTGCATTGTTGCTGGAAATACCAAAACATTAAATATTGTTATATGGATTAAGATCTCTAGGGGCCATTTGGTTTGCATGATTTGGTAGTATTTGGAATTGAATTCCATTTCAATCCCACATTTGGTTTAAAGAAAGGTCTGGAACTGAAAAATCCCACAAACACTGGATTTAGAAATCTCATTGGGGTAATTGGTATTCATGGGATTTCATAAGATTTGTTTGTAATAATGTTTTAAAATATTGTTAAAAACATTCTTTTTATAATAATCAATGAACAAAAAGTAATTTAATTACTTTTATAAATCATCTGCAAAGAATGTAATTCAATTCCATTCCAAATCCTACAAACTAAACACACCAAAGGTTCGAAATCCTTCCCCAGAATCCAAATACCTAAAAAAAACATTTCGTCAAACCAAACGAGCCTAACAAAAGGGTTGAAAACAATTCACATGTCCCCTCCCTGTTCCACCAATCAACTTATGACACATCAAAGCTTTTATTTAATTCATCTTTGAATTTTGTTTTCAATAAAGTGACGATATGTCAGGAATTGATTGGTGGACAAGACATGAGATTATTAGGGATTGTTGGTGATTTTAGTGTCACCAGGCATTTAAGTGTAATTGGTTATAACACGAGTACTAATGGGTTTCAAACTGTGATCTAATACAAGTTAGGTGGTGCGGATTGCACACTTGTTATAAGACGAGTTTGATCCCGGACACGACGAAATGGCGGGGGTCAAGGGGCAGCGCCTCAAAAGCTCTTTAGAATTTTAGACTTGGAATGCAGTGGAAAACCTTGTTCAGAGGCTCTCTGTAGAGGTTCTGATAGGGGTGTTCATCTAAACCACCCACACCGCACTGCAAAACGCGGTTTAGAACTTCCGCGGTGCGGTTTGCGGTTTTGAGTTATCAAACCGCGGTTCAAACCGCACCGCACATTATATATATGTATATTTTTTTTAATTTTATATATTACACACACATATATGTATATATAGAATAATTGCAATATTTATATAATATGTATTTACGAGTCGGACGTGTTGAATATTTTTTTTTTTTGGACTACGATCAAGTTATTGCAGACTTCAAAATGAAGTTTTAATTTTATAATTATTGAATTGTAGGTGTAAAGTGCGTTAGGTACAAATCGCATAAACCGAACCGCACCGCACCGCATTTCACGGTGCGGTTTGAGATATATGCGGTGCGGTTTGGGAAAATGCTCAAACCGCATATGCGGTGCGGTTTTGCCCCAAACCGCACCACGAACACCCCTAGGTTCTGATGCCTATTTTTCAGAGCCTCTGATGGCTCACGCAGAGCCTCTGATGGCACGTCAGAGCCTATGGTGGGCGTCTCTTACCAAAGGCTCTGGTGCCTATTTTTGGACTAAATCTGCAGTTACTGAACATTTAATGCTCAGTTATTTCCGACCCTTAATTTTAGCTAAATTGATTGTAACCGATTATAATTGATAGTAATTTGCAATCATTGTCATTTCAGTTAATTTCCTATTTTACGAATAGGACTAGTATATATATACGATATATACTCTAAGTTTTAGACACACGATTTTAAACAATCTCTAAATACTCTCCAGCAAATTTGCTCTCGTTTTTGTGCCTAAAAACGAGTGTGTTCTTGAGTCTTATCCCATATTGGATTTTGTGCAAACCAGGCATAGGGTCAAAATACCAATTCGTCGGAAAGTGACTTAACACAATTATCAAGAAATCCGGTCAACTGATCGATTATTTTGCCCCCTATTCTCTAACAGGGATGGTGATTTGTATTTAAAGGGGGAGGGGGTGGATCATAAAGAATCACAAGGATGCATACCATTGATCTTACATGAGGATATTGAGTGGAAGATCTGATGACTTGAAATCTGATGCAAAATTGTTTATTGAGACCATGGAACTGAGATCCAGCTCCATGGCGTCCACTTTGGCAGTTGGGTTTTGCTTTAAGATTGCTTCTTTGACCTCTTTCCCTGCTGACATATTTCTGACCGCCATAACTACATGAACCCCACGAAGTGCAAGAACCCGTGCAGTTTCAGTCCCAATGCCACTAGATGCTCCTGACAACACCAAACTTCAGTTAGTACTTTCATCAAACAGTTGGAAGGCAAGCAAAATATCATCCTTTTTACTTACCTGTAACAATGGCGGTTAGACCCGACCCATCAATCCCTTGGGTAACTTCCTCGGCTGTTGAGAATCTTGAGAACCCAGATGGCCCTTTCAATCCAAACATCCTCCTCGTCTCTAACAAAAAAAAACCTAATTTTATTGGAGAATTCTATGTGAAAGAATTAAGTGAAGCAACCGTTTTTGACTGCTACCATACCACCCTATCCAAAACAACAATATCTTTATCTTTTTAACATCCACGTTATGAAATACAAGATTACTATAAATTTCGTTCTTAGTTTGTTATCAAATTTTAATTTTGTGAGTTGCTACTCTTTTCGGAATCTATGGGCATGAAGAAATTAACCAACCATAGCTGGTCAATACGGGGGGATTGGATGTTCGGAATGAAAATAGAAAGGAAATTATTGCTTCTTATTTAACCTAAATAATAATTTAATTAATGATGTAATCTCCAAATAAAAAAATTTGATGGATTTTATAACACAGAGTCATTTCTCATAACTCTGTTGAAAACATTCTCCTAATTAACTCATTTTAGGTGGACTTTGGTCTTTTGACTTATTAATTGTAAACTTTTTTTCTGTGTTGTTAACCGAGGGACAAAAAAGAGTACAACACTTGTCTTCGATTGTTTATTTTTATCATGAATAATTAATATGAACATTCGTGAACATTATTCATAATGAATGATTTACAATTTATATGATATCCATGATGAATTAATACATCATTCATGATGAGTAATAAATGAATATATGGGACATGTGACACGTTCTCATTTGTCTCTTGATCCACAACAAAACTTAGGTTTTCAATTGAATCTACCCCTCTCTCTCTCTATATATATATATATGTATATATAGTATATAGTGGAAGGATATTTTGCAACCCTTAAAAAGATTGCAACCCTTGCAACCCACATCTTAACCGTTTGATTCATGATCCAGGGGTGGAACACAGTGAGGGCCAAAGGGGGCCATGGCCCCTGCGGTTTTTGGAACAAATACTAATATTAGCAATAAAATTTGCATCTAGTGTTTAGTTGAGGTGGTTATCATTTCTTGGCCACCTATAAGAGATCTTGGGTTCAAGTCTTATAGTACTCATTTCTTTTTTTTTTTCTTTCATTACTGAAAATCTTTTCTTCTCATATGTCCGACACATATTTATTACATATAACTTTTATAACTTCTATAAATTGTATAAAAATGTATAAATTGGTTTGAATTATATATAAATAATGTCAAATATTTAGATTTTAGTCATACATCTTAGGCAATCTCTATTTCATTTTTTATGTTTTATAAAATTTGTTTAATATATTATAATCAAAAAATATATAAACCATTGATATACTCTCACAAGGGCATTATGGTACTAGGCTTTATTATTTTATATTAACAAATCTTTTTTTATTTGTACTAAAATTTATTAGTATATCATAGTTAGAAAAAAATAATGACAAAATGATTTTATATCGTATTCTTTTGTTATTAGAGTATTAATTGAGCTAAATTTTCCTGTTTTTATTTTTATAAAATTTATTAGTAGATCATAGTAAAAAAACATATTAAAAACACCCAATGAATTTATATTGTTATATTGTGGGTCCGAATTTTGTTAATATCATTTTTCGGCCCCCAAGACTATGATGGTCGTGTTCCGCCACTGTCATGATCGACGGTTATTTTATTTTTATTTTTCTCTTTTTTTAATTTAAAATATTGGGTCTCATATCTTTTATAACCGCCGATCATGAATCTGACGGTTAAGATGTGGGTTGCAAGGTTTGCAACATTTTTAAGGGTTGTAAAATATCCTTCCAATATATATATATATATATATATATATATATATATATATATATATATATATACTAGTTGGCTACCCGCACAATGCGGCGGGATGCCAAACTTTTTTGTAAAATCGAGCATATGTAGTTTATGATCATTATTAACTTTAAATTTTATAATGACATTTTGACCAAAGATTTGGAAAGTTTTTATTGTTCTTAGGTTATTTACTCGCGCAATACGACGGGATACAAAATTTCAAATAAGTGCAAGTAACATTGCATGATGCAATTATATTTTTACCAAGTAATATATAGTTTGATTTACTTTATGTAGAGTGTGAAAACAAGTATAAAGCAAATTAGTGATATGGATATCAAAAACATATTCCATTAAAATGAATGTCTATCATGCTATGATCCTAAAAATCATTAAAAAAGTAATATTTAATTCTATCACAACATTATGTTATGAATTTGATTATCTTCTGTTTTTTATAACTATGGTTATCAAAATCAACAACTTATGTGCACAAAATAATCATTCGACTGACTTCAAAAAGGCTAATATTTCTATATAGATACCACTTAATCAACCTTAAAAATTTAGAAGAAATTGAGTATCAAGACCAGTTGAACTCTAAAATATAACAATATACATGAGAACTACCATAAAACAGGTCTAAAATATCAAAATCTCATAAATATGTCGAAATCCGACGAAGTTGGAGCCATCAGTTGATGGTCATAAAGATCAATTTGAACATTATTTTTCTAGAGTAAATAATTTGAGTGTTATACTGAGATGATACTTATAGCCAAACTAAATAAAACCAAACTCAAAAACTTTTTAAGCAACACCACAATGTGTTCCTAAATAATTAGTCAAGGAGAGCAGGAAATCTACCTGAACTGCAGCTCCCAAGGCAACAACTTCATCTGGATTGACTGTAACATTTGGTTCCTTTCCGGTCAGGCTCTTAACAACTTCCTGAACATCTAAAATACGGGTTGAACCACCAACAAGTATCACTTCATCTATATCTTTGAAGGATAACTTTGCATCCCTCAGAGAATTCTCAACTGGTCTCTTGAGCTTGAAAGAAGTGCCAAAACACAATTATTACACCTCCCACATTATTTTTGTGCTTAATGAACTAAATTGACAGAAAAGTGGGTGCTAATCAACAAGAAGAAACACCTCTAATTAGTCAGAGCTAGTGTGAAACAAAGTAGGTACCTATCCAGCAGGTCTAAGCATAGCTCCTCAAACTTTACCCTTGTAAGAGTAGTATCAATGTGTTTGGGGCCATCAGCAGTGGCTGTAATGAACGGTAAACTAAGCAGGAAAAACAGAGATGATAAATCAGCAAAGCATAAAGACAGGCATGCTACACAACAATGAGTTTTCCAAACGATTCATGTACCTAATATTTGCCTGTGTCAAAGTTGAAAGTTCCATCTTAGCCTTTTCAGCTGTCTCAGTCAAGCGCTGAAGAGCCTGCTTGTCTTTCAATAGATCAATACCATGAATTTATTGCAATTCATGTACCTAATATTTTCCTGTGTCAAAGTTGAAAGTTCCATCTTAGCCTTTTCAGTTGTCTCAGTCAAGCGCTGAAGAGCCTGTTTGTCTTTCAATAGATCAATACCCTCATCTTTCTTGAAGCTTGCAGCAAGCCAATCAACAACCCTCTACATGATGGCACACAATAAATTCATGGTTCAACAACCATACAATAATATAGTAAATGGACAACAATTGGACCTTAAACAATACCCACCTTGTCAAAATCATCACCACCAAGGTGTGTATCTCCAGAAGTAGACAACACCTCAAAGACTCCATCACCAGCCTCAAGAACTGCAAATGGGATACAAGTCAAGGTGATTTTAGCAGTGGGCGTATGCGTACACCAAGAGTCCTTAGCAAAAATACATGTGAAGCTCAATTATCTATAATTTTCTCACCTGAAACATCAAAAGTACCACCTCCAAGGTCAAAAAATAATATGGTTTCATTGTTCTTCCTTTCGAAACCATAAGCTAGTGAGGCAGCTGTAGGTTCATTGATGATACGCAGGACCTCAAGACCAGCATCCTTGGTTGATGTTCTTTGAGAACCATTGAAATAAGCAGGAATCGTCACTACAGCCTTGGTGACCTTATCGTTCAGAAACTTTGAAGCATCATCCCCAAGCTTTCTCAAAACCTGGTTATCGATGCAACAAACAAGAAATAAACTAATATCAAAGAAAGATTCCAAATGATCCATCATATACACCAAAATGTATGATAACTACAAAACAGTCAAAACCATATCTACAAGCAACATACCTTATACATTTAGCCATAAACTTCATAGATATATATGTATGAACCAAAGTCATTATACTTGAAGAACATTACAAACTATGAACATATTAGAACATTGCAAATAATAATCTCTTCTGGAGATTTGAGCCATGGATATCATGTTTAGACATCATATTTAAAGAGTTCATTTCTATAACTTATACACTTCGACGACAAGAGTTATAGATTTTCACCCGGTAGTCGTTGTAAAAACATTGCTAATTCTTGTATGTCACACACATTTTTGACCTGATTCCCATACATATGCAAATTAATTACAATAAAACAAATGATTCGAGCTTGAAATGCAAAAGGGAATGAATTGATAACACGAAGAGCAAGTAGTTGATTTACCTGTGCTGAAATTTCTTCAGCAGCAAACTGCTTTCCGATAGCAGGGCAATCAAGCTTCACGTTTCCATTCTCATCACGCACCACCGTGTAGGAAACCTGTTTGGACTCCTCATCCACCTCCGACATCTTCCTTCCAATAAACCTCTTGACCGAAAAGAAGGTATTCTCAGGGTTGACAACAGCCTGCCTCTTGGCAATCTGGCCGACCAACCTATCTCCGTTCTTTGTATACGCCACGACCGACGGGGTAGTCCTCTGGCCTTCAGCGTTAGAAGGAATAGCAGAGCTGCTTCGATTTGAAGCGCCGTTTGGAGGCTCTTCTGCATCAAGTTCTTCGATCTGGGTAATAAGATGCATTAAATGTATTCTAGATAAAAGAGAATGTGCATTAGATGCATTGTACTTTAGCAAAAAGTGTAAAAAGGAGGTTCTTGTAAGAACCTCCATTGGAGATGCTCTAAGAAATTTTACCTTTTAGCAACCATCCAATACCTTGAATGCCAAAATTTGTAAACAGCAAAAACATTGAACCAGGGATGTAAATCTTCTCCTATCAAAACCGAAAAGAGCTTCATACTAATGATCCTCATATGCAACTAATACCAAAAAAGTAATCTTAAAAGAAGATTAATGCGATCTGAAATTGTAACACCCTAAAAATTAGCGGAATAAAAAATTCGAAATTTCTGCAATATGACGGCTATAAGTAGATAAAAACCTGGTTATAAAACCTGCTAAAAATCAATCCCAAAGTATCATCCCGATGGAACGGGGAAACAACACTATAATCATTACAATGCATCAAATGAAGGATAGACTAACAACCTAATAATCTAACTTAAGTAAGAAAGATTAATATTGGGTGTTGCTATTCTTCCAAAAGGTATATTCACTATCTCAAAATGCCGGTCTATACATCTCCCAAAAATACCGCTCTTGCCCCCAAAGCTAACCGCTCAGTCCCGACGAGCCCCACCGGAAACCTGACCTATTATACATGTCATTTTAAGAAAAAGTGTTAGGCTAAAGCCTAGTGAGATCAAACATTTGCAATTTAAGAAATTGAATATGTAAATAAGTAAAAAGGTTTCTTTTACACAACAACAATAAGGTAATAATAACAGTAATGTTCTTTGAATTATAACAAATACCTCTTGGGTTAACGGGGGAGACCCGCCTACTAACCCGAATGACGGAACACGAAAGTAAGCCATTCGATGGGTCAGTAAAGCCAATAAACACATAAAGTACACGCAAGGGATGTCAGGCTCAGTAGCTTTAAACATACACCCACGGAAACTCAAGTTCAACCCCGAGGGGTTGCTAAGTCGAGCTCCTCATCCAATATCGTAGTACTTGAGCACGAAGTACTTATACCACATCCGATGCCTAACGTGCCTCGACGTGGAAAACTAGTCGTCCCAACGCCGGACAACAATAAACCAAATACGGGGTCATGACTCCCAATGCATCAAATAAGCCAAATAATGCGCATAAGGCCCAACCAGAAATCCCAACAATGATTAACATACAATAAGTGACATGAAGGGTAATTCTCATCAAAACTACTTCCATTGTTTACCAAGAGACCATTAGTAAAAATATAGATGATTCCCTTTTTATTTCAAATCCTCAAAATATGAAGTGAGTTTAAGGTACAAACTTATCAGCAGTTAACCACAATACCAATATTTCCAAATTCATAGTTTTGCATAGCAATGCTATTCTCTCAAAGGTATAACCCAAGTAAAGCAAGCTAAAGAACATTAGTAAAGCTCATAAATCGTTATTTCCCAAAAATCACCACAAACACTTATATCTCCAAAGTTAGGTTTAGCAAGAAATTCCACAAATTAAATATATGAAAGAGAAGATATTAGGTGTTCGAAATCAACCTTTTGACATGTATAAAGTTTAGTAAAATGGGTAAGAACTCACCTTGGTAGTTTCTTAAGAAAGAAACCAAACCCTAGAAATAGAGGAGATGAAAAACCCACTTGAGAGCTCACCACAATACTTCCTAAATGTTAAGGACCACCATTAATGACTTAAAATCACCATAAATGATGAAAGAAGTTGTAAGGAAGGCATACTTACTGATTTTCAGCAGAGAGAAACGTACACCAAACCCTAGAATCAGATATAAATGACTGAAATCGCGACCTACACTATTTATACTCAACCCCCCCCCCCCGGCCGGCGAGAGTGACATTGGTCACTCTCGAGGCATAGTCGCGAGAGAACACACACCTGCGGTACAAGCTGGGCGATAGTGCCCTGCGATTGTGACCCTGTCACTCTCGCGTGGCACAATCGCGAGAAATGTACCGTAGGTCATCGACCTCCGGCGATTGTGCCCTCCACGATTGTGACACGATGTCACTCTCGCGGGCATAATCGCGAGCAACCCAAAAACTCCAAATTTTGATGTTTTTCAATCCACGATGCTTAAACCAAACAACCTTGATAATAAATAGGTAAACTCATAAGATCAGAAAGTTCCAAATAAGGAAGAA
The DNA here is from genome assembly GCA_954870635.1 of Arctium minus. NCBI lineage: Eukaryota > Viridiplantae > Streptophyta > Magnoliopsida > Asterales > Asteraceae > Arctium > Arctium minus. The sequence goes on from OX941081.1 coordinate 159,938,640, forward strand.
TGAAACATAGGTTTCCAGAATTCGGGGTGTTACATAAATCAACATAAATCCACCCTCAAAAACCATTGATCTGATAGTAGACCAGAAGCCCTCTATAAACTTATATGCATAATGCAACAAAGCAATTAAAATAATAAGGTGATTCTAAAAAAATGAGCAAACCAAACACAAAAGTAATGCAACCAAAAAGAAATATAACAGAAAATGTTTCTGTTATATAAGTAATGTTCATACGTTTGCTGGTTTCTATTTAATATATTCTACAGATTTACACTACATATCTAGTAATGATAAGTAATGTTCCATAAAGCATCATCATACCAAATAACAGGTAATAACTGTTTGCAGACATCTAAGAAAGGCTTGGAAAGCATTTCCCCTTCTTCTGACTTGACATTTTTCATTCCTTCTAAAGTAGGAGCAAAAGTTGTCCCTTCCATCTTGTGACTACTGCAACAATATATGATATTTTTTTACCAAAGTAATGCCTAAATTTGCTTATTTGTTAAATTGAAAGCTTTTATGCATAAAGAGATGGTACATAATGTATTGTGGATGGTACTTAAGAGTTTCAACCAAAATGCATGCATTATAAGTTTGTGTGTGTATATATATATATATATACAAGTGTTGACCAAGTTCAAAATTACTGGCATTCAAACAAACAACAAAGTTAAATAATAAATTTGAAGAAATACCTTAGCTTTACAATTTATGGGATGGATGGATGATTGATGGATGAAGTTTGTCCTTCACTTCAATTCTTCCCTACACAACTCGTATCTTGAATCAATAACATGGTACCCCATAAAATATTGTTGTCCACACACACACCATTAGTGGTACCCCATAGTCTGTTATAAGATTTTGAAGCCACCCTGTACAAGTACCATAGAAACCAAATTAGATCCCAAAGTTAACCAATTTTATAACCAAACATAACCAGAAAACATATACTTTGGCATCTTCATTTTGCAATTCTTATTGGATGGATAGGAGACTTATACGCACTACACATATGGCTTTACCTTATTTTGTTAAGCATTATAAATATTCTCACAATGATAAATGAATTATATATGGATTGAGGGAATAATATATGGATATAATATGAAAGAAAGGTACTTACATCTTGTATGAAAGCAGCAGATGGAACCTAATACTAAACACAAACAAAAGAATCAATAGAAACATGAAAACAAAGATAAAAAGAATGCAAGTAATACCTGAGAGTGTAAATGTATATAAATCAAAGGCAAACCAGAATCATGTTCCCAACCTCTTCACACCACATTCCAAACAAAACTTATTGCAGAAGGAGCAAAGGCAAACCCAGTCTCGTACGAATATTGAGCAGAAGATGTATTGGCTTATTGCAGATTTCATGAGAGGTGCAAACAGAAAACAAAAGGGGGGTTATTTTAAGCAGATTTTTATAAATATTTTTTAAACTTCTTGTTTATCACGACGTGAGAAAGAAATCGATGCAAACAGAAAAAAAATTTGATGCAAACATAACCCAAATCGATTAAACCCTAAACCCAAACGTACCTGAGCCATGAAATCGATTAGAAACAAATTGATTTGAAAACAACCCAAATCGATTAAGTGAAACCCAAACTGAAAACAAAAGGGGGTTATTTTAAGCAGATTTTTTATAAATGTTTTTTAAACTTCTAGTTTATCATCATACCTGAGATGGTGAAAACCGAAACCACGACGTGAGAAAGAAATTGATGCAAACAGAAAAAAAATTGATGCAAACATAACCCAAATGTGTGAAAAAAAAACCCTAATTCAAAGAGAGAAGTCAAACCTTAAATCGAGATGCTTTTACCTTGAATGAACCATGCGTCGATGCAAACATTGAGAAGTATCAGGCGTCGAAACATCAAACAAAAACCACCGAGAATCGAAACCATAAAGAACCAGGAAAAAAATACAGAAGCTTGAATGAAACCAGGCATCATCGATATGGAATTAGGTTGGATCGAACGAAGCACCGAAAAACTTGATATATGGTTTTGATTCGTGAATCAGCTGAATCGGCTTCTTGGAGAAATCAATTGTGTGAATCGTCATTTTAGGAAGCGAACAGGCTCTTATGGGAATCGATGATGGGAGCGTGTCTGATACTCTGACATAGCGTTGGAAACTTAAATTCTGAAAGGCTTTATGCATTAGTGTAGTTGTACCAAAGCAATAAAAACTTGTAAAGTTGAAATTTAAGTAATCAGGCTTTAAATGGTTGTACATAAGTCTTAAAATGATGTAATTAAGAAAAGCAACTCAAATGCTTTATAAAGTAGTATAGATATTGTGTTTTTCATATTATTTAATTTGATATTGTTATAAATCACAACCTAATTAGGTTTACAACCAAACTTTTCTGTACAATGATCATAAAAGGGATGTTTTAACGTTTTGTAAAAATAACATCACATCATTAAACTAGGGAAATAAACACAACATCAGACTTAGCAACCGGCCAAAACCACATGCATGCATCATCCTGCGTAACACATATACACACAATATAGATAAATCCTAATTATACGTCCAAAAAAGGAAAGAAATTAAATTATATCATATATATATATATATGCATGAAATCCTTAATTCAATATCATCATCATCATCATCATCATCATCATCATCAATCAATCTTAATCTTTAACATTTTTGGGATCCAAATAGTATCTCTTAAACGCTCTCGGAAGATAAACCGGCAACAAAAACCCAAGCAAATTAAAACTCCAATACACCATATTCGCAACCGCCAACACCCTCCCCATCACCAACCGCCGATGACTCCCACTCACCGCCCCTGCTTCCACCTTCGCCACCTCACTCTTCACCCACTCCATCACCGTAAATATCCTCGTCGAGTTATACACCACCGGCACCAACACCCTCATCGGCAGCGAAAATCGGTCGGAAAACGCAATCCCTTCCAAGAACAACTGGCTGGCCAGCAAGAACACGTGTGGGGTCGCTGCTTTGATTCCTTCTTTATCGCCTTCAAGGATGCCTTCGAAGATGTAGGCGACGGGGAGGAACAATCCGACGACGGCGCCGAGGAAGCAGTAGAGGCTGAGGAGGTGGTTGTGGTCGTCGAAAACGGGTTTGTTTTGGATGGGGGAGAGGGTAGGAAAAGCGACTTTGGAGAGGAAGAACATGTAGAAGAAGGAGAGGATTACGAAGATGAGGTCTTCGAAGGCGACCATGCCGGAGGCGGAGAGGACAACGACGAGGGCCAGGGAGTTGAGTTGTTGGAAGGATAGGATACCACGCCGGAGATGGGATTTTTGTGGGGTTTTGATGGGGGCTGATTGTGAATAATGTTTATGTTGTGTTTCTTCTCTGAAGACTATGTCGTCACTGGGGCCAACCCCACCTGACATTTTTTCCGGTGGCTTCTTTTTTTCTCTTTCTTGAAGTTAATTGTGAAAGTAAAGATTTTGTTGAAAATGGAGGAAGTGAGAGAAAATGTGAGTTTTAGAGAGAGGAAGAGAGTGAAAAATGGGGTTTGTGAGGATGAGGAAGAAGGAAGGAAGACACGTGTGGAGGTGACGTGTGTGATATTTGGGTTTTGACTCCGCCGTGCTTGTCGGGTAATTTGAGGTCCGACTTAAAGATAGGCTCCAAAAGTGGGTAGTGCTTTGTGTTTTTGTAAGGGGAGGGATCATAAATTAGTTTTTTCTTATATACATTAATATTAAGATTTGTATTATATTATTGATGTATGATTTAATTTGGAATAGGAGGAGTGTATATGGTATTACCCTTTTTTTTTAATTAAATGTATATAAACTGTTTTATTTTATTTTTATAAAAGATTTAGATAAATTATAATTTGTTTTACGTGTTAAATTAATAAATCGCTATATTTTATAAAAATGATTATTTATATGTTTTAGTTTAGAGTAAAAAATCGAGTTAAAGTAACAGTTTTATAAATAAATATGTTACAATGAGAAAATCTCAATATAAGTACTTCTATTTGATTATGGCATACAAAAATTATCAATTTAACAAGGTATACAAGATTGTTATTCAATAAGTTCATGACTTCATGTGAGAAATCAATTTCCGATTGTGACCCTAAATATTGAATATATGGAATTTAGTTGAGGATAATATCAATTAACGCATAAAATTGAGAGCAGTAAATACATAAATTTTTAAGGGTTTATACATTAAAAACCAGAGTAAATGCAAAAAGGTGAATGATCAGTTATTGGACGGTTAAGGAAGGTAACACAAAAGTTACAAGTCAGACGCATAAGTGGGTAAACACTGATCAATATCAGTTGTGCCAGAGGTCTGATGATTAACAATGGAAGTACAACACAAAGAAGGTACATTAATTACTTGAAGGGATAGAAATGAGACATGTCAGATGCACCAGACTTATTGCAAAAGAGCCTGTGCATTTGAGCCTTACCAAGTTAACTACACAATTTCCCAATAGACAAGCTAAGATTATACTCTGAAAGACATTGAAAATAACCAAACTTTTACAAATCGTTTTATAGAAACTTGCATGTTGATCTAACTCGCTAGACTCACCTCACTCTCAGTCCTGACTGCCCTACGTGAATTGGACAACGATCAGACTACTAATTTGAGCCCTTTCTCACTGCTTCCGTTCAAACATGAAAAACTTCACATTCTTGACAATTGAATGGCCTTATGGCAGCACACCATGTTGAACTTAAAATCACTACTAATCCATTCTTAAACATTGAAATCATGTATGGATTCAAACAGAAAACATATGTAATGTTGGTTTATTACATCCCATCTGCATCTGCATCTGCATCTGATTTCAATAACCAACTACAAAATGAGCAAAGAAGTTGGGAACAATCATCTACCAAAAACAAACCCAGCGGTTGCATTGCATTGCTATTATTTCAATAGTAGCCAGCCTATTGGCAAAAAAGCATCAGCTCCATCCAAATTTATAATCCAAAACCCCCACTCTCTCAAAGATCAAAACCAACAAAAAAAATAAAAATAAAAGCAACTATGAAACCTTCTCAAAAGATGGCAGACAGAAGAGCCACTCGTAAAACTGGAACCTCTCTCTGGCTAACAAGAATATTTAATAAACGTTTCTTTCTGGTGTTAATAAACCTGCACAGTGTTCGTTCGTTCGTTCATTCAGTATAACCATCATCAACCTAAGTTACCTTGGATTTCGTCCTCCTTTCTTTCTCTATCTCCTAATTACCACCGCCTCTCTGTTTTGGAATGTATTTCGTCTTCACACCCTTCGTTGCAAACTTCCCTCTAACATTTGTATTGCTTGAACTCTCAATGCTAACAATTCGATTGTCTGCAATGCCAACCATGCGCTCCTGAGATTCAGCCAATCCATGACCATCACCCTCACCGGGAGGTTCTGCTAGAACCAACTTTGAATGGTCCCCTGAGATTGCCTCCTTCCATCCTGCAGATATATATATATATATATATATAATTTTTCTAATTATTACTTTTATCATTTCTTCATAAGTTATGTTACGGAAAATTGGTTTATGATACACTTAATAACGGTTAATTTATGAAGAATTTAACATACTCTGTGCAAGAAAAGCTTTTGCTGCATCAACAGAGAATAGCATTGCCTCCGGCCTACCACCATCTTCAACAAATGGTAATGGATGAGACTCCTCACTCTCATCGTTCGACTGACAACAACCCTCAGTAGCAGGTGGAGTTTCAACGTCACCTTTTGCATCCTCTTCCAATACTTTATTGCTTCTTGAATCTGCCAAATGACCTCTTGAATCATGTCGAGGCCTCCAAATTTTGACGGTAGAACGGTTGTTGCCAGTTTGGACACTGCTCTTCTTGACTTCCATGTTTACACTTTCTTGAACCTCATTGGCCTGATGTTGGCTTGGACTCCTCACGGTCACAGATATGGAACCAATCATCAGCTGACAGTTGCTTTGATTGGTTGCGTCATTTTGTACCCTAGATTTTACAAGCTCCCCTCCATTTTCGGGTTTAGGTTTCTTGGTCCAAATTTTACTGCTGTTCACTAGAGGAGCCCTTTGTTCCCTGTGCTTGTGTGATTGTTCCCTTTTCAATGTATTAACATTCTGATTACCATGAAACCCATTTCGTCCGCCTTTTTGCAACTTTGGCACCTGCCATCGAGCAATGACATGATGTAAATCATTCGTTTGCACCTTTGGTTGTTTCGTATTATTCTGAGCGGTGGAATCTGAATGATCGCTGCTGCATCCTCCTTGAGATTCAATATTGACATCTTCTTCGTTGTTTGAGAACTGAATGGTCTCAAGAGGCATGAGAACATCTTCGTCTGGAATAAATAAATCAACCTCAGAAGAGGTTGGAAGGCTGGAAGTTTCTGTGGATGGAGTAGTCTCGAAGATATCAGAAGTAGCGTATAAATCTCCCTTCACCTCATTTGACTGATCCCTTGCTCTCTGTTCCTTCTGCCGAAGCTTTCTTTGTCTTTTCCTTTCTAAAAGCTCAGCTTGCCTATGTCCACAATATATAAACACGTCAAATTAACAAAGAGACCAAACCTCATTCAGAATACTCAGCCTACGACTCCTCATCATGTCATCTTATACAGATGAGAGTTCCAATACCTAGTTACTAAACCTTCCAGCTAATAGTCAAAGAGCAATTGCATGCATACATATTTGATAGTTTGAAAGTACATAAAAGAGATGCATGCCACATATATTGTCCATTTTGTACTCTGATATGAATTACCGACATACTAGAAGAGAGGCCAATTATGAACATACACCTCTCGGTGCTAAAAGAAAGGGAAGAGTCATCAAGCTAAAAGTCCATTGGAGAATCATAGAATCATTCCAATAAATAAGAAAAAGGAAAATAAAGGAACAACACACAAAGGCTTGATATCTGAAATCATGAAGTAATGGTCATGAAGTGTTGATTATATCTGAACTAGTGTTCCTATAAGCATCAGCGGGAGTAGTTGAATGTTACCACTTGAGGGTTTCTTCCTAAAATAAATTGCACATAATGCACACCTTGGAGAACATATAATAAATGCACCCTTGTTATATAATTCTGAGCCTATATTGGTACCAGCACCAAGACACTAACTATTAAAGTGTCAACCTCCCAAAAGGACATGAAATTATATAGGATTATGTAAAAGTTGATGAGATCACAATAGGACACTATCAAACTTGAATTCCGATAAGTACAACATACCTCCTCTGAGCAGCTTCCTCCTCCTCAACAAGCAACTTCTGGCATCTTAAAGCTTCAGCATCTTTGTCTGCAAGCCATGCCTTAACCTAACCACAAAAAAAATTCTATATTTAGCCATAACAATTCCACATTTGAGACAATTCATAAGTTCTGGGTTTAGATATGTAGATTGTTTCGTATGATTCTTCACTCCCGTGTTTAGAGGTGAAAAGGAAATCTATTTCATACAAGTTTTTTCATCTCAGTTACTTTATGGTTCTTTGGTATTAACTCGATGATGACCCATGCTTATAATATTTTGATGGGTTTATTATGTTGTTTCTGCTGTACATCTTACATAATCATTACTTGATTAAATTGTTTTCTACACAAATACAAAAGGTAAATATTATGTGATAACTAGGGATGGTAAATAGTATTTCTAACGCTGCTACTCTAGTGTTCTCGGTCAAGTGAAGTAATAAAAGACAGATTTGTATGGCCCCCTGAAACATCCCATCATTGAAAGGCTTCTAGAAAAATAACATAGAATTGGCAACAGAAATTGTATTGTCAAGGTAATACTATAACATTGTCATCTAAAAAGATGGACTTATGCTAGAAAACAAGCTTTTAGATTTTTTGCAGGTATTTTATATAGCAGATATCTCCACAAAATATAATTTTTTTATGAATTATTATTAAGCTTGATTGAAAACTCTAAACCTGTGTTAATACTCATTTAAGGACTCCGTTTGTTAGCTCACACATTAGTCTAGGTTGTGGGATGTACTTTTATTTGTGTAGCTGCAACTAAAAAATCTCCATATCCTGCATATATTCTTTGCACACACCCGATGCATCATGCATTAGTCTAGGTTAAAGCAAACACAACTATCAAGAAGATGCAAAAAAATTTATTTAAAAAATCTGCATCATTTGGTACATAACCTATTGAACTAAGAGATTAAAACCATACAATTGTATGTAAGCTCATAAAAGGGAATACAAGAAATACCAATCTCTGTTCAGCAAGAAAGCTGGTGCAAGCAATTAAGTTTTTAATCTCCAGGCCAATTTTCCCAGCTTCTCCATCGAAAATAAATTTTTGCAATGATTCAGCTGTTCCAGCACTCAGAAATGTTCTCTCACTGGCATCATCAAGTATGCTAAACAATTCCTGGGAGGAAATTGGAAGCCTAGAAGGTCTACCTTGGATAATGTCCTGCAAGTAACAATCCCACACATACCAATGACAACAAAACTGAATCAGCAAAAACATAAAAATTGACACCTGAGAGATAAAAAAAGCAATATTTAATCGCTTACCACAAGCACAGAGCCAGCCTTCACATAAACTTGCGGAAGAGATAGAAAGATTGGTTTACGTAAATTTGCTGTTATGTTCCTCACTATGGAAGAGCCTGGAACTTCCTAAAAGGGAGAGACAGTTAGAAACAACTGATAAATGGAAAATGTCCTATTAAAACATTAAAGAAGAAATTAACCTAGGAAGCAGAGATGCACCCCTTTGCCAAACCCTCCTATTGGGTGCTTAAGAGGTACAGCAGAGTGCAAAAAAAAGAAACACCCCTTGTGGCAGATTCACCATAATCACAAATATAAGCGGATAAGGACTTGGGCATGGGGGGAAATTTGGTCAAGGAGATGTAAAAACTCACTACTAATAAAATCAGACACCAAAGCTATAAAGATCAAGTAAACTTAATATGGTTGTGAGAGAAAGGAGACAGGGCAAAACATTTTTTCCTCACATGTAGGACTAATATGGTCATATTAAGTAAAAGCAAGCATATGTTCATTATATATAGTTCATGTATGAATAACAAGATAACTCGTATTTTATTGGTTTGGTTTCAGACTAGTAATAACATGTATCTAAATAAACCATATACCCCCCATCTTTTAGAATCTCTACATCCATCTATGACACGCTAATATCCCTGCAACATATTCTTGCAACATAGAAAATAAAAAAGCAAATAAAGGAAGAAAAACTTCACACCCAGTCTGCAAATCTACTAGTACAAAAGATGGATATGAAGACAATGCATCTGATATGCCAACATGATTAGACATGCAAGCAGAAAACCAGATACAATCAACTACTCGTGATTAACATTAGAACTAGCAACAAGTTCGTATAAATTATCATCAAAGCAACCAGAACAATTTGGATAAAGAAGGGAGAGAGGACCAGAACAGTACCTCCAGATTAACATCCTTGAAAGACATAATGTCCTTAGCTTCGTCATAAGATAGCTGCATAGACACAATAATGAGCACAAACGAACTGGTTAAAGACCTTCCTCAATATGACAATTCAAGTCTTACCTTGTCCCAAAATGCTCCCAATAAATCCCTATACTTCTGTGACTCCTAAAAAATGGATGCAGAAACAAGCGTATTAATAAAAAGATACTTTTATGTATAGCCAAAGATAGTAGCAATCAGTTAACTAAATGAACATGTTATTGACATTTAAATAGCCAATAACAATCATCGGGTGATACACACATACACACACACACATATGTGTGTGTGTGCGCATGTGCATGGAAAAACGTATATGTGTGTGTGTATATATAGTGCATGTGTTGAAACCTTGAACTTTTAATTAAAGTTATAAGAAAACCTTATGGAAGTTTAAAGACCGGCGATGAACTCGTATATGTCTTCGATAGTTGATGGGTGAACAGAACTCACGGGCACATTTGTCACACTTCTGCATCTGAACTTTCATTGGGGCCAGCAAGGGCCAACCAGGAAGGTCTGCACAAATGGGGACACCAGAAAAGTTATAATTGTGAACGGCAACCTGTACAACTTTTTAAACATTACAAACTACAGAAATCTGCACAATAAGAAGACACTTCCAATTTAGCCTTCAATTGAGCCATTCCCTTTAATTTGTTTGCTTCTATGAAGTAACCTTAGCGCATCAGAATATTTTCCAAAACTTAGCTCCTTAGCTTTATCAGGTTCAAACCCTCGTGAACTGAGACCATTGATATACAACTATTTAACAGCTAGCGTTGGATGATAAGAAGATTTTGAGTACCTTGTTGATCCAAAGCATGAAGTAATTGTATCCACTGCACAGGGCTGTCCCCGGTCCTTGAGAACGAAAATAAAGGCTCTTTTCCAACCGCTTGCCTGATGAAGGTATCCAAGGAATCACTCCCTTCCTCTGCTTTCATCGCATCTGCAGAACTGGTGCCCAAAAGTTTTGCAACTGGCATCTATGTTTAAAAGTATAATAATTAATTTGAAAATGACACATCATGAAGAATTACAAGAACAAACGAACTCAATTTACCAAGAGTCATGATTCCACTGAACAGTGAATAATAAAGTGACTGATGGAACATCAAAATGACAAGTATTTTTGCAGTTCAGGAAAACAAATTTATCATTAATACAATTTAGGTAACAGTCAGACATTTTTCTGGCACTTAAAATAGGATTTTATCTAGTTGGCAACTCAATTTAGTTTCTGTTTAGCTAAGGGAAGTGTTATTTTAAGGCACGTGGGACACAAATGGGTAAAGTTCTCGCCAGGCCTAGGCATGAAGTGCAAGACAAGGCACAAGCCTCATCAAAGTAAGGTACTAAGGTTCACGTCTTACAAAATATTCAAAAAAGCAAGTGTCTATACACACGCAATAGAATCGTCAAATTGGGTGAAGAAGCATGTATGCTCAAGATATAAAATTTATTTATGTATCATTAACATGAGTTAGCATCTACATATACACATTTAACACTAACAACATACATAAATAATCAAAACAATCGATTAAAGAATCATCAAATAGCAATTAAAAAATAATATAACATCAATTAAACATTGGCATTCAGTTAACATTAATACTAAACCATGAACCATGAACATTCAATTAACAACAACATGAAAGCATAAATTGGCATAATAGGCCCCTGAGAAAAATTATTTCAGAGTCTATACACAAAATAATCAAAATTGCAGAGAGAAATAAGTGAGGGGACGAAAAAGCAAAGAAAGGAAAGATAAAACAGTGAGCAGGCCCTATGTGATTGTTGAAAATTGTCTCATTTAGTATGGTAAATTAGAAGGGGGAAAAGGTTTAATTGGATTGGTCAGTTCTATTTCTCGATAGAGGCAGGGAAGGGATGTAACTCAGTGGTAGAGTGTCACCTTGATGTGGTGGAAGTCATCAGTTTGAGCCTGATTATCCCTAAAACCAACGTGAAATATTTTGATTAGTCTTGAAATTATGTTTGCTAAATTAAAGTGGTTCGACAAAACAAAAAACAAAAATGCTAGACACTTCATTAATCAATTATCTCTTACCATTAATGCATGAGAATATCAATAAATTCCAAATTTTATGTTTACGTGTATCCTTGTATGCTGAGCTATGTTGTATAGTATATACATACAAGTATATAAAAAAGTATCCCATCCAATATTTTTCTAACCGAAGAGCGATCACATAATGTACTTATAAATATGAAAGAGGGGAAGGTATTCAACGAGCGCTTTCCTGATGACCATATGCATCACACCAGTACTTGGTAGTTGGTACTTTATTACCCTAGCCCAATATCTAAGACAAAGCTTTACGAAATTTTGGGGGTGAGGAGCTATTATTGCACTTATGAATCCTCCTTTTTCCAAACAAATAACTGAATTGATATAATAAATAATATTGGATGTGAAAGGTGTTCCAGAATAAATCCGAGCACTTGCAAGTTCCACACCATGCCCAAAAAGGTATAGAAAAAAAAACCCTGAATTTACAGAATAAATCATATTGGGTGAGAAACGTGTTCCAAGAAGAATAGAACACGCCCTAAACACCACTTCTTTGAACGACTAACGTCCTTGCACCAACAGACTGGGATAAATGCCCAACCACATATATTTTATGGAACCAATATAAGATGGCCAAGAGTGCTCATACTTGTATTCCCAAAAAGTTATCATCTACAATTCTACATTAAGACAATAATGATCTGAATACCATTTCTATGTCAATTTCCCAATCACCACTTTAGGTTAAGCTACAAACACATCCTGTTATGCATGAAATGAACTACTGCATCTTCAATACCAATGCCAATAAAAAGGAACCCTAATTACAATGCTGAACCGAACTCCCAATTACTAACCTAGAAAATTCGAGATCCACATTTCTACGTAATTCTGTATAGTACAGAGAGAAAATAAACGGAAGTAATCATAAATAGAGCTTGGTAGAGAGTAACAAGTCACACAGCCATCCAACAAGTACAAATTTCGAAAAAATTCAACAATACATTCTATTATTACTTGCGTCATTGTCGAAATTTTGTATAAAACTAAAAACATGGCAAACGCAATAACAGAGAATCATCATAACGTGGATACACAAACGGAAGGAAACAATTTAATCCGAAATGCTAACGTGTTAATCAGATCATAGAAAACAAATAGATAAAATTGTCGACAGTCTCTCTGAGAAGATCAAACGAGAAGTATCGAAATCAAATTACGATATGTGTTAGGGTTATAATCATGTGATTAGCAGGAACGTAGTGAAAGAGTTTGACGTACCAGTGTGGTGGCGGAGGAGGAGTTGAGAGATCGCCGGAGATCGGAGAAAGTGGATGAGATCACCGGAAAGGCGGCGATATGATTGCGAAAACCGGTGAAATTTAGGTGTGCGAAGCTGGCGAGGAATGAGAGAAGCAGTCGGCGAAATCTTGAGACAGAGAAACGAGAGAGTGAATTAAAAGGGAGAAGAGCCAATGGAAAAACATTTTATATAAAAATGGCCAAACGGGGGAACCCTTCCAGTAAAAAAAATAAAACCAAAAATAAATTAAAATTTTACAAAAATAATTGAAGCGGAAAAGTATGGTGGTGGTCTCATTCTCATATATATGGGGTAGGTTGGGGCATTAATCAAAAAATGTTACTTTTTTGTTAAATAAATTATATATATATATATATATATTCTTTTTTTACAAAGGTAGTCACGCAGATAGGTCAGAAATGACGTGGGAACCCATTACGTGGAAAAAAAAAATTGTATATGCATGTGGTTCATTCAGCACACGTGATGTGTGTGAAATGGGCGGGGATGTTGGACAGATGCATAAGGGAAGGGTGTGTTTTATGTATCGTATGTTGACTGTTTGATGTATAATGTATGTGTGATGTAGTTGGTAGAGGAGGGTGTGTTGGTAGGTTCGTTTAAAGTGTTTTCGAATATATAATTTGATAATAAAAATTAAATATAAAGAAAAATATTAATAATGACCCAAAAAGGCAATGGATCAAATACAACGTGATCAAGAAGGTCAATTTGTATCTGAATTTTATTGAGGAAATAGTTTGTTTCGCTTATATAATCAAATCAAATACTATATGAAGTAACATTTAGTTTTGTCATGATATAAAGTTCTGTAATTTAGATTTTAGAACAGTGTCAATCTTAAAAATGATGTTTTTATCAACAAAAAAGAAACCAAAAATAGATATCAAATATCATCATATTAATTGTCCCTATCGGATTGTCTTAGCGGTATGGAGGTGAGAATCTGTAAGATTTAGGTTTCATATCTGGGCACAATCCACCTATTGTCGGGACCACTCCAAATGATGGCATATACCTTTTCTATCATCTGCTTTAAAAATATCAATTGTATGATTTGTTGCTATAAACCTTGTTCACATGGATTTAAACTTTTACATACTTACGAACAATCGTTGATTGGATTGAAGGTAAGACATGACCAAAAGTCAAGATTCAATTCGCATTTCTATTAGTTTATCTCTGTTATACAATGATTATGTAGTTATTTTGCTCAAAATATGTAAGACGTTTTATTACCAGCTTTCCCCAAATGCCTTTATGTTATGTTTCGTAGAACTATTTGTACACAGGAAATCTAATTGGAAGTTTCAAAAATAAAATATATCATTTAAAACGTTTTATTATAAAAGTGTTTAATATGATCCAGTTTGGACCAGTTGATTTGTGTAAAATGACAAAAAATAACATATTATCATTTTAGTTGTTATATAAAGCTAAATTATATATATATATATATTTGATTGAGAACTAAATTTCCATTACGAACTAGAAAACCATTGAGAATCCACCACGTGTCATGCTAAATAAAGTTAAATATGGTATTGTAATATATGTTGTTTAGGTTTAGGTTTTTGGAAAATTCTCGCTTCACACCTAAATACACATGCTAAATAAAGAGATTATGGGAAGCGAGGACAAACACGTCAATATAAAGTAATTTATCAACTTGGTTATTACATATTTTTTTCGAGCTCATATCAAGACACGTCAATTTATTAAATATATTCTATGTGGTAGAACATAATGTTTGTACAAATGTGAGTACACATTCACCACTTAAGTAAAAGCTTGAATGGATCTTACAGATACTAGAATACAAATCACTTACAAATATATGATTATCAATGGAAGAACACAAGTTATTTGAATATCAAATTGGATGAGTGTTTTTAAATACTCTAGATATTGATGAATAACAATCAAATTTGTTAACTAGAACAAATTAGCAAAGACTCTACAATTGTTTGACAAAGTTCTCTATTTATAATCAAGAAGAAAATTGCTTGGAAGGCCTACAAATGTCTAGATGCGCAATAAAGCAAACATCCAGAATTTTTGTATTCTTTTTAAACTTGTCCATTGAATAGTTCGTGATTCGAACTACAAAATCTGGTTTTTGTCAAGTGTGGATGTTTAAAACAAGACACTTACGAACATATGAAACCATGTCTTGACATATACTCTGAAAAGCTTAGGTGGCGTTTGTTTTTTTAAGAGATCTGAAGTCTCAAGTCTAAATCAATAAGAGGTGGTGTTAAAATCCGAAATCTAAATCAATAAGACTGTTTGTTTTTGTAACGTTTGAAATCTGAAATCTTAATTTGAATCAATAAGATTGTTTTGCTTGTGATAACAATTAATCAGAAAAATGTCACCGCTTCTAATTTCAGATGTATTTAACAGTTAAGAGGGTATGAAATCTGGAAAAAAACGGTCTAAATGTAAAATATCCGACTAATTCAGATTTAAGAGGTATTAAGAGGTTTTTTGGAAAAAAAACAAACAACCCCTTACTCTAAAAACGTTATATTGTATTTTAACACATCAAATCTAGAAAAACAAATCTTTCCTTATGTAAAAACCGATATCTTCAAATCAAACTTTTACTTAAAAAGGGTTTTAAAACAAATATTACGATTCTTAAAAGTTAAAACAATTTTGACTTTATAAAAAGTTCGAATTCATTTCAAAAAATATAATAATATTTGTATATTATAAAATCTTGTAAGAATTCTTTTTTTGTAAAGCTCAACCCAATTTTAAATTCTCATCACACGTATCATACTTTTGATATTTCGATATGAAATATGATCTTACGATTTCTTAACTCGAATTTAAGTTTTCATTGAAGTTTTTCATGACACGCATCCCAAGAAATATTTCCTTAAAGTTTGAAATGACACTATTCTCGAAGCTTTATACTTGTACCAATAATCTATGTTCTTGAATTTCAAGCATTTTGATATTAAAACTTTGGAAGAAAAGTAAACAGAGAAGAATTAAAGAGAGAGAAAGAAAAGAGAGCAGTGTACTCTTTGTTGTATTGTTTTTCTTATTATGAAAAAGATACAGATGAGACTGATATTTATACATCAGTATTACAAAGGCAAGCAACAGACGTAACATAAACTAAACAAGTCTAACAGATAAAAAACCGATCTAACTAAAACTTGATGACGTGGCACATTACTTCACTTTCATCCCCCCGCAAGCTGATCATTCTTTTGAATGTGAAGCTTGGTTCTGAGAGTAGCAAAACGAGCAGTGGATAGACTCTTGGTAAGAATATCAGCAATTTGTAAAGTTGTCGGAACATATCGAACAAGAAGAGTCTGAGACAAAACCATATCTCGAACAAAGTGAAGATTGATCTCAATATGTTTAGTCCGCTGATGAAAGACGGGATTAACTGCAAGATAGGTAGCACCAAGGTTATCACACCAAAGAGTTGGAGTATGAGTAAGCTCAATCTGTAGTTCTTTAACAAGAGAACAAAGCCACCGTAATTCAGCAGCCGTATTCGCAAGAGCACGGTATTCTGCTTCTGTACTAGAACGAGCAACTGTGTGTTGCTTTTTAGAACTCCAACTTATAAGGTTTGAACCAAGAAAAACACAATAGCCACTAGTAGATCGTCGATCATCGGGACAACCCGCCCAGTCAGCATCCGTATAAGCATGAATCACGGACGTAGAGGAACGTTTAAAGATTAAGCCATGCGTGCTTGTTCCTTTCAGATATCTTAGAATGTGGGTAACTGCAGTCCAATGTCAGTCCGTGGGACGATGAAGAAATTGAGAGACTTTACTGACGGCATACGCTATTTCAGGTCTCGTTAGTACTAAGTATTGTAGTGCACCAACAGTACTTCGATATAAAGAAGGATCGTCCAACGGTTTTCCTGAATATCGAGATAACTGTTTTCCAGAAGCAACAGGAGAGGATACTGACTTACATTGATTGGTGCCTGTTCGTTTAAGTAAATCGACTAGATATCGCTGTTGGGTTAAATGAAGACCATCATCACCAAACGTTGCTTGAACCCCCAAGAAATAGCTCAATATTCCCAAGTCTTTTAAAGCAAATTGAGCATGAAGTTTTTGAATTAACTCGGCAATGAACGTTGATGAGTTTCCGGTAATGATGATATCGTCTACATAAACCAAAATGTAAGTGGTAATAGTAGACGTGCAATATACAAATAAAGATGTATCGGAAGCACATTGTTGAAATCCAAACCCCACAAGAGCATTGGATAACTTCGAAAACCAAGCACGAGGTGCTTGTTTAAGACCGTAAAGAGCTTTCTTAAGCAAACAAACATGGTGAGGCTTGTTAGGATCAACAAACCCCGGAGGTTGCATCATGTAAATTGTCTCCATCAAATCACCATGTAAGAAAGCGTTATTAACATCCACTTGTCTAATTTCCCATCCTCGAGAATAAGCAACTCGAGAGAACAAGGCGAATAGTTGTGGGTTTTACTACCGGACTAAACGTCTCGGTGTAATCGATACCTTCAGTTTGTAAGAACCCTTTTGCTACAAGTCGAGCCTTGTATCGACTAACAGTCCCATCGGGATGTCGTTTAATACGATAGACCCATTTACATCCAACAATGTTAGTACGTGGGGGAGCAGGAACTAACGTCCAAGTACCATTAGAGTGAAGTGCAGAAATTTCTGATCGCATTGCATCCCACCAAGTTGGCCATTTTTGGGCTTGAGAGAATGTAGTTGGTTCGGTATCGGGAGTACGGGTACGATCTTGAGTAGAATTAGCATAATAAAGAACATGATCGGAAAAGACTTTTGGTTTTCGAGTGTGATCACGAGTACGAATGATCATTGGATGACAAGGAACTGAGGATGAAGATGTTTGATCATTTGGCAATGACACACGGTCATGCATTGAGACAGAAATTGGGTCTGGTGAGATTGGCACATTAAGATGTCGTTTGTTTTTTAAGAGGTCTAAAGTCTGAAGTCTTAATTTAGTTATGATTAATAAGAGGTGGTGAGTAAAAATGTCTTAACGATTTAGACTTAAGAGAAATTAAGAGATTTTTTTTTAAAAACAAACAACCCCTAAATGAAGATGGAGAATTAGAGATATTAAGAGAAGGTGTAGTAACAGAAAATGGTGGGAACACAACGGTGGAGTCTGTTTCTTTGAATATACCTTGATTAGCAAACGGAAATACGGACTCATGAAACACAACATGACAGGATGTAAAAGTTTTGGAAGATGTAGGATTATAACAAATATATCCTTTGTGAGACGGAGCATAACCAAGAAAAACACACGGAATAGATTTTGGAGATAGTTTATCGTCACGAGTATCCCCAAGAAAAAGATAACACAAACATCCAAACGTACGAAGATTTGTGTAAGACGAAGCTTGTTGAAATAGAAGTTCGTACGGTGAACGATGTGATAGAGTTTGAGATGGAATACGGTTTATCAAGAAAGTTGCAGTAGCATATGCATCATACCAAAAAAAATTTGGTAGAGAAGCATGAAACATTAAGGCACGAGCAATTTCAGATAAATGACGATTTTTGCGTTCTGCCACACCGTTTTGTTGTGGTGTATAAGGACATGATATTCGAGGAATAATACCGGATTCAGAAAGAAAAGAACCCATTTGTCCTTGAGTAAATTCTAATGCACCATCACTTTGAAAATACTTAATAGTGGTTGAGAAAAGATTCTCAACTTGACTTTTAAAATGTCGAAATGATTCAAGAACTTGAGAGCGATGTGCAAGAGGATAGACCCATGTAAAACGACTATAATCGTCAACATAGGTGACAAAATAACGAAAACCAGATCGAGAAACAATTGGTGACGGTCCCCATATATCAGAATGAATAACATGTAACGGAGTTGAACTCCGAGATACAGATGCAGAAAAAGGAATACGGGTACTTTTGGAGATATTACAAGCATTACAAACATTATTTCTTTTATTGAAAGTACAAGGAAATGAAGTTTTTGTGAAAACATAGTCCGAAGGATGATCGAGTCTCGAGTGCCAAATATCTTTCGAGGTAGCAAGCAAGGAATAAATGTTGTGTCAATCAAGCGGAATGTGGTGGAGCATTGTTCCTGTCAAGGACTGAATATGCAAACCTTTGTAAGAGAAAGCAACAACAAGAGGATTATCACGAACAAGTTGAGTTATCGACAAAAGATTTTTGGTAAGCCCGGGAACTAACAAAACATTTTTCAAGATTAGAGGACAATTGGGTAAGTTAATTTTAAAATGACCAACGTGAGTAATGCAAAGGGTCGTACCATTTCCAACAATCACTTTGTTGGTACCGGAGTAGACTTGAGCCCCATGAACAAGATTTGGATCGGGTGTCATATGAGAAGTAGCACCCGAATCAGGTATCCATGAATCAACAGTAGCACATATATTTGCAAATTCATCTGATGATCCTGAAAAATTTGTTTGAGATTGCTGTTGTTGTGAGACCCAATTATTGAAATGATTTTGTCCAAAAAATTGACTCGCATTAGAGTTTCCATGAAAATCAGTCCCAACGTAATAGGCTGTAGTTGGATCATGAGTAGGCCCAACAATAAATCCATGTGGTGGAATTTGATTAAAATTTGGGCTTGGGCTTTGAGTCTGATTCAGATTTGACTTTTCAAAATTAGAAGACTCATTTATCCACCCCAAATTCTTAGGGTTCTGCACATCTTTATTCCATGCCACATTTGCTCCATAGTGTGTATCTCCATAGCTACCTCTTCCACACATGTTTCCTCTCCAATTTCGACCACTGAAATTTCCTCGATTGTTCATTCTTCCATTTCCTCTCCAATATCGACTACCATTGTTACTCATCCTTCCACCACTTCTACCTCCTCCTCTATTTTCAACAGGATTATATCGAAAGTAACAAGAAACAGCTTCATGTCCAGACTTTCTGCAAATCTGACAAGTTGATCCACTTTGAGCTTTGTTTTCGAACGTATTATGTGGTGGTGGAGTAGTTACATTTGCATTCATAGCAGAAATGGAAACACCTCCTTCTGCTTGTTGACTGGTTCTTTCCTCATAAATCAAGAGACGTGGCCTGAGTTGAGCAAACAATGGAATCTGTGTGGAGTTTTCAATGTTCAGAACGAACATATTATAAACTGAGTTCAAGCCTTGTAAGGTCTGTAGAACAATATCTGCTTCTGGTATGTTTTCTCCAATTGACCGAAGTGAATCAACAACCTTCTTGATTGAATCACAAAAAATTGTAACAGAGAGAGTTCCTTGTTTCATACTTTGAAATTTCATTCTTAACTGAAACTTCTTAGCAAAAGCTTGTTGTAGATACAAACTTTCCAAAATATTCCACAGTTCTAAGGCAGAGTTGGTATCAATTGCTAAGTGAGCAATGTTAGGATCAAGAGTAGCATTTATGCACGCACAAACATAATTGTCTGATTTACACCAATTTTCAAACTGAGAATCAGATTGTAGAGGAGGAGAAGTTGTTGAACTTACATGATTTGAAAGCCCCAACGTTTTTAGAACAGTTATCATCTGATGTTTCCAACTCAGATAGTTTTCACCATTGAGTTTTATAGAAACAAAATTTGTAATGTTGGCCATTGAGAAAGAATTCGAATTTTGATTTGTTGCACCGGTTGTTTCACTTGTTTCTGCCATTGTTTTATGGAGATCTGATCCTGCTCTGATACCATAAAACTTTGGAAGAAAAGTAAACAGAGAAGAATTAAAGAGAGAGAAAGAAAAGAGAGCAGTGTACTCTCTATTGTATTGTTTTTCTTATTATGAAAAAGATACAGATGAGACTGATATATATACATCAGTATTACAAAGGCAAGCAACAGACGTAACAGAAACTAAACAAGTCTAACAGATAAAAAATTGATCTAACTAAAACTTGATGACGTGGCACATTACTTCACTTTCAGATATAATACTGTTGGGTCACCAATAATTTGAATATGACCTTCCAATCTTCTTTACAAATCATTGAAATAAATCTTATTATACTTAGTCAAATTTAGTTATTTGTAATAGCTTAGTCATACTCAACATGTTCGGCAAAATCGAAGACTGGCCGAAATAAACAAGAAGTGAATCTTCAGATGTGGATCAAAGATGAACTTTCAATTTTCAGCTAAGCTATCCCTACCGATTTTGAGGAACAAATCGGGAATCCTTAAAAATCGGAGGATTTCCCTTGTTCAATGTTGAGACTGATTTTGAAGAACAAATTGGTGGATCATTCAAATCAAATGATATCCCCTTTTTGTCCCTTGCTACGGAAATCTTCGACAAAGTACATCCAATTTTGTACCTGATGGAGACATTCTCTGAAGAACCTGAAGAAAAGACGTTTGTCTTTTACACCTTTTCCAGATATGGTCTACATCAAGGTCTGCACATCTTTTGTGTCCCATGTTGAGACAAAAAGGACATATTGTCATTTTTAGGTCAACTCTGTGATTCAATCCTAGAGTGACAAGTGTTTCATGCATTAATGCACATGATAGTATTTAAAGCTGAAGACTCCATCCATACAATGTTACGCTTTCAAGAAAATTCTCCTAAGTGCTCAAGGAAAAAATCACCAGATTTTACTCTCTCCCTCAAGAACTTCATAACTTTTAACTTAGTGTTTTTAAGTTGTTTTTAGTTTTTTGTTCTTCGTGAAAGATTGTTAGAATAGATTTTTATCTGTTTTTTTTTTCGTAACAATCTTGTTTTTCAATGTGTAATTTCTTGATATTTATATCAATAAAGAATTCAAAATTAAGGAAAAATTTGTGTATTGTATTCAACCCCCTTCTAGAATACCTGTTACTTTTTGTCATTTCTTGTTGGGACTAACAAATACTATCATAATATTTTCTTATGCGTCGATTAAAATAAAACAATTTGGATGTTTATCTAGAGGGAGGATGATCATGCGAGAATGATATCTATTTACAAGAATAAGAGAATAATTGTAGGTCAATCATTTTATTAAATGATACATTTAATAATTAATTCTAAAAATAAATAAATAAGGATATAAAAGTTATTTTAGGTATTTTTTTAAGATTCTACTTTTACCATATTTGTAAATTTAATATGATTAAAATTTTAATTTAATAAATTTTTTATATTTAATTCATTTAAAATAAGTGTATTTAATTTTCATTTAAAGAATCCATTTTATTTATTTAAAGCAATACTAGAAGTGCACTCGCACAATGCAGCGAGATATATCATGATTTTAATGTTTCATTTTATTTTTTGTTTTTTTGTCGATTTACGGTACGATTTTGGATGATTTTGAGAAAGTGATAATGTTTTTTTATAAATTTGTTTAATTTAGGCTTAATAATATAATGTTTTTTATATAAAAAAATAAGTATTTTATTAGAATTCAATAATTATCTTATATATTTTAATGACATCTAGAAAAAATAACCAATTACATATTTAATAATATAATTAAAACAAATTTATAGTAATATAATATATTAATTAATAGTGATACATGGAAATGTCTGCATAAAAGGAAGACTCTGCACATACCAAATTGATGGGTGTTAGAAGCCTGCAGTAGTAATATGTATCTTGTACTTTGATACTTGTAAATTAAGAGATTTTTAAAATCTTGCGTAAAATGATGATACCTTATGTCTAATAATTTGTATTTAAAAGTTTTTTATCCGTGCTTTATAATATAACTAGTGTTGGGCCCGTGCATTGCACGGGAGGATAAATTTTTTGTTGAAATATTGAACCGAGTTAAAATGAAATGTAATTTCTCTGTTAACAGTTAATGAAATAAAATGTGAAAAACGAATGTATTTTCATAAGTGGTTAACTTGCATATATTCTTAATCGTTTGTTGTTATGAGTTTGTGCAATAATATTGGTAATAGTTTTGTATTATATTATTTAAAACTCAAACGACATGTCTCACAACATATCACTATTATTGAAACAATTATAAATATGAACATACGTTTTTACATATTTTGCAATTTTTCTGAAACCTCCTCGACAACATTGACAATCACTTTGAACGTATAAATATGTAGATTAATTAACAACATTCAACCCACATCAAATATGACAAAGAAAATAAATGATTTCTATCTTTTGTAACCGGCAACTCAACTGGTATAGTTCAAATTCACTCAGTACCACTTGAAAATTTATCTGACTATTAAATTCAAGACCTCATAGTATTAGTCAATAAAAATAAAGATATGTATATAAAAATAAAGATATGTATATATATATCTTATTCCCCTACTTCGAAAAATATGATTGTGAGTTTTGAAAAATATAAATAAATCCTCAGTAAATAAAATAAAATATAAAAAAGTAGTTTTTCAAATAAACAAAAAATATAGTGGAATACCTTTTGTTCAGTTGCAGGTTCCGCCATTGACACCCGACCGTTCGTCTTCTTCTTGTACTCGGATGATACATAGAGAAACTATATATATTTATAGTGAATGTAGAGAATATTTTAAAATCTTTTAAAATACATAATTTTATCTCCATAAATCTTTTTAGTTTTAATTCATATCAACCTTCTTTTTTCTTCTTTTAATGCTCGTGAAAAAAAAAACGTGTAGATTTTATATTAACAAAAAAAATACGTGTAGATTTTATATTATGCTAATATAAAATACGTGTAGATTTTATAAAATAAAATAGATTTTATATTAGCAAAAAAAAAATACGGAAGAAAAAAGAGTTTATATTACATCTCATTATGTAAAAAGATTTTATAAAATAAAATATGGAAAAATCATTATGAGATGTAATATAAAAAATACGGAAGAAAAAAGATTTTATATTACATCTCATTAATATAGATTTAAATGTAAAATCTACATTTAAAATAGATTATGCTAATATAAAATCTATTTTATAAAATCTTCCACCAAAAAAACAAATATTTATATTAATAAATGAGTATTCATTCCACAAATAGATGATTATGTGAGATATTGTGCTTGGAAAGGTTGTACCAAAGCATTAAGAAATTGTAAATTAAGTAATTGGCTTTAATTAGTTGTACCTTGTGCTTAAAATTTTGTAATTAAGAGTTTTTATGTCGTTTTTATAATATAGTATAGATATAGATATAGATATAGATATAGATAATATAGATTTAAATGTAAAATCTACATTTAAAATAGATTATGCTAATATAAAATTTATTTTATAAAATCCTCCACCAAAAAAACAAATATTTATATTAATAAATGAGTATTCATTCCACAAATAGATGATTATGTGAGATACTGTGCTTGGAAAGGTTGTATCAAAGCATTAAGAAATTGTAAATTAAGTAATTGGCTTTAATTAGTTGTATCTTGTGCTTAAAATTTTGTAATTAAGAGTTTTTTATGTCGTTTTTATAATATAGTATAGATTTAAAAAAAAATACAATTTTCATCAAAATTGTAATGTGATTCACAATGTACTAATTTTTTTTCAAAATGTTTTTCTACTTATATGTGATTTAAAATTTGAAAAACAATAATTCAAATTAAACATTGTAAAAGAAAAATAATGAAAACAAAATGATATGTGATATGTAGCAAAACACATTTAATTATTTTTCATCAAAATCTCATTTGATTCACAATGAATTAACTTTTTTTCATTTCAAATGTTTTCCTAATCATATGTGATTTAAGATTTGAAAAACAGTTATTCAAATTTAAACATTGAAAAAGAAAAATAATGAAAACAAAATCATATGTGATGTGTAGCAAAACACGTTTAACATGTATTTCAAAATATAATTCATAATTTACACATATCAATTGTAATATTGTAAATAACTTACATTTATTTTCTACTATGATCAATATCACATATGATACATTGACGAAAATTAGCGAGTCTTTTTTAGAAAAAAATGGCGATTAATTGTGGATATCACATGTGATTTTTGACGAAAATTATAAAAAATTATTAAATAAACTAAAAATAAATATTTAAAATGAAAAACTAAATTACACTTATTTTAATGTTGTAAAAAAAATAAGTAAATAAATAAAAAAATAATTATGCTTAGACTAGGGGTGAGCAAAGTCTAGTACCCGGCCAAATTTCATGGAATCGGTCCCGGAACCGTCGGTTCTAGTTCTGGTACTGGGTACTCGGTGTCTTATTTTTTTTAAATAAATTATCATTTCATACTATAAAAAGTAATTATTAGTCTATCAACTCCCAACATAAAAAAATAAATACTACAAACGGTAAAAACTAATCCGATAAAAACTAAAAACTAATAATTACATAAATAATTGGAGAAGTCGAGTGAAAGAACCGACCGTAAGTGTAAGTGTGTAACGCTAAAAGATAATTAATAATTACAATTTTAGTTTATTAAATATAATAAACATAGAAAATAATTATTATTAAAAAAAATAGCGGATACCCATCAGTTCTGATTCTGGGTACCCAGCAGGACCGGGTACCCAGTTCCGGAATCGGTCCTGTAACAACCCAACTAGAAAACAACAAAATAGAATAATTCTTAATACTAAAAATATCACCATTAGATAACAATCCCTCAAAAGAGAGGTCCCAATCTTTACAATAGATAATTCAAGGTTCGATATACAAATCAACCTACGCAACTGAGATCATTGAATAACTAAAAACTAAAATGACGGTCTTCTATCCGCCCCCGCTAGACCTTCTCCTTGCCTTTAGCCGCACAGCCTAATTCACGCCGGTCTGAAAAGGTTTTTAGTTTTGAAAGAGCGAGGGTTAGACCATAGGTCTAGTGAGTCCCCTCTAACAGTTCAGCAGCAAAATATACTTTCCAGAATTGAAACATCATTTAATAATGGCATTTAAATAAAACACGTTACGGACCACACGACCGTCCAAGACGATGTGTCTAACTCGCGCTGCCTTAATGTTGGGACACACCCCCAACGACATGAATGGGCCACACTCCCCGGCACGAGTAGGCGGGTCACACTCCCCGACTTAGGTCACGTAACCCACAATTAATGTATGCATACATATAATCAGCAACAATTTTATAACACACTTGAACAGTTAATAAAATCATGCCATCATAATAAATCAAAGTTTAAATAAACTTCACATGCTTTCATCATCGCAAGGATTAATTTAGAAAAACTCACCTGACGTCCCTTAACACAAAGCTTTCGTCTATCTTTAAAACTCTGAACCAAAACCTATAAAGGAAGCATTGATCGGTAAACCAAAATAAAAGCATTATCGGCTCTCACACCTAACGACTCGAGATCAAGATATCCTAGAATTCCAAAGGTGGGCCGATACATCTGACAAGTTGGAACTCAATACTACAGTCCCAACAAACACATGGGCTTCGGCCCAAAGACAAACCCAGGCCCGGCCCTTTGGCCGCCCGGTAGGAGTACAGTGATCGGGTCTCCCCCTTTTGACCGATAAGGAATTCGACCGGAATCCCCCCCTTGACCGGTAAAGAACTCGACCGGAACTCTCCTTGACCGGTAAAGAACTCGACCGGAACTCTCCTTGACCGGTAAAGAACTCGACCGATAAGCAACTAAGACCGGTAAACAACTAAGACCGATATAGAGATTGACCGGAATCCCCCATATCGGGCGACCGGGATATCTCTCTCTCGGTCTAATGGTCGGCGTCTCCTTTACCCAGAACGAATATGAAATTCCCAACAATCCAAAATCGCATAGCCGAAACAAACATCAATTGGTGGAATAACTCCAAATCATTTAGAAATCCATTCTCTACTTCTATTTCTACTCATTTATGAGCAATCCCCATTATAAAATCCAGTCCAGGGACTCCCATCTGCAGTACCTCAACCTAATCGACCTCCATTAAAATTCAGAACATAAACTTTAAACTCCTACCAGTAAAGAGATGAGGATTAACATTTTACCTTACAAAACATGAAGAAATTCAGCTTCAACTCCTTTGTACTCTCTCTATCGGTCGATGCTTGCCCAGGATCCTCCCTTTCCCAAACTCGCTTCAGCCGCCAGGTACAAAAGGGAAATGAGAGATTTTAAGGGTGAAAACCCTTTTTAAAACCAATTTACCTCTTACCCCTTGTAGTTAACTCTTTGTACAACTAAACCCCCAACTTCTTTTTATTAAACTTTATATCAGGTTGTTACAATATCCCCCCCTCAACAGAATTCCGTCCCCGGAATTCCTTCGCTAAAAAGACTGGGATATTGATTCCTCATAGTCGACTCTAACTCCCAAGTCGCTTCTTGCCCCTTGTGGAATTGCCATTGAACCTTTACCAAGGGGATTTCCTTATTCCTTAACTTTTTCACCTTACGATCCAAAATCGCTACTGGTTCCTCTACATAGCGTATCCTTTCATCTAATTGGACATCTTCCAACGGTATCACGACGTCACTTTCTGCTAAACACTTTTTCAAGTTGGATACATGAAAGACAGGATGAACTCCTTGCAAGTCCGTTGGTAGGTCCAACTTGTAAGCTACCTCCCCAACACGCTTCACTATAGAAAATGGTCCTACATATCTTGGTCTCAACTTGCCCTTCTTGCCGAAACGAACGACTCCCTTCCATGGTGAAACTTTTAGCATCACCATGTCTCCTATTTGAAATTCCAACGGTTTTCTTCGCTTGCTCGCATACATTTTCTGACGATCTTGGGCCATTTTTAACCGTTCTCGAATTTGATTAACCTTGTTGGCCGTGACTTGCACGATTTCTGGTCCTGCCAACTGTTTCTCACCCACTTCATTCCAACACAAAGGCGTTCTACACCTTCGCCCATACAACGCTTCAAATGGCGCAGCTTGAATACTAGCGTGATAACTATTGTTATAGGAGAACTCTATCAGAGGTAAACGAGTCTCCCACGAACCCTTGAAATCGATCACACAAGCTCGGAGCATGTCTTCTAACGTCTGGATAGTTCTTTCACTCTGCCCGTCTGTCTGAGGGTGATACGCGATACTCAACTTAAGCTGCGATCCCAACTCTCTTTGAAAGCTTTTCCAAAACATTGACGTGAAACGAGCATCTCTATCTGACACAATTGAAGACGGTACTCAATGCCTGGATACTATCTCATCGATATACAATTTAGCTAACTTCTCCAACGGATAAGTCTCTTTGATCGGGAGAAAGTAAGCAGATTTCGTGAGTCGATCCACTATCACCCAAATAGCGTCATGCCCCTTAGATGACCGTGGAAATCCCGTCACGAAGTCCATTGTTATATCATCCCACTTCCATACCGGTATCTCCAATGGCTGCAGTTCTCCGCTCGGTCTTTGATGCTCTGCTTTCACCTTCAAACATGTTAGACATCTCTCCACAAAATACGCTATATCTTTCTTCAAGCCTGGCCACCAATAATTCTGCTTCAAATCTCGATACATCTTATTGGTTCCCGGATGTATCGAGTATCGCGACTTGTAAGCTTCTTCCAATACTTTCTTCCGTAGATCTCCCCGCCTCGGAATCCACAGTCTTTGCTCGAAACATCTGACACCGCGATTGTCCACAGATAAGAAGTCAACGATTCCCACGATTCTTTCGCTTTTCAAGTTTTCACTCGATACGGATTCCTCTTGATATTGCTTGACTTCCTCTAGAAAGCTTTAAATCACCTCCACTCGATATGCCACTACTTTGGACACCGAACTATGCTCTTTCCGACTTAAAGCGTCCGCTACCACATTAGCCTTACCTGGGTGATATAAAATCTCGCAGTCATAATCACTCAGCAATTCCATCCACCTTCGTTGCCTCATATTTAATTCTTTTTGATTGAATAGATGCTGAAGGCTCTTATGATCGGTATAAATTTGGCATTTAACTCCATACAAGTAATGTCTCCAGATCTTCAAGGCGAAAACTACGGCTGCCAGTTCCAGATCGTGTGTTGGATAATTCCTTTCGTGCTCTTTCAATTGTCGAGACGCATAGGCTATTACCTTTCCATCTTGCATCAGCACACATCCCAGACCAAACTTTGAAGCGTCGCTGAAAATCACAAATCCATCTGTACCTTTGGGTAACGACAGGATCGGCGCACTACTCAACCTTTTCTTCAACTCGCTGAACGCATCCTCCTGAGTTTCCATCCATGAGAACATAACATTCTTCCTTGTTAAAGCAGTCAAGGGCGTGGCTATTCTCGAGAAGTCCTGAATGAACCTCCGATAGTAGCCTGCCAAACCGAGGAAACTTCTTACTTCAGACGGTGTTTTTGGCGCCTCCCACTCATCTATTGCCTTAATCTTCGCTGGGTCCACCTTGATCCCGTCCTCCGACACCACGTGTCCTAGGAACTGCACTTCTCTTAGCCAAAACTCACATTTCGAAAATTTAGCATACAACTTCTCCCGCTTGAGTAACTCTAGCACAACTCTTAGATGAACTTCATGATATTTCATGGACTGTGAATAGATCAGTATGTCATCGATGAATACAATGACACACTTGTCCAAGAAAGGACTGCATACTCTATTCATCAGATCCATAAATGCTGCCGATGCATTTGTCAACTGTTGATCCAAACTCTCTCAGTGATTTGATAACGACCCTCTTTTATACTTAGTGAAAATTACGTTATTATATGTATTAGTGTTTCATCATCAGCGATCAGACTGAGTCTGTTCAGTTATCGCTGATGACCTTTCTGTAAACATTAATATGTATGTGTTTCACTTTCAGCGATCAAACTGAGTCTGTTCAGTCATCACTGATCGTTTCCTATGTAACACAGTTAACGTAATCCCTGAAGACAAGTCTCGCGTCAACATAGTTCATAGCTGAATCGAAGACGAATCCACTGAACAATAGATAAGTCTACTAGTGACCTGATGCGGATATCAGCGAAGATCAGACATCTACTTACGCGAAGAAGCCTGAGGAAAAGCTTCAGCGATAGCTGAACTTCTTTATCTCTGGAAGAAGAGATACTCAGCGATCAACGATCACAAAGCTTATGCCTCAAGTTTTCTTTTGTCTTACCTTGCACAACCAGTACGATGTGTCAGAACGGACACGTCTCTGCCACAAATCGTACACCAACTCTGTCAACTACACTGTTCATAAAGCGGCCAAAAGCATGTCTCCAAAAGTGAGACTACCAAAGCCAATCTATGAATGCCACGTGTAAAGTACCCTGCCATGCATTTAATGCATAGGGTATAAATAGGAAGCTCACCCCTTCATCTGAAGGTGTGCTCAATCCTTGAACTCCAAAATAGAAACCCTTGTTTTCTATCTCTCTAAAAATCCCCCATTCTCTGAATTTCTTGTGCAACCATCTTAGTGTTTCTTAAGTTTGTTTAGATTGAGTCTGTCTTAATCTTTTTCCGCAACAAACTTGTAAATTGTATTTTGATTTATCAATAAACAATTTATTAAACTTTAATTTCTGTGTTTGTATTCAACCCCCCCCCCCCTTCTACAAACTTGTTAAGCACCTTCGGGACCAACAAGTGGTATCAGAGCAGTTTGTTTAATCTAATAAACAAGATCTTGCTGTATACTCTTCCTTGCTATTCTAAAATGGCACTAAACACAAACACAAACTACTATGATAATGGTTCACTTTCTAAACCTCCTCGATTTAGCAGAGATAACTTTTCTCTATGGAAAAATCGAATGATGCTATTTCTTGAAGGTGCGGATCCTACTATACCTGAATATATAGAAAACGGACCCTATGAACCTGTTAGAATTATAGCTGCGGTTCCCGCTACTGCCACCACTGAAGCTGTCCCTGAACGATATGTCGTTAAGGAAATAAGACAGTGGAGTGATGAAGATAAAAAGAAGGTAGGCATAGATGCAAGAGCAAAGACCATTATATCAATGGCTCTGCCTGATGAAGTTTTCCATTCCATCATGCATCTAAAAACTTCTAAAGAAATGTGGGAAACCATATGTGTTCAATATGAGGGCACCACTGAAATCCAAGAGACCCGAAAGATTAACTTGGTAAGACAGTATGAAAGTTTTATCGCTGGTAAGAATGAATCTCTTTCTGACATTCATCAGCGGTTTAACTGCCTGATCATTGACCTAAGAACTGTTGGAAGGACCTATTCTAATTCTGAGGTCCTAACAAAATTCTTGGAAAGTCTTCCTGAAAGCTGGGACAATTATTCAATATGTCTTAAGCTGACAAAAGACTTACATACTCTCTCTCTTAGCACTCTGTATGGAATATTGCTCAACTATGAGCAATCTAATCTCCTGAAGAAGAATTTTGTAAAAGATTCTAAAGACTCCAAAAGCACTGCTGTTGCTTTAGTCTCATCAGAGATAATTCCATCCCAGCGATCTACTCTCACCATCACTGAGTTAGATTCTGAATCTGAGGATTTATCAGACCCTGATCTTTCAGAGTTTAATGAGTCCTTAGCACTCTTGACAAACTCTTTTAAGAGATTTGCAAGAAAGAGTAACTTCCGAAGAAGTAAACCTCTCTCTCTTACTGAAAAGCCAAAATCAACTCCGGTTGATAAGGCTACAGCCACTTACTATAACTGCGAAAAAATTGGACATTTTGCTAGTGAGTGCAGGTCTAAAAAGGTCTTCAAACCTTCTACCTCAAGAAGATCCAGTGATGACAAATACCATAAGCTGAAGAACAAATATCAAAAGCTGAAAAGCTATCAGCAAAAAGGTAAAGGTCTCATCGCTGAAGAACATGACTGGGCTGAATCAGAAGAATCATCTTCTGATGAAGAAGAAGTCGCTAATCTTTGCCTCATGGCTGAGATTAAAGAAGAAGTAGAAGAACCATCTGAACCTTCTATGAGCTACATATCATCTCAGGTATCTATCTCAACAAATCCCTCTCTGCCTGAAGCTGAGAGAAGTCGCGCTGTTGATGTGCTGACGATTGACCTTTATAATGCTCTAAACGACAAAACTCAAGCTGAAAATAAAAATGTTTATTTAACACAAGAGCTAGAGAAATGTCATGAAAAGATCAGTGAAATAAATCTTTTAGAAGAAAAGCTAAAAGATCAAGTCATTATAAATGAAATCATCAGCATTGAACGCGAACAAGCCATCGCTGCTCTAAAAGCAGAAAAGGCTCATGTTGAAAAATGGTGCAAATCATCAACAAAGATCTCTGAGATAATAAATGCTCAAACTCCTGAAAGTGATAAAACTGGTCTTGGTTTTTGGACACCACAGGATGATCCTAAAGAAGAAAGTTCCTCGCTTAAGTTTGGAACTTTTGTCACATCTTTCTTTGACACTTCTTATAATCAATTCTATCCCTGTTCTTCTTCTAATCCCATCCCTGAGGAGATATCTGCAAGATCTAAGCCTGCAGATAAAGGAAAGTCTATTCTCCCTCAGAAGGCTTCCAAGAAAACCAAACTGAAAGTTCCCTCCAAACCTTCAGTGGATAAACCTTCTAGCTCAGTGACAGAAATCTTTGATATCTGTCCTCCAAAGCTAAAGGTTGATCTAAAGCCCGTGAAATCTGAAGAAATAAAAATTCCTCCCAGATCTCGTGCTAAAGGCATTCTTGGAGCTGGACCTGCTCATCTTAAGTTTTCAAAACCTTTTGGTTATAAAACCACCATCAGATATAGAAAATGTTATCACTGTGGATTCACTGACCATATTGCGAGCAAGTGTCCAAATACCACCGAAGCTGATAAAACAGCCAAAGTGAAGAAAAATGCCTCTAAGGCAAATAAAGTCACCAAAGTGAAAAATACCACTAAGGTTAAGAAATTAACCAAAGTGAAGATTACCACTGAAGCTGAATCTTCATCAGCGGTGAAGACTGCTGAATCTTCCTTATCCACTAACTCTGAAGGACCCATTGAAAAGTGGGTACCAAACAAAGCTTAATCTTCCTTATGTATGCAGGGATCAAAGGGCATCTGGTATCTCGATAGCGGATGTTCTCGTCATATGACTGGACAAAGAAACCTGCTCACTGAATACAAGGAAGAGAAAGGCCCCTCTGTTACCTTTGGTGGAAATGGAAAAGGATTTACCCGTGGGTTTGGTGTCCTCAGCAATGGGACAACTACCTTTCGAAGAGTCACTTATGTAGATGGACTGAAGCACAATCTTCTAAGCATCAGTCAGCTATGTGACAAAGACTACGAAGTTCGCTTTTCTAAGAAAGCATGTTCAGTGGTAGATGAAAAAGGAAAACTTGCTCTCAGTGGTTATAGAAGAGAAAATGTCTATGTAATAGATATGGACTCTACTATCACTGAAAACTTATGTTTTCTCTCTAAGGCCTCTTCTGATGTCAACTGGCTATGGCATAAAAGGCTCTCTCATCTAAACTTCAAAACCCTGAATTCTCTCTCATCTAAGGAACTGGTTTCTGGTCTTCCTCAGTACTCATATGCTAAAGAATCTCTCTGCTCAGCATGTGAAAAAGGAAAACAAACAAAAGCTAGTTTCAAGTCGAAACAAGTTTCCTCAGTGACAAGTCCTCTTCAGCTCTTGCATATGGATTTATTTGGCCCTGTCAACATCCAATCAATAGCTGGAAAGAAATATACGCTTGTCATTGTAGATGAATATTCTCGCTACACCTGGGTTATCTTTCTTCGCTGCAAGAGTGATACTCCAGAAGAACTAATATCTTTTGTCAAAAAGATGGAAGTGCTGAATAATCTTACTGTTCGATCAATAAGAAGTGATCATGGAACTGAATTCAAAAATAGTTCCCTGAACAATTTCTTTGAGAACAAGGGAATCTCTCACAACTTCTCCTCAGTAAGAACACCTCAGCAAAATGGAGTCGCTGAAAGAAGAAACAGAACGATCATAGAAGCTGCTAGATCAATGCTCAGCGATTCTCACCTCCCTACTCAATTTTGGGCAGAAGCTGTAAACACTGCATGTTTTACTCAAAACAGATCGCTGATAATAAAGCGATTTGGGAATACAGCTTATGAACTCTTTCTTGGAAGGAAGCCTTCTATCAGCTTTCTTCATATCTTTGGTTGTCAGTGCTTTATCTTAAACAACAAAGATCAACTTGGAAAGTTCGACCCAAAAGCCGATGATGGAATATTTTTAGGATATTCCTCCATATCCAAAGCCTACAGAGTTTTCAACAAAAGAAGACAAACCGTAGAAGAAACCATTCATGTCACGTTTGATGAAACGCGCTCAGCGAACTCTAAACCAATCGCTGACAATGAAGAACTGAATACTTGGATGATCTCTCACTATAGAGAAACTGAACCTTTCTCAAACCATCAGCACACTGAAACTCCAATTGCTGATGAAGAACCAAGTATCATACCTCCCACCGCTGAATCCACCTCATGGGTTTCAGCTGAACCTCTAAACACATTACCTCCATCAAATCTGCCTTCATCTGGAAACCTCTCTAGTGAACCTACTCAACAGTTAATTGCTGATGAACCTCAAACATCCTCATCAGTAAACATTCCAATTGTTGATCCAACCTCTGAGTTAAGCAATCATGCTCCTGCTCAGTGATGGACAAGAGATCACCCAATAGATCAAATTCTCGGTGATCCAGATGCAGGTATTCAGACACGACGAAGCTCAGGTAATATCTGTCTCTTTGTAAACTTTCTCTCCTTAATAGAACCAAAGAAGACTGATGATGCCCTCAGAGATCCAAACTGGGTCAGCGCTATGCAAGAAGAGCTGACTGAATTTTCTCGAAACAAAGTTTGGAATCTCGTTCCTAGACCATCTGATAAAACTATAATAGGCACCAAATGGGTGTTTAGAAACAAGTTAGATGAACATGGAACTGTAACCCGCAACAAGGCTCGACTTGTTGCTCAGGGATACAGACAAGAGGAAGGCATAGACTATGATGAAACCTTTGCCCCTGTGGCCAGGCTCGAAGCAATTCAACTATTCTTAGCTTATGCAGTCTATAAAGACTTCATCGTTTATCAAATGGACGTAAAATCAGCTTTTCTGAATGGAAAGCTGAATGAAGAAGTTTATGTAGAACAACCACCAGGGTTCTATGACCCTAAGCATCCAAATTATGTTTATAAATTGGATAAGGCTCTCTATGGTCTAAAACAAGCCCCTCGTGCTTGGTATGACACTCTCTCATCTTTTCTTATCTCTGAAAATTTTGAACGTGGCAAGATTGATAATACGTTATTTTTCAGGAAGATAAAAGGTCATATAATTCTTGTACAAATATATGTCGATGACATAATATTTGGTTCTACTAACCCATCTCTTTGTACTCGCTTTGCTGAAAGAATGAAGAAAGAATATAAAATGAGTATGATGGGTGAGCTGACATATTTTCTTGGTCTTCAGATTAAACAATCTGACAAAGGTACTTTTATCTGCCAAAGTAAGTATGTTAAAGATATGCTAAAGAAGTTTGAACTCACACAAACTTCAGCGATGAAAACTCCTATGGCACCACCGCTGATACTTAACAAGGATCCATCTGGAAAACCTGTTAATGTCACTGCCTATAGAGGAATGATAGGCTCATTGCTGTATCTTATAGCAAGCCGACCTGACATCATGTACTCTACTTGTTTATGTGCACGCTATCAATCTGAACCCAAGGAATCCCATCTGATCGCTGTAAAACGAATTTTCAGATATCTGAAAGGAACTCCTAACCTCGGTCTTTGGTATCCCAAAGACTCAGGGTTCGATCTAACTGGTTATTCTGATAGTGATTTTGCAGGCTGTAAACTTGACAGAAAAAGTACCACTGGTGGATGTCAACTCTTGGGAGGAAAGCTGGTAAGCTGGACAAGCAAGAAGCAAAATTCTGTGTCCACTTCCACAGCTGAAGCTGAATACGTAGCCGCTGGAAGCTGTTGTTCTCAAATCTTATGGATGAGAAATCAACT
Organism: Arctium minus; assembly: GCA_954870635.1. Lineage (NCBI taxonomy): Eukaryota > Viridiplantae > Streptophyta > Magnoliopsida > Asterales > Asteraceae > Arctium > Arctium minus. The sequence goes on from OX941081.1 coordinate 159,974,369, forward strand.
ATTAGATTATGACCTTCAGCTGTCAAAGATACCTATCTATTGCGACAGCACTAGTGCTATCGCTATAGCAAATAATCCAGTGCTACATTCAAAGACAAAACACATAGAGATCAGATATCACTTTATCAGAGATCATGTGATGAATGGTGATATTGAACTTCACTTTATCCCTACTGACTTTCAACTTGCTGATATATTCACCAAACCTCTTGATGAGACAAGGTTCAACTTTCTCATCAGTGAGCTTGGAATGCTGAACCTCGAAGAATAATTCTTCAGCGTTCATGTATTATGTTAGTAATCAAAAGTTCCCCTCTCATCATTCTCTCTGATAAACATTCTGACTCTCAGGTATGTTTTCTCCTTTCCCTCAAAGATGTTTTTTTAATATAAACTTTAATCACCGAACTTTCTTCAAATGATTAAAAGCTTTTTGAAAAATACATTAATCACTGATATTTCTAGTCAGTGATCCTTCAAAAGGAAAAACTATCCCTATCTTTTCTAAAAGGGATACTTTTAAAAAGGAAAATCTATCGCTGACTTTTCTTCAGTGATCATTTCAAAAACGGACAAATGTACAGTCTCTCTCTTCTATGACGTCATTTGAACCGACAATCCACGACATGCCTTTTCTGACACGTTCGTCCGTTGCCCTTCTATCCAATCAACTTCGTGGAACGTGTCAATGTCATGATGATTTTTTTCTTTTCCCGCTTCATTCTCTCTCTTCTCTCTTCGTATAAAAGGAATTCTTTTCTCCTTTATACGGTTTACGCTTTCAAAACTTTCAAAGCAAGAAGCATTCTCTCAAGAACACTCAAGCAAGTAAACCCAGAATATTGAATCTGCAACTCTTTTTCTTCAAGATACACAGGTTTATTTCATATTTATATGCTTTGTTCGTATGCTTTTTATTCTTTTTAAAATCCTACTCGCTTTCTATGGATTTTATAAAACGTTTTTTAAAACTAAAGATCATTCTTTCTGATTTTATGTTTTTAAATAAAAACCTTTTGGTTTTAAAGTGTTCTTTCTTCTTTCTACCCAGAACACTATTTTTCTCCTAAAAATAACTTGATAATTTTCCAGTTTCCCTGCTTCTATGGAAACTGGTAATCATATTATTTTTAATCTAAATCATTTCTTCTATTATGCCTCTTTCCATAACAGAAATGACACAGTCTTCAATCGTTGCTTCCAAGCATGTACGATTCGCTCTCACTGAAGTTGAGATTACTAAATGTAATCATTTGGCCAGACTCGACTTCAAAGCTGACAAATACCCACATCTGGTGGAAGCTGCTGAATTCCTCAAGCAGTCATGCATAGCTTACGCGATCACTGTGGATCCTAAGCCCTCCAAGACTCTACTTCAGCAGTTCTGGTTCACTGCTGATGCAACTGAACTTACCAACAGGAAAGGCGAACGAGTCCCTGCTATCTCGTTCAGCACGAAATTAGGGCCAGGGAGCATGACCGCTCTTAGCCTCAGGAAATCTTTAAGATTCCCTGACAAACCAAAGAGTGGGTTCGACGCACTCCCCACTGATGATGAGTTGATATCATTCCTGGACGCAATGGGCTATTGTTGGGAAAACAAACCAAGATCTTCTATTCCCAACAAGAAGCTCACCAAGATCCTAAAAGCTCAGATGCCATCACAACTGAACTTTATCTTCTCGCACATAATTCAGTGCATGAGTGGGAAGAGTGGTTCGCTGGATCAAGCCAGCAAAACACAACTGCAGATGGCCTACTCCGTTATCGCTGGTCAAAACTTTGACTACGCCACAGCCATCTTTGAAGATCTGAGGTCGAGATTAGAGAAGCCTGAACGAGATCCCAAGATCTCATACGTACGTTTCATATGTACGTATATCAAGTTCCTCTATCCCAACACCTATCCCACCAAAGATGATGGCACCTTTGCCAGGGTAGGTCAACGATCACTGGAGGTCAAGCCACTCGCCGACGAGGTAAGTATCTCTCTCCTTCGCTCTCGTCTCTCTCTCCATTCTTCTTCATCTTCAGCGACCACGCAGACGGTTCCTTCGTCTGCTATCCCTGTCGCTACCACTACTTCTAAACGACCATCAGCTAGTCCGATTGGTTCTTCCAAAAAGGCCAAAAAGACTAAGGAAAGTACACCCTCTAGTACTATACCTGAGGGAGCTTCTCAACAAGCTACCTTAGATGCATTTGTGGGTCTTTCCTCCACAACTTCAGCAGTCACTCATACTGCCGTGTCAGCGATCTCACTCGCTGTCACATCATCAGTAACCCCACCTACTATCTCATTCACTGAGATTAACCCCATCCCTACTTCTATCCCCACAACTCTTCCCTTCTCTCCTCACTTGGTCTCTGAACCCGCCACCTCTTCTTTCCCTATAGGACCTGAGCATCAAACTTTTGAGGAATCTATGCAGTTCTACAAAATGTTTGATACGTCAGGTACACCTATAATCCTAAACACTTCTCTCCCCCCCTCTCCAAATAAGCCCATATCTGAACTAACATTATTTTCAGGTCCTAGCTTGGCGTCTGTTGACACGCATGTCAACAGTCTAGGAGAAAAGGTGGACGCACTCACCAACACCATCAATGAAACCACCAGCGCCGTAAATCAGGCTGGTGAGGAGCTGAAGAAGTTGACCGCCACTTGCTCATCTAAAGCTGAGAACTCTCAACTTTCAGCTGTTGAAGAACAAGTCGTCCAACTCAGAGAGTCCTCTCGACTCTTTCAAGGGCGATTTGAGTCTCTTACCGCTGAAGTTCAGGGTCTCTGTTCAAAGGTTGACCTCTGCACGTCCCTTCTTCAGCAAATTCTACAGAAAGTGAATGCACCAGCTCCAGCGCTGCCTCCCTCCTTCACTGAAGATGATCGTACCAACCTCAACATCGCTGTGGAATTCATTCATGATGCCACATGCGACATCCCTGCGGTTGAAGACCGGATTAAGCGTCTGGAGGCTGACGTTCAAGTGCTAAAAGCTTCAACAGCTACTCCAGCAGCTGAACAATCCCCTACCGCTGATAATGACAAAGTGGGGGAGAAAACTGAAGAAACTTCTATTGCTGCTGCTGGGGAAGCTAAGACTCGAAAGGAACCTCCCTCTCAATCTGAGGGGGAGAAGGCAAAAGAATCCTCATCAATTCACTCCATTCTCTTTGAAGAGGATGAGGAAGATGATCTAGATCTTGATGATCAAGAAAAGGATCAGCCCTCCGATGATGACGACGACGATGAAGACCAATCTATGTGGTTCTCTAAGCCGAACGTCGTATCAGGGACAACTTCGCAAGAGGTTGTCAAAACAGGGGTGAGAGGTGATACATCTTCAAGTGTTCCTTCGCAAAGCAAAGACAAGCAACCGATCGCTGAAGAATGCTTGAGGACTGGATCACAATCTGAGGGGGAGCATCCTTCTCAGGTATGTCTTTCAATTGTACAACTCTTCTACTCTTTCCAAACCCCTATTCCTTTCTAGCCTTTATCTCTCTCGTTCTAAAAAATACACTTATCCCTTCTTTCCTTCTTTTTCTAACCAGACAGTTCTCACCCCTGCTTAAGGGTTCTGAAATACAAATAATTCCAGCTGCTATAGCTGAAGAAATAATCCCAATCTCTATCGCTGAGATTGATGAAGAAGAAGAAGAAGATTCCCTAGTCCATCCAGGAAGGCCCTCTCGACCATCTCATTGGTCAGAGGAAGTGGTAAAGAAAAGAGTTGAAATGATCGCTCAACTAGAAAGTCAACGGCTGAAAATCCCTCTTCAAACATCCACAGAGCTCGACTTCCTCACTGACGCTGAAAGAGAAGAATCTGCCAAAGCTGAGAAGCTGATCGCTGAATGCAAACGAGATGCCCAACTCGCTTTAAAGATTCAATCCTCTCAAGTTAAGGACAAAAAGCTGAAAAGCAAACCTGTGGAAGTTCAAGCAGCACTACTGAAAGAAATTGAAGAGGAACGCTTCAAAGAACAAGAGATCAACGATAAGTCTATCGAATGGTGCAAACAAAAGATGGATTATCGTTCTGATCTTCTTCCAATATCAGCCGTGACTATCTCTAGTCGCAAGAAGAAAGATCAACTCTCAGTGACCATGGAGATTACCAGAGAGGATGGAACCCAAAAAGCAATGTACGTATCAAAACTTGAGAGCTTTGGATTTACGGAATGGTTAGAGTTCTGGGATGCGCTGAAGAAATCCAAATCTACATACAGAGGCTACGTTGAAGGACTTCTTGAAGCCCTCATAAATAGAGTCGTTTCTGTACTAAAGCTGCCATCTCCTCTTCCTCCCAAGTCTTTGAAACTCAAGAGAAAAATTGGGTCCTCCTCCTCTGAAGATGTCGCCATCATCAGGAATGAAACTTCTATCAAATTTTCAAGAGATGCACTGTTTGGTCCGCCTCCTGATCTTTCAGTTCTGGACTTATCTCTGCCTCCTGGTGGTCCTTTCCAAGCTGGTCAAGTAATCAACAATCCTTATGGAATATTCTTCAGAGATGATGATGAGGAACTCAGATTTCAAAGAATCTCTGAGATTCCTATCTGTCCTCTGAATCATCTCAAGGATCTCTTATGCTTATGGTGTGACTTCTTACCTGCTGCTGAAGAAATTAAAGAAATTATCAGTAAAGAATCTTTGGAACGAAGACAGAAAGGAGAAGAAATACCTGAGTATATGATCAATCCTCCCAAATCTTCTTTTAATAGCTGATAGATTAGTTTTCTTCTCTGTAATCTGTTAGTTATACTTACAGTAGTTAGTTACTCACTTGTAATGTTTTTCATATCTTGTAATTCCATCCCTGAATTAAATGAAAATAGCAGTGATGTACTTAACCCTATCAGTACTGTAAAAGATCCCTCAAAATAGTAATTGGGACATGCATTCTATGAGTCCTTTTTTATTCCTATATTTTGAATCAAAGTAATTTTCTTTTGTTACTTTGTCATTATCAAATAGGGGGAGATTGTTGATCCAAACTCTCTCAGTGATTTGATAACGACCCTCTTTTATACTTAGTGAAAATTACGTTATTATATGTATTAGTGTTTCATCATCAGCGATCAGACTGAGTCTGTTCAGTTATCGCTGATGACCTTTCTGTAAACATTAATATGTATGTGTTTCACTTTCAGCGATCAAACTGAGTCTGTTCAGTCATCACTGATCGTTTCCTATGTAACACAGTTAACGTAATCCCTGAAGACAAGTCTCGCGTCAACATAGTTCATAGCTGAATCGAAGACGAAGCCACTGAACAATAGATAAGTCTACTAGTGACCTGATGCGGATATCAGCGAAGATCAGACATCTACTTACGCGAAGAAGCCTGAGGAAAAGCTTCAGCGATAGCTGAACTTCTTTATCTCTGGAAGAAGAGATACTCAGCGATCAACGATCACAAAGCTTATGCCTCAAGTTTTCTTTTGTCTTACCTTGCACAACCAGTACGATGTGTCAGAACGGACACGTCTCTGCCACAAATCGTACACCAACTCTGTCAACTACACTGTTCATAAAGCGGCCAAAAGCATGTCTCCAAAAGTGAGACTACCAAAGCCAATCTATGAATGCCACGTGTAAAGTACCCTGCCATGCATTTAATGCATAGGGTATAAATAGGAAGCTCACCCCTTCATCTGAAGGTGTGCTCAATCCTTGAACTCCAAAATAGAAACCCTTGTTTTCTATCTCTCTAAAAATCCCCCATTCTCTGAATTTCTTGTGCAACCATCTTAGTGTTTCTTAAGTTTGTTTAGATTGAGTCTGTCTTAATCTTTTTCCGCAACAAACTTGTAAATTGTATTTTGATTTATCAATAAACAATTTATTAAACTTTAATTTCTGTGTTTGTATTCAACCCCCCCCCCCTTCTACAAACTTGTTAAGCACCTTCGGGACCAACATCAACCCAAATGGCATCACTAGAAATTCGAAGTGTCCGTACCTCGTACGAAAAGCAGTCTTGGGTACATCCTCCACCCTCACTTTCAGCTGATGATATCCCGAGCGCAGATCTATCTTTGAGAAGTAACTCGCTCCTTGCAATTGATTGAAGAGATCATCAATCCTAGGGAGCGGATACTTATTCTTAACTGTTAACTTGTTGAGCTCTCTATAATCTATACACATTCTCATCGACCCGTCCTTCTTCTTGACGAAAAGTACCGGTGCTCCCCACGGCGACGTACTGGGTCGGATAAAACCCTTATCCAACAATTCCTTCAGTTGAGTCATCATCTCCTTCATCTCGGCCGGAGCCAAACGATAAGGAGCCCTTGCTATTGGTGCCGCTCCCGACATCAAATCTATCCTGAACTCCACTTGCCTATCCGGTGGCAGAGTGGTTAAATCTTCCGGAAACACTTCCGGGTACTCACACACTATCGGAACAGATTCTAATCCCTTCTTCTCTTTCTTAGCGTCCATCACATACGCTAAAAACCCCCACACCCTTTCACTAAGCAACGCCTAGCCTTGATCATCGAGATCAAGCACGACTTTCTATCCCGACGATCCCCATAGACTATAACTTCCTTCTGATCCAGCAAAGCTATCCGGATTAGCTTCTTATTACAAACGATACTGGCATCGTTGGACGCTAACCAGTCCATCCCCACAATGACGTCAAATTCCCCAATACCCATTGGATATAATCGCAATGGGAAGGTATGACCGTCAATGTCGATACTACACCCATCATATACTTCCCCCCACTAAGACTCGACTATTATCGGCTACTTCTACTTCGAACCCTTGACTAAGCTTCTTGGGTTTCACTAGCAGTCTGTGCATGAAATTGGGTGACACAAACGAACGGTTCGCACCCGAATCAAACAATACTTTAGCAAATATCGAGTCTATGGGAAAAGTACCTGTTACCACATCAGGCGTCTCAACCGACTCCTCAGCTGTCATGTTAAAAGCCCTTACCCTCGCCCGAGCTGGCTCCACCTTCTTCTCGTTCCCTTTATCACCAAACGCCCCAACAGTTCCCTTCTTCAGCTGAGGGCAATCAGTCCTGATTTGATCAGGAGATCCACACTGGTAACACGACCTCGGCCCACGGCAGTCACGAGCCATGTGTCCCGATTTCCCACATTTGTAGCATCCTTCCCGCTCCAACATACACTCCCCCTTGTGGACCCTATTACACTTGTTTCAAGGCTTGTTCTCAAACTTTGAATTACTCCGATGGTCAGGTTTTGCCGATTTGAATGTCTTGGAATCACGGTTAGGCCCTTCCCATTTCCGTTTGTCTCCACTTCTCTCGGTGGCCTGACGATTCTTCTCCTTCTCACGTAGCTCAGCTGCATTTACTGCTGCCTGAAATGTTACTGGATCTCTGTTCGAGACAAACTCCCGAATATTACCTCTTAATCCATAGATGTACCGCTCCACTCGCCTTTCCTCGTTAGGCACATAAATCTCCGCAAATCGGGATTTTTCAATGAACTTGGTTGTGTATTCTCGAACTGTCATATCTCTCTGTTCCAAGCTTAAAAATTCCTCCTCCAACCTTTTGATTGCCGCCAGAGGGCAAAACTGCGCCTTGAACCTTCTCACAAACTCAGTCCACGACATCTCCCTAGCTACCGCTGAACCCTGACCGTTGGACTCCACATCCCACCACATGACCGCCTCGTCTTTCAGCATAGCCAAGGCGTAAACAACCTTGTCCCCTTCCAAGCACTTGCTGGTGTCGAAAGCTAACTCCATTCCTTTCACCCATTTCATTGCTACAACAGGGTCGCACTCACCCTTGTAAGTAGGAGGTTTGCAAGCACCAAACTCCTTGAAGCTACATCATTTCTCACTCATTGATTTGATCACTACTGTAGGAGTTGTCTGAGAGTGACTCCCTACCATAGTCACCGGTGAATCCGCCACTTCAGTTGTTTCTTTGTTCCCACTCTTCTCCTTACTTGACGACGCCTCATTGGATCGCTGCGTCAACAACGCGTTCAAGGTTTCTTGCAGCTTCCCCATCTCAGCCGCAAAGGTTTCTTACGTGACAAACCCCTGCGTTCGTCCCTCGCCATGATTTCTATTCTGCCTCCGACCCCTCACTGAGGCTGAACTTTCTTGAGGAGAGGTTTCCAACTCAGTTCTCACATCAACACTTATTGCTCGCCGAACAACACCAGGTGTTTTCCCACCTCTAGCCCTCTTAGTTGGCTCATCAACTTGCGTGGTCGCTTTCTTTGTTGTCTTCCCTTTGGGTCGTCCACGACCCTTTCCTCTGTTAGCCGCTGCATGAGGAGGAACAACAGGTCCATCCTTAACCACTTCATTAACAGGTGCCACCTCAACTGCTGGCACCGATCTGCTCCTAGTTACTCTTTCAGTCATAGCTACAGATAAAACACCAACAAAATTCCATTAAGGTAACCCCCAAAGCAATAAAGCAAGTTAAGCACATACATGTACCTGTAAATTTACAATTACACTGGCCAGATGTAATTCTAAATTTACCTTACATGTTAGTCCTCACTACTCTATTACCCGACTTCCTATGGCCATCCTATGATCTCAGTTGTGATACACCCCCCTTAAGTTTAAGTCTAAGCCCAACTGGTCGCCTAGTTCCCTTAAACTATGGCTTTGATACCAACTGTAACAACCCAACCAGAAAACAACAAAATAGAATAATTCTTAATACTAAAAATATCACCATTAGATAACAATCCCTCAAAAGAGAGGTCCCAATCTTTACAATAGATAATTCAAGGTTCGATATACAAATCAACCTACACAACTGAGATCATTGAATAACTAAAAGCTAAATGACGATCTACTATCCGCCCCCGCTAGACCTTCTCCTTGCCTTTAGCCGCACAGCCTAATTCACGCCGGCCTGAAAAGGTTTTTAGTTTTGAAAGAGCGAGGGTTAGACCATAGGTCTAGTGAGTCCCCTCTAACAGTTCAGCAACAAAATATACTTTCCAGAATTGAAACATCATTTAATAATGGCATTTAAATAAAACACGTTACGGACCACACGACCGTCCAATACGATGTGTCTAACTCGCGCTGCCTTAATGTTGGGACACACCCCCAACGACATGAACGGGCCACACTCCCCGGCACGAGTAGGCGGGCCACACTCCCCGACTTAGGTCACGTAACCCACAATTAATGTATGCATACATATAATCAGCAACAATTTTATAACACACTTGAACAGTTAATAAAATCATGCCATCATAATAAATCAAAGTTTAAAATAAACTTCACATGCTTTCATCATCGCAAGGATTAATTTAGAAAAACTCACCTGACGTCCCTTAACACAAAGCTTTCGTCTATCTTTAAAACTCCGAACCAAAACCTATAAAGGAAGCATTGATTGGTAAACCAAAATAAAAGCATTATCGGCTCTCACACCTAACGACTCGAGATCAAGATATCCTAGAATTCCAAAGGTGGGCCGATACATCTGACAAGTTGGAACTCAATACTACAGTCCCAACAAATACATGGGCTTCGGCCCAAAGACTAACCCAGGCCCGGCCCTTTGGCCGCCCGGTAGGAGTACAGTGATCGGGTCTCCCCCTTTTGACCGATAAGGAATTCGACCGGAATCCCCCCCTTGACCGGTAAAGAACTCGATCGGAACTCTCCTTGACCGGTAAAGAACTCGACCGATAAACAACTAAGACCGGTAAACAACTAAGACCGATATAGAGATTGACCGGAATCCCCCATATCGGGCGACCGGGATATCTCTCTCTCGGTCTAATGGTCGGCGTCTCCTTTACCCAGAACGAATATGAAATTCCCAACAATCCAAAATCGCATAGCCGAAACAAACATCAATTGGTGGAATAACTCCAAATCATTTAGAAATCCATTCTCTACTTCTATTTCTACTCATTTATGAGCAATCCCCATTATAAAATCCAGTCCAGGGACTCCCATCTGCAGTACCTCAACCTAATCGGCCTCCATTAAAATTAGAACATAAACTTTAAACTCCTACCAATAAAGAGATGAGGATTAACATTTTACCTTGCAAAACTTGAAGAAATTCAGCTTCAACTCCTTTGCACTCTCTCTATCGGTCGATGCTTGCCCAGGATCCTCCCTTTCCCAAACTCGCTTCAGCCGCCAGGTACAAAAGGGAAATGAGAGATTTTAAGGGTGAAAACCCTTTTTAAAACCAATTTACCTCTTACCCCTTGTAGTTAACTCTTTGTACAACTAAACCCCCAACTTCTCTTTATTAAACTTTATATCAGGTTGTTACAGGTCCCAATGGGTATCTAGCGGTTGACGGTTCCAAAAAAATGAGAATCGGAACCAGTCTCGATCAGTTTTGTATTTTAGGAAGCGAAACCCAATCACGTCGATTCCGATTCTAGAACTGGCGGTTCCGGTTCCAAAGGCAGGTACCCAGTTCCGGTGCTCACTCCTAGCTTAAATCACGAGATTTATAAAAAAATCATGAATAAATATCTTAATTAAATTTATTATATAATCTATATAAAATTAAATGAGTTTCCATATATAATATGTATACAACAAATGACCCATATGTCCTTTTAGGCGATTTTTAAGAAGTTTTATTTAAGTTATTATAACCATCTTTTTTTTAAAAATGTGATTATAACCATCTTTTTAAATAAAAAAAACAAATAATTCCCCCTAATTAAAAAAATCAAACATCAGCAAAAACAACAAAAAATGGATCGAAACAAATTACACCAAAAAAATGACCACTTTATTATCTTTAATTTGACATTCATTTTGATATATTTTTTCATACATTTTTTATTGGTTCTCTGATCCTTTATTTTTTCGGGGTTCTCCCTGAATCTTTACCCTATATATATGACTATCAAATATATATAATATATTTAAATAACAGGCGAAGGATCGTGTGAGAAATTAAGGTTAACGTGAGAAACGTGAGAAGTGTATATGAACCGTTGATCACTTTTAATCAAATGTTCTCCCATGAATTGCGGCTTAGAAGAGAATTGATCTGGTGCATCGCGGTGCATTTTTATCTCGGTGCAGTTCATCTTAATGTGCATCTATCTCTCATCCAACGATTGATAACCATTTCTCATGCTTCTCACGTTAACCTCAACTTTTCACCAGAACCTAACCCATAAATAACATTGTATACTCATATCAACATAGAGCCCCATTCATTTGCTAACCACGACATTGGTGCTAACTGTGCTAACCAATCTGGACCGTTGGTTATTTAGATCAATGGTTCACAATTAATTAGAATTTTGATTAAAATAAAATATAAAAAACGGTTTATAAAAATAAAATGCATGTATGCACAGGGGTATTTCGATCAAAATACATTTCCTTTTATATTTTAATTGAAATTTATTTTAATTATTTTTGAAGATAATCACGGTGCATGAAATCAGGGAGAATCTTAAATTTAAATTATGCAGTTATTTTTGGGAGTTATCTTTTCAATTTGCAATTATCCTTTTTTATTTGATTTTATTTTGTCAAATCCATGATTCATATTAACCATGATTCATGTATTCCGGCGACCACTTTCAGCGTGAAGGAGATTTCAAATTCATGATTCATATTAACCATGATCCATGATTCATATTTTCAATTTGCAATTATCTTTTTTTATTTGATTTCATATTTAGTCGTTGTTCTTCAAGCACTTCTGAAAGTGGTTGCCGGAATCGAAATCTCCTTCACGCTGACGTCAAAATCCGGCGGAGACGACGAAGATGACGAATTCGCGGATCTTTACGTAGTGAAATGGACATCGCTCATGATCCCGCCGATAACGATCATGATGGTGAACTTGATCGCCATTGCTGTCGGGTTTAGCAGGACGATTTACAGTACGATATCGTAGTGGAGTCATCTTCTTGGTGGCGTGTTATTCAGTTTTTGGGTGTTGGCACATTTGTATCCGTTTGCGAAAAGGTTGATGGGAAGAAGGGGAAGAACACCGACGATCGTGTTCGTGTGGTCGGGGTTGATTATGATCGTGTTCTTGGTTATATTATTTTTAACACCATTTTCGGTATCCAAATTTGTTGTTTGTAGCTTATTTTCAACCATGAAACAATGTAGAAGTGTAAATGGTATATTCATATATGCAACCTGTGCATATATGCAGTTCGATGTAAATGATATATTCATATATGCAACATGTGCATATATGTAGTTCGATGTAAATGATATATTCATATATGTAACATGTCCATATATGCATTTGTGCATCTTTTAAGATTGCATATGTGCATATGGTTATATGTTAAGTTTCAAACTTGATGTTTAAAATGTTTTTGTTTTATGTTATTAAGCCTTGATGTGCATATATGCATTTTGAATATGCATATGAAAATTGTGTAAGAATTGTGGATATGCATTTGTGCATGTTCTAAGAGTATGGAATCTAGAAAATGTAGATATGCATTTGTTCATCTTTTAAAAGTTGCTAATGTGGACATGTATCTAATAAAATATGTTTAAAATGTTTGGTCTGTGCATATGTGTCTTGTTCTAAGAGTATGCAATCTAGAAAATGCATATATGCATTTGTGCATCTTTTAAGAGTAGAATATATGCATTTTGAATACGTATTTGTGAATATATGCATTTGTGCATATATGCATTTTGAATACGCTAGAAACGATAGATTATTATACTCCAAAATAATAATAACTACTAATTTAAAAAAATCATTGAACTATGGAAACAAGATAATTGTGGCGTGCATTAGGATAGATGTGGCGTGAATTAAGAAATTACAAAGTTTAATTTAAAAATATTATATTTAGTATTAAGATAACTACCAAATTAAAAACCTTCTTAAAATAAGAAAAAAAAATTAATGACGAAAAATTTAAAAATATTATATTTAAAAATTAGATAACTACCAATTTTAAAATTTTAAAATATTACCATTTAAAAATATTATTTTTAAAAATTGGATAACTACCAATTTTTAAAAATTTAAAAATATTATATTTAAATGGCCGAAAATTTAAAAATATTATATTTAAATGGCCGAAAATTTAAAAATATTATATTTAAAAATTGGATAACTACCAAATTAAAAACCTCCTTAAAATATGGAAAAAATTTAAATGGACGAAAATTATAAAATTCCAATAATACCCTTTGAGATTTAATAGCATTGAGTGAATGACATAAACTCTAGGAAGCTTTTGATTGATCGAAAATTGGTTAGCATCAATACCGTGGTTAGCAAATGAAGGGAACCCTATCAACATATATGTATTCTATTTTTTTTAGAAGGCAAGGAATATAATTATAAAAAATAATGATGGTAGTTTTGAGGGAAAAAATTCATCTCCATCTTGATTAAATTCAAAACAATATTTCTAGTTTTTTACTGTCTTCTCAATTTAATTTCTCAAATTTCATTTTTTCTAGATGAATATATGGTTATATATTATAAACGTATATGTTAGTATTTGAATTTCATAGGCATTATTGACCTTTTAATAACTACTAGAAGCGTACTCGTGCAATGCAGCGAGATATATCACGATTTTAATTTTTTCTTTTATTTTTGTTTTTTTGTCGATTTACAGTATGATTATCTTATATATTTTAAATTTTTTATATTTAAATTAAAATGTTTATCTTGTTTTGATTATGTTTATCAGTTAGTTATGAATTCAAACATATAACTTTAGAAATTTATAGTCATGCATCATAACTTGTAATCTTGAATTTTAAGTAATGTGTATCAATAAACAGTACTTAATGCATAAAAGTTTGATTTTAAGAGTTTCTTCGATAGTTTAATAATAATGTAATTTATCTTAGTTTTAATAAAATAATGTTTTTAAAATAAACATTAAATATTCTGTTAGATTTTTTTAATTATATTTTAGATTTTTTATATTTAAAATTTGATTTGTATCCTGTATTTTATTATGTAAAGAGTGATTTTAGGGAAGTTGAAGTGAGGAGTAATTTTAGGGGAGTTAAATTTGTTAGAGATAAGGATTAAATAGCAAGAGATTTTAAGTTTTCATTTTTTATTTAAGTTTTAAGTAATTAACATCAAATAGCGACATTAAGCTTTATTAGTTGTTTTTAAGAGTTTTTTTATCTGTGATTTATAATATAGTATAGATATAGATATAGATTAATAGTGATACATGAAAAGGTCTGCATAAAAGGAAAATCCTGCACATATCAAATTGGTGGGTGTTAGAAGCCTGCAGTAGTAATATGTATCTTGTGCTTTGATACTTGTAAATTAAGAGATTTTTAAAATATTGCATAAAATGATGGTACTTTGTGCCTAATAATTTGTATTTAAGAGTTTTTTATCCGTACTTTATAATATAGTATAGATGGTCGAAAGACTTAAAATTTATATACTTCATATTATAAAGATTTTTATATGAATGACTAGTCAAATATTTGGAAAAGAAAATTGAATGAAAAGGTTCTCTAACTTTTGGTAATTTTAGGGGCATTTTATCAAACGTTATCGAGTAAGTGTTTATTGGGTGTTACTCATCTTACAGAATGGGCATATGATGATGACCGATAATTTTACCCGATAAGAGACATAGCAAAGATCAAGAATCTTACCCCGTAGCGTTTACCGTGTAAAAGACATTTGCCAACAATCTATTTTGATGACCGAAAATGTTACCCGATAAAGTAAGTAAAAGTTGTGACTCTTGCCGGTAAGCGTTTGATAAACGACACCTTAGATCATCTCTAATAAACACACTATACTTTACACAAAGTATATTTAGACCCTTTCTCTAAACTGAACACAACATATTTTGCACTATTTTGATGTATGAATGGTAAAACATCACATTTGGTGTAGTACAATTTGTTAGCAATGTTCTAAAAGGCTCATTATGACAAGGCTCGCTACGACAACCATCGTGGCGTGCCGTGGCTCAAGGCTCGTTTACACGTCATGTTAAGTTTGTGGCACGTCATGACCTAATATGTGGTTTTTATAACCCGATATTTGAGTTTTATTCCCTTTTTAGTGTCTTACTTTTTAGTTTTTAGTATATACTAGAAGCGTATTCGCGCAATGCAGCGAGATATATCACGATTTTAATGTTTCATTTTATTTTTTTGTCGATTTACAGTACGATTTTGGATGATTTTGAGAAAGTGATAATGTTTTTTTTATAAATTTGTTTAATTTAGGCTTAATAATATAATGTTTTTTATATAAAAAATTAAATATTTTGTTAGAATCCAATTATTATCTTATATATTTTAATGACATCTAGAAAAAATAACCAATTACATATTTAATAATATAATTAAAACAAAATTATAATAATATAATATATTAATTAATAGTGATACATGAAAAGGTCTGCATAAAAGGAAGACCCTGCACATACCAAATTGGTGGATGTTAGAAGCATGCAGTATAATATGTATCTTGTGCTTAGATACTTGTAAATTAAGATATTTTTAAAATCTTGCATAAAATGATGGTACCTTGTGCCTAATAATTTATATTTAAGAGTTTTTTATCCGTGCTTTATAATATAATATAGATAACCCAATCTAAATTGTTTAATATCGACTCATTGAGTAATAATAAAAAAACATGTGTATATATATAATTTTATATATATGTGTGTGTGTGTGAGAGAGAGAGAGATATATAACATTCATAAGTCATGTCTTCAAAACCGTTGTAGCCTCGCCGAGCCTTGTAAGGCTTTATCTCACTGCCACACCACACCTCACGTTATTTAGAAATTAGAACTTTCTTTGTTAAATAATAAATTTGGTGTAAAGAAACAGAGTTAGGGGCCGTTTACCCAAATGCTTACCCGGTAAGTGCTTACCGGTAAAAATCAACACTTTCACGTGCCTTCTCGCGTAAGATTCTAATTCATTTAGACATCGTATGCAACAATATACATTGTAAGTGCTTACCCGGTAAGATTTGCCGCCCACATATTTGGCCCTTGCCATCGTTTTTACCGGGTAAGATTCTCGATAGTTGTAGTGTTCATCCGGTAAGGTAAGTGACTTGATAAGAGCTTACCGGGTAAGCGTTTGTTAAACGACCCTGATCACTGTTTGCACCCAAAAAATATTATATTAACATATAAAAAATGAAGTTAATGATTAAGGATGCTGTAGAAGGCCAGCTTTTGTGTCACGGCTAGGCTGCAACAGTTGTATATTTGCACAATACAAAATTTTGAGATATGTACATAACGTTTGTTGGTTTAGGGGCAATTTACTAAACGTTTACGGGGTAAGCTCATTTACCTTATTGATTGAGCATGGAAAGTACAGATAATCTTACCCGGTAAGAGATAACGCAAGGACCAAGAGTCTTACCCGGTAAGTGTGGGAAATTACTCTTACCCGGTAAGCGCTTAACGGGTTTAAAATGCTTACCAACAATCTATTTTCATGGCAAAGGATGTTACATGATAAGATAAATGAAGGTGAATCTCTCGCCGGTAAACGTTTACCGGGTAAGAATTTGGTAAACGGCCGGCAAGCTGGTCTAGACACCCACGGCTAACAAAAAAAAAAGCATGTCTTTGTGAAACAGGAGTTCATTCACACCTAAAGTGGAAACAAAATGTTTCAGGAACCTTGGTCTTTGGGGTTCCTCTCAGAGGTCACCGGTTTAAATATTTGCAAGGCCACAGGGGATTGGTCTGGTTGCTTTCCAGGGCTCCTGGAATTAGTTGAGGTGCGGACAAGCCGGCTTGGTTAACAAAAAAAAATGTTTCAGGAACTTCAATTCACAATACTTTATAACATCATATTTGAATAGTGGTATTTATACATGAATTAGTGTTGATATACATTTGTATGACCCTAAAAGCTATGTTGACTCTTTTACAGAAAAAAGTCAAAACAAGAAAAAGGGTATTTTAGGAATGTTGTTGCCACTCCTGAATTGCATAGGAAAGGGCATGATTGGGGAGTAAGTCACAATGGTCAAGCTCAAGGTTAGTCATGGGTGAAGTCTTGTGGCCACTGTTCAACCAACCTTTTATGGCATCTGCTTCATATGTAAAACCATCTGCTGCTATGTAAGGATCTTTCATCACTTCCTGCAAACCACACACACTAAACTATATATCCAGCATCTGAATTATATCCCACCCGAAGGTAGGATACGAGGGGTAACATGTATGCAGACCTTACGTCTGTCCCACGAGACAAAGAGAGACTATTTCTGCGAAGACCCCTGGCTTGCAAAAAGAAGGGTAAAGTAATGAGAATAGTACCTGAAAAATGGGGCAGACGAAATAGGAGGGAATTCGACGCTGGTTCTCAGACTCAACAACGGGTGATGTTGTAAGCAGATCTCTCATTGGCTCAAATGTTGTCCATATATCATTCACAAGATCCGGCCGGTTCATAGGGTTATTTTCACAGCATCTTAGACCCAAATAAGCTAACTGCGTTGCGTCCTCAATTGGCCAATTCCCAGCCGAGGAATCCAAGATTGTACCGAAATTCCCATTTTCTAATGCACATCTAGTATCATTTACGACACTTGAGGCTGGCCTCCCTGTTAATATTCGCAGCAAAACAACTCCAAACGAGTAGATATCTGAAGAAGCAGCAAGCTTTCCAGATTCCAAAAGTTCAGGTTCCATATAAGCAGAAACCTCGGGTTCAATGTTGTGGTAGAATGAAGTGGAAGAAGTTTGATCTTTACAGAAGATCAAGCGGTTAATTCCCAAATCGCTCAATTTGCTTACGCAGTTTGAATCAAGGAGAACATTAGTTAGTTTCAAGTTCCCATGGAGGATTTGAGGTTTACTGCCATGGAGAAAGATAAGGGCAGAACATATCTCTGAAGAGATTCTTATTCGAGTTTGCCATGGAAGAGGTGGAGTTGTGCCCCGAGAAGCAATTCGATCTTCAAGGCTGCCATTTTCAAGATACTCGTAAATCAGAGACCTAATTTCCGGACAAAACCCAATCAGCATGACAAGGTTTGGATGCCTCATTCTACTCAACACCTCTGCCTGCAGTAAATTAAACAATGATGACCCAAATTGAGAAACAAAAGTGGAGTTCATATATATACAAGAAGATTCAAGGGGTATGCCCACGGAAAAAGATTACCAAAATCCTCTATACCAGAAAATCCGGCATGCCCGACGAAACCCCAGAGATAAGAACAAGATAGGAATATGCCATAAAAACAAGGAAACCAACTACACACAGGAGAAAATAACCAGCCAGCAACCACAATTACAACCGAAGCCACAGAAAAGATTCATGCCGATTATGGCCATTAAGGGTCTGAAACATCCACAACATACTTCTTATCATGTTTAAAATGATCTTAACTAGCACTGCACATACCATTAGACCCTTATTAACTACGCTAAGAAGCTATTTACCAGGGTAAGCGCTTACTGGGTTCACTTACCTTACCGGATTAGCATGGCAAGGACCGGCAATCTTACCCAGTAAGTAAGGGTGGTGACTCTTACACGGTTAGCGCTTACCAGGTATGATTATTGCCTACTATGCCATTTTGATGGCCAATAATCTGACCCGGTAAGGTAAACGAGAGTGGTGACTCTTACCGGTAGGCGCTTACCTGAAAGCGCTCGGCAAACAGCCCCTAAGTGGAAATTTATATGCCTACTTGTCAATAGTTCTTATGTGCACTTCTCAATTGTACATAAGCATCGTGGCATGAATTGATCTCTTCAAGAAGTAAATTCTCAATAAAGCAATCATGATTTCGAATAAAATATGTTTGAACCGTGTCATCCTAGTATTATTCTTGTCCTACATGCTAAGCAACAGAGTCCTGATGGAATCCGGTGCATTAGTGCTGAAATAATTGCCGAATCTATATCTCTACAACCCTTACATCGTGAATTCGAGTCTCTTTAGAGACATCAGTTCATCAGTTTGTTAACCATTTATAAGAACATGTCAAATCAACAGAACTAATGTGACAAAAATGTACAAGTAACAGGTGACTCTAATATCCAAAGAATCATCTATCAATGACAATTACATAAGAAATTAGGCAATCATATAAAGATATTTGGTAAGGGCTTACCTCACGTTCGAATTCTGCCTCCCCCTGAGAACCAAGGGAAGGTAGCATCTTTATTGCTACCCTTACATGGCGAAGGATCCCTTTATAAACACTACCACACCTCCCTTCTCCGATCTTTAATGATTGATTAAAATCCTGAGTAGCCTCCATGATTTCCAAAAAAGAAGGCTTATAGAATTGTATATGTGACAAGTTCGTTGTCTCATCATAATTCGTAAGTCTATTAATCTGTCTCCTTGCAGAATCCAGCTCATCTTGCAAGTTATCTCGTCTTTCTTTGAAGGTGATCAAGAGATTCACAGCTTGAATAATCTTCTCTTCTAATTCCTTTTCTGCATCACGAGCCTTTGAAATTCGGTCTACAAGTCCTGGTTTCTGGTCTCTGGCCATCTTAAGCTCTTTTTTGAATTGATCTCGCTGATTCTTCATTGTTTCTAGTTCCTGATTTTGTTTTGCCACTGTAGCCTCCGTTTCTTTTCTCAGTGTAATTTCCTCCATACACAGTTTTTCTGATGCTTCAGCCTATAACAAAATTACAGAGAACTACATAATTAACAAGGTGTAGATAATTCATTTCTCTATTTACATTTAATACAACAAGATCAAAATCATGGAAAATAAGCCAAGAAAACATGGCAATCTGCATTAAAACTATACATCTTTCTTCTTAGAGGCAATTGCAAAAACTTAGGAATTAAATATAATAACCAATAGGTTTTCGACCATATAATAACCATTAATAGGTAATTGGCCTAGTGGTATCCAGTAACCCAACCTTCGTAGAGGTTAAGGGTTCAAGCCTCACCAAAGGTGAGGAGGGTGTGTGAGTTTAATTTGCCGTATATAGATATTATATACTTCAAAAAGAAGTTAATTGCCCAGGAGTTTAAAAACCATCAAACAAAATCAGTTCATATTTTCAGCACAAGGACAAATAGCAAAAACCAGCAGCAGTAGTAATAGAAAAATAAAAGTAAACTAAATTTACAATCAGAAGCAAAGGGGACAAAATGAGAAACGGTTGACAAAACCAGCTTCACCTTATGTATAGCCTCCTTGGCATCTTCTTCAGCCTTCCACCGTCTTATTGACTCTTCGAATGCTTTCTGCTTTGAGTTTTCAGCTTCGGTGGTGGCGTACTCTAGTTTATCATGCAAATCAGAAGATGAAAGCGCTTGAGGTCCTTCCTGAAAAAGGTAGTTAATAGACATAAATACAAATACAGTAAAAGATTATATCGTTGCTAAAACAACAAATAAACCAAATGTGTGCTATACCAGAAACAAAGCAGAACATGATTGAACGAGTAGGTCTTGAGATTCATGAGATGTGGGTAAAGTTGATCCACTTCCTCGTGCATAATTAATCAGCAAACTGGTTGAAGTTGAGGTGCCCCACACATTTTTCGTTGACACCATTGAATTCTCGAGACACTGGGCAGAATTGACTTCCTCATTAGCATCTATTGCAAGATAAAGTGTCAACGCTGTGTCTCTGGCAGTTGGCGGAACCAGCAACGGAGTTGAATCTGAGGTGCCATTTTTTGTGGATGTGGCATTCTCCAAACACTGCAAGGAGCTCACTTCCATGCTAGCATCTGCTTCATGATAAAGTGTCAACATTGTTTCTGCAGTAGCTGGTGAAGATGGCAATGCCTTGATGCTCCTTGCATAAAGGCTAGCACCAGCAGAACTTTCTCTACAATAACACATTGCTCGATGATTGTTAACCGGAATCAACATCGAAAATGGAAGTATTAAGCATTAATTTGGTACACCACCGCTACGTTTCACTTATAAGAGGAGGGGTAAATAGTTAGTTTCTTTTATCTTTTGTCCCAGTGGTTATTTTGTGTTTTTTTACTGCTTTCAATAAGGGGCGGGAATCTTATATTTGGGGGGAGCGTTTTCAGTTAGAATTTCAATTTGTATGTCAATTGTATTCTGAGCTCAGCTCTGGGAGAGACCATGGCCTCTCGAATGCCATTGGAGTGATTCTGTTTTCAATTTCTCAATACAATACAACCCTTTTGACCCCAGTGTGCACCAAATTGGTATCAGAGCAGGTACGTTCTGGAGATGGCGACTCGCAGTGCGACGACAAGGATAGAGGATTTGGAGAATAGTGTCGGATCGATCGAGAAAGGGATGCAAACAATTCTCGAGCAGATGCAGAAAATTCTGAAACAACAGGACGAGGTGACGAGTAAGTTGAATTCAATTCTGACATCTGAGGGTGGGGAATCGTCGGGATCCAATGGGAGAAGGAAGGAAGCAGAAGGTTATGATCCGAATCGTTTTTTGGCTGTGAAAGGAAGAAAGCTTGAGATTCCTGCGTTCAATGGGACGGATCCCGATGGATGGATTCTCAGAGCCGAGCGATACTTTTCGCTGAACCGTTTGAGTCAGGAGGAGCAAATAGATGTATCGTTTATCGCCTTCGAAGGAGATGCGCTAAAATGGTTCCAATGGGAGAATAAGCGACATCCAATCACGCGTTGGGAGGATCTGAAACGTATGATTTTAAGGCAGTTTCGGTCGTTGGCTACTGGATCCTTGTGTGAGCAATTCTTAGCAATTAAGCAAGAGGGAACGATCGATGACTATAGAAGGAAGTTTGTGGAGTTTGCTACTCCCTTGGATGGAATTCCCGAAGAAATTTTCTTAAGTCAATTCATAAATGGCTTAGAAAATTCGATCAAGGCAGAAGTGCATTTGATGAATCCAATTTCTCTGAGTGATGTGATGGAGCTAGCATCGAAGATTGAAGTAAGGAATACGTTAATTGGTCGAGATCGAGTTCCTTTTTCAAACCGGAAGAATTCAAATCCTGGATCAGAGATTCGTAGCACGATTCCTCACTCTGTTTCATCTTCAAACTCGTCCACGAAACCAGTAAGTGAGTTCAGGAGACTGTCAGATCAAGAGGTTCAACAGAAATGTGCTCTGGGCCTTTGTTATCGATGCAACGAGAAATACTCGTCGGGGCACAGATGCAAGAAGAAGGAGATGAGTGTGATATTAGTTCAGGAGGAAACAACAGAAGAACGTATGGAGGAACAAAAATCGTTGAACACAGTCGATGTGGTGGAATTGGGCCAGAAGGTAGAGGTGCATTTGAATTCCGTTGTGGGATTAACTAGTCCTAGAACGATGAAAATGGAGGGAGTCGTAGGGAACAGAAGGTAGTGGTCCTAATCGACAGTGGAGCCACTCATAACTTCATCCCAAAAGAAGTTGTGGGAAAATTGTGTTTGGAAGTAGATAAGACGAAGGAGTATACGATCACGATGGGTACGGGTAAGACTGTTCAAGGAGAAGGTATATGCCGGCATGTAACACTGATGATACAAGGGTTGGATGTGGTAGAAGATTTTCTGCCCATTCAATTGGGAAACAGTGACATTATATTGGGAATGCAGTGGCTAGAGTCGCTCGGAGCCACCTACATTAATTGGAAACAACAACATATGAAATTCACTATAGGAGGGAGATCAGTGTCGTTAAAAGGAGATCCCTCTTTGGGCAGATCGATGGTATCGCTCAAAACTATGGGGAAAGTGATACAACAAGAGGGCCACGTTGTGTTGGTGGAGTTGGGTTCTTGTGAAGCAGATGATGTAACGAACAAGGAGGAGGAATCGGTTTTCGAGCCAATACTAAAGGAGTACGATCGGGTTTTCAACATGCCAACTTCTTGTTCGAGGAAGGGAACATGGGATCACAATAAAAGAAGAGGCAACACCGGTGAACGTCAAACCATACAGGTACGCGCATTACCAGGATGAGATTGAGAAACTAGTAAAAGAAATGTTGGATGCAGGGGTGATTCATCCTAGTTCGAGCCCGTTTTCGAGTCCGGTCCTGTTGGTAAAGAAGGACGGGAGCTGGAGGTTTTGTATTGACTACAGAGCCTTAAATAAAGCAACGGTGATCGATAAATTTCCGATCCCCATCATAGATGAATTACTCGATGAATTACATGGTGCTCGGGTGTTTTCAAAACTGGATTTGAAATCCGGTATCACCAGATTAGAATGAATGAAGGAGATATCCAGAAAACTGCTTTCCGAACTCACGAAGGACATTACGAGTTCCTTGTAATGCCCTTCGGGTTGGTAAACGCCCCGGCCACTTTTCAGGGATTGATGAACAAGGTTTTTCATGATGTTCTACGTAGGTTCGTGCTGGTATTCTTCGATGATATACTAGTTTATAGTAAATCAGTTGAGGAGCACTTGGAACACCTTAGAGTGGTTCTGGATATTTTAGCCCGACATCACTTGTACGCAAACAGGAAGAAGCGTGTGTGGGTTTGGCAAGACAAAATTGGGTTATTTGGGGCATGTGATCTCGGGTGAAGGAGTTGAGGTGGATAGTTCCAAAATCAGAGCGATAATCGACTGGAAAACGCCCACGACGGTTTCGGAGTTACATGGTTTTTTGGGATTGTCTGGCTATTACAGAAAATTTATTAAAGGATACGGATCGGTCGCTAACCCGCTCACAAATTTACTCAGAAAAAATCAATTCCTCTGTCCACTCAGTCTGCTTTCGAGGAACTCAAGAAATTATTGTCTTCAACACCGGTTTTGAAATTGTCCGATTTCTCGTCAGACTTTGTTGTGGAAACCGATGCCTCAGGATATGGTTTGGGGGTTGTGTTAATGCAAAAGGGGCAACCGATTGCTTATTTTAGTCGGGCGTTGGGACTGAGAGCCAGACAAAAGTCGGTTTATGAAAAGGAATTAATGGCTATCGTATTTGGCATACGAAAATGAAGGCCATACTTGTTGGGGAGGCACTTTACTGTGCATAGTGATAAAAAAAGTTTACGATTTCTACTGGAGCAGACGGTGGTTGAGCCAGAGTACCAGACGTGGGTCAGTAAGTTGTTAGGGTACGATTTTTCAATCGTATACAAGTCAGGGAGTGATAATCGGGCAACCGATGCTCTATCCCGAAAGAAGGAATTGGTGGAATGTTCGATCATGGGGGGACCTCAATGGAGACAATGGGACAGTCTTAAGCTCGAAATTGAAGAAGACGAGTTTTTAAAGAAAATAAAGGAGGACTTGCTAGATGACGCCACAACCCATAAAGGTTTTGAATTGAGGCAAGATTTACTTTTATATAACAATTGATTGGTGCTATCGAGAAAATCGAAATTCATACCTCTTATTTTCGAAGAATTCCACGGTTCTCCTATAGGCGGTCACAGTGGGGAGGATCATTCTTATCAGCGAATCGCAGCTGAGGTTTTCTGGGTTGGTATGAGAAAAGACATCGGAGACATGGTTAAACTTTGTGAAGTTTGCCAAAGGAACAACTTAAATGGGTCACCAGCGGGTCTGCTCCAGCCTTTAGCTCTTCCCTCTACGGTTTGGGAGGAAATATAGATGGACTTCATCGAAGGATTACCACGATCGAATGGCATGAGTTCTATCCTAGTGGTAGTTGACCGTTTTAGTAAGTACGCCCACTTTATCGGTCTCAAGCATCCTTTTGACGCACAATCAGTAGCAGATGTTTTCACTAAAGAAATCATACGACTTCATGGGGTTCCTCAGTCGATAGTCTCCGATCGAGATAAGATATTTCTCAGTGGGTTTTGGAAGGAACTTTTCAAGTTACAAGGATCTAAATTGAAGTATAGTATTGCTTACCATCCCCAGCCGGATGGACAGACAGAGGTGGTCAACAAGTGTTTAGAGCAATATCTAAGGTGTTAGGTGGTGGATAGACCAAAACAGTGGAGTAAGTGGCTTGCTTGGGCTGAGTTATCCTACAATACTGCGTATCATACATCGTTAAAGTGCTCTCCTTTTAAAGTGTTATATGGACGGGACCTCCCTCCGTTACTTCGTTATAAACCAACAACTTCGCCTCTACAATTGGTGGAGCAAGAATTGATGTCTAGGGACGAGATTTGGGATGATGTTCGAATGCACCTGCTGAAGTGTTGGATGAAACAACAAAAAGACCTTAGGTGAAAAAAGGTCAATTTTGAAGTTGGGGACTGGGTGTTTTTGAAGTTGCGTCCCTATCGACAGAAGTCGTTGGTTAAGGGAAATAATCCAAAGTTGTTAGCCAGATTCTATAGCCTTACAGAATTTCTGAAAAGATTGGACAAGTAGCTTACAGACTAGTTTTGCCGGAGGGAGTTAAGATCCATCCCGTATTCCATGTCTCACAATTAAGGCAAGCGGTGGCAACTGTGTTACAGCTAATGACATTCCCACACAACTCACGGATGAAATGGTGTTTCAAGCCGAACCGGAGGATCTGGTGGATGTAAGGTTGGTTCCAAATGGTGATCCAGGTCAATTGGAAGTGTTGGTGAAGTGGAAAGGCTTGTCTGATTTTGAGTCCACTTGGGAGCTCCTGGACCCTTTACTGCAACAATTCCCTAATAAACACCTTGAGGACAAGGTGCTTTCTTAGGGGGGAAGTATTGGTACACCACCGCTACGTTTCACTTATAAGAGGAGGGTAAATAGTTAGTTTCTTTTATCTTTTGTCCCAGTAGTTACTTTGTATTTTTTTACTGCTTTCAATAAGGGGCGGGAATCTTATATTTGGGGGGAGCGTTTTCAGTTAGAATTTCAATTTGTATGTCAATTGTATTCTGAGCTCAGTTCTGGGAGAGACCATGGCCTCTCGAATGCCATTAGAGTGATTCTGTTTTCAATTTCTCAATACAATACAACCCTTTCGACCCCAGTGTGCACCATAATTGGACAACATTTTTCTATTTGTGGTTGCCATGGTAATCGTTCCTTGTTTAGTTGATTGAGTCCGCACAAGATTGCCTTGTGTGTGTAATTTGTTATATCAGTGAGTAAGCAGTTGTCATTGTTCTTTTATATCAATGATCAATCTTTGTTTAAGATCTCATTTGACCAACTTGCTAAGGCCTAAAAGACTTGTTGCATTGCAAAGCATAGAGAACATATTTGAAGCATGAGAGTTGCAATACATCAACATGAAAGATACCTTGTATATATGAGGTGGCCATTGCAAGCAAACCAGATTTGACACGATATTGGAGCTTGTTGGCAAACATATATTGCTTTATTAGACTTGGGCTCTAACATATACCTGCAATCTTAATGAGTTGGGTTCATTAATGCAAAAAAAAAATTGAGAAAAGAATTGTAAGCAGATTTAAATATATGCTTTGCATTTTGGAAAATATAAATCAAAAAACCAAAAAAAAAACGGTATATCACACCCCAAAAGTAGGGGGTATGGGGGCATTGGGGAGTAAGATGTATGCAGGCCATTCCTCTACCTCAAGAGGTAGATAGGTTGTTCAGAGAAGACCTCCGGCATGCGAAAAAAAATTAGAAAAAGCTTAGCTAGAAGCCGTAGTTTTTTTTCTAAAAAAGAAACAGACTTAGAAAAGATTGCAAAGAGCTTGAAGCAATCGCAAAGAAATTTTGAAGGTGAGAAGAATAAACAAAAGAGAAAACAAGAAGGCAAGTTGAACAAGGACGGTGGAGACTGCTAAGCTAGCAAGTCCTAACTAAAAATCACACGAGACACTCCAAAGATTTCCCCTTCTATCTATCCAACAACAATGCAAACCTATATGTCAACTCCCAACCATCCCCCTATCCCACCCTCTACCCTCGTATCCCTTCCCCCCCCCCCCCCCCGGCAACAGTAGTACCTAAGATGGTCATACAAGTAATCAACTACCCTAATCTGCTGCCTCCGAACTCCAATCTGAGGTCCCATCCTCGAAAGGTACTAATGCATCCATGTCCAACCTCACCTGCTCATCCCATGCCCTCCTCGACTTGCCTCTCCTCCTCACCCCCTCGACCACGACGCTCTCCACCCTCACTGATCTTGTGTACAGTCTCGGGTGACCGTGCTCAAACCACCGCAATCTTCCCTTCAATTAATCCAAGATAGATGTAATTCCTAGCCAGCTCGGAAAATCTCATTCAGTATCGTATCCAACATGATCCAACCACAGGTTCACCTCAGCATCCACATTTCTACAACTTCCATTTTCCTATTATGTGCTTTCTTTATCGTCCAATATTCCAACCCACACAACATAGATGGGATGATGGCCATCCTATAGAAGTTGCCTTTCAATTTTAATGGAACCTTCTTGTCACACTACACTACCATGGTCGCCCTCCACTTTAACTATCCTGCATTTATGTTTTGTTTAATGTCTTCCTCAACCTCTCTTACTTTCTGAATCATAGATCCCCAATCTTGACTTATACCTCACTCTTCATTGCGCTTCCTGTTGAAATTGCACCAAAGTATTCGGTCTTTGATCTGCTGATGTGTAAACCTTTTGCTTCCAATGTTGCCCTCCACTACTCCAACCTAACGTCCACCTCTCTCTTCATCTCCACTACCAGAGCAATGTCATCAACAAATAACATACACCAAAGAACACTCCCCTGGATCCCATGGGAGATCTCATCCAAAATCATCGTAAGGAGAAATACGCTTAGTGTTTGTCCCTAGTGTAGTCCCATCTTCACCGAGAAGTATTTGTCTCGGCCACCGATGTCTTGACACGGGTCTCTTTACGCACGTATACATGTTGGAATAATATGATTATTGAAATCTCACACAATGAACATGCTCATGGAGTCACGGTAACCCTCTTCCACAATAGTATTCACCACACGGAGATGCTCAAAAGTTACTAACCCCTTCCCCCAACATGCATACAAATATATATGGATATAGACACAACACACGCGCACACACACACATATATATATAGGATATATGATTTGTGGATTCTCATGCAATGAAAGGAACTCATGGAAGACCTCTTCCATGAACAATGTGTGTATGCAAGTATGTATTTATGCATTCAACTTAAAACTGGGTAGCCGTCGCATAACTTCAAAACTATATTGTGGATAATTCTTTTGTGCTAGGTGATGGGTATGGTTCGTTTGTGTTGGGCAACAAGGGATTGTTCTTTTGTGCTCAGTAACAAAGGGTGATTCTTATGATTCTCACCAGGACTTCTATCACCAAAAATTCGTTAAGCAGTTTAACCATTAATATGAATCAAGGACATACCATGACCATGCTATCACTTTGAAGTATATTCTTAAAAACAAAAAGCTTTTACTCTGGTACCACTTTATGTTGATTTATGTTTTTCTTTTTCGCCTAGCAAGCCTTAAGTTTGGTGGTTTTGGCCCATCTTCTAGGTGGTAATACCATCATAGGGTTCAAATGCCTCTTTATGTTTTGCCTATTCTAAGAAGATGTATGAGAGAAATGTCAGTTGAAAAAACATCAAGTATATATTTCATACTTTGAATATAGCTTCTCAGCTGCAGCTCCCATGACAAGCCATCGAATGCCATGCTGCACAATGGTTTGCACAATACCTGTTTCAACGTTACCGGCTTCTATCCATACCTTACCTGCCTTCACCTTCAAAATCAGCAATATAAAACTCCAAATTACCAGAAGTTCTCAACTAGAGGTTTTGTCAATCTCAAAATGTTCAAATCTCCATCCAATATGCTAAGCAATTGAAAAAAAATGGGGGGCAAGCGCAAGAAACAATACCCCAGCTTGATCAAGAGTGAGATTGTACTGATTTAAAATATTGTGCATCTTTTGCCGGTCACGTTCCCGGCGTGCCTTGACCACCTGATCTTTCACTCTGCTGGCAGATAACTTGTCATCCACTGGAAACATATAACAAAATAAACAATGGAAACAGTCAGGACTTCGTGTTAGTCAGGAATACAGATTAAAATAAAAAAAAATGTGTAATCCAAGTGGAATAGATGTCCTGTTCTTCACCCTTTCTCTTCATTCCTTTCTAATACCATACTGATTAAGAAGTTACCATATTATTCTCCACTTACCATACATTAGAATCTTTGCAACTTTTATTATAATTATGTAATGTGTTCATAGTTTCAGTTCTACAATCAGTCTTGCATAAACATTTTAAACTCCTAAATCATATTCTTAACCATAAAATATGCAGAATCCAATAGAATATTCACTTGATCACATCTAGAAAAAGGTTTTAGAAAATATCTCAACCTAAATTAAACTTATAAAATAGAAAAAACCATTACAGATGGTACACACCCATCATAGGTAGGCTAATTCCCAAATTCAGACCAATAACTTTCAAGAAACAGGCGTGTTATATCATATATGCATACATCAAAATTAACTGTCAAAACTCAAATCATGAAACAGCAACAGCAGTATATGTGAAATGATGGACTTACAGAGTGTGATTAAGTGATCAGGTTGATGAATATGAAGGAGACAAATCTTCATTCCAGCAAAGCACTGTAACGTCCACAATATCAGCGACTTGCTCTCCTTAACATTCTTCCCGACTGCCACAAATATGGTGGCTTCGACATCGTTAAACTCGTCAATCCTCTCCTCCATCACTTCCACCTCACTCCCCATCGATCTTACAATTTAGTCCTGCTTTCGTTACGCATTCATGAACCCTAGAAACTGTAAATACGAAATTGTTGGTTGAATCGAAGAGAACGGAAGAACAAATAGTGCGATTAAGGTGCTGTAGGAGTAGTATAATTTATTGTTCGTGAAAAAGATTACTTTATATAAGTGTGAATACAGATCAAAAGGTACCGACAAGAACACAAACAATCACCATGAAATTACATCCATTGGCTTCACTTTCACTCCCTTTTTGATCCTCTTACAAACTCATCATTCATGGCGTTCTAGAGTCAAGCGTGTAGATCGGGTTGGACGTCAACCCACAAATCATCCCCAACAAGTTTTCTATCCAAACAAATATTCTTCTTCTCTTTTTCTTAACTATGATTGCTTTTTTTTTTTCATCATCAAAATGATTTTTATTTAATATTTATTTAGATATCTATAGTTAAAAAATAATCTTTTTGAAAATTTGAAGTTGTTTTTCAACTATAATTATCTTTTAAAATAAAATATAATTATTCTGATGGAGTTAGATCAACCGACAATAAGACATGAATTTTAAATCCTCCTTAGAGGTCACTGGTTCGAATCGTGCAAGGTCATTGAGGATTTTGTTGGTTGTTCTCCAGGACCCCTAGAATTAGTCAATGTATGTCGTACACACAAACTGATCCGAACGCCCATGGTTAACAAAAATAATGTAAAAAAATTAATATGACAACAATGACTTCACCTGTTTCAAGCTTTGATTATATGATTTTTGAATGAAATGACCATGATTATATGATTTTTTTAATAAAATTACCATGAACGAAAGATTATTTAGTTATCAACGGTTCTATTGACCTGCCACACCTAAATTGACCTCCTCTCAAACGTTTTGTTGTGTTCCGTTGAATTATCACCATAATACAATGGTGGTTGAAATCAATTATTTTTAGACTCAGTTTAAACCAAAAAATAACTCAACTAGACAATTGATGAACATATTCTAGTTACACGACTCAACCACATTTCACGATTTATGCTAAAAAAATTCAATTTAGTGATAAACATTGCAATTGTAATGGTTGACACAACGGTGGTCAAACCATCGCCAATGTTGTTGTTGTTGCAATGAACAAAGAGATGCAAAAGTTGTATGTTTTTCACTTAATAGAACTTATCTTTATATATTTTTCACCGGTAAACAAATATAAATAAGTTTTTACCATTTTCTGTAATCTTGATCGAGTTTTGAATACTAAATCTGATTGCAAAATTTGATGTTTTACTTTGATCATTTTTTTTGTTTAGATGTTCACTTAAAACATTTACACAACATGTCAACATGTTTATCTTTTATTCTGATTTTTTGGGTTCTAAAAGTACACATTCTTATATCTAATACTTATATTATAACTCATTTAGTAAAAACTCTTAAAAATAAGTTAATTAAACATTAGGTATTGTTTATTAATATAGAATATCTTTGAATTCAAGTTTACAATTCATTTGCATGTGTACAACTTCCTAAAACTCTACATTTAAACTTCATAAAAACAACTGATAAACACATTCAAATACGTAATAAGCTTTGAGCCTTATTAATACGATGAAATATTACATAACTTTGAGATTTCCTTTTTAATAATTAATCACATTAGTTTTTCATTCTCCATTTAATTTGCAATAAAAATATAAAATCATACATCTCTTACATTTTGTGGATACACAATCAACCTTTTATGTCACACTACATCTTATACGTTTAAAAATATAAAATAAAAATTATTAATGTCACTTTACCAAGAAAGGGTCCATTTTTCTTATGGTCTATGGGGCTTAACTTTCATGGAAATTGCTTTTCCAACTTTACTTTCTTGTTGTCTTCGATATTGCCAGCGTGTCATTTTTAACATTTTATTTATTTATTTATATTTCATAAACATCATTAGCAGATAGTTTAGAATATAGATTAATATATTTGTAATATATAATTTTGATGCCTTGAGCTTGTTGCTCATTTGGTAAAGGGGTTCCAAATACAAGATAGGTCGCAGGTTCGATCCCGACTCACTTTCCCGTTAGTCTTAGTCGCTGAGTGAGCCAAAAAATACTCCCTCACATTAGTGTCCTTGAAAACGGGTTTCGTATGAGGCCGATTGGTATTGTCGGTAATCAACTTTTGCCAGGAAATATATAATTTTGATATTAAAAATTATTACAAGTGTTTGGATACAAATCTATTATTGGAGACTTGTAACTTTTGTAGTGTGATAAGTCTAATTATGGTGTTTAAATTATTCTCATCAATATAATTAGATTTAGAGAAGCTAGAAATTGCTACAAAAAATAGATTAGTAACTGATGAATGTAAATTATTATATTATTGTTAACTTCAGTCACTATGTTGCACATTTAAAATTAGTTATCTGATTTTGATTCTTGAACTTTGTAATATTCAGTTCATAGAAAGAGAAATATGTGAGTTTGAATATGTTGAATAAAATACAATAATAACACTTATATTTACAAATAGAAAAATACATCACAAAATGTTTAAAATGTCTTGTGTTGATGAGTAAACAGTAAAGTAGTTACGAGAAACTTGGATAGTTGGACTGAATACGCGGGCTCCGAACAACTAAAAGTACTTTAGTGAAACATCTGCAAGATTAGCTATGGTAGGTACATATTTGATTATCATATAACAAGATAAAACAACAATGTGAATGAAACGTAAATCAATCTCTTGAACAAATTCAATTACTGTAAGTCTGTAATATTATTATGAATGTTGTTAAACATATCAATTCTCGCAATGTTAAAACAATGTCATTATATGTACAACTCATTCGTATTACTTAAGTATTCATGTTCTCCGACCTCTTATGTAAAATAAACACAATAAAACTTGTATTTAATATTTTTTGAAATCATAATTCAACTATCGTTATAGTATATGATGTTTTATCCTTTTTCACGAATTTTATAAAATAATGATGATTTGATTACACAAGAAGGCAAACCAGATAAAAGAAATAATTGTTTTTTTATTTTTTTGTAATTATATATAATAACAATCATGTACCTGATGAATATGCTTCAACCATATTGCCTCTTGTCAAACTCAAAGAATGAACCAAATGCATGAATGAGATTTGGTCAATGGAATTTAAAACTTTCAACAATACCTTAAAATAGAATAAAATCTCTTACGCCCAGTCCATACTTGAAATACAATTCTAGGTTGAACCATCAACAAAATAAATAAAGTATTACATAAGGACTAATTAAAGTCGGGTGTTCCTAAAAACCCATTAACAATCGCTATCTCCAAAATGCGGAAGTCTTCACCAAGTTATTCTCTCTCTCGTGCATATGACTAGCGCTCATCTCTCCACAAAGTCGCTACTACCATTCCTCAAACGAAACCTGATGCACATGCTGACAAATAAAAAGGTTAGGCTAACGCCTAGTGAGTTCAAGAGTTTTCAACATGAATAAATATATTTCTTAAAAAGAAAGAATGCAGTTTAAATCATAATCTTTCAAAATAATTTACTTTAAATATTAAACGACTCGTTTTCCAATAACACACATTTTTAAAGACAAGTACCCCAACACACACATTCATTCGTAAAGTAAATTCAACCCAAAA
Organism: Arctium minus; assembly: GCA_954870635.1. Lineage (NCBI taxonomy): Eukaryota > Viridiplantae > Streptophyta > Magnoliopsida > Asterales > Asteraceae > Arctium > Arctium minus. Next base: position 160,007,527 of record OX941081.1, read on the forward strand.
CTCGCTCAAACGTGAATAAAAATTGAACTCCCAATCTATAAAACGCGGATAAAACTTTATTTCCCGAAACACCCAAAACACGGGTGGGGCATAATACTCAACCCATATGTAACACCCGTGATTTCTTAATAATGGTCGACGAACGACTAGGGAAACAGCCACCTGTCGGCCGAGAGGAAGCTCGGGGAATGGCTCAGCACGAGGTGCGGGGAGGCACAACCTGCAGCACGCGCGGCTTGGCTCGCGGCCTCAAGCTGTGGCTAAGGCCGCGTAAGTCGTTGTAGGGGCGCAGGCCAGAAGCATGTGCGACTTGGACCACGACTTGAGGTCGTGGCCAAGGCCGCGGGAAACAGTCTGGGCATTTAAATGCTCGATTTTTAGGGTTTCCTCTCATTATTTCTTCCCCTATCCATTTCTCTCTTCATTAGATCGATTGGAGGGAAACATGTATCAATTTTGGGAGCCTTTTTGGTGTGGATCTACATTAAAAGATCAAGGATTTGGTGGCTTGAGGCTTGGCAATAGAAAGGATGGAAGATTTCATTGGAATGGTTGATTTGAAAGGCTCCAAGGTTCGGTTGAGGTAAATCTCTTGTATATTCCAAGTTTTAGTTTAAGGACCTTTGTAGATCTAAAGGTTTTACTTGATGTTGATTCATTTCTAGAGTTGAGGAAATGGGTTATTTGGAAATCCTAGCTCTTTGTTGAAGATGACTTGGAAATGGTGGAATCTACACTATTGGAGGCTAATGGTTGGGTTTGGAACATAGGTTTAACTTAACCTAGCGAGGTGAGTTCAAACGATTTATGAAAACGTTGTACATGCCAAAATATCTATTTTAAAGTGTTTATATGATTTACATGAAATTATCATTTGTTTGGTTATTTGGTGGGTATTGACTATTTAAAATGTTTAACTTCATAAACCTTGTAAAACACCCATATTTGAGATTTTGGACGATTTGATAAACGAATCATAAATAAAAGTGTTTTGGTGATTTATTGTGTAAATGGGGGTTATTTGATAAAAATGCATTTTAGTATTTGTTGGAAATATGCATGGGTGTGTTATGAAATGTTTTGTAAGTACCAAGTGTGGGTCGATGGATTTTGGTCATTCCCGACCTTGTGAACATTTCGGAAATTGTGAATCTTTGGTTTTGGGAAAAAGATGTATTTCAAGTATTTCGATGAGTAAATCTTGAATATTGACATTTGTCTTTTTTTACGATTTATGTTACGGGTGTAAATCCTTTGGTATAAATGCATTTCAATTACCTTGAATATTTTCAAATATCATGAGATTTGCTTAATAAAGGTATTTGTGAGAATATTGATGTAAACCATATGTGTGATTATGGTTTGAGTCACCAATGAAATGTTGACAATCTTTAGACTATTACTAGTGGATCCATAGGTACAAAGTCGGCTTAATTTTGGGATAATTCTCGTTTGTAACTAGTTGAGACATTGAACCCTAGGAAGGCAACTTGGTACAGTTATGTGGGACCGGATACTAGCCATGGGTCGTAAATGTAAATCCTAGTGAATGAGCATGATTAGGATCATTGGGTGCCCTCCCCCACATCTGAGTACGAGCCGGCGAGTTTGTGGCCTTGATCCTAATATGGTGAGCTCAATAACTTGGAATGTGGCCTATTTTTGTGTTCCGCCACTAGCCATGGAATTCAGGTCTCCCCCGTCACTGAAAGGTGTTGTTTTAGGTATTTAGTCTTATCCATGTTTTAGGTGACGTTTTGAGTTTGAGGTATTATCCATATGTTATAATTTTGGAGGCTCGAGTTTACTCATACTTTGGTTGTTTGGTTTATAAAGTTTTATTTAAATTTCAATACTGGAGCATTCACAATTATTCACATTTTGAGTAAGTATTGGGTTGCATTACTTCATGAAAGAATTTTTTGGCGTCGAGGCGTTCATCTATAAAATGCGTATTATTGGTAAACGGACCGTTCTCATATTTAAATAACTCATTATGAAGGATCATTATTTAAGTTGCATAATCTTCTGTTTAACGATTTTTATAATCATGATAAAAACTCTTGAACTCACTAGGTGTTAGCCTAACCCTTTTATTTGTCGGCATGTGTATCAGGTTCCGTTTTGGGTTTAGTTTTAGCGACCCTATGAAGAGATGAGTGCTTGTCGTGAGCTCGAGAAGTGATTAGCTTGATGAAGTCTTCCGCATTGTTTTGGGAAGAGCGACTTGTATTTGGGTTAAGTAACACTCGACTTTAGTTTAGTCCTTGTATATAAGACTGGAGTTTTATGATTGTTGTGGTTAATGATAGAACTTTAAATTGAGGTATGTGGAATTTTGATTTGTTACGTGGAAGTTTTGTCCTTTACTTGATATTATATCGAGATCTTTAATTAGTTAGTCTTACCAAATTTGAGGGTGTTACACCATAAATCATGAATAAAAATCTATATATATATATATATATAAAACGTCACCGAAAACGTGGATAATAAAATTTAATACCCAAATAACATATTTCGGTGACGGGGGAGACTCGACTCCATTGTACGTGGCGGAACACAAAGTTAAGCCACATAACCATGTTGTCGAACTACACCTCAGATCGTGACTGTATTGTCTGCTTTAAAAAGCTACACCTCCAGTCGGACTTTATTGCCTGCTTGAAAAGGCTACACCTCAAGTCCCAATTACACCATATCCCATATTGCCTGTGTTAGGTCCAATGATCATAGTTAATTTCACAGTTTTCATATATTGGATGTTTGGATTTAGTCTTTGATAGGATTGGATTAGCAGCCTGAGCATCTGCAATCATAATCTGGAGTACTTCTCTACGATGTTAGACCTTTGAGTGCTCTTGATCATTCTTCTGACCTGATCAATTAGAAGTGTGAGTGACTGCAATCATTGTTCTGATTCTTTAGTTGTGATTCAGAATGTTGAGTGCATATAATCATCCAACTGATTCGTGAAGAAAGGAGTTATGAGTTCGTTCGTTCAGTGTTCTGAAAAACAGTTAGAAAATGAGCGTCTTTCATCAGTTGTGGAACAAATATCAAAGTATTTCTTCTAACCCTTGCATTGTAGTGTTTGCTACAAGATGCTTCCTCCTGCAAGCGGACCAGAATAAGTTCTTAAGCTGAATTTCTATTCAACTCGTGGTTCAAAGACAGATCCGGTGTTATAAACTGAAGAAGAGCTGAAGCTTGATGAGGATGATTCCTTTACAAAACTCAGGGGGAGAATGTTAGAACATAAAATGTTCTATTTAGAAGTTTTGTAAAGAAATCATGTTTGTGTAGTTTGGGCCTTGTACATTGGGTTTGGGCTTATTTGTATACAAGGGTGTGAGGGTATATATAGGGATTTGTTTGTAATTATTTTGTATCTTTCCATTCAAAATGTAGCTGTGTAAAGTGAACTGTGTGTTCTAGAGAGAGAAATATCCTGCTCTCTCTAGATTAGTGAATAATACAAACAAATTCCCTCTCAATCTTCTTGTTATCTTTCTTACATCAAATTAACTGTGATCATTGGACCTAACAAGTGGTATCAGAGCCTAATCGAAGAAATTTTCATCGAAAACGATCAAGATCATAGTTTTTTTGATGGAACAGTGACTTTCGCATGAACAGTTATGAGAATCCTTGATTTGTGTGATTTGGTGCTTAACTATCGAGCTTTGAAGCAAAATTGATTTAGGGGACATAGTTGATCTACAGTGAATCAATTACATTGTTTAATTTCAATTATTTTGGATTAATTGGTCGAATTAGAGAATTTTGGTTCAAAAAATGTAATACACTGTTTGATGATCGAATTCCATCTTAGAGGTGTTATTGTTGAAGATCATCAACTACAAAGTTGATCAGAATCATTTTTCGAGCATGCATACAAATTTTCAAACTCAAATTCGAAGAATTGAAGGAGAATTTGAAGTTTTTTGAAGTTTGAAGTCGAAAACAATCGTAGATCTACATAATTCGCATGATTTTTGAAGATCTCGCATGAAGAATTCGTATGGTGCTTCATTGAAGAATTTGCATGATGAAACATCCTTGGACACAACAATTTTTCTAAGTTAGGAATTCGCAAGTAGCCTTATGCGAAAAGTGAAGAATTCGCATGTTACTGTGCTTATATTGTGTGCGAATTGTGAAGAATTCGCATGATGTTATATGCGAGAAGTGGCTTCCAGGATAATTTTTTGTCTAAGTATAGAATTTGCTTGATAGAGATATGCGAGAAGTTCAGAATTCGCATGGTGTTGTATGCGAAATGCGAACAATTCGCTTATAGTTATATGCGAATTGCGAGGAATTCGCACATAGGCGTATGCGAAATGTAAGAATTCGCACGCAAGCCTATGTGAATTGTTGGGATTTCGGCTAAAGCCTCATGCGAATTGTGCCCTTAAAAGATTTATGATCTGCGAAGTGTGTGCTACGCGAAAAGTTTTTGATGTTATGCGAAAAGTGACTGTTTTGAACCCATTTTGCTACAAGTTTGCCCTGCTCTCGAGATATTCCGCGTAATGCATATGTGACATCATTACTATCTTCTGTTGGTCACATATTTTTGGCAACGGATCTAGATTTTCACGAGTGCTCATGCCAGTCAAGATTTTCATATACTGGATGTTTGGATTTAGTCTCTGATTGGATTGAATTAGCAGCCTGAGTATCTGCAATCATCAGTCTGGAGTGCTTCTCTACGATGTTAGACCTTTGAGTGCTCTTAATTATTCTCCTGACCTGATCAATTAGAAGTGTGAGCGACTGCAATCATTGTTCTGATTATTTGGTTGTGATTCAGAATTTTGATTGCTTATAATCATCCAGTTGATTCGTGAAGAGAGGAGTTTTGAGTTCGTTCGTTCAGTGTTCTGAAAGGCAGTTAGAAAATGAACGTCTTTCATCAGTTGTGGAACAAATATAATAATTTTTGCTTCTAACCCTTGCATTGTAGTGTTTGCTACAAGATGCTTCCTTCTACAAGCTGATCAGATTAAGTTCTTAAGTTGAATTCCTATTCAACTTGCGGTCAAAGACATATTTGATGTTATAAACTAAAGATGCACTTTGGTTGTCACGTCATAATTCACACATTTCTTTCTTGTGGGCATAACGAATGTGTTGGATTTACAAGAGTTAAAAGTTGTCTTTGTGTGCACTCAGTCGAGGTTATTGTCTACATCAGATCTAGTATTAAAGTTGAAACTTCAAGGATAAGAGCTATTTTCAAGGGGGAGTCGGAGTTGTTTTGAAGTTTAAGCAACGCTAAGTTTTCTAAAGAAATCAAGGGGGAGAAGAGTTGAAGCTTGAAGAGGATGATTCCTTTACAAAACTTAGGGGGAGAATGTTAGAACATAAAATGTTCTATTTAGATGTTTTGTAAAGAAATCTTGTTTTTGTAGTTTGGGCCTTGTACATTGGCTTTGGGCTTATTTGTATACAAGGGTGTGAGGGTATATAGGGATTTGTTTGTAATTGTTTTGTAAGTTTTCATTCAAAAATGTACTCGTGTAAAGTGTACTCTGTGTTCTAGAGAGAAAATCATTCTGCTCTCTCTAGATTAGTGAATAATACAAATAAATTCCCTCCCAATCCTCTTGTTATCTTTCTTACACCAAATTAACTGTGATAATTGGACCTAACATCCTGCTTTTCCAAGCTACACCTCAAGCATACACGATCTTATTACCTTTTCATTTCCTAGTAAGTTACAACCTCAAGGTTCCCAATAAACCTTTAGTGCATACTTACTAGCATTCAAGGTAGGGGCTTTAAACCTCTTACTTGATAATCACAAGATGTTTAACCCTCGTGCACAAGAGCTAGAGAATCTAAACCACAAAACTCAAGGTCCCAGAGTACAACCCTTAAGGGTTCATCTCCACAAAACTGGGACAACAACAATACCAATACGACATATTTCCCAAGGTGAGAATATTAAGATTTCTCACTAAATATTACTGACTTACATGCCTATGGATCCATTGCATTACAGTCTAAAATACATGACTCCAAATGAATGACACATGCACTCAAAACATGTATTCTCCAAAATAAAGTGCAATAAATGCAACTCACACCCAAAGCTCCACATTAAGTTATTAAAACCGGACAAATGTCCCCAAGACCCGACAAAGACGAAAATCGAGCCTTAAGCTCAACCAATCAAATGACCATATGCTAAAATCCACAAAATGCAAAAAAACGCAATCGACCAACGTTTATGCAGACACATGCTCCAAAGGATTTACACTCGTAAGATAAATCGTTAAAATATCAATATCAAAGATTTACTCATCAAAATACTTGAAATACATCTTTCCCCAAAACTAAAAGGGTTTACGATTTCCGAAATGTTCGCAAGGTTGGGAATAACCCAACTCCAGTGACCCACACGTTGGTATTTTCAAGACATTCCACAATGCAAAATACACATATTTCCAACAAACACTAAAAATGCATTTTTACAATCATCAAAACATTTTTATTATGATTCATTTATCAAATTTCCCAAAAATCCCAAAGATATGTGTTTCACAAGATTTATCAAATCAAATATCCTAAATAAGTAAATTTCATAAAATAATCCAATGTTTGATAATTAGCAAGTAAAACACATAAACACTTTAAAACGGACATTTTGGCATGTACATAGTTTTCACAAATCAACTTGAACTCACTTTGCTAGATTTAGGCTAAATCTAGATTTTATCCCAACTTGAGCTTCTTTGAAGAAACTTGAATCCACAAGCAAATCCTTCCAAAAACCTAGATTCACAAGTTTCCAACCATAAACATTCATATTCAACCATTTAGAATTGATTCCCAAAATATTTACATCAAAATCCCCAATTTGGCCAAAACCCTAATTTTTGACCTAAATTATCCAAAATCATCAAATCCGAAATTTGAGAAACCAATCACTAGGAAATCATCAATGAAGCATTTATAATTTATAATAAAGTTTAAGAACTAGGAGGATGAACTCACCACTTAAGTTTTGGTAAAAACTTAGAAAACACTAAATGAAGTTTGAGGTTGAAGATGAAGATGGAGACTCTTGATGTCTAGCTTCTACCCTTGAGCTTGATGACGGTTTACCACCATGATATCCAAAGATGTGAGCCAAAGATGCCCCAAAATATCAAAGGGTGGTGTTAGGTCGTTCTTGAGAGGTTTTGAGAGAGTTGGACCTGATTTGGGTGAAGAGGAAATGAGATAGCAAAGAAAAATCGCGACTTTATGCTACCTGGCACACCTGGCGACAATGTCAGTGGCAAAGTCGTTGGCAAAGTCGCTGGGGTGTACCAGCCTTCTGTCCATTCTCTGCGATTGTGACAGTGCGACTATGATACTGTCATAATCGTCGGGCATTGTAGTGGGACCCTTCCCAAGCGCCGAAACTCAACTTTTTCAACGCCAACACTCTCGATACTCTAAGGGACATCAAATAATGTTTTCCCAACAAAATCTCACCATTTACAAGTTCCGAAAACATCCGGGTGACCTTTACTCGTCGAAAATTATGGGTGTTACAAATTCCGTCAGATTTCAATGAACCAAACGCCACCTGACAAATATGTGACGAGACTAAGAGAAACACGTAATTGTAACACCCATATTTTTGGGTTGAGTTATGTTGGGAATCAAACGATTAAGAAAAGACGATTTTCGGAGCTGGATGAGGTGGGGCGATAGTGCTCGACGAGAGTGCTAGGGTCACTATCGTTGTGTCACTCTCGCGGAGAGCCTACAACCCGCAGTACCATCTGTGCGATAGTACCCGCGATAGTGACAGTGTCATTATCGCCTAGCACAATCGGCGTCGGCCCCAGGGTTTTTAATTGTGGAGTTTTTCATCCCTTCTCATTTACCACTTCACCTATTCACCTTCATTCTCTCTCAAACCAATCCCTCTCCACTTATTTAGGGTTCTTGAGCAATGGAGGTTCCATTCCTTGAAATCTTAAGGAGGTTTCATCATCAATCTAGGGATTGGATGCAAGAGTATGGAGTTCATCATCTCCATCCATTTCTTCAAGGTTGTTGCTAGGGTTTCCTAGGTTTTCACCAAACCTAGGTGGTAAGTTCATTTCCTCGATTTCCAAGCTTCCTTATGAGTTATAAATGTTCTATTGATGACTTCCTAGTGTTTTATTTCTCCAATTTTGGTTTGGAAGATTTTGAGAAAAGTTAGGTGAAATTGGGGTTTTTAGGTCAAGATGGAGACCCTGATGTAATATGTTTGGGTGAACGATTCTAAGTGATTGCATATGAATATTTATGGTTGGAAACTTGTGGATCTAGATTTTTGGAAGTTTTGGCTTAAGGATCCAAGTCTCTTCAAAGGAGGTTAAGTTGGGGAAAATCTAGATTTAGCCTAAATCTAGCAAGGTGAGTTCAAGTTGATTTATAAAAACGTTGTACATGTCAAAAATGTTCATTTTAGAGTATTTATGTGTTTTACATGATTATTATCAGCTGTTTAAATCTTTGATGATTTTTTCTATCTGAACTAATAAGATTTTATAAACTTTGTGAAACACCATGTTTGGGATTTTTGGACACTTTGACAAATAAATCATAAATGAATGATTTTGATGATTTATCTTATATATGGAGAGTAATTGGTAGAAATGCACTTTTAACGTATGTTTTGGAAATATCATAGATTATGTTATGGGACATTTTGGAAGTGTAAATGGTGTGAGTTTCTTTGGAAAAAGGGTCTATCCCAACCCAATGTTGTGTTTTGGGTTATTCATGAGTTTAAAGTATGTGTTTGCACAAACGTAGGTTGTTTACATTTTATAACATGCTATGAATTTTTACATATGGTCATTTGATTGGTCGAGCTTAAGGCTCGATTTTTTTGCCTTTATTGGGTCTTGGGGACATTTGTCCAGTTTTAATAGCTCAATGTGGAGCTTCAGGTGTGAGTTGCATTTATTGCATCTTATTTGGAGAATACATGTTTTGAGTGCGTGTGTCATTCATTTGGAGTCATGTATTTAGATTGTAATGCATTGTATCCATAGGCATGTATGTAACATCCGAAAAATTGGGACAACAAAAATTTCCGAAAAGGAAAATGTGGTATAAAAAAAAATGCCAAGGCATGAGCTTTCCGAAAAGGGGAACAATGTATGCCTGTATAATTAAAAGTTTGTAATAACAAAGCAATTAGGGATAACAACCTCTTAATCTAATCCCTAAACAAGAAATGAAATTAGAATTGGTTGTCATCTACTTCCAAAATAATCATCTTCTATAACGGCGTCCCAAAAAGCTCCCAAGCTCATAACTAAAGGCCCGCTAAACCTTCTTAGTGGTCAACCCGCTAGTACCTGAGATACACATCAACACCAACAAAGTGTTAGGCCAAAAGAGCCTAGTGAGTTTGAACATTATCATAACATAATCATTTAAAAGGGATTAATAATCATAAAGGTCCATAGAGGAATCAATGGGGGAGACCCAAAGCACCAACGCGTTTCACCTCAATAGTCGATGTACCTTGATGTTCACTCTCATGAGCAACATCCTGAAGGCCCGACACATTTGAAAACTACCTCCAAGGAATTACTCCAAATGGCGGAGATCTAGACACATACCAATAAGGTGGCGTCCAGGACTATATCCTCCTAGTACCTATTCGCGGTTCATCCAATATCCAATCTCACATTATATACATTTTACTCCAAGCAAAATACATATAAACATTTCCATAAGGCTCCAAACCCCAATTTAGGTCAAAATCCTAAAACATGAAAGTTCCACATGTAACATCCATCAACCATGTATATCACATAAATATGTCCCACCATTTTCCAACAAAATAACCTCATCAAGATCCTCATAAAGATTAGAAATCAAAACCCCAACATTTCTCAATATAGCAAAATTATGTCTACTTTGTCAAATGACTAACATAATGCAAATGAGCATGAAATGATAATAGAAAGCATATAAAGACATGTATCTCATTTAGAAAAAGTTAGAAAACTCACTACCTGGGTTTTGGTAAAAAAAAAACCCTAGAAAACCAAGTGTGATGAGAAGAGGAATGAAGGTCTTGACTTTTTCCCAATCGAACTCTTGAACCTTGAGGCTAGAAGTGAAATTAATGCCCTTCAAATGCTCCCAGTAACCTCCTAGGGTTTGCCCAAATCGGATTTTTGAAGAGGAAGGAGTAAAGAAGAGCAATAAATGAGAATAGGGTTTGAAAACCCGTTTTAAGACCTACAGGTGGTTCACACGGCTTTGGTCGCGGCTTCGGGGTCGCTCCATAGGCCGCGCATGTGACTCTAGCCCTAAACTCCAGCGAGTTCCGCGACTTTGGCTGCAACTTCTAACCCGCGCAAGTCGCTGTCCACACCCTAAAACTAAGCTCCCGATTCTAAAGCACAAGTTCTTACTCTCGCACGATAAGACCTACAACGAATTTATTTAGGAGAAGTTTCAAGGATTCCAACATGGCTCGAAAATATAAGGATATAGATAGGTAAGTTCCAAACGAAATTGTGGGTGTTACAATATAATTATGTCATATTTAATAGTGAGGAGTCTTGATATTCTCACTTTGGGAAATATGTCGTGTTGGCATTGTTGTTGTCCCGGTTTTGTTGAGATGAACCTTTATAGGTTGTACTCCGGACCATGGGTTTTGTGGTTTAGATGTTCTAACTCTTGTGCACGAGGGTTAAACATCTCGGGGTCATCAAGTAAGGAGTTTGAGACTCCTATCTTGAATGTTAGTAAGTATGCACTAAAGGTCTATTGGGAACCTTGAGGTTGTAACTTATTAGAAAATGAACAGGCAATAAGATCGTGTGTCCTTGAGGTGTAGCTTGGCAAAGTAGGCAATAAAGGATACATTGTCATTGGGGACTTGAGGTGTAGCTTATTAAAGCAGGCAATAAAGTCCGACTTGAGGTGTAGCTTATTAAAGCAGGCAATAAAGTCACGATCTGAGGTGTAGTTCAATAACATAGATATGTGGCTTAACTTGGTGTTCCACCACATACAATGGAAGTGGGTCTCCCCCATCACCGAAAGCTGTTGTTTGGGTATTTAATTTTATTATCCATGTTTTCAGTGACGTTATATATATATGGATTATTATCCATGATTTATGGGTTGAGTATTATGCCCCACCCGTATTTTGGGTGTTTTGAGATATAAAGTTTTATCCGCGTTTTTATAAATTGGGAGTCCGATTTCTATTCTTGTTTTGAGTGACTTTTGGGTTGAATTTACTTTATGAAGGAACATTTGATATTGCGGTTTTTGTCTTTAAAATTGTTTGTTTATATTGGTGTTTCCATCACAAAAAATGGATGATATTGGAAAAAAAAGTCGTTTTCAAATTTAAAGTAAATCATTTTGAAAGATACTAATTTGAGTTGCATTATTTCCTTTTAACGATATATTTATTTGTATTGAAAACTCTTGAACTCACTAGGTGTTAGCCTAACATTTTTATTTGTCGGCATGTGCATCAGGTCCCGGTTGAGGAATGGTACTAGCGACACCGTGAAGAGATGAGTGCTAGTTATATGTGTGTGTCCCTGAAATCAAGATTCTAATTGCAATTATACAAACAAGAATGATTTAATTACCTGATTTGATTCAGTTTCAAATTCAAACTGTTTACAATCTGTGAATCACTTTCTCTCTCTAAACTTCTCTCTTTCTCTCTCTACAAAATTCTCTCAAGATGCGTATCAAACTTTCTAACCATCTATCTATTAAACAGCAAATCATACTATTTATACCCACCACTAATCACAAAAGAAACAAATACAATACAAGTAGACTTTGACTTTTATTACAAAATAACTTTGACTTTTAATGAGAGTTGACTTTCAGCCTTGACTTCTTGAATCTTTGACCTTCAGAATTCTTGATCTTGTATGCTCAGAGATAACCATGAAAATTTTAGCATTTTAAACATTGAAGATATTTCAAACAAGTAAATTGAATGAATGAAAATGAATGCAAGAGACTTGTTTGAAAATCTGACATTGTATGAAATGATCAGGAATAATATGATATATCAATCAAGGCTTATGGTCAAGAATAATGGATATTGTCTATACGAACCAAGATATAGACAAGTCTTGAAATGAAGGCTCGTACTGCAGAGCAAGCGAAGAAAACGTAAGGGCGCGCGCTAGCACTCCTGCAAGAAAACGGCCTAGCTAATGAGATGATGACAATGCGGCTGGGAAAAATCCATATCAATCCATTTCTTCTATAAGAGAATTGGATCCCGACCCAGACCTAAGAAATGAAATTAGATACCGATTTCATTCCAGTAGTACCCGTAACGTGTCACATTAGAGGTGAACGATCAGAGGTGTCCTCTAATCACTACGATGAGTTGGTCCCTCTTTTAGTAGACTCAGCTATGAATATTCATTCAAAAATGAATGTCGGGCTCTTTCTTTCACAGCTAACCCCATTTTCTTAATGCCGAGACTTTCTCTTTCGTCGAGCCCCGAGCTTGTGGTCCTCCTTTGAGTTTGGGTTCAATTGGATGAATCTGTCAAGTCAAGGTCAACGTACGTAGCAGCAAGGATGGTGCATCGCCTATTTACAAGCGAGGTGTCTTACCATCAAAAAATATGTTTCAAATTTGAGACATGGTAAGAACATTTTGAACAATAAGTCAAACCGGTGTATGTGAATACTTGAAAGTATAAGGAAAAGACAATACGCAAGTATTTATCTTTGGAAACACACAGTTTGTTAAACATTGAAGCACAAATAAAATGAAAACATTTAAAATCACACTTCCAATTCATGAAAATCTTGTAAGAATCGGGAAGTGGTTTGAACATTTAAGAACATGTTTTCTTATAATTGAAAGTTGTCCGTATTTCAACCATTTATGAGATTAAGAATAGAAATAAACCTTTCCGTTCAGTCTTAAATCTCATGAAGTCAGCTGAAGTCATAAATATATGATCTTGATAGCTTCTCTCATTCTGCACAAGTCTCAAAGTAATGACAAAGCAACTTTATTCACAAAATTTATTGAAAAATTAAAATGACATAAAGCAGTAAAACAATGAGAGTACGAGTTCTGATCTGAAATAATCAGAAATCATATCCTTACTCCTTTTGTTGTACGCATAAACTCCCCCTAAATTCATGCATCACAAAAATTTAGCAATTAAATTCTATAAACTCCCACTCAAAATAATATTGATCATCTTAGAATCTTGTATCACTCCCCCTGAGAACATGAACAACATGTTAAAATACAGATATCCTTTCAGAAATAATGATAAAGAAATGATGAAAAATTATAATAAAAGAAACTTTAATAGGTAATTACTGATTAGACCTTGAGATTTAGCATACCAAGCTTAGATACAAGAAAATTGAATCTCTTTTCATCTAAAGGTTTGGTAAACAAATCTGCAAGTTGGTAATCAGTTTTTACAAAGTAAAGTTCTATTGTACCTTTTTCTACATTATCTTTTATAAAATGATAACTGACATCAATGTGTTTTGTTTTAGTGTGCTGCACAGGATTAGCTGATATGGCGATAGCGCTCTTCGAGTCACAATAGATCGTTATTTTATCAAACTTGAATCCATAGTCTCGAGGCTGTGTTCGCATCCACAAAACCTTAGAGCAGCAACTGGCAGCAGCTACATACTCTGTTTCAGCAGTCGATGTGGAAACACATAATTGTTTCTTGGACTCCCAGCTAACGAGCTTGTCTCCAAGAAATTGAATATGACCTGAAGTGCTCTTCCTGTCCAGCATGCATCCTGCATGATATGCGTCTGAATAAGCAGTCAGTTCAAACCCTGTATCCTTAGGATACCACAGACCAAGATCTGCAGTCCCCTTCATATATCTAAAAATCCGTTTGACAGCAGCCAAATGGGATTCTTTAGGGTCAGTCTGATATCTTGCACACAAGCATGTTGAAAACATTATATCTAGTCTACTTGAAGTAAGATACATTAAAGAACCTATCATATCTCTATAAGTCCTAACATCAACACTTTTTCCCGAAGGATCAGTGCCAATCTTAGTACCTGGTGCCATTGGGGTTCCAATTGGTTTGCAACTTTCTATTTTGAATTTCCGAAGAATATCAAAAATGTACTTAGATTGATTAATGAAAATCCCCGTTGAAAACTCTTTTACTTGTAATCCAAGAAAGAAATTCATCTCTCCCATCATACTCATTTGAAAACGTGACACCATAAGGTTAGAAAAGTTCTTACAGTATTTAGGATTTGTAGAACCAATTATAATATCATCGACATATATCTGAATAAGGATGATATCAACTTTTTTCCTTTTTAATAAACAAAGTGGTATCGACTTTACCTTTTGAAAAACCTGACTTGACCAAGAATTGAGATAGAACATCATACCAGGCGTGAGGTGCTTGTTTCAGACCATACAAGGCTTTATCCACGATGTAGACATGATTTGGCTTATCTGGATTGAGAAACCCTTCTGGCTGAGAGACGTAGACTTCCTCCTTAAGTATGACATTTAGAAAGGCAGTCTTCACGTCCATTTGATAGACAGTGAAGTTCTTGTGAGCTGCGTAGGCTAGAACATACGGATTGCCTCTATACGCGCTACTGGAGCATACGTCTCGTCGTAGTCTATGCCTTCCTCTTGCCTATATCCCTTGGCAACAAGTCTTGCTTTGTTCCTTATAACAATACCATCTTCGTCCTTCTTGTTTTTGAATACCCATTTAGTTCCAATCACGGTCTTTCCTTCTGGTTTTGGCACTAACCTCCAAACTTTCAGGGCTTCGAACTGATTTATCTCTTCTTGCATAGCAGACACCCAATCCGAATCAGCTAGAGCTTCTGATACTCGAGTAGGCTCTATCTTGCTTAGGAATTAGTCATGCATACATTGATTTAATGTTGTTGACCTAGTTTGCACCGGCTTGTTTAGATCTCCAATAATTTGGTGAATAGGGTGCTCTTTGGTCCAGCGATGTTCATGAGGGAGTGGATTAGATGAAGATTGATCATGGTGATCATCTAAGAATCCACTATCAGCTTCTTCATTTTGTACCTTAGGAGGGAGTTGATCAGTTGAAGGAAGTGATGCAGAAGTTTCAGTAGGAGCAAATTGTTTAGTTTGTTGATTTGTCCTTATAGTACATCCTACTGATGCAGTAACTTATGGTTCTTCATTAACAGGTTCAGCTTCAACTGAAGGAGTAGGTGTTTGAACTTGAGCTTCTATCTGAACCGCGGGTAATAGTTCAGTTGATACATCTGAAGCAGTTGGATAATTTGTCGTTGAATCATCAGACCTGTCAACCACAACAGAATTAGGAAATTTAGATCCTAGAAACTCATCATAGAAAAATTCAAACAACAAATCTAAATCAGATAAGTGAGTATTAGATGATGATGCTTCATCTGATTAGTTCTTTTTAGGAATAGGTTCTGAACTGATTTGTCCAGAAGCTAGAACTCCAGTTATCACGGGTTCTGAACTGACATGTTCATAAGTCATCTCCTCATCAAATGTGACATTTACGCTCTCGACAACATTCTTTGACTTCTTCAAATAAACTCGATATGCAGCAGATGTAGAAGAATATCCAATAAAGATTCCCTCATCCGCCTTAGCACTGAACTTGTTCAGACTCTCTCTGTCGTTTAGCACGAAACACTTACAACCAAAAACATGAAAATATTTAATGGTTGGTGTTCGGTTGTTGATCAACGCATACGAAGTCTTTTGAAATATGCGGTGTATCATGGAACGGTTTTGAGTGTAGCACTCAGTCGAAATAGCTTCTGCCCACAGAAATAGAGGTAAGTCAGATTGGCTAAGCATAGTTCGAGCATCCTCGTCTAGCGTTCGATTTCGCCTTTCGACTACTCCATTCTGTTCTGGCGTACGAGCAGCAGAGTATTGATGTGATATCCCGACCGATTCTAGATACTCTTCAATAGTCTTGTTCTTAAACTATGTGCCATTATCAGTTATGAGAAGCTTGACTGGTTTCTGCAGATTCACCCGGGTCGTCTTTAGAAATGTAATGAGTACTTCGGGCGTCTCATCTTTTGATCGTAGAAATTTGACCCACGTGTAACGTGAATAGTCGTCCACGATAACAAGAACATATTTCTTACCGCCTAAGCTCTGCGTTCGCATCAGACCACAAAGATCCATATGCAACAACTCTAGTGGAGAACTGGTACTAGGTTCAGGCTTCGGTTTATGTGGAGCTTTCTTCATCTTCCCTTTTTCACACGCTTCACACAAGTGTTCCTTTTCATATCTCAGCTCAGTAAGTCCAGTAACTAATTTTCCACTGACCAACTTGTTTATGTAACGAAAATTCAGATGAGATAACCTTCGGTTTCAAAGCCAACTTTGCTGCATCGAGGCTTTTGTCAGTAAGCAAACCTGATTGTCTGTAACACCCGAATTTCCATTATGTAATTTTGACATTCTTGTGGTTAAGCTTTTATCGTTAGCACCGTGTTTGGTTTGAAGTTGAGTTAGATTTTGAGAATTTTGGGGACAAGCAGTGAACTATGCGAGTTGCACCGCGACTAGAGGTCGCGGCACAACCCGCGAAACCCACTGGATGATTTTGGGTTTTGGACACGGGCGAGTTATGCCGCGAGTTGAAGTCGCGGCATAACCCGCGTAGTTGCCTGGCCGACTTAAGGGTTTTTAACCCAAAATATCTTCTTTTCTCAGAATCTCTCTCTCTCTCTAGGTATATCTCTCTCTTTAGAGTTTGGTAGTTAATACTTGGTGTTCGATCCGAGGTTTCGGTGTTTTAAGCTTCACCACTACGTCGTGATCGCTATCTGGTTTTTCGGGTTTTATTCTAAAACCTACTGGTGAGTTCCTACTATCATTTTAAACTTTATACATATCAAAAGTTACCTTTTGGAACTCCTATATATCTCAATGGGTTCAGATTTAAGTTTTCTACATATTTGATATAACTTGAGTTTTGGGAGATTTTAGGGTTTCCGATCATTGTGTTACTAAAATGATGGATCTTATCTTAATGTAGTAAAATGATGTTTTACTTGTACATTATGTGGATATATGAAAAGAATATTTAAGAACTCATTTTAATGATTTTCATTCATACCAGAAGTTGAACTGGAAATGACATTTTGTTTATAAAATGTGTTTATACCATATGTTTATTTATGGTTGGTCACATATGTTGTTGTGACGAGTCTGTACCATTACTAGCGGATCCCTAGGTTTTAAGTCGACTGTATTGTTGGGATGTCACATTCCCCATTTTGTAGCTATGGATGCATATGATCCTCGGGGGCAACTTGGTACGGTTATGTGAGGCCGGATACTAGCCATGGTTCATAGTGATCCTAGTGAAGGAGTATACATTGGTTTTGCTT
Organism: Arctium minus; assembly: GCA_954870635.1. NCBI lineage: Eukaryota > Viridiplantae > Streptophyta > Magnoliopsida > Asterales > Asteraceae > Arctium > Arctium minus. The sequence continues at coordinate 160,024,951 of OX941081.1, forward strand.
GGGGCTAGATCTTACGTTGTAGCACGGACTTATGTGTTCATATCCTTGTATTCCAATTGTTTAGCTCATAACTCGGATTTTGGCCTACTTTGTGTTACGCCACAATCCTTGGTAAAATGTTTTATCGTTGGTCATTTGATGACACGTTTATAACGGAAAAGCCCGGTTGTGGCAAAGGTTTCAATTGTAATATTTAACCTCTTTGGAAATATTATCTTATGATACAAATGTTTATATCTTTTGAGCTTTATAAACTGTATGTTTTCACCAGGCTTTAAGTCTGACACTTTTTCTCAAATGATATGTATAACAGGTTTCCCTTAGCGGTGGGATGCACTGGGTTTTGAGAGACGAGTTGGGTCTCGAGGCATTTTGAGATGACTAAAGTGTTGATATTTGGGCATTGTTAATTCCCATTCTTTTGATGAAATTCGGATTGTCAACTGATGTAATCTAGATAGTTATGTTTAGATTAGTCTGTTGATGAATTCTAAATCCGTACAGGTTTTTGTAAAGTCTTAAGGACTGATACACTTTTTGAGAAGTTTATAGCAATACAGAAGTCATATTGCCTTATTTTTGAAGTTTAAATTTACTCTGAATTTTTGAAGTCATCTCAGTAGAAGAATAACTAGCAAAATAATCATTTGAAAGAAAATTTTGATATTTTGGAAAGATAACTATCATTCAGTCTTTCATAACAGAATGGTAGTTGCATTTTCTTTAAATTCATTCTTTTCTCATCTTCTTTTTCCTCAACTTCTTTTGATGATTTGGTGATAAATTTGAGTTTCAAATGAGGATATTTATCAGCAACATACATAAAATTTGTATTATATAAGGCTGGCTGTTTTCTGGCAGCTTTGTCTAAGTAATGAGGATTATCATAACCTAGTCCCCATTTTTCTTTAAAATCAACATCTTCATTAGGTGTATTCAAGAAAATAGTTTGATCTGTTTGGCCTCGAATATACAATTTTGCTTCCAAACCATTTACCTTTTGCTCTAAAGTCTTGTTTTCAACCTGCAATTTAAAAGCTTTTAGAACACATTCTTGCTTTTCTGAATCAGACTTAGACAATTGTTTTTCAAAATCAGAAATCTTACTTTCAAAACAATCTTTTTCATTTTTAAAATCAGAAGTAGATTTGCGTAGAGAATCAATTAAATCTTTGTTCCCAATAATTGATTTATTAAGTTCAAAGATCTGTTGATTTCTCCTAGCAACTCTGTTTTTTTCCTTTTTCAGTTTGGATTGAAGGTCTTGAAGTTCGACCATCATGGCTTCCATTTTAATCATGAAATCATTTTCAGTTAAGTTCATTACCTCGTCAGCACTCTCATCATCAGAATCATCATCTTTCACCTCTTTTCCCATCAAGCATAAGTGAGCAGTATCTTCTTGTTCTTCCTCCACATCAGAATGATCCAACCAGAATTCGTCTTCTACCATTAATGCCTTGCCTGCTTTATGTTGCTTGGCCAAGAGCATTTTTTCTTATAGTACTCCGAGTTGCGAACCTTCGACTTTCGACAATCTTTAGCATAATGTCCAACCTTGCCACAGTTGTAGCATTTGATCAGATCATTAGCTGTCTTCTCAGTACTGGTGTAGTCATTCACATACTTCTTCTTTTCTTTTGGCTTATTCTCAACACTTCTATTTCCTTCAACTCTTTCTCTATGCTCATGATTCTTTGAACTTGATGAAGAATACCTTTGAGAATTAGACCCTGGTTTCTTGTAGAACTTTTTCTGGAACGCTCGGGTCAACAACAACATTGCTTGCTTAAGATTTTCTCCATCATCTCCATCAGATTCAGATTCTGATTCAGAACTGGAAATCACTATCTTCTTCTTATTCTTCTTCTCTTTCTTTTCTTTCTCTTTTTCTCCAGCTACAAGTGCTATGGGATCAACAACCTTCTCAACTTTCTTTTTCTCAGCTCTTTTCTCATCAACCTCTTCTTCATTCTGTCGTAGAGTCTCGTAGACTTCATGTAATGGAATCTCACTCAAATCTTTCGTCTGCTTCATTCGACGAGTGTGCTTTTTCCACTCGGGTTGTAAAATGCTGAGAAACATTGTTTTCTATCTACTTCTTTGTGACTTTATTCTTGGAAAGCTCATTGAGAAGCAGTACAAATCTTTCATAAGTATCCTCCAAACTTTCATTCTCTTTAGCTTTGAATTCTTCATAATTGTTGATACAGTTGGCCACCTTCATTTGATTCCCAACTTTAGAACCCAACATCATCTTTCTTAGTTGATCCCACATTGATTTGGCAGTTGCATTGTAGCTGTCTATTTTCACATAGATCTCATTGGTCATGCTTTGTAAAAATAAAGATCTGACTTATTTATCAACATTATGTAACACCCGCAATTTTGGAGTTGGGTGAAAAGTTAATCATTCTCAAAGTTCAAGGGGGTTAAGTGAAACTTGGATTTAAATATATATCAACTATTGAGATATTTAAAATATCTCATATTGATACTTGTTTTGAAGACCAGTGAGAGAGAAAAAAAGCTTTGAAGTGGGTTTTCGATTTCTTGTCTTTTGAGGAATGTTTTTAGCTTAATCCTTCGATTGAAGTGTTATGGCCGGTGTAGATTCCCGTTGTGTAGCTTTTCAACCGTTTAAATCTGTGTTTTAACGTTTTTGAGTTTGGCCGGAATCTGGGTGTGCTCCGGCGAGTTTTGAGTGAGCAGGTCGACCGGTCAGGGAAGACCAGTGGTCGCGCAAAATGGCATTTGCGCCACACTTTGGTCGTGTGAAGTGACCTTTGCGCCACCCTTGGGTCACGCAAAGTGTCTTTTGCGCCACCCCTTGATCGCGTGAAGTTTCTTTGGCGCAAAGTCTTATTTTGCGCCACTCTCTTGTCGCGCAAAGCCTTCCTTTGCGCCACCTTCAGTTCGCGCAAAGCCTTCCTTTGCGCCACCTTCAGTTCGCGCAAAAGCCTTCTTTTGCGCCACCTATTGCTCGATGTTAGCTTCTGTTATCTTTAAGTTTTAGTCAGAAAGTGGGAGAGTTATCTGCGTTTCGACTTACCGATTCTTTCGGTGTTGTCGTAGGTAGCATCCGTTAGGAAGAAGAAATCTGAGGTGAGTTCCTACTAACTTTTCTAAACTGTTATATATGTCAAAGATTGTGTTTTTAACTCATATATATCTCTACGGTTTCGGATTGTCTGTTTATTACATTTTGATGTAACTTGGGGTTTTGAGATATTTTAGGGTTCCCGAACACTTTTGACTAAAATGATGGGTTCCATCTTGTTAAAGTGAAAGAATGTTTTACTTGCCCTGTTGTGTGGCTTATTTGAAAGAATGCATATAATCTTGTTTTATGATTATCTTTCTTACCAGCAGTTGATCTTGAAAATGGCATTTTGAAATATAAATGTTTTGATAGCTATTTATCTAGCTTGGATGGTCACATGAAATATTGTGACAAGTCATGACTATACTAGTGGATCCCTAGGTATTGAGTCGGCTTATTGTTGGGATGTTTGTGCCCCATTGTATGTAGCTAGATGCATTTGATCTTCGGGGGCATTTGGTACGGTTATGTGAGACCGGATACTAGCCATAGGTGAAATGCAGTCTAGTGAACGAGTATGACTGGTTCCTTGGGGGCCTCCCTCACATCGTAGTACGGACCGAAGCGTTCGTGGCCATGGTTCCATGTCTTAGCTCATAACTCGGATTTGTGGCTTACTTTGTGTTCCACTACAATCCTTGGTAAATCGGGTATTCCCCGTCATCGGAAGATGTGTTTCAGACCGGTTGTCCTTTTGTACCAAAGAACTCCGTTTGTATAACTAAACCTTTGGAAGGATTTAATTTGATACAGTTGTTTATATCTCTTTGAAATTTATAAACTGTATGTTCTCACTAGGCTTTGAGCCTAACACTTTCTCTCAAATAATGTGTATAACAGGTTTCCCTTAGCGGTGGGTTGCACAGGGTTTTGAGAGTCGAGCGTGGACTCGAGGCATTTTGAGATGACTATTATTTGGTGTTGGGCATTGTTTAAGTCCCATCTTTTGGTGATTATGGATTGTCAACTGATGTAATCTAGATAGTTTTGCTTAGATTAGTTTGTTGTCAATTTCCATAACCGAACACAGGTTTATACCAAATATGAATGTCGTGTTGCCATATTTCCAGGTTTTAATTTACTCTGAATTTTAGAGTGTTACACATTAAACCGACTCTTTTGTGCATCAGAATATTGAGCAAAATCTTTCTCAACTCTCTTTGTTTTTGGAACTCCATCTGAGTCATTACCGTCAGCAGGAATCTCCTCAGTAATTTTTGGCATTGGACCATCTTCTATTGATGCTAAAATGTTCTTTCCATTTGTTTGCCGATCAATAAAATCGAGAAAACGATCATTCCATTGTTCATATTCCCCTTTGAACAAGACCGGAGGCTTGACATCTGTGCCAATTGAGAGAGCGTCTCTAGAAGTCATCCTGATTTGAAAAAATATGCAATAAGAAACTTGAAATTGATCGTTAGTCCAAATGAAATCACACAAAAATAGAAAATCTTGAAAAATATTTTCTAAGTATGGAAGTGTGACACTGGCGCAAAAATCAGAAACGCGCTAAAGGCAGTAGCGCAAAAAAATAGTTTGCGCTAATTGAGAATGGCGCAAAACTCAGAACACTCGAAAGAATACTTTGCGCAAAAGATACTTTGCGCTACGTGTAGATGGCGCAAAATTCAGAACATGCACTAAAGAAATTAGCGGAAAAGACAACTTGTGCTACTAGAGGCTGGCGCAAAACAATCTTGCGAGAAAACTCTATCTTGCGATAAACTCTGAATACGCAAAAACTCTGAAATGCGCTAAACCCAATTAACACATGAATCTGGCATAGAAACGTAGATCTAGCTCAAAAGATTGATGATCTGGCGCAAAACGTGAATCTGGTGTATTTCTTGAAGAACTTCAAATTTTAACAACTCGAAAAACCTATCTAGACTTCGAATTACAACTCGAAATTTTAACAATTCGACCACAAACACATCTAGAACCAAAATCTATCACTGAATTTCAATAACAAACACTCAAAATACAAATCGATCTAAGAAACAATGCTTGAACTCGTGAACTTGACAACAACAAAATTCATCAAAATTATGAACAATTACATTGCAATTCATGAATCAAACTATACAATTTATTTCTAAATCACTATACGAGCAAAACCTGATCAATTACAATTCAAATTTCGCACTAAAACTCAAAAATCGATCTGAACTTTTCGAACACAAAGTCGAACTCATTTTCTTGAACTTGATTTCAATTTGGATTTGCTCTGATACCAATTGTGTGTCCCTGAAATCAAGATTCTAATTGCAATTATACAAACAAGAATGATTTAACTACCTGATTTGATTCAATTTCAAATTCAAACTGTTTACAATTTGTGAATCACTTTCTCTCTCTAAACTTCTCTCTTTCTCTCTCTACAAAATTCTCTCAAGATGCGTACCAAACTTTCTAACCATCTATCTATTAAACAGCAAATCATACTATTTATACCCACCACTAATTACAAAAGAAACAAATACAATACAAGTAGACTTTGACTTTTATTACAAAATAACTTTGACTTTTAATGAGAGTTGACTTTCAGCCTTGACTTCTTGAATCTTTGACCTTCAGAATTATTGATCTTGTATCCAATATATTTCTGCTCTAACAATATGCACGAGTGATAGTAGCTTGGTGAAGTCTTCTACATTTATTTTTGGGAATAACAACTTGTATATGGGTTGAGTAACACCCGACCTTATTTAGTCTTAGTATGTGACTTAGGTTATTGAATGTTGGTGTTAATTTATGTTTTAAAGTTGAAGTATATCCGATGATGGGTTTGTATAGAGGATTTTATCCTTTATTTGGTTATTTGTCGAAGTTTTTGTTTAGTTGCTCTTTTCAAATTTGAGGGTGTTACAGTAATCATAGTAGAGAGACAAGAAGAAGATTCATTTACGTCGATGAAATGCAAATAGGATTAAAGATGTTTCAATGGAGCAGTTTAGGAGTTCCAACTTTTGGAGTGAGAAACATAAGAGAGTGAAACGGGAAGTGGTGAGAGCAAGTGGTTTATATAAAAGAAGATGAAATGTTTAAAGGTTGTTAGTAGGAAAATGATTCTAATAATTAATAGTAACCGTATCGAATCAATATTATCGAGAGCACATCGAACACATAAAGGCTAAATCGAACTACCGAGACAAAGAAATTGTAGAAGATCATGATGGGCCACCGTATAAATATAAAATATTGAGGAGCTATCAAGATAGTGTCGAGGCTATCGAGAATGCGTAAATGTAGAAGTTTCGATCGACCACATTTAACATACTTTGTATTTAGGAACATAAGTTTTTGGGAAGGTTTTAAAATTAAGTATATTTTTTAAAGAATGATAACATTGAACATATTTTTGATATTTGAGGCAACATGAAGTATAGAATCTCATAATTCCCTTTATATATTAGAAGTGTACCCGTACAATACAATATAGTCAAATCTTGATTATAAAGTCGAGAACTCGAGCCATCAATATTGCTTCACGTTTTATCATATAGTAAGGGCCTTAAAAAAATTCAAGACTAATTAATTGAAAAATCCCCTTCTCCAACCTTCTCGATTTTATTTTCATATTGTTTTGTATGGTTATTAGAGAGTGTTGTTTTCTTATAAGAAATGGATTCAAAATTAAAGTAAGGAGTGACAAATATGAAATAAGAGCATATGTTCTTAATTTTTTTGAAAATATGTGGAAGGAAGTCATCACTTGATTATCAGTTTTATAACGTACAATAATATCTGTAACACCCGGAAAATTCGGTAAGTATTATATTAATTATGTCCTTTATTTGTCCGCATGTACCATATTTAAGTATAATATTTCATGATAGATTGATCGTGCACATTGGGGTCTAAGTCTGTTGCGAAAAAGTGGAACTTCGAAGCCTGAGAGGTCGGGGGCGATAGTGCCATGCGACAATGACATGGTCACTGTCGCCGAGAGTCAAAGTCGCGACCTAAGTTTGAGTCTCGGTACATATGGTGCGACAGTGCCCGACGATAGTGCCCGTGTCACTGTCGCATGTCATACTAGCGAAGATGGTACCACGGGCACCCCAGCGGGTGAATGTGTCTGGCGATTATGCCAAGGGAACAGTCGCGGGGGTATTGTCGCCGACGGGGTGCAGGCCCTATAAACTCAATCTCTATCACTCTCTCCATTCCTTACTTCATCTACCTCTTTTCCAAAATTCTCTCTTCCCTAAATGCTCCTAGGAATCGACTTTTGAAGCATTCAAGTGCCATCCATCCTTATTTATTTCAATATTGGTGTCTCAAGTCAAGATTGGAAGCTAAGATTAAGTACCCACTATCTCCATTGTCATCCATTCAAGTGAAGAATTTCTAGGGTTTTGGGTTTTCATCAAAACCCTATATTATGAGTTCATCCGTACTTGTTTTCAAAACTATATACACATTAAAACTTTCCTTTTATGTTTCTTGAAAACTTTTTACACCATCTTCATTTATTTGGGTTATTTGAAATCACTAGGTCAAAACTAGGGCTTTGACATATTTAAGCATTTTGGGGAAATAATGATGAGAAACGGTTGGATGTTTATAACTAATGACTTCTTTGAATTATGTGAAGTTTTGGAAACCAAATGAGTATTTGGAAAAATGTGGAGTTATTTATAGAGGTTGGATTTACATAATTGTATTGGTTTTCTTGAGATACAAGTGTTGTTATGTACACGTTTGACATTGGTATGGCATGTATGGTGGGGAAGAGAGTTAAAATAATATGTTGTAAATCTATATACATGTTTAGTCGGAGTAATTCATGCTTGTGAGAATTATGTGTTGATGCCTACATGATTGGGATTGGTATTTGATACGTGATAATTCTTCAATGGAACATGTTATTAAGAGTGGTAAGGTCCCAAGGTAAAGACCTGGATAGGGTTGAACTTGGTGATCCTTTGGGCTGAAGACTTGGATAGAGTTGAACCAATGTTTATACTGAACTAAAGACTTTGATAGATTTGATGTTCAGAAATGGCTAAATACTTAGATAGAGTTGATGCCGTAAACATCTATCCTTGATTTGTGCACCGTATGGGTTGTGACCTACTTATGTGTTCCGTCACAACTTATGGTGGAACGGGTCTCCTGCGTCTTACATAAGAGTAAACACGTTGATGACTTAAATTGATGTTCTTAATTGTATTGGATTATTCAAGATTATTTAATTATGCATTTGTTCTTTTATTATCTCATACTTACCGGTTGTTCTCACTATGATCCAAGCCTAACACTTTTTCTTAAAATGATGTGTATATCAGGTTCTCCTAGCGGCGAGGTGGCACAGTCTTGAGAGGAGAGTTGTGTCCTCTAGAAGGCAAACCTTTTGGGAACAGTCTTTTTGGAAGATTTGGCGTACACTACAATATATAAGTTTTTGGGAAGTTGATGATAACACCCGTGTATAATCTGAATTTCTGATAGTTTAGATTACTAGGTTGTTGATTATCATTCCATCTTTGTTTGATGTAAACGCTTTTTAGAAAAGGGTGACTACAATTTATAGATGTAAACTTTACGTCATTTATTCAGGTTTAAATTCCTTCTAAAGTTTAAGGTGTTACAATATCGTATTAGAAGAATACAATTTTTATCATGTATTTAAACATGTTTATCAATTGATATTTAGTTAATTTGATAAAGTTCAAACGTAAAACTTTAAGAAGTTTTACTTATGGCATTGAGGCGAAGGATTGTGTGAGAAGTTCAGTTAATGTGAGAAGCGTGATAAGTAGATCTGAAACCTTGATCATTATCTCAAACCCACCCAATGAATTGCACTTTATAAGGGAATTGATCTGGTGCATCTCGATGCATTTTATCTTGGTACATCTTATCCTAATATGCATCCAACGGTTGATAACCACATTTCACGCTTCTTATGTTAACTCAACTTCTCACCGAAACCCAACCCATGACATTGATAAGTTATAATTTTAAATTTTAAAAACATTAAAAAATAAATATTTAATAATATAATAAATATATTAGTTTGGATATATGGTGAAGGATCATGTGAGAAGTTGAGTTGACGTAAAAATTGAATATGAACTCTTGATCACTTATGATCTCAAACCCACCCATAAATCGTGCTTCATAAGAGAATTGATCTGGTGCATCTCATCCTAATGTGCATCAAATGACTGATAATCACTTCTCACGTTAACTCAACTTCTCATCAAAACCCAACCCTGGACATATTCACATATAAGTACACTCATCCTTTTTTTATGTTTTATATGTGGTATCTTTTTCTTATGGAAGACACCACTTGGTAATCCTGTTGCTTCTCTTGTTGTTCTCTTAGCTCTATCTCTTTTCTGTTTATATATATTGTGTATGTTTGTTTTACTTGGTTTTTTGTGACAACTTATGCACCAGTTTCTTCCCATTGGTTATCTCTGAGCTCAACAAAGTTTTTCTTTTAACACTAGAAGGATCTTGAACATATTTGTAATGGTTGGTCTCATATTGGTTTTCTTTACCTGGGTGTATGTTCTTTGTCCATCGACATCAATCAGGAGTGATAATAGTTGTAGACCAATTTTCGAGGGTGATTGGTTATAACGGGAAGATGAAAATTTTCCAAGTTTTGATGAGATTCCCTTACCACCGTTTTGTGTTGTTTGCATGTTCACTGTTTTAGTTTCATGAAACCATAGTTTGTGAAATACTAGACATGGTTATAACCATTTCCTTCCGTTTTCTGACATGTTGTATCAATTGACATAATATGATTTGAATGTTAGAGAAGTTTTTTTTTTAGTATTTATGCAATTCCGTTCATATATTCTATTGTGTTTGGATCAAATGATGTACTTTGATAGGGTTTGATTGTAAATGAAGAAGTGATTTTAGTTGTTATGAAACTTCATTCATATTTTCTATTATGTTCGGATCAAGTGTATTTTGGTAGGATTTGAATGTATTTAAAACTCACGATAGTATATTATCGTTAAAAAATGAAATTTAGATGTAAATTTTGTAATGATGATGAATAAACAAATGAAATTATATAAGTGCATATAAATTCAATACTACAATATTCTGAAGGTAAAATAGACAATTACACTGATTCAGACATTTCTCACTTTACAAAAACAAACAGTCTTATTGATTCAGATTTCAAACTTCAATACCACCTCTTAAAAATCATAAGTGAATCAGACTTTAGACTTCAGCACCTCTTAAAAAACAAACGCCACCTCAGACTCAGGGGTGTTTGGTTGGGGGTACTGATGGGTAAGGAATAAGAATGAGAATAAAAACTGTTGTTTGGTTTGATTATAATATAATGGACATATTACCCCAAACCCATTAATTTTCATTCCTGGCCAAATTGGGGGAAATGTAAATTTTATTCCCGCTCAATCATCTTTTCTAATGTGTTCTTTCGTTTGTCGATGTTGAATGTAAAATATTTTTTATTTTCATGTTGGATGTCACATATTTGTATTAAAAATATTATATAAAACATTTTTCTTAATTAATTATATTTGTTTAACCAAACAACATCAATGCAATGTCCATTCTTATTTCCATTATCCTGATTTCCTATTTTCATTTTCATTCAGAACCAAACGCGGATATTTAATTATAGCAAAGATAAAACGTAGATGGGCCTTGCCATCGGGCTTTAGCCCATTGCACTGTCCCAACTCCCATGAAATGAAAGCCTGAACCAGCCAACAACTGCTTCTTCCCGAAGCGTGAAGACGGAGGTATTTCGCTAATTTGGTCGTGAAGAACACCTTTTTTTGCTCCTATTTTTTTACTGATTATCGTATTGATTCCGGAGAAAATGGACGACAAAGCAGAGAGAAACAGCGGCAAGAAGAAGACAGTGTCAGCATGCGATGTGGAGGCTTTGAAGAAGTGTTTGGAAGAACACAAAGGGGATTACATCAAATGTCAGTCTCAAATCGAAGCTTTCAAGTCCTCTTGTTCTCTCAAGAAACCTTCAGATTCTCATCCTGCTGATTCATCATAGTAATTAATCAACACTATCATTGATTCATCATCATCCTTTTCTGTAATTTTCATGTAATAGATTTGGTTATGCGATGCTTTGATGATATAGATTCTCGTTTGATACAAAATGAGTATTAATTTAATATCATGTTTTTTTGTAGTTTCCTTCGATCCTATTTCTCTAGGGTTTCGATTTATTGCTGTTTCTACTGTTAGCTTTTGGTTATCTATAGCGTTTTGACTTTGTTATTCTTGTGATTATATAGCAAATAGCATTTTGGTCCTTTGTTTTTAGATAACCAATCACTTGTGAAAAGAAACAGAAACACTTTCAGTCAAACAATCTCATGTTGATTGTGGTGCCTTTTGTTACTTTTTGGTGCAATTTTAGCAATTATCTCGTTATTCTATGCCAACCTGACTCCCTTTTTTGGGCACATTTTTCATGTACTTTTGGTTGTTTAGAAAGGAAGTAATGGTTCAAAATGCTAATCACTCTATGATTATACTAATTCCGTTCAGCAAAGTTTGATGTTTTGACTTTTCCAGGTGTTCCCATAATCATTTTGTATTTTTCATAGAACATTTGGAGATTAAAATGTTTTAGTGTCAAATATGAATGTGAACATAATCAAAATTAGCAGCAAGGATTTTATTGGAACTGAGGGGGTATTCAAGTTTATCTTCTATGCACCAGAAGTTTACATGACACCTGATGAAAGCAGCATGGTTATGTCAGAAAGACAAAAACACATATTTATTAAACTAGGTGTTTTGCTTGTGTATAAGATCATTGCACTTGTAAAAGCAATTGGCTTCAGGTGAAAGATTATTCTTGTAATCCAATAATCAGTAAGGTGAGATTCATAATAGGCTTATATCCCTCTATCATATGCAACTTAAACATCATGCTATGCAAGTCAAGGGTCTAGGGTTCCATGGTGTATTGGTGTGTGAAGAATCGGAATATTTGATGTATGAGGTAAGCCACAGGTCAAATTCTGCAATGGCAGGGTCTGTTAACACATGGTTTTCCTTGTTTTTTTTATAACATCTGCTAGAATTTTAAAATAAGTCTTGAACATAGGGCCATAGTCATTTAGCCAGGTCAAAGGGACAATCTTAGATGGAAATTCTACTAATACCAGCTTTCACAATCCCTATTATTTCGTAGGAAGTAATCCTTTGACTGCGCTTTATGGAACAAGTTACGTGTGCAGATAAATGAACTTAGGTGTCGTGGAAAATCCACATTACTTAAAGCTAGTTTCACTGTTACCCCATTTTAGCAGAATGGAAGTTGCCGAAAACCCTCTGCCAGATGATTCAAGTCTTCTTCCGATACATTATATGATTGCAGGAGCCTAGAGGTTATTTACAACATCATAACAAAAATGCCCTCCCTAATTCTTCTTAAAACATTGACTGGAATTAGAAATTGCTTGTTTGTTTTTTCATTTGTACAATGCAATTATAATGTCACAAGTTATAACATCTTCAGTCCACAATTGGGGGAACTGGCATTGTTGGGCCAATATTTGGGGATACAAGTATACCCATAAAATTTTGTAGGTAGACCAATATTATGTGATTTGTAAATTTGTCAAAGTTATAGCATATGAAGTGTGTTGCACCTATCGGTCCTGTATGTATACATGATCATAACATCAGTTGGTCCTGCTCATCTGAAATAAATGGAAACTGTTCATCTTTTTCTTTTTCATTGTACTTTTTTGCATCATGTGTCAAATTTCCATTGGTTTCCAGTTGCTTATTTTGTTGTCTGCTTTTATTTCTTTTCTTTTCATCTCCCTCCCCCAAGGATGAAATTCCTTGAACTTTTATGGCTTGTATGGCACAATATGAAGAGAAAGAAAAGAAGTAAGAAATCCATAGTTAGGAAAAGGTAGAACCAACCAACCATGGTTTCTAGTTCCTCATAAATGCTTTTACTCCCCTGGAGTCTCCATGTGTTTGAAGCTACAATGCAAATAGTTGGAAGCTTTTGCCTTTTATGCTATTTGAAGTTTTTTGTTTGCTTGGTGGCTTTTATGTATTATATCCTTAACATTTCAAAAGCATCTATCCAAAAACTTCTGTGAGGTAGATGATAGTTATGTGATTTTCGTCTTCTTCTGTAATTTTAGAAGTGGATTTTGTTATTCTTTTGGGAGACATCTATGTATAGCACAAATTTTTACGAATTTCACTTTGACTCACATCAATGATCAAACTCTAAAGTCAATTCATCAAATATAGCAGCCTATACTCTACCTTATACACATTTATGGGCCGAGGCCTGAGAGGAACCCAAGACTGGATCTGAAATCGGTCAAAAGGTACACCTTTAACTTCATTGTATATAATGTTTTAACAACAGAATACCATTGCTTCCTTGTCTGGTTTAAACAAAAATATTTGGCTTATTCCATTCCAGCTAATTTAGGTCTCAAAATTGCACATATGATTATATTATTCATATTCAACTAGCGCCTGCAAGTTGTAGATTGCAAGCCGTTGAAGTGACAACTAATATTGGCAGATTATTTAAGAGCGAAGCATAAAGCATGTGCGGCATCTTTATTCCGAAAAACAATCACCTGAGTTCCCACATTCATTGTGCTATAACCCGTATGACTTCTAGACACACACATACAATCACTTATATTATGTGTGTGTTTGTACGAAAAAAGCTACTTAAGAATCATTGTTAGTTGTACCTTTTCAAGAATCATTGATTGTTAATTTTTTATGTTCTTCTGTCTCTGCATTGACTATTTGACTATGGGGAATGAAGGGTGTTTGTTTACTTTGTGCAATAGGTATAGTGCAGGTAAATGGTTGCATGTGCATGAAGTTATATAAGTCAATTGGAAAAGAATGAAGCCATCATACTTCCATATTTCTTGCCTCTTGCTTCCATATGCTTTAATTGTTTTTACTAATTCCATCTCGCTTCTTCATTGACTTTGTTTCATTGCAGAAAATCCAATGAAAAAAGAATCTTCCCAAGTACTGCCAACCTGTAAGTCAACGGATTTACATTCATTGCGGCTTTTTTATGTTTGCACTTGTAACTAGATGCTTGTCCCCAGTATATGGCATTCTAAATAGGTACTTTTGAATATTAAATTTGCTTATGGTTATCAGTATTAATATAATACTTGTGTCCTACTGTACAGATTCGTTTATAAGCTTCGTGAAATCTAACTCTTTTTTAAACAGTTTTCATCTTTCATCATGCCTGCATCCCGAACTTCAGTACAACTTCCTGTTTTTGATGTATCAAAATCTATAACCCCATCCTCAATCTCCTCTCTCTCTTTAGCCTGCAAAGAATGGGGTTTCTTTCACATAATCAACCATGGAATCTCCAAAGATCTTTACACCAAACTTCGGTTTCTTTCATATCAGCTTTTTAGTCTTCCTTATGAACTCAAACTCAAAGCTGGGCCCACATCAAACACGAAGACCTACACACCTCATTTCATTGCCTCCCCTTTCTTTGAATCTCTTTGTGTTTCTGGACCCGATTTTCGCGCCTCTGCGCAGAGCTCTGTTGAAGCCCTTTTGAACAAGCCGAATTCAGAGTTCTGGTAAACCAAAACCTTCTTTTGATTATTGTGTGTATATATATGTATGTATGTATCTATATATGGGAAAGAAATGGTGTCTGTTATTGATCCTGTGTTTTTCTGTTTTAACAGTGAGGTGTTAAGGGAATATGGGGGTAAAATGAGGAGCTTATCAAAGAAAATCACAGAGATATTGTTGATGTGTTTGGGGGAAGATTTTGAGAGGGAATTCAAATCTGAATTTTCCAAATGTGAAGGGTATGTAAGGATAAATAACTATTCCCCACCCGAAAGCAGGATGATGGGAAAAGACGTTGAAGGGCTCGGGATGCACACGGATATGAGCTGTTTGACGATCGTTTATCAGGATGACGTTGGGGGGCTTCAGGTGAGATCAAAAGACGGGAAATGGTTGGACATCGACCCATGTGAAGAAACGCTGGTTGTGAATATTGGAGACTTGTTGCATGCTTGGAGCAATGGGAAGTTAAGATCTTCCGAGCATAGAGTCATCTTAAAGGAATCCTCAAACCGGTTTTCGTTAGCTTTCTTCTGGTGCTTTGAGGACAATAAGGTAATTTTTGCACCTGATGAGGTTGTGGGTGATGAATTGAGATCCTATAAACCCTTTTTATGTAGTGATTACTTGAGGTTTAGAGAGAATAGTGAGAGAGGGAAGTTTGAGAAGGTTGGATTCACGGTCAAAGATTTTGCAGGCATTGGAGGATGAATCTTGGAAACCATGGTTTTTTGTATGTGATTTTTTTTTTAAAATTCTTTGAACAATTTGATTTTTTTTATATATATTATTTAATGTGCAAATTGTTCTTAGGATTTAGTGCCCTTTTTGATTTTAAATTGTTGATGAACATGTGTAGGTTGACCTCAATGTACTCAATAATGAAGGAAACATGAAGCATGTTTAGAGCTGTTTGGGAAATAATCAGTTTTGTCTAGTTTTCCTGATTTTTATAGTTAAATAGAATACATGTAAAATCATTTTTGCACAACTTATTAATTATTTAGTTTTTAGATGTAATAAAGTATGAAAATGCATGGTTCAAGTGATTTATTTATATGAATGAAGGCACGAGGTTCTATTTCCCACACCTCCATTTTTCGATCTATTTTCCAAATCCAATGTCTTCATAGAAAAAGTCTTTTACTTTTACTTCTTGGGATAAGGAGTCCTAATCATTTGTACAAACTTATCAACCAATTTTCATGTGTTATCTCATACATTGCTATATATTTGAAATGTTAAAATAGTCCTGAATGTTTTACATATGAAACAATTTACGCACGTGTTGTTTCATATGTAGAACAAAACATGAAACTTGTTTTTGTAAATGATTATATTCTTGAGGAAATGTGTGCATACATTTTATCCTCTATAAAATCGTTATTCACAACAACCAAACGGAACTTGTATACATTTTCCGCTCTTGTGTACAGGAAAAAAGACGACTGCCTTATTTTGAATAAACAAACACATGAATCAAACAATAGAATGTGGTTTTTTGAAGACAATATGACCAGATTCATCCTTTTCAAATAAACTCTCGATCAAGTCATCCCAACTAACTCCCGGTGTATGTTTCCTGGATGATTCGCCAGGGGAAAACGCCCCTTCTGAATCATGAAAGGTGCCATACTGAGACGGTAAAAAGGCATGAGGCACCGCCAATTTAACCGCCCTCTGTAGTGCAGCTGCGTGCTCTTCTCCATGTTCTTTCGCCAAACTTTGTTGTCTCTCCATCTTTTGCTTTGCAGGAATCTCCATGATTGGATCTTTCTCCAACATCAACTATATATATGCATCACACAACAACTCAATTCTTTCTTTACCACAAATCTAACAATGGCAAGCAAAAGGGATTTGGTCTTAGCGGTATCTAGTAATCCAACTTTTCTAAATGTCACAGGTTCCAAGCTCATCATGGGTGGGGAGTGTGAGCGAGTTTTATTTGTCATATATAAATATTATATACTTCAAAAAGAAAGCTAACAATAGCAAAATGTATCAAAACGAAAATAACTTTGCCTTCGTTGCTACTCTATGAAACCAACTTTCGAAACTTTTCATTTTGGGGAATGGAACCAACTTTGTTTTTTTTTTTGGAAAGGGTATCCTGGGCCTATGGCCCAGACTAATCCCTAGCAATTAGAGCCTTTGGTCCAGCTGCTAAAGCGTGCAGCCCTGAAATTATCCTCAGTGGCCACAAGTGCTGCTAGTGGGGCTCGAACCCGGGTTGAGCGCTATGAACTCCCCAAGCCTTTACCACCACGCCACAGCCCTTGTGGTTAATGGAACCAACTTTGTTGTTGTTCATATTTTGGAAAAAATGAAGTTGAAAACCAGTCCCTTAAATAAGAAGTTTTAAAGGTTGGTTCATCAAAATAAAAGTGTTAAGATTTGGTTTCCCAAAATAATTTAAATGAAAGAAAAGTAAATTCCATTTTGCTACAATTTTCCGTTGAATATACCATGAAAATTGTAACAATTTCTTTTTAGAAAGTTTTCATGTCAAACTTGACATATTTATCCAGAGTCATCTTTAATGATAAGTTGATGGTATTGATTTAAATCTACAATATTCCCTTATTTTGTTTTTATTTAAGGTATTTTAGATATATCATAATATAGTATATCATGGAAATTGGAAAATTTTCCATTTTTGATGTCCAAAGTAAAACTACATTTTTTTGGGAACAAAAATTGTAACATGGTTTTAAAAAACACTATTGGATATTTACTAGGTACAAAAAAATAAATGTGAATGAAAACTAAATAAAGACATCTTGTTAATCAAGACCAATACCAATTTATTAGTAATAATAATGATGGCAAATTGGCAACATGTACATTTAAGTACTTAATAGTTTCCAAAAGAGAATCTTGTGACAATATCTATTTGTCAAAAGATAAAATGGCTGAAATATTCATCAAATGGCTTTAAAATGCTTAATCAATTGCCAAATGTCTAAAATACTTCTTTAATAAAGACAAAAGAAAAGAATCTTGTGAATCTAGGTCAATAATATTGATTTTTTTTGTCAAAATGATGGGCAAACATTGAAAAAAAGTGCAATTTTCATTGGACATCTTAAAAAGAAAAGTGTTGCAATTTTAAAGGACAAAGAAAAAATCTGATAAAAATAGATATACTAAATATAGATTTTTCAAAATATATGCCAAGTCAAACATGTAATATTTTATGGCGTATGATGATTTAGATTGAATACCAAAAAAATAAAAAAATAATAACAGAAAACTTACTTCCAAAGCCCTGTTGGCTTCCCTTTCTATCCAAATGATGGCATGGTCAGAAATAGCATTGCAAGAAAGAACTATGTGTTCAAATCTCCCATCTACAGGAACTGCTGTTTTTACAACTGGTGGAAACCTACCACATCTGCAACCATAATCAGCACAAAGAAATGTTCAAAGTGATGAAAGCCCAATCTTTACAGAAACATGACATAAACTGGATTTCCCTTGCTAGTTTTCAAAGCATGTGGCATTTCATATGCATTAGTTTGGGAAATAATTAACTTTATAACCAAAAATAGAACTTTAAGTGATGGAAAAGAGAGTTACCCAAGTTTATAATGGCAATAAAAATTGATAAATGAAAAATACAATCGATCAAAAACCAACTACGGGATCCAAGATTTGTGTAATTTCATTATTAGAACTCAATGAATTGAGGAGTTCAATTTATGCCCCATCCTATCACATCACATGTAGGAATCTACCAAAATAACCGACAGGATTTACAAAAAGTGGTGCATAGAAGTTAGGGGAGGAAATGGTCGATGGTTTATATTACAAAGATTAATAAGGGTGGTCAACCTAGTTTCGGTTGGTACATTCTCATAATAACTTAAAGGTCATGAGTTTGAATCTCACACTTAGGAATGACCAACGAATTTGGAGGAGTGCATCAAAAGCAAGCAACAAAATCTGGTGAGTGTGGTTTCCTGTGTCTTTCTAACAAAAAAAATGGCTTTACTACTAGTTGTAAGGTAACCACCCTATAAAGTACGGAGATCGAAACCACAAGGATTGTGGCGTAGTGGTTGATGCCCTTGGGGATGTGGTGGAATATCCCATCTGCCTAGGGTTCAATTCCAGGCGTACACAACAATTGTGGCCACTGAGTTTATCTGGGCTGATTTCTTGCGGTCACAATTTGCCGGGATTAGTCTGGGTATAGCCCTGGGACACCCTTCCAAAAAAAAAGTACAGATATCGACATATCTTTCCTTCTAATTTCTTGATGATGGTATGGGGGTAACAAGCAAATTAAGTTTCAACTTCAATGCCAGTGTAAATTCTATAAAAGTTTTTCAGAAGAAGATATCGAACATTAGGGTGCTAAGTTCAATAGTAAATTCCATTTCAAACTTGAATTTAAAAAAGCCTTAGGTCTAACCTTTAGAAGCAATATACCTGAAAGGTTTTCTCTCAACAATGTGATAAAGACGACCAGGTGCATAAAGCCTCCTTGGATCTTTGATCTTTTTCTCCTCGGATGTGAACGTGTCTTTTATGCATCTTAAGCAAAGCAAGCATGGCAAACTGTTCAAACAAGTTTTTATGACACTCTTTTAAATTGATAATGAAGTGGGAAATTAATAGCAAGAGACTTATTTGGGAAATTTTCATACTCCAATTGCATAGGTACAATTTGATTTTTTTCTGAACGGTGTTTATTACCTTCCAAATTCAAACTGATGTGGGTTTTGCTACAAACTTGGTACCACTGTTTTAAAGTAGAAAAGACCTAAAGTCTCAGACTCTCAGGATATGTTCAACCAAATACTTTACTTGCCAAATAGTAAAAATTGCAATAAATAGAAATTTTCAAGTCATTTTGACCACAAAAATCAAATTGCACTTCTACATGGAATTGAAGGAGTTACCGATGTTAAACATGAATTGATCATGATCTCTTGATCTTAATACATTTATGTTGGTTTAGGTAGGAACTTAAATCATGGTTTTGCACATTTGACACATGATAAATATCAAATCCTATTATTACCAGAAAACTGATTTGAAAATGTCTTCCAAAGGTGTGGCTGTCCGAGGCAAGAAATCATCCTGCTTCAGTGAATAATTGGGATTAAATCTTGAAGCAAAAATGTGCAATATAGAAAGCATCTATGAACAAAAACCCAGAAAACAACTTGCCTGAAGCACGACAGAATTGATGATATCTGCATATCTCACTGCCAAATTCAGTGACATGCACCTTGCAGGTGCAATAGAATAACACCGAACCCTCTTCCTGTCCATATTCCCCAACCTATGTCGATTATGCACCACCACAATTGCCAGCAATGCCGCAACACCTGACCCAAGTGAGTGTCCAGTAAAGGTCAAGGTGTAATTAGGATACTGTTCCAACAAATTTTTCAAAGTGTCACATTCTGCTTCTAATACGACTCCAGCTGCTTTTAACAATCCATTATGAACATACCCACCATCAAATTTCCTCTGACCCAACTTATTATCCAACAAAACCACATAATCTTTCTGGTTGGCCAAGTTAAGTCCCCTGATAGCAAGAACTATATCAGCATGATCATGATCAAGATACAACAAGTACGGGGGCACTCGAGGATGAGTATCATCATAAGTTCTCTTCAAGATCAACCAATCTGGATTAATCCCATATCCACCAGGAGGTTCCCAAAGAGGGCATCTGAGATCATCTTCATAGACCGCAAGTATATACCGGCAAAGCCTAGGGACAGGCTCAAATTCTTGAGCTGTGGCAACACCCCATGTCTCACTATCATGGCCTGCAGTGTGAAGGCATCGCTTCCAAGCCCATCGAGCACACGCGATACAGTAGACACACTCGAGTAGAGGGAGGCCACATATGATCGACATTGTAGCTTTGAAGGTACAATATACCAATAAAGATTGATAAACATCAGTCAGTACAAATAAATTATTCATGTAAATCAAGAGAAAGTGATGTAATACTAGTAAAAGTTAAGAAATATCACGTAGACATTTCATCAAACAGGTAGAAGGCTAATGATCAACTAGGCACCCATCAATTGTTTTCCATATAAAACCTTGATAGCTATAACATCAAGCCAAGATAAGGTCAAAAGCAGTAATTTTTCTGAATGAAATGATAATAAACTATACGACTTGTTTAAATACTATAATCAACATAAACGAAGTAGCTGTTTTAGGATTATCGAGTGGCTGATTACTTTGATGAATTGAAACAGATATAGATGACGGATGAAAATCATGGTACAGAACAAAAGAATCTAACAAAAAGATAATAAATTGAAAAGGGGAATTTGGAATTACTTTGGAATGAATTTCAAATCAGGAGGTTCCTCCACCAAGTGCTGCTGAAGAGTAATGGATATGGAGAGAGAAACCATAATTGGTAAAAATGAGTGTCTACTGCTTTTCTAAAACCAGTAGTTAATTTGGATAGTTATTATTTCCTTTGTCGGCAAAGAACACCGGCAATGGTAACCCTTTTGTTTTGTCGCTTCCAAGTTTCGGCGACCTTTGATTAAAATAATGTAAAAATCAAGAGATTATTGAATTAGAGAAATTAATTAAAATACCCGTATTTCAATCTCGTATTACCTAAATGCCCAAAATCTCAATGGTTTTGTCGAAATACCCAATTTGGCCGGGATCCATGGCCGGGATCCATGGCCGGGATTCGACCCATCCCGGGGTTACAAAAAAAAAACCGGAGTTACCCCGGGATTTCACTATTCATCCTGGGGTTAGGCCGGGTATCCCGGGGTTGGGGGTCGGGATCAATACGATGGACTTACGATTAACAAATGAACGGTGAAATCGATAGATAAATTAGGTTAAAATTTTACCCCATCCCTTATAAATTGAATGGTCCCTATTTGAAACCCCACCACAACCACAACCTCTTCTATTCTATCTCTCTCATATATCTCGTGTATACCACGTTCGGATTTCGACTCGATTCGTTAATGTTTTAGCAAAGTCGGATATGTCTCGTTTAGTTAGTACGGTACGTTTTCTCTTAACCCCATTGTAGTTTTATATTTTATAAAATATTTGTTGTGTATTTTTTTTAGACTATGTGTTTGATTTAAAAATATTGCGTTTATTTTATAGATTATGTGTTACGTTTACGTTGATAATATGTTAGAGTATTGCGTGTTTTTTAGAGATTGCGTTAATTTTACAGTGTTGCGTTAATTTTAGAGATTACGTTGATAATATGTTAGAGTATTACGTTTTTTTTAGAGTGTTGTGTTTTTTTTTTGAAAATATTTTAGAGATTACGTTAATTTTAGAGTGTGGCGTTAATTTTAGAGTGTTAGAGTATTACGTTTTTTTAGAGTGTTGTGTTTTATTTTGAAAATATTTTAGAGATTGCGTTAATTTTAGAGTGTGTCGTTAATTTTAGAGTGTTAGAGTACGTTGAATGGGTTCGCACACACTCTGAAGGTTAGATAAGTAGTATAACATAAATATTAATTTGTCTCTATTTTTTATGTACTTGTCTATGTTGTGTAATTCCAGATATGGATCTTGGAGATGTTTCATGTCTGCCATCACCATTTCACCAGACGCACCGACAGGGCCATTAGGGGAACCCATTGGGTCTGGGATGTTGTACTGAATAAGGCAGCATGCGTTGCAATCTTCAACTCAGTTTCGAACGTACACTCTCTTACTATATTTCTAATTTTAGTAATTAAACAATTAATTGTGTAACTTAGTCCTGCATATTAAATATTATATGTTTTACAATATATTTAGTTGAGGCATCCGACACTCGAGCGCCTCACTCCTACGGATACCGAACAGCAGAGTCGTTGGTATCTATCTAGCGTCGCCTTTTTTGAAAGAGAGGCGGCCAAGCGACCAACGAAGAGGTCCTGATGAAGAGATCCCGATGACGATGATAACGATGATGTCGATGATGACGATTACGTCGAAGATGACGATGATGACGACGATGACGAAGATGACGATGATGAAGCGAGATATCAGTCGCCCCCTTGCTCCTCCCATCATGGAGCGCCGTCTCCCGACCCATACCAACACAGGTGGGTACACTACGATGCGTTGCACGACTACGTCCACGGGTCTGTCGAGACACGCCTAAGAAAGCTCGAGGCCCTCACCGCACACCTTCGTCACACTCACGTTAGTGTAACTTAATTTGGGGATATTATGTTCCATACTTGTATATTGGTTTGTGTATTGATATTACGTTCCATACTTGTATTAGGTGACGACGAGCACGGCACCGACCTACACGTCGTCTGGGTTCGGACACATGCAGGCGACCACATCATTACCACAAAGTGTAAATGATGACGAGTTCTCATTGTTGTTATATTTTCGTTATTACGTTCGAAAATTCTTATAATTAATTCTTATAATGACCTATGTCACCCAGTTTGGGACGCCGAGCATGGCGCCGACCTACACGTCGGCTGGGTACGGATACACGTCGACTGGGTACGGATACACGCAGGCGCCGACGGAAGGATTTGCTGCCTTTTCAACCACATCATTGCCGCAAGATGTAAGTGAGACGAGTTCTCGTTATTGTTTTATTTTCGTTATTACTATCGAAAATTCTTATAATCTATGTCACCCAGTTTGGGATGCCGGAGGCGGACTGTTACAGAACCCAAATGATGACGAGCGACGATGTGTCGGGGTCGTTGTACGTGACACCGCTAGCACACTTCGGTCAGGGTACGGATGCGTCCTTCCTTAGCGATATGGTGGAAGATTATATAGGACCAAGTGTCCCGTATTCTATGGGTTCGATGGGGTCGGGGGTTGACACCACCCAGGCGCTACTGAGTACTCCGATGGGTGGGGACATCGTTGCAGACCACTTCGAGGATGATGCTCCCATGCATGACCGGGCGGAGGTGGAGGTGCATGCGGCGGAGCCGACAACACTTAGGAGGGGGAGACGGGATGTTGCAGCGGGGCCAAGCTTACGTTCCCCATATATCCAACAACCTTCGACCACACAGGCCCCTCCGAGAAAGATCAATCCAAGGGTGAAGGTAAAGGGTAAGGGAAAGGTTGGGGGATCCACTACGATGACTTCAACGAGGCAATCAATGCGCATTTCGGCGGCATAGATCATGGACCAATGTCTCAATAATTAGCTCCCCAACCTGTTATGTCCATTTTATGGCGGCCTTGAAATGAATGTCGGTTTTTTCATGAAAATGTTGGGTATAGGTGGTAGGGGGATTTTGAGGATCTGGTTAGTATTTAAATATAGTCATATAAACAACAACATTTCTAATTACAGGTCTAACAATCTCTGTTTTGTGTATAACACATCGACTGTTGGGTCAGAATGATAAAAGAATCCCGCTCTACACAAGCGAGCGTCTCGCCTTGAAGCTGTCATATCGAGAAATGCAGCTAGTGATCTTCAACTGAGTGCTTATTTTGTTGTCCATCATCATTTTCTCATTCTGGTCCCACATTCCTTTCGCAGTAGCTTTGTAGTTGTCGATGCTAGCATATATGTCGTTAGACAGGCTTTGTAGAATGTAACTCTTCGCATGTTTTTCCGCGTCATGCCATTTCTTTTCTGGACCAGTAAACTCATCGATTGATTTTTCTAGTCGACCTTCGTTTTCGTCTCTAGGCAGGACTTTCATCGGCCATGCTTGTGGCCCCTCTTTCAGACACAAGAGTATTTCTTCATAGTCGGGTTTTGCTTCGATAAAATTCATGAATCGATCGTGCCATTGTGGGTATTCTCCCCGATAGAGCACCGGAGGTTTTTGATCCGAACCAATGGCTAGAGCGTCTCTAGAATTCATCTTTAATACACTGAATAGATTGTGAGACAAAGTATTTGATCTAAACAAAAAATATTAAGACCCGGGAGACAAGGACCCGGGTGTAACACCCTAAAAATAGGGATAACAAAAATCCGGAAAACGGACATGAGGTGTGCTAAAATTGCCATAGCAAGAGCCTCCCAAAAATGGGGAATATATATTTAAATAACCTGTTTAATTACAATTGTAATTTAATGGATAATTAACAACAACCAACTAATCTAATTTCTACGTCTAGAAAAGAGATTACAAAAAGGGTTGTCATCTATAGACCCAAATGGTCTATATCCAAAAGTTTAACGCGTCCATGTGCAATTCCCCAAGCTCTCACCCCAAAGCAACTAAACCTGCTTAAGACCACCGCCGCTAGAACCTGAGATACACATCGACACCAAACAAGTGTTAGGCCAAAAAGCCTAGTGAGTTGAACAATAATAAGCATGCATGAATAGTCACATTACTTATCAGCAATTAACCATAGTTCAACAAATGTGGAGTCAATAGGGGAGACCCATAGCACCAATCAAGTCCCACCCAAGAGTCGATATACCTTGATTCCCTTAACAAGGAACACCCCAAAGGCCCGGCCCACCCGAAGACTATCGCTCAGAAAATTCCCCGAGTGGCGGAGGTCTAGGCACATACCATCACAGTGGCGCCCAAGACTATATCCTCCTAGTGTACTGACTTGGTTCGTCCACATAACATTTATAAGGGGTCCTTTAGATATATTTCAATCCACATAATTCAATACCAACTACGGGTATAATATTACCACCTTATCCTCATGATGTCTAACAAAAGACCCAATGTAAATCATGCTCATTATGCATATAAACATATCACTTTAGTAGTGTTCCAACTAAAATTATCACCATGCCCATATATGCGTACATTTAACACATCAAGGTACTCACATTATGTATCTATGAGACAATTCTCAAATAATGATACATATAACAATAATTATGGCAAACCATCCATATATATATACATCTTCCAACTATTTTCATGAAGGAATCCCCAAACATATGAACATATAGAAATAAAGTAGCAAATAGGATATTATGATGTGTATCTAGTTTTAACAAAGGTTTAGTAAACTCACAATCTAGGTTTTTGACCAAAACCTAGAAAAGATGAAACCCTAAAAGTTGAGGAAGATGAGACTTGAAGATGAGGAACGAGAATCTTGATGAGCACTTCAAGGAAACACTTGAATATAGCTTGGATGACCACTTTAATGCTTCCAACAACCTAAACCCTAGCAATAAGTGTGTGTGTGTTTGAGAAGCTCAAAAATCGCCCAAAAGGAGGCTCTCCCGTTTTCAAAATGATAAGTGTGGTAAATGAGGGTTGAAAGGGTTTTAATCAATGAAGTCTGCTCTCCGCGGGCGACCATGCCCCGGCGATAATGCCCATGGGCATTGTCGCGTGTCATAGTCGCACCTAGACACGAGGTCTCGGTACATCCCATGCGACATTGACACGGCGACATTGCCCGTGTCATTGTCGCGTGTCATAGTCGCTGAACTCCCCCACCCTACGATACACTCCCTGCGACCTTGACACGGCGACAGTGACCATGTCATAGTCGCCTGTCATTGTCGCGCCACACCCCAAACGTCCCGAATTTTGACCTGATTCAACAACTAACGCGATAGTTGAACAATTAAGGACGGTAAGTCAGATTATACGACATTTCAACATACCAACTATCATAAAACGCATACAAAAGCTCATATACTCACATAGGTACATTTAATGCATTTAAAAGGAATAAATACTTACCTTGAGAATTTCCGGGTGTTACAATCCTCCCCACCTAATTGGGATTTCGTCCCCGAAATCTTACACTAGATTAAATAAGTGAGGGTAACGCTTCTTCATATCATCCTCGGATTCCTAGGTAATGTTAGCACCCCGATGGTGCTTCCATTGGACTTTAACCATAACCACGTCTTTATGTCGCAACTTCTTCACTTTCAATTCCATAATTGACTCCGGCTCCTCCACACATCGATTTCCATTGTCTACACGAATTTCCGACAAAGGAATCACGCTTTCCTCTTCGGCTAGGCACTTCCGAAGGTAGCATACGTGGAACGTAGGGTGTATCCCATCCATTTCCAGCGGTAAATCTAACCGGTAGGCTTGCAAACCAATCTTCTCCAAAACAAAGAACGGTCCAAGGAAACGAGGGCTAAGCTTCCCACGTTTCCCGAAACGTATGATCCCCTTCCACGGGGACACCTTCAGCATAACCCGGTCGCCCACTTGAAACTCAACCGACCTCCTTTTCTTGTTCGCATAACTCTTTTGTCGGTCTTGTGCCGCCTTTAGCCTTTCCCGGATCTCTTTCACTTTGTCGGTCGTCTCTTGAACGATTTCCGGCCTGGCGAATTGCTTTTCGCCTGCTTCTAACCAACAAACCGGGGTTCTGCACTTCCGTCCATACAAAGCCTCGAACGGTGCCATTCCGATACTAGAATGGTAATTGTTGTTGTACGCGAATTCTACTAGAGGTAGATGTGAATCCCAACTTCCCCCGAAGTCTATTACACACGACCTCAACATATCTTCTAGAGTCTGGATTGTCCTCTCGCTTTGACCATCCGTTTGAGGATGATACGCCGTGCGCAAATTCAGTCGAGTACCCAACTCCTTTTGCAAACTAGCCCAAAACCTAGGTTTTTTACCAAGGTTTAGTAAACTCACAATCTAGGTTTTTGACCAAAACCTAGAAAAGATGAAACCCTAAAAGTTGAGGAAGATGAGACTTGAAGATGAGGAACGAGAATCTTGAAGAGTACTTCAAGGAAACACTTGAATATAGCTTGGATGACCACTTTAATGCTTCCAACAACCTAAACCCTAGCAATAAGTGTGTGTGTGTGCTTGAGAAGCTCAAAAATCGCCCAAAAGGAGGCTCTCCCGTTTTCAAAATGATAAGTGTGGTAAATGAGGGTTGAAAGGGTTTTAATCAATGAAGTCTGCTCTCCGCAGGCGACAATGCCCATGGGCATTGTCGCGTGTCATAGTCGCACCTAGACACGAGGTCTCGGTACATCCCATGCGACATTGACACAGCGACATTGCCCGTGTCATTGTCGCGTGTCATAGTCGCTGAACTCCCCCACCCTACGGTACACTCCCTGCGACCTTGACACGGCGACAGTGACCATGTCATAGTCGCGCCACACCCCAAACGTCCCGAATTTTGACCTGATTCAACAACTAACGCGAGAGTTGAACAATTAAGGACGGTAAGTCAGATTATACGACATTTCAACATACCAACTATCATAAAACGCATACAAGGGCTCATATACTAACATAGGTACATTTAATGAATTTAAAAGGAATAAATACTTACCTTGAGAATTTCCGGGTGTTACACCGGGAGAGGATAACGAACCCGGGAGACGAGGTCCTGGGAGACGACGACCCGGGAGGCGAGGACCCGGGAGACGACGAACCCGGATATGAGGACCCGGGAGACGACGACCCGGGAGACGAGGACCCGGGAGACGAGTACCCGGGCGACGAGTTCAGAAACCAGGAGAGAGGGAGTGCAGGAACCCGGGAGTACAAGACCCCGGAAGTGCAAGGACCCGGGAGCACAAAAACCGGGAGTGCAGGACCCCGGAAGTGGACAAGCAAGGTACCGAGCCCTTTGGTACCGGGTGAAAATACTAAGAACCGGACGGGGACGAATAAACCCGGGAGTTCGAAGTGTCTGGCTTGTTCTTCGAAAAATACGGCGATAAACCCAAAATTCGTCCAGACATATTATTTTTAATGCAGAATTAATTAACAATCACGATTAGATAGCTAAAAACAGATCGAATTTGCTAAAGTCAATGCCAAAACTCAAACACAACTCCTGAATTTGAAGAACACAGTGGCAACAAAATAAAATCGAATTATCCAGGTAAGTCGATGGTTTAACCAGAGATCGATTTTAATACCAAAAATTTAACCCTGACTTAGTTTGTCAAACACAAACGCAGAATCAAATCACTGGATAAACAACTAGAACTCACACTTAAGATGCGTTTATGAAGAACCCAATAAAGTACGTCAAACAAACAAAAACAATCAATAAATAGTAAGACACAAATAAATCGAAAGAGGAGGTTTTAGACAAACCTTTTGGATCAAAAATATTGTCTCTTTGTTCTGATACCAATTGTATATCCCAGAAATAGTGTAATCACAATAATAATCAATAAACAATAGATATTCAATCACAACTGTTGGTCATATGATTAGATTTATCAGTAAAGGGTTTAAGGTTTACAGAGATAATTTCAATAGGATTGGGTAAACCTTCTAATGACCATTGACCTAGAAAACTAGGTTAAGAAAACATTATAAAAGAGGCGTGCAAGCCCTATGGGCCCAAAAGCCCATTAACTGAACAACTTTCTATAAATTACATTTTTTACCCCGAACTTCTATTTAACAAACAATTCACCCTAACAGCCTACCAACCTATGAAACCTCCGAAATCCCCCGTTTCTCGTGTTTTTCGCGCTCGATTCAATTTCCGATGGTTCCATTATAAAACTTACTTGATTTCTCAACATCTTTACATTCCAAGAGTCAAACGACTCCCGTATTACCATAAAGGGAATTTCCAAAATTACAGGTGTTACAGAAATAAATGAACTATTGTTGTTGGGGTTAATGACCATCTTAAAATCATATAAACTTGAGAAGACTACTTGGAAAGATTTTATATATAAAAGCATGGGAAACGATCATTATGAGGCTCTTGAATGATTTGGGTTTTACTTGGTGTTATTTCTACAAAGAAAGGTATTTTGGGAAATGATTGGTATTAAGAGCTATATGTTTGATTATAGTTAGTCACAAATGTAATTGTGACAAGTCTAGACTATTACTAATGGATCGATAGGTATAGAGTCGACTTAATTTTGGGTTAAATCCCGTTTGTAGCTAGTTGAGACATTAGACCCTAGGGTGACAACTTGGTACGGTTATGTGGGACCAGATACTAGTCGTGGGTCGTAAATGTAAATCCTAGCGAATGAGTATGATTAGGATCATTGGGTGCCCTCCCCCACATATGAGTATGAGTCGGCGAGCTCGTGGCCTTGATCCTAGTATGGTGAGCTCAGTAACCTGGAAAGTGGCCTACTTTTGTGTTCCGCCACAATCCTTGGAAAATTGGGTCTCCCTCGTCATCGCAAGATGTATTTTAGACCGTAAGGTCATTTGGTGGTTATTCTTACTATTGTAAACCCAACTCTTTAAATGGTTGCTTATTTTCTCATTTAAAGTATTTACAAGTCATATATATAAATTGTATATTCTCACTAGGCGTTAAGCTTAACACTTTTTCTCAAATGACGTGTATAACAGGTTCCCTTAGCGGTGGGTTGCCGAAGTTTTAAGTGGTGAGCGCGGTGCTCGAGGCATTTTTGGGACAATAGATATTTGGAGTCTTGGCGTTCAATTGATTTAAATATTTTGGAATTTGGGTTGACAACCATTGTAATCTAGATATAATTTATTTAGATTAGTTTGTCGTCAATTTCTATATTCTTTTACAGGTTTTTGTAAACGCTATATTACATTTACACACGAATAACACTTTTTTCCCTTAAGTTTTAAATTATAGATAACTATCGTGGTTTGTAAAAATATACGGATTTGATCCTCTCTCTGACGGTTGTTAATAAAATCCGTTAAATGAGAAACATTTTCATCGTTTTATCGATTTTTTTTTGTTTTTTACGCAATCAAAGTTGATTTTGGTCTCTTTGGTTTTTTGTTGGGCAAAATACAAAAACAACTGATAAAAAGACAAAAAAATACACATTCTTTTAGGCATGGTGATTTGTCCCGCTCTCTTGGAGAACCCGGTTCACCCATCCTGTTCGGGTCAGGGATTTCCCATAAAAACGGGTTACCGGGTCTAGGGCTAGAGATCCCCGACATGTTGAAAACGGGGGCTAGGACTAGGTAACGTATTCCCCAACCCGCCCCATCCCCATCCCCATATATATATATATATTATTTTTAAATATGTATTATATAATATATTATATTTTTCAACCAATTTTGACCATTTTTTGTTTAATCGAGTATATGCCCAACAAAAACCAGGGGTCGGGGTCGGGGCCGGGGATGAGATAGTGGAAGGCGGGGATTGCATTCCCCACCCCATTCTCGCCCCGTTGCCATGCCTACCTCCTTTAAAGCAAATTTTCAACGATCGTTAAAGAAAGGGATCAAATCTGGATTATTTACAAACATAGTCTAATTCATTTTACGACTCAAAGTTATAACGTTGGATGCTCATATACAAAACCAAAAAAACACATTATTTTTGTTAAGTCGAGATAAAGTAGACTATGGGGCTGTTTACCAAAATTTACATTAAGTCCTGCATAGATAAATGTGTCTGTCTAGATAAATTTGGTTGTCTGGATAAATTGATGTTGTTGTTTACTATTTTATCTGAATTAACAATCTGAATAACAGAAATGACCAATTTACCCCTGAATATAAATTATAAGTTGTTTTATAAATTGATGTTTATTTTTAAGCCAAATATCCATAAATTCATTGATATAATCCAAAAATAAAAACATAAATTCAAACTACTAAACCGTTTGATATGTAAAACAAACAAATAAATGTTGAAGTAGGACCAATGCATATGTAAAACAAACAAATAAATCAACAAGTTTTCAATAAGTATGAAACAAATATATAAAACAAATAAAACCCATACACATCAAGCTTCCACATCATGTACTGCTATGCACACTGTTGCACTGTTGCTTTTCTATACACTGTTGCACTGTTGCTTCCAGAAAAGGCATCGTCCTTCAAGACAACACAAATAAACAAGTGTACCATTACTTTAGGAGAAAACCAAAAAACACTATGGGAGAAAACGAGCATGTACAACATACATGAAGACTAAACAACAGAAAAAAATCGAGCAGGAAGGGGTTGGTCGACGATGGAGGAATGGCGGAGAAGGAGGACTGGTCGCCGACTCAGGTCCTCGCCGGCAATGAAGAATGGAGGGGGGGGGGGAGGCGCCTGGATGAGGGTAGAAAAAAATCGAGAAGGAAGGAAGGTTGGTCGACGATGGAGGAATGGGGGAGAAGGAGGACTAGTCGCCGGCTCAGCTCCTCGATCGCCGGCGATGAAGAACAGGGGGGGGGGAGGCGGCTGGATGAGGGAGGCGATGGAAGTGTGAGGGAAGCGATGAATATGGTAGGGATGGTAATCACTTTTATTTTTTATTAAGGGTAGAAATGTCCAACTTTTGTCTTAGCGGGGACAACACCTCACTTCTCTACTGTGCGAATAAACCGATTTTGTCTATGCGAATAAGTCATTAAGCCACAAGTAAACACCCCAAACGTTTGCACGAATAAGCCACTTTTGTCATTAAGCTCATTAAGCCACAAGTAAACACCCCCTATGTCTGTATTTTGTAGACATCAATAAATGGTCACCCTTCGTTTTTAATGTTTGCCATATTTCCCACAACACATGTAACTAAAATTGTACCCCAGGTAATTCATTCCACTTAAAGTGTGTTTGGGATTCCTTATCTAAAACAACTTATGTTTATTTTGAAAAGTGTTTATCAACTTATGCGATGCTAAACCGAAGTTTTCTAAAAAGTGTTTGGATTAGCTTATTATGGTACCAAAACGTAATAAGTTAATAAGTTGTTATTTAAAGGTGTTTGCCTGTTTGGGATTGCTTATACATATAAAATAACCAAAAAAACCATAAGCACTTTTCAAATAAGTTGATAAGTTAGAACAAAATGACTTATGAAAAAATGCTTATCTCCGGTTTGACACCGCTATAAGCACTTTGATTTTTTCTCCATCCAAACACCAGAAAGTGCTTATCTCCGGTGTCACACCGCAATAAGCTAAAAAATACCTCAAATAAGCAATCCCAAACATCCCCTTAGAAATTTTTTCAAGTGATGACACAATTAATAATAAGAAATAAAGATATGAATATTTTTTTTACAAAATCATCCTTTATCTATTAGTTAGATCTTTGCTTTTTATACGTGAAGTCATATGTTCGAGTCTTTTATTGTAATTTTTTTTTCTTCAGAAACATAACAAATTTGAAATTAAAAGATAAATAACGAAAATGACACAAACAAGATTTGAATCCAAGTTTAGGGTGGACGAAAAGTCATGTAAACCAACTCTACCAAGTAAAACTTGTGCTACTGTTGTAGTTTCAAAATATACGATTGCACAAAACAAAATGATACGGTAACACCTTTCACGTCCTATAATATTTTACATAACAACGGGAAAACGAAGCAATGGTCTTTGCCACCGTATTCAATAAATGGGTCCGTCCCTGCATTAAGGTGGCTACATGGATGATGTTTTGATTCCTTTTCCTTTTTTTAATTTGGCAAATTCATTTGATAAAATCTTCTAATTTCGTGCCGTTTGTATTTTAAGAGGTCTTAAGTCTTATTTTAGTTATGATTAATAAGAGGTGGTGTTGAAGTATGAAATCTAAATCAACAAGACAGTATGTTTCTGTAACGTCTGGATGCGTCTTGAGAGAAATAAGAGCATATGAACCGAGGTGGCGATAAGAGGTTTTAAGAAGCAGACGTATTTAAGAGTTAAGAGGTTCTGAAAACTAGAAAAAAAACATTCTAAATGTAAAAAAGTCTAAATGATTCAACCTTAAGAGTCACTAAGAGGTTTTTTTAAAAACAAACAACCCCTTAATTTTGATGCCACCTATTATCTGAATTATGTTACTAAGATGCCATGTTTTACTTATGTCTTTTTCTTCGATTAATCTTAATTATGTTGTCTTTTATTTGGAGTATTCCTAGTGATCATAAAAACAAATGATACATCGATAGGGTTATTTGAAAAAAATGAACTGCAAAACCGTAAAATTGTATCACTTTGTTGGTTAACTAAACCAATTTTGTTTGGGTCTTTTGTAGGTAGGGCTGTAAACAAACCGAACGAACACGAACGGAGGCTTGTTCATGTTTGTTCGTTTAACTTAACCGAACAAACGAACGAACACGAACGGTAAACAAACGAAATTTTTTGTGTTCATGTTTGTTCATTAAGAAAATATGTTTGTTTGTGTTCGTTTATGTTCGTTCATTAAGAGCTAAACGAACGAACACAAATGAACATAAACGAACGTAAACGAACGAACATATACGAACGTAAACGAACGAACATAAATGAACATAAACGAACACAAATGAATAAAAACAACCACCGTTACTCATAATTTCGTTCGTAAAAAATAACATTGTTGATCCAAACTCTCTCAGTGATTTGATAACGACCCTCTTTTATACTTAGTGAAAATTACGTTATTATATGTATTAGTGTTTCATCATCAGCGATCAGACTGAGTCTGTTCAGTTATCGCTGATGACCTTTCTGTAAACATTTAATATGTATGTGTTTCACTTTCAGCGATCAAACTGAGTCTGTTCAGTCATCACTGATCGTTTCCTATGTAACACAGTTAACGTAATCCCTGAAGACAAGTCTCGCGTCAACATAGTTCATAGCTGAATCGAAGACGAAGCCACTGAACAATAGATAAGTCTACTAGTGACCTGATGCGGATATCAGCGAAGACCAGACAAATCTACTTACGCGAAGAAGCCTGAGGAAAAGCTTCAGCGATAGCTGAACTTTATCTCTGGAAGAAGAGATACTCAGCGATCAACGATCACAAAGCTTATGCCTCAAGTATTCTTTTGTCTTACCTTGCACAACCAGTACGATGTGTCAGAACGGACAAGTCTCTGCCACAAATCGTACACCAACTCTGTCAACTACACTGTTCATAAAGTGGCCAAAAGCATGTCTCCAAAAGTGAGACTACCAAAGCCAATCTATGAATGCCACGTGTAAAGTACCCTGCCATGCATTTAATGCATAGGGTATAAATAGGAAGCTCACTCCTTCATCTGAAGGTGTGCTCAATCCTTGAACTCCAAAGATAGAAACCCTTGTTTTCTCTCTCTCTAAAAATCCCCCATTCTCTGAATTTCTTGTGCAACCATCTTAGTGTTTCTTAAGTTTGTTTAGATTGAGTCTGTCTTAATCTTATTCCGCAACAAACTTGTAAATTGTATTTTGATTTATCAATAAACAATTTATTAAACTTTAATTTCTGTGTTTGTATTCAACCCCCCCCTTCTACAAACTTGTTAAGCACCTTCGGGACCAACAAGTGGTATCAGAGCGGTTTGTTTAATCTAATAAACAAGATCTTGCTGTATACTCTTCCTTGCTATTCTAAAATGGCACTAAACACAAACACAAACTACTATGATAATGGTTCACTTTCTAAACCTCCTCGATTTAGCAGAGATAACTTTTCTCTATGGAAAAATCGAATGATGCTATTTCTTGAAGGTGCGGATCCTACTATACCTGAATATATAGAAAACGGACCCTATGAACCTGTTAGAATTATAGCTGCGGTTCCTGCTACTGCCACCACTGAAGCTGTCCCTGAACGATATGTCGTTAAGGAAATAAGACAGTGGAGTGATGAAGATAAAAAGAAGGTAGGCATAGATGCAAGAGCAAAGACCATTATATCAATGGCTCTGCCTGATGAAGTTTTCCATTCCATCATGCATCTAAAAACTTCTAAAGAAATGTGGGAAACCATATGTGTTCAATATGAGGGCACCACTGAAATCCAAGAGACCCGAAAGATTAACTTGGTAAGACAGTATGAAAGTTTTATCGCTGGTAAGAATGAATCTCTTTCTGACATTCATCAGCGGTTTAACTGCCTGATCATTGACCTAAGAACTGTTGGAAGGACCTATTCTAATTCTGAGGTCCTAACAAAATTCTTGGAAAGTCTTCCTGAAAGCTGGGATAGTTATTCAATATGTCTTAAGCTGACAAAGGACTTACATACTCTCTCTCTAAGCACTCTGTATGGAATATTGCTCAACTATGAGCAATCTAATCTCCTGAAGAAGAATCTTGTAAAAGATTCTAAAGACTCCAAAAGCACTGCTGTTGCTTTAGTCTCATCAGAGATAATTCCATCCCAGCGATCTACTCTCACCATCACTGAGTTAGATTCTGAATCTGAGGATTTATCAGACCCTGATCTTTCAGAGTTTAATGAGTCCTTAGCACTCTTGACAAACTCTTTTAAGAGATTTGCAAGAAAGAGTAACTTCCGAAGAAGTAAACCTCTCTCTCTTACTGAAAAGCCAAAATCAACTCCGGTTGATAAGGCTACAGCCACTTGCTATAACTGCGAAAAAATTGGACATTTTGCTAGTGAGTGCAGGTCTAAAAAGGTCTTCAAACCTTCTACCTCAAGAAGATCCAGTGATGACAAATACCATAAGCTGAAAAACAAATATCAAAAGCTGAAAAGCTTTCAGCAAAAAGGTAAAGGTCTCATCGCTGAAGAACATGACTGGGCTGAATCAGAAGAATCATCTTCTGATGAAGAAGAAGTCGCTAATCTTTGCCTCATGGCTGAGATTAAAGAAGAAGTAGAAGAACCATCTGAACCTTCTATGAGCTACATATCATCTCAGGTATCCATCTCTACAAATCCCTCTCTACCTGAAGCTGAGAGAAGTCGCGCTGTTGATGTGCTGACGATTGACCTTTATAATGCTCTAAACGACAAAACTCAAGCTGAAAATAAAAATGTTTATTTAACACAAGAGCTAGAGAAATGTCATGAAAAGATCAGTGAACTAAATCTTTTAGAAGAAAAGCTAAAAGATCAAGTCATTATAAATGAAATCATCAGCATTGAACGCGAACAAGCCATCGCTGCTCTAAAAGCAGAAAAGGCTCATGTTGAAAAATGGTGCAAATCATCAACAAAGATCTCTGAGATAATAAATGCTCAAACTCCTGAAAGTGATAAAACTGGTCTTGGTTTTTGGACACCACAGGATGATCCTAAAGAAGAAAGTTCCTCGCTTAAGTTTGGAACTTTTGTCACATCTTTCTTTGACACTTCTTATAATCAATTCTATCCCTGTTCTTCTTCTAATCCCATCCCTGAGGATATATCTGCAAAATCTAAGCCTGCAGATAAAGGAAAGTCTATTCTCTCTCAGAAGGCTTCCAAGAAAACCAAACTGAAAGTTCCCTCCAAACCTTCAGTGGATAAACCTTTTAGCTCAGTGACAGAAATCTTTGATATCTGTCCTCCAAAGCTGAAGGTTGATCTAAAGCCCGTAAAATCTGAAGAAATAAAAATTCCTCCCAGATCTCGTGCTAAAGGTATTCTTGGAGCTGGACCTGCTCATCTTAAGTTTTCAAAACCTTTTGGTTATAAATCCACCATCAGATATAGAAAATGTTATCACTGTGGATTCACTGACCATATTGCGAGCAAGTGTCCAAATACCACCGAAGCTGATAAAACAGCCAAAGTGAAGAAAAATACCACTAAGGTTAAGAAATTAACCAAAGTGAAGATTACCACTGAAACTGAATCTTCCTTGTCCACTAACTCTGAAGGACCCATTGAAAAGTGGGTACCAAACAAAGCTTAATCTTCCTTATGTATGCAGGGATCAAAGGGCATCTGGTATCTCGATAGCGGATGTTCTCGTCATATGACTGGACAAAGAGACCTGCTCACTGAATACAAGGAAGAGAAAGGTCCCTCTGTGACCTTTGGTGGAAATGGAAAAGGATTTACCCGTGGGTTTGGTGTCCTCAGCAATGGGACAACTACCTTTCGAAGAGTCGCTTATGTAGATGGACTGAAGCACAATCTTCTAAGCATCAGTCAGCTATGTGACAAAGACTACGAAGTTCGCTTTTCTAAGAAAGCATGTTCAGTGGTAGATGAAAAAGGAAAACTTGCTCTCAGTGGTTATAGAAGAGAAAATGTCTATGTAATAGATATGGACTCTACTATCACTGATAACCTATGTTTTCTCTCTAAGGCCTCTTCTGATGTCAACTGGCTATGGCATAAAAGGCTCTCTCATCTAAACTTCAAAACCCTGAATTCTCTCTCATCTAAGGAACTGGTTTCTGGTCTTCCTCAGCACTCATATGCTAAAGAATCTCTCTGCTCAGCATGTGAAAAAGGAAAACAAACAAGAGCTAGTTTCAAGTCGAAACAAGTTTCCTCAGTAACAAGTCCTCTTCAGCTCTTGCATATGGATCTATTTGGCCCTGTCAATATCCAATCAATAGCTGGAAAGAAATATACGCTTGTCATTGTAGATGAATATTCTCGCTACACCTGGGTTATTTTTCTTCGCTGCAAGAATGATACTCCAGAAGAACTAATATCTTTTGTCAAAAAGATGGAAGTGCTGAATAATCTTACTGTTCGATCAATAAGGAGTGATCATGGAACTGAATTAAAAAATAGTTCCCTGAACAATTTCTTTGAGAACAAGGGAATCTCTCACAACTTCTCTTCAGTAAGAACACCTCAGCAAAATGGAGTCGCTGAAAGAAGAAACAGAACGATCATAGAAGCTGCTAGATCAATGCTCAGCGATTCTCACCTCCCTACTCAATTTTGGGCAGAAGCTGTAAACACTGCATGTTTTACTCAAAACAGATCGCTGATAATAAAGCGATTTGGGAAGACAGCTTATGAACTCTTTCTTGGAAGGAAGCCTTCTATCAGCTTTCTTCATATCTTTGGTTGTCAGTGCTTTATCTTAAACAACAAAGATCAACTTGGAAAGTTTGACCCAAAAGCCGATGATGGAATATTTTTAGGATATTCCTCCATCTCAAAAGCCTACAGAGTTTTCAACAAAAGAAGACAAACCGTAGAAGAAACCATTCATGTCACGTTTGATGAAACGCGCTCAGCGAACTCTAAACCAATCGCTGACAATGAAGAACTGAATACTTGGATGATCTCTCACTATAAAGGAACTGAACCTTTCTTCTCAAACCAACAGCACACTGAAACTCCAGCTGCTGATGAAGAACCAAGTATCATACCTCCCACCGCTGAATCCAACTCATGGATTTCAGCTGAACCTCTAAACACACTTCTACCATCAAATCCATCTACGTCTGAAAACCCTTCTGAAAGTATTGGTGTATCTAATGTTCAACAATTACTAGCTGATGAACCTCAAGCATCTTCATCAGTGACTGCTCCTATTGTTGATCCTATCGCTGAAATAAGCAATCTTGCTCCTGCTCAGCGATGGACCAGAGATCACCCCATAGATCAAATTCTTGGTAATCCAGATGCAGGTATTCAGACACGACGAAGCTCAGGTAATATCTGTCTCTTTGTAAACTTTCTCTCCTTAATTGAACCAAAGAAGACTGATGATGCCCTCAGAGATCCAAACTGGGTCAGCGCTATGCAAGAAGAGCTGACTGAATTCTCTCGAAACAAAGTTTGGAATCTCGTTCCTAGACCATCTGATAAAACTGTAATAGGCACCAAATGGGTGTTTAGAAACAAGTTAGATGAACATGGAACTGTAACCCGCAACAAGGCTCGACTTGTTGCTCAGGGATACAGACAAGAGGAAGGCATAGACTATGATGAAACCTTTGCCCCTGTGGCCAGGCTCGAAGCAATTCGACTATTCTTAGCTTATGCAGTCTATAAAGACTTCATCGTTTATCAAATGGACGTAAAATCAGCTTTTCTGAATGGAAAACTGAATGAAGAAGTTTATGTAGAACAACCACCAGGGTTCTATGACCCTAAGCATCCAAATTATGTTTATAAATTGGATAAGGCTCTCTATGGTTTAAAACAAGCCCCTCGTGCTTGGTATGACACTCTCTCATCTTTTCTTATCTCTGAAAATTTTGAACGTGGCAAGATTGATAATACGTTATTTTTCAGGAAGATAAAAGGTCATATAATTCTTGTACAAATATATGTCGATGACATAATATTTGGTTCTACTAACCCATCTCTATGTACTCGCTTCGCTGAAAGAATGAAGAAAGAATATAAAATGAGTATGATGGGTGAGCTGACATATTTTCTTGGTCTTCAGATTAAACAATCTGACAAAGGTACTTTTATCTGCCAAGGTAAGTATGTTAAAGACATGCTGAAGAAGTTTGATTTAACACAAACTTCAGCGATGAAAACTCCTATGGCACCACCACTGACACTTAACAAGGATCCATCTGGAAAACCTGTTAATGTCACTGCCTATAGAGGAATGATAGGCTCATTGTTGTATCTTACAGCAAGCCGACCTGACATCATGTACTCTACTTGTTTATGTGCACGCTATCAATCTGAACCCAAGGAATCCCATCTGATCGCTGTAAAGCGAATTTTCAGATATCTGAAAGGAACTCCTAACCTCGGTCTTTGGTATCCCAAAGACTCAGGGTTCGATCTAACTGGTTATTCTGATAGTGATTTTGCAGGCTGTAAACTTGACAGAAAAAGTACCACTGGTGGATGTCAACTCTTGGGAGGAAAGCTAGTAAGCTGGACAAGCAAGAAGCAAAATTCTGTGTCCACTTCCACAGCTGAAGCTGAATACGTAGCCGCTGGAAGCTGTTGTTCACAAATCCTATGGATGAGAAATCAACTATTAGATTATGACCTTCAGCTGTCAAAGATTCCTATCTATTGCGACAGCACTAGTGCTATCGCTATAGCAAATAATCCAGTGCTACATTCAAAGACAAAACACATAGAGATCAGATATCATTTTATCAGAGATCATGTGATGAATGGTGATATTGAACTTCACTTTATCCCTACTGACTTTCAGCTTGCTGATATTTTCACCAAACCTCTTGATGAGACAAGGTTCAACTTTCTCATCAGTGAGCTTGGAATGCTGAACCTCGAAGAATAATTCTTCAGCGTTCATGTATTGTGTCAGTAATCAAAAGTTCCCCTCATCATTCTCTCTGATAAACATTCTGACTCTCAGGTATGTTCTCTCTCCCTCAAAGATGTTTTTCTTCAAAATATAAACTTTAATCACTGAACTTTCTTCAAATGATTAAAAGCTTTTTTTGAAAAATACATTAATCACTGATATTTCCAATCAGTGATCTTTTAAAAGGAAAATCAATCCCTATCTTTACAATCAGGGATACTTTTAAAAAGGAAAATCTATCACTGACTTTTCTTCAGTGATCATTTGAACGGACAAATGAACAGTCTCTCTCCTCTATGACGTCATTTGAACCGACAATCCACGACATGCCTTTTCTGACACGTTCGTCCGTTGCCCTCCTATCCAATCAACTTCGTGGAACGTGTCAATGTCATGATGATTTCTTTTCCCGCTTCATTCTCTCTCTTATCTCTCTTCTCTCTCTTCGTATAAAAGGAATTCTTCTCTCCTTTATACGGTTTACGCTTTCAAAACTTTCAAAGCAAGAAACATTCTCTCAAGAACACTCAAGCAAGTAAACCCAGAATATTGAATCTGCAACTCTTTTTCTTCAAGATACACAGGTTTATTTCATGTTTATATGCTTTGTTCATATGCTTTTTATTCTTTTAAAATCCTACTCGCTTTCTATGGATTTTATAAAACGTTTTTTTAAAACTAAAGATCATTCCTTCTGATTTTATGTTTTTAAATAAAAACCTTTTGGTTTTAAAGTGTTCTTCATTCTTTCTACCCAGAACACTATTTTTTTTCTCTTAAAAATAACTTGATAATTTTCCAGTTTCCCTTCTTCTATGGAAACTGGTAATCATATTATTTTTAATCTAAATCATTTCTTCTATTATGCCTCTTTCCATAACAGAAATGACACAGTCTTCAATCGTTGCTTCCAAGCATGTACGATTCGCTCTCACTGAAGTTGAGATTACTAAATGTAATCATTTGGCCAGACTCGACTTCAAAGCTGACAAATACCCACATCTGGTGGAAGCTGCTAATTTCCTCAAGCAGTCATGCATAGCTTACGCGATCACTGTGGATCCTAAGCCCTCCAAGACTCTACTTCAGCAGTTCTGGTTCACTGCTGATGCAACTGAACTTACCAACAGGAAAGGCGAACGAGTCCCTGCTATCTCGTTCAGCACGGAATTAGGGCCAGGGAGCATGACCGCTCTTAGCCTCAGGAAATCTTTAAGATTCCCTGACAAACCAAAGAGTGGATTCGACGCACTCCCCACTGATGATGAGCTGATATTCTTCCTGGACGCAATGGGCTATTGTTGGGAAAACAAACCAAGATCGTCTATTCCTAACAAGAAGCTCACCAAGATTCTTAAAGCTCAGATGCCATCACAACTGAACTTTATCTTCTCGCACATAATTCAGTGCATGAGTGGGAAGAGTGGTTCGCTGGATCAAGCCAGCAAAACACAACTGCAGATGGCATACTCCGTTATCGCTGGTCAAAACTTTGACTACGCCACAGCCATCTTTGAAGATCTGAGGTCGAGATTAGAGAAGCCTGAACGAGATCCCAAGATCTCGTACGTACGTTTCATATGTACGTACATCAAGTTCCTCTATCCCAACACCTATCCCACCAAAGATGATGGCACCTTTGCCAGGGTTGGTCAACGATCACTGGAGGTCAAGCCACTCGCCGACGAGGTAAGTATCTCTCTCCTTCGCTCTCGTCTCTCTCTCCATTCTTCTTCACATTCAGCGACCACGCAGACGGTTCCTTCGTCTGCTATCCCTGTCGCTACCACTACTTCTAAAAGACCATCAGCTAGTCCAATTGGTCCTTCCAAAAAGGCCAAAAAGACTAAGGAAAGTACACCTTCTAGTACTATACCTGAGGGAGCTTCTCAACAAGCTACCTTAGATGCTTTTGTGGGTCTTTCCTCCACAACTTCAGCAGTCACTCATACTGCCGTGTCAGCGATCTCACTCGCTGTCACATCATCAGTAACCCCACCTACTATCTCATTCCCTGAGATTAACCCCATCCCTACTTCTATCCCCAAAACTCTTCCCTTCTCTCCTCATTTGGTCTCTGAACCTGCCACCTCTTCTTTCCCTATAGGACCTGAGCATCAAACTTTTGAGGAATCTATGCAGTTCTACAAAATGTTTGATACGTCAGGTACACCTATACTCCTAAACACTTCTCTCCCCCCCTCTCCAAATAAGCCCATATCTGAACTAACATTATTTTCAGGTCCTAGCTTGGCGACTGTTGACACGCATGTCAACAGTCTAGGAGAAAAGGTGGATGCTCTCACCAACACCATCAATGAAACCACCAACGCCGTCAATCAGGCTGGTGAGGAGCTGAAGAAGTTGACCGCCACTTGCTCATCTAAAGCTGAGAACTCTCAACTTTCAGCTCTTGAAGAACAAGTCGTCCAACTCAGAGAGTCCTCTCGACTCTTTCAAGGACGATTTGAGTCTCTTACAGCTGAAGTTCAGGGTCTCTCTTCCAAGGTTGACCTCTGCACGTCCCTTCTTCAGCAAGTTCTACAGAAAGTGAATGAACCAGCTCCAGCGCTGCCTCCCTCCTTCACTGAAGATGATCGTACCAACCTCAACATCGCTGTGGAATTCATTCATGATGCCACATGCGACATACCTGCGGTTGAAGACCGATTTAAGCGTCTGGAGGCTGACGTTCAAGTGCTAAAAGCTTCAACAGCTACTCCAGCAGCTGAACAATCCCCTACCGCTGATAATGACAAAGTGGGGGAGAAAACTGAAGAAACCTCTATTGCTGCTGGGGAAGCTAAGGAACCTCCCTCTCAATCTGAGGGGGAGAAGGCAAAAGAATCCTCATCGATTCACTCCATTCTCTTTGAAGAGGATGAGGAAGAAGACGATGAAGAGGAAGATGATCTAGATCTTGATGATCAAGAAAAGGATCAGCCCTCCGATGACGACGACGACGATGAAGACCAATCTATGTGGTTCTCTAAGCCGAACGTCGTATCAGGGACAACTTCGCAAGAGGTTGTCAAAACAGGGGTGAGAGGTGATACATCTTCAAGTG
Organism: Arctium minus; assembly: GCA_954870635.1. Classification (NCBI taxonomy): domain Eukaryota; kingdom Viridiplantae; phylum Streptophyta; class Magnoliopsida; order Asterales; family Asteraceae; genus Arctium; species Arctium minus. The sequence continues at coordinate 160,068,471 of OX941081.1, forward strand.
TTCCTTCGCAAAGCAAAGACAAGCAACCAATCGCTGAAGAATGCTTGAGGACTGGATCACAATCTGAGGGGGAGCATCCTTCTCAGGTATGTCTTTCAATTGTACCACTTTTCTACTCTTTCCAAACCCCTATGTCTTTCTAGCCTTTATCTCTCTCGTTCTAAAAATACACTTATCCCTTCTTTCCTTCTTTTTCTAACCAGACAGTTCTCACCCCTGCTTAAGGGTTCTGAACTACAAATAATACCAGCGACTATCGCTGAAGAAATAATTCCAATCTCTATCACTGAGATTGATGAAGAAGAAGAAGATTCCCTGGTCCATCCAGGAAGGCCCTCTCGACCATCTCATTGGTCAGAGGAAGTGGTGAAGAAAAGAGTTGAAATGATCGCTCAACTAGAAAGTCAACGGCTGAAAATCCCTCTTCAAATATCCACAGAGCTCGACTTCCTCACTGACGCTGAAAGAGAAGAATCTGCCAAAGCTGAGAAGCTGATCGCTGAATGCAAACGAGATGCCCAACTCGCCTTAAAGATTCAATCCTCTCAAGTTAAGGACAAAAAGCTGAAAAGCAAACCTGTGGAAGTTCAAGCAGCACTACTGAAAGAAATTGAAGAGGAACGCTTCAAAGAACAAGAGATCAACGATAAGTCTATCGAATGGTGCAAACAAAAGATGGATTATCGTTCTGATCTTCTTCCAATATCAGCCGTGACTATCTCTGGTCGCAAGAAGAAAGATCAACTCTCAGTGACCATGGAGATTACCAGGGAGGATGGAACCCAAAAAGCAATGTACGTATCAAAACTTGAAAGCTTCGGATTTACGGAATGGTTAGAGTTCTGGGATGCGCTGAAGAAATCCAAATCTACATACAGAGGCTACGTTGAAGGACTCCTTGAAGCCCTCATAAATAGAGTCGTTTCTGTACTAAAGCTGCCATCTCCTCTTCCTCCCAAATCTTTGAAACTCAAGAGAAAAATTGGGTCCTCCTCCTCTGAAGATGTCGCCATCATCAGGAATGAAACTTCTATCAAATTTTCAAGAGATGCACTGTTTGGTCCTCCTCCTGATCTTTCAGTTCTGGACTTATCTCTGCCTCCTGGTGGTCCCTTCCAAGCTGGTCAAGTAATCGACAAGCCTTATGGAATATTCTTCAGAGATGATGATGAGGAACTCAGATTTCAAAGAATCTCTGAGATTCCTATCTGTCCTCTGAATCATCTCAAGGATCTCTTATGCTTATGGTGTGACTTCTTCCCTGCTGCTGAAAAAATTAAAGAAATTATCAGTCAAGAATCTTTGGAACGAAGACAGAAAGGAGAAGAAATACCTGAGTATATGATCAATCCTCCCAAATCTTCTTATAGCTGATAGATTAGTTTTCTTATCTGCAATCTGTTAGTTATACTTACAGTAGTTAGTTAGTCACTTGTACTTATGATTTTCATATCTTGTAATTCTATCCCTGAATTAAATGAAAATTGCAGTGATGTACTTAACCCTATCAGTACTGTAAAAGATCCCTCAAAATAGTAATTGGGACATGCATTCTATGAGTCCTTTTTATTCCTATATTTTGAATTAAAAAGTAATTTTCTTTTGTTACTTTGTCATTATCAAATAGGGGGAGATTGTTGATCCAAACTCTCTCAGTGATTTGATAACGACCCTCTTTTATACTTAGTGAAAATTACGTTATTATATGTATTAGTGTTTCATCATCAGCGATCAGACTGAGTCTGTTCAGTTATCGCTGATGACCTTTCTGTAAACATTTAATATGTATGTGTTTCACTTTCAGCGATCAAACTGAGTCTGTTCAGTCATCACTGATCGTTTCCTATGTAACACAGTTAACGTAATCCCTGAAGACAAGTCTCGCGTCAACATAGTTCATAGCTGAATCGAAGACGAAGCCACTGAACAATAGATAAGTCTACTAGTGACCTGATGCGGATATCAGCGAAGACCAGACAAATCTACTTACGCGAAGAAGCCTGAGGAAAAGCTTCAGCGATAGCTGAACTTTATCTCTGGAAGAAGAGATACTCAGCGATCAACGATCACAAAGCTTATGCCTCAAGTATTCTTTTGTCTTACCTTGCACAACCAGTACGATGTGTCAGAACGGACAAGTCTCTGCCACAAATCGTACACCAACTCTGTCAACTACACTGTTCATAAAGTGGCCAAAAGCATGTCTCCAAAAGTGAGACTACCAAAGCCAATCTATGAATGCCACGTGTAAAGTACCCTGCCATGCATTTAATGCATAGGGTATAAATAGGAAGCTCACTCCTTCATCTGAAGGTGTGCTCAATCCTTGAACTCCAAAGATAGAAACCCTTGTTTTCTCTCTCTCTAAAAATCCCCCATTCTCTGAATTTCTTGTGCAACCATCTTAGTGTTTCTTAAGTTTGTTTAGATTGAGTCTGTCTTAATCTTATTCCGCAACAAACTTGTAAATTGTATTTTGATTTATCAATAAACAATTTATTAAACTTTAATTTCTGTGTTTGTATTCAACCCCCCCCTTCTACAAACTTGTTAAGCACCTTCGGGACCAACAAACATAACAAAAAAAACGGATATACTTAGGAGGTATAAAAAAAAAAATTTAAAAAATTAATTTAATTAATGCTTTGACAAATTAATGTCATAATATATATAAATATATTTATAAATATAAATGAACATAAACGAACGTAAACGAACATAAATGAACGAACACAAACGAATGTAAATGAACGAACATTAACGAACATAAATGAACGAACGTTCACGAACGTAAATGAACGAACGAGACCATTGTTCATGTTCGTTCATTTAACTAAGCGAACAAAAAAACGTGTTCATGTTCGTTCATTTATTAAATAAACGAACTTCCCGACGAACAGTTCACGAACGATTCGCTGAATGTTCGGTTCGTTTACAACCCTATTTGTAGGGTTGATAACGGGATTTAAAATAGCGGGTAAAGAAACGAGTAATTATCCATCTCATAAAACCCTTATCCGTATCCTACCCTAGCCATTAAAAGTTGCGGGTAATGAAACGAGTAATGGATAAATGGTAAAACAAAATTTCATTTTGGACTACAATTGATATTGTTAAACCTCAAACATATAAGTAAAACGTAAGTTCATAAATATAGTTATTATTTTATATATAATTTATTGTAGTAAATATTTTATTACTCTAAATATAATCTTAGTATAATATTTTTAAAAACAATATGAAAATTGTAAGACTAACACTATTCGTTTTTTTTTTCTAAATCCGTCTTGTTTCTCATTTAATCAGCATGAAATCTTTTACTCGATAAATATAAAAAATAAATTAAAGTACACGTTAATATACGACAACATTATAAAAAATATAATAATTAACTTAATATAATTATGTGTATATACACTAATATTCGTTTTATATAACTATACATACATATATATTATATCGTAACGGGTTAAGGGTAATGGATAACGATAAACCGTTTATCCATACCATATCCACTAAATTTTCGGGTAAACGGGTAATGGATAAATGGATAAAATTTTCTTTATCCATACCATTATCCAACGAGTTAAAACATAACGAGTAATGGATTTATCCTTACCCGTTGTCAGCCCTTGCCTTTTGGTTACATTTACAATTGTCGTAACGGGTACTATAAACCGACATTTAGAAATTGTTTGGCAGTTGCTGAATGGTTTAGTGCATAATGATTAAGAGGCAGTTATGTTATAGTTCAAAGTGAAATAAGGTTGTTTTGTAATTGTTCAAAATGAAATTAGGACGCATAATGGTTAAGGGAGATCCATGATACATAATCATTCAGAGGGTTTTAGAACCATTAAGAGACAAACTTTTTTTCTGCCAAACAAGATTCATCTCTTAACGATTCAGATGTTGCCTCTTAATGAAACCATTAAGAGGTAAACCAACAACCCTTAGGGGGCGTTTGGTTCACTGGAATCTGCCGGAATTGGAATGGTCAATTCCATTGACCAAATTCCATCCCGCTGTTTGGTTTCCAAATGGATGAAATTGAATTCCATGAAATCCTTCAATCAAGGATTTGGTCATTCCTTCTCATTTTGGATGGAATTGAATTCCATTCCATTGCATTTTCTCAAAATGACAAAAATACCCTCCAAACCCTCTTAACCCATCAGATGTGGATTTGGTCTCCTCTCTCTCTCTCTCTACTATCTCTCCTCTCTCTCCCCTCTCTCTATCCTCCCTTTCTACCCTCTCTCTCCACTCTCTCTCTCTTTCCTCCCCCTCTCTTCTCTCTCCCCCCTCTCTCTCTCCTCTCTATCCTTTCTCTCTTCTCTTTCCCCTCTCTCCTCTATCTCTCTCGACATTTAAAAAAATATAAATAAATAAATAAAAATAAAAAAAGGGTATTTTTATCATTTTTCAGAATTCCATTCCAATTCCTTTGCAAACCAAACAGGCATATTCCAATTCATTTAACTGATTACATTTCATTTCTACCAACCAAACAGTTGGTAAAACTTGAAAATATTCTATTCCAATTCCTTCAAGATTCCAATTCCAATCTATCAGAAAACATTCTGCGAACCAAACGCCCCTTAAAGTTGCATAGTTATGGGCCAGTGCTGGGCTACATACAACAATAACCCTTGGCCCAATTATCAAGCCCAATAGTCAGTCGCGATTCCCATTATAAAATGGATTCCAAACCTAAACCCTAATCTTCTTCACGTTCCACCTCCGTTCACCGTACGCCGATCTAGATATACGCCGAGGTATGCCTTCTTTCCTCTCCGGATTTTCCGTCCCTCTATCTTGTGATTATCATAATGCGCTAAATCTAGTGTTGAAGCTTCTATGTTTTGATTTTTGCGTTTGGTGATTTGGATTTGATGATCAGCTGATGTGTAATGTGTTGAAGTGTTCTATCTTAAGATTTTATTTTATTTTTGAAATTTTGATATCTAGACAAATATTCAACCTAATTGATGTTTCTTTCAGTTTAGAGCTAACATAAGAAAAGGATTTCTGTATCTGAGACATGTGGTATGGGAATGGATCGAGTAATGCGTTTGGTAATTTGGTTTTGATACAAAACTGATGGTTGGAAGCGTTAACTCTATGTATTTTTTTTTTCCTGAAATTTGTTGTGTAAACAAAATCAGCCTTATTGATGAGCGTTTTGCATTTTCAAGCGATGTTTAGAAAAGCGTTTATGTGTCATAGATATGAGAAAAATTGGTTGCTGCATTTGGTGGTGTGGCTTGATAGAAAACTGATGATTAAAAGCGTTTAAATTCCTCTTTTCTTTGATACGTTGACAACCATATTTTTGTTGATTTTTCTCTTCTAATTTCAAGCTAGCTTAAGAAAATGTTATGCATATGAGATATGTTGTATGAGAATAAACCGATGAATGATTGTGATACTGATACACATTGTGGGAAATTGGTAGCAGGTGATGGCCCCAAAGCAGCCTAATACAGGCCTTTTTGTTGGATTGAACAAAGGCCATGTTGTGACCAAGAAGGAGTTGGCTCCTCGCCCATCTGATAGGAAAGGCGTAAGTAAATTCTTTCAACTAGAATTGAATTTGTTCATGAAAGCTAGACCACCCATAATTAGCTTTATGCACTTGCTGTGTTTTGATTACTTTAAGAATCTCTATGTTCTGTTAGTGTCTATTATATTTGATCTACTTTAGAGGGTGTTTGTGTAAGCATCAAGTCTGCAAGATTCAAGATTGTTATTTTTTTACAGAAAACAAGCAAAAGGTCCCATTTTGTGAGGAATTTGATTCGTGAAGTAGCGGGTTTCGCACCATACGAGAAGAGGATCACCGAGTTGCTGAAAGTAGGAAAGGACAAGCGTGCACTTAAGGTCGCCAAGAGAAAGTTGGGTACACACAAGAGGGCAAAGAAGAAGAGAGAGGAGATGTCTAACGTTCTCCGCAAGATGAGGTATTTTATTTTCAATTCCGTTACAGATTCTTTAATTTCTTGTTCTTTGTTTAATTGGAATCTTATAACAAATAGTCGAGTTGAAACATTAGAGCATCTTTTCTCGCTTAAATTATGTAAATCATTTGTAGGGCTGGTGGAGGTGCTGAGAAGAAGAAGTGAGGTTCATCTAGGTTTTGAATTTGTTAAACATAATTTTGTTGACATTTACTTTTTGGAGCATATTAGTTGAGTCAAACATCTTCTATTAAGGGTTGAACTTAAGCTTGTTATAGTTTTATTGTTATTTCATGTACTTTGTGACCCATCTTTTTGGAGTTGGGATTCATGTACTACTTTTGATCGTTTCTATATGAATTTGCCCTACTCATTTGTGCTTATTACTACAAATTCTGCTTATGCAAGTCTTGGTCATGTTTTAAGGTTATTTTTCTATCCTCTGGCTTGGACTGTTGTGCATATACTGTTTTTTCATGTAAATTTAATATACAAAGATCTTTTTTAAGGCTATGTTTGGTAAACTAGCTGAAAAGCTAGCTAATGACTGATAAGCTAGCTGATGAAAGTCACGTTTGGCAAAAACTAGCTAACATTTAAATTACTAAAAAGGATATTAATTATTTATTTATAATTAAAAGTTAATATATAATTATGAATATTAATGAGGGGTATAATTGAAATAAACTACTCCAAGTAGCTTATCAAAAAGCTAGCTTATTTTTGCTAAACAATGCCTAAATTGTGATAAGTTATTATTATTATTTTCAAATAAATGTGATATTTTAAAGTTTATTTCACTGCCAAATTCACAAATTTGTAACTATTAAGATTTGTATAACATTTTTGTGTAATTTTATTTAAAGAAATTGAGTAAAAAACTGGGCCAAGCCCATCAAAAGATGCAAAACTAGTTACGAAAAAATGGGACCGGTTGTCGGCCTAACATTAGTTCCATTATTTTTTGCTGCGACTGTGACCAAATTGGCTTGATTACATGTAGGGGTGTTCAAAAAACCGATCAGACCTGTCAACCCATCCTGAAAAAAATCAACTTGAGGTAACCTGTCATATAGATTGATATAAAATTAGGACAAACACAATATACGGGGTTGAAATTGGGTTAGGAAAGTAACCCGATAACCTGATGAAAGTTTTAACGGGATCTCTAAAATTATTTGTATTTTTCTTTAATATATATAGGTTACCAAAAACAACTTGACAACAATGAGCAATGAAATTCATAAGAGTACATTATTGGAAAATTATATATAACACCTAAATATTTGATTGAACTTGTATGTTTTGTATGTCTCTTGAATAATTGATTGTATTTCAAGGGAATGTTTCTTTTATTTTTTATGTTTCCAATGTTAATTTTACTTTATTTAAACACAACCTGACCAACCGGCCAAACTGACCAACCCGAACATGTTGGGTTGGGTTGAAAATTTTTAAACCGTCAACATTGGGTTGAGTTGTTCAAATGTCTTCAACCCGATCAACCTAAACCATGAGTACCCTTGATTGCAAGCTAACTTTTTTTGAGCCAGAACAAATTTAGGGCCGCTTATGAAAACGACACTGATTTTTGGCTGGGCCTAGGCCCGACCTTAAAATTTGACCGTACAATTGTTTTTCTAAGGTCAGGTTAAAGTCTTGGCTCAAAAAAAAAAACTGGCCTAAAAGAATTCAAGAAAAATAGTTAAGCATGGAAAGCATGATCTGAAAAGCCCAATCAAACCCTTTTTCAAACCTAAACACCAACCCGAAAAAGTCCAAACTTTATTTTGTTGCTTCCTAAAGAATAGGCTTGACAAGTTCTAGCCGAAACTCGAAAAAACCTAGGCCTTGTGCACTTAAAATGTATGGTTTGTTCTAGATATAGCGAGGGTGAAATAGATATAGATATTTGAAAGATTCAAGTCCATATTTCTTATAGGACAATTTAGCATAGTTGTTGGAACAAAAGTTTCCTAAATCTCTAAAATTACATAGCTGTTGAAGATGTTTTTACTGACTAGTAAGTATTATTCTTACTTTAATTAATAAAGGTCTCACTGTTAAATTAAATCATTATTTCTTATAGAAAAACGAGTTAGTTTTTCATCATATTCGTAAATATAAACCAACAATCTGAAAACATGATGTGGTGATTTTACATGATGAAAGGCTAGATTATATAAATGAAAAACGAAACTCATTTTTATGTTACGTTTTCATGTTATATGATAAATTTGGTTGTATTTTATGTTCGACATTTTTTTTTCGAATACCAAAAAAGGAATGAGTTTGATGGTTTATTTACTTGTGTATCCATGGTGCACAATCCAAGAAAACAATAAGTGGACTTCGGATCACGTGAGACATTTCCATTTTCATTAGAAGCTGGAGAAATATCAAAGGGTATCCTTATATATTGTGAAAATTACTTAACTAGACTGAAATTTATTGAAAAGTTATCATGAAACCGGTAGCCTCCACATGCCTTCCCACAATAGAAAGTCATATTCACAACATTTTACATGAAGTTTACATAATATGAGTTGGTTTCCCGTAAAAATAGTAGTTATCATGAGAAGGTTAAGAAAGGATTTCCATCCTGGATCAATCCTAATTGAAGATCAATTGAAAATTCTTTTCTAAGCTAATTCATGGATTATTTTGGGATTTAATCTGAACCATTAGATCAAAACTAATTAAAAGTGATCAAGGGTCCAAATCTCTTCTTACACTTCTCACCTTAACTCCTATTCTCACTTGATCCTTCGTCTACATTATATTATGTAAACATTTGTATTTCTCATGCTTCTCACAAAAATAAGTATTCCTCACAGAAACCCAACCCATGATAAATACCACAACATTAACCAAGTAATCACTAGAGCAAGAAGGTTTTGGTTCACCGAATGGAATTTGATGGAATTGGAATCCATCGAAGGAATTTGACTTTGAAGGAATTGAAATAGAATTTGATGGAATTTGACCATGCGTTTGGTTGGTAGGAATTCCTTCACTTAAGCCAAGGAATGATGAATTCTTTAAATTGTGGAATTCAAATGATTCCATCATTATCATTATGTGAACCAAAAATAGAATTTGGAATTTGGTCAAAGAAATTATGCATTGCAATTCCTTCCAATTTCTTCAAAAGCCATAAACCAAACAACCCCTAAGGGGGCGTTTGGTTCACAAAATTGAATTTGATGGAATTGGAATCCATCGAAGGAATTGGAATGGAATTTGATAGAATTTGACCACGCGTTTGATTGGTAAGAATTCAATTTCTTCACCTAAGCCAAGGAATGATAAATTCCTTAAATTGTGGAATTCAATGGAACTGGAAGGATTCCATCGCTTGCATTCCGTGAACCAAACATGAGTTTGAAATTTGGTCAATGGAATTGTTCATTCCAATTTCCTTCAACCAAACAACCAGTAAGGTGAATGCAAGAAATGTCTTCAATAAAAATGAAGAGTTGGGCCAGTTGGCTTCATATCTTATGCTATTAATTTCCCTCCACAAATTTGTAGCAATATAATATGGTAATGCTATTCAGAAGTACATCTTACAACCATCTGCAAGACCATTCTTATTCAGAGTCACAAAAGGAGAGTGAGTGAGGTTTACAAAATTACAACAAAAAATACCCACTATTCACCATACTCATCATGTCTTAAACTTCTGTGTCAATTTCTCAACTCCTTCCCTGCAATCACCAACAACACGCTTCGCACCTTCTTTAACCGCAGAACCCAACCCAACCGACCCTTGCTGCAAATCTTGCATCGAACCACTCACTTTCGACACAGCACCATCTTTCACTTCCCCCACTTGCCTCATTGCCTTGGATGCCATTTCCTTTAACTGTGATAAAAGGAACAGTATCTTCTGGATCACCTTATCGATTGTCTCCCTGGATTTGCCCTTTACTTCGGCTGCCATTGCCTTGAGTTTGTCCACCAGGTCTTCAGCTCGGCTCTTGGTTTCTTCGATTGAAAACTGGTTCTGCTCACTGACCCATGTGGGTCCAGCGTTAGCGTCATCACGAAGGTCGTTGTCCACAACGACCTTAATGCCTTGGCTCTCCCAGCGCCCTCTAGCATCCTCTAGGACTTTTGCTTGCTCTCTTGCTCGTTTTGCCTCATCTTCGGCCCAAGATCTGAATCACAAGTCAAAAGGTTTATGCAAGTGATTAATCGACAGGCAACTAGCATACCCTTTAACACAGATAAAGATTTGTGGACCAAACCAAACAAGGCCAGTATATCCCATGCGGAGGTGGGCTTTGGGGAGGGTATGATGTACACAGACCTGACCTCTACCTAAAGAGTAAAGCGGCTGTCTTCATGAAGATCCTTCGGCTTGTAAAAATTGTGAAAAAAAGAGCCAAATTTTTTTGAGAAATATAAAAGAGAGGAAGACTTTGAAAAGGACGAACTTGAGACAAGAAAGGCAAATATGATAGAATTTGAAAAGCTAGACATGAACAAGAACATAACAAATAGAGATGATAATGGTGAATATGATTGTTTTGTGCGCCTTCTAGCCAATTGTGAGAACAAAATAAATATATGGAAAAAAATCGTAAGAACGCACAAATTTTCAGCAACGACGGCCCAATTTGCATGCTGTAAAACATACTTAACCACACGGAAAAACCATTTCATATGTGATTTTGAGCGATTTTTGCAGTGACACACATGCGCACACAAGAGAAAAAAAAAATAAAGAACAGTAGAGAAATGGAGCTTACCTGGCCATGGCCAAGGCTTTCCGCTCGACTTCTAATTCATACTGTAACCGTGAGATCTCCTGACTCTCAGTTTCTGCATCTATGCGAAGCTTCTTTAGCCTTTCTTTTTCGTATGATATCTCCACTTTGTTACTCATAATGTTTTGCAACTCTTCCTCTGCTTCATGTCGTAACTTTGAAAGCACTTCCATTTGTGAATCAACAGCCGCCCGATCTTTCATTATCTTGATGTTCTGTTCCTCTTGTTCGGCTCTTAACCGCTCTAATTCCTGCTTCGTTTCTTCAGCTAATTTCTCTAGAGCAACTATCTTTTCTCTTTCCAGCAAAAGATCCTTCTCAAAATATGTATTGACATCTTTCTGCACCTGATCAACAAGAGCACTATGTGCAGCAACAGCCTTCTCAGCCATAGATTCTGCTTCTATGCGTGCAAGTTCCTCACTAACTATATCAGAAGCTTCACCAGTTGCAAGAGCAATTGCAGCTTGGGATTTCGTCACAGGCTTATCTGGCTGAAAGAGCCTTGTGTAACCTGTGAAAATAAGTTAATTTTCAAGCTGAAGAGAGTTTAATGTGAAAAGCAACCGAAGGGTATGGAAACTTACCAAATGCAAGGCCTACTATTCCATGTTCTCCTGCTGATAAGTCTGCTATGAGTGCAGGCCAAGCATCTGGATTGATCTTGTCAATGTCTATGAAACCGGAAAGTCGTTGAAGGATCTGCCCGTTGGTATGATATATTTTAGATTCAAAGTTTATATGATGAAAAGATGAACTTAAATCAATTTCTAAGTCATATAACCGTTCTGTCAGCTACAGGAAGCAGTCGTTTTTCCAGGGACATTTTCCAGCTAACAAGATCCTGACGAGATAAAGGGCTGCAAAAATTTGAGGACAATCAAACACCAAAGTTCTTGCCTATTGATTTCATCATAGATTATTGCCGAAGCAGACAAGAGTGTTCAAATGGTATCATGAATGGTTAGAGTTAGAGGAAAAAGAAGACCAAGAACCAGAACACAGTGATATAGTTGTAAAAATGAACCTTTGAGGACAGAAGTACAGAGAGCTCTCATCTTGATTTGAGATATCCATGTCCCGTCGGGAGAGCTTGCTGGCAATGAGTCCAGCTTCTGCTAATCCTGAAGATCCAAGTGTTTCTTAACTTTTGTGCAACAAAACAGTTTAATTAAACAAATAAGACGAGATAGTCCTAAGGGTGCGTTCGGGACTGGACAAGACGGTACCGGACAGGAGAGAATGAGGTATGCACCGGAAAAAAATTCTAAAAGGTTTGAAGGTTTTATTTTGACATGGGTCAGTTTAGTAATTTTACCAATCTTGTCACATCTCACCGATTTTGTTCCACCTATTTTGGTGGGACAAGAAAATGTATTTTTGTCCCACTCAAGTCCTGTCTGTCCCAGTTTAATGTCGCACCACACGTGGGACAAATTTTTGTACTATCCTATCGCGGGTAACAAACGCACCCTAAATGTCGATTTCAGAATGTTTAGATTTCTCTATTTACCTTGAATGGATGAGAAATCAGGATCTTCAGGTGTAATATCATCAAATGCAAGTTCAGTTACATTCTCGATATACATTGCAGGGTACACTTTGGATAGAGTATTTCTGTATAGAGAAGAATTTATTAGATTGGCTTTAATGCTCAGATATAGGAAAACCCTCAATTAAATACAACACATTAAATGAGTACAAATATTACAATGAAATCATATGTACCTTGAAAGAGCACTGCTGGCAGAAACCAACCATCGAGCATATTCACGGCGTGTACATAAATCACCAGGCAGAACATCACCTTCAATAACCTGAGAGCATCATACTTGCATATATTATTGCCAAGCTTTCCAAATTTGATGGGTTCATAGTTTTAATTAACACAAGTTATATACACATCCAATGTGCCTGCTTTAGCAGGATATAAAATACTCCCTCCATCCTAAAAAACAAGTGTCCACATTTCTACTTTTAGTTTGTCCCAAAATAAGTGTCACTTTCAAAAGTGCCCACTTTCCAATTCTACCCTTAATTATGAGATGAAAAAATTCATTACACTCACTATTAATATGGGTAATAATTAGACATTCCAAATAGTGTGCCTTTTATACTGTGGACATCTATTTTGGGACAGAGAGAGTAAGAAACTAACAAATAATTTGCCAAATTTACCACACCAAGCAAGTTAATATACTCAACAGAAGACAGAAAAGGACCTTTAATACTTGCAACGCTGCTAATGCCTGCCCCTGAACTTGATCAACTACTGCAGGAACTAACACCTTCCCAGGGATGGCCTGTAAAGCTGGAGAAAGTAGAGATGGAGCAGGCACACTAGCAGAAGAGGAAAGCTTTTCAAAATCCATCGAGTCAAAAATTGTTCTAATGTTATCATTATGATCAATATGATTTTGTTCATTTGCAAATGCATAAGGCAATGCTGATTCTGGAACTGGAATAGACAATCCACCACCTGAAACTTCCCTTTCTGGGAACAACATACTATCGCCAAAATCATCTTTTTTTGAGCTAATAGGTTCTATATCCTGTTCGTGAGCTAACTGGGGCTCCAAGATCACATCTGATTGAGAGCCGATGGAGACTTTCACAGCCACCTGCTCACTCTGGTTATCGAGAAGTGAGATCAAGGGTGATGGTAAGGTGGATTTATCTGACCCATTTATTGCAGCATCTACCTCTTGGTAATCAGTATCAGGATTTGCTGAGTTTACATCAGTGACCAAGGAATCTATATTGTTATAATCAGCAGGGTCTTCTTTTAATTTATCACTTGATTCAAGCTTCTCAGCAACAAGACTATCACCTAAATTCTCAATGCTTGATGCATCAACCGAATCATCATGGACATCGGACTTAGGTGTTCCTACAGGATCACCTTGAACTTCATCAGTTAGTAATTCCTCTTGAAAATCTTGTTGAATGGAAACATTGTTCATCGCTTCCCCATCCTCTTTGTTAGTACTATGGCCTAGTTCACTTTCAGTCATAGTTTTATTTTCTTTTTCATGTGAATAAGAATCGTCATCTCTACCTGTCTTGTCTTCTAGACGACTATCATCTACAACAGCAGTCTCTCTCTCAGCGCCCTCGTCTTCAACATTATCATTCTGGTCAGCAGACGTCAACGACTCTTCCTGATGTGTTGTCAATGTTTCCATATTTTGTTTTGGCCCTAAAGGATAAGTAAGCAATTAGGTATGGAAGATATTGATAACGATTTCGAAAATTACGATTTTTATAAATTCGGTGAACTACACAAGAGATGAAATTGTGATAGGTTGCAATAATGGAAGAATCAATAAAACATAAGAAACCCTGCCTACCAGACGCCCGCTTGCTTATAGACAATGTTGCAAAGGCGAGTCCTGCAACAAGAACAACTCCTGCTACTGCAGCTCCCACTATCCCTGAAAGTAAGCTACACTTGTGTTATTACAAGAATACCATCTGCAAAATCAGAAGATCATAAATCAAAGGTCATCCTAAGAGGTTGTATGCTTACACACAGAGGAAAAAAAAGGCGTGTTCTACAATGTTCCACTCCTCCAACCAACATTTAACCAAACATGAACAAAGGTGTACTACAAGTCCACAACAAGCACTCTAATGGGCCAGCTCAACTAACAAATAAAGGTTAGGCCTTAGGTCCCATAGGTCGCCAGTTCGAGTCTCCGGAGGGCCAATGAGGATTTTCCTGGTTGTTATCTTCAGGGCACCATGAAATAAGTCAAGGTGTGTCGTAAGCTGACCCAAACACCCATGGTTACCCCTCGAAAAAATGAAGAAAGCCTAAAATTTGAAACATATCATTTTACATTACTACAATCCCAATTTGAATAAAAACTACACATACAGGATTTGCTTTCAACACAATCAACTGTGCAAGAACATTTTCAAACATCCGAACTCGCGATCTGGTTCCTGCCTGTGCAACTTCTTTATTCTACTTATATACAATTATATATATATATATATATATCACATAGGCTCCATTGTTTAGTAGTCACATGCAAAAAAAGTAATGCACTTTGATCACCCAAGTCAAACTTAATACTTTTGTTAAATCCGAAATTTCTAATGCATAATTCATATAGACATCGATGCAAATCTAAAACCACTGTTGTATTTATTGTGGTATGTGTAAATGTTTGCAAGACAATTTTTTTTCCACAAAGATCCATAGCAGCTTTGAAGTTGAAATGTAACATGTGTGACATCCAAAGTCTGAGTAATATACAAATGAGACAAGTATCGAATTCGAAGCATTGATTGATCATCACAGAAACAACACTAATCATACAGTATATATTAGGGTGAACTAGTTTCTATTCTCATAGTTGTTTCCTTGCAGCCTAACCATATAAAGCATTATGTGAGTGATTTTAGACAATTTCCAATGTTGTTTGCAGCAAACTACAAATACTATAGAGGAGTTTTAGGAGCTACAAAACTATATAGATCAAAGTCAATTTTATATCTTGAAAGGTTTGAATTTTCAGAATAAAACCGGAATCTACCATTGGGAATTGAGGAGGAATAACTACATATTTGTGAGTGAAAGAAAGAGTTATATTTATTATAAATGAAATATTTGAAAGGATTCAATACAAATTCCCAAAAACGATCAAACAAATAAGTTTAACATCATCTCCTACCTCCAGACCAGCCTTTTTTCGGTGGCGATTCGTTCAACACCTCGCTGCCATTATCGTCACCAGACCATCCAGAAAAAGCATTAAGAGAAAACTTCGAACCCGTCCGTTGATGAGTCACATTATCTCTAGAAACTGAAAAACAACGAATTTGACGATCTGGCTTGTGACCACGCATCAGTAGAAAGACAGAAGGTGAGGAATACTTCCTGCAATTCACGGCGGCTAATCGGAGCTGGTAAGAGGTCGGAGACCTTGTTGTGATACAAGCACTCATGGTGTTAATTTACAGAAACACAAAGGAATCGTAGATGTTGAGATCGGTAAACACAATTATAGGGTTTTGTTAGTATTTAGGGTTTCTTGGTTTTACAGTGATGGAGGGAGAAAGACGACGATAGAGCCACAATTCTTTGCTCTCTAAAAATCCTTATCGAAAAGGGAGTGGTATAGGAGCGGTATATCCCCCCACCAACGCGGAACACTGAATTTGGTATCTGGATTCTCGGGGGTCTTACTGTAATTATTCAAACCTGAAGGTGGTTTATGTAGTTAAGTTAAAGTTTGATGGGCGTTTATGGCATTAATGATTCAATGTTTTTAGAGCATCCGAGCGGGAGGTTTATGAAGCCACGTGTATGTAAAGGAATCGTTTCTTTAATTTATTTTGCCATTGAGTAAATTATTATTATTATATTGTTATTAGGGAATTTAATTAAAATGCCTAAGTTGAAAAATCAGTACCCAATATACCCCAAATCTTGTTATTTTTGCCAAAATACCCCATATTTTCGCGTTTTTTGTCCTCGTTTTTGAAAAAAACGCGGACATATACTATTTGGGTCCGCGTATGGCTTGAAACGCGGACAAACCCCTCGTCCAACCCAAAAAACGCGAACACAAGCCGCGTTCCACACAAAAACGTGGGCATACCCATTATTGAATTGTTGATTTTATTATAAATTTACAGTTTATACCCCTATAATTATTTAGTTAGTTTACTTTATACCTTCTACTTTTTTATTTTTCATTTTATATTTTTATTATATTAACACATATAATCGTATATTAACTAAAATGCATTAAAAAAATACGTTTTAATTTTAACAAGTTATACCATTATAATCGTCTCTTCGATACCTTCGAAATGAGTCCAATATTGAATATTTTTGGATTTAATTATTTTATTATATCATATATATTAAAAATACGTTTTTATATATCATAAAATTATTTAACGTATTTTAGTTAATATACGATTATATGTGTTAATATGATGAAAGTGTAAAATAAAAAATAGAAAAATATAAAGTATAAAGTAAACTAACTAAATAATTATAGGTGTATAAAATTTTAATATATATGATGTATAATAAAATAATTAAATCCAAAAATACTCAATATTGGACTCATTTCGAAGGTATCGAAGAGACGATTATAATGATATAACTTGTTAAAATTAAAACGTATTTTTTAATGCATTTTAGTTAATATAAGATTATATGTGTTAATATAATAAAAATATAAAATGAAAAATAGAAAAGTAGAAGGTATAAAGTAAACTAACTAAATAATTATAGGGGTATAAACTGTAAATTTATAATAAAATCAACAATTCAATAATGGGTATGTCCACGTTTTTGTGTGGAACGCGGGTTGTGTCCACGTTTTTGTGTGGAACGCGGCTTGTGTCCGCGTTTTTTGGGTTGGACGAGGGGTATGTCCGCGTTTCAAGCCATACGCGGACCCAAATAGTATATGTCCGCGTTTTTTCAAAAACGAGGACAAAAAACGCGGATATATGGGGTATTTTGGCAAAAATAACAAGATTTGGGGCATATTGGGTACTGATTTTTCAACTTAGGGCATTTTAATTAAATTCCCTTATGGATCGGTTCATGATTGAGAGTGTAAGGTTTATGAAATGTGTAGGAAATAAAAAACTGATGTGACAAAGAGAGAAAACTGATGTGGCAAAGTTATGGACTTTTGATAAGGTTCATGGTTGTAGATGCTTTTACATCTACAAAACGATAATTTGGAGGTGTATTAAAATTGATTGTTTTTGATATATGAATAGATAATGTGTTATATAAAATATGTTGCAGAAGTGGGAGTTTTTGGTTGGAGATATTGAGGGGTCATGAATGAGAATGATAATACAAAATGTTGTTTGGTTTGACATAATATAACGTGCCTATTACCCTAAACCCATTGATTTTCATTCCTAACTAAATTGGGGGGAATGAAAATCTTATTCCCGCTCAGTCACCTTTCCCCATACTCCCTTCATCACTCGATGTTGAATGAAACATATATTTTTTATTTTCATGTTGGACAACACATATCTATACTATATATTAAAATTCTATTACGGTTATTGAAAAAGGTAGTTTTTGGAAAAAAAACGTTTTTGGAAAAATATTACATTTACCACCCTTATAATTAATTATTTAATTTATTTTATATCCCTTATTTTTTCATTTTTCATTTTACACCCTTATCATATTAACACACATAATTGTATATGAACAAAAATACAATGAAAAAATACGTTTCTTTTTTTACAAATTATACCATTATAATCGTCTCGTCAATACCTTCAAAACGAGCCCAATATTGAATATTTTTTAATTTAACCGTACTATTAAATATCGTGAATATCTACTAATTAAATTGTTTTATATCCATACATTTTATTTTTTTCGGCGTTAGCACATTAAAAATACATAATCGTAAAATATATTAAAAATACGTTTCATTCTTATTATAAATAAATCACGGTAATCTCTACTATATTATAAAAATTATAATACAGTTTTTTACAAACATTTGAAAGCCAAAAAAATTTTCCCAATGTTTTAATTCTTAATTCAATTAAATGTTACGTTTATCACTCTTACAATTAGTTATTTAATTTAATTTAAATCTCTTGTTTTCTTATTTTCTATTTTACATACCTATCATGTTAACAAAAATAATCATATACGAACAAGAATGGAATAAACAATACGTTTCTTCTTTTTACAAAATATATCATTATAATCGTCTCATCAATATCTTTAAAACGAGCACAATATTGAATATTTTTTTTAATTTAACCTTACTATTAAATATCATGAATATCTACGAACTAATTTGTTTTCTATCCATACGTTTTACTTTTTTCCACCGTTAGCACATTAAAAATACATAATCGTAAAATACGTTTCATTCTTATTATAAAATATATCATTATAATTTTTTTCGTCAATAATTGTAATATAATTAATTATTGAATATTTTTATGGGTTTATGATTTCATAAGTTGTGATTCTTATGTCATGGTTGATTGTTGATGACATGTCTATAAGGAAATAAAATTAATTGTTCGTTCTTTACTTACATTCCGCTGTATCGTGCGGGTATGTGCCTAGTTTGTATTAAAAAATTTATATA
This sequence comes from Arctium minus, assembly GCA_954870635.1. Classification (NCBI taxonomy): domain Eukaryota; kingdom Viridiplantae; phylum Streptophyta; class Magnoliopsida; order Asterales; family Asteraceae; genus Arctium; species Arctium minus. Next base: position 160,087,323 of record OX941081.1, read on the forward strand.
AAACAAGTTTTATTGATTATATTGCTTTAACCAAAACAGTATCAATGCAATGTTCATTCCCATTAGTGTTTTAAAATTATTTCGTTTTGTGGTTGAGGATTAAAATTTTGAAATGTATAAATTTGCTTTATTGTGTATATTTGTACATAAGGTTTTATTGAAAATTTTATCTTGTATGATTTTATTGGCGAGGGTGAAAATTTTGATAGCAATAAGTTACATAGTTTTCTCTTGAGTTTTGTACGAACGCGTTTTTGTTGTACACAATTTTGGTGCATAAGTTGATCTGCATACATGGCGTGAGTAAATGTATGGTGGGGGCTATAATGGTCCGTTTGAAATGATTTGTTGTGTGCATTTAGACTAGGAGTGTTGGCGGTCTGCTTTGGGCGGTTTAACCCCGCCAAACCACAAACCAAACCGCAATGGTGGTTTATGATTTTTTTTTCAAATCGAGCGGTTTGACAACAAGTGACCAAACTGGTCAAACAAAACCACAAAAATGATGGGCTTTAATAATAGACAATTTGGGCCTATTATGGACTTTAAACTAAAAAACCATAACATATATCTCCAAAATGACTATCAATATAACATTATTAAAAAAATTATAACGAATTATAACAAGAAACATTTATCTCAAAAATTAAAAAACATTGACCAAGTTGAAAAAAATTATACAAGTCCATCAACAATAGTTAAATTTCAGAAAAAACCATTGAGCAAGTCGATGGACGATTTGAAACTTTGGACTTCATTTTTTTACGGATTTCGGATTTTTGTTGATTTAGATAACGGACAAATGAAAATCAAAAACTTAATGTCTTGGACAAATATATTTTTAATTGGACGAAAAAAGTTGAGTTTACAAAATGAAAATTAAATATAACTAATACATGTGTATTTTGGCGGTTGGTTTGGTCTAAACCGCTCAAAAAATGTTTAAACCGCAGACCAGACCAAACCAAGTGGTTTGACTATTTTCCAGACCAGATCAGACCGACAGACTGCTCAAATCGCCAAAAGGGGGTCCTATTTGATTTGGTTTGACCAGTTTGAGCGGTCCAACGGTTTTTTTGAATACCCCTAATTTAGCCAACAAAAATGTATATCTGGTTGGGGCTGTAACGTTCGTGTGTTTATCTGAGTTATCTTTATATAAGAAACTTGTAAATAAAAATGACAAAAAATATATTTTTGTGATAAATAAAAAACATAAAAAGAAAAAAATGCTTAAAAAAGCAAATTAGCTGTTGAAAGGTGTTTCTTTTTTAATTTTGTTTTAACAAGTCCTTGGATGGGCCTTAACTACACAGAGGCCTATTTTTATTGAAATTGGACTTAAACTAGGTCTGTTTTGATCGAAATCAAGCTTGGTTCATACCTAAGCCGAACTAAAGTCTTGATTTCAGTGTACACAACCTAGGTCAAAAACTAAGACCAAATAGGGCATGAAGGTCTGGACGAGGCATTGAACCTATCATGGTATAACCAAACATGTTTTTTTATCGATCGTAGGCTAGGTTAATAATCGGTTTTGTCTCTGGGCTTATGATATATCTCAAGTCTTGATAATATTATTGGTTGAACCATTGAAGGGTGATTTACTAACATGGTTGACACCGTATTACGTTTTTGCTTATGGCATATTGGTTATCAACAATATCATTTGAGTCTAATATTTGGTTCTACTAATATATAGGATTTATGCAAAATTGCAAAACATTTTTTTTTCCTAAACAAAATTTTCACCTTCCAAAAAACAAGTTGACCAATGGAAGGAAACTTGGGTCTATCTTGGGAGGTGGAAAATGATTGTTTGACACAAGTATTTCGAATTTTCTAACAAACTTCACACTTACATCATTTAGGTGTCGTTTGTTTTTTAAAAGATCTGAAGTCTGAAGTCTTATTTTACTTTTGATTAATAAGAGGTGGTGTTGAAGTCTGAAATTTAAATCAACAAGACTGTATGTTTCTGTAACGTCCGGATGCGTCTTGAGAGAAAGAAGAGCATATGAATAATGAACTGAGGTGGCGATAAGAGGTTTTAAGAAGTTAGGTCACCACTTCTTATTTCAGACGTATTTAAAAGTTAAGAGGTTCTGAAAACTGGAGAAAAAAAAAACAAACAGTCTAAATCTTATGAGGTTTGAACGATTTAGACTTAAAAGTTTTTTTTTTTAAACAAACAACCCTTTAGTGTAAATAAAATAGATTAAGGAGAAATATACAAAAGTTCTCATGTATAATGGTCTATCCAACCCCCACAACTACTATAATTCTCAAATTTCGATTATTTTGGCAGAAAAGAATTACCATATGATTTGTAAAAAAGGTCCTCACTTCAAGTGAAATTTATTGGATTCGTTTGATTTTATTTATAAAAAACTGTAAAACCCAACTATTTTGAAAATAGTATAATTTTACTGAATAATCGTTCACAATTGTTGTCATTTTATTTATATTTAACTTGTAGATCATAAGTCACTCATTAGAAAATATGAGTTTTTTTTTTTGAACAAATAATATCATTATCATGATGATTTTAATAGAAAAAAAGTATTTAAGCCATAAAATTAGAATATTACATTTGGAAAGATGGATTAGACTCTCAAGTTAAGATAGAAGTTTTGTTTCTTCTTGGATCGTTGATAACTTCTAATTTTAGGTTTTTTATTGCAATTTTTTTCTATGGCCAAAAATAACAAATGAATAACACATCTAACAACCTTCTTGGTGGGTAAGAATACGAAAACAAATGATTGTCACTTGGGTGATTTTCACAATAATTCTTATAGCTTGGTTATATCTGTTAATTTTGTGGAGAAAATGGTGATTTGTCCGACAATCCTTCTATACTCTTTAGATTTTGATTTCATTAAAATATCATTGTTTTTGGTAGAGTAAGACCAAAATATTTGAAAAATAACCTCTCAGAATCGATGATTTTGATCAACCATATAATCTCATGTAAAAAGGAAACTAAACATGCACAAGAAATTTGATTACTAAGTTGTATGAATTATTGTAGGCCAAAGTGATCTTTTGTAATATCAAACAATGTTAGTTATTTTATAATACTGATTACTTTGTTTCGGCAAAAAGTCGAAAAAGAACACACCAATCGGGTGCCATTTATGCTTGAAGGAAAAAAAAGTTCAATAGAAATTACAAAAGTGTCCATGGATCATCCAAGTGTCTTTAACTATTTTAACAATCGAATATGACATAATATTATGTGGCTCACTTCGACGAGTTAATGCTCAAACCTTTTCTTTTAAGTAAAATTGAATTTTTAATTAAAAATGTAATCAAATGATTTTATAGAATTCTTTTGATGGACAATCTCCGAGGAGAATGTTTTATTTTGTACAATTTCGAAGTTAGCTCAAACAAAAGCTTAATTCACTAATAACAATGCCAAAGAGAGAGCCAAGAAAATATAGATACAAAATCGTGATTTATAGAGGTTCATCGAATGTATCTAATCATCTTTTTTTGATATATTTCTCGAGACACCAATTTAATGTGTTTTTAATCAATAAGCAATTTCATATTTCTCGAATGTGTTTCTAAGCAATTGTCCCTTTAATTATATGTCATGTTGTTGGATCAAACAAATGACACATCCAAAAATATACTTCGGACAAATTATGATTATAATAATTCCCCTAACACCATCCTTTTAATAAACTGGTTAATTGACATCCTAAAATAACAGGAAAAACACAAAAAAGAAACTAGGCATTGAAGTTTTTTTAACCAATTATTAGGTTGGGCATTAACCGTTACACACCCATTTTGATTGAATTGGACTTGAATAGTGCATAAATTGCGGCTAAACCGAATCAAATATGGAGCTTCAATCAACCGGGACTAGGTTAAAAAACTAGGACCAAATGGGGCATGAAGGTCTGGACCGGGAATGGAACCTGTTCTAATGTAGCTGAGCCGTTTTTATTGGTCGTTGGTTAGACCAATAATTGATTTTGGTAACAATGTCTTTTGTTTATTTTTGTTCATGATAATATTATTGGTTGAAGGTGATTTTACAAATATGTCTGATACCAAATTGCCTTTTTGCTTATACTATATTAGATTATTGGTTATCGATAATGTTACTCGAGTCTAATAAATTAAGCTTTATTGTGAGTAAACGAACGCTTGAGTTTGATGCAATTTGCCTTTGGTTCGATGATGCACCTCACGTTTCCAAATAAAGAAGCCCATTTTCTAAAGAATCATAGTGAAGATAATTTGGGTTCAACTAATTCAGAGTTTACGCAAAAACATTTCTTGTCATATAAATCGAATTTTCGGCTTCCAGAAAGCAACTTGGCCCATGTTTGGGAAGTAGAATCAAACTTGGATTTCTCTGTTAAGACATCAGGATGATAACTAGTTTGACATCTGAAAAACTATTTTAAGTTGGTTTGAAAAATTAATATGCATGTCCAAGTAATATTTTTCAAGTACCGTTCATAATAATAATTTCAATCTAAAAAAAAATGAGTATTTTCATAGTTTCTTTTGAATTCTTACCCGATAAAAGCTTTTTTTTTTTTTTTTTTTTTTTTTTTTGTGAAGGGTGTCCTAGGCTATGCCTAGACTAATTAATCCATTGACAAATTATGACAGTAAGACATCAGCCCTGATTAAACCTCAGTGGCCACAATTGTTGTGTACGCCTGGATTCGAAATCTGGACAGATGAGATATTCCACCACATCCCCCATGACCTTAACCAGTACGCCACAACCCTTGTGCTTAAAAGCTTTCTGTAAACTATTTTTACCCAAGCCGTCTTGATTTCCTAACACATAATTTTGACCCCCAAAAACTATCAAATTAACGTTGATAGTTACTCATGTGCTAGAACAAATATATTGTGATAGATTGTATTTGTTGTCAAGGAATGGTTGGGTTGTATTAGGTTATATGTTAAAAATGTTGGGTTTAAACTGATTGGAACTTTCTAGACCCGAGTATAAGGAACCACTTGGGCTATGGTGCACTCGTAAGGTTCAGGAGGATGTAGTGGAAATCTCATCTTTCCCGAGTTCGAATCCAGGTACTGCCAAAGCCCTTGTGGCCATGGAGGTTCAGTTGCGATGACATATTAGTCCATAAACATAAGCTGACTCAAAAACCCACGATTACCCAAAAATAATTCCCTCAAGTTGACCAATACATATATAGTTATGCATGGATTTCTCCCTTAAATAAGGGGATAGTTTGAAGGTAAGGTCCAATCATCATCAACATCATCATAAGCAGCAGCAATGCCAAAATTAGAAGTAGAAAGAACCCTTTAAAACTTTGAGAAAGTGATTCAAAAGTCAAAATATTAAACAAATTGGTATTTGGGCAGCAGCAGCAATCTCATTCTTAACTTATATCCCAACTCCATTTACATGTTTCATTTGCTTAACAAATTATGGCTCATACTTCTGTCGAATGTGTTTTCTCGATCACATTTGGTGTCGATCCTTCCCATAACTCATTTAGCTCCTTTCTTGTCCACGAGATCACAACTATCGGTCCAAGTGTCGATGGCACCTACATCAACAAAACACATTCACCAAACGATCAAAACGCAACCCACTCGAACGGCAGTCTAACTTGAACAAAGCAACTTAAATGGACCATCTCAACAAGGACTAGCCAAAGAAACTTTTTTACCAAATTGAAGCTACATACTTCTTCAGTCGGTGAAATAACTTAGATATATAATTAAGAATCAAACATTTTAGTTGAGCTATGTTTAGACATGAGATGCAGCAGTAGCGTTTTGGTATGTGGAAAGGTATGGTGAGAGTGAGTTAGGCAGGTGAAAGAATTGTGAAAGATTTTAATTTGACATGGGTAGTTTAGTAATTTACATATCTTGTTCAGTCTCCTTGCTTTTTGTTCCACCTATTTTGGTGTTGGAACAAAAAATCCCACTCACTTTGTCCTGTCCCAGTCTAACTGTTGCACTAAACGAGGGACAACAAGTTTTTTGATCTGTCTTGTCCTGTCTCATCCCATCTTGTCTCGAGTACCAAACACACAATGCTTTGTGAAACAGAGAGGTGTAGTGTGGGTATGTGTTGGTCAACTTAGTTAATATGCATTTACAAGAAGTATGGATATAAGCCTTTACACTCCGGATTGCAATTCACATTCCCAAAACACGGAGAAGACACCATTTTATGGGTTGTTAAATCATGCAAATCTATCTACCCAAACGATTTCAACGACGTCAACAGAAACATACCAGATATAGAAGAGCCGGTTGTGGAGAATGAGTAAGGATTCCAGCTGCTAAAGCAGCTACCAATCCAATAGCATATCCGGAAACAGCATACCATATGTATTTATGCCCCTTATGAGGAGATATATCCAATGGGCTTGCAACCTCTTTGTCCTTTCTGTGGTCAAAACAGAGAACTAACGCCAGGAGCATAGAAGGAATAGCCTGGAAAGGAAAAGCAGACAAGTTAACAATATAATACCGAAGCATCATTGAAGTAGAAAACGATATGAAATGCAAAAATAACATAAAACTGATGTTCCCCTCCTTCCCTCTTAATGCAGTTTTCCCACACTCAGAAGGAGATGTAATAGAAATGCCACCTTCCCGGAAGGTATCATCATTGATTAAACTTTCAGCAATTTGGACTCATAATCGAACATCAATTTTAACATAGTCAAGTGATCTCTCACATTCCACCTCTGGGACCAATTAAATAGGAATTTTATTCACTGTGTTAAAGGGGAGATATGAAGAAATGATTGGATGGGTATCATGACCAGAAAGGAGACAATGTGTGAAACTTGAGACATGCCTGCTACTGACGTAACCGTTTCACTGAAAACAAAGGATCAATAAGAAGCTATTGGCTCAATCATACCACCTCTGTGTATGAAAGCATGAGCTTGGGGGTTCAATTCTTATAGGGGATGTGTGTGTATAGAGGAGCAACAAGAGTCACAAGAGGAAAACTATGGAGAATTAATGAGAAGCATAAACGCAAAACATAAGTCATCACTTGACCACTTTCAAACACGCATATCAAGTCCATCAGCTTTGCATGCAAACACAAGCATGAATATATACATATACTTACATAGAGATACACAAAAAAAAAAAACTTATATGCAACTTCAAACTGAAAATATCATCAAATGACCTCTTTTCTTCATAAGCATGATTAATTAAACCTTATAGCTATACTATATTAATCTAATATTAGAATAATGAAATAGAAGTAATACAATGGCACCAATATTAAGATAGTCTTTTGGATAATAAGATAAGTCTTTTGGGTAATGGCACCATAGATGCTATACAAGTAATATATAACATCTAAGATCTATCATCCCAATATACCATCCATCAGCTTGAACAATAAGTCTATCATTCCATATAATTAACAGCATTTAAGACAACAATATTTACCATATCACCAAGACCAAGCATCATGAAGTCGCTAGCAGTATTTCCAGGAACAACTCCACCTAATAAGTTCCTTGGGAACACAATCTTGACAGGCAACTCAAGCTTTTTTGTAATCAATTGCAATCCAGGAAGACTCAAAGAGTTGGCCACTGTATGAACAGGGTTAGAAGCTTGTTGTGTTGCTACTGCGACCATGACATTTGCACCAAAAAACCACTCTGAATAGAATACCCAGAAAATGTCGTATACAAATAAGCAGACAAGGAGCATTGCACACACTTTAATGTTGGGCAGACGAACATGGCTCACAAATGCAATACAAAGTGAAATGCCCAACAAATTGTTCAGTATCCAATGCCCCGAAACAAGCCATGCTACAACTGTACTGAAGCATAGGAACAGTAGAAGCGCCTGTATTCGAGTAAAAGACTTGGAGCAACAACGAGACACAAATGGGTCGGACAGACCAAATTGTGACTTGACATTGGCAATATAAGGCGAGAAGCAAAAATACAGAGATGATACAGAGGCAATTGCAGTGAAAGCAGTTAGTAGTTGTGAGACGGAAGAGAACAAGTAGAACATCATAAGCAGACTGCAAGAGCTCATAACTGGTATCATGAGTGCTTGAGACCTGTCCAACGTAATTGATGCTTCAGACAGATCACGATTTTTTTCCATTTCTTTCCCATAATTCAAAGCTCGGAAAGCAGAACCGAAAGTCACAGCTATGGCAGTCAAAATAAGAGTAACTGGAGCCGGCTCCATAAGAAACACAAGCTTCCATAAAGGCTCCATGTTTAAGTTACTGAACCACAACTATCAAAAATTGAAAGTCAACTGGGTCACCCGTGCATGTACACGGACACAGGATTCGATTCAGAAGTTGAAGAAGCAAAACTGATTAGCTGCTAGAAGGTAAGACTAATTCACCTATGTGCCCTGAAATTAAGAGAAAAATAACTGCAATTTATTAGGCAACTGACAGTTTAAAGACTACCATTGATTAGATACTGGTTAACAAACAAGATAACAAGACATGCACACACATTTCCCCATGTCTTCATCATAAATTCAGAATACTTATTGCTAGAACTATCTTTATGCATATAATTCTCACGCCCTGATATACCTAATGCTGACAAAACCATTCTCTTGCAATCACACATCTCAAAGTTCTAGCAATCTGTATCACAATCATCCTTAAATCTTACAAGTTACAATCAAACACCACATTAACTACGTGAAACTTTATGTTCCGCAAAGTGTGAATAGATATAACGCCAAATTTTCTTCTGTGCATTCAATATGAAGCTGTAGAGACTACCCACATCCCTTCCATTACTAATTACCTTTATAACAACAAAATTACAGAAATATGTAGGGTTTAACACAGTTAACATCATCCATTACTAATTAGTCGTAACTATAAGTGTGTTAAAATGTGTAGAGTTTATCAGACTCGTGAAAGGAACAAAAGTGATCACATGTTCAATCATGTAGTACAGCTTGCTGAATATGTAAATACATCTTGACTCGCCTATATACCGCAAAAAGATTTAAGTTTTCTACTAAAATCATAATCAATAAGTAATCAAAAGTCAATGCAAATCGGATCCCATCTAAAGTTAACACCTAGGGCTCACAATTGGATGACTGTAGTAATTTACACCTATCTTCCAAGACAATATGATAACACTAACCAAATTACATCCAAAGGTACGATCAATGGCTACCAATAATGAATTATCATGATAAACTCTACCAATATAAAGTGAAACAAAACAGATATTGCAGAAAACTACGACGATCTTGTAATTTTGCAAACCGGCGATTGGGGAATTAGGCATTTGTGTGAATCTGAACGAATTGCTTGAAAATGTGAAAAAGGAGACTTACGTTAAACAGGAAGAACTTGAAATCTACTCTTTGTCTTCGTTCTTTTACGGAGATGCCTGCACGAATTGTGAGAGCAAATGGAGAGAACTGTGCAGCGAAAGCAATATCGTCAAATTTTGTCCCCGTCTTCAAGGTTTTTTGTTTTGCTCTTTTTCTCTGTTATTCATCTTTCTCTTAATTGCATCTAGGACCCTTAAGTTTGGTGTTCAGTGTAAATAGGACCCTTACATCCCGTTTAGTTTGCAGGATTGGATTGGATTGAATTTGAAATTGAATTTCATTCCAATCTCATATTTGGATTGAAAATTTTCTTGGATGAAATTTTAGGATTTTGGTGAAATACCACAAACGTAGGATTTTGAAATCCCACGGAAATGATTGGTATTTTATGGGATTTCGTAAGATTTATATGTAATACTGTTTTAAAATATGTTAAAAATATTTGTTTTGTAATAATTAATTAATAAAAAGATAATTTAATTAGTTTTATAATTATTTATAATTGTTTTTATAAATTATTTATAAAGAATGGAATTGGATTCCATTATAAATCCTACAAATCAAATACATCAAATATTTCAAATCATTCCACAAAATTCAAATCCCTTGAAACCATTCCATTAAGCCAAACACCCTTTAGGTTTCATTTGGTACCTTTTTTTTCCTTTATGTTTTTCTTCTAACACGAGCAATAAAAGTATTTCTATGAAGGAAAATAGAAAACTTTGAAACATTATGTTGGTGTAAGTGTAAAGAAATCATTTTATGTTAGTTTGTCACACTTGATAATCTGATGTAGCGTGGATTCAAAAGTTGACGAACTATGTCACAAATTGATGGTAAAAAGGAAAACGAGCTCGAAAGAAGCCCGAAGTCCTGCATGGAAAATTGGAAAAAAGAATCCCGAAGTCCTGCTCGAAAGAAGCCCGAAGCCCGAACTATGTCACAAATTGATGGTTCACGCTACTTCTTCCACAACCTAGGTTTCATAGTAGGTCGCACACGCATCCTAACGAGTTATGCGCAAATTGCTTTCATTTGTTTCTTTTGTTTCCTAATTAATTTAGGAATATTATTTGTTTCCCTTTAATTATTGTTATCTTTTCCTAGTTGGTTTAAGATTAATATTAGGTCTGAATTTCAAATCTTTATTTAGGTTAAGAATTGGTATATTTTTCTTATTAGCTTACCATTTGCTTTTAGTATATAAATATGGTTTATTGTTCTCTCTTTCAATTCAAATTATTGATCAATGAATTAAATATTTTAGAGTTTTATCTCTACTTTTAAAAAAATCTATTTTTTCTGAGTTCTACGTCAGTAAACTCATTATTCTTTTGAGTTTAGACAGTTGTCGATCATTTCACGTTCCCTACTACGTCACAATCATGTTTTTCAATGTTTCGTAAACAAAACATGACATTATTGGTATTTCTAACAATTTTATTGTATTAGTACAATTCAACTCTAATTTTCACATATGTATAGGGTAGTTACATATTGTTATTTGCATTCTAGAAGGTAAGAAAACAAATGTCTTATAAAAAATGACTACTCCATTTGCTAAATGAATGTAATCAACATTCTTTTTATAGATGTCTAAATATAAATATCAGTTTCACTCTAAATAAAATGTACTTCATACAATTCCTATTTGAAAGAAGATACTTTTAAAATCAATGTTTAAATGTCTACGATATTGCGAATTGTGTACAGAGTGTGCTTTTAATACACGTGAGTTTCCACTGTGGCTTCCAAATCATAAATCATGTACCATGAGACGTCCTTCGGCGATTTTCAAAGTTGCATACAATGTAGGTTATAACTTAATGGTTGTACCAGTAACCACATGTCTTATTTGTATAAAACTTTTATCATAGACCTTTAAATGTTGAATTTAAAAGTATGTTTCTGAAAATGACAATTGAACGAAAACATGTTCTATATAAACACCATTTGCCAAAATATAGGTATACGTTTTCTTTTCTTAAAAGAAATTTATTGTTATCATCATAAATAAGTCAATAACATTAATAGACATGTGTAACGTTAATGTATTATGAAATAATATAGTATTTTAAATATTCGACAAATACTTAAATAACTAGATTAATTTTTTTTGAAAGGCATAATAAAGTTTTTATTACCAACCAATAGGTGATCAACCCACCTAGCAATGAACAACGACCAAGTTTTGGAAAACAACCAATTGAGCACAAACAGAAGCCATGAGCAACAAGAAAACAGAAAATTAGAACCACCAGGTTTGCGAGGAGCAAACTATGGCAAGACCTCGATCACGACTCTCGATCCATCAGCTTCGAACCAGCCCCAACTGCGTCGCGCCTTAGAATGCACAACCCCCTCGAACTCCTTCTGCCAGTACAAGACTGCAGACTCGAAACTGTAGTGTGGCGGTGTTGCGGCCGCTGAACCGAGCGAGACGTGACATCCACCTACCTATGTTCGCAGCTACTATGATCTAGGATCCACGAGCCAAGTAGCCAAATCAGAAACAAGATCTTGATTGCGCCATTTAATCCACTCAAAGGTTCTTAGTTGCGTCACGAAGAATTGATCCGAAATGTTTCCTTGCTCCTTCTCAAATATCACCTTATTTCCGATGTGACCAAATGAAATAGATGAAGCATCCCACAACCGCTGTCCACCGCTTCAAGGCGATGGTGTTCAAGCCCAAATGATTACCAGTCTCCAACACTTCCGTGACCGAATTAACCGACGAGAAATTTGTGTTCCACCATCGTCCCATTTGGAGCCAAAAACATCTTACCTCTTCGCAATTAACCAAGGCGTGATCGATCGTCTCTATTGTTTTTCCACACCTTGGACATAGTATAGCCTCCAATTCTATCCCCAATTTATCCAAAACTTCCCTAGTTGGTATCCTCCCTAGTCTTACTCTCCATAGAAACACACTTATTTTTTTTTTGGAATAAACGAAACCCATTTTGTCTCCATCACAACCCTCAATCCACTTGCTCTTTTATCTTCCAATATCTCCCTCATTTTTTTCACCGTAAACCCCTCTTGTATGTCCCACGACCAAGCTATCCTATCCTTAGTATCCCTTCTAGGAGTATTTGATTGTAGCTCCCTCAATAACGCTTCTAACTCACCAACTTCCCTCCCCCTCGAATAATGCCTCTAATCCTAATTCCACCTCCAATCTTCCCCAAACCACTCCCCTCTACCCTTTACCGATATGTATTGTCTAGTTTCCAATTGGTAGAGTCTTGGAAACTTCTCTTTTAAAGGTCTACTTGACGCCCACTTCTCCCCCCAAAAACTAGTATCCGCACCATCCCCTATTTTCTTAACTAATGAACCCTCGAAATTAAGCCGACCTTCTCAAGCTCTCTTCCCACCTTTACTATGTCTCTCCACACTCCCTTTCCACCCATACCATTATGGTTGTCCGCCCCAAGCCCCCCCAACCCCCCATAAAGACTTTGGATTACTCTTACTCATAACGACTCTCTCCGAAAGAAACATCCACCACCACTTACATAAGAGTGCCCAATTCATTTCCTTTAACCCCCCGACATTTAGGCCCCCCTTTTTGAATCCCCCCAAGACCGACTCCCACTTAACCCACACAATTACTCTCTTTTTTCTAGATAATTCCTCACTACTGCCCCCCCCCCCCAAAAAAAAAGAAATTCCCTCTCAACTGCTCAAGAAAGTTTATCACTCCAAGTGGTGCTTGAAATAAGGAAAGAAAATATAACGATGTGCTACCTAGAACCGATTTAACCAACGTTAGTCTTCCGCCAAATGACATCGTCTTTGATTTCCACGAAGCAAGCTTCTTTCCGCATAGATGCCCCAACCGGGAGACCGAGATAATTAAATGGGAGCATGGCATATCCACACCCCAAAGAACTAGCCCATGATTCAACTTCATCTTCCGGTACTCCCACTCCGAATATTTTGCTTTTTCTCATATTTATTTGAAGTACCGAAACAAGATGGAAGCATTTAAGAATTTTCAAAAGGTTCTTGATGTTATCTAAATCCCATTCGCCGAAGAAGATCGCGTCATCGGCATATTGAAGATGTAATATTTGTATTTCTTCTCGTCCCACCAAAATGCCTTTGAATATGCCTTTTCCTACAACCTCTACCGTCATCAAATGTAAACTTTCGGCCACCAAAAGGAATAGAAAAGGCGCTAGTGGATCACCTTGTCTAAGATCTCTTCCCATAATGAATTCCCTAGTCGGTGACCCATTAACAAGTACGGAAACGCTAGAAGTAGAAAGGCACATCTTTATCCATCCTCTCCATTTTACCGAAAATCCCATCGCTTCCATAACCTCTATAAGAAAAACCCAATCTACCGAATCATAGGCTTTCTCGAAATCGACCTTGAAAATAAGTCCCCTCTTTTTCGATTTTTTCAAGAACTCTACCGTCTCGTTTGTAATTAATACTCCATTGAGGATGTATCTCCCTTTCATGAACGCTCTGTTGATCCCAGTACAGTGCAATCAGATAATAATCAATGTAGAACAATAGAATAGCCACAACCTCTAGTCATAGGATTAATATGAAATCAAAGGGTTACAGGTTTACAGAAAGAATTTATGATCAGAGAAAAGTAAACCTATTGACTAGAGATTTGGAAATTATGAGACTAAGCTGATAATCTGACTAATGAAAACATCTAACCAGAATAATGAACTAGAAAAGCCTTTATATACTTAGGCTTACAAGCTAATGGGCTTTATGGGCTTGGGCCCATCTAATAACTAAAACTATTAATTAATTACATTTCGAACCCTTATAAATACTTTATTCCACTTTCAACACATAGGACTTTCAGTCCTAACAATCTCCCCCTAAATGTAATGGAAGACGAGAGGTTGGAGATGACTCGGTGTCACGACAAATGGGAGAACGACGACTACATTTGTCGTGGCCACATCTTAAACGGTATATGTGACTCCTTCTTTGACATTTATAAAAATGTCGAGTCTCCCAAAGAGCTATAGGACTATCTTGAGTCCAAATACATGGCGGAGGATACTTCTAGTAAGAAGTTCCTCGTTAGTAATTTTAATAATTACAAGATGGTGGACTCAAGGCCTGTGATGGAGCAATACAATGAGCTCCTACGCATTCTAGGCCAATATGCTCAACATAATATGAAAGATGGACGAATCCATCTCCGTATCGAGCACAATTGAAAAATTGCCCCTCTCTTGGAAAGATTTCAAGCACACATTGAAACATAAGAAGGAAGAGTTGTCCCTTGTACAACTCGGTAGTCACTTGTGCATAGAGGAATCTTTTCGGGCACAAGAGGTTGAGAAACCTAAGCAAAAGAGGTTTTTGTCCCTTCTGTGAACATGGTGGAAGAGGGAAAATCCAATATTTTCAAGGGAAAACGCAAGTTCAATGAAGCCAAGAAATGGCCCAACAGGAAGGTTAAATTAACCTGTTGGACCAGTGGTATGATCGACCATCTCAAGCGTGATTTTCGGGTTGTCAAGAACAAGAATGGGTCAAGCACAAGTGGTGGTGGGTAAGGATCTAAGCATCAAAACTCACAGCAAGGACAGTTTCTTGACTTTGGTTTTAATTCAAATTTGAATTATGTACCACCAATATACGAATCATTTTATGTACAGGATGATGATATGGCTTGGTGGATCGACTCTGGTGCCACGAGCCATGTGTGCAAGGATCGACGTTGGTTTGCCTCTTTAGAACCAGTTGAAGACGGATCCGTGCTACACATGGGGAACGAGTCGAGTGCTCCCATTTTTGGACGCGACTTAGTTAGGCTAGCGTTTAGTTCTTGCAAAATAATTGAACTTTTAGACTTTTTGTTTGAACCATAAATTCTAAAGAATTTGGTTTCCGATAGTGTCTTGAATAAGTTAGGATATAGGCAAGTATTTAAGTCCGACAAGTTTGTCTTGTCAAAAGGTGGCTCTTTTGTAGGATTCAACTATTTGATGAATTGAAGGTTTATGTTGAATTTAAATAAAAAGAGTTTTGTTTCAAATTCTATTTATGTTGCAAATGAAAATTTTGTTGATTCTAGTTTATGGCATGCAAGGCTTGGTCATGTGAATTTTATAATAATGGTTGAAATGTCAAAAGACGGTCTTATTCCGGCCTTTGACATTAAAATCGAAAAATATAAAACTTGCATGTTAACAAAGATCACTAGGCAACCTTTTCCTGACGTGAAAAGGGACTCGTCGGTGCTTGAGTTAATTCTTAGTGATATTTGTGATTTTCATTCAACTCTGTCTTTGGGTAATAAAAAGTATGTTGTTACTTTTATTGACGACGCTTCACGGTTTTGCTATGTATTTTTGTTACACACAAAAGATGAAGCGTTGGACAAATTTAAAATTTATAAAACGGAGGTTGAATTGCAAATGAATTGTTTTATAATATGTTTATGCACCGATCGTGGTGGGGAGTATTACGACCCCATGTTTTTCCAATCCATAGAAATCATTATGAGACTACGTCGCCTTATACACCACAACAAAATGGTGTGTCGGAACAGAAAAATAGAGTTCTCAAAGAAATGGTGAACTCTATGTTATCCTACTCAGGATTGAGTGATGGATTTGGGGGTGAAGCCATGTTAACGGCTTGTTACTTATTGAATAGAGTTCCCAATAAAAGGAACAAGATTACCCCATATGAAATTTGGTTCAAGAAAAGGCCTACCTTGAGCTATATTCGAGTTTGGGATTTTCTGGCGGTTGTTCGACTACCCGAACCCGAAAGGAAAACCTTTGGTGAGAAAGGTATAGACTTCATCTTTGTTGGATATCCCGAGCATTCCAAAGCTTATAGGTTCTATGTTATTGAACCTAATGATTCTATAGTGATTCATACCATTATCGAATCGAGAGATGCATTATTTGATGAGACTAGATTCTCTTCAATACCTAGACCGAATGACATAGTTTCAAGTACTTGTGGAACTAGTGAGGTTGAAGAACAAGCAATTGTTCCAACCAAATCTCCGATGCTTCAAAGGAGTAAAAGAGGAAGGATTGAAAAATCCTTTGGTCCTGATTTCCAATTATACTTGGTATAGGGATCAAGAGATGAGACTGGGTCATAATTCTCTTACTGTTATAGTATTGAGGAGGATCTAAAATCATTTAATGAGGCTATGAAGTCTCAAGATGTTTCTTTCTAGAAAGAAACAATAAACGATGAGATGAACTCCATCGTGGGGAATAATACTTGGGTATTATCGGACTTTCCATCGTGTTGTAAACCTTTAGGATGCAAGTGGATCTTCTAAAGGAAGATGAAAGCTGATGTATCAATCGACAAGTTCAAAGCTTGATTAGTAATCCAAGGGTTTAGGCAATGGGAAGACATCGATTATTTCGATACCTATGCCTTGGTTCCAAGGATCTCCACGATTAGATTGTTGATAGCCTTAGGAGCTATTCACAATTTATTGATTCACCAAATGGACGTCAAAACGACATTCTTGAATGATGACTTGGAGGAGGAAGTTTACATGAAACAACGGGAAGGTTTTGTTATGCCCGAGATAAAGCATAAGGTTTGTAAACTTGTAAAATCATTGTATGGGCTGAAACAAGCACCCAAACAATGGCATCAAAAATTTGATGAGGTTGTCTTGTCCAACAACTTTATGTTAAACCAAGCGGACAAGATATTAGAGGGATACTCGGATGCAAGTTGGATTACCAACTTAGAAGATCACACTGCTACGAGTGTTTGGGTGTACTTTCTTGGGGGAGGTTCCATCTCATGGGCTTCCAAGAAGCAAACTTGCATCACGAGTTCGACTATGGAGTTGGAATTTGTGGCATTAGCCGTTGCGGGTATAGAGGCGGAGTGGCTAAGGAACTTAGTTCATGAAATTCCGTTATGGTTGAAACCAATATCACCCATGTCTATCTATTGTGATAGTGCGTCTACTTTAGCTAAAGCCTATAGTCAAATATATAATGGCAATTCTAGACGCTTAGGTGTTAGACATAGCATGATTCGTAAGCTAATCACGAATGGGTGATTTCGGTTGAATTTGTTCGGTCACAACAAAATCTAGCGGACCACTTGACGAAGGGGTTTGCAAGGGACTTGGCCGGTTCACAAGTCGGTGATAGGGATGGGATTAAAGTCCATCTAAATCTCTAACGGTTAGATACCCAATTACCTTCTAATACAACGTTAGAAGTTGAATTCAATGGGAAAGCTCACTCTAAGGGATTGGAGCACAAGATAATCATCCCAAGGTATGTGCTCGTTATTGCAAGTGAAGGTGGTAATAGTTCTTTTGGAAAAGTGCATGTGTTGGAAAACATAGACTTTTCCTTCAGTCTAGTTTTCTCTTAGATTCGTACTTTAATCATGAGAGTTAGGAAAACATGATGGTATATAAACAGTTGCCTCACTAAAACCTTACACCAAGAAACAAAACTCAGTGGGAAAAATAAAACCTTGGTTGAAGGAAAGAGCACAACATACCAATATCACAAATATAGTAGACTCCCCCTTTTGTCTGCTACTCCCCCTGATTCGTGCATTAATCAATGGAGTTTGAAAACATTTGCATTTACTTTCTACATGTTTCCCAATATATGGTTTTAGGTAATGACTTGGTAAAACATGTCACATTCTTTTGACACCTTACTTGATTCACTTGAATCTAAAGGAGAGTCTTTTATTGCTGATTGTATAGAAACTTAAGCAGAATATGCTTCGTGTTATTATCCTTGATGTATCTTATGTTCATTTCTTCGATACATGATGCATCATTTCCATATATGCAAGTAGGATACTGGTTGAACCCAAAATTACTAGCTCCTCTAATATATGTAATGATAGTCCTTAATTATATACATTCTTTAATTATCTCATGGAGAGTAATACTATTGGATTAGTTCAAGGAGGTAGTTACAAGGGTTTGCTTAGCTTACTTTCAAGCAATCGGTGTGTTCCTTGTGGTAATTCATCATCCAATTTGGGAACAACCTTTGTATGGGTCAGACAGATACATAATATCAACAAAGACATACCAATACATTGTTTGGTGTTTCTATAAGAGCTAATACTTTTGCTGCTTACATTATAATTAGGTATTGAAGTTCCATTATCAATCCCATTTTTCTTTCTATAGGGAAAGTATCAGTCCATCTCAATGGATCCAAAAGATTAATTTGATATCATTCCAATGACTTTGCGTTGGCGCTGAGCTAAATCTAGCTAACAAGTTCACTGAGAAATACAATATATGGTCAAGTGTATTATGTTAAGTACGATAATGTGCATATTGTACTTAGATAGGGAATTCTAACTCCCAGCATTTTTCGTCATCATCCTTTAGACGAAATGGATCTTTCCTTATATCTGACACTTCGACCGATCATGGGAGTGCTAACCGGATGCGCTTTGTCCATATTAAATTGTCTGATTATTTTCTGTACATATGCGATCGGTGAATTAATATTTCACAAACTCGGTGTCCTAGCTCAAATATCTAGACAAAACCAAGTTTTCCCAAGATCTTTCCTCTCAAAATCAAATTTCAAGTAGCTTGTGGTTCCTCTCATTTCATCAAGAGTGCCTATTATGTTCATAACATTGACATATAGAGTTACTTTGAAAATCTGGAACTTGTTTTCCATAATAAATACGCAAGAGAACAATTCATCGTTCTTATATATCCTTTCCCAATCAAGTATTCCATTAGGCGGGTATACCACATCCGCTTAGATTGCTTTAATATATAAAGTGGGCGTTTCAATTTTATTGCAAACGCATTTCATGGTTTAGAGTTACTTGATTTTGGTAATATAATATCATCAAGCACTTTTATATATCTCTAAATCTAGAAATATGTAGTAACCACATCCATGAGCTGCATTTCCAGTCCTTCGGAAACTACTAGGCTAATTAATTAGCAGAATGTTATAATGTTCATCACGGGAGAGTATGTCATCTCGTGGTCAATCCAGGGCATTGTGAGAAACCTTGCGCCAAAGGAGAGTCTCATACATTATGACTTAATTATTCTCATTACGCTTTAGGACAAATGATTTATCTATGTCTTACAGGCTTTACACTTGGTGGGTTAGCACTACCAAACCAAATACCTGTTCATTTGTCAAATAATATGATTCTCCTGGATTGCTTATTTAGGCCAATTTGCTCTTTGTTGATATTTTTCAACTGAGCATGGTTCGATGTCAATGTGCTATATCACCTCATAAGCAACAATATATGTGAAATATATCATCAATGATTATATATGATCTGTCCATCGACTCATATGTACTCTCATAGTTCATTTGAGATTAATATTCATCTCTAGAATCAATATTAACTTCGGAGCGTCCTCCAGTGATGATTCATAGACATAGTTTAATCAGAGACAATCTCATGAGAGGTTTATGTATTGATGACAAATAGTTGTGCCTTACTCTTCTCTTCCTTTAGATGAGTATCTATCGAACCAAGTAACTTCCCCCATTTTTGTTTGGGAGCTACGACCTCAACCACACCTCCACCATGTGTGATTGCAACGCACTTTCCAGTGGCGTTGTGCCCCTGTTGGGGACTTTTTAACCTTACGAGTATATTTGCAGCTCGTATATGTGATCTTGTCACTTTTGGAATATTAAACGTATCAGGTATCGAGTCTGATTCGTTTGACTTCAACATTACGTTGTGAAGTTTTGGGGATCGAAATGAGATAGAGTGGGAATATTCAATGACACTTCCTGTCGTTCCCATGGAAAATCCTTTTTCCTATCTCCCCCTATCGACGGGAAGGCTGTCTCATGAAAGTGACAACCCGCAAATCTAGCGGTAAAGAGATCACTAATCAAATATTCTAATTAGCGGATAATTGTTGGGGGTTCATATCCAACATTTACCAAATCGTCTTTAAAGACCCATTTCGATGCGCTGTGGGGGCGCAATTGGAACATATAATCAAACATTCGTAAATGTAAAGCATCAGGCTTATATCCAGTTACCAACTGGTACGCAAGAGGCTGGTTAGCAAGCAGTTGGTCTAAAAACGACAAAAAGAAACTGCATATAATAATTGCATAACCCCAGGTAGATGTGGGTAAATTGATGTGCATTACTAATAAACTAGATGTCATCATATTCTTTTGATAACAACTTCTATGAGACCATTTTATATATACACATGGGGT
This sequence comes from Arctium minus, assembly GCA_954870635.1. Lineage (NCBI taxonomy): Eukaryota > Viridiplantae > Streptophyta > Magnoliopsida > Asterales > Asteraceae > Arctium > Arctium minus. The sequence continues at coordinate 160,107,875 of OX941081.1, forward strand.
ATAGGAAACTCTACATTGATCCTAATACATATGCAATTAACATCAAATCCTTATGATGTAAATTCTCCAGCATTCCAAGTCATGTAGACTTGATGAAATAATAAGGGTGGTGAGCCCTTAAATGTATAACTAGTGCTAGGAGTGCAGTTTTTGATGTGGACTATAATACAACATGCGTTCATCATGTAAAAACTAGAACCATAAAGTACTTTAATGATCCGCATTCTGGATGTTTATGTCCATAAATATCACCTTGTATTCGTTGTAACAATGGAATATTTTTGTATAATGTCCTTAGCTTTAGGATGATCTCATTCCTGTATTGGCTAAGGATTAGGGTATATACAAAAGTTTTATGTATTCGAGAGGGCATATTATGATAACAATGTTGTTTCTTATGCTTCAGAAGTCAACAGTTGCAATTTGCCTCATTTTGCCTTTCACTCGAAAGAGAATGTGTCTATGTGTATTTTGTAATACACGGATCACTATGTCATAACCACGGTGTCCCACATGGTCATGTCGAAACATATATGTGTTATTGCCCCCAAAAGTTCTTTATTGGTGATAAAATATGTTTCGATGACCCAATAATCTACTAGTTTGACACATTAGTTTCCATGATATATGTTTCCTTTCATATTCATTGGAATTTATGTATATATGCTCATTTTCATTTCCATTTGATACGAATATCTATACAAGGTTCCTATTAAACTTGTTCCACCAAGAAAGTGACAGTCCATCGTCTAAGTAATTTGGTTGGATGAATTATAAAACAAATATTAGTCTATCTTTTTTTTAGATTGTGTGAGAGGTCAAAGAAATCAATTATCCTCTATACATTCCTACACAGAATGGAGAATATTGATTATTTTTTGTATTTGTTGAGATGTATTTCTTTACATCTATAATGGTTACATATTCGATTTTACTTTAGCAAAGAAATTAATTTTAGAAATTAATTTGATACTTAAAATTAATTTCAAAGAAACATATGCATAATAAATATTAAAGATTAAATTAATATGTTATATTTGATTTTCAACTGATCCCCCCCCCCCCTTTTTTATGGAAGCATTTTTTAGTGCATTTCTTATTTGATTGTCCATTATCACTTGGGTAGTAGTTGTATCCTACTCCAGGTGTTGAAAAATCCTTCCTGACTCTTACCAAGACCTTGATCCTTTCTAGGGTCTCGTCCACATGGTGCAGAAATGTCACATGTGTGAAATTGTTTTTAACTCACAATCATTTGGAGTTGTTTCCACCTCTAACACTTTCATTATCGATATCGGGAATTTTCTTTATCTCGACATATGTGGTGTTATTCGAAAGAACCTTGTTATGTCTCTCAACCACTTGCATTAGATTGATGAGTTTGTCTAAAGGTTGCATTCCAACTTATATTTATATTTACTTATATATGAAAAGTGGAAATAATGTTAAAAATCATGTCATCTTCTGTGAGTTCCTTGCCACAGAGATTGAGACGCGTTTTGGATATAACATTTCTTTGTTGACATCAGTTACCTTTTTGTAATTGAGTAAGTGGGTTTCATTCCACTGTACGATTAGTTCGGGAAGTACATATTCATGAGTACTCCCGATTATCCCTTTCGAGACATCCCACATTTCTTTGGGGGTTTCTAGTAAAGGTATTCGTATGGAATTTAGAATTTATATATCGTCTCAAAATATGAAAGTATTTGTTTGTACCTTTTCAAGAGGTTGGTTTTAGAGTCAATAGGGAGTTGATGGACTTTAGGTATTTTCTTGTACCTTTTCAGAATGAGGTTTATATACTCATTTATGATACTCAGATTCTTTTGAGTTTACGACGTTGATTTTAGGATAAGTTGTTTCAACTATTTACATATATAAAGGATAATATATGATTTTCTTTTTGATAAGAAAATGGATTATGGTTATGAAATTTCATTATCATAACAATATTGGATTTTGTATGCTTTAATTTTATTGATAATACTTCATCAATATTTCAATTTTTGCGAAAAAGAAATCACTCAATCTATTGGATTTTCAGGTAGTAGTGGAATCACATGGATTTCTTAAATCCCTACAAACCTTAGGGCTATTTACACCCGTTTGACAAAATCCTTTCGATGTATTGCGATTAATTCATCAATGAAATACATAGATGACATTTGTTATTTTTGGAGATTTTAGCAACACTAAGAGTTATGGGAGTTAGAAGTGTAACTTCCAAAAATTAATTATAAAGTTGAAAATTATGAGTAAGAACTCATAATTAAGATAAATATTTAAATGAGATAGACATTTATATAAGATAAACATTTAAATATAAACAAATAATAATTAATTAATTAATAGTGTAAACTCATTGGATAAGCATTTGAATTGAGTTATTAAAATAAACAAATGAATATATATGTAAGTAGATCAATTCAAAATACTAAAGCCGTATTAAAAACTATAAATATATATAATAATAAAGCCGCATTAAAAAACTATAAACATATATATAATAATAACATGCTTAAAATAACTAGAGACATTATTCTAATTAAAACTTAGAAGACCTTTAAACCAAAAATTACGGCATAGTATCCCAAAAAGGATATGTCTAATGTCTTTTACAATTGCTCACATCGTTGGTACGGGTGATTTATTGACGAACTTATAAATGAACTCGAAGAAATGTTTGAGATTAGGGGAGAGCTCCACCCAATGTAAAATACTTAATGAATAGATTAGGGTCATGGGTCTTCTGGACCACTTATATTCAATAAATTAATTATGCCATATTCCAAGAAAAAATTGTCAGATTGAAAGTCGTGCACTAGCACGACCATAGCCAATAAGGGAATGTTGAACTCATGAAAGATATGATGGATATATATTTAAGACCAAGTGAATTTACGATTAAACCTACATTACATAGGAAAAAATATATAGGGTTGCAACCACATAAATAAAAAAGATATTCATGAGTTTTAGATTTCAAAATAAGAAAACTAACTTAATGGGTTATTAATATGAAACATATATCCATGGTAGACTATGGCATAAACCTTCGTAAGATTAACATACATTATACATTCATATATGTAATGAGATAAAGATACTTATATGTATTGAAGTAGTTGGATGCAATCTGTTCTAGCTTTCATGCTGATAATGTGTTAAAGGGAAAAACAAATGGAACAACAATATAAAGAGAATAACAATAAGACAGAGAGAAGAAGTCTATATTCTCATTAATCATAAGCCCTTTAAATAGGAATGAGTTACAAGTAGATAGTTAGGAGATATTTCAGTTCTAATCTAACTCTGATATATTTATCTCTATCTCTATCGTCACATCCTTTAGACGATGACACACTTATCCTACAACAGTTATCAAATTTTATATTGTTTAAAACGTATGTACGTTTTAAAAGAAGTTGAACAAATAACCATTTAATTGATTAAAACTTAAAAATAGTATAAAAAATAATATTAGATAAAAATCACCAAACTAGTCATTTTTGACCAAAAAAAATCATTAAATAGTCAAATTTTAAACATTATCAAAAATTAGCTAGTAATTCAGTAAATTGACGTAAATCTTTGCCAAAAAAAAAGTTTTTTTTTTCCTGATATTATGACCCATCATTTGACTAAAAAAGACTATTCTTTTAATTTGCTAAGCACATTGGTGAAATTATTGGCTAGTTTCATTATTGTTAAAAAATGGCTATTTCTTAAATATAATATGTTTAATTAAATTCAGGGCCGTCCCTGGGGGAGGGCGGGCCGGACGTACGCCCAGGGCCCAACGAGAAATAGGGGCCCAATTTTTTTTAACTATATAATAGTAGTAAAAAAATTAGTTAACAAAAGAGACAATTTTTTAGTATCTAATAGGAGTCAAAGAATTTCGTATTATATAAGGGTCCAAACATGTATTAACTAATTACACTCGAAATAAAAAAAATATGTGAAAAATTAATTGGTCGTTCATTTTACAATATTGATTATAGTTTCTTTAAGTTTTTTTTTTTAAATATCTAGTACAAAAGTCTAAAATTACTTACCTAGAAAACCTTGATATATTATCCATCATTCATCTCCCACTGACTATTTTGATTATTCAATCCATATGAATTCTATATTTCCTTAAGAATATGGTAAATTTCTTGATATTAACGAGGAGAACTCCTACTTTGTGTAAAAAGTTACCAATTATAATAGACGATCCAACTTATATCTATACATTGTTTTTCAAACATTATTGACTATTTATTACCTAATAATCTAATATTGAGTGGATGAATCTTAAGTACTCTCATATCTCAAAAACAATAATAATATCTCAAACTATAACCAACATGAGCTTTTGATTATAAGATTGATGATTCAAAAAATGATTGTTTTAACTCTAAAAAGTTTAAAACGGTGATAGAAAAACATTAGGATGAGGTGAGATGGGAACACAACTGATTTATATTGATTTACATAGAGTTGTACTCTGAATAGTCACACCGCAAATAATGTCAATCTATATATTAAATATATATCATAATGATGTTTTTGACGTTGGGACAAATTAATGATGCTATGGAAAAATGATATGGTAGATCATATTAGTTTATAAATAATTATTGATTGATTTTGTGTCTAGGAATTCTCGGAAAAATGGTTTATATAAATTATTCGTATTTCTTGAATTCAATGTTATTTCTTATGATACAAATCGATATATTAAATAATTTTTTTTGTATTTATCGAGGGCCTTGTTTTACATCTCGCCCAAGACCCAAAATTTGTCAGGATCGGGCCTGCTTAAATTTAAGGCCATTTAGATTTGAAAAAAGAAGAAGGTAATTAAACCTATGGAGTTGGCAAAAATTTGATCCGTGCATTTGGAATAGGTAATATATATATATATATATATATATATATATATATATATATTTTTTTTTTTTTTTGGAAAAAAGGAATAGGTAATATAGGTTTACAAGAACCTTCACGTTTTCATTTTTATCTATACTATATTATAAAAATGACATAAAAAACTCTTAAAAACAAGTCTTAAAGCTTAATGTACCGCTATTTAATGCTAATTACTTAAAAAACAACCATTAAAGTTGTATGTACTACATCTAATGTTATTTATTAATTTTCAATCATTATCTCTAACCATTTTAACTCTCTTAAAATAATTTCCCACTTTAACTATCCTAAAATAACTCTCAGCATAATTAAATATAGAATAAAAATCAAATTTTAAATATAAAAATATAAAATATAATTAGAAAAATCTAACAGAATATTTTATAAAAAAAATATATTATTAAATCAAAATAAATTACATTATATTATTAAGTCTAAATTAAACAAATTTATATAAAAAAATCATTATTGCTCTCTCACAACCAACCAAAATCGTAATGTAAATCGACAAAAAATAGAAAATAAAATGAAACATAAAATCATGATGTATCTAGCGGCATTGCGCGAGTACACTTCTAGTTGTTTATAAAATAGGCAAAATAAATATATTTTATAAAATTAAAAGATTTTTTATAGATTATTAATTTATACTTAATTATTTAATAGTTGTATCATTGAAAAATTAAAAGTTTTTAAGAACAAAAGTTCAAATGTTTTATAATATATTATAGATTTATAAGTTGACGTAACGTGTTGTTTTTATTGAATTCCGAATGACGTTTTTCTGAAAGTTAGTTAAGAGTAATGTGAAATGGCACTGTATGTTAAGAAGTTATGCCCATGTTGAGTTTCTTGACGAAATTGCATAAAGAGAGTTCTTTTTTTGTATATAAGATAAAGAGTTTCATCCATGATAATGGTGTGCGATACGACAAAACTTCTTTTTATGATCTATTTAAAACAAGTGTCATAAGTGATTTATGATCAAATTAGATGTTACATGACCAAATGGTCCAACATTTGGGTCCATAATTCATAAACTAAGATAATTTCACATCCATTATTTATTAGACAATAGACTATCATAAAAAATTTACTTAAAACCACGTTATACTAAAAAATTGTCAAAATCATGATTAATTTTTTAGATAGTTGATTTACGAATTTAAATGACATCTTTTGCCCCAAAAATCATGATCATGGTGCATTGCCACCAAACTGATCCCTATGCTCATGCCATAAGGAATTATGAAATCTTGGTCCTCTTGAATGTTGCCTCAAGCTTATATTTGTATGTTGCGACTATGAGGTATGATCTCAAGACTTTGTTCATCACGTACCCCGTCTTTCATGTCAAAATAAAATTTATAAAACATTGGCTAGTACTAGTAATGTTATAATTGATTGCAATATGATCATAACCACAACTTTTATAATGGTTACGATAAAAAAGATAAACATGGAAAAATTACTAAAGAAATAATGTATTTGATACAACTTATAGCACATAATCAATTTATGTTAAACTAACTTTCACTAAAGTTAATCCAATATTACAACTGAAACAACAAACATGTTTAAAATAAGATAATAGTCTATATGTTTAAATCACATGTTTATTAGGTTAACTAACATGATTTATCTATTTGAGACATGTTTATAGTGTGTACAAAGAGCATCCACCATTTCGTTTGGTTGACATCAACCGTATTAGTGGCAAATTCAGTAATTTTGTCGAACAAGTGCACCTTTAAGCTGAATTAAAGGCTTGCAAAGTCGCCTGATGTGCTTTTAGCTAAACTCCACCAATTCGAGGGATATTTTTTTAGTTTTTTTGGTTGATTTCGAGGAATTTTTAAGTTTTTTGGTCGATTTCGAGGGACTTTTTCGGTGTTTTGGCTGATTTCGGCAAACTTTTTTGGTTGATGGTCCTTATATTTTCTTACAACCCTCCCGGAGCACCCCTCAAAGTTTAGCGGGTGCACCTTTCATGCCTAAAAAATAATACTCGCGACAATAAGTTAAGCGGAAGCACGGGAGCCCACTCAGACATACATAGGTCCGCCCCTGAACCGCATCATTACACCCCATGTCACACCCTCAAATCTGGAAAGAGCGACTAAATTAAAACCTTCAATAATACATCAAATGAAGGGTAATTCCCTTTCTACAACTCAACACTTATATTAACTTTGAATACAAAGCGGAATTTAACATCAACAATAGGTAATCAAGCCTGACATCATGACTAAGTCAAGGTCGGGTGTTACTAAAACTCCATAATAGTAGCTATCTCTGAATACGAAAAACATCGCCCAATAGGTACATCCTTATCGTGCAATCTAACTAGCACTCAGCTCTTCACGATGTCACTGGTATCTTTTCCCCAACAAGGACCTGATGCACATGCCGAAAATATAAAGGTTAGGCTTAACGCCTAGTGAGTTCAAGCAATTTTCATCATATTTATAAATAGTAAAACTGAAAGACTGCTTACTTAAAACATAACTCATTATGAAATACATTTATCGTAAAAGCAACACCTTTCCAAAACCCACTATTTTCATGATGAAAAACACTAAATCAAAATATACATTTAATATGAATTCAAAACCCAACACCCGCTCCAAAACACAATGGAGTTAAATAACCAAATCCTGAAAACGAAGATAAAACTCTATTATCCAAATCATCCAAAAACGTGTATGAAACTCAATATACAAAACCACAAATCGTGGATATCAGTCCACACTCAAAATGTTACCGAAAACATGAATAATACTCAATACCCAAAATAACACCTTTCGGTGATGGGGGAGACCCACTTCCATTGAACGTGGCGGAACATAAAGTTAAGTCACATATCTATGTTATTGAACTACACCTCAGATCATGACTTTATTTTATGCTTTAATAAGCTACACCTCAAGTTCCCAATTTCCTTTAGTGCACCCATGGGTGTTACCTCAAGGACACATTACCTCTAGTGCGTACGCCTTGCTAGGATCCACCTCAAGGATACCCGAACTTATTTTGTGTTCGTTCTCTTGTGGAGTTACAACCTTAAGGTTCCCATTCGACCTTTAGTGCATACTCACTAGCATTCAAGATAGGAGCCTCAACTCCTTACTTGATAACCCAAGATGTCTAACTCTCATGCATAAGAGTTAGAGCATCAAAACGACAAATCCCACGGTCTCAGAGTCCAATCCCTAAAGGTTCATCTCCATAATACCGGGACTACAACAATGCCAACTCGGGAATTTTTCCCAAAGTGATCAAATATGACCGACTCATATGCATATGGATCCAATCCATTACAGTATAATATACATGACTCCAACTGAATGAGACACACACTCAAAACATGTATTCTCTAATAAAGTGCAAAAAATGCAAACCATATCCAAGGATCTACATCGAGTTATCAAAACGAACAAATGTCCCCAAGACTCTTCGGAGTCAAAACCGAGCCAAAAGCTCAACAAGTCAATGGACCAATAATTAAATATCCTTAAAACAATAAGACGCGTTTAACCGGCGCTTATGTAAATACATATCTCAAAGATATGATTAACCCAAAAGTTCATCATTGGTTGAGACAAACCATTTTTCAAATGAAATCATACCCTTATATTTCCAAAATGCCTCATAACACCATAACGTGCATTTTCCAAAATGGTTTATAAAACCAATTACACCAAAAATGCATAAATCATCAAATAGACTACATTACTACAATAAATCATGAAAAGAACACCTTTATGAGATTTACTCATCAAAATGTCCAAAACTTTAAATATAGGCATTTCATAAGATTTATCAACCCAAATATACCAAATATGAAAACTTTGTCAAATATTTAACACATTGATAAATACCAAGTAAACACATTATTACTTCAAAATACACAGTTTGGCGTGTACATAGTTTTTACAAAGCAACTTGAACTCACCTTGCTAGATTTAGGCTAAGTCTAGGTTTTACCCCAAAACTTGAGATCCTTTTGGTGAAGAGATTCAATCCTTTGAACCAACCCTCAAGCCAATATGTGAAGCTCCCAAAATGTTTTATTTACTTCCAAAACATCAACATATACCATAAGGAAAGGATTAGAGGTTGTGGGTGCAAAAGAGATCAAAACCCTAGGTTAAAGGATGGTTTTAGAAGCTTTACCTTTCAACTTATAGGAACTCCAAATCATCAAGGATACTTTAATCCTCATTGTTCCTACCTTGAAGAGCTTCAAAAATCGAGAACATGGCAAAAAGAATCGCCTCAAACAGAGTTGTTGTAAAGAAGATATGAGGAAATGAAGAAAAGGCTCAAAAATCAGATTTTTATGCACTGGACCACTCATGCGATAGTGCTATGCTATTGTGCCATGGGGCACAATCGCGGACTGACAGACCCTTTTTATACACCTTAAGATGTGAGAGATAGTACCAAAAAGAAAGTATACAAATTGGTACTATGTCGCCTTTCAAGTAATAAAGTGGTGTAGTACCAAATATCGTCGACGTCCCACAGAGATTGGAGTAAAATATGCTTTAAAAGTACAATGAAAGATGTGATTTCGGATCACGATTTTGAAGAAATATTGTTGTTTGGTTGGGTTATCACAGATTCACTTAACTATGAGTAAAAGGAGCGTGGGTGCAAGACTTGTGGTGAAATATTACCCAAATTCCAGCATACCTAATGCTGTAGAAATGTTGCAGGTAGGGGTGAGCATCGGAAGCAGGTACCCACCTTTGGAACCGGAACTGCTCCGTAACTGCCGGTTCCGGAACTGGAACCAGTGTGATTGGTTCTGGTTCCTAAAATACGGAACCGATCGGGACCGGTTCCGGTTCTCAATTTTTTTGGAACCGTTAACCGCTGGGTACCCGCCGGAACTGGTTCCGGCACCGAGTACCCGGAACTGGAGGGTACCCGCTATTATTTTAATAATAACTAATTTATAACTTTATAAACACATAATAATATTACGTTAATATTAATATATTTCCTTTTAGGGTTTGGTTTCATAATATACATTAGACAAAACACGTCGTTTCCTTCTTCTTCCTCTCTACTCTCTGTCTACTGCTCGACAATCCACATCCCCGTTCGGCCATTCAATCGTTCACAGGTAAATCGCCAATCGCCAATCGACAATCGAGTAATCCAAGATTCATAGGTAAATCTTACAAATCGTTCACAGGTAAATCGCCAATCGCCAATCGACAATCGAGTAATCCAAGATTCATAGGTAAATCTTACAAATCGTTCACAGATCTCTCCCTCTCTACTATTTACTGATCTCTCTCTCTCTCTCTCTCCGATTTACACAGTCGTAGGTACTTTGTTGCTTCATCTTACAAATCTTACAAATCGTTCACAAGTAAATCTTACAAATCGTTTCTGCCCTAGGTACTTTGCTGCTTCATCTTTTCACACAGTTTTGTTGTTATGCTTATTTCCTAGTGTACCTTTAGATGTTAGGTTTCTCTTGGGTTTGTTGTGTTGTGAGTCGGCCATTAACTACAGATTCAATTGTGACATGAAGGAATAAGGGGATATTTTTTGTTGCTATTGATCAAACACAGTCTCTTTCAGATCAAGGTCCTTTTGACATTGTGCTGCATAAGGTCAGTGTGGCCTATTCTTCCATATTCTTCTGAATACATATGTCAGCCATGGTGAACTTTTCATACTATTTTCTTTTCTATTATTTCTCACTTCTGGCATTTACCTGCCAAAGATTGTTGATATTTGATGATACTATTTAGCTTTCTTAAAAGTTTACAACTAAAACTATTTAGCTTTCTTAAAAAATGGGTGTTGAAATTTGAAAGAATCATTTCCTTTGAATGTAAATGTAAATGAGGTTCAATACAGACAACCCTTATGGTAAATATAATCCAATCTTATTAAATAATGCTATTGTTCAATTTAATGTTGGTGTTTAACTATAATGGTATGTAAATTTTCGATAATGTCAGGTTTAATAATGGAACACCCATTCCCATAGACGTGGATCGTGAAAGTGATGTTGTTGAGCAAAGCCAAAAAAAATTCCTCTAGTCGGAGACAAAAGGAAATCTAGCATTTGGCACCATTATGAAGACGTTAGAGATCCAAACACGGGCAAGGTTGCAAAGGCAAGATGCAAGTTTTGTTCCAAGTTATTGACAGTGAGCATAAAGAATGGTACATCATCTATCTCTAAACATCTTGGTGCAAATGTGGATAAAAAAGAAATGAAAATTAGTACTTTTAGAGCTACTCAAAGTGATGTTGCTACTGTTTCTAATTGGCTACGACTTCTCTTATGGTCACGGGTGAAAGCATTTCCTTGGCTTAAATGGGTAAACCGACATTTGACTCGCAACATGAGATCTCCTCTAACTCCGATACTATACCACCACGAATACTAACATCTTCACTTTTACAATCCCGGTGTTAGTTCTCAAACACAACAACCACAACGATTGGTCAACAAATCCGGTGCTTAACTCTCAAAGCTCCTACTCCCTACCCAATAACGACTCAAGCCTCGACCATAAGACTTAACACCCAAAGCCTATAACCGGGCCCTTATAGGGCTTCCAGAAATGTTAATAACATCGGTATCTAACGTCCGGTATTACCCATGGTACAACTTACCCGTCGGACGAGGTAGCGGCAAACCAAACCAACAAAGGCTCGAACTCAACAGCTTAACTAACTGACGAAACGAAACAAAAAGGGAAACGTACCTGTTGCCACCGACGTGCCATTACAGACTAGTCATACTGTGTCCGCTTCCCGATCCTTCTCTGATCCCGGCACGAGGGCAGTCCCTCTTGACATGGTCCGCCTCTTTACACACAAAACAGATAGTGCCCTTGATGGAACAATCACGGTGAGAGTGACCCAACATTCCACACTTGAGGCATGACATGGGGTTGGGGTTGCACCTACCTGCATGCTTGACTCGGCACCCTTGACACCACTTAGATTCCTACGATGGCCAACCTCCCTTTTATCGCCATGATCATTACGCTCTTGGGGTGGACTCTACTGGTCCTCCTGTTCTCTCTTTTCCTTAGTCGCCACCTCTTCTTCTTTATTACTTCGGATGCACATATCTTCCATGAATTGCGATTCTTCCATTACTTCCCAGAGGGTGGAGGCTTTAGAATTTCGGACCATCGCCTTCATGCGGGCGGGTAGCCCGTTCATATAGGCATTGACTCTGTCCTTCTCACTCGGAACGACATGTCCCACTAAATCCAATTTCTCCATAAAGAGATTAGAGTATTCTCTCACCGACATATCCCCTTTCTTGAGGGCTCGGAACTCCTCTTCTATTCTGTCTAACACCATTTCGCTGCAGTACTCCTTCAACACTTCCTTCTTGAATGCGTCCCACGTTAGTGACGAAACAGCAGTAGTCCCCATAGTGGTCTTGGTGACGTTCCACCAAGTAAGAGCTCGTCCTCTCATCATGCGGGAGGAAAATTTCACCTTTTGCCTCTCTTCACACTCACTAGTGTCAAATGCTTGTTCCATCTCTTGTATCCAATTCAAGCACGCCACTGGACTGTCAGTTCCCGAAAACTCCGGCGGCTTGTTGCACAGAAAGTTCTTGTATGCGCGGGTTCTCTCGCTATATTTCATATTAGCAGCAACAAGATCCTCCATCCGCATCACATTCCTGGTGCCTCCAAGACTTTGCACATCAAACTCATTAATTACTTCACGTCTCTGGTCATTTGCATCTATGACCTCTAACGCCTTCATTATCCTTTCCTCTTGTTGCTCCATGGCCGACTTCATAAACTGTACCATGCTATCCAACAACTCACCTTAAGGACTCGCCTCTTGAGTTTGCACTTCTCTCCTTGCATCCGCCATTCCTTTCTGACACACACGAGAACGAGATTAAGAAACTTAGACCAACACTATGAAAGCAACTAGGACGTACTATTACACACATCAAGTATCGTAATAATGGTAGAGTCAAGAACACTTATGTAACATTGTATTCATAACAGCATTAGCTAAGTGAAATTATGAACATAATATACATAAGGATCCTCGTCACCATAGCCACGACTCTTAACTAGTGCATTCCTGTCCACCACAACAACTCACTCTCTTCTTAACAGTTCTATCCATAAAGAACAAGTCATGACTTAAAGTCTCAGCTTAACTCTAGGCATCTAAATCTCATACCTAGTTCACTTAAACTAGAGCTCTGATACTAACTTGTAACACCCCTAAAATTCGCAAATAGCAGACGAAACAAAACTTCCGAAAACTCTTAAATACATAGCATGGAAATATCAATTATCCAAAGTTATAAGGAAGAATCGTTATAACAACGCATCAGAGTTCTAATGGAACTATCTAGTCCCACTAAACGGGGACAACATTAAACGGGTGTTACTAAAACCACCAAATCTGCTATCTTCACCAAACGTGACGATATCACCACCGCTATCCTACCGGAACTTCTACCAAGCTCCACTCGCCACTCAGATCCATCTAAGACCTGATATACATGTCGAAAAGAAAAAGTGTTAGGCTTAACGCCTAGTGAGTTAAAGCAATTTTCATCATATAAATCATAAAACATTTAAAATGAACATTTTACTCTAAATAGGCCATTTTAGAAATACTGATTGTAAAGAGGCTTTATTGACATAACACGTTCCTTCAAATTTCCAATCACCCATTTTAAATAAATAACTGACGCCCAAATTTCCCCAAAATGCACCCACATAGTATTTCTCCAAAAGACTCATTGTATAATTAAAATGGTACGTTTTAACACCGAAGGCATGGATAAGGGAATACCCAAGATAACACCTTTCAGTGACGGGGGATACCCGATTCCATCGAATGTGACAGGCACACAAAGTTAAGCCACGTATCGATGTTCACGAGTTTCACATAAGACCATGGTTCCCAGTATTCGGCTCATCTGAGCTACCACCGCAAGACACCACTGATCCTAGTGTCTACTCGACCTCTAGATGAGTCTCACCACAAAGTCACAAGTCCCCGTATCCGACTCACTCTGGGCACCACCACAAGACTTAGCTCCGTATACGGCTCCTCCAGAGCACCACCACAAGCTTACAGAATCCACATGACTTGGGGACCACTCACTAGACTCAAACATGGACATAAAAACTCCATGATGAACATAACGACTCATATGCCTAGGGATCCAATGCATTACAGTCTAAACATTACATGACTCCATATGAATGAACTAACGCATCCAAACATGTAATAACCAATATTGGTATAAGAATTGTATTTTCATAAAGCACTCCATAAGGAGCCGTTTAAACTGGACAATGTCCCAAAACTCGTTAGTGTACAATTCAAGCCGAAAGGCTTCATAAAACATTTGATACTCAAATAGAGCCAATATGGTTATATAATCCGATTTACAACTTTACCAAATATTCACGAATTAAAAAGGTAACCGTCCCAACAACTCACACTTTTAAAGTCACGGGAGTTAAAGTTTTCCAATATAAAACTCGTAGGTTGAATAAGCCCCAAATGACCATATTTCAGTAACCGCTCTTTAAAATCTCCAACGCACACTAAAATCCCATTTAAAACCATTTGTACTCTAAATCTTTCCATAATAAGAACCAAAGCAACATAATACCCACATTCATCAAATAGTCGAGAAACATGAATGGTGGATTAAAAATCCCTTTTCTGATGACTCCAACATCTCATATATTATTGTAAACCATTTTCAAGTATTTAAAACCCAAATATGTGCAAGTGTATAAATGTCTACAAAACTTCTCAAAATGAAGGAAACTCATGGATATACTTTTAAAACCCAAAATGTGTGCATTTTGACATGTATATAGTTTTCCAAAGCAACTAGAACTCACCTTGCTAGATTTAGACTAAATCTAGGTTTTATCCACAACTTGAGTTCCTTAGAAGAGAAGATCTTAGATCCTTCCCCTAGCTCCAAGCTCTCTATAGTTCCACTACCATAAACATTCACAAAGGAATATCAAACCCTAGGAATGCACAACAAGGTGAAGAACACCAAATCCTAACTTTATAGATGGAAAGAAAGGGTAGATTACCTTGGTTATAAACTCTTAGATTCACCCAATACTTCAATCTACTTCCTTCTCTACTTGAAAAGCTCCAAAAGACGAACCCTAAGTTCAAGAATCGCTCCAAACGACTTTGGGAAGGAGAAGATATGAGAGAAATGAGGTTGAAGCCTTAAAATCGCGATTAAAACCCATCAGACAGCTCCCGCGACTTATGCCGTGACTTGCAAGTCGCGGCTCAAGTCGCCCGTTTCCTGAAAACTCACATCCAGTGAGTTACGCGGCTTATGCCGCGACCCCAAGTCGCGCCACAACCCGCGGTAGCCCCAAAACTCGGTTTCTTATGACTTTCGCACCTGATTCGATTCCCGATGATTCCATTAAGAAAATTACCTGATTTTCCGTAACTTTACGACCCAAGATTAAAAAGACTCTCGTAACACCATCGAGGGCACATCCGGAAATTACGGGTGTTACAGTTATTGTGGATGAGCAACCGTTTTCTATCATCGAACTCGATGGATTTAGATGTTTTTGTAGTGTTGTCGTGGCCCAATTTTGTATTCCATCACGTTTTACGGTTGCAAGAGATTGTAGCAAACTTTTTCTGAGTGAGAGGGAGATATTAAGAAATACATTAAAAAGTTTAAACTCTAGAATTGCTCTCACAACTGATTGTTGGACTTCCGTGCAAAATTATAACTATATTCGTTTGACTGCACATTTCATTGATGATAATTAGAGATTGCATAAAAGGATTCTGAATTTTCCGGTAATGAATAGTCATAAAGGGAAGGATATTGGAAAAGTAGTAGAATCATGTGTTCTTCAATGGGGTATTGAAGATAAGTTGTCTTGTCTTACCGTAGATAACACAAGTTCTAATGATGTGGCTATTGCTCATATAAAAGAAAATCTTATGGAAAAACTTGTTTTAGGGGGTGAGTTTTTTCATATGAGATGTGCTGCCCATATTTTAAACTTGATTGTTAAAGATGGCTTAAATATGGTTAAAGATTCGATTAATAGTATTCGGGGTATGGTTAGATATGTTAGGAGCTCTCCGGTAAGAGGTAAGTTGTTTGATGAGTGTGCTTTAAAGTCAAAAATTCAGTGTAAGGGTTCTGTTTGTCTAGATGTGCCAACACGGTGGAACTCTACTTACATTATGTTAGATTTGGCTCTTAAATTTGATAAAACTTTTAAAAGAATGAGACAAGAAGATCCTGATTTTGTGAAAGAACTCAAAGATGGATTCCTATCCCAACAAGATTGGGAAAATGCTAAAGCGTTATCACTTTGTTTGAAGCAGTTTTATGATGCCACAAAAAGGATTTTCGGCACTTTATATGTTACAGCTAATATGGATTTTCATGAGATCTTGGGCGTCCTTGCTCCTTTGCTAGAGTGGAGAGTAGATGATGATCTCAATATTACTCATATGGATGATGAAATGAGAAAAAAATTTGACAAATATTATGGAGATTTTGGTAAAACATATGTGATAGTTTTAGTTGCGGTCGCTCTTGATCCACATTATAAGATGAGGTTTGTGAAGTTTTCCTTAAGAAAGATATTTCCTTTGGGCTTTGATAAAGTGAATGAAATATATGGTCAAGTACATGAAGTTTTCAAAAAATTGTATGATCATTATGCTAATGTTTCTTTATCATCACAGAATGATTCTTCTAGTTCCTTTTTGAATGATGATGGTGGCCAAAATTTTGTTGGGACGGTTAAGAATAAACAGATGAGAAAAATCTATGATGAGTTTTATGAAAATGATGTTGGGGATGCTATTGAGAAGTCAAAATTGGATGAATATCTTGATGCTCCGCCCGAAAAAATGGATGTTGAATCTTTTGAAATTTTGAAGTGGTGGAGTGAAAAGTGTACTACATACAAGGTATTGGCATAAATGGCAAAGGACATTCTAGACATTTCAGTTTCTACAGTTTCTAGTAAATCTTCTTTCAGTACATCCGGTCTTGTGGTGGATGAGTTTCGTAGTAGTTTGGGTCCGAAAACGGTGGAAGCTTTGATATGTGCTCAAGATTGATTGAGGGCATCAACAATATGTATTGACATGGAACAAAAACTTGGAGGATGTGAAAAAATATGAGGACTGTAATTTACTTATTTATTTTCTCTTTTTTGGATATTTTTTTATATCATATTTAACATTCTAATTTTTGTGTTTTTTTTTTGTTAATTTCATTTCAGAAATTGGTCGTAATGATCTAAATGAGACATTTGTTAGCATCAACTAATTTTCTTTTTGAAGTAATCTTCTATTTATTTATTCTTGTGAGTTTTCACAATTTATAAATGATGTTTTATAAATATGAATTTTGGCCGTATTTTGGATGCTTTATAAAAATGAAATTCTTGGTATTGGTTATTGGGATTTATAAAAGGTTGTATGTATCTTAGTGTCTATGTGAGTATGTAATGTGTTCCATTTATTCGTTTTGATCCAAGTGTTTCATTTTTTAGGTGTTGACGACTTTGAAGTGAAGTGTTATGGAAGTCCTTTTGTGCTCTCAAGAATCAAGAGTTTCCAATTTATTTATGTAATAACTAGCTTTTAGTTTTTGTCGGATTACTGGGAACCATTTGTCGTGTTTATTATTACTTTAAGTTGGTAGTTTTTAGTTTGTAATATACTTAAAATTAAGTTTTTAATGTATGAAATGTTAAAAAAAAAATCACACTGGGTACCCGACGGTTCCGGGATCGGTTCCAAAAAATCAAGAACCGATGTAGGCGGTTCTGGTTCCAACATTCTAGGAACCGTCGGTTCTGGTTTCGGGACCGGTTCCATGATATTTGGCCGTGTACCCGCCTATGCTCACCCATAGCTGCAGGAGATTCCACAAGAATGCTACAGCATGATGGTGGCAATAATTAGTTCTATTATCTATTTTGAGAATATTCCTCTCGGACTTTTTCACCATCCCATTATTCCAGTAATTACAGACCCTCACATCTCTGTGTAGTTTCCGAACCAAAGAAATGATAGGAGATGGAGTTCTCAAAATATATGGCAAAACAAATTCTCTTTGTTAGAAATTACTCTCTCGATATAATCCCCATATCACTTAAATTGGTATTTTCCAAGTAGCTTATCTCTAAGTCTACTCTAATTAACCTTTTGAAAAGAAGAACACTTGTCAAGAATGAATCAATTTGAAAAACACAAGTAACAACCATCGTTGCAAGTAACTCTCTCGATGCCACCTCTTATGTCATTCGAATTGACGTGCATATCAATGGCTTATCTCTAAGTTCATGGCACTTTAACACTTGAAAAGTGATCAATTTGTCAAGAGGTATTTAAGCTTGATAAAACTTGAATGAAATAATAGAACATCATTATTGCCAAAACAACATCTACTTTCCTTTGGGTAACATACTTACCCTTTGCCTCACACCCAAGCTAGAAAGCTTAGCTACTCATAACAAAAATAAAATACATGGAAATAAAAAGTACTAAAATTAAAGACATGAAGGTAAATAACTTGAATAGTAAATAATGGAAAGTAAGTGCGGAAATGTAAATTGCTAGATCTAGAGACAAGAAAGTAAATGCGTAAAGTAAATGCGAGAATTTAAAGTACTAAAATTAGAGACATAAAAGTACAGACGTACAGTAAATGCGTAAAGTAAAGGAAAAAAATAAATGACGGAAAATAAATGAACAACTCTGATGCTATGCCAGTGCTGCAAGCATGCATATGCTTGAATTAAGAAAATAAAAAGAAAAAGAAGATGAAGAAGAAGAACACTTGCATTAAATAAAAGAGATTAAAGAGGAGTTTAGAGCTAATGGAGATCAGATTCTATGATGCTTAATAAATGGTATCCCAAGCTTCCTATTTATAAATGGAGAGAGGGACCAAAAGTGAAAATACAAACTAGACAATTAGCATCTAATTAGCATCCAATGTAGCAAGTACAACCAAGTAACTAATAGTACATGTAACACCCCAAATTTTGGACTATCACTTGTTTCGTTCTTATAATTTTATATAATTCTCTCATATGAATTACCTTAGATCAGTCGTGAATTCGGAGTTGAAACTGTCAAGTTTTGGAGGGAGGTAACCTTTCGGCGAGAGTGCCTGGCGAGAGTGCCAATGGCACTCTCACGTGTCATATTTTCCCGCGTAGGAACCCAAACACTCGGTACCTTTTCGGTTAGAGTGCCCGACGAGATTGCCAGTGGCACTCTCGCGTGTCACAATCGCGAAGGGCCAAATCTGAGGACTCGCAGTACACTCTCAGCGAGAGTGAGGGGCGAAAGTGACCATGTCACTCTCGCTTGTCACAATCGCCGTCGGGCAAAATAGCTTTAAATACCTGATTTTATTAAATGAGCTCATTTATAACACTTAGGATTTTGGGGCAGCCGATTTCTCTCCCTATTTTCTGGTAAGATACTCTCATTTACTCATCCTCTTCCCTCATTTATGGTGAATCAAATCTCCCTTGATGTCATTAATAATTCCTCTTCGGTTCTAATCTTCAAGGAAATCATCTAGTCTCACTTGGAAGTCAAGACCCAACCTTTGTTCCTAGAGCTTTGTGAGTTTAAGGGTTTTTACATCACAAACCTAGTAGGTGAGTCTCCTATCTTCTATTATGTCATATCTATGTGTTTTTAACTGTTGATAAGGTGATTTTAGGTAATTTGAAATTAAACCAAAACTAGGGTTTTATGAATCTTACTAGCATATGATTATTCATGTTAATGGAAGATGCTTAACGTTATTAGAAGTACTAAATGCATGTTAAACCATAAAAGGAGTTATACATGAGTAAGGAACCATCTCTCTTATCGATGGGTTTTTGAGTATATGATTATCTTACTGGTTAAACTTAATTTGTTCTTCAAACCTCTCAACAATCAGAACATACTCTCTTCTATCTTTCTCTAACCTTTTAAGGTCATCACACATACTCTAATTGTGATCCCTGTACTTTTTAACAGTTTCAATACAGGTTTTAGAGCAAAGATTAGAAGTTACCTCTGTGGGAATATCAGTGCTTGTTGACTCTGAAACTTTAGCCATTAAAGCATGATTCTGAACTGCTTCTTCTGCTTGGTCACTCCAATCAAATCCCATTCCTTCTTGGGAAACAAGAGCTTGAGAAGAGTTCCTACTGTTGAAGCTAGTGGACTGTGATGGTTGATGGTTGCAAGTATGCTGTTGAGGCATTCCACTTCTGAATTCTCTTGCAAAGTGCCCCAGCTTGTGACACTTTTAACATTCAACCTTGGATTTATCAAATCCAACCCCATCTTCTCTTTTCTGAGCAAAGTTGTTCCTTCCAGTCCTTTTGATGAATCTTTTTACCCTCATAGTCAGCATAGCCATCTGCCACTTGATACCCATCTCTTCCAGATCATCAGCATTTATCTGTTCTAAGTCATCATTAATTAGAGTGGAATTAGCATGACTGGCTAGAAAAGCTTATAAGACTGAGTCATTGGATCCATCTTGCTTTGATCCATGGGTAGCATTAACTGATTATGTATTAGCAGCAGAATCAGTGGAGGATGATAAAAGAGCAGCATTGTATGAGTATCCAGAAGGCCTCTTCTTTGCTTCTACCTCTGCTTCAAACACCCTAAGATCATTATAGAGGTCATCCAATTCCTTGTCCTCCAATTGGTCATTCTGTCTGAAGGAGACAGTGTACATAGTCCATTCATCACCAAGAGATCTTAGAAATTTTCTGTTAACATCATCTTGATCTATCTGGACACCCACAGTAGCCAATTCACCAATTAGCTTATTAAATCTATCAAAAGTTTGAGTCATGGACTCTTTCTTTGTAGACGTGAAGTTTTCATACTGCTGCTTTAGAATGGCCTTCTGATTTCTCTTGGTACTTTTGGTACCAGAAAATCTTTTCTCCAGAGAATTCTAAAGAATTTGTGCATCAGAACAGTTGCAGAATTGATGTTGGTACTCATTAGGTATAGCCAAAAGCAGAGTGCTCAAGGCTTTCATCTCTGTCTGCCTTAACTTTCTCTTTCCATCTGTCTTTGGTGGAGGTCTCTTTCCTTCTGCATCCATCTTTCCTCCATCAGAAGGACCATTCTCAATGATGTCCCACATTGAGAAGTCTGTGAGAAGAATGTACTGCTTGATTCTGATATTCCATATGTCAAACTCATTGGGTTTGAGCATGGGAACCTTTGATACCAAAACACTATCGCTTGAACTGTCCATGATTAAAGTTTTCTGAATTTTCTAGCTCTGATACCACTTGTCAGGATCGAAATTCAAACAAGAATTTAAATAACACACTTAGAAACTTATGTTAAAGAAGTTGCGGAAAAACACTTTAACAAAAATCAATGGAACAGTATATAGAACTCAAATCACAAGTTTATATTGATTCAACTTGATGATTACACACAAAACCTCAATTTGTTGAACAGGCTCAACAGACGTTCTATACTTCTCTATAGAAAGGATCTAAACTATTTTTGAGGTTAATTATCTCTAAAACAAAACGTATGAATAATTAATAATATTTTCTATCAAAGACTTCTATACTATATATACAAGACTGATTACAAGATAATTATCAAAATAAAATTGATCTTCAGTATCAATACCATAATTATCTTCAGCCTTATTTCCAGCTCATCTTTATCTCTAAATCATCTTTATCTTCATGAGCAACACTAACCATCTTCAGCAGTATTAATTATTCAACAGCATTAACATCCTCAGCAGTATTAATCCTTGAGCAATATTAACCATGCTTGCAGTAGTAATCTTCAACAGTATTAACTACTAGCAGTACTAACTCTCCAAGCAGTACTAACTATTCAAGTAGCAACACTAACTTTTCAAGCAATATTAATTCTACTAGCAGTATCAAACTTACAAGCAGTAGTAATACCTTTCAACTGGCAGTAGTATCCATCCTTAGCATATTCTGACCCAACAGTAAGGAATTAGATATACACTGTGAACCAAATCGATAATCAAATTTGAATATCCGTCAAACATCTCTTGTAAACCCATAACCAAAAACCTATAGTATTACGACGTGAAGCACTATCAAAATTAAACACTATGACCACATGCTTTTTTTATTTATTATACATTTACCTTGTGACCACAATGTGACATAACAACACCAAGAACAAAAAAAAACCAAAAAGACTATAGATCCCTAAAACATTGTGCAAAGACTTTGATTTGTGAACAATTAATTAATGATTTTATGGAGGAGTTATGGATTTCCTATTTATAGAGGGAATAAAACTAATTATATTTTAATATGATGTTTAGAAGCCAAGCCTTAACTTTTGATGCTAAATATGATGTTCAGAAACCAAGCCTTAACTTTTGAATACCAACTTCAGAAAGCAAATCTTCATAAGACTAAGAGGTCGTTTACCAAAATGTTTATCGGGTAAACGTTTACCGATAAGGACATTATCCTCATCTACCTTATCGCATAACATTCTAAACTATCAAAATTGATTGTTGGTAAGCGTCTTAAACCCGATAAGCGTTTACCGGGTAAAAGTCATTTCTCTCACTTACCGGATAAGACTCTAGGTCCTTGTTATGACTCTTACCGGATAAGATTCTATTTAGTTTCAATGCTTAATAGGTAAGAACCGTAAGGTAAGTAATACCTGTAAGGGCTTACCTGGATAAGTGTTTAGTAAACGGCCCCTAACTTTTGAATTATGATAATTCTGATCTTGTGCAGCCGTTTTTCATTCTTATACGTTGGTAGTTTTTTGGTAACTGTTTTAACGTAAAATTAACTACCCTCCTGCTAAAACTGTCGGTTAAGTACTCCTATAAGTAGTTTCAATCTCAATTTAAACATTGGGAAAAAGAAAAACACAATAGAAATATTTGTGTTTTTACTCTCGATTTTTGTCCAAAATTTAGAGTGAATTTGGATTATCTCAAAGCGAATTTCATGATACATTTGATTGTGTAAAAGGTTGAATATTACTTTTTGAAAATTTTCCACGATCAAGATCTCATCCAAGTCTTACACGATTGATACATCAATTCTATACCGAAATTCTAGGGATGTTCGCGGTCCGGTTTGTACGGTTTAACCCCCTAAACCACAAACCAAACTGCAATGATGGTTTATAAAGTTTTTCAAACCGAGCGGTTTGACAAGTGGCCAAACTGGTCAAACCAAACCACAAAAAAACAGTCTAATCTGATTGGTTTAAACGGTTTGGGCCTCTTATGAACTTTAAACTAAAAAAACATAACAAACATCTCCGAAATGATATTTTTACCGGTATAAAATTATTTAAAAAAAAATATTATACTTAACTATAAGTAAAACGTTTGTCTCCAAAAATTAAAATAAACATTGAACAACTAGAAAATAATATGAGCAACTCTACCAACAATAGTTGTAATTTTGGACAACATTGAGTAAGTCAAATGACGATTTGGAATTTTGGAATTTTGCCGATTTAAGGAATGCAAAGAATTGAGAAGTGAAAACTAAGAGCGCGTTTGGTTTGCGGGATTGGAATGGAATGAATTGGATTTCAAGGAGGGATTTGGATTTGGAGGAATTTGGATTTGGGGGGATTTGAAATCCCTTCATGTGTTTGATTTGTAAGATTTGGAATGGATTTCAAATCATTCATTTACAAGTCTTGTTTAGTTTGTAGGATTTGGATTTGGATTGAGTTTTTTTTTAATTATTTGTTTATTTTATAAATAATTTATTTTTATTGGTAAACGTCGGATTTGGATCGATACAATTTGAAGTCTGGATCAATGTTTTAAAAACCGGGTTGACCCGACCGGTCGAACCGGTTGAACCGAAAACCGGTGAAGAGACCGGGTCAATTGTGATCGGGTTTATGCCATTTTATGACCCGGATTAAACCGGTCGGTTCTATTAAAAAACCGGTTGAACCGGTCATAACGAACCGGTATCGAACCGGTAACAAAAGTTAAAAACGACTAGTCCAATAGGCAATATGTATTAGCGTTAAAAACCAACACTCCAATGTCTCAAGATCTATGATTAGGTTTGATCGTTATGTTTCGTTTTGATGTATTTGGATTGATGAAAAACTTATGTATGTTTATTTAATGTTTTTGGATTGATGTAAAACTTGTTGTTATGTGTTTTTCTAATGTTTTAACTTGTGGACATCAATATTTTGGTTATAGTATATATATATATAGTATATATATATATAATATATATATATATAGGGTCAGGTTCACGTGAGACCAAGCTGTTTCCGTGAGACCGCATGAGACCAAGCCTTAAAAATGAAACTTCACACCGAAACACTGTGAATGTAAAAAACATTCGAACCTTCATAATGTAATCACACTATGAAGGTAAAAAAACCTAAACCAAGTTAAAAAAAATCAAATATTCACAAATAAAAGACTGTGAAGGTATATCCAAACCTTCACAGTGAAGACGTTGTGAAGGTAAAAAAAACGAATATTCACAGCGAAAAACACCGTGAACATAACATTTACGGTGTTTTCCCTATGAAAAGTTCGATTTTTTTTACATTCACAGTTTTTTGGTGTGAAGTTTCATACTTTAAAGCTTGGTCTTACCTGTCTCACGGAAACAGTTTTGTCTCACGCGAACTTAAGTCTATATATATATATATATGCATGAAAATGAAAAATACATAGAAATTCTTGAAACCGGGTTGAACCGGTGGTTGAACCGTGACCCGGTTACCACACCGGGTCAATCAAAAAACCGGGTTTTAAAACATTGGTCTGGATCACGCTTTAGAATCCATCGGATTTGGATTTCAAATCCATGCCCAAAGCCAAGGATTTCCAAATCCATCATATGAGGGATTTTAAAATGGTCAACGGATTTGAAATTCAGTCAACGAAATCCTTTCCTGCAAACCAAACGCAGGATTGGAATGGATTTGAAATCCAAATCCCTCCAAATCCATTCCAATCCCGCAAACCAAACACGCCCTAAACGTAATGTTTTTGATGGACTTTTTTAATTAGGCCATAAAATGTGAACCTACAATATGTAAACTAGTTATAATTAATACATATGTATTTTGACGGTCGGTTCGGTCCAAACCGGCAAAAAAATGTCCAAACCGCAGACTGGACTAGACCGAGCGGTTTGACTATTTTTCAGACTAGACCGGACCGTCAGACCACTCAAACCGCTAAAAACGGTCCGATTTGACTTGGTTCGACCATTTAGTCACGAGGTCTTTGCAAAGTGTCCCCTCAATACATATCAGTGTTTTGAAAGGCACGTCATGGTAGCTGCCATGACGCAAGGCTCGTCTATGACATCGTATAAACCCTTGTGCGCACTATGATCTGACACATATTTTGATCTTTTTTTTCTACTTTCTAATTTTTGTTGCTCTATTTTTAACATATAAGCTACTTGTATATGACTATATGGTTTTAGATTGGGTAATAACATAAACCATATTTGTGCATATATAATTAACATATATGATAAATATATCTAGCATTATAAGTCACATTTTTAAAAACGTTGTAGTCTCGCTATGACTCTTAAGACTTGAGGATTAATTTCACCACCACACTATACCTGACGCCATTTAGAACATTGCTTTATATAACCCAGACAAACTTTACGTTATACGACCACCGACTTTCCCTTAAAATAATTGATAGTAAACCACCCAACAAACGATTGCGAAAACAAACCAAATCTACAATATGATACATGATATACTTTTGAACATCCACAAATAATCCATTCCTAAGGGGGTGAATTTAATGTTGTTGTCCTTCCATTATTGCACATCTAGTAGTTTCCTAGGCAATACCAAAAATAGAATTGAACAAAACCTATAAGTTACATGGGTTGGGTTCCGGTGAGAAGTTGAGCTTAGCGTGAGAAATGGTTATCAACCGTTGGATGAGAAATGGATGTATATTAGGATGAGATACATCGAGATAAGATGCATCACATCAATTTCTTTCTAAGCCGCAATTCATAAGAGAGTATTTGATTAAAAGTGATCAACGATTCAGATCCACTTTTCTCACGATTCTCACGTTAACCTCGACTTCTCACATGATCCTTCGCCTAAGTTTACATATCCTAAATAAATCTATATAGAAAACCCGAAAATGGTGATATTTAAAGAGGTTGAATTATTAAAGGCAGGCCATGGGTGGGCCTGAGGGTGAGCAATGTAGTTGGCGAGTGACGATAGTTTGGTGATAGCTTGATTGTGAACCTAGAAAGAATTAGGGACAAGCAAATCTTGAATTCCATTGTAGCCAACTCTTTTCCCACGCACATTCTACCTCCAAAACCAAAAGGCATGAATCCCATCTTGTATTTGGCTCCGCCGTATGAGTCATCCTTGAACCTCTCCGGTCTGAACCCATTGACGTCATGGCCCCAGATATCGGGGTCATGGTGCATCGATGTAGTGTCAATCCATATGTTGGTTCCCTTTGGTATCACCCTGTCGTGCACTCGTATGTCTTCTCTGGTTTGCCTTTGAGTATTTGATGCTGAAGGGTATAATCGTAAAACTTCACTCATCGTCCATCCGATCTGCAATCGCATAGCAGACCAAATATGGGCTTACATGTCGCGTTATAACAAAATCGACTTTATATATATGATGCAAAATATACGGTGTAAAAATAAAATGTTAGGACATATTTGGGTATATATCCTAACAAGTTTTTTATAACAATTTTAAATTAAAGTGTCCTATAAAAAGTCTAATAATATACTTTTGAAAAGTATTAAACATTTTTTCAAATAATGTCGTAAAAAAGACTAATAAGACATTTTATTTAAAAATTGTCCTAAAAAACTTGTTAGAACCCTCAAAAACATCATATCAATTTATTGTAACATATTTAAATAGAATGCACAATTATTTGATCATCTACCTTCTTTAGTTCAGAAAGCATAGTAGCATCGATCTCCTTATCCCTGACGACTTCCTTAACCTCGTCTCGGATTTGAGTTTGCCATTCGGGATACACGGCAAGGAGTAAAAGAGACCAAGCAATGGTGGATGCCGTGGTGTCAAGACCTGCGAACATCATGGTCTTGCACTCATCCACTAATTCACGTACACTCAGTTTCTTCTTACCCTCGTCTTGTTGGGCCAACAACGACCCAATAATGGTTCGACTAGTAGTGGAAGTCGAACCTTTTTGAGCTTGTATTGCCAACAAGACGAGAGAATCAATGTCCTCCCCTAACTTTTTCGCTTCCATGGTTCTGTTGATGTTGATGAACTTGCCCCATGGTACACCCACGAACCGACTCGAACTAAAAAGTACGAACTGTAAGGCTCATATCCTCTCGAAGATCTTTGTTTTATTTTCAAAGCTTATCCCGAGGCTTGCTTTTGCTATCACCTCCCCCGTAAAACTCGACAGTTCTTCCTCGGCTTCTATCTCCGGCTTGCCGGAGCTCACTAAATATGACCAATTATCCAACATCCTGGTGGTTGATTCTATTATCAAGCTCACAAGGGCCTTTTAATATATATAGCATCAACCAATTAAAGATCAATTTATGAACTTCAATTAATGCATATATACATAAAAAGCTAATTAAGAGGTAGGTGGGTGTAGCAAATAAAAATTATCATGTACTATTCATATCCACCAATCACATGAATATATATCATTGGAAAGAAAATATGAACTTTAAAAAGATATAAAAATGTCTTAATTTCATATTTTCATTGGTGGGACAGGAATGGATTGGGACAACAGATTTTTATTCGGTGTAGCTAACCTGCAAGTTGGAAGTAGAGAAAGAAGGTGCAATAGCATGCCTATGGCGAACCCAATCGTCTCCTTCGACCATGGTGAGGCCATTCCCGAACATGGGTTTTCTATCGATTTTAAACAAAGACGGCTTTCCCCATCTCCTAGCCAACACTCTTGCGGACATTTCCTTTAGAAACTCGGGATCGGATACGTATAAGAATGGCTCCGTTCCTAGCCAATATACAAACACCTTGCCTGCAAATATATATATATATATATATATATATTCCAATATCCCCATCATCACACAACAAGATTACAATAACTTCTATTTTTGTTTTCTTTGAAAATATCCTTCTAAAGTGCTCGATTATATAGTAATTTAACGGGGTTTCACATATTCTAAAGATAGATAGATATATAGGTGTTACGTACCGTGAGTTATTCGCCATCGAGAGAAGTGTGGGAAGACGGTGGGATGGATGTTATGTTGGATGGTTGATGTTGATGATGTAGTAAGCTGTTGTTGATCTCTAAACATGAAGATATCAGTGATGTTTCCAAATGGAAATCTTGGAGGTGGGCCTCCAAATCCATTCTTCCTGAGTTGGGTGTATGCCAAATTTGGCATAATCCAGCAACTGTACAACACCTTCCAAATACCATACGTTAAGAAGATAACCAGTATGGAAGAGAACCAAACACTATTCATAGAAACCTCCATATAATTTCTCTTTCAAGTAATTAATCTCTTGCATATGTGCGTCTATATATATATATATATATACAAATATATATATATATATATATATATATATATATACATAGAGAGAGGTGGGTTCATACGAGAACCGTATCTTTTTAAGAAAACACGATAGCGACGGAATATATATAAAATCATATATGATTCATGAGACTTTGTTCGCGACTTAAGTCACGGCCAAAATTGCCCGCATTCATTTTTTTTTTGCCGTTAATGCCAAATCGATTTTGCATATCATTTGTTGTTTTCTTAAATAGTTAGCGTTCTCGTTTGAGTTTTTCCCTCTCTCTCTCACTATATATATATAAGAACTCTTCCTTCTTTTTTTTGTACGGCAACTTGGGCTATGCCCACACACACACGCACCCGCGGTATCCGGGCATCCAATTGGGCAGCACCGACTAATCTGCGGCGACCCGGTCCACCCTCAATTGACTGGACCCGCCAGGTACGACTAAGTCCGGTCAAGACCGAATCCGCATACCCATAGACTGGTATGTCCGTAAACCTGAAAGCGACTTGTAAACTCTATTATGATCATCCTTCATTGGTTGTCCACAAATTCCATTATCAAGAAGTGCATCCACAACTTCTTGTAACAATTTTTCCTGAGATATCATTAATTTTTCTGGCATAGCTTTTTCCGTTCGCGTCTTTTGTCTAAACTCGAATCTGTGGTGAAAGAGAAAAAGATTTTCAGGTATCATCCTTTCTTCACTCGCCAATATTATTCTTTATTAGTATTAGTGTCCAATAAAAATATAAATGGGGCGTAGCCAAGTGGTAAGGCAACGGGTTTTTTCGCTTGGTGGGCCGGGAATGCCCGGCTTATCAATTTATCCGGTAAACTACTAGGGGCTGGAAAATCGGGGGTTTCCAAGTCCACGGCCAAGTACTTATTACTTCTTGGGTTATAATTGCTATCTTATTAGGTTCAGCCACTCTAGCCCTTCGGAACCCACAAACGTTCTCCTATGCTTCCAGACATGCTGAGCTCCACATATTCTTGTACAGTCAAAAGGGGATCGATTCCGTAAAAGATTGTATCAGTAAATGTATTTGGCGCTTTTATAAAATATCTGCTATTATTCTCTATTTGTAATCCAATAACCAACTCAACGGGTTTCGTCAAGCTAGCTATATGTTGTGTATTATCGATGATTTCTACATAAGACGGTAAGATGATATCTTGAGCAGTTACATATCCAGGGCCCCTGACACAAATAGACGCCTCACAAGTTCGAATAACAAGCCTTTAGTTTTCCATTTGAAAATTCGTGCGCTTGGGAGTCCCTGATAATTAAATAAACCAAGATATATATATATATAT
Organism: Arctium minus; assembly: GCA_954870635.1. Taxonomy (NCBI): domain Eukaryota; kingdom Viridiplantae; phylum Streptophyta; class Magnoliopsida; order Asterales; family Asteraceae; genus Arctium; species Arctium minus. The sequence goes on from OX941081.1 coordinate 160,137,734, forward strand.
ATATATATATATATATATATATATATATATATATACATAGCAAAGATCATTTGTTAACCAACCATTTGTTGTTAACTTTATAAACCATTTCCAACCAATAGAAATCCATATTTGATTGTTGTTTTCTTTGTTTTAGTATTTAATGCTAAATGGTAGAAATGTCAATTCTTAATTAACAAATTTTTATATTTCATTTAATTATTTTGGGTTTACAAAAATAAAGCCTCCTTGATTCTAGCTAGCGTAGGTTATGATTCAAAAAAAATTCCATTTTTAAAATAATGTTAAAATCATATGAACATTTTCATGACTTCACCATTGGGCATATGAACAAAAACTTGTTAACGAGTCACATGAACAGTAAGGTGGTGGTTCATTCATGTTCATATTTCTTCATATGAATATGATATTTGAAATTAATATTGTTCATATTTCTTCATATGAATATGATATTTAAAAGTAATATTGTTCATATTTCTTCATATGAATATGATATTTAAAAGTAATAATGTTCACATTTCTTCATATGTATGCATGAACCGGAGGGTACGATTCTTTTGGAAGAATAATGTTCAAATACATGCAGATTCATGAACAGTAATGAACCGGGGGTTACAATTCTTTTGAAAGGAACATTAATTAAGAGAGAATAAAGACATAATGATTCATTTATTTTTTCCTCAAAATACCCTTATCACTATAGTTCACTCCTAATTTTTCATTTATTAAGGCTTTAAAAGATATTCAATCTCAACCATTGATTTCCATGATCAATGGTGTATAATGGTTCATAAAGTTAACACAAAAAATGTGGTTAACAAATGAACCTGACCCTATATATATATATATATATATATATATATATATATATATATATATAGGTGGATTCAAACGAGAACATAGTGTATTTAAAAGAATAAATGGACGATTTTCAATCAATCATTTTTTAAATTAATTCCGAAAATAATAGTTTCTAAAATTAAGAGTAAAAGGGCAATAAAGTCATATTATGTTATGGATAATTTAGGATAGTATTAACTTCCAAAAAACATGGATTATAATATTTAATTCAAATCAAAAACGCATTTATCTTTTTCCTTTATTAAATCAAATCCGGTTAATCCATTTTGGTAGTTTACCTGGTCTGTTTGTTTTTTCAAACAAATCCCGAATATGTAACCCAAATCACAGATGATTATATAGTGTACAATATGCAATCCAAAATCATTTATGGTTATATTGTAAAAAAATTTGACAGATTGTTTAAGTGTAGTATGTATCACATGTGATTATACTTTATAGTAAATGATGTTATTAGTTTGCAACCCTAAATCACATGTGATTTTGTTCTAAATACTTAACACCAAATTCATGTGACTAATACTTAATACCAAGTTATACTAAATAACTTGGCTATAATACTTGACACCAAAATCACATGTGATTTTGTTCTAAATACGTAACACCAATTTCATACTTGACACCAAAATCATATATGATTTTGTACTAAATAACTTGGCTATAATACTTAACACCAAAATCATATGTGATTTTGTTCTAAAATAACTTAGACAAAATGTTTCTATTAGGTTTGCAACTTTAAATCATATGTGCTCATCCAAATAAGATCATAAATAATCAAAACTAAAAAAACAAATGACCATGATTAATTTCCTGAAATTTCCTGAAAATTTCATCCATATAAAACTCGTAAATTTTATTAATTCATAACACAAACAAGTAATTAAAAGGACCTATCCAAAGGATAAATAACCCACATCCTCAAATGCACAAAACAGAAAAATACAAACCCTAACTCACGATAATAGTCGAAGTTTCCATATAAATTGAATTGATTCGATGTTTCCTCAGATTTGGAGATCAATAAGGATCCTCCAGCAACAACGAGCTCCGATCCTTTCAGAACGTACTCTTGGCCATGCGCCGGGTAAATGTAATCATTCTCCGCCAAATCGTGCCATACGAATCCATTTTTATAGCTCCTATGTCACACAAATTGAATCAATTAGCCTTCAGGAACAGTAATTACACACACGTAGCTAGAAAATTTAGAAGTGAAGATCATTCACGGCGTCTAACGCAGATCGACGGAGACGGACTAACCTTTTGGAAGACCACGAGTACAATGCTGCCATTCCATTTCCACGGAGAGAATTGAGGCGATCGATTACATCTACAAGATATTTGCAGAAGATTTTCACATAATTAAAACATTTATCGGATAAAAAACAACTCATTCTCCTCCTAAATCAACCAGTCAATTCAACCATTTCTTCTCTACATAGAGAGTTGAGGCGATCGATTACATCTACAAGATATTTCCAGAAGATTTTCACATAATTAAAACATTTATCAGATAAAAAACAACTCATTCTCATCCTAAATCAACCAGTCAATTTATTAGATTAGATAAAAAATTAATACTGGGTTCGAGCTCGACTCGAGTTCGATTAACTTTTCAATGTAGGGCTCGAGCTCGAACTCGAATATTTTTTGAGTTATCGAGCTCGAGCTCGAGCTCGATGCTTGTTTATGGCACTACAAGATAATGTGACGTTAGTGACCAAAAGTTTAGTGACAACTTATATTTTGGTCACTAACTATGACGTTAGTGACAATAAAAAAGGTCGTCATTAATTTTTAGTCACTAATATGATTTTTTAGTGACAAAAATTAAATTTGGTCACTAAGTGGTCACTAAGTTGTAAGATTTAGTGACCAAAACAATAATAGTCACTAAGTTGAAACTTTTAGTGACCAAAAAATAAGTAGTCACAAATTTGAAATGATTAATGACCAAAACTAGTGGCCACTAACTAGTTGGTGTTATTTAAGAATTTTAATGACAAACCAATGGTGGTCACTAATTTGAAAGAGTTAGTGACTAAACAAATAGTTGTCACTAGATTGTGTTTAATAGTTCATGTTATTTGAAAAGATTTAGTGACTAAAAATGATGGTCACTAAGTTGGAAGTTTTAACATAAATAGTCACAAGTTTGAAATGATTAGTGACCAAATCATAGTGGTCACAAACTAGTTGGTGTTACTTAGGAATGTTAGTGACAAAAAAAAATGTGGTTACTAACTAGTTGGTATTACTTAGGAGTGTTAGTGACAAAAAAATGATGGTCACTAAGTTGGAAGTTTTAGTGATCAATAAATAAGTTGTCACTAATTTGAAATTATTAGTGATCAAAAATAGTTGTAACTAAATAGTGTTTAGTAGTTGGTGTTAATTAGAAAGAATAGTGACGAAGACATTATGGTCACTAAATTACAAGTGTTTGTGACTATAATATCATAAATCAATAAATTCACAATTTTTAATATTTTAAGATAAAATATTATTATATATTTTAAGAAAAAAATATTTTAATTAACTTAATTGATTTAAGTTAATTATCGAGCCCAATTATCTATTTCCTACTATATAAGTTAACTTTACTATAATACATAAAGCCCAATTCCACTTATGTATCAAGCCCAATTACCCTACACATTTACACAGGAACTAATCGAGTCTGAGAGGGCACTTATCTAGTCGATTCATCAGAGATCGAAGTATCACATCGATTCATCAGAGATCGAAGTATCACATCGAATTCCATCAATTTCCTACGATTTTCAACCCTCAATCACACCGCTATCACAACGATTTCCAGATCCGGCTCCTGCACCCCTCAAATCACAACGATTTCCAGCCCTAGTTCTGTTTTTTCGGTTTGATTCCAGGTTAGTTAACTAGTTCTGTAATAAGTGGTGTATAGATGGAACTGTATTATAGTTTCTCATGTATTCAATTTTTTCAAGGATGAACTTGCTCTTCTCCGGGTCGCCAAAGTTACCGGTGGTGCCCCGAACAAGCTCTCCAAGATGTAATCTTCTCTCTACTCATCTATTGATTTATTATGTATTTATGTTTACATTTGCCGAAAGAATGGTATTGTAATTTTATCGAATGTACCGATTAAATTATTTCACAATCTTATTGCTGCTATTCTCGTAACTGGATTGAAATTTGCACCAAATCAAATGAAAAGCGTCATTTTCTTATAGCTGCCTGTTATTTATGTATTTTGTGTGTGCAAGAGCGCATATTTGATGCTTGTATGAAGCTAGTGAACTGCATATGTCTAATTTAGCAAATTCCTGTGTGATATAGTTGTAGTAGCTCATAATGTGTAACTCTGTCTCTATATTTGATGTTGCAAATGAATATTGGTAATCTTTATATAGCCATTGCTTTGCTAATTATACTGTTACAGGCCTATTTATATCAATCCAGCATCATTGACTTTTTGTATCATCTGAGCCTATTTAGATTGCGGATTTTCTTTTTGTGTATGCTAAATTCAGAACTTTTATATATACATGATTATGTTTCCAGTTTTGAGATCATAGTTGTTTGCCTGTTATATATCTATTTTCAGTTTTGACATGATTATGTCATATCTATTGCTTGCTTTTCCCCAATGCTGCAAATCATGATTGATGCATATAACTTTATCCACTTTATGAAGCTATACATAGAACTATTTCAAAGCACTAGTTTCACCATCCTTTGTCAAACCCCTATTTTATTAACCAGCAAGGAGTCATCCATCATCACATGCCATACCTGTACTTCACATTTGAGTCATCTTGGGAAATGTTCCAAAGGGGGTGGGTGATGAAGAAGATTGTGAAATCATACCCTCATTTATGTTCATCCCAAACAATTTGTCCCTGTAGGGTTTGCATCAGAATGCACTTGTACATCATCTGAAGTTGGTGTTTGGGGATGTGGGGTGGTGACAACGGGCATGTCATATCCTTCAGGAAGCATGCCCATATCGTTCCATTCAACACTAGCTATTCGCTCTAGAGTCAGGGAACACGATATATTTCTATCATAATAATTGAACAGGGGGAAGAGGGGTATAAGCTATGTTTGGCAAACTAGCTTATAAGATGGCTGTTGGCTCATAAAATAATCATTTTTTTGGTAAACTTTTCAAAAAGCTAACTTCTAAACTAATTTACGACGAATGGAATTTTTTCAATAAACTCAAAAGATGAGCTAAAGAGTAGAAATAAACAAGAAAATGGAAATAAAAAGGATACGTTCAGTTCTCCACATGTCAGTAATGCTAACGTCGGCGTCTGATAGAATCCAGTAGTCTGGATCACTCTGCAAAAACCCAACATAATGCTTATAATCCTGTAGTTAACTATCAGTATGCAGTGGCTTATAAAAGAAACAAGTGATGATCACAAAAACTTACATCAATATCGGGAACTATCTTCATAATCCCACTAACAAAGTCTTCTGATGCATTTACATCTGAACATGTATGAGTGTCTGTTCTTTGCATAATAGCCCCGTATTCTTGGCTCACCTCCGTTACTGTTTCTACAGTTGGATTCTCAATCATCTCCATCATTGAAGGAATACTCGAGTTTGGCTCAGATGCAATGTATATTAGTAGTAAGGTCTGGGATCTGGTCTTGGTATTACAGAAATGTGCACTACTTGATTAACTTGATGCTTTTTCTTATCTTTTCTATTTGGTCTCAGGCTGCATGCCAGACTGCTGCTGCTTTCTTTACATGTTTAAAACTACGAATATATATATTATTTATCGAGTAACAGGATATGAAACTTAATTTATGTAAACAGAATTAATTAATGTTTAAAACTACGAATATATATATTATTACCAAAATGCATCTTGACATTGTCTTGAACAATGAATAGTAGTTATGCTTTTCCTTCTCCGATGAGTTATTTGTTGGATTATTTGTTGAGTTACTTGTTCAACTAAAATTGAAAGCTCATGGTTATTACCTTTGTTATTTTTAACCTATTCCTAGCTCGAGGACTAAAGTACAGATAAGAGAGTTGCTAGAATCATTTGGGTATGTTCTTCATCTGCTAAAAGTGTGAACTTCTCTTTACATAGCAGTGTTTTTAAGAATTCTCTTTTAATTGAGGACATGGACAAGTCCTGGATGAATATAGTTCATAGGACAAAGGATTCCAGATATGAACTAGGTGTGAGAGAATTTCTTAATTTTGCATACTGTGACAAAGAGGAGTCATCCAACATTCCTTGCCCTTGCAAAACTTGCAACAATTTCCGCCGCCATGATAAAACCACTGTATTCTCTCATTTGATGCAAAAAGGGATTTCTGCTAGTTATGATAGATGGATATATCATGGTGAGTCTTGTGATGTTTCTGATGATGGTGATGATGATATACCCTTCAATGAAAATGATGAGGCTAATGATGATGACCTTGATGAGATGTTAAATAACATAGGTCAAAGTACATGGGGTGATGATTGGCATACTAGTGGTGGATCTTCTTCTACTTCAGACAAAGATTTAGAAACCATTCATAGATTAGAAGATGAATCACACCAAAAGCTTTATCCAGGATGTCAAAATTATTCGAAGTTTTCGTTCATTGTTACTATTTTACATTTGAAAACAATGAGTGGTTGGTCTATCAAATCCTTTGATGCCTTGCTTGATATATTCAAAAAAGCCTTGCCAATTTCAGCCTTAGTTCCAAGGAACTTCTATGAAGCAAAAAAATACATACGTGATTTGGGGTTTAGAGGAGAAAAAATACATGCATGTGTCAATGATTGTGTTCTTTACCGAAATGAGTATGCATCTCTTACCCAATGTCCAAATGATGACTGCAAAGAGCCTCGGTTTAGCGGAAATGATTTGAAGGTTCCACGAAAGGTGCTTCGATACTTTCCTCTCAAACCTAGGCTTCAAAGGTTATTCATAGATAAACAAGTTGCTTGTGACATGAGGTGGCATAACGAGAAACGAGTTAACGATGATAACATACTTAGACATCCTGCAGACAGTGAGGCTTGGAAACACCTTGATAGAGTGTTCCCTTCGTTTGCCAATGATCCACGCAATGTACGTTTAGGGCTTGCAACCGACAGATTTAATCCATTTGGCAACCTAAGCAATTCATATAGCATATGGCCAGTTTTTGTTGTCCCATATAATCTGCCTCCATGGAAATGTATGAAAGACCCGTACTTGTTCATGTCTATGTTGATTCCTGGTCCCAAATCGCCAGGCATTAATATTGATGTTTACTTACAACCATTGATTGATGAGCTAAATGAGTTGTGGATTGGTGTTAATGCTTATGATGCACATAGAAAAGAAAGTTTTACACTGCGAGCAACTCTTTTGTGGACAATAAATGATTTTCCTGCATATGGTATGCTATCTGGTTGGAGTGTCAACAGATACAATGCATGTCCATTGTGTATGAATGAAACATCATCTCATTACTTAACTCATAGTAGAAAAATATGTTACATGGGTCATCGAAGATTTTTGCCATTCTCAAACCAATGGCGAAGGGATAAAAAGAATATATATTAAATAAATAGATAAACGGTTGAGATTGGTTTATTTGTTTATATGAATGACATGGTTTGTATTTGAGACTCTATATATACACACTTGAGATGATGTGATAGATTGAGAAAAGATAAAAGTACTTCCATATATGCGTTTTTTCAAATACAATAATTTGTTTTGATAAAGAACACATACATAAAACATTCGTTCTTATCTTGTTAATTTTAGTTTTGATTTAATATATATTGTTAAATTTAAATCTGATTAGTTTTTTTTATTTAAATTAGAGTAAACTACAAAAATCATCCCTTTTGTTTGGGAAAACTTTGGTTTTCATCCCTTAACCTCAGTAATTACACAATAACCCCGTAGTTTGTGTTTAGTTACAGAAATGGTCCTAAACTCTAACGGCTATTAATGTCTTCCGTTAAGTGCCTCTCACGTGAGTGCAATTTTGTCATTTTCCACAACTGCCAAGCCCCACTCCCGCCTACATCAACAATGTGAGGATTGCGGCACAAAATCAACTTGAGTAGGGTTTTAGAGGAAATCGTGGTTGGGGATACTTACAAGTTATCAAAATCCATTTTTGAAGAAAATTGAAATGGTGGATGAAATAACGAATTCAATCATATCATAGAGTGATCCTTAAAAAGTTTAATCCTTTGGGTTTTTCAAGAACAATTGTTCTTCCTTGATTTGAAGGAGTATATAATAGGCGTGATCAGGATCCATATTTTGGAAAAGTGAGACGAAGTTAGCTGAGGGTTAATTTCATCCCTCCACTGTTGTCGTTGATGATGGTGGTGGTGACAGTGTTTATATATTTGATTTACATGAGAAGAATTTGTTGTTGATTGCTACCCACTAAAACTCTATTATCATCCCATGGGTTAGATTGGATCCGCATCTATTAGATGACATTTCTCTGAAACGACAAGGGAATGAGAGAAAAGAGTTTTCAGAAAAGCTCATTGAATCCATTTTTATTTCTTTGATTAACCGGGGGTTTTTGATTTATGGTTTTGTATCACTATTTTTTGGGGATAAATTTAGTCAGCTTTGGAATGAAACAAAATGTTCTTAATTATGGATTTTTTTTCTTGGAAAAAGTCTAGAAAAACCTAAAGAAGTTTTTCATTTTGAATGATTTATTGTAGGATAAGTGTGTCATCGTTTAAAAGATGTGACGATAGAGATAGAAATAGAGATAAATATATCAGAGATAGATCATAACTGAAATATCTCGTAGTTATCTACTTGTAACTCATCCCTATTTAAAGGGCTTATGATTAATAAGAATTACAGATTTTCTCTATTTATTCTATTGTTGTTCTGTTTTGTTTTTCATTTAACAAGTTGTCAGCACGTTGTTCATTGCCTACCTTCGTCAATTATTGCCTACTAGGTACACAATTTCTTTTGTATTTTGCATCATACTAAACTAAATGAATTTATTTGTTGCATATTCACGATTTAATGTTTACATCTCTCGCATAATAATTATGTGAAATATTTGACGTTATATATCTTATTATTATTTTGAATCCAGATTGATAGCAAATTCATATGCTATTCTAATCATTCAAAAAGAATATAAATTTTTACCTTTACTTTTGCTACATGAAATAGTAAATTAATTATGATAATATATACATATATATATATATATATATATATAGAGAGAGAGAGAGAGAGAGGTCCATTCATTTGCTAACCGTGACATTGGTACTAACCGTGCTAACCAATCTCAACCATCCATTGTGATGATCCACTGCTCATATTTAATTGAATTTTCATTTAATTAATTATTATACATAAGGATTGATTTAAAACAATGCACAAGTGCACAGGGTTAATTTGGTAAAATAACAATCCAACTTTATTTACGAAACACGTTTTAAAATCGTAAAATCCCTAACATTTAGGGATTTCTTCCCCTAGAATCATTATCCCTAACATTTAGGGATTTCTTCCCCTAAAATCATTAGGTAACCATCAAAACACAAAGGGAAAACAAAAACCTGTGTCTCCTTGCGAGCAACCGAACGAAGAAATCAAAGGTTTTATCTCGAACAAATGGCACAAAATCGAGATCCGAATCATTGCATAGGATTAATCACTTCTTCCAGATCTATATTATACCTAAAATCGGCATGGAAACATCTCCTCCGGCACCAAAATTCCGGTTCAGAGATCACGGTAATGATATGGAGATCGGAGAATCGGTTATCGGTGATACGAGCTCTGAATCGACTTCAGTCACCAGCGATGAAGACTCGGAAATCAAGTCTGAGGAATATGAGTTTAATATTTGTTTGTAATATGAGTTTTTCATCCTTCATCAGGTGAACTTTAATATTTGTTTGTAATATGAGTTTTTCCTGATAACTGTAGGATTTGTCGATTTGATATTGGTCATCATGTTTCACAGGGTTTTTAGAGAAACATAAGGTATAAACAATGAAGTGATGCAATTGAAGCATCACCTGATGGCCCAAAAACATCTTGTTAGGAATCTAATGGATGATGCTTATCTAAAGGTTGTGTTAGATGATTCAATGGACACAGTTCTTGATGAATCTGTGTTTGATGATCAAAACCCTATGACATTCTTCAAGACTTTTTCTGATGAGGTTTTAGAAACCCTAGACAACCTTCTGTTTGAGCAAAGGGAAATCGTAAGCGACATTCAGATTCATCGAAAAAAAGGGATTAACTAGCTAAATCGTGGAAGAAAAGGCGCGATAATGGATGGGGTTGAAGGCATATAGACATGCATATATGCAATGTAATCGTTTTTAACTGAAATCAATATGTAGTCAATTACAAATATTTCAAATATAATTTGAAATCAATATGTAGTTGTCCACACTACATCTATTGTTGTATGGTATAAGATTGTGTTTGTCCATATAGAGACTACATATGCACATTGCATATATGCATACGTGCACATTTGGGTGTATCCATATATAAACTCTAATCATATATACATATGTGCACATTTCTAATATATGGAAATTGCATACTGAAATTGTAGTGCATATGTCCATACTGGCATATACACATGCATATATGCACTATAATCGCTTTTAAACTCCTTCCTAAAAGAGTTATTTGGTACCATAATGAGGTGAAGGTTTTCATTAATGCATTTATGCACATTGAGTATGAAAACAATATGTGGTTGTCCTCACTGCATATGTGGTTGTATAGTATATGATTGTGTTTGTCCATATAGAATTAACATATACTTGCACATATGCATATGTGCATATTTGGGTATATCCACACATAATTTTCAATCACATATGATTATGTGCGCATTTCTCATATTTGGAAATTACATAATGAAAATGAAGTGCACATGTCCATACTGCCATATATACATGCATATATGCACTATAATTAAAAATGCATATGTGCACTTTTGTGGAAATTCATACATGTACTATAATCATACATGCATATGTGCACAACTATCGGATATGGTATGGACATATTTCCCAAATGCATATATGCATAGTGCTAATCATTATAAACGAACAACTTTCTTCAACAACAGTTCCAAAACGTCAAAAAAAATTACCTAGATCGATGGGTAAACCCAGTTAGAAATAAATAAAATGCTTAAAAAAGGTAAAAGATAACTTCCAAAATTAATAAGATGCAAATCAAAATAAAATTTTAAATTAATTAATATATTTAATATCGGGATAACTAACAAAATAAAAAACTTCTTTGAATATGGTAACAGATTAAATGGGCGATATTTAGCAAATTCCCATATTACCCTTTCATATTTAATAGCATTCATGGGATAACAAAAACTCTAGGAAGCTTCTGATTGGTCGAAATTTGGTTAGCACGGTTAGCACCAATGTCACGGTTAGCAAATGAAGGGGACCCTATATATACACATATAATAAATAAGTAACTAGCATGTCACGTGTCGTCTTCTGGTGAAACGACTTCAGTATTTTCCCGCCTAAACAAGAACAAGGAGAATTTATGAGAATTTACGTACTGTACAAGAACAAGGAGAGACGAATGTTTCCAAAATTGGACAACGTGTTATCTTACCTTCTTCTTTTACCAGTGGTGCTCGCTACATGATGCAAAACTATTTGGATGCAATGTCACTTTGTAAGTGGCATGGATATCCAATTTTTTTTTCATAATCGTGACATGTAACCCTAAATGGCTAGAAATTAAAAGGTTTTTTTAAAGACACCATATATGGTAAATCGAGAAGATATGCCTGATATCCTTTCTCGGTTATTTAAGATGAAGCTTAATGCATTTATTAAAGAGTTGAAAGACAATGCATTATTCGGTAAGGTTCAGGCAGGTATGTTACATTTATGATTATAATTTTAACAAAATGTTAATACTAATAGTTTATCTTTATTAATTTCAAATTTCACTTTTTGTGTAGTTGTTTATACAGTAGAGTTTCAGAAGCGTGGATTGCCTCATAGTCATATATGTCTATTTATGCACTCTGATTTCAAGCTACCTACTATTGAACAAATTGATCCGATTATTTCAGCTGAGATCCCAAACAAAGACAAAGATCCAGATTTATACTCACTTGTGAAGGAGTTCATGATCCATGGTCCTTGTGGTGAAGAAAACATTAACTGTCCCTGCATGATTGATAGAAAGTGTTCAAAAAACTATCCAAAAAGGTTTTCTGAACACACTTCCATTGATGGTAATGGTTTTCCTCTATATCGCAGACGAAATGATGGACGTTTTGTTAAAAAGTTAGGTGTTAAATTAGATAACATAAATGTTGTTGCTTATAACAAATATCTTTTGAAAAGATATCAGACACACATTAATGTTGAGTGGTGCAATCAGGCTTCTTCTATAAAATATTTGTTCAAATATATCAACAAGGGTCCAGACAGAGCTACTGTTTTTTTTTTTTTTTGGAGAGGGTATCCCAGACCACATTGGGCCCAGACTAATCCCTGGCAATATGGGCCGAAGCCCGACTGCTAAAGCATGCAGCCCGGGGTCGAATCCCCCGTACCTCCAGGATGCGTCCCCCAGGGTTCGAACATGAGACCGCTACTAGCTAGTCCACATGCCTTACCACTAGGCTAACACCCTTTTGGTAGACAGAGCTACTGTTGCGGTGTAGAAAGCATTAATGAAGAAGATAATAATAATTTCGTTGATGAAATAAAGGAATATTATGATTGTAGATATGTATCTGCATGTGAAGCTTCTTGGCCTATATTTGGTTATGATGTTCATTATAGAACTCCTTCTGTTTTGAGGCTTCCTTTCCATCTTCCTGGACAACAACAAGTCATTTTTGGTGCTGAAGATGATATTGAAAATGTCATAAACAAAACTTTTGTGGTGTCTTTAATGTTCTTAGCTTGGATGAAGTGTAATGAACTTTATGAAGAAGCACGAAAACTTACTTATGTTGAATTCCCTACAGAGTTTGTGTGAAAACTGGAAGAGCGACATTGGGATCAAAGGAAAAAAGGCTTTTCAATTGGAAGAATTCATTCAGTTTCTCCTGCTCTTGATGAAGCGTATTATTTAAGAATTCTTTTGAATAAAGTTTAAGGTCCTAAATCATTCGTACAATAAATGTAGATATATTTCCTACTTTTAGAGATGCATGTTATGCTATTGGGCTTTTAGATGACGACAAGGAATATGTTGATGCCATTGAAGAAGCAAGTTTAACCAGGGTTTTGGTTTTTATCTACGGTCTTTATTTGCAACCACGCTATTTTCAAATAGTCTCTCTAGACTTGAATTTGTTTGACAAAAAACATGGCAATACTTGGCAGATGGGATTCTTTACAATCAACGAATTGCACTAAAGTCTCCAGGTATGTTATCTATTTAGATATTTATACTGTAACACCCTCAAACTCGGAAATAACAACTAATTTAAAATTTTCTAAATACATCGATAAATAATTTATCTACAAACACAATATAGGATTTAACCTCAATAAACACATTTATTCTCTACATACAGTCCATAATAAGGACGGGTGCTACTAAAACCCAATAATAGTCACTATCTCCAACTACGGAAGACTTCATCAATCTACTCACTCTCGTGTAAATCTATAGCTCAACTCCTCAAAGCACTGGTAGAACCAAACCCCAACTGGAACCTAATGCACATGCCGAAAAATAAAAGGTTAGACTTAACGCCTAGTGAGCTAAAGAGTTTTCGTTAGAGATAAATAAAGCGATAACTTTAGGAATGTTATTTAAAATCATGATTTCCCAAAATGCAATATAGCTAATTTGGAAACATCTAGAAATGAAAGACATTAAATCTTAAAACAATCTCTTTTCATCATTCACCCCTTTCGTGATTAAAATCATAAACACACGCCTCTTTAAATAAGGTCAAAACCCAAAGCGCACGTAAAACATAAATGATATTATAATGATCAAACGTTGAAAACATAGATAACTCAAACTTCCAAGACATCCCAATAACTCGAATGAGTTTCAATAACCGAAACCTTAAATCATAGATAATTACCCATACTCAAACGTCTCCGAAAACATGGATTATAAAACTCCATAACCAAAACCACACATATTGGTGACGGGGAAGACCCGATTACATTGTACGTGACGGAACACAAAGTACGTCACATAGTTATGTAGTAAATCAAAACATGTGGGTTACACATAAAACACCCACCGAGCTCAACTACTCCAAGTCTATCGCCCGAAAACATCAAGTCAACCACTCCAGGTCTATTCTTGAGAGTCCCCAAAACCGGGCAACTCGAGCACAATGGAATTACACCTTACTGTCCATGGGACGCTGCCCGACCGTATAGGCTCATGCCCTACTTACCATGGAGCCCGATGCCTATTCCGTGCCAAATGGTGAACCAACTTCCCAAACGGAGACAGAGGAACACCGTGCCTATGGATCCATTGCACTAACTAAACCATTACATGACTCAAAACGAGTGAACCAAAGCATTCAAAACATGACATGCTCAACTAAGATGAAGCAAATGCAAATCATAATCAAACGCTCAACATCGAGCAATTAAAACGGACAAGTGCCCTCAAAACCCAACAAAATCTAAACCGAGCCATAAGCTCAACAAATCCAAAGACCCAACCTCGAAATTTATAAAATGAAATCAAATATAAACAACCCATATTTATATAAACCCATGCTCCAAAGCATAAAATTAATTCCAACGTAGTTTAGATTGGGACAATTCATTTTCCAAGTGAGTTTACACATTTATTCTTTCAAAACGTCCCATAACACAAAACCATGCATTTCTCTAAAACACAAATCAAAACACATTTATACTCAAAATCTACTTCCATAAAATAAATCATAGAAATACCAAAAAACATGATTTATTTATCATAATGCTCCAAAATCCCAAAGATGTGTGCTAAATGAGTTTATAAAGTTAAACACCTTTAAACTACTCAACTCATCAGCAGTTAACAAGACTTATCAGCATTTAACAAAACTTATCAGTAGTTACCAAAATTTATCAGCAGTTAACAAAACTTATCAGCGGTTAACAAAACTTATCAGCAGTTAACAATTTCATGTAAAACGCTTTAAAATAAACATTTTGGCATGTATACCGTTTTCACAAATCAACTTGAACTCACCTTGCTAGGTTAAGTTAAACCTAGGTTTCAATCCACAACCATTGGCCTCCAAAAGCATAGATCTCACCCAAAGCTTTCCGAAGACACCCATTCCAACTCTTCAACTCAAGCTTCCAAAACCTAGATCCACATATTTCCGACCATAAATAACCATATTCAACCATAAATAATTGTTCCCTAAACATTTTACACAAGACCTCATCATATAACCAAAAACCCTAATTTCCATAAATGAAGAAAACAAGAGGTTACCTTACCCATAACTTCAATCCACCAACCCAAAATACCACTAGAACACCAAGATGAGCCGCACACTCCCAAATTTCAAGAACAAAGAAAGGGGTTGGGTGAAAACCCTAGAAGTTGATGAAGGCGATGAAGAGGATGAAGATGGGGATGATGAATAAATGCTCAACTTGAACCTTTTGATGAAATACCCAACAACTAACAACAAATGAGGTGGTTGATGAGTTCAAGAACCCTAGGTTCGGTTTTTATGAAAGGGAGAGGTTGAGAGAGAATAGCAAAAGAAAAGGTTGAGTTTAGAATGAGAAATGAAGTTAAAATCATATTTTAACCCGTCTGCACCTCTCTCGCGATTGTGCTCGGCGATAGTGACATTGTCACTATCGCGAGTCACTCTCGCGCGGAATGTACCGCGGGTGGTACACCCCCGGCGATTGGGCCATGCGATAGTGACACGTGTCACTATCGCGAGTCACTCTCGCGCCACCTGTACCGAAGCCCAAAAATGTCCAAAACTCGCGATTCTCGCATGGGTAGATTCAAGGTTCGAAAGCACAACATTTTCCACCCAAAAGGGTGGACGGAAAACAGAGGGATTACCAACGGAGGGTGGAAACTTACTTACGAAAAAAACCGGGTGTTACAATCCTCCCAACCTTAGAATGATTTCGTCCTCGAAATCCAGCTTCCCATGAAACTTTGCCCGCAGAAGGATTTCCCTTAACTCTTCTTCCAGCACCACTACCATGACCCTTGCACTTATACACCCGCCAACCGCCCCTCATGGGCACCTTACACTTATGACCGAACGAACACTTAACTCACCCAAGTAACCTTTACCCACAAGATTACGGTCGCCTCCCAACCTTAGAATGACAATTACTACCTCCGAGGTAGTTTGTGACCTCAACATTTCACCAATCAAATCCTTTCGTATCACCACATATCCGAACCCAAAGCCAAAGATCGCCATCACGCTCCCATGAGTCCTCCGATTCTTATCGATCCATTCCTAATATCGATAAAGATATCCTTCCAAGGCGCACCAATGTGTCCTCCAGTAATTGATTAACCCAGATTCGGATAACACTCAACTTCGCTCCCATACCATCCTCACAACATTCCTATAATAAGATCTTTATCACCACGGGAACGCTTATACACATCGGTACTTAATCATCACCATCTAACCCTCTTTTAAAATTCCATCACCGAAAGGTCAATATTTCCCATGATCCAACCAGGATACATTCCAAACATTCCCAGATCCATTGGCTCCATGAAAACAAGTCGACGCCTAGGACTAAACGGTGACTTCGAAAACGTGGACATCCCGCCCAAGTTTTCACTACCGACGGATGGTCTCACTAAGGTTGACACCTAACATAGAGTTAAAATTCCAGGTCTTACATATCTAACAAACGGACCACAATTATTATTTAAATACAAACCAATTTATTGTTTTATTATTTTTTAAATATTATTTTCTTTCTTAAACATTTTTTCAGTTATTATTTCTATATTATGGTTGCTTAAGATTTATATTATATATGTTACAGGTTTATCCCTTAATGATGATCAAGTCAAAAACTTGACATTGTTTGAGATTGAAAAGGTTTTACTTCGTAACAATTCCAGCCTAAAAAAATTCACCACTATGCCTTACCCTGATGATGTTTCTGTTGAGTCTTCAAACAATCGTTTGATTACAGAGGAGCTAGATTACGACATAGCTAATCTACAAAACGAGTTTCGTTGACTTCTAGGTGCTTTACCAAACGAGCAATAAGATGTTTATGACGATATCATAACAGAGGTACAAAATAACCAAGGAGGTGTGTTTTTTGTATATGGTTATGGCGGAACATGTAAAACATTTCTATGGAAGACATTATATGCATCAATAAGATCTGGAGGAGAAATTGTTTTAAACGTTTTTTCGAGTGGTATTGTTTCTTTACTTCTTACAGGAGGTAGGACAACACACTCTCGCTTTCAAATTCCTCTAATTCTTAACAAATATTCTCTATGTTACATAAAGCCAGACAATGATGTTGCCAAGTTAATAAAGAAGACTAGGTTAATTATATGAGATGAAGCACCAATGGTTCATTGGCATGCATTTGAAGCATTGGATAGAAGTATGAACGATATTTTTGGTAGTCAAGGCATTACTGACTCGGAAATACTTTTTGGTGGCAAAGTAGTTGTTTTTGGAAGAGATTTCAGACAAATTATGTCGGTTATTCCCAACGTAAGTAGACAAGACATTGTTAATAGGGGTGAGCATCGAAAGTGGGTACCCGCCTTTGGAACCGGAACCGCTTCGGAACTACGGTTCCGGAACCGAAACCGATGTGATTGGTTCCGGTTCCGGTTCCTAAAATATGGAATCGATCGGGACCGGTTTCGGTTCCGGTTCTCATTTTTTTGGAACCGTTACCCGCTGGGTACCCGCCGAGACCGGTTCCGGGACCGGGTACCCGGTCCTGCTAGGTACCCAGAACTGGAACCGATGGGTACCCGCTATTTTTTTAATAAAATATATTTTATTTATTTATAAAAATTTAATAAACTACCTTTTAGTGAAGCATCGTTTGTAGTATTTATCAGCATCAACTAATTTTAATGACGTGAAGTGTTTTGGAAACACCGTTAATAATATTTATTTGTTTTGTAAGCACCGTTTGTAACTTTTTTTGTTTTGTAAGCATCGTTTGTAAAATTTATTAGTTTTCACGTTTGTGGTATTTATTTATTTATGTTTGGAATTTGTAATATAATTAATATTTACCTTTTTATAATATGATTTATAAAAAAACTTAAAAATTAGACGGTGGGTACCCGGTACCGGAGGTTCCGGTTCCGGTTCCCAAATATAAAGAACCGGTGTAACCGGTTCCGGTTCCTTCATTCCAGGAACCGCCGGTTCCGGTTCCGGGAATTTTAGGCGGGTACCCGCCTTTGCTCACCCCTAAATTTGTTAATGCGTCGTTAAGTTCATCTTACATTTGGGAAAAATGCAAAGTCCTAAGGTTAACTAAAAATACGAGGTTAACTGTTGACAATCAAGCTTCTCATATCGAACAAACAAGGATTTTTGCAAACTGGCTTTTGGATTTAGGAGAAGGCAAGGTTGGTAGTGTGAATGATGGTGAGGCAATTATCGATGTACATGATGATCTTCTCATTACCGATTCAACGGATCTTGTATCTGCATTAGTTGAATTTGTCTATCCTTCTATTATTGTAAATGTCAAGAATTTATCCTATTTTCAGGAAAGAGCAATACTTGCACCCAAGTATTAAGTCGTTCAAGAAATAAATGATCGTTTGCTATCATTGTTTCCAAGAGACGAAAAGGAGTACCTAAGTTCAGATAGCCCGTGTTAATCAGAGCATCTTCACGAACAGTTTGATGAAACTTTGTACTCACCTGATGTCTTAAATGGTCTTAAATTATCGGGTTTGCCAAACCATAAGATAGTACTAAAAGTCGGTGTTCCAGTTATGTTACTAAGGAATTATGATCAGAAATCTGGGTTATGTAATGGAACTAGACTACGGGTGTTATCTTTGGGAAATCGGGTTATAGAAGCAGAGATCATATTTGGAAGCAATATTGGAAGCCGAACATTTATTCCAAGAATGTCTTTGACACCTACAGACAAAAGGATTTCGTTCAAGTTTCAAAGAAAACAATTTCCAATTGTTGTATGTTTTGCCATGACCATAAATAAAAACCAGGGACAGTCATTATCGAATGTTGGTTTGTTTCTGAGACAACTAGTCTTCACCCATGGTCAGTTGTATGTTGCTTTATCTAGAGTAAAAGGTAGGCAAGGTTTAAAA
Organism: Arctium minus; assembly: GCA_954870635.1. Lineage (NCBI taxonomy): Eukaryota > Viridiplantae > Streptophyta > Magnoliopsida > Asterales > Asteraceae > Arctium > Arctium minus. The sequence goes on from OX941081.1 coordinate 160,156,900, forward strand.
ATATTAATTATAGATGATGAAGACAAGGTTTAAAAATATTGATTAATATTTTAACCACGTACTTTTCCATAATTTCATTTACGTTATATTATAAATTTTGTTTTATACAATTCTTAATATTTATTCATATTTTTTATTAATTTTTTGCAAAATATCCTTTGTGAAAACTGCTTAAAACAAGGACATTTTGTAACCAGCTGCAAAAAAACAACTCTGAAGGGAAAAAAGCTTGGAAAAGTAGCATCGTACTTTCGATGATCATTCATATTTGTAAGATAAGTTTTCTGGCATGATTTAATTTTTTTAAATTACCCCGTGTAATACACGGGTTCGAACCTAGTATATATATATATATATATATATATGATATTTTGTTTAATATTAATTCTCACATTTGGATCTATTTAGTTATTATAGAAAAATATATTAACTATTAATTAAAGCTTTACTTATAATTTGTTTTATACATATTTGTTAACGTTATTTAATTATTTCGAGATTTACTGTTATAATCTTTTTATTCTGCGCTGATTAGAATTATTATTGACATTTGACCAAAAAAAAATATTATTTGTTTGTTTCATAGAGATTTATTTATTTATTGTAGTATTAAGTTGTTATATTACATTAATTTTGATTCAACATATTTTGATTTCATGTGGGTATGATTAGGGTGTACGCGGGTTGGGTTGGGCAGTTTTTGACATTTTTACAACCTAACCCAATTATGGCGGTTTGAAAAATCTCAACCGAAAATGATTCTTTTCGGCAAATGATTCTTTGGCTAGTAGAGGTACCAATCGAAAATGATTCTTTTCGGCAAGAGAGGATCCTGCCGACCAAGCAAAGGAAGATCGGCAAGTGAACCATCCGCCGATATAAAAGAGCATCTTCGGTAGTGAGTTAGCTTAGTGACTATGGAAGTTTGTCTTGATCCGCATTAGAGGGCTCACTTCTTTTTGAATTCGGTTGGTCTTCGACTTCACCGATCTTTTGAGGCACAACTAAGCTATTACAAAGAATCTTAAAATGAACTACGTATGGAGATGTTCAAACACATTACAAATATGAAATAACAAGCTAAAGGGGAGGTTATCTTCAAATCCTTGATGACCCAACAATCTCCCCCTATTTGATGATGACATCCCATACTTAAATAAAAGAGTAGGAAAAAGAATAATGTATTTTGACCCTGTTTTACTCTTTTTGGGTTCTTTTTCACATAGACCATTCTTTTTGTTTCTTTTTGGATTTTTTAGAGTATTCGACATTTACAAGTATAAAATGAATGAAAGAATAAGCTATACACACTATTTACCAAAAGAAATTTGTACTTGTATTGATCTCATATGGAAGAGTACAAGACAAAACAAAATTCAAGTACAATTAAAAGAAAGATAGATAAAATTTCTAAGATTCTTCAAATGGGTCACTTTGGATGAACTCTCTTTTCTTCAATTCATCGGTCACAACTTTGAAAAGAGCCACGACATGCTCCCCGATTGGGATGATATGAAGAATCCCAGAGAGAAAGAGCACTACAAAACATATGCTTATCACCGACGGACAAATCCGTCGGTGATCCGTCGGTAAAAGCGAAATCTGTCGGTGATCCGTCGGTATAGATGTGGTCGGCGTTCAGATTACCGAAGGATCACCGACGGCTTACTTTTCCGACGGATCACCGACGGTCACCGACGACTTGGGTTATTTCCGACAGATCACGGACAATCTCTTTTTTGCGACGGATATTCACCGACGAATTTCCGACGGATATTTAATAAATAAAAATTAAATTAAAAACCATTTACCGACGGATAATCCGTCGGTAATTTTTTTTTTTTTTTAAAATAATTAAAAATTAAAAAATTCCAGTTTTTAACTTGTACAAAACCTGTCAATTTTTAATTAATACTAAGTCTTAAAATGTAGAAAACCTTAATTTAATATCTATAAATACATAAACGTAATCCTACGGAGGGGGAAAGGGGTGCTGATTGTTAAACTTGATCATGAACGCGACAAACTGAGTCATTCGTTCTTGCATCTGTCTCTTTTAAATTAATAAATTATATTTAATTTATCAAATTTATTAAATAAATTATTAAATAATTTATCAAATTATATTTAAAATTATTAATTAATTTATCAAATTATATTTAAATTGACTAAAATACCCCTGAAGTAACTGGACTTAACGGAAACAATTAACGGTCGTTATCTTTTTCCGTTAATTCCAGTTAGATCAGGGACGAAATGTGTTATAGACACACACACATACACACATACATATATATATATACACCTAAAGTAACTATACTTAACGGAAACAGTTAACGGTCGTTATCTTTTCCCGTTAATTCCAGTTAGATCAGGGACCAAACGTGTTATACACATATACATACATCTATACACATACATTCATACATTCATATATGACATATTTATACATACTATACACATATATATAGACATACATATATATACACACATACATATATAGACATGATATAGACCTATGTGCAATATACATACAAGCAATGCATATGTATACAATACATCTATAGACATACATACACATATACGTACACACATACATATATAGACATGCATATACGTACATACATACATGATAACATATGTGCTATATACATACAAGCAATACATATGTATACAATACATCTACAGACATACATACACATATACATACAAGCAATACATATGTATACAATACATCTATAGACATACATACACATAGACATAGACATGCATGATATAGACGTATATGTGCTATATACATACATGATCACATACGTACATGTACATACATACATATTACATACATGATCACATACGTACATGTGTACATACATACATGATCACATACGTACATGTGTACATACATACATGATCACATACGTACATGTACATACATACATATTACATACATGATCACATACGTACTATACATGATGTACATGCATACATACATGATCACATACGTACATGTACATACATACATGATCACATACGTACTATAAATGATGTACATACATACATGATCACATACGTACGTACATACATACATGATCACATACGTACGTACATACATACATATATACATATATATATATATATATATATATACTACCTTAATATTGGTTTACACCAATTATCTTAAATACAACCCTTTAAGCATGTAGTACTACCAATTTTAGCATGATTTTCAAAAATCTCTTAAAAACAAGTGTTTGTGCATAATGTACAAACTCTCAATGCATATGTACCTTTCTTCTTACCCACAGTACAACACATCCATACCCACAAAAATCAATTTCTTCTTCAGCTTCCTTACAGCAACACGATCCCACAGTACAACCATACTCCTCTTCTACACGTTGGAGGCCATACCTTTTCTATACTTGCACGCATAAATGGATGGAAGAAGATATAAATCAAGAGTTATGGTTCAAAGTATTTTCATCCCTAAAATCTCCTCTTTCTCTCTCTTTCTCTCAAACACATCGTAAAACAGGTAGCATCTGATTTCTTTCAGCTGAAATACGTAATCTCCTCTTTCTCTCAAACACATCTTGCAGATGGTAGCATCTGATTTCTTTTAGCTGAAATACGTAATCTTCTCTTTCTGTCTCTTTCTTTCAAACACATCTTGCAGCTGAAAAATCTCCTCTTTCTGTCAAACACATCTTGTAGCTGAAATACGTCGATTGAGGTAGCATCTGATTTCTTTCGTCGATTGAGGTAGCATCTGATTTTGGTTATTTTTCTTTCTTGGTGTTTCCAGGTCTATATTAGAGCATTTTTTTTTGGTTTTATATGGGCTTTGGATTTCTTTCTTGGGAGTGGGAATAAGGATAGATTATGGAGATGGTCAAATAGGAATTGGTCCATGAGGTTCACTGCTCAAAAGTGGTTCAATTCTGGGATTGGGTGTTTTGGATTATTGAGCAGATTTGGAGTTTGGATCTGGGACAATATTGAATCAGAATGGATCTTGGTTTATAGTATAACAATGGCCAAGGGCCAAATTGTTGTTTCTAGCAATCCTATGATCTTGTGGATATGGAGTGATAAGGGGCAATTTTGTGGTTGTGAATGGAATTGGGTAGTTGACATATGTGCATTGCAGATGCAGTTTTGGAATCATATTTTGATCATCACAATTTTTCTAATTTTCTGTTCTAAGTTGGGATACTCATTGGTGTCTCAACATTTGTCTTTCTTGCTTTCCTTTGGTCTAGGGGATACTAAACTGGTACCTCATACTTTGTTTCTCACCTATTCATTTGGTCCTTTATTTTTTTTGGGGGCTAAACTGTTCCCAACCATTGTTCTCTTACTTCTCATTTGGCTTCAATAAATGGGATATTAAAATCATATTCCTTGGAGAGGAGATCACTGGTTCTTATGTGAACCTAAAATACATTGAATGTGGTTTGGAATTCAAAGACATGTTCAAGAAGAATCAAAGATAGCAAGGAGAAAGAGAAGAAAAAGAAAGAGAGATAAATTTATGGCCATTTTCGCGGAGTAAATCGGCCGGAAACAGTGGGAGTAGGCCACATGCCTTAAGGTTCGGTAAAAACCACATTCCTCATCTTCGATAACACATCAGTAGTTCCAGGAGACTTGATTACTCCGATATTTTTTCTTAAGATATGTTGCCATCAATTTCTTATAGGTCCATGTCTTCTGCTTCTTAAATTCTAAAAGTGCCTCCGAGCTAGAGTGAAATTCCCCTTTTTCCAACACCTCAAACACAATTGGGTCGGTTGATACAAGAGCGGAATCAAACGGATTCAAACGGATCACTTTGGTTTCAACAGGATGAGTTGCAAAGATAACCGATATAGCTTCCATATCTAAGTGAATAAGAGTCCTGAAAGATTTAAAGGCTTTGTCTGGAATTGATGTGGATGAAAAGTGATTATTTCAAGTGCTTTGTATGAAAAATCTGAATGATATAAAATTTAAGTTCTAACCTTTTGAATTATTTTCCAAAAAAGATTGTTTGATGAAATCGAATGATAAACACTGAATGATTAATTACTTCAAATACAATTGGACAATAAGATCAATTTAAAATCAACATAGCAGTTTGAATCCAATGTCATAAATAATGATCACGGGATAACATGGAAAGTTCTCATAAATATCATCAAATTCTCATGTTATGCATAGAGTTGGCTTTTAGTTATATGTACTCAAATCTATATGTACCACTTAATTTGTTGAAATAAACAAATCTTGAAATTAATAGCTCCAATCCATCAGAATCTAAAAGTTTGAACCACTTAATTATTGGAAATTGGGTCATTGCTTATCAAGAGGCAGTGACACTGGGAAGGTGCAAACTAATTAGAAAGGATTCCGAACCAGAAAAAAGTGGTGAAGCAACTTTAGTCCACCATGATCAAACTACACAAAGAATACGTGTTTTTAGAGAGGAGTGAGTCAGTGATACTATTGCAGTTAATGGAGTAAGTGATACCTGAAATTTCGTTACTGTATTTGGTGTACGAAGAATGGGTGGAGGAGATTCTGCCGCAAGCTAAGCAACCTCTTTGTAGTTCGTTTGAGCAAACAAGAATTATTGAAAATGTCTATTGTTGTTGTTGTTGTTATTTGGGGATTAGGGTGTAAAGTATTTTATTGTAATTGATTGAGCGGCAAGAAAACAAAATTGAGGCTTGAAGAGGCAGAAAAACCTACCACAATTTGAATGAAGATGCTGAAGTTGTTGGAGCAGAAGCAAATCGAGATGAAACGGCCTGAAGTTTTTGGAAGAGAAATGAGTAGAACAGTTTGATCCTTTTGACTTTGTATAATTTGTAGGGATGTTAGCAAACGGGAAAACTAAAATTAAAAAAACTAAAAACTGTTGTCGTATAAGCTTGACATGTAGATAAATACAGTGGTGAGCATAATCGGGTACCCGACCAAATTTCATGAAACTAGAACTGAAATCGGCGGTTCCTAGAATGAAGGAATCAGAACTTGAACCGCTTACATCGGTTCTCTATTTTTTGGAACCGGCCCCGGAACCGCTGAACCGGTTCCGGTTCTGGGTACCTGGTTTCAATTTTTTTTAATTTTAGCATTTCATAGAATAAATGTAATACCCTATATTTCCCATAAGGTGTCACATAATTTTCTTTACTAAAACATTAATTTATTCGAAACTTAATGACTATTAAAGTCGTATTACAGCGGAAGCCGAGTGAGTTTATGGTTTTCGTGCATAAACATACATATCCCAACATGTAAATAAAAATAACAGTAACATGCACATATATCCAAAATCCTTAAAATAATAACAAGAGCTCTTAAAAATGAACCGTCGGGTTGGGGTCCACCGTCGTCGGCATTTTTCCCAGGTTATACGGCTCTCCCATGTCCGATCACCCATCCCTTGGAAGTGTCATCCCTTATGACACATCGACCCATCCCCATACCCGACTAAAATAAACCTATTCATGACATGCTAATAAATGTTTAAAAATATCACACGTGGAATTTTCATAGTTTTTTACAACAATTTTTTTGAAAATAATAATTGGCAATAATATCCATTTATGTTTTTCGATTTTTAATCTCACTAAGTTTATAGGGTCCAAAATTATCGTTATATACATTTGAATCGAATAAAATTTTTGTTCTGGTTTGTCGATGCATAAAAGCCATTGCTTGCACATATAATCTTATAGGATTCTGTCGTGATTGTTAACAATTTGTTGATGAATGTGAGCAGAACTGGAAGTGGAGAAAGTCCCAAGAAAATAGGGGTTTTTAACTCGGTTAAAGTATAGCCTTTCATTAGGAAAATTTAATATCACATATAGAAAGCTATGAAATTATATTGATGGAATTTGTTGAGCTTATAGATGTATGTTAAGTTGTAATTGGCTTCCATTAAGATATTATCACTCATTGAAATGAAGAATGATGAAACTGATTTGTAATGAGTTAATTATGAGTATATTGGTTTAGAAGTCCAATACATCTTGCTAATACACCATATTAACCTTCAACTTTATATATTAGTTGACTTGCAAATTAAACATGCAAACTGATGAAATAAAATCGAAGGTAATAAAAAAAATTATTTGGAATTGTGATTCACCCGCGCTGCATCACGCGGGTACACCACTAGTACACATATATACATACATAAGCTTGATGAGCTCAAACCATTCACTAACACCATAGACCTTAAGCCATTCAAGCTTATCGGTTTGGCTTGTTCCATCCTCCCTTGAAATAATCAGCCAGATCGGGTCTTTTGGGGAATTAGGCCCTAAGATTTTGACACTGGAGATCGAGGAGCTTTCTCATCGGCTAGTGAGTGACTTTCTATACCATCGAATGCACTTAGCTTTTTGCTCTTCAGACTCCTTGGCCAACTTCTCCAGACTTCCAAGCTCCAGCTTTTGGGCCTCGATTGGATCATCCAAAAGCTTAGCCTCCTTAGCCTTTTCCTCGATGATTTTCCGAGCCAACTCCTGTGTTTCATCAAAAGCTTTTTGAGAAGATCGGTCGCCTTTATATCCTCAACCAACATCCCAAGCTGAGATGTTATCTTTAGGGGAGGTTGTAGCCTTAGTACATCTGAGGAGCGTTTGGTTCTTGCTTCTTTTCTTCTTTTCAATTCAGCAACTTCCTCCTCAGGTATTAACTTTTTCTTTCCCTTGTCTTTGACTGACTCCCCTTAGATACTTCGGCCCGATCAGTTGCTTTCGATCGGTCGGTGCCCTTTCCTTTGGCCAGATCGGTTGGAGCCCACATGCCGGTGCCTGATTCTTCGTAAACGTTGGATATAGTGATATGAGGGGTATGATTCTCCCCCTCAACAAGTTTCTCCTCTTCAGCGACTGACGAAGAAACCCCTAATTGAGTCAACACACGACCCATTCTTCGATCGACCCAACGGAGACATTCCTGATCCTTATCACCGAAAACCGCATCACCCAGATCAATGTCCCATTCCTCAGAACGAGACCTGGCAACCGATGCAGGAAGATTATCCACCTTTTGATGAAGTCGGTTAAGAGACTCCATAATCTTTTCATTTACCAAGTCCTGAGAAAGGGCCTTGGTCTTCAGAGATGCAACCTCCTTATCCCTTGCATCAGAAGAAGCTTTGTAGGCTATAATAGATAAGGTGAGGTTAAGGTTGTCTTTGAGGAGTCTTTCCAACCGAGTGTCGACTGCCCCCACCGATGAGCTGAGTGGTGCGGACATGTCATTTAGATCCACGAGCATGACATCCATGCATTTGAAGAAGCCTAAATATACCGAAAGAAGTTTGGTATTTTGCTCCTTGATGAGACGAAGGATTTCGGTCAGAGGTTGGTTGTTGAAATCAAGGTCTCGAGAGATCTGCGTGTCCCGAATGGAATTTTGTTCAAGGACAGTTACCTGATGACCCGTCGCAGCAAGGAACCGACCAAACTCCTCTTGAAGAGTGGCAAACTGAGCACCATGCAAACGATGTTGTCGATTTATGTCAAGAATGTTGGCAAGTATCTCAGGTGTAAGGAGGATGGGATTTTGGGAGTGGTTCGGTTGGTATTATGGTGGTGCAAAGAGGTTAAAGGTTGGTTAGGTGGAGGGGTCGGTGGGTGGTGTCGGAGAATTCGGTAGGGGGCCAAGGGTTGTCGGCTAGGAGGTAAATCAGGGGAGAGTTGGTTGATGAGGTGTCAGATGGGGAGGCTTTTGGTGAATGATGTGGGGAGTTGGGAGGTGTTTGCATGGGTGAGGCTTGAGGAGTGGGTTTTGGGTTGGCTGGGGTGAGGTTCGGTCAGTTTGTTGTTGTATCGGCTTGGGAGAAGTGTGTGGTGCTTGGAGTGCGGTCGGCTGAGGGAAGGGCTGAGGAGATGTGTGGGTAGGAGAAACCTCTTTGCTATGAGTCGGGGAGGGATCCCGTATTATCATACGATCTTGGTCTTGCTGAGATACAGACCCAACACCTGTGTCAACAAATAAGAAATCCAGAAAGTTATCTGGACCCTCGGAACCGGCCCTTGGAATGACTGATACTTCATTAGATCGTGCAAGTTCTTCGGGACTTTTGGTTCCAGGTGAAAATCCGTGAGGTGGAGAGGAAAAGCCTTGGACCAGGGAGGCGTCCAAGTCATCTTCATTGACCAAAACGAAAGTCAATGAAGGTTTAGTCAGAGTTCCCTTTGGTACAATCGTACCCTGTTGAGAAGGTACGAAGGAGTCGGTTGTGGGTGTAACAGATTCCCGTGGCCCGGATGGGATAATTTCAACACCCACCGATTTTTGAGAACCAGTTGGATTGTGCAAGTTCTTCGGGACTTTTGGTTCCGGGTGAAAATCCGTGAGGTGGAGAGGAAAAGCCTTGGACCAGGGAGGCGTCCAAGTCATCTTCATTGACCAAAACGAAAGTCGATGAAGGTTTAGTCAGAGTTCCCTTTGGTACAATCGTACCCTGTTGATAAGGTACGAAGGAGTCGGCTGTGGGTGTAACAGATTCCTGTGGCCCGGATGGGATAATTTCAACACCCACCGATTTTTGAGAACCGGTTGGTGGAGTTGGTGGCTTAGCCAGAAAAGCTTTCCTATGTCTCTTAGAGTGAGACTTATGAGGGGATTTGGAGCTCCTCCGCTTTTGTGATGAAGGGGTTTTGACCTGGGAAGCCTCCGAAGGCTTCTTCGGAGACAGGTGGCCTTAAATGTTTTTTTGGAGGCACGATCTTTGCTCGGGAAAGGGGAGTAGGGGCCACCAAAGTAGGAGCAACCGATGGTTCCTATGGTTTTTCAACCCCAAGATCCACATGTGCACCTCACTCAGGATTGGGAGCAGAGAGAAATGAAAGCATACCTCGTGTAAGTGGTCGGTCGGTTGAGGAGGGGCCTTTCTTCAGCACCAGTTTTCCCACCTTGGCAACTGAAAAGTCATAGATGACTTCGGTTATGGTAGTCTGGCATCAGCCTCAGGAGCACTCTTGAGTTTGTGGTTGATGATAAGAGAAAGAAAACGAGGAAGAGCCACTTGAGATGCGCTAGGCGGAAAGATGAAAATGACAATGGAGTCGAAGAAATACCAAGCGAAGTCGATCCACCTTTGAAACATCAGCGCATAATCCAACTGGGTCATGTAAGAAGGATATTGATCCGACCCAGAAGTCGTGTGAGAGAAGCAGTGAATGAGGTGGGAGAAGAAGAAATTCCAGACTCCCCCCATATTCTTGCGAAGGAGAATGTCGGAACCCTTGTCCTTGCCTTCTGAGGGATAGTTGAGAACATCAACCACCTCCTCGTGTTCATGTCCAATTGGAAAAGCATCATAGCTAGGGAGAGTATTTGGGAAGTTGAAGAGCTTCCCGTATATCGTCACAGCCAAATGTGAGATCGTGGTCCTTCTCATCCGTCAAGATGGAGGCAGAGACATAATATTTGGAGGGATCGTAGACACATGTAAGCCAAAAGTTCTTGATGAGCAATTTGCTCATCTTGGAGTGGCTGTAAAAGCATATTGGAGAGGAGATATTTGAAGGAACAAAGATACCTGGTTGAACTCAGGGTGTACAGAATCAAGCTCGAAACGAGCAATGTGGTTGCAAGACGGAAAAGACAGGGAATCTTAGGTGAGAGGTTCACCCTTGCTTGATTTGGAAGACTTCGATGGAGCGTTGGAGGATGTCATTGATGATTGTTTGCAAAAATTGCAGGTTGCGGTTTAGAACTTAGAGAAGATGATTGAGAGAAAACTTGAGGAAGAAGATGCAGTGTAGAAGTCGTAACATTTGAAATGGAGATGGTGAAAGGTATTTATAGTTGGGTAAAAACAAATGAGGTTAAAAAAAATAAAAGGAATAAAAAGAGGGAGGTATAGGGTCGTAGGGTTTTAAATGAAGAGAATGATGGCTAGCCGCTTTAAGGGGCGTGGGAAGTGGAAAGGTCTGCAAAACGGCGAAAAGAGAGGGCAGTGGGAAGATCATGTCACTAACACATGATGTGGCCCACGTCATCATTTATCAGAAAGGATAAGAACAAAAAAAAATTGTAGCTTATGTAGCCGCAAGAGCATACTGAAAGTGCTTGCAGTATAGGAAGTAGGCATGGAAATGGGGCGGGGATGGGGCGGGGACCTCAATCCCCATCCCCGTCCCTGACCCCAATCTCCATCCCCATAACCGTCCCCATCCCCACCGGGGAATATGATTACATCCCCATCCCCGTCCCTAACGGGGAATCGGGGATTTTTTCCCTGTTAATATAAGATGTTTTAAATCAAATTTGTTAAATAACACACTCGATCGATAATGGTTCATGTTTAAATATCACATATTTTCAAATTTTGCTTTTATAGAGTATCAAATATTCATATGTGAACAAAGTCGCAAAATCATACTTAATCGTTTGATCAAACACTTTCGGTTTAAACTTTTTTTAAACTAAAATAAGTAAAACAACACAAATATATATATATATATAAGAAGAAATGTCAAAATTATATTTCTAAATTTAAAAGATATTGAATCTAATTATGTATGAATATAATATAATTAATAATAAACATATATAATATAATTAATATTCGGGGACGGGGTGGGGCGGGGACCACGTTACCCGATCCCGTCCCCATCCCCGGTTTTTAACTTTCGAGGATCCCCGTTCCCCGGTTTTGCGGGGAATCCCCGTCCCCATCGGGGCGGGTACACCGGGTTCCCCAATGGGGCGGGTCTCATTTCCATGCCTAATAGGAAGAAATAAAAGAGGAATTTCGGTAGTGTTGACTTACCGAAAATAGGAATGCCGAAGAGAGGTCTTACCGAAAGTAGAGCCTGCCGAAGATCGATGTCTTCACCGAAGAATATGCTTCGGTAGGTGGTGAGTAACTGAAGACACAATCCCTTGAGGACCTATCGAAGATGAGATTCGGTGGGTGAGCTTGTAACCGAAGGTCATACTTGTTGAACTCATGCCAAAAACCTACCATAGAGGGGTATTTTGGTAAGTGTGTAGGAGCCGAAGAATAGAGCACCTACCGAATAGAGGACCTACCGAAAGAAGATATTTCACGTGGTTGAAATTAAGACTTGCCGACGAGAGGTATTTTGGTAGGTTAGAAGGTAGACCTGCCGAAGTGTAGCTTACCGAAAGTGGGTTCGGTAGATAGAAGAAATATACACACACATTTTATTTATTTATTTATTTTTAATTTTTTTATTGATCAAAGTCCAACATGCCTAAGGATCCTATCAGGAAGTTAAACCTAGCTTCATCAAGAGGTTTAGTGAAGATATCGGCCAACTGAAAGTCAGTTGGGATGAAGTGTAGTTCAATATCATGAATATATTTGCTTTGGTTTATAAAGATTCCCTCAGGAGTTTGTTTTATTTGAAGACCTAAGAAAAATGTAAGTTCTCCCATCATGCTCATCTCATATCTACTTTTCATGAGAGAGGCAGACTCTTGACAAAGAGTTTCATTAGTGGCACCAAAAATGATATCATCCATATAGATTTGAATAAGAATGATGTTACCTTTAGTCTTCTTGAGAAATATGGTATTGTCAATTTTACCGCTAGAATAGTTGTTGGCAAGAAGAAAGTCTGACAAAGTGTCATACCAGGCATGAGGGGCCTGTTTGAGACCATAGAGGGCTTTGTCAAGCTTGTACACATAGTCTGGATAAGAAGGATCTTCAAACCCAGGAGGTTGCTTCACATAGACTTCTTCAGCAAGTTCTCCATTGAGAAAGGCACTTTTGACATCCATTTGAAAAACTTTAATGTTTTATGGGCAACATGAGCAAGGAAAATTCTTATTGCCTCAAGTCTAGCAACATGAGCAAAGGTTTCATCATAGTCAATTCCTTCTTCCTGTCGGTATCCTTGAGCAACAAGTCTTGCCTTGTTTCTAATGACAGTATCTTCCTCATCCATCTTGTTTCTGAAGACCCACATAGTTCCTGTTATTGTTTTTCTTGAAAGACAAGGAACAACTCACTAGACTTTATTTCTTTCAAATTGTGAGAGTTCTTTTTGCATGGCAGCTATCCAACATGGATCAGTCAGAGCTTCCTCAATCTTTTTAGTTTCAATGATGGAAAGGAAATTCACATAGAGACAAATATTTCCTATTCCTCTTATAGTCTGGACACCAGCTTGTTGATCACCAATAATTTGTTTGATAGGATGATCCTTAGTCCACTTGGTAGATGGTGGAAGAGGTGCACGAAGCATAGGAGGTTGAGAAGATGAGGGTTTAGTAGGTATGATGGATGTAGAGGTTGGTGAAGAAATATGATGAGAGTGTGTGGTAATGGGATAGACAGTATCTTTCTAGATGATGATTTGAAGGTTTAAGTTTTGAGGTGATGATGAGGATGGGTTATTGGTTTGAGGAGGTGAATCAGCCGAAAAGGGAACAGAAGGTTGGCTTTCAAAAGGTTGACTTTGAGAGTCTTCCCTTACAAAAGTGGTTGTCCATTGATTTAGTTCATCATCGTCACATGAGAGAGATGATGATTTTTAGTCATCAAATTTCACATGTATTGATTCATCAATGCATTTCCTCTTTAGGTTATACACTCTGTAGGCTTTAGAGGAGAGAGAATAACCCATGAAAATCCTTTCATCAGCCTTGGGATCAAATTTCCCATGGTTTTCTCGGTCATTGAGAATAAAGCATACACAACCAAAAATATGAAGAAAACCTATGTTGGGTTTTCGGCCGTAGAAGACTTCATAGGGAATTTTGTTATGCCTCTTCACTATAACTGGCCGATTTTTTGGGTGAAACAAGCAGTGTTAATAGCTTTAGCCCAAAAATAGGTAGGTAGATTGGATTCACTTAGCATAGAGTGTACCTCGCAATTCAAAAGTCTCTCTACGTCTGAAGAATGGGCATGTTCTTGGGCCATCGTAGAAACATAGATAGGGTCGACGACGGAACGAACAAATCCTACTTGGGGAGAATTTAGAGTTCTCGCTTTTCTACCCATTTCTTGGGTAAAGTCTCCCAACTATATTTGAAAATGAATTGGTTATCCATAAAGATAAAGAAAGCTTTCTTGTAGTTCCTCTTCTTGCTTTAAAAATTAGGAAAGACTTGTCGGAAATCGGACGGATTCTCCTTTAATGAGCTCATCGCCCCTTTTTATCAGCTTCCGCTACCTGTCTGATGAGGTTTTACGGAGGCTCCATGATTGGGTCAAGATTTTTAGGTTGTGATGTAGGAATAACCATTTTCTCTATATCCCCCATCTGTGTATAAGGGTCAGCAAGCTCCGAATCCCGTTCGTTCCTTTCTTGGAGCGAGTTACCTCACACAGAGTTCTATTCTTTCTTTCTACAACACCATTTTGTTGTGGGTTTCTGACAGCTGAGAAGTTTTGAGAGATTCCCTTATCATTGAAAAAGGCTTCCAAGATAGTATTTCTGAACTCAGTGCCATTGTCACTTCTGACAGATCTTACAAGATGACCATTGAGCACTTTAGATTTCTTGATAAAGTGGATGATTTCTTCAGTAGTTTCACTTTTGTACCTGAGAAAAGATACCCAAGTGTAACGTGTAAATTCATCGACTATTACAAGAATGTACCTTTTTCCTCCAAGACTAGGAGTGCTAACTGGTCCACATAGATCCATGTGTAACATTTGAAGAGAAGTGGAGATGGAAAAACATTGCTTGGTTTTGAAGGAGGATTTTGTCAACTTTCCCTTCTCACAAGTTGCACACAGTTTCTCTTTGACAAAGGATAGATTTGGCATTCCAACAACAAGATCTTTGTTGGAGAGAGTGTTCAGCGTCTTGAAGTTGAGATGTGAAAGACGTTTGTGCCATAGCCAACTTTTCTTAACCGAATCTTCTGAAATGAAGCAGATGCTTCCATGAACTGATTTTTGACCCATGTTGATGATATATACATTGTCCTTTTTAATGCCAGATAGAAAAATCTGGTTACTTTTGTCGGTGATAAGACAATCATCATGTCTGAAGACAACGTAGTATCATAGATCACATAGCTGACATATGCTTAAGAGGTTGTGCATCAGTCCTTCCACATAGGCTACTTTGTTGAAAGTGATGGAACCATTTGAAAGAGTTCCATAACCTCTGGTGGAACCTCTAGAGTTATCACCAAAAGTTACAGTGGACCCCTTTTCTGTCACATAGTCAAGGAGGAGAGATTTATTGTCGGTCATATGCCTCGAAGAAATCAGTCCTTGGTACCCATTTTGAAGTGGCTCCTTTAGGGTTAAAGGAGGAAGAGGAAGAGGAAGAGTCATTTGGATTCTTTCTTTCAATCCGTTCTTTGGGACAATCCTTTGTAAGGTGAAAGGTATCCCCACGGTTATAACATTTTCTATAGATGAACACCTTTTTAGACTTTTGACACAGATCCTTTCTTTCCCTTTAATGTTGACTTTGAGAGATTTAAAGGATGCAGGTGGAGGGCAAGGCATAGGTCCAAGAATTCCTTTTTCAGAAGAAGGAAGAGGAAAATTTGAGGTACCCTTGGATTTAGGTTTCTTCAAGTTTACAGATCTAGGAATGTACTTGGTAGGAGGAGCATGAGATTCACCTTTGGAGGAAGGGAAATCAGAGACTACTGACTTTCTTTTGTCAAGGTTAGAGAGCTTTTTAGAAGAAGGATGAGAATTCATCTTTGAGAAATTTGAAGGTTTAGAAGAAGAAGAAGAAGTAGCTTCGTCAAGATTTAATGATTTGAGAATATCATTAATGGGTTTAACAAGGTCATTTGAACCTTGATCTTCTTCAGGTTGAGGCATAGGAGCAGATTTTTTGGCCTTGATAAAAACTCCAAATTTCAAGGAATCACGAAGATCTAGAGAATGCATAGAGTGAGAGTCTTCAGAGGCAGACTCGGTATACTCAGGAGAGAAAGAAGGATGTTTTGAAGAGGAGGAAGGTACTTGAGTAGAAGAAAAGTCAACATCCATTTTTCCAAAACCAAGGCCTGACTTATCATCACATGTCATTTGATATTGAAAGATCTTTTCAAGGTTTTTGGAAGAACTTGTCCATTTACTTACAATTTCTTGCTCTTTCTTAAGTCTTTTAAACATTTTATTTTTCTCCTTGACAAAAATGTAATTAATGGTTTTTAAATCCACAAGTTCAGCCTTGATTTTATCAAAATGTTTGAGCTGAGAGAGGAAAACTTGAAGTTGAGAAGAGAGGGATTTGACTTGAGCATTGGCCTTCCTTTTTGCATCATTTTCATTATAAAAGTCAACAGTTAAAGAGTCAAATGCCTCAAATTTTTCAGCATCAGTAAGAGTATGGAAATGATGTACCTGAGAAGAAGATGAAGAGCACCTAGTAGAGATAAGAGCAATGGTCATGTCATGATCCTTATTTTCAGCCATATCATCAAGTTTGGCCATAAGACATTTGCTGGAGATTTCTTTTTCACTCCCAGAAGTAGGCCGGCCCAGTCGTGAGATTCGGCCATCATACCCTTTCCTCTTCTGAGAGCATTTTCATTTCTTTCTTTCTTTCTCTATTTTGTACTTGGCCTTGTACTTTTCAGCACGATCAGTTCCATCTTTGAAAGAGCAGGAAGAAGACTTTCGGGAGTGAGACCTGTTGACAAAGTCAGGTCTCATTCTCTTCATCTTTGAGAAGTTTTGGTTTCAAGAGATAAATTTGGTTTTTCCAGAGGGGTTGCTCCTACACTCAGAAGCAAAGTGGCCTTTCTTGCCACAAGCATAACATTCGTCATTGGTTTTGTCAGAAGAGTTTTTGGAAGAAGAAGAAAATTTTCGACCAGATTTGAACCAATTGGAGGGAAAATTGTTTTTGTACTTAGAGAAGCCAGCAAGCATAGCCATTTCATCAGTCATCTGATCTACCGAGGTTTCCTCATCTTCATCATGGGCCTCACGAAGATAGGCCTCCGAATGATGAGTTGAATCTTCTTGGCTTTCTCGATCAGACTCATCATAAGGGTATGTGATCCTAGAAATACACACAGATTTCTTGGAAGAATCATTGATAAGAGCCATGGAAGGGCTTTGTATCTATTTTATGATTGTCTTAGTTAAAAAGAGATCTATAGAGAACATTAAGAGGTAAATGTTCAAGATCCTTGGTTGTCTTGATGCAAGTGCAAATGTTTTCTTAGAAATCAGGAAGGCCATCCACAAACTTGCACAAGACTTCCTCATTATCATATACCCTTCCTAAGAGTTTGAGGTCGTTAAGAAGGTTGTTAAAGCTATTATAGTAGTCAGAAAGAGATTCTCCTTTTTTCATGGGAGAATAGTTCATACTTTCTAACGAGGGAAATCTTTTTACTTTTCTTGACTTCGTCTGTCCCCTCATATAGAACACATAGGGTTGTCCACATTTCCTTGGTAGTGGGAAGATTCACCAAGGAGTGGTACACCTCATCAGGAGGGATAGAGCAATGATTGCTTTGACTCTAGTATCAAGAAAGATAAGACGTTTATCATCATCATTGTACTTCTTAGGATTTTTGGTGATATACCTGCCAGTAGCAACAGTTCTTTCCTCATCCGAAGAGTCAACGGAATCACCCACAACAGTATCCTTATCTTTAGAATCAGATTGAGTCTTTTGGAAGCGAGACCAGACTTTAGGGATCATGGGTCCCTCACGAAGAACAATAATAAAACGACTATCAACTCCCCCCAAGAACAACATCATAGGACTTTTCCATAGAGAAAAGTTGTTTGGGTTGAACTTGGGTGGCTTGGCTATAAAGCCATTATCGTATGAGGTAGTGGAGGAGTTTTGAGAAGAAGACTCAACTTTTACAGAAGAAGGTGATACCATTTCAAATCTAGTTTATTGGATTAAAGTAACCAGTTTTCATACCACTTGTTGGTCCCAAAGGTAAAAACAAGTATTGTAGAAGGGGGAGGGGTTGAATACAATACACAAAATTTTCACTTAATTTTTAATTCTTTATTGATATCACTATCAAGAAATACACATAGAAAAACTTTCAAGATTGTTGCGGAAAGAACAGATGAACTATTCTAACAATCTTTTTCATAAAGAAAACAAGAACACAACTTATAATACAAAGATTAAAGCTACGAGGATGAAAGAGCAAGGTTGCCAACTTTTTTGAGTGCACCGAGTTCTCTAGGAAAAGCGTGGCTTGCATGGAGAAGATCTTCACCTTTATATACTACCTTATGCATTGAATGCAAATGACATTTTTCATCCTAATATTGGATCCCTGAGATTTTCTTCCATAAAGAATAAGATATTTGATGTGACTTATGAAGATATAAAGAAGACCTTTATACCTTGATAAGACAATACCTTAATAAAATATATCTGGCACAAATCTTTTTGAGATCTTTTGGAGAAGGGATTCATCAATTCAGAACTTGGGTGAATATCTTATGTGCAATAGAATGTTCCATTCCTTTTGTAAGAAGGATGTTGGAAAAAGGGGGACAAGCCAAGTTATGATAATGTGGCTAGTAGAGGTACCAACTGAAAATGATTCTTTTCGGAAAGAGAGGATCCTGCCAACCAAGCAAAGGAAGATCGACAGGTGAACCATCTGCCGATATAGAAGAGCATCTTCGGCAGTGAGTTAGCTTAGTGACTATGAAAGTTTGTCTTGATCCGCATCAGAGGGCTCACTTCTTTTTGAATTCGGTTGGTCTTCGACTTCATCGATCTTTTGATGCACAACTAAGCTATTACAAAGAACCTTAAAATGAACTAAGTATGGATATGTTCAAACAAATTACAAATATGAAATAACAAGCCGGAGGGGAGGTCATCTTCAAATCCTTAATGACCCAACATATATATATATATATATATATATATATATAGGGAGAGGTTCATTTGAGAAATGGTAAATGTATGAGAAATAGAGAATTAATCTTATCCATTCATCTGGCCAACATTTGCGGCTTTGATTGAGAAGTACCGGATAATTCCTTGCATGGTCTATAGAAGGTAGAGGGGTAGTTTCGTAAAATACGCGGGATGAGTTCATATATGAACCTATATAATTCACATATGAACTATACATTCATATGTGAATAAGTTAATTAGTTCATATGAGAATCAGTTAATTAGTTCATATATGAATCACAAAAGTTCATACATGAATCTGTTAATTAGTTCAACTGATTCATATATGAACTTACAATTAATTAGTTTATATGTGAATCAGTTAATTAGTTCATATATAAATCACAAAGGTTCATATATGAATCAGTTAAAAGAGTTCAGATGTGAATTACACTGATTCACATATGAACATATAGTTCATATGTGAATTATACAGGTTCATATATGAACACAACCCGTGTATTTTGTAAAAATTACGAAAGTGTCCTATTTTTGGAATAGCCGCAACTTTTGACCAGTCAAAGCCACAACTTTTGACTAGTCAAAGCCGAAATATTTGACCAGTCAAATCCGATCTTGACCGTATGAATGGCTAGAATTAATTATCTATTTCTCATATATTTACTATTTCTCAAATGAACCGAAGGCTATATATATATATATATATATTAAAATCCTTAAGTCTTATAATTAAACTTCAAAAGTTTGAATGATAACATCCTATTCAAATCAATCAATTTAATCCTCTCATCGCAAAACAACCGATAAATATCTATAACAACAATCACTCTACTTGGGAAACAAAATTTAGGTCGCAACTCTTTAACAAGTTCTTTAAATCCTTTACTCTCTACAACACCAAAAGGGTTGTTCATCCTTAACCACAAGCATAGCCACGATTTTCGACATTTCTCTTTATTAAATGTCACCTCATTATCATTGATAGTGATTCCACAAAGAACTTGTACCAATTCTCTTACTGTGATAAACATAGTTTTTTCCACAATAATTACAAACATATCTAAAGTCCCTTTTTGAAAAGTGACCCCAAACGCTCGAGGTTCTAACAACATCAATGCAATGAAAAAACAAAATCATGGTTACAACTTCTAGTTTGAAACATACTTCTTATATTCATTTATGTTCATACTTCTAGTTTGAAATTTATAGTTTGAAACATATTTTCATATGTTCATTATAACAAAACAGAGATTGAAAACTGAGAAATTGAGAATTATCGATTGAATTCAACCAAAGAGATGAGGCCTCTATATATAGTACAAAAACAGAAAGCTTAATCAGAATAACAAAAATATAAAAATACCCAAACTACCCTTTATCTATAATATCCCCCCTCAAGATGAACCGGACGAGAAAGGACTCCGAAGGTTCATCTTGGATAAAAAAAATTGAAGTTGCGGTCGAGGTAAAGGTTTGGTAAGAGCATCTGCTAACTGATACGCAGATTCAAAAGGCATTAATCGAACAAGTTTATCCAATACTTTCTCCTGGACAAAATGACAATCAATGTCGATATGTTTCGTCCTCTCATGAAAGGTAGGATTAGAAGCAATCTGCATCGCCAAATTGTTATCACAAAAAAGGAGTATAGGTTGAGGGTGTGGAACATCTAAATCCTTTAACAACTGTTTTATCCAGACTAGTTCACAAGTCACCACTCCCATAGCCCTGTATTCAGATTCTATTGAAGACCTTGAGACTGTGGGTTGCTTTTTCGACTTCCAAGATATCAAAGATTTTCCAAGAAAAACACAATAACCTGTGACCAATCTCCTCGAGTCCATGCATTTTCCCCAATCGGAATCACAATAGGCTTGTAATTGAATTGAAGACTGAGTGGAATAAAACACACCACTACCTGGGTTTTCTTTCAAATATCTCAGCAAATGTTTCACAACTTGCAAATGTCCAGTTCTTGGTTGTGAGACAAACTGGGATAATTTTTGAACTGCAAAACACACATCTGGTCTACTAATTGTCAGGTATAACAACCGACCAACCATTCTTCGATATTGTGTTGCATCTCGAAGCAAATCACCATCTTTATCAGTTAAGACATGTCATGGATCCATAGGTTCCTTGGCTGGTTTTGCAGCTAAATCCCACTATCTTCGAGTAGCTTTAAAACATACCGTCTTTGAGACAACAAGATGCCACCTTCAGATCTGATCACTTCCAGACCCAGAAAGTATTTCAAATCACCCAAATCTTTCAATTTGAAGGTATTACTTAATTGTTCCTTTAACTAGAGAATTCCACTTTTAGATGCCCCCGTGATGATTATATCATCAACGTACACAAGTAGAGCCACAAAATTCTGTCCATGACTCTTATGAAATAAGGAATAATCAGCTTTTGACTGTGAAAAACCAATAGACAACATGAATTTTGAAAATTTGGTATTCCATTGTCTTGATGCCTGTTTGAGTCCATAAATGGACTTGTGAAGTTTGCAAACCAATTTTGTTCCACTAGGAAACTCTCCCTTAATATTGTACCCTTGAGGAATATCCATAAAAACTTCTTCGTCAAGATCACCGTTAAGGAACGCATTATTTACGTCTAACTGAATAAGATCCCATCCGTTGATCGATGCGAGAGCTTAAACGGTCTTGACGGTAACCATTTTAGCTACCGGGGAAAAGGTATCAACGAAATCCACTCCTTCTTGTTGATGAAACCCCTTGGCGACGAGCCTAGCTTTGTACCATTCTATATCACCCGAAGGCCCATACTTTAACTTGTAGACCCATCGACATCCAACAGAGCACTTCCCGTCAGGTAAAGGAACAACAGACCATGTCTAAATTAATTCCATGGCTTTAAGCTCGTCGTTCATTGCTGAAACCCATTATGATATTCCAGCAGCTTGTTTATATGTGGATGGTTCTGTGTGGGTTGAAATAGCACAAGCAAAGCTTCTCTG
The DNA here is from genome assembly GCA_954870635.1 of Arctium minus. Lineage (NCBI taxonomy): Eukaryota > Viridiplantae > Streptophyta > Magnoliopsida > Asterales > Asteraceae > Arctium > Arctium minus. The sequence goes on from OX941081.1 coordinate 160,178,722, forward strand.
TTCATCTGTTAAATCTCCATATCCATAAAATTTGGATAATGAATATGGTAATGTACTTGAAATTCCTCCATGAACAAAATTACAATGACATTCTCTCAAATACGATGGAGTTCTTCGATTTCTATCTGATCTGCGATTAGGATTTTCAGAATCAACTCTCTCTGTTGACATATTGTCTGTTGAAATTCCAACAGGTTCTTCAGAATGTGGCTCTCCAAGTTCTTCTTCATTAATAGGATTCTGATTTTGCTCAATGTGATACGTATATCTTACACCATCTTCATCAATATCATTTATTCCAGCTATGGGAATCACAACGTCTGGAAACGGGTCACAAAATTCATTGTTCTGTCCATTAGCATAAGGAAAGACACTTTCGTGAAAAACAACATTACAGGATTGAAAATTTTGCTTGGTCTCCAAGTCTAACAGCTTGTAGGCCTTCATTCCCATAGGATAACCTATAAATACACACGTTATGGCTCGTGGACTAAATTTGTGTCGCTGGTTGGTTAGAGTTGAAGCGAATGCAAGACACCCGAATGTACGCAACATAGAAAAATTTGGCATCTTGCTATAAAGAACTTCATATGGAGTCTTGTCACCAAGAATTTCAGAAGGTGTCCTGTTAATCAAGAAGGCAGCAGTTAGGACACAATCTGACCATAAATGGAGAGGTACCTTGGATTGGAACATTAGAGAACGAGCCACGTTCACCAAATGTTGATGTTTGCGTTCCACAACAGAGTTTTGCTGAGGTCTCCCAACACAAGACTTTTGATGCATTATCCCTTTGTTCAAGAAAAAATTCGTGAAATTCAATTCTTGAGCATTGTCCGTACAAAACGCCTTAATTTTCACACCAAATTGTGTTAACACCATATTGTAAAACCATGGTATTACTTAAGTAGCATCAGACTTGTTTTTAACTAAAAACACCCACGTATATCGACTGTGATCATCAACCAAAGTAAGAAAATATTTGTAACCATTTCTATCCGACAAATGAAATGGTCCCCAAGTGTCAAGATGCACCAAATCAAATGATTTATCACATACATTTTTTAGAGAAACAAAAGGAAGTCTTCTTTGCTTAGACAAAGGGCAAACAATACAACTATTGTCTTGTGAACTTGCCTTGATATTCAACAAGGACTTTATTACAAGTAATTTTCTATGTGATGGATGCCCAAATCTTTGATGTGAAAGATCTAAAGAAACTGCAGAAACATGATTCACAGCCACCCTTTCTCCTTTCTTCAAAACATATAAGCCTTGGTATTGATCAACCCTGCCAATTGTCTCGCTGGAACTCCTTTCCTGAATTAAACGACAATCATCATAAAATTGCACTACAAGCTTTCGATCATAAGCTAGAGCACTTACTGAAATCAAGTTCAAATGAAACTCTGGAACATATAAAACGTCTCGTAACAGCAGAATGTCTTTTATCATTACATCTCTAACCAATTTCACTCTAACAGACTCATTTGTAGGCAATGTAACAAAGAAATTCGAAACCGCTCGTGAATTGATGAACTTTTTAACGTCTCGACAAATGTGCTTAGACACAGCAGAATCTAATATCCAAGTATCAGAAGATATAGAAGCAGTTCTGTACGAAAGAGAATAACAAGTACCTGAAAATTCCTTGCCACTGTCATCTTTTTCGGTATTAGGCATAGATTAGATTAACCCGTCACATGTCCAGACAAAGCAGATAGAAGCTGTTGACATTGAGAAGATGATAGACCTTTAATAGCACTATTGAGATCCTCACTTCGAGATTCATTGGCCTCTTCAACAACAACATTATTAACTCTGGTTCTTGGCTTGTATCCGATAGGATATCCGTGCAATTTGTAACACTTCTCTTTAGTATGCCCCTGCAATTGACAATGGGTACAAAAAGGCCTTTCTCGATAATTGAAACGATTACCTGAGTTTGGCACTGAACTGTTAGTATTTTGTCTCTTTGTTCCAGAAAAACCACTCTTCACATTCAAAACCATGGAATGATTGTTAATCACTAACTGTTGAAATTGTTTAATATTTCTCTGGCGTTCTTCTTGAGCAACTAGATAAAACACCTTATCAATTTTAGGCAAAGGTTCCATGAGTAAGATCTGGCTACAAATCTGAGAATGAGACTCATTAAGTCCCATTAGAAAACTTAAAACATGTTCTTCTTCATAGTATTTCTCGATTTCATCGTTTCCTCTACATTCATATTTTCCACATTTGCAATGAGGCCTGAAATATGCCAGTTCTTCCCAAAGAGTCTGCAATTTGGTGAAATAGATGTTCACAGCTTCTTGATTTTGTGATAGATTTACAAGATCTCTCCGAATTTGAAAAATTCTCGGTCCATTACTCTCTTGAAATCGATTCTTGAGAGTTGTCCAGATCTTATGTAATGTATCAGCATACATGATACTACTTGCAATTGGCTTGGAAATTGAGTTCATTAGCCATGATATCACGATGTTATTACCTTGAATCCAAGCGTTCAACATCACAGGATCTGAATCACTTGGTTTGGTTAATGATCCATCAATAAAACCTGTCTTGTTCTTGACCGAAAGAGCAATCATCATAGCTCTACACCAAGTTGAGCAATTATCTCCAACGAGAGGTTGAGAAACGAGAATCATTCCTGGACTATCGGAATGATGTAAGAAATAGGGGTGTAACCTGTCTTCGATGGCTGCTATCGAAGGATTAGGGTTCTTGGAACCTGAATTTGGATCTGCCATTTCTGATTGAGATATCGCAGATCTGAGATGAGAGAGGAACAGAGTGACGCAAAAAGAGAGAGCGTGAAAGCTCTGATACCATATAACAAAACAGAGATTGAAAACTGAGAAATTGAGAATTATCGATTGAATTCAACCAAAGAGAAGAGGCCTCTATATATAGTACAAAAACAGAAAGCTTAATCAGAATAACAAAAATATAAAAATACCCAAACTACCCTTTATCTATAATATTCATTTATGCAATGAAAACAACGTCAATCTAGTTGTTTCAATGTACTCGTGAAGTCGTGCTTATTGAGACGTATTGATCAACATAGTTGAATTAATTTGTGCCTTGATCTAATTGGACTAATTTTGGGTTTTGGACTGTAAATTGGACTAATATATGGATATATTTTTTGGGTTATAAATTGGACTAATATTTGTATATATTTTTTGGAATGTAAATTAGACTAATATATGCATATATTTTTTAGGTTGTAAATTATAATGGCTATAAATATTATATATATATATATATATATATATATATATAATATTTTAACGAAATAATATATATTAGTGGTCGGTTGACGGTTTGGGTTGGGTTGAGTTATTCTAATCCAATTTTAACCCTTCTAATTAGCGGTTTGACGGGTTGGTGGTTTAGCTGGTTGGTGGATTGGGTTTAATTGGGTTGTTAACGAGTTGGGTGGGTTTTGCGGACTGACGGTTTTTTATCACCCCTAGGTATGATAACTTTTGTGGATACGATAGTATTCGATTGAGACTGTGTTATAACTTAAACCCAACCAGTTAAAATGATTACTTAATTAACGCTAAATTTTAGCATTTTCAGTTAGAAGATATCATGTGAAACGGTACCGTTTGTCAAGAAGTGACAAAGTAAGGGGTTTGATCAGCAAAAACGTGTCCTGAGTAATGGGCTTCGGGTACCAACCTTCATGGACTAATCAACCCAACAATATTATCTCAAAATGGACCAAAACTTAATTGGGACACCAATTTTTCATTATTCTTCATAGAAATTTTTAGCATAAATACGAATGGTTAAAAGTTATATTGATACGAAAGTAATTGTTTTGGAATTCATAAACTTTGATTATCTTGCATAGATTATTTAGTTAAGAATAATAAAATAAAAAACAGCGACTCTATATTTCAACCCTCTCGCTAGTAAAAAAAACGTCAAGAATCAAGATTAATTTTTCTTGTACGTAAACCTAGCTACCTACAGGGGTTTCATAATTAGCGGTAACCCTTGCATAGGCCTAAGGGAAAGCATAATAGAGGGCAAATGAGTGTAATTTGGTGATAATGAGAATGAGAATCTAGTCAAGATTAAGCTCAACACGATCTTGTACTCCATTGCGCTCAAATTTCGACCCACACACATTCGACCTCCAAACCCGAAAGGCAAATAGCCCATCTTGTGTTGGCAACCACCGTACAAGTTGTCTTTCTTGAATCGTTCAGGTTTGAATTCATTTGCATCTTCTCCCCAAAAGTCACGATCATGGTGCATTGCCACCACATCGATCCACATGTTGGTGCCGTCAGGTATCACGGAATCTTGGTCCACTCGAATGTCCCCTCGGACTTGCCTCTGGACGTTAGGGGCTGTAGGGTATAATCTTAGCACTTCACTCATCACCCAACCCATCTGTTGTCACAAAATAAAATTACAAAAAAAGATCAGCATTATAATTAATTGAAACATATTAAAAACTTATCTTATGATATTATTAGTATGTAATTAAAAAAGTAAAAATGAAATGCATTTATTTTTGTATAACTTCAAAAGGAAATTGTTACATATATTTTTGCATATAATTAATCAATATTAATTTATATAATAAAATTTTAACACAAAAGAAAAGAAATTAAAAGTGTATGATAAGATATGGTTTGTTTAAACCACATGTTTATTAGGTTAATCATGTTCTAAAGGGGCACTATGATCTTAAATAATTGAGTACCTTTTTTGGCAAAATTCTATCTATGTTTAACTAATCAACTACCATTTTGTGTTCTAATTACACCTATTACATCATAATTAATTAAAAGAGTGTTTTTTTATGATGAAATAACAACGACAATAATAAGAGTCTACTTTCTATACAATATGACTCTATAACTGTAAAAAAAAACATTTGACAAAATTTAGATCCTCAAAAGAGTTTATCGATGCAGTACATTCAGTATCTATGTCAATTTAGAAAGAAAAAGAGATAAAAGACTTTGAGAGGAAGAATAAGAGGTAAGATTGTTGTTTTTGAAATAAATTAATTGATTATTTCATCTGAAGATCACTTTTCTTACAAAATAGATCATCCGACATGTCCTACTTTGTGTATTTTCAATAAAACAATAAACGTATAATTCTAACTCAAGAATTTGGTACGCTAGATTTCCAGAAATTGGAGCTGCGAATCTCATAGTAACACTCGATTTGTTTAAAAAAATACAACTTTTGATTCGACATATGATTCACATGTCTCAAAAGTATGTAAATTAAAAAAAAAAACACAAATCAAAATTAACAATCATTAATTATTAGTGGGAAAAAATGCATATATTATATATACAAAATGAAGATTTAAACGAGAACACTAACTATTTAATAAAATAAAGAAAATAACAAAGCATGTACAAAATCATATGTGATTTTACATTAACCCCAAAAAAACAGACGTGGGCGCGTGAATCATATATGATTTTGTATGTACTCGGATGTTCTCGTGTTTTTCTTAAGGGGGTGTTTGGGATATATTGCTTATTTAAAACAACTTATGCTTATTTTGAAAAATGCTTATCAACGTGGTGTCAAACCGGAGTTTTCTAAAAAGTGTTTGGATTAGCTTATTGTGGTATCAAACGTAATAAGCTAATAAGTTGTTATTTAAATGTGTTTGGGATTGCTTATACATATAAAAGAACCAAAAAAATTATAAGCACTTTTGAAACAAGTTGATAAGTTAGAACAAAATGACTTATCAAAAATGGTTTTTCAGCGGTTTGGCACCGCTATAAGCTCTTTTCTTTTCTTTCCATCCAAACACTTAAAAGGGCTTATCTCCGGTGTCAAATCGCAATAAGCTAAAAAGCCCCTCAAATAAGCAATCCCAAACACCTCCTAAATAGATGATGTTCTCGTATGAACCCACCTTTCTCTCTCTCTCTCTATATATATATATATGAATCAAAAAATGAAACCCTAGCTAGCATGTTAATTAGTGAGTGTGTTATTACCTTCTTTAGTCCAACAAGCATGGTTGCATCAATGTTACCATCTCCAATCACCTGCTTGATTTCTTCTCTAAGTTCATGTTGCCACATGGGATGCACCGCCAACATCAATAAACTCCAAGTTATGGCCAACGCAGTGGTCTCATGCCCACCAAAAAAGAACGTTTTACATTCATCCACCAATTCTCTTGTACTCAATTTCCTCCCTTTTTCATCTCCCTCCACATGGTTTCCTTCCAACAAAACCCCTAAAAGATTCTGCTGTTCTTTACCACGTGATCCATTTTCAGCCATTGATTTCTTTCTGTCTTCTATGATTGATAAAAGTAGGGCATCTATCTCTTTTCCAAGTCTTTTTGCTTCAAGATTTTGTCCAAAACACAGGTATTTGCTGAAAGGTACGCCTACATAACGATTCGACTTGAATAGGGTTACTTGCATTGCTCGTAGTTTCTTGAACACTGTTCTTCCAGTTTCGAAGTTCATTCCGAAGCTTGTTTTCGCGATGATTTCGCCTGCTGTGCTTATGATTTCTCCCTCTACTTCGATCTCTTGTTTGCCGGAGTTGATCAACTCGGTCCATCGGTCTAGCATGCTTCTTGTTGTTTCCACCATCATGCTTGACATTGCCTGTTGATTCGTACAACAAATAAGCTCACTACAATTTTTAAGATGGCATCCAACCCAACACTAAAAACACAAAAATAGAGGTGTTTTCATTAAAAACACTAAAAAAATAGAGGTCACAAACATGAAATTTGTATAATCATAAAACATGAAATTTCATTAGCAAAAATCTATTTAAAAAAACATAATATTGGCTATAGTTTTTTGCCAAGATAATAAAAATATGCATGGATTGAACATTTGTTAGACAAGTATGTTAACTCCGAAAACTAATGTAATTTAACTTGCTTGTGAATATATGTTCTCTTCTAAAATTGAACTATTGTAATTTAATTTGTTTTGTAACGTAACATTTATCAACTAAAAATTGTCGTTTTAGTTTTAATGATGTTTCGTTAAATAAATTATTTTATGTGTCGTTAAAGTTGATTTTCTTCAGTGTTCAATGAACCCACCATCTTTAATGATTTTAGTGTTCATTTTTAGTGGTTGAGTTGGAAATGATCGACGAAAAGAACATGGCGTACTGTACGGGCTAGATCACCAACTTCGAACAAGAAGATTTAAACGATCTAGAGAGAGAGAGAGATGATGACCTTTAGGTTAGTAGGAGAGAATGCAGGAGTTATAACATGACGATGGCGAACCCAATCATCACCTTCCGCCATAACTAAACCACCACCAAACATTGGTTTTCTGTCATTCTTGAAAACTGTAGGTTTCCCCCAGCTTTTCCCCATAACCCCACTTGATATTTTCTTCAAGAATTCTGGATCACCAATATACAGAAACGGCTCAGTTCCTAGCCAGTACATAAACACCTTACCTGCAAAAACACAACAAATATCATATATATATTGATATTAATTAATATATATATATATATATATATATATATATATATAAAGTTTTTATCTTTATAATTACCATAGGATTTTTGCCATTGAGCGAAGTATGGAAAAACACTGGAATGGATATCATTAGAAACGGTTAACGACGAAGAAGAAGAAGATTCGATTTTCTTGGCATTCTTCTTCTTCATCTCAGTGGTGTTCCCTAGAGGAAAGCTAGGAGGTGGACCAGAAAAGCCATTAATGGCGAGCTTTCTATAAGCTCTAATGGGTAAAACCCAACAAGAATACAACACCCTCCAAAACATAAATGAAAAAAATGCAGCCATTGCAAAGGCAAAAGCTTCAAGAATCTCCATGTTTAATTCTCTCTCTAAATCTCTGTGTGTGTTGATAAAATTAATGGATGTGGAAGGAGAAGATTTGGAGGGGTATTTATAGAGAGAAATGAGGTGGGAAATGTCGTAAGTTTGACCGAAGATCTAAAGAGGCCATCCGAGGAATATTGAATATAGAATTTGAATATGTTGAATCATGTTTTTTTATAGTTTGGCCACATTAATAATTTAAAACAATACCTCCCTTCGATTCCGTCCAAAAAGTTATACTCGGTTAATATATATATATATATATATATATATATATATAGAGAGAGAGAGAGAGAGAGAGAGAGAGAGGGAGAGGGAGGGAGGGAGGGGTGGTTAAATTGGAAACCAAATTTCATTGAAACTTTGAAAACCAAATTTCAAACATTAATATTTTTAATCAATGATCAAGATTCATTTGAATTATATATGATAATAAATTAATTAATTTATTAATAAAAGATAATAATAATATGTCAAAAGGGTAAATTTGTCTTTTTCTTTTATATTTTAAATTTGACAACAAAGATGAAATATGGTAATAAATTAATTAATTTATTAATAAAAGATACCAATAATATATCAAGACTACCTTTTTATTACATGTTCGTCAATATGCAGTATGTAAAAACCCAATTAAGTTTCATTACCATTATTGTTTCATTACCTTTCCATTATGTTTCACTATATCAAATTTGTTTCATCAGGTTTCACTATATTAATATTTTGTTTCACTGTATTAATATTTTGTTTCACTATATCAGGTTTCACTATATTAATATTTTGTTTCATTGTCTTTCCATTATATTTCACTATATCAAATCTGTTTCATCAGGTTTCACTATATTAACATTTTATGTTACATCCGGTTTCACTATATTAATATTTTGTTTCACTATATCAAATCCATTATGTTTCACTATATTAATATTTTGTGCCTGGAGGTAATATTGAAGATTTCATATTAATATAAACTTTCATTCATTTGATAAATCAATCACTGATTCATAAGAATCAGAAAAATAATTTGATTTGTAGTTTGCGTATGAATCAATTTGTGTTTACCTAAATTAAATGTTTCATTTTAAATAAATAAAGGATCAATATTACCATATATAAAATACATTAAAATTAAATAATTAATATTATAATAATAATAGCACTTACCATATATATTATGAAATTATGTAAAAGACTAAAATAACCTTATCAATTAAATATAAAAATAAAAAAAGGAAATTCAATGATTGGTTAATGTCGGTTTCCAAAGTTTCTAATGTAATATTGGTTTCCAATTGATCCCTCCCCTATATATATATATATATATATATATATTTTTTTTTTTCAAAATAAGTTTTTTAGTAGTATAAAATTAAAAAAAAAAAACCTTATATGTTGAAGGATTATGGGGGTGTTTGGGATTGCTTATTTATTTGGAAAAGTGCTTATCAGCTTATGTGGTGTCAAATCGGAGTTTTTTAAAAAGTGTTTGGATTAGCTTATTGTGGTACCAAAACGTAATAAGCTAATAAGTTGTTATTTAAAGGTGTTTGGGATTGCTTATACATATAAAAGAATCAAAAAAGTCATAAGCACTTTTGAAATAAGTCATAAGTTACAACAAAATGACTTATCAAAAATGGCTTTTCAGCGGTTTGGCACCGCTATAAGCTGTTTTTTTGTTGTTCCATCCAAACACTTAAAATAGCTTATCTGCGGTGCCAAATCGCAATAAGCTAATAAGCCCTTCAAATAAGCAATCCCAAACACCCCCTATATGTCATCATCAAAAGAAAGTGATTGACAGAATATTTTTCTACTATTAGAATTTACCATAATAAAGGTTTCATTTTCTTTGTAAACTTCTCCCTATTTAAAGGGCTTATGATTAATGAGAATTATAGACTTCTTCTCTCTACCTTGTTGTTATTCTCTCTATAGTGATTGTTCTGTAACACATTATCAGCACGCACGCTCCTTAGAACGAAGTGATCGTGAAATCAAGCAAAACTTCGATATTTGAGGTAACTTTTATATGTTTTAGCTTTAAAACATCTCTATATTACGTTTTATGCTATGACTAAATATGATGATTTCATCAAAACATGATTTTCTATTATATGTTTAAATTATATACATCATCCTACCATGTTTTATGTTATAAACGCAAAATATGATTGTCAATCTCATGAAATCCTAATTCACGTGTTGTTTTTGTATGTTTTATAAAATATAATTATAAAAATATTTATTTCTTTATGTGTATGGTTAATATTTTATGATGATAATTAAATATGATAATAAATATATTTTTAGTTTTAGTTTTATCCATACCATTGAGTTTTTCAAAAAAAAAAAAAGAATTATTTTTGGTATGTATATCTTTAAAATTTGTAGTTAAATATAAAATATTTCTATTGTCTATGGTTTCCTTTCCTAAATATTATTTAATAAATTTATTATTATTTTTGTCTTAAAAAAATATATATGTTTGAAAAAAAAATCTATTTTTCAAAATAGCATTTTCAATATATATATGCATCAACATTTGACAATTAGAACTAAAATTATTGATGGATGATCATATTTGAATAAAAATATTTGAGTATTTTATTACTTTGTTTAAATGTTTATTGATATAAATACTTATTGATGTTTTATTGTTTTTCCATAAATTTAGTATCAAATTATTTATTAAATAAGAGTTGTTTATTTTATGAAACTGATTTTCTTTCCTAACTGTAATACCATAATAACCATATTTAATAAGTAATTGATTTGCAATATCTATTAGTTACTATTTTTTTAAAAATTGTTATATACATACATATTTGATTGCTTAATTGGTTAGTTTAATTGATCAATATTATTTATTTATTTAGACTCGTATTAAATTATTCATTTTAATGTCTTTATTGTCATGATTTATTTTTAGATTTAATTCACCTTATTCAAATACATTTGTTCTCCCATATAGTATATTCAAATAAAGACATTAACTATAAGTTCCTACTTATAATTCCAATTATATAATTAAATTTTGGGAGTTACACTTCCACCCTCATATTTTTATCTCTTGCCAAAAGTATTTAACATACCATTATGGTAGCAAAATTTTGAATTTGGTATTATATCAAAACAAATATTTATTTGGCCTAAAAAAACTCTTTAAAATACCATTAATATATTACAACATTAAAGTTGGCTTTATATGTCAAACACATGTTCTTTTTTGGCCTAATGTCAAAAGCTCTATAATTAACAATGTTATCTTTAAATTAAATAAATCTCAAAATATCGATTGGATTTTGTCAAACGGGTGTAAATAGCCCCAAGGTTTGTAGGGACTTAAGAAATCCATGTGATTCCCCTACTACCTGGAAATCCAATAGATTGAATGATTTATTTTCACAAATTGAAATATTGATGAAGTATTATCAACAAAATGTAAGCATACAAAATCCAATATTGGTATGATAATGAAATTTCATACATAAAATAATAACTATAATTATCATCCATTGTCTTATCAAATAGAAAATCACATATTGTCCCTTATTTACGTAAATAGTTGAAACACCTCATCCATGATTCGATATCCTAAACTCAAAAGAATTTGAGTACAAATATGAATATCCAATACCTAAAACCCATCAACTCCCTATTGACCTGAAAAAGCAACCTCCTTAAAAAGGTACAAGCAAATACCATCATGTATTGAGACGCCATATAAATCCTAACTTTCATAGGAATACCTTTACTAGAAACCGCCAAAGAACTGTGAGATGTCCCGAAGGGGAGAATTGGGAGTATTCATGAACCTGTACTTCCCGAACAAATCGTACAGCAAAATGAAATCCGCTTACTCGATTACAAAAAAAAGGTAAATGATTTCAACAAAGAAATGTTGCATCTCAAAGCTCGTCTAAACTTCGGTGGCAAGGAACTCACGGAATACGACATGATTCAGAAAATGCTTTCCACTTTCCCTACATCAACAATCACTACAAGAAAATTGAGTTTCAGCGACGCGCCTTTAGCGACAAAATGTTTTAGCCATATGCTATAGCGACGACAAGTCGTCTCTATAAACCGTTTCTGATGATAAATGGACTTTTAGCGACAACAAAAGTCGTTGCTAAAACCCCTATTTCTTATGGTAAATCATACTAATGAATCAGTATCAGTTGGAATATGATAACAAAAGAATCACAACCTTTAACAAACTTATCAACCTAGTGCAATTGGTTGAGAGACACAATGAGGTTCTTTTAAGACGCTAGACTTGTCGGAACAAAGAAAGTTTTTGAATCTAAATCATGCAAGCGTTAGAGGTGGAAAGAACTCCAAAGGACAGTGAGATAAACATACTAAATCACACACATATGACATATATGCACCATGTGGATGAGAACCTAGAAAGGGTCATGTCATGGTAAGTGTTGGGAAGGAATTTTCAATACCTAAAATAGAGATACAACTACCGCCCCAGGTGATAAAGAACAAACAAATAAGAAATGCACTAAAGAGTGCTCCCATCGAAAAGGGAACAAGTTGAAAATAAACTATATCATATCTAATATTGGTTGAGTATAAGTTTATTTGAATGTGTTTTAACTATCAAATTAATTGCTCCTGCAAATATACACTCGGGTTTATAACCACTATATATGTAAAGAAATACATCAAAAATAAATACAAAACTCTCAATGTTCTTCGTTCCATGTAGGAATGTATTGAGGAGAACTTGATTGTTTTGTGACATATCATACAATCCTAAAGAAATAGATTATTATTCATTGAATTAATTATTTTTAATTCCTCCAACCAAACACTTAGACGATGGACTGTTACTTGTTGTTTAATGACACGAAATCAATCACTAAAGCACTATATGCATCAAACCTTGTTCAAATACTTGTTTGAAATGGAAAACCATATTACGAACGGAAATGGATATATATATAAACTCTAATAAATATGGAAGGAAACATATATTAGAGAAGCTAATGTGTCAAACTAGTGGATTATCTAGGTCACTGAATCATATGTTGTCACCAATAATGAACTTTGGGATATGACATAATGACCCTGTGTTGAAAAATACATATAGACACATTTTCTCGAATGAAAGAAATGATCCAAAATTGCAATTGTTGACTTCTGCAGCATAAGAAGCAACACCACCATCGCAATATGCACTATTGAATACCTAGAATTTTTGCAAACCTTACTCCTTAAACCCCAATAGGAACAAGGTCATCCTAAGCTAAGGACATAATACAAAATATTCCATTCTTACAATGAATACAAAGTAATATTTGTGGACCTATACATACAGAATGCGGGCCATTCAAGTACTTTATGGTTCTGGTTGAAATTTCGACATGATGAACACCCGTCGTATTAATGTCTACATAAAACGCTGCAGTTCTAGGACCAACTATAAAATTAAGGGCTCACCACCCTAATCATCTCATAAAGTCTATATGGCTTGGTAATACTAGAGAATTTACATCATAAGGATTTGATGATCTTTGCATTTGTATTAGGATCAATGTAGAGCATCCTATACCCCCATGTGTATACATAAAAGTGGTCTCACAAAAGATGTCATCAAAAGGACATAGATGATAACTAGGGCATTGGTTATGCATACCAATTTATCCATATATACTTGGAGTTATGCAAATTTTTATGCAACTTTACTTATTTGTTTTTAGACCCACTACTAGTCAACCAATATCATGCATACCAGTTGGTAACTGGATATAAGTCTGATCTTTTAAATTTATGCATGTTTGTTTGTATAGTATATGTGCTAATTACGCCCCCACAGCGCACTAAAATGGGTCATTAAAAACTATTAAGTATATGTTGGATATGAATCTCCAACAATTATCTGTTATTTAGAACCTTTTACGGGTAATCCTTATATTACATGATTTGTGAATTGTCACTTTGATGACAGTCTTCCCGTCGTTAGGGGGAGATAGGAAAAAGTATTTTCCAAGGGAACGACAGGAACAGTCATGTAATGTTCCAACTCTGTCTCATTTTGATCCCCAAACTTCACAACGTAAAGTTGAAGTCAAACGAATCAGAGTCGATACCTGATACGTTAAAATTATTCTAAAAGTGACAAGATCACACATACGAGCTGCTAATATACCCGTAAGGTAAAAGTCCCCAACAGGGGCACAACGCCATTGGAAAGTGCGTTGCAGTCACACATAATGGAGGTGTGGTTGAGGTCGTAGCTACCAACTGGAAGTGGTGGAAGCTACTTGGTTTGATGGATACTATTCTAAAGGAAGAGAATAGTGAGGCACGTCAATTTATCATCAATATATAAAACTCTCATGAGATTATCTCTAATTATAATTATGTCCATGAATCATCACTGGAGGACGCTCGATGAAAGAAAATCTCAAATGAACTATGAGAGTACATATGAGTCGATGGACAGTTCATATATACTCATTAATGACTTATTCACATATACCATTGCTCATAAGATGATAGAGCACAACGACATCGAACCACGCTCAGTTGAATAATATCAACAAAGAGCATATTGGCCTAAATAAACAATCCAGAAAGAATTATATTCTTTGACAAAGGATCGGGTATTTGGTCTGGTAGTGCTAACCCACCAAGTGTAAAGCCCGTAGGATATAACTAAGTCTTTCTCATAAAGTGTAATGAGAATAATGAAGTCCTAATGTTTAAGGCTTTCCTTTGGCGCAAGGTTTCTCATAACGCCCTGGATTGACCATGATGAGACTTGCTCTCTCATGATGGATGTTATGCGTCTGAATAATTTATTAGTCTAGTAGTTTTCGAATGACTGGAAATGCAACTCATGGATGTGGTTACTGCATGTCTCTATGGGGATCTAGATTCAGAGATATATAAAAGTATTCGATGATATTACATTATCAAAATCAAGTAACTCTAAACCACAAAATGCTCTTGCAATAAAAGTAAAACGCTCATTTTATATAGTGAAGCAATCTATATGAATGTTCTATAACCACCAGTGTTCAAAAAGGCGCGCCATGGTGCGATATGGCGCAAGACGCGTCTCCGCCGTTACGAAATGGCCCATAACATGTTTGTAAGGTGTGGCTCACGCTATGGCGCCTTAAGGCGCTCCGCGGCGCGCGTTTTTTTTAAGACGTGATTTTTTTTTTATCTTTTGTGTTTTTACATTTTTAACTTTAGATTTAACACTTTTATAGATTTATCTAATCACATCATTCACAGTTTCACGAAGTCATAAAACGTTATGGACTCGCGATTAAAACGAAGTTGGAAAATTGTTTTTCTAAGTTCTATTTTAAATATTCAATCAAAAACTAATTTTGTACTAGTAATTTATATGATTTTATTCTAACAATATGGATGTACATTCTTTAATATCATTATTTGATTAGAATAATATATATAAAACATATATGTATATATATATATAATTTTGAATATGACATACAAATTTGCCGACTTATGTCACGCCTTGAAAAACGCCGCGTCCTCGCCATGGTGTGTAAGGCTTAAGGCTTGACCTCGCCGCCACGCCACACCTCACGCCATTTTGAACCTTGATAACCACCTAAGTGGATATTTGATTGGGAAAGTATATAATGACGATGAATTGTGCCCTTGCGTATTTATTTAGGAAAACAAGTTCTAAATTTTCAGTGTAGCTCTAGATGTCGATGTTATGAACATAATAGGCACTCTTGATGAAATAAGAGAAACAACAAGCTACTTGAAATCTGAATTTGTGATGAAAGATCTTGGGAAAACTTGGTTTTGTCTAGCTATTTGAACTAGAACATCAAGTTTGTGGAATATTAATCCACCGATCTGCATGTGTCCAGAAAATGATCAGGCGACTTAATATGGACAAAGCGCATCTGGTTAGCACTCCCATGATCGGTCGAAGTGTTGGATATAAAAAGATTTATTTCGTCTAAAGGATGATGACGAAGAGGTTTTGGGAGTTGGAATTCCCTGTTTAAGTTCAATAGGCGCATTATTGTTCTTAACACAATACACTTGACCGTATATTGTATTTCTCAGTGAACTTGTTAGCTAGATTTAGCTCAGCGCCAACGCAACGTCACTGGAATGATATCAAATTAATCTTTTGGAACCATTAACACGGGCTTATACTTTCCCTATAGAAAGAAAAATGAGATTGATAATGAAACATCAGTACCTACTTAGAATATAAGCAACAAAAGTACTAGCTCTTACAGAAAAACACCAAACAATGTCTTGGTATGTCTTTGCTAATATTATGTATGTATCTGATCCATACAAGGGTTGTTCCCAAACTGGATAATAAATTACCACAGGGAACACTCCGATTGCTTGGAAGTAAGCTAAGTTAACCATTGTAACTACCTCCTTGAACGATTCCAAGAATATTACTCTCCATGAGACTGTTCAAGAGATGTATATG
Source organism: Arctium minus (assembly GCA_954870635.1). Classification (NCBI taxonomy): domain Eukaryota; kingdom Viridiplantae; phylum Streptophyta; class Magnoliopsida; order Asterales; family Asteraceae; genus Arctium; species Arctium minus. The sequence goes on from OX941081.1 coordinate 160,195,046, forward strand.
ATTAAGAATTGTCATTACACATATTAGAGGAGCTAGTGATTTTGAGTTCAACCACTATCCTACTTGCATATATGGAAATAATGCATCATGTATCGAATTAATGAAAGTAAGATACATCAAAGATGATAACACAAAGCATATTTTGCTTAAGTTTCTATGCAATCAGCAATAACAAACTCTCCTCTAGATTCAAGTGAATCAAGTAAGATGTCAAGAGAAAATGACACATTTACCAAATCATATATTGGGAAGCATGTAGAAAGTAAATGAAAATGTTTTCCAAATTCCTTGATTAATGCATAAATCAGGGGGAGTAGTAGACAAAAGGGGGAGCCTACTATACATGTATGTTGTGTTCTTTCCTTCAACCAATGTTTTATTTTTCCCATTGGGTTTTGTTCCTTGGTGTAAGGTTTTAGTGAGGCAACAATCTATATACCATCATGCTTTCCTAACTCTCATGATTGATGTACGAATTTAAGAGAAAACTAGACTAAAGGAAAAGTCTATGTATTGCAAAGAAGCTGGTGCGTTGTACTCTTTCCTTCGTCAAACTTTTATTTTTTTCTCACTGAGTTTTTATTTTGGCGTAAGGTTTTAACGAGGCAACAATTGTGCACCATCACTTCACTCATTTGACTCGGCACAAGGGGGAGTGTTGAAGGATTATGTGCAATCATCAAAAGAAAGTGATTGACATAATATTTTTTCCTACTATTAGAATTTACCATAATAAAGATTTCCTTTTCTTTGTAAACTTCTCCCTATTTAAAGGGCTTATGGTTAATGAGAATTATAGACTTCTTCTCTCTACCTTGTTGTTATTCTCTCTATAGTGATTGTTCTGTAACATTACATACTTTAATTGATGTCTCGTTAAGTTTATATAAAAAAAACATAACATTTTTCACGAGGGAAAAGTGTATATATATATATATATATATATATATATATATATTTTAAATAAAAGGAGAACCTTGAAAAAAAAAAGAATTGAAGAACCATGAGAAAACGGATAAAAAATATATCAAAATGAATGTCAAATTAAAGATAATAAAATAATCAATTTTTGTTATATTTTGGCAATTTTTGATTTAACAAATAGGGTGAGATTTTTTTATATATTTTTTTAAAAGGTGGTTATATATAACCACCCTTTTAATCCTAACCATTGGATCATCTTAATTTAACGGCTTGAATGGTCTTCAGATCTTTATTTTTTCAGGGTTCTCTCCCGATCTCACATATATATATATATATACACTATTATATTAAAATTCTAATATAGTTAGACGGTTTTTGGAAAGCCATCAATTTCTCTCATATTAATTACATTTATAACCCTTATAATTAATTATTTAATTTACTTTATATCCCTTGTTTTTTCATTTTTCATTTTACACCCTTATCATGTTAACACAAACACTACAAAAAAGGACCCTATCAGCGATGGAAAATTCCGTCGCTAATCCGTCGCTAAAAGTCAGTTCTGTCGCTAATCCGTCGCTGAAAGTCCGTCGCTTAATATGTGGTGGGTAATGCTTATCAGCGACGGAAATCAGCGACGGATTAGCGACGGATCAGCGACAAAAAGTATTAGCGACGGATTAGCGACGAAATTATTAGCGACGGATTTAGCGACGACAACTTTTAGCAACGGATTTCCATCACTAATTCCGTCGCTAATAATAATAAAAAAATTAATTTTAAAAATTTTTAGCGACGGATTTCCGTCACTAATTTGTCACTATATTTTAGTAATTTTAAAAAAAAATAATTAAAAATAAATTTATTCAATTTTTATTCATATATATATATATATATACATATATATATATATCGCAATGAGGCAGAAGGCAAAACTTTCATTCCAAGATAAAATTATAAATTCAATTACAATATGAATCACCCTCAATTCACCATTGTTCTCAAAATCCTAGAGAAAGAATCCCACATTCGTAATTTTCGTTCCCGAACCAAATAATAAGAACCTTGTCGTTCTCAAGATGCTCTTTGATGCTAATTTTCGGACCCAAATGTATATGGGTATTCTTCATCTTCAGTTGCATAACAAGAGGATTCAGATGCATCATCACGAACTACGGATCCAAATGGTGGGGTTTCGTTCAATTCACCATGTTTGTCATCTTTATCATCAGTACCACCCATGTTGCCTCAGAATCTAACAAGAAAAACAAGTTTCCAATCTATAACATAATTCAAGAACAGTGAAGAAAAACAAAAGTACCCATGTGCCATGTTGAAGTTTGAAGAAAAAAAGTTGAAATCAATTTGATGCCCAAAAATATAGCGGAATCGCATAGCCAAAAATAAAGCGGAATCGCATAACCAAAAATATAGGTTTTACCTTAAGGAACCAAGAAACAATATCTAAAATTTTAATGCAAGAAACTTACATAAGAAAACATGCACCAATGAATAACAATGAAATGGTTCGAGGTTTGTAAGCCCATGTTGTCCATGGGTCAAGTTGATCATCAGTAAGAGCACTTCACCATTATAGACCAACATGGTCTTTTCTTCTTCCTCTCCTATGATTAGGCTCCATCATGTGAGAGTCTTGTTGACTTTTCTTAATCACTGGAAATGACAACATGAATAGGAGGTGAACAAAGAGAAAATTGCATACTCTTAACCCAATATTATAGTTGATCACTAAATAAAAACAACAGACAACTGAGCACTATTGAGACATTCCTATTTCACTCCAATTCACCCAAAATCATGTCAAAACTAATCATATTCGTACACTCACACAATATCAAAAAAGTAACTTCAAAAAGGGTAAAAGCATCTCACACTAAGTATTTAGTTAGCTTATAATCATATGCATACACTCTTAAACATTAAAATTAAAAACTACTTTAAAAGGGGAAAATCACCTCACACTAACTTAGGTTAGATTAAAAGGTGAATACTAAAAAATAAAATAGAATTCCTACAATTCACAAGACACATAAGATTACCATCTTATAATCAAACAATTAAAGATTCATCGGTTTCGAAGAAATCATGAAAGAATCATCCAATTATGAAAAAATATATCAATATTACAACAGAATTCAAATACCCACATATTGCCTTTCAATCATATGTCCATCGAATCTCAAATCAAGAACTAAAAACAAAACCTCGTCGACAAATTGATGAATATATCAATATTACAACATAATTCAAATACCCACATATTGCCTTCTAAACGTGATCGTTATCATATAAATGCCTAGGTTAGTTTATCAATCCAATTACTCCAATAATTCAACTATGTCTATGTGATCCCCCAAAACTACTAAGCTACACATTAATTAGTATAAGCAGCAGCATCCATAACACATAATCATAATTCATATTTTGAAAGAAAGATCACAAGCTTAAGCAAAAAGGCATAACCAATTTAAACATAATCCATACATCTAATAAGTGATCAACAAATTTGATGTGTGACTAAAGCATATTTCTAAACGTAATCGTTATCATACTAAAAACAAATATTTCATCTTGTGAAATTAAAATGAAGCTTTAGTTGTATCAGATTTAACACTAATCTCGCCATTAAATTTAATACTAATCTGGGGGTTTAAACACAACACGCATATCAAGTGAAAATCGATTGAACAAGATACAAAATCTATTCAACAAGACATAAAAGTATTAATCAATTGAACAAGATACAAAACCCATTAAACAAAACCGATTCAACAAGAACCAAAATCGATTGAACAGATGCAAGATCGATTGCAAACAGGATACAAGATCGAACTAACAAATCAGGATACAAGAAACAAAATCAAACTAACAAAATCGATTGCAGACAGGATACGAGAAACAGAAATCGAACCTGAGCAGAAATCGAGCAAAATCGAACCTGAGCAGAAATGGAACCTGAGCAGAAATCGAGCAAACATACGAACCTGAGCAGAAATCGAGCAAAATCGAACTTGAGCAGAAATGGAACCTGAGTAGAAATCGAGCAAACATACGAACCTGAGCAGAAATCGAGCAAAATCGAACCTGAGCAGAAATCGAGCAAACATACGAACCTGATCAGAAATCGAGCAAAATCGAACCTGAGCAGAAATCGAAGGGAACAGAAATCTTGAAGATGGAGAAGTCGAACCTGAGCAGAAGTCGAACCTGAAATGTTGAAGATGGAGAAGTCGACCCTTGGCGGTTTATTGAGATCCGGAGAGGCGTCCCTTGGTTTTGGTTAGGGTTAATTGAGATTAGGTGAAATGCAAAGAGTGAAGGAAAAGTAAAAGAGGGAGAAATATTAAAAATTTTGAGATTTTAGGTGGGAAATATTAAATTTTTTTAATTATCTTTAAGAAATATGAAAAAATTTATTAGTTTTTTTTTTAACATGAGATTTTCTTTTGTTTAACATAATTAGTAAATAAATATTTAATATTTAGATTAGTTTTCATAATTATTGGACATAATGTAACACCCCGAATTTCGTTATGTAACCTTGGTATTCTAGTGTTAATCTTTTGTCGTTAGCACCGCGTTTGGTTCCAAGTTTGAGTTTGGCTTTTGGTGGTTTTGGACAAACCACAGTGAACTACGCGAGTTGCACCGCAACTTGAGATCGCGGCACAACCCGCGAAATCCTCTGGATGGGTTTGGTTTTGTGTAAGCGGGCGAGTTATGCCGCGGGTTGAGGTCGCGGCATAACCCGCGAGTTGGCGTGACCGACTTATACCCTTTTCAGCCTAAATATCTTTCTCTTTTTCTATTTTCTTTCTTTCCTTACAAGTTTCTTTTCTCTCTCTCTCTTTCTTATTTTGGATCTCGAGGTTGTCGTTGTTGCTAGTATTTCGTGTATCTAGCGAGGGTTCGGTATTGAAGGCTTCATCTCCTCGTTGTTGTCGATATCTGGTTTTTCGGGTTTTTGTCTAAAGCCTATCTGGTGAGTTCCTACTACCATTTTACAAACTATATACATGTCAAAACTCTTATTTGCGAAATCCGAAGTATTTCTACGGTATGATTTCATGTTCTCTACATTTTGATATAAATGAAGTTTTTGGTGATTTTCGGGGTTCCCGATCAGTTTTGACTAAAATGACTGGTTCCGCCTTATTAAAAGTAAAATGATGTTTTACTTGCCTATGTTTGTGACTTATTGAAAGAATGTATATAAACTGGTTTTATGATTATCTTTTTTACCAGCAGTTGGTATGGAAAATGGCATTTTGAAATATAAATGTGTTGAAAGCTGTTTATCTAGCTTTAAAATGGTCACATGAAATATTGTGACAAGTCATGACTATACTAGTGGATCTCTAGGTATCGAGTCGGCTTATTGTTGGGATGTTTGTACCCCTTCTGTTGTAGTTAGATACATTTGATCTTCGGGGGCACTTGGTACGGTTATGTGAGACCGGTTACTAGCCATGGGTCAAATGTAGTCAAACGAAAGAGTATGACTGGTTCCTTGGGGGCCTCCCTCACATCGTAGTACGGACCGAAGCGTTCGTGGCCATGGTTCCAGTATTTAGCTCATAACTCGGATTGGTGGTCTACTTTATGTTACACCACAATCCTTGGTAAAATGGTTCTTTTGTCATCGTATGATGAGTTTTGGACCAAAAAGGCCCGGTTGTGGCGAAATGTTATCTTTTATAAATTAAACCTTTATGAAAAGATTTCCTTATGATACTGATGTTTATATTTCAGGAAGTTTATAAAAGAACTACTTGTGCATTAAACTGTGAGGTTCTGGAAAGAAGGTTTATGGTCTCATTTTAATGGATTTCATCCTTATCAACGGTTAACTTGGAAATGCTTATTTGAAAAGATTCCCTTTGATACAAAAGTTTATATCTCTTCAAATTTATAAATTGTATGTTCTCACTAGGCTTTAAGTCTAACACTTTTTCTCAAATGATGTGTATAACAGGTTTCCCTTAGCGGTGGGTTGCACAGGGTCTTTGAGAGTCGAGCGTGGACTCGAGGCATTTTGAGATGTCTAGTATTTTGGCGTTAGGCATTGTTTAAGTCCTATCTTTTAGTGCACTTTAGTTCGTCAAGTGATGTAGTCTAGACAGTTATGTTTAGATTAGTTTTGTTGATAAATTCTATAACCGTACGAGTGTTGTAAGTCTTAGGACTGTTCCCCTTTAAGGGAGGTTTATACCAATTCGAATGTCTTGTTGCTTTATTTCCGCAGTTTTATTTCACTCTGAATTTTAGGGTGTAACACATAATCTATCTATACTATATTATAAAGCACAGATAAAAAACTCTTAAATACAAATTATTAGGCATAAGGTATCATCATTTTATGAAAGATTTTAAAAATCTCTTAATTTACAAGGGGCAAAATGGTCATTTGTCAAAAACTGCTTATTAGCGGGGTGGAAAAGTCATAAGGAGTTTTAAAGTCCGGTAGATCCATTAAGGCCCAATGAAACCCTTTAAATATCGATATAACCGATTAAAGCCCAATAGATACATTAAGTTCCAATGAAACCCTTTAAACCCCAATGAAACCTTTTAAAGCCCGATAGATCCATTAAGTCCCGATGAAACCCTTTAAAGCCTAATAGAATCCTTTAAAGCACGATAGATACATTAAGACCCAATGAAACCCTTTAAAGCCCAATTGAATCCTTTAAAGCTCGGTAGATCCATTACGGCTCGATGAAACCCTTTAAATCCCTATAGAATCCTTTAAAGCCCGATAGATACATTAAGGCCCAATGAAACTATTTAAAGCCCAATTGAATCTTTTAAAGCTTGATAGATCTATTAAGGCCCGATGAAACCCTTTAAAGCCCAATATAACCTTTTAAAGTCCGGTAGATCCATTAAGGCCCAATGAAACCCTTTAAATGTCAATAGAACCGATTAAAGCTCAATAGATCCATTAAGGCCCAATGAAACTCTTTAAAGTCCAATTGAATCTTTTAAAGTCTGATAGATCCATTAAGACTCAATGAAACTCTTTAAAGCCTAATAGAACACGCACTATCTATACATTAACATATACACATGCATATATACATATATATATATACAACACATATATATATATCATATGTGATTACTAAATAAAACACACATTATATATATATACAACAATATATATACATATATAGATTTGTCGTGGTTTAGCAAACAACACATTTATATATACATATATATATATACACAGACATGTAACACAGGCCATGGGCACATATAACACATACATATGCATACAAATAACACAAACATGAGAAAATAAGAAAAATAAAAAATTCCGTCGCTAATCCGTCACTAATTAGCGACGGATTAGTGACAAATTCTAAATTCCGTCGCTAATTAGTGACGGATTAGCGACGGAATCTATTTAAAAATAAATAAAAAAGAAAATCCACGTGTTCGCCGCTAATCCGTCGCTAATTAGTGACGGATTAGCGACGGACACGTGGATTTTCTTATTTATTTATTTTTTAAATAGATTCCGTCGCTAATCCGTCACTAGTTAGCGACGAAATTATTTCCATCACTAATTAGTGACGGATTAGCGACGGAATTTGTTTCGTTGCTAATCCGTCGCTAATTAGTGACAGAAATTTCCGTCACTGGTTTTCGTCACTGATACCCCTTTTTCTAGTAGTGAAATAATCGTATATGAACAAAAATGCAATGAAAAAATACGTTTCTTTTTTTACAAATCATATCATTATAATCGTCTCGTCAATACCTTCAAAACGAGCCTAATATTGAATATTCTTTTAATTTAACTGTACTATAAAATGTAATGAAAATCTACGAATTAATTTGTTTTATATCCATACGTTTTATTTTTTTTCAACGTTAACATATTAAAAATACATAATCGTAGATCAACTTAAATATATTAAAAATATGTTTCATTATTATTATAAATTATATTATTATAATTTTTTTCGTCAATAATTTTAATATAAATTAATTATTGAATATTTTTATGGGTAGCATAAATGTGTAACATTATATATATATATATATATATATATATATATATATACACACACACTATCTATATCTATACTATTATATTAAAATGGTTATTTTCAAAATTAAATGTTACATTTAGAATCCTTACAATTAGTTATTTAATTTATTTTATATCCCTTGCTTTTTCATTTTTCATTTTTCATTTTACACCTTTGTCATATTAACACAAATGATCGTATATAAACAAAATGCAATGAAAAAATACGTTTCTTTTTTTACAAATTATACCATTATAACACTACTAGAAAATGTCTTATCACCGACCAACTATTTCCGACGGACCTTATCCGTCGGTAATTACCGACGGAAATATAAAATTTGCAACGGATAGATAATCCGTCGGTGATCCGTCGGTAAATATATATATTTCCGACGGATATAAAATTATTTTTTTTTAATTTTTTTTAATATTTAAATCCGTCGGTAATCCGTCGGTGATTTTAATAATTTAATAAAAAATAATTTTTTTCTGACGTCCGTCGGTGATCCGTCGGAAATTACCGACGAATTACCGACGGCGTTCAGAAATCCATCGGTAATAAATTTTGTGTATGTATGTACATCATGTATGTATGTATGTATGTACGTATGTGATCATGTATATGTAATATGTACGTATGTGATCATGTATGTATGTATGTACATCATGTATAGTATGTATGTATGTACGTATCATGTGATCATGTATGTATGTATATGATATGTTGTCTATAGATCATGTCTATGTCATGTGTGTATGTATGTATATATGTCTATGTATGTGTCTATATATGTATGTATGTATGTCTATAGATGTATTGTGTACATATGTATTGCTTGTATGTATATGTAGTGTATATTGTCTATAGATGTATTGTATACATATGTATTGCTTGTATGTATGTAGCACATATACGTCTATATCATGCATGTTTTTGTATGTGTGTATGTATGTCTATAGATGTATTGCTTGTATGTATATGTGTATGTATGTCTGTAGATGTATTGTATACATATGTATATGTATATAGCACATATATGTCTTATCATGCATGTCTATGTATGTGTGTACGTATATGTGTATGTATGTCTATAGATGTATTGTATACATATGTATTACTTGTATGTATATTGCACATAGGTCTATATCATGTCTATATATGTATGTGTGCATGTATATATATGTATGTCTATATATATGTGTGTATAGTATGTATAAATATGTCATATATGTATGTATGAATGTATGTGTATAGATGTATATATGTGTGTATAACACGTTTGGTCCTGATCTAACTGGAATTAGCAGGAAAAGATAACGACCGTTAACTGTTTCCGTTAAGTCTAGTTACTTTAGGTGTATATATATGTATGTATGCATATATGTATGTATTTATGTGTGTGTATAACACATTTGGTCCCTGATCTAATTGGAATTAACGGAAAAAGATAACGACCGTTAATTGTTTTCGTTAAGTTCAGTTACTTCAGTGGTATTTTAGTCAATTTAAATATAATTTGATAAATTAATTAATAATTTATTTAATAAATTTAATATTAAATAATATATGAGAATTTATTTAATATTTTATTAATTTAAAAGTAATTTATTTAATAAAAAATTTAATCCGTCGGAAATCCGTTGGTAATCACCGACGGATAAAATCCATTGGTAAATACTGACAAAATTTCCGTCGGAAATCCGTCGGTGAATTTCCATCGGAAATCCGTCGGTGAATTTCCGAAATTTCTAAAAAAAATAAGCGGGCATATAGCCTTAATTTCAGCCTCTCCTCTCAATATGTCGATCTCACAGCCTCTGTCTCGATCTCTCCCTCTCAATCTCTCGATCTCTCCCTCCATCTCTCCCTCTCAACGACCTCTCGATCTCTCGATCTCTCCCTCTCAATCTCACCACCTTTCCCTCCTTCTCTCTCTTTCTCTCTCGACGACCTCTCACTCTCCACAATCACTCTCACCAGCGACTACCTCTCCCTCTCGATCTCTCTCCACAGTCCCTCTCGATCTGTCTCCGACTCCCGTTCTCTCCCTCTGTCTCCGGCAGAAGCATCAGGCAGAGCAACTACATCAATTTCGATTGTTTTCGGTAAGTTTCTGATCCCAACCGTAGTTAACTTTTCGTTTAGATGCATTTTATTTGAGATTCTTATGTAAATATGTGGAACAAGTTTATTGTTTTGAATTTTGTTTTTAATCTAATTTTGTCTTAGTGCAATTCTATTTTAGCTTGGGGTTTGATTTGTTCATATGTATTTGATTTATGCTTGGGGTTTAATTTGTTGCTCATTGTTTATAAGATTTGCTGCTCATTGTTTATAATGTGGTATTTACATCTTAGATATAGTAGTTACAAGAGAAAAGTCCAAAAAACCCAATGGACTTTAGTCTTTGGAGTGATTAAATCCTTGGACAATTTTTTGGAACAAATAAGTCCTTAAACATTTCAAAACACACTAAATAAATCCTTAGACTTTTGGAAACCTGTTAAATACATTTTTATTACTTAAAAATGTAACCTGCAACCTACATAACAGGTAAATCTACAAATTAAAAAAAAATAAAACAAAAAAGATGTCACCTACTTGATCCCCCTACAAATAAAAAATGAGGAAATAGTCAATCTCATCAACGAAATTCATTTTTTAAGCTCTTTTCGAAATCTTTATTTAAAATAGTCAAAGTTTAAGCATAATTATTTTTTTGCCTTACGAATTGCTTTTGGCAAAAAATAAAAATAAATAAATAGAAATGATCTTTATAATTTGTTACTTAATTTAATTTATATCTTCTACATTTTTATTTTCATTTTAACCTTTTATTATCTTAACACATAATCGTATATTAACTAAAATACATTAAAAAAATACATTTTTTTTTACAAATTACACTATTATAATTGTATCTTCAATACGTTTAAAATGAGTCTAATTATGAATTTTTTAGATTTAATCTCATATTATTAAATATCATAAATAAGTACAAATTATATTTAATATTTACACTCTTTATCCTTTAGGGTTATTTATCTAATAATATGAGATTAATCTGTAACTATAAAGGTATAAAATGTATGTATTAAAGATAATTCGTACATATTTATGATATTGAATAATATAAGATTAAATTCAAAAACAATATTGAGTTCATTTTGAACGTATTGACGAAACGATTATAATGGTGTAATTTGTTAAAAAAAACTAATTTTTTATATATTTTAGTTAATATACGATTATGTGTGTTAATATAATAAAAATATAAAATGAAAAAGTAATGGATATAAAATAAATTAAATAAATAATTATAACTTTATACAGATACAAAATGTAATCTTTTTTCTAAAATTACAAGTAGAAGGTGAATTTTTACACATAAAATTCTTCACGTATGGATATTTTTTAGTTTTTTTTTGGACAACAAAAATCCTTACACAGAATAAAAAACAATATGCACAAACTTTGGCTATTTTAGGAAAAAAAATTGAGATGTGGTTAAAAAATGAATTTGGTTGATGAGATTGACTATTTTAGTTAATTTTTCAATTTTTAATTTGTAGGCGGATAAAGTAGTTACATTTTTAAGTAATAATGATGTATTCAACAGGTTACCAAAAGTCTAATGATTTATTTAACAGGTTTTGAAATGTCCAATGACTTATTTGTTCAAAAAAAATGTCCAAGGACTTAATCACTCCAAACACTAAAGTTCATTGGGTTTTTTTGAACTTTTCCCTAGTTACAATTTATTAAGGTCAATAAAAGAAGCTTACAAAAGAATGCAAGTAACATTGTTGCATTGTAGTTACTGAAGTTATTGTGGGAGAATGGGTTGTTTTTTGAACTAGTGAAAGGTAATTCACCTATGATTTGTTGTTCAATTTGTCATTAAAATTGTGTGGTATTATGTTCTTTCATGTTCTATGGCTTTTAGGACTTTTGATTTGTTGTTCAATTTGTCATTAAAATTGTGTGGTAATTCATATGTGCATTGATGATATATGTATGCGCTATCAATGTTATGCTTGCTATTTGTGACTTGTGACCTATACATACTAGTAGAGACTTCTCAATCTATTTATTTCTTTATTTTAGTTGGGTTGCCAATTGTTGGGCAAACATTAGGTTGATATACGGAAATATTCATTTTATAGTCGTTATGCCGCCGAAATTGATATGAGTATATTGTAGATTGAAATTGGTATGAGTTCTTTTAGCTTATGAAAACGCCGTTTTTGGTTTGATAAACTTGTGCTAATATTTTTGTATGATTTTAGCTTATGATTTGGTTTTTGTGAAAATGTTTTGGTATGATTTGGTTTGATAAACTTGCGATATTAATTAGTTGGGTTGTCAATTATTGGACAAACATTAGGTTGATAAATGGAAAAATTAGGTTGCCAAGTGTTTATTTATTTTAACTGGGTTGCCAATTGTTGGGCAAACATTAGGTTGATAAATGGAAATATTTATTTTATAGTCGTTATGCTGCCGAAATTTTAAGAAACATATGTTTGTGTTTTAAATTCTTTTCAAAGTCATCTAAAACTCCTTTCTTTGATTGTAACCTACGGTTTTGACTTTCCAATAGTCAAACCATTACACTTAGAGTTTTAAAGTCATCCAAAGCTCCTCTAAACCTACGGTTTGACTTTCAAGTAGGCAAACCATTACATGTAGTGTGTTCAATAGACTTCTAACTTCATTGACACCTACGGTTTGACTTTTAAATAGTCAAACCATTACACGTAGGGTTTTAAACTTTCTAAAACACCTTTCTTTGATTGTAACCTATGGTTTTGACTTTCTAATAGTCAAACCATTACATTAGAGTTTTAAAGTCATCCAAAGCTCCTCTAAACCTACGGTTTGACTTTCAAGTAGGCAAACCATTACATGTAGTGTGTTCAATAGACTTCTAACTTTATTGGCACCTATGGTTTGACTTTTAAATAGTCAAACCATTACATGTAGGGTTTTAAACTTTCTAAAACACCTTTCTTTGATTGTAACCTACGGTTTTGACTTTCCAATAGTCAAACCATTACACTTAGAGTTTTAGAGTCATCCAAACTCCTCTACACCTATGGTTTGACTTTCAAGAAGGCAAATCATTACATGTAGTGTTCAATAGACTTCTAACTTCGTTGACACCTACGGTTTGACTTTTCAATAGTCAAACCATTACACGTAGGGTTTTAAAATCATCCAAAGCTCATCTAAACCTACGGTGTGACTTTTCAATAGTCAAACCATTACACCACCTCTATCTTGATTATGTCGATTAACTACTTCTTTCTTTGCTGTAGTGGTTGAATATGTCGACAGATAGAGGATGGATGTATAGAAAGAACGACAATCGGGGGTTTCTTAGCGTCGACTATATTGTTGCAATGGATAGTTTTTTGGACTATGCCTATGCCGATGAAGGGACTGTTGAAAGGAAACCTACACGTGATGGGATAGTGCTTCGTATTAGATGCCCTTGTAAGAAGTGTCAAAACTTACGCTATAAAGAAAGGACTGACGTGAGGCTGCATTTGATGAAGCATGGTTTCATGCCTGATTATACCACATGGTAGGCACATAGTGAAACTTATTACCATAATGAAAGGCATCAAGACATGGGTCAATCTTCTACTCCGGTAGTAGATCATAATAAAGGTTATGTTGAAATTGTGAACGATCACATGATAGATGATGGCATGACATGGGAAGAAGAAACCCCTAATACTTCTGCCCAAGGATTTTATGACATGTTACAAGCTGCTGACGAGCCATTATGGATGGGTGTCCAAATTACTCGAAATTAGGAGCTGCGACGAGATTGTTGAATTGGAAGGCAGAATGTAATGTACCTGAGACGACTTATAACCGTAATGTTGCTATAATTAAAGAGATGTTACCCGAGGGTGATAAACTACCCGGTAAGTTCTATGAGACGAAAAAGAGTTTGAAAAGGCTTGCTCTGCCAAAACAAAAGATCGACGCTTGTAAAAACCATTGCATGTTATTTTATAAGGATGATTCTGAGTTGACCCACTGTGCTGAGTGTGCAATGAATATCGTTTCAAGACAAATGGTCGAAGCAAGGTCCCTAACTTGGTGATGACGTACTTGCCGATTGTTCCTAGAATTCAAAGATTGTATATGTCAAAGAAAATGTCTAAAGAGATGACATGGCACAAGGATCATCAGACAGAACCGAGTGTGATGGTACATCCAAGTGATGGTGCGACTTGGAAGCATTTTGACATGGTACATCCTGACTTCGCTTTTGAGGTCCGAAATATGCGTCTTGGCTTATGCACCGACGGTTTCAACCCAAATAATTCAAATTCGAATCTGTATTCACTTTGGCCAGTGTTTCTTACCATCTACAATTTACCTCCTTGGTTGAGTTTGAAAGATTCATATGTGAAACTTGCATTGGTCATTCCAGGTAGAAAGAGCCCCGGTCAGAATTTGGATGTCTTTCTTAGGCCGCTAATAGATGATCTCAAGATGTTGTATACAGTGGGCACTCTTACGTATGATGCTTATCGTAAGAATAATTTTGAGATGAGGGTTATACTTCTATGGACCGTCAGCGACTTCTCTGCCTACGCAATGTTGTCGGGTTGGAGCACGCACGGCAAGCTAGCCTGTCCGTACTGCATGGGTACAGTCGATTTGTTTCAGTTAAGAAATTGAGGTAAATCTTGTTGGTTTGACTGTCATCGAAGATGGTTACCTAATGCACACCCCTTTCGACGTGATCGAACAGGGTTTCTGGACGGATCTTGGGTGTTAGCCGGTCCACCACCCGAGTTAACCGGTGAAGAAATATGGGAACATGTCTGTCATCTTCCAACTGTTTAAGATGGCTCCCCGTTTCGATCGACCAATAGAAAAATTACCGGTTTTGGAATCACTCATAATTGGGTGAAGAGAAACATCTTTTGGGAGCTGCCATATTGGAAGACGTTGTTAATCCGACACAACCTGGATGTCATGCACATTGAGAAGAACTTCTTTGAGAATCTCTTTAACACTGTCATGGACACATAAAAAATGAAAGACAATATAAAAGCAAGGAGGGATGTAGAGATTTATTGCAACCGATCGCAGTTGCACATTGCCACGTCAGGCAATAAAGTAGTGAAGCCGAATTCGTCGTACACTTTGACGAAACAACAAGTAAAACAAGTATGTGAATGATTGAAGAGACTGAAGTTTCCAGACGGGTATGCTTCGAATATTGGGGGTTGTGTAAACATGGCAGATTACAGCTTTTATAGCTTCAAGAGTCATGATTGTCATATGTTTATGCAATGATTGCTTCCTATTGCGTTACGAGGGATGATACCGACTCCCATATGGGATGCGATAACGGAGTTATGCACATTCTTTCGTGTAAGCTTCTCAAGGGTGTTACACTTAGAAGACTTGATTTCATTGCAAACAAGTATCGTTCAAACAATTTGTAAGTTAGAAAAAGCCTTCCCGCCCGGATTCTTTGATTCTATGGGACACTTAGTGATACATTTGACACGAGAAGCCATAAATGGTGGGTCGGTCCAATATAGGTGGATGTATCTTTATGAGAGGTAAATGAACTTTGCCATTCAAATACTTTTCATTCAAATACTTACCCATTTATTTTCTAACACGTATTTCAATCGTTGTTTAGGAAACTTGGGTTGTTGAAGAGGACTGTTAGAAACAAAGCAAGGGTGGAGGGGTCTATCGTTGAGTCTTATCTAGTAAATGAACTCTCCACCTATTGCTCCTTGTATTTTGATCCACAGATAGAAACTCTACATAATCGCGAGTCAAAAAACTTTGCCCCAGACATTCCTAGTTCTTCAGGAATAGACGATCGCTTGAGCATATTCAAGGTTCCATCTCGTAGATTATTCGAGAAGGGGGGAAAGACCATCTTGACTCAAGCCGAGATTCACAAGATCCACACATATGTGTTGTTGAATTGTGAAGAAGTTCGACCTTTTCAATAGACCTTTGATGAGTGGATACGACAAAGAGAACCTCATCTAGATGCAGTTGCACGGGATAAAGCTCAGGATGAAAGGTTTTCTACTTGGTTCGAACAACACGTGAGTACAAAAATATGAAATTTACGTATGTAATGTTACACATATGTAATTTATTTCTTATTTGTGGTTTTATAGGTCATGCTCGGATCAGGCGATTTCTCCGACCATTTGAAATCCCTAGCACGTAGACCAGGCCGATATGCTTTGTCGCATAAGGGATATTTTGTCAATGGTTACAAGTTTCATACGGTAACATATGTTGTTGGGCGTGTCACACATAATAGTGGCGTATGTGTGAGAGGATCTTGTTATGACGACTCCGAGTTTGACTATTACGGATTGTTGGACGACGTGTTAGAGGTGGAGTATTACGGTGTGGGCTATTGTGTTGTAGTTTTTTTCAAGTGTACATGGTTTGATAGTCCAAAGGGAGTTAGGGTCGACCCTAAACATGGGTTGGTTGATATCAAATACAAGTCTAGACTCAGAGGTGAGGACTATTACGTCCTAGCATCACAAGCGGAACAAGTGTATTACACACCCTATCCTTCAGGAAGTAAGGATTTAAAGGACTGGTGGGCAGTTGTGAAGACCAAAGCCCGTGGAATATATGAAGTTGCATAAAGGGTTATCGATGTGTTGGATTATGATAACGTGGATGGAGAACCGTTCTTTCAAATCAACGAACGGGTAACTCATAATACAAACAATTGGGTAAATGAGGACCTCGATTCCATCCCTCTTGTCACTGGGGAGCTCAACGTAGTCTCCACAAATGATGAAGCTAGTGAGGAAGGTGAATCAGATCACGAAGCTAGCGACGAGGAAGAAGAATTTGAAGACGTGGACGATGATGAAGATAACGAAGACGAAATTAAGTTATGTGATCACTCGTCTGATAACTAGTGTGCCTTTCTTATGTAGACATTTTGTGTTAACCATTCTCTATGATTTATGTACACTTATATCATTTATGTAGACATTTTCGTGTTAAACATTCTCTATTTTGCCGTTCTTATGTAGACATTTTGGGGTCTTATGATTTATGTACACTTATATCATTTGTGTTAACCATTTTATATTTTTAGATGTCGGGACGCCCTTCTAGGGGTAGTAGGGGTAGTAGGGGTAATAGGGGTAGGGGCAGTAGCAGCTCCGTCGGGTGTGGTGACCCCCACGCCGATGAGTTCACCGATGACGGACTAGATCAGATCCAGTCTGATGACGGACTAGGAGCGGGCTCGAGGGTTAGAGAACCGAATGTGGCATCACAGAAGCCCCAGCCGAGTCAGCGACCGCCACTTTTGCTGTCTGAAGCAGGCGGGTAAGTAGATGTGATATATTATTTATTCTAGTACATAATAAACCGATCCTAGTGTTTTTTATGTTGTATATCTTGCAATTGTGAAGGTTTAGGGACAAGTCGGCAGTCCGGAGGGCCATTGTCGTCTTTAAGTCCATGTTCAATGGTCTGTGGGCTCAGTTTAGGTATGTCCCTGATGAGCACTATCCATTCCACTGATGTTGGATCGATTACGGGTAGGTATTTTACTCTATTTAACTAATTGAGTGGATTTATTTTTACTTAATCCAAACAATGTATTTTCAATTATATTATAGTTGGCCTCCTGAGATGGACGCCGACGTAGTAGCTGCATTCCGGCGTATCCTAAATAATAGGTACGCGGACATGATGAGAGATTCCCGTCGCTTCACCCAGGAAAGGGCTTTAGCCATTGATGGTGTCCAGTTCGACGGACGTGACTACACGATTCTTGCCGCACACCCTCTAGAGTGGATCCGGAGTGAGTTTTGGGTCTAGATGATTGAGCAGGTTTGTTTTGTTTTGAATACTTGTATCTGGTTGTACTAGGATTTATATTGATTTATGTCTTCTTTTTAACAGGCATGGAACACCGATGCGTTCCGGTGTGTATCTGCGGCCAATACGGCCAATCGGGCTACCGAGTATGAGGGGATGACATCCAGACACTGTACTGGATCTATTAGTACCGCTATGCATCGGGACCGCATGGTAATTTATCATACACTAGACTAAATGTATATAATTGATGAATATATGTATATACATGATTTTATTACCTACTAACAATTTAAGTTGTCTATTGTAGAAAGATGCATGGGGTCGTAAGCCTACCAGCGACGAGGTTTGGGGGGCTACACATTGCACCAACATGAAGCTTGTTCCGGGTGCGACTGGTCCGTCCACGGATCCTCCGATCTACGTTTACCCAAAGGCGGCTCATATGGCGGTAAGTTCAATTATGTATGGCTAGATATTTGTTTGTTTTATAAGATAGATAGAAATTATAGCAAACTTAGTTTGGGCTGCCATTGTTGGGCAGACGATATGATTGTTTTGATAAAAGCAGGTCATAGATATATATGTTCAAATTACAGTTGAAATGCTGCCGAATTTTCTATAGGTTAGTTGACTTGACAATGTCTAATTTGGTAAACTGTAGGATAAATACCATCGGATTAGGAGGGATGAGTACCCGGACTTACCTGTCAACACTGTACCTCCCAATGACGCCGAGTTGTGGGAGCGTAGTGTCAGAGGACGGCGTAAGGACCGTATTTTTGGATGGGGGACCAGTCAGGATCTCTATTATGCTATGACCGGTGATTCAGGTGCCAGTTCAAACGGGAGCACGAGCGTCCGTCACGATGAGGAGGTATGTTTGTCAAATGTTGTTTAACATTATCAATCATATGTTTGTTAAATGTTGTCTAACATTGTTCTATATATGTTTGTCAAATGTTGAATTTCAATTGAATGAGCTGAGACATAGGGTAGAGAGAGAGAGGAAGAAGAAAGGATGCGGATGCAGGAGCGAATAGAGAGAGATGAAGAAGATAGGAGGCGGATGCAGGAGCGAATAGATCAGTTTGAGGCGTTCATGAGGAAGTTTAACGATCAGCACCCCTTTCCCCCTCCGTAGGATTACGTTTTTGTAATACGTTTATGCATTTATAGATATTAAACGACGGTTTCGTACAGTTTAAAACTTAGTATCAATTAAAAATTGGCAGGTTTTGTACAGGTTAAAAACTAGATTTTTTTAATTTTTAATTATTATTTTTTTTAAAAATTAACATTATCCGTCGGTAAATATTTTTTAATTTAATTTTATTTATTAAATATCCGTCGGAAATCCGTCGCTAAATCCGTCGGAAATAATCCGTCGATGAAGATCCATCGGTAATCCGTCGGTAAATGGAGACCGTCGGTGATCCGTCGGAAATAACCCACGCCGTCGGTGACCATCGGTGATCCGTCGAAAAAGTGAGCCGTCGGTGATCCGTCGGTAATCTGAACGCCAACCACATCTATACCGACGTCCATTTAGCGACGGATCACCGACGGATATTACTTTTACCGACGGATTACCGACGGATTTGTCCGTCGGTGATAATCATCTGTTTTGTAGTGTTATAATCGTCTCGCCAATACCGTCAAAACGATCCCAATATAGAATATTTTTTAATTTAACCGTACTATTAAATATCATGAATATCTACGAATTAATTTGTTTTCTATTCATACGTTTTATTTTTTTCACCGTTAGCATATTAAAAATACATAATCGTAGATCAACTAAAATATATTAAAAATACGTTTCATTATTATTATTATAAATCATATTATTATAATTTTTTCGTCAATAATTTTAATATAAACTAATTATGGAATATTTTTATGGGTAACATAAATGTGTAACATTATATATATATATATATATATATATATATATATATATATATATAGTGGAAGGATATTTTGCAACCCGGAAAAAGGTTGCAACCTTTGCAACCCACATCTTAACCGTTGGATTCATAATCGACGGTTATTTTATTTTTATTTTTCTGTTTTTTTAATTAAAAATATTGGGCCCCATATCTAGTGTAACCGCCGATCATGAATCCGACGGTTAAGATGTGGGTTGCAAGGTTTGCAACCTTTTTAAGGGTTGCAAATGAAACAACCCCTATATATATACTATCTATATCTATATATATCTATTTTAAAATTGTAAAACGGATATTTTCAAAATTCAATGTTACATTTAACACCCTTACAATTAGTTATTTAATTTAATTTATATCCCTTGTTTTTTCATTTTTCATTTTTCATTTTACACCTTTGTCATATTGACACAAATAATCGTATACGAACAAAATGCAATGAAAAAATACGTTTCTTTTTCTTTACAAATTATACCATTATAATCGTCTCGTCAATACTTTCAAAACGAGCCCAATATTTAATATTTTTTAATTTAACCGTACTATTAAATATCATGAATATCTATGAATTAATTTGTTTTTTATCCATACGCTTTATTTTTATTTTTCATTTTTAGCATATTAAAAACACATAATCATAGACCAACTAAAATATTTTAAAAAACGCGTTTCATTTTTTTTTTTTATAAATTACACCACTACTATTTGTTCGTCAATATTTTCAAATTAAGTTTATTTTTGAATATTTATTGATTTAGTACTATTATAAAATAGAATAAAGACATATCAATTTTACTATATATACATACATATATATATATATAGAGAAGATAGCATACCGATAAATATTTGTAATGGTTATTGTCAGGGTCGTTAAAGATTTTGATGCCCTATGCGAAGATGTTAAAAAAATGCCCCCAAACGGTTTGAAGTAAATAAAATGACAAAAGATACAATTTTTAAAGGGTTTGGAACATAGTCAAGTTAGGCGGATCATCCCTACGCCGATTTTTATTAGTTTAATAAAAAGTACAAAAGGGAGGGGGGGGTAAAAACCAAAATATCTTCTACATAACTTGAGATAATTTAAACAAAGCTTCCGTTATTTGAGCAAATTGACTTTTTATAGCTTTAACACTTTCGATATGACTTTCCCAACGAGTAGTAGACAAATATTTTAAAGTCAAATCATGAATAAACTCAAGTAAAACACTCAATTGCTTGGTAGAATTAGAAAACACATTGTATATTGTTTGACATGTTCCAAAAAAAGTTTGATCTTTATGACAAGAATTTGTCATATCACACAAATGTCTCCAATCATTTATGCCTTCGGTAGCTAAGGGACTTCTAGACCAAGCAGTTTTGAATGTCTTGTAGCAAAAATAAAAAACTTTATCCAAAAATTTTGAATAACCCAACCATTTTCTATCATAAGAATCACTATCCCGTAGCTTACAGACATAATGTTCACAAGAAAAGTGTCTACCAACTTTATCTTCTGGAAAATTGATGTTGGTTTCCCTTATAGGTCCTTTTGCATCAAGCATATCTTTCATTTTTTAATCTAAGCCATCCCAAACCCGTGGATCAAAAATATTAAAATTAACTTCATCATTACAAGCATTTTCATCGTCTCTAACTTCAGTGGAATTTTTAATAATTTCAACAAAATTATCAACTTCAGACCGAACATTTTCAGGCACATTTTCAAAAAAAAATTCATTCCTAACAAAATATCTATTTAATGATCCATGTAAAGATTGAGCAGTTTCTTGTTGTCTTTTCTTTCTTTTTCTATTTTGTGCACCCGATGATTGTGATCTAGGAAATATGTTTAATGAGCATAGAAGGATAAAACATGAATAAATATCGTGTTTCCTTCCTTTCTAGTTTTCTCTTTTTCAAATTGAAATTAGTACCAGTACACTAGAACCTTTACTACAATCTGCAACTTAAAAACAAGTAAAAACTATAATTAGTATAACCAAAATAGTAAACAAAACTAAAAAGACTATGTCCACATGTCTAATGTCTTGTTCGGTTTAAGGCAATTAGTAAAAAAAATTCAAATAGAAGCATTTTGGTACACTAATTCAAACAGTAGCATTTTTGGTACACTAATTCAAACAGTAGCATTTGAAAATCGAAGTGCTCGTTCGTCTTTCGAACACCGAACATGAGAAATCAGATCAAGGGCAACGTATTCTCACCACTTCAGGTCTTACAAGGCCTTGAAAGGTTGAGCTTGAGCTTGTGTTTAACATTTCATGATTGAATTCCTAAGTCTTAAATTATAAAATCTAAAGGCCTAAACTAATAACACACACACGTGTGTGTGTATATATATATGTAACATATGACGAAAATTTAGGCCCCTGTGGGCTTTGATGCCCTGTGCGGCCACACGGGCCACATATGCCCAGGGTCGGGCCTGGTTATTGTAGAAAAAAAACGAGGTATACAAATCTATACATATCTATATTAGGTTTTTTTATTGAATTAATTAAAATTTTATAATCAGATAAATTATAAAGGTATACAACTAACATCAATATGGACAAAAATAAAACAAAAATGAAATATGATTGAAAATACATAACAAATTAATTCAGAGCCAATGCATTATTCACATATAAGTGCACCTAACGACTCAATCACCGTGTTTTCATAGACTAAAGTATCGATAAAAACGAAGTATACAAACTTAAAATAAAACGTTGTTGTCATTTTGATTTCGAGATGTTTCGCGAGCGGATACATACCTTTGTCAATTGTTCCTTCGATTTCATGATTTTTTGCGCCGCATCGTGCACGGGTATATGACTAGTAGATATATATATATATATATATATATGAACTTTCCGGTTTCTCATTAAGTTGATGTTATTTTCGGGTTTCATCTATAAATATAGATTAAAAATAAGTTTTATATAATAAGAAAAATTTAAAAAACCAGGATCGATTTTTTTTTTCAAACTTAAAAAATCGAGGGTCGGAAAATATCTCATGCAGAATTGCTCAAGAATAGTTTTTTGCATTTATACAAGTATGCATAGACATAGGTATGGTTTGGCAAACATAAACTAGTTTATTTTTTGAGTACATATTTGAATTGATGTAACAACCCAAAACTTTTAAACATTAACATTTACCAGCTCATATCCAAAACCATACCAAATGGTCCCAAGTCAACAAGAAATAAAGTAATAACAATGTCTGCTACAAGGCAACCTATTACATAACTGAGAATATAAAGAAAAACGGCTAAAAAGGAAGTCTTCTAGTGCCAGCCGCTGCTCACACCTTTTCCTTACCCTTAGCGGATGCACCTACTTCATGGCGACCTGAAAAGGGTTTTAGTTTTGAAAAGCGAGGGTTAGACCGAAGGTCTAGAAAGTTCCCTCTGGCATTCACTCAACCAACCAAGCAATTAAGAATTCAATAAATTCAATAAATTTAACTCTTTAACAATAACACCACAACTACAAACATACTTCTTGCTCACACTGCCGTCCTTAAAGGGACGGCGCAATTGGCTCACACTGCCTTAAGTGGACACACCCCCACTGGCATTTACGAGACACACTCCCCGATATGAGCAAAGGCGGGACACCCCCCCCCCCCCCCCGACTGGAACACATGCGTGACACACCCCCGACTTATGCGCATCTACCAATTAATAATGTATGCATACATATAATTATAACAACATCACCAACGGATCTACCAAATAAATCTCACAATTATAATATAACGCAAGTAATAGTGATTCTAATCACTTTCATGTAACTTTAATCACTTAACAACGAAGGCATTTAGTTTAGGAAACTCACCTGGTAGCAAGAACTCCCTTACGCTCCCTTATCTTCGGTCCCACTCCTACACGATCACCTAAAGAGATGAAGGATTAGGTTCAAACCACGGAACCTGATAAGATCCCACTACACCCGGACCATAATTCCCCGAACGCCCGACTCTCGGGTTCCCCCGCCCGGACCACTACCAACTCCCGGTCCCCATTCCCCCGGGCGTCCCGCCTCCCGGGGTCCCGCTCGGTCCACGCCAACTCCCGGCCCCATCCTCCCCCGGGCACTCCGTCTCCCGGGGTCCCGCCCAGGTCCACGCCGTCTCCCGGCTTGACCCTCCCCCGGGCACCCCATCTCCCAGGGTCCCGCCCGGGTCCTCCACTACCCACTCCCGGGGTCATTCTTCCCCGTGTATAAACGGGGGCTCCCCGGTGTCATCCGACGCCCGGGGTTTCGACTAACCCCGGGGCCGCCCAATTCTCCCAGATGTCGCTTGGAGGCGATTACGGGTTTTATGTTTACCCCAGACATCGAAAAAAAACCAACAAAATTCCGTAAACCCTCTGATTTACCTTATCAAAATATATAGGTTTAGGATCCAAAGCAACAATAATCAATCCATTAACAACAATAATCATAAGAACAATCTTTAATGAGTAAAATGAGGGTTCAAGCATATCCCATTCACCCTAACCCAAGAACATCAGACTCCTCAATCTACTCTTTCAATTAAAGAAAGTATTGCCTTAGAAAACTTACCTTGAAGAAGATTATTGCAGACTTGAAATCTGCAGTAGAATACTCCCTTCCTTGTTCTTCCCTAAAATAGCTCCAAATCGCTCTTTCTCCCTTTCTCTCTAATCAGCCGCCACACCAACTATAACATCCTCTAGGGTTAGGATACTTTTAATAAAGAAGTTTCATTTAGCCCCTGCCACTTTGATCTTTAATCCGAAACACACCTAAACTCTATTATTTTATATTTGGACTCGATCATTACATTATCCTCCCCTCAAAAGAATTTCGTCCCCGGAATTCCTTCGCTGAACAAACTTGGGTACTTGGACCTCATGTCCGCCTCCACTTCCCATGTTGCCTCCTGGCCTCTATGGAAATCCCATTGAACTTTCACCAAACGAATCTCTTTGTTTCTTAATTTCTTCACTTTGAAATCCAAAATCGCCAACGGTTTCTCGACATAAATTATTTTCTCCTCCACTCGAATGTCCTCTAGTGGTAGTGCCACATCTGCTTCCGCTAAGCACTTCTTTAAATTAGATACGTGAAATGTAGGGTGTACTCCCCGCAAGTC
This sequence comes from Arctium minus, assembly GCA_954870635.1. Classification (NCBI taxonomy): domain Eukaryota; kingdom Viridiplantae; phylum Streptophyta; class Magnoliopsida; order Asterales; family Asteraceae; genus Arctium; species Arctium minus. The sequence continues at coordinate 160,219,977 of OX941081.1, forward strand.
ATCAGGTAATTTGAGCTTGTACTGATCACAAAGGGGCCTACAAACCTTGGTTTCAAATTTCCTTTCTTTCCGAACCGTACAACGCCTTTCCATGGTGAGACCTTTAACATCACCTTGTTTCCCACTTAAAACTCTAATGGTTTCTTTCGCTTATTCGCGTACATCTTCTGACGATCTTTCGTCATCTTTATCCTTTCGCGAATCTGATTTACCTTGTCGACTGTCACTTGTACTATCTCTGGACCCACCAATTGTCGTTCCCCCACCTCGTTCCAACATAAGGGCGTTCTGCACTTGCATCCGTACAACGCCTCAAATGGTGTTGCTTGAATACTGGCGTGATAACTGTTGTTTTATGAGAACTCTATCAATGGTAGATGAATTTCCCATGAACCTTTGAAGTCAATCGCACATGCTCGCGTCATGTCTTCCAACGTTTGGATGGTCCTTTCACTTTGGCCATCCGTTTGTGGGTGATATGCAGTACTTAACTTGAGTTGCGTTCCCAGCTCCCTTTGAAGACTCTTCCAAAAAGTTGACGTGAATCGACCATCCCAATCTGAAATAATAGATGTCGGCACTCCATGCCTAGACACTATCTCATCCAAATACAACTTAGCCAATTTTTCTAATGGGTATGACTCCTTAATTGGTAGAAAATGGGTCGACTTTGTAAGTCGATCCACTATCACCCAAATGGCGTCGTGCCCCTTAGGTGATCGCGGAAGTCTCGTAAAAAAGTCCATCGCGATTTCATCCCACTTCCATACTGGGATTTCTAACGGTTGAAGCTCTCCGTAAGGTCTTTGATGTTCCGCTTTCACCTTTAGGCACGTTAAGCATCGCTCGACGAAGTAAGCGATATCTTTCTTCAAACCCGACCACCAGTAGTTTCGCCTCAGATCTCGATACATTATGTTGGTTCCCGGGTGAATAGAATAACGCGACTTATGTGCTTCCTCCAACACTTTCTTCCGAAGATCACCCCGTTTCGGAATCCACACTCGATCACCAAAACATCTCAACCCCCGTATGTCCGCCGTTAACGAATTTACACTTCTGACTATTCTTTCGCTCTTCCGGTTCTCCTCTAAGAGTGCTTCCTTTTGCAGACTCTTAACTTCCTCCAAGAAGTCAGAAGTTGCCTCGACTCGAAATGCCACTATTTTCGTTGCATCACCACGTTCTTTCCGACTTAAGGCATCGGCCACTACATTGGCATTACCCGGATGGTAAAGGATTTAACAATCATAATCGCTTAACAGCTCCATCCACCTCTGTTGCCTCATATTCAATTCTTTCTGATTGAACAGGTGTTGGAGGCTCTTGTGGTCACTATAAATCCGACACTTAACCCCATACAAATAATGTCTCCATAATTTTAACGCGAAGACTACTACTGCCAACTCCAGGTCATGCGTTGGGTAATTCTTCTCGTGCTCTTTTAACTGTCGAGATGCGTAGGCGATCACCCTCCCTTCTTGCATCAATACACACCCCAGCCCCAATTTAGAGGCATCGTTGTAGATAACAAATCCTTCTGTTCCGTTGGGTAGATATAAGATCGGTGCGCTACTCAAACTTTCCTTCAATTTATTGAACGCATCTTCTTGGGCCTCTGTCCACACAAATTTAACGTTTTTCCTTGTTAGCGTTGTTAATGGAGTGGCTATCCTTGAAAAGTCCTGAGTAAACTTTCTATAATAGCCCGCCAACCCAAGGAAACTTCTTACTTCTGCCGGTGATTTCGGCACTTCCCAACCTTTGATAGCTTCGATCTTAGCTAGGTCAACCTTAATTCCATGCTCCGATACTACGTGCCCTAGAAATTGTACCTCCCTTAACCAAAATTCACATTTTTGAGAAATTTGGCGTACAATTTCTCACGCTTGAGCAGTTCTAACACTGCTCGCAAGTGTGACTCATGCTCACTCATGGATCGTGAATAAATTAGTATATCATCAATAAAGACAATGACACACTTGTCCAGAAGTGGACTACACACCCTATTCATCAAGTCTATGAATACGGATGGAGCGTTAGTCAATCCGAAGGGCATGACTAAAAACTCATAATGCCCATACCTTGTACGGAAAGCCGTCTTTAGCACATCTTCTTCTCTCACCTTCATCTGATGGTACCCCGATCGCAAATCTATCTTCGAAAAGTAACTCGCTCCATGCAATTGATCGAAAAGATCATCAATTCTGGGAAGCGGGTACTTATTCTTGACGGTTACTCTGTTGAGTTCGCGATAGAGTATACACATTCGCATAGACCCATCCTTCTTCTTAACAAATAACACTGGCGCTCCCCATGGTGAGGTACTGGGACGAATAAAACCCTTGTCAAGTAGATCTTGTAGTTGTGCCATCATCTCCTTCATTTCAGCCGGAGCTAAACGGTAGGGTGCTCTTGCAATAGGTGTTGCGTCAGGCATCAAGTCTATTCGAAACTCAACTTGCCAATCCGTGGGCAAAGTGGTTAGGTTGTCCGGAAACACTTCCGGATATTCATTCACTATTGGGACCTTCTTAGCATCTAGGACGTACGTTAGGAATCCCTCACACCCCTTCACTAGACACTACCTAGCTTTGATCATCGAGATCAAACATGACTTTCTATCCCGACAATCATCGTAAACCACTACTTCCTCCTCCCCAGATTGAGCTATACGGATCAACTTCTTATTGCACACTATGTTGGCATCATTAGACGCCAACCAATCCATTCCCACAATTACATCAAATTCCCCCATACCCATTGGGTATAAACGCAATAGGAATAAATGACCGTTGATGTCAATTCTACGCCACTCATATACTTCCCCCACTAAGACTCGACTATCATCAGCTACCTCTACTTCGAACCCCCGATTCAGCTTCTTGGGTCTCTCATGTAAGTTATGAAAAAAGTTCGGTGACACAAACGAACGATTTGCGCCCAAATCAAACAACACCTTAGCATATGTCGAGTCTATAAGAAAGATACTTGTCACCATATCGGGTGTTTCCACCGCCTCCTCCGATGTCATATTGAATGCTCTAGGCCTCGCCCGAGTTGGCCCCACCTTTCTCTCTCCTTCCTTTCCTCCAAACCCTCTGACCGCTCTCTTCTTCAGCCGTGGGCAGTCGGTCTTGAGGTGTTCTGGAGAACCGCATTGATAACAAGACCTTGGTCCTTGACAATCACGAGATATATACCCCGCCTTTCCACACTTAAAACAGCCGTCACAGCTCACAACACATTCCCCTTTATGCACTCGATTACACTTACTACACGGCTTGCTCTCAAACCTTGACATCGCTCGCTGATCAACTCTGTCACTCTTGAATTTCTTTGAATTACGAACCGACCCTTCCCACTTTCTCTTCTCACTTCCCCTCTCAGATGTTTGGCGCGCTTTATCCTTCTCAGTCATCTCAGCCGCGTTAACGGACGCTTGAAAGGTAGTAGGTTCACGTGCGGCTGCCAGCTCTCGGATACTGCTTCTCAACCCAAATAAATACCTGTCCACTCGACGTTCTTCGTTCGGCACATAGATCTCAGCAAAACAGGCCGTCTCATGGAACTTCGTTGTATATTCCCGAACTGTCATTTACCCTTGTTATAAGTTCAGAAATTCCTCTTCTTGTTTCTTCACAGCTGCTAACAGACAGAACTGCCGCTTGAATTTGACAATGAAAGTCTCCCAATCCATACCTCTAGCCGCCTTCGAACCCTTACCTCCGGTTTCCGCTTCCCACCAAAACACAACATCGTCCCTCAGCATAGACAATGCAAACACAACCTTATCCTCTTCAGCGCACTTACAGGTGTCAAAAGCCAGTTCCATATTCCCAATCTACTTGATCACCACTATCGGATCGCATTCCCCTTTGAAGGTGGGAGGATTGCAAGTGGTGAATGCCTTGTAGCTACATCCCTTCTCGGTAACCGTTTTGACCGCCAAATCCGAGGTTGTCTGAGAGTGATTGCCCACCACATTCATTGGTGAGTTAGCCATCTCGGTCACCTCCCTCTCCTCCCTTCTTCCCTGACTTGCTGATTCTTCCCTAGTCTGATGAGACAACAAGGCTCGCAGAGTTTCCTAGAGTTTCCCCATCTCAGTGGCGAAGGTCTCTTGCGTTACGAAGGCTCGAGTCTGACCTCCACCACAGTTCTTCACCGGTCCCCTTCCTCTCACTGCAGTTGAACTCTCTTGAAGAGAGGGTTCTTGTTCAACCATCACTTCCACACTCATTGTTTGACGAGCAGCACATACCGTCTTCATTCCTTGAACCCCCGTTTCAGGCTCGTCTGCTTGAGTAGCCACCTTTCTCGTCGACTTCCCCTTTCCTTTTGGTCGGCCACGACCCTTCCCTCGAGTGGCGGTCGGTCGAGGAGGAACTATTGGTTCGTTCACAACAACTTCATTTACCGGCATTGCCTCAGCTGCCGGCATAGATCTACTCCTTGTCACGCGTTCAAACATGATTACTGGTAGCATGAAAACTTACAACATTCAGTACCAAAGTGCAGCGCAATAAGGCAAGTTAAGCACACGCATGTACTTGTAAATTCACAATTACACTGGCCAGATGTAATTCCAAATTTACCTTACATGCTAGCCCTTACTACCCTATTACCCGTCTTCCTACGGTCTTCCTAATTCTCAGATATGCTTCTACTTCCCTAGTTTAAGTCTAGGCCCGTCCGGTTACTCAGATCTTTTAAACTATGGCTCTGATACCAATTGTAACAACCCAAAACTTTTAAACATTAACATTTACCAACTCATATCCAAAACCATACCAAACTGTCCCAAGTCAACAAGAAATAAAGTAATAACAAGGTCTATTACAAGTCAACCTATTACATAACTGAGACTATAAAGAAAAACGGCTAAAAAGGAAGTCTTCTAGTGCCAGCCGCTGCTCACATCTTTTCCTTACCCTTAGCGGATGCACCTACTTCACGGCGACATGAAAAGGGTTTTAGTTTTAAAAGGCGAGGGTTAGACCTAAGGTCTAGTGAGTTCCCTCTGGCATTCACTCTACCAACCAAGCAATGAAGAATTCAATAAATTAAATAAATTTAACTCTTTAACAATAACACCACAAATACAAACATACTTCTTGCTCACACTGTCGTCCTTAAAGGGATGACGCAACTGGCTCACACTGCCTTAAGTGGACACATCCCCACTGGCATTTACGAGATACACTCCCCGGTTTGAGCGAAGGAGGGACACCCCCCCTGACTGGAACACATGCGGGACACCCCCCCTACTTATGCGCATCTACACATTAATAATGTATGCATGCATATAATTATAACAACATCACCAACGAATCTACCAAATAAATCTCACAATTATAATATAACGCAAGTAATAATGATTCTAATAACTTTCATGTAACTTTAATCACTTAACAACGAAGGCATTTAGTTTAGGAAACTCACCTGGTAGCAAGAACTCCTTTACGCTCCCTTATGCTCGGTCCCACTCCTACACGATCACCTAAAGAGATGAAGGATTAGGATTAGGTTCAAACCGCGAAACCTGATAAGATCTTACTACACCCGAACTCTAATTCCCTGGGTTCCCCGACTCCCGGGTTCCCCCGCCCGGACCACTACCAACTCCTGGTCTCCCTTTCCCCCGGGCGCCCCGCCTCCCGGGGTCCCGTCCGGTCCACGCCGACTCCCGGCCCGATCCTCCCTCGGGCACCCCGTCTCTCGGGGTCCCGCCCGAGTCCACGTCGTCTCCCGGCTCGACCCTCCCCCGGGCGCCCCATCTCCCGGGGTCCCGCCTGGGTCACCCACGACCCACTCCCGAGGTCATTCTTCCCCGGGTATAACCGGGGCTCCCCGGTGTCATCCGACGCCCGGGGTTTCGCCTAACCCCGGTGTCGCCCAATTCACCCAGATGTCGCCCGGAGGCAATTAAGGGTTTTATGCGAACCCCAGACATCGAAAAAAAAACAACAAAATTCCTTAAACCCTCTGATTTACCTTATCAAAATATATAGGTTTAGGATCCAAAGCGGCAATAATCAATCCGTTAACAACAATAATCATAAGAACAACCTATAATGAGTAAAATGAGGGTTTTCAAGCATATCTCATTCACCCTAACCCAAGAACATCAGACTCCTCAATCTACTCTTTCAATTAAAGAAAGTATTGCCTTAGAAAACTTACCTTGAAGAAGATTATTGCAGACTTGAAATCCACAGTAGAATACTCCCTTCCTTGTTCTTCCCCAAAATAGCTCCAAATCGCTCTTTCTCCCTTTCTCTCTAATCAGCCGCCACACCAATTATAGTATCCTCTAGGGTTAGGCTCCTTTTAATAAAGAAGTTTCATTTAGCCTCTTCCACTTTGATCTTTGATCCGAAACACACCCAAACTCTATAATTTTATATTTGGACTCAATCATTACAATTGACATATAAGTAACTTATTAAAACATTAGTTGGAATGACGTTTTAGGAGCTTTTTACCATTTTTTTCAATTATAACCCTAATTAAGATTTATTATTATTTATTAATATTAAATATAAATAAACATTAACAAAAAATAATTATTATCAATATTAGTAAATACTAATTAATAGTAATTGAAAATTATTAATTAATTTTAATGTTATATTATATATTAATATTAATTATAACTGTATAGAATTATTATTATTATATCAATTATTTATATATTATTTATATATTATTATTCAATATATTTAGTTATCAAAAAGTAAATATGACAATTACATTTATAAAAGTTAATGTATACTTATTTTAATTTATAGGTAGTAAAACTATGCTAAATGATTTTAATAAAATATTTAATTTAATAATTAATTATATTTAAAAACTTATTAATCAATTATGATAAGTGAGATTGACCAATTTTAGTTTTATTTATACTATATGTAATGATTATTTAAAATCATAAATCAATATAGATTTTTTTCCTGAAATTATTTTTACAAATCCAAAATTTATAATATATATATATTTGCGACTTTGATCGCGAAGCTCCGAATAATTCCTTGTGTGGTCTATAGAAGGTAGAGGGATAATTTCATAAAATACACGGGATGAGTTCATATATGAATCTGTATGAATCACAAAGATTCATATATGAATCTGTATGAATCACAAAGATTCATATATGAATCTGTTAATTAGTTCAACTGATTCATATATGAATCTTTGTGATTCATACAGGTTCATATATGAATCTTTGTGATTCATACAGGTTCATATATGAATCACAAAGGTTCATATATGAATCACAAAGGTTCATATATGAATCTGTTAGTTAGTTCAACTGATTCATATATGAATCACAAAGGTTCATATATGAATCAGTTAAAAGAGTTCAGTTGTGAATTGCACTGGTTCATATATGAACATATAGTTCATATGTGAATTATACATGTTCATATATGAACACAGCCCGTGTGTTTTGTAAAATTTAAGAAATTGTTCTTCTATTTTTGGGATAGCCGCAACTTTTGACCAGTCAAAGCCGCAACTTTTGACGGGTTAAAGCCGTAATATTTGACTAGTCAAATCCGATCTTGACCATATGAATGGCTAGGATTACTTCTCTATTTCTCATATATTTACCATTTCTCAAATGAACCAAACACTAGATAGATAGATAGATAAAATAATCAATTTAAAATTCTTTTAATTCGCATATTATATTATTTAATTTTGATTACTATCTTGTTTGTATTAAATTAACATATTATATTATTAATAATTTATTTCAATATATTATAAAATATTGTAATTGACTAATCAATTTTTTAAGATGTTTTTTGGTTATTTTATATTTTTTATCTAACTTATCAGCTAATTTTTGTCAAACTTGATTTGTTCATCAGTTACCAATCCTTAGTAGCTGTGAAACTGATAATTAATACAATATTTTGTTAATATAAAGTTCAAAATTTGAATAAAATAAAATCAAAAATTGTGATTGAATATAACTTGGTAATTTGATTACTCGATAAAAATCAGAAAAATATCCATTTTAATTAATAAAAAGTTTTTTTTATAATTTGTCCAATCAATCTTTTATTATGACACAAGTTTTTTAGATTTAAAAATAAAAATTTATTTATTTATTTATCTTAGTTTTAATTATAGAGTTTCCTTTTTTTTTTTTTTTGGATAAAAGAACTAGAAAAAGGTTTTATATGATGCTTTTTTAAGACACCTTCAACAAACATCCCTATAAAAAACATAATAAGACAATTTAGTTTATGAGTTTTTATTGATACAATATGATATAATACTTCATTTATAGTCTTATTAACCTATAGCGTCCTATTATTATAAAGTTCAATAAGGCAATCTTTGAAAGTGTCTTATAAAAAGAGTTGATATGACAATTAATTTATCGCACATATTAGACTAATATGACGTTCTATAAAACCACTTGTCGAGACGGCAATATAGATCTCAAAATGTAATAGTAGATATACATATTTTTACTACTCCATAAAAAAACGTCTTATGTATTCTCTATTAGGTTGCTTAGCTTGTTTCATAATTATAGAACTTGTTAAGTTGCCTAATTTTATCTTAATAGCTTATAAGATATCCATGTTTTGGTCCTATAAATTTAAGGGTCCTATTAAATAGGTTTTCAGACAATAATAGGCAAACTTGAGATCATATGAGACCAAGCTATTTTCGTGAGACCCGTGAGACCATAAAAATAACACTAAACCTTCACAGCAAAAGACTGTGAAGGTATTATAAAGGTAAACCTTCACAGTGTTTTTGTTGTGAAGGTTTGCTGTTTTTCGTTCCTTCACAATGAATCGCTGTGAAGTTTTAGTGTTATTTTCTGGTCTCACGAAAACAGGTTAGTCTCACGTGAACCCAACCCATAATAGGCATTCTAATAGGTGCCTTTTATTGTAGTGAAATAACGATAAACTATTTTATCGTATTAATAGGGCTAATTAATGATTATTTGTTAAAGGAAAAACGAAACAAATAACAATAGAATAGAGAGAGGGAATCAGTCTTTCTCATTAATCAAAAGCCCTTTAAATAGGGATGAGTTACAAGTAGATAACTATAAGAGATATCAATTCTAATTTATCTCTAATATGTTTATCAGTATCTATATCTCTATCTCTATCTCTATCGTCACATCCTTTAGACGATGACACATTTATCCTACAACACTCCCCCTTGTGCCGAGTTAAAGGAGTGGTGGTGCACAATTGTTGTCTCGTTAAAACCTTACGCCAAAATAAAACCCAGTGGGAAAAAATAAAAATATGACGAAGGAAAGAGTACAACGCACCAGTTTCCTTTGCAATACATAGACTTTTCCTTCAGTCTAGTTTTCTCTTAGATTCGTACTTTAATCATGAGAGTTAGGAAAGCATGATGGTATATAAACAGTTGCCTCACTAAAACCTTACACCAAGGAACAAAACCCAATGGGAAAAATAAAACATTGGTTGAAGGAAAGAGCACAACAAACCAATATCACAAATATAGTAGACTCCCCCTTTTGTCTACTACTCCCCCTGATTCGTGCATTAATCAAGGGAGTTTGAAAAACATTTGCATTTACTTTCTACATGTTTCCCAATATATGGTTTTAGGTAATGACTTGGTAAAATATGTCACGCTCTTTTGACACCTTACTTGATTCACTTGAATCTAAAGGAGAGTCTTTTATTGCTGATTGTATAGAAACTTTAACATAATATTCTCTGTGTTATTACCCTTGATGTATCTTATGTTCATTTCTTTGATACATGATGCATTATTTCCATATATGCAAGTAGGATACTGGTTTGTACCTAAAATTACTAGTTCCTCTAGTATATATAATGATAGTCCTTAATCATATACATCCTTTAATTATCTCATGGAGAGTAATATTCTTGCAATAGTTCAAGGAGGTAGTTACAAGGGTTTGCTTAGCTTGCTTTCAAGCAATCTGGGTGTTCATTGTGGTAATTCCATATCCAGTAGAACAACCTTTGTATATATTAGGCAGATACCTAATATCAGCAAAGACATACCAAGACATTGTTTGGTGTTTTTCTATAAGAGCTAGTACTTTTGCTACTTACATTTTAATTAGGTATTGAAGTTCCATTATCAATCCCATTTTTCTTTCTATAGGTAAAGTATAAGTCCATGTCAATGAATCCAAAAGATTAATTTGATATCATTCCAATGACTTTGCGTTGGCGCTGAGCTAAATCTAGCTAATAAGTTCACTGAGAAATATAATATATGGTCAAGTGTATTATGCTAAGTACGATAATGCGCATATTGTACTTAGATAGGGAATTCCAGCTCCCAGCATTTTTCGTCATCATCTTTTAGACGAAATGGATCTTTCCTTATATCCGACACTTCGACCGATCATGGGAGTGCTAACCGGATGCGCTTCGTCCATATTAAATTGCCTAATTATTTTATGGACATATGCGATCGGTGAATTAATATTTCACAAACTCGGTGTCCTAGCTCAAATATCTAGACAAAACCAAGTTTTCCCAAGATCTTTCCTCTCAAAATCAGATTTCAAGTAGCTTGTGGTTCCTCTTATTTCATCAGAGTGCCTATTATGTTCATAACATTGACATATAGAGCAACTTTGAAAATATGGAACTTGTTTTCCATAATAAATACGCAAGAGAACAGTTCATCGTTCTTATATATCCTTTCCCAATCAAGTATTCCATTAGGCGGGTATACCACATCCGCTTAGATTGCTTTAATCTATAAAATGGGCGTTTCAATTTTATTGCAAACACATTTCGTGGTTTAGAGTTACTTGATTTTGGTAATGTAATATCATCAAGCACTTTTATATATCTCTAAATCTAGATCCTCGTAGAGATATGTGGTAACCACATTCATGAGCTGCATTTCCAGTCCTTCGGAAACTGCTAGGCTAACAAATTATTCGGATGTCATAACATCCATCATGAGAGAGTAAGTCTCCTCGTGGTCAATCCAGGGTGTTGTGAGAAACCTTGCGCCAAATGAGAGTCTTACATATTAGGACTTCATTATTCTCGTTACGCTTTTTGACAAAGACTCAGTTATGTCCTACGGGCTTTACACTTGGTAGGTTAGCACTACCTGACCAAATACCCGATCCTTTGTCAGAGAATATAATTCTTTCTGGATTGTTTCTTTACATTTAGGCCAATATGCTCTTTGTTGATATTATTAAACTGAGCCTGGTTCGATGTCATCGTGCTCGATCATCTTATGAGCCATCGTATATGCAAATAAAACACCATTGATTATATATGATTTGTCCATCGACTCATATGTACTCTCATAGTTCATTTGAGATTAATATTCATCTCTAGAATCAATATTAACTTTGGAGCGTCCTCCAGTGATGATTCATGGACATAATTATAATTAGAGACAATCTCATGAGAGTTTTGTGTATTGATGATAAATGGATGTGCCTAACTATTCTCTTCCTTTAGAATAGTATCCATCAACCTCAACCACACCTCCACCACTTCTATTTGGTAGCTACGACCTCAACCACACCTCCACCATGTGTGATTGCAAAGCACTTTCCAATGGCATTGTGCCCCTGTTGGGGACTTTATAACCTTGCGAGTATATTTGCAGCTCGTATATGTGATATTGTCACTTTCAAAATAACATTAAACGTATCAGGTATCGAGTCTGATTCGTTTGACTTCAACATTACGTTGTGAATTTTTGGGGATCAAAATAAGACAGAGTGGGAATATTCAATGACGGGAAGGCTGTCTCATGAAAGTGACAACCCGCAAATCTAGCGGTAAAGAGATCACTAGTCAAATATTCTAATTAGCGGATAATTGTTGGGGATTCATATACAACATTTACCAAGTCGTCTTTACGGACCCATTTCAATGCGCTGTGGGGGCGCAATTGGCACATATACTACAGAACTAAACATGCGTAAATGTAAACTATCAGGCTTATATCCAGTTACCAACTGGTACGCATGAGGTTGGTTAGCAAGCAGTGGGTCTAAAAACGAAAAAAATTGCATATAATAATTGCATAACCCCAGATAGATGTGGGTAAATTGGTGCACATTACTAATACCCTAGATGTCATCATATTCTTTTGATAAGAACTTTTATGAGACCATTTTAGATATACACATGGGGTATAGGTAACTCTACACTGATCTTAATACATATGCAATTAACATCAAATCCTTATGATGTAAATTCTCCAACATTCTAAGTCATGTAGACTTGATGAAATAATCATGGTGGTGAGCCCTTAAACGTAAAGCTAGTGCTAGGAGTGCAGTATTCCATGTGGATAATAATACGACATGCGTTCATCTTGTCGAAACCAGAACCATAAAGTACTTTAATGGTTCGCATTCTGGATGTTTATGTCCATAAATATCACCTTGTATTCGTTGTAACAATGGAATATTTTTGTATTATGTCCTTAGCTTTAGGATGGCCTCATTCCTTTCTTGGCTAAGGATCAGGGAATACAAAAGTTTAGGTATTCGAGAAGGCATATTATGATGACGGTGTTGCTTCTTATGCTGCAGAAGTCAACAATTGCAATTTGCCTCGTTTTGCCTTTCACTCGAAAGGGAATGTGTCTATGTGTATTTTGCAATACACGGATCACTATGTCATAATCACGGTGTCCCACATGGTTATGCCGAAACATATATGTGTTATTGCCCCCAAAAGTTCTTTATTGGTGACAAAATATGTTTCGATGACCCAATAATCTACTAGTTTGACACATTAGTTTCCATGATATATGTTTACTTTCATATTCATTAGAACTTATGTATATATACTCATTTCCATTTCCATTTGATACGAATATTGTTAGGGCTACTTTGTTAGTTAAATAGAAGTTCAGGGTAGATTATGTCAAGTTATTAAAGTTGTAAGCTTGTTGGGCCTTAAAGCCCATAAGCCCATTAGGCCTGCGAGCCCACGTATTTAAAGTTATTTCTATTTCATTTGTTAGAGAGAAATTCATTATTCAGTTTACTAGTCGTTAGGTTTACATATCCTAATCAGAAATTCTCTCTGTAAACCTTAACCCTTTGAAGTTATTTCAATCATATGACTAGTTGCTGTGACCTATAATCTGTTCATCATTGTTCATATTACTTGTGATTGCACTGCACTGGGATCTACAATTGGTATCAGAGCAGATAGGCAAAAAGGTTTGATCCAGTAAAAAGGTTTGTCTGAAACCCTAAGATCAATTACTTGTGTTAATTGCTTTACTTGCGTTAATTGATTGTTAGTGTTTACATTCTGTGTTTATCTGATTTATCGATTTCTGCAAAGTTAAGTTTTTTTTTTTTGTGTCTGTGGTTCGATCGAAAATTCTTTTCTGGAATTTTTTTTTTCTCTCTCTGCTATCGATCGAATCTGGATTAATAAATTTTTGCAAAACATCGGTCTTTGTGAGCTCTTTGTGTTATCTATCGCATCCGGTCGATTTTGTTGATTGTTTATCTGGGTTTCATTCGATCGAAGGATCGAAGTTTCTGGGTTTGGTTTCGGTCGAATCCCAGAAATTCATCGGGTTCTTCGGTCGAGTCTTCGTGTTCTTCGGTCTTGTAGGGTTAATCGATCTTATCTGTTAATTGTGGTTATCGCATTTAATTGTCTTTCGACCTGAGTTCTCGACCGGACACTTGTGCTCCGGTCTTGTCCTTTCGACCGAATAATAGTTCTTCGGTCTTGTCCTTTCGACCGAATAATAGTTCTTCGGTCTTGTCCTTTCGACCGAATAGGAATTCTCCGGTCTTGTCCTTTCGACCGCATAAGAGTTTCCCCGGTCTTGTCCTTCGACCGGATACGTGTATATCCGGTCTTGCTCATTCGACCGGATACGTGTATCCCTAGTCGTATCATTCGACCGGATAAGTGTATCCCCGGTCGTATCATTCGACCGGATACCTGCCTCCTCCGGGCTTACCCTCGACCGGATATTACTTGACCTGTTTTTCTGTTAGACTAAGTGTTTCTGTGTTTCTTCTATTTTATTGTATTTGGATCATCCTGCTTGCCTAACGATCATTACAGTGCTTTTAAGTTAAAAAGTAAAGATGAACCCAAGGGATGCTCTAGCCATCGGTTCTGACCAAAAGCCCCCGGTGCTCTTTCGGGGAGAGTACCCTCAGTGGGATGACCGATTTATGAATTTCATAGAAGCAAAATCCAACTATGAAGATATATACAAATGTCTGACTGAGGGTCCACAAGATTGGCCAATGAAAGTGGTACCGGGAAACCCAGCTGAAGAAAGGCCAGAGCGTCAGATTCGGAAATCTGTTGGTGACTTTACTAAGGAGGAAAAGGAAATGTACGAGGCGGAAAAGCTAGAAAAATCGTTCCTTCTTCAAAGTCTACCGAATGACATCTATGCTTGCATAGATAGCTTCAAAGATTCATCGAAAAAGATGTGGGACCAAATAGAAAAGATGATGATGGGAAGCCACATCAATAACCAGCTAAAGGTGACCAACTGTATCACCAGATATGATGGGTTTAAAGCAAGAAAAGGTGAAACGCTGACGGAAACCTACGAGAGGTTTAATATGCTTCTGAATGATCTTCAAAAAAATAAGATCACAAAGACGAACACGGAAAATAACATAAAGTTTATGAACAACTTACAGCCTGAGTGGAAACCGTTCGTCTCCCATATACGCCACACTCAGACCTTGGAGAAGCTGTATCTTCAAGAACTCTATGAAATGCTGCTCCAAGATGAAGAAGAAGTGATGGAACTTATTGGGAAAGCAGAGGAAAAGCCAGCAATTGATCAAATAGCACTCGTATCTGAGAGAAGAGGAAAGTCCGTCAGCCGATCATCTGGAAAAGAGCCCGTGTTGAGTGATTCTGAACCTGAAGATCCCGATAGCGATTCGGATCCAGAACTTGCCAAGATGAAAGAAGCAATGGTTTTTCTCACTCAAGCATTTCAAAAGAGGAAGTTTTTTAACAAGACTTCTAACAATCAAAGAATCTCTACTCGACGTGATCATCGAGAAAAGTCTGAAGGTAATAGTCGTTTTGAAGCTGGTAAGAAACCTGACAGGCGAAATGAAGAAAAGCCGAAAGACGAACCGATCAAATGTTACAACTGTGGTCGGTTAGGTCATTTCGCCAAAGATTGTCGCAAGCCAATTGTGCGCAACGCCGACTACTACCGAGCCAAGCTGCTTCTTGCCAAAGAAAAGGAAGCCGGTAAAGCTCTAATGGCTGAAGACGATTACTGGTTACAAGTGTCCGATGAAGAACCTGAGGATGCTGAAGCTCATTTGTGTTTCATGGGCAACCATTCATCACCATCCGATACTGATGAAGAAGATCATAATGCTCCCTGCCAGGTATGTGCCCCTTTCCATGAAGCTTTAATTGATCACATGCAACTCTCAATGAACAAACTTGACTCTTACAAGCTACATTTAAAAGAAAAAGAACAACTTCTCTCATCTCTGGAAAACCGTGTCACTAAGCAGTCTGACTTTATGGAAAAACAAAGCTTAGAAATTTCTAGCTATATGTGCACGATTTCTAATTTAAGAGAAGAGAATGTGAGTTGTTCAATAGAGTCACAAAACCTAATGACCAAAGTAGATGATCTGACCAATAAGCTTCGTACGTCTGAGACCGAGAAAATTGATTTGATAAATCAAAACGTGGCTTACAAAAATGAGAACACTAGGTTATCTAATCAATTAGAAGAGATTGAAAAGAAACTTTATAAATTTGGTCAATCTGATCAAACGCTAAAGCTAATCGCACCAAAAGAACCAAAGTACGGAAATGCGGGTATCGGGTACGATAACCCTAATTATTTAAACAAGGCTTTATCTAAAGTTCCTACTTTATATGCATCTGAATTTTTTGGATTAGACAAAATCATTCCAGAATATAAGATACGATGGACCACACCCACTGAGGAGGAAGAATTGGAAGATAAGTTGAGAAGAGAAAACTTTGTTCTTTCTAAAAGGACAGTTCCTTTTGTTTATGATTCTTTAAATGCGACTTATAATACCAACAAACCCCGTTTCCTGTCATCCGATTATTTTCATAGCTACTCTCAAGCTGAACTAGATACTAAAACCGTTAAAACTGAGGAGGAACCTCTAGCTCCCAAAGTTTATGTTCCAACTCTGATTTTAGAAAAGAAACTTGTTCAGATAGAAGAATCGTATGCACTAGAACGGGAAAATTTTCAAAAGGAAAAACAAAGTCTTTTATCTCAAATTGAGTTTCTCAGTCTCAACAAAAAGGAGACTATGTCGGATGAGGAAAAAGAATATTTCCAGACGGAAATAAAGAAGTTGCACTCACAATTGGCTGCTATGGCAACAGATAATCTGAAAGTGCAACTTCACAAGGCTGACCCTCAAGCTCAGCCTTCCATTCTCCAACAAGAGATATCTCATCTGTCTGAAAACTCTTATCCTTCTTCTGACACATCTTCCTGCAAAGCTTTTATGGGTGACTCTTCACCAACTAAAGGAAAAGAGCCTCAAAGTCTTGAATCAGATCAGAGTTCTGATTGTAAAAATGCTTCCGCATATGATCAGCTCTCAACAAACTCTTCCACTGTTCTGAAGTCCTCATGTGATAAGGTCCTTTCCGATGAGGAACTAGAGTTTTCTGCATTCTTGAATTCTGAGGTGTGTTTAGATAGCAATTTGAGCCAATTTGACTTTAATCCTTCTCTACCTAGCCATGTTGATTTTTTAAATGAGTCCTATGAGCCTCCGGTTAAATTTTATAAGGGTGAATGTTCTACATCTGCCCCGCAAAAACCTTCTGTGGACAATTCTTCAAAATCTTCCAAGTCTAAATCTAAAAGCCGTTCACAGAAGAAGAAAAAGACCGGTCGCTCTCAAAGGTCACAATCGTCAATTTTCAAATCCTCTGACTATGGGTTTATCGGCATTTCAGATACGTATGGTCGGCGGGAAGAAGTGAAATATGCTTGGGTAGCTAAGAAGTCAAAAGAGAGCTCGGCAACATCAGAATTAGTTGATCCTGTCTTAAAGTCTAGAAAGAACAATAACAATCATGATGTTTTTATTTCTAAACCTCTAGTTGAATGTAATGGAACTCTTCCTTTAAAAGTTTCTTCAATTCCGCAATTACTTCAACTGTCTCATGATTGTCTATGTTGTTCTTATTGTGGATCAAATGATTTTGTTGATAGTCGTTATGCATCTGATTGGTTTGGTTCATATCATATTGCTCATAATCATTCTCATTGTGATGTTTCCCGTGCAAGACAAAGACCCAACTCTAAACGGGTCTCTAAGTCGGGTGTTAAATCTAACCCCAAAGGACCCATTTACGAATGGGTACCTAAAAAGAACTAACCTGTTTTGCAGGACGGTCATGTGTGGTATCTAGATTCAGGCTGCTCCAAACACATGACCGGAAGAAGGGAGCTACTCACAAACTTCACCGAGAGGTTCTGTGGGAATGTACGGTTCGGGAATGATCACTCCTCTCCCATCAGGGGTTACGGCGATATTGTCAAAGATAAAATCACGATCAAGAAAGTCTCCTATGTCGAAGGTCTCGGTCACAATCTCTTCAGTATCGGTCAATTCTGCGACAAGAATCTCGAGGTTACTTTCAAGGCTAAACGGTGTAGCGTTCGAACTGAGGATGGTAAAGAAATACTTGCTGGAATGCGACGCACCAACCTCTATACGATTGACCTCTCGTCCTTGAAACCTGACAAGGAAGTCTGTTTGTTGTCCAAAGCATCTGCTGAACAAAGCTGGCTATGGCACCATCGTCTCTCGCACTTGAACTTCAAGAATATCAACAAGTTGGTGCTCGATGGACATGTCAAAGGTATGCCAGACCTCAAGTTTGCAAAAGATCATCTGTGCGCTGCCTGCGAAAAGAGCAAGATGAAAAAGGCGTCTCACAAGCCGAAAGCCGTTCCGAGTACTTCTCGGTCCCTTGAGCTAATCTACATGGACTTATGTGGACCGATGCGCGTTCAAAGCATAAATCACAAGAAGTATGTCCTGGTGATGGTTGACGATTTCTCTCGTTACACTTGGGTCCGATTTCTCCGTTCAAAGGACGAAACTCCCGAGTTGATAATCTCTCTTCTGAAGAGCATCCAAGTCAGTCTCAACCAAGTAGTTCAGACCATCAGGACGGACAACGACACTGAGTTCAAGAATCAAATACTCACCGGTTATCTCACTTCAGTGGGTATCGCGCATACGTTTTCCGCCGCTCGTACTCCTCAGCAGAATGGGGTGGTAGAGCGTCGAAACAGAACTCTAGTTGAAGCAGCACGCACGATGTTATCTCATTCCAAGCTACCTCTATTTCTTTGGGCAGAAGCAGTTGCTACCGCTTGCTATACTCAAAATCGGTCTATCATCAACAAGCGGTTCAACAAGACTCCGTACGAGATCATCAACAAGCGTATCCCGAACATCAACTACTTTCATGCTTTTGGATGCACCTGCTTTGTCTTAAATGATAAGGATGATCTTGGCAAATTCAGTCCCAAAGCGGATGAAGGAGTGTTTATTGGATACTCTCAACAAGCAAAAGCCTACCGTGTCTACAACAAAAGGACGAAGACCGTCGTTGAGAGCGTAAACGTGACTTTTGACGAGGCCCCTGAAATGGTTTCTGAACATCTCAGTTCAGAACCCGCACTTACTGGTGTGTTAGCTTCTGGACAATTCCGTTCGGAGGCTACACAATCTCCAGTGGATCCACATCATGCGTCTACGTCAAGAGCACATCTTTCTGATTTGGATTTACTGTTTGAATTCTTTTATACTAACTTATTTAATGTTAAGTCTAATACTACGTCATGTGACAGGAATACTGCTCAAGCACCAGAAGTGACACAAGTCACGGGCCCTACCGACTCCGGTGGTCCATCCTCTCCTGGTGCTCCATCCTCTACTGCCAATGATCAAGCTTCCCCGAGCTCAAGTGATACACACCTTCTTGCTCAAGTTCTTGATGACGGTGCTCCTGAAACGACTCATGTTTCCGTTCAACTTCCTGCACCGATTTCTGTTGAAGGTGCTCTCGAAGCTTCCTCTCCGGCAATCCCGGAACATTCCATCGTTTCATCTCCAGCTGAGTCGTCCTCTACTCCTAGTTCGACTCCCACTACGAAGCTTACACCTCACAGGCCATCATCCCTCGAGGCAGTTCAGGATTTACCCCCAGGTGGTCATGTGGATTCCGATACCTCCCATCAGACATATCAACCACATCCACACACCACCAAATGGACTCGAGCACATCCTCTTCATCAAATCATTGGTGATCCCTCCACACCAGTTCAAAATCGATCCACCACCGCCAATGACTGCTTATTTTCCTCGTTCCTCAGCCGTATCGAACCTTCCACTGTCTCTGAAGCACTGACTGATCCGGACTGGGTAATTGCTATGCAGGAGGAACTCAACCAGTTTGAGACCCTCAAAGTATGGCGCCTAGTTCCCCGTCTTAAGAACAAGACGGTGATCGGGACTAAATGGATTTTTAAGAACAAGAAGGACGAAAATGTCATCATTGTTCGGAACAAGGCGCGTCTAGTGGCTAAAGGATATCTCCAGCAAGAAGGAATTGATTACGATGAGACGTTTGCACCGGTGGACCGCATTGAAGCGATCCGCATGTTCCTCGCCTACGCCGCTCACAAGAATTTCATCGTCTTTCAAATGGACGTGAAATCCGCGTTCCTCAATGGCGTGCTCAAGGAGGAAGTTTATGTCTCGCAACCCGAAGGCTTCGTGAGTACTGAAAATCCGCATTTCGTCTACTTTCTTGACAAGGCCCTCTACGGTCTTAAGCAAGCGCCACGAGCCTGGTATGATGCACTCTCATCCTTCTTAGTCAAGTCTGGCTTCTCTAAAGGTAAAATTGATACTACTTTATTTATTAAAAGAGAGAAGAATGATATCATTCTTGTACAAATTTATGTTGATGATATAATCTTTGGCTCCACGAATCCCAAGTATTGTCAGAACTTTTCTGCCTTAATGAGTAAACATTTTCAAATGAGCATGATGGGGCAAATGAATTTTTTCCTGGGTCTTCAAGTCAAACAATTACAAACAGGAATTTTCATTAATCAATCTAAGTACATCTCGGATATTCTTCGGAAATACCAGATGGAACAATCTGCATCTATGAAAACCCCCATGTCCACTACTCTAAAGCTTCACTCCGATCCTGACGGTAAGGATGTGAATGCTACTATTTATAGAGGTATGATTGGCTCTCTGATGTACTTGACGGCTAGTCGGCCTGAAATTATGCTTTCGACATTCTTGTGTGCAAGATTTCAGTCGAAACCTAAAGAGTCTCACTTAGCTGTGGTTAAGCGAATTTTCCGATATTTAAAAGGTACTGCTGATCTTGGTTTGTGGTACCCAAAAGAGACAGGTTTTGAATTGACAGCATACTCGGACGCTGACCATGCTGGAAACATGCTGGACCGGAAAAGCACGTCGGGTCATGTTCAGTTCTTGGGCGATCGTCTTGTCAGCTGGGCTTCCAAGAAGCAAAACTGCGTGTCCACCTCCACCGCCGAGGCGGAGTATGTAGCAGCCGCCAGTTGCTGCTCGCAAGTCATCTGGATGCGCACCCAGCTCAAAGATTATGGATTTAATTACTCCAGGATTCCCATCTACTGCGACTCGAAGAGCGCTATTGCCATATCAAGCAATCCCATCCAGCACACGAAGACGAAGCACATTGATGTGCGCTATCATTTTATAAAAGATCACGTGAAAAAAGGTACTATCGAACTCTATTTTGTTAATTCAGAGCATCAGTTAGCAGACTTATTTACCAAATCCTTGGACGAAAAACAATTTAATTACCTTGTGTCCAAGCTAGGTATGCTAAATCTGAAAGTTTGATCCGTTCACAGCTCTCTACGAGTTTCGTTCAATAACGAATGACTGGGACAAACTGCACCAGTGACCTGTCTCTGGTTGCTATTTTCCACACTCCTTGGTTATTGCATTTTACTCGTACAAGTTCTGTGCCGGTTACAAACTTCTGTATCAACAAAGTAGATTTCGTGTTTTTCTAGTTTCTATTGTGTTCTTGGTTTTGTCTTCGTGGTGTTTTTTCGTGATTTTGTGTGCAGTTCATTTCTTTGCTCCCTGAAGAGAGTAAGTTGTTAGTGATGGATCTACAACCCGGTAATGTGTTCAGGGGGAGCACTAGCGTCAGATGGTTGCTAAGTCTCACGAGTTCTCTATTCGAGGGGGAGCAGGTAAGAGGGTTCTGTGTTTGGACCTCCTCTTGGTAAACATTCGAGGTGGAGCTAAGTCTCGTGTCTTCGGTTTTATTTTTTTATTTTTTATTTTTCTTTTCTTTTCTCTCCATAGGTTTAATCTTTGTTTTTCCCCTTAAGTTTTTTTTTAAGTTTTTTTTAAGTTTTTTTTTTATATATTTCCGAAAATTACAAAAATATTTTTTTGTTTTGTTTGTGTGTGTTTGGTTTTGTGAATTGTTTTCCCCGGCCCAAGCCTTTTCCCCGGCCCAAGCCCTAACCCGAGCCCAAACCCTGTCTCGAGGATATAAGAGCTCCGATCGAACCCCTTTGTCCCTCATTCGATCGAGATCATCTTTCTCTCGTATTCTCCCATCTCTCTTTCGCCCGGACTCCATTCGACCGAAACGACATTCGACCGAATCCCTCGTCTTCATCTTCTTCATTCGACAAGGTAGGTGTCATCAAGTTTAGATGTGTTCAATCTGCATCGATCGATTGTAATCGATCGTTTTACGGTGTTCAAAGATCTGGATTTTCCCCGGGGATGGACCTGGTGTCGATATGTCTTCTCCGGGGGTTCTTTCTCCGATCTAGGGTTACGCCCCGGTCGAATACACCCCCGGTCGAATACTCCGGTCTTTCCTATTCTCCGGTCAAAGACTATCTCCGGTCTTAAGAGACCTCCGGTCAAATGACCTCCGGACTTAGAAAATCACCGGTCTTAGGAAACCTCCGGTCGAACACCCCATATGATCCAACATATATCCGGTCTTTTGAGACCTCCGGTCAAATACCTTATTCGATCGATCTCTTATCCGGTCTAAGGTGTCCTTCGGTCGATTGACCTTCGGTCTTAATGAACCTCCGGTCGAATGACCTCCGAACCAAAACCACTCCGGTCTTAGTGACCTCCGGCCGAAGACCTAATCCGATCGACCATTTATCCGGTCTTAGTAATCTCCGGTCGAATGCCTTGTCCGATCATGCTTTTATCCGGTCTTAGAAGAACCCCCGGTTGAATCTTATCCGATCGAATCCAATGTCTTTGGTGCTTATAGTTATACCTTTTAATATGTTGTGTATGAGGAAATTTTGTTGGTTATAAATGCTGGTGTCAGTCTATGTGCTTTGGTGACTGACCCTATTTCACGAGTAGGGTTTGCTCTTCCAATTTTTGGAGTTACTAACCAGTGTGATCTAAATCATGACTGTGTAACTCCAACGGCTATTATCTTATTCCAAACCTGCGTACTAATCGATTCATTCTTCACAGGTACAATGGTACAAAACCAGCCACCAACGATTGATCCAATCGCAGATGCGGAACTGATTCCCGAGGATCAGTTCCTTCCTCTTACAGCCAATAACTACCATCTCGATGTAACCCAACCTGCTATTCAACATCAGGTCATCATCGAGATACTCAGGGGCCATCCAATCTCGTATGCTCTAACGGAAACTGCAACCGTACCAATCCTATACCTACAGCAGTTCTGGCATTCTCTCCATGCGTTAGAGGCCGATGGCGGATTTCATCTTGAAGGACGGATAGATCACACTCCAGTGCCTCTCACATGTGATCTCTTCCGTCAATTTCTTCGGTTACCGACCGCCGGATCCGTAGCAGGCCGCGAAACCTTTGACCCCATGGTCACTGATGCTACACTGTGCTCCGATCTTCTATCTTTGGGTTACGGCGCAGAACTTCGCATTCCATCAACCTTCAACCGCAAACATCTATCGACAATATGGTATAAGTTGTTCACATACATCAATCGGTGCCTTTCGTCTATAACGAAGGGCATTGATCAGACGAGCGCCCCGATTCTTCGCATCTTTCACGCGGTGGCTTTCAATCGCCACGTGGACTTTGCCGACTTTCTCTGGTTTGAACTCATTCAGAGAGTTCGTTCTACTGCATCTCGCCGGTCAAACTTCATTCCATTCATGCGGTTCCTACAGATCGTTATCCGGAACTACATGAACCTGTATCCCGAGATACAACGCCGCTCTACCCACCCGACGTGTCCACAACATCCAACGCGCAAGATTCCTTCCTGTGCTGATCCGGAAGGTGTTGTCGCCCGACAAATCCCAGTCGGGGTACTAGACCATGCTCGTCCCACGGCACTGAGTGTGATAGCTTATAGGCACACACACAACATTCCAGCTCCTATGGTCCGGCCAGGACCGGCAGGACCTGCCCAGGGAGCAAGACCTGAGCGACGTGAGGGTCCGCGTCCACGAACGAGAGGCAGGAGCGTCCGGACAGCTGGGGCTTCCGGACAGGGTGTGTCGAGAGCTATTATTGTGAGGGGATCTGGCGTGGGCAGTGCCGTTGGAACGAGCCAGCCTAGTTCTTCAAGACAACCACCGTCACCGCCACCAACCGAGACTCAAATGGCAGAAGAGGCCACAGATTCTGAAACCATTCATGTTCAGTCCTCTTCTGTCGCTGCTACTACAGACACGGCAGCCAATTCCGACTCCGAAGAAACTCATTTTGAATCATCGCCATCAAATGAAGAGTCTTCTGACTCCGATGGTGACGATGATCAGCCCTCATCTGGAGCGATAAGGAGAGCGGAGGGAGTCTTAGTTGAAAATCAAGAAGTGAGCTGTGTGAGGGAAAGGCGGAGTAAACTGCTTTCAGAGAGTATACGAGTGACGGGACAACCATCTTCGGTTGTATCCCCCCTAGCCACGTCTAGCCAGGTAGCCACATCTGCTACCCAGTCTCATGTGTTGGGACAGGGTATTGAAGAAGCCGCCGTGGACCTAGCGGCGCACTTGCACGCCCAACCAAGCCACTCCACCATCTCTCAACAGATGGTGGTTTCACATTCTCACGGGGATTTAGCACATACGCTATCGGGCTCTCACTTGGAGGGTGCCAATATTGAAACAAGAGAACAGCTGCCCCCGTTCTCGCCTTCTTTGCATGCACGGAGTCTAGAGACACTTGTTATTCATGCCATTCCTAGGACACAGATTCCTTTTTCGGCTATCGCCGGTAGCCTAAGTGGCCCGGCCGGAACATCCATAGTAAACCCACCTTCGGGTAGGTTACAAGGATTGGGTGGAAGTCCTACCACGGCTATCATCACGCCAACCGTGAACGTAGGCGGCTCGACTTCAACAGTCGTAGCTACAACGGGAAGTCTAAGTGACCCCGGAGTTACCCCATATGAGTTTGTCTCAAGGGAATACATGGACGGCGCCCTAAAGGCTGTCCAATCTATGATGAGGGAGGAGATGGACAACATCAAACGAATGGTCAAAGGCAAAGGTCCTGCGACTGAGCCGGAGACCACACCTATTCCAACTTCTCTATCAGCCACGGATCTTTCCATACCTGAACTCAAATCTATCCTTCTCGCCAAACTTATAGCCCAATCTCAAACCGAACCCACCCAAGATGCCGATTTGCTATCTCTACTTCGTTCTCAAGCATCCACACCTACTCCACCTACACCTCAACCTAATGTCTCTACCGAAGCCTTCCAGATCCAGCAAGCTATGCTTCAGTCACTTCAGCAAACCGTTGCTGTTTTGACTGAACGCCTTTCAGCAGTGGAGGATACCTGCCGTAACCAGGCAGAACGGCTCAAGCGCCGACATGATGATCAGGATGATCCTGATCACCATGAGGGGGAGAAGCGCCAACGTCTATCTGAGCCGGAGACACATGTAGTGGAGTCAGAACAGGTTGAACAGGGTACGGGTTCGGGTACAAGAACAGAGGGACAGAGACAGGAACAGGAACGGGAACCGGTGACAGACTTGATACTATACGATTATCCGAAGATTGAAAAGCCTGAGGAATTTGAAGATGGTTCTCCGATAGTTCCTGAAGATTGGGCAATAATAATAGATCCGTATGAAGTGACGGACACGACAGAAGAATGTGCCAATACTGAAAGAGCTCTGGTGGTTATGCAAGAAGAAATTGATGAAATACTGCATCCAGATGATCAGTCTTCTGCCGTGATACCTTTATTGACCTATCTAGTTAATCATCCTGATTTCTCTTCTACAGTTTTTCCCGAGAGATCTCCTCCAGCTTCACCAGTTAGAGAACCAGTTAGTACTACTCCAGTTCGTCCATCCAAGTGGGAAAGAGTCCGAATAAAAGTTCATTTCCTCGAAGAAAGCCAGAAAAAGATCTTTGCCCACTGGATCAGAAAGTATGATGAAGTCGTTATCCATGGTCTACAGTCAGTGAAAAATAAAGAAAAACAGCGTGAACTTGTGTTCGTGTACAGAAAGTTCCAGCACAAGTACTCCAAGACAAAGCTCAGGATTGTATCAGTTGATAAGATTATACCTGCCTACTTCATGAAGGTTAAGTATACGGACTTTATGGTTACTAGAGAAGATGGTCAACAATACTGCTTTTCTGATGCTGATTTTCCATGTCTGGAGCCACAAGATCTGCTGTACATTCTACGTGACCTAAAGTCCAGAACCGTCAGAACCGGAGAAGTCATTGATGCACTAGAAACAGTGAAAAGATACATGAAGTGTGCAATGAAACTTGCTTCGGTGGAAGATTTTCAGATTGGGTTAGAAAGTGATCAACCGAAGATTAATTTGTTCAAGCCTGATCTGAGTGTTCCGTCTGATGCTCTAAATGTACCTGCATTCACAGTTATAAAGTTTCCAGAATTTGGTATGTCATATGTGAACAACAACGGTGTTCTACGCTTTATCTGTTTTGATCAGATTGCCAGATTTTGTGATGGTACGTTGATGTTTTTAAAAGACAAGTTGAAGCGTGCGCTGAGTCAAGATGAAAAAGGAGTTCAATCACTGGATTCTTCATACAAAGCACTTGTTCTTAAAGCACTGAAAGTTATTGAAGAACGACTGGAGTATAGAACGCAAATCAGATATTTCGAGATCAGCTTTGGTTTCCGGAAAATTTTTGTTCCTAACTGGCGTGACTATCAACTTCTATTTAAAGGGGGAGATTGTTAGGGCTACTTTGTTAGTTAAATAGAAGTTCAGGGTAGATTATGTCAAGTTATTAAAGTTGTAAGCTTGTTGGGCCTTAAAGCCCATAAGCCCATTAGGCCTGCGAGCCCACGTATTTAAAGTTATTTCTATTTCATTTGTTAGAGAGAAATTCATTATTCAGTTTACTAGTCGTTAGGTTTACATATCCTAATCAGAAATTCTCTCTGTAAACCTTAACCCTTTGAAGTTATTTCAATCATATGACTAGTTGCTGTGACCTATAATCTGTTCATCATTGTTCATATTACGTGTGATTGCACTGCACTGGGATCTACAAATATCTTTACAAGGTTCCTATCAATCTTGTACCAACGAGAGAGTGACAGTCCATCGTCTAAGTAAATTGGTTGGATGTATTATAAAACAAGTATTAGTCTATCTTTTTTTCGATTGTGTGAGAGGTAAAAAAAATCAATTCTCCTCTATACATTCCTACACGGAACGGAGAATATTGATTTTTTTTATTTGTATTTGTTGAGATGTATTTCATTACATCTATAATGGTTACATATTGGATTTTACTTTAGCAAAGAAATTAATTTGATACTTAAAATTAATTTCAAAGAAACATATGCATAATAAATATTAAAGATTAAACTAATATGTTATATTTGATTTTCAACTGATTCCCTTTTTTTATAGAAGCACTTTTTAGTGCATTTCTTATTTGATTGTCCATTATCACTTGGGTAGTAGTTGTATCCTACTCCAGGTGTTGAAAAATCCTTCCTGACTCTTACCAAGACCCTGATCCTTTCTAGGGTCTCGTCCACATGGTGCAGAAATGTCACATGTGTGAAATTGTTTTTAACTCACAATCCTTTGGAGTTGTTTCAACCTCTAACACTTTCATTATCGATATCGAGAATTTTCTTTATCCCGACATATGTGGTGTTATTCGAAAGAACTTTGTTATGTCTCTCAACCACTTGCATTAGGTTGATGAGTTTGTCTAAAGGTTGCATTCTAACTTATATTTATATTTACTAATATATGAAAGGTGGAAATAATGTTAAAAATCATGTCATCTTCTGTGAGTTCCTTGCCACAGAGATTGAGACGCGTTTTGGATATAACATTTCTTTGTTGACATCAGTTACCTTTCTGTAATCGAGTAAGTGGGTTTCATTCCACTGTACGATTAGTTCGGGAAGTACATATTCATGAGTACTCCCGATTATCCCTTTCGAGACATCCCACATTTCTTTGGGGGTTTCTAGTAAATGTATTCCTATGAAATTTAGGATTTATATATCGTCTCAAAACATGAAGGTTTTTGTTTGTACCTTTTCAAGAGGTTGGTTTTAGAGTCAATAGGGAGTTGATGGACTTTAGGTATTTTCTTGTACCTTTTCAAAAGGAGGTTTATATACTCATTTATGATACTCAGATTCTTTTGAGTTTACGACGTTGATTTTGGGATGAGTTGTTTCAACCATTTACATATATAAAAGACAATATACGATTTTCTTTTTATAAGAAAATGGATTATCGTTATGAAATTTCATTATCATAACAATATTGGATTTTGTATGCTTTAATTTTGTTGATAATACTTCATCAATATTTCAATTTTTGCGAAAAAGAAATCACTCAATCTATTGGATTTCCAGGTAGTAGGAGAATCACATGGATTTCTTAAATCCCTACAAACCTTAGGGCTATTTACATCCGTTTGACAAAATCCTTTCGATGTATTGCGATTAATTCATCAATGAAATACATAGATACCATTTGTTATTTGGTAAATTTTGACATGAGGTCAAAAAAATTCATACCATATTGGTATTTTAGGATCTTTTGGCAAGAGGCCAAAGTGACTATGAGTTTAGCATATGATACAATTTTAATACCTTAATAGCATTTTTTTTTTGGAGCTTTTGGTAAATACCAAAATATATGAGGTTAGAAGTGTAACTTCCAAAAATTAATTATATAGTTGAAAATTATGAGTAGGAACTCACAATTAAAATAGACATTTAACATTCATGCCATTTTGGAGCTTTTATTAAAATAATAAAAATTATGGGGGTTGAAAGTGTAACTATCAAAGAGTAATTATAAGGTTATTAATTATTTATAATTATGATAGAAATCTAAATATTATATTTAAGGATAACAATCAAACATTAAATCCATACTTATCTCTTCAAAAAAAAAAAAAAAATCTATAACCAAATTAATAATAATAAATCCGGATAATTAAATAAAATGGTAAAATAGTTAAATAAACTAATCACCAATTTAAGTAATAAATGATTATCATTACTCATAATAAGATATTATTATAACTTAAATGATCAAATCAAATTAAATAGTGATCCAAATAAATAAATAACATTAATGTGATTAAACATTCTTGAGAATGTAATGAATAATATGTTCCCAAGAATAAAGTTATTTTAATCCAACTAAAAATAAATTAATTAACTAAAAGCTTGATTTAATATTTAAGCTAGTCTAAAAATAGATTAAGAGATGAAACTAAGGGGGCGTTTGGTTCGCAGATTCTGATGGAATTGGAATGCTGAATTCCGTTGACCAGATTCCATTACATCGTTTGGTTCATTCTTTTTAAGGAATTGAAATGTTGAATTCCAATGAATTCCACAAATGAAGGAATTCAACATTCCTTGGGGGGAGGTGGTATTTAATTGGAATGAAATGTCATATATTTTTTGGACAAAATTGCCCCTCATCCTAATATGCACCACCACCTCCGGCCACCACCTCTGGCTACCGCCACCGGCCACCACCTCCGGCCACCACCATTGGCCATCACCTCCGGCCACCGCCACCATTGACCACCACCTCCGGCTACCAACACCGGCCACCACCTCCGACCACCATCGACCACCTCCGGCCACCACCACCACCACCTCCGACCACCATTGACCACCACCAGCCACCACCACCTCCGGCTACCAACACCGGCCACCACCACATCCGGACACAACCACCACCTCCGGCCACCGCCATCGACCACCACCACCTCCGGCCACCACCGCCACCGGCCACCACTACCGTTCAACATTATTAGCAGACACCAACTCTCTCTCTCCTCTCTCTCTCCCTCTCCCTCTCTCTCCCCCCTCTCTCTCTCTCCCTCTCTCTCTCCCTCTCTCTCTCTCTCAATTTATTCTCTCTCTCCCTCTCTCTCTCTCTCTCAATTTATTCTCTCTCTCCCTCTTTCTCTCCTCTCTCTCTCCCTCCCTCTCCCTCTCTCTATCCCCTCTCCTCTCTCTCCCTCTCTCTCAATCTATCCTCTCTCTTCCTCTCTCTCTCTCAATCTATCCTCTCTCTCCCTCTCTCTCTCCTCTCTCTTTCCTCTCTCTCCCTCCCTCTCCCTCTCCCTCTCTCCCTTCTCTCTCTCTCTCCCTCTCTCTCTCATCATCATTCGTGTGCTAAAATAATCAAATTAATTTTAGTTAAAAATTAAACTATTTAATGACTATTTTCATTAAAGTAATTTTTGTTGAAAAAAATTAAAATAAACAAAAAGGGTATTTTGGTCATTTACCAAAATTCCATTTCAATTCTAAAGCTACAATCTGTGAACCAAACAGAAAAATTCCAATTAATTTAACAGATTCCATTCCAATTCTGTCAACCAAACAGGTGGTCAAACCTGACAACATTTCATTCCAATTCCTTCAAAGTCAAATTCCTTTGACATATTTCATTCCAACCAAAAACATTCTGCGAACCAAACGCCCCCTAAGTAACGATGTCTAGTATGAATAAAATAAATAAATCAATAAATTTAATTGTTCTAGATTAATATAAATTAATTCATCTACATAAAAATAAGAGATAACGACCCAAAATAAATAATTATTCGTCATTTAATCAATTAATATCAACAACAAAAATAAGTGCAAATCTTTTAACCATTTAAAGCAAATATTGGCTCAATATCTAATGAAAGATTCGAGCAATAGTATCGAAACAAATACAATATTTATTAAATCAACCAAAATATATGCACACTGTGCAATGAGATAGAAAAAAAAACAAATTTTATAATATTTTGATCTAATTTAATTATAACTTAATTGGTTTAATAAAATATATTATTGACTTAAAATCATGAGCTTGAAGCAATTACAAGAAACCACACTTAAATAACATAAATATGCGTATAGTACTCATGAGTTTTATAGTATATAGAAGTCGATTCAGTAAAAGAATTATATAATAATGGAAGCATTGATATATTATAAATATAATTTCATAAATTCAAAAGCATGGATATGGAAGTATATAAGCATCGTCATGTGTTCATGAGTGGGTGAAACTTCAAGATAACAGTTTGAACACTTTCAGAGATATCACCATATTCCGTACCAAAAAAATGGAAGTTCGGCAAGCGATGTATTAATGGCGACAAAGCATGATGGAATAGTAGCCCAGTTAGGCAGTGTCAAATCATTTCTTGTAGAAGAGTCACGTGATGATAACGTGTTAAAGGAAAAACGAAACGAATAACAATAGAATAGAGAGAGGGAATTTGTCTTTCTCATTAATCAAAAGCCCTTTAAATAGGGATGAGTTACAAGTAGATAGCTATAAGAGATATCAGTTCTAATTTATCTCTAATATCTTTATCAGTATCTCTATCTCTATCTCTATCGTCACATCCTTTAGACGATGACACATTTATCCTACAACATTATCTTATATTTAAATTTGTTAATTAGTTGGTTATTCGTTACATAAATTTTCAATGAGTTCAAAGTGCTTTAAAAAATTATATATATGTAGTAATTACTTGTGTATTAACTTGAATTGTAAGTCCTTGTTTATTTTTAGAAAAAAATTTCTTAATATCCTCTTATCATTTATTCGATAAGAGGTTAACCATGTTTGTTTTTTCTCCTTTTTCAGACCCCCTTATCACTTACCTTCCTCTAATAGAATAAGAGTTAAACTCACCCCTTATTTACCTCGTATTGTTCTCCAGAACTAGCGACGAAGATAAACTGCATCGAACGAATCCTATAAGTTGCAAAAGGAATCACGATCCTCAGTTTCATCCAACCAGAGGGAATGACACGTGCTTCGTCTCAAATCGATTTGCATTTGCTAGCTTATTATCGATTAACAACTTCTTTTAAGCTTGATTGTTGATCTTTCCTCAATTTCGTTAGTCCGAAAGATATAAATCTCAGGTTTTTGTTATTCACTCTGGATCTCATCATTAGTTTTTGCTATATGAAAATCTATTGAATCTATTTTCACGTATATGTATGTTTATGTATTACCGAAGTTAGTTGTTGATGATTTTTACTGACATAATTTCAATTATTTTTCTCCATCGTATGTTTAATGCTTTAAGTATTATATTTGACCTTTTGTGATTATTATAAGTGACAAATTCATGGTGGTTCTATAAAATATAAATACATAGTGGATACTTATAGGCCTTTCAAGTCTTAAAAGGCCTTAACATGCAATTGATGAGAAAAATCGTCATATCTATATCTATACTTAATTATAAAACATCTATAAAAAACTTTTAAAAATAATTTGTAAAGTTTAATGTACCGCTATGTAATGTTAATTACTTAAAACTTAAATAAAGAATAAAAACTTAAAATCCCTTCCTATTTAATCCTTATCTCTAACAACTTTAACTCCCCTAAAATCACTCTTCACTTCAACTTCCCTAAAATCACTCCCTGTATAATTAAATACAAGATAAAAATCAAATTTTAAATATAAAAAATCTAAAATTTAATTAAGAAAATTTAACAGAATATTTAATGTTTATTTTATAAAAAAACAGTATTTTATTAAACCTAAAATAAATTACATTATTATTAAACTTTCGAAGAAACTCTTAAAAACAAACTTTTATACATTAAGTATTGTTTATTGATACACATTACTTAAAATTCAATATTACAAGTTATGATACATGAGTACAAATTTCTAAAGCTATATGTTTGAATTCATAACTAATCGATAAACATAATTAAAACATGATAAACATCTTAATTTAAATATAAAGAATTTAAAATATAAAAGATAAAAATAAAAGAAAAAACTAAAACTAAAACTAAAAGAAAAAATTAAAATTGTGATGTATCTCGCTGCTAAGTGATGGCCAAATGGGCACGGCCCGACCCGACCCGATCGATTAACCGAGCCCGCCCCGACTGAAAACCTGGCCCGACCCGGCCCGGTGTCAAACCGGTTTGAAGCCCGAAAACCTAGACCGGTTTGGGTTTTTGGAGTTTTTGGCGGCCCGGCCCGGCCCGGCTCGGCCCGAAACCGGTTCACGGCCCGGTTTTTGGCCCGGCCCGACCCGATTTTCACAATTCAAAAAAAATAGTCGTTTCTAGCCGTTTTTTGACCCTTTTTTTGTGTTTTTTACCCCTCCAAACCCATATAAATACTTGTGTTGGTTATGGATAGTGACACCAACTTACAAAACGCAAAAAACGCATACAATTCTCATTTATCGGCTCTCGCTATATTCGTTTCTCGCAAATTCTAGTCTAATATCTCTAGTTCTCTACTCTCTAGTCTCTACTCTCAAGTCTCAAATCTCTACTCTCAAAATGGCCGAACAAAATTACCAAGTTATTGTCGAGCATAGACGAAAAGCACCGATTTGGAACCATTACAACATGGTGATGTTCCCCGACGGTACAAAAAAAGCGCAATGCAAACGGTGTGGAGATCTCCTTGTGGCGGCCGCAAATACCACGTTAAAGCGCCACCACTAGTCTTCGTGCAAGAAGTTGAAATCGGGTGACGATCTAAATCAACCCATACTTGACAATTCCGGTCAATTATGGTCGTATGATGCCGCGTTGGCCCGAGAAATGCAAATGAAATGTGTCATTCAAGGGGGGTTGCCGTTCGGACATTTCGACAATCCTCACATTACGAACATGATCAAACTCTCGCTCCAACCACGCTACGTGGGTTCGGTAAGACGTCAAAGTCTTAGACGTGATGCTATAAAACTTTGGAAAATGGCCAAAAAAGATACGCGACAAATGTTTTTATCATTATCCAACAACATTTATTTAACGTGTGATATATGGAGCGCACCATTCGGATTGTCACAATCTTATATATGCATAACGGCACATTGGATTGTGCCGCAATTGTGGCAATTATGCAAACGTGTAATCACGTTTGAGCACTTTGGTTCGCCACATTCGGGTGAGCGTCAATTTAGTATAATTATGAGAAATATTGAATATTATAATTTAAATAATAAGGTTATTAGTATTTCGTTTGATAATGCTAGTAATAATACATTATGTGTGGACAAATTAAAGTTGGCTTTATCCCCTATTTTAAATGGAAAATTATTTCATACACGTTGTTGCGCACACATAATAAATCTAGCCGTTCAAGACGGCTTAGTAGTATGTAAACATTCTTTAACTAAGTTTAGGCTTATGTTACGCCGGATTTTCACAAAAGGTAAAAGCATGCAACAAGCATATATAAAATATTGCAAAGATGTCGGCTTTAAAGCTTTGGGACCGGCACACGATATGCCGGTTCGATGGAATTCGACTTACAAAATGATGGATAATTTATTAAGACAAAAACTATATATTCAAGCATTTTATAACATTCAATACCCGGTTAACACGATATCTGAATATGATTGGCAAATGCTTGAAGGCTTACATGATATTTTGGGCGATTTTAAAACTGCAACAACTCTGTTATCCGGTATTTATTATCCAACAAGCCCTTTACTTTTAAATCAAATATATATTTTGGCAAGTAAAATTTCTCAATACGAAGAACATTTCAACTTTCAAAACGTGGTAGCACCAATGAAAGCAAAATTGTTAAAATATTTCAAAGAGATCCCCTTCAGTTTCCTTTGTGCCGCGGCATTAAACCCGTATTTAAATGTTACGGGTGTCGAAGTTTTAATACAATCAATATGTGTAGCGTTTGGTTTGGATACGGCTACAAATTCTTCTTTTTCAAGGAACCGCGTACTACAATTTAATAGTGATTTTCATCAATTATTTGATATTTATAGAATTAATTATGGGGGAGGAAGCCAACAAACCCCTACAACTCAAATGTTTTCACCGGGTTCTAGTTCTCGTGGGCGAAACCGGTCCGACTTAATGGCAAATTTAATGAACTCGGTTTTAAATGAGTCTAGTAAAAAATCTAGATTTGATGGGGGATAATTTGAGTGAATTCAATATGTACATACATACTAATTTTATAGCAGCATCCTCCACAATCGTCAACGATGTTGAATCACTAGATTTATTAGAATGGTGGAAAGGTAAACAACCTCAATACCCGGTTTTGGCATCTATTGCCCTTGATATACTAACAATCCAAGCTAGTACCGTAGCTTCGGAGTCTGCTTTTTCTCTTAGTGGCAGGATCATATCGGAGCGTCGATCAAGATTAACCCCGGAGTCGGTAGAGTGTTGCATATGTTTGAAAGATTACTTGGATAGCCAACAAAGAATTCAACATGAAACAAGCCTGGAGGCGGATATAGACGATGTGGAATTAAACTTAGCCGAAAACGAAGTGGACGAAGGACTAAGTACGCCGGGAACCGTAACCGAGGACGATGCTAGTAGTGCCGGTGGCGTCTCACGTTACGACGATGAAGAAGAAGAACCAGACACCGACCGCCTTGATGATAATACGGCTGTTGATCGACTGGAAAAGTACGGAACTCTTGAAGACTACAATCCAGAGTATAAAAAAATAGAAGGCCCGATCTTGGCCCGGTTTTGTGCCCGGCCCAACCCGATTTTGGGTGAACCAATTTAACCCAATCCTAACCGAGCCACACGTTTTCGTGTGAAACCCGGCCCGGCCCGAACCGAAGCCCGTTGGTCCCGGTTTTTGCTTTCACCGTTGAGGCCCGAAGCCCGTTTTGGCCCGACCCGGCTCGGCCCGAGCCCGGTTTTTGGCCATCACTACACTGCTTTATGCGAGTACGCTTCTAGTCAAATAATAAAGTTAGAATAAAATTCAATATTCTCCTAACTATTTTTTAGTGTAAACTACGATTTTCATCCCTGTGGTTTGATGTTTATAATGATTTTTGTTATTGGTCTTTAAAAACTACTTGTTTTCTTTTATGGTTTCCATTTTACTTCAATTTTCGTCTTTGCATTCAATGTTGTTAAAAATAGGTGTAACCAATGTGCTTAAATTACATATTTGGTCCTTATAGAATACAAATTTTTATAGATATATCCTTAAATTTCATTTATTACATGAGTAAACTATAAACTTAGTCACTGTAGTTTGTCAAAAATAACACTTATATATAGTTTACTCTTTTTACTTTTTCATTCTATACTATATTTTAATACTACATATATATATATATATGTATATATATATATGTATATGGGGCCTTTCAAGGGAGATCTTACTATTTTGTGGTAACTATGAGATCCAATCTCATCCATTCATCTTAATAATCAATGGTTTAAAATAATTAAGAAAAATATTAATTAAAAACACAATTTCAGGCCACTAAAACAGGCCAAAAGTGTAAAAATGTCAAAAAAAAACATTATGATTCAGTATGATCTAATTTGGGCGTGCTCCTATAATTATGGCATGAAATCAGATACGATAAACTACAATTTCGAATCACAAGTTGAAAAGGGTTTTGGAATCACATTTCAAAAAGGGTTTTACCAGGGATAAGAAACCCTAATTTCGGCGAAATGGACGAAAACAACGAAGGAGGTAAGTCTTTCGAAAGGAAATTGGTTGTGTTACAGCAAAATGGGTATGATACACTGTGATCATCTTGCAAAATGGGTGTGATACACTATGGACCGTGGTCTTACAATTTTATAAGGAAACTGGTTGTGTTACAGCAAAATGGGTGTGATACATTACGATCATCTTGCAAAACATGATCTCCTTCAAGATAGAATGATAGGAATATTGTTGCTAATTCTGTAGGTGTTGATACACTATGATCAGTGCTCTCATTCACTACAAATTGCTTGTCTTTTCTTTTTTTAATTAGTCCCTCTGTTGTTGATCACAGAATACCTAATGTACCACAGAATACCACAAAAAATAAAAATGACAAACCTATGATTCAATAAGCATCCACCTACCCTTGCATACAAACATGTATAAAAAACAAGTTGTTTTATGTAAGATACCATAAATTAATAAATGAATACCAATTTAAAAACATCAATAACATGCACTGGTATTGACTGTGTACACATACAAACATTTACTTGAACATCGACCTGCAAGCATGGGTTTAAAACAAATAGCCTCACATTCTTAGGGTATTTCATATTACCACAACGAACACAAACAAGATTTAAAAAAAAGAAAATAAAAAAAACAACCTCAAACATGTTTTCAATCGCCTTAACTATTTCAACAGGGAAACATAACACAATGTATCACACTGTGTGACACCTATTTGCATCTCATTGAAAGCCAGAAAACAGAGAAGATGCAAGAACACAAACTTAATTCTGGAGCAAGATTGGAGGATTCATACAGTAGCAATAATACATAAGTCATACACATGAATCAATCTCAATTATGGATATTATCTCAAAATCAATTTTCAAGGAAACGTGATATGACCGCTCTCTTCGGTTTTGGTTTCCCTCTGACCATGATCGACTGGATTATGACGTGTGTTTCCACCGCGTCCTATTCGGTTAGCATTAATGGCAATTTACATGGTTTTTTCAAAGGCCAGAGGGGTCTTCGGCAAGGGGATCCCCTATCCCCCTACCTCTTTACTTTGGTCATGGAGGTGCTCAACCTTATGATCAAAAGGAAGATTGCCGAAACCGACTCTTTTACCTTCCACCGGAACTGCGAGGAGCAGGAAATCGCTCACCTTTGCTTTGTTGATGTTCTTATCCTTTTCTGTCATGGTGATAGTGATTCTGCTCAGATCCTCAAAGATTCCCTTTCTGAGTTTTCTGCTGTCTCTGGCCTCTACCCTAGTGCGGCCAAGAGTGAGGCATTTTTTTTGTAATGTTGGTGACCACTCCAAAACTGCTATCACTAACATCATGCAATTTCCTGAAGGTTCCCTTCCGGTCAGATACCTTCGTGTTCCACTCATTACCACTCGCCTTTACCACAATGACTGCAAATGTCTTGTTGATAAGGTAAAGTCTAGGCTTAATGATTGGCGGAACAAGTCGCTTTCTTTTGCCGGTCGGCTCCAGCTTATTCTCTCGGTCTTCTCCTCTTTGAAAATCTATTGGGCCTCTATATTTGTTCTCCCAATCTCCATTACCAAGGAGATTGAGAAGCTTATGCGCGGTTTCCTCTGGTGCCACAGTGAGCTTAAAAGAGGGAAAGCCAAAGTCTCTTGGAAGACCGTCTGCCTTCCCAAGTCTCAAGGCGGTCTCGATATCAAGAGTCTTGCCAGTTGGAATCTTGCCCTCATGGCCTCCCACACGTGGAGGATCCTTACTAACAAGGATTCTCTATGGGTTAAATAGATCCACTCCTATAGGCTTAAAGATCGTAACTTTTGGGATGCCCCAATCCGAAGTGATGTCGGATGGGGTTGGAGGAAAATCTTGGGTATGCGGGATAAGATTTGAGACTACATTGTCTCTCAGATTGGCAATGGTGTGACCACCTCTGCCTGGTTTGATAGCTGGCATCCTGTCGGTCCTCTTTGTCGATCTATAACCCCTCACAATATTCATAATGTTAATCTTTCTATGAATGCTAGGGTTATAGACATTATTCATAATGGAAGTTGGGCCTGTCCTCAGATGCGGGATAACCCAACCTCCCCTCTTGGTCGTCTTCGATCCCCAGGTTCTCTCCTCTACTATCCCGGACAAACTCCTTTGGAGAAAACGGGATGGCAACCTTACTCCTTTCTCGGTGCACGAAGTCTGGATCAACATTTGACCCAATGAGCCTGAGACGGACTGGCATCACATGGTCTGGTTCTCACAAAATATTCCCAGACATGCTTTCTTTCTTTGGGTTGCCTTGCATCAGCGCCTCAAGACGCATGATAAGCTCCGTTCATGGGAGGCCTACTCGAATCTCTCGTGTGGGTTCTGTCAGAATGGGCCTGATTCTCATAATCATCTCTTCTTTGATTGTTCTTTTCCTAAGCAGGTTTGGCTTGGCCTCAAGCCAAAGATAAACCTCCCTTATGTCCCGGACAACTGGACGGACATTATCAGACTTCTCCAGCCGGCCACCAAAGGCAAGACCATTTGGTCGATTATTCGTAGATTAGTGTTGGCTGGGACTGTCTACCACTTTTGGAATGAAATGAATAATCGTATCTTCAAGAATAAGTGAAGATCGCATTATACGGTGGTTAAGACTATTTCTGATGATGTCCGGTCTAGGCTTCTGAGCTTGACTTTGAAGCCGTCCCCTAATGTTGTGCATGCTAGACATGTCTGGAACCTCCCCTAATGGTTGGTTTTCTCTCTTCTTTTTCTTTTTTCTCTTCTGTTCTCCTCCCTTGTTTCTTTGAGCTTTGCTCCTTTCTGGTGGTTGCTTCGGTTTAGCTTCCTCCCGAGTGTTGCCTTGGTTTTCTGTTTTCGTCAAAAAAAAAATTTAAATAAAAAAATTTGTCCTTTTTTTTCTTGATCGGAGGGGTCGTCCCCCTCTGTATCAAAAAAAAAAGGAAACGTGATATTGGATTGATAATGGGTTGATTTTATCGGTTACAAAAAAAATTGTTATATTATTTAATTTATCAAATGACTAATATATCCTCCCCTATTAATTAATTAAAAAAATTTAATAAATTAAGATGGATGGATGGATGAGATTAGATCTCATAGTTACCACAAAATAGTAGGATCTCATATGATTAGGCCCCCATATATATATATATATATATATATATAGGGAGAGGTTCATTTGAGAAATGGTAAATATATGAGAAATAGAGAAGTAATCTTAGCCAATCATCTGGTCAACATTTGCGGCTTTGACTGCGAAACACCGGACAATTCTTTGTGTGGTCTATAGAAGGTAGAGGGGTAATTTCGTAAAATACACGGGATGAGTTCATATATGAATCTGTATGAATCACAAAGATTCATATATGAATATGTTAATTAGTTCAACTTATTCATTGTTGGGTCATCTGAAGATTTGAAGATGACCTCCTGATCTTCCATCTTATATCATCCTACTTAGAATATGTTTGAGGTTCTTTTAGCAGCTTGGTTTCTATACAAATGTTCGGTGAAGTCGAAGATCAGCCGAAGAAAACAAAGAAGGAGTACATCTCTCAAAGCGGATTGAAGATAGTCTCCTCAGCCTAAAGCCAAGCATGCCCAAGTGATCAACACCATTGGCCAGGATGGTGTCAATCTCATATCTTCAGGAGTATGAAGGTGTTCTCACATCTTCAGGAGCCGAAGATCTCTCCTTAGAAGCTGAAGATGTTCTCACATCTTCAGGAGCCGAAGATCTCTCAAGTCTTCGGCAACCGATGCTTGAGGATTTCTTTCAAACACATTATACTTTTCTGACAAAGTATATTTGTGATATCTTGCATTGACGTAGACCTCATCCCAAGATCAGAAAAATAAGTTTGTCTCTTACACTCTTTTAAGGAAAGGTCCACACCATCCCTGCAGGTCAACACTTCAAGACAAAGTCTCTCCAAAACAAAAGGTACATCATGTACCATGCAGAAGACCTGTGTCCATCCCTTGCTCAACAGGTGTCTCATACATTAAATGCATGAGGCACTATAAATATGATGGATGTTTCAACATGCAAGATCAACCAGCTCTACTACCTTCAAGTTCTCTAAGTCCCTAGGCAACTTTCTCTCTACGAAGATCTTATTGTTTTCTAAGTGTTTTACAATTGTTCTTCATTCTCTAAGTGTAAGATTGTTTAAACATATCTCATATGTTCTCTTCCGCAACAATCAAAGTTTTCTATGTGTAATTCTTGATTTCAATTCAATAAGAATTAAATTAAGTGAAAAACTGTGTGTATTGTATTCAACCCCCCCTTCTACAATACTTTTCTTCGGCTTCCACATAGAGCCGAACCCCACACACCCCTTCTCACTTCCATTTTCTTCGGCCCATTCATCCCACCGAAACATTTTTTTTCCACTGAGTGCTCTACCTCATCTAATCAGGTACATCCATTTTTCTCTCTCTCTGATGCTGAGAAAATTGAATCCTTTGACTCTTTGACCATTGACTTCTATGAAGCCAATGATGCAAAGAAGAAGGCAAATGCTCAGATAAAATCTCTTTCTTCTCAGTTGCAAATATGCCTTTCTCAACTAAAACACTTTGACAAAATCAAGGCTGAGCTTGAAGATTTGAAAACTATAAACTTTACTCTTGCTAAAGAGAAAAATAAACTTTTGAAAAGATTCAAAAAGGAGCAAGAAATTGTGAATAAGTGGACAAGTTCCTCCAAGAACTTAGAAAAGATTTTTCAGGATCAAATATATCGTGATGACAAATCTGGACTAGGCTTCGGGAAATATGACCTTGAACCTCCTTCGGACACCCATGCTCCTATCTCTCTTCCCTCATTCTATGAATCCTCTGAAGAGAACTATAACAACTCTGAACCTTTGGACTCTTTTGATCCCTCTAAAGATCTCAAGTTTGGAATGTTCATCAAAGCTAAGAGCATTGATTCACCCAATGAGAGTGAGGAAGCCCAAGACTCAAATAACCCTTCTAAATCCATTATTGAGTCTATGTGTTCCTTAAAAATAAACGAACCTTCCTCTTCTAAACCCAAACCTTCCAAAGTTCCTCAACCTTCTTCAAACAAATTCTCTTTCTCCAAAAAGGTAAAATCTGTTGCCAATCTTCCTCCCCAAAAGAAACTTCCCAAGAAAAACTCAAAGAAACCATCTTCTCTTCCAATCCCCAGAACCGTGATGTTAAATAAGCTAAATTCCAAGACACCCTCTTCTATTCCTTCAACTGACTCTGGCAAAGGTATCTTGGGTCCTAAGCCTCTTGACTATCCTCTAACCTCTAAGGCCATGAAAGTCAATGTGATCAGTCATCACAAGGAATCTGGTCAAAGCTCCAAAAAGGTTTTTACATATAGAAAATGTTATAACTGTGGTACTACCTCTCACCTTGCTAAGGATTGTCCTATGGAAAGAATTGATAAAAATGTTTCCAAGGATTCTTCCTCTTCTTCTAACTCAAAAGGACCCATTTCCAAATGGGTACCAAAGAACTGATTTCCTTGTGATTGCAGGATCTAGGGCACCAACAAATCTGGTATCTCGACAACGGGTGCTCAAGACACATGACAGGGAACAAATCTCTTCTTGTAGACTTCGTGCCATCCAAAGGTCCTTCTATCACCTTTGGTGATAATTCCAGAGGAAGTACTAAAGGTTATGGAACACTCTCAAATGGTTCCATCACCTTTAACAAGGTAGCCTATGTTGAGGGTTTGATGCACAATCTTCTAAGCATAAACCAACTGTGTGATCTAGGCTACAAAGTGATGTTTGAATTATCTTCATGCATCATTTTCAACAAAAAGATGGAAACCGTACTCTCTGGCTACCGCAAGGAAAATGTCTATGTCATAGACATGGGACATAGCTCATCCTTCTGAACAAACATTTGCTTTGTCTCTGAGAACTCTGCTAAAAGATGTTGGCTCTGGCATAAGCGTCTCTCTCACCTAAACGTCAAGACTTTGAATGTCCTTTCAAACCAGGAACTTGTCACGGGCATGCCAAAGTTGTCCTTTGTGAAAGAAAAGTTGTGTGCTGCATGTGAGAAAGGGAAACTCACAAAATCTTCCTTCAAGTCTAAGCAATGCTTCTCCATCTCTCAGCCTCTTCAGATGCTCCACATGGATCTGTGTGGACCAGTCACTACCCCAAGCCTTGGTGGTAGAAGGTACATTCTGGTTATTATTGATGAATTCACTCGTTACACTTGGGTATTTTTTCTCAGGTACAAAAGTGACACTACTGAAGAAATCATAAAGTTCATCAAAAAGTTTGAAGTGTTGAATGGGCAGCTGGTAAGATCTGTAAGAAGTGACAACGTAACAGAATTCAAGAACAGTATGTTGGATGACTTTTTCAATGAAAAAGGCATCTCTTAGAACTTCTCTGCCGTCAGAACTCCACAACAGAATGGTGTAGTGGAGAGAAAGAACAGAACGCTATGTGAAGCTGGCCGATCCATGCTGAGTGAATCTCACCTCCCTATCTACTTTTGGGCCGAAGCAATCAACACTGCATGCTTTACCCAAAATAGGTCCATCATTGTGAAAAGACACAATAGGACTCCTTATGAAGTCTTTTATGGTGAAAAACCCAACATTGGTTTTCTTCATGTCTTTGGGTGTGTCTGGTACATTCTCAATGATAGAGAAAATTTGGGAAAATTTGATCCCAAAGCTGATGAAGGAATCTTCGTGGGATATTCTCTCACTTCCAAAGCTTTCAGAGTCTACAACCTCCGAAGAAAGTGTATTGATGAATCCATCCATGTCAAGTTTGATGACCTCAAGATATCATCACTCTCTTGTGATGATGAAGAATTGAACAGATGGATATCCTCCTGTGTTGGTGATGGTCCTCTTCCAACATCATCAGACATTCCCTACACAGTTCCAACTTCTCTCTACCAAAACAATGAACCCTCTACATCTCACAACCCCTCCTCTCATCAAGAGGATGATCCTCAGCCTACCCAACCTCAACATACACTCCGAATCATCCCAGTCTCTCAATCTGACATTCATTCCTCACCTATACAAGCCGATCTTCCATCCATCTCTCCTCGAAATTTCCCTTCCAACTATCCTCTACAAATCTCTTATCCTCCTCCTTTACCTCCTGCCCTAAAGTGGACAAAAGATCACCCCATTGATCAAATCATTGGTGATCAACAAGCTGGTGTACAGACTCGAAGAGGTGTTGGTAACATCTGTCTCTATGTGAACTTCCTTTCTCTCATTGAACCAAAGAAAGTTGACAAAGCTCTAGATGATCCATGTTGGATCACTGCCATGCAAGAAGAACTTTCTCAGTTCGAAAGGAACAAATTCTGGAGATTGGTTCCTCGTCCTTCCAGAAAAACCATCATAGGAACCAAGTGGGTCTTTCGGAACAAAATGGATGAAGAAGGCATGGTGATCAGAAACAAGGCCAGACTGGTTGCACAAGGCTACAGGAAAGAGGAAGGAATTGACTATGACGAAACATTTGCTCCAGTTGCCAGACTTGAAGCCATCAGAATCTTCCTTGCTCATCCTGCCTACAAGAACTTTAGAGTCTTCCAGATGGATGTCAAGAGTGCCTTTCTAAATGGGGAGCTAGTTGAAGAAGTCTATGTGAAACAGCCCCTGGCTTTGAAGATCCAGTCCATCCTGACTATGTGTACAGATTGGACAAAGATCTCTATGGTCTAAAGCAGGCTCCCCGTGCCTGGTATGACACTCTTGTTGACTTTCTCTTGAAGAACAAGTATA
Source organism: Arctium minus (assembly GCA_954870635.1). Lineage (NCBI taxonomy): Eukaryota > Viridiplantae > Streptophyta > Magnoliopsida > Asterales > Asteraceae > Arctium > Arctium minus. The sequence goes on from OX941081.1 coordinate 160,263,783, forward strand.
CAAGAGGTAAAATTGACAACACTTTGTTCATCAAGAAAACCTCAGGTAATCTTATTCTTGTTCAAATTTATGTGGATGATATCATTTTTGGTGCCACTGATGAGTCACTATGTGATGAGTTTGCCTCTCTCATGAAAAGCCAATATGAGATGAGTATGATGGGGGAGCTTACCTTTTTCTTAGGACTTCAAGTTAAACAATCTTCAGAAGGAATCTTTATAAATCAAAGTAAATACATTCGTGACCTTCTGAAGAAGTTCAATTTTGAAAACTCCTCCCCCATGAAAACTCCCATGGCACCACCTTTGAAACTCCATGCTGATCCGGATGGTGTATCTGTGGATATCACCAGCTACCAAGGCATGATCGGCTCTCTTCTTTATCTTACTGCTAGTAGACCAGATATTATGTTTGCTACTTTCCTGTGTGCGCGTTACCAAGCCAATCCGAAGGAATCTCACTTGGCTGCGGTTAAACGCATTTTTCGGTATCTGAAAGGTACCATGAATCTGGGTCTTTGGTATCCCAAAGACTCAGGTTTTGATCTAATGGGGTATTCAGATTCTGATTTTGCAGGCTCTAAGATTGATAGGAAGAGCACCACTGGCAGCTGTCAACTCCTTGGTGGCAAGCTTGTTAGTTGGTCTAGCAAGAAGCAGAACTCAGTCTCCACCTCTACCACTGAGGCTGAGTATGTAGCTGCTGGAAGTTGCTGTGCTCAAATCCTCTGGATGAAGAACCAACTTAGAGACTACAATCAGCTGTACTCTCACATCCCGATTCTGTGTGACAACTCTAGTGCGATAGCCATCGCAAACAATCCGGTGCTACACTCTCGTTCCAAGCACATCGACATCCGATATCACTTCATTCGGGATCACATCTCTAAGGGTGATATCGAGTTACATTTCATCCCTACCGACCTCCAACCAGCGGATCTCTTCACCAAGCCTCTTGACGAAGCTCGGTTCAAGTTTCTTATCGGCGAACTCGGTATGTTAAATGCCGATGTCTAGTTTTATTTTTCTTAAAAAATATCAAAAAAAAAAAGAGAAAGAAAAGAAATCAAAAAAAAAATCAATATCTTTTTTCAATAAAAATAAGTATTTTTTTTCCTTTATTTTTCTCTTTCTCTCTTTCTCTCTATCTCCCTACTATCTCTCTCATTCGTCTCTCTCTCTCTCACCCTCACCTCATTCGGCTCTCTCTCTCTCTCTTCTCTCACTCACCCCCATCGAATTCCCCTCCCATCCCCCTCTCCCCTCGCCGATCTCTCTCTTTCCCTTCTCTCCTTCGGTAGCCGAAGCCCCCATCACCCACCCCTTATCCTCTCTTTCTCCTCATCTCACACCTAACACTCCCTCTCTCTCCCTACCCCTCTCTCTCGGCTCTCTCTCTTTCTCCTTACCCCTCTCCCTAGACGAACCCCCCCTCCCCTCCCTACCCCTTCGGCTACCGACCCCCCTCCCCCCTTTTCGGTAACCGACCATCCACCCCATCCCCCCTTATCACTCCACCGAAATCCCAAACAACCCCCTTAGCCGAACTCCCCCACCCCCTTAGCCGAACCCCTAGTTAGCCGAAATACCTCCTCCCCACAACCCTTTAGCCGAACCCATCCCATCCCTTCTTAACTTTTTTGGCTCCTACACTTTCTCCCCACAACCCCTTCGGCTACAAACACCCTCACCATTTTTTTATCTCTCGGCTAACACCCTCCCACCCCAACATCCCCTTAGCGGAAACCCCCCCTCCACCGAACACTCCCTAGACGAAACCCCCATCAACCGAATACTCCCTAGCCGATCCCCCCCTTTACCCGACTACCCTCCTACCGACCCTTTTACCTCCCCTCACCTTCCCCTCCCCTCCCCTCTCTAGCCGAAACCCACTCCCCCCCCACTCCCCTCTTCTTCGGCTAACACCTCCTCCCCTCACCCTCTAGCCGAAACCCACCCACCCCCACCTTCACTCCAATTTTTTTTCGGCTAACACCCCTTCCCCCTCCCCTCACCCTCTAGCCGAACCCCCCCCCCCCTCCCACACTCCATTTTTTCGGCCAACCCCCCCCCCCTTTCTTTGACTTTTTCCTTCATCCCATATCTTTTTTAATTAACCCCTTTCCCCATTCTTTTTCCTTTCCCAAGACTTACCTACCCATCTCATCCCTCCTTTTCTTACACCTGCTACTTCCCTTCCCATCCTACCATCCTCCCTTTAACCTTTTTTTTTCTTCCATACCTTTTCCTTCCCTATTTTTTTCTTTCCTTCCATCTATCCCACCCTACCAAATCTCACCTTTTCCTTCCATAATCTTTTCCACTCTTCTCTTCTTTCCCCAATTACTAGATATCCGCCATCAATCAATTCCCTCCTACATACCTTCCTCCCATCTCTTCTCCTCCTTATTAACCATCCTCATTTTTTTCCACTTCCAATCTCACCATGATTACCTACCTTTTTCTACCCCCCTTCTATTTTTCTTTTGTTTTAATTTCCTGTTAAAAAAAACACAGAAAAGAGCCCCCACAAAAAAAAATAAAAAAAAAATAAACAAAAATTAACAAAAAAAAAAAAAGAGAATGGGCCACTGAATTTATGAGTTCTTCGTGTCTTGTAATTTTTCTGTGTGTCGGTATTTTTTTTCTATGTGTTGGTGTCATCATCAAATAGGGGGAGAAATATTGTTGGCTCTCTGGTTGATTTGGTGATGACTCTCCAACCAAACTCAATAAGACCTCTCTCAACAAGGGCTCTCCATCCACCAATCAAGCTCTCAGCCCAGGTATGTTTTCCTTCATAAACTCTCCCGATCTACAATGGGGTAATACTAAGGACACTCCGGTGTCCAAAGGTCCCTCAACTGTAGTGGACCCTTCTTCCCCTTTCTTCAGTGACGCCGGCTAGCACTAAATCCTCAACTGCACTGGCACCGCCACACTTGCCCAAATGGCCATACCACCAAAAGAACCTTCGGCGGTTACCCAGGTCACAACCCATATCTCAAAGCGACGACACTCTACCTCTTCCCCTCCCTCTCCTCTCTAGAGGCTAAGGAAGGTTTCAAGGGCCAAACCACAAACTCCACCCACCGATTCTCCACAATCGGCAGGTGTTGAAATTTTCCACTAGGCCCGGGGACTCTGCTAAACCCAAAACCACCTCCTTTGTATCCTCACAAAAGGATACAATTGTAAAATTGGGGACCCCTATTATTCCCTCATCAACCTTTTCCTTGGTTGATAAGGATGACTTGGACTCCTTCCCTATCCAAGGTGCCTCTTCTCCACCTCACAGCCTATCACCCAGGATTCTCAGTCCTGATGCTTCTGCACGATCCAAGGATGAATCTTCCCTTCCAGGAGCAGGTTCGGAGGATCCCGAAAATCTTCTGACTTCTTAGTTAAGAGGGAGTATGAGTTGAGGGGGAGCAACTTACCACTCAAGCTTAAACTCTGTTGAAACTAATTTTGCAATGGACTATGTGATCAAAGCCGCCTGACATTAGTTGAGGGGGAGTATGAATTGAGGGGGAGCAACCAACCACTCAAGTTCAAACAATCCCGACTACTGTCTTCTATATCTTTGTATTTTCTCTTTCTCATTCTTTATTCATTGTATTCATTTATTCGTTTGTATAGCTATACTTTTTCTTTCACTATGTAAAAGTCAGATATACCAAAAAAAAAATGGTCTATGTGAAAAGAACCCAAAAAGAGTAAAGATGGGTCAAAATGAATTTATTCAGTACACTCTTTGGTCTATTCTTTAGTATGGATGTCATCCTCAAATAGGGGGAGATTGTTGGGTCATCTGAAGATTTGAAGATGACCTCCTGATCTTCCATCTTATATCATCCTACTTAGAATATGTTTGAGGTTCTTTTAGCAGCTTGGTTTCTATACAAATGTTCGGTGAAATCGAAGATCAGCCGAAGAAGACAAAGAAGGAGTACATCTCTCAAAGTGGATTGAAGATAGTCTCCTCAGTCTAAAGCCAAGCATGCTCAAGTGATCAACACCATCGGCCAGGATGGTGTCAATCACATATCTTCAGGAGCCGAAGATCTCTCAAGTCTTCGGCAGCCGATGATCTCATCTCTCCTTAAAGTATGAAGGTGTTCTCACATCTTTAGGAGCCGAAGATCTCTCAAGTCTTCGGCAGCCGATGATCTCATCTCTCCTTAGAGTATGAAGGTGTTCTCACATCTTTAGGAGCCGAAGATCTCTCAAGTCTTCGGCAGCCGATGATCTCATCTCTCCTTAGAGTATGAAGGTGTTCTCACATCTTCAGAAGCCGAAGATCCTTCAAGTCTTCAACAGTCTATGCTTAAGGATTTCTTTCAAACACATTGTACTTTTCTGACAAAGTATATTGTGATATCTTGCATTGACGTGGACCTCATCTGAAGATCAGATAAAGTAAGTTTTGACTCCTACACCATTTTAAGGAAAGGTCTCTACCATCCTCTCAGCAGGTCAACACTTCATGCCAAAACACCTCAAGACAAAAGGTACATCCTGTACCTTGCTGAAGACCTGTGTCCATCCTTTGCTCAACAGGTGTCACATGCATTTAATGCATGAGGCACTATAAATATGAAGGATGACTCAACATGCAAGATCACCAGCTCTCAAGCATTCAAACTCTCTAAGTGCACTGGCATTCTCTCTCTAAGAAGTTCTTATTGTTTTCTAAGTGTTTTACAATTGTTCTTCATTTCTCTTTGTGTAAGATTGTTTGAATAGATTTCATCTATTCTCTTCCGCAACAATCAAAAGTTTTCTATGTGTAATTCTTGATTTCAAATCAATAAGAATTAAATTAAGTGAAAAATTGTGTGTATTGTATTCAACCCCCCCTTCTACAATACTTGTTTTGTGATTCATATAGATTCATATATGAATCACAAAGGTTCATATATGAATCTGTTAGTTAGTTCAACTGATTCATATATGAATCACAAATGTTCATATATGAATCAGTTAAAAGAGTTCAGTTGTGAATTGCACTGGTTCATATATGAACATATAGTTCATATGTGAATTATACATGTTCATATATGAACACAACCCGTGTTTTTTGTAAAATTTACGAAATTGTCCTTCTATTTTTGGGATAGCCGCAACTTTTGATCAGTCAAAGCCGCAACTTTTGACTAGTCAAAGCCGCAATATTTGACTATTCAAATCCGATCTTGACCATATGAATGACTAAGATTACTTCTCTATTTCTCATATATTTACCATTTCTCAAATGAACCAAACACTATATATATATATATATATATATATATATATATATATATATATATATATATATATATATATATGTGTGTGTGTGCGAAGGACAGTGTGAAGCGTGACAAGTAGATCTGAACCCTTGATCACCTATAATCTCAAACTCACCTATGAATCGCTTCATAAGGCAATTGATCTGGTGCATCTCTTGGTGCATCTTAGCTCGTTGTATCTCATTCTAATGTGCGTCCAATGGTTGATAACCATTTCTCATGTTTTTCACGTCAACTCAATTTCTCACGGGAACCCAATCCACATATATAGTTTAAATATTAAACAAATTTGATTAATTAATAAAAATAAAGTTTAAGTGAAAATATATATGGAATAGTAAAAGTAAAGTGCATTTAATAAAAACAACAAACGACTGGTATAAAAAAACTTTTTTTTTTCTCGAATCCTATTAAACTTCTTCAAATGGTAATGCTTTGATAAATTGAAAACTTCCTATGATGTGATTTTGCTATGATAAGTATGCGATTTTGCTGTGATAATGATATGATGATGTTGTAATAAATTGAAACCGATGATGATCACACCCATACCTTACAAAATAACGTGTTCTAACGCGTTATAACGTGTCATAACACATTACAATGGAATGAAGCCTTAGAATGGGACCACAAGGGTTAATGTGATGGTGAACCCAAGCCTTGACATTATAACGCACCATAAAGAGGCCATAACGAATTATTTAGAACTATATTTTTTTTTCATTTTAAACCTACTGGTTTTAAAGCGAATTTAATAAAAACAACCAATTTAGAATTTTTTTTTGATGAAACAATAAAAAAAAATTATTAATTAAAGTATCAAGATATTTATAAATTTTCTATTAACTATATTGTATGTTTTCAAAATTATAATATAACTTTCATAATAATAAAATCAAATATTCCCACTACAAAGCAAATGAGTAAATCCCACGAAATATTAGTGACGGTCGAAATCTGTCGGTAATTACAGACGTATCTGAATATTAATGACGGATTCGTCGGTAATTCCGTCGGTGATACCATCGCCGACGACGTTTCATCCGACAGAGGTTACCGATGTATTTTTTCGTCGGTGATAGTCATTTGTTTTGTAGTGTATAGGATTCGAGAAAAAATAGCTTTAATTATTTTATACCAACCCGTTGTTGTTTTTATTAAATGCACTTTACACTAACTATTCTATATTTTCATTTAAATTTTATTTTTTATTAATTAATAAAATTTATTTAATATTTAAATTATATGTATATATATATGTAGTATTAAAATATAATATAGAAAGAAAAAGTAAAAAAGAGTAATATATATATATATACATAAATGTTATTTTCGACAAACTACGATAACCAAATTTATTGTTTACTTATGTAATAAATAAAATTTAAAGATGTATTTGTAAAAAGATTATACCACAAGGATCAAATTTGTAATTTAAGCACATGAGTTAATGCCTATTTTTAACAACATTAGATACAGGGACGAAAGTGGAAATAAAACAGAAACCTAGAAGACGAGAAAAACGGTTTTTAAAGAACATGAACGAAAATCGTTATAAACATGAAATCACGGGGACAAAAATCATAGTTTACATTTTTTTTATATTCTCCTTTTTTTCTAATTGTCAATATTATCTATACTATATTATAAAGCAGACATAAAAAACTTTTAAAAACAAGTCTTAAAGCTTAATGTACCGCAATTTAATGTTAATTACTTAAAAAACAACCATTAAAGCTATATGTAATACATTTAATGTTATTTATTAATTTTCAATCATTATCTCTAACCATTTTAATTCCCCTAAAATCATTTCCCACTTTAACTTCCTAAAATAACTCTCAGCATAATTAAATATAGAATAAAAATCAAATTTTAAATATAAAAAATATAATTAAAAAAAATCTAACATAATATTTTATAAAAAAATTATATTATGAAACCAAAATAAATTACATTATATTATTAAGTCTAAATTAAAAAAATTTATATAAAAAAAAACATTATCACTCTCTCACAACCATCCAAAATCGTAATGTAAATCGACAAAAAACAGAAAATAAAATGAAACATTAAAATCGTGAAGTATCTAGCTGTATTGCGCGAGTACACTTCTAGTATTTTAAAGTAGAGGCTTTTCAAAACATGAATCAAATTAAGATGATTTTTGGGATGAAGTCATGAAGATTGTAGTAACTCAAGAAAAAGATGTAAATAAACAATTGGTTGTTAGAGCATCTCCAACAGTTATCATAGAATTTTTCTAAAATAGAGTATAAAAAATTTAAAATCTCTAAAATAAATTACATCCAACTCCAACAGCTACTCTATTTTAACAATTCTATCATCAATTATATTAATAAAATATTATTTTTCTCTCTGATAACGCCAATTTCGGCGTTATTTTAGAGTCACTTTTCGAGTAATTATGTTTGTTTCTCCAAACAAACGAAGCGTCTTTTCACATTTATTTGTGAGTTTTTCAGGTATCTATCTTTCGGGAATAAATTAAGAAAATGGGTCCAAAAGAAGCTAATTATAGACAAGAATGGCACACCCGATGAGTTTAATGCCAAAGCAAAGCTCGTGCAAGTCAAATCTTGGGTCAAGGCTCGGAAAATGCATCAAAGTGAAATTATGGAGAAAAAGTGTTCACCGAGACTTTGACCGATAGTTAAGTCTCGGTGTAACTAGCATCAACCTGAATTTTCAGAAAATTTGCTCATCGAGACTTTGACCGAGACTTAAGTCTCGGTACAACTAGCACCAGTACACAAACAGAGCCCAACGCTACTTTCACCGCTAGTTAACTATCGGTGAAAGTAGCAATGACATGCTGAAATCATTTTTAAGCCTTATCTCTTAGGGTTTTCAATCACTTTTCATTCTATTCTTAAAATTGGCGACGGGAGAGAAGCTAGGGCGACTTTGGGGCGATTTTTACACCAAGAACACACCGAATTGACGCGGGGAAATCATCCGGGAACACAAGATTAACGAAGATCAAATCCTTGTTCGTGGGTATTGCGATTCAACAAAGGGGAGTTTGTTCATATCTAGATCTTTTGTTCAAGAGACCATGTTTAGTGTGATTTTTCTTCCTATTGCTTTGAGTTTTAACACCCCCAACATGAACTAATTCTTAGATGTTGGAGGTTGGATGAACTTTGGTTTTTAAGCATATGAACACGAAATCTTGTGACTTTTATCAGTTTTTCTAATTAATGAAGCATATGAATTTGGTCTTAATGCTTTTGTGAGCCTGATCAACTTACAAATATATTTATTTGTTATGGATTAGATTCGAGAGAACTAGCTTATAACTTGAATTGGATTTGTATGCCTAAGGTGAGAAATTGGATAGAGATATACCAATTAAACCTTAGTACCTATTTTACAATCTTGTTCGTAATGAATTTCTAAACTCATAGGTTGAGATCGAGAGATGAAACTTATCTTTTTAGAGATAACTCTGTTGTTGCTCGAGAGAGAATAACAGTTATTTTGGTGATTGTGTATTCATTTAATTGGATTAGTCCGATAACAATCATAAGTGGAGTGTTCTTTGTGAAAACCATTGGAATTCCAACCCTCAACTACTTTCTTCCCGAAAAAGTTTCCAACTTTGTTCTTGATTTTACTCTGGAGTTTATTTTTATTAATTTAGTTATTAGTTAATCATCAACAATTCATCAATTGGATCATCCAGTAAATAGTGATTATAGTAATTGTGATACTCAGTTCCTAGTTCCCTTGGTTCGATACTCGTACTTCCAAGTACATATTACTTGATTCGACCCGTACACTTGCGGTTAGATTAGGGGGGGTGTAAACCCGCCTATCAAGTTTTTGGCGCCGTTGCCGGGGAACTAGTTTGCACTGATAGCACTACCAGCTATAAGCGCTATTGCATTGGACATTTTATTTTGCTTTATTTTATTTTCCACACATTCCGTGATCCTCTCTTTTCCTTGTTTCAGAGTTACTAAAAAAATCATATAATGGGAGAGGAAGCACCAACAAGAGTTCCGATGAGATCCTTTGCCAATCCAAATGTGGCAGCCCTCAATAGAGGTGTTCAAGCCCCCGCGGTAGGAGCAAATAACTTCGAGATAAGATATGGCACTATCCATCTACTACAACAAAACCAATTTGGGAGAGCACCAACAGAGGACCCTCATGGACACCTCCGGGCATTTGAAAAGATTTGCAACACTTTCAAGATCAATGGAGTGTCGGATGATGCCATCAAATTGAGGTTGTTTAACTTCTCACTGAAGGGAAGGGCTCAGATATGGGAGGAGAGCTTACCCACAGGTCAGATCACTACTTGGGCAGACATGACTGCAGTGTTCCTACATAAATTCTTTCCACCGGGTAGAACAGCTCAGCTAATGGCTGAGATTACCCACTTTGCTCAGTGGGAACAGGAGACACTGTATGAGGCATGGGAAAGGTATAAGGATATGCTGAAAAGGTGTCTACATCATGGGTTACATGGCTGGGTAATCATCCAGACCTTTTTTGGTGGGCTTCATCCGAAGTACAAGAATGATATTACTGCAGCAGCGGGTGGTGCCTTGATGAATAAGACCTATGAAGAGGCAGTTGAGCTGATTGAAAACTTGGCTGAACACAGTTATGCCACACCACGATCCGATACCATACGTGTAGCTAATGTTCAGGAATCTGATGAGCTAAATGTCAGGATCTGAATTCTTAACAAGAATAAACACTCAGAAACAATATTAAAGGAGTTTGCGGAATAACACTTTAATATTCAAAGATCAATGAAACAGTGAATCAGAATAACAACTTGTAAACTTTATTGAATGGTTATAAAGCTACAAGATTTCACACACAACCTCAATATTGATGAACAGGCTCACCAATACGAATTCTACTTCTCTAGAACTAGGATTATACACCTTGAGGTTGATTCTCTCTAAGAAAACTAAAAACTCAGAATAATTCTCTATCCTAAAGATACAAACTATTCTATACATATACTGAAGATAAAAGATAATTACAAAGAATAAAAGATCTTCAGTATAATCTTCCAAAGTTATCTCCAAGCTTTCCATGAATATCTCCATTCAGTACAGCTGTCATCCTTGCCATATGAAGTCTTCATCTCATAAGCAGTATTAAGTCTTCAGCAGCATTAATACTTTGAGCAGTATTAAGTTCAGCAGTACTAACTACTAGTAGTACTAAAATTGCTTAGCAGTAGTAACTTCATTAAGCAGTATTAATCTTGACTAATAGCATTAATCTTTCTCAGCAGTAGTAACTTCAGAAGTAGTAACCATTTAGTGCTAGCAGCATTAACCATACTTGTATAATTCTGAATTCCCAACAATCTCCCCCTAACTTGACTTTTAGGAAGAGAAGTCAAGTTCTTCAGATGCTCCCAAAACACCATTCTTCATATCCCTGTATTAGCATCCAACCCCAAGCTTTGATTAATTGTTCTTTGGATCAAATACTTTGCCATTTCTGAATCTGGTGCACAACCAAGCTTTTTCTTCAACATGGCATGCAACTTCAATCTGCTGTGGTTGTAAACTCTATCCACCAGGAAGTATTCTATGTGATTTATGTCCATAGCCAGTGCATACACTCCACTAGTTTCATATAGAGTCCAGTTGTTAACTGTTTGAAACACATTTCTGATAACTTCCTCCACTTCTTCTGGTTTGAACATCATACACAGATACTCCATCACAAGTTTTGTGATTGAAATCTTTGGAGCTTTTAATTGATCAGCATACAACTTCATTCCTATTTCAAACATCTCCTCTAGATCAGACCTGGAACATGTTCTGACAATCTTGGCCCAAGTATTATACACTTCATACTTCTCATCTTTTCTTTTGAGCCGGATATACTCTTTTCCATCAACCTTCCAGAGAATGACCTCAGGAGGCTTAACACCAACAGGTTCAGCTGTTATAGGTTCAGGAACTTTGTCCATCACTACCATGTACAGATTCACATCATCAGTACTTGATGGTTCTTTCTGTTCAACTGACTTAGGTGCCCCTTCTTCTTTAGCAACCTTCTCAGCTTCTTCTTTATCCACTCTAGGCTTCTTGGCTAATTTTCTTCTTGCCATCATTTTAGTTCTTTTTAAAGTCCTCAGACTTTCACCTAGAGTTGCTTCTTTCTTTGGTGTTTCTTGCTCATCAGTGAAAGGTTTTTCTATCAGAAAATCATTACTTTCTTTCATCCTCTTTTCCATTTCAACTCTGGCTGTTTCATTCCCTTGAAGCTTTGTCATCTCTGAATCATACAACCCTTTGATCTGTTCAAAAGTCATCTTTGAGAACATCTCCTTTCTGACTCCCACAGCACCTTTGAGGAAAGTAATCATCTTCTTTCTCTCTTGAGTACCAAGGTAGGTCTTTGAAGGTTGTCTCTTCTTTGCAGCCATTTTGACCAACACAGACTTCTTTAGGGTTGCAACTTTCTTCTGTGCGATTTCAGTTGCCAAACTTTGTTGATAAGCTTCATTTAGCTCTGCAGCTAGAGCCTTAGCCATCTCTCTATCTTTGTACACTTGAGCCTTTTCTTCTTGCTCAAGTTCAGCCTGAATCTTTTTGGCCAATGCTTCATCTGACTCAACCAACTTTTGCTTTTTAATTGGTTGATCAGATTCCACTAACTTTGCTTTGCCTTTGTCTTTGCTTACTACCTTCTCAATACTTGCTTTCTTGATCACTTCACCTTTTTCTTTGATGATAACTCCTTTGGCCTTTGAAGTGACCTTGGGAGTATCATGCTTAGCCTTGATTAAAGTTTCTGCTATCTCAAGGTCTGTTAATACTTCTTGCACCATTTCTGCTGCTTCATTCAATTCAGCAGTATTAACAGTTTCTGCTGCTTGTTCAAACACACTTTCTGTTTCTACTGCTTTCTCTTTTACTGCTTCTATGCTTTCTGTTTCTGCTGCTTGTAATTTATCTCCACTAACCCCATCAAACTCCCCCTCAACTTTAGCATCTTCCATGTTGGCATCAGCTTCTGACTCCCCCTTTTTGGGAGCATCAGTCACTGGTTTCCTTCTTCTGAGCACAAACTGTTTCTTCTTCTTTTTGTGGACCAATCTCTTCACCATTTTCTTCGGGTTGGTAATCTGTACTTGTTGAGACAGAATTATCAGTTTCAGCTCTACTATGTCTTTTCCCTGCTTGATTACATCCATATTGATGTTACCCATTGTTTCCATCAATTCAAGATAGTCATATCTGTCCTCACCTTCTCCACGAGTGTGACCCCCTTTTGAAGGATCATGGATTTTTTGTAGTAGAGGTCTTCTGCCTAGCAGAAGCACCTGCTACCCCCATGGTTTCTTGGCACCTGGGACCTTTGGATGATTGCTCACCCAAAGTTGCCATGGGGAAGGTCTTATTGATGTTACCACTGACCTCCTCTGTGCTAGCAGGAGTAGTGGCAGCCTTTGCACCCATATGCTCATTCATCTCCTCAATGAGCACCACCTTGGGGTTGGGAGACACCCCTGTGGTTTCCCTATAGATATTCTCTAATGGAGAATTCTCCATTATAGGGATTAAAGGCTCTATGGGTGAAGGTACAAGAAGGGAAGGAGCCTTCTTTACCTTTTTCCTCATGTAGGTATTGGTGATTGGAGAAGTGGGTTTTTGAATAAGGGATTGTGGGATTGATATGGTGATTGAAGGTTGGGATTGGCTTTCAGTGGGATGGTCTAATGAGGGCCTTGACCCTGAAGCCATATCTTTTTCATTGTGGGACACCACCATCATTGTAGAGAACAATGGGGTGTCAAGTCCTTCTGAGTCCAATGGAGATCTCTTCATATTTGAAAAGACCTTACCTTTGGGGATTTTTGGTACATATACCTCATCCAAGTGAGGCATATCCGTCAATTCATTGGTTATAACTACCTGGACAAATCTTGGGTACATATAAAAACTATTTTTGTTTCCCAAGTTTGACACAAGGTCATTGAAAATCATTCTTGAAAAGTTGTAATTTCTGGCAGTGGCCAAGCAGACCAAAACATAAGCAATGGTACTGCTGAACTCACTCCATCCAGTAGTCTTTTTAGAAATGCAATGCATAAGGGTATGAACAAGAAAACGCCATTGGGTATAAAATTTAGCTTTTGAGAATTTGAAACCACCCAATTGGCCTTCATACCCCATTCTTGAAAGATTTGAGAACAAGTCCTCATTAGGAATAGAAGTAATACCTGCAGCATCGTCTAGATGTAGACAAATGCGAATCACCTCTTCAGAAACTGACAAGGGTTTGTCACACACCCTTGTCTTGATTATCTGCACACCATTTTCTGTGACTACAGTGGCATTTGCCCAAAATTGTCTTTGATACTCTATGTAGATTGTTGGCGACACTGTAAGAGCATGGGCAATGTGGCTGGACTTGAGAAAATCCACAATTTGATGGAATCTAGCAACTTGTTTAGGCTTCTGTAGCATTGCAATCTCATTATGTTCATCAATGAACGCCATAGCTGCCATCGAGCTTGAGTATTCTGGACTGAAACACTTGGTGCTTGAGAGAAAAGGGTTAGAGAGCAGATGAATAGAAATCAAAGAGTCGTTATGAACTTTTAGGCGGGCAAAAATGGTCTTTATACGATTCGGGACATAAGCAGTATTAACTAACTAGCAGTAGTAACTAACTAGCAATATTAACTGAGAGCAGTATTAACCACTAGCAGTATTAACTAACTAGCAGTATTAACTGAGAGCAGTATTAACCACTAGCAGTATTAACTAACTAGCAGTATTAACTGAGAGCAGTATTAACCACTAGCAGTATTAACTAACTAGCAATATTAACTTTGCACTGGTAGTATTAAAACTGCACTGGCAGCATTAACTATACTTACACTTTTTGAAGCTTGAGGTACTTTGAGCAAGGTAATAACTTCCTGAGAAAGAAGTTAGTAGCACCAAAGAATAAACCAATACCAGGTATGTAAACACTTTTTAAAACATGAGCTCATTCAGAGTTGATCATGCCCACATTTGTGACCAAGAAAGTGAATCTACCCACATCAAAAGCTTTAGTGAATAGATCAGCAAACTGGTTGTCAGTATGAACTTTAGCAACTTGAATTAGCTTCTTTTCATTACAATCTCTAATAAAGTGATACCTAATCTCAATGTGCTTTGTTTTGGAGTGCTTGACTGGATTGTTAACAATGCTTATAGCACTGCTATTGTCAATGAAGATTGGAGTGTGAAGAAAGGTTACCCCATAGTCCAGCATTTGATTCTGAATCCATAGAACCTGAGAGCAGCAACAATATACTCAGCTTCTGTTGTTGATAAGGACACTGTGGTTTGTTTCTTACACTGCCAAGATACTAGTCTTGCACCCAAAAGTTGACATCCACCTGAAGTAGACTTTCTATCCATATTAGCACCACCCAAGTCACTGTCTGAGTATTCAATCAAGTCAAAGTTGGATTCATAAGGATACCAAAGACCTAATCTAGGTTGCCCTCTTAAGTATCTGAAAATCATTTTAACAGCTTGAAGATGTGATTGTTTTAGCCTGACTTGGAATCTGGCACACAAACACACTGGAAACATGATGTCTGGTCTTGAGGTTGTGAGATACATGAGAGATCCAATCATTGATCTATATAGATGGACATCAACATCCTCCCCCTCAAGATCAGCAGTGACCTGTTTATGAGTCTCCATAGGTGTGCTTGTTGGCTTTGAGTCTGTTAAACCATACTTATCCAGGATGTCTTTCACATATTTTGATTGACTTATGAAGATCCCATCTTTCTTCTGTTTCACTTGAAGCCCAAGGAAGAAGGTAAGTTCACCCATTGAACTCATTTTAAAGCTCTTGTGCATCAAATTTTCAAAGTCTCTACACATCTGATCTTTTGTGGATCCAAAGATGATATCATCCACATAGATCTGAACAAGTAGGATGTCCTTCTTACTTCTTTTAATGAAGAGGGTCTTGTCAATTATTCCTCTTTCAAACCCATTCTCCAAGAGATAGGTAGACATTGTATCATACCATGCTCTTGGGGCTTAATGAAGACCATAAAGTGCTTTCTTCAGTTTGTATACTCTGTCTGGATATGATGGATTTTCAAATCCAGGGGGCTGACAGACATATACTTCTTCATCAATTGTACCATAAAGAAAGGCACTCTTCACATCCATTTGGTATACCTTGAACTTCATGTATGAGGCATAGGCTAGAAATAGCCTAATTGCCTCTACCTTTGCCACTGGAGCAAACACTTCTTCATAGTCTATGCCTTCTTCTTAAGTGTACCCTTGTTCCACAAGCCTTGCTTTGTTTCTGATCACAATTCCTCTCTCATCCTTTTTATTTCTGAAAATCCACTTGGTGCCAATAGCTCTATGACCTTTTGGAAGGTCCACCAAGTCCCAAACTTCTTGCAATTTGAACTGCAGTAACTCTTCTTGCATAGCTTCTATCCAACTGGAATCTTTCATTGCATCATAAACCTTCTTAGGCTCAATCTGAGATAGAAAGCAAGAGAGTACTGTGTGTTGCTGATCCTGCAGCTCTTGAAGTCTGCTTTGATTCCTTGCTATCATAGGAGAAGAGATGTCTCCTATGACCAGCTCTGGAGGATGGTTCTTTTGAGTTCTAGTCTGATGACTAGGTTCTTCATTGATTCCCACATCTAGATTGGAATCATTTAAGTCAGCTGAGGGGATCTCATCAGCTGCTTTTGGCTCTTCATGCACTGTATTATCCTCATCTCTTCTTTCTTCTTCACTCTGAATTTGTTCAGTAGCATTCTCCTTTTCACAGACATCAACAGGCTCTATTGGAGTTATGGGAAAGATCACAGACTGAGGAATAATGTCTTGTACTTGTACTTGTTCATCCCCTGATCCTCCACTTCCTGAACCTGCATGATAATCACTACTGAAACCCAAAGAGTTAGTTAGTGAATCAATGTCAAATAACCACTGAGGACCAGACCCAATAGGATTTGGTGTGTTCTCATTGCATTTGACATTGTCACTTTCCTCAATTATTCTAGAAGAAGAATTAAAAACTCTGTAAGCCTTACTCTGAGATGAGTAAACAACAAGAAAACCATCATCTGCCTTGCTATCAAACTTTCCTAAGTGAGTTTTGGTATTGAGAATGGTACAAGGACACCTAAAAGGTTTGAAAAATCCAATAAATGGTTTTCTGTTATTTAAAAGCTCATATGGTGTCTTGTTTTTAGGCTTGACTACTAGAACTCTGTTTTGGACATAGCAAGCAGTATTAGCTGCTTCAGCCCAGAAAGTAATTGGAAGTTTGGAATCAGCTAGCAGAGATCTAGCAGCTTCAATTAGTGTCCTATTCCTTCTCTCAGCAACACCATTTTGTTGTGGAGTCCTAGGAGCACTGTATTGCCTCTCAATTCCTTTTTCCTCACAAAAGGTGTTTAGGTCATGATTTTTAAATTCAGTACCATTGTTTGACCTAATGACTTTTACCTTTTGATTTGTTTGGTTTTCAATTCTTAGGATAAAGGATTTGATCAGTCCACTTGTCTCATCCTTAGTCCTTAGAAAATATACCCAAGTAAATCTAGAGTAATCATCAACAATAACTAGGCAGTATGATTTCTTACCTATACTCATAACATTTGTAGGACCAAACAGATCCATATGCAACAACTGAAGAGAACTAGAGATTGTGTTCAACTCTTTGGACTTATGAGAAGTTTTGTGTTGTTTGCCTTTGAGACAGACAACACAATGATCATCACATGAAAAGACTTTGGAAGGTAAACCTCTTACAAGGTTGTTTTTAACAAGTTTATTCATTGTTTAAAGTTCATGTGACACATCCTTCTGTGCCAAAGTGATGATTCATCCAAAGAAGCTTTTGAAACAAGACAGTTTAGGGATGAATCAGTTGAAACACTTTCCATATATAAGCAATATACATTATCCTTTCTTGGAGTTCTTAGTAGTATCATCTTTTCATCAACTACCTTGAATCCAGGAGCAAGGATAATGCATTCAGAATCAGTAAATAATATACTATGTTGTTTGTCACAAACCTGTGATACACTTAACAGGTTGTACCTTAACTGCTCAACATAGAATACATCTTCAAAGGTCATTTTACCTTTGGTTACATCCCCCTTACCACTAATCTTACCTCCATCTGGAGTATTACCAAAGGCAACATGCCCACCATCAATTTTCTTGAAATTCTTGAGGCATGACATGTTCCCTGTCATGTGCCTAGAGCAACCACTATCAACATGCCAGATGCTCTTCCCCTTGAGCTGTTGGTTGCCCTGCACATAAGATTAAACAGTTAGTATTGATTGGGAACCCAAGACAAAGTGGTCTTGGGTCTCCCTTTCTCATCAAAGTACTTACATTCCTTTTTGATGAGATTTTTAAACAAAGAGCACTCTTTATTGGAGTACTTTGTCAATATGATTGGTCTAGCAGCACAAACACTAGGAGCAGTACTAACTTTAGAAGTACTAACAGAGTTAGCAGCACTAACAGGTTTAGCAGTACTAACCTTGTTAGAAGCACTAACAGAGTTAGCAGTATTAACATTTGAAGAAGTACTAACCATGTTAGTTTTAGCAGTACTAATACTCTTGGCAGCACTAACATTGGTAGCAGTAGTATTGCTTCTAGCAGCACTATCATTGTCAGCAGTACTATTTGGGGTAGCAGTACTAACTGTTTTA
Organism: Arctium minus; assembly: GCA_954870635.1. NCBI lineage: Eukaryota > Viridiplantae > Streptophyta > Magnoliopsida > Asterales > Asteraceae > Arctium > Arctium minus. The sequence goes on from OX941081.1 coordinate 160,281,815, forward strand.
GTGCATTTAGGAACCCACATATTGACACTTTCTTTAACAGTCTTTTTCTTCATGTGGCTTTTAGATTTAACAGATTTCTTAGCCACATGGTTCCTTTCCTTCTTCCTATAACCCAAGGGTTTTTGCATAGATCTTTGAAAATTCATCCTTTGGTTTATAGGATTGAAATAACAGTATTTGGCAAGATGATTCAATTTGCCACAGATAAAACAAGGTTTTGGTCTATTGATTTTACTTAGATCAACCCCTTGTTTTTGTGCCCAATGATTATTCCAGTTTCTTTGATTTCCCCTCTTTTTATCATGTTTTAGGGGCTCAGATTTCTTGCATGCACACTGTTTGCAAGGAACAGGATTCACAACTGTGGTCTGTTTGTAATGGACCTTACCAGACTTTCCCTCTGTCTTCTCTATGTCCTTTGATTTGACCCAAATCTTTCCACACCCCTCATTGGTAATGATGTGATTCTCTAGGGGAATCTCACCACTCACATTGTTCTCCTTACTCTTACCAACCTCTTTCTCAATCTTATCCTCAACAACTACCTCATCTAAGGGATCTATCTCAGTGGCTCCCTCAGGCAAGTCCTTCCTATCTTTGGTTTCTAGCAAATCTGATGTAGGAGGAATGTAGTTGTTGTTGTATGGTGGTGGTGTGGTATTGTACCCAATTCCTCTTCTCAATTTGTCATGAATCTGAGTTTGTAGTAAAGAGTCCATTGCTTTAGAAGCATTGAAAAACTTTTCCACATCAAGCTTAACCTTGGTTAGCTCCTCTCTCAACTTTTCACTCTCCTCTTTAGATTTGGTCAGTTGGAGTTCTAGATCCTTTTTCTCCCACTTCCAGTAATTGGTATCATATGAGTGTTGGAGTTCATTGGCTTGAAAACCTTTAATCTGTTCCTCAAACCTCTCAACAATTCTCACATAGTCTTTTATATCTTTTGCTAACCTCTTAAGGTCATCACTCATGTTCTGATTGTGATCTCTGTACCTTTTAACAGTGTCTATGCAAGTTTTAGAACAGAGATTAGAACTTACCTTAGTTGGGAGATCAGATACTTCTGCCATAAGAGCTTGATTTTGGATAGCCTCTTCTGCTTGATCACTCCAGTCAAACCCCATTCCTTGTTGAGAAACAAGGGCTTGAGCAGAGTTTCTGTTGTGATTGAAGCTTCCAGACTGAGCTTGTTGGTGATTGTTGTTGTGAGACACTCCACTTCTGCATTCCCTGGAAAAGTGTCCCTTCAGATGACATTTATAGCACTCCACCTTTGATTTATCAAAGCCTGCTCCATCTTCTCTTCTTTGGGAGAAGTTGTTCCTCCCAGTCTTCTTTATGAACTTCTTCACCCTCATGGAAAGCATGGCCATCTTCCATTTAATATCCATCTCTTCAAGATCATCAGAATGAAGTTGTTCCAAGTCATCATTAATTAAAGAGGAATTTCCATGGCTGGAAAGAAAGGCTGCAAACACAGATTCAGTGCCTTTTTCTTGATTTGCTCCATTAGCAACATTAACTGATTCAGGGTTAGCAGTAGAATCAATTGATGCTGATAGAAGTGCAGCATTATGAATATATCCAGAAGGTTTCTTCTTTGCCTCCACCTCAGCTTCAAATACTCTAAGGTCATTGTACAGATCATCAAGTTCTTTTTCTTCCAATTGTTCATTCTGTCTGAACGAAACAGTGTACATGGTCCATTCATCTCCAAGGGACCTCAAGAACTTTCTGTTTACATCATCTTGATCAATATGTACTCCCATAGTAGCTAGTTCACCAATCAGCTTGTTAAACCTTTCAAAAGTTTGAGTCATAGACTCATTCTTAGTTGACATAAAGTTTTCATACTGTTGCTTCAATATTGCCTTCTGATTTCTCTTGGTACTTTTGGTACCAGAGAATCTCTTTTCTAGAGCATTCCAGAGCATCTGTGCATCAGTGCAATTGCTGAATTGGTGTTGATATTCATTGGGAATAGCCAAGAGCAGTGTGCTCAAGGCTTTCATCTCTGTCTGTCTTGTCTTCCTTTCTGCATCTGTCTTTGGTGGGGTCCTTTTTCCATCTGCACCAATCTTTCCTGCATCAGATGGGCCATTCTCAATGATGTCCCACATGGAGTAATCTGTGAGGAAAATGTATTGCTTGATTCTAATCTTCCACATGTCAAATTCATTGGATCTGAGCATTGGAACCTTTGAGACAAGAGTACTGTTTGATTCAACTATGTTTTCCATGATGAATAAGATTTCTGAGAATACTAGCTCTGATACCACTTGTCAGGATCTGAATTCTTAACAAGAATAAACACTCAGAAACAATATTAAAGGAGTTTGCGGAATAACACTTTAATATTCAAAGATAAATGAAACAGTGAATCAGAATAACAACTTGTAAACTTTATTGAATGGTTATAAAGCTACAAGATTTCACACACAACCTCAATATTGATGAACAGGCTCACCAATACGAATTCTGCTTCTCTAGAACTAGGATTATACACTTTGAGGTTGATTCTCTCTACGAAAACTAAAAACTCAGAATAATTCTCTATCCTAAAGATACAAACTATTCTATACATATACTGAAGATAAAAGATAATTACAAAGAAGGATGGAAGAGGCATCCCAATCTCTCATGGAATCAACCGCAAAATCAACCAAGAGAGACTATGGGACAGCAGCAGCAACAGTATGGTAACAATTCTAATTTTTCTTCTTCCTCTCATGCTAATAATGTTTATCGTCCCCCAGGTTATAATCAGAGAAGGCAGGAGGAAGGACAATCTGGAGAGAAGAAGCCTGGATTAGAAGATATTTTGATGAAGTTCATCTCGAATATGGACAATACTATTGAAGGGATCACTTCTTCCGTGAGCACTTTGACTACCACTGCGGGCACCGTAAAAGCAGCCACTGAGCAAAATACCATTTCAATCCAGATTCTAGAGAGACAAGTGGGCCAAATAGCTGAAGCCCTACAATCTCGGGCTCAAGGTCAATTCCCTAGTCAGACTGAACCAAAACCAAGGCAACATTGCAATGCCATTCATCTGAGAAGTGGCACGGAATTGATCAATGATTTAACTCATGAGCCAGATATCGATAAATCCGAGAATGAGCATGTAGAGACGAAAAGGATCAAGGCTGAAGATGTTGGGCTGAAAGATACTAATCCTAATGATATTGTTGATCCTAAAGAGCCAAAGGATAAAGACGTGACACCTCCACCAAAGCCGATAGTCAACCCTTATGTGCTACCGCTACCTTTTCCAAATCGATTGAAGGCACACAAGGATGAGGAACAGTTCAAGAAATTTCTTGACATCTTCAAGAAATTAAGCATAAACATTCCTTTTGCAGAAGCCCTTGCTCAGATGCCGACATATCTCAAGTTTATGAAAGATATTCTATCCAAGAAAAGGAAGATCGAGGGTAAGGCTACTGTGGCACTCACGGAGGAGTGTAGCGCGATTATTCATAATAAGCTTCCTTCGAAGCTTCAAGATCCAGGGAGTTTTTCTATACCTATACAATTAGGAAATTTTTGTTTTGATAAGGTGTTATGTGATTTAGGAGCTAGTATTAATTTAATGCCTTTATCAATTTTCAGGAAGTTCGGTATTGGAGAAGTAAAGCCGACTTCGATGACATTACAATTGGCAGATCGGTCATTAAAGCACCCACATAGAGTAGTTGAAGATGTGCTTATTAGAGTCGGTAAGTTTTACTTTCCGGTTGATTTTGTGGTTCTGGATATGGATGAAGACATGGAGGTCCCGCTAATATTGGGAAGACCATTTCTGGCCACGAGCAAAGCGTTTATTGACATGGAGGAATGTGAGATGACATTAAGAGTTGGAAGTGAAAAAGTGACTTTCAAGGTGTTAGAGAGTGTAAAGGGTCGAACTGGACAAGAAACTAGTGATCACGGAAAACCAGATGTGGGAAAATCTACGGAAAACCGTATGTGTGGGCGGTTCAAATCGGCAAGCGATATCGAGCCAAGTTGAGATCCACACAGTCGTGTCATGACTATAAATAAGGCACTAAATGAGAGGCAACCCACCAGGTTTGTTTTCATATAAGTTTCGTAGTTTTTATCTTGTTAGTATTGTTTCTGTAGTTGTTTTGTTGTGGCCTCTTGTCAAATATCTGAGTTTTGAACGAGTCCTAGCATTTAACGCAGTTTCGATGGTAAGTTGTGGCCTCGAGGAGTCGTGATAGCCCTTATTCAAGTTGGTAAATTTTGGCCTTTACGAGTTTTTACCGCTAGTAAAGTCTTGGGACAAATTCCGATAGCCACTGAAAATTCTTTGAAAATTTTGGTCTCCGAGAGTTTGCTCGATAGTTAACTCTCGGTGAAAGTACCGATGGGGGCTGAAAATTTTGGACTTTTTGACCACCGAGAGTTTCACTGAGACTGAAAGTACCGATAGCCACTGCCACTCCATGCTTAAAGGAGTTCTCGAGAGTTATACCGAGACTTAAGTCTCGGTACAACTAGCATTGGGGGCTATTTTGTTATAAAATAATTTCACGTCCAAGGGACTATCGCTAGTTATACCGAGACTTTAGTCTTGGTACAACTAGCATTGGGGGCTGTTCCTGCGTCCGCTAGTTATACCGAGACTTTAGTCTCGGTACAACTAGCTTTGAGGGATGCTATTTTAATTCTTTCCATGACGCATCAACAATCAACAGACCTCCATCGACTCCTCCGCTTATTTCCCTCACCCCCACACTATCGACCTCTCTCTCTCTTCGATCGACCACAACTCGCCAATCGATCCATCCACCCATTCTCACCAAACTCGATTCAAACCTAGGTTTCCACCTAGGTTTGGGGTGGACCTTCTTGGGATACCTTCTATGACGAAGTATGAGCCCAACCTAGGCCTCGGCCTAGGTTTGGGGTAGCCGATCCACCAACACCTTCCCTTGTGCACAAGGTTCAAACCTAGATAAGATTCTAGGTTTGGGGTTTCATCTAGTCTCTTGATCATTTGAATTATGTTAACCTTTGTTTCAGGAAATGGGAAGAAGTAACCCAACCACTACCATCCCGAGATGGTCGGCTTATTGAAAGCTTAGCAGTGGAAGAGGCCCGGTTACATCAAGAGCCAAACACAGATATCACAAGAAGAAGAGCGCTAAAAAAAAAAGAAGAGTACTAAACAAGTGCGGGATCCGAACTCAAGGACTCCTTAATTTCCTCGTACATTCTACTTATCATCCGTATGGATGACTGTACTTAACTACTACTCTTGCCACTACTCATAATCGCGTTATACACTAATTGTCATGTATCTGGGAATCATGTATGCACAATATGTCTATTGTTGATTTCTGCACATCTTATTGTCTTTACTCAAAACCAAGCTGACACATTGAGGACAATGTGTTGGTAAGGTTTGGGGTTGTAGGCACGGGTATACTCATTATTGTATAATTGCATTACACTATTTTGGGCCAACATTTTAAAATTTTCCTTTAGGAAGAGAACGCGGGATTCTTTGGAAAGCACAATTTTTACAAAATTTATATTGTCTTGAGAATCTGAGAACGGTGATATAATCTGGATCAACAATTAGGAGATTGCATGATTAGGAGACATTAGTGGAGACCACCCGTGAGATGTTGAGCCTAATGAACATCGATTCGATTCTGAGAGATATAATGCAAAATAGTCTATACACTTATCTGTTACTCTTTCATTGTAGTTATAGCTTGATCTCACTATAAATTGCATCAAGTAGCAAAGACGTCCATCAGGATATTGAGTAAGGGTTTAGTCACCTATTCGTGTGGACCTTAAGACATGATTTCAGGCATTGTGTGTGAACTTTATGATTTAATTCTTTTGGCTATCGTTCCCTTGTTTAATTGTGTGCACCCAAACCCTTTTGCAGCCTTTTACTGTTTGAATAATTCGTTTCTTAACCCACTTTTGACCCCAGCCTAAACACTAGCCTACCCTTGTCCTAAGATGTGTCAATCACAAGCGGTTAGTAATCATGGTGACGGTAGATAGAAAGGAATGAAAAAGGAAAAGGATTGGGAAAAAGAAATCAGAGTCAATCAGATTATAGAGTTGTTATAAAAGAGGGCCAATGGTTCCCCATAAATAAATAAATAAAAAACGGGTAGTTACCCGAGCAAAAAAGAAAAAGAAAAAGCAGCAAGGTAGAGAAATACACCCAAAGGGTGTAATGGTGGAAGGAGGAAAGTGAAAAAGAAAAAAAAGGGGTGAGTAAGGTGAAAAGTCGAATGACCGTACAAATTACTGACACATCTGAACTTTTGTTCCACTTTACCCATCGTTTCTTAGCCATAACCCCTAGCCCTATTACAACCCGTTAAAAGACCTGAATGATCTTCTAGAAAATATGATAAAGGTAGACTAACTCTTTTACTAATATTCCTTGTCTTGTTGCTTGATTCCCTTCCGAGATCACCTTGACTTCATATGTGCGTTTTTCAACTTATACATCATGCAGTTATTAATTGATTTTCTTTGTCTATAAGCTCCACCTGCATGAAATATATGTGTGATATCCTAGGATTTAAGTGAATCGAGTGCATACCGTGAGGTAGGGTCGAGGCGAAATCCTCTCTGAAAGTGTAGTTGAATAGTTGTAGTTCAGTATGGTGTCGTTGTTTTCAGTTCAATCTTCAATGTTTAGTTTGATGTTAATTGTGCTATGATTGAATTCTACTGTCTTCTTCTTATTCTTCACGATTAGTTGGCACAATAATAGTTCAAACTTCATGATAAGTATACCCGTTGGCCACTATTGCAGAATCAACTTGCTTTTGATCTTTTCTTATTTTATCTTTGTCGCTAATTTGCTTGGGGACAAGCAACGCTCGGTTTGGGGTTGTTGATAACGCCAATTTCGGCGTTATTTTAGAGCCACTTTTCGAGTAATTATGTTTGTTTCTCCAAACAAACGAAGCGTCTTTTCACATTTATTTGTGAGTTTTTCAGGTATCTATCTTTCGGGAATAAATTAAGAAAATGGGTCCAAAAGAAGCTAATTATAAACAAGAATGGCACACCCAATGAGTTTAATGCCAAAGCAAAGCTCGTGCAAGTCAAATCTTGGGTCAAGGCTCGGAAAATGCATCAAAGTGAAATTATGGAGAAAAAGTGTTCACCGAGACTTTGACCGATAGTTAAGTCTCGGTGTAACTAGCATCACAACTTGATTTTGGAGAAAAAGTGTTCACCGAGACTTTGACCGATAGTTAAGTCTCGGTGTAACTAGCATCAACCTGAATTTTCAGAAAATTTGCTCATCGAGACTTTGATCGAGACTTAAGTCTCGGTACAACTAGCACCAGTACACAAACAGAGCCCAACGCTACTTTCACCGCTAGTTAACTAACGGTGAAAGTAGCAATGACATGCTGAAATCATTTTTAAGCCTTATCTCTTAGGGTTTTCAATCACTTTTCATTCTATTCTTAAAATTGGCGACGGGAGAGAAGCTCGGGCGACTTTGGGGCGATTTTTACACCAAGAACACACCGAATTGACGCGGGGAAATCATCCGGGAACACAAGATTAACGAAGATCAAATCCTTGTTCGTGGGTATTGCGATTCAACAAAGGGGAGTTTGTTCATATCTAGATCTTTTGTTTAAGAGACCATGTTTAGTGTGATTTTTCTTCCTATTGCTTTGAGTTTTAACACCCCCAACATGAACTAATCTTTAGATGTTGGGGGTTGGATGAACTTTGGTTTTTAAGCATATGAACACGAAATCTTGTGACTTTTATCAGTTTTTCTAATTAATGAAGCATATGAATTTGGTCTTAATGCTTTTGTGATCCTAGTCAACTTACAAATTGATTTATTTGTTATGGATTAGATTCGAGAGAACTAGCTTATAACTTGAATTGGATTTGTTTGCCTAAGGTGAGAAATTGGATAGAGATATACCAATTAAACCTTAGTACCTATTTTACAATCTTGTTCGTAATGAATTTCTAAACTCAAAGGTTGAGATCGAGAGATGAAACTTATCTTTTTAGAGATAACTCTGTTGTTGCTCGAGAGAGAATAACAGTTATTTTGGTGATTGTGTATTCATTTAATTGGATTAGTCCGATAACAATCATAAGTGGAGTGTTCTTTGTGAAAACCATTGGAATTCCAACCCTCAACTACTTTCTTCCCGAAAAAGTTTCCAACTTTGTTCTTGCTTTTACTCTGGAGTTTATTTTTATTAATTTAGTTATTAGTTAATCATCAACAATTCATCAATTGGATCGTCCAGTAAATAGTGATTTTAGTAATTGTGATACTCAGTTCCTAGTTCCCTTGGTTCGATACCCGTACTTCCAAGTACATATTACTTGATTCGACCCGTACACTTGCGGTTAGATTAGGGTGGGTGTAAACCCGCCTATCACTCTCCTAAACACACAACTTCAATGTCTCCTATTGGTGAAAAAATATTAAATATTATTTCTCTCTTCAATATGGAGTTTTAGAGATTTCTCCAAATTTGAAGATTTTTACCTTCTCTCTCTTATTTTCTCTATTTTAGCAGATGATATAGCATAGCTGTTGGAGCAAAAAAATTGTTAAAATCTCAATTTTTTCTATTTTAGCATAGATGTTAGAGATGCTCTTAAATAACCTTTTTTGTTAATGAATGTCATTAGGGGTGTGCAGAAAGTCAACCGATCCAATTAGAACCGACCGACCATAATTGGATATCCAATTGTAATTGGATCGGATCGGATTGAAAATCTCAACATCCAATTTGGATCGGTAGGTTCTTGGATGGCAGTCTAGAACTGACCAAAACCGACCGAACCGAACCAACCAACATCCAATTACCCATCCGATTACCATCCAGTTTTCCATCCAACTATCATCCAATTTTTTTTTTTTTTTTTTGCAATTTGCTTAAATCTAAATTTGTTTTGTGTTAGTTTTTGAATTCTTAGTTTCATTTATGTTGGTTTTAACACAAATTAAAAGTGATTAGTCAATTTGTTTCATTGTTAGAAAATTACATTAAATTAACACATTAGATGGATCCGATCATCCATCGGATGTCGGATGTCGGATGGATCCAATCTAATCCAATGGATAAATAAGAATATCCAATCAGATCCAGAGGATATCCAATAAGAACTTCCAATGGATGGAACCGAATCGATCCAATCATCCATTGGATTGGAAAAATCCAATATCCAATGGATGATTGGATCGGTTCGGTCCCCTCACATCCATTGGATGTCAACCGATAAACACCCCTAAATGCCATGATTTCACATGTAACACCCTAAAAATAGGGATAACAAAAATCCAAAAAACGGACATGTGGTATACTAAAATTGCCATTGCAAGAGCCTCTCAAAAATAGGGAAATATTTAAACATGTTTAATTACAGTTGTAATATAACGAAAAATGGATAACAACCAACTAATCTAGTTTCTATGCTAGAAAGAAGATTACAAAAAGGGTGTCATCTATAGACCCAAAGCGTCTTCACAAAAATGTTCTCTAAAGCATCTTCCCCAAGCTCTCACCCAAGTGCAACTATACCTGCTTTGGAACGGCTCCACTAGAACCTGAGATACACATCGACACCAACAAGTGTTAGGCCAAAAAGCCTAGTGATTTTGCACGAGAAATAGCATACAAAATCAAATACAATTCTTATCAGCAGTTAACCAAAGTTCATTAAATGTGGAATCAATAGGGGAGACCCATAGCACCAATCAAGTTCCACCTAAAGAGTCGATATACCTTGATGCCAACTACTAAGAGTGACATCCGAAAGGCCCGACACATCCGAGGACTACAACCATGGCATTACCCCGAATGGCGGAGGTCTAGGCACATACCATTACGGTGGCACCCAAGACTACATCCTCCTAGTGTCTACTGACTTGGTTCGTCCAACATAATTTATAGGAGGTCTCAAGGCACATTATAACCAAGAATATCTCAATACCAACCATGGGTACAATATTACCATCCCAATCAATATAAAGTCTGATATAAGACTAGTATGACCACCAATTTCATCATGTAGACATAATACCACCAAATGGTGTCTCAAGTAAGAAATCATCCTAATAACAAGTTATATATTACATCTAGTCATGGCAAGATATATATATATATATAAACATGTATACATAAGAAAAACCCCAAATACTTAGACATTCAAAATGAACATTTCAAGTTAAGATGCAAAATAGTGACATAGTAGATTATGATGTGTATCTAGTTTTAACAAAAGTTTAGTAAACTCACTATCTAGGTTTTTGATTAAAACCTAGAAAAATAGGAAACCCTAGATTGAAGAGGTTGAATCTTTGAGAGGAAAGTTGAACTTAAGAAACCCTAGCAAATGCTCCTTTGGGGAGAATAAATGCAAGACCAAGAATCCAACAACCAAATTGATTGGTATTAATGAGGTTTAGTGTTTAGAGAGGAAAGGGTAGGTTTTGGGGTCTCCAAAATCGCTAAAGGAAACAAGGGAATATGAGAAATAAAGTTAAAATCGGCCAAGAATCACATTTAAACTCTCAGACCCCGACGACGATAATGCCCGGCGACAGTGCCATGGGCACTATCGCGAGTCACAATCGCACCAGGCCCCATGCCCGCGGTACAACCCCCGCGATAGTGACCAGCGATAGTGACAAATGTCACTATCGCGCGGTAACACTCGCGCCACCCTAAGAACTCGCGGTACATCCATCGCGATAGTGACCGACGATAGTGACAATGTCACTATCACGTGGCACTATCGCTCCACACCCCCAACAACCCGAAAACTTGGACAAAATAGATAACGAGCGCGAGGTCAGACATTTCGATATATATATATATATATATATATATATATATAACTCAAATAACATTATAAAAATGATCATGCATATATAAAGGACTTCATTTTCTCAAATAACACAATTAATAGAAAAAGAGGGGAGAATACTTACCTTAAAATTTCCGGGTGTTACATCACACACCCATTTTAGATAAAGGATGTGAATTGAATTAAGAAAAAAATGTTTATTTTGCATATAAATAGTTTATCACTTTCGGCATCTTATAAAATATATGAAACAATTTCAATATCGTAGAAGAACATTACATAATGTAGTTTGACACGTTGTTAGTAACAAAGTCTTCGTTCTTCATGCACCGTAGAAGAATTCTTCTCTGTATTTCTTTGTTTCCATTTTCTATACGTATCTCTTTTGACCTTTTTTACTTAAAATCGAAACTAATGAAAATAAATTGGAAAACCAAAGACGACTAGGCATGGCGATGTTTACAGAGTCGGGGACTACATTATTTTGAAAAAATAGTTGATTATTTTGTTATTTCGAGTAAAACCATGACTCTCTTTATGTGTTCTTTTTACGTTTTGGTTTTGCGTATTTATGGGTTTTTTTATATATGCTTGCTCGATATGAGATCAATATATTTAGTTGAAGACGATGTTCGATTGTGCTTGATAGTGCTTGATCATTGTGCTTGCTGATATTCGGTGTGGCTTGATGGTGGTCGATATATAGAAGTTTGATAGTCTTAGCTTAATTAAGTGATATGGTCGACCACAATATACTTCAAACCTTTTTTCATCTTGGAGTGTATAAAGTTATCTATTTCTTTTGTAAGAAAAACTACAAATAAAAAGTTTTTATTTCATCAAACACAACCATCGAGCACCTCAAGCTTCTATCTTAGAGAGAGAGAGAGAGAGTATACAAAGAGAAATAATGGAGCTACATTAAGCTTAAAAGATACTCCAAAATTATTTTCATAGTCAGATCATAATAGTATATCCCAGCTACATAAGATGAAGGGTTTCAACTTATTTTTCGTCTTAAATATCTTCTTTTACTTTTGTTGTGGTTGTTTGATGGCTCTTTCTATCTCTGGTAGAAGGTGTAGCCATCTTCCCCTTTGGTCTCTCTTTCATCAATATTTATTAAGTAAAAATTAATGCATTTTAAGATAATTGCATGTTTATCTCTTTCTTTCTCTTATCTCTGTATTAACATGCACATCGTGCACACAAGGTGAAGACATTATGAACTCAGTGTAAACCAAACTTTAATATTTTTTTACTAGGGTGTTCAAAACACAAGATTCACATTTGTTCACAAGTAGTATGTTTAGATTTACTATGTGTTCACAATATGTTTACAAGTGATACCCAATCTCGTAGATTTAGAGTGTGGTCACAAAGTGTTCACAAACTATCATATTATTTATAAAAAAAAATGTTCACGATATGTTCACCTTTCAGTTTATATTCAATTATCTGTATACGTGTATTGTATGGAGAGATAAGAGGGAAAATAGGAAAGAGGAGAGAAGATATGAGAGAGAAAATAGGAAAGAGAAGAGAAATGGGGTTTTTAATTTATATTAGATTTATTTTTTCAACCAACTTTTTATGATTTAAATTGGATCTTAGGATCTCACAAATTAATGAGTTCTTAAAAGAAGGCTCCCCATTTTCAACAATCTATGATGACCAAATTTATAGTTTACTTATGTAATAAATAGAATTTAATGATATATTTGTAAAAAAAATTATACGAGAAGGACAAAGAATGTAATTTAAGCACATGTGTTTAGGGGTGCTCAAATTTCCGGTCAACCCAGCCAACCCAACTCGAAAAAAAGCAAAAAAAAAAAACTCAAACCGATATAACCCGATACATAATTGATACCAATTTTGTTCAAACCACATCTATTGGGTTGGAAACGGGTTGGACCCAAAGTAACCCGACCAAGCCGTCAATTCGACCAAAAACTTGTACGTTTTTACCCTTTTTATGGTTTTAGACTTTTAGCGACTATTCTTTTTATCAAATCTCAATTCTTCCTATCTTAAATGCGGTTTAGATATGTCTAGGAGACCACACCGATTAAAATTGTACGAATTTAATATTCAAGTTTTCAAAAAAAATCAACATCGATAGAATCAAGAGGCAAAAGATACTCTTTTTCTACTTTTTTGTTCTCTTATTATCATTATTTTTATATTTCCATTTTGATTTTAGTTTTTTAACGGAACCACTTAATTAAATTGTAAAATGATGTATTAAAGTTTCAAGCCGACCAACCCAACCCGCACGGTTTGGGTTGGGTTGGATTGCACTTTTGATTGAGTTGAGTTAGGTTGAGATTTTTCAAACCGCAAACATTGGGTTGAGTTGTTCAAGTGCATTCGAACCGGCCAACCCAACTCGTGAGCACCCCTATATGTGTTAATGCCTATATTTAACGGTGTTAGATGCATGAACGAAAATAGAAGCAAAACAGAAATAACAAGGAATAAGAAAACATTTTTTAAAAATCAAGGACGAAAATCGTTATAAACATTAAATTAACCACATGAACGAAAATCTTAGTTTACTCTTCTTTCTATTTTCTCTTTTTTTTATAATGTCGTTATTGATCAAACCACTATATTTTAAAGTAGAGACTTTTCAAAACATGAATCACATAAATTGAATGGTCAAATGAAGATGTTTTTTGGGATGAAGTCATGAACATTGTACTAAACCAAGAAAAAAAGAATAAACAACTGGTTGTTAAATAACCGCTTTTTGTTAATGAATGCCATGATTTCACACACCTGGATGTGAACCGAATTAAAAAAAATAAAAAATCATTTTCTACATAAATGCTTTATTATTTTCGACATCTTAGAAAATATATGACACAATTTCAACATCTTAGAAAAACATTACATAATGTAGTTGGCACGTTATTTTTAACAAAGTCTTCGTTCTTCATGCATCGTAGAAGAATTCTTCTTTGTATTTCTTTGTTTCCATTTTCTATGCACTTCTCTCTTGATCTTTTTATTTTTACTTAAAATCGAAACTAATGAAACTAAACTGGAAATTAGAACCACCAAAGATGACTAGGTATGGCGATGCTTACATGGTCGGGGACTAATTCATTATTTTGAAAATAGTTGAATATTTGTTATTTCGAGTAAAACCATGACTCTCTTTATGTGTTATTTTCACGTTATATGGTTTTGCGTATTTATGGGTTTTCTGATATTTGTTTGCTCGATATGAGATCAATGTATTTAGTTGAAGATGATGTTCGATTATGCTTGATAGTGCTTGCTAACATTCGGTGAGGCTTGATGGTGGTCAATAAAAGTTTGATAGTCTTAGCTTAATTAAGTGATGATGATGTTCGACCACAATATACTTCGAACCTTTTTTCAGCTTGCAGTGGCCAGTGTATAAAGTTATCAATTTCTTTTGCAAAAAAAACTACAAATAAAAATGTTTTAATTTCATCAAACACAACCATCGAACACCTCAAGCTTCTATCTTAGTGAGAGAGTATACAAAGAGAAATAATGAAGCTACATTGAGCTTGGAAGATACTCCAAAATTATTTTTATAGTCAGAAGCATATTTCAACTACATAAGATAAAGGGTTTTGACTTATCTTTCGTCTTGAATATCTTCTTTTACTTTTGTAATTTGGTCATTTCATATTTCATCTTTAATTTATCCCGTTAATGGAGTAAGATGTAACGAAAAGAAAGAGGAAAAATGTATTTTTAATTGTAATCAAACAAAAAATAAAATAAATGTATATTTCAACATTAAAGCATAGACTTGAGATCATGTGAGACCAGACTATTTCCATGAGACCCGTGAGACCACAAAAATAACACTAAACCTTCACAGTAAAAGACTGTGAAGGTATTGTAAAGGTAAACCTTCACAGTGTTTTTGTTGTGAATGTTTGCTGTTTTTCGTTCCTTCACAATGAATCACTGTGAAGTTTTAGTGTTATTTTCTGGTCTCACGAAAACAGGTTGGTCTCACGTGAACCCAACCCTTAAAGCATATTTGATATATAAAGAGTGCTTATAATAACAAAAAAATAACTTGAGGTAAGTTTTTTATTTATAAAAAAATTTAAATTTTTGTATTTATAAAAGAACAAGTAGTTTTTACATGTTTTTGGATCGGGTCGTTTTCAATGATGAGGAGAGGATTTGAAATGGAGTAACATAGAGACGCGTGGAAGCAAGGCTCTTTTGCCACGTAATGGTCTTATCGGTCAATGAATTACTACCACAACAACTTTCGAATTAAATTCTCCGGTATGTCAATGTGTTGGTTTTCTCCGACTATACAATTGTCAATATATTTGATACCAGAAAGTATTTAGGTTTATTCTTTTAGATATTTTTAAGGGAATTTAATTAAAATACCCTTTTTTGAAAAATCAGTACCCAAAATGCCCCAAATCTTGTAATTTTTGCCAAAATACCCCCTAGGTCCGCGTTTTTCACTGTTACACGCGGACCTGGTACGCGTTTGGTACGCGTTCACTGTTACACGCGTACTCGACCCGCGTTTTGGCCGCGTTTCCCCCTACACGAGGACCTGGTACGCGTTTGGTCCGCGTTTGGTCCGCGTTTGGTCCGCGTTTGGTCCGCGTTTGGTACGCGTTTGGTCCGCGTTTGGTCCGCGTTTTTCACTATAAAACGCGTATCTGGTACGCGTTTTTTACTGTAGAACGCGTACTTGGGGGCCGCCCATAGCATTGTTTATTTAGGGTTTAGAGATCGACGGTGTGGATGCTTTCATTTGTTAGGGTTTGCTCCTATAAATAAGTGTGTCCCCCACCCATAACCCCACCACCATCACTCTCAAACCATCACTCTCAAAGGTATCCCATCTATTTCACTCTCTCAAATATATCGTGTATTACACACGCTCGGATCTCGGCTCGGTTGGTTAGCATTTATAAAAGTCGGATATGGGTCGACCACTTTCTTCGGTAAGTTTCCTTTAACCGCGTTTTAATTTTATATTTATTTTAGTGATTATGTGTTAATTTTAGAGTGTTGCGTTTATGTTGATAATATGTTAGAGGTTGCGTTAATTTTAGTTTTACATATTACGTTGATTTTAGAGATTGCGTTAATTTTAGGATTGCGCTACTTTCATAAAAAAATTGTAGAGATTGCGTTTTTTTTTGTATAAAAAAAGTGTAGAGATTGGGTTTGTTTTTGGGATTGCGCTAATTTTATTAAAAAATTGTAGAGATTGCGTTAATTTTAGAGATTGCGGTTTTTTTTTGTATAAAAAAAGTGTAGAGATTGGGATTGTTTTTGGGATTGCGCTAATTTTATAAAATAATTGTAGAGATTTCGTTAATTTTAGAGATTGCGTTTTTTTTTTGTATAAAAAAGTGTAGAGATTGGGCTTGTTTTAGGATTGCGCTACTTTCATAAAAAAATTGTAGAGATTGCGTTAATTTTAGAGATTGCGTTTTTTTTTTGTATAAAAAAGGTGTAGAGATTGGGCTTGTTTTAGGGATTGCGCTCATTTTATAAAATAATTGTAGAGATTGCGTTAATCTTAGAGTTTGCGTTTTTTTTTGTATAAAAAAGTGTAGAGATTGGGCTTGTTTTTGGGATTGCGCTCATTTTATAAAATAATTGTAGAGATTGCGTTAATCTTAGAGATTGCGTTTTTTTTTGTATAAAAAGTGTAGAGATTGCGTTAATTTTAGAGATTGCGTTTTTTTTTGTATAAAAAAAGTGTAGAGATTGAGCTTGTTTTAGGATTGCGCTACTTTCATAAAAAAATTGTAGAGATTGCGTTAATTTTAGAGATTGCGTTTTTTTTTGTATAAAAAAGGTGTAGAGATTGGGCTTGTTTTAGGGATTGCGCTCATTTTATAAAATAATTGTAGAGATTGCGTTAAACTTAGAGATTGCGTTTTTTTTTTGTATAAAAAAGTGTAGAGATTGGGCTTGTTTTTGGGATTGCGCTAATTTTATAAAATAATTGTAGAGATTGCGTTAATCTTAGAGATTGCGTTTTTTTTTGTATAAAAAAGTGTAGAGATTGCGTTAATTTTAGAGATTGCGTTTTTTTTTGTATAAAAAAAGTGTAGAGATTGGGCTTGTTTTAGGATTGCGCTACTTTCATAAAAAAATTGTAGAGATTGCGTTAATTTTAGAGATTGCGTTTTTTTTGTATAAAAAAGGTGTAGAGATTGGGCTTGTTTTAGGGATTGCGCTCATTTTATAAAATAATTGTAGAGATTGCGTTAATCTTAGAGATTGCGTTTTTTTTTTGTATAAAAAAGTGTAGAGATTGGGCTTGTTTTTGGGATTGCGCTAATTTTATAAAATAATTGTAGAGATTGCGTTAATCTTAGAGATTGCGTTTTTTTTTGTATAAAAAAGTGTAGAGATTGGGCTTGTTTTAGGATTGCGCTACTTTCATAAAAAAATTGTAGAGATTGCGTTAATTTTAGAGATTGCATTTTTTTTTGTATAAAAAAACTGTAGAGATTGCGTTTGTTTTAGGGATTGCGCTCATTTTATAAAATAATTGTAGAGATTGCGTTAATCTTAGAGATTGCGTTTTTTTTTGTATAAAAAAGTGTAGAGATTGGGCTTGTTTTTGGGATTGCGCTAATTTTATAAAATAATTGTAGAGATTGCGTTAATCTTAGAGATTGCGTTTTTTTTTGTATAAAAAAGTGTAGAGATTGCGTTAATCTTAGAGATTGCGTTTTTTTTTGTATAAAAAAGTGTAGAGATTGGGCTTGTTTTAGGATTGCGCTAATTTTATAAAATAATTGTAGAGATTGCGTTAATTTTAGAGATTGCATTTTTTTTTGTATAAAAAAACTGTAGAGATTGCGTTTGTTTTAGGGATTGCGCTCATTTTATAAAATAATTGTAGAGATTGCGTTAATCTTAGAGATTGCGTTTTTTTTTGTATAAAAAAGTGTAGAGATTGGGCTTGTTTTTGGGATTGCGCTAATTTTATAAAATAATTGTAGAGATTGCGTTAATCTTAGAGATTGCGTTTTTTTTTGTATAAAAAAGTGTAGAGATTGCGTTAATCTTAGAGATTGCGTTTTTTTTTGTATAAAAAAGTGTAGAGATTGGGCTTGTTTTAGGATTGCGCTACTTTCATAAAAAAATTGTAGAGATTGCGTTAATTTTAGAGATTGCATTTTTTTTTGTATAAAAAAACTGTAGAGATTGCGTTTGTTTTAGGGATTGCGCTCATTTTATAAAATAATTGTAGAGATTGCGTTAATCTTAGAGATTGCGTTTTTTTTTGTATAAAAAAGTGTAGAGATTGGGCTTGTTTTTGGGATTGCCCTAATTTTATAAAATAATTGTAGAGATTGCGTTAATCTTAGAGATTGCGTTTTTTTTTGTATAAAAAAGTGTAGAGATTGCGTTAATCTTAGAGATTGCGTTTTTTTTTGTATAAAAAAAGTGTAGAGATTGGGCTTGTTTTAGGGATTGCGCTAATTTCATAAAATAATTGTAGAGATTGCGTTAATCTTAGAGATTGCGTTTTTTTTTTGTATAAAAAAGTGTAGAGATTGGGCTTGTTTTAGGGATTGCGCTAATTTCATAAAATAATTGTAGAGATTGCGTTAATCTTAGAGATTGCGTTTTTTTTGTATAAAAAAGTGTAGAGATTGGGCTTGTTTTAGGGATTGCGCTACTTTCATAAAATAATTGTAGAGATTGCGTTTTTTTTTGTATAAAAAAAGTGTAGAGATTGGGCTTGTTTTAAGAATTGCGCTACTTTCATAAAATAATTGTAGAGATTGCGTTAATCTTAGAGATTGCGTTTTTTTTTTTTGTATAAAAAAAGTGTAGAGATTGGGCTTGTTATAAGTTAGGTGCGTTGACAACATCCTTGCATTACTATGTAGGACGATTTTGATAACGTCGATCTTTCGTTCAAATGCCGCATCTCCATTGTAAAGGAAATTAGAGATGCTTTTGAAGCGTGTCCACCTGAACGGGCACAACGTTTACATGAAATGTTTAGCCGCACATCTTTCGGGCCATGGCTCGAGCTTACCAATATTGTACAGGACCCCCTTCTAGTACACATGTTTTTACAGATGGAGGTCGAGGTTGCGAGACCACTGCCGGAGGAATTGTATTTTCACGTGTGTGGGACTCGCATGCACTTTGGTCGTCGTGAGTTCTGTATTGTAACAGGACTCCTTTTCGGACAAATACCCGACCTTCCTACCTTGACAGATGAGTCATTCGTTAGTAGGGTTTGGCCCGGCCTTGCACCAGGTATCTTGACGTTGAGAACCGTCCTCGAGACGATGAGAACTGGTCTGAGTGCGATATCCGATGAGGATGCTGTGCGTGTTTGCTTGGTGGTGATGGCGGATTTGATGTTCATGGGTCGTGATCCAAGGCTGACGGTTTCCTCTACTGTACTTATCGTCGTCGATGACTTTGAGAGGTTTAACCGCTATCCGTGGGGTAGCTACATCTGGAGTCACTCATACAAAGGACTCCACGGTGCCATCGCCAGACGCAAGCAGAAGAACCAGCACAACAAGATGACGTTGAACGGGTTTGCACACGCCCTAAAGGTTAGATAAGTACAATAACATAAATATCAATTCATTAACTAATTTTGCTAATTTTGGATTTATTCTAACGTACTTGTTCAATTTATGTAATTCCAGATATGGATCTTGGAGATGTTTCCTGCCTGCCGGCAAAATTTCACCAAGCGCTCTGACAGGTTGATTAGGGGAACCAAATGGGATCGAGATGCTGTCCTTAGTAAGTCTGCATGCATTGGGATCTTCAACTCAGCTTTGAGCGTACGCCCTCTTACTATATTTTTAATTGTAGTAATTAAAAAACTATTTGTGATTTATATGTCTTATAATTTTTTAGGTTGTTGATGCGCCATATGCGGAACTGAGGCCTACTCAGGATGAGCAGCAGTCGAGTTGGTTTCGACGGAGCGTCGCCTTTTTTGAAAGTTCGGCGGGCAGGCGACCGACAAAGAGGTCCCGACGTAGAGGTCCTGATCCCGATGACAATGATGACGATGATGACGATGATGATGAAGATGACGATGATGGCACGCGACGTCAGGCTCCCCCTAGCTCTAGCTATCAAGCTCCCCCTAGCTTTAGCTATCAGGCTCCTCCTAGCCCCACCTATCAAGCTCCCCCTAGCCCCACCCATCATAGGATGCCTGATATAGACCCATACCAAGATAAGTGGGAGTACATGACCTCCGTGGACAGACGCGTAAGAGACCTCGAGGCCCTCGATATGGCCAGACGCATAAGAGAGCTCGAGGCCCTCACCGCACACCTTCGCCACACTCACGTTAGTGTTTAACTTAATTTGGGGATATTACGCCCAATACTTTAATATTGGTTTGTGTATTGATATTACGTTCCATGATTGTATTAGGTGTCAACGAACATGGCGCCCACTTACACGTCGCCTGGGCAAATGCATGGGTACACGGGTGCGGCATATGCGACCACATCATCCCAGCGAAATGTAGGTTATTTTTTTATTGCGTTTGAAAGTAATTATTAAGAGTGCTCATTATAATCCATGTCACCAGGTTGGGATGACAAGTACGACGCCAGCCTACACGTCGCCGGGGTACACACAGGCGGCAACCGGAGGAAACTACCCTTTCTCGACCCCATCATTCCAGCAAAATGTAAGTTACGACGAGTGCTCATTGTTGTTTTTTTTTTGTTATTACGTTTGAAGATTCTTATAATGACCTACGTCACTAGTTTGGGATGCAGGCGGGGGACTATTACAGACCCCAGATGATGGAGCCGGGGCCGGGGCTGTCCGTCCTAAGCGGGTTGGTGGAAGATTTTTTGGGAACTTCCATCCCTTATTCGATGGGGTCGGAGTCGGGGGTTGACACCACCCAGGCGCGGGTGAGTACTCCGATGGCTGATGATATCATCGATCACCACTTTGAGGATGCTGACATGCCCATACATGAGCCAGATCAGGCAGCACATGAGAGGGCGAGACGGGTCGCTGTTGTGGGGCCAGCCCTTTGTTCCCCATATGTCCAACAAGCTTCGACCACAACAGTACCTAAGAAAAAAACCAAGGCAAGGGTGAAGGCAAAGGGCAAGGGAAAGGATGGGGGAGACACTACGATGACTGACGCGGGGCAATCGGTGTTTGTTTCGGCGGCACAGATCAGGGAATTATGTATCAGTGATCAGCTCCCCCACCTGATGTGTCCATTTTACGGCGGCCTTCAAATGAATGCCGGTTTTTTCATGCTACTGTTGGGTGTAGGTGGTAGTGGGGATTTCGAGGATCTGGTTAGTATTTAAATATAGTCATATAAACAACTACATTTCTAATGACAGGTCTAACAATCTACGTTTTGTGTATAGCAAATCGACGCTTGGGTTAGAATGATCCAAGAATCCCGCTCTCCACATGCCAGATGGACGGTCATGGACTCCAACTTCTTTGAGTGGCTTACACGGCCGGGCCAAGGATACAGGTCTGTGTTTGAAACATGCAATGGACTGGGCCATAGAACTCATCCAGCTTGGATGGACATCGACGAGGTATGGAAATCGATTTACATAATTTTTGTTCAACTTGTTTGTTACTAACTATTATTGTGTTATTGTAAAATCTCAGGTATACATCCCCATATGCGTCGTGGACAAACATTGGGTGCTCGGTGTTCTGTACCTCCGTGAAATGAGGCTGGTCTTATTTGACAGTTTACAAGCAAGAAGGTACACTTTGCCCTTGGAAGAACGCCTTGGGATCTTCAAAAAACAATTGCCGAAGTTGTTAAAAAAGATACACGACACGCCGGATCGTATCAAGGCCAGCAAGAAATTAGAGGTTATCTATGATCCTGATGCACCTCAACAGACAGGGGGCCTTGGGGATTGCGGTGTGTGGGTGTGTCGTAACATATCCAAGTTTATTGAAGGTCTGCACCCAACAGTTGCACCAGATGCAACTGAGCATGTGGCAAGGGAATGGCGTAATTACATGGCGGAGACCCTTTTCTCGTTGGCTGTCCAAATAAACGATTAGGTTGGAGATACTTTTTATGTTACTTGTGAGTTGTGATGGGCCTCTTGAAATAACAAATATGATTCTTTTTTTTAAAGTCATTTTAAATATTAAAACCCTTTTTTACTTAGATAACTAATTTGGATCGGATGTTTTATTTTATATAAAAATAGAATTCGTTAACTCCCAAGATCACAAATTGATATGAAAAAGGTAGTACATGAAAAAGTTCTTTTGGTAAATAAAAAACAAAATATTATTTAAACTTACCAATTATTAATGACAAACTGGTAGGGTTCGAAAACAACCGGTACAAGTTCATCTAAACAAATATTGGAACGACGTCATTAAATGAAGTGAGTAGGTAACATTGTCGGTCATTGAAATGTCAAACTATGGCTACACGACACTTGGTTTTTCTGGAATCCCCAACGACTTCTTATATGCTCGGGTGATACAATTTTGGAAGTGTTAAGCTCAACTTTCTTGCTGTACACTTCAATGACGGTATAATTTTGTAGTATAAAAATATAAACGCATCAAACCACAAAATACATTGGACGATTTTATTAATGAAACAAAACCATAGAAAGTAAAAGTAAAAAACCGACAACTCTTTAGTGTTGTGAATTTCACAGTTACTATAACACGGGTATTTATAGTAACAAGGAACAATTGTTAAAAAAAATGAATCGTTTCAGTATTTGCAGAGGAATCATTTCAGTATTTGCAGAGGAATCATTTCAGGCTTTGCAGAAGAATCATTTTAGTTTTTGCAGAAGAATCGTTTGACCATGGTTAGTCCGCGTTTCAGGCTTTGCAGGGGAATCGTTTGACCATGGCACAAAAAAAAAATCATTTCAGGCTTTGCAGAGGAATCGTTTGACCATGCCTTTGAAACTATCATGAACCGATCTTCGCATGGACTATAAGTAGATGCTCCGGTGAAGTAGTATTTCACAACTTCATATCTATCCTTTCTAACCTCACTTTCATTTACAAATATTATATACATTCTATACATTATCTAACTTTTCATTACTTGATGGCTGGAGGTTCACGCGGTAGGGGGAAAAGGTCAGCGAATGGGGCTGGCACTTCACGCTCCGTGGACATCGACCAATTAAATGATGGAGCTTCAAGGATTGACTGGAATGCACCAGATACAACGGAGGATTG
The DNA here is from genome assembly GCA_954870635.1 of Arctium minus. Taxonomy (NCBI): domain Eukaryota; kingdom Viridiplantae; phylum Streptophyta; class Magnoliopsida; order Asterales; family Asteraceae; genus Arctium; species Arctium minus. The sequence goes on from OX941081.1 coordinate 160,304,897, forward strand.
GGCGCAGTTTGGGTTAACTGCTTACGATGAACCGATAACGCCTCAGGAGTGGGAGCAGTTTAACAATGCCCAAGCCGCATACTACGCTGCTCATGGAGGAATGCCCCCTCCTACGTATCAATCCAACCAGGGGCCAGGTCTACCAATGTCTCAGGTACTGCCTACCAGGTTGAAAAGGTCCTGTGATGAGGCAAATGAAGAGATACGAAATACAGGCAGGACGTGGCTACAAAACATGGAACTTCAGAAGGACAAAGAAGCAACTATTGCGGAGCAGAAGGACCTCCTGGAGAATATGAAGCGCGATGTCAGGGAGAAACAAAAGGAGATTAGAAAGTTAGAAGATGAACTGGTAGACATAAAAGAAAACTACACCGTCATGGAGGAGCATATGAAGGCAAAGGCTGGCTGGGTTACGAAGTGCCGGGAAATCTACCCGTAGTAGGTTTCTCAAAGGGTGGTTGTTGTATGGATGCACTTTAACGTTTAACCTAAGTTTTATTTTATGCATTAATTTTTACTTTATCGATGCTTGAATGTTGTACGGATGCACCATTTCGTTTTCTTTAATTTCAATAAAACGATGCTTTTATGGTTTATCTTTTATTTACACATAATATAATTTCACAATCACGATAAGGTAGATAAAATCAACAATTAACATAATAACAATATCACTTAGCATAGAAGATGAGGTGGTTACAATCAAGGGAAGTCAATGTTAAGGTCAATGCTATCACGCCTTAAAGTTCCATGTGGTTCTAGGTCCGATGACCCTTGAGAGCGAAATCTTTGGCTAGTAGAAGCTCTCCTGGGCACGGTTGAAGGGGCAGGAGTTGGACATTCACCACGAGTATGTCCTACTGCTCCACACCTAGTACACGTTCTCTGTATCGGATCCTCACCACGAGATGGACGTCGATCGTTCTTTCTTGGTCTCCCCGCACGTCTCTTGGTTATTAACGGTGGATAGCATGGCGGAAGGGGGACGTGTGGCAAAACCCATGATTGAGGGGGTCCAACAGGATAGATCAACTCATGATATGTTGACCGGTAAGTACTGGACGTGTAGTAAGATATAGCCAGATCGCTGCAATCTCTACGATTCATTGACCTTGCAGCAGCGATGGCATGACCGCACGGTAAACCAGAATATTGCCATTGGTTACATTCACAAACACCGTTGACCATATCGACAGTCGCGTGATAACGGATATCCCGAACGTTGAACTTACCATGTCCAATCTGACTTACCCTCCACGTCGCAGACTTTCCCGACCTTCTGCTAATTATCTCCTCCGCCATTGGTGTGAGATGATTACGCATTTCATCTACAAATATGTGTTAATTGTGTTACGATTTATACGGAAGACGAAAAATGCAACAAACATATAAGTTAAAGATTTTAGAGTCTATCAACCTCCCTTTCGTCGTCGAAGTTGGTACCACTCTTGTTGAAAATCTCGGAAGTACTCTATAAGGCCGACAATGGGTAACCTGCGTGCAAAACGGGACAGTGCATTCACCGACTCTACACTATTAGAGGTCATTATGTTATACCGTTGTGCAGGGAAATGGGCCCTTGACCACCTCTCTTTACCAGCCTCGTCCATAACTTGTGCTCCACGAGGTACTTCATATCGTAGTGCATTCATGTAGGTCTCGAACTCCCTAATAGTATATGCTTTGCACGCCTTCCAATACGTGGTCTTGTTTGTTGTGATACGTTTGTCCGCGCTTTTCACGTTCATCTCCAAATGTCGACAACATAGGGCGTGAGGGGTGGAGGGGTACACGGCAGAAATTGCCGCACTTATGGAAGGAGCCCTGTCGGACATAAACACCAACCCTTCCGGGGAGCCGATACATTCCCGCAACATGTTCAGAAACCAACCCCACTCCTCCCCCGTCTCGGACTTTCCTACTCCGAAAGCCAAGGGCACAATGTTGTTATTTCCGTCCATGGCAACCGCCAAGAACATCATACCCAGGTAATGCCCCTTTAAATGGGCAGCGTCTATTACAAGGACAGGACGCAGATTTGTCAAAAACGTCCGGATCTGCAATAAACGTATGTGGTTATTATTTGTAAATGTTAAAATTCATAATATGTAAAGCTACGACGATTTAATATACTTACCGCACATCCAAGTGCAGCGAAACACAATTCGAAACGTCCGTTTGAATCCGTCCTTATTCTGGTGCGTGTACCCGGATTCTTCAGCTCCAAGTTATATAAATACGCAGGGAGTCGTTCGTACGACTCCTCGGGAGTGCCTCTCACCATTAGTAGTGCCTTGCAACGCGCACGCCATCCTTGGTGGTAACCAATGTTTATCCCGTACTGCTGATTTATATCGTTGACGATGTCCTTCGGCCGAAATGACCTGCTAGCGTCAAGAAACTTGTCTTTCAGTATGTGGCCCAAAGTCCTTTTGTTGGCCTGCCGGTGGCTAGCATTTAGTTGTGTCCTCGAACATGTGTGTACGTCGTTCAACTTTCTAACGACAAACAACCCTCCTTTAGGGCCCACAGACTTCGCGGACATACTCCATTCACAATTTTGTTGGTCACATACAACCTTGTATCTGCGTTTGTCGGATTTCTTCGCTCTAAACACGAAACCCTCTCGCAAGAACTTCATTCCCAACTGTACGGTCATTTCCTCCTTCGTATGAAATATTTGACCTTCATGTATAGTTGTACTACGATTGTAAGGTGCGGGTTGGTAGGCTGGTATATGGGGGACCGGGTTAGGAAGAGAAGGGGGCATATCAAAATAATCGTTTAACGCACCAAATGATTTATTGCTAGGGGTATATGTTTCTTCGTCCTCGTCATTATCGGTATCTGATCTGTCCAGATCAGATATACCAGTTGTGAAAACATGTGTTTCGTCATCAGCAACTCCAACAAACCGTCTTTTTGGGTCTTCTGCTTCTTCTTCTTCTTCTAGTTGCGTCTCCGGAACAACTTCGGGATAAGATTCGTTAGGACGATATGCATGATCAGAATAAAGTGTGGTGTCGTAGGATGCCTGAAATTGAGAGTCAGGCTCCAGTTGACTACCACCGACATGGATTTCGTCATCATCTTCGTCATCACCTTCGTCATCATCTTCGTCATCGCCCATCGATGGTGCGACATACACAAAAAGTTGTGGAGGTATTTCTGAATCGGCTGCAAGTAGCATAAAACCAAGGATTTCGTCATCGTTGGTTATCTCCATCAGTGAGCCATCTGCACGTCTGAACACCAACTTGCAAGCAACAGAATCTCCGATTCCACACTTTCCCACGACGTAATCGATAAACGTCTTATACGCAACCATTATTGGAATATATACACCACGCTTTGTGTAGCCAATATAATCCCACCCATTGTTGTTTTGCACCCATTGACCATCGAAACATAATAAGACTCTAGTTTTTTGAACAGATGAACTCATTTTTTCAGTAGTATGAAAAATGAAGCAATTCAAGTGGATGTGATGAACGATTTTGCATCTAATCTTACTAATCTTTATAGGAAAAATTGAATGGAGAAAATGAATGTGAACCACATATTCAATGACAATGGTACACTTATTGTATGAGAATCAGACTAAAATGTGGAAAAAAACAGTAAAATCATTCAAAAAATACGTCACAAACAGTTGACCACACATGAAATCATAGGCCTGAAACCCTAATTTTCAAAACCCTAATACGGTTTACACTATTAAACGCGGACCTAACCCTCGTTTGTAACAAAAAACGCGGACCAAACGCGGACCAAACGCGGACCAAACGCGGACCAAACGCGTACCAGGTCCTCGTGTAGGGGGAAACGCGGCCAAAACGCGGGTCGAGTACGCGTGTAACAGTGAACGCGTACCAAACGCGTACCAAACGCGGACCAAACGCGGACCAAACGCGGACCAAACGCGGACCAAACGCGTACCAGGTCCTCGTGTAGGGGGAAACGCGGCCAAAACGCGGGTCGAGTACGCGTGTAACAGTGAACGCGTACCAAACGCGTACCAGGTCCGCGTGTAACAGTGAAAAACGCGGACCTAGGGGGTATTTTGGCAAAAATTACAAGATTTGGGGCATTTTGGGTACTGATTTTTCAAAAAAGGGTATTTTAATTAAATTCCCTATTTTTAAAAAGTACATGTACTAAATTATTCTATATAAATTGTGGTGGATCCATAAATTTTATTTAGTGTGGGCACCTTTAAGGTAAATTAAAGGCTTGTAAAATCGTCTGCCATGTTTTTAGCCTATTTACACCATTTTGAGGAATTTTTAAAGTTTTATTTGTTGATTTTAAGTGATTTCAAAAGTTTTTTTTGTCGATTTTGAGACTTTTTCGGTTTTTTTGATTGATTCCAAGTGTATTTTTTGGTTTTTTTGGTTGATTTCACGGTATTTTTTTTTAATTGATGGAGTCCCAGATGAGAAATTACTAGGGGAAACTATGACAGAAACTTTAAAAAATTTATTTTTAACCTAATAAAATTTCATTTTTTTAATCTTTTCATGGGACCCTTCCCCCCTCTAATTATATGGTGAGTTCGCCCCTGTATATAGATGTTGGGTAAAAATTTAATAGTCTCGACGGACTACAGAAGATCAAACGTCTCCAATCTTAAGACAACTCTTGTATTAAGATAAGGTCGTGACGACCGCATACACCGAGGACCATGGTCGCCACTTATGGCGAAGGTCGCAAAATTTCTTACGACTTACAACCAGAATCACAAGTATCTTACAACTTTCGCAAGATATATAAAGATCATAACTCATTAACTATCAACGAACGTTTCTTCTATGTCTCTTTATTACAGGTCATGAAGCATTTATGGACAACGATCATAACGGAAAAACGTCATCAAGACCATTTAATGTAGAGACCGTTGTGATATTTAAGGCTCATTTATGACGACATAGGCTGTAACATCCGGAAATTCATAAGGTAAGTAATTTTCCTCTTATTTCGTTAAATTATGATTATTTGAGAATATGAGCCTTTTATATATATGTGCATGATGATCATTATTATATTGAAATGTTATATAAAGTGATTTACCATCTTAATCGTTTAAACCTAGCGCTCGTAATCGTTTTAGATTGCATTTTGGGCTGTGGGGAGAGTGGCGCGAGAGTGCCACGCGGTAACTCTCGCGGGAGTTGTACCGAGAGTTGGTGGTCTGGCGCGATTGTGACCACGCGATAGTGACAATGTCACTATCGCAGGTCACTCTCGCGGGGAGTGTACCGAGAGTGGGGGGATCCGCACGATTGTGACACGCGATAGTGCCAATGGCACTATCGCCGGGCACTATCGCGGTCGGGACGTTTGACTTAAATGAGTTTTTGGCCGAATTTCAAGTCATTTCTCTCATTCCTCTCTTCACTTTGGCGATTTTGGAGCTCAAGTATTTGATTCATCACTTCCCAAACCCTAACCCTCATTAATGCAACATCCTTTGGTTGTTGGGTCTTGATTGCTTGCCATAACTAATCTCAAGGAAGATTTCTAGGGTTTCTTCAAGTTCAACCTCTCCTCTCCAAGTTCATCCTCCTACATCTAGGGTTTTCCTATTTTCTAGGTTTTGGTTCAAAACCTAGATTGTGAGTTTACTAAACCTTTGTTAAAACTAGATACACATCATAATCTCCTACTTGTTATTATTATATATTTGCTCAAAATGTTCATCTCTATATGTTCAAGTACTTGATGGTTTTCTTATGAAAAATGTTGAATATATGTTTATAAGTATCATGCCATGATTTACTCTATTTATTCAAGTATTTGGGGCTTTTTTTATCATGGATACATAATATGAGTATTTTGACATGATTAATGTATACATGTCTTGGTGTTATGATGATTTCTATTTGGAATACCTTTTAGGGGATATTGTATCTACATAATGGCTATATTGGTATTTGGGTCTTAAGTTGGACTTATGTGGTTAGGATGGTAATATTGTACCCATGGTTGGTATCGAAATATGCTTGGTTGAAATATACCTCAAGACCTCCTATATGCATTATGTTGGACTAACCAAGTCAGTAGACACTAGGAGGATGTAGTCTTGGGCGCCACCGTGATGGTATGTGCCTAGACCTCCGCCATTCGGGGAATTTCCATAGTTGTAGTCCCCGGATGTGCCGGGCCTTTCAGGTGCCTCTTGTTAGTTGGCATCAAGGTATATCGACTCTTTGGGTGGAGCTTGATTGGTGTTATGGGTCTCCCCTATTGACTCCACATTTATTGAACTTTGGTTAACTGCTGATAAGAATTATAACTGTTCATGCGTGCTCTTTATTGTTCAACTCACTAGGCTTTTTGGCCTAACGCTTGTTTGGTGTCGATGTGTATCTCAGGTTCTAGCGGCGCCGGTCCTAAACAGGCTTAGTAGCTTGGGTGAGAACTTGGGGAAACTTTGCACTTGGACATACATTTTGTAGAAGAACTCTTGGGTTTATAAATGACACCCCTTTTGTAATCTCTTTTCTAGTTATAGAAATTAGATTAGTTGGTTGTTATTTATTGTCCGTTAAATTACAACTGTAATTAAACAGGTTTGTATATTTCCCCATTTTTGGGAGGCTCTTGCTATGGCAATTTTAATATATACCTCATGTCCGTTTTTCGGATTTTTTTGTTATCCCTATTTTTAGGGTGTTACATAGGCTATATATACAAATTACGAAGAACTCAAGAAGAACACACAATATTCAAGCATACGCAAGCCATTCAAGCTATTCTCTCTCAGAGAAATTCTCAACAAAGCTACAATTATTTTATGACAAACAAGACAATCTTATCATTTGTTTGCTTTTTAGTTGTATTATTGTTCATTATACTCTCGACTACTCCTTCTAAAGGACGATTTCTCTGTTTGACGTTCATAGTTAATTTTATGATCTCTGTTATAGTCCGCGGTTTTTACCCTCGACGAGGTTTTGTCACCAATTTATGTGTTTCTCCTTTTATTTATTCCTTGTCACACGATTTGTAGAAAGATTTTTTTACTTTAATTGTTAAAAGCTCCACACTGACCTTAAGTTATCTTTTGAATAATTTTGACATTAACAATAGATATTTTTAAAAATACATGTATAATCATATCTTGATTGTTTTTTTTAATGAATATATGTTTTTATACATATCTTGATTGTTTTTTTTATAAAGTGTTGATAATAATTAATGAACTATAATCATTTTCTATAAATATCCAGATCATGATAAATGATCCTTATCATTTTCATAAATATCTTAATTGATTGGTTCACATTGTTTGTATTTGAATCCTCTGTTACACACACATATATATGTATATATAAATTAAATTAGGGACATACCCATAATTTTTTTTTTCATACGGTGGCACCATATAATATAGACAAGAAATAATTATAAAAAATGTTTTTATCGACGTGTCTTCATCTTTTTACTGAACTTCAATATTGTCAGATATGTTTTTAGTCTAATTCCACCGTTTCAATGGATTTTTAAGTTTTTTGCTTGATTTCAAGGGATTTAAGTTTTTTTTTATTTATTTCGATGAATTTTTTCGGTTTTTTGGTTGATTTCAAGAATTCCTTTTTTTTTGGTTTTTTGATTGATTTCAATAGTTGTTTTTTTTCGGTTTTTTGGTCGATTTCAAAAGTTTTTTTTTGGTTCATTAACGAGGTACGATTGCACCTTCTTAAAGTTTACAAAATAATACGATAACACCTTTCAAAACGATACCGTTGCAACATTCATGAACCTAAATTTTTTTAGCCTTTACCGGAGAAATAATATGGTGGCACGTGTCACTACGTCCATGTATAAAATGGGAGGTTCAAATAAGATGTCTAAACATGTAATCACAAATGATAGGAACATGTTGCGTTGTGTAACACGAGGATTTATAAAACCCGTAAATATGAATGACTATAACTCAAAAAAGTCGGGATAGTTGCAACATTAAAGTAGCAGAAGGATAAGACATAATACACGACAACCTATTTAATCTAGAACATTTATCAAACTAGATTAAGATGAGTGTCGCTATGACTTCAAAACGCTTCTCTCAAATTCCTAAAAATGTTCGGTCCTTCAATGATCCTAGGTGCGCGCCCGACGAATCAAGGTGTCATATGCACACCACTAGAAGAACATGTGAGTCATTAAGCACCAAAACAAGTGTTAAACCAAAGTATAGAGACATGGTAAGAATTTAACAGTTAATGATGTAAACAATGACAACGTAATTAAGTGTTACCGAAGCACTCGAAGGTTGGACCAATGCCAACATTCAATTCGTAAAAGATGATCCAAGCCTGTACAAATACACTAGAGATGTCTCTTGAAAGACGGGGGAGACTCTTTTCCATCTTGGGTGACGAGAATACGTGAATGGGGTCACCCTTGATGTTATTGAATTTCACCTCATATCCCGGTTCTAGTTCTCATGTCATAAAAGACATCACAATCCTAAAACCGTTTATGCCTCTCTATTGCCTACTCCGTCGAGTTACACCTCAAGGACTTACGGACATGGGTGTCTATCCAATCTAGGCGAGTTGCACCTCAAGGACTTACGTCCCCTATTGCCTACTCGCTAGTGATAAACGGTCAACAATTATAACCACATACATATATGCCATCTAAACCCTCGTGCACAAGGAGGACATTACTTCACATGTAGGTCATGACCAAGTAAAGATAGTATAACCCATGCATAACTCATTCCATTCCTAAGCATGATAATACACATTTATATTCATATCTAAGCCATACATTTCACTTGTCACCCAAAACCAAAACCCATAATTGTGAAAGATAGTTCTTTATTTTATGAGATATATATATATATATATATATATATATATATATATATATATGTATATATGGGGACCCTCATGGCATACAATGTCTTATATGAGAGCAAATAACCATGTACAAGTAAGATATACAAAACCCTAGTTTTAGGTTAACATTGAATTCTTCATACAAGCAAATAACAAAAAATATATAGTGAAATAAGGGTTAGGAGACTCACCACTTGGTTTGTGATGTAAAAACCCTAAAACAATAAAACCCTAGAAGAGGAGATGGTGATTTGAAGTTTCCCAAAGATGGTAGCTACTCTCTTTAAACCCTAGGATTCCATTAATGACCATAAATGTTACAAGATTGAGGTTGGAAGCTCAATAAATGAGGGAAGAGAGGGAGGATGAGAGAAATTTTACCTTGGGGATGAGAGAAAAACGGGTCTTCACCAAAAGCCTAAGAGTTGTAAATGAACTATCTAACAAAATCATGCATTTAAATCCCCTGCGTCCGACGGCGATTATGCCACACGAGAGTGACATGGGCATTATCGCCGGTCACTCTCGTTGAATATGTACCGAGAGTCCTCAGATTTCGCCCCTCGCGATTGTGACACGCGAGAGTGCCACTGGCAATCTCTCCAGGCACTCTCGCCGAAAAGGTAACGAGAGCTGTGGTTTAGCGGGGGCGACTATGACACGTGAGAGTGACATGGGCATTATCGTCGGTCATTCTCGCTGCGTGGCTTCCTCTTCCCAAACTTTGACAGTTCTAACTCTGAATTTCGTGACTGATCTAAGGTGAATTCATATAAGTGAATTATATGTACTTATAAACACGGAACAAGTATTGGTCCAAAATTCAGGGTGTTACACGTTGATCGGCCATAAAGTGGGTGACCTTGCTCACGATCCTTGGTCGTGTTAACTAAGTCAACCATGACCGTTTGGACATTGTATTACATATGATTTTACTCTGTAAATCACATCTAATCTTGAAACTTCTCATACAAGAACCCAAGCCTAAAGATCAAACAAGAAAGAGTTAAGGTTTCAAGAAATCAACAAGCAATTTAAACCACACAGCTAATTAAAAGATACTATAACTAGAAAATGAAAATTATTTTAGAAAAATTAAGATTATTACCATTTTTAATATTGAGGTCAAAGATTTTGTTAAGGTACAGTTGAAAAATAAAACTATTTAAATTTCATAAAAATCTCATTATATCTTTGGTTTTATTTAATTTTGGATTTTGATTAATTTATGATTTGTTATCATGTTTTATAGTATTTATTTTTTTCGCCGTTTAGATCCACATTTTATATATTTTTTCATTGTTTTTTAACAGTTTAATCCACATTTTAAATCATATGTGATCTATTACGTATCACATATGATCCACTCTGTAAAATTTGTACATATCACATGTAATAAAATCATGGTAAACATATAAATCCAACACAAATAAGCACATGTGATAAGATCAATATCATATGTGATATTATCAAACATCATATATGATAATATCATGCAGTGTATGGACGTATAAATGTCATTTTGTAATAGGATTTATTTCTAACCATGATTAAATCCCAAATAAATCGGGATTTATTTTAATTTCCTAACAAATTCAATGAAATAAATCTTATAGCATAGTTGTTTCATGCTCGAATGATTAATTGAGTGTTTTAGTTGTTCTCAATCGGATGGGTTCTCGATTGATTTTGATTGGATCTTTATCGGACTCGATATGTTTCCGAAAGGTTCTCTATCGAGTATTGGTTGGTCTCAATGGATTCTCGATTAGTCGATTATTCTCAATGGAAGATAAAGGCGGTGCATGTCTTTTTTGATAGGAGGCGTCATATTGAATTTTTTAGTTAAGTATTTACTTGATTACCAATTTAACCTTTTAATTTTGTTTAATAAAAAATGTTTAATCAATTAGGGTTGTTGGATTAAAATTGTTGGGTGCATTAGATTGCTTCCTAGGTTTCTAAATCATACGACAATCGTCGTCGCATGTTGTGGCTCAAGACTTGTGTTTGGCATCAGGTGACACGGTATAGCCTAATGCAAGTTTTTGTAACATAATATTTGATTTTTCTTACTTTTTCTTATTAGTTTTTAGTATATAATATAATTTAAATTATTTAATATTATTGACTCATTAATAATAGAAAACATATGTATATATAATTATAGAGGGAGGTTCAGGGGAAAACCTTAAAAAAAATGGAAAACTAAGGAACACTCTGGTAGTCATTCATCTGGACGGTTTGCGCTTGTTAATACAAGTAAATTAAGTTGTTTATTGGTTTTATGCACATATGCATTATGCATTTGTGTATATACACGTGTGTATGCTACAAATTACTTGTATGCACATGTGCATACGGTCCAGATGGTGTTCCTCAGTTTTCCCTTTTTTTGAAATTTTCCTCTAAACCTGACCCTATAATTATATATATGATATACAAATTTTCTGCCAAAAATTATAACAACCCCAAATTTAAACAATAAAGCAGTCTATTAGAATAAGGAAATTTTTGCCAAAAACGGCCCAAGTCAACAAACTACTTTTAACTGTAAATCAGGTTTGCAATAAAACAACCTATTACAACTGAGATTAACGAAACAAAATGCTAATAGGAGGTCTTGTATTCCGGTTCCCGGTCGAGCTTTCTCCTTACCCATGCAAGAACTGCCTATCTCTCGCCGACGTGAAAAGGGTTTTTTGTTTTGAAAGAGCGAGGGTTAGACCGAAGGTCTAGTGAGATCCCTCAAATTCATAATTCAACCACAAGTTACAAAAAAGATCATAACAAATCAACCCATTCAGCTTTGTAAACATAAACCACATTTATAAACTCACTTCCGGAACACACTACCGTCACTAAAAGTGACAGCGTGTCTGGCTCATACTGCCTTAGATGGGACACCCCCCCATATAGCATAAACGGGACACACCCCCCGGTATGAGCACAGGCGGGCCACACCCCCCGACTTTGGCCGCTCACAACAATGTATGCATACATTTTTAACCAATAGGAAAAACATATTTCATATTCTAAAGAATTCTCGCATGTACAAGGTTTACACAATAAAATATACTTCAAAGTAATTTCCATACGCCTTAACCACTTTTCAACCACAAGCATTTAGATAAAACTCAAATGTATCAACTAACTTGCAAAACGTAAATCGATTTAGTTTGGAAGACTCACCTTGGTCCTTGCTTAATAAAACCCGCGAACTATCGATCTTATAACCTACGATGATACCGACAAAAATGATGAATAAAAATCCTTAGATTGAATATATCTCTCTCTCAATCCTAAAAGTCTAAGGAACCTCACACGGTACCTAAACTCTACCGGTCCCCAGGACACCCCGACCGCACCAACCCGGGCCTCCCATTCCCGGGATCACCGCCCGGTATCCCCCTCCCCCGGGCTCCCCCGACTCCCGGGGTCACGGCCCGGGGTCCACTCCTCCCCGGTTCCCGGAGTCCCCCCCCCCCCCGCCGCCTCCCGGGGTTTCACCGACCGGGACTCCCCCGGTCCCCCACTCTCGCCCGGATGACTCTTCGACCGAGGCTTCCCGGTCCCCGATGCTAACATTCGCCTGGAGACGATTTTGGGTTTTCGAACAACCCAGAATAATCGAACCCACAGACTAAATCTTCCCAAAAGGTTGTTGTCTACACCTAATTATCAAACAGTATATTTCCTTAACCATTCAATGATTAAACATACATATACATCCATCTTTGGAATTGATTTTCTAAGAAGTAAAATATGGTTTCTATTCACCCAAAACCAGTCTTACAAAATCAGAACTTCAAACATTAAGGAGGCAATTATCCTATTTACATGAACTTGCTAAAGAAAAGGGACTTAGAATCTTACCTTAGAGAAATTTGCTTGCAGAACTCCAACTCTTCTTCTTCTTCCCCAAATCGCCCCCAAACGCCCTGCCTTTAATTTTCTCCAACCACCAACAGAGTAAATGAGGGAATCCCTAGACAAAACCCTATTTAATACCTTGTTACACATAACCCCCTTAACTTTGTATTTAGACCACTTCTCACCCCCAACTTTAAATTTATTAACTTTAAACCCGGTTATTACAACATCCCCCCCCCCCTCAAAAGAATTTTGTCCCCGGAATTCCACTGTTAAACAGATGGGGATACTGAGATTTTATGTCTGCCTCTACTTCCCACGTTGATTCTTTCCCCTTGTTGTATTACCGTTGGATATCCTCCAACGGTACTACAACATCGGTCTCTGCCAAACACTTCTTCAGATTCGACACGTGGAACGTGGGGTGAATTCCACGCAACTCTACTGGTAATTCCAGTTTGTATGTTACTTCTCCAACGCGTTCCAGGAAAGCGAACGATCCAATGTATCTCGGTCGCAACTTAACCTTCTTTCCAAAATGGATTACTCCTTTCCATGGCAACACTTTTATCATGACCAAATCTCCTACTTGAAACTTGATAGGATTTCTTCGTTTATTCGCGTACATCCAATGCCGGTCCTGAGCCATCTTTAACCTCTCTCGAATGCGGTTTACCTTATCAGCAGTCACTTGTACTATCTCTGGACCTGTCAACTGACGTTCTCCTACTTCATTCCAACATAACGGTGTCCTACATTTACGACCGCACAAAGCCTCGAACGGTGATGCCTGAATGCTAGCGTGACAACTGTTATTGTAGGAGAACTCTATCAACGGTTGGTGAACTTCCCACGAACCCTTGAAGTCGATCACACAGGCTCGGAGCATGTCCTCCAGTGTTTGTATGGTCCTTTCACTTTGACCATCCGACTGTGGGTGATAAGTTGTACTCAACTTGAGTTGTGTTCCCAACTCCCTTTGAAAACTTATCCAGAAGGATGACGTGAATCGACCGTCTCGATCTTACACTATAGATGACGGTACCCCATGCCTGGATACTATCTCATCTATATACAACTTTGCCAATTTTTCCAACGGATACGTCTCCTTAATCGGCAGGAAGTGAGCTGACTTTGTGAGTCGATCCACTATCACCCAAATGGCATCGTTCCCCTTAGGTGATCGTGGAGACCCAGTAACGAAGTCCATCGCAATCTCGTACCACTTCCAGACTGGAATTTCGAACGGTTGAAGCTCCCTCGCTCGGATGACTCTTCGACCGGGGCTTCCCGGTCCCCGATGCTAACATTCGCCCGGAGGCGATTTTGGGTTTTCGAACAACCCAGAATAATCGAACCCAGAGACTAAATCTTCCTAAAAGGTTGTTGTCTACACCCAATTATCAAACAGTGTCTTTCCTTAACCATTCAATGATTAAACATACATATACATCCATCTTTGGAATTGATTTTCTAAGAAGTAAAATATGGTTTCTATTCACCCAAACCCAGTCTTACAAAATCAGAACTTTAAACATTAAGGAGGCAATTATCCTATTTACATGAACTTGCTAAAGAAAAGGGACTTAGAATCTTACCTTAGAGAAATTTGCTTGCAGAACTCCAACTCTTCTTCTTCTTCCCCAAATCGCCCTTAAACGCCCTGCCTTTAATTTTCTCCAGCCGCCGCCAACAGAGTAAATGAGGGAATCCCTAGACAAAAACCTATTTAATACCTTGTTACACATAGCCCCTTTAACTTTGGATTTAGACCACTTCTCACCCCAACTTTAAATTTATTAACTTTAAACACGGTTATTACAAAAATCACGCATTGAAAAAAGCATGGTCTCGTTATAACTCCTAATGCTTTGACCTCGTCGTCACGACACTCTTCATACTGTTTAGAATATTGATTTTTTATTTATTTAAATAAAGACCTTTTACCGAGATTTGGTTAAGGGTAACGTTAAGTTGATCATTGCAACATAATTTAGTTTTTTTAAGTTTTCAAAAAGCATTTATCAAGAAATTTCCTATAAAATTTATTTTTTAAATCATATTATAATGTAATTAATTTTAAGAATTTATTTTTATACATGGATAGAACTTGTTAATTTGTTGAACTTTGTTCTAAAATTTATTATAATGCATTTGTATAAAATACACAGTAATTGATCATCTAATACATCATGCAAAATGTAAATCGATTTAGTTTGGAAGACTCACCTTGGTCCTTGCTTAATAAAACCCGCGAACTATCGATCCTATAACCTACGATGATACCGACAAAAACAATGAATAAAAATCCTTAGATTGAATATATCTCTCTCTCGATCCTAAAAGTCTAAGGAACCTCACACAGTACCTAAACTCTACCGGTCCCCGGGACACCCCGACCGCACCAACCCGGGCCTCCCATTCCCGGGATCACCGCCCGGTATCCCCCTCCCCCGGGCTCCCCCGACTCCCGGGGTCACGGCCCGGGGTCCACTCCTCCCCGGTTCCCGGAGTCCCCCCCGCCTCCCGGGGTTTCACCGAATGGGACTCCCCCGATCCCCCACTCTCGCTCAGATGACTCTTCAACCGGGGCTTCCCGGTCCCCGATGCTAACATTCGCCCGGAGGCGATTTTGGGTTTTCGAACAACCCAGAATAATCGAACCCAGAGACTAAATCTTCCTAAAAGGTTGTTGTCTACACCCAATTATCAAACAGTGTCTTTCCTTAACCATTCAATGATTAAACATACATATACATCCATCTTTGGAATTGATTTTCTAAGAAGTAAAATATGGTTTCTATTCACCTAAACCCAGTCTTACAAAATCAGAACTTTAAACATTAAGGAGGCAATTATCCTATTTACATGAACTTGCTAAAGAAAAGGGACTTAGAATCTTACCTTAGAGAAATTTGCTTGCAGAACTCCAACTCTTCTTCTTCTTCCCCAAATTGCCCCTAAACGCCCTGCCTTTAATTTTCTCCAGCCCCCGCCAACAGAGTAAATGAGGGAATCCTTAGACAAAACCCTATTTAATACCTTGTTACACATAGCCCCCTTAACTTTGGATTTAGACCACTTCTCACCCCAACTTTAAATTTATTAACTTTAAACACGGTTATTACAAAAATCACGCATTGAAAAAAGCATGGTCTCGTTATAACTCCTAATGCTTTGACCTCGTCGTCACAACACTCTTCATATTGTTTAGAATATTGATTTTTTATTTATTTAAACAAAGACCTTTTACCGAGATTTGGTTAAGGGTAACGTTAAGTTGATCATTGCAACATAATTTAGTTTTTTTAAGTTTTCAAAAAGCATTTATCAAGATTTCCTATAAAATTTATTTCTTAAATCATATTATAATGTAATTAATTTTAAGAATTTATTTTTATACATGGATAGAACTTGTTAATTTGTTCAACTTTGTTCTAAAATTTATTATAATGCATTTGTATAAAATACACAGTAATTGACCATATAAACTTAGAATTCCAATTAAATACTTTAGTAAATGATTTGCATACATTATTATAGACCAATGTTGTTGTAGTGGTTCCTAGCTCCTTCTTTCACAGATAAACTGTGACTCCTCTTTTGTTTGCAGCCCTATGAAGACATGAAATTCTCGACTATACCTTCGTTTTAGGCATTGTTTGGCAAAAAAAAAACTAGCTTATAAACTAGTTTTTTTTACATGTTTGGATGACCATAAACTAGCTTATTGAAAAACTACTCATGGTAGCGTTTTTAAAAGCTAGCTTATCGGCTACCACTACCAGCTAGCTTATAAGCTAGTTTGCCAAACATAACCTTAATTGATTTATCATGTAAACATTAATAAAAAAAAATTATATTAATACGATTAAAGATGATCAAAAATTTGAAAGTGAAAAAGAATTCTCACAAGGTCATCTAATAAGTATATGCAAGTGTAACTAATAATAAGACAACTAAAAAAAGATACAAAATCAAAGATAGATGTACTTGTAGCATATTTTCTTATACTGATTAACGATTGATTGATAAGTTTTTTTTTTCCTGTTTCGTCTTTAACTATAGAATAAGCATGAAATGAAAAAAAAAATGAAGATTGGTTTAAAGAACAAGAGTATACATGTTTGCGATAATAAAGTTTCACAAAGTTCTTTACCAGTTGTATGCAATTGCCTTTCATTATAAATTGGAACGAAATGTTGTTTCTTTTGAGTTATCGGATGCCTAGCTCATTTGAAAGTTGCTTAGACGTTATGAACAATATCATTTGGTTAAATAAACGTTGTATGCTAGCTTAAGGAATATGTCGTTCTAAACACATTTTGCTTGACCTCTTTTTTCACATTTTTTTCATGGGATCAACTCTTTCGTCCAAACCTAAATTTCAACATTGTTCACTCATCTGATATCGGTTTGGTGGCATTTGATTTTTTCATATTTTTCTTTTTTGGAAGGCATAGCGGCATCGAACCAACGAACGACTACCACGAACACACGCACACACGCACACATCCCCGGCGGTATCGGGCATCCACGGGCAGCCCACTAATCCGCCGCTGTCCCGGCCCAGCTTACGCTGAACCTAGAGCCCAACCACAGTCTAAGACTGGGCTGGGGGGGGCAGCCCAGTCAAAGACTGGACCATCCCAAGGACTGGGTACTCCTAATGCCCTCAAATTGACTCCTCTTGGATTCGAACCCGGGTAGATTGGGATACCATCCACAATCCCCCCCAGGATGTTACCGTTCTTGGGGAAACCAACTGAGTTAGACATGATATGTATTTGATTTTTTCATATGTATTATATAATATCTTTATATCATCATATGTTACATATTTCCGAAAAGTGATAAAAAATTCGTATTAAAACGAAAAAATACAATTAGTCATTATATTAAAAAAAAACTTGAACTAACATTAAAGCACGCAGTTTTAAATGGTTGGTTGGTGCTTATCTAAAACATATGTTTATTTTTATAGGGCAAATGATTTTACATATATAAAAATTGTTCAAGAATTTGCACTGAGATTCGTATTCGTAAAGTGTTGCCTCATTCATATTTTCAAAATACGAAAAAAAATATATATATGAATAAATTTTAATTCTTAAATATTTGGTATTTATGGATGGTTTAAACAAAAAGTCTAAATATTGTAAGATTTAAGAAGAAAATGTTTATATATGATTAATCATTGAAAAATACAAAAAAATACTATTTAAATATGCATATGTGAAATACTATTACAAATCATTCATATGAGTTTACGTGTGTATATATATATATATATATATATATATATATATATATATATATATATATATATATATATATATCTTCATATAACCTTTTTTTGACAATTAACATATATAACTTTCTAACCACAAGGTTGTGGTGTAGTGGTAAGAGCTTGGAGACTTCATAGCGGTTGCCCGGGTTCGAGCCCCACTCGCAGCATTGTGGCCACTGAGGATAAACTCAGGGTTGCATGCTTAGCAGCTAGGCCAAAGGCTCTACTTGCCAAGGGATTAGTCTGGGCCAAAGGCGTAGAATACCCTTATCAAAAAAAAAACATATATAACTTTCTATTTTTACCTTCTTGTTGTATTTAAAGTCCCCTAATTTGAACCGGGGTAGGGACACCTATGTGTCAAATATATCTCCCTCTACCTATTAATCATTATAACTCATTAATTACATATCATATCATTTTATTTTTTAATTCTTTTTTATCATTACATTGTTATCATTTTTTTTTTATCATTTTTTTATTATTATTATTGTAAAAATTCATGATTATTATTTTAAAATTTTTATTTTTATTTTCATTTGTAATTATTTTTTTTAATTTTTGTTTCTATGTATTAACATTTAATATAATATGTTCATTTACAAGAACAAATAAATTATGTATTTTAATTTTTTAAGTATTTTTATAAATATAACCTTTTCAATATTAACATCATTTTATATATTATTATTATTATTGTATAATAATATCTTTTTTATATGTTAACAATAACTTTTCTATATATTTTTATTATAAAAATGTTTTTTAACATAGAAAAATAATACAACATAACTAATTCATATTCAAAGTTTTAATAAAAATTGATGAGTTATCATCTTAATTTACAAAAGGTTGCTTAACAATTGATGAATTATTGTTTAGATATTTAAATGCTTAAATAAGAATTGATTGGTCATTTTCGAAGTTTTAAAATTGGAAAAGATTATCAATTATTTTATAAAATCTGGTTGAAATGTATATAGTTAAAAAATAAATGATATTAATATTTATAAATAACAAGAAATTTGTTTTTTTATCTGTTTATTTAAAAACAAAAAACAATGACAGAGAGAAAAAAAAAGAGTAATTAAAAGTAAAAAAAATAAAATTTTAATCTTAAGACAATTTTTTTAGAATTTCTTATACTTCCAATTACACCTCAGATAATATAGGTGGGGGTGCAAATAACAAACCTAAAATTTAATTATTAATCGGGGTCGGTGGTGATAAATTGTGGGATAGTATAGTTTACAATGATGATTGTATAAAAAGGTAAAAAGAGAAATTAATACAATGATGATTGAATAGAAAAGGTAAAAGTTTAAAGAGTAAACTACGATTTTAGTCCCTATGGTTTGATGTTTATAACGATTTTCGTCCCTGGTCTTTCAAAACTGAATTTTTAGTTGATTTATTAAAGTTTTTTATTTATTTTAAATTACCATTGAAAAAAAGTTTAATAAATTTCAAGAAAAAAAATCTTATTTTATAACAACCGGTTGTTTATTGGTAAATTCACTTTACTCCCATTATTTCATATTTTCATCTAAACTTTATTTTTATTAATTAATCAAATTTGTTAATATTTAAAATAAACACATACACACACACACACACACATATATATAGAGAGAGAGAAAGAGAGAATCGGGTTCAAACGAGAACAATATTTATTTAAATGAACATGAGAACGACAAATCACATACAAAATCATAAGTGATTTTACATTAGCGGGGAAGTCGTACAAAATCGCAGTATGCGGGCGACTTTTCTCGCGACTTAAAGTCGCGAAAATCACATGTAAAATCACTTATATTTTGTATGTGAGTTGCCGTTGCCGTGTTCATTTTAAATAGATACCGTTCTCATTTGATCCGCTCTCTCTCTCTCTCTATCTATCTATCTATCTATCTATCTATCTATATATATATATATATATATATATCAAGGTTTTAAATAATGTTTGTATTTGACGTCACGTTAATTTTGAGGCACGTCATGACCCATTGCATGATTTTTATAACAACATATTGAAATCTTCTTATCTTTTTATTTTCTTATTTTTTGTTTTTTAATATATAACCTAATTTAAAATGGTGTGTGTGTGTGTGTTTACGTGTGTATGTCTTATTTAAATATTAAACAAATTTGATTAATTAATAAAAAATAAAGATTAAATGAGAATTTAGAATAGTGGATTAAATAGTAAATTGCATTTAACAAAAAACAACCGGTTGTTATAAAATAATATTATTTTTTTCTCGAATTTTATTAAACTTTTTTCAATGATAATTTAAAATAAGAAATAGCTTTAATAAATCAATAGATAAAAAAAATATTAATTTTAGGAGATTTAAACCTAAACTTTGAAAAAAATATCATGTATTTATCAATATTTTTAATGAAATTATTTGATTATTTTTATAATTAAAGTTATAATAATTATGAAAATATACAATATAATTAATAGAAAAATAAATGTCTTGATGAAATACAATAAATAAAGAAAAAGTAAAAAAAAATATAAATTAGGATAAAAATGTAAAAGTTTATATACTACAAGGACCAAATATGTAATTTGTTTATTTAATTTTTAAATTAATTAACATTTAATATTAATAAAATTGGAGGGAGGGATGAAATAAAAACCACAAGGATTAAAAAAGCAGTTTTGAAAGACCAGGGATGAAAACCGTTATAAGCATCAAACCACAGGGACTAAAATCGTAGTTTACTCAAGTTTAAAAGACCAACGTTAAAAACGCCTGGAGTCGACGGCGGCTGTTTGGTGCAAAAGTTAAACCTAACTTTTACCTTTTTTTTAAATTTTTCAGCCCCACACAATTTTTAATACAATGATGATACTGGTGTAGTTTGTTGAAATTTTTTATTTTCGTTCTTATAATTTTAAAATTATAATTATAATTTTTATGATTTATAATTTAAACTTTATTGTTTTCTTTGTCCCTTTGATTTACAATTCATTTTTATCTTAATCCCTCATACTTAAAAGCAATATTTAACCTTAAATACGAAAATAGAAATGAATTCCAAACCATAAAGATGAAAACCGCAATTTCAAAACTATATGAATGAAATACTCAATTTTTAACAAACCACAGGGAGAAAATGTAATTTACTCGTACTTCTAGTTAAACCATTTTAACCCTTTTCAAATTAACATATATCAACATCAAAAAAATTTTGTTTTGTGTTTATAATGCATGAGTTTTTTATGATTTGACTCAGAAAGATGCTAATATATACACACTTTTTATTTTGAATCGAGTCAATGAAAATGTAAAAGATAAATGTGATGTTAATGTTTGTAAGAGGAAAAGAATAAAAATATGTCTTTACATAGAATATAGTGGAGGTACATTTAGTATCACCTAATGGACACACCGAAAATTACACTAAGGAGCTGTTTACCTATTCTTATCGGGTAAGTGTTGTCCGGGTAAAAGTGTTGACTCGGGTAAGTGTTGTCCGGGTAAGGGACTATAAGTGTTGTCCGGGTAAGTGTGTTTACCAAGTGTTAGATTTTTGGATTTTAGCTTAAAAATATGTCTTTACATAGAATATAGTGGAGGTACATTTAGAATCACCTAATGGAGACACCGAAAATTATGGTGCGTTTGGTTTATGGGAATGGATTGGATTTGGAGGGATTTGAATTTGGATTGGGGGGGATTTGAAATCCCTTCATGTGTTTGGATAAGAATTTGAAATCCATCAGGCTTTAGAATCCATCAGATTTGGATTTCAAATCCAGGCTCATTGCAACGGATTTTGAAATCCATCATGTAAGGGATTTTTAAATGGTCAACGGATTTCAAATCCGGTCAACGAAATCTATTCCTGCAAACCAAACGCAGGATTGGAATGGATTTGAAATCCAAATCCATTCCAATCCCACAAACCAAATGGGACCTAAGGGGTTGTTTACCAACTCTTACCGGGTAAGTGTTGTCCGGGTAAGAGTGCTGACCCGGGTAAGTGTTGTCCGGGTAAGGGGCTGGTAAGTGTTGTCCGGGTAAGTGCGTTCACCAAGTGTTAGATTTTTGGATTTTACCTTCTGGGTATGAATCTTTATTTGATAATATGAGTTGGGCTTTGATTATTTATCAAGAAATATTGTAACAACCGAGTTCTAAAATATCTAAATTTTAAAGTTTGGGAGAAAAGTGGTAAAAACCCAAAAGGGGGGGGGGTAAGTGTAAGTTGGTATTAAAAAGGGTTAGCCTAGGGACTCTCTCATTCATACTGGCGGCTGAAGAATTTGAGAGGCAAGCATAGCAGGGTGCGATTTGGAGAAGAGAAAGAGAGATTTTGAAGTTTGGACATTTTCACTTCTTCCAAGGTAAGCTTCTAATCCCTGGGTTCTTGTTTTATTTTAAGAACATGATGGTTTAGGGGGAGTCTGTTGATTTACAGACATGATTGGAATGATTTAACAACCCTATTCTTGCTCATTAGGATCGTGTATTGGTTCTTTTAGGTTAAGGGATTAATCTTTGTAGTTGGGAATATTAATCTCTTATTAATCCTTTAACCTTGTCATTTAGGATTTAGAATTTTAGGATTTTGTTCGAAGTCGTTCGTCTCTGGGGTTTTCGCGAAAGGGGCGTCCAGTTTTGGACCGGGGTGGGTGGATACCGGGGGTTTAACCCCGGGGGTTGTTGTCCCGGGCCGTGCCCCGGGAGTCGGGGGAGCCCGGGAGGTGTCGACCCTGGGCCGTGACCCCGGGAGACGGGAGAACCCGGGGGAGGGGGGATCCGGCCAATGACCCCGGGAAAGGGAATCCCGGGGTGGTGCGGTTGAGGCAATCCTGGGGGATCGGGTTCTGTGTACTAAAATTCTAGAGTTGGTAGCCATTTGGGATCTAGGAGAGAGTTGTCTTGTTCAAGGGAGTGACTTACCAACTTCCCGGTGTTATCGTAGGTTGGGGATCGTTAGGAAGCAGATTTTAAGCAAGGACTGAAGGTGAGTCTTTCCAACTAAAGTTGTTATGATTTTGGAAGTTAATTCATACGTGCGATTTTATATCTAAATGCGTTCTAATGATATAGCACTTTATTTTATGTTGAAGTTCTTTTAAAGCATAACTTATTTACGTGAGCTTTATACATGCAAGATTTCTTGTGAGATTGGTTTATGCTTTCATTGTTGACCTACTGTATGCATACATGGTTGTGAGTTGTATGGCCAAAGTCGGGGGGGGGGTGTCCCGTTTATGCCAATTGGGAGGTGTGACCCAGATAAGGCAGTATGAGCCAGACAAGCCATTTTCTTCGGGCAACGGTAGTGTGTGCCAGAAGCGAGTTTTCTTTAAAGTGTTATATAGTCAAGCTGAATTGGTTAAGTTGTTTTATAAACTTGTATTTGCTATGAATTACAAACTGTTTTGAGGGAACTCACTAGACCTTCAGTCTAACCCTCGCTCTTTCAAAAACTAAAAACCTTTTCAGGTCGGCGAGAGATAGGCAACTCTTGTAACGGTAAGGAGAAAGTTTGATCGGGCATCGGAGTAGAAGACCATCATTTAGCATGTTTCGTTTTGTTTAATCTCAGTTGTAGTAGGTTTCCTTTTTGCAAACCTTTTAGACTCTCTTAATTGTTGTCTTGGGCCGTTTGGCGTATATTGCTCTTATTAATAGACTGCTTTATAGCTTTGCTTTGGGTTGTTATAATTGGTATCAGAGCCATAGTTTAAGGGATCTAGGTGACCGTACGGGCCTAGACTTAAACTAGGAGGGTAGGATACAACTGAGATTATAGGATGACCTTAAGAAGACAAGTGATAGGGTAGTGAGAACTAACATGTAAGGTAAATTTAAAATTACATCTGGCCAGTGTAATTATAAATTTACAGGTACATGTGCATGCTTAACTTGCCTTATTGCTTTGGACTTATCATAATGAAGTTTGTGTGTTGGTGTCTAATCAGTAGTCATGTCAGAGCGGGTGACTAGAAGCAGATCTGTGTCGATAGCTGAGGCGACACCTGTGAATGAAACTATTGAGAATGAACCAGTCATTCCTCCTCGATCAGCTGCCACACGGGGAAAGGGGCGTGGACGACCTAAAGGAAAGGGAAAGACCACCCGAAAGGCGGCCACTCAAGTAGAGGAACCGGAAGTGAGAGCTCCATGGAAGAGAATATTGCGGGTTGCCCGAAGAGCCAGAAGTGTGGAGATCATAGCTGAACGAGAACCCTCTCTTCAAGAAAGTTCAGCTACTGCAAGGGGAAGATGGCCAGTGAAGAACCGTGGTGGAGGTCGGGCTTAAGCTTTTGTCACGCAAGAGACTTTTGCTACAGAGATGGGTAAATTACAGGAAACCTTGCAAGCCTTACTGGCTCATCAAACTGGAAGGGCGGCATCGAGTCAAGAAAAGAGTGAGGAAAGGGAGACGACAGAGATGGTCAACTCGCCAATGACTGTAGTGGGCAGTCACTCACAGTCCACCCCGGGTTTGGAAGTCAAGACAGATACCGGGAAAGGATGTAGCTACAAAGCATTTATTACTTGCAATCCTCCTACCTTCAAAGGAGAGTGCGATCCAGTAGTGGTTATCAAGTGGATCAGAAATATGGAGCTGGCGTTTGACACTTGCAAGTGCGCAGAAGAAGATAAAGTGGTGTTTACTCTATCTATGATGAGGGATGATGTTGTGTTCTAGTGGGAGGCAGAGACTGGGGGCAAAGGTTCGAAAACGGCTAGAGGTATGGATTGGGAGACCTTTGTGGCTAAACTCAAGAGGCAGTTATGTCCGTTGGCAGCCGTGAAGAAACTAGAAGAGGAATTCCTGAACTTAGAACAAGGGGATATGACGGTTCGGGAGTATACAACAAAATTTCTCGAAAATGCTCGTTTTGCTTAAGTGTATGTGCCGAATGAGGAACGTCGAGTAGACAGGTATTTATTTGGGCTGAGAAGAAATATCCGAGAGCTGGCAGCAGCACGAGAGACCACTATCTTTCAGGCGGCCGTTAACGCAGCCGAGATGACTGAAAAGGATAAGGCGCGCCAAATGACTGAGAAGAGCGGTGAGAAGAGAAAATGGGAAGGTTCGGTACGTGACCCAAAGAAGTTCAAAAGTGCCAGACCAGATCAACGAGCTACACCAAGGTTTGAGAACAAGTCGTGCAACAAGTGTAATCGGATGCACAAAGGAGAATGTTTGATGGATCGGGAGGGTTGTTATAATTGTAACAACCGAGTTCTAAAATATCTAAATTTTAAAGTTTGGGAGAAAAGTGGTAAATACCCAATAGTGGGAGGGTTGTTTTAAATGCGGTAAAACAGCGCATATGGCACGGGACTGTCAAGGGACTAGGACATGCTACCAGTGTGGTGCCCTGGGTCACATTAAAACAAACTGTCCACAGCTGAAAAAGGGAATGGTCGGAAATGTTGGGAGAAAAGGAGGGGAGAGGAAGGTGGAACCCGCTCGAGCTAGAGCGAGGGAGTTCAACATGACGACAGAGGAGGCGGTGGAAATACCAGATATGGTGACAGGTACTTTCCTTATTGACTCGACTTTTGCTAAGGTATTGTTTGATTCGGGCGCAAACCGTTTGTTTGTGTCGCTGAATTTTGTTCATAATCTGCGTGCGAAACCCAGAAAGCTCAGTCTGGGGTTTGAAGTAGAAGTAGCGGATAATAGTCGAGTCTTGGTGAGGGAGGTATATGAAGGGTGTAGTATTGATATTGATGGGCAATCATTCCTGCTTCGGCTATACCCGATGGGTATGGGGGAATTTGACGTCATTGTGGGGATGGATTGCTTGGCATCGAATGATGCTCACATAGTGTGCAATAAGAAATTGATTTGAATAGCGTTGCTGAGTAAGGAAGAGGTAGTAGTGTATGGGGATCGTCGGGATAGGAAGTCGTGTTTGATCTCTATAATCAAGGCTAAGCGGTGCTTAGTGAAAGGGTGCGTGGGGTTCTTAGCATATGTGGTAGATGCTAAGAAAGATAAGAGGGGGTTATAGTTGGTTCCGGTGGTAAGTGAATATCCAGAAGTGTTTCCGAAAGACTTAACCACTCTGCCTTCTGATCGGCAAGTGGAGTTTCGAATTGACTTAACACCTGAAGCGACACCTATCGCAAGAGTACCCTATCGTCTGGCACCGGCGTAGATGAAGGAGATGATGACTCAGCTGCAAGAACTACTCAATAAGGGGTTTATTCTCCCTAATACCTCACCGTGGGGGGCACCGGTATTATTTGTCAAGAAGAAGGACGGATCTATGAGAATGTGCATAGACTACCGGGAGCTTAACAAAGTGACTATCAAGAATAAGTACCCGCTTCCCAGAATCGACGACCTTTTTTATTAGCTGCAGGGAGCAAGCGACTTTTTGAAGATAGATCTGTGATCGGGGTATCATCAGTTGAAGGTAAGGGAGGAGCATGTGCCTAAGACTGCCTTTCGTACAAGATATGGGCACTACGAGTTTTTAGTCATGCCCTTTGGGTTGAGAAACGCGCCAACAACTTTCATGGACCTGATGAATAGAGTGTGTAGCCCACTCTTAGATAAGTGTGTCATTGTCTTTATTGACGATATAATGATTTATTCATGGTCCAAGAACGATCACAAGTCACACTTGTGAGCAATATTGGAATTGCTTAAATGCAAGAAATTGTACGCCAAGTTCTCAAAATGCGAATTTTGGTTAAGAGAGGTACAATTTCTAGGACACGTGGTATCGGAAGAGGGGATCAAAGTCGATCTGGTTAAGATAGAGGCTATCAAAGGGTGGGAGGTGCCAAGATCGCCATTAGAAGTGAGAAGTTTTATGGGATTGGCTGGCTATTACCGAAAGTTCATCCAGGACTTCTCACGGATAGCCACGCCATTAACTTCCCTAACCAGGAAGAACGTCAAATTTGTGTGGGCGGAAGCTCAAGAGAATGCGTTCTGTAAATTGAAGGAAAGTCTGAGCAGTGTACCCATCTTAACTTTACCAATTGATCGGAAGGATTCGTGATCTACAGTGATGCCTCCAAGTTGGGATTGGGTCGTGTACTGATGCAAGAGGGAAAGGTGATCGCGTATGCGTCTCGTCAGTTGAAGGACCATGAAAAGAATTACCCGACACACGATTTGGAATTAGCAGCAATAGTCTTCGTTTTAAAGATTTAGAGGCATTATCTGTACGGGGTTAAATGTCAGATTTATACGGATCACAAGAGCTTTCAACATCTATTCAACCAGAAAGAGCTCAATATGACACAACGTAGGTGGATGGAATTGTTGAGCGATTACGACTGTGAGATCCTTTACCATCCGGGCAAGGCCAATGTGGTGGCCGATGACCTAAGTCGTAAGGAGCGTGGGGAAGCAACAAAAGTGGTGGCCTTTCGAGTAGAAGTCACTTCTAATTTCTTGGAAGAATTCAGGAAGTATCAAGAGGAAGCAGTTTTGGGAGAAAACTTGAAGAGCGAGAGAATCGTCAGAATTGTTGATTCGTTGATCGCCGACAGTCGCAGAGTGAAATGTTACAAGAATAAAGTGTGGATTCCAAAGCTGGGAGAACTTCGAAAGAGAGTGTTGGAAGAAGCACATAAGTCATGGTACTCTGTACATCCAGGAACCAACAAGATGTATCGAGATCTGAAGTAAAGTTATTGGTGGCCGGGTTTAAAGAAAGATATTGCTTACTTTGTCGAGAGATGCCTGACGTGTTTAAAGGTGAAAGCGGAACACCAAAGGCCTTACGAGGAGCTTCAACCATTGGAAATTCCAGTCTGGAAGTGGGACAAAATTACGATGGACTTCGTTACCGGGCTGCCGCGATCACCTAAGGGGCACGATGCTATTTGGGTAATAGTGGATCGAATCACAAAGTCATCTCATTTCCTGCCAATTAAGGAGACGTATCCGTTGGAAAAATTGGCAAAGTTGTACATAGATGAGATAGTATCCAGGCATGGGGTACCGTCGTCCATAGTGTCAGATCGGGACGCTCGTTTCACGTCATCATTTTGAAGAATCCTACAAATAG
Organism: Arctium minus; assembly: GCA_954870635.1. NCBI lineage: Eukaryota > Viridiplantae > Streptophyta > Magnoliopsida > Asterales > Asteraceae > Arctium > Arctium minus. The sequence continues at coordinate 160,332,939 of OX941081.1, forward strand.
AGTTGGGCTCGCAACTCAGGCTGAGTACCGCGTATCACCCTCAAACGGATGGCCAAAGTGAAAGGACCATACAAACGCTGGAAGACATGCTCCGAACATGTGTGATCAACTTCAAGGGCTCATGGGAGATCCACTTACCGTTGATAGAGTTCTCTTATAATAACAACTATCACACCAGCATCCAAGCGGCACCGTTTGAAGCGTTATACGGTCGTAAGTGTAAACCACCTTTGTGTTGGAACTATGTGGGAGAACGACAATTGACAGGTCCTGAGATTGTGCAAGTGACAACCGATAAGGTGAATCAAATTCGTGTGAGGTTGAGGGCGGCGCAAGACCAACAACAGATGTACGCAAATAAGCGAAGGAAACCTATCGAATTCCAAGTTGGAGATTTGTTCATGTTGAAAGTTTCACCCTGGAAGGGAGTAGTCCGCTTCGGAAAGAAGAGTAAGTTGCGACCGAGATTCGTTGGACCTTTTTCTATCCTAGAGCGTGTTGGGGAAGTAGCATAAAAGCTGGATCTACCCGCAGAGTTGCGAGGAATTCATCCCACGTTTCACGTGTCGAATCTGAAGAAGTGTTTGGCAGAAACCGATGTAGTAATATCGTTGGAGGATATCCAAGTGGATGAAAAGCTGAGTTATGTCGAAGAACCGGTGGCCATTCTGGATCATAATGTAACACCCTCAATTCTGGAAATAGCAACTAATTTAATTTTTTTCTAAATATATCGATAAATGATACATCTCCAATCACAATTTATTATTTAACCTCAATGCACACATTTCATTCAATACATACAGTCTATAATAAAGACGGGTGCTACTGAAACCCAATAAAAGTCACTATCTCCAAACTGCGGAAGACTTCACCAACTACTTACACTTGCACAAAGCAAAAGCTCACCTCTTCATAGCTGCTAGAACCAAACCCCAACTGGAATCTGATGCACATGCCGACAAATAAAAAGGTTAGGCTTAACACCTAGTGAGCTCAAGAGTTTTCAACATATACAAATGAATCGTTTAAAGAAAAAAGAATGCCATTAAAATCATAATCTTTCAAAATGATATGCTCTGCTTATGAAAACGACTCGTTTACCAATAAATATGCATTTTAAACGATAGAGACACCGAGTTAATCATTAACCAAACCAAACTGTTTTACAGACTAAAATCCCAATATAAAACGTTCTTTCGTAAACATAGATTTAACCCAAAACTTGCTCAAAATGAGAATAGAGAGATGACTCCCAATTTTATAAAACGCGGGTAAAAATGTTATACCTCGAAATACCCAACACGGGTGAAACATGATACACAAATCATAAGTCATAGATGAAAATCTATATAAATAAATATTGTCGTGAACACGGACATTAGACCCAAAACTCACACGACCATAAAATGGACGAAATCAAGTACCGAAACGTGGAAATGACGCATTCCATTCAAACCTTAATATTCGTGAGGAAAACCCAATATTAAGGCCATCATTTATCGTCGACCACACAAACCAAAGTTGGTAAAATACGACATTAACTTTTAAAATACCAAGGATCTACGACAGAGAGACCCGTATACATTGAGAATAGAGGAACATGCAAGTAGGCCGCCCATACAACTTCCTCGCATGCCATCTAAATGTTTCCATCTTGGGTGGCGAGAACACTTGAATGGGGCCACCCGTGATGTTATTGGATTTCACCACATATCCCGGTCCTAGTTCCCATGCCATACCAGACATCACAATCCTCAGACCGTTTGTTGCCTCTTGCCATACTCCGTCGAGTTCCATCCCAAGGTCTTATGGACATGGATGCCTATCCAATCTAGACGAGTTTCAACTCAGTGGCTCGAGCCACCTATTGCCTACTCGCTAGCAAACCCAAGCGGTCACTAAATGTAACCAAAATCTCAGACCTTACAAAACAGACAGACTTACGTGCCTATAGATCCATTACAACACTGTCTAACGTTACACGACTCCAATTGAAAGACCAAAGCTCCCAAAACATGTAACTCTCCAATGACACGAACTATGCGCCATTATACTCAAAACCCCACAACGGTTATTAATTCGGACAAACGTCCTCAAGACTCAATTTAGTCAAAACCGAGCCAAAGGCTCAACAATTTACGTAAATACCCCATGAAAGCCAGTAGAGACATCGAAATATGTTTGACCAACAATTATGCAAACACCATGACCAAAAATATAATTAACCCAAAACTTCTCATTGGTTGAAACAAAATGTTTTCCAAATGAACTATTTCTCTTCGTGTTGCCAAAACGACCCATAGTTCAATGATATGCATTTTTCCAACGGTTTATAAAATCGTATGCACCAAATGGACAATTACATGAAATGACCCCCATTTATATATTACATCACCAAAGAAATATATCAAAATTATTTATTTATCAAAATGCCCAAAAATCACAAAGATGGGTGTTACATAATTTTATAAAGTTAAATATATCCAATTAACCAAAACTTATCAGCAGTTAACAATTTAATGTAAAACACAAACACTTTAAAATAAATATTTTGTCATGTACATCGTTTTCACAAATCAACTTGAACTCACCTCGCTAGATGTAGGCTAAATCTAGGTTTTACCCCACATTGAGCTCCTTTGAAGAAACTTGAATCCACAAGCCAAATCTTCCAAAAAACCTAGATCCATAAGTTTTCAACCATAAATACTCACATTCAACCATAAAGAATCATTCCCCCAAACATTAAACATGAACATCTCAACTATACCCAAAACCCTAATCTCCATATATGAAGAAAAAGGAATATTACCTTTACCATAGATCGAATCCATCAACTAAACTTCTCTAGGTCACCCAAGTGAGTCACCACTACAACTTTTTAAGAGAATGGAGAGGGTCTTGAAGAGGGTTTGATAAAACCTTAGAATGTTGGTGATGAAGATGATAAAGTGGAGAGATTGAGCTCAAGCTTCCATAACCTTGTTGGATGGTGAAGTATCACTTGAAATCCTGAGGTATTGAGTATTAAAAGCTCAAAATCAACAATGGTGGTCATGAGGTTCGGTTTAGAGAGAAAGGAGAGGGTAGGCTTGAAGGAATGAATGAGAAAAGTGAGAAAATGGGTTTAATGAAGGCTGGACCCCGTCGGCGAGTATGCCCAGCGATTGTGACATGTGTCACTTTCCCCGGGCACTATCACGGAGAGTGTACCGCGACCATAAGGCCCTCCGCAAGAGTGACACGCGAGAGTGACACATGTCACTTTCGCTGTCACTTTCGCCCAGGCTCCCCGAAGCCCGAAAATCCGATCTTTTTCGACACTAAGGCCCTAGACACTCTTTGGGTCTTTTAGTAGTGTTTTACCAACATGAATCCCACCGAACACATGGTACAGAAACGCCTGGGTGCCCCTAAACTTACTGAAAATTACAGGTGTTACAATCCTCCTAACCTTAAAAGAGATTTTGTCCTCGAAATCTAGATTTTAACAAAACATTGCCCGCAGGATAGATTGTCCTTAATCCATATTCCAGAACCACTACCAAAATCTTTACGCCGATACCCACGACAGCCGTCCCCTTGGGCACGTTACACTTATGTCCGAGTGAACACTTAACTCACTAAGGTAGTCTTTACTCACAAGACTACGGTTGTCTCCCAACCTTGGGTGACACTTAATACCCCAAGAGTAGTTTGTGACCTCAACTTCTCATTGAATCCGCATTCCCATAATCAACACCAACCCAAAGAGAGAGTTGTCTTGTTCAAGGGAATGGCTTACCAACTTCCCGGTGTTATCGTAGGTTGTGGATCGTTAGGAAGCAGATTTTAAGCAAGGACCGAAGGTAAGTCTTTCCAACTAAAGTTTTTATGATTTTGGAAGTTAATTCATACGTGCGATTTTATATCTAAATGCACTCTAATAAGGTAGTATGAGCCAGACACGCCGTTTCCTTCGGGCAACGGTAGTGTATGCCAGAAGCGAGTTTTCTTTAAAGTGTTATATTGTCAAGCTGAATTGGTTAAGTTGTTTTATAAGCTTGTATTTGCTATGAATTACAAACTGTTTTGAGGGAACTCACTAGACCTTCGGTCTAACCCTCGCTCTTTCAAAAACTAAAAACCTTTTCAGGTCGGCGAGAGATAGACAACTCTTGTAAGGGTAAGGAGAAAGTTTGATCGGGCATCGGAGTAGAAGACCACCATTTAGCATGTTTCTTTTTGTTAAATCTCAGTTGTAGTAGGTTGCCTTTTTGCAAACCTTTTAGACTCTTTTAATTGTTGTCTTGGGCCGTTTGGCGTATATTGCTCTTATTAATAGACCTTTTTATAGCTTTGCTTTGGATTGTTATAATTGATATCAGAGCCATAGTTTAAGGGATCTAGGTGACCGGACGGGCCTAGACTTAAACTAGGAGGGTAGGATACAACTGAGATTATAGGATGACCTTAAGAAGACAAGTGATAGGGTAGTGCGAACTAACATGTAAGGTAAATTTAAAATTACACCTGGCCAGTGTAATTATAAATTTACAGGTACATGTGCGTGCTTAACTTGCCTTATTGCTTTGGACTTATCATAATGAAGTTTGTGTGTTGGTGTCTTATCAGTAGTCATGTCAGAGCGGGTGACTAGAAGCAGATCTGTGCCGGTAGCTGAGGCGCCACCTGTGACTGAAACTATTGAGAATGAACCGGTTATTCATGATGAGAATGAACCGGTTATTTGTGATGAGAAAGGTTCACCTACGATGACTTCAGGTCATTCGTGATCACACCTACGATGACTTCAGGTCATTCATGATCACCCGACGAATTAGTCAATACGCTTAAGTTGGATCGAAAACCCACAATTACCTAAAACATATTGCTTTTTTTAAATATTGAAAGTTATAAGAGCATCTCCAACAGCTTTGCTAAAATAGTGAAAAATGTGTTTTTGTTCTCTAAACCTCTCCAACAACTTTGCTCTCTTGTTTGCTATAATAGAAAAAACTTGAAACTTTTCTAAGTTTAAATAATTCTCTAAAACTTGATGGTAGGAGAGAGAAATGATTATTTTATTCAATCCCACCGATGAGATTCAATTTTTATAATTTTATTTTAAGTTTTTTTTAAATTGTATTGGAATGATAAATTAGAGAATATTATAATAATATAAGTTGTTTTAAAATCTCTAAAATAGCAAATATGTTGGAGATGAATGTAATATATTTTAGGGATTTTCATTTTTGGTTCTCTATTTAAAAAAAAATTATAGAACAACTGTTGGAGATGCTGTAAGTTAACTTAAACAATACATATTATAACACCCTTTTTTTAAACATGGTCTATATGGTGAATTATCGTGGCTACATGGGTTAGGGTTAGAAGGGTGTGGCTAAAGTGCTAAACAACTTTTTTCTAATTTTCAAATTAATATTTTGAAAATGTTGAAAAGGTAATGATTTGATATTACATTTGAGGGGAATAATTTGTAACGGAGGGGTTTATTGATTCAAAGCATCTTAAAAAATTTCTCAATAATTTTTTTCAGAAAATTGAGAAGAAAAAATTAAATTTTTAATAAAAATTATATTTATTACAACAAAATTAGGTTATAAGAACACATTAAAAAACTTTCTATATAAAAAGTGTACAATAGATTTATAGGATGATTTTAGGTGTTTTAAAAAGTTTTTTATTTTACTTTTAAAATAAAATATCGTATTAGCTATTTTATATTAAACTATTTGAAAAAATGTCCTGGAAAAATATGGATTTGTAGGACATTTTTTTTGTAAAACATTTCTCAAAAATGTTTTGTCAAATAATTAATACGATACTTTATTTTAAAAGTATCATAAAAAAACTTATTAGAACGTCTAAAAATATCCTATAAATCAATTGATTAGACGTTTTATAATTTGGTTCTATAAACTTAAGTCCTATAAAGTATGATATTTAGGATGCTTAAACATTTTAAACATTCTATAAACCAAAATTTGTTGTAGTGATTTGAATAAACATTTTCTCTATTTCGGATATTAATATAATATTTATTACCTTATATACCTTAACAACTTTTCTATATAATGGTAATTTCCAGCTAACTTTCAGACATTTTTTTATAAGATTTCCAACCAACTTTTTATAAAATGACAATTTTCGGGGAACTTTCTATATAAGCAGTAATTTTCATGACTAGTAGGTAAATCCAAAAACATTGTAATAGAATAATACCTCGTTGGATTTCATAGATAAATGTTTTGAATGATGAAATAAAAGAACAAGTGTTATTTGCATTTTCTGCATGCATTGATTCGGTTGAAAATTGCATTTTGCATCTAGTTTAATTGTTTACATGTAGTTTTTGGTTGATATTTAGTTAATTTTTATATAATCATCGTTGGGGATGTTATTTTGGTATACTTTTGATTTTATTTCGGTTTTTAATACTGAAATGGTGATCATAAATGTAGATTAGATTTCAAAGATTTATTATAAAAACAAAGTGGATTAAATGCCTAGAGTTGGGTCGGATCAAGTGAAGTTGATGGACTAGGAGATCAAACTAAGTTGGATCAAATTTGAAAGAAAAGAAATCAGAATAGTTGTATGTAAAACAGCAACAAAGTTAGAGGGGTGTTTTGAAGTTTTTTATATAAATTTGAATTTTATATAGGGTTGTGACCTGCTAGGACTCTCTCTTTTTCTTTCCACGGCTTAGACCATCTTCAACCCAACACTAAAAACACCAAAAACACAAAAATGGAGGTATTTTCTTCTCAACTCAACACTAAAACACTAAAAAATGGAGGTCAAGAAGGGTGGCATATATATTTGAAGGTCAATAAAATAAACCTCTAAAATTAAATAATGATATTCTATTCAACTTTTATACATTTTATATATAGATTAATTAGATAATATTATTTTAATATTATTATTATAATATTAAAAATGTTTTTAATGTTTTTTTAGTGTGTGGTTGGAGTTGGATTTTTTTAGTGTTCAAGGGGCCTATCATTTTTAGTGTTCCTTTTATAGTAGTTGGGTTGAAGATGCCTTTGGCCATTTTATATATATATTAGTTTTTAATCAGATTTTGATTTATTTTCCATGTTTTTTTTAGTTTATATTTAGGTTTAGGCTTGTAATCTCTTATTTTTTGAATCTATGGAGATGTGATGAAGATGCCGTTTTTTTGGTGAATTGATAATGAAGTTGGAGTTTTACAGATTTTCATCCATTGTATTGTATTCTTCTATTTTATATTTTAGTTTTATTGAGCTTTTATAGTTGTACTTGTTTAGTGTTTAATTGCATTTTATTTTCAGTTGTCATTTATCTTTTATGTATTTAATCTCTTGCATTGTTCTTAAATTAATTTATTTGCTTTTCTAGGTTAAAAACGGTTCTTTGAGAGTGATGTAATAACTCAGTTTTTTCAGTTTTGTTATTTTTGAAAGTATGAGGGTTCAAAGTGGTAGAATTCTAATTTATGAGGAACCATGGTGTAAATATGAGAAACACCTACCTTTTTAACCTCACCTCCACCTCTTATTTCTTTCAAAAAGAAAATGGGTTTGGAACATCTCGAGGGAGGAGACATTGGAGATAGGGATGGTAACGGGGCGGGTTTGGGGCGGGTATCTCCTTGCCCGGCCCCAACCCCGGTTTATAATGAATGGCCCCGGTCCCCGGCGCAGGGGCGGATGCAGTAAGGAGGGGTAGGGGTCCTGGGCCCCCTACCAGGCCTGCACGTGACAACTAAATTTTTTTTACTTGTATTTTAGTTTGGTATAGTTCTGGGACCCCAACAAAATATATCAAAGGCCCCTTATCCCCTATCCAATTCCTGAAAACAGAAAACACTCCTTGGTTAGACGCTGTTGTTCTCGTTGTTCGCCTCATCGCCTGTTCCTCGGGCCCCCATCAATTATTTTTTCTGGATACGCCACTGCCCCGACGGGTATGGGGGATCGACTACCCGACCCCGGTCAACATCCGGTCAATACCCGATCTATCCCCGCCCCTGTTAACCCGGTTCGTACCTTACCCGTTATATATATATATAATATACACATATATATATATATATATATAATATAAAAGTTTAAATTTAATATATATATATAGATATATAAAAGTATAAATTTAATATATGTATATATATATAAATATATGAAAGTATAAATTAAATATATATATATATATATATATATATATACCGGGTACCGGGCGGGTCGGGGGGTATGTCACCCGGTCCCGTCCCCGGTTTGAGCCTACTGGGTATCCCCGGACCCGTTTTTGCGGGGATTCCCCGGCCCCGTCCGGGTCGGGTGGACCGGGTTCCCCACCGGGTCGGGCCAAATCACCATCCCTAATTGGAGAAAGAAAAATGGGAGAGAAGTCAAGGGACGGGAGATTTGAAGGAGGAAAGGATGATTTGACTCTTCTCCATTTTAGGTAACGAGACTAACCTTTCATTTTTGACTAGATTTTTTCCATTGTTGATGTTTTGATCTTTTCGGTTTTACCCTACAAATAGCCAATTTCAATGGAAATGATGCTTGATATGGGAGTATTTTATTGGTTGGGAGTTTATTGTGACTTGATGTTTGGATTAGTTTATTTATTAGAAAATCTTTTTATTGGTGGATTTTCAATATAAAAACTTTGGATTTTGGTCAAAGTTCATGAGTATAATGATCTTCAGATTTTGGATTGTTAATCTATGATGTTGATTGGAAATATTTGATCTGCCATGGATTGAATGGTGTAAAGAATGTTTTGAGGTTTGATTTATGGTTCAAAGAGGGTGAGGTATTGATTCTATCGTTTTTGGAGCTTAAAACCAATTTGGGAAGGTTCGGGTGTCTGGGTTTTTGGGTTTTTGGCTGGAAATGTCGTGCAGACCTGGAGCAGACTTCCAGCAACTTGCGTGGGCTAGGCAGCGGGCCAAGCCACGCAAGGGGTTGTTTGTGTCACTTCTTCGATTTTGCTCTGTAGCTCGTCTGGGTGTAGGATTGTGGCATCGATTAGGGGATTGTCTTAGGGGTTAAATAGTTGGTTTTGGGATGAATTAGATGGTTTAACACCATTCTTATGTCGCCTAATTCAGGTGTTCGGTTTGAACAAAAGTGAGCCTTACGACGTGTGACGATTTGCCGAAACCCGGGTGAGCTCCCTTAACACTTTTTATGCATATGAAATGATTTGCCAAGGATTTTAAGTATTGAATTTGGTTATAAGCATTATGGCATGATTTACACTTATGGAGATTTTGATCACGTATGACATAAACTGTTTATTATTGCATATGCATTGTTTACGTGTTTTCGTGAATTGATTTATTGACTTGGAGTCGAGTTGCACAGTGGGATTTGTGTAACACGCTAAAATTTGGAGTAAATTTAAAATACGAAAATCCGACAATATGGCGTTTAAAATTGGAGGAAGCCAACCAAACGGGCAAATGTATAATAGCGTTTACAAAAATCTGTGAATGAATATTAAAATTGACAACAAACTAATATAAACATTTTATATCTAGATTATATTGGTTGTCAACCCAAAATCCCAAAATGCTAACTTTTGCACGCCTCGACTCCAAAGTATCTATCACCTAAAAATGTCTCAAACGTCCCAACACTCTTCTCTCAAACCTTGGGTGACCCACAACTACGGGAACCTGTTATACACATTATTTGAGAAAAAGTGTTAGACTTAACGCCTAGTGAGAACAAACAGTTTATAAATTAGAATTTATTTAAATGAAACAGATAATAAATCTTTCAAAGAGTTGGGTTTATAACATGTAACAACAACCACATAAGGACCCTTCGGTCCAATTTACATCTTGCGATGACGGGGGAGACCCGGTTTCCAAGGATCGTGGCGGAACACAAAAGTAAGGTCACTTTCTGAGTTATTGAGCTCACCATACTAGGATCAAGGCTACGAACTCATCGGTTCGTACTCAGATGTGGGGGAGGGTGTAACACCCCGAATTCTGGGAGTTTTTGTCCTAATCCGATGCTGAGCGAAGTAGCCAAGAGGATGACAGAGAGCACGACAGTGTTCCGTGCGGCTCTCCACGCGAGTGGGACCGCACGGGCCTCTGTCCCGTCACAACTCCAGAGCCCGACGTGGATCTCCGCGCGAGTGGAACTGCGCCGCCATCCGCGCGCGACCACTGTGACTTTATAAAAAAAATGATCCGGCCTTCACCCTTATTTCCTCTCAAAACCCTAAAACTCTTCCCCCTTTTCTCTCCTAAAACCGATCCCCACCTCCCCAAATGAACCCTAACTCAATTTTGGGAGTTTCCCTTCTAAAATCAATGATTCCTCTTCATCTAGCAATATTTGGTAGCTAGAACCATAACCCCTCCATCTTCATCTTCATCACCAAGTTCTTGGGGTTTCATCCAACCATTTTCATCATTTGAAGATTGGAAGCTTATGGTTTATTTTGGTGACCTAGAAGTGTTTTGGTTGGTGGATTCAAGTTATTGGTTGAGGTAATCTTCTCCTTCTTCAAGTATGGAAAATTAGGGTTTTGATATAAGATGATATGTTCATGTAAATATTTGGGGAACAATTCTAAGGGGTTGAATATGATTATTTTTGGTTGGAAATGTGTGGATCCAGGTTTTGGAAGGATTATGCTTGTGGATTCAAGTTTCTCCAAGGAAGCTCTGTAACACCCTTAAAATAGGGATAACAAAAATTTCCGTAAAATGGAAACATGGTATAAATTTTTGCCATAGCAAGAACCTCCCAAAAATGGTGAAATATTCAAACCTGTTTAATTACAATTGTAATTTAACGGACAAATAAATAACAACCAACTAATCTAATTTCTATATCTAGAAAAAAGATTACAAAAAGGGTGTCATCTATAAACCCGAACGTCTTCTCCAAAATCTATGTCCAAGTGCAAATTCCCCAAACTCTCACCCAAAGCAAATATGCTTGCTTAGAACCGACACCGCTAGAACCTGAGATACACATCGACACCAAACAAGTGTTAGGCCAAAAAGCCTAGTGAGTTGAAAATATGAAACCCTAGATGATGAAGATGAGACTTGAAGAAGAGAGGTGTTGAACTTGAGAACCCTAATAAATGCTCCCTTGAGAAGAATAAATGCCACACCAAGATTCCCAACCACCAAAAGGGTTTGTATTTATGAGGGTTAGGGTTTATAAGGAATGGAACTGATTTGGGAGCTCAAAATCGCCAAAGAGAAAAAGAGAGAAGTGTAGAAAATGAAGTGAAAATCGGCGAAAGAACTCATTTAAGTCTCTCAACCCGTCGGCGATAGTGTCATGGGCACTATCGCGTGTCACAATCGCGCGAAGCCCGAACGCCGCGGTACCAATCCTGCGAGAGTGACCTGCGATAGTGACAGTGTCACTATCGCGTGTCACAATCGCACCAGACTCACCATTCGCGATACAATCCCCGCGATAGTGACCGGTGATAGTGCCCTTGGCACTATCGCGTGGCACTATCGCGTCACTCCCCTGACAGCCTGAAAACTCACCCAAATTCGATTACGAGCGCGAGGTTTAGACAATTAAGATGATTAATCAGTTCATATAAGATTACAACATTATGATAATGATCATGCGCATATAAAAGGCCTCATATTCTCAAATAATCACAATTTATGAAGTAAGGGAAATAAATACTTACCTTATAAATTTCCGGGTATTACAAGCTCTAAGTGGGGTAAAATCTAGATTTAGCCTAAATCTAGCAAAGTGAGTTCAAGTTGATTTGTGAAAACGTTGTACATGCCAAAATGCCTATTTTAAAATGTTTATGTGTTTACATGAAATTGTCATTTGTCGAGTTATTTGGTGAGTTTAATTATTTGAGGTGTTTGGCTTTATAAACCTTGTAAACCCCACCCCCACCCCCCATTTGGGACTTTTGGGGCATTTTGATAAATAAGCCATTAAAGAAAAGGTTTTAATAATGCATTCATAAAATGGGGATTATTTTGGTAAAGATGCATTTTTGTGTTTGTTGAAAATATGCATAGTTCGGGTTATGAGATGTTTTGAAAGTATCAACGTATGAGTCATTGGGTTTTGGTCATTCCCGACCTTGTGAATATTTCGGGAATTGTACATCTTTTGGTTTTGGGGAAAATGTGCATTCCAAGTATTTTGATGAGCATATCTTAAGCATTGACAATTCTAATGAATTATTTTACGGGTATAAGTTTTTTTGGTGTAAATACACTTACTATGTGTTTTGGAGAATTGTTCGTTCTTGTTATATGAGACGTTTTGAAAGAGTCAATGGTATATCTTTGTTTGGAAAATGATCTGTCTCAATCTAAGTTGTGTTGGAGTTGGTCGTATATCTTAGAGCACGTGTTTGCATAAACGTTGGTCGAGTGCGTTTTATTGCATTTTATTTCCTTTGACAATGAGTCATTTGGTTGTTTGAGCCTGTGGCCTGGTATTTTATTATGATTGGGGTTTTTAGGACCTTTGTCCAGTTTTGATAGCTCGACTTAGAGCTTTGGTTGCGATATTGGATGAGGGACTCAATGTAAGGACCTTTTATGGTTGAAGTTGATATCCCGTGGGTGTACTTTTAAAGCTACCGAGCCTGACATCCTTTGCGCTTGGAATCATTATGTCCAATGATGGAACGCTAGTTTTCCACATTGAGGCACATTTAGGCATCAGATTAGGCTGTAAGTCGTACGTGTTAGTACACGATATTGGATGAGGAACTCTACGTAAGGACCTTTCGCGGTTGAAGTTGACATTCCGTGGGTGTAAGTTTAAAGCCACCGAGCCTGACATCCCTTGCGTGTGCTTGTTTATATGACTAGTCTTAACAACATAAAATGGGACTTACTTTGTGTACCGTCACAATTTATGGAATCGGGTCTCCCCCGTCACTGAAAAGTGTTGTTTTGGGTATTGTGTCTAGTATCAATGTTTTCGGTGACATTTTACATTTATGGATTTTATATATGATTATGGGTTGAGTATTACGCTCCACCTGTGTTTTGGGTGTTTCGGGATATAAAGTTTTATCTACTTTTCATCACTCGGGAGTTTGATTTCTATTCTCATTTGGAGTGAGTTTTGGGTTGAATTAATTTACGAAAGAACGTTTTATATTGGAAACTTCGCCCTTAAAATAGTTTGGATTGGAAAACGTTTATATTAGTGGTTCCTTCGCCTAAAATGCATATTTTTGGACAACGAGTCATTTTCATAATCGACGCTTATCATTTTGAAAGAGTATGATTTTAATTGCATCCCTTCCTTTCAACGATATATTTATTCATGCTGAAAACTCTTGAACTCACTAGGCGTTAGCTAACCTTTTTATTTGTTGGCATGTGTAACAGGTTCGGTTGGGTATAGTCCTAGTGACACTGTGAAAGGAGGAGAGCTAGTTATGTGCTCAAGGAGTGCTTAGCTTGTTGAAGTCTTCCGCATCTGTTTGAAAAGAGTAACTTATGTTTGGAGTTAAGTAGCACCGACTTAGGTTTCAGTCCTTGTATAATACTGGAGTTTTTGATTGATGAGGTTAAATATAGAATTTTATTTTGGAAGTGTATCAAGTTTAGATTTGTAGGAAGAAGATTTATCTTTTGCTTGATGAAATATCGAAAATTTTAATGAGTTTCTCTTTCCAAAATGAGGGTGTTACAAGTTGGTATCAGAGCTTAAGTTCGAGAGAATTAGGTGTTATTTTTGGATGCCTAGACTCGAACTAGGGTTATTTGAAGTGATTGAAAGTGAAGTTGCACTAATAGGCACTTTAAGATTGGATGATTCGAGGTGGGTGGATTCACTAGGAACGGGAAACACGCCGAAGGTGGCAAGGATGATCATGTACAGTACGTTCATAATAGCACCTGGCCAGTGTTATGGTGAACCTACGAGTTACATGTGTATGCTTGAACTGCCTTGGTATGATGACAGTTGGGGTAGTGAAGAGGTTTCTAAATGGGTAGCCATTAGAAGGAGTTGATGATTTTAGTATTCGTCACTTGGAGTGACGGTAAGCATGGTGATTACATTAAGTGGACCGTTTCGGGCCGGATTGATTGGTTGGATCAGAACCATAGACTTTTGGGACCAATGTCATTTCGAGGAGAAATTGTGAAGTGAACCTATGAATTCCTTGATCTTCTCCTTAAGATGTTGAGCATCTGGATTACGATAGTGTAACAAAGAAATCGAGGAGCGTGGTTTCGAGGTGTTGAGTGTCGATCAAATTCATGCACGAAGTGTATTTTTGAAATAAATTGCATCGATTATTTCTCATGTTTCCAAATCACCATGTGGATTATATTACGAAATCTTGAAATTTTTAGCACACACAAGTTTTTAGACCATGATCTTAAGAATGCATAAAATTATTTTATTGCATGTGGTTGCAAGTTTTGTTGATGCTTTGCTTATTCTCATTGCTGCTAACGCTATTTTTGAATATTGTGATGTTCGTATTTTGACGTTGCGTAGAGTCCTGGACAAGTAACTACGACTTATGACCTTAACATTGAATCTCCTCCACATATGTTAAGGCCTTAGACGAAGAGTTGTCTCCCACTATTTTAGTGTTTGAGTTTTCTTGGGAATTATATTCCGTGTGAGTTTGTTAAGTTTTATGGAATATGATTTTACGACGTTCGTGACGCATGGATGAACCTTGAAATGCATAGTCTATGTTCCTTGCGTGCATTGTTTTATGGGTTGTTGGGAAATTTATTTCATGAGAGTTTTGTTGGTGGAGGTCACCCCATGTGCTATTTTGGGAGTTTCAATGTCGTGTGGGTTCACTTTTGAGTTTATGCAATCTTATTTCGTTGTATACAACTAAGTGGGTGAGTTAATTTAAACTTTTAGTGTGAGTAAACTTATGAAAAACCTAGGATGGTTCGTGTTTTACCGATGCATTGGGTATTCTTTGATTCTCGGTTTTATCGTTATTGTTTCAGGCAATGCATTATGTTGATTTTTTAATACGCATGAATTTGTAGCCA
This sequence comes from Arctium minus, assembly GCA_954870635.1. Taxonomy (NCBI): domain Eukaryota; kingdom Viridiplantae; phylum Streptophyta; class Magnoliopsida; order Asterales; family Asteraceae; genus Arctium; species Arctium minus. Next base: position 160,347,961 of record OX941081.1, read on the forward strand.
CTATCTTTAGTCAAGAACATTTTATTCGCACAACCTAGAGTCTGAAATCGATTTAAAATTTATCCACGTTTGATAAATCGCATGTACTTATCATTTCGCAAAATTTTAAAAATAAACTGACGTATATGGGCTTTGTTGGAAATTTTATTTCATGTAATTATTTGGTTAAATGAGAAATTTTTGGAACTTGATATGTGAATCTTCCCTTTGGGAGCTTTGTACAAACGCCTTGTTATACACTGTTTTAGCACGTAAAAATTATTTCTCATTAATGGCGCAAATTGATGCATGTTAGGACATTAGTAGTCCATTTGAAAAGTTTGTTGTGTATCTTTGTTTATCGTCATTATCAGCTTGAGTAATAACCAAACGGTTTCGAAATGGTTATATATGTGTGTCAAATGAGACCAAACACCCACCGAGTAAACGGTAGTGGATTTTTATTCGTATGATTACTTGTTATAAAACTTTTTGCATTTAGAAGTTTTATGAAATTTCAAATTGACATAGTAGTTTGAAAACCTTGAACTCATTAGAGCTATAGGTGCAAACCCTCTTGTGATGGAGGTCGTGTTTAAGGACTAAAGGAGGCATCGGAGGTTGAAGTGTCAGAGGACTTGACCTATGGTTAGTTCTGAATTTGAGATTTCGGTTTTATGAACTGGTTCATGCAGAGGTAATTGATGTATTCTTCCATTATTTAAGTGGTGATCATTCTGTTCGGTAAAACTGCGGGTTAAAACTTGGGATGGTTAATTGCTTATGGCTAGAGATGATTTAATGGCTTGGATTTCGACATCATGTATGGGTTGGATGGGTGCCATCCGGGTAAGTCTTCGGGAATAAGGTAATGCGGTGATTAGTTTGTTTGAATTTTAGTGCCATGATAAGTGTCAACTTTAACACTTCAATGCAAACGGGAATGAAATATGTGGTGGTATATCCACGAATGCAGTATAGACATTTTGGGAATAGGTGTCGACACTCGATTTTGAGGACAATAACCGTTAGTATGCTTCAGTGCACGTCCGTTGAATCTGGAGTGTTTTCAAGTTAAGTGGTAACATTAAGGGAAGTAGATATTGATACTTCGAGATCGATCATTGATAAAACTATAACCAACGAGGTTTCATTGATTTGTCGGCTACTACTTGAACGCATTATGAGAATTGTGTAACCGTGGGGTTTAGAGTGACCCGTTGTCTATAGATGTTGTGATGTGTTAACTTAAGGAACGAGTCGAACGTTGTGATTGGATCGGACCAAACTAGTGTTAGGAAATGTCGTCTAGAAGGGGACGATGGATCTCTTATAGTATGAATTATTTGGGAATTTGGTGAGAATGTCAAGGTAATGCATAAGTGGAATTCGACCATTGAGGTGATCAACTCATTCGTTATATATGGATTCCTTCACCACTCGGGTAAAGTCATCATGGTTATGGATATTTGGAATTGAAAGGGGTGTGGTCAATCAATGGTTGGGTCGTTTCCACAGAGTTTGTTGTGTTCTTAAAGGTAGGAAAAGAGGGTAACGTGATTCAATGAAGGACGATTAGAAGTGTTTAAGGACAAAGTTCATGTAACACCCTGAATTTTGGGGTTGGGTGAGAAGTTGACCGTTACCCAAAGTTCAGGGGGGTTATTTGTAACTTGGGTTATATAAATACAAATAAAATCTGAGATATTTTCAAAATATCTCATTTGGTCTGGTTCTTGTTTGAGAAGCCAGAGAGAAGTGAAGAGCAGGAGAAAAGAGTGTTGAAGTGGTTGATCGATTCAGACAAATCAAGGTATGAATCTAGCTTAATACTTTGATCTGAATGCTTTTAGCCGTGTAGAATATCGTTGTGAAGGTTTTAAACCGTTCCATTTTGAGATCTGAGTATTTCTCATTTTGGATCTGGGTTCTGTATCTCCGACTGTTCTTGGCGAACAAGACGACCGGATGTGCTAAGGACCGGACGAATGCACTCGACCGGAAACCCTTTCGACCGGTGAGATGCATTCGACCGGAACCCTTTCGACCGATGAGATGCATTCGACCGGAACCCATTTGACCGGTATGGGTTTGACCGGTATGGGTTTGACCGGTACGGGTTTGACCGGAGTGTTGTCTTCGACCGAAACCCCTTTCGACCGGTAGTGCCTTCGACCTGATTAGGTTCTGCTCGTTGTTAGCTTCTGTTATTTCTTTTGAGTTCTAGTCAGGTAGTAGGAGAGTTATCTGTGTTTCGACTTACCGATTCTTTCGGTGTTGTCATAGGTAGCATTCGTTAGGGAGAAGGAAACTGAGGTGAGTTCCTACTAACTTTTCTAAACTGTTATATATGTCAAAGATTGTGTTTTTTAACTCCTACATATCTCTACGTTTTCGGATTGTCCGTTTATTTCATTTTGATGTAACTTGGGGTTTTGAGATATCTTAGGGTTCCTGAAACGCTTTTGACTAAAATGATGGATTTCACCTTGTTGAAGTAAAATAATGTTTTACTTGCCCAGTGTGTGGCTTATTCGAAAGAATGTATATAAACTGGATTTATGATTATCTTTCTTACCAGCAGTTGGACTGGAAAAAGGCATTTTGAAATATAAATGTGTTGGAAGCTATTTATCTAGCTTTGTTGGTCACACAAAATATTGTGACAAGTCATGACTATACTAGTGGATCCCTAGGTATCGAGTCGGCTTATGGCTGGGAAGGATATGCCCCTTCCGTTGTAGTTAGATACATTTGATCCTCGGGGGCAACTTAGGTACGGTTATGTGAGACCGGATCCTAGCCATGGGTCAAATGTAGTCTAATGAACGAGTATGACATGGTTCCTTGGGGGCCCTCCCTCACATCGTAGTACGGACCGAAGCGTTCGTGGCCATGGTTCCATGTATTTAGCTCATAACTCGGATTTGTGGCTTACTTTGTGTTCCACTATAATCCTTGGTAAATCGGGTAATTCCCGTCATCGAAAGATGTGTTTTGGACCGGTTGTCCATTTATTATCAAGAACTGTATTTTGCACAACCAAACCTTTGAGAGGATTTACTTGTTACATTTGTTAATATCTCTTGAGATTTATGAACTGTATGTTCTCACTAGGCTTAAAGCCTAACACTTTTTCTCAAATGATTTGTATAACAGGTTTCCCTTAGCGGTAGGTTGTCGGGGTTTTGAGAGACGAGTTTGGTCTCGAGGATTTTGGGAGATGACTAGTATTGTATCTGGGCATTTGTTAAGTCCCATTCTTTTGGTGAATTATGGATTGTCAGCTGATGTAATCTTGATATAGGTATCTAGATTAGTTCGTTGATGAACCCTATATCTGTTCAGGTTTTGTAAAGTCTTAAGGACTGACTCCCTTGATGGGAGGTTTATATCAATACGATCGTCATGTTGCCAGGTTTTTTCCAGGTTTTAATTTACTCTGATTTTTAGGGTGTTACAGTTCACTTTGGGATACCCTTGGTGGGAATGGTTAGCTCAGGGTCGTAAGCTATTCTTGAGGTGATAAGTGAAACCTAAGGTTGGGAGACAACTGAGATCCTAATGATAGGAAAATGACTTAATAAGGACTCGATGTTCTTTCCGTCAACGGAGAGGCAAATCGAACATTGAGCTCGCGTGTGTGGTGACTTGTTATGAGGATCACAGTGACAACCTCAACTGGGAGGCAATCGGGTCCGTATATGAGGTAAGGTTCCATGAAGGCTTTCCTTTTGGATAGACCATCAATTGATCTCGCTAAATGCGACGTTGGGTGTTTGGGTCGAGGCAAGATTTCGAGGACGAATTTTTTTTAAGGTTGTGAGGATTGTAACACCCCGAATTCTAGGAGTTTTCATCCTAATCCGATGCTGAGCGAAGTAGCCAAGAGGATGACATAGAGCACGACAGTGTTCCACGCAAGTGGGACCGCGTGGTCATCCGCATGGGTCTCTATCCCGTCCAACTCCAGAGCCCGGTGCGGTTCTCCGCGCGAGTGGAACTGCGCCTCCATCCGCGTGCAACCACTTTGACTTTATAAAAAGAATGATCCGGCCTCCACCCCTATTTCCTCTCAAAACCCTAAAACTTTTCCCCCTCTTCTCTCCCAAAACCAATCCCCACCTCCCCAAACGAACCCTAACTCAATTTTGGGAGTTTCACTTCTAAAATCAACGATTCCTCTTCATCTAGCAAGATTTGGGAGCTAGAACCATAACCCCTCCATCTTCATCTTCATCACCAAGTTCTTGGGGTTTCATCCAACCATTTTCATCATTTGAAGATTGGAAGCTTATGGTTCGTTTTGGTCACCTAGAAGTGTTTTGGTTGGTGGATTCAAGTTATTGGTTGAGGTAATCTTCTCCTTCTTCAAGTATGGAAAATTAGGGTTTTGATATAAGATGATATGTTCATGTAAATATTTGGGGAACAATTCTAAGGGGTTGAATATGATTATTTTTGGTTGGAAATGTGTGGATCCAGGTTTTGGAAGGATTATGCTTGTGGATTCAAGTTTCTCCAAGGAAGCTCTAAGTGGAGTAAAATCTAGATTTAGCCTAAATCTAGCAAGGTGAGTTCAAGTTGATTTGTGAAAACGTTGTACATGCCAAAATGCCTATTTTAAAATGTTTATGTGTTTACATGAAATTATCATTTGTCGAGTTATTTGGTGAATTTAATTATTTGAGGTGTTTGGCTTTATAAACCTTGTAACCCCCCCCCCCCACACACACACACATTTGGGACTTTTGGGGCATTTTGATAAATAAGCCATTAAAGAAAATGTTTTAATAATGAATGCATAAAATGGGGATTATTTTGATAAAGATGCATTTTTGTGTTTGTTGGAAATATGTATAGTTCGGGTTATAAGATGTTTTGAAAGTATCAATGTGTGAGTCATTTGGTTTTGGTCATTCCCGACCTTGTGAATATTTCGGGAATTGTACATCTTTTGGTTTTGGGGAAAAGGTGCATTCCAAGTATTTTGATGAGCAAATCTTAAGCATTGACAATTCTAACGAATTATTTTACGGGTTTAAGTCTTTTGGTGTAAATACACTTACTATGTGTTTTGGAGGAATGTTCATTTTTTGATATGAGATGTTTTGAAAGACTCAATGGTATATCTTTGTTTGAAAAATGATCTGTCTCAGTCTAAGTTGTGTTGGAGTTGGTCGTGTACCTTGGTGCACGTGCTTGCATAAACGTTGGTCGAGTGCGTTTTATTGTATTTTATTTCTTTTGACAATGAGTCATTTGGTTGTTTGAGCCTGTGGCCTGGTATTTTATTATGATTGGGGTTTCATAACCTTTGTTCAGTTTTGATAGCTCAACTTAGAGCTTTGGTTGCGATATTGGACGAGGGACTCAACGTAAGCACCTTTTATGGTTGAAGTTGATATCCCGTGGGTGTACGTTTAAAGCTACCGAGCCTGACATCCTTTGCGCTTGGAATCATTATGTCCAATGATGGAACGCTAGTTTTCCACATTGAGTCACGTGTAGGCATCGGATTAGGCTGTAAGTCTTATGTGCTAGTACACGATATTGGATGAGGAACTCAACGTAAGGACCTTTCGCAGTTGAAGTTGACATTATGTGGGTGGAAGTTTAAAGCCACTGAGCCTGACATCCCTTGCGTGTGCTTGTTTATATGACTAGTCTTAACAACATAAAATGGGGCTTACTTTATGTACCGTCACATTTTATGGAATCGGGTCTCCCCCATCACTGAAAAGTGTTGTTTTGTCTATTGTGTCTATTATCCATGTTTTTGGTGACGTTTTACATTTACGGATTTTATATATGATTATGGGTTGAGTATTACGCCCCACCCGTGTTTTGGGTGTTTCGGGATATAAAGTTTTATCCGCTTTTGATCACTCGGGAGTTTGATTTCTATTCTCATTTGGAGTGAGTTTTGGGTTGAATTAATTTAGGAAAGAACGTTTTATATTGTAAACTTCGCCCTTAAAATAGTTTGGATTGGAAAACGTTTATATCAGTGGTTCCTTCGCCTAAAATGCATATTTTTGGACAACGAGTCATTTTCATAATCGACGCTTATCATTTTGAAAGAGTATGATTTTAATTGCATCCCTTCCTTTCAACGATATATTTATTCATGCTGAAAACTCTTGAACTCACTAGGCATTAGCCTAACCTTTTTATTTGTCGGCATGTGCAACAGGTTCGGTTGGGAATAGTTCTAGTGACACTGTGAAGGAAGTAGAACTAGTTATGTGCTCTATGAGTGCTTAGCTTGTTGAAGTCTTCCACACATGTTTGAAAAGAGTAACTTATGTTAGGAGTTAAGTAGCACCAACTTAGGTTTCAGTCCTTGTATAAGACTGGAGTTTTTGATTGATGAGGTTAAATATAGAATTTTATTTTGGAAGTGTATCAAGTTTAGATTTGTAGGAAGAAGATTTATCTTTTGCTTGATGAAATATCAAAAATTTTAATGAGTTGTTCTTTCCAAAATGAGGGTGTTACAGAGGGCACCTAATGATCCTAATCATGCTCATTCACTAGGATTTATATTTACGACCCACGGCTAGTATCCGGTCCCACATAACCGTACCAAGTTGCATTCCTATAGTCCAATGTCTCAACTAGCTACAAACGGGAATTAACCCAAGATTAAGTTGACTCTATACCTATGGATCCACTAGTAACATTCTAAAGCTTATCACCATTTCATTGGTGATCCAAACCATAATCACACATATGGCTTACATCATTGTTTTCATAAAATGATTTGTCCAATCTTCACAAAATAACTTTACCATTTGATAGAGGTTTGTCAATAAGCATCATTTAATATCAATAGCCAAATCATAATTTCCATTTTCGAAAGTACCTTTATTTAGCAAACCCTATCAAGTAATGGAATCATAAACATGGTGAAATGCATTTATTTCTATGTTTAGCCACAAGTGTACAAGACAAAACATCTTTCATAGGTCAAAACATTTAACACTCTATCATATCATAAAAGGGTGTAAAACACTAAAAATCTCCAAAATATTAAATTAGATCAAAACCTTTTTAACAACAAAATCATAAATGAGGAGATGATTAGAAGTTTAAAAAGTGAGTTTGACATGTATAAGGTTTAAGAAATAAGGATGAACTCACAAATCTTGGGTTTGGATGAAACCCTAAAACCCCTTGAAATACTAGAGGAGATTTAGGAGATGGTGGAGTCGAGGAGAGTTCCTAATCTTGACTTGAAACCCTAGTTGATGAAGTTGGAATACTTGGAAACTTTAAGATTTGGGGTCTTGAAGGGTCTTGAATGCTCAACAAATGTAAGAAAGTCGCCTTCAATGAGAGAGTTTTGAGGTGGGTGAAATGAGTAATAAAATGATTGGGAAAAGGAGCATTTAACTCTCTGGAGCCCGTCGACGAGAGTGACTCGGCGACTATGCCCTTGTCACTCTCGCGGGGTATACTCGCCAATATTTTACCGCGGCCACCTAGAGCCCGGCGAGAGTGAAACGACTAGAATGCCTGTGTCACAATTGTGTGGCATACTCGCGCCAAACCTACCGGGGGCCATGAGCTCCCCACGACTGTGTCGTGGCAACAATGACACTGTCACAGTCGCCTTGCAAGGTCGCTCACCCCGTTCGACACTCCAAATTTTGATTCTTTTGACTTACGAGCTGACTGTGCTCTAAAGCAAAAGCAATAATTGAAAGCTCAAGTAAACGGAGTTAGATAGATTATTAAGAAAGGTAATAGAAATCTGACATACCGAAAAAATATTGGTGTTACAATTTGTGTACTTTGAGATTGTGAATATCTCTTGGGAGTTTACTTATACATACTGTGTGCACGTAATTCTTTTTCCTATACTTGTGGGATGGAACCCATTGGGAGCCAGGGGGAGTCTACTTAGGCCCCGTAGGCGAAAGAGGAGTCTACTTGGGCCCCGATCGTGGATATCACTATAAAGTGAGGTATGATTAAGAATATTGTGCAAATACCTAAATGTGGAGTTGATTAGTTAAATTGGTTATTGATGGGCCTTTATGGCAGTTTGTATGTTATTATAAGTGAATTGTTGAACTGTTTTCAAGAGGGAATTCACTAGACCTCATAGTCTAACCCTCGTTTTTCAAAATTTAAAACCATTTTCAGGTAAGAGAGTAGTTGGAGCTTCTTCCAAGGGGAAGGAGAAGGCTTGAAGTGCTAGACACAGTGGCAATAGAGATAGTTTACTTTAGTTCCTCTTGTTTAGCCTAGATATCTCAGTTGTAGATGTGTGTATCCACTGCTTCAATTTTAGAATTTTGTTATTTGGCGACTTAATGTTTGGGACCATTTGTTTTTATTATTTGAATTATGCTATCGGGAGGATTGGGTCGTTACAATTGGTATCAGAGTTGTACTTTAACGGATTTAGGTGACCGGATGGGCCTAAACTTAAAGTGTAAGATTTAGAGTCACAATTAAGATATAAGAAGCCATTTAGGAAAGACCTTGATCATTAAGAGTCAGGACGATGGTGGTGAGGACCCTCATGTAAGGTAAATTCAAAATCACATCTGGCCAATGCCATTATGAATTTACAGGGGAATGGGTGTGCTCGATTACTATTGTTGAGACGATCAATGAATGTGGTAGTGATTACTAGGTTCTAATATTGCAAGTATTTAGCAAGGGTTTCAGCATGTTGTGTGAGGTTGTTTATTGTGATTGTTACTATCTTCGGGAGGAAATTTCCTCGAGATGTCAGTGAACCAACTAGAGGTAAAAATCCGGAAATGAAGTATATTTGGTAAAGGTTATGCCCTAACTTTTAGTGAGTCTCTATTTCTGGTGTTTGTTGTATTGATTATTTGGCATAAAGAAGAGAGGATTACGTCTGGATCTTGAGAGCTTTAACTCAAGATCGCATAAGGGCAATAAGCCCCTTTGATTCTTCAGTCAAGCGGTAAAGTGGCAAGGATGTTTGAGGAAGAGTAACAGTGTTGATTTGAAGCGTGGAATAGGGATAGGAAGAAAGGTGAATCATCCTTTATTTGCCTATTCAAGTCGATGTTTGAAATAGTATAATTTGCAAGACAATGATCAAATTTGGAACTGTATGGTATGGTCAAGAAAATATGTTGTAAATCACCTACACCAAAGGTTGTTGCAAAGGTTAGAAACTGATCATTGGTCAAAAGCAGTATGCTAGTAAGCAATTGATGTGAATGCAAAACGTATGACCTTGTTAGAGTGAATAGCCTTAAACTGTATGACGAGTGTTGTGCATGGTGTTATCTTAATGAGCTGCATAAGTTACTACATATTAAAAGTATATACATGTGCATGATGGGTTTCTTGTTTTGGAGAATAAATTGACGCACACAAGCGTGGAACCTGTGTCTTGGAGAAAGTGCAAACTTATTTACATTGTATAATGGAAATTTTGATCTTGATCATTGTGAACTATTTCACCCTTTTCAAACTGATTTAACCTTTATTGTGGAAGTCAACATTCAATTGCATAGTCTTTTTATATAATTGAAAATGGTATGGACGTGTTGTTGTCATACAATGAGTTTGAGAGTCGACTGACTCATTCAGTGTAAGTGATTTCGCCCAGAATTTTTATAATCACATGAGAAAGGTTTCAATGAATACATATTCATTCGTGTCAATCTTGATTTGGTTGGATAAGGTTGTGTTATATCGTGGGGTTACATGTGCGCGATCCTCGAGATCGTTGTACATGAATATTCAACCGTAGTGGCATGTTGTTATGCATACTTAGGTTTATTTCATGGTGTCATATTCATTCAAATTTTCAAATGTGTAAAATGATTTCATTCAGTGTGTCCACACGCATGAAGGCTATGAACTCAATAGGTTACGGATAACATTGCAATTAAAGGAAAAGAAATGTTTCGAGGTCTGAGATTGGTCGATTGAGCCTTTATGGTTGATTTATGACCTTGGTGTTCCCATTAGAGAAGAGCAATGAATAATGAAAATCTCAAATAATGAATTTAGTAATGTTCTTATTACAGAAGCGTTGAATTCTTGTTTGGTATTTCGGGGTATGGTTGATTGAGAGTGGTTGCATCCGAGATGAAGATGGAAGTTCCAGGATACTCCTGGTTGTATCATTTTAATTGGCAACAACCTGATATTTTGATAAAATGCTAGCGGATTCGAGTCTAAAATTTTGATGTACTTGTAATCAAAATAAGTGACAATGAAGTCATATGCCTCCGACAAATGAGGACTGTTGGGACATAAAAATGGATTATGTCACGTTAGAAGCTGAGGGTGCGAATTCACCTCAATGAGTATCTTTGTTGTCGGTAAAATCATTGAAGTAACATCATACTAACTGTTATGTTGAAGTCAGTGACCGTATAAAGTGTCTGATGACGAGGTCGTCGTCAGGTAACCGAAGTTGAGGAGTGACGCTGGTATAATGACTATGTTTAGGTTATATGAGGATGTAAGGGGGTCGTTTGGGGAGAGGTGTATAGTTGGCATTATGCTAAACCTCCTTGTGTAGGTGTTTTGAAAACGGAAGATCGTTGGTTTAGATAGGTGTTTTCCTATGAGATTTTGGTGATTCGTATGAGAATGAAGTATTTAACACAGCTGAAGTGTGTGCACATCGATTATATTGGTCTACAAAGACGAGCATCTGATCTTTTTGGACTACCTGAACTTTTTTCTTGTAGATCGTGACAAGATGGCATGGATTCCGAACTTATTTAAGTGAACTAGGTGATTATGATTTTGTGGTTCACCTAAATTTGAGAAAGTTAAGTCGTATTATGACCTCAATTCACTTATATTGTTGTTATGGTTGGTGTGAAGAAGACGATGTCTATTGTGTATGTAAAGAGACCGTGATAGTTTTGTTTGTAGTGTGATATGGGGGTGTGATAATTGCGTGAATAAGTTAGTGGCATTTTATGCCAAGGTAGATGTGGAAGTCATTGATTTGATGCGGGGTCCTATCGTTATGTAAAATGATGACATTATGTGTTTTTGGTAAGATGCGTTGTGGTAAGTAAAATTGATTAGAATATCGAGATTATTAGGCGATTATATGCTTATGTGGGAGTGAGAAGCGATTATTTGGTGGAATTCAGTGACTTCTTATTTGTACCATTTTGGTCGAGTTGTAATTATGGATGAGTTATTTTGTTCCAGTTGAACATTGATGAAAATGCCAGATTTGGTTAGTTGAGGTGTGCTTAGTAGTAGATTTAAGGATTTGAATTAAAATATTGAAATATTCCTTGTATATAAAGGAATACAAGTGGTTCGGTTAACTCTGTTTAGAAATTGGAAGTGTGATGGATCTTGGAGCATTGAGTAATGTATCGCAGTGTTCTTGTATGCTAGAAGAGTTAAAAATCTTAATTCAAGGTGGTGGTTGAACCGTCCCGCTAGACTTAGTCTTAGAAATGTAATGTGTGGTTCTGGTGTTTGAATTTGGTAAAATTAGGTAAGTGATAATGGGTGTAGCATCGGTATTTCATGTTGGGTAAGCAAGAGAATATGATATATTGGAATGAGCGGGAAAGATGGAAAGTAAGAAACTTTTCGGTGATATAGAAAATCTGAAGTTATGCTTAAATTTGTCTTTTGGAAAATTAATTTGTGTGATTACTTTCAATCTTGCATATACTAGCAAGATTTATATTGAAAGTGTATATTTTGTGTTCCGAGAAGGGCATGGTAAAATTGGTTCGAGGTGTTGCTTGAGAGAAGGACCGTTGGAATTAAATTAGTAATTTTGGTGGCAAATGTTCTGTGTGATCATGGTGTTCATTGTTGTGCCATTTGGAATAGTTTTGTGCGGGCATGGTTTGGCCCTTTGGGAAGCAAGTAACTCTTGGAGTTATTCTGAAAATGCATGTCTTATTGATAGACTCGGTAGGATTCTGATATGTGTGTTTTAGGATTGGGTCAACGTTGATCAGTGAATTATTCAATTTATGGGGTGTGGAAAGTTGCTTCTTATATTTATGGGTGATGATGTACACTTCATAAAAATTCTTTCCTTTAAGAATTAAAGTTACTTGCGAAACCCAAATTTAGACGTGTTTAAAACCGTGAGTCCAAGTGTGTGGACAAATCCGGGTACGGTTGGTTTGAATGTTTTAAAACTATGGGTCCAGGTGTGTGGACAAAGGGGGTAGTGTCTGTTTTGCGTTCTAAATTTATGGGTAGGGAATATTGGAATTTTAAAGATGAAAAATAAGTTGAATTGTTGCTAAATATCCGAGAAAGAAATCTGTATTTAATCGATGTGTGGTTATGAGGGATATCGTGTGCCTTGTGAGTTTACTCAGAGTTTGTGCAGTGAAAGCATGGCAATATATTGATATTCATGTGGTTGTTTAAAAGATTGTTCCAAGAAAGAACAAATGATTTTCATGGAGAAACAAAGAAATTGGTAGTGTGTTGGTCTGTCTAAAGTCTCCTAAAAGTAAGAGGTGATGTGGAAGTTTGAGCTTGTTTGATGGTTGGTTACCCTTAGTCTTTTACTTGAATGAATTATGGGACGAAATTCTTTTAAGGAGGGGAGATTGTAATAACCCATTTTTTTCAGTTTTGTTATTTTTGGAAGTATGAGGGTTCAAAGTGGCAAAATTCTAATTTTGAGGAACCATGGTGTAAATATGAGAAACACCCACATTTTTAACCTAACCTCCACCTTTTATTTCTTTCAAAAAGAAAATGGGTTTTGGAGCATCTTGAGGGAGGAGACAATCTGGAGAAAGAAAAATGGGAGATAAGTCAAGGGATGGGAGATTTGAAGGAGGAAAGGATGGTTTGACTCTTCTCCATTTAAGGTAATGAGACTAACCTTCCACTTTTTACTAGATTTCTTCCATTTTGATCTCTTAAAATAGCCAATATCAGTGGAAATGATGGTTGATATGGGAATATTTTATTGGTTGGGAGTTTATTCTGACTTGATGTTTGGATTAGTTTATTTATTAGAAAACCTTTTTATTGGTGGATTTTCAATATAAAAACTTTGAATTTTGGTCAAAGTTCATGAGTATAATGATCTTCGAATTTTGGATTGTTAATCTACGATGTTGATTGGAAATATTTGATCTGCCATGGATTGAATGGTGTAAAGAATGTTTAAAGGTTTGATTTATGGTTCAAAGAGGGTGAGGTATTGATTCTATCGTTTTTGGAGCTTAAAACCAATTTGGGAAGGTTTGGGTGTATGGGTTTTTGGGGTTTTTGGCTGGAAATGTCGTGCAAACCTGGAGCAGACTTCCAGCAACTTATGCGGGCTAGGTCGCGGGCCAAGACGCGCAAGGGGTTGTTTGTGTCACTTCTTCGATTTTGCTCCGTTTCTCGTCTGGGTCTAGGATCGTGGCATCAATTAGGGGATTGTATTAGGGGTTAAAATAGTTGATTTTGGGATGAATTAGATGGTTTAACACCATTCTTATTTCACCTAATTCAGATGTTCAATTTGAACAAAAGTGAGACTTACGACGTGTGACGATTTGCCGAAGCCCGGGTGAGTTCCTTTAACACTTTTATGCATATGAAATGATTTGCCAAGGATTTTAATTAATGAATTTGGTTTTGATCACATATGACATAAACTATTTACTATGCATATGCATTGTTTACGTGTTTTTCGTGAACTGGTTTATTGATTTGGAGTCGGGTTGCACAGTGGGATTTGTATACCTTGGGATTGTGAATATCCTTTGGGAGTTTACTTATACATACCGTGTGCATGGAATCCGTTTCCTGTACTCGTGGATGCCACCTATTGGGAGCCACGAGGAGTCTGCTTGGGCCCCGATCGTGGATATGACTATAAAGTGAGGGATAACTATGAACACTGTGCAAATACCTAAGTGTGGAATTGACTTGTTAAATTGGTTATTGATGGGCATTTATGGCGGTTTGTATGCTTTTATAAGTGAATTGTTGAACTGTTTTCGAAAAGGAATTCACTAGACCTCATGGTCTAATCATCGTTTTTCAAATTTAAAACCATTTTCAGGTAAGAGAGTAGTTGGAGCTTCTTCCAAGGGGAATGAGAAGGCTTGAAGTGCTAGAGGCGGTGACAATAGAGATAATTTACTTTAGTTCCTCTTGTTTAGTCTAGATATCTCACCTGTGGATGTGTCTATCCGCTGCTTCACTTTGAGAATTTTGTTATTTGGCAACTTAATGTTTGGGACCATTTGTTTTTATTATTTGAATTACGCTATCGTGAGGATTGGGTCGTTACAAGTGACACTAATTAGATCGATCTTTATATCTTCCTTATATGAATTGTACTGTTTTCATTATATTTTATGTTTCCTTTAGTAGTTTAGTTGGCGTTTAAGTGGGTAATCGTCACTTTGGATCGATGTAGTAGTTTTAATCAATTGTTTATATAACAAACGTTGAGTTTTAACTTGGTTGCTTTTTACCTAACGATAGTTAGCGTTTGGTTAATTGATTTTTATAAAATGTTTAGTTAATTTTGTAAATTCTTATATGAACGATGGTTTGATCTTAATTTGAGACTAAATTGATCAATGAATACAGTTCTAACATGAAAATAGTTACCACGTAGATTGAGGAAAATAAGTTGTTTTATTCTTAATGTTTCTTTCGAACGTACACATACTGCGAAAGTAAGTATGAATTTTGGTTTTGAAAAGTTTTTCCGCCTTGAAAGAGGGTTAATATAATTTTGAATAACAAATGCTCATCATTACAGAAAATCCAAAGTTGACATTATCCACTGCCGTTAGTTTATAGATAGTTTTATTTTCTTCCGTTCGTTGTTTGTTTCTTTACTTGTTTTCCTTAATTTCATTATTTGTGTTATTAGTTGTAAAAAAATCATCTATGATATCCTGTAGCTAAGCCATAGTCTAGAACGAGTCTGTGGTAGTCTATCGTCTCCCCGTGATAGACTCGTATGCTACACATCCGTACGTTTGTGGTTATAAATTTAAAACTAATGACATCACTGCCAATGACGTCCAAAACTAATCACATCAATTTGGTTGTTGACTTGATGAGATGACCAATCATCACAATTGATTCATTCAGGACTGTTACTAACATTTTATGACCTTTGGCGTATTTAAAAATATTGAATAAAAAATGTTAATGATTCATACAGTAAATAAATCTCATGTTGTTTATTATAGATAGGAGAAAACTTCAAATTCATGTACTCCTCATTAGGTAATTAGCAGTCAATAATGTGTGGAAAAACAAATCTAATTTTGCAATCCAAAAATATAGATATGATTGGTAATTTTTTAAAAGATAATAATTTCACTACAAAAAAGAGGCCTATCAAAGTTAATTCCGTCACTGAAAGTCTGTCGCTAAATACGTGGTAGCTAATGCTTATCAGCGACGGATTAGCGACGAATATTAGCGACGGATTAGCGACGGAATTATTAGCGACGGATTAGCGACAGATTAAGCGACGGATTATTTTAGCGACGGAAATAGTTAGCGACGGACTCAATTTTAGTGACGGATTTCCGTCACAAATTCCGTCGCTAATATTAAAAAAAATAAAAAATAAATAAATTCAGAAATCAGCATTTCCTGTATTTTATACAAATAATCTGCCCATTAAGTTGACACAAATAACTTGTCCATTAAATTACGAATCATCCCAATAAAATAAAAATCCAAGTTCATACGATTCTGAATTCATACAAAACAATGTAGCAATCTAACTAGGGGGGATGGCGGGGAGGGGAAACCGTATCCCTGTTGCTGCATAAAGGCAGCAAACTGCTGCGATAATGTGAGCTGCTCAGCTAGCTGGGTAGCATGTCTGACCTGTTCCACCTGCAACTCTTCGTTGCGCTTCCTTTCGATCTCCAACTGAGCCAAATAGCGCTCCTCCCGCAGCCTCGCATCCTCCTCCATCTTTGCCATCTGCTCTCTCAACGCCGCTAAATGTAAATACAGTAATTGACAAAAAGTAATATTTATTAGCAATGAAAAGTAACAATATGATACATAACTAATATAACAAACATAACCAACATACCTCATCTGTCGATGCAGTCCCAGATGATCTCCCACCATTGCTGCTACTACACTCACCGGTCATAGCATAACGGGGATCCTGGGTTGACCAACCAAAAATACGGCCCTTCTTCCGCCCTCCGGCACTCTACTCCCAAAGAGCCGCCTCGTCAATTGGAGGGGAATCGGGAGTCTGGCTAGCCTCCACATCATCCTTAAGCTCCCGAAAGCGTCTCTATGGTTACCAAAACAAAAACGGGTAAGAAGAAATTTTAGCAGCATAACAGCTCTAAATCAAACATATCCAACTTATCTTCTAACATAGCCTAACGTCTGCCCAACAGTGGCAGCCCAAACTACATGTATACAACACACACACACACACACATATATATATCCATTGCGGTTACCAAACAAAACATACGTTGAACATATTTGTATACACATGCATATAAACATATACAATACATATATTAAGTGTAATGGTTTTAGAAAACTTACGTGGATTATAGCCGCTTTGGGGGAAACGTACACCAGAGGATCAGTAGGCGGGTTGGAACCCGGAGGGCCCGTCCGGTTCCCACAGTACATCCACTCAAACACCTCACTAGAGGTGGGATCGCGACCCCATGCCTGTGCCTACGATAGAAAATTAATATAAGTTGTTAGTAAACATACAAACTAATCTCGGGTACATATTCAAAAAATTGAAGACTTACCATCTTGTATCGGTGTTGTCCAATACTAATCGATCCCCCAACAAGCCGTGAGGACACCCCGTCAAACTCGGTCAACCGATTGGCCTTACCGGTCCTAGACTTTGCTTTCCAACGCTCAGTATCCCACTCCTGTAAAAATCATAACACATAAGTGGATATAAAACAAAGATAATGCACAAATCAGAAACTATAGATAAAAACTTGTTCTATCATCTTGTGCCAATAGGGCTCTGTGCTACTGCTGCCTCTACCTCTACCTCTACCTCTATCACCCTGTGGACGACATGCCATCACCTGAAAAAAATGCAACTTCTATTTTATAAAACAAAATGGGATAATTCTGTGTCTTCAAATTTTTCTTCTTCTTCGCTATCTTCATTAACAGGTCCATCGTCACCGTCACGAGCATCGACTGCATGAGCACGGTGGATTCCTTTCAGTTGAAGAATGGAGGGAAATAATGTTGGTTTCACTGTCATCGGAGATGGTTGCCTAGAGCACACCACTTCCGAGCATTCGAAATCTCCGATGACAGTCAAACCAACATGATTTACCTCCATTCTTATATGGTTGTTAGTGGGTGCTCTATCCCCCAATTATATGACATTCATCTCTTGATGAAAACCATTTTCCACCCATATTTTCTTTTTCTTTCTTTTGTTCACTGTACCAGAAAGATTACATTCATCAATCACAATGCCTTGGATTTCTATTCAGGACTGAATTTTATGGGCTTAAAAGGGTAAGGTATCTTGATTGGGATGTGCTTTATTTGCATTAGACTTCTCTTGCATTTCCATTTCCATTTCAAGAGATGATTTGTCTTTTAAGCAGCTATCTATAAAATCAGGGTGAATGGGAACTCTAGAAGTTTGTGTTTCAAAAGGGAACTGATTTGTTTAGAATTCCATAGCCATGTTTTGACTTGTTCCCATAAACCACCATCAAATATCAACTATCAAATACTACTTACTACTGTTATGCAAAATTTCATTTTTTGGATTCTAAGGATGTATTTGGAGTGTTTATCTTAAGCAGACTTGCCTACCATGAGGGAAATGGTTGTTTCTCTGTTAAGAAATTTAACCCACTACTCCACTAGTTTATAGCATCAAAGCAGTGGCCATGAGAAATTAAATAAATGCAAAACATAAGTGAAATAAAATAAAAATGAGGCTACAATGATGTGGAGTAATCTGTGAGATAATATTTATCTATTTTCAAACAAGTTGTATCTTGGCCTAGACTATGATATTGTGGATGTTAGACATATATGAGATAATGTTTTTCAAAGCTGTTCATTTCTTTGAAAACTAAATGCCGGGAAGTTTTTGGAGTTACCATTTTTTTAAAGTACGTCTCTTATATGCATGTTATAAACGAAAAAAGCATGATAACTCTTCGATATTTGTTCAACAAATCATAGGAAATTTCCAACATTTAGATCTCAAATAAATAAATTCAAAAAAATAATAATTCCGATCCAAGTTACGAGAGAAAAGTTACGAACTCACAAAAAGATGGCATGTTGGGGAAAACAAATCAAATCTAACAACATACACTTGTACATGAGATTGTAATTTTATTTTTAAAAATTAAATATAAAAAATATGCATAGATACAAACGGTTTTGAATTGATCATATGTACAGCCTGTAATTGCTATCATTGTAAAAGCCAAGGGATGTTTCACTTTCTCATTTGTAGTGGTCAACATGGTATGCATACATACAAACTATTTTGAATTGATCATATATAAGCCTATGCAAAGATGGAGAAAAGATTATATTTATGCAGCTTAGTTAACAAGAGACGATATAAAGACAGATCCCTTTTAACCAGAACAGTTCCCGGAAGCCACATACATGTCTAATTTAATACATAAATATCGACAAAAATAAGCACAAAATGGAACTGTTAAAATATTTAAGGTGAAACAATGAAGTTGATGAAAGTAACAAAAATATCGACAGTGAAATTCATTTATTTAAAACTGGTTGTTGCATGTAAATTAGCTTTGATTGATGCAAACAGGTAAATCTATAGTGTCTGCTAATTCTTTCCCCTTGGTCTCAAATGGAAGCAGCACAACACTTACTCCTGATGGAAGTATTGTAACCTCAAACAGAATTACAGGAAGTGTTTGGTGGCAACCACTACCCATTCCAACTGCTATCAGAGGGCATACCATACCCCCTACTCTGCCTATAGCTGTTGCTATTCCAACTCCTCTTGTTCTTAAATTTGTTGGATACACCTATAAATCCCCCCAAAATGTAAACGAAAAAAAATATATTATATTATTCAATAATATACTATCTTATTCAATTGTCTCACATGGATATGAGTATGGAGATCAGCAAATCATGGTAATGATATTTCTTCCATGAAAATTGCAACATTTTGATTAGAGATATAGTTTTGGGAAAACGATTTTAAGTATTTGTTAGATATTGTGATAACTACAGGAATATTGTGGACCCAAGTAAAAAAAAATCGTTCATCCAAAAGAAAAAAAAATTTGAAGATGCTAACAGTGAGAAATCCTCTTGAAGCTCTAACCTAGTTTATTAACAAAAGAAAATCAAAAAAACGAAACCACAGTATACAAATTCGTTCATCCAAAATAAGAAAACTTATTACTTACAGATTCAATCAAGATTCAGAAGAACCAAAACTCCAAAACCAAAACCCCAATCGCCGGTGGGCGTCACTGATTGAGTTCTGAGATGGGTGGATCGAGAATCGAGATGAGAAATCGAAATCGAAATCGTTTCTGCTTCTGTGAGAAATCGAAATCGAGATGAGAGATCGAGATGACGATTGACGATGACGATTGACAACCCTCGTTTCTGCTTCTGTGAGAAATTGAAATAGTCTTCGATGTGAGAAAAGAGAAACAGAGAAGAGAGTGAAAGTTGAAAAGTAAAGTCTAGGGTTATAATAATTTTACTTTGACAGCGACGGATTACCGACGGAAATTCCGTCGCAAATTACAGACCGAAATTTCCGTCGCTAATTTGCGACGGATTTCCGACGGAATCCATTTTTAAAATAATTATATATATGTTTTTTTATTAATATCATTAATTAAAATTAAATAATTCGTATTTTTGTTTATAAAAATATTTTTAGATTCACTAAATATTAAATATTTAAATAATTATATTTATTTATTAAATTATTTTTTATTTATTATTAATTAAGTTATCTAATTATTAAAAATTATATAATAAATATTTTTATTTATTAAATCATTCCGTAATGTTGTATGCATGTCTCGAATCGAGCTGTCTAATTGAAAAGAACCACTAGATCAACACTAATAAGATACACTAGATCAATTTCCTTATAAAACGAGGGATATGATGGGGTTTGTGGCCAGGTTTAATTTCCTATATGCTTCCAATAGAACCTTTTTAAGTCTGATATATCCATTAAGGCTCTATGAAACTCATTAAAGGCCAATAGAACCGATGAAATCCTTTAAAAACCCTATAGGTCCATTAGGACCCAATTAAACCCTTTAAAGCCTGATTGAACCCTTTAAAGCCTGATAGCTCCAATGAAACCCTTTAAGCTTGATTGAACCATTTAAAGCCCTATAGTTCCATTAAGGCCCAATTAAACCCGTTAAAGCCCGATAAAACCCTTTAAAGCCCGATAGATCCATTAAGGCCCAATGAAACCATTTAAAGCACAATATAACCCTTTAAAGCCCTATAGATCGGTTAAGGCTTAATGAAAACCTTTAAAGCCCAATAGAACCGATTAAAGTCCAATATAATTAATTAAAGCCCACTATATCCATTAACACCCAATGAAACCTTTTAGAGCCCAATATAACCATTTAAACCCCGATAGATCCATTAAGACTCAATGAAACCCTTTAAAGCCCAGTAGAACCCTTTAAAGTCTGATAGATCCATTAAGACCCAATGAAACCCTTTAAAGCCCGATTGAACCCTTTAAAGCCCAATGTATCAATTAAGACCCAATGAAACCCTTTAAAGCCCAATAGATCTATTAAGACCCAATGAAACCATTTAAATCCCGATTGAACCCTTTAAAGCCCAATAGATCTATTAAGACCCAATGAAACCATTTAAATCCCGATTGAACCCTTTAAAGCCCGATAGAACCATTTAAAGCACAATAGAACACTTTATGACTTATTAAGGTACAATAACAACGACACACACATACACATACTATCGATACATTAACATGTACACATGCATACAACACATATATACATCATATGCGATTACCAAACAACGTACACACATTATCTATAAATTCATATCAACATATATATATATATACACACACATATACAACAATATACATAGATCCATCGCGGGTTAGCAAACAACACATGTATACATATATATATACACACACACATATAACACAGACTCGTGGATATATATAACACACACACATATAACACAGACCCTTGGATATATATATAACACATAAACATGCATATATATAACACAATCATGAGAAAAAAAAGAAAATTTAAAAATTCCGTCGCTAATCCGTCACTAATTAGCGACGGATACTAAATCCGTCACTAATCCGTCTCTAATTAGTAATGGATTAGCGACGGAATTTTTTTAAAAAATAAATAAAAAAGAAATTCCACGTGTCCGTCGCTAATCCGTCACTAATTAGAGACGGATTATGTAACACCCCAAAAGTGGGACTAACAAAAATTTCCGGAAAATAGAAATGTGGTATGCATAAATGCCAAAGCACGAGCTCATAGAAAAGAACAACAAATGCCTGTTAATTACAAGTTTGTAATAAGACACAATAATAGATGACAACTCCCTAATCTAAGTCTCGCTAGACATAAGATTACAAAAAGGTTGTCAACTTTGTCCAAAATAATGGTCTTCAATATTGGCATCCCAAAATGCTCTCAAGCTCACCACTAAGGCCGATTAAGCTTCCTTGGCGTTCACGCCGCTAGAACCTGAGATACATACCAACAATCAAGTGTTAGACCAAACGGGTCTAGAGAGTTACATAAAAACATAGCATATTAACATAAAGCATATTATGAACAATTATGACACTTCGATCACCAAAGTCCTTACGGGGCAATCATATGGGAGACCCATCATACCACTGAGTTTTACCTCAAGTCAATGTACCTTGATGTTCACTCGCTTGAGCAACATCCCGAAGGCCCACCACACTTGAAGACTACCTCCCAGGCATTACTCCAAATGGCGGAGCTCTAGGTGCATACCATTATAGTGGCACCTAAGACTACATCCTCCTAGCACTTACTCATGGTTCGTTCTTGTGTACTTACAATGTCCGTCTCTATACATAGTTTCATACTCATAGGATACATGTATAAGACTACCACAATCCCAAACATAACTTAGGTACAAAACTCTAAGATATGCAAATACTTCATATTATCCATGTCTCATCAAGACAAGTATGTAAACATGCTCAAACATCAAGAATAATAACCTCATTCATGTCCATAACCATATTCAAGGCTAAGATACCAATAATACCAAACTTAACAGTTAGGTCAAACTTATCAGGTGATCAGATCTTCTCATAACAATAATACATTAGGTATGAAAGCATATAAAATATGTATCTCATTTGAAAATAATGTAAGAAACTCACAAACTAGGTTTTATAGAAAACCCTAGAAACTTGAGTGGTTCAAAATGAGGAGAAAGTGATGAGTGGAGGTAACTAGCACACCCAAGGCCTCTAATGGAGACTTGAATACTCTTCCCAAATCTTCACCAACCTCAAGGATGTGGAATAAATGTGATTAGGGTTTTGGGGAAGGAAAATCGCCCTTTTTGCCTCTCTAAAATCGGACCAAAATCAGTAAAGTGAGGAATGGTGAAGTCAAGTGTCAAAAATCAGGTTTTTAAACCCTCTCAGCCCGTCGGCGACAGTACCCGGCGATTGTGCCCATGGCACTGTCGCGGGGCATAGTCGCGCGCCGCTGCCTTGCCCACGGTACAGGTCCAGCGATTGTGACAGGGCGACAATGCCCATGTCACTCTCGCGTGTCATAGTCGCCGAGGGTGTACCGAGACCACCCCTTGGCCAGCGACTATGACAAGTGTCATCGTCGCGAGTCACTCTCGCCCAACACCCAAAATCCCATTTTTTGATGATTTCGATAGAGTTAAACCTGTAAGGGACTGATAACAATAACACTTAAAATAATTTACCAATCATCACCAAACCAGGACAAAATCTCCACATAAAATTATAACAAGGTCACATAAACGCATACCATTACTTACCTTAATTTTTCGGGCATTACAATCCTCCCCACCTAATGAGGATTTCGTCCCCGAAATCTAAAACACTAGAATAAATGAGGATATATGTTCCTCATGTACTCCTCCGATTCCCACGTCACATTAGCACCTCGATGGTGCTTCCATTGAACCTTCAGCATGGTCACTTCTTTATGCCTCAATTGTTTCGTCTTTGACTCTAGGATAGTTTCCGGTTCTTCTACACATCGGTTCCCGTTGTCCACTCAGATTTCTATCAACGGAATAACACTTTCCTCTTCGGCCAAACACTTGCGAAGGTAACAAACATGAAAGGTAGGATGGATTCCGTCCATCTCCGGCGGTAAGTCCAACCGATAAGCTTGAAGTCCGATCTTCTCTAAAATCGTGAAGGGTCCAAGAAAACGGGGACTAAGCTTCCCGCGATTCCCGAAACAGATGATTCTCTTCCATGGCGACACTTTCAACATAACCCGGTCTCCCACTTGGAAGTCCACCGGTCTGCGCTTTTTATCCGCGTAGCTCTTTTGTCGGTCTTGGGCCGCTTTCAATCGTTCTCGAATGCCTTTCACTTTATCCGACGTTGCTTGCATAATTTCCGGGCCTGCAAATTGTTTTTCTCCCGCCTCGAGCCAACACACCGATGTCCTACATTTCCGCCCGTAGAGTGCCTCGAATGGAGCCATCCCGATACTCGAGTGGTAGCTATTATTGTAGGCGAATTCCACTAATGGCAAGTGTGAATCCCAAGTTCCTCCAAAGTCTATGACGCACGATCGAAGCATGTCCTCGAGAGTTTGAATCGTCCTCTCACTCTGTCCGTCGATTTGGGGGTGATACGTCGTACTCAACTTAACTTTCGTGCCCAACTCCCTTTGTAACCCGTCCCAAAACTTGGAAGTAAACCGACTATCCCTATCCGAGTCTATTGATAACGAAACACCGTGACGAGACACCACTTCATCAATGTATAACTTAGCAAGTTTGTCCATCGGTAACGTTTCTCTCATTGCCAAGAAATGAGCACTCTTGGTAAGTCTGTCCACTACCACCCAAATGGTATCATGTCCTTTTAAGGTCTTTGGCAATTTCGTGACGAAATCCATCGTGATGTGCTCCCACTTCCACTCCGGAATAGTTAGTGGTTGCAAACTCCCGTAAGGTCTTTGATGCTCCGCTTTAACTTGAAGGCATGTGACGCACCTTTCCACATAATTCTCCACGTCGACCTTCATTACCGGCCACCAATAATGAAGCTTCAAATATCTATACATCTTGGTGCTACCGGGATGTATGGAGTACTTTGACTTGTTTGCCTCCGTCAAGAGCAACTCACGGTTTCCCCCGATTTTCGGCACCCAAATCCTCCCTTGGAATAACTTGAGACCGCGACTATCCTCCGACAATAAATCCTTTTGCTTCACCATGATCTCGGCCTTGAGATTTTCCTCGCGAAGGGCTTCAGCTTGGCTCCTCTTGATGTCCTCCATAAGGCTTGATATTACTTCGATCTTAACAAACGTTATTTTACTTTCCCCTCCGTAGCTCTTTCGGCTTAAGGCGTCCGCTACCACATTGGCTTTACCGGGGTGGTAAAGCAATTCACAATCGTAATCCTTCAGAAGCTCCAACCATCTCCTTTGTCGCATGTTGAGCTCCTTTTGGTCGAAGATGTACTTCAAACTTTTATGATCGGTGAACAACGTACACTTCGTCCCATAAAGGTAATGCCGCCATAACTTTAAGGCAAATACTACAGCCGCCAATTCCAAATCGTGCGTGGGGTAATTCTTCTCGTGTTCCTTGAGTTGCCGCGATGCATACACGATCACCTTTCCCCTTTGCATCAAAACACACCTGAGTCCAAGCTTGGAGGCGTCGCTAAAAACCACAAAATCTTCGGATCCTTCGGGCAAGGATATGATCGGTGCTTCGCATAATCTCTTTTGGAGGGTTCGGAAGGTTTTCTCTTGTGCTTCGGTCCATGAGAACTTCACATTCTTCCTTGTCAAAGACGTAAGTGGCGACACAATCTTCGAAAAGTCTTGGATAAACCGTCGGTAGTAACCGGCTAAACCCAAGAAGCTCCTTATCTCCGTTGGACTCGTCGGTGGTTCCCAATTCATCATTGCCTCAATCTTGGCCGGGTCCACCTTTACTCCGTCCTTTGACACCACGTGGCCCAAGAATTGCACTTCTTGTAGCCAGAATTCGTACTTCGAGAATTTGGCGAATAATTTCTCTCGTCAAAGGATCTCTAAAACTTCCCGCAAATGTTGCCGATGCTCCTCCTCATCCCGTGAGTAGATCAAGATGTCGTCGATAAAGACTATGACCGACTTATCTAGAAAGGGTCGGCATACTCGATTCATCAGGTCCATGAACACGGCCGGAGCATTAGTCAGCCCAAATGGCATAACCAAAAACTCATAGTGACCGTACCTCGTCCGAAACGCCGTCTTCGGTATGTCGCTCTCTTTCACCCGCACTTGATGATAGCCGGATCGCAAATCTATTTTGGAGAAACATCCCGCTCCTTGAAGTTGATCGAAGAGGTCGTCGATCCGGGGAAGTGGATATTTGTTCTTAACAGTAACTTTGTTGAGTTCGCGGTAGTCTATACACATTCGCATAGACCCATCCTTCTTCTTCACAAATAACACCGGCGCTCCCCAAGGCGGCGAGCTCGGTCGTATAAATCCTTTCTCAATTAGTTCTTGGAGTTGCGTCATCATCTCTTGCATTTCTGTCGGGGCTAAACGGTAAGGAGCACGAGCAATCGGAGCGGCTCCCGGAGTAAGGTCGATGTGGAACTCCACTTGTCGTTCCGGTGGAAGTCCAGGTAGGTCGTCCGGAAAGACATCCAGGTAGTCGCACACCACTTCCACTTCTTCCAATTTCTTTTTCTCTAGCTTCGTGTCGATCACATAGGCTAAGTACGACTCACATCCTTTGGCTAGGCTCTTGCGTGCCTTGAGTGATGATATAATCATATGGGTTCCTCGGTTCTTCTCCCCGTAAACCAACACTTCACCGCCCTTAGACAAAGGTACCCGAATCAACTTCTTAGAACAAAAGATACCGGCATCGTGCTTAGCTAACCAATCCATTCCCACTATTACATGAAATCCTCCAATATTGGCCGGTAACAAATCTATAACGAAGGGCTCTCCATCTAACTCTAAGGTACACCCTACATAACAACCCCTAACAACCATGTGCTCCCCATTGGCTACCTCTACCACTAGAGCATCATTCAACAAACTACAAGGAGTGGAGAGGTTCTTGCAAAAGGAGGTAGACACAAAAGATCGATTCGCATCGGAATCGAATAAAACACGGGTAGGTAGAGAGTTCACTAGAAACGTACCCGACACTACGTCCGCCGCCTCCTTTGCTTCACTAGCCGTCATCTGGAAGGCCCGACTTGGCGCCTTTGGTTGAACTTCTTTCTTCGGCAAGGCCCCACTTGGCGTCCCTTGGCTACCCTTTGCTAACTTAGGGCAATCGCGTTTGATGTGCCCCGGTTCTCGGCACTCATAACAAACTCCCCGTGAGGGGCAATCCCGACTCATGTGGTCCTTCCGCCCACACTTGAAACATTCCATAGCTCCAGAAAACGGCCTCGGATTGCAAGGCCCAAAGTGATTTCTCTTATACTTGGGGCACCACCTCGCCTCACGTCGCGGTTCAGTGTTCCTCCCCCCGCTAAAGGGTTTGGAAGGTCGCTCGGGCCCTGTTGGCCCCTCCCATTTACGTTTCTCTCCTTGAACTTTCTTCTCTTCTATCTCTTGAATCAGATCATCTTCCACCAATTGAGACGTCTCGATCACTTCTTGCAACGTAACCTTATGAGCGTTCCGCACGCCCGTCTTCATCTCCGCAGGTAGTCCCTTCACAAAGGCTTTTATTTTGGACCCCTCATCTGTTGCCAAATGTTCGACTATGCTGAGCTTGTCCAAGAATTGTTTAGCATAATCCGCGACCGACAGATTTCCCTTCTTCAGATTCTTAAACTCTTCCTCTATCTTGTCGAGTGCCCTCTCGTTACAATATTTCTCCATGATTTTCTTCTTGAATGTTGGCCAAGGAAGCTTGGCCAAAACTTCCGGTGTAAGTGCCCTTCGGGTGATGTTCCACCAACTTAGAGCATCCCCTCTGAGCAGTTGAGAGGCAAACTTGACTCTCTGGGAGTCCGCGCACTCGCTTGACTCGAAAGCCATCTCCACATCTTGAATCCACCTTATGCAGACTAGCGGATCAGTCGTCCCCGAGAATTCTGGAGCCCGACTACACAAGAAGGTCTTGAAAGAACATCCCCTTTCCTTCCTCTTATCAGCTCTAACCGCGTGCTCTTCGGTACCCACAGCATTATCCGCACCGCCCGATCCCAAAGCTTCATTGTCTCCCACCGTCTCGTGTCCCCGGTTACTTGTATCTCTATCTTCTAGGACTTTTAAGAGTCTCTCGTCCCGCTTGTCCATTGCAGAGTTCATCATTTGCATTATGCTGGCTAATAGGACCGACTGGGGGTCCGCTTCTTGAATAACTGGCTCCACGTTTTCCAAGTTCACTTGGGGATTCGCGTCTATGATACCCTCTAGCATTGGGGGTATCGATGGAATGACTTGGTTTAACGGTGCGTTTACCGGTCGGGTAATCTCCGGAGCAGTTACACTTGCTTCATTTGCTTCCTCGGTCGCCCCGACCGGACTCCTCGTGTTTACCATAATGGATTGTCACACATGACAAGAGTAATACCGGTTAATTCTTTGAAAGATAACTGGTTCAATACGTACTACTATAAGGATCAATCATCATAATAATAATTTCAAACATGCTCACGTAATCATAGATTCAGAACAACACTGGCCAAGTGAGATTGTGAACATATTTTACACAAGAATCCTCGTTATCATCATCATAATTCTCAATCAATGTAATTCTGAATTCCTAATACTCTCACCACCTAGGAATGCTCTACCCAAGTGGACAGTGATTTTATAAGCATCACCAGTCTAAGTCTAGGTATGCTAAGGTCAACACCTAGTTCACTTAAACTAGAGCTCTGATACCAACTTGTAACTAGGGGTGTTCAAAAAAACCGTTGGACCGCTTAAACCAGTCGAACCAAGTCAAACCGGACCATTTTTGGCGGTTTGAGCGGTCTGGCGGTCCGGTCTGGTCTGGAAAATTGCCAAACCGGGTGGTCCGGTCCGGTCCGGTCTGCGGTTTGGAGATTTTTTTGGGCGGTTTGGACCAAACCGACCGTCAAATATATAAATATATATTTTTTATTTTTTATATATTTCTTTATTATAAAGAATAGATGATATAAAGCCCAAAGGTATTTTAAAAGATTGAAATCTTTATGGACTGTGGAATACAAATAACGGAAAAATAAAGAAATGAAGCCGTTGATTTTATTTGCACTTTGCATATTCCTTTTTTTTAGTGTTTTGTCTTTGGATATTTAGTTAACTTTTGTGGACTTTGTTCTTTATTTCAAATGGACTCAATCCAACGAGCCTTTAAAATTAAAAGTTTTATATGTTTTTATGTTTAAACTTAAAAGTCCACTAAAAGGCCTAAACCGCCTAAACCGGTCGACCAAACCGCCTAAACCGCGGTCCGACTTGACCGGTCTGGGCACTTGATGTCAAACCGCTCGGTTTGGAAAATCAATAAACAGCCACTTGCGGTTTGGTTTGTGGTCTGAGAGGTTAAACCGCCCAAACCGGACCGCGAACACCCCTACTTGTAACACCCCAAAAGTGGGACTAACAAAAATTTCCGGAAAATAGAAATGTGGTATGCATAAATGCCAAAGCACGAGCTCATACAAAGGAACAACAAATGCCTGTTAATTACAAGTTTGTAATAAGACACAATAATAGATGACAACTCCCTAATCTAAGTCTCGCTAGACATAAGATTACAAAAAGGTTGTCAATTATGTCCAAAATAATGGTCTTCAATATTGGCATCCCAAAATGCTCCCAAGCTCACCACTAAGGCCGATTAAGCTTCCTTGGCATTCACGCCGCTAGAACCTGAGATACATACCAACAATCAAGTGTTAGACCAAACGGATCTAGTGATTACATAAAAACATAGTATATTAACATAAAGCATATTATGAACAATTATGACACTTCGGTCACCAAAGTCCTTACGGGGTCAATCATGGGGGAGACCCATCATACCACTGAGTTTTACCTCAAGTCAATGTACCTTGATGTTCACTCGCTTGAGCAACATCCCGAAGGCCCACCACACTTGAAGACTACCTCCCAGGCATTACTCCAAATGGCGGAGGTCTAGGTGCATACCATTATAGTGGCATCTAAGACTACGTCCTCCTAGCACTTACTCATGGTTCGTTCTTGTGTACTTACAATGTCCGTCTCTATACATAGTTTCATACTCATAGGATACATGTATAAGACTACCACAATCCCAAACATAACTTAGGTACAAAACTCTAAGATATGCAAATACTCCATATTATCCATGTCTCATCAAGACAAATATGTAAACATGCTCAAACATCAAGAATAATAACCTCATTCATGTCCATAACCATATTCAAGGCTAAGATACCAATAATATCAAACTTAACAGTTAGGTCAAACTTATCAGTTGATCAGATCTTCTCATAACAATAATACATTAGGTATGAAAGCATATAAAATATGTATCTCATTTGAAAATAATGTAAGAAACTCACAAACTAGGTTTTATAGAAAACCCTAGAAACTTGAGTGGTTCAAAATGAGGAGAAAGTGATGAGTGGAGGTAACTAGCACACCCAAGGCCTTTAATGGAGACTTGAATACTCTTCCCAAATCTTCACCAACCTCAAGGATGTGGAATAAATGTGATTAGGGTTTTGGGGAAGGAAAATCGCCCTTTTTGCCTCTCTAAAATCGGACCAAAATCAGTAAAGTGAGGAATGGTGAAGTCAAGTGTCAAAAATCAGGTTTTTAAACCCTCTCAGCCCGTCGGCGACAGTGCCCGACGATTGTGCCCATGGCACTGTCGCGGGGCATAGTCGCTCCCGCTGCCCTGCCCACGGTACAGGTCCGGCGATTGTGACAGGGCGACAATGTCCATGTCACTCTCGCGTGTCATAGTCGCCGAGGGTGTACCGAGACCACCCCTCGGCCAGCGACTTTGCCAAGCGACTATGACAAGTGTCATAGTCGCGAGTCACTCTCGCCCAACACCCAAAATCCCATTTTTTGATGATTTCGATAGATTTAAACCTGTAAGAAACTGATAACAATAACACTTAATATAATTTACCAATCATCACCAAACCAGGACAAAATCTCCACATAAAATTATAACAAGGTCACATAAACGCATACCATTACTTACCTTAATTTTTCGGGCGTTACAGATTAGCAACGGTCACGTGGATTTTCTTTTTCATTTATTTTTTAAATAAATTCCGTCGCTAATCCGTCGCTAATTAGCGACGGAATTAGTTCCGTCACTAATCCGTCACTAATTACCCACGGATTAGTGATGGATCCAATTCCGTCGCTAATCCGTTGGTAATTAGTGACGGAAATTTCTGTCACTGAATTCCGTCACTGATACCCCTTTTTCTAGTAGTGTTTTCTTAGTTCACTACGAGAAATATGTGTTATTATGATGAAAAAGAGAACTCATGTTTAGGAAGTAACCAAGAGAGTCAATGAAAGAATAACAATAGAGAAGATTGTCATGGTTTTTGAACAAGAAGACAAAAAAAGGATTGATGAGAATTTGCAAAAATAGATGAATTGTTGAGATCCAATACGAACAAATAATGATTGAGATAAACGATCTACAAGCTCAAGATATCGTTGATTGAGGACTTAAATAGATTTTGCGGTGTCTAATGAAATGCCAATAACAGATGAAGAAGTCAAAAAATAAATGAAATTGCTCTATAAAAATAAGATATTTGGATTGAAAGTTTACGGAACATGACAAACATAATGGAATTCAATGAATGCATTTAACAAAAAAAATTATTGATTAATCACAAAACCATGAAACATGTCATAACTCATATGAACAATAGATGGATCGTCAAATATATATTAAAGTATCAACTATAGAAGCACAAATAGATAACATTGAACGAAAACAATTAAACAAACAATAAGCATATTGTCTTGTTATTCTTACATGAAGCATGAACAACAACTATATAAAAGCAATAGATCTGTAAGGGCACGGGCTTCTGACGCCAATAGAAGCAAATATTGATAAAAATAACGAACGAAAACGTATAGGAATAGCAAGCACATTGGCTTAAGTTGATATTTCTTGAATTGTTGATGCACAGAAACAACCAAGCAGATAGAGATAGCACTAGCAGATAGCGTTGGACCTTAATACCATATTAAAAAACAAGCATAAAACAAATGGTTATTTAACTATTTTTGGTTTTCTTTCTCCAATGTAATTAGTTAATACATTTTTGGGTCTTTGTTATCTATTAAATTCTTTTTGGCTCATGTTATATGCTTAAAAAAATTGGGTCATTTTTATGTACTAACTATTTGGACTACTACCATATTCTAAAAAAAATTACACCTGTTTTATTTTTGGATCCTGAGCAAGCATCCATCTCATCCTCTCCTAAGAACGGCCCTAGATTCATAATTAAGAGGTGAAACGAATTTTATTAAACATCATGTTTGACCAAGTAATGGACTATTACCTAATACGAAGTAAGTATACTAGACCTTAGGGGTCGTTTACTAAACACTTTTTAGATAAGTGCTTACCGATATCAATTACTTTACCGGATTGAGCATATAGAGTAGTGATAATCTTACCGGCTAAGATACATAGTAAAGACGAAGAGTCTTACCCAATAAACATTTCGGTAAACAACTCTTTAATTTATTTTTTTAATGTATGCAAAGTAACATCATCCACACATATGCAAGGTTTTCATCCTTTCAAAAATTTCAAACCAACAATTGCTATACCCTCTACACATTTGATATTAAAATCCAGTTTTAAATGTGGTCACCACTAGATAACAAATTAACAACTATTTTATATAATATATATATATATATATATATCAATACAATTTAATAAAATATATCAAATACAATTTTTTTTTCAAATTTTTAATACAATTTATACTTTAATTTAGTTGAGATATGCATAAGCTAAACCAAACACATAAAAATCACAATTATCTAAAAAAATAATAATAGCACAATATACCTAGAGAAATGAATTCAAACTTTATATTAAAAAAGTGGATTTAGTCTTGTAAATTGATTTGAAAGGATTTTTGTAAGAAATCTTCATGGCAATATCATATTGAAAAGCTGTCTCAGATCCGGAAAAAGAATGGAAAATGGTAGACCCGAAATTGATGGCCGGTTGACGACGCAATTTGGTTTTGACTTTTGTCAAGTATGAAAGTCAACTTGAAAAGAAGCACAAAAGTCAATGACAAATATGTCCTTTTTAAACCCAACATAGATATGCGGCTGCATGACCAATTAAAAGGTGGTTGTAGAATAGACTCTTGACTACTTTGTGAACTACATACATTCATACTACTATTTTTCTCAACTAAATATCAAGAGAAAACTACTATTTTCGTCCATGTGGTTTGTAGTTTATAACTACTTTCGTCTTTGGTATTTAAAAATTGTTTTTTTTATCATTATGGTTTCCATTACATTTCTCTTTTAGTCCTTGAGACTAACTCTGTTAAATTTCAGTTGTTAACTTTGGGACACGATTGTCTTTTTACCATATTAACTAATCATTTGTTAAAAATTATATATATATATACACATCCTAGAAGACCTTGTCCCCATCCATTCTCTCCGGCGACCAAGATCAAGATCGAGCTCTGATGGAACAATTATCACTGTGAGAAATGTGTTCCTATAAGTCCAACCCATAAACTTTTTATCCTAGGAAAGAAACCAAAGGGATGAAGCGCTCGTGAAGAAACCTGAACACCCAACACCGTTCCTTGGATGGTCCTTAATACCAAGTCCCTGTTTTTTTGGGTAGTCACTTTATCCAGCAAAAGACAGAAACAAGAAGAGGGACAGTGGCTTCAATGAAAATGGTGAACCAAAAGATCCCTCTTCATCATGGTAGCTCTGTGTGTGTGAAAATTATGATGAACCCTTTTTTGTACGTGTGTATATAAATTATCTATTGATTACACAAATGTTGCAATAGCTAGATGCTTCCTTATCCTTTTCTTCCCTATTTCTTAGTGCAATTTTCATATACATATATCCTCCTCTCTGGCTCTCTCCCTTTCTTTTCTTTTCTTTTCTTTTCTATTCCATTTATCAATTCACCTTTCAATTTCAAAACCTAATTTGCATGTAAACAATACCTTGTGTCCATAATACTCTCTTGTTGCACTGCTTCATCTAGGGATTTGAAGGGTTACTGAAGAGACCCAACATTAAAGATGAGGAATTCAAGTTAGGTTTTATTTTGCAATGTTTCTTGTTAGATTTGAAGGGTTTTTTCTTATGTTTTCTCTATGGTGGTGGTGATGGTGAACAGGTGATGGTGTTTGACATGAAGATGTTTTATGGGGTGGAGGGATGTAATGGTTTGGTGGGCTCGGGTTGTAAGAAAGATGATGATGTGTTTGGTCAGTAACGGGATTTGTCGATGGGAGAGAAATAAGGTGGGGGAATTCTTTTATGTGTATTAATATTATAAATAGATTTTATATAATAACAAAAATTAAGTTAAATAGTGAAAAGACTAAAATATCCTTGATTTAGCAATTTTTTTTAAAGAGTTAGTGAGAAGGACGAGAATAGCAACCAATTACAAACCATAATGACGAAAAGAGCAAGTTTTAAAGACCAGGGATGAAAATAGTTATAAACAACAAACCACAAGGACGAAAATAATAGTTTACTCAAATATCAAATTCATAGTTTGGGTTTGATTGATTTTACAGATTATTGCTTTGACAAAAATTGAAGCCGACTATTCATTATAGAGGAACGTTTCAACTTTTTACCCTTTGACGTTGGTTATAAATTTTGAACTTTAATTTCAATATTTTGTTAACTAGTTCGAAAAACTAAGAGTGGTCTATCCATAAAGACCCTTAGCGCGCGTTTGGTTTGCCGGAATGGATTGAAATTGGAGGGATTTGGATTTCAAATCCATTCCAATCCCGTGTTTGGTTTGCAGGATTGTCCGGATTTGAAATCCCTCCAACATAGGATTTTGAAATCCCAAGGGAATGGCTAGTATTTCAAGGATTTCGTAGGATTTGTATATAATAATGTTTAAAAATATGTTAAAAACACTTGTTTTCTAATAATCAGTCAAATAAAAGGTACTTTAATTACTTTAATATTTTTTATAATTTTTTAATGATTTTTTTTATAAATAATAAATTCAAATTCATTCCAATCTTACAAATCAAACCCACAAAAAGATTCCAAATCCTCTCAAATCTAAATCCCTCCAAATCCAAATCCCTATATGAAATCCAATCCATTTCATTCCATTCCTACAAACAATACGGACCCTTAGGGCGCATTTGGTTTGCCGGAATGGATTGAAATGAATTGGATTTCAAGTAAGGATTTGGATTTGGGGGGATTTGAAATACCGGCCCATTGCAAAGGATTTTTAAATCCATCAAGTTAAGGATTTTAAGGAGGTCAAAGGAATTCAAATCCGGTCAACAAATTCCATTCCTGCAAACCAAACACAGGATGGAATGGATTTAAAATCCAAATCCATTCCAATCCCGCAAACCAAACGGACCCTTAGGGCGCGTTTGGTTTGCGGGATTGGAATGGATTTGGAGAGATTTGGATTTCAAATTCATTCCAATCCTGTGTTTGGTTTGCAGGAAAGGATTTCGTTGACCGGATTTCAAATCCGTTGACCATTTTAAAATCTCTCATATGATGAATTTGGAAATCCTTGGCATTGGGCCTGGATTTGAAATCCAAATCCGATGGATTCTAAAGCGTGATCCAGACTTCAAATTGTATTGATCCAAATCCGACGTTTACCAATAAAAATAAATTCTTTATAAAACGAACATATAATAATAATAATAATAATAATAATAATAATAATAATAATAATAAACTCAATCCAAATCCTACAAATCAAACAAGACTTGTAAATGAATGGATTTGAAATCATTCCAAATCCTACAAACCAAACACATGAAGGGATTTCAAATCCCTCTAAATCCAAATCCCTCCTTGAAATCCAATTCATTCCATTCCAATCCCGCAAACCAAACGCGCCAGCGTTTGGTTCGTAGAATGGAATTTGATGAAATTAGAATCTATTGAAAAAATTTGACTTTGAATGAATTGGAATGGAATTTGATGGAATTTGACCACACGTTTAGTTATAAGAATTGGATGAAATTCAATATTTTCACTTAAGCCAAAGAATGATGAATTCCTTAATTTGTGTAATTCAAGGGAATTTAAAGGATACAATCATCTTCATTATGTGAACCAAACATAGAATTTGGAATTTAGTCAAAGAAATTATCCATTTCAATTCCTTCAAAATCCATGAACCAAACACCCCCTTAAGGTAGGGGTAATATTAACTTAAGAAGGAACACCTCGTCGGTAAAAGTGGGTTTCTTTGCTCTGACCAGGCCAAAGGCAAAAAGAGAGAAAAGAGGCAATTTTGTTAAAAAGAATTGGTAATTTTGTCAATTGAAGTTTCTTTTTTGGTTTGTTAAAAGCTTAACCTTTGATTTTCCACTAAAAAATGATCGAAACTAAATTGTTGAAGTATATACCATAAATTAGGATGGTTTGTTGGTTTTTGGTGTTAACATCTAGTGATTGAGAGCCATGACTATAAAAAAAGACGAAATGCTTCATTTTCCATGATTGATCCACGTTGGCTAAAAGGGAGTACCGGATCTAAAGCTCAGTAGTTATCAAACACATCTGAAACAACTGGCTTTATTTGTACAAAAGTCAAAACTGCTCCATCTGGTTGTTTACCAGCTCTCGAATAAAGTCTTCTACAACCAAAAAGACGCAATAAGTAAATTTCCATGTTTCCCTCTAAACCAGTTTTTATTTCCTTTTTCTTGATCACTTATTGTTCGTATTTTTAAGTTGACTAAAAAATAACTTAAAGTCACAACAACTATCATCGTCACTATTCATGACTACCAGTAAACAAATGCTACAGTCATCTCATGTTCTTTAGAGTGAAAATCTATCAAAATAATTACACTTGAAAGTATCAATACAATTATGGTTATATTTACGTAGAGTAATTGATAAAACCTAAGATTCGGTAGCACTTCAAGTAACCAAGATGTTTGTCCCAACATACTTTCATTAAAACAAAATAGGACCAAACATGAGATCTTCATTGCTTGTAATTATAATGAGAAGACGATGAGAAACCATTTGACTACTTACAATGCAATCGTCAGTGATAACCCAAACCCAATAACACAATCGTCCTGAAGACTTGAACTACACTTTCAAACAAATCTTGGATTCAACATTTTTTCCATATCCTAATTTCACTAGAAAACAAAGAGGCTTCACCAATAAATTTCATCGATGGATTTTTCCGCTGGTAATTATCGACGGATTTGTAGAGGATCACTTACATATTGACTATCACTGACGCATTATTTCATCGGTGATTGAAAATCCGTCGATAATCACAATCACTGGCTACCCTTTCTCCGGCGATGAGATCCGTTGGTAATCTGCTGCAAATTTTCTATCGGTGAAACCTCTTTGTTTTGTAGTATTTACATTATTTTTCAAAAGATAATGGCTTAGATCTAAGGGTCTAGTAAGCTTCGTGGTTTTTGAACATGTTGATAACAACAATAAACATATAATAGTTCAAAACATCATGTTTATAACATCTTGATCAATTACACATGCATAATTGTCAAAACAATTTAATTGTTGGATAGCTATGCACAGTGATCACAAACATCTTAATAAATATTTGGTTAACACGCTCTATAAGAGAGATGTTCAATCTAAAAAATCAAACTTGGATGTCATTTTATACATAAAACACAAAAGTTGTCCAGTCCACAGAAGGATCATTTCTGAGATTTTGTTAATGTGATCGGCAATTTTACAAAGTACAACTCTAGACCTTTTTTGACATGAACATATGAATTTAGAGCTTGTGGACCCCTGAAAAACATGTAACATGTTTTTTTGAAAAACTTTTGTTAAAATGTTAAACAATGAGAAAATACATTTGTACAATTTGGAAAACACATTTAACATTTTTCCAAATTGTATGAATTCAAAATAAATCACAAAAATTGTTCAGATTCATTTTGTACAAATTTGAGATTTAATTAACTTCATACCCCTAGTGTTTTAATTAAATCACCTACTTCAAAAAATATTTATCATATTTTATGTAAACGAGTGTGTTGATTTTTTTATATATAAAACTCATTTATAAACGAACACATTTTATATTAAAAACATGGTGACTGTAAATATTTCAAAGAGCATGGCTTCTGATAGAAGTACTTGCAGACAGAGAACATGAATAACAGACTATGTATGAGGACCTATAGCTAGCCTAGCTAGTTAGGCAGAAGGAAGTTGGACAGGTTGGCGGCGAGGGTAGAGGGTTGAAAGTTTAGGCTAGGGACATGTTCTTTTTTTTTTTTTGATAAAAATTGTTTGTTCCAAACTTCTCTATCTTCTCCTTGTCTACCAATCATATGGTCCACATAATCCATTTATGGAAAAAGAAAGAATAAAAGATAAATTTAATTTAATTTATATTAAATAAAATAATAATGTGCCTTTAAGGAATTTGTTATTTGCACCCTTATCTTAGATTCTTAGGTGTAATTAAATATGCAAAAAAATCTGAAAAAGTTATCTCAAAACTTGAAAAGTTATTTAATTTTTTCTAACTCTTAATTACTTTTTTCTTTTTTTTTTCTCTCTCTCATTGTTTTTTGTTTTTAAATAAATAGACTAAAAGGACAAATTCCTTATTTATAAATAATAATATATCATTTTTATAATTGTATACATTTCAACCAGATTTTATAAAATAACTGATAATCTTTTCCAAGTTAAAAACTTCGAAAATAACCAACCAATTCTTATTTAAGCATTTAAATATCTAAAAAATAATCCATCAATTCTTAAGCAATCTTTAAAAATTCAGATTAC
This sequence comes from Arctium minus, assembly GCA_954870635.1. Lineage (NCBI taxonomy): Eukaryota > Viridiplantae > Streptophyta > Magnoliopsida > Asterales > Asteraceae > Arctium > Arctium minus. The sequence continues at coordinate 160,386,183 of OX941081.1, forward strand.
AACCCATCAATTTTTATTAAAATTTTGAATACGAATTAGTTATGTTGTATTATTTTTCTATGATAAAAATATATAGAAAAATATTGTTAAAATGTAAAAAATATATAGAAAAGATATTCTTATAAAAATACTTAAAAAAATTAAAATACATAATTCATTTTTTATTGTAAACGAACATATTATCTTAAATGTTAATACATAGAAATGAAAATAAAAAATTTAACTACAAATGAAAATAAAAAATATTTAAAATAATAATCATAAATTTTTACAATAATAATAATAATAATAATAATAATAAAAAAGTGATATTAAAAAAATTATAACAATGTAATAATAAAAAAGAATTAAAATATAAAATGATATAATGAGTTATAATGATTAATAGGTAGGGAGGGTGCATTTGAGTATAGGTGGGGGTGCACATATCTCTACCCACCTTTAAATGATTGTTGAAACAAAGAGGGGGCACGAAAGTTTGGGACAAATGAATTTTTCTCATAATTTTGCTTCGCTTAAGTATTGTCTTACCTTACCTTTTGTATGTGTCAAATGTACTTGTCAATTACTTTTTCTTAGAGTTATTTTCGTGCCTCCTTCTAGGGGTGCTCAAATTTCCGACCAACTCGTCCAACCCAAGCCAAAAAAAACGTAAACCGAGTCAAACTGTTATATAATCGATACAATTTTATAGCAAACCACATTTAATGGGTTGGAAATGGTTTGGGCCCAAGCCAAACCGACCCAACCCGATAACCCGACCAAATCAAATGAGCGCGTTCTTTTTTTTTACATTTCAGGTTACCGCCAACTTGAATATTCACTCTTCACTTTAGTTTCAATTGATTCACTGATTCACTTTGAGCTTCAGCTTCAATCGTTCCAAGATTCAACCTTCAAATCAGATTGAATCGTTCCAAGATTCAACCCTAGGTTTCGCCTTCACCAAGTTCACCTTCAAATCAGATTTAATCGGCTTCGCATCGACCAAATCGACACCAAATTAGATTCAATCGGCTAATCCTTTAATCGATTCAAAGGTAATACATTGGTAATCTGTTGACTCACTCAGACACTCACAGTCTCACAGTCTCACAATCGATTGAAACTACCTTCAAATCAGATTCACAGTCTTACAGTCTCACACTCATTAATTATTTTGGAACTACCTATTGTTTTAGAATATGTTTGTTGTTTTGATTTGGAACTACCTACTGGTTTGATTTGTGAATTTGTGAATATGTTTGTTGTTTTGATTTGTGAATATGTTTGTTGTTTTGGAACTACCTACTGTTTTAGAATATGTTTGTTGTTTTGATTTGGAACTACCTACTGTTTTGATTTGTGAATTTGTGAATATGTTTGTTGTTTTGATTTGTGAATATGTTTGTTGTTTTGGAACTACCTACTGTTTTAGAATATGTTTGTTGTTTTGATTTGGAACTACCTACTGTTTTGATTTGTGAATTTGTGAATATGTTTGTTGTTTTAATTTGTGAATATGTTTGTTGTTTTGATTTGGAACTTTTGATGTTGGATATATACAGACTGTTTATTTACTGTTGTGTTGATGTTGGATGTTGGGTTCAAGTCTTCTACTCTACTGCTGTGTTTTTTCATATATACAGACTCTAATTTCTTGCTATAATAGTATAATTTAAGTGTTATTTTCAATTACATACAGACTCTAATTCTCAATGGATCAAAGTGCTACACCTATTAATCAAAGTGCTATACCTATTGATGTTGACAAAAAGATCAAAGAAGAACCACACGAAGATAAAAAAAATCAGGTAGAGTATATGATATTTGGATGCACTTTTCAAAAGTAGAGGGTGGAACTGGAAATCAAACTGATCTTAGATGTGCTTGCAACTATTGTGGCAAAGACTATGCTTGTGATAGTCAATTTGATTGTGGGTGATGGTGTAACACCCTAAAAATAGGGATAACAAAAACTTTCCAAAAGAGGAGAAGTGGTATATAGATTGCCATAGCAAGAGCCTCCCAAAAAGGGGAATAGTACAAATAAACCTGTTTAATCACAATTGTAATTTAACGGATAAATAAACGACAACCAACTAATCTAATTTCTACATCTAGAAAAGAGATTACAAAAAGGGGTGTCATCTATAAACCCAAGGCTTCTCAAAATAATCCAAGTGTCGTATCCCCAAGCTCTCGCCCAAAGCATCTAACCTTGCCTAAGAGCAGCACTGCTAACACCTGAGATACACATCGACACCAAACAAGTGTTAGGCCAAAAAGCCTAGTGAGTTTGAACAAATAAAAACATGCTAGAAATATTTACAGTTCTTATCAGCAGTTAAACAATTAATCGCATAGATGTGGAGTCAACGGGAGCAACCTATATCTCCAATCCGGTTCACCCAAAGAGGCATTGCACCTTGAAGCCACTTTCACTGGCAACCCAAAGGCCCGACACGCACCGGGGACTACCGCTTAGGAAATTCCCCGACGGCGGAGGTCTAGGTACATAGGAGACTACCGCCTTAGGAAATTCTCCAAATGTCACCCACCTACATACCTATAGTGAATCACAGACTTGGTTCGTCCACATAATGCATTTAAGAGGTCTCAAGATGTGTTTCAATCCGTCACATTTCAGATATCCACCAAGAACACACTATCACCATCCTAATCATGTAAATCCAACATATGACATAATATCCATCCAAATACTTCATGAGAATATAAGGTCGCCAAAAAGGCATTCCAAGAAGGAATCATCAACATACCAAGATATACACATATAGAACATGGTACTTTCATATACATAAAACCATGGGTAAAAACCCCCAAATACTTGAACCATTAAACATGAACATTTGAGAGATGCATTAACATCAACAAGTAGAAGATAATGATGTGTATCTAGTTTTAACAAAGATTAGTAAACTCACAATCTAGGTTTTGTACCAAAACCTAGAAAAGATGAAAACCCTAGATTTGAGTAGATGAGACTTGAAGTGGAGAAGTTGAGCTTTAAGAACCCTAGAGTTTGTCCTTGAGAAGAGTTATTGCAAGAGTGAAGATCCAACCACCAAGAAGAGTTGTATTTATGAGGGTTAGGGTTTTGAGAGGAAAAGTTCGGTTTGGAAGTCTCCAAAATCGCCAAAGAGAAGAGAGGGTTTGAGAGAAAATGAGATTAAAATCTGATAAGGGTTCATTTAAGGCACTGCACCCCGACGGCGATAGTGCCCGGCGATAGTGCCAAGGGCACTATCGCGAGTCATAATCGCAGACACAAACCCACCCGCGGTAAATCTTCCGCGAGTATGCCCGGCGAAAGTGACATTTGTCACTTTCGCGTCACTATCGCGAACATCCCCCAACTCTTGGTACATATACGGCGATAGTGCCCTCTGCGATAGTGCCAAGGCACAATCGCGAGGCACTCCAAAACAGTCCAAAACTCAACCGAAAATAAATAACGAGCACGAGGTTTGAACGATTAAAGATGGTAAATTAATATATGAAATTTTAACATAATTCATGATCATAAAATGCACACAAGGACACATATTCACACCTAAGCGAAATTAATGCGTTAAGGGAGACAAAATGCTTACCTTATGAATTTACGGTTGTTACCATCCTCCCCACCTAAATGGGATTTCGTCCCCGAAATCTTACTCTACGCAAACAAGTGAGGATATCGCTTCTTTATATCATCCTCCGATTCCCAGGTAATGTTAGCACCCCGATGGTGCTTCCATTGAACTTTGACCATGATTACGTCTTTATATCGTAACTTCTTTACTTTCGATTCTAAAATCGACTCCGACTCTTCCACACATCGATTTCCATTGTCCACACGAATTTCCGACAAAGGGATCACGCTTTCCTCTTAGGCTAGACACTTCTGAAGGTAACATACGTGAAATGTAGGATGTATTCCATCCATCTCCGGTGGTAAATCCAGCCAGTAGGCTTGCAAACCAATCTTCTCCAAAACAACGAATGGTCCAAGGAAACGAGGACTAAGCTTCCCACGCTTCCCGAAACGTATGATTCCCTTACACGGAGACACCTTCAACATGACCCGGTCACCCACTTGAAACTTAACCGGTCTTCTCTTCTTGTCCGCGTAACTTTTCTGACGGTCTTGTGCCGCCTTCAGTCGTTCACGTATTTCCTTCACCTTGTCGGCCGTCTCTTTCACAATTTTCGTCCCGACGAATTGCTTTTCGCCCGCTTCTAACCAACAAACTGGAGTTCGGCAATTTTGCCCGTACAACGCCTCGAATGGTGCCATGCCAATGCTAGAGTGGTAGCTATTATTATATGCGAACTCCACTAACGGCAAGTGTGAGTCCCAACTACCTCCAAAGTCGATAACACATGACCTTAACATGTCTTCGAGCGTTTGAATCGTCTTTTCACTTTGACCATCCGTTTGAGGATGATATGCCGTGCTTAAATTCAATCGGGTACCCAACTCCTTTTGCAAGCTTGCCCAAAAATTCGACGTGAAACGGCTATCTCGATCAGACACGATAGATTGTGGAACCCCATACCTTGACACAACCTCATCGATGTAAAGCTTGGCCAACTTTTTCATTGGCAAAGTCTCCCTCATTGCAAGAAAGTGCGCGCTCTTGGTTAGCCGATCAACGACTACCCAAATTGTATCATGGCCTCGCAAGGTCTTCGGTAGCTTTGTCACGAAATCCATGGTAATGTTGTCCCATTTCCACTCGGGAATGGACAACGGTTGTAAACTACCGTACGACCTTTGATGTTCCACCTTGACTTGAAGGCACGTGACACATCTCTCCACGTAGTTAGCCACACCCAACTTCATCACCGGCCACCAATAAATTAGTTTTAAGTCTCTATACATCTTGGTACTACCGGGATGTATAGAATACTTCGACTTGTGTGCGTCTTCTAGAAGTAACTCTCGATTTCCACCCAACTTAGGCACCCAAATACGACCTTGAAATAGTTTAAGCCCGCGGCTATCTTCCGTCAAAAGTTCCCTTTGCTTCACCATGACCTCGAACTTGAGGTTTTGTTCTTTGAGCGCTTCCACTTGCCACGTCTTAATGCTTTCTACCAAACTTGATACCACGTCGATTCTTGTAAGGGACAATTTAACGCCACCATCATGGCTCCTCCGGCTCAAAGCATCCGCCACCACATTGGCCTTGCCGGGATGGTAGAGTAGATCACAATCATAATCCTTTAGAAGTTCAAGCCATCTTCTTTGCCGCATGTTGAGTTCTTTTTTATCGAAGATGTACTTGAGACTTTTGTGATCCATGAAGAGAGTACACTTGGTCCCGTACAAGTAATGTTGCCACAACTTCAAAGCAAAAACTACCGCCGCCAACTCTAAGTCATGCGTCGGGTAGTTCTTCTCATGCTCCTTTAACTGCCTGACGCGTAGGCAATGGCTTTCCCTCGTTGCATAAGTACACATCCAAGCCCCATCTTGGAAGCGTCACTGTAGACTACGAAGTCTTCCGATCCTTCAGGCAAGGATAAGATCGGAGCTTCGCACAATTTCCTCTTGAGCGTTTGAAAGGCTTGGTCTTGAACATCGGTCCAAAGAAACTTGACGTTCTTTCTTGTGAGGGATGTGAGCGGTGTAGCTACTTTGGAAAAGTCTTGGATGAAGCGTCTATAGTAGCCCTCTAAACCCAAAAAACTCCGTATCTCCGACGGGTTCGTCGATGGTTCCCAACTCATCATCGCTTCAATCTTCGCCGGGTCCACCTGGACACCGTCCTTTGATACCACGTGCCCCAAAAATTGAACTTCTTGGAGCCAAAATTCACACTTAGAGAATTTTGCGAACAACTTCTCCCTCCTTAGGACTTCCAAGACTTCCCGCAAGTGTTCCCCATGTTCAGATTCATCCTTAGAATAGATTAAAATATCATCGATAAAGACGATCATTGTAACACCCTAAAAATCAGAGTAAATTAAAACCTCCAAAACTTGGCAACATGACATTCGTATTGATAATAAACTCCCAAGAAGGGGATCAGTCCTTAAGACTTTACAAAAACCTGCATCGATATGGAGTTCGTCAACAAACTAATCTAGACACCTATATCAAGATTACATCAGTTGACGATCCATAATGTACCAAAAGAATGGGACTTAACAAATGCCCTGAAACAATACTAGTCATCTCAAAATGCCCCGAGACCAAACCCGTCTCTCAAAACCCCGGCAACCCACCGCTAAGGGAAACCTGTTATACATATCATTTGAGAAAAAGCATCAGATTTAAAGCCTGGTGAGAACATACAGTTATAAAGCTCAAAAGATATAAACATCAGTATCATAAGGAAATCTTTTCATAAAGGTTTAGTTTATAAAGATAACATTTCGCCACAACCGGGCCTTTTCGGTCCAAAACTCATTAAACGATGACAAAAAGGACCATTTTACCAAGGATTGTGGTGCAACACAAAGTAGACCACCAAATCCGAGTTATGAGCTAAATACATGGAACCATGGCCACAAACTCTTCAGTCCGTACTACGATGTGAGGGAGGGCCCCCAAGGAACCATGTCATACTCGTTCATTAGACTACATCTGAACCATGGCTAGGATCGGGTCTCACATAACCGTACCTGAGTTGCCCCCGAGGATCAAATGTAGCTAACTACAACGGAAGGGGCATATCCTTCCCAGCCATTACAACGGAAGGGGCATATCCTTCCCAGCCATAAGTCGACTCGATACCTAGGGATCCACTAGTACAGTCAGAACTTGTCACAATATTACATGTGACCAAAAAAAGCTAGATATATAGCTATCAACACATTTATATTTCAAAATGCTATTTTCCAGACCAACTGCTGGTAAGAAAGATAATCATAAAACCAGTTTATATACATTCTTTCAATAAGCCACAAACATGGGCGAGTAAAACATCATTTTACTTCTGATAAGGCGGGACCCGTCATTTTAGTCAAAACTGATCGGGAACCTCGAAAATCACCAAAAACTTCATTTATATCAAAATGTAGAGAACATGAAATCATACCGTAGAAATACTTCGGATTTCGCAAATAAGAGTTTTGACATGTATAAAGTTTGTAAAATGGTAGTAGGAACTCACTGGTAGGTTTTCAGAATAAAACCCGGAAAACCAGATAACGACCACGACGTAGAGGTGAAGCTTAAAACACCGAAACCTCGGATCGAACACCGACTAAAATCTTCCAAACTATAGAGAGAGAGAGACTTTAGAGAGAGAGAGAGTTTAGAGATATTTTAGATTTGAGATAAAGTGATTTTGGGAAACTGAACCTGTTAAGACGGTCCAAGCAACTTCGCGGGTTATGCCGCGACTTCAACTCGCGGCATAACTCGCCCGTGTCCAAAACCCTAAATCATCCAATGGGTTTCGCGGGTTGTGCCGCGACCTCTAGTCGCGGTGTAACCCGCGTAGTTCTCTGAAACTCACACAAAACAGTGGGTTACGTGGGTTGTGCCGCGACCTCTAGTCGCGGTGTAACTCGCGTAGTTCACTGTTTGTCCCCAAACTTCACAAAAATCCAAACTATACTACAAACCAAACACGGAGCTAACGACAAAAGCTTAACACAAGAATAACAAGATTACACAACGGAAATCCGGGGTGTTACAATCCTCCCCAACTTGGGAATGATTTCGTCCCCGAAATCCTAACTATTCGAAAAGATGAGGATATCTTCGCTTCATATCCTCCTCGGCTTCCCACGTCACATTCGCTCCCCGGTGATGCTTCCACTGCACCTTGACCAATGTGACTTCTTTATGACGCAACTTCTTAGACTTCCTCTCTAAGATGGCGTCGGGTTCTTCCACACAACGGTTACCTTCGTCTACTCTTAACTCTGAAAGGGGAATGACGTTGTCTTCCACCGCCAAACATTTCCGGAGGTAGCAAACATGAAACGTGTTGTGTATTCTACTCAACTCCGGTGGCAGTTCCAACTGGTAGGCTTGCAAACCCACCCGTTTAAGCACTTTGAAAGGTCCGAAGAAACGGGGACTCAACTTCCCACATTTTCCGAACCGTATAATGCCTTTCCACGGCGACACCTTAAGCATAACTCGGTCGCCCACTTGGAATTCCATCGGTCGCTTCTTCTTATCTGCATAGCTTTTCTGACGATCCTGAGCCGCTTTCATTCTTTCACGAATGCACTTGACCTTATCGGCAGTCTCTTGCACGATTTCAGGTCCGACAAATTGCTTTTCTCCCGCTTCAAGCCCGCACACGGGAGTCCGACACTTTCGCCCATACAAAGCCTCAAAGGGTGCCATACCGATACTCGAGTGGTAGCTATTGTTGTAGGCAAACTCCACCAAAGGCAGGTGAGTGTCCCAGCTACCACCGAAATCGATGACACAAGACCTCAACATGTCTTCCAAAGTTTGGATCGTTCGCTCGCTCTGCCCGTCGGTTTGCGGATGGTAAGCCGTACTCAACTTCACTCGAGTACCAAGCTCTTTCTGAAACCCATCCCAGAAGTTCGAAGTGAACCGACTGTCGCGATCCGACACGATCGACAATGGTATGCCGTGCCTCGAGACCACCTCATCGATATAAAGCTTTGCTAACTTATCCATCGGTAGAGTCTCGCGCATAGCCAAGAAGTGAGCGCTCTTTGTCAATCTATCAACTATCACCCAAATGGTATCGTGACCTCGAAGAGTTTTAGGTAGCTTCGTCACGAAGTCCATAGTGATATGCTCCCACTTCCACTCGGGAATCTCTAAAGACTGAAGACTCCCATATGGTCGCTGATGTTCGGCCTTAACTTGCGAACACGTCACACAACGCTCAACGTAACGTGCCACATCAAGTTTCATTACCGGCCACCAATAGTGAAGCTTCAAGTCCCTGTACATCTTTGTACTTCCCGGATGAATGGAATACTTGGACTTGTGAGCATCCTCTAGCAACAGATCATGGTTACCCCCAATCTTGGGTACCCACACACGACCGCTGAACAATTTTACTCCACGGCTATCTTCCGTTAAGAGTAAACGCTGCTTCATCATGACTTCATCTTTTAGATTTTCCTCTAACAGTGCTTTCATCTGCGATGCCTTGATCTTCTCAACAAGACTAGACACCAACTCGATTCTCGAATGGGTAGCCCGAATACAACCGCTATAGTACTTCCGACTCAACGCATCGGCTACCACGTTTGCCTTACCAGGATGGTAAAGTAACTCGCAGTCGTAATCTTTGAGCAACTCGAGCCACCGCCTTTGCCTCATATTCAGCTCTTTCTGATCAAAGACATATTTCAGGCTCTTGTGATCTGTGTAAAGAGTGCATTTAGTGCCGTAGAGGTAATGTCGCCAAAGCTTCAAGGCGAACACCACCGCTGCTAACTCTAGATCATGGGTTGGGTAATTCTGCTCGTGTATCTTAAGTTTCCTCGAGGCATAAGCGATCACCTTGCCTTGTTGCATCAACACACAACCCTGTCCCATCTTTGAAGCGTCGCTGTATACAACGAAATCTTCCGACCCTTCAGGTAACGTCAAGATCGGAGCTTCACACAACTTCTTTTGAAGGATCCGGAACGCCTTCTCTTGGGCTTCAGTCCATTCAAATTTCACATTCTTCCGAGTCAGAACTGTCAAGGAAGAAGCGATCTTTGAAAAGTCTTGGATAAATCTCCTGTAGTATCCCGCCAGACCCAAGAAACTTCGGATCTCGGACGGACTCTTAGGAGGCTCCCAATTTAACATAGATTCAATCTTGGAGGGATCCACTTTCACTCCGACCCGAGTGACTACGTGACCCAGAAACTGTACTTCTTTAAGCCAAAAGTCGCACTTGGAAAACTTCGCGTACGACCTTTCTTTTCTCAAAACTTCCAGAACTTCACGTAAATGTTGCTCGTGCTCTGACTCACTCTTGGAGTACACGAGTATGTCATCAATGAATACAATGACCGACTTGTCGAGGAATGGTCGGCACACTCTATTCATTAAGTCCATAAACACAGCTGGTGCGTTCGTTAGACCAAAAGGCATTACAAGAAATTCGTAATGGCCGTAACGCGTTCTGAAAGCTGTCTTCGGAACATCATCTTCTCTTACCTTCACTTGGTGATAACCCGAACGTAAGTCGATTTTGGAAAAACAACCCGCTCCTTGAAGTTGATCGAACAAGTCGTCTATTCTCGGAAGCGGATATCTGTTCTTTACCGTAGCTTTATTCAACTCACGATAGTCGATGCACATTCTCATTGTGCCATATTTCTTCTTGACGAATAAGACCGGAGCTCCCCAAGGTGACGAACTCGGTCTTATGAAGCCTTTCTCCAATAGCTCTTGGAGTTGAGCCATCATCTCTTGCATCTCCGACGGTGCTAAACGGTAAGGAGCTTTAGCAATTGGTGCTGCTCCAGGCACAAGATCAATCCGAAACTCAACCTGACGATCGGGTGGTAACCCGGGCAAGTCGTCCGGAAAAACGTCTGGAAACTCACGCACGATCTTCACATCTTCCAGTTTTGATTTCTTTATCTTGGCATCAATCACATAGGCTAGGAAAGACGAACATCCTTTTACTAAGCACTTGCGTGCCTTTGCCATTGTGATTATTGCCACTTCACCCTTTCTCTTTTCACCATAGATGACAACGACTTCACCAGAGGGGTTGGGAAGTCAAACCAACTTCTTGGAACATACGATCTCGGCATGATTGTTTGACAACCAATCCATGCCGACCACAACATTGAAACCCCTGATTAACATCGGCAATAGATCGATTGAGAATTCTCTCCCTTCGATACTAAGAGTACACTGCTTCAGAACCTCGCGGATCAGAACTTGACTACCATCGGCTATTTCTACCACTAATGCATCCTCAAGACTAGTAGTGGGCATAGAAATTTTCTGATGGAACAATTCAGATACGAAAGAGAAACTAGCACCCGTATCGAACAAAATACGAGCAGGTACAGAGTTTATAAGGAAAGTACCCGATACCACGTCGGCGGATGCCCTGGCCTCTTCGGCCGTCATCTGAAATGCTCGACCCGGAACCTTCGGAGGGTTCTCCTTCCTTGCAGCCGCACTACCCGAATTGAGCTTCGGGCAATCTCTTTTCACATGCCCCGGTGCCTTACACTCGTAGCAAACCATCCCCACGACGGAACAGTCACGAGCGGTGTGGTCATTCTTACCGCACTTGAAGCAGAATCTAGAAGTGGAGTTACAGCTACCGTGGTGCTTGGTTCGACACTTCGGGCACCACTTTGCTTCCTGATAACTGCTAAAGTTGCGGTTTCCGACAAAAGGTCGGGCCCGCTTGGGAGGTACTGAACTGCTCTCCCACTTCCTCTTATCAGGCACCACCACTGCTTTCTCAGACTTGCTCTTCGCGAACATTTCCTCCATGAATTGAGCTTCTTCAACCATCTCTCGGAGGTTAGAAGCTTTGAAATTGTGGACCATTGATTGCATGTCCGCTGGCAAGCCGTTGAGATACGCTTTCATATTGTCTTTCTCTGTTGGGGCAGCGTGCCCCACCAGACCAAGCTTCTCCATAAACTGACGGGTGTACTCTCTCACCGTCAGGCTTCCCTTTACCAAGGACCATAATTCTTTCTCAATTCGGTCCATCGTTCTCTCGTTGCAGAATTCCTCTAGCAACTTCTTCTTGAACTCGGCCCAAGACAACTGAGCCAACACTTCAGGAGATAGAGTGGATTGGATGATATTCCACCAGATGAGTGCAGTGTCCCTCACACACTGCCGGGTCATCTGAACCGAAGAATTCTGGCGGTCCACAACCCATAAATGACTTATAGGAACAACTCTTCCTGTTCCCCGGAGCACCAGAAGTCTCGCGCTCTACCGCCGTGACCCTTATACCATCATCTCCCGAACCTGCTACGACGTTCTCTACCACCGTCTCACTTCTCCGATGATTTACGTCGCGGTCCTCCATCGCTTTCAGCAGAAACTCTTGCTGCTTCGCCATCTCTTCCCTCATTGCCAACATCACGCTGGCCAACAACTCGGACTGGGGATTAGCATCCCTGATGACTGGGTGGGACGAAGCCAGGTCTACTCGCGGAATGACCTCTGGCCCCCCACCTAGTATTTGCTGAACAGGTGGTCGAACGATAACCTCAACTCCTTCCGGCTGACCCGCTGTAGAGGTTGTCGCTTCCAGACCATCAACACGAGTACGCGGTCTTCCGCGCGTACCTACCATTCTGAACTGCTACACAGAGCAGAGAAAGAGATAAGAGAGAGATAGGAAAACACGAAAGGAAACGTACTACCACATTACCAATTGTCATATTAATAGCAAATCAAGCACTCTTACGTACAATATCCTCATAATAACATTAGCTAAGTGAAATTATGAACATATAACACATAATGGTTCTTGTCACCACCATTACAACACTTGATAAACGTACTTTCCGTTGTCTCTAAGACTTACCCATCTTAGAAGTTCTACCCAAATCTCGCAGATCAATTCTTAGCATACTCAGTCTAAGTCTAGACATCTTACATTCATGCCTAGTTCGCTTAAACTAGAGCTCTGATACCAACCTGTAACACCTAAAAATCAGAGTAAATTAAAACCTGCAAAACTTGGCAACATGACATTTGTATTGATAATAAACTCCCAAGAAGGGGATCAGTCCTTAAGACTTTACAAAAACCTGCATCGATATGGAGTTCGTCAACAAACTAATCTAGACACCTATATCAAGATTACATCAGTTGACGATCCATAATGTACCAAAATAATGGGACTTAACAAATGCCCTGAAACAATACTAGTCATCTCAAAATGCCCCGAGACCAAACCCGTCTCTCAAAACCCCGACAACCCACCGCTAAGGGAAACCTGTTATACATATCATTTGAGAAAAAGCGTCAGACTTAAAGCCTGGTGAGAACATACAGTTATAAAGCTCAAAAGATATAAACATCAGTATCATAAGGAAATCTTTTCATAAAGGTTTAGTTTATAAAGATAACATTTCGCCACAACCGGGCCTTTTCGGTCCAAAACTCATTAAACGATGACAAAAAGGACCATTTTACCAAGGATTGTGGTGCAACACAAAGTAGACCACCAAATCCGAGTTATGAGCTAAATACATGGAACCATGGCCACGAACTCTTCAGTCCGTACTACGATGTGAGGGAGGGCCCCCAAGGAACCATGTCATACTCGTTCATTAGACTACATCTGAACCATGGCTAGGATCGGGTCTCACATAACCGTACCTAAGTTGCCCCCGAGGATCAAATGTAGCTAACTACAACGGAAGGGGCATATCCTTCCCAGCCATTACAACGGAAGGGGCATATCCTTCCCAGCCATAAGTCGACTCGATACCTAGGGATCCACTAGTACAGTCAGAACTTGTCACAATATTACATGTGACCAAAAAAAGCTAGATATATAGCTATCAACACATTTATATTTCAAAATGCTATTTTCTAGACCAACTGCTGGTAAGAAAGATAATCATAAAACCAGTTTATATACATTCTTTCAATAAGCCACAAACATGGGCGAGTAAAACATCATTTTACTTCTGATAAGGCGGGACCCGTCATTTTAGTCAAAACTGATCGGGAACCCCGAAAATCACCAAAAACTTCATTTATATCAAAATGTAGAGAACATGAAATCATACCGTAGAAATACTTCGGATTTCGCAAATAAGAGTTTTGACATGTATAAAGTTTGTAAAATGGTAGTAGAAACTCACTGGTAGGTTTTCAGAATAAAACCCGGAAAACCAGATAACGACCACGACGTAGAGGTGAAGCTTAAAACACCGAAACCTCGGATCGAACACCGACTAAAATCTTCCAAACTCTAGAGAGAGAGAGACTTTAGAGAGAGAGAGAGAGAGAGAGAGAGAGTTTAGAGATATTTTAGATTTGAGATAAAGTGATTTTGGGAAACTGAACCTCTTAAGACGGTCCAAGCAACTTCGCGGGTTATGCCGCGACTTCAACTCGCGGCATAACTCGCCCGTGTCCAAAACCCTAAATCATCCAGTGGGTTTCGCGGGTTGTGCCGCGACCTCTAGTCGTGGTGTAACTCGCGTAGTTCCCTGAAACTCACACAAAACAGTGGGTTACGCGGGTTGTGCCGCGACCTCTAGTCGCGGTGTAACTCGCGTAGTTCACTGTTTGTCCCCAAACTTCACAAAAATCCAAACTCTACTACAAACCAAACACGGAGCTAACGACAAAAGCTTAACACAAGAATAACAAGATTACACAACGGAAATTCGGGGTGTTACAATCATAGATTTATCCAGGAATGGGCGACATACACGGTTCATCAAATCCATAAATACAGTCGGGGCATTGGTCAACCCAAAAGGCATCACCAAGAACTCATAGTGACCGTAACGCGTTCGGAAGGCCGTCTTCGAAATATCATCATTCTTCACTCTTACTTGATGATAGCCGGATCGGAGGTCAATCTTCGAGAAAAATCCTGCACCTTGAAGTTGATCGAAGAGGTCATCGATGCGAGGTAAAGAATACTTGTTCTTTACCGTGACTTTATTCAACTCATGGTAGTTAATACACATCCTCATTGATCCGTCCTTCTTCTTCACGAACAACACCGGCGCTCCCCAAGGTGAAGAACTCGGTCGGATAAAACCTTTCTCCGACAACTCTTGAAGTTGTGTCATCATCTCCTTCATCTCCGTCGGGGCCAAACGATAGGGAGTTGGGGCTATCGGAGCCGCTCCCGAAGTGAGGTCGATTTGAAACTCCACTTGACGCTCCAGTGGTAATCCGGGAAGATCTTCTGGAAAGACATCCGGATAATCCCGCACGATCCTCACGTCTTCCACCGTCTTCTTTTCCTTCTTCGCGTCCACGATATACGCTAGGTACGAAGGGTAACCCTTCGCTAGAAACTTTCGCGTCTTGAGAGAGGAGATAATGGGGTTGCGTCCCTTTCCTTTCTCCCCATAAATGACGACCACACCTCCTTCCACCAAAGGCACTTGGATCATATTCTTAGCTCAAAAGATGTCGGCCTTATGCCTTGACAACCAATCCATGCCTATGACCATGTCGAATCCTCCGATGGCCATAGGTAGCAAATCTACCCCAAAAGGACTCCCATTGATCTCTATGGTGCAATCACAAAAACGGTCTCGGATAATTACTTGGTCACCGCTAGCAATCTCTACTACTAGTGCATCGGGAAGGACACTAATAGGAGTGACGAAACGCTTACAGAAAATATCCGATACAAACGAACACGTAGCACCCGAATCAAACAATACACGAGCAGGCAAGGAGTTTACTAGGAACGTACCCGAAACGACATCAGCGGTCTCCTTCGCCTCCTCGGTAGTCATCTGGAAAGCTCGACTCGACACCCTTGGCGATTGGTCGACCCTAGCCGTCGACCCAACATATTTTCCGTGATTGCCCCTCGTTAGCTTTGGACAATTCCTCCTTATGTGCCCTGGTTCCTGGCACTCAAAACATACCGTCGGATGAGTAATGCAATCCCGAGCCACATGGCCCCTCTTGCCACACTTGGTACAACCTACTAGACCCGCGTAGGTTTTAGAAGCACACACGCCCGAATGCTTGGTTTTGCACCTTGGGCACCACTGATCAAATTTACGAGAGTCGCCAGCTCTCCCGCTAACAAAAGGCTTCGACTGACGAACGGGCCCAGATGGACCTTCCCACTTCCTCTTCTCACCAGCAACGCTTCTTTCTTCCTTCTCAGCCAACCTATCATCTTCCACAAGCAAGGTCTCTTCAATGACTTCTTGAAGAGTCGACCCCCCGGCATTGCGCACGTCAGTCCGCATATCAGCCGGTAGGCCAAGATGAAAGGCCTTAATCTTCGATCTCTCATCTGGGACCAGATATCCCACCAAATTCAACTTCTCCAGAAACA
Organism: Arctium minus; assembly: GCA_954870635.1. Lineage (NCBI taxonomy): Eukaryota > Viridiplantae > Streptophyta > Magnoliopsida > Asterales > Asteraceae > Arctium > Arctium minus. The sequence goes on from OX941081.1 coordinate 160,402,115, forward strand.
ACTTGGAGTAGCCGACTACAGACAAATTTCCTTTCTTCATATTCCGGAACTCGACTTCCAGTTTGTCCAACGAACGCTCGCTGCAATACTTGTCCATGATCTTATTCTTGAAGACTGGCCATGTTAACTTCATTAGAACCTCGGGGGTGAGGGTGGACCGGGTGAGATTCCACCAGATCAGTGCCTCTCCTCGGAGTAGTTGAGAAGCAAACTTCACTCGCTGCGACACATCGCACTCGCTCGACTCGAAGGCCATCTCCACTTCCTTGAGCCAGTACATGCACGCAACCGGGTTATCGGAACCCGCAAACTCCTTGGGGTTGCACCCCAGAAAAGCCTTGTAGGAGCATCCCTTAGTCCTCTCTCGATTCACGTTGATCGGTTGCTCTTCGGTCACCACCACTTCAGGTCCACCACCCGACCCAACTATGATATTCTCCGCCATAGCCTCGGGTTGGCGGTGTCTAGCATCTCGATCTTCTAGGAGTTTCATGAAAAACTCTTGTTGTTGGATTTGTTGTTGGGCCATGGCAGAATTCATAGCCAGCATCATGCTATCTCGAATCCTGGTCTCCATGGTCACCTCTTCCATGATAGCATTATTCGTGTTGAGGTTCCGACGAGGAATATGCTCCGGCCCGCCTCTCAACATGGGGGGTATGGGAGGTTCATCGGAGGTCAAGACCAAGGGAGGTCGGTCAGCTGTAGATTGCACCTCCACCTGAGCCTCAGGAGAATTCGGTAATCTGCTCCGCGTGTTTACCATTGCACACTGCCACACAAGCACGAGAAAGGGATTGAGAAAAGACTAAGCGAGTTTAACTCATTGTACGTACTAATACATTCATCAATTATCGCAATAACAGTAAGGCAAGTATGCTCACGTAACAATGAATTCATAATAGCAGTAGATAAGTGAAATTATGAACGAACCATACACAAGGATTCTTGTCACCATCATCACAATTCTCAATTAGTGTAATTCCGTAGATCCTAACGCTCTCCCCACCTAGGATTTCTACCCAAGTGGACAGTGAAGTCAAAACAGTCTAAAGCTTAAGTCTAGATATGCTACAACAATACCTAGTTCATTTAAACTAAAGCTCTGATACCAACTTGTAACACCCTAAAAATAGGGATAACAAAAACTTTCCAAAAGAGGAGAAGTGGTATATAGATTTCCATAGCAAGAGCCTCCCAAAAAGGGGAATAGTACAAATAAACCTGTTTAATCACAATTGTAATTTAGCGGATAAATAAACGACAACCAACTAATCTAATTTCTACATCTAGAAAAGAGATTACAAAAAGGGGTGTCATCTATAAACCCAAGGCTTCTCAAAATAATCCAAGTGTCGTATCCCCAAGCTCTCGCCCAAAGCATCTAACCTTGCCTAAGAGCAGCACTGCTAACACCTGAGATACACATCGACACCAAACAAGTGTTAGGCCAAAAAGCCTAGTGAGTTTGAACAAATAAAAACATGCTAGAAACATTTACAGTTCTTATCAGCAGTTAAACAATTAATCATGTAGATGTGGAGTCAACGGGATCGACCCATATCTCCAATACGGTTCACCCAAAGAGGCATTGCACCTTGAAGCCACTTTCACTGGCAACCCAAAGGCCCGACACGCACCGGGGACTACCGCTTAGGAAATTCCCCGACGGCGGAGGTCTAGATACATAGGAGACTACCGCCTTAGGAAATTCTCCAAATGTCACCCACCTACATACCTATAGTGAATCACAGACTTGGTTCGTCCACATAATGCATTTAAGAGGTCTCAAGATGTGTTTCAATCCGTCACATTTCGGATATCCACCAAGAACACACTATCACCATCCTAATCATGTAAATCCAACTTATGACATAATATCCATCCAAATACTTCATGAGAATATAAGGTCGCCAAAAAGGCATTCCAAGAAGGAATCATCAACATACCAAGATATACACATATAGAACATGGTACTTTCATATACATAAAACCATGGGTAAAAACCCCCAAATACTTGAACCATTAAACATGAACATTTGAGAGATGCATTAACATCAACAAGTAGAAGATAATGATGTGTATCTAGTTTTAACAAAGATTAGTAAACTCACAATCTAGGTTTTGTACCAAAACCTAGAAAAGATGAAAACCCTAGATTTGAGTAGATGAGACTTGAAGTGGAGAAGTTGAGCTTTAAGAACCCTAGAGTTTGTCCTTGAGAAAAGTTATTGCAAGAGTGAAGATCCAACCACCAAGAAGAGTTGTATTTATGAGGGTTAGGGTTTTGAGAGGAAAAGTTTGGTTTGGAAGTCTCCAAAATCGCCAAAGAGAAGAGAGGGTTTGAGAGAAAATGAGATTAAAATCTGATAAGGGTTCATTTAAGGCACTACACCCCGACGGCGATAGTGACCGGCGATAGTGCCAAGGGCACTATCGCGAGTCATAATCGCAGACACAAACCCACTCGCGGTACATCTTCCGCGAGTATGCCCGGCGAAAGTGACATTTGTCACTTTCGCGTGTCACTATCGCGAACATCCCCCAACTCTCGGTACATATACGACGATAGTGCCCTCCGCTATAGTGCCAAGGCGCAATCGCGAGGCACTCCAAAACAGTCCAAAACTCAACCGAAAACGATAACGAGCACGAGGTTTGAACGATTAAAGATGGTAAATTAATATATGACATTTTAACATAATTCATGATCATAAAATGCACACAAGGACACATATTCACACCTAAGTGAAATTAATGCGTTAAGGGAGACAAAATGCTTACCTTATGAATTTACGGGTGTTACAGATGGGTTGAAAGAGATGCATGATTCAATCGCAACCATTCTTAATAGTGTGAGATATATTCGAACATCTCCTGAACGGTTTGCAAAAGTGTAGAGATTGTGTTGAAAGGGAAAAGATTAGTTACAAGGGTAGGTTGGTCTTAGATGTGCCTACAAGATGGAATTCAACTTTTATGATGTTAGATGTGGCTTTAAAATTTCAAAAAACTTTTGAAAGTTATGTGAATGAAGATGACAAGTATTTGAAACACTTTCAAGAAAAGGAGAATGATAAAGAGAGAATTAGACCACCTATTCGAGTTCATTGGGAGTGTGCTTCAGCTTTTGTCAAATTTCTCTCTACTTTTTATGAAGTTACTTTAAAGTTTAGTGGCACTTTGCATGTCACTTCTAACAACTTCTATCATGAAATTTGTGAGATTCATACACACTTGGATTCTTTGGTCCAAAGTAACAATTCCATATTGTCTACCATGGCAAGAAAAATGAAGAAGAAGTGTGACAAATATTGGGGGAATCCGGAAAACATTAATACATTGTTGTTTTTGGCCGTTGTACTTGATCCAAGGAACAAGATGAAGTATTTGAAGTTTCTTTTTTAATGCATTTATGATGGTGAAATGGTTCTCAAGGTTATTGTAAAGGTGGAACAAATCCTTAATTGGTTGTTTGAGATCTACAATGATAAGTGTAGCGGTGGTGAAAAGGTTGGTTACATACTTACATGAGTAATTCATTTATTTTATTATGCATTTTAATATGTTCATGTTTGTTTAGTTGTTTACTTGTTTGCATTTCTCTTCATATGTGTAGGTTACCGAAAATGACTCGGCAACAACGATCAATGGAACTCGTAAGAGGTCGTTATTGGAAAGTTATATGCAAAAACAACAATTGCAAGTGCCGAAGAAAATGAATGATGTTCAAAGATATTTGAGTGAAGAATCTATCGATCCAATGACTTCGGAGTTTGATATCCTACTATGGTGGAAGAATAATGGGAGTAGGTATGTCGTTTTATCTATGATTGCAAAAGATATTCTTGTTATACATGTATCTACGGTGGCTTCCGAATCCGCATTTAGTACCAATGGACGTATTTTGGACTCATTTAGAAGCTCATTTAGTCCAAAAATGGTCGAAACACTAGTATGTATGCAAAGTTGGTTGAGAGTGGGTCACCAAGGGATTCAAACACAGGAGTATTTGGATGAAATATCATCTTATGAATTTCTGGAAGAAGGTAAACAAGTGTAACAAATTAATTATATAATAGTACTTCTACTATTTTATCTATTTATAACTTTGTTAGCTTTTGTTTTAAATCTTAGATGACATGAAAAACCTCAAGACCAAGAAAGCGAAAGCATCGGAGATCAAGACGTCCAATACGGTCATTGTTGATTGAGAGTCTCGTTAGTTTCTACTTTTTGGTTGTATTTCATTTGATGGAGATTGCATACTAGTTGTATGGTTGGTTGTATTTCGTTGGTTTAAACTTTAAACTATTTGGATATTGGAGCTGTAGTCCATTTGAGTTGTATGTCGTTAGTGACTTGGTGTAAACTTTGAACTCTTTAAGTTTAAGCTTTTGATAAGGAAAAAAACAATCATGTTTGTATTTTTATTCTTGTAAGCTTGATACTTGTTTTGTTCAAACAATTGTTGCAATTTGTACGATTTAGGTGAAAGGTGGCAGCAGATGGCGACAGGTGGTGGTTGTCGGCAGGTGGCGGCTGTCGGCAGTTGGCAGCGGCTGGCGACAACAGGTATGTAATTTATGAAATGATTAATAAATGTTTCAAACCGACCAACCCAACCCGCATGGGTTGGGTTGGGTTGGGTTGGGTTGGGTTTCACTTTTGATTGGGTTGAGATTTTTCAAACCGCAACGATTGGGTTGGGTTGTTAAAATGCCTTCAACCCGACCAATCCAACCCGTGAGCACCTCTACTTCCTTCATCATATACTAACATTTATTCTTGCTACTTGTTTGCTCACATTTTTTTTTGCAAAAGTTGAGGGTCTTTAATGCAATAGTTGATATATATCTTAACTAAATGTCAGGTTTACAACTCATCCCTCCTAAATCCTACTTTCAAATGACATTATCGGGTACATTTGGTTTGGTTTAATTATTTTAAACATTTTATAAAATTCATAAATTCGTAAAAACCCATTCTGACTTAATTTAGATAAATACAATTTTTTAATAAATCATGACCTTTTAGGGAATTTACAAACTCTTACCGATGCAATACATTTTGATTCTTTCCCAATATGTTTGAATTTTATCATAGACAAAGTAAAACGAATATCCCAAATAGTAAATCCATTTCCATTAGCCGGTCGATGGGAGCGAGAAGTTTGGGATATGTTTGGTGTTTTCCTCCATTCGCAATCCAACGATAAAACAAAATTTAACATCAAATCATTTTATGACTCATTTCTAAAATAACACGACACTTTCAAAATTTGAACTTCAAAGATTTTGAGATACTAATTTTATAGTGTCAAATGATATTTTTCTTGAAGTTGACAATTTTGCACATTTGTTCATATAATAATGAATTCACTTTTACTTGCTTCTTATTTTAATAGCGAAATGATCATATTCTTCTTTATCGAAAGTTTTTAATATTACCTTATTTTTTATATGATTCTAGAAGCCGGATTATGAGCTTTTAAATTATACACATGTTGTAAATTTCCTTAATTTAACATTCTCAAATACAAAATTCACAATATGAAATAATTCGTTAATTAAAAAAACGTTTTCATATTATCAAAATTGGAAAATGCAACACATGGAGAATATGGTAGCAACAAATGCATTGAACTCATCCCAATAAGCCAATAAACATTGTTAACAAAAAAAAAAATTGAAGATAAACATAAAATTACGTTACTATTATTAACTTTGATAAAATAATTATCTCTTCTCGAATTCTAATCATCACTATAAACATACACGTCCAAACACCGTCTATATGCTCACACCTCTGATGGAACCACGAGTTTGTTGGCTTGAGATCCAAGTGTAACCCCTCGAGTAGGGTGTCGAAAATAAAAATCCGTTCTCACAAAATTTATCGTCTATTTCATGTCTCACCAATCACATAAATACGCTTTACTAATTATTTTATTTAATATAAATTTATTTAATTCATATATTTATTCTTTTTCCTCACCGAAAAAATGATATGGTTTTACGTTACTTATGGACATGAAACTTGCGAGCAAAAGCTTTTTATCCACATATAGAAGGACAATGCCTCATAATATATTGTATGGAAGGATCGAAGAACATACACTGAATGACATGGTACAATGTTACCCATAAGCATATATATCGTTCATAATCACTATCTCAAATTGTACAAGTCACATATGCGTTTATACTTTTTGGGATGTACCATTTGCATAGAATGCAAGTTAAACTTGAAATAAATGGTAAGATTTTGATAATTAAGTACCACATCATTTTTATAATTTCTAATTGTCAATAAAACATGGAAAACAAGTTTGAAATTTATATTGAATATGATTTATTTTCCAAATAATATAAACGTTTAAAACTTTATTTTTGTACTTATAATGTTTTAGAAAAAGAGTAGGGTTTTATTAAGTTCCTCATGATGTAATGGTAAAAAAGCAAAGACGTTAATATGGACCACATTTTCAAGTGATTAAAAAAATGTCAAAAAATGAATTCCCATTTGTCAAATTAACACGTTTAGACCAGTCGTTTGTTAAGTTTGATACAACTTTGCTTCTACCCAATTTTAGAAATTTAAAGTGTATCAAAAACGTTTCCAATAATGTGCATTGGGACCAGACCACGTTCCTCAAAAATTGGATTCCTTTTGTTTTTTGGTACAACGAGGGTCTCTCGGTCGTCGTACATTAATGAAATAAATATTTGACGGTGATCAACATCAACAAAAAAAAAAAAAAAAAAGTGTTTGGAGAGTGAGTGTGTGGTCACCTAGCGAGTACAAGCGGAACCCCACGTTTCCCATGCGAAACGAAGTGGACCATGTGATGTAGAACACATGTTTAGAAATTTAAAGTGTATCAAAAACGTTTCCAATAATGTGCATTGGGACCACGTTTCTCAAAAATTGGATTCCTTTTGTTTTTTTGGTACGATGAGGGTCTCTCGGTTGTCGTACATTAATGATAATAAATATTTGACGGTGATCAACATCAAAAAAAAAAAAGTGTTTGGAGAGTGAGTGTGTGATCACCTAGCGAGCACAAGCGAAACCCTGCGTTTCCCATGCAAAACGAAGTGGACCATGTGATGTAGAACACATGTTTATGTTAAATTACTCATGTGTACGTTATTTTATATATGAAATAATATATGTGAACATGTAGATAGTGTTGTTTCATAAATGGAATGTCAAATAATGTTTTGCATGCGAAAAAAAACACAAAAATACCCTTACATATGAAACACACACTCATACTCACACAGATGAACATAACATATGAAACAAAATGAATCACAATTTAAAATCAAACAAATTGGATAGTTTTGGTTGATTTTTCACTGGTTTGGTTTTCACATGTATTATTTCATTTATGAAAAAAAATAGATGAAACAAGGTTTCACGGTTTCTATATATATATATATATATAGGTAGGTAGGTTCAAATGAGAACAAGATTCAAATAATAAAACAAGATACAACCTATATCACATGTGATGTTAATTACTCCATTTTATGGTAGAGAGTTGGGAGACCTTGGTCGTGACCTATATAGGTGTTCTTCTGCTTTATTACTTTGATCATATTCTTGTTTAAACTCACCATCTCTCTCTCTCTCTCTATATATATATATAGAGAGAGAGAGAGAGAGGTTCAAACGAGAACGCTAACTATTTAATAAAAACAAGAAAACAACAAATCATATACAAATCATATGTGATTTTACATTAACCGGCAAAAAATGGTTGCGGACGACTTTGGCCGTGACTTAAGTAGCGGGAAAAAGTCGCGTGAATCATATATGATTACGTACATTAACGGGGGTTCAAAGGAGAAGAAGTCCTAAATATATAAGAAGTAGAGAAATAATTCTAGCCATTCATACGGTCAAGATCGGATTTGACCGGTCAAAATTTGTGGCTATACCAAAGATAGAGGGGTAGTCTCGTAACTTTTATAAATAGGCGGCAAACATGTTCATATGTGAAACCGTGTGATTCACATATGAACTATATATTCATATGTGAACTCCTGTAATTCACATAAAGAACCTTTGTCAATCATATGAACTAATTACTCGTTGTCAATCATATGAACTAATTAACATATTTACATATGAACCCTTATGATTCACATATGAACTAAAACGGATTCACATATGAACTAATTAACGGATTCACATATAAACCTGGGTTTATATGTGAATCAGTTAATTAGTTCACATGTGAACTAATCAACGGGTTCACATATAGTTTGTATGTGAATCACACAGGTTCACACATGAACTTGTTTGTCGTCTATTTGTAAAAGTTACGAAACTACCCTCTATCTTCTGCAGACCATGCGAGAATTTATTCGGTGTTTCACAGTCAAAGCCGTAAATGTTGATCAAATGAAGGGCTAGGATCACTTCTCTACTTCTCATACATTTAACATTTCTCATTTGATTACCGTTTTATATATATATATATATATATATATATATATAGAGAGAGAGAGAGAGAGAGAGAACGGTAATCAAATGAGAACCAAAAAAAGATTGTGAACCATGAAAACCGATCTAAGTTGTTTATTGCTTTTAATCTATGGATGTTAAACACAATGGTAATTTTGAAATAAATTACAACTTGATGATTTATTATGTATTAAAATTAAAAGTGGAAGGACATTTCTGGGATTTCATTCATCCCCACCCATCTTCATCATCCCCATCTCTGATTAGGTTTTTTTTTCTAACCCTTTTTCTCCACCATCACCACCACCGCTACCTACACCACCTACCTCCTGGTCCTGATAATTGAACCTCAACCTCAACCTCTGGTGAATCTATTAATCTGGATTGTTAAGTATTGGTTCTCATTATAGTAGCTCTTCTTTGAAACGAGGTGCATTTCAAAACGTCGTCGGTGCCTTTGTCATTGGTGTGGCTATTCGAATTGCTCGAATTGCCAGATTTTCGTTTGTGATGATGTTATTCTTGTAATGGAATGTTGTCAAATTGTTCTTCATCTGATGATTCTCTATGTTGTGTGGCTTGATCTCCTTGTTCATTATCCGACTCAATATTAAGTACCTTAGACGATTCATCAAGGCCGTTGAAACGAAACTCTCAATTCTCTAAAATTCGGAGCCCTAGAATTTGGATTGACGCTTTCGTTATTGATCATCGTACCATTAATCGAACTCTCAACATTTTGATTTACAACAACATTTCTATGATTGGTTATGTCGCGAAGCTCGTCCATCTCCAAATCCATATCCAAGGTCATTTCGCCTCCCGCATCCTTTTGCCTGTTCAAAAACTTGTTGGTGAGCCTTAACGGCGGATCCTCCATGTCATCGCTAGCTCGGTGGCTGTTGTAACACCCTAAAAATATGGATAACAAAAACTTTCCCAAAAAGGAGAAATGGTATATAAATTGCCTTAGCAAGAGCCTCCCGAAAATGGGAAAAAATATATAAACCTGTTTAATCACAGTTGTAATTGAACGGACAATAAACAACAACCAACTAATCTAATTTCTACAACTAGAAAATAGATTACAAAAAGGGTGTCATCTATAAGCCCAAATGACTTCTCCAAAATGTATGTCCAAGTGCATTTCCCCAAGCTCTCACCCAAGCAACTACGCCTGCTTAGATACGGCGCCACTAGAACCTGAGATACATATCGACACCAAACAAGTGTTAGGACAAAAAACCTAGTGAGTTGAACAAGAACACATCATGTTAAAGTATTTAAAATTCTTATCAGCAGTTAACCAAATTTCATTTAATGTGAGTCAACGGGGGATACCCATAGCACCAATCAAGTTCCACCCAAAGAGCCGATATACCTTGATGCCAACTACTACGAGTGACATCCGAAAGGCCCGGCACATCCGAGGACTACAACCATGGCATTACCCCGAATGGCGGAGGTCTAGGCACATACCCACACGGTGGCACCCAAGACTACATCCTCCTAGTGTCTACTGACTTGGTTCGTCCAACATAATTTATTAATAGGCCTCAAGGCACAATATGACCAAGAATATTATCCATACCAACCATGGGTACAATATTACAAGCCATTTAATATGAAGTCCATAATAAAACCAATATAACCACAAATTTAACCATGTAGTTTTGACCCATAAAATGGAGTCCCAAATAAGATATCATTTCCATAACAAAATACTCATATACATATCCCAATATCTCAAAGCATGATACAAATAAACATGGGTTCATAAAGAAAATCCCAAATACTTGAACATATAGTAGGAAATATTTCAAGAAGGATGCAAGATGATAGTAAGTATATTAAGATGTGAATCTAGTTTTAACAAGGGTTAGTAAGAATCAAAGATCCAACCACCAAAGGATGTTGTAATTATGAGGTTAGGGTTTGGTGAGAAAAGGGAACTGATTTTGGGAGCTCTAAAATCGCCAAGGAAGAGAGAGATATGAAAATTATGAGGGAAAATCGGATGAAAAGGGGTTTTGGGGGATTGCAGGTCGTCCCGCGTCTTGTACCGCGGCTTGCACCCGCGGCGTAAGTCGCTCGCTTGCTCCAGGGAGAAACACTCCAGTGGATTACGCGGCTTGGGCCGCGACTTCCACCCGCGACGTAAGTCGCGTAACTCCCTGCTTCCAAAGGATGATTCCAACAGTTCCAAACCAAACCAAATAACCATTTTAAACAAAATAGCAATTAAGCATACAATTTCTACTTCGATAAACACATACTCATGAAATTAACAAAACCTTATACTTACCTGAAATTCCGGATGTTACAATCCTCCTCGCCTAATTTGGATTTCGTCCCCAAAATCACATTTATACGAACAAATAAGGATAACGCTTCTTCAAATCCTCTTCGGACTCCCAAGTGAGATTAGCACCACGATGGTGCTTCCATTGGACCTTGACCATGACTACGTCCTTATGCCGCAACTTCTTTACTTTCGTTTCCAAAATCGCTTCCGGTTCTTTCACACAACGGTTTCCATTGTCTATCCGAATTTCCGTCAAAGGAATCACACTTTTTTCTTTGGTTAGGCACTTCCGCAAATAACAAACATGAAAGGTAGGATGTATCCCATCCATCTCCGGTGGTAAGTCCAACTGATATGCTTGTAGACCAATCTTTTCTAAAATAACAAAGGGTCCAAGGAAACGAGGACTAAGCTTCCCGCGTTTCCCGAAATGGATAATCCCCTTCCATGGAGATACTTTCAACATGACACGATCTCCCACTTGGAATTCGACCGGCCTTCTCTTCTTATCCGCATAACTTTTCTGTCGGTCTTGAGCCGCCTTCAATCTTTCTCGGATCTCCTTCACTTTATCTGCCGTTTCTTGAACAATTTTCGGTCCGGCGAATTGCTTCTCGCCCGCTTCAAGCCAACAGACTGGGGTTCTGCACTTCCATCCGTACAACGCCTCGAACGGTGCCGTTCCAATACTAGAATGGTAACTGTTATTGTATGCAAACTCCACCAGAGGTAGGTGTGAGTCCCAACTCCCGCCAAAATCTATGACACACGATCTCAACATATCTTCGAGCGTCTGAATTGTTCTCTCGCTTTGACCATTTGTTTGGGGATGGTAGGCTGTGCTCATATTTAATCTAGTGCCCAACTCTTTCTGTAAGCTAGCCCAAAAATTCGATGTGAACCGACTGTCCCGATCCGACACGATAGATTGCGGAACTCCGTGCCTCGACACCACCTCATCGACATAAAGCTTAGTCAATTTCTCCATTGGCAAGGTCTCTCGCATAGCAAGAAAATGCGCACTCTTGGTCAAACGATCCATGACCACCCATATAGTAGCATGACCTCGTAAGGTCTTCGGTAGCTTTGTCACAAAATCCATGGTGATGTTGTCCCACTTTCACTCAGGAATGGACAACGGTTGCAAACTCACGTACGGTCTTTGGTGTTCCGCCTTGACTTGAAGACACGTGACACACCTCTCCACATAATTTTCCACATCCAGCTTCATCACCGGCCACCAATAGTTCAACTTTAAATCCCTATACATCTTGGTGCTACTGGGATGTATAGAATATTTCGACTTATGTGCTTCTTCGAGAAGTAACTCCCGATTTCCACCAAACTTTGGCACCCAAATTCGCCCTTGGAAGAGTTTAAGTCCTCGACCATCTTCCGTCAAAAGTCCGCTTTGCTTGACCATGACTTCGGATTTGAGATTTCCTTCTTTGAGTGCTTCCATCTGACTCGCCTTGATGTTTTCCAAAAGACTCGATACTGCATCGATTTTCGTGAGGGATATCTTAACACCACCTTCATGACTCCTTCGAATCAATGCATCCACCACCACGTTGGCTTTACCTGGATGGTAGAGCAGATCACAATCATAGTTCTTTAGCAACTCAAGCCACCTCCTTTGTTGCATATTGAGTTCTTTTTTATCAAAGATGTACTTAAGGCTCTTGTGATCAGTGAAAATAGTACATTTGGTTCCGTACAAATAATGTCACCACAACTTCAAAGCAAAGACCACCGCCGCCAATTCCAAGTCATGAGTCGGATAGTTCTTCTCGTCGTCCTTTAGTTTTCGTGAGGCATAAGCTATCACCTTTCCCCGTTGAATCAACACACACCCGAGACCCATCTTCGAAGCATCACTATATACCACGAAGTCATCCGATCCATCGGGCAAGGATAGAATAGGAGCTTCACATAATCTCTTCTTAAGCGTTTGAAAGGTTTGCTCCTGCACGTCAGTCCAAAGAAAATTGAAATTCTTTCTTGTGAGGGATGTGAGTGGCGAATCTATCTTAAAGAAATATTGAATAAAGCGTCGATAGTAGCCCGCCAAACCCAAGAAACTCCGGATTTTCGTCGGACTCGTTGGCGGTTCCCAACTCATCATCGCCTCTATCTTCGTTGGGTCCACCTTCACCCCGTCTTCAAACACTACGTGGACCAGGAATAGAACTTCTTTGAGCCAAAACTCGCACTTTGAGAACTTCTAGCACTTCGCGCAAGTGCTTTTCATGCTTAACCTCGTCTTTTGAGTAGATCAGGATGTCGTCGATAAAGACAATCACGAACTTATCCAAGAATGGACGACACAGGCGGTTCATTAAATCCATGAATATGGCCGGAGCATTGGTCAAGCCGAAGGGCATCACCAAAAACTCATAATGATCATATCTCATCCAAAAAGCCGTCTTCGGTATATCTTCCTTCTTCACTCTGACTTGGTGGTATCCGGATCTAAGATCGATCTTTGAAAAGCATCCCGCGCCTTGCAATTGATCGAAGAGATCGTCGATGCGCAGTAAAAGATACTTTTTCTTCACCGTGACCTTATTCAATTCCCGATAGTCGATGCACATCCACATGGACCCATCCTTCTTTTTTACAAATAAGACCGGAGCTCCCCAAGACGACGAGCTCGGTCGAATGAATCCTTTCTCGAGTAGCTCTTGAAGTTGCGTCATCATCTCCCGCATTTCTGTCGGGGCCAAACGATAGGGTGCACGAGCTATCGGAGCCGCTCCCGGAGTTAGGTCGATTTGGAACTCCACTTGGCATTCCGGCGGTAACCCGGGTAAATCTTACGGAAAGACATCCGGGTAGTCTTGAACGATCTTCACGTCCCCTACAGACTTTTTTTCCTTCTTCGCGTCCACTACGTAAGCCAGATACGAAAGGCAACCTTTCGCTAGAAACATACGAGCCTTAAGGGAGGAGATGATAGGGTTACTTCTCTTCCCTTTTTCCCCGTAGATGGTGACTACACCGCTTCCCGGCAAAGGCACTTGGATCATCTTTTTGGAGCAAAAGATGTCATCCCTATGCCTCGTCAACCAATCCATGCCTATGACTACGTCGAACCCACCTATTGCCATAGGTAGTAAGTCTAATTCAAAAGGGTTCCCATCAATCTCTAGGGTGCAGTCACAAAAACAATCTTGAATGATCACTTGATCTCCATTAGCTACCTCTACTACTAGTGCATCGAGAAGTACACTACTAGGGATGACAAATTGATTACAGAAATTTACCGATACGAAAGAACACGTAGCACCCGAATCAAACAACACACGAGTGGGCAAGGAGTTGACTAGAAACGTACCTGAAACAACATCAGGGGTCTCCTTCGCCTCCTCGGTAGTCATTCGGAATGCTCGGCTTGGCGCTCTTGACGGGTGTTCGACCCGCGTCGTTGATCCAAAAGAATTTCCTCGGTTTCCGCCCACAAGCTTTGGGCAATCCTTCTTTATGTGCCCCGGTTCCCGACACTCAAAACAAACCTGTAACACTCGTAAATCTCTACCCGTGAAGTTAACCCTTTGAGAAATTCTTGTTTCTTATCGTAGAATTTCATCCCCTATATCTTACCTATTAAGCCTTATCGCGTCATGGGTGGTCTGCGTGGAAAATGGGAAGAAACGAGCTTCGGTACACTCTGGGCGATAGTGCCCTGGCGAGAGTGCCCTAGGCACAATCGCCAGCGGGGGTGTGCCCGCGGTACGTCTTGGGCGATAGTTCCCGGGCACAATCGCCGGGCACAATCGCAGTCGGCCCCAGGGTCTTTTAGAGTCACGATTCTTAACCATTTCCCTCATTCTCACTTCCTAATTTCTTCCCTATTCTCTCCCAAACCCCAAAACCGAACCCTAAGCTATTTTGGGGGATTTTCCTCCTCAAATCACATGATTCTTCACCATCTAACTAGTTGGGTCAATGAGCCGCAAAACCTTCATCTTCATCTTCCTCATCAAGTTCAACGGTTGGGAGCTCGGGTTAAAGAGTTGGATTGGGTGTCCTCGGAAAGTCTCATCATCTTAAGTGGTAAGCTTCCTTGAATTAGTGTTATACATGCTCCATTGATGTTTCCCTAGTGTTTGGTTTATCAAATATCAAATTTGATAATTTTGGAGAAACTAGGGTTTTGATCTCGTTGGGGGGGTTAGTAAATAACTCTTGGGGAATGTTTCTAAATGGTTTGGTATGTATGGATCTAGGTTTTGGAAGTTCTCGGCTTGAGGATTCAAGCGGCCTTCAAAAGAGCTCGTTGGGTGAAACCTAGATTTAGCCTAAATCTAGCAAGGTGAGTTCAAGTTGATTTGTGAAAACGGTGTACATGCCAAAATGTTTATTCTAAAGTGTTTTACATGAAATGGTTAACTGCTGATAAGTTTTGTGTATTTTGAAGTAAAATATGTTTTACTTGGTTATATGTCAAAGAGTGAGTATTTTGATAAGTTTTCATATTTAGTAAACTTGGGTTGTGTTAACCTCTTAAAATGCTTATATTGGGTTTTGAACATTTCAACAACTAAATAGCATGATTTACGTATTCTTGGTGATTTTGTACAAGTAAGGTCTATTTTATAATCTAGGCATCTTAGAGGATTTTGTAAAAATGAGGTCTATCCCATGTTATATGCATGTTGGTGTATTCGTATTCATAAACCTTTTGGAAAACCTTCGATCCCATTATGCGTTAAGTTTTGGGTTAAGCTTGTCTTGAGGTAAGTGTCTTCGTAAACGTTGTTTTAAAGGTATTTCATCATTTAGGGGACCAGTAACCGTTGGTCAAATGGATTTTGAGCATTTTAGCTCAGTTTTGGCTTAAAGGAGTCTTGAGGACATTTGTCCGGTTTTAATGGCTCGATGTAGAGTCCAATTTAAGAGTTACATCTTAATGCATTTTATTGCATATTTATAATCATTACAGGCTCGAGTGCTTTAGTCATTCATGAGTAGTCGTGTAACTTTAGACTGTGTTGCATTGGATCCATAGGCACATGAGTCAGTCTTATTTGATGGTCAATTGGGTGGTACGGGGTTGGACTCCGGGACTCATGGTTTATGACCTTGTCTTTACGAGTAGGCACTAAGAGTGGTTGAGTTCCGGTTGAGCTATTATGACTATGGGGAGTCCTCTGATGGGCGTTGGGACCTTCGCCATGTGGGGCAATGCCTTCGTTGTATCCCCCGTGTGTTGAGCATTTGGCGGTAATTCCGGTGTTGTTCGCTAAGGTCAGCTGTCTCTTTGGGCGAAACTTGTTAAGAGGTCGTAGGGACACTTGGGCTTGCGTGTCGTGAAGTGTCGTACGATCAACGTTGTTTGAGTGGCATACTTTTGTGTTCCTCCGCTCTCAACGGATACGGGTATCCCCCGTCGTCGGCCCACTGTATTTTGGATATTCAATTGTCCATGTGTTAATATTCGGATTTCATTCCATTTTATGGTCGCGTGAGTATGAAGTTTCAGTTCCATGTTTTAATGGCGTATTATATTTATATGGTTTGGTTTCCGTTATTTACGGGTCGATTATTATGTTCCACCCGAGTTTTGGGTGTTTTGGAGCTATGAAGTATTATTTACATTTTAGCACACTTGAGTATCGAACTATGATCCCGTTTTGGGTGAGTTATTGGTTGAGTCGTTTTACAAGAAATGTGTGGTTGAGAGCCTCTCTCTCTCTCTCTCTCTCTCTCTCTCTATATATATATATATATATATATATATATATATATATAGGAGTAGTTTAATTTGCAACCCATGAAAATTTTACAACTCATGCAACCCAATTCTTAACCGTTGGATTAATGATCGACGGTTACAATACATGTGGGTCCAATATTTTCAATTAAAAAATCAAAAAAAATAAAAACAAAATAACCGTTTATCATGAATCCAACGGTTAAGATGTGGGTTGCATGGATTGTAAGATTTACATGGATTGTAAATTATCCTTGGCCTATATATATATACTAGCAGTGTGCCCGTGCAATGCACCGGGTGAGCAAGATGTGACATTTTTATCGTAGATGATAAATGAAAAGCCCTCGAGCACGTAGCTCAGTTGGCAAAGGGGTTGTACGACTTTCCTCAAATACACAAATGTGGGAGACAAGCATGAATCCCTACGCTACTCTTAGTCGCTAAGTCAGCTCTAAAATACCTCTTCACATGTGGCTCTTAAGGTGCGTTTGGTACGTAGATGAGACTGAAAAGGATTTAAATGAGTAAAATTGAGTTAGGCAAGTGAAAGAATTATCCAATTTCTAGTTTGACATCAATAGTTTAATCTTTAACCAATTGTCATATTCTCTTTATCTTCTCTTGAATTTTGTTCCTTCTATTTTGGTAGACAAAAAAATGCACCTTTATCCACCTTGGTCCTACATGTCCAGACCATAATGTCACACCAAAGGTAGGATGACAAGTTTTTGTCTTATTTTGTCCCAACTTAATGTTCATGTGCTGGAAATGACAATGATATATGAAGTCTACAAATATACTTAATTGTAAAGTTGTACTAAAAGTTATGATTCAACACTATCACTTACCTTAGCGGGTAATATTTTAGTTCATCAAAACGACATTGTATGCAACAATTTACCCGGTAAGTACTAACGGGGTAAGAGTCATCACCCTCACTTACCGAGTAAGATTCTCAGGGGTGTTTGGTTCGCAGAATGAAATTTGATGGAATTGGAATCCATTGAAAGAATTTTACTTTGAAGGAATTGGAATAGAATTTGATGGAATTTGACCACGCATTTGGTTGGTAAGAATTGGATGGAATTCAATTATTTCACTTTAGCTAAGGAATGACAAATTCCTTGATTTGTGGAATTCAATGGAATTCAAAGGCTTTCCATCATGATCAATATGTGAACCAAACAAAGGAATTAGAATTTGGTCAAAGAAATTATCCATTCTGATTCCTTAAAATTCCTTCAAAATCCATGAACCAAACACCCCCTCAGTCTTTAACATGATCAGTCGATAAGATAATGTGACTTAATAAGTGCTTATCAAATGAGCATTTGATAAACGACAACTTAATCTCAAATTTCTATGACAAAAAATGGATTGTTTATTTGTTTGTCATGTTGTGATATCCTTTTTCAAAATCAAGTTTCTGAAATATAAACATTTTGTTTTGTTTGATAGAATGGGGATTAAAGAATCATATTAAATACAAAAGCTTATAACAGTGAAGAATATGGAATATAAAAGCTAATAACAACTCAAATTAGAGAACAAACAAAACAATTAATATATTGACATATGAAAATTGTGTGAATTTTTTACATAGTCTTGATCTAAGTACATGAAATTAATACTTTTATTCATCCAGGTGTTGGGCCAAAATATCTTCAATAACAATTTCCCAACAGCAATAGTTGATAACTACCACATCTGTTATTCCTCTTTGATGAAAATCCAACTAATTGGTTTCTTCACCCCACAATTTCTATACAACGTCCAATTTAGCTAAACATAGGTGCAATGAGTGAGTTCCTTTTCACACATACACTCCAACCCACTTGGACAAAATGTGTCATATACAACTTCTAAGTTCACATCAAATGTATTAAGTGCAATTATTTCTTCGCCAACCATGTTTGCGGAAATTATTTAGGGTGGATTTATGTCTATTTGCAGTAAAATCGACCATTCCACCAATTTAATGAATATAAACTATTGTAGGTAGGTAATTTTGCTATTACTAATCGAGCTGGAATTAGCAGAACTTTACGCTGAATTAGTGCCATTAGAAACCACAAGGCAACAATTATTAGGCTAACTTGTCGTATCATGTGTGCTTGAATCGCAAAGTTTCTCATGTGTCAAAGTTTCACAAAGTCTCTCATGTTTCTCATCTACATCAATTAGATTTATGCAACAAATAATATGTTCAAGACAATGCTGATGGAAAAACTTAATGGGCTTGTAGCACAGACATAAACTTAAACTTATTGTGTTTCACAAACTTGTTGCCATTTTTTACCATTTTGCTAAACAGAAGGAAGGATTCTAACGATCACACAAATCTACCAAATATTAAATTATCTTTACAATCCCATTATGTGCAGTTGTGCACTCCCTTAAAATCAACTAAAAACAAAAAAAACCGAAAAGTCTCTTGGAATCAACCAAAAAACTTAAAAACATACGTGGAACGATGGAATTCAGCTAAAACAATGAGATCCCCGTTTTGTCTACCGAAACAAAAAGTGCATAAAAAACGATTCACCAAGTGCATATTATATGAGAGCAACTTACATCAAAAAAGCCAGAGATAGTGAAAAAAAGGTAAATGTGGTGTTCAATTTACCCATTAAATCGCTTCTACTCATAAAACCTAAAAGAAAGAAAGAAAAGAGCAAAAATTACACAAATTAAGGAATTTAAACAGTAATGAGAAACATCTTACCCAAATGAAAGGACGAAAACAATGTTACCTAACTCTAGTAATTCTAGAAATGGTTTTCTAAATTCTCAAACCATTTGTCCATGTAAATAGAATGTTGAATAAATTTTATACTAACAAATAACATGAAGTTAGACTTACCACTTAACCATGGTACTTAAAACCAACAAATGTATACAAATACTTAGAAAATATAAGAAAACTTTGAGGTGATATCAATAAAGTTTTCTGAAATTAAAACCATATATGCGGATGTAAAGATACTTACAAAAGATATGTTTTGTCATAGTGATAGTTGGGCGTTAAAAGGAAACATTGGATAAAACAATAGTTCTACTCAACATTTGAAATGCCTTCTATAAAGAATGGAAAGCTTAAAACAAACATAATAGTGTTCAAAGAACATTACCAGTCTCTCCAAAGAACTTCAAGAACTTAAGAAACTTGAATCCAACCACGTTTTCAAGCAAAGGCTGGTTATCTCTCAATGGTTATCTTGTAAATCTTAACACCACTGTTGGAACTTAGTTAAGAAAAGAAGAAACTTGTCCCACATAGGAGCCAAGCCAAACTTTACACCACTTAATATACCCAAACCATTGAGCAATAAATGAATTTCTTGAATGCTTGGCTTGGATTGTGGTGTGATTGAAAGGCTTTTCTTGACATTAATATATATATATATTAAATGTCAAAGATGGGCCTTGGGGTCTCGATGGGGTCGAGATAGATTGACGGTGGAGATTGTGATGCAGGATAACAGGGGTTGGCGCGGGTCACGGCGCGACCTAAGTCGCGAAGCCACACGCTCCATTTTTTTCTAACGAATTTCTCATCATTCTCTCTCAATTTTCTGGGTTTCTCCTCTTCCATTCTTCGCCAAAACACACATGATTCGATAGATTCAAGTTCATACTTGAATACGATTGTTGTATCCTCTAGACGGACGCATTACGGGCGAAATTCTGTCTTAGGACACTGCTTTACGTGTAGGCCTCAATCGATTTCAACTTTTACACGAATCTTCTATTCAAGTAAGTATTTAATTAGTGTTTTCTTAATTGATTGTTGTTGTATTATGTTCAATACATAGATTTTATAATTAAGAATTTCGATTTCTATTATAATTTTGTCCACATATATATAATTATTATTCAAGTGATTGATTACTCCTAACAATCTAAGACAGAAATTTGTTGTGGAGCGATGGATCAATCACAGTTGTTGAAAAGTCATGTGAAGAAACCCGAGAAATTCAAAGGTTCGGACTTTCGACGTTGGCAGCAAAAGATGTTGTTTTATTTAACAACACTTAGGGTTGCCAACGTGCTCACTGAGGAAGAGCCACCGGCAAATCTTTCGGAAGGGGCGGACGGGGCTGCACCAACGCAAATTCAGGTGTCCGCACATAACAGAACGGTCGAGAATTGGAGATCGAATGAGTATAGTTGCAGAAACTATATACTCAATGCTCTCGACGATTCCCTCTATGACATATACTCTACCTTCCAAACGGCAAGGGAGATTTGGGAATCCTTGGATGCCAAGTACAAAACTGAAGTGGCGTGTTCCAAGAGGTTCGCAGTGGAAAAATTTCTGAATTTCCGGATGATTGATGCAAAGTCAGTGGTAAAATAAGTGGAAGAATTGCAAATACTTGTCCATGAGCTTGAAATTGAGGGTATGGGTTTAAATGCAAACTTTGTGGTCGGTTCCATAATCGAGAAGCTACCTCAATCGTGGAAGAACTTCAAGGTATACTTGAAGCATCTTATGGAGGAAATAACATTTGAACAATTGCTTCTCAAAATCCGAGTTGAAGAGGACAACTGACTTAATGACAAAGCCGATACCATTCCAAATGAACCGTATGCCAACATGGTGGAAGGAAGTTCATCCAAGCCTAAGTTCCCAAAATTTAAGGAAAAGGCAATTGCAACCAAGAGGCCTTTCAACACCGGAAAAGGCCCCTTGGCCCCACAAAAGAAACAGTTTAAGAGGATGACTTGTTGTTGGGTATGTGGTAAGCCGGGACACCGAGCTAAGGACTGTCGATACAAGCGTGACCATGGTGGCGCCGGAGGAAGTGGTGGTGGAGGACATGGGGCATCTTCTAGTCATGCCAATCTCACCCACTCCCCGAATGAGTTCATTGGTGTCATTGAATCCCACATGGTTACAAACATGGTGGATTGGTGGTTCGACACCGGGGCAAGCCGACACATTTGCAATTCGGAAAGCATGTTTGCATCTTACCAAAAGGTGAGCGATGGGGAGCCGATGTTCATGGGGAACGCCACGACTGCAAGGGTTGAAGGAAAAGGGAAGGTCAACTTGAAGCTGACTTCCGGCAAAGATCTTATTTTGACTGATGTTGTACATATACCTAGCATAACTAAAAACTTGATTTCTGGCCCTATTCTAAGTAAGAAAGGGTTCAAAGTTGTAATCGAATCTGATAAGATTGTCATCACCAAGGGTGGTGTGTACGTTGGGAAGGGTTACCTCAATGAGGGGCTCTTCAAACTAAGTGTTGTAAATAGTTTGGATGTCGCCAATGTAAATAATAATAAGTCAGGCCCTAGCACTGCTAGTTCCATGTACATGATTGTTCCTTCTAACCTTTGGCATTCTAGATTAGGACATGTCAACTTTAGATCCATTCAAAGAATGATCAAACTTGACATGATACCTAAATGTTCCATTGACAAATCGACTAAGTGTGAGGTTTGTGTTGAGGCCAAATACACAAAGCATCCACACAAGTCCGTTGAAAAATCAAATGAAATACTTGGGTTAATTCACACTGACTTATGTGATTTCAAGGCAACACCTTCACGAGGAGGTAAGAACTATTATATTACCTTCATAGATGATTGCAGTAAGTATTGTTATGTGTATTTAATCCCTACAAAGGATGAGGCCTTAAATATGTTTAAGACTTATAAGGCCGAAGTCGAGAACCTACTCGACAAGAAAATCAAGATTCTGAGGTCTGATCGGGGAGGAGAATATGAATCCCATGACTTTGTAGAATTTTGTGCTACACATGGTATTGTGCATCAAACGACCGCTCCATACACACCTCAACAAAATGGAGTGGCCGAGCGCAAAAATAGAACATTGAAGAACATGATAAATTCAATGTTGATCACGTCCGGAGCTCCATATCATTTATGGGGTGAGGCGTGCCTTACTGCAAATATGATCCTAAATAGGATCCCCCACAAGAAGAATGACAAAACTCCATATCAACTATGGAAAGGAAAGTTACCATCTTACAAAAGGATGAAAGTGTGGGGTTGCCTTGCTAAGGTTCAAGTGCCTTTGCCAAAAAGGACAAAACTTGGACCTAAAACCATTGATTGTGTATATATTGGACCTGCTCATAATAGTGCTGCATATAGATTCTTAGTATATAAATCTAGTGTAAATGACATAAGTAACAACATAATCATAGAATCTGCAGAAGCAGAATTCTTTGAGACTATCTTTCCTTACAAAGAAAAAGAGGGTCAAGCCTCTAGTTCAAGGAAAAGATTGCATGATGACACACACACTCTAGATGAATCAATTGAACTTGATCCAACACATAGAGGTGAAACCTCCAAGGTTCAAGGAAATTTAGAACCAAGGAGAAACAAACGTGGTAGAGTAGCTAAAGACTTTGGACCTGATTTTATGGCCTTTAATGTTGAAGGAGAACCTCTATCCTATAAGGCCGCCATGGAATCATCCGAGGCACCTTATTGGGAAGAGGCAATCCAAAGTGAAATTGACTCCATAGTACAAAATAATACTTGGAGATTGGTTGACCTACCTCCGGGTCATAAAGTAATAGGCCATAAATGGATATTTAAGAAGAAGTTGAGACCTTATGGCACTATCGAAAAATACAAAGCTCGACTAGTTGCCAAAGGATATCGACAAAAGGAAGGTCAAGACTTCTTTGATACCTACTCTCCGGTCACAAGAATAACGTCTATATGAACGTTGATGGCCATAGCAGCTATTTATAATTTGGAAATCCATCAAATGGATGTGAAAACTGCTTTCTTGAATGGAGATTTAGATGAGGAAATTTATATGCAACAACCGGAAGGGTTTGCTGTTAAAGGTCAAGAAAATAAAGTCTGTAAATTGATCAAGTCCCTTTATGGACTCAAGCAAGCGCCAAAGCAATGGCACGAAAAGTTTGATAACACTTTGATATCAAATGGGTTTCAAATAAATGAGTGTGATAAGTGTGTCTATGTGAAGCAATACAAACATGCCTATGTCATTATATGTTTGTATGTAGATGATATGCTAATCTTAGGATCGAACTTAGATATAATCAACCAAACCAAGAAGATGTTTCACTCCTCATTTGACATGAAGGACTTGGGAGTAACAGATGTAATCCTTGGTATAAAGATTCAAAGAAATCCTAATGGTTACATTCTTACCCAATCTCACTATATTGAGAAGGTACTTCGTAAGTTCGGTCACTATGATGACAAACCGGTAGTGACTCCATTTGATCCTTCTAGTCAATTGAAGAAGAATCAAGGAGAAAGTGTGGCTCAATTAGAATACCTCAAGTTCTTGGAAGCTTGATGTATATCATGAATTGTACACGACCGGATATAGCATATAGTGTGAGTAGACTTAGTCGGTACTCACATAACCCGGGAAAAGATCATTGGTATGCACTAGTGAGAGTGCTTAGATACTTGAAATACACAATGAATTACGGGTTACATTATACCAAATATCCTCCAGTCATAGAAGGGTATTGTGATGCCAATTGGATTTCCAACCATTCTGAGAGTAAGTCCACAAGTGGATATGTGTTTACACTTGGTGGTGCATCAGTCTCATGGAAATCATCTAAACAAACTGTGAATACAAGATCAACTATGGAAGCAGAATTTGTCGCATTAGACAAAGCCGCTGAAGAAGCCGAATGGCTAAAAAGCTTCCTAGAAGGTATTCCATTGTGGCCAAAACCCGTGACTGCCATTTGTATCCATTGTGATAGTATGGCTACTCTCACAAGATCAAAGAACCAAATTTACAATGGCAAGTCTCGACATATAAGAAGACGCCACAATACAATTAAGGACTTGCTGAAAAATGGAATCATTTCCATTGACTATGTAAAGTCAAAGGAGAATATAGCCGATCCTTTGACAAAAGGCCTAAGTAGAGAGCAAGTATCCTTTTCATCGAGGGGAATGGGCTTAAAGCCAATACAATGAGTTTTCTCGGCGGCAACCTAACCTAGCGAAATTGGAGATCCCATGGTCTAGGTTCAATAGGCAAACTAGTTGAGGTCAACTCAAGCAACAACCAAACAAAGGTATGCCTATTCCTATGATGTTTCCTTTGTAATTTTCCGTTGATGATTTAGGGTTGAATTTTCTATTCTTAATAATGCTGATAG
This sequence comes from Arctium minus, assembly GCA_954870635.1. NCBI lineage: Eukaryota > Viridiplantae > Streptophyta > Magnoliopsida > Asterales > Asteraceae > Arctium > Arctium minus. The sequence goes on from OX941081.1 coordinate 160,426,767, forward strand.
CTTCTTAGTAGAATACAACGGGATATTCTTGATCGGCATTACCTATGTGAGACTGATGTGTGGTCGCATCTTTGAGGACATAGATGGCTATGTCTTCTAAAACTCTCATGAAGAAAGGATTTGTTCATGACCGAAATGAACACAACGGTAAGAATCTATGTATGTATAGATATAATATGTGTGTTACCTATTGTCTCGATTTACTACAAAAAGTGGCTAGTTCAAGACATTAGTTCACTATCCACGAAGTACATCCGATAGGTATTCACTAGGAAAGGTTCAAGTCCAAAAGACACATTTTCCGATGCATATTATAACTAGCTTGGTGATAGAAACATAAGTTCCATAATATTTCTTATTTTCTATTCAAATGTGGGGTATTATTTGGGTTTGAATAGAAAATGTGGGGTATTGTTGGAACTTAGTTAAGAAAAGGAGAAACTTGTCCCACATAGGAGCCAAGCCAAACTTTACACCACTTAATATACCCAAACCATTGAGCAATAAATGAATTCCTTGAATGCTTGGCTTGGATTGTGGTGTGATTGAAAGGCTTTTCTTGACATTAATATATATATTAAATGTCAAAGATGGGCCTTGGGCCTTGGGGTCTCGATGGGGTCGAGATAGATTGACGGTGGAGATTGTGATGCAGGGTAACAGTGGCTGGCGCGGGTCACGGCGCGACCTAAGTCGCGAAGCCACACGCGTAGTGTTTTGTCAACAGTGAGTTTCGCGGGTTATGGCGCGACCATACCCGCGGCACTAACCGCGTAATGCACTGGAGTTTTCCACGGACAGAGGATTACGCGGGTTTCCACGCGAGTTCACCCGCGGCACAAGTCGCGAAGCTTCCTGACAGTTAATTTCGGTTGGTGAAACAACCTATAAAACCTGCACATTTTCCCTCCATTTTTTTCTAACGAATTTCTCATCATTCTCTCTCAATTTTCTGGGTTTCTCCTCTTCCATTCTTCGCCAAAACACACATGATTCGATAGATTCAAGTTCATACTTGAATACGATTGTTGTATCCTCTAGACAGACGCATTACGGGCGAAATTCTGTCTTAGGACACTGCTTTACGTGTAGGCCTCAATCGATTTCAACTTTTACACGAATCTTCTATTCAAGTAAGTATTTAATTAGTGTTTTCTTAATTGATTGTTGTTGTACTATGTTCAATACATAGATTTTATAATTAAGAATTTCGATTTCTATTATAATTTTGTCCATATATATATAATTATTATTCAAGTGATTGATTACTCCTAACAACCACTACTTAAACAATCTACTAAAATAACATAAAAGAGCCAAAAGAGTGCAGAAAATTAGGAACACCAAAATCCAAATCAACATAAGCAATTTAGAGAGAAATAAACATTAAATAGCAGTACTTAAAGCCTAATGAATTGTTTTTAAGAGTTTTTTATGTCCGCTTTATAATATAGTATATATATATATATATTATACACACACATACATATAGGTTCAGGTTCGGAGGAAAACGCTAAATAAATAGAAAAACCGGAAAACCATAAAAAACGAATGAAAAACTATATGAATATGGATGTCAAATTAACGAGAAAAATATTATTGTTTTTTTTATCTTTTGTAATTTGTTTCGTTCGAATTTCGATTGCATTTCATATTTTTTTCGATTTAAAAAATAGGGGGTGGAAGATTTTTTAATTTAAAAATAAAGTTGTAACCACTCACATCTATTAGATCAATTAATCTAATATTTGATGGAATATTTTTTGATTTTTTATTTATTTAGCATTTTCCTTTAAACTTTCTTCTATATTATATGAATATAAATAAATATATACAATATATACGAAAACACAGTGATTTAGCAATCCCTTTAGAAATTTCATGAAAGAATCCATTCCAAATCATTGTTCACATATTTAGAATTTTTGATCAAGTTACGTTGTATTATATAACACAAAGTTTAGAAGATGCATTAATGTATAAAAAGATTAATTTATGTAATACTACATCTTTTTTCTGTTAATATATATGCCTAAAAGTTAATAATCGAATGATTCTTTTTGGACATTGTATCATGATATTTATTAAATGAAAAACATTGCCCAATTACTATGTTTATATATTATTCTTTCTTATATCTAACCGTAATTATAGCTTAGAATATTTATTCTAAAATGTCCTCAATAAAAAATCAGGTTTAGGTTGAACTAATCTAGTACAACTACTATATGTAGAGATTCATATGAAGATATTGAATCCAATAATGGGACCAAAAGAAGAGATCTTGTATACCAGACATGACTTGCTATGAGAACGTTTCATTGAATTCATATGAGTGTTATAGACGTTTTCCATGTGATCGTTGTACATATACTCCTTTGACTTGAGATCATGGAGTTTGCTCGGTGTGATTGATGTACTTTGATGACTAATTTAATTACTCTGTAACTGGGTGACAGAATGGTTGTTAGGTATATCATATTATCATGCATCACTTAGGCTTTGTTTGGCAAACTAGCTTATAAGCTAGCTTGTAGCTGATAAGCTAGCTTTTCAAAACGCTACTTTGAGTAGCGTTTCAATAAGCTAGCTTATGGTCATCCAAACATGTACACTAGTTTATAAGCTAGTTGATAAGCTAGCTTATAAGCTAGCATTTTTTTTTTTGCCAAACATAGCCTTAGTATTACTAGCATGGATGAAGATATGATTAGTTTCTCTTAGATGACAAAAGTGATATTTTAGACCCTGCTATTGAACGCTACTAAGTAAGTGCATGCATGTTCAAATAGTCAATATAAGATATGGATACATGTCTTATCGGTATATTTCGGAATAAAGAAGTTAAAGATCAGACATAATGAGGATGACACTTACATGCCTCATATTCAATTTGGATATCAAGAACGAAGGGACATAAAATATGTATTGATATGCATTGAGATTTCAATGCATAAATCACCTTTTCTTATCTTTTAAGATTATAATTTTCCTTTTTATCCCAACACTTGAGTCCTTTTGTTATCTTATTTTCCATTTTTTTAGTTCATGGAGCTAAGGGGGCGTTTGGTTCGCTGGACTCCGTCGGAATCTGATGGAATTGGAATGGTCAATTCCATTGATCAAATTTCATCCTGCTGTTTGGTTACCAATGAAATGGAATTGAATTCCATGAATTCCTTTAATCATGGATTTGGTCATTCCTTCTTAAAATGGATGAAGTTGAATTCCATTCCATCAGATTTTCTCAAAATGACACAAATACCCTCCTTACCATTCCATCAGATTTTCTCCTCTCTCTCTCCTTTCTCTCTCTCCTCTCTCTCTCTCTTCTCTATCCCCTCTCTCTCATCTCCCTCCTCTCTATCTCTCTCTTATCTTTATCTCTCTCTCCTCTCTCTCTCCCCTCTCTCTACCCGCTCCCTCTCTCACAATCTCCCCCCCTCTCCTCTATCTCTCTCGGCATTTAAAAAAAATAAAAATAAAAGAAATTGTATTTTTGTCATTTTTCAGAATTCCATTCCAATTCATTTGCAAACCAAACAGACATATTCCAATTCATTTGACTGATTACATTCCATTCCTGTCCACCAAACACTTGGTCAAACCTGATAACATTCCATTCCAATTCCTTCCAGATTCCAATTTCTTAGACAAATTCCATTCCTTCAGAAATCATTTTGCGAACCAAACGCCCACTAAAAGTTTATGATTTACCTGTATTTTGCTAAATGTGGAGTCTAACTAAAAGTTTCATGATTATGTTGCTGCCAGATTGATGCTACAGCATCCGGGTCTGATTGTTGGAGAAGCCATGGAGATTTTTTGATGAAGATAGCTAACCAAATTACTTCATATCCATCATTTTGTTAAGATGGAACTAGACCTGTTGCTGGTTAGAGGCAATTGGATGACATTTTTTTGGGGGGAAAAGGGGACGGAACCTCCGAAAAAATTTATTGATGAAAAACAAAAAAAATTACAAATTACGAGGGATATACCCCAAACAATACAAATTAAATTCCTAAAACATACTTAGGAAAACCCCAAAAAAGAGGCCTAATTTTGAACCTCATGTCCGCACATTTAAACCACACAAAAAACCAATATTGAAAGCCCAAAATACATCCCCACCATATTATTAATACCAACAACGAAATGAATAGTGCCAATATTGCAATCCAATATGGATTGACAGGCCCACTTTTCAGCAACAAGAAGGCCCACCCAACAGCTACTAACACCAAAAATACTTCTACCATATTGATCCAAGCTAGTGGGAGAAGATAAAGCCCAATCCACGTAATTTTGATGCCGACTTATATGGTATCATATTTTAATTTTTAGCCCAAATCCCCTTATCATAGAAACTTTTTGATAAAGCCCATATTCCACCATTTTAACCCATATGGACTCAGAATTTTTCCACTTTTTAGGAGCCCATTTCCATATAATATTGCAAATCCAAAACAACAAGTAAAAGCCCCATAACCATTTTCCTTTTACCCATATTAATGACATCCTCATAAATCCTTATTACCACTGTAATATCTCGAAATCCAGCAACTATGATCAGATAGATCCATTGGTCAAAAGAAATCGATGAAGAGTAATCAATATTAAGAATTTGGAAGGATCACACCAAGAATCAGACTTCCAAGGTGCCTTTCTTCTAATCTTCCACAGATTTTGATCATCAATCATTCTTCTACCTTTTCTTCACTTTCCAGAAAAGGCAAGATCTTCAAACCCAGTAACCTTATTAAAAGAGACTTGACAGACAATAGGCTTCAAAATCTTGCTGCTTCTTTCTCTATAAGCAACCCCATGCCATCGATTGCCAAAAGTAACAAAACTTTTCTCCATATCTCCACCAGATCCATAAAAAGGAATCATAAAGCATAAAAATTTAGACTTTATGCATAATTGGATGACATATTTTGTGTGTAATCTTGGATAAATATGTAGTCGTTGTACTTTTATTATTATTTTAAGCTTTTTATTTACAAGTTTGTCATTCTTCTTTTGTATAAATAGGGATGGGAAGGTCCTTTGTTAGAGGTAAGTTTCCAATCAGTTTTAGAACTGATTTGTATTCTCTCTTTTAATTCTTGCAATTTAATATTAAGTTTTTAAGTTTTTAAAGTCCTTGTTCTTCATCATCTAGTTTTGTTTTCTTTATTTTATTTATTGCTTATTGTCTTTACTTTCCGTCGTTTAAATTCCGTTATTTAATTTATGTCTTTACTTTATGTAATGAGTAGCTAAATTCTATAGTTTAGGTGTGAGACGAAAGAGGAGGTTGTAAACCAAATACTAGTGGACTTTGTTCTTCAATAACATTGTTCCACTATGTCATTTTAAGTTTTATAAAGTCTAACATACTTCTTGACGAATTGATCACTTCTTAAATTGTTAAAGTGTCATGGTCTTAGGAATAAGCCATGAATAAGCACGTCCGTTTGAATGATACGGGAAGTATACCTGGAAGAGTTGCTAGCAAGAGAACTTGCTATCTATGTTTTTCAAACCGATTGATTCTTGACGGGTTGATCACTAGTTAAAGTGTTAAAGTGTGGTGGACTCAAGAATGAGCCACTAAGAACACGTCAACTTGAATGATATGGGAATCGACTCGGAAGGATGATTTTAAATAAAGGCATTTGTTTATCATTTGACACTCACACTGGTTCAGATATCACATAGGCATTTGTTGATTGAAGGTTAAACAATAGTGCAATGGTAGTGTCCGGAAGGATACTCTTTAAAGTACATGGTGAAACTTGTTGTTGTTGAACTAATGTTGTAGCATCCCTACAGCATTTCCCTCCAGAATTTGTGTTTACTCCTCACCTCAGTCTTACACCCATACTACCTTTATATATCTTGTTATTCATATCACTGTGTTAACCAACTCAAACAAATTCTTCAAAACCGTCTTCTGAAATCTCTTCTTTTATTACATTTTTATAGTGCTTTTACACCAATCTATGTGGGACGCTATTCGATATTTTACCACTTTATTACTTGAGAGATGATATTGGACCTCATTGTATACTTGTTTTGAGATTCAATTATCACATGTCTTAGATGTGTGCAAACATTCGTATCATATATACTGATAATGATCACACATCCTTTAGTTTGTTTACCATCAAACTATTTCTCCATCCATAACTAGCAAGTAACATAATTTGTAATAGTTTTTTGGGAGGTTTGAAAATTGTGAGCCGTGAGTACATCATAGGTTCATTTGGCTCTAGCTCACATTTCAAACTTCTTCTTTTGGGTACAAGTTAATACATCAAAATATTCCTATTTCAAGTATTCGTACGTTAACCTCTCGTTACACTTTCGCAACTTCTACTCATTTCTTACGGTTCGATTAATTTTGGTTTTTATTTGGTTTCTACTTACAATTTTAGTTGTATTACAAATTGGAAGTCCGATCAATCTTTTCGGATTCCCAACCTCGTTTGGTTCACGGTTTGTTGTATTATTAAAATTGTTTAGTGTTTCCGAAGTTATAAAAACCTTCCCGCATATTATGATAATTATGTTAACAATTGCCAAGGACTCTCAAAGTAAATTAAATACTAAATCCACATTTAAAACATTACTTTCCATAATTAGTGGTAAATTAGTTGGTAAATGTTAATTTTATAATTCACGCATTACTTTAACGTCGTTGAGTTAATTAAATTAAAATCCTATAATTGTAGTGTTCGTAATTTAATATTGTCGTTGTTCCCAAGTAATATAATTTTTCTCGTTCATCTAAAAGCTTTAGTTACATACGTAGTTCGTCAAGATCTCTTTTAAAATTAATAGTGAATAGTTGACGTGTTTCTCATTTTCTTTAATTGCTTTTACAAACTTAAAAAAAATAGGATTTAAAATAATGATGGGCTAACCGTCTCAGTTGGGGGTATAAAGTAAAGTTGGGACCGAGACCGATAAAAGAATAAAAAGGTGTATCGTATCGCATGATTGTCCAAAGTTATTTAAATCAGAGTTATATTTTATGTCGGATTACAACTGATCAACTGACAATTGGTTCGTTGTATGACGACTTCTTTAAGTTACATAAAATATCGACTCTGAGATAACGATGGAATGCGATCTCTTCTTTTATTTAATTATTAAATTCGCCTCAACGGATCTTTATACCTTGCACTTCTTTTTAAAATTAATTTCTCAGTAGTTGTTACTCAAAACTCCCCCAATCAAAATATTGTTTTCGAATTTGCCATCTGAGACTCACTTTTACAGACTCGATTTTCGAGAAGAACTTTTGAGAGCAAGTGACCAAACCGGTCCATAAAAAGACGGTCTGATCTAACCGATTTAGGCGGTTTGGGCCTCTTATGGGCTTTAAACTAAAAAACATTAACTCTATATCCAAAATAAAATTTCTATCAATATAACATTATTAAAAAATAGTGTATCAAATTATAAAAGAACGTTTATATATAAAATTAAAAAACATGAGCAAGTTGGAAAAAAGTTAAACAAGTTCACCAACAATAGTTGAATTTTGGATAAATATTGAGAAGTTGAAGGGCGATTTGGATTTAGATTTAAACTTTTAACGGATCTTAGAGCTTTGTCAATTTAGATAAAACAATCAATTGAGAAAATTAAAACTAAAGACATAATTTTTTGACGAACTTTATTTAATTGAACCATAAAAGTTGAGCCTACAACATGAAACTAAATATGATTAAAACATGCGTATTTTGGTGGTCGGTTCGGTCCAAACTGTTCAAAAAAAGGGTCAAACCGCAGACCAAACCGGACCGGACCGCCAGACCGCTCAAACCACCAAAAAGCGGTCTGATTTGATTTGGTTCAACCGGTTTAAGCGGTCCAAACGGTTTTTTTAACACCCCTAGTAATTTCATCAAAACACCGAAAATCATAAACATGGTAAATGATTCTATCCACGGTAACTGATCCACATTTGAACAACTCTATCCAAGGTAACTTCTTCTTGTTTTTGGTCAAACTTATCAAAAAAAGTTTGGACTCTCAATTAGTTCAAGTTTTTAATTAATACAATATTATTTTGCTACATATCTACACATATGCACTTATATTTGGATGATTATAATAACTAATAACTTTGTTGGGTATATTTTTAGTATTATTTATCGTATTTCATTAGGCAATTTTATGTATAATTTTAACCCACCAACCCAACCCAACCCGCCTTAACCCACAAGGGTTGGGTTGGTTATACTTTTGAATGAGTTGGGTTGGGTTGGGTTGAGATTTTTCAAACCGCCATAATTGGGTTGAGTAGTAAAAATGTCAAAAACTGTCCTACCCAACCCGCGTACACCATATAATATTTTTTTTTAATTATTACACCATCATTACACTTGTATAAGTAGAGACACATTGTGAGACATCGAAGTTGATGGTTGCAAGAATTGATCATCCGATTCAATTCCTTCTCTCTTCCAAGGAGATGGAGATCGTGTCTAGCATTCGAGGAAGAAAGAGGATCTTCTTCTTTGGCTTTGGACGTCAACTGGATTCAACGCATTTGCATGGATACCGTGGAGGCAATGAGATGTTTTCGTTGGCTTAGATTCATATACAACATCAAGGGGTTGTTGCTTGTTCTAGTAAGTGTATTCTTAGCGGAATTCGGTCATTTTTGCTGAATGTATGGATCCCGTATTCCAACTGCACATACGTAACCATATGACCATCAAGGTCCGTCCTTGCTAATTGGTTTATTCAACAGAAAACTTGCCATTGATGAACGAAATTTGCAATAAGTTTTGTGGGTCTATTCGACATAACTCTTTTTACTTAATGACATAAATACACTCAAAAAGTTATAGAACAAATTAACATCAAATTTAGGATACTTGAACCAACTAAGAGGTTATTACATTTAAACCAAACCTATATTTGTTAAAGTCCATGAACCATTTTTTGTGACCTTTTTTAGAAAAAAAAAAAATAAACCTTTGTTTTTTAAGTTGCAATGCACCTTTAGTTTTTTTTTTTTAAAAAGAATTGAATTAAAGAACAAAAGAATCATTTCATCAACCTTTTACTTTTGTCCTGAATTTTATTGAATTTTATGTTTGGCCAATATCAAGTTTTGATGATCTTTTCTTTTAAAAAAGATGAATATCAAATGAATTACATAGGCAAAACTTCTTCACACTCATAGAGAATGTTATTTAAAATTGTTGTTTGTTTTGTGAATTAAAGTTTAAATATTACTGCAACACCCCGTAAAAACAGCTAACTTCACAATAACCCAAAGGTTGATTCAGAAAGAATTTCAAATGAAGATACAAAATAATTTAACATAATAAAAAATAAAACAAAAGTTAACTATAAGAAATACAATTTAATTGAAAATGTCATATATAATATACGATATAAGATTTTGAGTACCAATTATAATTGGTTTATACACTAATTTTTCCCTAAAAAAGTACCAAGTCCACCCCTAACTCAAGTAAATAAACTATTAGGGTTGTGACGTACTGGTTAATACCCTGGGGGATGTGGTGGATATCCCATCTGCCCAGGGTTTGAATCCAGACGTACACAACAATTGTGGTCAATGAGGTTTAATCAGGGCTGATGTCTTACAGTCATGATTTACCAAGAGATTAGTTTAGGCTAAGCCTAGGACACCCTTCCCAAAAAAAACACTCAAGTAAATACACATAAAGGGGAGCATTCGGCCCTACAGAAACCAGCCCAAACAGTAGTGCTGATCCAAGGCCCATTACGGCCCACATGAATGTAGTCCAGCTTTTTCAGTCCAATGATCCAATCTAGTAGACTTGGGTTGCACCAAGTCCACACCAAGACCCAGGTTTTGACAAAAATGTACCCAATAAAAAAAGAGCCCAATTTGGCTCTTTTTACATCTGTTTTTATCATTGTTTTTGCATAACTTTCTAGACCTAATTTCTATCTTTCATTTGGCATAGATTTCAACATCTAATTTGAAGTATTAAACTCGAATTTCGAGTTTTCGTATGTTTTATGTCGCACATCATCGATACCAGAGGTGCACAAAAACCTAACAACTTGACCACACCCCAACTCAAGTTTATCCGAACCCTATATATTTGATTTGTAGTTGGGCCAGGCCCAAAGAGACCGAACACAACCCATTATCCGTCATACTACACAATTGTGAATTTATGATATCCTCATAAAAAATTCGTTTGTATAACCCAGATTTGCAATTCATTTCGATAATTGTCTGCTTGTTGACTTGCTATTCAACCATTTCAACTCTAATTTGATCCTCTGACAAGGATAATCGACCACCTCGACTTTGACTCACATTTGATGGTCTCAACTTCAATAAGAGATTTCAACTCTCCAATTCCTAATGCTAGATGGACTTCAAATCAAACATCAAGCATTCAACAATCAACATGACAACTTCAGTTCATGCTTTAACAATCAGGCCTATATTTTATGTTCCAATTTTTCTTTGAAAAGAGGACGACGTCACTGACAAATTTCTACATTCCAATTTTATCAACAACACATTTCAAACAAGGGATTTGAATCAAGTTTTATACATTTTTTTTTCTAAAATACTTTATGCCTTCAGAAGTTGTATTAGGGTTTCTATTTTGTAGTACAACTTCATGTTATAGAATTTGTTACATTTGCCACGAAATGGAATTCAAATGCTTAACTTATGCGGTTATGCCAAAGAATAGTCAAATCCCTCAATCATGGAACTCATTGGAAACTAATCAATTGAATCCCCTAACCAAACATCATCATGGAATTTGGTCAAAGGAATTTGGCATTCCAATGCCATCAAATTTCTTCGAATTCCGTGAATGAAACAACCCCTTGAATTTCCACAACCTCGAAAAAAGTTCTATTATAACTTCTGCTTCAACAAAATTTTCGAGCATGTAGATTTAAAAAAAATAAGTCATTTTATAAAAAATGATCATGATTCGAGTTATAAGGGAAAAGTTATGACTTCAAGTTAAACAAAACAATGGAAAACGATGCTCACACGATGAGAATACAATAATGGACCGTTTACCCAATCACTTACCCGGTAAGTGCTTATCGGTAAAATTCAATCACTTAGGGACCCTTTATCAAAATTTTATCGGGTAAGCGCTTACTGGTAAAATATTCACCTTCATTTACCATATCGTGTAACATCCTTGGCCGTGAAAACGGATTGTTGATAAACATCTTAAAACCGGTAAGCGTTTACCGGGTAAGAGTTGTTTCCCACACTTACTGGGTAAGAGTCGTTTCCTACACTTACCGGGTAAGAGTCTCGATCTTGCCTTGCCTCTTACCGGGTAAGCTTCTCGGTCCTTTTTTATGCTCAATCAATAAGATAAATGATATTGATAAGCACTTATCCGGTAAGCGCTTAGTAAACGACCCCTACTTACCCGGTAAGATTTTAGTTCACCAAAACGCGGTATGCAGCAATATACCCGGTAAACGTTAATCGTGGTAAGAGTCATCGCCTCACTTACCGAGTAAGACTCTCGACCCTTGTCTTCGCTCTTACCGAGTAAGATTCTTGGTTCATGCCATATTCATCCGATAAGGTAATATTGACTTGGTAAGCGCTTACCCAAATAAGCGTTTGGTAAACAGCCCCTAAGTCTGCATTTTTTTTACAATGGATTTTTAATTGTCAGTTGATCTCATATAAAACAAGAAAACTTCAAAGAAAGAATCATGTTGATCCAATTTATTCGTGAAAAGTTATGGACTAACTACATAATGTTTACACGATAAGAACATGGTAACTTTCCAATGATTTTATGATGGATCTCCAAATTAAATTTTCCGGTATATACATCTTAAAATAAAAAATATTTAAAAACACAATATCCAAGATACATATAAATTATAAAGCCTTTATTCGTGATCAAATTTCATACTAAAAACTAATGAAAAACACCATCTACATAGCATATGGGACATTTTATTTGTCTTAAAATGGGATTCAAACTTAAAATGTGTTATTTGTGCTTGTGCATGCGTTGTTTTTGACTCGTCAATAAACACTTTAACATATTTTTCTTCGGATGTTGTTATATGCATCATTAAAAGGCAACATCTGAATCGCTAAAAGGTAAATCTTGTTTGACAAAAAAAAGAGTTGCCTCTTAATGGTTCCAAAATCCTCTGAATGATTTTGTACCCTGACCCTCCCTTAACCATTCAGCGCCCAGATTTCATTATGAACAATAAGCAAACAACCATATTTCATTGTACACTATATCATAAAAACTTCTTAATCATTCAGACCACTTAATCATTCTACACTAAACCATTCAACAACTGCCAAACAGCCCCCTAGGTGTTTGTATGTTATTTTAACATAAATATGTTATTGTTATGTTTGAGAAAGCATATATATGGACAAACATTTTTTTATATATCTATATAAATGAAAAGGACAAACATTTTCTTTATATCTATACTATATTATAAAATACGGATAAAAAACTCTTAAATACAAATTATTAGTCACAAGGTACCATCATTTTATGCAAGATTTTAAAAATCTTTTAATTTACAAGTATCAAAGCACAAAATACATATTACTACTGCAGTTTTCTAACACCCACCAATTTGGTATGTGCAGGGCATTCCTTTTATGCAGACATTTCCATGTATCACTATTAATTAATATATTATATTACTATAATTTTGTTTTAATTATATTATTTCTAGATGTCATTAAAATATATAAGATAATCATTGAATTCTAACAAAATACTTAATTTTTTTTATATAAAAAAATTATATTATTAAGCCTAAATTAAACAAATTTATAAAAAAACATTATCAATTTCTCAAAACCATCCAAAATTGTACTGTAAATGAACAAAAAAATAAAATAAAACATTAAAATCGTGATGTATCTCGCTGCATTGTGCAAATACGCTTCTAGTATTTATAAAAATGAAAAATATGTAAAAATACAGAATGAGTTGGTTGTCTATGAAAATTGTCTATTTTCGAATTGCAATTGCCAAAAATAAATGATTGTTGGAGTAAACATACACGGTGCAAGTGGACCAGGCTATTTTATGTGTAGTCGATAAAAAGAAACATAATTTGAAATCTAATCAACATAACCATATAATTAATATTATTATGATTTTTTCCGTCTTTTTATATATATATATTTCATTATCGGGTTAACGGTTCTTTTGATCTTAACTAGTGCGTTTAAAACTATGCTATCTCGTAATATTTGGAAACTAACCCAGATTCTCATTCCGCACGTATCGACCTTTTGTTTCGTGATTTTGTATACGACAAGGATTATATTTTGATTGTAACAACTTAAATAAGTTATTCTGTTTGTAACAATGTGAAACAAAATATATTGTGGTTATATATGATTATTTACATAATATGATTAGATCTATAGACGAAACATCGTGTGAGAATAAGAGTTAGGGTGAGAAGTGTAAGAAGAGATTTGGATCCTTGATCACTTTTAATCTCAAAACAACCAATGAATTGCGGTTTAGAAATCAATTGATCCGGTATATCTTATTAGTGTTGATCTTCAATTACGATTGATCCAAAGATGGATATATCTTCTTACTCATTTCATCAAAATTTCATTTTCATCGGAACCCAACCAAAATATTATATTATTTATAAACTATAATATTTTATTATTATTATTCCTAGACTTGTGTGCCTAAAACAATTATTGTAAACAAATGTTATCTACGAAAAGCGGAACACACAAACATCCAAATGGTAAAAAGATTATAAATAATAAATATATTCCATTCCAAAATAAGGGGTTGTTTATGGTAAGTGTATTTTGTGTATATATATATATATATATATATATATATATATATATATATATATATATGCGAAGCATCGTGTGAGAAGTTGAGTTAATGGTAAGAAACGTGAGAGTTGGATCTGAACTGGTGATCTCTTTTAATCTCAAGCGCTTCCATGAATTGCGGCTTAGAAGGGAATTGATCTGATGTATCTCGGTACATCTCATTCTAGTGTGCATCAATTTCTCATCGAACGGTCGATAACCACTTCTCACTCTTCTCACCATTAACTCAACTTCTCACCGGAACCCAATCCTATATTCATATTAGTTTATAATCGTATTTTATATTTAATTTAGTAGTTTGTATATTTAATTTTTGCTTAATCACCGTTGAGGATATTACTTTGTTATTCTTGTGGTCACTGGTTTTGACAGGTATTTGCGTTGAAATATAGAGATGGATGATGATGGATTTTTGAAGCATTTAATCAAATTTTTTTTGTTTTTTTTTTATCTGGGTAATCACTTACCAAATCACATTATCTTATCAGATGTTTATGACAAGAACCAAGAATTTTACCTACTAGAGCTAATGCAAGGACTTAGAGTCTTACTCGGTAAGTAAGGGTAAAAACTCTTGCCACGGTTAGCGCTTAACGGAAAAATTATTGCATATAATACCGTTTTGGTGGACTAAGATCTTCCCGGTAAGTAAGTGATAATGTTGAATTTTACCGGTAAACGTTTAGTCGGGTAAGGGTTTGGTAAACAACCCCTGTCCATAATACTATTTTGCATTTTAATTGTAATCTACGATTACATTATGTGGGTGTTCATTTTTATTGTTTAGATAGATACGGAACAAAGAAGCTAAAAAAAATCAAATGTACAACCCGGTGATGTCGGAGACGAAAGGGACGAAGCAAAGGTGAAGAAGGGACACGACGTTGGGGGTTAGTCAGTGTCAAAGTCAAGTTCATAAACAAATACGTCGATATAATTAAACCAGTTGTTACCGCTCCACAATTCAATATACAAAGAAAACAAAAAGATTTGAACTTTACAACATTTAATATCACATGTGATAATGGTACGTTGCAACCACTTTTATTAGCTTGGAAAATCCACGTCTAACTAAAATAGGTACACCTTTATAACTTCTAAAAGAATTTCAATATATCAGCACAATAGAACGATAAATAAAATAAAATTTAGAAAATAGAAATGCCAAAGTGAAAAATAAAATAAAAAGTAAAGAATATAAATAACATGGCATTCGTGTCACCATCGATTTAAAACTGAATCTCCATCTTAACAAATTTTACTCTTTAATTTAATTCAAATAAGGTATACTTTACGATTCTACTCTAAGATGAATTATCACTCTATCTATTACTAAAAGTATGATTATCATTTAATTAACGTTATAAAAATATAAAAATTATATATATTTGACGTTATATGTTGTTTTTATTAAAAATATTTATTTTGGAATCACAAAGAATACATGTCGACTACTTTTAATGACTAAAACCCATGTCGACTGCTATGAATGATTGAATATGTCGACTACTTTTAATGACTAAAACCTAGCTCAAATTTGACACATAGATGAGGTATTTTGTATACATTAGTTATGGAAGAAACTTCAATTTTGGTCCTTAAGGTTTAATCAAATTTTGAAAATATATAAGTCAAAAAATCATCTGTATGTTTTGCATTCTTTTCTGAAAATAGACCCTAATACTAATTATAACACCCGTATTTTTTTTAGATGCACTAACAGGTGATCGAGCTACTTTTGGTGTATTAACCTTGAGTTGATAGTGTTTACTCGTGTTCTTTGGCATTGGGTTGTTTCAGGATAAAAAAGGTAGAGAAAACGGGGATTTCAGGCCTCCAATGAATCCTGGAGACTAGACATGCGACTTGGGTCGAAGCCAAGGTCGCCTAAATCACTGATTATCGAGGTGGACAAGAAAAAGAGGGTCAGAAAGACGAGCGATCGGATATGCGATCTAGGTCGCGACCATGGTCGCATATGACCTACAGACGGGTTATAACCCCATTTTCTAGGGTTTTGACATTTGAGTTCCATGCTCTGCACTTCTCTCTCGATTTCTTCATTTTGGGGCAATCTTTTGGAGCTTTTGGGAGCTTTGCGGGAAAAAGGAATGTATGATATCGATGTTCAGAGGTATACGTTGGTCGGAGTTCGAATGTTTTGGAGACGGACCGAGTCTTTGAGAACCAAGTAACAATGTCGAGCGACATTAAAGTAGGGGTGGCAAAAAATGACCCAACCCGCCAACCCAACCTGAACCCAACCCAAAATTAGCAGGTTGGGTTGAGATTTTCAACCCATTTAAGTTAAATGGGTCAACCCGGCTAACCCATTTATGTAAATGGGTTAGGTTGGGTTGAAATTTCCGACCTGATTTCAACTCGTTGCCAACCTAGTTTCAACCCATTTGCAACCTGTTTTCAACCCCTTTATAATACTACATAATTTTATTTTATTTTTAATTAATTATCATTATTTAATTAGAATTAATAATTTAATATTTGTTTAATAATTAAAAAAATTAGTAGAAAAAAATATGCTTCCTAAATCATAATTACATCCGGTGGCACATTGACAATTTGACATATTGATCAAACCAAATTCTTTCTCTTCCGTTCACAAGACTCGTCGACTCCTCAAAAGCCTAGCCGACCACCGATGCCCAACGCCCTTCCACGACCACCGACGCGGCGACGCCCTTCCACGACCACCGACGCGGCGACGCCCTTCCACGAGTTACTTAGAAACTTATTTGAAACTTTGAACAATTTATTTGACTTTGTGGTTGTGTTTTATTGAAACTTTGAACAATTTATTTGATGTTATAGTTGTGTTTTATTGAAACTTGAACAATTTATTTGACTTTGTGGTTGTGTATTTGTCATGAAATTAGGTAGTTTAATCCTTTTTATTTTATTTAAAATTTTAAAATTAAATGGGTTAACCTAGGTTCAACCCATTTATTTAACAGGTTGGGTTGAGAGAATCATAAACATGTCAACCCGCTACTAACCCATTTAAGTAACAGGTTGGGTGGGTTGAAAATCTCAATCCATTTAGTTAAACAGGTTGGGTTGAGATTTTCAACCCAATTAATAAATTGGTTGAACCCGAACCCAACCCAATCCGACCCATTGCCACCCCTACATTAAAGTGTTGGTGTCGTACTAGATTTCGGGAACGAAATCTTTTATAAGGTTGGGAGAATCGTAACATCCGTATTTTCATAACCTTAGAGGTTTTAGAAATGCATGACTAATAATTAACCTCATTTTATTTTATAATGTTGAGGCGTTAATCATTTTTATATGTGGTAAAGAATTCCGGGCCTTGAAGAAACTGAACCTAACCTGTGAGAAGCCTCATGTGGTCCGAGCAGCCTAACTCGCGCTAAAAGGCACCTAAGCCACTAGATGATGCACAACAGGTCGAGAAAGGGGAAGCTTCAACAGGAGGCGAGGCGCCTTGTGAGGCAGCCTACGCCACATCACCAAAGTCGCCTGCGTGAATTAAAGGGGCGGCGTTTGGGAGAGTGGCTTGGTTGAAGGCATGACATAAGGTAGCGAGCAACCTAGCCCGAGCGGCCTAAGGCGCACGGGGAGGCGCATGAGGCACACCAGGCGCCTAAAAGCCCAATGCCTTCCCTCCTTTTTCATTTTGGAATCTCATTCTCTTTCCCTCATGCCCTTTTATCTCTTTTCCTCTTTTATTTTTTCCTTTTTCATTTTGTTAGCTTTGGGGAGCCCTTGGAAGATCTAGCCTAGGGTTTCAAGATCTTTTGTTTGGAACTTCATATCCTTGAAGAGGTAAGAATTTCATTGGGTGATTTGAGATCTAACTAGGGTTTTGCTATGAATTTGATGTTGGGGTTGCTCTTGGTGTATTTCTATGTTGGTTGTGATCTAGATAAAGTTTCTAGAGTTGGATGTTTGTGGATCTAAAGTCTTCACCAAAGGAAACTCAAGATTTGGAGTAAAACTTAGATTTAGCCTAAATCTAGCAAGGTGAATTCAAGTTGTTTTGTGAAAACTTTGTACATGCCAAAAATGTTCATTTTGAAGTATTAATGTGTTTTACTTGATATTTATCATATGTGTGGGTTATTTGATGAGTTTTGCATATTTGGTATATTGATTTATAAATCTCGTGAGATACTTGTATTTGGGGTTTTTGGACACATTGGTAAATAAATCTTGAGAGTGTATTATTTTGATGATTTATTCCATAAGTGGAGATTATTTGATGTTAATGCCTTTTTAGTGTCTTTGATTTTATAAATCATTAGGAAAATACACATTATTGCGTCATAAAGTATTTTGGAGATAAAAATAGTATGATTTTGTTTAGAAAATACCAATGATGGGTTTTTGGGTTAATCATACCTTTGGAACTTGCGTTTGCATAAACGTTGGTTAAATACGTTTTATTGTTATAATTATTTCATTGAATAGTCAATTGGGTTGTTGAGCTTTTGGCTCAGTTTTGACTCAAATGAGTCTTGGGGACATTTTTCTGGTTTAATTTGCTCTATGTTGGGCTTTTAGAGTTATATGCGGTTATGGGATATTTATTTGTAAGTATACGCTTTGAGTGGGTTGGTCATTCAATTGGGATCATGTAATGTAGATTGTAATGCAATGGATCCATAGGCATAGGAGTCAGATGGTTTGGAATAGGATTGTTTTCCCTGTATTCTTGCTAGAAACTCGGATGTAATGGGGGACTCGAGCTATAGACCGTGAGTGGTTGAACTTGATGACCGTATGATCCATAGCGGGGGACTCAAGTTATAGACCGTGGGTGGTTGAACTTGATGACTATGTAATCCCTAATTGTTGTCATTTATAGCAAACGAGCATGTTTAGGATCAAGGGGGGGGGGGGGACTCCAACTAAAGATCGTGGCTGGTTGAACTTGATGACCTTATGATCCATAGTTGAGGCTCACTAACATTGATTTGTGGCTTACTTTTGTATTCGCCACATTCGATGGATAAGGGTCTCCCCATCACCAAATGGTGTTATTTTCGGATAGTGTATTATCTCTGTTTTCGGTGTCGTTTTAAGTATGAAGTGTTTTCCATTATATATGGTTTTGGGTATTGCACCTTATCCATGTTTTGGAGTATTTTTGGATAATAGAGTTTTAATCCATATCTACAATATTTGGATATTAAACCTTATTTACGTTTTGGAGTGAGTGTTGGGTTTTGAATTTACTTTGAATGGGTATTTTGATTTAGAGTCTTCATCACGAAAAGGGTGGTTATTTGGAAAGATGTTTCTTTTTATGAGTATCGACATTTTATTTGAGAAATTATGATTTAAATAAGCAGTCTTTCGGTTTTACCATTTTACAATTATAATGAAAATTGCTTAAACTCAATAGGTGTTAAGCCACACCTTTTATTTGTCGGCATGTGCATCAGGTCCTTGTTGGGGAATGGTATTAGCGACATCGTGAAGAGTTGAGTGCTAGTTAGATGCACGAGAAGGATTTAGTTATTCGGGGACGTCTTCTGTATATGGGTGGAAGCGACTATTGTTGGGATTTTAGTAACATCCGACCCTAACCTAGATTTTATGTAAAGTTTAGTTCATCTTTTATTGGCATTAAATCTATATTTGTTACTCGAAGAAATCAAGTATTAAATTGTAGGGAAGTATGTATCCTTTATTGATGTTTTATTGAAAATTTTAAATTAATCGCTCTTACCAAAATTGAGGTTGTTCCACATAGAATGGAAGCTCTGGTTTGGAGACTTGGAAGAGCTCCATCATAGAGTTTTTGGTTGGAAGGTTTCAATTCTTGATAAGGTAAGTTTTTTGGTTATTTTTGGAAATCTAGCTGGCGATCTTGATAGATCTGAAGTTTTTGTTCATTTGTTGTGCTTTCCTAAGCTTGAACTGTGGTTTTGAGGAATTTAATGGAAGAGCCTTATTTGTGGATCTCAAGACTTCATGTTTGGAAGCAAGAGTTGGGTTTGGAAATCTAGGTTTAAGTTAACTAAGCAATGTGAGTTTTTGTTAGCTTAAATTAGCCCCTAATTTAATTGAATGTTTTATAAAGAAATTGTATTTTGGGCTGTGTGTGTAAACTGTGTTCTCTCCAAAAACCTAATGAGAAAATGAGCCATGGGCACCTTTATATAGGGCCCATTTACAATAAAAAGTCTCAAGCCCATAAACTAGCTACAAAGCCCAAAATACAATTTCTTTATAAAACATTCAATTAAATTGGGGGCTAATTTAAGCTAACAATCTCCCCCTGATGTTTTATAAAGAAAGCATCATCATATAGTATCCCCCTTGCTTTCTTTAGAAGCTTTGGTGTATCATTCTTCAAGTCTTCAAAGCATCATAAGCTCGCCCTCAAATGTAGGCTCATATTCTTGAAAGACTTAGATGAATTACCCCATTTCATCCAGCTTTCATGTCTCAACTTCACCGTTGTTTTTGACCATCAAGGAGTCTGATTGAGAGAAAACATAAAACATGCACATTGAACTCCAACCTCTTAGATTTCCAACAAGCTTTGATTCATCCATTTTGGATGAAAAATGAGTGAGTTGTGCAAGTTTTCCCACAGCTGCGCATAACGGTCGTCAAAACAGAAGTTTGACTCTTAAGATCCCGTTGAGTAAGCGTTCAACACCGAGCCTTAAACTTGAATAACGTAGGAGGGAGTGACAAACAATGTGTCACATTTGTAGCTTGAAACCATGAAGAACCGACGAGAGAACACCGTTCTTGAAAGCGGAAAGAGCACGAGTGAAATGCAATGCTTTCGGTCTAGCATCCTAACGCAGACTTTGACACTAATTTTGGCATATCAGCACATACAATTTGAGAAAACTCAAAACATCAAAGTCGTACGTCTGTGTTTTAGCAATCCAACGCAACTAGACTCATTTAAAGTGGAGCTCTGAGTAAAAAGTTGTGCACGTGTATCTGAAACAACGCAATGCTGTCAGAAAATCTAAAAAATTCGGGCTTCGGGCTCTTGGCTTATTGCGACATCTGGATCATCGACCTCTGAAATGCGTGCTCGGGTCTACCTCTAGTCCTCCCCTCTGGTCGCTGCTTTTTAGAGGTTTTGGTCCAAAGAGGCTCTGTGGACAACTTAAGAGCCCCTCTGTGCCTCTTAAGAGCATCTCTGAATCACCTCTGTGCATCAGCCTCTGATGTGTATAATCTGCACTTTTGAACTTATGCACGTGTTTGGCCTGCCTCTGCAGAGCATAAGCATCTCTGTGTAGCTTCTGGACAGCCTACAGAGGCTCTGCTCATAACAGCCTCTTCTGTTGCACTTCTGTATTCACATCTGGACATAATATCTCTGTGAGTGAACAGAGATTTCTGCACACTCTGAAACACTTGAAGCTTGAAATCTGGAGGTGCTTTCCAAAACTCTGTATTTACATGGATTCTGATTGAACAAAACCTAGTCTGCGCATAACTATTCCATACAGCAACAACTTGTTGTTTTGAATCAAACAACCACACATTTTGTTTCATACAGCTTCTGCACATGTACAAAGCTCTGCACAGATCTGCAGAGGCCTTGCGATATGCCTCTCTACAGCAACAACCTCTGCACATCCCGTGATCGACACCTCTAGAAACATATGAATACTTCTGAGATATGCACATAACTCAGACGCATATTGAAATCCGGACTTAAGAGCCTTTGAACAAAATTTGGAAACACACTGGTAGACAGTATCTGGAAAATGATGATATAGTAGAGCACAATATGGATGGCATCAAACAATAGACTATTTGCGATCATAAGTCTAATGGGCATTGTTGCTGCGATGGACCTCTGCCAACAGATTCTTGATTAATCCACTAGCATCAATGGAAACCTGCTGCAGGTTTTCCTGAACCTTTAACCACTAAATACTTGCACCAACATCATCAGATGTGCAAGAGTATTTGATTTACTCTATGATTAGATTATATTGTGACAAAATGGACATATGGGAAACCATTGGAAATAGAGAAGGAATCCAATTACTTATCTCTTTTATCGGTTCATCCAGTAAAGAACATCAGGAGTATGATGTTTGGTTGCTTGCAGTCCTGACTGATCAAATAGATGACATCAAATGGGCTGTCGTTAACTTATCAGCTCGTTGTGACATTCGCCACCTTGTTAAGGATTTGATCAAGTTGGGTACAGAAAGAAGTCGAACACGCAAAATTTTGATGGCATAGTCAAAGGAGGCGATAGTTTCCATTGATCATCAATCAAAGCATATGAGATGAGTTCTTGATGATTATTGTTGTTAATTTCTC
Source organism: Arctium minus (assembly GCA_954870635.1). Classification (NCBI taxonomy): domain Eukaryota; kingdom Viridiplantae; phylum Streptophyta; class Magnoliopsida; order Asterales; family Asteraceae; genus Arctium; species Arctium minus. The sequence continues at coordinate 160,448,944 of OX941081.1, forward strand.
TCTTATATCTTCTTTTATATGGAGTTCTTCAATTTGTTGCTTGAAATGGGATCTAACAGTTTCAAGTTGTTTTGTGAAAAGTATTATTTTGGATAGTGTATTATCTATGATTTCGGTGTGGTTTTAGGTATGAAGTGTATCCATAATTTGTGATTTTGGTATATTATAGCTTATCCATGCTTTAATGTTTTGATGATAGAGTTTTATTCATGTTTCTAACCTTTGAACATTAAACATTATTCACATCTTGTGTGAGTATTTGGTTTTGGTTTCCTATTATAGTTGGTGCTTTGGTCATTGTGTTTTCATCATGAAAAATGATGGGCTTTAGAAAGATGTTTTTATGGTAAATACGTTCATTTGGAAAAACATGATTTAAATAACACTATTTCAGTTTTATCGTTTTATACTAAGGATGAAAACTACTTGAACTCACTAAGCGTTAAGTTTGACACTTTTTCTTGTTGACATGTGCATTAGGTCTTAGTTAGGAAATGGTACTAGCGACCCCGTGAAAAGTTGTGTGCTAGTTAGATACACGAGAAGGATTTAGTTATTCGGGGACCTCTTTCGTGTTTTATAGATAGCAACTGTTATTGGGTTTTAGTAACACCCCTTCTGAACCTAGTGCTTATATGAGGTTTGTTTTGGAAGTTTCTTGATTTTTAATTTGGTTTTAGCTTGTAAGTAACTTATTGATTCTTCTTTGAGAATTTATTTAGAGTAAACTTTGTGTTAAATGAAAGCTTTAAATTAGCCGTTTTTTTCCAAATTTTATGTCATTTGAAGGGACACAAAGGGACCAAAACTGTAAATATTGTTTTTCTTGAAAAAGCATCAAATGAGACAAACAACATTGGATGGGTTCAAATTTTTTAAAACAAACAACGCCTTAGCTCTGTTCTCTTGACTTGAAGCTTCTGTCCAACCCAACAACCCTCATCTCGACTCTCTTAGTCTCTCAGGCTCAGTCAACACAACTCCAGCCAGTTCTCAGTCTCGACTCTCACTCTCTCAGGTTCTCACACTCACCCAATCACTCTCCCAATCTCTCATTCAGGTTTTGTCCGAAAACCTAACTCAAATTGAAAATTTTGAATTATGATATAGTCGCTTGCCCTAAAAAGATTAGTTATAATGTTATAAAATTATGTTTACAATATTTCATTGATTTTTTACATGATTTATTTGTTTGCCTCGAATTGTTGTAATAATTATAATGTTATTATTTTATTAACTTGTTTAATTTTTTTATATTGTTTTGATTAGTGTTGATAAGTTCGTATTATCATATGGACAAATTTTGAAGGAAACAAAATTAGAAACTTAGAGAAAAGGTAAAGGACAACAAGAATCAAACTCTAAAAGTTGAAAAATTTAACGAAATCAATCCAAAAATCCGAATAAATCCCTCGAAATCAACCAAAAAAATGGAAAAATTCTCTCGAAATCAACCAAAAAACTTAAAAAATCCCTCGAAGACGGAATTTGGCTAAAAACACATCGAGCGACTTTGTGGGCATTTGATCCAATTTAAAGGTGCATCCACTCGGCAAAAATTATGAGTCCACCACTGTCCATGTGAATGTTCTACCACTCCCCCGCCCCCTCTCAATACCATGCAACCTTCACCCTGGCCTACGTCGCCATCTGCCATCGTCGGCCACACCTCATCCAATGCCATAGCAGCAGGTTCAATTTAAAACCAAGACAAACCAATCCATATTTCAAAACCGTGTATTACACGGGGTAATTAAAAAAAAATTAAATCATGCCAGAAAACATATCTTACAGATATGAATTGTTTATGCCAAAAATCTTCCAAGGAAAATTTAAGGTAAACGTGAAGCTTAATCCAACCAAAGAAAGTAACGACAATAATCGTACGACTATAACAAAAATAAAGTAAATAAGACGAGAGAATTGGTGACGCGGAAAACCCCTAAAATGGGTAAAAACCGCGGACGAGTGAGAGTCGTCGTGCACTATGGACGTCAATCAGGGACGTCGTCCTTTAGAACAAGTGTTACAAGTGTAATACAATGTAAAGTAATATAACAAAGTAAATTCGGTCGTGCGTTGTCCTTTGGTCGTGCGTCGTGTAACAAACAGTAGAATGCTTTATGAACTTCGAGAGGGATTGAACAAGCTTGAGAGTATAATCTGTGAGCTTCTGAGGTATGAGCATCAGATGTCCCAATGTGAATTTCCAGCCTTGTATTTATACTCCATCTTTCCGTTTCCCAAGTATTGACTGCATATGACCGTTTCTGATATTGATGACAGCATCCGTTATGCTTATTGCTATTGATGATGTCTTCCGTTACAATCTCTTGTCATGAATGCCTTTGAATTATGTATTTAAACATAATATAACGTATGATGCCAATTAGTAATTGAAATCAGGTCGTACGAAGGTATTTGTTGGACGGGTATTTGATCGTTTTAGTCGAGGTCGCCTAAAGGAAAGGCGTCATTCATCATCTGTCGCACGACCACGGACTGTTGGACTTTTTACCCAATCAGTTTGCCCCCAAATTTAAAATTCAAGCGGCAACTTTTTGAAATTTAAATTTTAAAAACATGACATGTGCTAAAAGGAAAAACGCGGGTAACTTAACTATAACCAAATAAGTTCATTTCTAACTAGATAATGACGTCATTCCCTGCAGAAATAACCATTTAGACAGCTAATTGGGGACAGGTGTCACGTATTGGAGGAACGTACTCGAGCGCTTCGCCTGACACGGGTGACACGTGTCAATTGACGATTTGATTTCTTGACGATTCGGTTTCCAAATTACAGTATAAATAAGGATTGTTTTCAATCCTTTCCTTCTTTACGCTTCGTTATACCTCCAGCGAGATTTCCGAGCGACGAAAATCATTTCCATTCTAAATTTGAGGTTTTTAGAACATTATTTAAGGTACGATTTCTGGTTCTTTTCTGTGTCGATTTATGTATAAGAAATCCTTAGCTAAGAAGCCTAGAAAAGCTTGGGATTGTCTTAGTTACTGGAAGGCGACTGTGAGTGTTCCTGATTTCAATATGTCGAGCGAACCTATTAGTGTTTACAAGGAAGAGGAAAATCTAGAGTACCTTAAAAAATTAGCTAGGATTCCAGAGGGTGTCAATCTAGTGACGCCGGAAGATTTACGACCAGATGAAGTTCCGAAGGGATATGGCGTTTTATACGAGTATCCCTTCAAAATAGGCTTTTCTTGGCCATTTATTCCCTTGGTCAGGGAGTTTTTAGATGCATTTGACTTATCGTCTGGACAGTTGATGCCTCAATTCTGGCGGATTGTCCAGGTGGTCGATCGTCTTACGGCCGACTGGGGGCTCCGTTCAATTTGAACGACCTTCTAACTGCTTATAGCGTTCGAGCGGATAACTATCATAGATATAGTTTATTCCCTCGAACAAAAGGAGATACCGTACTGGTGCATAATACTGCGGTGAACGACCGTGGTTGGAAACGCCACTATGTTTTCCTCCAGGTGGCATCCTTGAACGATGAGGATAGCCAATGGTTTTCTTCTGGATGGAACGAGTCAGGTAGGTTTTCTTATTTTGTCGGGTGTTTTTTGTCGTGTGTCGTGCGCTTTATAATGTCTACTAATGGTGTCTTTCCTTTTGTATGGCAGTGATTGACTTCACTAAAGTGAAGCCAAATAGATATTCTTTAAACAAGATTCAAAGGATCTTGGAGAAGAGTATTGTCGACCGTTCTTTTTCTGTTCGGTCGAACGACGAGGAAGACGAAGTCGTCTTTGTCGCGGAGGTTCCATCTGTCGAAGGTTCTCATCAAGGAGAAGAGAGAGAAGAAGAAAGAGAAGAAAAGAGAGAAGAAGAGATGACTGGTACGTCGTTCGAACTCTTTTATTGCGGAGGTTACATATCTTTTCTAACTCTTTTATTTTGTCCAGAAGACTCATCTACGAAGTCGGCTGCTCAGAGACGGGCTGAACAACTGGAGCTTGCCCATCAGGGCAGAGAGAAATCGAAGAAGAGATCTGCTCCTCCCGCGGGGGTGGATCCAAAGCGTCTTCGAGGCAAACCCCGGACTTCACCAAAGAAGACGGGTGAAGCTTCTTTGTCGTCCCTTTCAGGGGCGACACCGGCGAAAGAAACCGTTACCGGTGTCGAGCTAGGAAGCTCGACTAAGGCGACGAAGGACATTCCCTTGTCGGGAATGTCGGGCGTTGAGAAGCCTCCTTCCTCCTCTAAAGGTGAGGGGAAGAATAAGGAAAAAGTGGGAGAGATGACTTTCAAAGCCACTCTCCCAGCTGATTTCATGGAGAATGACGTTCTCGAAAGAGACGTTATTTTCCCCCACTTGGCAAAATTTCTTCTCCCGACCTTTTACGATCGTTACAAGGAGTCTCGGGTGGAAGACACGGGAGCCCATGCTGCTGGTCTCTCCTTTATGGTAATCACTTTTTACTTTCCCTTCCTTCATTTATTTATTCTGTTGTTAATCCTTTTGCTACTGTTGTAGGCTTTTCAAGCTTGTTTGAGCTTTTATGCTCAAACAGAAGGTTTGAGGGCGTCTTTTCCTGAAGTAAAGAAGAGAGCTGATGAGGCTCTTGAAAAGGAAAAGGTCGCTTTAAAAGCGGTTGAGATTGAGAAGGTGAAGGTCGAGAGCCTTAAGGCTAAACTCGTTGAAGCTCAAAAAGAGAAGGTCGAGTTTAGGGATCGCGTCCTTGAGCTTGAGGCGTTAACAACCAAATTGGAGATCGAGAAAATAAAAGCCACCACCGACGCTGCTTCTCATGTTGATGAAGTTGCGTCTCTTCAAAAGAAAGTCGAGGGTTTGGACGGCGACGTCAAAGATTTGGAGGAGGAAAATCAACAGCTTGAAGCCTTTTCTCGTCTTACAGCCAGGGCTGCTTTGATGAGACGTCATCTAAGTGGAAAAAATCCCATGGCGTCGGCTGCCGAAGAGCTCAAGACTTATCTTGAGAAGGTGGGGACTGAAAGGGACCTCGATGAGGATGACGATCTGGATGGGAGCGATGGCGGAGAAGAGGAAGTGTTAGCAAAGACGGACGTCGTACAAGAACAATCTGGCGCTCCTCCTACTTAGCTTTGTTTGAACTTTTCATCTGAAGGTCGACCGTATGTGGTCGTCCTTTATATTTGTATTTTTGACTTTCTATGAAACATAACTCTTTTTGCTTTTCAATGCTTATTACTCACCTTTATAAGTAATCGCTCGTCGAATAAGTAAATAAACAGTTACATTAGTCATACAACCATATCATTATCAACTGAAACTTTCGATCGACCTTAGGCAATTCATAATGGTTCTTGGGTCTGAGAATATCAAATGCAGAACTTTAACATTTGTCATTTATTAATATTGAATATATACGTGTGATCACATGAGTTTCACTCGACACAAAGATTTCAAATAAGTCGCGCATCCCTGCGAAAAACAATATTAGTGGGGTGGTCGTTGGTTTGACCAACGACCCTCCGATGCTTAAGTCAGTAATCTTTCTTAAAAAATAATCAAAGAAATTAATTTCACAGAATTAAAAGTAATACCTCTTTAGATGAACTGCATTCCAGCTTCGTGGGATATCTTGACCATCGAGGGTTTGGATTCTATAAGCTCCTTTACCAACGACACTAGAGATTTGATAAGGACCTTCCCACTTAGTGGAAAGTTTACCTGCATTAGGCTCTTGAGTGTTTTGAAACACTCGTCGTAGGACGTAGTCGCCTTCTTTAAAAACTTTGACCTGGACATTTTTGTTGAAATGTCGTTCGACAGTTTGTTTTTGCGACGCCATGCGAATGTGAGCAGCTTCTCGGAGTTCCTCTAGGGCGTCGAGGTCATAACTTAAGTCGACTAAATTATGCTCAACGGACGTATGCCTTGAAGTCGGTAGACGTACCTCAATAGGTAACACAGCTTCACATCCATAGACTAAGGAAAAAGGAGTCTGACCTGTGGACGTACGAGGTGTCGTACGATTATCCCATAGAACGGAAGGCAATTCTTTCACCCACTTCCCTTTGGCAGCTTTGAGTCGTTTCTTGAGTGAATTAATGATAGTTTTATTACTCGATTCGGCTAAACCATTCGACTGTGGATATCGAGGTGTTGATGTTACCAACTTGATGTTCCTTTCTTCACAAAATCTTCTCATTCGATCACTGATGAATTGTGTCCCGTTGTCGCACGTTATTTCAGATGGAACTCCAAACCTACAAATGATGTTAGTCTGGATAAAAGAAACAACCTCTTTGTCTCGGACCTGAGAGAAAGCCGCTGCTTCGACCCATTTAGAGAAATAATCTGTTAAAACTAAAAGAAATACCTTTTGCCCGGGGGTAGGTGGTAATTTCCCAACAATATCCATTCCCCACTTCATAAAGGGCCATGGGATCAAAGTCGAGTGCAAAGGTTCAGAAGGTTTATGTGACATACCTGTGTGTCTTTGACACGCGTCGCATAACTGTACATACCTGGTCGCATCTTGTCTTAACGTTGGCCAATAGTAACCTTGTCGCGATATCCGGTTGGCTAAACTGCGGCTTCCGGAATGATTTCCACATTCACCGTCGTGCATATCCTGTAGGATTTTGTGTACTTGAGCCTTGTTGGTGATACATCGCAGATTCAGACCAGTCGAAGACCTTCGATACAATTGTCCTCTGATCATAACATACCTTGATGCTTTAAATCTAACTTTTCTCGCTTCCATTCTGTCATCGGGCAATTGATCGTGCTCTAAATAATTTCTAATGTCGTCCGACCAAGAATTTTCTTCTTCAATTGGTGCGACCGAAATATTATCATCTTCCTAGATGGACGGGGTTGCAAGGTGAACCACCGGGATATTGTCGAATGTCGTTCGATTAAGTGCTGACCCCAAATTGGCTAGTGCATCGGCTTAAGTGTTTTGATCTCTTGGTATCTGTTCAATTATAAAGTGACTGAACTTCTTTACTTCTTCTTTTACTATTTTATAGTAAGCAATCATCCTTGAATCTTTTGCCACAAATTCTCCATTAACTTGGTTAACAACTAGGGACGAGTCGCTCCGGACGTGCAAATGTGTTGCCCCCAAGTCGTGAGCTATTTTGATTCCTGCAATCAGTGCTTCATATTCTGCCTCATTATTTGTTGCTTTGAAATCACATCGTATGGAGTATACTATTTTTCCCCCTTGTGGAGACTGTAGGACGACACCCAGGCCCGTGCCGCGTATATTCGCCGAACCATCAATGTCGAACGTCCAAGTAGTGTCGTGCAAAGTTGCCACAATTAACTGGTCGGATGTCATTGTGCTTTCCATTTCTGGACTGAAATCTGAGACAAAATCTGCCAGGACCTGTGACTTGATCGTCGTTTTGGGCTTGAAATCCAAATCAAAATTGCTGAGGTAAATGCTCCATTTAGCTAGTCGTCCTGCTAGTTCAGGTTTCCTTAACACCGACTTTAATGGAAAGTTAGTTACCACAATTATAGGATGTGATTCAAAATAACGTCGTAGCTTTTTAGCAGCCATGACTAACGAAAGTAAAAGTTTTTCTATAGACGAATACCTGGTTTCAGCGTCTAGTAGAGTTTTACTTACATAATAAATTGGCAATTGTCGTCCGTCAGTTTCTCGTATAAGAACTGAACTTACCGAATTAGTGCTGACGGCTAGGTAGAGTTGAAGGGCTTCACCTTTTTCAGGTTTAGAGAGGAAAGGAGGCGACATCATGTATTTTTTGAGTTGCTGTAACGCTTCTTCGTGCTTGTCAGTCCACTTGAAACCTTTATTTTTTCGTAGGACATTGTAGAATAAATGACATTTGTCGGACGATCGAGAGATGAAACGGTTCAGCGCTGCTATCCGTCCTGTGAGACGTTGGACTTCTTTAAAATTTCTAGGTGATTTTAACTCGACAATTGCTTTGATTTGATCTGGATTAGCTTCAATTCCTCGTCGTGTGACCATATAACCGAGAAATTTGCCAGCTCGAACTCCAAAAGAACATTTTGTCGGATTCAACTTCATTTTATATTCGCGTAAAATATCGAACGACTGCTTCAAATGTCCTATATGATCGTCCATATGCTTTGATTTGACAAGCATGTCATCGATGTATACCTCCATAGTGTCGCCCAAATGTTCTTTGAGCATCATATTCACCAATCGTTGATATGTCGAACCTGCATTCTTAAGACCAAAAGGCATTACTTTATAACAATAAATACCTTTATCTGTCATGAAGGCCGTTTTTTCCTGGTCGTCAGTATGCATCAATATCTGGTTATACCCAGAATATGCGTCCATGAACATGAGTAACTCATGTCCTGCTGTAGCGTCGACCATAGAGTCGATATGTGGCAATGGAAATGGATCCTTCGGGCAAGCTTTATTAAGGTCGGTGAAATCAATACATACTCTCCATTTACCATTTTTCTTTTGGACGACAACAACGTTGGCGAGCCAATCTGGATACTTGACTTCTCGTATTTTTCCTGTTTTAAGCAAATTATCAACTTCGTCGTTGATAACCTTATTTCTCTCAGGAGCAAATTTCCGTCTTTTCTGTTGAACGGGTTTGAATAATGGATCGATGTTGAGTTTATGAGAAATAATACTCGGATCGATACCCACCATGTCTTCGTGCGTCCAGGCGAAGCAATCATAGTGGTCCTGCAAAAAAGAAATTAGTTGCTTTTTGAAGGAAGGGTCGAGCGTCGAACCTATGTAAACCATCTGATCAGGCTTATCCTGGTTTAGGACGACAACTTCTAAGCGATATTCGTCGTCAGTCCCAAGAACGTCCTGGTTCTGTAATTGCTATATTGTTTGCTTTGGGGGCTTTAAGGAAACTTTGTAACATTCCCTAGCAACCTTTCTTTCGCCTTTGATCTCCTGTACTCCCCATTGCGTGGGAAATTTCAAAGTTTGGTGGTACGTCGAAGGTACAACTTTCATGTCATGAATCCAAGGTCGCCCAAGGATAACATTATAAGCTGATGAGCAATCGACGACATTGAATTTTGTCTGTCTGTTGATTCCTTTAGCATATACTGGAAGTGTGATTTCCTCCATGGTGTTTGTCGCTCCACCATTAAATCCAACGAGTGTGGTCGAACGTCGTGTAATTTCGGATTTGTCAATGCCCATCGCTTTCACTGCATCAAAAAAAATAATGTTAGCTGAACTACCTCCGTCGACGAGTATCCTTTTTGTCAGACAATTTCCAATGTTCAATTGGATAATTAGTCCGTCATGATGTTTCTGATGTACGTCATCGAGATCCGCTTGGTCGAACGTCAAGGGCATGGCTTCTAGCTCTGCGTCCTCTTTGAGTCGTGCTTCCTTTGGAATTGGTCGGTCGTCGGGACCGCGACTGGCATGTCTCTTAGCAGCTGAATATGTGGTCCCACAAATATCAGAACCTCCGGTTCTTTCTTTTCCGTGCTCTGGGGATATGGGACGTGCGTCTTTCTTTTCCGTCAATTCTTGTAAATAACCTTTCGAGTTGAGCCAGGAAAGCTCTTTCTTTAAAGCAATGCAATCATCCGTTATATGACCGAAGTCATTATGGAAGTTGCACCATTTAGTTTTGTCCTTCTTGTCACTGTCTTTGTCATTTTTCTTTGGCCACCGAACGTTTTGCTGTAATTGCTTCAAGGATACGACGACGTCCTTAGCTGATCCAGAAAAACCATAAGATGACACCTTAGGATACTGGACAGATTTAGAAGTCGTCGATCCTTTCTTTTCAAACCTGACGTTTGAAATTTGTCTAGTAGGCTCTGATCGATTGATTGACTTTGGTTTGAAATCTGGCTTTTTAACACCTAAGCTTTTCCGGTCGCCCGAGTGTTTATTCCTGAAAGCGATGTCATCCTCGACCCTCATATGAGCAAGCGTCCTCGCTCGTACGTCTTCAAAGGTTTCTGGAGGATACTTCGTAAGGTCGAGATACAACCCTGAACTATCATCCAGACCCCGTTTGTACGCTTCAATTGCTGTTTTCATGTCACAATTTCGAATACTAATAATCTCTGCGTTGAACCGGTTAAAGTAATCTCGGATGGACTCTCCATTCTTCTGTACGACATAGTAAAGGTCGCTCGTTTGCTTTTCCATTTTTCGGCTACTAGCGAATTATTGAGTGAATTGATTCACCAACTCTGCAAAAGACCCGAAGGTTTTAGGTTTGAGATTAATCAACCATTGTAAAGCTGCTCCAGTCAAGGTCGCCCCAAAACTTTTACACATACAGACTTCTTGGAACTGGTACGGTATCGAGACAGTCCACATGAGTTGTTTGTACTGGGCGACGTGTTCTGTTGGATCAGTGACGCCTGAATACTTTGGAGTGAAAGTCGGGATGCTGTATTTCTTTGGAACGTCTATTAACGCGATCTCATCAATGAATGGTGACGCCTGAAACCCTGTACGTGGCTCGATATCGACTGGAACTGCTGCCCCCGGCAATTTGGCCAACATTGACAAGACATGTTCATTCTGTTCTTCCAAAAGCTTCAACCTTTGTGCAACAGGATCTATCGGAACACCATTTGGGACACCAAATGGAACATACCCTGACCCTTGGAAGCTAGTCTGTTGCGAGGTATCAGAGGCATATCCATTGAATGGAATAGAGGCCATAGGCATGGTTGGAATTGCGAAGGTCGCAGGATTAATTGATGGTGGACGGGGATAATTTGGTAATGGAGGGGGCATATTCCAGGCACCAACATAAGCATTCGTAGTCCCCGTCGCATTATTTCCATTCTGGTTTCTTAGATGCTCGATGGTTTCAGCTGCTTGTCGAGCCTGAGCTGTTAGGGCGTCGATACGAGCTCGGGCAGCGGTCAGCTCCATGTTCATTTGAGCCATGACATGATCTTGTGTTCCCTGGAATGCCATTATCCTGAATAACTGGAAAAAAGAACACTAGGAGGAAAACGTTAGTCCGTCGTAAGATTATCGAAGATTTTCTTTGGATGGGGCCCTACGGTGGGTGCCAAACTGTTTATGCCAAAAATCTTCCAAGGAAAATTTAAGGTAAACGTGAAGCTTAATCCAACCAAAGAAATTAACGACAATAATCATACGACTATAACAAAAATAAAGTAAATAAGACGAGAGAATTGGTGACGCGAAAAACCCCTAAAATGGGTAAAAACCGCGGACGAGTGAGAGTCGTCGTGCACTATGGACGTCAATCAGGGACGTCGTCCTTTAGAACAAGTGTTACAAGTGTAATACAATGTAAAGTAATATAACAAAGTAAATTCGGTCGTGCGTTGTCCTTTGGTCGTGCGTCGTGTAACAAACAGTAGAATGCTTTATGAACTTCGAGAGGGATTGAACAAGCTTGAGAGTATAATCTGTGAGCTTCTGAGGTATGAGCATCAGATGTCCCAATGTGAATTTCCAGCCTTGTATTTATACTCCATCTTTCCGTTTCCCAAGTATTGACTGCATATGACCGTTTCTGATATTGATGACAGCATCCGTTATGCTTATTGCTATTGATGATGTCTTCCGTTACAATCTCTTGTCATGAATGCCTTTGAATTCTGTATTTAAACATAATATAACGTATGCTGCCAATTAGTAATTGAAATCAGGTCGTACGAAGGTATTTGTTGGACGGGTATTTGATCGTTTTAGTCGAGGTCGCCTAAAGGAAAGACGTCATTCATCATCTGTCGCACGACCACAGACTGTTGGACTTTTTACCCAAACATGAATGATTATCGAAAGTACGATGCTACTTTTCCAAGCTTTTTTCCCTTAAGAGTTGTTTTTTTTGCAGCTTTGTTTTAAGCAGTTTTCACAAAAGATGTTTTGAAAAAAAATAATAAAAAATATGAATAAATTTTAAGAATTTATAAGACAAAATTTATAATAGAACGTAAATGAAATTATGGAAAAGTGCATAGTTAAAATATTAATAAAATAAGAACCACGTATCATAAATTACCAAATACTTCTTTAAACACAACATTCTTTATTCTATTTTTAATTATACCTTCATCATCTATAAAAATTCAGATTCTTGAATGATTTTCTGATTGATCCTTGCTCTGATACCAATTGTGTGTTCCTAATTGTGCAAATCAGATCAAGATGAGCAACAATTCGGATGCCAAATGTCATATTATTTGATTCCAAATTCCACATATTACAAAACTCTCTCACGGTATTTCTCTCTCTAGATTCTCAATTGTACGTGTATGTTGGTTGTTACTCTAAGATTCAACAAAGGACAAAACTATTTATACCATCTATCTATTACAAAGACAAAACAAAACAAGCTAACTAAACACTTTGACTTTTCCTTTGAGCTTTGACTTTAGCATAGAGGGCTTTGACATGGGCTTTGACTTTCCATCCCAATGATCTTGGATCCAACATTTATGCACTAACAATCTCCCCCTTTGGATTCAAGATCATATTAAAAAAGATAAGCACTTTATCTCCCATTTGTATTCAAAAGGAATTTTATCATCAAAGAACAATCTCCCTCTTTATGTCTCTGACAAACAATCTACTCCTTTGAAAATCAATCTCCCCCTTATCTGTAAAATTGTTCAAAGTCAATCTTCCTTTTATTCTCTTTAGGAGTCTCTTCAAAATCTTTGACAACCTCTCCTTTTTTTTGGAATATCTTCAGATTTTCAGTATTCTCCCCCAAAGTCTGTGAAAAACTTCTTCAAGAACTTTAACAATCTCCCCTAAGGTGTACCTCTTTCAGACTTCAAAAAAGAAATTATCTTCAGATTTAGCTCACTTTGTTTCAGCAAATAATCTTCAAAGAAAATTTTAGTAAACTTCAGCAATCTTTCTGAATTCTTTGAACTTTCTCTTTCATTCTGAATATTCTCTCATAATTCATTCACCAATCAACATTTCTTGTAATATTTCTCTCCCTTTTTGATGATGTAGAGCATAGAAATCATCAAAACTTCTTCAACAAATGTCATGTACCCAATTTCTGACCATGATCTTTCCAAATGGATTTCTGAACATCCGTCAATTGAACAAATGTATTCATCTGAATCTTTTCAAATTCAGACAAAATGAACGTTGTAACATTGAATCAAAAAATGAATAAGTTAGAAATGCCTGTAAGCAACAAAGAGCCACTTTGTACAACGAATGTACATTGGAAATGAGTTTTTTAATGTTCACTCCCCCAGGGTTTCCATTCAATCATCGAAAATCACAAAGGAATTTTCTATGAACGTTATGACAAGAAAACGAATTCCTTGTGTGCTCGTGTATGTATAACAAAGATTGAAGCTGCTTAGCTTTATAGGCTCAAAGTGTGTAAACCATTGAGACAACAACAGTATTATACGGACTCAATGCGCATGAATGAGATGCGAAGTTGGGGGAAACTTTCCTTCTTTTTCAATATCCACATCTTCCAAATGAAGACGAGATAGATTATGTGTTGCATTCCCAAAGAAAATTGAAACATCTTTTTGTTGAAAAAAAGATGAATAGCTGGTGAGGTTTAATGCAAGAGTTGGCATGGGCTAGTGCCTATTTCAATAAAGGTCACCAAAAAATGTGAACCAACAGTAGATGTGGATGCCCGACTCAGAAAAGATTTGGTGTAGAGTTCTGATATTCTTTTAACTCTGTTCTCACACCCTCTTTCTTTTAACCATTTAAGCTCACTTCTAACCAAACTCTCTTTTTCATTTTACCTCATCACACACCCACTCTTTGATTTATGACCCCTTGCCTCTCGATCACTAAAGGATAACTTCTTGGGTAGGAAGCACTGGTTATCGAGAATCCATAGAAGTTCTTTTAAGTTCTCACACTGATCCCGTGAATTTGTCCTAAAAGCATAATGTTGCTCAATAGTTTAACTTCAACAGTTAGAGAACAGTAGTATGAATTACATATGTCACATATATGTATGCTCAATAAGATAATCATGAAGATTTGAGCATTTTTAAACATGGAAGATTTTCTCAAAACAAGGAAATTGAATGAATGAAGTGAAATCAATAGATATGTTTTAAGAATCTAACAATGTATGGAAAAAATCAAATATGAATGATTTATCAATAAAAGCTTAGGTCATGAAAATTTGGAATTTGTCTATATGAATCAAGTATAGACAATTCTTGAAAGAATCACTTTGAATGAATTTACTTTCAATGAACATTGAATGTACAAAAGAGTATCTTACCATCAAAAAATAGTTTCAGTTTTGAGGCATGGTAAGAACATATTCAACAAAAATACTAAACCGGTGTGTGTGAATACTTGATAGTATATAGAAAAGATAATACACAAGTATTTATCTTTTGAAACACACGGTTAGTTAAACATGAAAACTCATAAATGAAAACATTTAATATATACACTTTTGAAATTCATGAAAAGTTTTAAGAATTGAGAAGTGGTTTGAACATTTAAGCAAAAATGTTTTCATGTCTGAAAGTTGTCCATCTTTCAAACATGTATGAGATTAAGGTTAGAATAATCCTTACGTTCAGCAGTAATCTCATAATGTCAGCCTCATAGTCATGATTGATATGATCATGTAAGCTCCCCCTCAAAATCTGCATGAAGTCAAAAAGTCGTCAAAGTACCAAAGTCTTAGCCAAAGTAAACATTGAAAAACGAGTTCTGATCTGAACTAATCAGAAGTCATTTATTCCCCCTAAAATATGGCATTCACAATATTTATCAGAAAGGATGATATGTACTCCCCCTTGAAGGTTGATCATCTTTTATGCATCGGAGTACAGTCTCTTTTGATCTTTGAAGTACGAGTCCTAAACTGTTGTGTTTAGAAGTCACACTTGTTAACTTTGAAGTACGAGTCCTAGACTGCTTTGTTTAGAAGTCAAACTTTTTAACATTGAAGTCTGAGTCCTGAGTTGATTTACTCAGAAGTCTAAGTTCTTTTACTCCCCCTAGACTTGAGGTGCCTGCAACACAGAAGGATATTTTGGCTTTGGTACCTACTGATATTTGGGTCCAGGTTTGTTAGTTGCAGTTCTTTTAGGAGTAATATAATAAGAACCATACCAATAATTGACATAGTTTTTACTAACAAAATCACTTGAACCACAGTAAGAACAATTTATTTTCTTTTGAGCTAACCTGATTAATTGATTTACTGTGTAAACAAGATCAGGTTTACTTTTATGCGCATTGTTCTTTTTGGCATTAGGTGTATGCACAAATGATTTTTGATCGTGTTTCTCATCAGAAGATGCTTTCACTCTCCATTCTAACTTCTCTTTACCATTTCTTCTTCTAAATGTACCTGAACCATCAACATTCCTATCATTGAAAAGATTCGTAGTACGAATATGATTTTGAGAATTAACTAACCTTTTTGTGAAAAACAATTGTATGATGTGAACTTGATGTTGTCTTGAATGGACATTCAGAATCAGCTGTATCATCTATACGTGTTTGAAGAATTGAATCTGGAGTCTTTTGCTCAGTCAAATTCACTTTAAAAACAATTTCTTCAAGTTCTGTTGTCTTGGAAGTCGGAAGATAAACTATTTCTTTCCTTGGTGAGCAAATCAATCTTTTTCTAAAATTCAGACTTCGTGTTCTGTTCTTTTATTGCTTTTGTTGACAATTCAAACAGTTTCTTTGTAAGCTTTTTGATCTCTGTCTCAAATATCTTTCTTTCTTCTTCAAAATCTTTCTCAACATTCTTTCTTTGATCAGATATTTCTTTGAAAACTCCAACATTTTTCTGCTCAACTATCTTCCTTTCCTTTGCAAACTTGTCTCTTTCCATAATGATTACTTTCTCAAAATATGTCACTTGTTGAGAAAGTTTTGCACACTTCAGATCAACTGCTTTCTTCTTTTCAAAAGTCTTTTTTGAAAATTCAGAGAATTTCTGTGCAAAATTTTCCTTTCATTTGCAAATCCTTTCTTTTCTTTTTCAAATTCATCTCTGTCTTTGGCAATCTTCTGTTCCAGCTCTAAAACCTTTTTTTCAGCTCTGCATTAGCACTTTCTAAACCTTTTGTTGTCTCCTCATTCATCTTGACAAAATCTTCTTTCTTGAGTTTGACAATCTCAGCTTCCAAATCTGAAATCTTCATTTTTAATTCAATATTTTTAATTTCCAAGCCTTGTACTATTTCCTCATTCTTCTTGATAATATATGTCTCTATCTTTGAAATCTTCTTCTTTAGATCAATATTTTCAATCTCCAAGACTCTTGCTTTCTCTTCAATCAATTTGATCTGACCATCTTGTAGTAAATCAAAAACCCGTTGTTTAAGATCTTGATTGTTTTTCTTCAAAGTACTGATCTCATTCTTAACTTCCCTTAATTCTCTTTCCTCTTATTTCCACATCGAATTAAACTTTTGCTGAGTCGATCATTATCTTCTCTCAAACTTTCGATGGTACGCGAATGTGTTTTCTGTTGATCTTCAAGTTCTGAAATCTTACATTTCTGATCTTTCTCTCGACGTTGTTTAAAAGTATATTCCTCAACAAAAAATAATCATCCATTGTTACTGATAATACTTGCACAAATGATCGTTAACAAAAATCAGAAATTTTGATCACACTCAAAAATTTGTCCCCCTCCGCAGACTTAGCACGGGGTCAAGGGGCAACGCCCCGAGAGAAAAAAAAATTGACATTGAAAAGTCATATTGCAACTTGTCAAATTTTGACTAAGTATGGAATTCTCAGACCACTGTTGGTCACTTTTCGTAAGGCACTGAACAACACAATCCGTAGACCACTGTATAACCATAATTCGCAGAGAACAGCTTGCGAATTCCAACTTTTCGCAGGTAGTGTCTTGCGAATTCCTAGTTTTTCGAAAGTAGAGGCTTGCAAATTCTAGACTTAGAAATATTCCAAAATACTACTTGAGCTTTTTGCAAAATAAGGATTGAGAATTCTGAACTCAGAAAATTTCAAGCACACAAGATGAACACTTTTCACAAAATATTTTGCGAAATCTATACTTGGAAAAATTTCAATCACAAAACTTTTCGTAAGACTATTCTATGCGAATTCTATAACTTTTCGCAGGTCAAAAAGACTGAACAATAGCTTTTCGTAGAGTTCGATCTGCGAATTCCACTCTTTTCGCAGGCAGAAGAATATGCACAGTAACTTTTCGCAAACTATATCATGCGAAATCTGATCTTTTCGCACACAACTTTCTGCGAATTTAGCACTTAGAAATTTCCAACAAACAAATCAAGAGGCCTGCGAGTTCTTGAGCTTGAAGGTTGCGAATTCTACAAATCTTGCGAGTTCTTGAGATTTTTGAACTCAAAAACACAAAATCAGCCCAAAAACTCTTCAACACTCCAAATCTGCTTCTGAAACTTGAACAATTTGATCTCGTACATTTTCTGATCAACAAATTAATACATGATTTCACTTAAAAACAACAAGATTAAACGAATTAAACAAGATACAGTGTGTTTCCAAACTCGAACAAAAATATAATCAAATCCCAAATTCACACAAATCAGATGTGAATTTGATCAAATTACCAACACAAGATCTGATCTATTACACTAATCGAACAATTTGCAATAATTACAACTCCAAAAACACCACAAAATCAAGAAATCGATCTAAGCAGGAGCGTTCTGCGAGTTCTACAAAAATCAATTAAAAATTCAGATTCTTGATTTTCAGATTGATGTTTGCTCTGATATCAATTGTGTGTCCCTAATTGTGCAAATCAGATCAAGATGAACAACAATTCATATGCCAAATGTCATATTATTTGATTCGAAATTCCACAGATTACAAAACTCTCTCACAGTATTTCCCTCTCTAGATTCTCAATTGTACGGGTATGTTGGTTGTTACTCTAAGATTCAACAAAGGACAAAACTATTTATAACATCTATCTATTACAAAGACAGAACAAAACAAGCTAACTAAACACTTTGACTTTTCCTTTGAGCTTTGACTTTGACTTTGACTTTAGCATAGAGGGCTTTGACATGGGCTTTGACTTTCCATCCCAATGATCTTAGATCCAACATTTATGCACTAACAAATATAAATGTTAAACAACCATAACATAGAAATAATAACTGAAAAAATATTTAAGAAAGAAAATAATAAAACAATAAATTGGTTTGTATTTAAATAATAATTGTATAAATACCTAAATAGATAATTAACATACCTGGAGACTTTAGTGCAATTCGTTGATTGTAAAGAATCCCATCTGCCAAGTATTGCCATGTTTTTTGCCAAACAAATTCAGGTCTAGACAGACTATTTGAAATCAACATGGTTGCAAATAAGGACCGTAGATAAAAACCAGAACCGGTTAAACTTGCTTCTTCAATGGCATCAACATATTCATTGTCGTCATCTAAAAGCCCAATAGAATAACATGCATATCTAAAAGTAGGAAATATATCTCCATTTACTGTACGAATGTCTTCGAATGATTTAGGACCTTTGACTTTATTCAAAATAATTCTTAAATAATACGCTTCACCAAGAGCAGGAGAAACTGAATGAATTATTCCAATTGAAAATCCTTTTTTTTTCCTTTAATCCCAACATCGCTCTTCCAGTTTCCACACAAACTCTGTAGGGAATTCAACATAAGTAAGTTTTCGTGCTTTTTCGTAAAGTTCATTACACTTCATCCAAGCTAAGAACATTGAAGACGCCACAGAAGTTTTGTTTATGACATTTTCAATATCATCTTCAACACCAAAAAAGACTTGTTGTTGTCTAGGAAGATGGAAAGGAAGCCTCAAAACAGAAGGAGTCCTGTAATGAACATCATACCCAAATATACACCAAGAAGCTTCACATGCATATACATATCTACAGTCATAATATTCCTTTATTTCATCAACAAAATTATTACTATCTTCTTCATTACTACTTTCTACAACCGTAACAGTAACTCTATCCAGACCCTTATTGATATATTTGAACAAATATTTTATAGAAGAAACCTGATTGCACCACTCAACATTAATGTGTGCCTGATATCTTTTCAAAAGATATTTGTTATAAGCAACAACATTTCTGTTATCTAATTTAACACCTAACTTTTCAACAAAACGTCCATCATTTCGTCTGCGATATAGAGGAAAACCATTACCATCAATGGAAATGTGTTCAGAAAACCTTTTTGGATAGTTTTTTGAACACTTTCTATCAATCATGCAGGATAGTTAATGTTTTCTATCAATATTAACGTTAGTCAATTAAAATAAAAATACCGACCACAAGTCATGTATCTCAATCTGCAGTCGTCTCTTCGTTTGTTAGAGCTGAATTGTATTCAAGATTAAAAGAATGGTCTAAATTGTAATTGTTGTAAAGTGTGTGGTAGTCTTTGTAATTGTTGTTTAGAAGTTGACTTTGCTAAAGGTCATGTTGACCATATAAATAGAAAGTCATTGTAGAGTTTGAAATAGAACACGCGCAGATTGGTAAGGGATTACACGGTGAAAACACACACACACAGTGCTTTAAAGTTAAATGCAACAAATAGGGATATGACTCTTTGTAGATTGTTTGATCAACAAAGATTGTTGTTCTTGATAATCTGAGTGTTAATTGATAGCTAGAATACTGGGATCATGTAACACCCTCAAAATTTGGTAAGAGCAACTGATTAAAATTTTGATAATACATCAAGTAAAAGGTAAATCTCCAAAATAAAACTTTCTATTTAATCTCAAACAAAATCAAACTCCAATAATACACAAAGACTAAACCAAGTCGGGTGCTACTTAATCCTCAAACACAAGTTGCTCTTCCTGAAACAAGTGTGGAAGACTTCACTAAGATAACCACTTCTCGAGCATAGCACTAGCGCTCCTCTCAACACTGTGTCACTAGAGCTATTCCCAACCGAGAACTTGTTGCACATGCCGACAAATAAAAAGGTTAGGCTAACGCCTAGTGAGTTCAAGAGTTTTCAACATGAATAAAGGTATTGTTGAAAAGAAGTAATGCAATTTAAATCATAATCTTTCAAAATGATATCTCAAATATGAAAACGACTCATTTTCCAATAATATGCATTTTAGGCAAATAAACACCGATGTAAACGTTTTCCAATCCAAATTACCCCAAGGACAAGATCCCAAAATAAAACGTTCTTTCGTAAATTAATCTTAACCCGAAACTCACTTAAAACGTGAATAGAAAATCGAACTCAACATTAGTGAAGATACAGTTAAAACTTTATATCCCGAAACAACCAAAACACGGGTGGGGCATAATACTCAACCCATAAATCGTAGATAAGATCCATTTATACAAAACGTCACCGAAAACTTGGATAATAAAACTCAATACCCAAAAACAACACCTTTCGGTGACGGGGATACCCGAATTCCATCGAATGTGGCAGGCACACAAAGTTAAGCCACATATCAATGTTCTCGAGCTTCACATAAGACCATAGTTCCCCGTATCCGGCTCCTCTGAGCTACCACCGCAAGACACCACTGATCCTAGTGTCTACTCGACCTCTAATGAGTGTCACAACCAAAGCCACAAGTCCCCGTATCCGGCTCATCTGAGCTACCACCGCAAGAATTAGCTCCGTATACGGCTCTGCAGAGCACCACCGTAAGCTTACATAATCATCCACATGACTTGGGGACCACTCAATAGAATTCAAACGCGGACACTAATTTCCACGATGAGTAACCAGACTGGATTACAAACGGGCATCGAGTTCAACCACCCACGATCTCTACCTCGAGCCCTTCAATAAAGGTTACGCGGTTATCGAGTTCAACCATCCACGATCTGTACCTCGAGCTCCCGCTAGCCATAAATAATGTCCAGTCCCAAAACGGGGATAAAGTCCCCACTAACCAACTGACTCATATGCCTATGGATCAAATGCATTACTGTCTAAAACGTTACATGACTCAAAAGAATTAACTAATGCATTCAAAACATGTAACTCTCAAATAAGATGCAACTAAGTACACCATACGTCCAAGGCTCCTTAACGAGCTAACAAAACGGAACAAATATTCCAAAGACTCAATAGAGTATAAATCAAGCCCCAAAAGGCTTAACATACGATTGGCTAAACTACGAGAGCCAATATGGTTATATAAACCAAATTAAATCTTTCCCCAAAATCTTTATTTCTCAAATCATCAATGGCTTTCGGCCCAAAACCCAAAAAGGTTATTTTTTCCAAAATGTTCCCAAGGTCGGGAATAACTCATCCCAAGGACTCACGTACTCTTATTTTCAAATTACCCATTTATATGAATGATGCATAAAAACCGAACAAGCACTAAAATGCATTTATGACCAAAAATCCATTTACACAATAAATCATTAAAACACTATCGTTTATGACTTATTTATCAAAATGCCCAAAAATCCCAAATGTGGTATTTTACAAGGTTTAATAAGCCAAATACTTCAAATAACCAAAAGTTACCAAATAACGCAACAATTGATAATTTCATGTAAAACTCATAAATGCTTTAAAATAACATTTTGGCATGTACAACGTTTTCACAAATCAACTTGAACTCACCTTGATAGATTTAGGTTAAATCTAGATTTTACCCCACTTAGAGCTTTCCTTGAAGAAACTTGAATCCACAAGCACGATTCTTCCAAAACCTATATCCACACATTTCCAACCATAAATAATCATATTCAACCCTTTTTAGAAATGTTCCCCACACATTTACATGAACTTTTCATCTTATACCATAAACCCTAATTTCCCATACTTGAAGAAGGAGAAGATTACCTCAACCAATAGCTTGAATCACAAACCAAAACACTTGTAGATATCCAAAACGAACCATAAGCCTCCACTCTTCAAATGGTGAAAGGTTTAGATGAAACCCCCAAGAACTTGGTGAAGAAGATGAAGATGAGGGTGGTTCATGATCTCAACTAGATAGATGATGAAGATTCATGTGGTTTAAGGAGGAAAAACCCTAGAAATGGGTTAGGGTTCGATTTTGGATTCAGGGGCCGGTTGGGAGAGAAAAGGGGAAGAGATTTAGGGTTTGTTTGAGAGAAAATGAGGCTTGAGGGCTGAAAGGTCGAGTTTTAACCTGACAGTGTGTTTCGCGGGTTATGTCGCGACCTTAAGTCGTGGCATAAGTCGCCCACTTTCCCAAAAGTCGCAGGGTTGGCTCTAAGCCACGACACAAGTCGCGTAAGGCACTGTTCGCCCGGTTTTCCACCCGTTCACTGATTTGGCCATAACTTCTTCGTTATAGCTCCGATTTTGCTCCGGAAAGAACCGTTGGACTCGTAATTGAATCCCTCATCCATCAAGACTATAAAATCCAGGATTCAAACCCAAAATCTTATATCTTATTTTACCTTGAAATTACCGATTTCTGAATTAACTTGGAACGATACATTTCGAAATCGGGGTGTTACAATCCTCCCAACCTTAAAGAGATTTCGTCCTCGAAATCTGGCACCAATCAAGCACCCAATACCGCACTTGACGAGATCGATTGATTCCAAACCTAAAAGGACTGCCTTCACAAAACTCTACCTCATGCGCGAGACCGATTACATCCCATTTAAGGTTGTCGTTGCGTTTCACATAACGGACCATCACAAACTCAACCTCACCGATTGATATAAGTCACCCATGCCGAGAAGAACATTGAGTCATTGCTTAATTACTTTCTTAACATTAAATCTCGGTTGACTCCCAAACTTATGTTGCCCATACTGCCTCAAGAGCAACTTGCGACCTTATCTAATCATTTCCACCAAGAATACCCCAAGAAAACTATTCCCTTAGATACTTATGATTACGACACATCAATGTCTCATCAATAATCGATTTGTACTTAAAGTCTACCTCGACATTCTCACCAAATGTCTCCAATGATCATTACCACCAAAGAGTTTTCGTCCTTTGACGAAACTTCCTAACGACTAGTTTGGTCTAATCCAATGCAACCTTAAATCCGTTCTTCAAAGCTGACACAGTCACGATGTCCACAAGGGCTCCCAAACTTCCACATATCCCAGCATTGGTCTGATGTTTCCTCCAGAAACGTACCTGATAAACCAAGATCAACCAAATCTTAGAGAGAGAAAGTAGAGAGAGGGAGTTGTGCGCCAAATGTATGATATATTCAAAATGCAATCTAAAGTTCTTACAAAGACAAAGCCACAAGGGACTTAAATACCCCTTGGCTAAACATACAATGTAAATTCAAACTAAGCACAATTAGACACAAGGTATAAATACATTGATTACTACTAAAATTAGACTTAACAATCTCCCCCTTAGTAATCAATGGTGCTCTTCTCTTTGACGAAGTCGATTCAGTCCAAGCAAAACTTCTAAGCGTCTTAGGGTTGAACGAAAAATCAACCTCTCATCAATAGTATTCAATGTCTTCTTGAGAAGTTGAATCTCATCATTCTCGAGCTTGAAAGCATTTTTTATTGATTCCAAAAAACTTCTTTCAACGGCTTTTAAACGATTCTCCAACTGTAGCTTGATCACCTTCAACGTTCCATCAGAGTAATGATTAATCTCTTCAAATCTTAGGAAGCAGTTCTGACCAGAAGCATTCCTGTAAACAATTCCATATGGATTCTGAAGAATAGTGAATAAAGAATATGAATCGATGTTCGGAAAGCTACGATCGGGTCTTTGAAGGTTCACCACAGGCTGAAAGCTTTCAGCAGCCATCTGAAAGTCAAAAACTCTGTAGAATCTGATTTGGCGCCGAATGAATCTTTTAATCACAAATAAGGCTTGAGAGACATCTTCAGATCTATAGTAAAGATTCCTGAAATGATTGTACAGAAACTCAACGTCATCAATAGATAGATCATTAAAATCAGCCTCCGAGAAAGTGTATAAGTTGCAGTCTCTTCTTTCCACTTCAAATACCGGATACCAGATATGAACAAACTTCTTTATTGAAACGCTCATAACCCGTACTATTAGATGAGGAGAAGAAACGAGACGCTTTCCACGGCGTTGGCATTTGATGAACATTAAGTATTCGTACTGAAACTCAGCTGACTCCTTTTCAACACCAAGAATGGCATGTATGTTGATCTGTCTTCTTCTAGAAACGAAAATGTTGCTTTGAGAGTCCTCGAGAAAAGAAGATCTAAGTCTTGAAGCCATATGCCTTTCTTGTAAACTTCGTTGTCTCTGCTGTCTTGTCAAAGCTGGACTTCTTCTAAGATACTCGGAGGAATCACAAGATCAGAAGAAGGAATATCAACTTGAGCTCTGGACGACTAACCTACTTCAAATGTACTTGAGAGAGCAGTGGTAGTCGGAGATGTATCAGCAACAGGACTAGAAGTGACTGGAGTAGCTTCAGGAATGTCATCTTGTGAAGGTAAGTCTCCATACCAAGTGTCTGTTATTTCTTCATCCTTTGCATCGAGAAAGAAAAAATTTTCTTCAGTATCAGATAAAACAATTATATCATCCCAGTCTTCTTCCTTCACTTTGCAGAGCTTCTCATATCTGATATCATCATCATCATCAGAGTTGATCTCTATGAAGTTAGCAAAGAAAGATCTCATGTCATTCGCAGCTTCAGAATCGTCTAACACCATTGACTTTGGTGCAGAATCTGGATCAACATATACAACTTTCTGCATGTTATTCTCAATATTCTGTTCAGAAATGTTCAAAACATTAGACATAGAATACAAATCAACACTATCAATCAAAATGTTCACAAGATTTTCAACACTACAATCTTGAACATTATCAGCATTCTTTTCTCTGTCAGCAACCTCAGATTGACTTTGATCTTCCCTAGTTGAAGAACTCCCCACCCTCTGTCTCTTTGACATCTCTCCCTCATGACCTTGATGATCAGTATCATCTTGGTCATGTCTCCTTTTATGAGATAGGCCTGCTTCAGTTCTGCAACTCTGTTCATGAAGATCAAACCTGTTAGATAGATCAGTTAAGGCTTGAGTCATGAGAGATAGATCTTCTTTGATATTAGAAAAATTTGTCCGAGCTTCAGATCTGAAAGAAGTGAACTCCTCATACAAAGCAGATATTCTGTCAGATGTAGAAGAAGAGGCTGTAGGCGGAGTCGGCTGGAAATTCCTTAGCAGATATATCAAGTCTTTATGTTGTTGATCTGGCGGCGATATAGAAATGAGACGAGCATATAATAGATCAAATAATTCAGAAGTCGGAAGATCTTGAACTGGAGTGCGTGAAGAAACTGGAGGAACTGAAGTTGATGTAGATAAGCCAGCTGACTGAGTAAATGGTGGATGAAGAGGAATAGAGACAATCGCTGGAGCAGTAGTAGAAACGGTTGACGATTCACGAATGACAACTCCAGATGGTCGTCTGAACGGAATCTCTGGCGGAATCATATTAGCATCAATCTCTACCATCTTTCCCTTGAAAAAAGTCTTTAACTTGTGAACTTGTGCCTCTTTCTCAGTATCAAAACGATCAGTCATTTGACAAATGACTTCATTCAAAGTCATAAACTTTTCAGTTGGATCTCTAGTTTGAACAGAAGAAGGCTCGATAACTGAAGTGAGTGTAGCCGAAGAATGAATATCAGAGAGAGAAGTTTCTGTACCTTGACCTTGTAGCTGAGCTGTAGCATTAGCAAAAGCTAAGTCTAATTCATCAACTTGTACGTCAGCAACTGCAGTATTAATAGGTACAAATTCTTCGTCAGACATAACAACTACCGGTTCATTCAAATCTGGTGCTCTAGTCTCCCTTTCTAAAGCATGAATAGCAGGCTGATCCCCATCTCCATCATTACCATCATCAGCATTGTCATCATCATTATGTTCAACATCAGCAGGCTCATTATCAATATCAGCATTGTCAATTCCAGCAAGTACATCACCAATATGTTGATCCGCAACATTTGCTGTAACTGCTTGATCAGCTTGATCATCATTAGAAGGTTCAGCTTGTTCGGCGTCCAAAGACATATCATGTTCCAAACAATATTGAATTATGCTATCATCAGACGGACCAACATAATTTTCAATGAACGCAAAAGGAATCGGCATCGAGTACTCAAAATTCTTCTTTTGTCTTTGAATGAATGTCATCTCAGTATCCGGAACTTGATTCCAAGAAAACCGTCGAGGAATATCTGGATTACTTCGCAGCATACTCCGGACAATTAATTTCATGTATAGGACAAAAGGAATAAACTTCCGCTTCTTGTGAGTCATCTTGTTTTGTACTCTCTCAGAAAGCTCGGTCCAGAGAATGTAAGTGTAGTCGACATGCAAGTCATAGACAACTGCATTGAACAATCTGAGATAATGCAGACTAGCATTGTCTGTTCCTAAATGTTTGGATGTGAGACACCTGTTGAGTACGGAGAACAATGCATACCAAACCGGTGGAAGGTTGGATTTGTCAAATTGACTCACTTTATCTAAAGCACCAATATATCCCAAACTACGAATACCCTCTAGAACATCTGATTCTGAAGGAAAGTTGTCATAGGAAGTTCGACCTGGTCGGGAATTGGGTTCAGGAAGCTCCAGAATCAGCTGAAGTCGTTTATAGGAGAGAAAAGAATCAAACTGATCAATCTGCAAGTCAAAGCGATGAGGACGGACCCGCTCATTCTTAGATATAGTATTCCAAGCCTGTTGAAGATACACCTCAGGAACATCGGCACATGAAGTAAGAGCCAGAGCAAGAGGATGTCCTTTGAGAATTGCTCGAATCACTGGATGAATCTTGATCTTGTCAAAATCCACGTAATAGTTGTTTGGCTTGTATGGCAAGACATAGAGCAGAGTGGGAAACACGTCATTCGGTGTTCGCCGTTGAGCAGAAAGATTTGCCCCAGTAGAAGGTACAGACGGCATAGGCGTCTCGCGGGATGCACGATCAGAAGGATCATAGAATTCATCTTGAAGCACATTCTCATCTTGAATCATGGGATCAGTGATGGTTTGAGAAGCCATTACAGTACCTATGAAACAGAAATTATGAATATTATCCTTGGAAAAAATAGAAGTGAAAAACACAAAAAAAAATTGCTAAGTCAAATTTGCGCGAGAAGTGAGTGACGCAAACTAAGGTTTGCGCTACGTACTGGTGACACAAATTGAGCTTTGCGCGACAAACACATGGCGCAAAACTAAGTTTACGTTTCTAGTGCGTGGTGCAAAACTAAGTTTGCACGAAGCACTTGTTATGCAAAAGTAACTTGGTAAAATTTTCAAGAAAAACAAAATATAAGAAAGATTTGCGCGACACGAAGGTAGCGCAAAACTAAGTTTGCGTTACCAACGTGTAGCGCAAACTGACAGACAATACGAGAAAAAAATGCGTTTCAAGTAGGTAGCGCAAAACTAAGATTGTGTTACCAACGTGTAGCGCAAATCTAAGTTTGCGTTACAAGAAGGTGGCGCAAATCTTAAGTTTGCGCTAGTAACTTAGCCATGCAAAAAACCCTAGAAAACATAACTTTGCGCGAGTACATCTATGTTTTTCAAAAATTTCAAAGAAATCGATTGAAATGAAAAATGGGTGGTCAAAAAACATAAAGGAACAATTAGAAACACATTTCGACCAAGCCTATACTGATTAAAATCAATATTAAACACAAAAATTTGAAAATTTTGAAAACCAAAGAGGAACAGTCGCAAATCTTAAAAACCAAAATCGAAGCAAAATACAAAGATATAAAAGATGAAATCACAATTTTAACTAATAAAAGCTCGCGAGATGAGCAAGATGATGACCAGTGCGAACAATGAAGAAATCGCACACTGATATTTCAAAAATAAAATCGAATAAGCAATTAGAGGATATAAACTAGAATCAAACACAAAATGTAAGCATAAAAACATACATGAATCGATGAACACAACTGAAAATGAAGAATGGAAGATTAGCACAGAGAAATATACGAGAGGAAAAACAAAGAGAAAAAGAGCGGAAAAATGAAAAAGAGAAAGACTAGCACTATTTATACCCAAAAAAAATAGAAAAAAGACATTCTAAAAAAAAATAAGAGATAGCACATAGAAATGATATTTTCACCTTGAAAGCTCTTTTACTCCCCCTACACAAATGCACGAAATAGAACAAATCAGATTAGCATTTGTATAGAAATATCAGAAAAACTTACCTGATGAACTACAGATCTGAACTTTAATCACTTTATCAGATATATTTCTGACCACGTTATTCACTCCCCCTCAAAAACAGAAGATTTGTCAAATTCTCATTCAGATTGTCTCTCCCCCTCGAAATATGCACAAACCAATTTACAAAAATATGGATACACAAACATAGAGACATCAGTGTAAAAAGAACATTATACTGAATATAAATTTTGAAACAACTGAACATATAAAATTTTAAACACTAAACAAATTAAATTCTACGCAGTAAAATATCACAGATTTATCAATCAATTGAAATCAAGTATGTGTTGTTGGATACAGAGACAAGTTTCATTGCATATCAAGTTAAGACATGTTCAGTTTCAAAAACTTCCAGCAATCTATTTAGTGTGCTCGCATGCGAACTTTGATTAGCTTCAAGAAAATGCAATTCTAAAAATATAATAGAGAACTTTGCCTTTACTCACACTAAGCTGACAAGAATTAAGACTTTCACAAATTTATAGGTTTATCGCAACTCAAACATATCACCAAGTATCATGAGATGTGTGCTCATTGGCATCTTTTAGCATTGTGCACATTGTCATCTTCACATGGGTGTGCTCTTTGGCATCTTTTAAGCTTGTACACATTGGCATCTTTTAATCAAAAAGTTTGGTAAGTAAAGAACATGCCGTAAACATAACTTTCTATCTGATCCTATTGCAGGATTTGGGTCAACCGCTCCCAGACCAGTTGGCCTTAGGGGACAAGGTGTCAAGCACCCCTTGGAACTTACTCTCCCAGATCAGAGAGGCTACATCGACACATCCTAAACCTATTCATACCAGTAGAACATGACTTTCGATCTGGTTCTATAGAAGGATTTGGGTTCGATCACTCCCAGACTAATTGACCTTAGGGGACCAGATGACAAGCATCCCACGGAACTTACTTTCCCAAACCAGAAAGATCACAAGTACAAACTTTTAAACTTAGAGATTTTTGTATTTTATATATATAATTTTCATCTCAATCACTCAGTTTTACATCTAAGTGCTTAGCCCATATTTTCATTACGATCCATAATTCTGACTTTTTAGGTTTTCTAAGTATTGTAAACTATACATATTCCGAATAACACAACTTTAAAGCAATATCAGAAGTTTCAAACATGTTGCTGACCTTTCGATTTTTGTTAGACTTGAAAGTTGAACATATAAAACTTTGATATAAACAAAGCAACTTGAAAATTTATCCTAGACACACATTTTATTCAAAATAAAGAAAACCTGTAAAGTTTTTACTTTATAGAATAAAATTTGTAAAGATTTAAACATTTAAATTCAACATGCCGAGTTTTGAAAGCAGAAAATTAAAACGTTTTTCATCTAAAACTTTTGTAAAAATATCGGCAAGTTGATATTCAGTTGGAACAAAATATAATTCAATAGTACCTTCTTCCACATGATGCTTTATGAAGTGGTACCTCATATCGATGTGTTTGGTCTTTGTGTGTTGGACTGGATTGATTGATATCGCGATCGTGGATTTGCTGTCACAGTAGATTGGAACTGTTTTGTATAGCATCCCGTAGTCACGAAGTTGTGTCTTCATCCATAACACTTGTGCACAACAACTAGCTGCGGCGACGTATTCTACTTCTGCAGTTGAGATAGAAACACATTTCTGTTTCTTCGACGCCCAACTTATCAGTCTATCACCAAGAAATTGAAGGTGACCTGAAGTACTTTTCCGGTCCAATTGATTTCCACCAAAATCTGCATCAGAATAAGCAATTAGTTTATAATCAGAACTCTTAGGATACCACAAACCTAAGTACGGAGTTCCTTTGATGTAACGAAAAATTCGCTTGACTGCTAAGAGATGCGATTCCTTTGGCTTTGCTTGAAATCTGGCACGTAAGCAGGTAGAGAACATGATATCCGACCGACTTGCAGTTAAGTACATGAGTGATCCAATCATTCCTCGATATGTCTTGACGTCCACAACTTTTCCATCCGAATCGAGTCCAATTTTAGCACCATGAGCCATAGGTGTGCCAATTGAAGAAGATTTGTCCATCTTGAATTTCTTCAAGATGTCAAACACATACTTCGACTGATTAATAAAGATTCCATCTGGAAGCTGTTTCACTTGTAAGCCGAGAAAGAAATTAATTTCTCCCATCATGCTCATTTGAAACCTGGAGGTCATGAGATCAGAAAACCAAGTACATAAAGATTGATTAGTCGCACCAAATATAATATCATCTACGTATAATTGAACTAAGAAGATATCCAAGTTAGAACGATAAATAAAAAGAGTGGTATCTATGGATCCTTTGGTAAACTCGGATTTGATCAAAAAGGCCGACAACTCATCATACCACGCCCTCGGTGCTTGTTTCAAGCCATACAGTGCTTTATCAAGAAAGTATACATGATCAGGATGGTCTTTGTCAACAAAACCCTCTGGTTGAGAAACGTAAACTTCTTCTTTCAGTTTCCCGTTGAGAAAGACTGTCTTCACGTCCATCTGATACACGGTAAAATTGCGATAAGCAGCAAAAGCGAGAAATATTCGAATAGCTTCTAATCTTGCAACCGACGCAAAAGTTTCATCGTAGTCGATTCCTTCTTCTTGTCGATAACCCTTGGCAACCAATCGAGCTTTGTTGCGAACGACGATACCATCTTTATCTTTCTTGTTCTTGAATATCCACTTTGTGCCAATAATGCTTTTTCCTTTTGGCCTTGGAACAAGTCTCCAAACTTTTAACGATTCAAATTGATTGAGTTCCTCTTGCATCGCTATTATCCAATCTGGATCCTCTAACGCTTCAGATACCTTGGTTGGTTCAATCTTACTTAGAAAGCAAGTGAATAGACATTCGTTTGGAGTATCCGTCTTGGAACGAGTAGATACGCTTGCTTAAGGATCACCAATAATCTGATGAATAAGATGAGATCTTGTCCATTTGGTGGTATGAGGGAGAGGATCTATAATCTCTTGAACAACTTCTAACTGTTGAGAGAGAGCTTCAGTTACGTCTATGTCAGATGAGGAGACAGAAACAGTTTCAACTGGAGGAGGAGGTAACTCAACAATATCTGAAACAGATTCTGTAATTGTTGGTTGAATAGCAGCAGTTTGTTTTTCTTCTTGAACTGATTCTGCTTGAACAGATTCTTCTTGAACAGGTTCTTCTTGAACAGGTTCTTCTTGAACAGGTTCTTCTTGAACTGATTCAGTATTCACTTGTTCAGGTTCTGATTGAGCTGGATGAAGTTCAGAAAGAATGTTTTGAGATACAGAAGGTACTGGAACAACATCAGTTTCAGAGATAGATACAACGGAATTGGAAGTAGATGCGCTCACAGATTCCTGATTCAAAACATTTGACGCATTTTCAGTGTTAGATTTAGGTACATCATCATAAAAATGCTCAAAAAGAAAATCAAGATCAGTAATATTAAGCAAGGAAGAAGATGGATCATGATTTGACGGTTGTAGCGAAGGTTCTGAACTGTTTTGTCCAGAAACTAAATTCCCTGAAAGTGCGGGTTCTGAACCTGTTTGGCCAGAAATCAAATCTGCAGCTTCATCAAATTTGACATTAACACTCTCTATCACTTTCCTGACTAAAGTAAGAAAGACTCGGTAAGCCGCAGAAGTAGAAGAATAACCCAGAAAAATACCCTCATCCGCCTTTGGACTAAACTTGTTGAGATTGTCGCGGTCATTCAGAACATAACACTTACACCCAAATGATTTGAAATATTTGACATTTGGTTTGATGTCGTTCATAAGCTCATATGGTGTTTTGTTGAATCGGCGATGTAGAATAGATCAGTTCTGAGTATGACACGCAGTAGAAACAGCTTCAGCCCAATGAGACAGAGGTAGACCAGAATAAGCAAGCATCAATTTGGCAGCTTCGACAAGCGTTCTATTTCTCCGTTCAACAACACCATTTTGTTGCGGTGTTTGAGCAGCAGAAAACTGTTGTTGAATGCCTTGATCTTCGTAAAAAACTTGAAGAGTGCTATTCTTGAATTCAGTACCATTGTCTGATCTGACAACTTTGACCGCTTTTTGCTTGTTATTCTGAATCGTTTTGATGAGGTTGATGAGTATATCAGGAGTTTCATCTTTGGACTTGAGAAACTTGACCCATGTATAGCGTGAATAATCATCAACTACCACCAAAACATATTTTTTCTTTCCGATACTCTTTGTCTTCATTGGTCCACATAAGTCAACATGTAGGATATCAAGAATGTCCGAAGTGCAGGCTTCGGGTTTTGGCTTATGCAGAACTTTCTTCATCTTTCCTTTCTCGCAGTCTTGACAGAGGTGGTCTTTCTAAAATTGGAGTACTGGGAGACCTCGTACGGAATCATTCTTGACAAGGCGATCCATGTATTTAAAGTTGAGATGAGCTAGTCGTCGGTGCCATATCCAGCTTTCATGAACAGAGGCTTTAGATAGCAAGCAAATATCTGATGGGATTTTAACCTTGGAAAGATCAATAGTATATAAATTTGATCTTCTCTTTCCAACGAGTAAATCCCAGCCACTGTCATTCTTTACTGCAACTAGTTTAGATTTGAAGCTGACTTCAAGATCTTTGTCACAAAATTGCCCGATGCTGAATAGATTGTGGCTAAGACCTTCAACATAGCTAACTCGCTTGACAGTGATATTTCCTTGCACAAGATCACCATATCCTAGAATAGGAGCAGTCTCGCAGTTTCCAAACTTAACACGACCGCAACGTTTTTCTTTAAAATTTGAAAGTAATGATTTGTTGCCCGTCATGTGTTTGGAACACCCCGAATCCAGATACCATAATTGACTAAGTTGTACATTCAAAAATTACACAGATTTAGGTACCCATATACTTATGGGTCCCTTCTTGTTAGTCCTTTGCCTCTTATTTTTCAAAACTCTCCTTTTAGAAAAAATATGAACACAATCATCCATGGAGGAAGAAACATAATCATCTGAATCAGAACTAGAAGAACAATATGAGACATTCTTTGCAATTTGAATCATTTGATTTATTGAATATTTTGTGTTTTTATTACCAAATGAAAATGTATCTGTTTTACAAAGATGATCTACACATTTATCCTCTAAAGTTTCAGATTCTGTTGATCTCTGCTTGACCCTCCATATCTGCCTTGATGACTTCTTCAAAGTCTGATATGAAACATTTGAATCAAAAGAATTAGAATTTTCAGAAATGACAGTATCTTGCTTCTTTGACTTCTTTGACCTTCTTCTTTTACGCTTTGGTTTATAATACTGATCATTTAGCATAAAAGAATCATCAACAATTGAATTAGAAGAAGAAATTTTATTTAAGAAATCAAACTGAGCATTCATCGTTTTGAACTAGCCTCGGAGTCATGATTTTCAGAAACACACAAGTCAGGAGAAGTTTTGCGTGACCCCTTGGTGGCGCAAACTAAACTTTGCGCAACCAACTGTTGGTGCAAACAATCAGTTTGCGCTACCAATGGTTGGCGCAAATGCTCATTGTTTTGTACTTTTTGCGTATTTTCCTTGAAATCAGAAGAAAATCCAAACTTAATTTTGTCATCAAAGTCTTGTTTTTGAGAAATGAATTTTTCTTCAAAACTTGATTTCATGATAAAAAGAAATAAACCGTTTTCAAAATCATTTTGAAGACTTTGTTCTTCCATTTTATCTTCAAGATCAATGATTTTGCCCTCTAATACTAATGGGGGAATATATCTCTTAGAATCATAAGAAACCGGAGATATATTTTCCTTATTAGTGCTATTGGCATATATATCAAAATAATCATTTGGTAATGAAGATTTAATGGAAGAATTGACATTTAAAACATTTTGAGATTTTCTAGACTTCTTTGATTTTTCAGGAAAATATTTGGCATTTTCACGAGTATAAACAAATGGCATTTCCATTTTCTTGTTGTTCATTCTTTTCTCATTTTCAATTTCTAATTCTTGCTTTTCATTCATCCACTCAATTTTAAATTGAGGAGCATATTTTGCAAGATTTAGATAATCAAAATTATATAAAGTGGGGGGTTTTGTTATAACATTGTTTAAACAATGTGGATTTTCAAAACCAAGTCCCCATCTTTCTTTTATTGACTCATCACTCCTTGGTTTATTCATATAAATTGTTTGCTCAGTTTGTTCTCTCAAATATAACTTTCCTTCTAAAGCAATTATTTTATCAGAAAAAGTTTGATTCAAATTGGTCATTTCTGTCAAAGAATCAAGATTAGTCTTATTTAAATTTTCTAATTCATCCAATTTCTTTTGAAACTTCTCTTTTGTATCTGTCAAAATAAATTTTTCATCTTTCAATGAAATTTTCAATTTTTCAATCATGACAGATTTTTCTTGATTAATTTGCTTTTCAGATAAGAACTTTGAACGTAAGTCATGTAAAGCAGTTATTATGACGTTCATTTGAGAAGAAATAAAGTTGTAATCAAACTCAGAAGGTACCTCAGATTCATCAGTGGAAGTATCTTCATCTTCATCATCACTTTTATCATCCCCAATAAAGCACATTGCTGCTGTTTTCTCATTCTCAGCTTCATTGTCAGAATGGTCTAGCCAGTATTCTTCCTCAACAAGTAATATGGTTCCATTCTCTCTCTTTTCAGCAAGCTCTAACTTCTTTCGGTAGAAGGCAGAATCTTTGACAACTTTTACTCGACACTCCTTCGCAAAGTGTCCCGTTTTCCCACAGTTAAAACACACAGTAGCCTTCTTTTCTTCCTTCTTTGGCTCAATCGCTTTGGGAGGCTCATATTTCGGAACATATGGTTTGGAAGGAGCACCAGTATTCACTTTCTTAGAACCTGAAGTAAAGCGAAGATTGTTGGAGCCTGTTCTGTGCTGAAACTTCTTTTGATAATGTTGAGAGAGAAGGATCATTGCTTTTTCTAGTGCTTCACCATCATCATCTGTTAACCCATCATAAGCATTCTTAGTTAATGCTTGTTCTGCCAACTGGCTTGCTAGAAGAGAAATTGGGTCTACTGTCTTTGGTTTGTTTTTCTTATCAATATTTTCTTTCTTTTCTAGCACCAAATTCTCATTAGCCATCAAGATCTCATAAAGTTCTTGTATAGGCATTGTAGAAATCCGGACATCATTCCTCATTCTATGACAAGATTTTCTCCATTCTGGTTGAAGAGCATTTAAAAATTTCAGATTGGCTTCCAGTTCAGTCTTTGTCACCTTAATCTTATACAAATCATTTATCACAACCCAAAATCTGTAAAACACGCTTTTCAAACTCTCTCCATCTTTTGCCTTAAACTCCTCAAAATTGTTCATATATCTTGTCTGACGAAGTTGAGTGGCAACTGCTAATCCAAGCATTATCTTTTCTAACTGAGTCCACATTAGCATTGGATTATGCTTGAAACAGTCAATTCGATTATAAATGGAATTTGGCAGTGCGAGAATCAGATTGGACTTTGCTTGATTATCTGCTTGGTGTCGCAAAAGCTCTTCAGCATCATACTCACTTATACGCTTTTCAACCCTCGTAGCTAGTGTGTTTGGAGTGGCAGGAATATCTTTCATGGGCTTTATCATTGGTCCTTCAGTGAGAGATTTTATCATGTTTTCTCCATTAGGTTGTCTCTCTATAAAGTTGATGAACCTGTCTTGCCATTGCTAAAATTCATTTTCATTGATCAGAACTGGAGGGCGAGTGTCTGACCCCAAAGACATCATTATGTCATTCTTGTAAAACTGAGCTTGTAGAGACATCTTTACAGAATCACAAAGTCAGAAAGATTAGATAAAATCCAAGTCCAGAAACAGAGAAGCTGGCGCAAACTGAGATTTGCGCGAGTAGTAGGTGGCGCAAACTAAGATTTGCGCGAGGTGATGGTGGCGTAAATTTAACTTTGCGCGATACAAAGTTGGCGCAAAGACAACTTGCACAAAGAACTGAACTTTTCGTGAGATGAAGATGGCGCAAAAGTATTTTGCACGAGACTGAGATGGCGCAAACTTTCACTTTGCGCGATGTATTGATGGAGAGAACTTTAACTTTTCGTGAAGACTTAAGCTGGATGAAAATATGAAGAAACTAGCGCAAAACTTGATGACACTAGCGCAAAGTTGAGGATGAACTGGTGCAAAATTCGATGAATCTAGAGCAAACTTCAGATGATCCCTGATGAACTGGCGCAAACCTGAGATGAACTGGCGCAAATATCAGATCTGGCGCAAAACTCAGAAAAACAAGAAAAACTTCCAAATTTTGATTACAAAAACGAAATTGATGAAACTTGCTCACACAGATGTGTTCGAAAACTATTTTCTAACAACTTTCAAACAATTAGTTCGAATAAAAACCACAAAATCGTGAATTCGTAATATGAACAGTACGCAAAAAATGACTTTTCCAAAAAAATGAAAAATCTCAAAATTGATTATCAAAAACTGAATTTCTTGAAAAATGATGTGAATCAAAAGTATTCTCCTATTAAAATCGAATCCAACAAACCAATTTTCAAGAAAAAACGATCAGAATTCAGACTGATTTTGATGAAAAATCAAAAAATGAGATTTTCTTGAAAACATCAAGAAAATCAATCGAATTTTCTGATTCAACCACAAAATCAGAATCAAAACAAGATTCTCTCAATCCTCCCAGATTCAGAATGACTCTTATACCAATTGATAAACCAAGATCAACCAAATCTTAGAGAGAGAAAGTAGAGAGAGAGTTGTGTGCCAAATGTATGATATATTCAAAATGCAATCCAAAGTTCTTACAAAGACAAAGCCACAAGGGACTTAAATACCCCTTGGCTAAACATACAAGGTAAAGTCAAACTAAACACAATTAGACACAAGGTATAAATACGTTGATTACTACTAAAATTAGACTTAACAGTACCAACGCACTCTACAGATATTCGCTTATCCTGAACTCCAAGGTTACACAACTCCCGCCATGCACTCAAGCATCGATGGCTAAATCGACGAAAGTCACGACAATCGTCGAAACACCAATGATCGGCTCTTACTTATCAACATCTAATTTTCTTAAGGTTACCGCTTGGATTGCAGACACACCAGATCAGACAGAAGTACACTGAGGCACACCAACGATCATTGTCCTCAAAATCAAGCGCCAACACCTAACCTCGAGATGGCCATTCTGCAAACGTGGGTATACTACCAAATATTTCATTCCCGAATAGCAATGTCGATAAAGTTGACCCTACTCGCAAACTCTAAACCCCAAATCATACCACATTATTAGTCAACCCTAGTATCATCATTATTCACCAATACCTTATAATGTGGCACACCACCGACACATAATATGTCGCCATACCATTTGCCCACAAATTCAAAACCACTCGTGCCCAAACAACCACACACGGTTTTAACTCGAAGGTTTGTCGAAGCATAAAGATCGTCACTTAATTAACTGAGAAAGAGTATAGGTCTAATGCCTCAAATTCTTCTACGTGAATTAGATCACAAAGTTGAGATTTATAGTTCCAAAAGTGACCATAAGCCAGGTCCTCCAACACTTCAAACTCTGAGGGCTCCTTCAGTCCTTAAGCACAACCTCTAACAAGGGGCTTACATCTACAACTCTAATGAGTTCAAGGTTTTTAGACTACTATACCAATTTAACTTTTATAAAACCTCTACATGTAAAAGCTTTACAAAGATTAACCATACGAATAAATCTGCTACCTTTTACTCGGTAGGTGTACAGAGTGGCCACAACCGCCAAACGCGTAAAACTATTTTAGAAAATATTTGAGCAATAATCAAGGTGATACTGACACCAACACAAGATATTTTAACAACCTTTTTCAAAGGAACCACTGTGTTCCGAACATGTATAAAGTTGTGTCATGTATGAAAATTAGTTTTATGTACTGAAACAGTGTGTAACAAAACGTTTGTGCAAAACTGCATACAGAGTATTTACTAAATCAAATCCCAAGAATCCACATTTAACCATGCAATGTCATGAAATAAAAATTCCCCGAAGCTTAGTAAAGGCATATACATGCAATTTGATTAAACGTATGAGTAATTTAGTTTGATTCCAAACTTTAGGCCGTACAAGTAAAATGTTTGCAAAACCCAGAACAACATTTTCATGATATCAAACTCTCAAGAATTCCGCGACAAAACTTGCATGCGGCAATTACTCCGCAAAACGAGTGAGGTGACATGTGCATGGACTTTGTTTAAAACATAAAATAATTTATGTCGGTTTCAAGTTCAAAGACAAATAATAGTATGCTCTCATTGGGCTAAAGTGTTAGCTAAAACACTATGACTGAAATTCCAAATAGACATGTATGCATGCTATATGCACTCACACAAAGCTCAAGGAAAACAATACCACTTGACGCCATTAAAGCTATCTCATTAAATCCACAAAATCGTATGAATTAAAATTCTCAATAAAATTCAACACCAAAATAATGGGAGATAACTTTCGTCCAAAACCTTAACATACGTGGAGGAGATCCAATGTTAAAGTCGTAAACCGCAGTTACTTATCCAAGTCCCCAAACAACAACAAAATATGCATATCGCAAAACCCGAAATAACGTTGGACAACAATATGAATAAAGAAAATCTTCAACAACGTTTTGAAACCTCATGTCATAAAACAATTTTGTACAAGCACGAAATCATGGTTCAAAACCTTGTGTGTGCTAAAACATTGCTTCAAGATTTGCATTTTAACCCGCAAGACGATTTAGAAACATGAGAAATAATTAATGTAATTTATTCCAGAAATACATTTCATGCA
This sequence comes from Arctium minus, assembly GCA_954870635.1. Taxonomy (NCBI): domain Eukaryota; kingdom Viridiplantae; phylum Streptophyta; class Magnoliopsida; order Asterales; family Asteraceae; genus Arctium; species Arctium minus. Next base: position 160,487,863 of record OX941081.1, read on the forward strand.
TGAATTTGATCGGCACTCAACACTTGGAACCCACGCTCCTCGATTTCTCAGTTACACTATCGTCATCTAGATGCTCAACATCCTAAGGCGAAGATCAGGGATTTCATAGGTTCACCTCATAATTTCTCCTCGAAATATCATTAGTTCCAAAAGTCTATGGTTTTAATCCAACCAATCAATCTGACTCGGAACTGTCCACTTAATGCAATCACCATGTTTACCGTTACTCCAAGTAACGAATACTAAAATCATCAGCTCCTTCTAATGGCTACCCATACAGAAATTGCTTCACTACCCCAACGGTTATCATACCAAGGCAGTTCAAGCATACACACGTAACTCGTAGGTTCACCATAACACTGGTCAGGTGCTATTATGAACGTACTGTACATGATCATCCTTGCCATTTTTGGCGTGACTCTCGTTCCTAGTAACTCCAACCACCCCGAATCATTCGATCTTAAAGGGCCTAATTGTGCAATCTCACATTCAATCACTTAAAATTACGCTAGTTTGAGTCTAAGCATCTAAAAATCAACACCTAATTCTCTCAAACTTAAGCTCTGATACCAACTTGTAACACCCTCAAAATTTGGTAAGAGCAACTGATTAAAATTTTGATAATACATCAAGTAAAAGGTAAATCTCAAAAATAAAACTTTCTATTTAATCTCAAACAAAATCAAACTCCAATAATACACAAAGACTAAACCAAGTCGGGTGCTACTTAATCCTCAAACACAAGTTGCTCTTCCCGAAAGAAGTGCAGAAGACTTCACTAAGATAACCACTTCTCGAGCATAGCACTAGCGCTCCTCTCAACACTGTGTCACTAGAGCTATTCCTAACCGAGAACCTGTTGCACATGCCGACAAATAAAAATGTTAGGCTAACGCCTACTGATTTCAAGAGTTTTCAACATGAATAAAGGTATTGTTAAAAAGGAGTAATGCAATTTAAATCATAATCTTTCAAAATGATATCTCAAATATGAAAACGACTCATTTTCCAATAATATGCATTTTAGACAAAGAAACACCGATGTAAACGTTTTCCAATCCAAATTACCCCAAGGACAAGATCCCAAAATAAAACGTTCTTTCGTAAATTAATCTCAACCCGAAACTCACTCAAAACGTGAATAGAAAATCGAACTCAACATTAGTGAAGATACGGTTAAAACTTTATATCCCGAAACACCCAAAACACGGGTGGGGCATAATACTCAACCCATAAATCATAGATAAGATCCATTTATACAAAACGTCACCGAAAACTTGGATAATAAAACTCAATACCCAAAAACAACACCTTTCAGTGACGGGGGATACCCGAATTCCATCGAATGTAGCGGGCACACAAAGTTAAGCCATGTATCAATGTTCTCGAGCTTCACATAAGACCATGGTTCCCCGTATCCGGCTCCTCTGAGCTACCACCGCAAGACACCACTGATCCTAGTGTCTACTCGACCTCTAATGAGTGTCACAACCAAAGCCACAAGTCCCCGTATCCGGCTCATCTGAGCTACCACCGCAAGACTTAGCTCCGTATACGGCTCTGCAAAGCACCACCGCAAGCTTACATAATCATCCACATGACTTGGGGATCACTCACTAGAATTCAAACGTGAACACTAATTTCCACGATGAGTAACCAGACTGGATTACAAACAGGCATCGAGTTCAACCACCTACGATCTCTACCTCGAGCCCTTCAATAAAGGTTACGCGGTTATCGAGTTCAACCACCCACGATCTGTACCTCAAGCTCCCGCTAGCCATAAATAATGTCTAGTCCCAAAACGGGGATAAAGTCCCCACTAACCAAATGACTCATATGCCTATAGATCCAATACATTACAGTCCAAAACATTACATGACTCAAAAGAATGAACTAACGCATTCAAAACATGTAACTCTCAAATAAGATGCAACTAAGTACACCATACGTCCAAGGCTCTTTAACGAGCTAACAAAACGGAAAAAATATTCCAAAGACTCAATAGAGTATAAATCAAGCCCCAAAAGGCTTAACATACGATTGGCTAAACTACGAAAGCCAATATGGTTATATAAACCAAATTAAATCTTTCCCCAAAATCTTTATTTCTCAAATCATCAATGGCTTTCGGCCCAAAACCCAAAAAGGTTATTATTTCCAAAATGTTCCCAAGGTCGGGAATAACTCATCCCAAGGACTCACGTACTCTTATTTTCAAATTACCCATTTATATGAATGATGCATAAAAACCGAACAAGCACTAAAATGCATTTATGACCAAAAATCCATTTACACAATAAATCATTAAAACACTATCGTTTATGACTTATTTATCAAAATGCCCAAAAATCCCAAATGTGGTATTTTACAAGGTTTAATAAGCCAAATACTTCAAATAACCAAAAGTTACCAAATAACTCAACAGTTGATAATTTCATGTAAAACACATAAATGCTTTAAAATAACATTTTGGCATGTACAACGTTTTCACAAATCAACTTGAACTCACCTTGCTATATTTAGGTTAAATCTAGATTTTACCCCACTTAGAGCTTTCCTTGAATAAACTTGAATCCACAAGAACGATTCTTCCAAAACCTAGATCCACACATTTCCAACCATAAATAATCATATTCAACCCTTTTTAGAAATGTTCCCCACACATTTACATGAACTTTTCATCTTATACCATAAACCCTAATTTCCCATACTTGAAGAAGGAGAAGATTACCTTAACCAATAGCTTGAATCACCAACCAAAACACTTGTAGATCTCCAAAACGAACCATAAGCTTCCACTCTTCAAATGGTGAATGGTTTAGATGAAACCCCCAAGAACTTGGTGAAGAAGATGAAGATGAGGGTGGTTCATGATCTCAACTAGATAGATGATGAAGATTCACGTGGTTTAAGGAGGAAAAACCCTAGAAATGGGTTAGGGTTCGATTTTGGATTCAGGGGCCGGTTTGGGAGATAAAAGGGGAAGAGATTTAGGGTTTGTTTGAGAGAAAATGAGGCTTGAGGGCTGAAAGGTCGAGTTTTGACCTGACAGTGTGTTTCGCGGGTTATGCCGCGACCTTAAGTCACGGCATAAGTCGCCCTCTTTTCCAAAAGTCGCAGGGTTGGCTCTAAGACGCGGCACAAGTCGCGTAAGGCACTGTCCGCCCGGTTTTCCACCCGTTCACTGATTTGGCCATAACTTCTTCGTTATAGCTCCGATTTTGCTCCGGAAAGAACCGTTGGACTCGTAATTGAATCCCTCATCCATCAAGACTATAAAATCCATGATTCAAGCCCAAACTCTTATATCTTATTTTCCCTTGAAATTACCGATTTCTGAATTAACTTGAAATGATACATTTCGAAATCAGGGTGTTACAGATCACATCGTTTTTCCTTTGTCATCTGTAAAATTCCCCATTGTCTGACATGATACAACCTCACCAATGACAAGTTCAGCCACCGAAACAAATGACCCATTTTCATAACATAAATGAATTTCATTATGCACAAACCGTCATGAAAACTATTTTACGATACCAGATGTGTTTTCTACATCAAGCATGCAGATGCTTGTAATTAAGTTCAACCATACAACTGATGAACATATTTCACACAGTTCAGTTGAACAAGTTTACCATTATTTCTTTGATTTCATGTTATATAGGTATAATCAAAACAATTTTGGTCTCTCATATATTGAACGCCAACGTTTTCAACCAACTTGTGATGCATACATTCTTAATTTATGTAATTGAAACATATCGATGTTCCATATGATGAATGCCAATTACTAACAGTGTTCATTTTTTTTGTTACGATGCGAGACATATTCAGGATCATCAGTTTGAAAGTTAACAGTGTTTATTTTTTGTACCATGACCACAGTAGTGAAGAAATGCCGCCTCATTGAATCCATGTTCTTGTACTTCTCTTCATAGTTTAGTAGCTCAGCCCACAGATCGACCACCTTTGGTGAAACTTGTTCAATTCTTGCCAATTTTTCCAGATCGTGCCGTATCAACTTTGCCCCATTATCAAGAAACACAATCGTGTCACTAGAAACAAGTTTTGTTCAAATAATAGGTCAGTGTACCAAAACAAATTCAGTAGATGTGTGTTAGTTTTAATGCTACCAAAAAGATGTAGGTGCTTTTATTTTTGATTAGATATGTATACTTACAAATTTTCCCCTAAGCTGGTATGTGACCACTCATGTATTCGTTTATCTTCAGCAGACATTTTCATGTCAACGACCATTCTCATGTAAGGAGATCGAAGATGATCTCCTAGTCTTACACTCCGTCGAGTTGATATGACAGCCATTTGTCCAGGCACATTTGCAGCGAACTCGTGATATGATTCATCAATTGGCTTGCATTTCTTCAATGGCCCTTCATCTTCAAGGCACACCCCCTTGCCATTGTCTTGCCTTACGTCTTTCACTACCGTAAGTGGTTTCACGTCATTTAATGGTGAACTTTCGGTGTCGAAGCGTGGTGGTGGTACGACTGGAACTTCCCTACGTGTTTTTTTGTTTGTGATGGAGTTAGAATGTGCTTCATCGCATACCTTATGCAATGTTGGAGTAAACTAGAATTGTGACACCTGGTTATCATGATCCTGGATTAGCACCAACGCACACGACGTAGCTTCACCTTCTGACACATTGGTGTTGTTACTAGGCCCACCGTAATCTCCCGTCCCACCACTCCCATACTGTATATCATACTTGTAAATATCTTAGAGAATGTAGATGAAATTTGCAAAGCATTCATCATTTGGATATCTAGCCAGCAAAGATTCCAAAAGTCTTTCAGTTTCCCATTTCGTTACCATTATGAGTGTTATTTTGTCGTCCGTGAGCTTTATATTCTCCTGTTAATAAATGATATTAATTTAGTTGGTTGCATAGACTGAGACAGTAACAAATATGTTATGAATAAACATGCGAATAATAATCATCACTTACCAGACGCACACGGTCTATGTCTTCTCTACTCTCGTTCTCTCTTTCATCATGGGGGGGGTAGTGACCTTGTCGATTTCCATTGGAGTTACACTCGGTAATGGATCGAAGGTTGCACTACCCAATCCCCATGCGGATGTGTCGATTGCCATTATTGTAGTCCTCAATAATGGCTTGAATGTGGCACTACCCAGACCGCCGGCGTCAACCTCCGATGACTCCCTCTTTTTTAACGAATCAAAACTCCATCCAAGTGTTGTCGGCCTCATATGTTCTACACTCATATGTTCACAGTCAGTGGAATCTACGTACAACAACTGAACACAAGTACAAAAAAGTTTCTTAAACAAAGTTCATATGCTAAAAGTCAACACCAGGTTTAAACAAACAATTTAAACCAGTTTCATTAAACACAAAGAATGTCTTAATTAAACGTACGCTAATGCAAATACTTTCACCACATGCGAATAAAAAGTTCATTGAAGGAATATGTGATATTAATCAATTAATTATGCTTAATGAAACTTATTTTGAAACCATTAACTTCATGACTTACATAACACCCAAATGAATATATTTCGTTTGCTGACCTCAACAGCTACATATGTTTAATGAAACATCAACAACTTTCACATTAATTGTTGTGAAACCAAAAAACATAACTTCCATTTTTATAATACATATTGATTCATGTTCAAATTTACACATTTTTCACATGCTTCTATTACATAGAAAACAGTAGTAAATAGCATGTGTCAGAAAAGGCAGTTACCATAAAGCAGCGGTAAATATGACGTGAGAAATCGTAATTATTAAAAAAATTCGTACCGTCAAATATGTCAATGGTCCAGCATAGAAACAAACTGGACTTTTCCGTATCCAACTGTCCTTACTTCTCTTCAGCATGTCAAATATATATTTGCACCAATCAATTTTATTGAGCATATCCTCATTCTTGATTCTAGACAAGAACTGTATATTGCAATAACCCATCCGGTTGCATTCTGCCATGATGTTAACAAAAAGGACAATGAAATTTATCTTGAACCAATATCCGTAAACTCCCGAACTTTGAATAAGCTTCTGTACATCCCTTGGTCTCATTTTTTTCTTATCAAATTGCATCTTGAAGGACTTTGTGATATATTCATCAGGTGATATAGGTTCCTCACTCAATAAGTCGATCCCACCCAACGGTAATCCCAACAATTCATGTATTGAATCCACTATTACTGGGATCGGGCCATCCTTCAACGTTAGTGCCATTTCATATGTATCTAGGTGGTCTACTATAAAGAAACCCAACCTCGAAGGTATCCCATCAGTTTTCATGACTAGTAGACACTCTAATCCCATACTTTTCACAACACCCTTTTGATCATCAGTCAGTTTCTGAATGGTTTCATGCAGAGGTCTTGGTGTTGTCCTTGTCATTAGAATCTCCACCTGAACTGCTTTATTACGATCTTTAGTTTCCGTCTTAACTACCCTCTGTCCGGTCCTTTCATCCCTTTGTTCCACACAATTATCTACCTTTCGTTCACTGCTTCTCAAACCGCCCCTACTTGGATTAACTTTATTCTTCAATGCTACAGTGAAATTGCAGTATGGGGGATGTTCAATATCTCTCATATATTATAATTTATAATATCATTTAAAAGTTTGTATAAACTATTTGATGGAGGTGTACCGTCGTTCAAACCCATTGATTTGATGTCTTGTACTATTTTCTTTGTCAAGTGGGTCCGTTCTTGTTCGTCAACCTCGGACCCCTTTGATGAGCCAGACGTACGTATGTTACACTCGCCACAAAATCCGAATCTGCGAGAAGGAAAAAAAACAAACTTCTTATTGTTAGCTTCTCAAAAGGTTCAATTAATTTACAAGACCTGACATAAATTTCTCTATACTACTATCGTCTTTGGAACGCTTTGAAGTCCTTGAAATTGACTCATTTCTACTTGTTGGTGCATCCTTTACTGGTTCCTTTCTAACATCATATGTGTTAAGTGCAAGATGTGAGTTTAGTTGAAAAAAATTTAATCTTAATGATAGAAAGACAAAAATTCATACCATGAGCTACACGTGTCGTCTTTCTAACGTCATCACAAACAGCTTTGTGTTCCTTTTTAACATCAAATTTTTTACAAAAAGATCCAAGTTATATACAGTTGTTTCGAAATCTCAAAGTGTTGCATTTATATAGATAACATACCTGGTGATGATGACCCCACCGCAATCACATTCGTTGACGGAACCACGCCTTTCAATGTATTTTTTCATTGTTAGTGGTGTAACAATTGAACTAAGTGGACGGCATATCGTTAATGTCATTACAGGATACATCATTTATTACGAAAAAAATTGCATCATAAGCCAATCTCATCATTTAACATGCAAGCAGATACGATTTGGTCCAAATCAGAAGATGCACATGGTCTGGATCACAAGATTGCATACCATTTATTTCGTTATAAGAATACACGCTTCATTTCACCACAAAATCAGTGGTTCACCATATAGATTCAACACAAAATCAGCGGTTCACCATATGACTTTTCACCACAAAATCAGTGGTTCACCATAATTAATAAAACGAGTCCTTTTTTATTTCATTATTTTGATTATGGTTACATTGATTAATAACCCTTTTTTCATGATCCTCGCTTTCATGATCCTCAAAATCATTTACAGTTTTCATGATCCACAAAATCATTTACAGTTTTAAAAAAAGATCCAAGTTATACTCAGTTGTTTCAACATCTTAAAGTGTTTCATTTACATAGATAACATACCTGATGATGATGATCGCACCGCAATCACATTCGTTGACGGAACCACGCCTTTCACTGTATTTTTTCATTGTTAGTGGTGTAACAATTGAACTCAGTGGACGACATATCGTTAATGTCATTACAGGATACATCATTTATTATGAAAATATTTGCATCATACGCCAATATCATCGTTTAATATGGAAGCAGATACGATTTGGTCCAAATCAAAAGATGCACACGATATAGATCACAAGATTGCATACCATTTATTTCGTTATAAGCATACACTCTTCATTTCACCACAAAATCAGTGGTTCACCATAAAGATTCACCACAAAATCAGTGGTTCATCATAATTAATAAAACCATTTCTTATGATTTCATTATGTTGATTATGGTTCGATTGATTAATAACCCTTTTTTCATGATACTGACTTTCATTGAACCACAAAATCAGTGGTTCACCATAATCAGTCATCATTTACATCAGTAATCCTTAAACTTAATATACACTATTTTGACAACCCATTTGAATGTTTCATCAGATCGATTCTCAAATAAACATTTCCGAACAAACCATTATCAATGATAGACTAAAACAAACACATTCACAAAAATACATTCATTGGATGTATCGTTTTTCATCTAAGTTAACCTAAAAATTGATTCATTTAAATGTACCCACAAACATAAGACAAAAAACTATCAAGAAAAAGCCATATTGTTTATTGTTCATGGACTTCGAATACCAGTTTATAAATTATAATGGTAATAACTTCAGAAAAAAACGATTTCAACCAATTTACTCCAAATATCATAAATTAGATGAATGAAATTCTTGCCAAACTGGGTTAACATTCGGTCTACTACTCTAAAAAAATGGCGACCTATGTTAACATATTATACTAAATCAAAAGTTTTGCAACTGAAATACCTTTAGGGCACCCTAAATACTTCCTTCCGTTTCTTGAATGTTTAGTTTCATCTGAATCTGTCGATTGTTTTGAAGGGACTATCTCATTCCCATCTTCATCAAGAGGATTATTTGGTGTATTGGTAAAATTTGAAAAGCTATGCTTCTTCATCAGCCTTTCACTACGTTTTCGACCTACAATGTGATAATGTGGCTTAGGGTTCTCAAAATTTCAGTGACTAATCGGCGAATAATAAACCCTAAATACCTCCTGGTAGTCGAATCATGGTTGCGTACTTGCGTTGAGGGAGACGATCTACTGAAATCAAACACAAAAATATACCATAGTGTAATTGGTAATGTGATTTGGCGCTGAGTCTATTTTGGGATTCATCGCCTTTCCCAAATTAAGTAGATTATCAAAAGGACGAAAATACCCTTTCATCCTTTATTTTTTAATAAAAAAAGGAAAAGGAATTTCACTAATACCATAAATAAATTGATTTAATCTCAGCATTGATGATTATGATCTATGGTAGGAAAGTGAGTTTCATAGTTTGCTATGTAAGGGTGGTTTACAAATGAAACCACCTCTCCCTCTCTCTCTCTCTCTCTCTCTCTCTATATATATATATATATATATATATATATATATATATATATAATAAGTTAATCTAGATAAAATGGAAACATTTATAAATTTATCATAAACATTTCTTTTCCAAAAATAGAAAATATAAATTATGACGTTGGATATGTTATTTCGCTTAAAATAACTTTATAAAATTATTTTTTTAAACGAAAAGAGAATATATTTGGTTGAATATGATGATTAATTGATTATATGTCAAGGTTTTTAAGTAACTATAAGAAAATAAAATACAAAATCTTGTGAGTTTTTAAGTCTTGAATCGATAAGGTTGGTATTTAATCATCCACAAATTAGCAAAAATACATAAAAACGTTTGATTAAGGTCTCGTTTAACGGAACACTTGCCCGTTAAGCGTTTATCGATAAAATCCAACATCACTTACTTAACGAGTAAGATTTTAGTCCACCAAAACGGCATTGTATGTACAATTTACCCGGTAAGCGCTAACCGTGGTAAGATTTTTGGTCCTTTTATATTCATCCAGTAAGATGATGTGACTTGAAAATATAATTACCTAACTATCTGTTGATAACTGATATTATGTAGTTCAACTAAAAATAGAGGAAATAATATAATCATGATTAAGAAAGTATAAATAATTAAATATACTATACTAAAAAAATTTGCATATTTATATTTTTGAAAAAGATTCGAACTCATATTTAAACAACAACTTGGTGCCAACCCCAACGGTGTAAATATCTATTGTAAATTAAATGAGCAGGAAAGTTCACCAACTAAACCAAACAGTAAGCAAAATTCACCAATTAATCCTAATTAGCTTATTAACGTAAAAATTGATATGAAAGTGCAAAAAAAAAATCATGACATTTCAGTGATTACTTGTATCAAATTCCATACTAATTTCAACAAAGTGAGGAGTATTATGCTTTTATTGATTAGTGTAAACCATGGATTAAACAAAATACAAATTAAACGAGTAGGAAAGAATCGATTTTAATCCACCACAATTTAGAAAGAAATGATTTTAATCAACCACAAATTGGAAAGAATCGATTTTATTCAACCACAAATCAGAAAGAAATCGACCAAAAAAAACTCAGTCGAATCAAACAAAAAAAAGAACCTTTAAATGCATATGGAGAGAAATCGAGAGGTGAAAATTATTATACCTTACAACAGATAAACAACTCCTTTCAGTTTATGAATCACGTCCAAATTTTTGTAGAAAATATAACGAGGATGGGTTGAACCTGTATTTTTGTATTTATAGACGATAACACGATGTAAATTTTTTTTGAATTAGAAATGAAACTATATCATTAATTAGTCAAAATTAAGTTAACTCTAGAATAAAATTGAATTTAAAATTGAAACTATATCACTAATTTGAATTTAAACTTAGAAGTAAATCCCGTTTTGTTTTTTTTGGGATTACTATACACGATGTTTTTTTTTTGAATTTATTATAAGTATAGATATGTACGTATGTATTTAAAGATGATTATAAAAGTATAACCCTTGAGGTGGATATACCATATGTATATATATATATATATGTATTTAAAGATGATTATAAAAGTATAACCCTTGAGGTGGATATACCATATGTATATATATATATATATATATATATATATATATATATATATATATATTATACGTTAATCTAGATAAAATTGAAACATTTATAAATTTATAATAAATATTTCTTTTCAAAAAATAAAAAAAAATATAAACTATGAGGTTGGATATGTTATTTCACTTAAAATAACTTTTTTTAAACGAAAAAAGAATATATTTGGTTGAATATTATGATTAATTGATTACATGTCAAGGTTTTTAAGTAACTATATGTAAAGATTTGTTATAAGACAATCACAAGAAAATGAAATACAAAATCTTGTGAGTTTTTAAGTCTTGAATCGATAAGGTCGGTATTTAATCATCCACAAATTAGCAAAAATACATAAAAACGCTTGTGAGTTTTTAAGTCTTCATATACATTATTTATGTTTATATGATAAAAGTATAAAATGAAAAATAAAAAAGTAAGGGATTAAAAGTAAACTACATACCTAATTATAAGGGTAATAAATGTAACGTATAAATTAAAAAAATGAATTAATGAGAGATTTAAGGAGGAGTGAATGTGAGTATGCTAATTGAACTTATAATGTAAATTGCGTCCAGATACATGTTTAGGCGGGAAAATACTGAAGTCGGCTCACCAGAAAACGACACGTGGGATGCTAGTTACTTATTTATTATATGTATAGATAGATTATGGAAACTCTAATGATTTGTTTGTTTAAAAAAATTGTACATCACTCAAAATATGAGAGGTTGTTAGGTTTTTTCAAAATTTTCCCTTAAAATTAATAAAATGACATAAAAATTATGTGATTAATCAATATATTGTTCATAGATATTTTTAAAATCAATACATACACTATTAGAGCATCTTCAATGCAAGGTTCTTATAAGCAAAAAGTGCAATGACTTGTAAAAACTAGCATTGTGGATAGTTTTTATAAGAACCCAAACCCCTTTAGGTTCTTAAATAAGAACCTTGGTTCTTACCTTGATGTTTGGTGTGAAGTGACATATTACTAATTTTTCTTTTGGGAAATTGGCTCAAATAGCCACATCACACACCCACATTGGTCTCCTAGCCATTTCTCCCCCGGTTTTACGAAAATAGACCTAGGTCCGCAATGGCGGACCTGCAGGTCCGCCTGCCAAAAAACGACAAAAAAAAAAATGACGGTTCGAGCCAGATCCGCAACGGGTCAGGTCGGTAGGTCCGCCACCCGACCCAGGTCTGCCACCTACCCACGTGTCACGTAACGATTCATCGCTAGCTCCGCCATCAGACTGCAGGTCCACCATTGCGGACCTGCCGTTTTTTAGTCTTTTCAGGTCCGCCATCGATATGAACACCCTCTTATTTTATACATAAAAACTGGTTTTCTTGGTTGGTCCCCCATACATACGAGATCGTCGATTATTCTATAAGGAAGGAAGTTAGCCCCTCATTTTTTGTCGCATCTTTACGTGCTTCCCTACACCGACACGTGTGCAACATGTTCCGAAAGGTAAGCTCTCCAACTCCGCCATACTACCTCCGCTACCACATCTCCTCCACGACCACCTCCGCTACAACATATCTCCGCCACGACCACCTCCGCTACCACATCTCCGCCACGACCACCGGGTGGTTGGCGGACTTGGAGATTCAGGTGGTGGCGGACCTAGGTCCGCCATGGCGGACCGGTGGTTTTTTATTTTTATTTTTTATATTTTGTTTCCATAAATAATTAATTGTTAATTAATTAGTAATTGTTAAATTTATTGATTTAATTGATTATCCTTCTACAATTATATTTTGTTTCCATTATGAATTATTATTAATTTATTGTTAGGGAATCATTATTTATTTATTCCTCATTATTTATCTTTGTTATTTGACACTTTAGGTGAATTAGTTCCCGACAAACTTATATATTTGACACTATTGATTCATTTTTATTATTTAGACACTTTATCTCATTAAAATTAGTAATTAATTATAATATTGGTCCCTTAAATTTATTTATAGACACTTTAGGTCCCTTAAAATTAATTGTAGACACTTTAGGTCCCTTAAATTAATTAATTACACTTTAGGTCCCTTAAAATTAATTAATTACACTTTAGGTCCCTTAAATTTATTTATAGACACTTTAGGTCCCTTAAATTTAATTTGTTTCACTTTATGTCCGTAAATTAATTAATTACACTTTAGGTCCCTTAAAATTAATTGTAGACACTTTAGGTCCCTTAAATTTAATTTGTTTTACTTTATGTCCGTAAATTAATTAATTACACTTTAGGTCTCTTAAATTTATTTATAGACACTTTAGGTCCCTTAAAATTAATTGTAGACACTTTAGGTCCCTTAAATTTAACTTGTTTCACTTTATGTCCGTAAATTAATTAATTACACTTTAGGTCCCTTAAATTTATTTATAGACACTTTAGGTCCCTTAAATTTAATTTTAGGCACTTTATGTTCTTTAAATTTAACTTGTTTCACATTATACCCCTAAACTTATATATTTGACATTATTAATCCCTTGATTTATATAATTAAACTATTGGTCCCTTAAATTTAATTTGAGACACTTTATGTCTTTTAACTTTTAATATTTGACAATTTATGCCCCTAGCTTGACTTTACGGTCAAAGTTGACCGTGATAGAGCAAATAAAAAGTAAGTTGAGCGGACAAAGGCTTGAGATCTTCAGGCAGACGGTTTTTGGTCAGTGGTTGTTGATGGAGGACTACTCCTACGACCCATTACTGATGTACACAGTATTAAAAATGGAGATCTTCCCGGAGGAGGACACCGAGCATAACATGTTCTTCCAGGTTGGAAGACATATTCTCCGATATGGGCGCGAGGAGTTCTGCCTGATTACAGGACTCCGGTTTGGAGAGTTTCCCTCATTGCCAGAGAGGCAGAGGTGCACCCATTTTATTCGTTGGGTTTTTGGTGATCCGGATAAGCTGTTGATCCGGAATTTAGAAGCGAAATTTGCATCGTTTGGAGATGGAGATCAGCTTACGGACGATGACGCTGTCCGTGTTTGCTTGATCATGATGGTGGAGGTCTTTTTTCTTGGTAGACAGATCCACTTACCTGTTTCCTACACCGTGCTTACTATAACACAGGATTATCGGTTCTTTAACCGATATCCTTGGGGTTCTTTTGTCTGGGAACCCACATTTCGACAGATGTTTGGTGCTATTCGGAGACGTACACCAGATCAGTCGAAGTTGACCCTTACAGGGTTTTTACATGCCTTCAATGTTAGTTAATTTAATATTACTATATGTATACATGGTTAATGCATTCCATATTTTAACAACTTGTAACTCCCGGGTTTGGATCTTGGAGACATTTCCTACAGCTACCAAGTTTTTCACAATGCATCCCAGGCTTCCTAGGGGTGTACGTTGGACTAGGATGATTATCCTTGGCAGTAAACATGTTGGGGTACTACTTGATACGTCAGAGGTATGTATTTTTAAATACTTTAAAATATTGATTATTTTAACGTTAAAAACTAACATTATAGATTATGAATACCAGCGTAGTCGGCCACCCATCGGACCTCTTGTGGCTACCCCTCAGGAGGAGGCATTTCAGTGGTATCAGATTAGCCACCGATATTTCTAGGGGATGGAGGAGCAGGAGATAAAGAGGACGATATTCTTCGGTGATGGTGACGATGACGACGATGATGACGACGAGGACGATGACGACGAGGGCGATGACGACGACGACGACGATGGTGGTGTCGGCGTTGGTTTTCACCCTGATGTTGGTGGTGACGGTGCTGGTTTCCACCATGACGCTGGTGGTGACGGTTCTGGTTTCCACCACGACGCTGGTGTGAGTGGGGACTTCGGCCCACAGATCCATCAGGGACCCCAGCATGAGCCCCCACGTATGAGTATGCCTACCAGTGATCCCTATACTGCATATTGGGATCGTTTGACCACCCTAGAGGGCACTGTTAGTCAAGTACAGGGAACGGTTAGTGAAGTACAGGGAACAGTTAATGACATAAATGTGTGGCGGGGTGGTCAAACGGATGTGTATACTCATATACAGGCGATGTATCGTGAGATGCAGCAGTGGCATGTAAGTATTTAATTTTAGTTATGTACTTAATTTTAAACTTAAGAACGTTCATTAACAATTAATACTTGTACGTAGCTATCCGCTCATCCACCACAGCAACAACGCCCACCACAGCAAGAAACGTCGTACAACCCTTGGGTTTCGTCACCCAGGATTCCGGATCCGTCGTACGCTTTTTCCCCCTCACATATGCCCACAGTAAATATTATCAATCGGTTAATGTTTAACTTATTTTTTTTTCAATGATATTGGAGAGATATTTATTTATTTCGTTATGCAGGGAGTGTCAGGTATGCCAGGTTTTGGTGGCCCAGACATGACAGGGACATTTGGTGTGGTTGGCCCGGACATGTCACTGTCGTTCGGTATAGGGGTGGACGACAGTTCCCAGTTCGTTACTCCTAGACCACCCCCAACATGGCTCCGAGACCACATATACAGGAAAACCTTCGGAGGGGGGATCGTGTACGACATCCTTCCCATTTGCAAAACTTTCCATACACCGCCCTTCCTGATTCTACACCCCCAGTCGCACGACAAAAAAAAAGCGAAAGGTAAGCAGAAGGGGTCACAGAAGGGATCTGAGGTGGTGGAGATGTTGTATCAGAATGGCACGTTGTCTGAGCCTGTGAGACTGACACTTCTACCAATCCGGCCTGTACATCGTACCTTTTGGGGGAAACTATTGGGCTTTGAAGATAGTGGATATTTTGAGACGGAAGTACGTATTTGTTTTAGTTAATATAATTTTATTAATAATAGTTTGTAACTCATGCTTAACATGTTATTGTTTATTAATAGCACATCGAGGTATGGGTCCGACTTCATCTGGAGTCACGCTCGACCCTGGCTGATTGGTCCATCATGCTGCCAGACTTCATGTACTACATGACTGACCTTAAAGATTTTTCCTACCTGACTCAGCAGTGCAATGGTGCACAAGGAAGTGCTGTTTTTCCAGCATGGGGCATCTTACATGTATATTATTTAAGAAATTTCGAATTTATATAACTGACATATAATTTTTTTATGTTTCAGGTGTTCATTCTAATGTGTATAAGTAATAAGCATTGGGTAATTAGGTTGTTCAATCTGGATTCCGCGAAATTGACCATATATGACAGTTTCAGGGTTCCCACCTTGGAGGCATCCTTTAGAGATATGATGAACGAATTCACTACCAGGATGCCGCAATTGTTGACGGCTTTAGGTGAACATTCGCGTACACAAGCGTTTTTTAATTCCTTCACTTGGGAATACGCGAATGATGTGCCACAACAGACGGGACCGCTTGGCGATTGTGGTCCATGGGCCTGTAAATTTCTCAGTGAATTGGTGCAGGGGAGACATCCATCTAGCACGGATACATCCAATGACTGTAAGCGGTGGCGGTATGAGATGGCGGATGTTATATGGGCTTTCAGGGAGGTTAGATCGTCCGATGTTTAGTACATAGTGTTAAAATTTAAAGATTATTGTACAAACTATTTTTTATTTAGTTCGTTCCTGTTACATCTACTAAACCTTATTATACATCTACGAATTTAACTCATCAAAACACACCAAATATTGAACTGTTTTATTAACGAAGAAATTAGAACAACGAAAAGGTACGATAAAGTCCAGATACGAAATGGTAAAAAACACTTGCACAATCTAAGGATAAAGTGCTTTACATTGATCAATCCAATTTTGTTTCTCGTTTATCTCAGCCTGCATGACTGCGAACTCTTGGATACACTTGTTCGCTCGTTCGTTGTCGATACGAATACGGTCTTCCTTATCTTTTATCTCCCGCTTCAATCTTTTTATCGCTTCCTTGTCTTCCTCCATCCTTCTCAAGTACCCTTCCTTCTTGGCCAGAATTTGTTTCCACCTTTGACTGAGTTCCTCGATCCTTGCCTCAACTTTTTCTACGGATTGTCTCATCCTTTCCGGCATTGTTTGTGAGGAGGGGGGGGGGGGGGTTCGAAGAAGAGGCTCGGTTTTCGGCCATAAGATATTAGTTGATGAAAATGATGTGTGGATGGGGTGACTTACAAATTGGAAATAAGGTGAGTATTTATAGCCAAAAAAGTAGTTCTAGGTACGCCATTGCGGACCTAGATTCAATTGCGGACCTAGATTAGGTCAAGATAAACTTGCACCTTTTCAGGCGAATCTTGCAGGCGAATATTGCAGGTCCGCCATTGTGGATCTAGCGCACCTCCGCCATTGCGGACCTAGAGCACCTCCGCCTGAAAGGCTATAAGTACCCCATGGTTGAGTTGTTGTAAACCATAGAGAAATTTAACAATTTCTTCTTACATGGCTAGAACTTCTCGTTCGCATCAACCATTGATCGATGGAAGTTCAAGGCTAGGTTAGAAACCACCCCAAACGGATGAGGAGTGAAGTAACTTTGGAAGAACTTCAGCCGATTATGCAATAACGGAGGAGGAGAAATAGGAATTTGACGACGCATATGACTGGTATGTAGAGACACATGAATACGAAGGCCCCCCTCTCGTAACCATACACCTTCTAAAACGATGCCGGCGGGGAAGAAGGAATCCATACGACAACCAGAGGTGGAGATTTCCAATCTCAAAGACCTATGGCTGAAGAACAGGTCCGAGCAGATAGAGTTAGAAACTGTCGTCGAGAGAAAGAAGCAGACGGTGACGGTGTTGCAGAGAGAGATCAAGGAAGAGCAGAAAAAAATAAAGAATATCAAAGAAACCTATCCCCGCATAGAGGACATGATCAATGAAAATGCTGATTTGATCATTAGATGTAAAGCTCTCTACCCAAAGGGACACTAGTTTACCTTTTGGTTCTATGTTTCGAGCTTTGTTTAAATTAACCTTCTCATGTAGTAGTCAATAGACTTCCGTTGCTCGGTTCTATCCTTGGGTTAAGTAATAAAAATGTTTTTTTTACTATCATGATACACGAACATTATTCATTATAATTAATACGTTCATTACATACATTGTTACTCGTTCAGATCAACATTTAAATCAAAAGTATGATGTCTATAGGTGTCTCCATAATTGTCGGTAGGCATTGGTTGAGTAGTGCGGCTACCAGATGCTCTTTGCCTTCCACGGTTCACTGGTGCAGGCGCCTGATATTGAGTCCGAGTATGTCCGATTTCTCCACATCGAGTACATCTCCTCGGTGTGGGATCCTCACCACGAGATGGGATACGATCGTGGTTACTCGGTCTTTCGGCGCGTCTCTTGTAGACCGGTGGCTCAACAGTCATAAGCGGAGTGTCTGGAACAACCCATGTTGAAGTAAGGCGATATCAAGTGGATGACATCTGTACACCGTTCATGCCTGGCAACGGCGATTGCATGACTGCAAGGTAAACCGGAGATCTGCCATTTCCTACAAGAGCAACTCCAACGACAGTAATCCACTTTCGCGTCCCTACGAGAATCTAGAACTTCATATAAGCCATAACCTATTTCACGGACAATAAACCTTTCCGACTTCACCTGTCGCCTTCTAACAATTATTTCTATATTTGGGGGGAGAGCAGTTACCCATCTCGCTGCAGAAAAACGAAAGATTAAAATATTGAAGAAAATATGTTGCGAATTTTTTTGACAAACCAAAATAACAGTGGATGAGTGTGACTATGAAAACCTGCTTTGTTCCGACGTATTGAATACCAGTCTTGTTGAAATTCTCGGAAGTAATCCATAAGGAACACGATAGGAAGTTGCCGAGCAAAACGAGACAGTGCATTGACCGACTCGGCGCTGTTTGAAGTCATTATGTTGTAACGCATTCCAGGGAAATAGGCCCGTGACCATTTCTCCTTGCCAACCGCGTCCATAAGTGGCGCTCCAATAGGTATAACGTGTCGTAGAACTTCCATTTTACGTTCAAAATCCTCCTCCGTGTACGCTTTACACGTTTTCCAGAACATACCCTTCCTAAACTTGGCCCTACTGTCCCTGCTTTTTACGTTCATCAGCAAATGGCGACAACACAAACCATGATGGGCATTTGGGTACACCGTGCTAATAGCTTGGCTTATAGATAAAGCCCTGTCGGATATGAACACCAACCCTTCCGGTTCTTGGATACATACCTTCAACATCGTCAAAAACCAAGTTCATGCCTCCCCACTCTCAGACCTACCCACTCCAAAAGCGACCGGCACAATTTGGTTATTGGCATCCATAGCAACGGCTAAGAACATTGTGCCCAAATAAGGACCCTTCAAATGAGCGCCGTCTATTATAAGGACACGACGCAAGTGTCCCAGAAACGACCGAATCTACATAAATTACATGGTTTAACCGTTAGAAAATTAAAGACAATATCTTTTAATGCAAAAAATATACTGCCCGAGGCAAAACATAACCAAAATACGTACCGAGCAACCAAGGGCATCAAAACACATCTCAAAACGTCCTGTAATATCTGTCTTTATTCGGGTGAAAGTACCAGGATTATTAAACTCCAAGTTATAGAAGAACGCAGGAAGTCGGCTAAAAGATTGCTGGGGGGTACCCCGCTCAATGGTTAGTGCATAAGCCTTCGCACGCCAAGCTTGCCAATACGAGATATTTAGGTGCATGTCCGCCTTCATGTCGTTCACAATGTCTTTTCCACGTATTTTCTGGCTTTCGTCACGCACTTTAGGAAAAATTATGTGTCCCAATACTCTGCTATTGGTGTTACGGTGGTGGGGATTCATCTGGGTCCTTGAACAAGTGTATACGTCGTTCATAATTCGTATGTGGAACATAGTGCTATTCTCTATGCACATAGCATAAATACGCCAATTACAGTTAGGTTGCACACATCTCACATCGTATCGGACTTTTAAAGATCTTTCAGCTCTAAACTGGAAACCCTCTTCAAGGGTCTTCCTCCCGATAGCAAGGGTCATTTCGTCTTTCGTTTGAAAAACATCCCCTAAACTCACTCTTCTACTACGGTTATAATGTACGGGTGCTTCGTTTGGTGTGATGATGGGCTCTCGGTCTTCTGGAAGGGAGGGAGGCATACCAAAGAAATCATTTATCCCACCATATGATTTAACATGACTACGTTTAGACGTTTCTTCTTCTTCATCTTCTTCATCCGTATGAACATCAGAAAGACCCAGGTCATAAACATGAGATTCATCGGGGTCTTGATAAAATTCTTCATCGGCTTCGTCTTCCTCATCGGCTAGTTCGTCTACCAGTTCTTCTTCTGTCTCAGGAACAACACCGGGGACTGAGGCCTGTAAGATGTTTGACTCTGCTCAGCGGACTGAGGCATGTAAGATGTTTGATTCTGCTCGGGGAACTGACGCATGTAAGATGTTTGATTCTGCTCGGCATACACATCAGGAGCGCCTCCGGTGTTCATGAAGATAAGCGGAATCAAACTGAGGCCTGTAAGATGTTTGACTCTGCTCAGCGGACTGAGGCATGTAAGATGTTTGATTCTGCTCGGGGAACTGAGGCATTTAAGATGTTTGATTCTGCTCGGCATACACATCAGGAGCGCCTCCGGTGTTCGAACCAACGTTGCTGCTGCCCGCCATCGTGTAATTGTCGTAAACGTAAAATGTTGGCGGAGTTGAAAAAGCCATAGCATTTTGCAAGAAACACGAAACTTCGGCATTGTCTCTTAGCTGAATCATTTGGCCAGAATTTATGTAGATAATTCTGGTGGTACCAACAATGGTGTCCATACCACATTTCTCATGAAGATAACTAACCAACCTTTAATGCGTGATAGTTGTCGGAACCATGATGCGAACCATCGGTCGATCAGTATAATAATCCCACCCTTGATCGCCCTGTTCAAAGTAACCTCCACCCAAAATACGTAACTTTACTTTTTCAGAAACAGAACTCATCTTGAAACTATCAGGTGTTTTTGAAATTTTTTCACAGTAAACAAAACTGCTTACCTTCCGTTTTCAGGATTGCTATTTTTGGGGAAAACTTCACCGGTTTCAAAAATTTTCAACAGGCTTCAATGAATTCAACAACTAAATTGTATATTTGACAATTATATAGGACCAAAATAATGCAGCTCCGCAACGAAAATGTACGTCAAAAAACAAAAAAAATCAATAAAAAAGGGCACTGGCGGAGCTAGCCTAGGTCCGCAATGGCGGAGCTAGGTCCGCCATGGCGGATGCGCAGACAACAAGTTACGTTACGTGACACGTGGGTAGGTGACAGACCTGGGTCGGGCGGCGGACCTACCGACCCGACCCGTTGCGGATCTGGCTCGAACCGTCATTTTTTTGTCGTTTTTTGGCAGGTATCGGACCTGCAGGTCCGCCATTGCGGACCTAGGTCTATTTTCGTAAAACCGGGGGAGAAATGGCTAGGAGACCAATGTGGGTGTGTGATGTGGCTATTTGAGCCAATTTCCCTTTTTCTTTAATATAATATATGTAATTATTTATTTGTCTCCAAATATAATACATGCATGGAAAGAATGATACAAAATCTCAAGCATGGCAAATGGATAAAAGTTGCTTAGTGGTGTTGTGCTGGAGAGTTTACTGGAAGGGTTCTTCAAAGTCAAAAGATGGTCAAATATGGAGGCTCTAAACTCAGTGTCTAAAGTGGCCTTAAAGCCCCTTAACTCGCATCCTACTCACCTTCAACACTGGGGTTTGCAAAAACAAATGTGATCCGGGCGACTTTCCTAATCCCTTTACCCGCAGCAAAGTCGCCTAAAGTGAGGAGCAGTTTTTAAAGCAGTTTCCAATTTTTCCATTTGATATACTCTCCTATAAAATAGATCATGAACTCTCCCAACAAAATTAGAAGATAGATTAGCATAAAATCTGTATTGTTTCTTCATCGATTTCTCAAGTATTGTAACATCGTCGATTAGAGTGGACTTCTCGGTGGACTCATCCGCTCGTGGTTTTTCCCGTTTTGGGTTTTCCACGTAAATCCAGTGTCGTTCTCTCCCTTATTTTAATTTTTTCAAGTGTTCGGTTATTATTTATGGTTGTTTATCGTTTCCGTTGAGTGATATGAGTTTATCGTTTCTTCATTACAAACTCATTTGAGTTTATTTTGGATCTTGGGTTGATTTCGATTAAGTTTCTACTCGATTCGATTTCGTTTTGTGGGGTTCGATCGAGTGTGGTATGATCGATATTTGCAACAAGTGGTATCAGAGCTCTCGGGTTTTGTCGATAAACTTTGTTTTTTGATTTCTCAATTGGGTTTTCTTCGATATGTCGACCATGAAGATCGATTTGCCATTGCTTGATAGGAACACTCGATTTCTTCTTTGGAAGATTAAGATGAGGGACGTATTGATACAAATGGGTTTACATTGGTGTATCGAGGGTCGTGATGCGATGCCCGAGGTATGGAACGAGGAGTTGAAGGATTATAATGATTTGAGAGTGATATCTCAAATTCGCCTACACTTGTTAAACGGTGTTCTGCAATATGTGTGTGACGAGACTACTACGGCTAGAATGTGGGCAAAGTTAGATAACTTATTGATGACCAAGAGTTTACCCAACAAACTCCACATGAAACAAAGGCTATATACTCATCGATTACAGGAGGGTGGCTCCATTACCGAACACATCTCAACGTTCAAGGAGATTGTTGAAGACTTGAAGAACTTGGATGTGTCGTACGATGAGGAAGACTTAGGTTTGATTCCTGTGTGTTCGTTCTCACCGTCATTCGCTAACTTCATGGACACCATTATTTATAGCCGAGATTCATTGTCATTGGAGGAGCTCTATGCATCTTTGAATGCAAAGAACAAGATGAAACATACTGCTCATGTTACTAAGAAAGTCGAAGGCCTTAGTATAAAAGGGAGACAGTTGGAGAGAGATTTCAAGAGCCCGGGGAGATCAAGGTCGAAATCCAAGGTCAAGAGAAAGTTTTGCAACTTTTGTAAGAAGAAGGGTCACGTTATTGATGAGTGATACAAGCTACAAAACAAAAACAAAGATAAAGGAAAAGGGTCTTCTAGCCAATCTCACACAGATGTAGCCAAAGATGATACGGGTGATTTGATGGTCGTGACGGATGACGTGAATGCTTCACCACCCGAGTGGATTCTTGACTCGGGATGTACCTACCACATGTGCCCAAACCGTAACTGGTTTTCCACTTATGAGCCTTGATCGGGGTCGGTTCGGGTTGGAAATGGTGCTTTGTGCAAGATAGTGGGTAAAGGTAATGTCTGAATCAAGATGTACGATGGGGTCATCCGGACTTTGGGTAATGTTAGACATGTACCCGAGATGAAAAGGAACCTGATTTCACTTAGTAGTCTTGACATCAAAGACTACAAATTCATCGGTGAAGGTGGAGTTATTAAGGTGGTTAGAGGTAATCTTGTCTACTTGAAGGGCACTAGGAAAACTGCAGATTTGTATGTTTTGACGGGCTCAACCATCATGGGAGATGCTCAGGTAGCTTCATCGACTCTTTCTAATGTTGATAAAACAAAGTTGTGGCACATGATACTTGGGCATATGAGTGAAGCCGGGTAGGATGGAGTTGAGCAAAAGGAAACTTTTGGGTAGCCAAGCAATCGAGAAGCTCCCATTCTGTGAGCACTATGTTTACGGGAAGCAAAAGAATGTGTCATTCTCGAGCTCAACTCATACAACCAAGGCGATTCTCGAGTACGTGCATTCTAACCTATGGGGACCGGCGAGAGTCCCATCGCATGGTGGTGCTATTTACATGTTGATGATTATCGACGACTACTCGCGAAAGGTATAGGATTATTTCTTAAAACATAAAAGTGATGTGTTTGCTACCTTCCGTGATTGGAAGACAATGATAGAAAAGCAAACCGACAAGCATGTCAAATATCTCCGGACCGATAATGGTCTAGAGTTTTGTTTGGCGGAGTTTAATGCCTTTTGTACTAGTCAAGGCATTACTAGACACCATTCGGTGGTTTACGCTCCCCAACAAAATGGTGTGGCGAAACGCATGAACCGAACAAATATGGAAAAGGTTCGGTGTATGTTGTCAAACTCTGGTTTGGCAAAAGCATTTTGGGTCGAAGCCGCATCAACAACTTGTTACATCATTAATAGATCTCCCTCATATGCCCTTGACAAAAAGACACCTATTGAGGTGTGGTTGGGAAAACCTGCTAATTATTCTGACTTTAAGGTATTTGATGTCCCGCTTATGCCAAAGTGGACAATGGTAAACTTGAGCCGAGAGCAGTTAAATGTATATTTATGGGTTTCAAATATGGTGTGCCAGGATCTAATTCTTAACAAGAATAATGAACTCAGAAACAATATTAAAGGAGTTGCGGAATAACACTTTAATATTCAACTATCAAAGTAATAGTGAATCGAAAAAATCACAACTTGTAAACTTTATTGAATGATTAAAGTTACAAGCTTTCAAACAAAACCTCAATCTTGATGAACAGGCTCACCAAGACGAATTCTACTTCTCTAGAACTAGGATTATAAACCTTGAGGTTAATTATCTCTCTAAAAACTTATCAATCAAAAGTTAATTCTATCAAAGACTTCTATACTATTTATACAAGACATAATACAAGATAATTATCAAAATACAATTGATATTCAGTCCATAATTATCTCCTTTACTTTAGTAAGTCTTCTATACAGCTGTCTTCATTCCATACTGAGTCTTCATCTCATAAGCAGTATTAAGTTGTAGCAGCATTAACTACTCTGAGCAGTACTAATCTCCAGCAGCACTAATTCTGCTTAGCAGTAGTAACTTCTTCAAGCAGTATTAACCTTGATTAGCAGTAGTAATCTGTCTCAGCAGTAGTAATCATACTTAAGCAAATCTTCAGTTCCCAACAATCTCCCCCTAACTTGACTTTTAGAAATAGAAGTCAAGTTCTTTAGATAAGGTCTTCAAGATGCTTTCAAAACCTAGGTTTACACC
Organism: Arctium minus; assembly: GCA_954870635.1. Taxonomy (NCBI): domain Eukaryota; kingdom Viridiplantae; phylum Streptophyta; class Magnoliopsida; order Asterales; family Asteraceae; genus Arctium; species Arctium minus. The sequence continues at coordinate 160,512,730 of OX941081.1, forward strand.
CCTAGATTAGGATCCAAACCCAAGCTTTGATTGATGATTCTGCTTACAACAATCTTTGCCATTTTTGAATCCTTTGAATATGTAAGTTTGGCATTCAACATTGCTTGCAGTTTACCCTTGCTGTGATCATAGATCTTATCAACCAAGTAGTACTCATGATAAGCTTTGTCTACAGTGATGACATAGACTCTACACCTTTCAAATATCATCCAGTTTTCTATTCTTTGGAATTTATTCTTTAGATGCAAATCTCTGATCACATGTTGAACTTTGCTAGGATCAAACATCATACACAAGTACTCCATGGCTAATCTGATTAAGCTCATGTCTTCTCCTGTCAGATCCTTTTCATATAGACTCATTCCAACTTTAAACATCTCTTCTAGATCTGATCTTAAACAACTTCTGATGATTCTCCCCCAAGTAGAATACACTTCATATATGTATCCCATTCTCTTAATCCTGAAGTATTTCTTTCTTTGATCTTCCAGGATATCCCAAAAGATGATTTCAGGTGCTTTCATAGAAATGGGATCAGCTTGTACTGGTTCATCATCTTTTACAGTCATATAAAGCTCAAAATGCACATTAGATTGACTTGGTTGTTGTGCACTTTGACTTGATTGCTCTGTATGACCTGCAACAGATGGTTCTGCCTCTTTTTCTGCTTCTTCAATCCTTGGCTTTTTGAACTGTTTCTGGGAGGCTAGAGTTTTCACTCTCTTTGCAGATTTAACTTCCACAGCAACAGGCTCTTCCTTCTTTTCTTCATCCTTTTCCTTTGAAGGAGTGGTTTCCTCAGTGAAGGGTTGTTGGATGTTGAGATCATGTCTCTCTTTCATCCTTCTTTCATCTTCTTCCCTTTGAGAGGAGTCCCCTTGAAGCTTTGTCATTTCCTTTCTGTATAGATCCTCAACCTTGCTATATGCCATGTTAGCAAACATTTCTCCTTTTACACCAATTGAGCCTCTCAGAAAGTTTATCATTTTTCTCCTTTCTTGATTGGCCAAAAAGGTCTTAGAGGGTTGTCTTTTCTGAATCTTTGAAGGCAGCCTGTGCTTGGTTGCTTTTATTATACTTTTATGGGCCTCGGCTGCAATTTTCAGGCTCTTTTGATACTCCTCATTCAGCTTAGTAGACAGATCTAGAGCAATCTGCCTATCTTTGGCCTGTTGAATCTCTTCTTCTTGTTGTAGGTCAGCCTGCAGCTTCTTTGCCAATTCCTCATCTAGTTCAATCTGTTTTATCTTCTTTGGTTGCTCTGCAGATTCATCCACCTTGGCCTTTCCTTTCCTCTTCAATTCTGCCTCACTGATTTCTTTTCTTTTCTGCTCAAGGCCTCCTTCTTTAATGACCACTCCCTTGGCCTTTTGAGTAGCCTTGGGAGTGTCATTCTTAGCTTTTACCAATGTTTCTGCAATTTCCAACTCTTCAACAGATAGCCCTGTTACTGCTGCTTGAGCTTTTTCATTTACTGCTGCTTGGGCTTTTTCAGTTTCTGCTGCTTTACTAGTTTCTGCTTCCCTATTCTGCTCCCCCTCAAATTGTGCTTCCATACCACTAGGACTGAGTTTCTCTTTTTCATCTTGTTTCTCCCCCTTTTTGAAAGCATCTGCCCTGTTCTTCAAGACAAACTGTTTTCTTTTCCTTTTCTGCACCAACTTCTTCACTAGCTTCTTCAGTTTGGTAATCTGCACTTGTTGAGACAGAATTACCATCTTCATTTCTTCTATATCGGTTCCCTGTTTGATGACATCTAGATTAATGTTGCCCATTGTATCCATCAATTCTTGGTAGTTATATCTATCCTCACCTTCTCCAGGAGTGTTACTCCCTTTTGAAGGATCATGGGAACATTTAGTAGTGGAAGTCTTCTGCCTAGCAGAAGCACCTTCCACCCCCTTGGTTTCTTGGCACCTGGGACCTTTGAATGATTTCTCATTCAAAGTTGCCATGGGGGAGGTCTTATTGATGTTACCACTGTCCTCCTCTGTGCTAGCAGGAGTAGTGGCAGCCTTCTCACCCATATGCTCATGCATCTCCTCAGTGAGCACCTCCTTGGGGTTGGGAGACACCCCTGTGATTTCCCTATAGATATTCTCTAATGGAGAATTCTCCATTAGAGGGCTTAAAGGCTTTGTGAGTGAAGGTACAAGAAGAGAAGGAGCCTTCTTTACCTTTTTCCTTATGTAAGTATGGGTGATGGGAGAAGTTGGTTTTTGAAGAACGGACTGCGGAATTGATATAGTGATTGAAGGTTGGGATTGGCTCTCAGTGGGATGGTCTAGTGAGGGCCTTGACCCTGATGCCATACCTTCTTGGTTGTGGGACACCACCATCATTGTAGAGAACAATGGGGTGTCAACTCCTTCCGAGTCCATGGCAGATCTCTTCATATTTGAAAAGACCTTACCCTTGGGGATTTTAGGTACATATACCTCATCAAATTGAGGCATATCCGTCAATTCAGTGGTTATAACTTCCTGGACAAATCTTGGGTACATATAGAAACTATTTTTATTTCGCAAGTTTGACACAAGATCATTGAAAATCATTTTTGAAAAATTATACTTTCTGGCAGTGGCCAAGCAGACCAAAGCATAAGCAATGGTACTACTGAACTCACTCCATCCAGTAGTCTTTCTAGAAATACAATGCATAAGGGTATGGACAAATAAACACCATTGGGGAGAAAACTTAGCTTTGGAGAACTTGAACACACCCAATGGGCCTCCATACCCCATTCTAGTGAGAGTGGAAAACAGATCATCATTATAGATAGATGTGATACCTGAGGCATCGTCTAGACGTAGACTGATGTGAATTACCTCTTCAGAAACTGTCAAGGGTTTGTCACACACCCTTGTCTTGATAACTTGCACACCATTTTCAGTAATAGCGGTGGCATTGGCCCAAAATTGCTTCTGGTGCTCGATGTAGATTGAGGGTGACACTGTAAGAGCATGAGCGATATGGCTGGACTTGAGAAAATCGACTATCTGATGGAATCCAGCAGCTTGCTTAGGCTTTTGAAGCATCGTTATCTCATTGTGTTCATCAATAAACGCCATTGATGCCATCGAGCTTAAGGTTTCTTGACTGAAACACACTGGTTGCTTGAGAGAAAAAGGTTAGAGAGAAGATGAACAGTATTCAAAGAGTCGTTATGAGCTTTTAGGCGGGCAAAGAGGGTATTTATATGATTCGGGAAAGAAGCAGTATTAACCATCTAGCAGTATTAACTAACTAGCAATATTAACTGAGAGCAGTATTAACCACTAGCAGTATTAACTATCTAGCAATATTAACTGAGAGCAGTATTAACCACTAGACGTATTAACTAAGAGCAGTATTAACCACTAGCAGTATTAACTGAGACCTGAAGAAGTAACTTTGCACTGGCAGCATTAAAACTGCACTGGCAGCATTAGCTATACTTACACTATTGAAGCTTGGGATAGTCTGAGCAGGGCAATACACTTCCTGAGAAAGATGATTAGTAGCACCAAAAATAACCAAATAACAGGTATGCAATCACTTTTTAAACATGAGTTCATTCAGAGTTGATCATGCCCATACTTGTGACCAAGTAAGTGAATCTACCCACATCAAAAGCTTTAGTGAATAGATCAGCAAAATGGTTATTAGTATGAACTTTAGCAACTTGAATAAGCTTCTTTTCATTGCAGTATCTAATAAAGTGATACCTGATTTCAATGTGCTTTGTTTTGGAGTGCTTGACTGGATTGTTCACAATGCTAATAGCACTTCTATTGTCAATGAAGATTGGAGTGTGAAGAAAGGTTACCCCATAGTCCAGCATTTGATTCTGAATCCATAGAACCTGAGAGCAGCAACTTGCAGCAGCAATGTACTCAACTTCTGTTGTGGATAAGGACACTGTGGTTTGCTTCTTGCACTACCAAGATACTAGTCTTGCACCCAAAAATTGACATCCTCCTGAAGTAGACTTTCTATCCATATTAGCACCACCCAAATCACTTTCTGAATATGCAATCAAGTCAAAAGAAGATTCATAAGGATACCAAAGACCTAATCTAGGTTGCCCTCTTAAGTATCTAAAAATCCTCTTAACAGCTTGAAGATGTGACTGCTTTGGCTTGACTTGGAATCTGGCACACACACACACTGGAAACATGATATCTGGTCTTGAGGTTGTGAGATACATGAGAGATCCAATCATTGATCTATAAAGGTGGACATCAACATCCTCCCCCTCAAGATCAGCAGTGATCTGCTTATGTGTTTCCATAGGTGTGCTTGCTGGCTTTGAGTCTGATAAACCATATTTGTCCAGGATGTCTTTCACATACTTTGATTGACTTATGAAGATCCCATCTTTCTGCTGTTTCACTTGAAGCCCAAGGAAGAAATTAAGTTCACCCATTGAACTCATTTTGAAGCTCTTGTGCATCAACTCTTCAAAGTCTCTACACATCAGATCTTTTGTGGATCCAAAGATGATGTCATCCACATAGATCTGAACAAGTAGGATGTCCTTCTTACTTCTTCTAATGAAAAGGGTTTTGTCAATTATTCCCCTTTCAAACCCATTTTCCAAGAGATAGGTAGACAGAGTATCATACCATGCTCTTGGGGCTTGATGTAGACCATAAAGTGCTTTCTTAAGTTTGTACACTCTGTCAGGATATGATGGATTTTCAAATCTAGGGGGCTGACAGACATATACTTCTTCATCAATTATTCCATATAGAAAGACACTCTTCACATCCATTTGATATACCTTGAACTGCATAAATGAAGCATAGGCTAGAAACAGCCTAATTGCCTCTACCCTTGCAACTGGAGCAAAAACTTCCTCATAGTCTATGCCTTCTTCCTGAGTGTACCCTTGTGCCACTAGCCTTGCTTTGTTCCTGATTACAATTCCTCTCTCATCCTTTTTATTTCTGAAAATCCACTTGGTGCCAATAGCTCTATGACCTTTTGGAAGGTCCACCAAGTCCCAAACATCTTGAAATTTGAACTGTAGTAACTCTTCTTGCATGGCTTCTATCCAACTTGAATCTTTCAATTCATCATAAGCCTTCTTAGGCTCAATCTGAGATAGAAAGCAAGAGAGTACTGTATTCTGCTGATCCTGCATGTAACAGCTCGATACGCATAGCACAAGATTAAAGTTCATACCACCATACAATTTAATTATTTAAAACATTACAATAAAAAAAATATTTATCATCGTTTACAATTCCCAAAATCTTAAACATAACGGAATATATTCGTAAAGGTAAGCTTGCTTCAAAACATTTTTCATGTAGCTTAAACATCGATGTCTACCTTCTTGACTTCCTGAAAAGTATGCATAAAACAAGGTCAACTACAAAGAGTTGGTGAGTTCACAGGTTTTAAATATGCACAAATCATTTTTATATGCAAGTTGTCATTTGTAAAACATACGTATAAACCAAACTTCAATTCTTTGAATCATGAGTACCACAATTTAATTTCTTTATGATAAGAGTATGCAAAGATAATATTACGTTGAGCCACTACTAATCCGTCCCTGACCAATTTCAACGCCCCCGTTGACTAACTCAGAGGTGGTCTATGCCACATGGATAGTCAACTTCTCTAGTATAGTGCACCCCTGCTCGTCAGCATAAGGTGGGCTTGTCACACCAAATAGCGCTATCCACTAATACTATAGGCCCAATTTTCTTTGGGTTAATAGTAGTGCTTACGGGGTCTTAATCTTTAGAAACTCAACACATCAAGAGCATACATATCATATAGCTTATAATTCCAAACACTTTTAACAAAAACTTATAAATTGCCAATTCGCAATACTTTAAAACCATTCTCATGAATCTTTAATATACGCAATTTAAACATGCTTTCCACCCCAAAATCAATTGAAACGATAAAAGTGGGGCTGTGAATACTCACAATGTTCAGCAAGATGTCCAGAAGTGGCTTCACGGTTGCACAAGACCCGGTGTTAAGTCCTTCCTATGAAAGTGAAATACACTATCAGTTCGGGCCCTACTCTTAGGGTTTAAGTGTCACTTAGATCGCTACGTCTTATAAAATGCCTTATGTGACCTTTAATTGGTTTTTAAGTAATATTTTACTTTGTGAAATACACGGAAATTTTGGATTTTATATGATTTGAGAACCTTACCATTTTAAAAATTGACATTGTGACATACATATAGGAATTAATCCTTGAATTATGTCTTAAGAATGAATAGTGAGTACTTACATTATTTATGTTTATAAACGTGCATCTCTTGGTCACCTTATATTTTAACCCAAGATTAAATTTTACATGTATACATTATTATTTGATGTTTTAACAAAAACTATAACTTATAAGCCCATTTTTATTATTTTTAACAACCCAAAACTTATTTTTCTAGAACTAGAGTTTTACTTTTCTGCTGGCAGAAATTTAGGTTAACTTATTGGTATATTTAAGAATTTTCCCCAATTTATTATTTAACCAAATTTTTATATATTTAAATTTAGTGTCTTAGGGAACTTTTGGTACAAATGTCACTATCTTTTGAGGTGACTAGATAGGGAAATCATTACATTAAAGCTTATTGGTCACAGTAAACAATGCAGTCTACATCTTCTGTTTGTCACAACCAATTGAAGGGTCAAAACTTATTGTTTTTCGGTGATTCAAATTGGGTTGTAACCCTAACTCAAATATTAAACTTCCAGAAAAAGATTCACCTCATTTGGATAAGTAATGAGTGAGTTATGGACCTTTTATGCCAAGTGTTCTAATCTGCCAGATTATGACCTTTTGCACACTCAATTTGTCATGAGTGGTTGAATGCTCAAATCTTCATATTTTTAATTGAAACTAATTTTTTTTTAATTATAACTCATTAAAGTTACTTCCAGTAGAAAATTATTAATTTTTATGGATTTAAATGATGGTTATGGTTGTTTAAATGGAGGTTTTTGTCCAGCCGGATTCATCCTACGCACATAACTTTATAGGTGAGGATGAGGGGTCAAAACTCAATATTTTTGAGTGAATCCAGTTGGGTTAGATTTGTAACTCACAAAAAAAAGTTCCAGAAGAAGATTCATAATGTTTGGTTGAATATTTTTCAAGTTATGGCCGTAGAAAGAACATGCATGCAATCTGCCAGATTCTAAAATGAACTTTCATGGCAATATGAATGCTTTTTAACTTTTATTATCACCCAAAGGGTGGTCTTTTTGTTTAAAACGTTTTTACAAAGCTTTTTAACATAAGTTTTGTAAAAGAACATCATTTAGATTACAAAGAAGGAGATACACATGCATGAACTCTACCATCTTAGATGATGAGAAAAATAGCCATGCATGTCTTCTAAGCTCCATTTTCTTGAGTTTTGATTACATGGATCATGGGTTATCACCATTTCTTGACATTTAACATGTCTTTGGTGTCTAACCTACCATTTGAAGGCCTATGAAAGTCCTTCTTTTCAGAAACCTCAAGAAAGTGAAGAAAAAGGTGAAGAAAATGCAAGTAAAATGAAAGAAAAGGCAAGAAAAGAAGAAGATGAAGTAGAATGCAAGATATAGTACTTACCCACACTAGAGATTATTTTTGATCTTCAAAGTTTGATGGATTTGAGAGAGTTTTGGGGCTGATTTTCAGCCAAGAAAATGAGAGAAAGAGAGAGAGAAGTGGAGAGGAATTTCTTGAAAATGGGAGGAGCATGGGGGACATAATGAGGAAGAGTGTTAAAAAAAAGAATTTGGGAGGGGGAGAGAGAGGTGGACGGTTTCCCTCTCTCTCTAACCTTTTTTTTTTTTAAAGTTATATATATATAATGTAATTTTTATAAAAAGATAGGTTAAGGGTAGGTAAATTCTCAATTATTTGTTTAAATTTTTGTTTTGATTGCTTAAAATTTAGAATTTATATTTGGTTAATTAAATTTTATAATTAACCCACTCATTATTATTACTATTAATAAAATAAAATGTTAATTTTATCGGATTGGCATTTTATAAGACAGTGTATCCCGTTACGCGCAGTAACCGGATATTCTAAGCGCACTACTGGGAATCTTAGGAAACTAAAGCCCTTGCCTATAAAATTAGGTCGTAAAAGGGTGTTCCTATATATTTAATCATGATTTACACAGCTCGGGTGCTAACCTGGAGGTTCCGGAAGGCAGATGTCACAAAGGGCATCTGGTATCTCGATAGTGGATGTTCTCGTCATTAGACTGGACAAAAAGACCTGCTCACTGAATACAAGGAAGAGAAAGGTCCCTCTGTGACCTTCGGTGGAAATGGAAAAGGATATACCCGAGGGTTTGGTGTCCTCAGCAATGGGACAACTACCTTTCGAAGAGTCGCTTATGTAGATGGACTGAAGCACAACCTTCTAAGCATCAGTCAGCTATGTGATAAAGACTACGAAGTTCGCTTTTCTCTGAGTGTTCTGTTCTCATCCAAGTCCTCCTCCTCAGATTCAGAGGATTGGAAGTGAATGTGGGAGTTGATCTTGCGGTCCAGGAAAGTCAATCCTTGGTTTTGTAGGTCGAGCCATTGTCCCTGAGTTGGACAACTAGTTCTGGATATCTTAAAGGGTGAGATATGAGCCACAGAGGCATCAATTTTTGTAGGGTTTTCGGATGTACTCTAAGGCAACTGAGTACTTGAAGTATTGGCTAAGTCCTGTGAAGAGGGCTTATCCAGAATTTGAGTTTCCTCAGTTAAGTGAACTATAGAGGTGGAAAAAGGTACCTCTGAAGTGGCTTGCTGGTTTGGGTTCGAGGTGTGCACCTCTGATTCAATAACCATTACCTCTGGATCAGGTAGGTTAGATTGTGTGGTTGCACTGGGAGATGGGGTTGGTGTCCTAAAATATATGTGCCTTGAGGCATCTTTTTGTTTGGAAGGGGAAGAACTCTCAGGTTTCTCTAAGTCAGAAGACTTTCTCTCTTCCCTCTGAGAATCTTCAGAGCTAGTCTCAGAAGATTCATCCTCACTTTCCTCAGAGCTAGTCGAGTTATCCTCTACACTAGCAATTGAGGTTTCTTCCATTACTTCCTCATTGACAACCCCTTATGGTGCTCTGTCATCTCTCTCAACTTCGGTTTCTCTACCAAGAGTATCCTCTGGTTCACTCTTGTGAGAGCTCTGTACTTCAGGGTCCTCAAATCCCTCTAAAGCCGAGATGCTCTTGTTCTCCATTCCGGGTTCAGGACCTAAGTGTGTTGGGGTTCCCAGAACTGGTTCTAGTCCTTGGGCAACACGGAGATAAGAAGCTAATGCTACAGATTGAGGATTTACCTGATTCAGCATGTGGTGAGGGATCCTCCTTGCTTCTGGATAGCCTTCAGATAAAATTGTTGGTTTGAAGTTGTTCATTATGTAGAATGGAGTTTTAGGTTGTTCAGGGGCAATCAAAATATGAAGCTTCTCGATCGCGACATGGATGATTAGAGACAGAAATCTTGGGAAAGTTATTGAAGGAACTTTGGATGATTGGGTCGTTTGTTCATGGTCCTTTGCCAAGCATTTGTTTTTCTTCTCTATTGATGTCAGAATCATATCAAAGATTATACCGGCCACGTCCAAGTTGCGATTAAAGAATAGGGCATACATGATTGACAGTATTTCTGGTGTTGCTTGATCCATGCTCCCCAGTTTGCAGGTTAGTGTTCGATTTAAGACAGAGAACATGAAATTCCAGATTGGTGGTAGGTGTTTTCGTCTGAAGTTGCTCAATCTGGTTATTTCTGTGTTATAACCTAGCATTCGAATGAACTGAAGTAGGGTTTCAGAAGTTGGGCGTTTTTCAAAACGCGTGATTTGAAGTTCCTCAGCTGTTAGGAGTGGGAGAACTTCTCTTAGAACAGTAGGATTGATGAGTATCCGACATTTTACAACCTGAGTTATGTCGAACTCGTCGATTATTCCTCTATGTGCATCGCTGTAGTGACTTGATGAATACCATTCTTGAACAAACGAGAGTGGACATTCATTGGTAAATGCAGTTAGGGCTTGAGTTAGTTCACAGTTGGAGAAGAACTCGCAGATTATTCCATATTGTTCCTCAAATTTGGGAGAATCAAGCTGAAACATGTGATTGTTGTCTTTGATTGGAAAATGATACAGTCTTGAAAGCTCGCCAGATTTGGGAAAAAGTTTGCACCATTCATTTGAAGACGCCATTGTTGAGGTTGAAGTGAAGAAGATGAAGTTCAAATTCTTCTGGAGAGAGAGATTACTCGAGAGTAATTTGTAAAAATGAATATCCGGATTTTAAATGGGTTTTGTATCCAAATTTAGAAAAAGAAACACTCGAGTATATAAGATGAAACGGCAGTGATTTGACCCTTTGGATAAAGCCGTTTGGCCTTTCACTCATCCCTTTTTGTGACACGTGGCATTGAAAATTGTTTTACCTACGAATGTAGGTTCCAAGAAAATAGGAAAGGGGCGCCATTAAAAAATAATTTTTTTTTACTAGACAAACCTTTCGCCTTAAGAAGTAATTTACGATATCACTTGTAAAAAAATTCAGTTAAATTGAAATTTTAATTTCAAATGATATCAAAAATTACTTTTTAATTAAAAAGTTCTTGTTTGAGGAATGACTGGTCTGAAAGTTGTTGACTCCCCCTTCACAGATGATTAAAAAAATCCATAATTTCAGTGACTCTGATAAAACTACTGAGACCATTTTCAGAGATTCTGAGTTAAAGTTCAGAGATTCTGAGTTTACACTTTTCTCATTTTCAGAGATTCTGAGTTAAAGTTCAGAGATTCTGAGTTTACACTTTTCTCATTTTCAGAGATTCTGAGTTAAAGTTCAGAGACTCTTTGACAAAAGAACAGCTTTTTATTTTTCTCCCTTTGTCATGTGTTTGGAGAACATTCACAAACTGATATTGACATATGCTACTTGGTTCAGAGGCTCTGATATTTTGATCAGAGACTCTGAGTTTCTTCCTTGTTAGGTAGACATATTCAACATTCCTAACTTGCTGATCAAAAAATTGAACCTTCGTTCATCTAAAGCTTTTGTGAAAATATCAGCAAGTTGGAGTTCAGTTGGTACAAAATACATTTCTATTGTTCCCCTTTCAACATGATCTTTTATGAAATGATACCTTACATCAATGTGCTTTGTCTTTGAATGTTGTACTCGATTGGCAGAGATGGCTATGGCACTTTTTGAGTCACACAAAATGGGTATTCTTTCATATTGTTGGCCATAATCTTTGAGCTGAGTTTTCATCCATATTACTTTCGAGCAACAACTAGCCGCAGCAACATATTCTGCCTCTGCAGTTGAAGTTGAAACACAGTTTTGTTTCTTGGATGACCAACTTACCAGTTTATTGCCCAGTAACTGACAGCACCCAGAGGTACTTTTTCTGTCAAGCTTACATCCTGCATGATCTGCATCAGTGTAAGCTGTTAGATCAAAACTTGATAGTTTTGGATACCAGAGGCCTAAGGATGGTGACCCTCTTAGGTATCTAAAAATTCTTTTGACAGCAGATAAATGAGATTCTTTTGGATTTGCTTGATATCTAGCACAAAGACATGTTGCAAACATTATGTCAGGCCTACTTGTTGTTAAGTATAGTAGTGAACCTATCATGCCTCTGTAGGTTTTTATATCTACAGATTGTCCTGAAGGATCAGAGTCAAGTTTGACTCCGGTGGCTAGAGGTGTTTTCATAGAAGTTGAATCATTGAGTTTGTATTTTTGTAAAATTTCAGAGACATATTTAGTTTGACTTATGTAAGTACCTTCTGAAGTTTGTTTTACTTGTAAGCCCAGAAAGAAGGTTAATTCTCCCATGAGGCTCATCTCAAATTCACTCTTCATCAACTCTGAAAATTTGTCACAATACTTTTGATTAGTAGAGCCGAATATAATGTCATCAACATAAATTTGTACTAAAAGCATCTCATTTTTGTACCTTTTGATGAATAATGTTGTATCAATTGTGTCTTTGTGAAATCCATTTCTAATCAGAAAAGTAGATAGTGTTGCATACCAAGCTCTTGGAGCTTGTTTAAGTCCATACAGAGCCTTATCCAAATAATAAACATGATTAGGAAACTCTGTACTTTCAAATCCAGGTGGTTGCTGGACATAAACTTCTTCATTTATTTTACCATGTAGAAAGGCAGATTTGACATCCATTTGATAAACTTTGAATCCTTTGTGTGCAGTATAGGCTAAGAAGATTCTGATTGCTTCTAGCCTTGCTACAGGTGCAAAGGTTTCATCATAATCAATACCTTCTTCTTGGCAATATCCTTTAGCAACCAATCTGGCTTTGTTTCTGATTATTACTCCATCCTCATCCTTTTTGTTTCTGAAAACCCATTCTGTTCCAATTGCAAATTTTCCTTTGGGAAGGGGAACTAGGGTCCAGACTTTATTTCTTATAAACTCTTGAAGTTCATCCTGCATTGCAAAAATCCAATGAGGATCTTCAAGAGCTTCTTTCACCTTCTTTGGTTCAATAATGCTCAAAAAGTTTACGTAGAAGCATTCATTGATTGTTGCAGATCTTGTTTTAACTCCTTCTGATGAGGATCCAATGATTTGATCAATTGGATGATCTTTTGTCCATCTAGAGATTGGAGCAAAGATTAGGGGTGGAGTTTGAGTTTCAGAGATGACAGTTGGTGACATCTCAGTTGTGTTGTTCAGAGTCTCTGAAGTTGTTTCCCGAGATGGTGAAGCAGATTCTTGAATGTCTTCACTATTTGTTTCTGGAGTTACTTCAGACACTCCTTGATCATTCTCTTTTTGATCTTCAGCTTCTTCTGATTCACTTTATTGATCTGATTTTGGTGAAATAGAAGGTGTTAATTCAGAGGGACCAGAAAGAGTTATACCTGTTTCTTGGGGTCCTTCTGAATTCTCTCTTGGTCTATCTCTGAAGACTGCTTCTGGGTTATCTTCATCAAATAAATCTTCAAATATTCTGTTTAATTCAGATTCTCTGGATGATTCAGAGATAGGTGTTGAGAGACTTTCTTGTTGTTCAGAGCTTTTGTTGTCGTCAAAAGTGATATTGATGCTCTCTTGGATGGTCCTTGTTCTGAGATTGAACACTCTGAAAGCTTTTGAGGCTAAGGAATATCCAATAAATTTGCCCTTATCAGCTTTCTTGTCAAACTTTCCAAGAGATTCTCTATCGTTCAGAATGTAACACCTGCATCCAAAAACATGAAAATATTTAACATTAGGTTTCCTATTGTTAATGAGTTCATAGGATGTTTTCTGAAATCTTTTGACAATTGTTGCTCTGTTCTGAGTAAAGCAGGCTGTTGCCACTGCTTCTGCCCAAAAATTTGTTGAAAGATCAGATTCAGGAAGCATTGTTCTTGCAGCTTCAACAAGTGTTCTGTTCTTCCTTTCAACAACCCCATTTTGCTGAGGAGTTCTTGCTGCAGAAAAGTTAGGAGTAATGCCTTCTTCTGATATATATGAATTGATTTTGGCATTTTTGAACTCTGTTCCATTATCACTTCTTAGTTTCTGAACTTTGCTGCTGAATAGAACCTGTAATCTTTTCAACAATCTTATCAAAATATCAGGTACATCTGATTTTGCTCTCATGAATTCTATCCATGTGAATTTGGAAAATTCATCAATCAGAACCAGAATGTATTTCTTACCTGCTAGACTCTGTACAGAGATAGGACCACAGAGGTCCACATGTAGCATGTGCAGAGGTCTAGTACAGTTGTTTTCACTTTTGTTTTAATGGGAAGATATTTTCATTTTTCCCATCTCACAAGCAGAACAAAGATGATCTTTGTTAAACTTCAGAGATGGTAATCCCTTAACCAAATTAAGTTTAACTAATTTATCAAGTGAGGAAAAGTTTAGATGTGAAAACTTTTTATGCCAGAGCCAGACTTCCTCACTACTCAGAGATATAAGACAAAGTTTCTCTGAATCAGTGTTGTTGATTTTGGTAAAATTCATTCTGTAGAGGTTACCTTTTCTGTCTGCTCTGAGTAATTCTTGACCTGATTCTGAGTGAAGAAGTGAACAATATCTTCTTTGAAATTTTACATCAAAACCATGATCACAAAGTTGACTTATGCTGATCAGATTATGTTTTAATCCATCCACATAAGCAACCTTTGAAACTAAAACATTTCCTCTTGATAATTCACCATATCCTTTAATATGTCCTTACACATTGTCTCCAAAAGTAACTGCTCCTTCAGATTGTGCTTTGAATGAGGATAGCAGTTCCTTATTTCCAGTCATATGCCTTGAACATCCAGAATCTAGGTACCATATTGGCATTGACTGTATCTGCAAGACAGATTATTGTTTCTTAGGTACCCATCTCATTATGGGTCCTTTTATGTTAGACTTTGGTGGATTTGTATGACTTTTTGGCATCTCATCTTTTGATGTCTTGCCGTTACTTGTCTTCTTTTGAACTTTTGTCTCTGAGATATTTTTCAGAGATTGATTTAGAAGACAATGTGATCCTCTGAAATGATTTTTCAGTTTGATCAAGAGATGAATGCAGTTGCAATTAATGGAACAAGAAGAAGTAAGAGCAAAGTTTTTCTTTTTATCAAAAGCAGCTGTTACATTTTGACTTCTTTTTAAACTAGCATTAGGAATATTACATGTATCCCTAACTACTTCTTTCCTTTTTGCTTGAAAGACAGTCTTCTTTTCAAGTTGCTTTTTCTTGATCAAAAACATCTTCTTTTCTTTGCTGCTTACTGCACAAACAGGATCAATATGGTTAATTTTTGTCCATTTGCCTTTTTGTTCAGGAGAGAATTTCATTGTTTTATAGGTATAAGAATTATAAGTGTTTGTTTTATTCTTTACCTTTTCTTGTAATTCTTTTTCAAGTTCCAGAGATGTTTTTGCTTGTAAACACATATTTGCAAAATCAGGACTTATTGGTATTCTGGTTTTGGTTTTCAAAATTGAAATTGGAACATTCAAAATACCAGACCCAACAGTTTCTATCTTTTTGTGAATTACATTCTCTGGTTTACAAAAAATATGTTCATCAATCTCTTGATCAGATTCTGAATCAGAATCAAGAAAGTCTCTTTTATTTTTAATAGAGATAGCTACCTCTATTGGTTTTTTAATTTGTTTTGTTCTGGAGACTTTAATGATCCGTTTCATGCTTTCTTTTCTTTTTAAATCCTCCAAGACATTTTCTTTCCATATCTTTTTAACATCATCTTCAAATGTAGTTCTGATGTTTTCATCTGATTTTGGTGAATACAGAGGGGCATTCGGATTTAGTGAACTCTGAGATTTATTTTCAGAAGTACTTGTATCAGAGGTACTTGGTTCGGATGTCTCTAATTCATTTGAGATGAAAGCGTCAAATCTGAAAATTTCTTTGGGATCATAGCTCTAGGTTTTGTGAAGTATACTTCTGAAGTTTCTTCTTTTATCTGTAACACAGATTCTTGAAAGTTTTTCACTTCAGAGTATGTAGTATTTTTGAAATTCAGAGCTCTGATTTTTTATCCCTCTGATGTTTTCATTCTTTTGAAAATATTCATAGATGGACCTTCAAAGCTTTGGACCTTTCCCATAGAGAAAGTGGAAGAAAGTGATGTTTTCTCCAATCCAGTGAATGAATTCAACTCATTGAATCCCAGCCCTTGAGAGTCCATTTGAGTTTTTATTTTGTCGAAAACACCTTGTGCATTAACATAGCTTTTGATTCGAAGATTTTTTCTATCTAGAGATTGATGTAGGATTTATCTTTCTTTTTGAAAAAATTTGGTTAAGGCAATAGAATTGAGTCTTTCATACTCATATTTCTTTACTTCTTCTTCTTTTCCTTTTAAAACTTTCTCAATTTTTTTTATTTCTTCTGAAAATGATTTTTCTTTTTGCTTGTGAGATTCTACAAGTTTGTTCTTTTCAAGAAAAATTTCTTTCTTTTCTGATTCCAGAAGATTCTTTTCTCTTTTGAAAAAGATTAGCTCTTTTGACATTTGCTCTCTTTTCTTTTTCTCTTCAAGAAACTTTTGCTCTAGATCTTGAAGTTCATTAACTAGTTTAAAAGCATCTATTTCAGGATCACTATCAGAGGTGTAAAGAGAGTTTACCTTTTCAGAGTTGTCTTCTGATGCTCCATCAGTTTGATTTCCATCTGAAAAAGCCATACCACAGAGATTGGTAGGCTCTTCCTCGCCATCGCTTGTTGAGTCAGATAGCCAGTCTTCCATTTCTGCTACAAGAACTCTTTCTTTTACGTTGTACTTGTATTTGTTCTTGTAGTAATCTTGATCTTTGACAAGTTTTCCTCTGCAGTTTGCAGAGAAATGGCCTAGTTTGCCACATCTGAAACATCTTCCATCATTTTGATTTGTTGGAAGATTGGCAGTACTTGTCTCTGGCTTCTGTTCTTGAGGTTTGAAGTATCTCTGTGGCTGTGGATACCTTGGTTGAAATGATTGTTGAGGTCTTGATTGTTGAGTTACATCATTGTTGTTGAAGTTTGTACCCTTTTGATCACTATATGGAGTGAATCTGGGTTCTTGTTGAAATCTTCTTTCAGGATTTCTTCTTTCTTCATTCTCTCTCCTTCCTTCAAATACTTTCTTGCCAAATTTCTTGTTAAATTGATGAGTGATTAATGCAAGAGATTTGGCAAAGGCATTTATATCATCTTCTGAGTCTGAATCTGAATGATTTTCTTCTGCCATTAGGACCTTTTTGGATCTTCTTTTTGTTTCCAAACCTTTTTGTGACTCTTCAAAGTTGTTTTCTTTTGAGATTTGTTTTGAAACAAGAGCAAGTGGTCCACCTAAAGACAGTTTTGATTTTTGCTTCATAACTTCCTTTTCATGTGCAACAAGAGTGCCATAAATGTCAGTTAATGACCATGATTCAAGATCTTGATTGGCTTGTATAGACATGGAAAGTTGTGACCATTCTTCATTTAAGCTTTTCAAGAAAAGAACGTTATTTTCCTCTTTTGTTCTTATCACTCCAAACTTTCTGCATTTGTTGATAAGAATATTGAATCTTGAGTAAGTTTGGTGTAATATTTCTTCTGGTAGAGCATGAAAATCATGATATTCATTGATGCATAGATTTCTTCTATTTTTCTGGGTTTGTAGGCCTCCTTCAAGTTGATTTAACAACTGATCCCATATCTCTTTTGCAGTTTTACAAGAATCAAGTTCTTGAAAGATATCATTGGGAATGGCCATTATAAGTAATCTAACAGCTTTTGAATCATTATCCATCATATTTGTTTCTTCATCAGTGAAGTTTGTGGTTTTCTTTTCGTAATATGCAGGGATTTCATCAGTATCTGCTATTGCAGGAACTCTTGGTACTAATACCATTGGAATGTGAGGTCCAACGTTCACTGATCTAAAGAGATCCTTGTCCATGCCTTCTAAGAAATTTACCATCCTTATCTTCCATTGGGGATATTCATCCCTTAAAAGTGTAGGAGGTTTTGTTAAAGACCCAGCAGTATAGATGGCACTTATGCTTGAGTTTGCCATTTTTGAAGAAAAAGATGAGTATTTAAAGAGCTGATGCTTTTTGTATTGAACAGTGATTTACTATCAAATCTTGAGCATATGGTGTTCTTTAATAAACCAGGTTTATTTGAACATGCACAGATAATGAAAGTTAGAATCAATGAGATGTAAATCTATCCGAGTATGCAGATGCGATCTATCTTTGTTTTAGAAAACAAAGTTGGCTCTGATACCAATTGTTGGATCCCAGATTTAATCTCACAACAATGATATAAACAATAAGAGTAATAACAGCGGAAGCAGTTTAATATCAATGGAGATTCAAATATCACAGTTCATAAAGCGAATAATAGATAAATCAAGATATTCTTCAATAAGATATTTAACTTATATTATCAGTTTATAAGACTTCTTAAGCACACTTTGAACATTAAGGTGATGGTCCTTTTTATAGGACCATAAAGTAAATAGTGTACTTATCTGACAAATAGAAGCATGCTTGAACAGTGTCTTACCTAAGAGGTAAGATCAAGACATGCTTGAACAGTGACCTACTCTAGAAAGTAAATCTTATCACAAGGTGACGTGTCATCTGTTCTTCTTTGTCAAGAGTTTCAGAGTGATCATCTTCAGAGCTCTGAACTAGGAGCTCTGATGAGGAGCTCTCTGATGTCTTTTCGGAGTCTCTCTGAACTGACTTCAGAGACAGACAACTTTCTCTAGGCTGACTCTGAACTGACTTCAGAGACAGACTTGCTTTCTTCAGAGTGGCTCTGAGTTGACTTCAGAGACAGCTTCAGAGTGGCTCTGAGTTGACTTCAGAGACAGACTTGCTGTGATCCCTTGAAAGTCTTTAGATGAAGACTTAGTTATTTTCAATACTTTCATTGGTTCAGATTTGGGGCTAACAGAAGAAGTCTATGTAGAACAACCACCAGGGTTCTATGACCTAAGTATCCAAATTATGTTTATAAATTGGATAAGGCTCTCTATGGTCTAAAACAAGCCCCTCGTGCTTGGTATGACACTCTCTCATCATTTCTTATTTCTGAAAATTTTGAACGTGGCAAGATTGATAATACGTTATTTTTCAGAAAGATAAAAGGTCATATAATTCTTGTACAAATATATGTCGATGACATAATATTTGGTTCTACTAACCCATCTCTATGTACTCGCTTCGCTGAAAGAATGAAGAAAGAATATAAAATGAGTATGATGGGTGAGCTGACATATTTTCTTGGTCTTCAGATTAAACAATCTGATAAAGGTACTTTCATCAGCCAAGGTAAGTATGTTAAAGATATGCTGAAGAAGTTTGATCTTACACAAACTTCATCAATGAAAACTCCTATGGAACCACCCCTGACACTTAACAAAGATCCTTCTGGAAAACCTGTTAATGTCACTGCCTATAGAGGAATGATAGGCTCCCTGCTGTATCTTACAGCGAGCCGACCTGACATCATGTATTCTACTTGTTTATGTGCACGCTATCAATCTGAACCCAAGGAATCCCATCTGATCGTTGTTAAGCGTATATTCAGATATCTGAAAGGAACTCCTAACCTCGGTCTTTGGTATCCCAAAGACTCAGGGTTCGATCTAACTGGTTATTCTGATAGTGATTTTGCAGGCTGTAAACTTGACAAAAAGAGTACCACTGGTGGATGTCAACTCCTCGGAGGAAAGCTGGAAAGCTGGACAAGCAAAAAGCAAAATTCAGTGTCCACTTCCACAGCTGAAGCTAAATATGTAGTCGCTGGAAGCTGTTGTTCTCAAATCTTGTGGTTGAGAAATCAACTATTAGACTATGACCTTCAGCTGTCAAAGATTTCTATCTATTGCGACAGCACTAGTGCTATCGCTATAGCAAATAATCCAGTGCTACATTCAAAAACGAAACACAGAGAGATCAGATATCACTTTATCAGAGATCATGTGATGAATGGTGATATTGAACTTCACTTTATCCCTACTGACTTTCAGCTTGCTGATTTATTCACCAAACCTCTTGATGAGACAAGGTTAAACTTTCTCATCAGTGAGCTTGGAATGCTGAATCTCGAAGAATAATTCTTCAGCGTTAATGCATTGTGTCAGTACTCATAAGTTCCCCTTTTATCATTCTCTAATAAATATTCTGACTCTCAGGTATGTTCTCTCAATCCCTACAACTGAATCTTCATTCAGTTGTTTTTCAAAATATAAACCTTAATCACTGAACTTTCTTCAAATGATTAAAAGCTTTTTGAAAAATAAATTTATCACTGATATTTCTAATCAGTGATCCTTTAAAAGAAAATTTATCCCTATCTTTACCATCAGGGATACTTTCAAAAAGAAAAACCTATCGCTGACTTTTCTTCAACGATAATTTCAAAACGAACAAATGAACAGTCTCTTTTCTATGACATCATTTGAACCGACAATCCACGACATGCCTTTTTCTGACACATTCGTCCGTTACCCTTCTATCCAATCAACTTCGTGGGACGTGTCCATGTCATGATGAGCATTTGTTTTCCCGCCTCTCACATTCTCTCTCCTTTCTCTCACATATAAAAGGAATGTTTTTCCATTCTTATCATTTTACGCTTTCTGGAAATACTTTCAAAGCAAGAATACTCAAGCATTCCATTCACATATAAAAGCATTCTAGCATTCTCAAGCATTTGCATCATCTTCTTCAAAGATCAACAGGTTATTCTTGATCTTTTTCAAATTCTTATCTTAAATCTTTTTACATAAAACTCCATTTATGGGTTTATAAGATTCTAATCACATAAAATCATTTTCATTTTTGATTTTATTCTTTAAAAACCATTCTATTTTGATTGTTCTTCATTCAAAATCCTTGGTTTTTCTTCTTGTTCTTGTATCTTCTGTCAAGAACACTTTTTTTTAATCTTCAAATTTGTTGATTTACCTATGTTTCTTTCCCAAAATAGAAACTGGACAAATCTTCTTTATTTTTAGACTAAAACCTTTCTTCTACTCTTTTATCTACTCATAGCTCAGAATGGCTCAATCTGCACTTGTCGCCTCTAAGAACGTCAAGTTCGCCATCACTGACTCGGAGCTTCCAAAGAACAATCATCTCGCTCGCCTCGATTTTGACGGTGTTAAGTACCCACATCTGAAGGAAGTTGCAATGTTTCTAAAGCAATCATGCATTGCTTATGCTATCACTGTGGATCCAACACCCTCCAAAGCTCTTCTCCAGCAATTCTGGTTTACTGCTGACGAAACCTCTATCACCAACAAAAAGGGTGAACAGGTTCCTGCTATCTCCTTCAGCACTCAACTTGGCTCAGGGATGATGACTGCTTTAGGCCTGAGGAAAGCTCTGCGTTTTCCTGACAAACCCAGGAATGGATTCGACGCCTTTCCAACTGATGCTGAACTCATCCAATTTCTGGATGCCATGGAATACGCTTGGGAACCCAAGCCAAGGACGACGATTCCAAACAAGAAGTTGACTCTTGTGAAGAAGGCACTGATGCCTTCTCAACTTAACTACATCTTCTCACACTTCATTCAGTGTATGAGTGGGAAGAGTGGGTCACTGGACCAAGCAAGCAAGATTCAGGTCCAGATGGCTTACTCAGTGATCACTGGACGAAACTTCGACTACGCAACAGCTATCTTTGACGATCTCAAGTCAAAGATTAAGAAGACCGAAAGGGATCCCAAGGTCCCCTACGTACGCTTTATTTGCGCGTACCTGAAGTTCCTCTACCCTGCTACTTACCCCACTAACTCGGATGCATCTTTTCCAAAAGTGGGTCAGCGCTCCCTGGAGGTCAAGACGCTCCCCAACGAGGTAAGTATCTCTGAACTTCACTCCCGACTCTCTCTCCTCACTTCTTCTACTTCAGCGGCCACGCAGGAGGTTCCTTCTTCTGCTATCCCTGTCGCTACCCCTTCCAAACGACCATCAACTGGCTCCCTTGGTCCTTCGAAGAAGACCAAGGTCACCAAGGAGAAAGCTACCTCTATCTCTATACCTAAGGATGTTTATCAACAAACTTCCTTGGATGCTTTCGTGGGTCTCTCCTCCACATCCTCAGCTATAACCACTTCAACCGTGCCAGCGATCTCCGTCGCTGTCACAACAACAGTGACACAACCTACAATCTCAGTTCAACAACAACCTGAGGTAACTAGCCCTATCCCTACATCTTCTATCCCCATCTCTAGTCCTTCTATTTCTTTGATCTCTAACCCTCCATCTATTTCTACTCCACAGTTTGGACCCATAGGACCTGAACATCAATCTTTTGAGGAATCTTTACAATTCTACAAAATGTTTGATAATTCAGGTATCCCTATAACCTTAAACACTTCTCCCAACTCACCATATAAGCCTGTTTCTCAAAAACTAACTTATATTTCAGGTCCTAGTTTGGCGTCTGTTGACACAAATGTCAACAATCTGAGTGCAAAGGTGGAATCTCTTACTGCCTCTCTCAACAACACCACCAACGTTGTTCAATCAGCTGGTGAAGCACTGAAGACGCTGACTGCCACCTACGCCTCCAAAGCTGACGTTTCTCACATCGCTACTCTCCAAGAAGCGATTGTCAAAGTCAGAGAAGACTCATAACAACAGTTTGCAGCCCTGACTACAAAGGTTGATTCTTGTGAAGTCCTTCTTCAGCAAATCCTGACTCACCTGAAGGCACCAGCTCCTACTCCTACTCCCTCATTCACAGAGAACGATTGTACATCGCTGAACATTGTCGTGGAGTTTATTCATCAGGCTACGTCAGATCTTCCTACGTTTGAAGGCCGACTGGACAGTTTGGAGGCTGAAGTTCAGGTGTTGGCCGCTGCAAAAGCTTCATCTCCTTCCAAAGATCTCTCCCTCAATAATAATGACAAAGAGGGGGAGAAAGCAGCTGAAGAAAATACAGAGTTTGAAGTTGTTGCTGAGGTCCAACAGAAGGAAACTCCCTCTCAGGTTGAGGGGGAGATAGCTGCTGAAAAAGCCCCTCCTTCTCTCGAAGATTTAATCGATGATGAAGAAGAAGAAGACGATGATGATGAAGACCTTGATCTTGAAGATCAAGAGGAAGATTCTCATCAAGATGATGATGATGACGATGAAGATGAAGATCAATCTCTATGGTGTTCTTCAGCCGTCACTTCATCAGCGATAGCTTCGAAATAAGTTATCAAAGCAGGGGGGGAGTCAAGAGACACCTTCAGGAACCCCTTCCCAAAGCAAAGGTGCAACTGCTGAGGGAACCCTGAAGATGATTTCACTACCTGAGGCGAATCCTTCTCAGGTATGCCTTACTCTTGTTCCCTTATCCTTCTATAAAAATCCAACCCCTGTTTCTTTCTAGCCTTTATCTCTCTCATTCCCTAAAACTAAATCTAACCTTTTTCTTTTTCTGACCAGATAGTTCTCTCCCCTGCTTAAGGGTAAAGAACTCCAAATAATCCCAGCTGCTGAAGCTGATGATCAAATAATTCCAATCTCTGTAAGAGAGATTGATGAAGAGGATGAAGAAGAAGAAGAGTCCCTGCAACATCATGGAAGGCCCTCTAGACCCTCTCATTGGTCAGAGGAAGAGAGAAAGAAAATAACAGAGATGATCTCTCATCTGGAGAGTCAACGACGAAAGATCCCCTCTCAATCATCAGATCTGGAGTTCCTGACTGAAGCTGAAATCGAAGAATCCGTCTGGGCTGAGAAGCTGATTGCTGATTGTCAAAGAGATGCCTCTCTAGATCTCAAAATTCAGTCCTCTCAAGTCAAAGACAAGAAGCTGAAAAGCAAACCAGTGGAAGTCTAGGCAGCTCTTTTGAAAGAGATTGAATAGGAACGCTCCAAAGAAAAAGCGGTCAGCAATAATACAGTCGATTGGTGCAAACATAAAATTGACTATCGCTCTGACCCAATGAAGATCGTAGCTGTTGCTATCTCTGGGAGAAAGAAGAAGGATAAACTCTCTGTCACAATGGAGATTACCAGAGAGGATGGAAGCTGGAAGGCTATGTTCATTTCAAATCTGGAAGAATTTGGCTACATGGAGTGGCTTGAGTTCAAAGATGCGCTGAAGAAATCAAAGTCAACATACAGAGGCTATGTTGAAAGGGTAAATGATGCCCTCATCAACAGAGTCGCTGCTATACTAAACGTGCCATCTACTCTTCCTCCAAAGTCCAAGCAAATCAAGAGAAATCCTGTCTCCTCCTCATGTGATAATGTTGCAGTGATCAGAAATGAAACCTCCATCAAATTCTCAAGAGAAGCTCTGTTCGGTCCTCCTTCTGATCTTTCAGTTCTGGACAAGTTCTTGAAGAACCTTTTGGAATCTTCTTCAGAGATGACGAGGAACAACTCAGATTTCAAAGAGTCTCTGAAATCCCTATATGTCCCCTCGCTCTTCTCAATGATCTCATGTGCCTATGGTGTACTCTCTCTCCTGCTGCTGAGCAAATCATAGCGATCATCTGCAAAGAATCTTTAGAGCGAAGGCAAAAGGAGAAGAAATACCTGAGTATTTGATCAATCATCCTAAACCCTCTTTAGATAGCTGATAGATTAATTTTCTTTCTTGTAATCTATTAGTTTAACTTACAGCAGTTAATACATCACTTGTACTTGTAATTTTCATACCTTGTAATCTTTTTCTTGGATTAATGAAAATTTCAGTGAAGTACTTAACTCTATCAGTACTGTAAAAGATCCCTCAAAATAGTAATTGGGACATGTATGTTATGAGTCCTGATTATTCCATCATTTTGAATTATAAAGTAATTTTCTTCAGTTACTTTGTCATTATCAAATAGGGGGAGATTGTTGATCCAAGCTCTCTCAGTGATTTGATAACGACCCTTTTCTATACTTAGTGAAAATTACGTTTAATATGTATTAGTGTTTCACCATCAGCGATCAGACTGAGTCTGTTCAGTTATCGCTGATAGTCTTTCTCAAACATTTAATATATATTAGTGTTTCACTATCAGTGATCAAACTGAGTCTGTTAAGTTATCGCTGATAGTTCTGATGTAAACAGTAACGTAATCCCTGAAGACAAGTCTCGCGTCAACAGATGTTCATAGATGAATCGAAGACGAAGCTGTTGAACAAAGAGAAGTCTACTAGTGACCTGATGCGGATATCAGTGAATCAAAGACAACTCTACTTATACGCGAAGGAACATGAGTAAAGCTTCAGCGATCGCTGAACTCTTGATATCTCTGCTGAAAGAGATATTCAGCGATTGAATGATCACTTAGCTTATACCTCAAGTTTCTTTTTGTCTAAACTTGCACAACTCAGTACGATGTGTCAGAACGGACATGCCTCTGCCACAATTCGTACAACAACTCTGTCAACTACACTGTTCATGATCCGGCCGAAAGCATGTCTCCCAAAGTCAGACATTCAAAGCCAATCAGTAAACGCCACGTGTAAAGTGCCTTGGCCTTACCCATGCCTTACTCATGTTCAAATGAAAGCATTAGAAATTCAAATTTTATATTTCAAACTTATAAGTTCTAACTAAATCTTAAAAATTAAAAATTCAAAGCA
Organism: Arctium minus; assembly: GCA_954870635.1. NCBI lineage: Eukaryota > Viridiplantae > Streptophyta > Magnoliopsida > Asterales > Asteraceae > Arctium > Arctium minus. The sequence continues at coordinate 160,537,778 of OX941081.1, forward strand.
TTAAAAAGAAAACTTAATATATATAAGCGGGTTATTCGGGTCATTTTCAAGTTGAAACTTTTGACCCTGGCCTTACCCGTTTAATTTTCGTGTCGTGTCGTGTCAACCCGTTTACTTAAACGGGTTGAAATGTATTACCCAAACCCGTTTATTTCGTGTCGAGTTCGTGTCGGATTAGTGTGTCGTGTCAGTTTTTGCCAGATCTAGTCAAGCATTCTTCTATACGTGCATTATTGAACATTGTAGTTTTGCATGATCTTGAGCTTGAGCAGTTAGATGTTAAAACTGCATTTCTACATGATGAATTGGAGAAAGACATTTACATAGATCAACCTCAAGGATTTGTGAGTGTTGGTCAAGAGGATTTGGTTTGTCGGCTAAAGAACTCTTTATATGGTTTGAAGCAATTGCCAAGGCAATGGTACAAAAGGTTTGATACTTTTATGACTTCAGATGGTTGCTCACGTTGTTTATATGACAATTATGTTTATATAAGGAGATGTGAAGATGGTTCGTTTGTCTACCTATTGCTATATGTGGACGATATGCTCTCAGCTTCAAAGAACAAGAAAGACATCTAAGAAGTCAAGGATCAGTTGAATACGAAGTTTGAAATGAAGGACTTGGGCAAAGCTCAAAAAATTCTTGGCATGTAGATTTCAAGAGACCGAAAGGCGGGAACTTTGATACTTAGTCAAAGAAGTTATATCGAGAAGGTGTTGAAGAGATTCAACATGGATGGCGCTAAAATGGTAAATATTCCTATTATTGCTCATTTCAAATTATCTGCTCGTCAATGCCCCACTTCTAATGAAGAAAAATAATATATGTCTCGGGTTCCTTACTCTAGTGTGGTTGGGTCATTGATGTATGCGATGATCTGTACGAGACCGGACTTAGCCTATGCCGTGAGCATGGTAAGTTGTTATATGGCTAATCCGAGTAAAGAGCACCGGAAGGCGGTTTAGTGGGTTCTCCGGTACCTTTCGGGTACTAGAGACTATTGCTTGTGTTTTGGGACTTCTAGAGATGGTGTTTAAGGTATGTTGATTCTGACTATGGTGTAGATATGGATAGCTGACACTCTCTTACTGGGTATATGTTTACTATGGGGTCATGTGCCATCAGTTGGAAGGTCGTTCTTCAACCGACGTTGCTCTTTCTATAATTGAGGCTGAATACATGGCCGTTACCGAGGGTTTTAAAGAGGGCATATGGCTTAAAGGCTTGTTCAATAGCCTTAGCGGTGATAAGCTCACAGTGGACTCGGTATTCTGCAATAATCAGAGTGTTATTTTCTTGACAAAGGATCAAATGTTCCACGAGCTCACAAAGCATATAGATGTGCGTTATCATTTCATTAGAGAGGTCATTGCTAAGGGAGACTTCAAAGTGAGGAAGGTTTCCACTCACGTTAATCCGGCCGATATGATGACCAAAGTTCTTCTAACGACTAAGTTTGGGTTGTTTACAAACTTGGTCGGAATCCGTGGTTTGGAATAGCCCGTGAAGGGCCGACGGAGGAGGTATGTGCTTATTAATCCACTTTCGAGAAGTCAAGTTTAATTTCACTATTTTTCTCGTTAATGATGTGTTTTGAAGCTTGTGTTGGAGCTTTGTTTCATGAAGATGAAAGTTTGTTGGGATGATGCTTTTATTTTTGGAGTCAAAAGGTGGAGGTTGTAATTATTTGTTTGTCTCCAAATATAATACATGCATGGAAAGAATGATACAAAATCTCATGCATGGCATATGGATAAAACCTGCTTAGTGGTGTTGTGCTGGAGAGTTTACTGGAAGGGTTCTTCAAAGTCAAAAGATGGTCAAATATTGAGGCTCTAAACTCAGTGTCTAAAGCGGCTTTAAAGCCCCTTAACTCGCATCCTACTCGCCTTTAACACTGGGGTTTGCAAAAACAAATGTGATCTGGGCGACTTTCCTAATCCCTTTACCCGCAGCAAAGTCGCCTAAAGTGAGGAGCAGTTTTTAAAGCAGTTTCCAATTTTTCCATTTGATATACTCTCCAGAAAAATAGATCGTGAACTCTCCCAACAAAATTAGAAGATAGATTAGCATAAAATCTGTATTGTTTCTTCATCGATTTCTCCGGTTTCTCAAGTATTGTAACATCGTCGATTATAGTGGACTTCTCGGTGGACTCCTCCGCCTGTGGTTTTTCCCGTTTTGGGTTTTCCACGTAAATCCGATGTCGTTCTCTCCTTTATTTTAATTCTGTCAAGTGTTTGATTATTATTTATGGTTGTCTATCGTTTTCGTTGAGTGATACGAGTTTATCGTTTCCACATTACGAACTCGTTTGAGTTTATTTTGGATCTTGGGTTGATTTCGATTAAGTTTCTACTCGATTCGATCTCGTTTTGTGGGGTTCGATCGAGTGTGGTGTGATCGATATTTGCAACAATATATTTAACTTATATAAGTATTATATGGGACCCACAAAAAGATGTTCTTATAAGAACTACCATTGTAGCATTTTATGTGAGTTCTTGTTTTGATAACTTGGAAATGAGGTGGCAACAAAAAGTGTAAAAATGAGGTTCTTATAAGAACCTCCATTGGATATGCTCTTAGTATTTTCATTTTATTTTATATAGAGTAAATTACGGATTTGGTCCCTCACGTTTGTCGATTGTAACGGAATTGGTCATTTATCTTCAAAAATTACATGATAACCCTCCAGGTATGCATTTTGTTACGGAATTGGTCCCTCGAGCTAAAATCCGTCTAACTCCTTCGTTAAGCATGAGGGCATTATGGTCATTTTACCCTATTTTATTTATTTTTCCATTTTTTTAATTAATTTTCTTGAATGTTCATCTTCTACCTCATGAACATTAAGAACATGATGAATGTTCATCTTTTACCTCAAGAACAGCAAGATTTTAAAACCCAAATCAAACTCAAAAACCAAAAACTTAAAATCAAACCCATGTTTAAAAACCAAATCCTAAATCAAACCCAAAATTTAGAAACCAAAATCAAACCCAAATTTAAAACCTAAATCAAACCTACATTTAAAAATCAAAAACCTAAACTAAACCCATATTCAATACCTAAAATCAAACCCACTTAAAAAAAGGAGAGAGAGAGAGAGATACAAATCTGAGACAGAGAGAAGAGAGAGAGATACAGACCTGAGAGAGAGAAGAGAGAGATTTGTGAAAGAGATAGAAATCGTGAGAAGAGAGAGATAGAGAAGAGATACATATCTGAGAGAGATCTGAGATAGAGAGAGAGACGCAGACCACAGGGAGACGACCTCGCTGGAGAAGACGAGGTCGCTGGTGTCTATTTCTCTCTCTGTCTCTGCTCTCGATGTCTCTCTCTTCTCTCGGATCTGTTTTCTCTCTTCTCTCTCTTCTCTCATATTTGTTTTCTCTCTTCTCTCTCTTCTCTCAGATCTGTGTCTCGATCTCTCTCTCTCTCTCTCTCATATCTGTATCTCTCTCTATTCTCTCTCTCTCCTTTTTTTAAGTGGGTTTGATTTTAGGTATTGAATATGAGTTTAATTTAGGTTTTTTATTTTTAAATGTAGGTTTGATTTAGGTTTCTAAATTTTGGGTTTGATTTAGGATTTGGTTTTTAAACATGGGTTTGATTTTAAGTTTTTGGTTTTTGAGTTTGATTTGGGTTTAAAATCTTGGTGTTCATGAGGTAGAAGATGAACATTCATCATGTTCTTGGTGTTCATAAGGTAGAAGATGAACATTCAAGAAAATTAATTAAAATTGGAGAAATAAATAAAATAGGGTAAAATGACCATAATACGCTCGTGCTTAACGAAGGAGTTAGATGGCTGTTAGCTCGAGAGACCAATTCCGTAACAAAATGTATATCTGGAGGGTTATCATGTAATTTTTGAAGATAAAAGACCAATTCCGTAACAATCGACAAACGTGAGAGACCAAATCCGTAATTTACTTTTATATATATATATATATATATATATATATATATACTGATTTTTTATTAAAATATAAATAATTTTTATTTGTGTTGTGAAATGAAGGGTCAATAACACTTGGGCGTTTGGAAAGCGATTCAAATCAACAAATGGCTACTTGGCAATAGGAAGAGGTCAAATAAGCCATCACGAAAGCGAAAGAGAAATCGTATTTTTCTATTTTAAATTAGAGAAAATTACGAATTTAGTACACAAAGTTCCTTAAGAATTATAACTTTTTGTTTTTATGTTTTTGAAGTTATAATTTATGTTAATGATTGTTGTTTTCATCCTTGAAACTAACATCATTAATGTTTTCTTGTTAAGGTAGCTAACATTGTTAATATTTTATTGTTAAATATATGAAAAACGAAAAAACAATGAATTATAAACCATAAAAACAAAAATAATTAATAAACTGTGAAGTATAAGGACAAAAATAATAAACCAAAGCATAAAAGAAGTATAATTTCAAATTTTAAATAATATTAGAATAAAACTAGTAACTTTAACAAATTATAAGGACAGAAATGTAATCACTCTTTAAGTTATCTAACGGTTTTATTATATAGGATAGTTGTTTATAATACTTTAGATCTTTTACGTATAAAAAATAAATTTTATATTTAAAATGTTCGAATGATTTAAAACATGGAAATTGACCCAAATAGCCATATTCCTCTAAGCCTTTCACCTCCTAGCCATTTCTCTACCAACTTTACGGATTTGACCCTAGGTCCGCAATGGAGGACATCTAAAAGTAAAAAAAAGTCGCGGATTACGGCAGGTCCGCAATGGGTTGGGTCACCCAGGTCCGCAATATTCTGACACGTATCATTTCCATAACAAACATTAATGCAAATCCACAATCAGACATAGGTCCTCCATTTCATTGCAGACCTAGGGTCAAATCTACAAATACGGGAGAGAAATGGCTAAGAAGTGAAATTGAAGGTGTAATGTGGCTATTTATGCCAATTTCCCTTTAAAACACTTGTCTTGTCTTAACGAAATACTTTATAAATAAATGGGATCATGGCAGGCTTATGCCACGTGACACCATTTCATACCCTGTTAAAAACAGTAACCAATAAGAAACGTACAAGTCACCTTCCACGTGGCACGCCTTCCCCAATTAACACCTTCGCCGAACGTAGTCAAGAATCAAATCCCATCGGCGGCCTCCTCCTCCGTTTCCTCGCCGCCTTATTCTTCTATATAAACACACCCTTCACCTCTTCTCAATCCTCATCTTTTTTCTCTCTAAAATCCCATTTATACCCTTTTGCTTTCCTCCATTTTTAATTAATCCATCTTAAAATATGGATACTCTCACCGGATTACTCAAACACACGGCCGGTAAATTCCCCGACCGCCGTGCCATCTCCGTCTCCGGCAAATTCGATATCACACACTCTCGTCTTGATCACCTCATCGAGCATGCCGCTTCCTCGCTTGTGGCTGCCGGTGTCAAACCACGAGATGTCGTTGCCCTCACGTTTCCGAACACCGTTGAGGTATTATTATTTGATTTTACTCTGTTTTAACCTAATTTTATTCGATTCCTGATATTGAAATTAATCTGGATTTGTTGGTAGTATGATCGTTTTTGATGCGATTTTTGTGATTGTCTACAGTATTTGATCATGTTTTTGGGAGTTATTCGAGTGAGAGCCACGGCGGCACCGCTTAATCAAGCTTACACCGCCGAGGAATTCGAGTTTTACTTATCGGACTCTGAATCGAAACTCTTACTGACCGCTAAAGAAGGCAACGAGGCTGCAGAAGCCGCCGCGTCGAAGATCGGAATCCGTCACGTGACCGCAACTCTGAGCGACGTTGAATCGGGAATCCAGCTGTCATCGCTGTCGGAGTCTGATTCCGATTCCTCCGCCGCGAAAATCGTTAACGAGCCATCGGACGTCGCGCTTTTCCTTCATACGTCGGGGACCACGAGTCGACCCAAAGGTGTGCCGCTAACTCAGCTCAATTTAGCCTCCTCCGTCAACAATATAAAATCGGTTTACAAACTCACTGAGTCTGACTCGACGGTCATCGTCCTCCCGTTGTTCCACGTCCACGGATTGCTCGCCGGATTACTGAGCTCACTCGGCGCCGGAGCCGCTGTCACTCTTCCGTCTGCCGGACGTTTCTCCGCTTCCACGTTTTGGTCTGATATGATCAAATACAACGCCACGTGGTACACCGCCGTGCCAACCATCCACCAAATCATACTCGACCGTCACCTAACGAAACCCGAACCGACTTATCCGAAGCTCCGATTCATCCGTAGCTGCAGCGCGTCACTCGCGCCGAGCATATTAGCTCGGCTGGAGGAGGCGTTTCATGCGCCGGTTCTGGAAGCCTATGCAATGACGGAAGCCACCCATCTGATGGCGTCGAACCCGTTACCAGAAGACGGTCCCCATGTTCCCGGGTCGGTCGGTAAACCCGTGGGTCAAGAAATGGCAATATTGGACGAGAATGGCGTGGAGCAAAAGGCTGGGTCAAACGGTGAAGTTTGTATCCGGGGCCCGAATGTTACGAGCGGGTATAAGAATAACCCCGAAGCTAATAAATCCGCATTTTTATTCGGGTGGTTCCATACGGGCGACATCGGGTATTTTGACTCCGATGGGTATATGCATCTTGTGGGTCGGATCAAGGAATTAATCAACCGAGGAGGTATTATTTTTATTTCTTAATTAAGATTATTTAAATACAGATCTTGAATTTATTTATAATATAATTATTTTAAAAACCGTTATTATATGCCAAACTAGCGACAATGTGTTGATGCTTAGGTGGATGACACTTAACTAACACAAGGATTTGATATTTCTAGGACTAAGACAGTGTACGAGCTTTTCATCAAGTTTTTTCATAACTTTTTTCTTACACATTATTGTCACATCAACAACTTAAAAACATTTATATACCTCTACTATGTGAAAAACCTCACCCAAACTTTTTCATTACTTTTTTAAACTATTCAGGGTCCCACTATTTTAACTTTATATCATTTTTATTCTTATTTATAAAAATAAATACATTAAAATTCATACAAATACATATTTATTTATATCAAGAAAAAAAGTTATTTTAAAAGTATGTACAATAAAATTAATAAAATTGAGGTTATTAAGAAATATATAAAAGCTGTATAAAAAGTTTGTAAAATAAAAATTAAAAAATGTTAAATTTAAAAGTATGCATAATCGAAAATAAAAAGTGGGTTATTAAGAAATCTGTTGAAATTGTATAAATATGTCAAATTTGAGATATTATTTTAAAAATATAAAATATAGTTACTTTCATTATGTATTTATATATATTATTTATTTAATAATTATATTTAAAAAGGGTTACTTTAAATATATTAATAAATAAAACTGATTAAATACGAAACTTTTATAAAATTCTATAAAGTTAAAACTGATTAAATACGAAAAAGCTATGAAAAAGCAGGTCGTGCAGTTACGAGCTATGACGAAAAACCTCGCAAAAAACCTCACCCAAAAAAACTATCCACTATGTGAAAAACCTCAAAAGGAGGTTTTTGTTTTTTGAAAAAGCTTTGAAAAAGCTCTTGAAAACCTGTGAAAAAGCACATTGTGTGGATGCTCTAAGGTGTAAATCTTTTTGTCTTTTTGTGCAATACAAAAAGTTAAAGATGCCATACTCCAAGAAAGATAATAATATTGTAATTCGTTTTATATATTTTTTTTTGAACGGCAAGTAAGCACACACTTTCTCGGGCTATCCGGGCTCCCACTTAAGGGTGTCACCCGACTAATCACCGTCGATCATGGCCCGGCCCAATTAAGGGTACACGAGGCCCATGATCTGGAATATCTCTACAGGGTTCGAACCTGGGTAGTCAGGGATACCATTCACCGACCCCCCGGATGTTACCAAACCAATGGGCTAGACATGCTTTGATAATTCGTTTTCTATATTGATTTGCGTTATATTATATTAAACATAAAGTAGATCCCTTAGGGTATGCTAGATGCTCTGATTATATTGAGATATATTAGATTATTATTATTATTATAATAAAGTTGTAGGAACGATGTTGGTTCTGATCAAGTTGTTATCTTTCTGTGACAGGAGAGAAGATATCGCCAATCGAGGTGGATGCTGTTCTGTTGTCGCATCCGGATGTTGCCCAAGCTGTTTGCTTTGGTGTGCCCGATGACAAATATGGCGAAGAGGTGAATTTACTTGCAATCTTTATTCAATTACAATATACATTGCTCAATTGCCATTGTTTACTAAATGAAATGGGTTTGTTGCAGATAAATTGTGCGGTCATACCCAGAGAAGGATCGAACCTTGATGAGGAAGAGGTGTTGAGATTCTGCAAGAAGAATCTGGCTGCATTCAAGGTCCCTAAGAAGGTCTTCATCACTGATTCTGTTCCAAAAACAGCTACTGGGAAGATCCAAAGGAGGATCGTAGCTGAACACTTCCTAACCCGTATCTCCACTGCTAAAGTCCCCAAGTTTGGAGCTTAAACAAATTGATCTCAATTCTTTGTTATATTGTTTTGTAGCAATGGATGCTGAGTTCTGTCTCTATGTACTTGTTCCACATAGATAAAAACAGAGTTTATGTCATGTTATTTTTTGTAAGAGATTCAACATAAACAACAAGTTGAGTAATTCCAATTTTCATGAACCATTTTATATTGAATGATAGAAGCCATGCACAAAAAGAAAAAAGTTGAGAAAGAGAGGAGATATTGAAGTCTACAACTTATAAAACCATGGTAATATGAACCCAATTGCAATGCAAGCCAGCCACCAAGCAGGTGGCTCAAAAAATCCACTCATACAAAAACAAACCAAATCTCAAGCACCATCCTCAAGTTCTTCCTCTTCATCTTCATAATCATACCCTTCCTCCTCTGCGGTTGCATCTTGATACTGCTGGTATTCAGACACTAGATCGTTCATGTTGCTCTCCGCTTCTGTGAACTCCATTTCATCCATTCCCTCTCCTGTGTACCAATGCAAGAAAGCTTTCCTGCGAAACATAGCAGTAAATTGCTCGCTCACCCGTCTGAACATCTCCTGGATCGATGTCGAGTTACCAATGAAGGTAGAAGCCATTTTAAGCCCCGTTGGAGGGATGTCACAAACGGTTGACTTCACATTGTTAGGGATCCACTCCACAAAATAGGATGAGTTCTTGTTTTGCACATTAATCATCTGCTCATCGACTTCCTTGGTGCTCATTTTACCACGGAACATGGCTGATGCTGTCAGGTACCGGCCATGGCGAGGATCAGCTGCACACATCATGTTCTTGGCATCCCACATCTGTTGGGTCAGCTCAGGTACAGTCAACGCACGATATTGCTGGGACCCGCGAGATGTTAGTGGTGCAAATCCAACCATGAAGAAGTGCAGACGAGGGAAGGGGATCAGGTTGACTGCAAGTTTGCGGAGATCAGAGTTGAGCTGTCCAGGGAAACGGAGGCAGCAAGTTACCCCACTCATGGTAGCAGAAATTAAATGATTCAAATCTCCAACTGAAACAGAAAAATAGTAGTCAAGTTACCCAGACTCTCAACGTTCTAGAAATAAGATAAAATGCTTACAAAATAAAATAAAAAAATGTACTGGTGGTGTTTCAAGAATCCAGCTATGCAATGTAGGAAACAGGGCCAGAAAAACCACCATAAGGATAAAGAGGGCCAAAACTAGAGCTAGAGTTTATTGTTGTATTTACTCTATATCGAAAATAGTTGATCATAAATTAGTAGACTACTTGAATATCCCAACTACATAAATTAAAGTATGTGTTCAATATACGACATATTCCAATATTCCCGCAAGAGAAAAGATAAAGGAAGTCAAATTAACAAGTAAGCCAAGCATAGGACTGGAGAAACTGATAATATTAATAAATAAATAAAATACATCAAAGCTGAGGATTAACGCATAAAGTGAGGAACTCACAGCTTGGTGTAGTGAGTTTCAGGGTTCTAAAGCAAATGTCATACAAAGCCTCATTGTCCAACACCATACACTCGTCTGCATTCTCAACAAGTTGGTGCACCGAGAGGGTTGCGTTGTAGGGCTCCACAACAGTATCAGAAACCTTTGGAGATGGGAACACAGAGAAAGTAAGCATCATGCGGTCTGGATATTCTTCTCTGATCTTGGAAATGAGAAGTGTTCCCATTCCAGACCCAGTCCCACCACCCAAAGAGTGGCATACCTGGAAACCTGAAAGTTAACAAACGAAAATCAGTACAAGAGGCTTTGACCATGCTACAGGGTTATCTCAATCTGTTTTAGAAAAGCAAAATGTTCAATTGAGGTTGATAACAATGTCAAACATTGTTAAAATATAACTTTTTGAAGGGCCAGATAAATGAGACATGGCAAAAAGAACATATTGCACTTGAGAGATACCTACATATGTAAATAAGAACAAAATCCTACAGTGTAAAGGATACTCATCAATAGGAAATATTAAGCCTTAAAATAGTCTCAGAATATACAAGCATGAGCGGTCGATTTCCAGTAGAACCGAAGGCCTATTGAGAGATGTATCATAATATAATTCAACAGTACTCGATTAAGAGACAAACATGCTCAGATAGGCATTGTAAAATCAATTTGAAGCTAGATTGACGAATGATTAAAACATCCACACATAAATTGCATTTACTTGATATGAAATACATGCTGAATTAACATTGAACTTAAAGTTAACCTAAAAACCTAATCATAGCATGAAAAAATTACATTACATATACATCAAACCAGAGGGGAGCCACCTACGAATCACTAGATCGGCGACAATTCAACACAGAATACCTAAAATAGCGCATTATTAAGTACGAACCATAACATACTTAACTATAATAATCAAAACCGAAACAAAGCAAATCATGTAACTCATACGAACAGGAAACATAATGAGCGACTGCTTCTGCTAAAATTAACTTAATAACTTTCAAATCAACGAAATGAAATTATACCTTGAAGACAATCACAATTCTCAGCTTCTTTCCGTACAACATCTAAAACCGAATCAATAAGCTCAGCGCCCTCAGTGTAATGACCTTTCGCCCAATTATTCCCCGCACCGGACTGTCCGAACACGAAATTATCTGGCCGGAAAATCTGACCGTACGGACCTGATCGGAGACTATCCATGGTCCCCGGCTCCAAATCCATGAGCACCGCTCGTGGAACAAACCTACCACAACTGGCTTCGTTGTAGTAAACATTAACGCGCTCGAGTTGAAGATCGTTGTCCCCGTTATACCTTCCGGTGGAATCAATCCCATGCTCAGCACATACAACCTCCCAGAACTTAGCTCCGATCTGATTGCCACATTGGCCTCCCTGGATGTGCAGAATCTCACGCATTTCCGAAAGTTCTAGAGAGAGAAAGGGTCGAGTGTGTGCTTGTGTGTGTGAGAGAGAGAGGGTTTGTACTTTGTAATATGTAACTGAAGGAGATAAAGTGAGGACTGGAAATCACGGGAAGGGGTTCTTAAATGGGTTGGAGTAACGGAGTTTTTATTATTGCCGTTAGTTTTGGGTTACAATGAGTATCGTTGTAACGTAGATAGTTGAGACGGTGACGCGTCGTTAGTTTTTTTTAAGAGGGAACTTTTTGAATTTTTAAAAAAAAATTTAGAGTAAATTACAATTTTGGTCTTTATGGTTTTTATTCACTATCAATTTTGGTCCATCTTATAAACTAATTACATTATTAATACCTATGGTTTGCATTTTGTTTCAATTTTAGTCCTTTTCACTAACTCTAGTTAAAAGAGTGGTTAATTTTTTTTTGTCTTTTTGTCTTTTTTGTCTTATTAGATCATAGAGTAAATTACAATTGTAGTTCCTTTGGGTTGTCTCTTTTCATTGTTGTCTTTCCTACAATTTTATTTTTTATTTTATATCCCTTGTCATATTAATTAATTAATAATATTTTTAATTAAAAATATGTATTTTATTTTGTAAGTTATATCTCTAAAAAACTATTGTCGATGTCTGTAAAATAAGTTCAATATTGAATATTTTAAAATTTTATGCACATATATTGAACTTATTTTATAGATATCAACAAAAGTTTTTTAAAGATATAACATACAAAATAAAATACATATTTCCAATTAAAAATATCATTAATTAATTAATAAGATAAGGGGTATAAAATAAAAAATAAAATTGTAGGAAAGAAAAAATGAAAAGAGACAAATCAAAGGACTACAATTGTAATTTACTTTATGATATAATAAGACAAAAAAGACATAAAAAATTAACCACTCTTTTAACTAGAGTTAGTCAAAATGACCAAAATTAAAACAAAACGCAAACCATAGTGACTAATATTGTAATTAGTTTATAAGAGGGACCAAAATTGATAGTGAATAAAAACTATAAGGACCAAAAATGTAATTTACTCATTTTTTTATTTGCGCCGGAAACAGTGTTCAGCGTTGGGAAGGATATCTATCTAAATGCATCAATGTCTTGTACACTTTGCTTAAATATAGAGACAAAAAAAAACTTCTTTTTTGAGTAAACTACAAATTTGTTCGAAAATAATACTTTTCGTCTCTGTAGTTTAGAAATTATAAAATAGTCATTATGGTATGTAAAAACATCCGGATTTGGTTTCTTTCTTTAACGATCGTTAAAAAATTATGTTAAATAAGAGACATTTTCGGACTTTTAATTGCTTTTTTTTTTTTGTCTTTTACTCTATCAAAAACGATTTTATGATTTTGGTCCCTATGATTCCTATTGGGTAAAAGACAAAAAGATCGATAAAAGGACGAAAAATGTCTCTTATTAAACAACCATTTGAGAGAGGGATTAAATCCGGACATTTTGACAAACCATGATGGCCATCTTATAATTTCAAAATTACAGAGACGACAAGTGTTACTTTTGACAAACCACAAGGACCAAGTTTGTAGTTTACTCTTTTAATAATAAAAGAGGAGAGTCAATTTATTATCAACTTAAACCAAAGGTAAGCATAAATTCAACCGATCCAATTAAAAACGATCAATAATGATTGGATATTCAATTGTAATTGAATGGGATCGAATCAAAATTTTCAACATCCATTTTGGATCGGTCGATTCTTGGATGACAGTCCAGAACCGACCAAAAACTGACCGAACCGATCCGATTATTCATCCGGTCATCATCCAACAACCCATTTAATTACCATTCAATCATCATCCAACTATCCATTCGATTAATATTTTTTAAAGGATAATTAATAATTAATATAATATAATATAATAGTTAATCATCCATTGAATGTCGGATGAATTCAATTCTATCCAATGGATATCAAATAAGAATATCTAATGGATGGAACCGAACCGAACCGATCCAATCATTCATTGTATTGGAAAAATCCAACATCCAATGGATAATTGAATCTATTCGGTTGGAAAAGTCTTACATCCAAATGATGATTGGATCGATTCGGTTCCCTTCACATCCATTATATGTCAACAGATGAACAAGCCTAAACATAAATATAAAGTGTACAAACTTAATTGGTATCACTTAAATTCGATTGATACTACCATATTAAGTATACGAACTTGGTTGGTATACGGTATTAGCACTCTTATAACACGGTACTATCATAACGTACTAAATTTTAATTAGATAATAATTTTTATAATTGATATTGAATACTTTAATTGACTAATAACTAGTTAACTAAAACAATGGATTTCGAATTATCCCTCCGTCTATATACATACTAAATTCTCTTAATTGGTCCGAGCTCTAAAGCTTTTTTAGTATTCAAAGAATTTATTAGTTGATGAAAGTTATTTAGCATATTTGTATTACTGTTTATGTTGCTACAATGTCTTATGTTGATTTGTTAATTGGACAATTAGTTAACATTAGAACAAAATCAATGGTCAATACCAACATGTATCAACCGAAAAACATGGCAACAAGTAAAGTTGATCGATATATGGTACAAGATTTTTCATACCAATTATGTTTGGATGATACAGTATATTATAAGAGAAATAGAGGTGGTATTTTACCATGTTCACTCTTACTTGGGGGGTTGTTTTTTTTAAAAAACCTCTTAATGACTCTTAAGGCTGAATCCAGGGCCGTTCCTAGCATTTGGGAGGCCCTGTGCAAAAATCTAAATGTGATTCTATATTTTTTTAGTTATATTATTTATTAAAATTTATTATTTAATTCAAAAATAATTTTGCTTATATTAAAATATATGTTGAAGTACAAATAATCATAAACAAGATTCAAATATAAATCAAACTAATCTTTATATCTTAAAATTAATGATAGCAATTCTTATTTGACCAATTTGTTGATAAGAATAAATTAAAATTAATTAGTAAGAAAATTAAAAACAATCTCATAATAAGTATAATGTACAGTTTATTAGTAGTGAACATAAAAAGTTATTAATTCTTCAATAATAAACTAACACTACAATATACATATTTCGAGAAGAACACAAACAATTAGGCATTAATATTTTCTAACATAGATCTCCTAACACTTTTTGAAACAAAATAATCTAATCATACTTTCATAGATTTGCTAGAAATTTATTTTCAATCTATATCAAAGCAAAACATTTAATCTCTTTTGAGATATAATCGATTACCGATAAGATTTCAAAAGTTTTGAAAAATGATTAAAGAAATATATAAATAATCAATAACGATCAATGAAAGTTTTGATATTCATTAAATAATCAAACAAAGTTAACAGAAGAAAATAATTGAAAAATAAAGAATGTCACTAAATTATAGACTGACATATATACCTTGAAAAGAAAAGAACCGAAGACAAATATTATAAATTTATGGTGACGACAATAAAATAAAAAAGAAAAAAAATGGGATTTTGGCCTTCTAGAGGATAATTTAGAAAATGAAGTCCAGTACATATATGAGGTTTTGATTATAAGGTTTTAACTAGAGATTTCATATTAATAAGAAACATTATATACAAAAAAATAAATAACAAAAACAAAAAAATAAGGAAGCATGATTTGACTATTTAAATATAAAAATAAAAACAAATAAGGAAACTTGATGTTTTGGTATCGACAAATAAATAAAAATTAAAAAAAAATTAGACGAATCATTAAAAATATTCATATAGTTTAATTATTATAAAAATCACAAACTTTTTATATGATTAAGTTGTGTTTTTTTTAATTAAAAAAATTGAAAACTAAAACATGTATTGTTGGATTTGAACGACTTACACTAAAGAGTAACATGCACTTACCAGTTAGGCTGCAAGACAATTTGTATAGTTTTTTCGCTTTTGTTACTTATATTCTAATTATTATATATATAAAAAAGATTAAAAATCGGAGGCCCCCGACGAACGGAGGCCCTGTGCGATGGCACCGCTTGGAACACCATGTTGCACGACCCTGGCTGAATCGTTCAGACCTTTTTACACACCACCTCTTATTAATCATAACTAAAATAAGACTTTGTACTTTTTAAAAAACAAACGGCACCTTAATAATTCTACATGCACATATGTTAAATCCACCTCTACTTTTTTATATTTCTAAAACTCTAAAGGACTTTAAATGGCGGGACCATAACTTATGTATGAAGTTAAAAAAGAGGAATCCATTAAAAAGGTGATGAGAATGATGAGGAAAGTGAGAGCACAACACGCATATAGCAACAAACCAACAAGTGAAAGTGATGAATGATGATGAGATCTTTGTATGAAAGCAATGCATTAGGTCATCAATCTCATTACAATTATTACTTAATTTCTTCCTTTACAAATTTCACCAATTTGGTAGGACAATATACTAATATTCATTGTTAAATTGGGTTTATAGAGCATCTAAAAAATTTTAAAGATCATAATAGACTATTTTATAAAACTTAAATTTATATGATCATTTAAATATATTACAATAAGTTTATATGATTTTTTGGACGTCTTAATAAATTTCTTAAGACATTTTTGAAATAAATTATTTAATTAACATTTTTATAGTATAGGTTTTGAGAAGTGTCCGATAAACAATATTTTTATGGGATACTTGTTTTTATAAGATAAATTTTAAAATGATCTCATATTAAAATATTAATATGACGTTTTATTTCAAAATTAAGTGTTCTCATAAGCTTGTTAAAACGTTTAAAAATAGGGAATTTAATTAAAATACCCAAACATCAAAAATCAGTACCCAAAATGCCCAAAATCTTGAAGTTTTTTGCCAAAATACCCAACAACCCCGTGTTTTTGAGCCGTGTAAATGGGAAAACGCGGGGTTGAGAGAACGAGTCGTGTATTCAAATAAAACGCGGAGAGAACACATGGTCCTTCGATTTTGGTCCGCATATGGTGGAAAAACATGGGATTACCCTGCGTTTTAATGGTGTAACGCGGGGTTGGGTATTTGTTGAGTTAATAAAAATATAATAAATTATTCAATTTATCATAGATATATCCTATGAGTTGACACATATTTATTGACAAATAGGACACATGTCAGACTATGAACTTTTGTTTATATCAATACACATACTAGACCGGTTGGAGGCTTGGAGTGGGGGGGAACCCCGCGTTACACCATTAAAACGCGGGGTAACCCCGTGTTTTTTCACCATACGCGGACCAAAATCGAAGGACCCTGTGTTCTCCCTGCGTTTTATTTGAAGACACGGCCCATTCTCTCAACCCCGTGTTTTCCTATTTACACGGCCTAAAAACACAGGGTTGTTGGGTATTTTGGCAAAAACTTCAAGATTTTGGGAATTTTGGGTACTAATTTTTAATGTTTGGGTATTTTAATTAAATTCCCTTAAAAATACCCTACATGCTTATTGTAACACTTTTACATATGGTGTACAAGTAGGTTGATCCTATATTAGACCTTTTTTGTGTCCAATAAACTTAACTTTTTCTTTGTAGTGGATCTATGATTGGGTCTAAATTAGCATGATTGTTTCCGTTTGATAACTGAACTTATGTTTCACTTAAGGTAAAAGTTCCCACGGTTATCATAATTTGTAAAAGTCTCATTTGATTAAGTTTATATATATATACACACACACATAGTCGTCCTGCCCCCCCCCCCTCGAACTCACTTTCAACGCTCAAACTCTAGAATGAAACTCAACAATCTAAGTCAATGACTATGTCAGCAATGTCTGCTCTGAAGATAGGAGATCCTCTTCCAAATAACACCTTGAAAGAGCCTCACAACAATGTTACCTGTCAAATCTGTCGAAAACAGGGATAATCTGATGATAAATGTTACTATCGCTATTCTTCAAACAATAGTCAAGGAAGAGGAAATGGAGAAAGATGGAATGATAATACTTGAAGTCGAGGATTAAGAGGTCAGAATAATTGATTTTATAGTGGTCGATTCAGAGGTAATAGATTTGGAAACAGCAGCGCTGCTGCTAGATCAAAGTTTGCAGGTAACCCTAATTTTCAATCTCGTCCGTGTGGCTATTTTATTGGAACAGAGTCAAGCTTGACTTTTGCTCCAAATGATTCAAGTCTTTCTCAATCATATTATTTGCCTGAAAATCAATTTAGTAGTAGTCCAAATTGGTTGAATCATAATAGCCCAAGTTATGGATCATATGCTTTTGGAAATCAGTATAGGCCAAATAATAACAATTTTGGGCCTGGAAATATGAGTGGAAACAACAATTTTGGGCCTGCTCCTCAAGCTTATTCAGCCGAATTTGGACCTGCTCGCTTTGCTAAATGGGCGAAGCAGCACAGTACATCTGTAAATCTCTCGTTTTCTGCATGTGCTATGGTCGATTCTTGGATTCCTGATTCGGGTTCTACCACTCATATGACTTCAAATCCAAATCTGGTACAAGGCGTTGTTGCTTATAACGGGTCTGAAAGAGTGGTTGTAGGTAATGGACAATCTCTTCACATCTCTTATATTGGTCATGCATTTATTTTTCTTCTTAAATGCTATCTTGTGCTAAAATTTGTTCTATTGTTCATGAGCTTACTCGAAATCTGTTATATATTTGTCAACTAGTAGTAGATAATTCTTTTATTATCAAATTCTCATGTTATGGTTTTTCTATTCAGACTCCCACGGGGATTTTACTCCACCACATTCCCCATAAATATAGGAATCTCTATTCTCTTACTGTTGCAACGTCTATTTCCTCAGATTTGTGGCATACTCGACTTGGTCATCCGTTCGATTATGTGCTACAAAAACTGTGTATTTCATTTGATTCAAATAAAGTGAATAAATTTTGTAGTGCTTGTAGTATGTCTAAAAGCACTCGATTAGCCTTTCTGTTCATACTTCTCGAAGTAAGTTTCCATTACATATAATACATTCTGATATTTGGGGACCTTCTTTTGTTGTTTCTCGTAATGGGTTTCGTTATTTCGTTACTTTTATTGATGACTATAGTCGCTTTACTTGGATGTATCTGTTGTCAAATCGTTCTCAAGCTTATGATTCATTTCGACACTTTAAAGCTCAAGTTGAAAATCTATTTTCATCTACGATCAAACAATTTCAGTTTGACGGGGCTCTTGAGTTAACAAAAGGACCTTTACGTAAATATCTTGATGAGTCTAGAATTTCTCTTCGAATTTCATGTCCCTATACTCCACAACAAAATGAAGTAGGTGAACGTAAGAATCGTCATTTGTCTGAAATAACTTGAGCATTATTCTTTCATTCACACTTACCAAAATCTTTCTGGTATGATGCTTATGCTACTGCGACGTTTCTTATTAATAGTTTACCATCTAAAGTTTGGCTCATTTGTCTCCGTTTCAACCTTTGTTTCAACAGTCGCCTGAGTATGGTTTGCTTCGTACATTTGGTTGCTTATGTTATCCATTTCTTGGTTCGACTCGTCAAGATAAATTATCTCCAAAGTCCATTCCTTGTGTTTTTCTAGGGTATGCACCTCACCATAAATGATATATTTGTTATGATCCCCATTCGTCTACTACATATACTTCTCGACATGTTCAGTTTCATGAGTCTGTTTTTCCATCCATACATACATATTTCTCTTCCTCTCCATCCATGATCTCTTTACCATCTTTTTCAGATAAGTCTTTTCCCACTCTTGATACATTCACATATATTGTTTCACACACGCCTCCTAGTTCGAGTTATGTTTCTTTGCCTTCATCTTCGTTTGTACCATCTAGTCTTCCTTCTCATCCTATGGTTACTCATACTCATGATCATACTCGTCGTCCTAAACATTTTCCTGATCATTTTGTGTATCAAGCTCAAACTCAATCTATTCCAGATTCTGAACCACACACTTTTTCTCAAGCACAAAATTGGTCTGTATGGTGGGATGCTATGAGAGAAGAAATGTCTACACTTCACTCTAACAAGACTTGGGTATTAGTAGCACCTCTTTCTGGTGCAAGTATTGTAGGATGTAAATGGGTGTACAAAATTAAGCGACATCCAGATGGTTTTGTTAGTCGCTACAAGGCTCGTTTGGTGGCTAAAGGTTTTCATCAAACTGAAGGTATTGATTATACTGAGACATTTAGTTCAGTTGTTAAACCCATGACGGTTTGGTTGGTTTTATCCGTTGCTTATTCTCGTGGGTGGGATATAAGGCAAGTTGATGTGAATAATGCCTTCTTACATGGTGATCTTACGAAGACTGTTTATATGGCTCAACCGCAAGGTTTTATTGATACCACTCGACATAATCATGCGTGCTTACTCAAAAAGGCACTTTACGGATTAAAGCAAGATCCCCGAGCTTGGTTTGCAAAGTTATCTCATACGTTACTTACCTTGGGTTTTACATAGTATGTTTCTGACACGTCATTGTTTGTTTACTCCGTATTTAATGTTCTGACCTACGTCTTAGTCTATATTGATGATGTGATTATTACAGACAACTCTTCTGTATTTGTCTCCGATTTGATTAAACAGTTGAATGCTAAATTTGCCTTAAATGTAACACCCAGAAATTTTGGTAAGAAATAAATCCTATAATATTCACTCCCTGTAATTATTTCATGTAATCGTCGATTCGTTGCCAGAAAAAGTTTGGATTTTCGGAGTTCGAGGGGAGTAGGGAAACAGTGCCCGACGACTGTGCCAAAGGGTACTATCGCAGGGCATAGTCGTGGGGAATTGTGCCCGGCGAGAGTGCGAGGGCACAATCGCTGGGGCATAGTCGCCGGCGAGTGGCAGAGTTGTATAAGTCACGGTTTTCAGCCTTTACCTCATTTCTCACCTCTCATATCTCACCCTTTCTCTCCCAAACCGATTTCCATCTTATTAGTTCGAACCATAGCCATTCCTATGGCCATTTACTTTGATTTTGAAGCATTCCATCATCATTAAGCAAAGAAATGAAGGCAAAGACTAAGGGTTCTCCATCTCACTCTCATCTTCAAGGGATTTTAGAGTTTTCTAGGTTTTCACCAAAACATAAGTGGTAAGTTCATCCCCTCCATTTCCAAACTTCCTTATAAGTTACTAGAAGCGTACTCGCACAATGCAGCGAGATACATCACGACTTTAATGTTTTGTTTTTTGTCGATTTACTGTACGATTTTGGATGGTTTTGAGAGAGTGATAATAATTTTTTTATTAATTTGTTTAATTTAGGCTTAATATTATAATGTTTTTATAAAAAATAAAAATAAAAGTATTTTGTTAGAATTCAATGATTATTTTATATATTTTAAATTCTTTTATATTTAAATTTAGATGTTTATCATGTTTTAATTATGTTTATCAATTAGTTATGAATTCAAATATATAGCTTTAGAAATTTGTACTCATGCATCATGACTTGTAATCTTGAATTTTAAGTAATGTGTATCAATAAATAGTACTTAATGCATAAAAGTTTGTTTTTAAGAGTTTTCTTCGATAGTTTAATAATAATGTAATTTATTTTAGGTTTAATAATATAATGTTTTTTATAAAAATAAACATTAAATATTCTGTTAGATTTTCTTAATTATATTTTAGATTTTTTATATTTAAAATTTGATTTTTATCCTGTATTATATTATACGGGGAGTGATTTTAGGGGAGTTGAAGTGGGAAGTGATTTTAGGAGAGTTAAATTGGTTAGAGATAAGGATTGAAAGTTAATAAATAGCATTACATGTAATACATAAAGGTTTAATGGTTGTTTTTAAGAGATTTTAAGTAATTAGCATTAAATAGCGGTACATTAAGCTTTAACAATTGTTTTTAAGAGTTTTTTTTATAAATGTTTTATAATATAGTATAGCTAAATGTTCCATTGATTACTCCCTAGTGTTTTGTTTCTCCAATTTTTGGTTGGAAGATTTTGAAAAAAGTCAAGTCAAATTAGGGTTTTTGGCTAAAATGAAGATTTTAATATAAGATGTTTTTTTTTTAGAGGGTATCCTGGGCCTATGGCCCAGACTAATCCCTGGCAAAGCAACCGACTGCGAAAGCATGCAACCCTGAGATTAAACCCAGTGGCCACAAGGCGAATGCAGGGAATCGAACCCGGGTTGAGCGCTATGAACTCCCCAGGTGATTACCGCTACACCACAAGCCTTGTGGTTATTAATATAAGATGTTTGGGGATGATTCTAAGCACTTGGATGTGTGTATTTATTTATGGAAACTTGTGGATCTAGGTTTTGGAAGTTTTGGCTTGAGGATTCAAGTCTCTTCAAAGGAGCTCAAGTTGGGGAAAAATCTATATTTAACCTAAATCTAGCAAGGTGAATTCAAGTTGATTTGTGAAAACGGTATACATGCCAAAATGTCAATTTTAAAATTCTTATATGCTTTGCATGAAATTATCAATTGTTGAGTTATTTTGTGAGTATTGATTATTCAGAGTGTTTAACTTTATAAACTTTGTAAAACACCGACATTTGAGATTTTAGGCATTTTGATAAATAAATTATAAGTATTAGTATTTTAATGATTTGTTTTATGGAAGTAGACCTTTTGAGTATAAATTCACTTTTAGTGTGCGTTTTGGAGAAATGTTTGATTTTGTGTTATAGGACGTTTTTGAAAGAATAAATGGTATAAACTCATTTGGAAAATGATTTGTCCCAATCTAAACCGTGTTGGAGTTAATTCATGTATTTGTGAAGCGTGTGTTTGCATAAACGTACGTCAATTAAATTTTATTGCATTTCACGACTTTTGATAAATGGTCAATTGATTTGTAGAGCTTTGACTCGGTGGTGACTCAAATGAGTCTTGAGGGCATTTGCCCAGTTTTATTGACTCAATGAGGAGCTTTGATTTTACGATGCATTTAATTATGTTTTGTTTAAATTACATGTTTTGAGTGTATTGTCATTCATTTGAGTCATGTAATGTTTTAGCCTGTAATGCATTGGATCCATAGGCATATGAGTCAGTTAGTTGATTTAATTGGGAATTGTATCCCTATTTTAGAACTAGAAATATATATGGTTAGCGGGGACTCGAGGTATAGATCATGGGTGGTTGAACTCGATGCCCGTGTAATCCATTATGTTTATTCAACATGAAGTTTTGATGTCCATGTTTGAGTCTAGTGAGTGGTGCCCAAGTCATGTTTTTATGTAAGCTTGTGGTGGTGCTTTGCAGAGTCGTATACGGAGCTAAGTCTTGTGGTGGTGCCATGGTGAGTCGGATACGGGGACTTATGGCTTTTGTGGTGGCACTCATCTAAAGGTCGAGTAAACACTAGGGTCATTTGGGTATCTTGTGGTGGTTGCTCAGATGATCCATATACGGGGATCCATGACCCGAGGTGAAACACGAGAACGTTGATAAGTGGCTTAACTTTGTGTGCCCGCCACATTCGATGGAATTAGTCCTCCCCCGTCATCGAAAGGTGTTGTCTTTTGGTATTGAGTTTTAGTATCCATGTTTTCGGTGACGTTTTATGTATATGGATTTTTATCCATGATTTATGGGTTGAGTATTATGCCCCACCCGTGTTTTGGGTGTTTCGGGATATAAAGTTTTATCCACGTTTTATAAATTGGGAGTTCGATTTATATTCACGTTATGAGTGAGTTTGGGTTGCATCACATTATGAAGAATGTTTTGTATTGGGGAGTTCATCTTTAGAAATGCATGTTATTGGAAAACGAGTCGTTTCCATATTTAAAGTAAATCATTTTGAAAGATTATGATTTGAATTGCATTCTTTCCTTTTAACAATATATTTATTCGTGTTGAAAACTCTTGAACTCACTAGGCGTTAGCCTAACCTTTTTATTTGTCGGCATGTGCATCAGGTCCCGGTCGGGGAATGGTACTAGTGACACTGTGAAGAGATGAGTGCTAGTTATATGCACGAGAGAGTAGCTTTGCGAAGTCTTCCTCATTTATCTTGGGAATAACAACTGGTATTTGGGTTAAGTAACACCCGACCTTATTTAGTCTTTGTATGTGACTTAAGTTATTGAATGTTGGTGTTAATTTTATGTTTTTAAAGTAGAAGTACATTCTAAGGATGGATTTTAGAAAGGATTTTTATCCTTTATTTGGTTATTTATTGAAGTTTTTGTTTTAGTTGCTATTTTCAAATTTGAGAGTGTTACATTAAATGTAACACTTGGATTTTTGGTGAGAATGCCAATTTTTAGTCCTTTTCATTAATTCATCTCGTCTGATTGTCTTAGAAACGTTATACCTTTAACCTTCGATCGAGTCGTGTGGTGTTGCGTAGAGAAAGACAGGATTTTGGGTTTCGGTACATTCGGGGCGAGAGTGCCCTGCGATAGTGACCAAGTCACTATCGCTGAAGTCAAAGTCGCTGGAAGTCGAGAGCTCTCGGTTGTTGGTACGCTTTCTACGAGAATGCCTTGCAATTGTGATAGGAGTTACTTTCGCTTCGCACAATCACCCAAACGATCGAACTCTCGGTACATGCCAGACGAAAGTGCCTTGCGATCACTTTCGCTTGGCACAATCGTCGGCGGGTTCTGAGACCTTAAATGCCTGATTTCAGCCATTTTCCTCATTAATTCTCATCTACCTCATCTCTTTCTCTCTAGAACCGATCCTTAGGCATTAAATACGATTTTTCGTGCATTCAATACACCAAATCTTGTAGGTTTCAAGGGATTCCTCCTCCTCAAGTAAGATCAAGAAGCTAGGGTCAAGGATTCCTCATCTCTCATCCTCTCCAAAGAAGTTCTAAGTTTTCTAGGTTTTTACTATAACCTAATTTGTGAATTGTAACACCCTCAAATCTTTAAATAGCAACTAATTTAAAATTTTCTAAATACGTCGAAAATTGCTTCATCTACAATCACAATTTAAAATTTAACCTCAATACACACAATCTATAATAAAGACGGGTGCTACTAAAACCCAATAACAGTTACTATCTCCGACATGCGGAAGACTTCATCAACAACTTACTCTTGTATAAAGCTAAGGCTCAACTCTTCATGAGGCTACTAGAGTCCGAACCCCCAACTGGAACCTGATGCACAAGCCGACAAATAAAAAGGTTAGACTTAACGCCTAGTGAGCTCAAGAGTTTTAACATGAATGAATATCTATACTATATTATAAAAACGACATAAAAAACTCTTAATTACAACATTTTAAGCACAAAATACAACTAATTAAAACCAATTACTTAATTTACAACTTCATAGAGCTTTGGTACAACTCAACAAAACACAATATCGCTTTGGCGCCGAACAAATTCGCTGCTCTCGCTTCCAAACCCTAATTCTTTTCTCTCGCTTCCAAATCGCTTCCAAATCCTAATTCGTCTCGCTTCTAGCTTTGCTTCGTTCTAGGTTTGCCAATCTACACGAATCTTGTTCCCGAGTCACGAATCGCGTTCCCGACTTAACGCACTCACCGGAATCCCTTTGCCAACTTCACGCACTTACCGGAATCTGTTGCCGACTTCACGCACTTACCGGAATCCGTTGCCGACTTCACGCACTCACATCACAGGTGAGTAATCCTCCCGGTAACATGATCGGAATTATCGTTTATTTTGATTCATAGATAGATATTAGCCTCTGTATTCCATCTCTTTTGAATTGTTATGCTTGCAGATTTGGATATTCTAGGACAGCCGTGGCTGTGGTAATAGCCCTGTAACAACACCTCGGGTATCGAAATCGAACTCTACTCCTTGGTTTCAATGGAACATTATTATCTTTCTGCATATTGTATGCTTAAATGAATACTTAGGAATATTAATCACATACTCCCTTAAAAGAGAAAACTAATGAGATTGATTAATAACATGCAACTTCTCCCTTAAAAAGTGTGAATAAAGATTCATTGCCAACTTCTTGGCATCAATGTTCCATCTCCAACCTCATTCTGTTATTGCAATTCAACTACTAGCTGAATTTGGATTGGAGTCTTGCCTTATTTTTACAACCCAAAATGTAAAAGATTCTATTTTTTTGGGATGGAGGGAGTGCAATTT
Organism: Arctium minus; assembly: GCA_954870635.1. Lineage (NCBI taxonomy): Eukaryota > Viridiplantae > Streptophyta > Magnoliopsida > Asterales > Asteraceae > Arctium > Arctium minus. The sequence goes on from OX941081.1 coordinate 160,563,187, forward strand.
AGGAAATGGTTTATGTAGTCTATTTTCAAGAAAAGGGCATGATTGTTGTGTGCATTTAGTAAACTTATTTGTATCATTTTTTTACAGTTCTATTCGGCATCATTTTTGGGAGATATTGGTGAAGTAGTAGCATATGTTTCCTCTCGATACCCATATGCAAATTTATATGCTCCTGGTTGGTCTCTTGGAGCAAACATTCTTGTTCGATATTTGGCTCAGGTAATGCATACAACATTATTTGATTATACTTATTGATTAGTCTGTGATTTCAATAAAACTGCTATTTTTAGCACTTCTTTATTAGCAAACAAAGCTAGGAGTGAAAAGTTAAGATTGTTGACTAGAAATTTGAAAGTAACAAAAAAATTAGCAGATTGCTAATCATATAACAAAATGATGTTCATTTACAATTCTACATGTAATTGCAGGAATCTGATAGTTGTCTCCTTTCGGGTGCGGTGTCCAAAATTAAATCCTGAATCATGTCGTGCCACAGAAGATGCTCCTAGAGTTACATACTGCTCCCAAGATCCAGATAATGTCTGGTATGATGACCAGGATGTTATTATCGATACTTTTCTAAAGATTGAATCGATATTTGTTATAACTCAAAGCTTAAAGTTTCTTGTTTTCAAGAAAGAACCCCTGAAATCATGTGGGAATTCATCTAAAATTGTTTTTAATTCCTTCTAGATTCTAAAATCAACTCTTTGTACTGTATATTCGGTGTAGAGTGTAGGACTGTGTACATCCTATCCTACCCCTTGACGCTACTTTAATAGGATATATAGGGTATGCTTGATTTAATTTGGTGTACCCGCATAAACTTTCAGCTACAAACATCCAAGGTGCATGTTGTAGAACACACATTTTCACATAGTACAGCTAATCATAATAATTTTTGAATGCTACTGCACAATTTGTGCAGTGAGTGCTGTCAATTTACTCCCATAATTGTCTTTCATGTTGTTACTTATTACATTTTAATAGGTAGTCGAATGCTTTATTCATTTATTGGTTTGTTTCTGGGACAGTTAAAGAAGATTACTTTCTTTCTTCAGATATATTTTCGCGATAGTTGTCTCTACTTCTAGAGGTCTGCTAGATATCACACAACATTGTTTCTCTTATGAGACTTTATGTTTAGCACAAGATGTCTCTATGTGTGCTTGTTCATGATTATTTTCCAGTAGTCTTATTTTTGTGTTGGGCATAATTGTTATGTTGTGTTGTCTTATTTTATCTTCTTTTTGGTAAAACCTTCCTATGGAACAAATGCACTAGCAATTTGTACCTTGCATCACATTTGTGCAGATTTGGTTGTTCCTGCTCTGCGAAAAAGGAGTTCAGCTATGGTTGCTTGTTTGATGTAAGAATCTGCTGAATTTAGAAGTGCTTGTGTTTTTTGTTTTTGGCAGCCCGAGGAAATTAGTCTTAAAAGCAGCTCTCGCTGGTAACCTTGCATATATTTGATCGAGGAGTTCTTGGTGGAGGGCTGGCCATGAAAGCCGTCTTTGAGCCATGGTCTGCTGCTGGTATGTCATGTTTCTTCTTTGTCGATTTAGTCCTTAGTTTTAGGTGTCATTCATCGACTATTTGCTCACCTATCCATGTTTTTAGTAGTTTTCTTTTTCATGTCTGTGATTTTTCAAGGTGCCAAAGTCCTCTTGTCTGTAAATTTATGCTCTTAACATACATTTATGCTCATTGCTTTCGTTGTGGCTTTAATGCTTACCACACGTTGGCCTTCATAACATAAATTTACCAATGGAATAAATATGAATACAATCCTTGGTAGACGAGGTGATGCTAACACAAACCACATACACCGATTGAACGATGTCGCACACAGGTACTTTCTGAAAGTGCCTATTGTTGACTTTAGCGTTTTCTTTTTCTGAAAGAGCCTGTTTCTTGGACAGTTTTCAATGTCACTGATCCATAAGGGAACAAAATCATAGATGAAGAAATATTGGATTACATTCAAAAGGCAAGATTCTTTTCGCGTATAATATGGGTCTGGGTCCTTTCGTTAAATGATCTCCTTTCGCGCATAATGTTTGATAATTCCAAAAATAAAATAAAAACATTAAATATTGTGTTAGATTTTCTTAATTTTCTTTTAGATTTTTTATATTTAAAATTTGATTTTTATTATATTTTTTGTAAATAAATGGGTGATAATTTATCTATAGAATTAACAGGTTGAAACTATTACAGTAATTATCCTCTGTACCAATATCTCTGGTTTTGGAATGTAATGGATATTCTCTTAACCAATCTAAGCAATAACATATCCCTATATTGAATGAAGTCTAAAGTGCACCATGATTCAATACTTTTGCATATTTTAATTCCTTGCTGAAGTACAAATCTTTGGTATAATTAGCCTTCTTCCCCTCCATACACATGGCCAAGGCCTTAGTACTGGGCTTGCACATTTAATTGGAATACAAGCCTCTGATTCTATGTGGGAATCATAGTATCATAAAAGGTCCGAAATTTGATTTTCAAACGTTTTGATACCTTCAAATCATGTTGAGTAGGCTACTAGAAAGTGGATATGTACATTTTACATGTCAGATTTTTTTTCCTCTTCATAGTCTGGCATTGCTTTTGTCAGGTCAGCAAAGAGCAGCATCAACGAGTTAAGAGCAGTATGAAACACTCTAACACTAGCATTCAACCGAGGTCTCTTAATAATGTATTGGGCAATCTTGATAGTTTCTGTGTTAAACCATATGAAATGTTTGAGGAAGAGGAAAGACAGAAGCTGCACTGGTTTGTGCCTTTCCTTGCAGACAAAGGTTTCTTATATGCGTATTCGATCTTACAAGATTCACTGTTTTTCTCCAGGTTGCATTTGGCAAAGAAAGATCTCTCTGTAGGATTTGAGAATTGGAAACGTTGGCGATCTGCCAAGTGGCAATTGACAAAGTCTTTGAGGAAAGAAATGGAAGATAAATGGAAGTGGAATGATCAGTCGGTTTTGAATTTGTATAATCAAGACGAAGAGAATGAAGAAAGTCGTATCTTGACACTTAATATTTAAACTAGAAGTTATTTAAAACCCGCGCAATGAAACAACATCATTTTATCTTCCATAAAATTTACCAACTTAATAGTTCGTTAATGTAGTCCAAAATAACTTTTAATGTAGTTGGTAAATTTATTCATTCGTTAATGAGACATAAAAATCTCTTAATTACAAAATCTTAAGCACAAAATACAACCAACTAAAGCAAATTACTTAATTTACAACCTCATAGAGCTTTGATACAACTTAACTAAACACGTAATCGCTTTGGTACTTCATAATTCGTACAAATCCTGGTACAACTTTTATCACTTTCACGTTGCTCTCGATCGGATTCTCTCAAACGGCGTTGCTTCGTTCTAGGTTCTGCTCGGGTAACAAATCCTTCTTTGGTACAACTTTTATGCTTCCCAAACCCTAACCCTATGTTTCTCTCAATCGAATCTTCTCTCAAACGACATTGCTTCGTTCTAGGTTCTGAGAAGTTACTCCTCTAATCACTTTAGATTTCAAGTTGATGGCTGTAGTAATTGGCTTTTCTCTGATATTAGAGTTGATGATGGACAAGTTGATTATGCTATTCATGGTTGTGAACCATGGCTGGATGATGCAACAAGCGATTTGGTCGCCTCCTAGGAATACATGTACCTGAAACTTGGGTACAGACTATTCCTTTTTTTATTATTTTAATGATTTGATTCACATTTGACAGATGGATAATTGAATAAAGAATTATTTCCTGAAATGCATCTGGTCCATGTTCCTGAATGTATTTCTCCGCGGCAACTAGAATGTCATCTGGTTTACTGAACACGTCTTTCTTTCTAGGGACATACCAAATGTTAATAGTCTGCTTTCCCGTGTAAAAAGGTCTAACATATTGCTCGTAAACATACGCCGCACCACTGAAGTATGGTATCACCAACCAACACGTTACAATCAGCTTTGCATACGAACAGAATGGGATCCTGCCAATGAGTACACTACCAGTAAATACCATATTCTTATAACAAACAACAAGTTCAAAGCAGTGCCCACACCAGTAACAAAAATGAGTTAGAATACCATAAAATCTGAACGATTTATATCAATTTTGGAAGTCAAAGACTAATCCCTTTTGACTGTTATGAAAATGAGAAGGAACCAACAAGTTTGTGAATGTTTTACGGCAACAATAGAAGGTTCATGTAGAAAACGAAGTATAAGAGAAATAAGGGAAGTGAGCATATTGTTTAGGACATGAATTCTGCCTCTGTTTTAAAAGAGAACCAAGAAAATGCGTGTTAGCATAACTGCAGTGGTTCTAAATAGCACCTAAAGTAGAAAGTAAACAGTATGAATCATACAAATAATCAGAAAGAACATTAAGCTCATGGTTAATAGGTCGAAGATTTATGAGCAGATTATCTACAAAGCACTCCCCCAGTCCAAGATTAAATGAGCCTTTTGGCTTTTCGGACTGAATGCCCATTTTGTTTTTCTAACTTAAATCAAAATTTACGTCTTTTCTTGCGGTTCTTTTTGTTTAACTAAAAGTTACCCTTCTTTGGTTTTGGGATCAACAATAATTCAATGAAGTTGATTTCCATAGCACCACCAGAAAACAATAAAGAGAACCCCAGATGTATTGAATAAAGAACATTATTTCCTGAAAGAAAGAGGATAATTGAATAAAGAATTATTCAATTCTTTATCAAACATTATACATTTGGCAGATGGATAATTGAATAAAGAATTATTTCCTGAAAGAAAGAGGGACGGATAATTGAATAAAGAATGAAGTAAGATTGATGGTTTGAGTTTGAGTTTCCAGTTTCAAAACCAAGATGTATCCCGCAGCATTGTGCGGGTACACAATTAGTATCTTTAAAAGAAAGGAATTCAGTTCACATCAAGATCCTTAGAAATGGTTTACTTTAAAATGGAAACAACACATTTTCCCCATAATATGCATTTTTAAAGACAATGCTCCCAAACACATATTCTTTATAAAACGATGCAACCCATAACTTACCCAAAACGAGATTATAATTCGACACCCAAATTGGTAAAAACGTGAATGACACTCCATATCCCCAAACACCCAAAACCCGGGCGGGGTATAATACTCGACCCATAATAAAGGAAAACAAACCACATAGGTATGATACGTCATCGAAAGTATGGAACTGAAACTTAATACTCACGCGACCATAAAATGGAATGAAATCCAAACATTTAAGTAAGGACAATTAAATATCCAAAATGCTACGTGCCGACAGCGGGGGATATCCGCATCCGTTGAGAGTGGAGGAACACAAAAGTATGCCACTCATACAACGTTAATCGTATGACACTTCACGACACACAAGCCCAAGTGTCCCTACGACTTCCTTTAAGTTACACCAAAAGAGACAGTTGACCTTAGCGAATATTATCAAGAATATCACCAAAGGCTCGACAGGGGGATACAACCATGGCATTGCCCCGACGTGGCGGAGGCCCCAAACGCCCATCATGACCTACCCATTGTCACAATAGCTCAACCGGACTCAGCCCTCCTAGTGTACACTTGAAAGGACAAGGTCATAAGACATGAGTCCCAGAGTCCAACCCCGTACCACCCACTTGACCATCAAATAAGACTGACTTACGTGCTTATGGATCCAATGCAACACAGTCTAAACATTACATGTCTACACATGAATGACTAAAGCACTCGAGTCTGTAATTATCATGAATATGCAATAAGATGTATATCGAATCTGGGCTCTTCAAAGAGCCATTAAAACTGGGACAAATGTCCACGATACTCTTTTAAGTCAAAACCGAGTTTAAATGCTCAAAACCCATTTGACCAACAAATAACTTTTCCTCAAAATCTTTATTTCTCAAATCATCAATGGTCTTCGGCCCAAAACCCAAAAAGGTTATTATTTCCAAAATGTTCCCAAGGTCGGGAATAACTCATCCCAATGACTCACGTACTCTTATTTTCAAATTTCCCATCTATATGAATGATGCATAAAAACCCAACAAGCACTAAAATGCATTTGTGACCAAAAATCCATTTACGCAATAAATCATTAAAACACTATCGTTTATGACTTATTTATCAAAATGCCCAAAAATCCCAAATGTGGTATTTTACAAGGTTTAATAAGCCAAATACTTCAAATAACCAAAAGTTACCAAATAACTCAACAGTTGATAATTTCATGTAAAACACATAAATGCTTTAAAATAAACATTTTGGCATGTACAACGTTTTCACAAACCAACTTGAACTCACCTTGCTAGATTTAGGCTAAATCTAGATATTACCCCACTTAGAGCTTCCTTGAAGAAACTTGAATCCACAAGCACGATTTTTCCAAAACCTAGATCCACACATTTCCAACCATAAATAATCATATTCAACCCTTTTAGAAATGTTCCCCAAACATTTACATGAACTTTTCATCTTATACCAAAAACCCTAATTTTCCATACTTGAAGAAGGAGAAGATTAACTCAACCAATAGCTTGAATCACCAACCAAAACACTTGTAGATCTCCAATACGATCCATAAGCTTCCAATCTTCCAATGGTGAAAAGGGTTAGATGAAACCCCCAAGAACTTGGTGAAGAAGATGAAGATGAAGGTGGTTCATGATCACAACTAGTTAGATTATGAAGATTCATGTGGTTTGAGGAGGAAAACCCTCAAAATGATCTAGGGTTCGATGTTTTGGGTTTAGGGGCCGGTTTGGGAGAGAAAAGGGGAAGAGATTTAGGGTTTGGGGTTGAGAAATGAGGTCTAATGGTTGAACATTGAGTTTTTATCTCGACAGTGTGTTTCGCGGGTTATGCCGCGACCTTAAGTCACGGCATAAGTCACCCGCTTTCCCAAAAGTCGTGGGGTTGACTCTAAGCCGCGGCACAAGTCGCGTAATGCACTGTCCGCCCGGTTTTCACACCCGTTCACTGTTTTGGCCATAACTTCTTCGTTGTAGCTCCGATTTTGCTCCGGAAAGAACCGCTGGACTCGTAATTGAATCCCTCATTCATCAAGACTATAAAATCTAAGATTCAAGCCCAAAATCCTATATCTTATTTTTCCCTTAAAATTACCGATTTCTGAATTAACTTGAAACGAAACATTTCGAAATCGGGGTGTTACATGAATACATTCAACCCTTTCAAACCTATACATGTTAAAACCATACTTTTGAACCTATTATCATCTCCTTGTTTACATTTTCATTACTTGCAAGATTTTGACCTAAAATGGATTTTGGAGATTTTTAGGGTTCTAACTATATTTTGGGATATGTTGTTAGGAATCATGTTTTGAGATATAAAATGAGGTTTACTTACATATTTATGACTAAATGTATGGATGGAATAATATTGATGAATATTTAGGGTTTTTCTCTAAGTTGAAGTTTTACTTAATAAAAGGTGATTATCTATTAATGGTCAAAGAATGTTTTTAAAGGGGTTATTTAATAATGGGATAACCTTACTTTAGGGGCCTCTTATATTGGAAATTAGGGATTGCCATTTGTTTGGGTAAAAAATAACAAAAGTCCTTTGTCGTACGACTAGAGATTTCAACAGTCCATTAGCCCATAGTCACACGACCAGAGAAATAACTGACGCCCTTCCTTTGAGCGACTTCAACCAGACTATCAAAACCCGTCCACGAGGGCTGTCGTACGACATGATTTCAGTTACTAAATTACAACATACTTTATATTACGTTTAGTGCAGGATTTCAAGAACGTTTATGATTAGATATCATAACGGAAGACGTTACCAATAACAACGAATGTAACGGACGCTATCATCAATATCAAACGGTTACTCTATTAAAGATATGCATTCAAGACTTGCTAACGGACAATTGGAGTATAAATATGAAGATTGAACTTCACATTAGGACATCTGATTCTCAGACTTTACAAACTCACGAATTACGTTCTCAAGCTCACTCAATCTCTCTTGAAGTTCATAAAGCCTTTGTTGTTTATCGTACGACGCATGACTGAAGTCTAAGTACACACGACGCACGACCGACTTTACTTTATTGTATTGTTTTACATTACATTTCATTTGTAACACTTGTTATAAAGGACGACGTCCCTGATTGACGTCCATAGTGCACGACGACTCACACTCATTCGCGGTTTTTACCCATTTTAGGGGTTTTCCGCGTCACCAATTCCTTTGTCTCATTTATTTCACTTTTATTATTGTCGTACGATTATTGAAGCTACTTTCTTTGATTGGATTAAGCTCCACATTTACCTTAAATTTTCCTTGAAAGATTTTTGGCATAAACAGTTTGGCGCCATCCGTGGGACCCCATCCAAAGAAAATCTTCGATAATCTTACGACGTACTAACGTTTTCCTTCGAGTGTTCTCTTTTTTCAGTTCAGAATAATGTCATTCCAAGGAACTCAATATCATGTTGTGGCCCAAATGAACATGGAGCTGACTGCTGCTCGTGCCCGTATTGACGCCCTAACAGTCCAGGCTCGACAGGCGGCTGATACCATCGAGCATCTAAGAAGCCAAGGTGGAAACAATGTGACTGGGACTACGAATGCTTATACTGGTGCTTGGAACGTACCTCCTCCATTGCCTAATTACCCTCGTCCACCACCAGTTAATCCTGCGACCTTCGTAATCCCAACCATGCCTATGACTTCTATGTCGTTCAATGGATATGCCTCTGATTCTTCGCAGCAGACTAACTTCAACGGATCAGGCTATGTTCCATTGGGTGTTCCCGGGGGTATACCAATGGATCCCGTTGCACAACGATTGAAGTTTTTGGAAGAGCAGAATGAGCGTGTCTTGTCGATGTTGGCCAAATTGCCGGGGGTAGCAGTCCCAGTTGATGTAGAGCCACGAACAGGATTTCAGGCGTCGCCGTTCGTCGATGAAATCGCTTTGGTGGACGTCCCAAAGAAGTATAGCATCCCGACCTTCTCCCCAAAATATTCAGGTGTCACTGATCTGACATAACACGTCGCCCAATACAAACAGCTCATGTGGACTATTTCGATACCGCATCAATTCCAAGAAGTCTGCATGTGCAAGAGTTTTGGAGCAAACTTGACTGGAGCAACGTTACAATGGTTGATCAATCTCAAACCCAAAACCATCGGGTCTTTTGCAGAATTAGTGAACCAATTTTCTCAACAATTCGCTAGTAGTCGAAAAATGGAAAAACAAACGAGCGACCTTTACTATGTCGTACAGAAGAATGGAGAGTCCATCCGGGACTACTTTAACCGGTTCAACGCGGAAATGATTAGTATCCGAAATTGCGACGTGAAAACAACAATTGAAGTGTACAAACGGGGTCTGGATGATAGTTCAGGGTTGTATCTCGACCTTACGAAGTATCCTCCAGAAACCTTTGAAGACGTACGAGCAAGGACGCTTGCTCACATGAGGGTCGAGGATGACCTCGCTTTCATAAATAAACACTCGGGCGACCGGAAGAGCCTAGGTGTCAAAAAGCCAGACTTCAAACCGAAATCGATTGGTCGATCAGAGCCTACCAGACAAATTTCAAACGTCCGATTTGAAAAGAAAGGGTCGACGACTTCCAAGTCTGTCCAATATCCTAAGGTATCATCTTATGGTTTCCCTGGATCAGCTAAGGATGTCGTCACATCCCTAAAACAGCTCCAACAAAATGTTCGATGGCCAAAGAAAAGCGATAAAGACAGTGATAAGAGAGACAAGACAAAATGGTGCGATTTCCACAGTGACTTTGGTCATATAACGGATGATTGCATCGCTTTGAAGAAATAACTGTCTTGGCTTAATTCGAAAGGTTATTTACAAGAATTGACGGGAAAAAGGATGTGCGTCCCACATCCCCAGAACATGCCAAGGTAATTGTATCACCGGAGGCTCTGATGTCTGTGGGACCACATATTCAGCTGCTAAGAGACATGCTAGTCGCGGTCCCGACGACCGACCAATTCCAAATAAGGCAAGACCCAAGGAGGACGCAGAATTAGAAGCTATGCCCTTGACGTTCGACCAAGAAGACCTCGACGATGTACATCAGAAACATCATGACGGACTAATTATCCAATTGAGCATTGGAAATTGTCTGACAAAGAGGATACTCGTCGACGGAGGTAGTTCAACTAACATTATTTTTTTTGATGCAGTGAAAGCAATGGGAATCGACAAATCCGAGATTACACGACGTTCGACTACACTCGTTGGATTTAATGGGGGAACGACAAATACCATGGGGGAAATCACACTACTAGTATATGCTAAAGGAATCAACAGGCAAACGAAGTTTAATGTCGTCGATTTCTCATCAGCTTATAATGTTATCCTTGGGCGACCTTGGATTCATGACATGAAAGTTGTACCTTTGACGTACCACCAAACCTTGAAATTTCCCACGCAATGGGGAGTACAGGAGATCAAAGGCGAAAGAAAAGTTGCTAGGGAATGCTACAAAGTTTCTTTGAAGCCCCCTAAGCAGACAGTAAAGCAATTACAGAACCAGGACGTTCCTGGGACTGACGACGACTATCGCTTGGAAGCTGTCGTCCTAAACCAGGATAAGCTTGATCAGATGGTTTACATAGGTTCGATGCTCGACCCTTCCTTTAAAAAGAGGCTAATATCTTTTTTGCAGGATCACTTTGATTGTTTCGCATGGACGCACGAAGACATGGTGGGTATTGATCCAAGTATCATTTCTCATTAACTCAACGTTGATCCATCGTTCAAGCCTATTCAGCAGAAAAGACGAAAATTCGCTCCTGAAAGAAATAAAGTTATCAACGACGAAGTTGATAATTTGCTTAAAACAGGAAAGATACGAGAAGTCAAATATCCAGACTGGATCACCAACGTTGTTGTCGTCCAAAAGAAAAATGGCAAGTGGAGAGTCTGCATTGATTTCACAGACCTTAACAAGGCTTGTCCAAAAGATCCATTTCCATTGCCACACATCGATTCTATGGTCGACGCTACAGCTGAACACGAATTACTCACTTTCATGGACGCATATTCTGGATATAACCAGATATTGATGCATTCCGACGATCAGGAAAAAACGGCTTTCATGACAGATAAAGGTATTTATTGTTACAAGGTAATGCCTTTTGGTCTTAAGAATGCAGGTTCGACGTATCAACGGCTAGTAAATATGATGTTTAAAAAGCATTTGGGCGACACTATGGAGGTATACATCGAGGACATGCTCGTCAAATCGAAACATACAGACGATCATATAGGACATTTGAAGCAATCGTTCGACATTTTGCGTGAATACAAAATGAAGTTGAATCTGACAAAATGTTCTTTTGGAGTTCGAGCTAGCAAATTTCTCGGTTATATTGTTACACGACGAGGAATCGAAGCTAATCCAGACCAAATTAAAGCAATTATCGAGCTAAAATCACCTAGAGATTTTAAAGAAGTCCAACGTCTAACAGGACGTGTAGCAGCGTTCAACAGGTTCATCTCTCGGTCGTCCGACAGATGTCACCTATTCTACAACGTCCTGCGAAAAAATAAAGGATTCGAGTGGACTGATAAGCACGAGGAGGTGTTGCAACAACTCAAGAAATACATGACATCACCTCCCTTCCTCTCTAAACCTGAGAAAGGTGAAGCTCTTCAACTCTACCTGGCCGTCAGCATTAATTCGGTAAGTGTAGTCCTTATACGAGAAACCGACGGACAGCAATTGCCAATCTACTATGTAAGTAAAACTCTACTAGACGCTGAAACCAGGTATTCGTCTATAGAAAGACTCTTGCTTTCGTTAGTCATGGCCGCTAAGAAGCTACGACATTATTTTGAATCGCATCCTATAACTGTGGTAACTAACTTTCCATTAAAGTCTGTGTTAAGAAAACCTGAACTAACAGGACGACTAGCTAAATCGAGCATCTACCTCAGCAATTATGATATGGATTTCAAGCCTAAGACGGCGATCAAATCACAGGTCTTGGCAGATTTTGTTACAGATTTCAGTCCGGAACTAGAAGAAGCGACGACGTCCAACGAGTTAATTGTGGCGACTTTTCACGACACTACTTGGACGCTCGACGTCGATGGTTCATCGAACATACGAGGAACAAGCCTGGGTGTCGTCCTACAGTCCCCACAAGGGGGCAAAATAGTGTACTCCATACGGTGCGACTTCAAGGCAACAAATAATGAGGAAGAATATGAAGCACTGATTGCAGGAATGAAAATTGCTCATGACTTGGGGGCAACATGTCTACATGTCCGGAGCGACTCATCCCTAGTTCTTAACCAAGTTAATGGAGAACTTGCAGCAAAAGATTCAAGGATGATTGCTTATTATAAAATAGTAAAGGAAGAAGCAAAGAAGTTCAGTCGCTTCATAGTTGAACAGGTACCAAGAGATCAGAACACTCAAGCTGACGCATTAGCCAATTTTGGATCAGCACTTAATCAAACGACATTCGACAATATCCCAATAGTTCACCTTGCAATACCATCCATCAAAGACGATGGTAATATTTTGGTCGCACCAATTGAGGAAGAAAACTCTTGGTCGGACGACATTAAAAATTATCTGGAGAACGATCAACTGCCTGATGACAGAATGGAAGCAAGAAAGGTTAGATTTAAAGCATCAAGGTATGTTATGATCAGAGGACAATTATATCGAAGATCTTCGACTGGTCTGAATCTGCGATGTATCACCAACAAGACGCAAGTCCGGAAAATCCTACAAGATATGCACGACGGTGAATGTGGAAACCACTCAGGAAGTCGCAGTCTAGCCAACCGGATATCACGACAAGGTTACTATTGGCCGACATTAAGGCAAGATGCGATGAGGTATGTACAGTCGTGCGACGCATGTCAAAGACACACATGTATGTCTCATAAACCCTCTGAACCCTTCCACTCGACTTTGATCCAATGGCCCTTTATGAAATGGGGAATGGACATTGTTGGGAAACTACCACCTGCCACTGGGCAAAAAGTATTTCTTTTAGTTTTAACAGATTATTTCTCTAAGTGGGTCGAAGTAGCGGCTTTCTCCCAGGTTCGGGACAAAGAAGTCGTTTCTTTTATCCAAACTAACATCATTTGTAGGTTTGGAATTCCATCTGAAATAACGTGCGACAACGGGACACAATTCATCAGTGATCGAACGCGAAGATTTTGTGAAGAAAGGAACATCAAGTTGGTAACATCGACGCCTCGATATCCACAGTCGAATGGTCTAGCCTAGTCGAGTAATAAAACTATCATCAATTAAATCAAGAAAAGACTCAAAGCTGCCAAGGGGAAGTGGGTGGAAGAATTGCCTTCCGTTCTATGGGCTAATCGTACGACACCTCGTACGTCCATAGGACAAACTCCCTTTTCCTTAGTCCATTGATGTGAAGTTGTGTTACCTATTGAGGTAAGACTACCGACTTCAAGGCATACGTCTGTTGAGCATAACTTGGTCGACCTAAGTTATGACCTCGACGCTCTAGAAGAGCTTAGAGAAGCTGCACACATTCGTATGGCGGCACATAAACAAGTGGTCGAGCGACATTTCAACAAAAATGTCCAAATAAAAGTTTTTCAAGAAAGTGACTACGTTCTACGTCGAGTATTTCAAAATACTCAAGAGGTCAATGCAGGTAAGCTTTCCACTAAGTGGGAAGGTCCTTATCAAATCTCTAGCGTCGTGGGTAAAGGAGCTTATAAAATCCAAACCCTCGACGGTCGAGATATCCCACGAAGCTGGAATGCAGTTAATTTAAAGAGGTATTTCTTTTAAACTTCATATTTATTTCCTTCGATTATTTCTTAAGAAATATTACTGACTTAAGCATCGGAGGGTCGTTGGTCAAACCAACGACCACCCCACTAATGTCGTTTTTCGCAGGGACGCACGACTTATTTAAAATCTGTGTCGAGTAAAACTCATGCGATCACACGTATATGTTCGATTTTAATGGATGACAAAGGTTAAAATCTGCACTTGATGTTCAAATACTTAGAATCAAGAACCATTATTACAAATTACCCAAGATCGATCGAAAGTTTCAGTTGATTTCATTATAAATGATGGTATGGTTGAATGTCTGATATAATGTAGTTGTCCATCTACTTAAACGTACGATTAATTAAAAGAACAAGTAATAAGCGTCGACGAACAAAAGAGACTTTTTTCATTGGATATCAAATTACAAGTATAAAGGACGACCACAGACGACCAAACTTTAGGTGATAGGTTCAAAAGAAATTAAGTAGGAGGAACGTCAGGTTGTTCCTGTATAATGACGGTCTCTGCTGCCGCCACTTCTCGTACGACATCACTCTCTTGCAATTCGTCGTCTTCATCCAAGTCCCTCTCAGTCCCGACAGTGTCGAGGTAAGCTTTGAGTTCTTCAGAGGCCGACGCCATGGGATCCTTCCCCTTCAAGTGACGCCTCATTAAGGCAGCTCGGGCCGTGAAGCGGGAGAAAGCCTCGATTTGCTTATTCTCCATCTCCAAGTCCTTGACGTCACCCTCCAATTCTTCGACCCTCTTCTTCAGAGTCGCGATCTCGTCAGCAGAAGCAGCAGCAGTGGTAATAGCCTTAATTTTCTCGATCTCTAATTTAGTCGAAGACGCCTCAAGCTTAAAGAGGAGGTCCCTGAGCTTGACCTTATCACGATCCGAAATCTCTAGTAGACTCCGGGCATCGATGAGTTCGACCTTAAGGTTTTCAACCTTTACTTTTTCAGCCTCGACCGCCTCTAGGGCGACCTTTTCCTTTTCAAGAGCCTCATCGGCCCTTTTCTTGACATCAGGAAAAGACGCCCTAAGACCTTCTGTCTAAGCGTAGAAGCTCAGACAAGCTTGAAAAGCCTGCACGACAAAAGGAAAAGAATTAGTAGTAAAAAATGAGCAACGAAAAAGGAGAATAAGTAAAACTTACCATGAAAGAGAGACCAGCAGCATGTTCCCCCGTGTCCTCAACCCGAGATTCCTTGTACCGATCGTAGAAAGTCGGGAGGAGGAATTTTTCCAGGTGTGGAAAAATGATGTCTCTCTCAAGGACGTCATTAACCATAAAGTCATAGGGGAGAGTGACTTTGAATATCGTCTCTCCCACTTTTTCCTTATTCTTCTCCTCACTCTTAGAGGAAGAAGAAGATGCGACAAAGGGCTTCTCAACGCCCGACACCCCCGTTGTTGGGGCATCCTTCGTCTCCTTGGTCGAGCCTCCAAGCTCGACCCCAGCAACGGTTCCCTTCGTTGGTGTCTCCCCTGAAAGGGACGACAGAATGGCATCGCCCGTCTTCTTGGGCGAGGACCGAGGCTTGCCTCGGACACGTCTCGGATCTACCCCCGTAGAAGGGGCAGATCTTTTCTTCGTTTTCTCCCTCCCTTGGCGGGCGAGCTCCAGTTGCTCGGCTCGCTTAACGGCAACCGACTTTATAGCTGCGTCCTCTGAAAAAAGAGAGCAAGTTAAAAATGAAATGACGTACGGTATACAAGTGAAAGGTATTGTCGAGCGACTTACCGGTCATTTCTTCTTCTCTCTCTTCTTCCCTCTCTTCTTCCTTTTCCTTCTCCTCTATCTTCTCTTCTTCTTGATGAGAACCCTCGACGGACGTCGCCTCAGCTACAAAAACAACCTCGTCCTCCTCGTCGTTCGACCGAACAGAGAACGAACGATCGGCAATACTCTTTTCCAAGATCCTCTGAATCTTGTTAAGAGAATTTCTGTTTGGCTTCACTTTAGTGAAGTCAATTGCTGCCAAACAAAGAAAAACATCATTAGTATATATTATAAACGCACGACAAAAATGCACGACAAAACAGTTAACTTACCCGATTCGTTCCATCCGGACGACAACCATTGGCTATCTTCTTCGTTCACAGATGCCACCTGGAGGAAAACGTACTGACGTTTCCAACCATGGTCGATCACCGCGGTATTATGCACCAGTACATTATCTCCCTTTGATCGAGGGAATAAGCTGTACCGGTGATAATTATCCGGTCGAACGCTATAAGCAGTCATGAGATCGTTCACGTTGAACAAAACCTCCCAGTCGGCCGTAAGACGCCCGAAACATGGACAATCCGCCAGAATTGAGGCATTAATTGTCCAGGTGTTAGATCGAATGCATATAAAAATGCCTTGACCAAAGGACTAAACGACCAAGTAAACCCTATTTTGAAGGGATATTCATATAGAACACAATATCCCTTCGGAACTTCATCCGGCCTTAAATCTTCCGGCGACACCAGATTTATTTCATCTGGAAGCCTGGCCAAACTCTTAAAGTAATCTAAACGCTCTTCCTCCCTAAATAGGCTCACAGGCTCGCTCGACATCTGGAAATCCGGGATATTTAAAGTCGCACGCCAATAACTAAGAATATCCCAAGCTTTCCTAAGCTTTCTAGCTATGGACTTCTTATGCATAAATCGACACAGAGGGAAGAACGGAAAATCGTACCTTAAAAAGCGTTCTAAACCTCGAACTTAGAATGGAAGGGATCTTGGTCGCTCGGAAAGTATATCTCGCCGGAAGTATGAAATCTCTAAAACGGTAAAACGTAAAAAAGGAAAAGATTAAGGATAATTCCTATTTATATTGGAAAATAGGGATTGCCATTTGTTTGGGTAAAAAATAACAAAAGTCCTTTGTCGTACGACTAGAGATTTCAACAGTCCATTAGCCCATAGTCACACGACCAGAGAAATAACTGACGCCCTTCCTTTGAGCGACTTCAACCAGACTATCAAAACCCGTCCACGAGGGCTGTCGTACGACATGATTTCAGTTACTAAATTACAACATACTTTATATTACGTTTAGTGCAGGATTTCAAGAACGTTTATGATTAGATATCATAACGGAAGACGTTACCAATAACAACGAATGTAACGGACGCTATCATCAATATCAAACGGTTACTCTATTAAAGATATGCATTCAAGACTTGCTAACGGACAATTGGAGTATAAATATGAAGATTGAACTTCACATTAGGACATCTGATTCTCAGACTTTACAAACTCACGAATTACGTTCTCAAGCTCACTCAATCTCTCTTGAAGTTCATAAAGCCTTTGTTGTTTATCGTACGACGCATGACTGAAGTCTAAGTACACACGACGCACGACCGACTTTACTTTATTGTATTGTTTTACATTACATTTCATTTGTAACACTTGTTATAAAGGACGACGTCCCTGATTGACGTCCATAGTGCACGACGATGGAAGCCCTCTTTCTCACGTTAAATCAACGTCTCATGTGATCCTTTGCACACACACACACACACACACACATATATATATATATATATATATACATTACATTAATAAACATTTAGACAAAAAGTCTTAATTACAAGTCCTTAAGCATGATGTACAACAATTTTATGCATAAAATTTGAAAAACTCTTAATTACAAATTGTGATGCATAAAGTACAAGCTTCTTGTTGCATTGATTTACCTCCACGGGCTCCTTGACCAAAACTGGCTGCTCTGAACTCTCCTTTCTTCCAAAACAGTTAACAATAGCTCTCATTGCAGCTTTCTTTTCTTCTGAAACGATTCTTGCCTTTCTCTCTTTCTACTCTACAATTTCAAATTTCAAATGATGCTTGATAATCGTGTACATCATCAGAGAGATAAAAGGGCTTCCATCATCAGGTAAGTTTTTATCTCCATCTTCTCTCTCGTCCATAGTACACGCAAATTTCTCCAATGAAGGTCTACATCTGTCTCAAGAAATATATCTTCTTGATTTATTGAAGAAAACTGGATTAAGTGATTGTAAGCCAATATCGTCTCCTGTTTCACCTGGTCGGAAATTATCTGGATTATTTGGTCTTCCTCTTTCTGATCCAGTTCTATATCGTAGTACTATTGGTACTTTACAGTATCTTGCACTTACTCGGCTAGAAATTGCTTAAGCAGTAAATCAAAATTTCGCAATTTTTACAGCAACCGACTGAAAGATATTGGGAAGCTGTCAAAAGGATTTTGCGATATTTATGAGGCACAAGCTCACATGAGTTATTAATTCAAAAATCTTCATCCTTTGAAATGCATGCTTATGCCGATCCCGACTGGACAAGATGTCCAGATGATAGACGTTCAACTAGTGGGTACTGTATTTTTCTATGATCCAACTTGATCAGTTGGAGTTCTAAGAAAACAGAATATTGTGGATCAATCGAGTAGTGAGGCAGAGTATCGATCATTAGCCCATGTGTCTACTGAATTATGTTGGCTTCGTTCGTTAACTAAGGAGTTACAGTTACGGCTTGATTGTTTACCTACGATGTGGTGTGACAACATTGGAGCAACTTATTTGGCTATGAATCTAGTATTTCATCAACGCACAAAACATATGGAGATTGATCTTTATTTTATTTGGGGCATGATAATTGCTAATCAGTTGTGTATTTGATATGTTCCAACGACCGTTCAGATTGCTGACATCTTAACTAAAGGTCTTACTTCTACTCGTTTTTCTACACTAAAATCCAAGCTTCACATCGTTCCATGTGTTTCACTTGCGGGGGGATGATAGTGTAGTTAAGATAAAGTATAGTTATTAAGTGTTAGTTGGTGATTAAGATGGTGGTTAAGATCTTGTTATGAGTTAGTTATGTTGATGTAATTTTAGTTGTTACTAGTCTTTCTCCTGTATACATAAGTTTGTACTTCTCTTCTTATTCATTGAATAGAAAACTCAATTCTCACTTCTCACAGTATTTCTCTCTCTCTACCACTTGGGTTGTGGCGCACTGGTAAAGCCTTTGGGGGATGTAGTGGAATCTCATCTACCCAGGGTTCAAATCCAGGCGCTGCCAAAGCCCTTGTGACCATGGAGGTTCACCTGCGATGACTCCAGGCCATTCGTGGTCGCTTGGGGATTATTCGATGCACGTAAGCTGGCCCGGAAACCCACGGTTACCAAAAAAAAAGAGAATCATGAAATATTCAACAAGAGATAAAAGATAAAAGATAAAAGTTCGATGTAGTTGAACTTCAACCGATACATTGTTTCGAGGTAAAAGTTATTTTCTAACATTTTTATGTCTTTATGTAGATAAAAATACGAGAATCATAACGATATATTTTAATTTGTTATAGAATGCAAAATGATGTATCAATTTTGTATTTTCAACAATCTCAATATTTCAAACCAAGTGATTATACGCATTTAAAACCCATTATGTTATAATATTTAAATTAGATATTATATATATTTTTTTTATGCTACACGTGAATGAGAAAAAAAGAAGAAAAGCCAAGCTTGACCTCCAAGCTTACCAACTTGGTCACCACTCCTACTTGGTTACCACTCCTCATACTTAGTCCCTACTCCTCTTATGGTTATAAATAACCCTTGAACTCCAACCATTTTAATCATCCATTTCTTAAGCTTCTCTAGCTAAACATCAAATACTCTCCCTAGTATATTCTTTCATATACTTAATTTATGTGAGATTGAGAGTGTTCTTGATATTTGGTGGTGTTCGTGAAGTTTTTTGTTAGGCGGTCGTGGATCTCAAGATCCTTGTACAAGCAATTTGGTGGATGTACACTATCACACCGATAGTGGAACCACGTTAAATCTCGGTATTATTTGTTTTGAACTTGCAATAATTATAGATAATAGCGTATTTATTGTTATTTATATTTTGTGGGTTTATTATTCTACGTTAGAGAATTATTGTACAACATCTAGATTATTGTTATCCGCATTTGTTGTTGGGTTAATTGTGTACTTGGATTTCTACTCGTTTGGGACCTTAGAAATCACTTGCTAGCTTTGTATTTTGTGGCACACATTTTTTCCTAACAATTGGTATCAGAGCTTTCGGATCTAGATTTGGGTTTTTGTAGAAAATATACATAAACCAGTTTGCACATTTTTTTCTCTATGGCTGAAGTAGAAAACCCTTTTGGTGTCGGTTCCTCAAACCAGACCCAAAAACGGTACCAAGAAGGTACATTTAATTTGTCCGAGGCTGGGATTCGTATACAAACTTGGAATGGGGACGGTGACTTTGGTAAATGGCAGTTCACAACATTTGTTGCACTTAGGAAAAATGGGGTCCATCCCGTAGTATTTGCTAAAGACGAGTTAGACCTTAATATGTCTGAACTTAAGGCTAAAGAAATGGAAGCATGGGCATTTACTATTTTGCAGATGGCTATGGGAAAAAATGTTATATCTGAGATTGTGTCTGAAAAGACAGCTGCAGGTATTTGGTTCAAGCTTGAGAATTTATATCTCAATAAAACTTTGACCAACAGATTGTTACTGATGCGGTCGTGTCTCTTCTTCAAAATGAAGGAAGGAACAACCATTAAAGCTCATATGACCGAATTTGAAGATATCATTATGAAGTTGAAGGCAACGGATTGCGCTTCTTGCTAAAGATGAAGAAGCACTTGCTATGATTTTTTTGTATTCACTTCTCGAGAAATATTCCTAATTCACTAACAGTTTTATATATGGAAGAGAAACTCTTTCTTTGTTTGATGTGAAAACAGGAATGATTTCTGAAGATCAAAGAATTCAAATGAGCATCGGTAACAATCCAAGGGAGAACAATTACAGTCAAGGCCTATTTGCTTACAGAGGTCGAGACGATCAACAATTTTCAAGAGGAAGAAATCGTGGGCGCTCTCAGTCCCGCCGACCTGGTTCTCGTGGGAAATCAAATACACGTGGCAACTGTAACTATTGCCACAAGCCAGGTCATTGGGTGAAAGATTGTGTATCCCAAACTATGTACAAATCAAGATAACAACACTAATTGATTCAAGATGCCAAATGTATTTTATTTCAATCTCAACTGATTAAAATTCTCTCTGATGAACAATATTTCTCTCACTACAAGTTTTCTCTCTTAAGTGTTACTCACTTTAAACAAGAAAACAAAAGCTTTTATACTACCTACCAATACAAGACAAAACAATACTAACAACTAACAAAACACATTGACTTTAGGAGAATTTGACTTTCCACTTTGACTTTTGCAAAGAGAGTTAACTTGAGCTTTGACTTTGTATCCAAATGACATTGGATCCAACATTTATGCACTAACAATCTCCCTCTTTGGATTCAAGATCATCTTCAAAAAGAAATTCCGCATTAACGAACAATCTCCCCTTGTTTGATCTTTAACAAATTCAATCTCCCTCTTCACAAAGATAAATCCCCTTTGGATTCAAAACAAATTTTGGCTTCAAAGAATAATCTCCCTCTTTATGTCTTGACAAACAATCTTCCTCTTTTGAAAAATTATTCAGATTTGCAGTATTCTCTTCCAAAACTTTTAACAATCTCCCCCAAGTTTATGAAAACCTCTTTTAGGCTTCAGAAGAGAAATTATCTTCAGATTCAGGTCACTTTGCTTCAGAAAATAATCTCCAAAGAAAATTTCAGCAAATTTCATCAATCTTTAAGAACTTCTTAAACTTTCTCTTTCATTCTGAACATTCTCCCCGTATTTATGAATTTGACATTTCAATCTTCTGACATCTCTAGATTACTTTCTCCCATAACTATCACAATCTGTTCTCCAGACAACATTTCTTGAAATTATTTCTCCCCCTTTTTGATGATGTAGAGCATAGAAATCATCAAAACTGTCTCAAAAAAATGTCAAGTGCCATTGTCTGACCTCTTTCCGTATCTGATCTTTCCTCAAGATTACCTAATCATCCGTCAATTCATAAATGTATTTATCCGAATTTTTTCAAATTCAGACAAATAAGAATGTAACCATGAATCAACAAATGAATCAGTTAGAAATGCATGTAAGTAGCATGGAGCTACTTAGTACAACGAATGTATTGTACAAGGAGTTTTATTGATGTTCACTTCCCAGGTATTCCATTCAATCATCGAATAACACAAGGTAATTTTGTGAACGTTCTGACAGAAAAATAAATTTTCTATGTGTACATGCTTGTGTATGAAAGAATTTAAGAAATTTGTGCTATATTAGGCTCAAAATGTGTAAACCATTAAGACAACAATAGTAATACACAGACTCAATTGTGCATGATCGAAATGCAAAGGTGGGGAAAACTTCCTTCTGTTTCAATATCCAAATCTTCCAAATGAAGATCAGATAGTGTATGTGTTGCGTCCCCAAGAAAATATGAAACACCTTTTTGTTGAGAAAAAGATTAGTAGATGGTGGGGTTAAATTCAAGAGTTGGCATGGGCTAGTGCCTGATTCAATGAAGATCACCAAAGAATGTGAAGCAACAGAAGATTTGGCTGCCCGACTCAGAAAAAGTTGGTGCAGAGTTTTCATATTCTTTTTCTGTTCTCATACCCTCTTTCTTTTAAACATATAAGCTCACTTCTAACCAACATCTCTTTTCATTTTACCTCATCACACACCCACACTCAGATATTGACCCCTCGCCTCTCGATCACTCAAGGATAACTTCTTGGGTAGGAAACACTTGTTATCGTGAATCCATAGAAGTTCTACTAAATTCTCACACCGATACCATGTATTTTGTCCTAAAGAGAATGTTGCTCAACAATTTAATTGCAACAGTTAAAGCACAATAGTATGAAATATATGTCAGATATATGTATGCTCAGGAAAATAATAATGAAGATTTGAGCATTTTAAACATGGAAGATTTTCTCAAAACAAAGAAATTGAATGAACGAAGTGAAATCAATAGATATGTTTTGAGAATCTGACAATGTAAGAAAAGATCAAATATGAATGATAAATCAATAAAAGCTTAGGTCATGAAAAATTGAATGTTGTCTATATGAACAAGTATAGACATTCTTGAAAGAAACACTTTGAATGAACTAATGCTCAACAAACATTGAATGTACAAAAGGAGTTTATTACCACCGAAAAATGGTTTCCTTTTGAGACATGGTAATAACAAAGTCAACAAGAATACTAAACCGGTGTGTGTGAATACTTTAAAGTATATGAAAAATATAATACACAAGTATTTATCTTTGTATACACAGGGTTAGTTAAACATGTATGCTCATAAAATGAATATATTTAAAATACACACCTCTAGAATTCATGAAATCATTTGAAAATTGAGAAGTAGTTTGAACGTTTAAGTACATGTTTCAATGTCTGAAAATCGTCCATCTTTCAAACATTTATGAGATTAAGGTTTGAATTATCCTTACACTCATCATTAATCTCATGAAGTCAGCCTCAAAGTCATGATTGATATGATCATGTAAGTTTTCCCTCAAAATCTGCATGTAGTCAAAAAATCGTCAAAGTAATAAAGTCTTATTGAAAGCAAAATAACAACATTGATTGAAATTAAAGACTTGAAAAGAGAATTAAAACCTTTACAGTACGAGTTCTAAACTGAATGTTTAGAAGTCAAATTTTCTTACTCCCCCTGAAATGATGCATTCACAAAAATATGTCAGTACAAATCAAATGCAAAAAACTCTCTAACTCCCCCTAGAAAGTAGATCACCTAATCTTTGTCTCACTCCCCCTGAAATCATTAGCAAACCTTCAGTGCAGATATCATTTAGACAAATAAAAAAATGAAGAAAATTTACAAAATCAAACTGTACTAGTTAAATGCAGAATATGTTTTAAGATTCAACGTACCTAATTTCGAAATGAGAGAATTAAATCTCTTTTCGTCCAAAGGTTTGGTGAATAAATCAGATAGTTGATAATTCGTGAATAAATCAGATAGTTAAAGACTATGGTTTTAACTACTCTAAGATCCCCATCTACTGCGACTCGAAGAGCGCCATAGCCATATCAAGCAATCCAGTCCAGCACACGAAGACGAAGCACATTGATGTGCGATATCACTTCATAAAAGACCACGTGGAAAGAGGTACCATCGAACTCTACTTTGTTAATACAGAGCATCAGTTAGTAGACCTGTTTACCAAAGCCTTGGACGAAAAACGCTTTAATTATCTTGTGTCCAAGCTAGGTATGCTAAATCTGAAAGTTTGACGCTTTCACAGACCTATCCGAGTCTTATTCAATCACGAATGACTGTGACTCAGCGCTCCAGTAACTTGTCTCTGGATGCTCATCCTCACACTCATTGGTGATTGACTTTTACTCGTTCAGTTTTGTGTAAGTTCAAAACTTCTGTATTAATAAATTAGATTTCGTTCTGTTTCTAGTTTCTCCTCGTGTGTTTTTTTTTCTTTTCTTCGGTGTGTTTCGCGTTCTTTTGCAGTTCCTTACAGTTCTCTCCGGAAACGCTTATCGTTTTGAGGTGGTTTTCGAAGATGTTCTTGTGTTAAGGGGGAGCACCATCGTCAGATGTTTGGTAAGCTTCTCGAGTCCTCGATTCGAGGGGGAGCAGGTAAGTTTTCCCTATGTTTCGATTTCCTCGCGGTAATCGTCGAGGGGGAGCAAAATTCTAGTGCGTTATTCCATATTCGAGGGGGAGCATTTCCTCTTCCTTAGGTTTTATTTTTTTTGCTCCCTTAGGTTTAATTTTTTTTCTATTTTCTTAAGTTTCTTTTTCCTTAGAAGTTTTATATATATATATATATATATATATATATATATATATATATATATATCAAAATACAAAAATAATTTTATGTTTATGTTTCAGTTTTTTTTATATACAAAGAAAAATCCAAACAAAATATTTTTTTTTAATTTTTTTTAGTTTTCATAATCAGAAAAATCCAAAAAATAGTGTTATTGGACCGGCCCAATCAGGAACTGACCCAAATTTTTCCCAGCCCGTTTCGCCCCGGCCCAATCACTCAACCCGGGGGTTTAAAACCCCGGGCGACTCCATTCCCTCTCTCACTATTTTTCACTCTCCATCTCTCTAATCTCTCTCGATCTCACTCTCGCTTTCGATCGATTCCACTCGACCGGTGCCCTCGTTCTCTCTGCGACTCATCGATCTCGATCTCTATTGACAAAGGTAGGTACGTCGATTACCCTCTCATCTCTATCGCTCTCTTCCCGGTGATTCAACCTCCGGTAGACGTTAAATCGACCTCGGTCGATGTTCCTGTTGTCGCGATACTCTATCGATCTCGGTCGATCAGTTCCCCGGTCGTTTCGATCACCGATCGTTTCGATCCCCGGGGTTTGGTTTTATTTTGGTGTCGATTCGTTATCTCCGGTCGAACACGGTTTCTGGGTTTTTGCCCTAAACTATATCGGTCCAATAGCTAATACCGGTCGAATTACCGACTTATCGGTCAAATAACACTACCGGTCGAATGACCTACCGGTCGAAAGGCCTACCGGTCGAATGACTATCGGTCGATTAAATATCGGTCTTTTAACCCTTCCGGTCTAAGACCTTATTGGTCGAAGATCCTTCCCGGTCTAAGCTCTTTATCGGTCTTATAGGTCCCTTCCGATCGAATGCATTGTACCGGTCTTTTGGTCATCTCGGTCGACTACCCTCCCGGTCAAATACTCATATCGATCATATAACTCTTCCGGTCGAATATCTCTTCCGGTATAGTAACCTTACCGGTCAAAGACCCATACCGGTCGAAACTCATTCCCGGTCCTTTTGGTCAGCATGTATACATATGTTGGTTGGTGGTTTCTTACCTCATGTTTGAGATTTTTAAGACTATATAGGAATGCGAGTGTGTTGCAAACTGGGATAGGAGTAAGTGTTGGGTAATTAGCACTTTCAATGGCTGTGGGTTTGAACGCCTTGGTTACAAACCCTGATTTACGAATTAGGGTTTGATTTTCCAATAACTTGGAGTTCGTATCGGTTGTGGTTTAAACAATGACCATATAACTCCAACGGCATGTTTTTAATGTACCTGAGTACTAACCGCCTTATTCTTACCAGGTATAATGGCGCAAAACCAACCTCCAGCGATTGACCCAATCGCCAATGCCGAACTGATTCCCGAGGATCAGTTCATTCAGCTCACACCCAACAACTATCATCTCGATGTAACCCAACCTACCATTCATTATCAGGTCATCATCGAGATATTCAGTGGGAATCCTCTATCATATGCTCTCACGGAGACAGTCGAAGTACCTCTACTTTACTTACAACAGTTCTGGCGATCCCTCCATGCTTTGGACGCCGACGGTGGTTACCAACTGGAAGTTCGGATTGATCACACGCCCGTTCTTCTCACTAGTGATCCCTTCCGACAATTTCTTCATCTGCCAACCGCCGGTTCAATCCAAGGGCGACATAGCTTCGACCCGCTCGTATTGGACACCACTCTATGCGCTGACCTCTTGTCACTAGGCTATGGCGCAGAACTACGCCTTGCATCTGATTTCAACAGGAAGCATCTTTCGACTATTTGGTACACGCTCTTCACGTACCTAAATCGGTGCCTTTCGGCTATCACGAAAGGCATCGACCAATCAAGTATCAACATGCTTCGACTATTTCATGCAGTGGCATTTCATCGACACGCAGACTTCGCCGATTACCTCTGGTTCGAACTTGTTCAGAAGGTTAGAGCTAATGCGACAAAGCGACAACACTTCATCTCATTTATGAGGTTTCTACAGCTCGTCATCCGAAGCTTCATGAATCTATATCCCGAGATTCCTCGTCGGTCAACACACCCAACCTGTCCGCACCATCCGACTCACAAAATTCCCTCGCGTCCTGATCCAGAAGGTGTAGTCGCCCGACAAATCCCAGTCGGGTTGCTGGCTTATGCTCGTCCTACAGCACTGAGTGTTATAGCGTATAGGCACACACACAATCTTCCCGCTCCTATGGTCCGACCAGAACCGGTAGGACCTGCCCAGGGAGCAAGACCTGAGAGGCGTGAGGGTCCGCGTCTACGAACGAGAGGTGGTAGAGTCCGGATAGATGGGGCTTCTGGACAGGGTGTGACGAGAGACATCATTGTGAGGGGAACTGGAGTGGGTAGTGCCGCTGGACCGAGCCATACCATCTCTTCACGACGTTCACCATCTCCGTCAGCCACCCAGATGATAGAAGAGGCCACCACTACTGCAACCGTTCATGTTCAGTCCTCTTCTGTCGCAGCATCTGAGGCAACAGCAGAACAACCCGACTCTGAGGAAACCGCAACCGCAGCATCGGCATCAGATGAGTCTTCTGACTCTGATGGTGATGATGATCAGACCTCTACTGGAGAGATAAGGAGAGCGGAGGGAGTTTTAGTTGAAGATGATATTCTAGTGAGCCGAGAGAGGGAAAGAAAGAGAAAATATGACGCTTACACGATTGATGGGACAACCATCAACGGTTGTATCCCTCCTAGCCACATCTAGCCAGGTAGCCACATCTGCTACCCAGTCTCATGTGTTGAGACAGGGTATTGAAGAAGACGTCGTGGACCTAGCGACGCAATTGCACACCCCACCCAGCCACTCTGCCATCTCTCAACAGATGGTGGTTTCATCTTCACACGGGGATATAGCACAAAAGCTATCGGTCTCTCACTTGGAGAGTTCCGGTATTGAAACAAGAGAACAGCAGCCCCCGTTCTCGACTCCTTTCGGTGCACAAAGTCTAGAGTCGTTTGATATAATTTCTCCTATTTCTAGGACACGGGTCCCATTCTCGGCTACTGCTGAAGGCCTTCGTGGCCCATCCGGAACATGCATAGTAATTCCAACTTCGGTTGGTTTACAAGGATTGGGTGGAAGTCCTACCACAGCTATCATCACGCCAGCTGTGAACGTAGGCGGCTCGACTTTTTAAGTCGTAGCTACAACTGGAAGTCTAAGTGACCCAGGCGTTACCCCAACTGAGTTCGTCTCAAGGGAATACATGGACGACGCCCTAAAGGTTGTCCAAACCATGATGAGAGAGGAGGTAGATTCACTGAAACGTATGATCAAAGGCAAAGGTCCAGCGACTGAGCCTGAACTACTACCTTCTACATCATCACCTTTCATTCCCACTACCGAGATGTCAATCGAGGACCTAAAATCCATACTCCTTGCCAAGCTTCTTGCCCAATCTCCAACAGAACCCTCCCGGGATGCCGATCTTCTATCGCTTCTACGCGCTCAAGAATTCAAACCTACCCCACCACCCCCAACCCATTATATCTCCCGAAGCCTTCCAGCTACAGCAAGCCATGCTTCAGTCTTTGCAGCAAACCGTTGTTGTATTGAATGAACGCCTATCAGCCGTGGAGGACACCTGCCGTAGCCAGGCAGACAGGCTCAAGCGCCGGCATGATGATCAGGATGATCCTGATCACCATGAGGGGGAGAAGCGCCAACGCCTAACAGAGCCGGAGACACAGTCTGTGGAAACAGTTCAAGTGGGAACGGAACAGGGTTCGGGTTCTGGTACTCGACCAGAAGGGCAGGGACAGGAACGGGAACAGTGTATGGATTTGGTGATGTATGATATTCCAAGGGTTGAAAAGCCTGAGGAATTTGATGAAGGTTCTCCGATTGTCCCTGAAGACTGGGCGTTAATTCTTGATCCTTATGAAGTTTCTGAACCAACAGAAGAATGTGCCAACACTGAACGAGCGCTGGTAGTCATGCAAGCCGAAATAGATGAGATTCTTCATCGAGATTATCAGCCAGATGATCAAACTTCTGTTGCGGTTCCACTTTTGACTTATCCGGTTGAACATCCTGATCTTCTAGATACAGATATTCCCGTCAGAACTCCTCAAGCTTCACCAGTACGGGAAACAGAAAGTACTCAGCCAGCTCTACCGTCCAAGTGGGAAAGAGTTAGAATCAAAGCTCCTTTCCTTGAAGAAATCCAAAAGAAGATCTTTGCCCACTGGATTCGGAAGTATGATGAAGTTGTACTTCATGGTCTACAGTCTGTGAAAAACAAGGAAAAGCAGCGTGAACTTGTATTCGTGTATAAGAAGTTTCAACGCAAGTATTCCAAGAAAAAGCTCAGGATTACGTTAGTTGATCATATTCTACCTGCCTTCTTCATGAAAGTAAAGTATATAGATTTCATGGTAACGAGAGAAGATGGTCAGAAGTATTGTTTTTCTGATGCTGACTTTCCGTGTCTTGAACCACAAGATCTGCTGTTTATACTTCGAGACTTAAAGACCAGAACCATCAGACCCGGGGAAGTTATTGATGCACTCGAGTCAGTCAAGAGATACATGAAGTGTGCGATGAAACTTGCCTCGGTGGAAGACTTTCAGATTGGGTTAGAAGGCAACCAGCCAAAGATTAATCTGCTGAAGCCTGATTTGAGTGTTCCGTCTGATGCCCAGAGTGTACCGACATTTACAGTAATAAAGATTCCAGAATTCGGCATGACATATGTGAACAACAAAGGTGTTCTACGCTTTATCCGATTCGATCAGATTGCTAGATTCTGTGATGGTACGTTGATGTTGCTGAAAGACACGTTGAAGCGTGCACTTAGTCAAGATGAAAAAGGGGTTCAGCTGTTGGATCCTAAATACAAGTCAATTGTTCTTGAAGCACTGGGAGTTATTGAAGAGCGACTGGAGTACAGAACGCAAATGAGATACTTCGAGATCAGTTTTGGTTTTCGAAAGATATATGTTCCAAATTGGCGCGAGTTTCAACTTCTATTTAAAGGGGGAGATTGTTAGGGTCAATTATATGTTAAATAGAAGTTCATGGTGTATTTTGTAATTAATATAATGTCTTATTAGCTTGTTGGGCCTAAAAGCCCATAAGCCCATTGTCTTGTAAGCCTGAGTATATAAAGGCGTTATTAGTTCATTTGTCAGGTGATACAAGTCATTTGTTAGATTGCTAGTCTATAGGTTTACATATCCTTATCAGAAATTCTCTCTATAAACCTGTAACCCTTTGATTGCTTATTAATCATATGACTAGCAGTTGTGGCTTGATTATTGTTCTATATTGAAGATTTACTATTGATTGCACTGTACTGGGATCTACATACCTTGTAAATGGTTTCTGACTTCCAAGGCAACCATCGGCGCTGAGATACTTCCACTATGTCTCCAACCAACAAGGATCCCCAATGAAACCTACCTCTTCCACTGCTGCAGTTAGCTGCAGAAAGAAATATCTTTACAACTTCAAATTCCGCTCCCGACACAACCATTTGCCGACATCCACGTCTCAAGTCATGGAACCAACGGTATGCCACTATAGTACCATCATCCTTAATGTCATAAGTCAATACCTCCATTAACCACCTCCGCTATTCACCACCCTTTCTTAGAATCTAACAAAATCAAATATTTACCATCCTCTGATCGAGCAACACACTTCCACTCTCAAAACTTTCATCATTCTTAATTGCAACCCTTCCCCTTGACCTAGAGAGTTCATAGCCTTTATGCATGACACACAAATATTTAAACTCTTGATACGTTTGAAAATTTAGAAGATACCTACATCAGAAAGCAAACTTACGTGTACACGACACAACACTTACTTAGCCCTGCACAATTGTAGATCCCAATATAGTGCAATCACGAACAATAATATCAATAAAGAACAATAATATTACCACAACCTCTAGTCATATGATTAATATTCAATAAAGGTTTAGGTTTACAGAGAGAATATCTGATAAGCAAAGTAAACCTATTGACTAGAGAATTATGAATGAGATCTAAACTGATAAATGAACTAGAATACTAACTAATTTTGCTTTAGGCCCAACTAACTAATAAAACATTAGAATAATTACATTTTGCACCCTGAACTTCTATTTAACAAATAAAACACCCTAACAATCTCCCCCTTTAAATAGAAGTTCGAAATCATGCCAGTTTAGAACATATGTCTTTCGAAACCCGAAACTGATCTCGAAATACCGCATTGTAGTTCTATACTCCATCCACTCTAAGATAACACCTAGTGCTTCAAGAACAAGAGTCTTGTATTTAGGATCCAATGGCTGAACCCCTTTTTCATCTTGATCAACTGCATGCTTCAACTTGTCTCAAAGTACCATCGCAGAATCTGGCAATCTGACTAAATCGGATAAAACGCATATCACCTTTGTTGTTCGCGTATGTCATGCCGAATTCTGGAAACTTAAGAACTGTGAAGGCTGGTACATTCTGGGCTTCAGAAGGAACACTCAAATCAGGTTTGAGCAGGTTGATCTTCGGTTGGTTGCTTTCTAACCCGATCTGAAAGTCTTCTACCGAGGCAAGCTTCATTGCACACTTCATATATCTCTTGACAATCTCGAGTGCATCTGTAACTTCCCCTGGTCTGATAGTTCTAGTCTTTAAATCTCTAAGCAGGAATAGCAGAACTCTAGGTTCAAGACGTGGAAAATCAGCTTCAGAAAAATTCCACTTCTCATCATCTTCTCGAGTTACCATGAAGTATGAATACTTTACACCCATGAAGAAGCAAGAGTGAATCTGATCAACGGATGTATTTTTGAGCTTTGTCTTGTTGTACCTGTCTTTGAAGTAGTTATACACAAACAGAATTTCGCGCTGCTTTTCCTAACTTTTCATCGACTGTAGACCATGAACCACGACTTCATCATATTCACGAATCCAATTGGCAAATATCTTCTTCTGGCTTTCTTCCAGAAATGGAACTTTAATTCTGACTCTTTCCCACTTGGACGACTTAGCTGGCGGAGTACTATCTGTTCTCAAAACTGGTGATGCAGGAGGAGATCGAACAGGAATATCTGACGGAGGAAGATCAGGGTGATCTGCAGTGTAGGTCAAAAGAGGAACCTCGACATAAATCTGTACATCTGGATGATAATCTGGAGCCATAAATTCGTAATTGATAATCTCATCAATCTTGGCTTGAAGGACTACCAGCGCTCTTTCAGTATTGACCTGTTCTTCTGTCGGGTCTGAAACTAAATACGGATCGACGATCATAGCCCAATTTTCTGGATCTATCGGTGAACCTCCATCTTGTTCCACGGGCTTTTCAACCGTTGGAATATCATATAAAACCAAATCCATCGACTGCTCCTGTGCCTGTCCTTGCCCTTCCGGTTGAGTCCCGGAACCCGAACCCCTTTCCGTTTCCACCAGTACTGTGCCCACTGACTGTGTCTCCGGCTCGGATAATCTTTGGCGCTTCTCCCCCTCATGGTGATCAGGATCATCCTGATCATCATGTCGGCGCTTGAGCCTCTTTGCCTGACTGCGGCAGGTGTCTTCCACGGATGATAGTCGTTCAGTTAATACAGCTACGGTTTGCTGCAAAAACGGAAGGAGGGCTTGTTGTTGCTGGAAGACTTCTGGAGATATAGTGGATTGGGGGGGTGGAGTGGGTGTAGATGCTTGGGCACGTAATAAAGAGAGTAGATCAGCATCTTGGGTGGGTTCAACTTGAGATTGGGCAAGTAATTTGGCGACGAGGATAGACATGAGGTCATCGATAGACATATCGGTAGCAATAGTAGAGGGTTGTGGTGTAGGAGTTAGTGGTTCAGGCTCAGTAGCTGGAGCTTTGCCTTTGATCAGACGTTTCAACGCATCTACCTCTTCCCTCATCTCGGAACGCATAATGGTGTGGACAGCCTTTAGGGCGCCGTCTATAAATTCCCTTGAGACGAACTCGGGGTTACTAACTCCTGGGTCACTTAGACTTCCAGTTGTGGTTACGACTGTAGAAGTCGAACCGCCTACGTTCACAGCTAGCGTAATAATAGCTGTGGTAGGACTTCCACCCAATCCTCGTAAACCAACCGAAGTTGGAATTACTATGGGTGTTCCGGCCGGGCCACTAAGGCCTCCAGCAGTAGCCGAGAAAGGTACCTGTGTCCTAGGAATGGGAGATATAACATCAAAGGGCTCTAGACGTTGTGCACCCAAAGAAGTCGAAGACGGGGGGCAACTGTCCTCTTGTTTCAATACCAGAACTCTCCAAGTGAGAGACCGGTAGCGTTTGTGCTAAATCACCGTGAGCAATTGAAACGACCATCTGTTGAGAGATGGTGGAGTGGCTAGGAGGGGTGTTAGAGCACAGATTTATTGGATTCAAGATCATTAATATTGAAGACAAAAAGATCAAGAAGTCAAAGCTGGAAAGTCAACTTTCATCAAAGTCAAAGTCTTTTGTAATAAAAGTCAAAGTCAATGTAATTGTAATTTTGTTTCTTTGTAATTGTCAAGGGTATGAATACCTTTGTTTCCTTTGTAATGAGGTGTATCAATCAGAAGTAGAAGTACACGAATCAGAGTGAGAGCAGATTAGAGAAGAGTTAATTGAATATGTTTCTAGTGAGAGAGTTTAGAGAGAGAAAGTTGTGAATTTGTAATCCTTGTTGTTTGAATCAATGACATATGATTTGTGATTCTCATCTTGAGTGTTTGTATTGATTAGAACTTGAATCTGGGAATAACAATTGGTATCAGAGCAGATCCAAAATCGAAATCATATCAAGAAATCAAGATACTGTTCATCGTCACTGTGTTTTTCAATGTTCAGATTCATTTTTGAGTATTAGTGTGATTTTTGAGTTGTAATTGGTGTATTAGTGATCGATGAATGTAATAGAGTGAGTTTGTATAGAAAATTTCACGAAATGTATTGTAATTTTCATGAACTTTTGGATTTTATTGAGTTTTAGTTCATGAGTTTTTAAAGCACTGTTACATAGATCAATCTTGTATTTTTCTTGTTTTTGTTTGTAATATTTGCATTGTAATCGGTTCGAATCATGATTTAGAAGATTTCTGCAAAATTTCAAGTCAATTGGTAAAGGTTTGGTTGACAATCAGATGGAAAAATCAAGATTCGGTTCGAAGAACGCGCTAGATCTCCAGAACGCGCAAGCTCATCGTTCAAACGCGCAAGATTCATCCGCAAGAACGCGCAAGCTGAAGGGAAGATTTTGGTCTCAAACGCGCAAGTATCTCAAACGCGCAAGTAGGCACTTGCGAGTTCAGGAAACGCGCACGCTGCTATCTGCGAGTTTCAGCAAGTTCATTTGATCTGCGAGTTTAATCAAACGCGCAAGTAGTGTCTAGCGAGTTTTAGAAACGCGCACGTCTCTATTAGCGCGTTTCAAAGTGAATAGTGATCTACGTGTTTAGGCGTTAGCGAGTTTCTTCGAGAACAGTCTCTTGCGAGTTTCAACGTCTAGCGAGTTTCAGCGATCTGCGAGTTTCTCAGAACACGCAAGTCTTTGCGTGCGAGTTTCACAAACACGCAAGCTAAAGAGTGCGAGTTTATCTGTGAATAGTGATCTGCGAGTTTTAGGGGTCTACGAGTTTCATATTTTAATAGTGACTTGCGAGTTTCTATACTTAGAATATTTTCTGAGAAATTTTCAAAACTGTAATATGCCCTTTAATAGCGGGACCCCCGTGTTAAGTCTGCGGAGGGGGACATAGTTCTTTTTGTGATCAAAATCTCTGAATTTTTATTTCAAGTTTTTCTGTATTTTTGAGAGTTCATTTTGATTAACGATCAAGTTCAAGTTCTTTTTGAATCAGATATTCAAGATGGGATATTTTTCTGATGATGATGACAAGAAGATTAAAGAGCTCAAAATGGAGAACCAAAATCTTACTTCCTTAGTTGATTATTACACAAAGAGGTCAGAGAGATACAAAGATGAAAGAAAGCTACTGAGAGAAGAAGTTAGTGCTTTGAAGAAGATAAATGAAGATCTTCTGAAACAGACTTCTGGGCTTAGTGAAGATAAGGTAATAAGTTTGGAAACTGAGAACACTGAGCTGAAAAATAAAATCTTTGACTTGGAATATCAGATTATCCAAATCCAACAGCAAACATTTGTTGAAAGTTATGAGGAGACGATTAAGAGTATGGAAGATGCTAATGCTGAGCTTCGAAAGAAAATATCTGATTTGGAACAAAAGATGGTCAAAGATAAAGATATTTTTGAGAGTGACAAGAAAGAATTAGCAAAGAAATTCTCAAAGTTTTCCAGAAAATGTGCTGACGAGAAGAAGAAGGTTGAGCTTAAATGCATTAAGCTTTCTCAACAAATCTCTGATTTTGAGAAAGTAATCATTCTGGAAAGGGAGAACTTTGCCAAAGAAAAGAAGTTAATAGAGCAAAAGAATGTTGGGATATTCAAAGAGATATCTGGTCAGAGAACAAATGCTGAAATGGGCTTTGAGGAAGAAAGAAGCTTGTTTGAAGCTGAGATTAAGAAGCTTACTGTGAAGTTATCTGAACTATCTGAAAGTAATTTGAATGATCAGAAAGCGAAGTCTGAATTCAAGGAGAAGATTGACCTGCTCATTAAAGAAAAAGACAGTTACTCTTCAAAGGTAAAAGAGCTTGAAAAGATTGTTTCAAAGGTGGTGGTGACTGAGCAAACGACTCCAGAGTCAAAAATCCACTCACCTAGAAATAGTTCAGTTGGTTATAATAAGCCAGCATCAAGCTCACATCAGCAAACTGTTTCTACAAAAAGGTCATTTAAATCTTCCAATCAGATTCGTACTACTAATCTTTTCTATGATAGCAAAATAGATGGTTCAGGTACACATAGAAGAAGGAGATATAAAGAAGAAAAACTGGTATGGAGAGTGAAACCAGTGGTTGAAAATGAGACGAATGATGAGAAGAAGAAAAGAAAGGAAAGAAGGAAGAGAAGAAAAGTAACAAATCATTTGTACATGCATCAACAACCAACAAGAATAAAGTGCTGAAAGGTAAACCTGATCTTGCTTATTCGAGAGATCAAATGATCAGGTTATCTAAAAAGAGGTATTGTTCTTACTGTAATACATATGATTTTGTTCATAAATCTAGTGATCATTTCTGGTATGGTTCTTATTCCGTTACTCCCATAAGAACTGCAACTAACAATTATGGACCCAAATACCAGTGGGTACCAAAGCCAAAAGTTGATTATGTGTTGCACGCATCTACAGTCAAAGGGGAGTAAGAGAACCGATGAGCGGAGGCTTCTAAGTAAATCAGCTTAGGACCCGTACTTCAACAAAGTTTGGCTTCTGAATACTACAGTTCAGGACCCGTACTTAAATGCTAAAAGAAAGAATACTCCCGGGCTGTTATGAGAATTGTACTCCTAGACTCCAATGAGGAAATCAACCTTCAAGGGGGAGTACATAAGTTTTTCTGGAAATATGTATTCGGAAGATATGATGAACTACACTTCAAAGGGAGTTGTAGATCTCTATCATGTGCTTTATCACTGACAAATTTCAGATGCATATTTTCAGGGGGAGTAAAAGGATTATGATTTCTGATTATTTCAGATCAGAACTTATACTTTAATCGTTTTATTGCTTTATGTCATTTACATTTGAATAAATATGTGAATAAATTTGCTTTGACTAGACTTTGAGACTTATGCAGATTGAGAGAAGCTGACACGATCATATCTTAATGACTACAGCTGACTTCATGAGATTTATGACGAAGAGAAAAGGTTAATTTCTTATCTTAATCTCATATATGGTTGAAAGAAGGACAACTTTCAATCATAGAAAACATGTTCTTAAAATGTTCAAACCACTTTCCGATTCTTAAACAGATTTCATAAATTGGAAGTGTGATTTTTAAATGTTTTCAATTTAATTTGTGCTTCAAAGTCTATAAACCGTGTGTTTCCAAAGATAAATACTTGTGTATTGTCTTTTCTATATACTTTCAAGTATTCACACACACCGGTTTATTTTTTGGTCAATTTGTTCTTACCATGTCTCATATTGAAACATAATTTCGATGGTAAGACACCCCACTTGTATTTTAAAGAATTTTGAGCGATATTTCATTTCGAAACGTCATTTCGAGAATGTCTATATTTTTGTTTCGTATAGACAATATCCGTTATTTTTGACGATAAGCCTTAATTGCTATATCATTTCATTTCTGATCATTTTCATATAATGTCAGATTTTCAAACAAGCCTTTTGCATTCATGTTCATTCATTCAATATACTTGTGTGAAATATCTTCAATGTTCAAAATGCTCATATCTTCATGATTATTTTCTAAGCATACAAACATCTGACAGTTGTATTTTGAACTTTAACTGTTAAAGTTAAACCATTTGAGCAACATTATGCTTTCATAGGATTACATGGGTTCTTTGTGCTAGGACTTAACTAAACTTCTATGGATTCACGTTAACCAGTGTTTCCTACCCAAGAAGTTAATCCTTAGTGATTGGCTGTGAGGAGTCTAAAAGAAATGAGTGTGGGTTGTGTGTTGAGGGAAAATGGAAATGAGAGTTTGGTCAGAAGTGAGCATAATGATTAAAAGAAAGAGGGTGTGAGATTAGAGTAAAAGAATATCAAACTCTGCACCAACTACTTTCTAAGCCGGGCAACCACATTACTAGCGTTTCACAACTCTTTGGTGAACGTTATTGAAACAGACAACTAGCCCATGCCAACTCTTGCTTAAACCCCACCAACCACTCATTTTCGTCTCAAAAAGAACATGTTTCATATTTTTAAGGGGACGTAGCACATATGCTATCTGATTTTCATTTGGAAAATCTGGATATTGAAAAAGAAGGAAGTCTGCCCCACCTTCGCACTTCAATCATGCACATTGAGTCTGTGTTTATCTATTGTTGTCTCAGTGGTTTACACAATGTTGAGCCTTAAAAGCAATCATCAAGTGCTTAATTCTTTCTACACTTGCACGAGCACACAAGAAATATGTTTTCTTGTCATAACATTCATAGAAATTGCCTTTGTGATATTTCGATGATTGGATGGAAGCCCTGGGGGAGTGAACATCAAAAATCTCCTTTACATTGTGTATTCGTTACACATAGTGACTTTGTGTTACTGACAGGCATTTTAATAGATTCATTTGTTGATTTAGGAGTTACATTCTTATTTTGTCCGGATCTGAAAAGATCTAGATGAATACATTGTTCGGATTGACGGTGAATCAGAGGCTCATGAACAGATCAGATTGGTCAAAGACATTTCTTGGAGAAAAAGAAAAAAAGTTTTGATGATATAGATGCTCTAATCATCAAAAAGGGGGAGAAGATCAAGAAATGTGTATTTCAAAGAAATGTTAAAGTTGAAAGAAATGTCCGGAAAGAAGTGTTTGTATTGGATATGGAGAGAGATATTTCAGATTTGAAGTTTGATCAAAGTTGATAGGCGAAAGTTCAAAGAATTTCGAAAGCAAGCAGATTTTGGAGAAAGTTTATTTGAAGAAAGTTGGATAAATCATTCAGAGCTGGAAATGAAGATAATTTCTTTCAATGTCTGAAAGAGGTTTGTTTATAATCTTGGGGGAGATTGTTACTATTTTTGAAGATCAGACGTTGGGAAGATTGTTGAAAGTTTTTGAAGACAAAGCTAAAGAAGAATTTCATTGTGTTAAGGGGGAGTTTGTATATCGTGTTTGTATAAAAGGGGAGATTACAAGAGAAGATAAAGATTGTTAAAAAAGGGTAGCTTAATCAAATCAAGCTTAAATAGAGAAGATCGCATTGCTAAATCTTTTAGTAATGATCTTGATCCAAAGAGGGAGATTGTTAGAGCACAGATTTATTGGATTCAAGATCATTAAGATTGAAGACAAAAAGATCAAGAAGTCAAAGCTGGAAAGTCAACTTTCATCAAAGTCAAAGTCTTTTGTAATAAAAGTCAAAGTCAATGTAATTGTAATTTTGTTTCTTTGTAATTGTCAAGGGTATAAATACCTTTGTTTCCTTTGTAATGAGGTGTATCAATCAGAAGTAGAAGTACACGAATCAGAGTGAGAGAAGATTAGAGAAGAGTTAATTGAATATGTTTCTAGTGAGAGAGTTTAGAGATAGAAAGTTGTGAATTTGTAATCTTTGTTGTTTGAATCAATGACATATGATTTGTGATTCTCATCTTGAGTGTTTGTATTGATTAGAACTTGAATCTGGGAATAACAAGGGGCGTGCAATTGCATCGCTAGGTCTACGACGACTTCTTCAATACCCTGTCTCAACACATGAGACTGGGTAGCAGATGTGGCTACCTGGCTGGATAGGGTTAGGGGGAGGTCAACCATAGATGGTTGCCTCATCACTCGTGTACGCTCAGTAACGAATTTACTCTTCCTTTCCCTCTCTCTGCTCACACTATCATGTTCGACTATAACTCCCTCCGCTCTCCTTGTCTCTCCAGGTGAGGGCTCATCATCGTCACCATCAGAGTCAGATGACTCATCACTTGATTCCGATGCTTCGGTGGCGGTTTCCGACTGGGTGCCGATTGGATCTGTCGTTTCCTCAGATTCGATAGCAGAAGAGGACTAGACTTGAGCGATTTCAGTAGTTGTGTCCTCTTCCACCATCTGAGAGGCTGTCGGTGAAGGCGATCGTCGAGAAGTACTGGCCTGGCTTTTTCGAACTGCGCTGCCCACTCCAGATCCCCTCACAATATTTTCTCTCAGCACACCCTGTCTGGGAGCCCCAGCCCTCTGGACTCTACCGCCTCTCGTACGTGGACCCTCATGTCGCTCGAGTCTCGTTCCCTGGGGAGGTCCTTCCGGTTCTGGATGGACCATAGGAGCTTGTAGGTTGTGTGTGCGCCTATAATCTATCACACTCAGCGTCGTAGGACTAGCGTAGGCCAGTAACCCTTCTGGAATCTGTCGGGCGACTATACCTTCGGGATCATGACGACTAGGGATACGATGTGTCTGGTTATGCGGACAAGTCGGGTGCAAAGATCAGCGCGCAATGGTTGGATGAATAACCATGAAGTTGCGGATGATTATCTGGAGAAAACGCAGGAACGGAATGAAGTTCCGTCGTTTTGTCGCGTGGTCTCTAACTTTCTGAACTAACTCGAACCAGAGGAAGTCGGCGTAGTCAGCATGGCGGTGGAATGCCACAGCATGAAACAAGCGGAGGATGTTGATACTCGTTTGATTGATGCCTTTCGTGATAGCCGATAGGAACTGATTGAGGTACGTGAAGAGCGTGTACCAAATAGTGGTGAGATTCTTCCTGTTGAACGCGGATGGGAGG
Organism: Arctium minus; assembly: GCA_954870635.1. Classification (NCBI taxonomy): domain Eukaryota; kingdom Viridiplantae; phylum Streptophyta; class Magnoliopsida; order Asterales; family Asteraceae; genus Arctium; species Arctium minus. The sequence goes on from OX941081.1 coordinate 160,603,065, forward strand.
CGTAGCATCTATCCGTAACCCAAGGACTGAATATCCGAACAGAGAGTTACGTCGGACACTATTGGGTCAAAACTGTTTCTCCCCAGAAATGAAGTGGCGGTCGACAAGTGTAGAAACTGGGGGAAAAGATCTCGCGTGAGCAGTACGGGTGTGGAGTCAATCCGGCCCTCAGATGGAAGCCATCGTCGGCCTCCAGAGGAGTAAGCGAACGCCAAAATTGTTGCACGTAGAGGTGGGGAACTTTAGCTGTCTCCGTGAGTGCATAGGAGAGAGGGTGGCCAATGATGATCTCGACCATCACCTGATATTGGCAGTCAGGTTGGGTGACGTCGAGATGGAAGTTATTCGACGTGAGAGGAAGGAACTGATTTTCAGGGATCAGTTCGGCGTCTTCAATAGGGTCAATATTTTGAGCCTTTGAACCTGAGATCGATGATTGAGTGGGAGAGAGATCGTGACGACGAGAGATCGTGCGAGGTATGGAAGGAGAGATCGACCGAGAGAGAGATAGAGATTTAGAGATTGAGAGAAAGTGATGGAGAAAGAGGGAAAAGAAAGGGTGCCCGGGGTTTTAAACACCCCGGGTCGCGGTTTCGGGATACCACGGTTCGGGTCCGGGTATGGGCCGGCCGAGAGACGGTTGGGCCGGAAACATTTTGGGCCGGTCCAAAAACCAAATAATATATATATATATATATATATATTTTATAAAAATGGAAAATAAATTAAAAAATAAAAACAAACCGAAGGAAGAAAACAAGGACCGGGGAAAACTAAAAAACTTGATCCGACTCCCCCTCAAATTAGGAATCACTTACGAAAGAAAAAAAATTCGTTCCCCCTTGACGATAGCAGGCAGATAACGTGATACAAGAAAGACTTACCTGCTCCCCCTCGAACGGAGGACTAGAGAACCTTACTAAGCATCCGGCAATAGTGCTCCCCCTTAACACATGAACAACTTCGAAAACTCACCACAAACGACATACTCTTTCAGTTATCAACCTAATGGACTGCAAAAGAAAAAGAAACACCACGAAGAAAAGAAAATACACGAGAAAAAAATAGAGACGAACGAAATCTAATTTATTAATACAGAAGTTTGAAACTTGCACAGAACTGGAAGAGTAAATGCAACAACCAATGAGTGTGGATAGGAGCATCCAGAGACAAGTCACAAACTCGGCTAGTTCTGCAGAAACGTCAAACTTTCAGATTCAGCATACCTAGCTTGGACACAAGATAATGAAAACATTTTTCGTCCAAGGCTTTGGTAAACAGGTCTGCAACCTGATGTTCTGTATTAACAAAGTAGAGTTCGATGGTACCTCTTTCCACGTGGTCTTTTATGAAATGATAGCGCTCGTCTATGTGCTTCGTCTTCGTGTGTTGGACGGGATTGCTGGATATGGCAATGGCGCTCTTCGAGTCACAGTAGATGGGGATCTTAGAGTAGTGAAAGCCATAGTCTTTCAGTTGGGTACGCATCCAAATGACTTGCGAGCAGCAACTGGCGGTTGCTACATACTCTGCCTCGGCGGTAGAGGTTGACACGCAGTTTTGCTTCTTCGAAGCCCAGCTGACAAGACGATCACCCAAGAACTGGACATGTCCCGACGTGCTTTTCCGGTCCAACATATTTCCAGCATGGTCAGCGTCTGAGTAAGCTGTCAGTTCAAAACCTGTCTCTTTCGGGTACCACAAACCAAGATCAGCAGTACCTTTTAAATAACGAAAAATACGCTTAATTGCAGCTAAGTGAGACTCTTTAGGTTTGGACTGAAATCTTGCACATAAGAAAGTCGAGAACATAATGTCTGGCCGACTAGCCGTCAAGTACATCAGAGAACCTATCATTCCTCTATAAGTTGTAGCATCCACATCCTTTCCATCAGGATCGGAGTGTAGCTTGATACTGGTAGACATGGGGGTTTTCATAGGTGAAGATTTTTCCATCTGATATTTTCGAAGAATATCCGAGATGTACTTAGATTGATTAATGAAAATTCCTGTTGCTAATTGTTTAACTTGAAGACCCAGGAAAAAATTCATTTGCCCCATCATGCTCATTTGAAAATGTTTACTCATAAGGGCTGAGAAGTTCTGACAGTACTTGGGATTTGTGGAGCCAAAGATTATGTCATCGACATAGATCTGTACAAGAATAATATCCCGCTTTTCTCTTTTAATAAAAATGGTGGTGTCGATCTTACCTTTGGAAAAGCCAGATTTGACTAAGAAGGATGATAGTGCATCATACCAGGCTCGTGATGCTTGCTTAAGACCGTATAAGGCCTTGTCAAGAAAGTAGACGTGATTAGGGTTTTTAGAACTCACGAAGCCTTCGGGTTGCGTAACATAAACCTCCTCCTTGAGAACGCCATTCAGAAACGCGGATTTCACATCCATTTGAAAGGCAATGAAGTTCTTGTGAGCGGCGTAGGCAAGGAACATGCGAATCGCTTCAATTCGTGAAACCGGTGCAAATGTCTCATCGTAATCTATTCCTTCCTACTGTAGATATCCTTTAGCTACCAGACGCGCTTTGTTCCGGACTATGATTCCATTTTCGTCCTTCTTGTTCTTGAAAATCCATTTCGTCCCAATCACCGTCTTATTCTTTGGTCGGGGAACAAGTCGCCATACTTTGAGGCTCTCAAATTGGTTGAGTTCCTCTTGCATAGCTATTACCCAGTCCGGATCATTCAAGGATTCGGAGACGGTTGAAGGTTCGATACAGCTAAGGAACGAAGAGAATAAGCAGTCATTCGCGGTAGCGGATCGAGTTTGTACAGATGTATTGGGATCACCAATGATCTGATGTAGGGGATGAGCTCGTGTCCACTTGGTGGTGTGTGGAAGAGGTTGATATGTCTGTTGTGAGGTATCGGAATCCACATAACCACCGGGGGGAAGATCCTGAATTGCTTCGAGGGATGACGGCCTGTGAGGTGGAAGCTCCTTAGCTGGAGTTGGGCGTGAAGCGGAGGACGACTCAGTTGGTGATGAAACTATAGCAGTATCCGGGATTACCGGAGAGGAAGCTTTAACAACACCTTCAGCAGAGGTCGGTTCAGGAGTTCCAACTGTTTCCGGTGTTGCAGTGGGAACTTGAGAGATCGGAGGGGGATCACTCGAGCTTGGGGGTCCTGATTCAATGACAATAGAGGGGGAAACATCAGGCGAGGTTGGCGCACCGGAGTCAGATGGTCCAGTGACCTGTGTCACTTCTGGTACATGAGCATCATTCCTGTTACATGATATATCATTAGTTGTAGAAGGAAAGTAATCATCATAAAAATGCTCAAAAAGTAAATCCAAATCTGAAATATGTGCTCTTGACGTAGACGCTTGATTTGGATCTACTGGAGATTGTGTCAAAAGTCACGTTTACACTCTCAACGACGGTCTTTGTCCATTTGTTGTAGACTTTGTAAGCTTTGGCTTGCTGTGAATAGCCGATGAACACTCCTTCCTCCGCTTTTGGGCTGAATTTGCCGAGATCGTCCTTGTCATTCAGTACAAAGCACGTGCATCCGAATACATGGAAGTAGTTGATGTTCGGGATGCGTTTGTTGATGATCTCGTATGGGGTCTTGTTGAACCGCTTGTTGATGATAGTACGGTTTTGCGTGTAGCATGCGGTAGCAACTGCTTCTGCCCATAGACGTAGCGGGAGCTTGGACTGAGATAACATCATGCGTGCGGCTTCGACAAGAGTTCGATTACGGTGCTCTACTACCCCGTTTTGTTGAGGAGTACGAGCAGCTGAGAAAGTGTGGGTAATACCCACTGACGTCAGGTAACTAGTGAGCACTTGATTCTTGAACTTTGTGCCGTTATCCGTCCGAATGGTCTGAACTGATTGGTTGAGACGGACTTGAATGCTCTTCAGAAGAGAAATGATCAGATCGGGGGTTTCATCCTTTGAACGAAGAAATCTAACCCACGTGTAGCGAGAAAAGTCATCAACCATCACTAGGACATACTTCTTGTGATTGATACTCTGAATGCGCATCGGTCCAGACAAATCCGTATGAATGAATTCGAGGGACCGAGAAGTACTAGGAGTGGCTTTAGGCTTGTGAGAAGCCTTCTTCATCTTGCCCATTTCACAGGCGGCACACAAATGATCTTTTTCAAACTTAAGATCTGGCATTCCTCTCACGTTCCCACCGAGCACCAACTTATTGATAGTCTTGAAGTTCATGTGCGAGAGTCTATGATTCCATAACCAGTTTTGTTCGGCTGAGGCTTTGGACATCAAACAAACTTACTTATCTGCTTTCAGAGTCGAGAGGTGTATCGTGTAGAGATTTGTGCGACGCGTTCCAGCAAGAATTTCTTTTCCATCTTCAGTCCGAACGCTGCACCTTTTTGTTTTGAAGGTGACCTCTAGATTCTTATCGCAGAATTGACCGATGATGAACAAGTTGTGACCAAGACCTTCGACGTAGGACACTTTCTTGATTGTGAGATTGTCCTTAACGATATCGCCATAACCCATAATGGGAGAATAATGATCATTCCCAAAGCGCACATTTCCACAAAACTTCTCGGTAAAGTTTGTGAGAAGCTCCTTTCTTCCGGTCATGTGCTTGGAGCAGCTTGAATCTAAATACCACACATGACCGTCCTACAAAATAAGTTAATGCTTTTTAGGTACCCATTCGAAAATGGGTCCTTTTGGATTAGACTTAGCACCCGACTGGGAGACCCGTTTGGACTTGGGTCTGTTTCTATGGCGGGGAGCATCAAACATGGAATGATAATTAGAAACATGATACGACCCAAACCAATCAGATGTAAATCTACGATCAACAAAATCATTCAATCCACAGTAGGAGCAACAAATACAATCATGAGACAGTTGAAGTAATTGCTTAATGGAATAAACTTTTAAAAGAAAAAATCCATTACATTCAACCAAAGGTTTAGAATTAAAAACATCATGACTATTATTGTTTTTCCTAGAAGTTAAAACTGGATTAACTAATTATGTCGTCGCCATGCTCTCCTTAGACTTCTTAGCTACCCACGCATATTTGACTTCTTTGCATCGACCAAAAGTATCTGAAAGACCGTTAAACCCATAGTCAGAAGATTTGAATTTTGATGATTGTTGCCTTTTAGAGCGAGCAGTCTTTTTCTTCTTCTTCTGTGAACGTCTTTTGGATTTAGAATTTGAAGAATTATTCACAGAAGATTTTTTTGGGGCAGATGTGGAACATTCACCCTTGTAAAGTTTTACCGGAGGCTCATAAGTAGAAGTTAGAAAATCAACGTGACTTGGTAGAGAAAGATTAAAATCAAATTGATCCAATTGACTATCTAGACACACCTCAGAATTCAAGAATGCTGAAAATTCCATTTCCTCGTCAGAAGGAGCCTTATCACTTGACGATTTCAGAACTTCGGAAGGATTTGTTTCTTTAAGCGGATCATAGGCGGAAGCATTTTGAAAATCAGAACACTGATCCGTTTCTAAAGACTGAGGCTCGTTTCCTTTGTTTGAAAAATTTGGTGACGAGTCACCCATAAAGGATTTACAGGAAGATGTGTCCGAGGGTGGATAGGAGTTTTCAGACAGATGAATTTTCTCAACATGGAGAATATCAGGCTTAGTTGGAGGCTCAGCCTTGTGAAGTCTCTCTTTCATCCGATCTGCTGCCAAAGCAGCCAGTTGTGAATTTAGCTTCTTTATCTCGGTCTGAAATTATTCCTTTTCCTCCTTCAACACAGTTTCCTTTTTATTGGAATTGAGACACTCAATTTGGGATAATAGCTCTTGTTTTTCCTTTTGAAAATTGTCCCTCTCCTGTTCAAATGACTCTTCTAGCTGAACAATTTTCTTTTCTAAAAGCAAAGGTGGAACATAAACTTTATGGTCCAGAGGTTCCTCCTCAGTTTCAACAGTTTTAGCAGCAAGTTCAGCTTGAGTGTAGCTTCTAAAATAGTCATTTGACAGGAAACAGGGTTTTTCTTCGTTGTAGGATGCATTCAATGAATCATACACAAAAGGAAGTTGCATTTTGGAGGAGTTCTTCCTTCGCAAATTGTCCTGTTCCGTGTCCTCATCATTAAGTGGCTTGGTCTAATTGATTTTATACTCTGGGTAGGTTTTATCTATTCCAAAAAATTCGAACGCATATAACGTAGGAACTTTGGATAAGGCCTTTTTCAGATAACATGGATTATCGTAACCGATACCCGTATCCGCATATTTGGGTTCTTTTGGTGCAATTAGATTCAACGTTTGATGAGATTGACCAATTTTATAAAGTTTCCGTTCAAGATCCTTTAATTGATTAGATAACCTTTGGTTTTCATTTTTGTAAGCCACGCTTTGAGTCACAATATCAATTTTCTCATTTTCTGACATACGTAGCTCATAGGTAAGATCATCTACTTTGGTCTTTAATTCTTTTGAATCTTTTGAACAACTCTCACACTCTTCTTTTAAATTTGAAATTATGCACAGGTTGCCAGCAATATCTATGCTTTGTTGTTCAATATATTCAGACTGTGCAGACACACGTTTTTCCAGAGATGAGATGAGTTGTTCATTTTCTTTTATGGTTAGCTTGCAGGAGTCTAATTTGTGCACAGTGATTTGCATCTGTTCAATTAAGGCTTCTAGGTAAGGAGCACATACCTGACATGGGGAATCACGATCATCATTATCAGTATCGGACTGTGTTGAGTGGTTGCCCATGAAGCACAGGTGTGCTTCAGCATCATCATCTTCTTCATCAGATACGTTCAGCCAGTAGTCATCTTCTGCCATGAGAGCCTTACCTGCTTCCTTTTCTTTGGCCAGCAGCATCTTGGCTTTATAGTAATCTGAGTTGCGCATGACAGGCTTGCGACAATCTTTGGCAAAGTGACCCAACCGACCACAGTTATAGCATTTGATTGGCTCCTCTTTCGCTTTCTCATCAGGCCTTTTCTCAGTCTTCTTTCCTTCATCAACGCGTCTATTCCCTTCATACTTCTCTTTATGATCATGTCGATTGAGAGGAGTAGTGGAGTATCTTTGCTTGTTTGATGAAGACCTGTTGAAGAATTTCCTCTGTTGGAACGCTTGTGTTAAGAACAGCAAAACTTCTTTAATCTGAGTGTATTCTGGATCTGAGTCACTGTCAGGATCTTCGGGATCAGAATCACTTTTTACTGGCTCCTTTTCAGGCGCGCGACTGACATATTTACCTCTCTTATCTGATACAAGCGCTAACTGATCAACCACTGGCTTTTCATTTGCCTTTTGATTTCCCATCAACTCAAGAACTTCCTCTTCATCCTGGAGAAGCATTTCATATAATTCGTACAGAGGAATCGTCTCCAGGGTTTGAGTATGACGGATATGAGAGACGAACGACTTCCATTCAGGCTGGAGATTGTTCAAGAGCTTGATGTTGTTCTCGGTGTTCGTCTTCGTGATCTTATTTTCTGAAGATCGTTCAGAAGCAGGCTGAACCGTTCATAGGTTTATGTGAGCGTCTCGCCTTTTCTTGCTTTGAAGTCATCATATCGGGTGATGCAATTTGTCACCTTCAGCTGAGTGTTTATTCTGCTACCCATCATCATCTTCTCAATCTGGTCCCACATTCCTTTTGCAGTCTCCTTGTAGCTATCGATGCAGGCATATATGTCGTTGGGTAGACTTTGTAGAAGATAGGACTTTGCATGCTTTTCGGCCTCAAACATGCTCTTTTCTGGAGGGGTAAACTCACTGAGTATTTTCCGAACCGAACGGTCTGGTCGACCTTCGGCTGGGTTTCCAGGCACGACTTTCATTGGCCAGGGTTGCGGCCCCTCTTTCAGACATTTGAATATTTCCTCGTAGTTGGATTTCGCTTCGATAAAGTTCATGAAGCGATCATGCCATTATGGGTATTCTCCCCGATAGAGCACCGGGGGTTTTTGATCTGAACCGATGGCTAAGGCGTCTCTCGAATTCATCTTATCATTTTAAACTTAAAATGCACTGTAGCGATCGTGAGACAAACAAGATGATCCAAAAAGTATATATATATATATATATATAATAAGCAGCACAAGGACCCGGTCGAGCAAGGACCGGTCGAGCAGGGACCCGGTCGAGCAGGGGTCCGGTCGAGAGAAGGTCCGGTTGACAAGGGTACCGGTCAACAAAGGGTACCGGTCAACAGGTTACCGGTCGAGTACCGGTCAACTGGGTACCGGTCGATCTGGTCGAACAATGTACCGGTCGCTGAGTGTACCGGTCGAACAATGTATCGGTCACTGAGTGTACCGGTCGAACAAAGGATACCAGTCAACACAAGACACCGGTCCACAACAAGGATCCGGTCGCAGAACACCGGTCAACAAGAGACCGGTCGAAATCAATAACAGATAATTACAAACCGATAACAAATAATTCGATTAACAGATAACACCGATAAAATCGATGAATCTGAGTCGATCGAATTCAACCAATCGACCCAGAAAATCAATCGATCAATCAACAAATTTTGCAGATCGATAAACAACCCAGAAACCTCAGACCGATAAAAATTTGATTTTTCAAGACACAGGTCGATCGACTACTGTTTTTTCATAAAAAAATTCGATTTAACTCAGAAAACGATTTCACTGAACTTAAGCAAACTTGAATAGACCGATCTTTAAAAAAATTGATTTTGAAAAACGATAATGCAGAAAACAGATTAATCAATTTGTTTTACAGATAATCAGATCAATCCTGAATTGATGGACCGAACTCAAAGATTATGAACCCAGAAAAATCGATTTTCAGCAACACAGATCACTCAAAACTTAGCAGATACAACAGATAACTACGATTAAAACAAATAATCGATTAAAGGGTTTTAGACAAACCTTTTTGGATGAAACCTTCTGTCTCTTTGCTCTGATACCAATTGTAGATCCCAGTACAGTGTAATCACGAACAATAATATCAATAAAGATCAATAATATTACCACAACCTCTAGTCATATGATTAATATTCAAGAAAGGTTTAGGTTTACAGAGATAATATCTGATAAGCAAAGTAAACCTATTGACTAGAGAATTATGAATGAGATCTAAACTGATAAATGAACTAGAATACGCCTTATATACTTGGCGCTTACAAATTAATGGGCTAATGGGCTTTAGGCCTAACTAACTAATAAAACATTAGAATAATTACATTTTGCACCCTGAACTTCTATTTAACAAATAAAACACCCTAACAACAATGATTTCACGAATCGTTTTACCTCAACTCCACAACAATTTCTCTTCACCATTCCCCAATATTGGGGTTGGCACATTTGAAAATATCTTCGATGTACTCTACACACACAATTTATAAAATACTACAAAATTGCTTACACTGAGCGTGCCAACACTCTCACCCTTGTTGATAATCAAACTCACTTATAGAATCGTGCGGTCTAATGTTGTTTTGAATTTCTCATAACAAAGTTGACTCATTTTCAAAGAGATATAAAATAATTCTCCCACACTGAAAATTTAAATTTTATCATTCAACACAGTAAACTGGTATATTCAATACCGACACACGTTTACACGCGTCAATACTTTTCAAAACAACTACTTCGTAAGACACACACTCACCAAAACGTCTGATATGAATGATATGAAAAACTCCAACAATTTGTTTGACACTCAATGCATGGGACTCGATGACATTGAAGGATATTCACTCTAACAAGGTCAACTGCTTACATTCACTATAATTTATCCCAGACTCCTTGCTTCCGACCAATCAGTCGGAGTCCTCTACTGTGCCACAACCTCCGACACCATCGCCTTCTAACAATCTTGGAAGTCCAGTAGCTAGTCACCACCGTGACTATTGATTCGCAAATCAAGCATCCCCTCTCTGGCCCCTAACAAACTCATCAACAACAGATCATTTCCACCTGATCCTCACTACCTATTATCAGTCAACACTGGTATCGTCCCTCAACCACCATTCAATTAACTAAAACTTTAGAACCTCATCTCTATCCTTCGATTCTTGAATTAACATTGTTCTGCTTCTTACTAAACGACATACCATTGACCAAACCTCAGCCTCCCTTGGAGTGAAGAGCTCACCTCTTATCATCATTCTCTTCCTTATGGACTCAGGAGGACCTTTCTCCACGAAATATCTACATTCCGCACGATACTCGTCCTAGACGGTATTAACCTTACCACAAAAACGAACTTCCACCACCCGCTAGACTAACACTATCAATCTATGGATAGAACTCTCTACCCTGAACCACGCCCAACAATAGCAATTGAGTATGCCCATGCACCTGTAAATTCATAATGCCATTGGCCAGATGCGATTCTGAATTTACCTTACATGAGAGTACTCACTATTGTTATCACATCTCACGATGATTAAGGTCTTTCTTTAAGGTTTCCTAAATCTCAGTTGTGTCCTTCTACTCCACAGTTTAAGTTTAGGTCCTTCCGGTCACCTAAATCCCTTAAACTATGGCTCTGATACCAACTATAACAACCCAACCAGAAACAATAAAATAACACTAAATCTTAATATTAATAATACTGATAATAAAAAAAATCCATGCCAAAACGGCCCTAAGTGTACAATAGATAATTCAAGGTTTGCAAAGGCAACCTATTCACAATTGAGAAATTTTATAAAGGAAGTTATTTGACGGTCTTCTATCCGGGACCACTATATCTTCTCTTTGCCCTTATCAGCCCTGCCTAAATCACGACGACCTGAAAAGATTTTTAGTTTTGAAAGAGTGAGGGTTAGACCAGAGGTCTAGTGAGTTCCCTCTAACAGATATCAATAAAATAACTTTCCAGCATATAAATCAACATTTAATAAATCCACAAGAATGAACACGCTACTGACCACACGACCGTCAAAGACGATGTGTCTAACTCGCGCTGCCTTAATGTTGGGACACACCCCCAACGACATAAACGGGCCACACTCCCCGACACGAGTAGGCGGGCCACACTCCCCGACACGAGTAGGCGGGCCACACTCCCCGACTTAGGTCAAAATTTCCACATAGAATGTATGCATACATTTAAACATCATCGATTTAAACACACTTAAATAATTTAATAAAATCATACCATCGTAAATAAATTCAAAGTTTAAGAAATTAAACTTTACATGCTTTCGTTACCAAAAAGGTTTAGTTCAGAAAGACTCACCTGGTGTCCTTTGCTTTAAGCTTTACGTCTACTTTATAATCCGAACCGAACCTCAAAGAGAAATCAACCCAAATCTTGAAACCTTTCGATGAAATCTCCTTCCTTTTCGATCTCTCCAAAAATCGCCCAAAATTCTCCTCCACTCTTTCAGCCGCCACCCCCTTACCAACACTGTTACATTTAGGGTTAAAAACCCCTTTTTCCAAATTTACACAGAAGACCCCTCCGAAGTGAAGCTTTTCTACTTTCTTACCCAACATTCCTATTTCTTGATTTTAAACCCGGTTGTTACAAATATAGCTCATCTTCATATTCTTCATCTCCCTTTCTATATATCATTCGATGTGTTCTCCATTATTCTTCAAGAAAATTGTTTTTCAGGTAAACTCCTTCTCTTCTTCTCCATCATTTGATGCGTTCTTCATTTAACAAACCAGTTATTCTTCAACAAAATTGTTTTTCACATAAACTCTTTCTCTTGATTTGTATCATTTGATGCAATCTTCATTTCACAAACTTTTGTTCTTCAATATAATTGATTTTAAGCAAACTATTTTCTCTTTCTCCATCACTTAATGTGTTCTTCAATTCACAAACCATTATTCTTTAATGAAAAATTTCAAGTTTACTTCGAAAATACTAATCCACGTATTATTATTTTTTTTTTTTTTACTTTTGTTGGGATTTTAAATTTATTTATTTTTACTTATATCTTCTATATTTTTCTTAAGATTTTTCTAATGGAACCGAAAGTTTGTTCTTGGCAATGATTTTAGATGGCAACAATGTTTTGATAATTGAATCTTGAAATAATTACAATTTATGATATAAATTAACAAGTCAATATTTAACAGTTATTTGTATTTCTTTCAGTTACTTCGAGAAGACTAATTCCAATATACATTCATTTTGACTTTTGTTGGGATTTTAGAATTTCTTTTGTTATTTCCGTCTTCTATATTTTTCCTTAGATTTTAATTTTAGTAATCATTTAAAATCTTATTAAAATCAATACTAATTCCCCTTGAATATAGTAAAATGTATGTTTTTTTTTTACATAACAATACTAATTCCCCTTTCAAAAAAAAAACAATACTAATCCATGTATTATTCTTTTTTGGTTTTTGTTGGGATTTTAAATTTATTTATTTTTACTTATATCTTTTATATTTTTTTAAAGGGTTTTCTAATGGAACCGAAGGTTTGTTCTTGGCAATGATTTTAAATGGCAACAATGCATGGTTTGATAATTGAATCTTGAAATAATTACAATTTATTTGAACAATTAAACAATTAATAATAAACCTAATCATTGTTATTTTTTTGTAAGCTAACAATGCTCATATCAAAAGTTTTGTTAAATAAGTATATTATTTTTGTTTTTATTTTTTTAGTAAGGTAACAATCTTTATCTATCTATCTATATCTATATATATATATATATATATATATATATATATATATATATATATATATATATATATATATATATATATCGTAAAGTAAAACCCACCAACAATGAGGTGACATCCTCTAAGCATCCAAATCATATTTATCTTTTTTCTCAATTTTTAATTTTTTTTTATGTAATTATTATCAACATTTAATTAGTTAGACTTTACATATTCTTTGGTTACACCTATTTGCTTCTTCTTCATATTACTCTATATTTTAATTTACATAATAATTAGTGAAATATAATCATTATATTAAAAAAACTCATTATATAAATGAAATTACAATCAATATTTTTATTTTTATTTACATGACACTTGAATGTAATATATGTATATTTTTAATAATAAATTGATTATAATGAATATAAATAAATAAAATGAGATGACGATGAACCACGTCAATCTAATACATTTTAGTTTACATGTAAAAAAACCTTATTGCAATCAATATATAAAATAACATATTTACTATAATCAAAAAATATAATTAAAACTAGAACCAATATAAAATAAATTAATTTTTTAATTTACATAACAATTAGTGAAATATAATCACTATATTTAAAAACTCATTATATAAATGAAATTACAATTAATATTTATATTTTTATTTACATGACACTTGAATGTAATATATGTATACTTTTAATAATAAATTGATTATAATGAATATAAATAAATAAAATGAGATGACGATGACGATGACGAAGAATCACTTCAATATAATACATTTTAGTTTACATATAAAAAAACCTTATTGCAATCAATATATAAAATAAAATATTTACTATAATCAATAAATAGAACTAAAATTAGAACCAATATAAAATAAATTAACTAGAATAACCAAATATATATTTATATGTAATATCTATCAATCATTATTTCATATATTTAAAGAAAATTTGAAAAATATTGAGGTGGCATCATAAGAATTAAGTATTGAGCTATTGATGAATTGTAGTTGAGGTTTAGATATCACACATTGGTGAGAGGTTGAAAGATTAGAGTAGAGTGGTATGTATAAAAAAGAAGGATATGATGTCCTTTTGTCTACTCATAAGTTTTGAGTCATAAGGTTATCTTATTTGTATGACCTTATTTTTGCAAAACAAATCTTATTATATAAAAAATAAAAACAAAATTTGATTATGGTTGAAGAGGTATGAATAAAAAAAGCATAAGATATTATTGTGTCAACTCATTGAGTTTGAGTCATAAGGTTATCTTATTTGAATGACTCTGCTTTTGCAAAACAAATCTTATCATATAAAAATAAATTAAAAGTTAATTATTTGGATGACCCTATTTTAATAAAAACAAATCTTATTATATGGAAATAAAAACTAAATGAATTGTGGTTGAGATTTAGGTATCCCACATTGGTGAGAGTATCATGAGGTGGCATTACAAGATTTGAGAATACTTAAATCTTGAAATGTGATGTGCTTGGTTACCGCACAGTGGTGATAAGATGGTAGATGGGAAAAGAAATATGAATATATACAAACTTACAAAGTTGAAAAATGTCTTTGAAATCATAACCATTATCGGAATCAAAACCAATTCCAACCCAACGATAAAAATTATATTTATGAAAAAACACGGTTGAAATTAATCAAAACCAACCAAATGGTAATATCTGTTATATTTATTGTGTGTGTGTGTATTTATATATATATATATATATATATATCATAGTAAAGCCTAGACAATGGTTTAATGGAAGTTTTCAGTCACATTTGTTGTAGGATTATGTGTTATCATCAAAAGGAAGTGATTGACATAATATTTTCCTAGTATTAGAATTTACCATAATGAATGTTTCCTTTTCTTTGTAAACTCCTCCCTATTTAAAGGGCTTATGATTAATAAGAATTATAGATTTCATTGTCTCTCTATTCTATTGTTATTTTGTTTGGATTTTCCTTTAACACGTTATCAGCACGTACGCTCCTTACAACAAAGTAATCACGAAATCAAGCTAAAATTCGGCATTTGAGGTAAATTTTATATGTCTAAGTTTTAAAACTTCAGCATATCATGTTTTATGATATGAACAAATATGATAATTTTTAAGAATATGGTTTTTTCTCTATATGTTTAAATATATTATCATTCTACTGTACTTTATGTTATAGACGTAAATTATGATTTGTCAATCTCATGAAATCCTAATTCACATATTGTTTTTTTTATGCTTATAAAAATTGCATAATATGTGATATCATGATGCATTCAATTTAAAACAAAATACATGGAATTGTTCATATATATATATGTTTTTTTTGGAGAATACTAAATTGTTATCAGCAATTTTCGTTTTTCTTCTTTATCACTTATTGGTAGATAGATTGGTTAATATGATATTTCTTTATTACTGCTAAAATAAATAAATAAATAAAACCTAGCCTTTAATATGTTTATTTTACGAGTAATTTGTATTGATGGATTAATTTATTTTTATTTAACATTATGTTTATTAATTGCATATTTCATTATTCGTAAAAAAAAATCTAATTATATATATGAGTAATCATTTTATATTTTTCTTGTAAATCTACCTTTTAATATAAATAATAATGATATATTTGTTATAAATTTATTTCTTAATTGATAAGGAGTTTATAGTTTATTCTTTTTATTAAACTGATTTTCTTTCCATAACAAATAATACTATAATATGGTTATGTTTTAAAATCATTAGATCTCCTCGATAACGTACACATTATATTTACTTTGTTGGTTAATTTGATTGGTTAAAATTATTTAGGAGAATATTACATTATTTATTTAGGCTCACTGCCATAAATTATTTTAGATGTTTAAGTTTATTCAAATCTATGTTTAATTTTATTTATTTATTTGCTTAGTCATAAATCATAATTAATTGGAAGTTACACTCCCACCCCTATACTGTCTTGTTTTGCTCTTTTGCCCAAGCTATTAAAATCTTAGAATGTTTGATATTAAGTCGTTCTTAAATACATAAGTATGTTTGTCTTGATCATAAATCGTAATATTCTTTTGGTTTCTTGCCAAAAGCTCCTAAAATACCAATATGATCTTAATTTTGTTTGAATTTGATCTCCCGCACAATATATTCAATGAATACCTTAATTATAAGTTCATACTTATAATTCCAATCATATAATTAAGTTTTTAGAAGTTACACTTCCAACCTTCATATATTTTGTTTTTTTCCAAAAGTTCCAAAAATATTATTAATATGTTAAAAGTTTGATATCGACTTTATGTCAAAACCAATATTTATTGTCTCACGACAGAATCTCTCAAAATACCATTAAGGTATTAAAACATTGAGATTGGCCTAATATGCCAAACTCATGTCAATTTTTGGTCTCATGCCAAATGCTCTATAATTAACAATGTTATATTTAAATTGAATAAATCACAAGATATCAACTGGGTTTTGTCAAACGGGTGTAAACAGCCCTAAGGTTTGTAGGGACTTAAGAAATCCATATGATTCCCCTATTACCTGAAAATCCAATAGATTGAGTGATTTATTTTTCGCAAATTGAAATATTGATGAAGTATTATCAACAAAATATTAAAGCATACAAAAATCCAATATTATTATGATAATGAAATTTCATTTCCTTATCAGAAAGAAAATCATATATTATCCTTTATATATGTAAATGGTTGAAACAACTCATCCCAAAATCAACGTCGTAAACTCAAAAGAATATGAGTATCATAAATGAGTACATAAACCTCCTTTTGAAAAGGTACAATAAAATGCCTAAAGTCCATCAACTCTTCATTGACTCTAAAACCAACATCTTGAAAAGGTACAAACAAATACCCTCATGTTCTGAGACGACATATAAATCCTAAGTTTCATAGGATACCTTTACTAGAAACCCCCCAAAGAAATGTGGGATGCTCCGAAAGGGATAATCGGGAGTACTTATGAATATGTACTTCCTGAACTAATCGTACAGTGGAATGAAACTCACTTACTCGATTACGAAAAGGTAACTGATTTCAACAAAGAAATGTTATATCCAAAACGCGTCTCAATCTCTGTGGCAAGGAACTCACAGAAGATGACATGATTCCTAATATTATTTCCACTTTTCATATATAAGTAAATATTAATGAACCAATATAAGTTGGAATGTAACCTTTAGACAAACTCATCAACCTACTGCAAGTGGTAGAGAGACATAACAAGGTTCTTTCGAATAACACCACATATGTCGGGATAAAGAAAATTCTCGATATCAATAATGAAAGTGTTAGAGGTGGAAACAACTCAAAAGGATTGTGAGTTAAAAACAATTTCACACATGTGACATTTCTGCACCATGTGGACGAGACCCTAGAAAGGGTCAGGGTCTTGGTAAGAGTCAGGAAGGAATGGACAATCAAATAAGAAATGCACTAAAAAGTGCTTCTATAAAAAAAAAAGGAAACGCGTTGAAAATGAACTATAACATATTAATTTAATATTTAATATTGATTAAGCATATGTTTATTTGAAATTAATTTTAAGTACCAAAATTAATTTCTTTGCTAAAGTAAAATCGAATATGTAACCATTATAGATGTAAAGAAATACATCAAAACAAATACAAAAAAAAATTCAATATTCTCCGTTCCGTGTAGGAATGTATCGAGGAAAATTGATTTTTTTTTACCTATCACACAATCGAAAAAAAGATAGACTAATACTTGTTTTATAATACATCCAACCAAATTACTTAGACGATGGACTGTCACTCTCTTGTTGGTACAAGATTAATAGGAACCTTGTAAAGATATTCGTATCAAATGGAAATGGAAATGAGCATATATATATATATAAGTTCTAATGAATATGAAAGTAAACATATATCATGGAAACTAATGTGTCAAACTAGTAGATTATTGGGTCATGGAAGCTCGACAAAGAGGTATGAGTTTCACTCGGGCAAGACTCCGGATCATATTTTGTCACTAATAAAGAACTTTTGGGGGCAATAACACTTATATGTTTCGGCATGACCATGTGGGACACCTTAGTTATGACATAGTGATCTGTGTATTGTCAAATACACAGACACATTCTCTTTCGAGTGAAAGGCAAAATGAGGCAAATTGCAACTGTTGACTTCTACAGCATATGAAACAACATTGTCATCATAATATGCCCTCTCGAATACCTAAAACTTTTGTATATACCCTAATCCTTAGCCAAGACAAAAATGAGATCATCCTAAATCTAAGGAAATAATACAAAAAAAATATTCCATTGTTACAATGAATACAAGGTGATATTTATGGACATAAACATCCAGAATGCGGGCCATTAAAGTACTTTATGGTTCTGGTTTCGACACGATGAACACATGTCGTATTATTGTCCACATGAAATACTGCACTCCTAGCACTAGCTATACGTTTAAGGTCTCACCACCCTGATTATTTCATCAAGTCTACATGACTTTGAATGCTGGAGAATTTACATCATAAGGATTTGATGTTAACTGCATATGTATTAGGATCAATGTAGAGTTTCCTATACCTCATGTGTATATATAAAATGGTCTCATAGAAATTGTTATCAAAAGAATATGATGACATCTAGGGTATTAGTAATGCGCACCAATTTACCCACATCTACCTGGGATTATGCAATTATTATATCCAGTTTTTTTTTCGTTTTTAGACCCACTGCTTTCTAACCAGCATCACGCGTACCAGTTGGTAACTGGAAATAAGCCTGATAGTTTACATTTACGCATGTTTGGTTCTGTAGTATATGTGCCAATTGCGCCCCCACAGCGCATCAAAATGGGTCCTTAAAGACAATTTGGTATATGTTGGATATGAATCCCCAACAATTATCCGCTAATTAGAATATTTGACTAGTGATCTCTTTATCACTAGATTTGCGGGTTGTCACTTTCATGAGACAGTCTTCCCGTCGTTAGGGGGAGATAGGAAAAATGATTTTCCATGGGAACAATAGGAAGTATCATTGAATATTTCCACTCTGTCTCATTTTGATCCCCAAATACTTCACTACGTAATATTGAAGTCAAACGAATCAGACTCGATACCTGATACGTTTTATGTTATTCCAAAAGTGACAAGATCACATATACGAGCTGCAAATATACCCGTAAGGTTAAAAAGTCCCCAACAGGGGCACAACGTCGTTGGAAAGTGCGTTGCAATCACACATAGTGGAGGTGTGGTTGAGGTCGTAGCTACCAAATGGAAGTGGTGGAAGCTACTTGGTTCGATATATACTATTCTAAAGGAAGAGAATAGTGAGGCACGTCCATTTATCATCAATACACAAAACTCTCATGAGATTGTCTCTAATTATAATTATGTCCATGAATCATCACTGGAGGACGCTCCGAAGTTAATATTGATTCTAGAGATGAATATTAATCTCAAATGAACTATGAGAGTACATATGAGTCGCTGGACAGATCATATATAATCATTGATGATTTATTCGCATATATAATGGCTCATATAATGATCGAGCACGACGACATCGAACCAGGCTCAGTTGAATAATATCAACAAAGAGCATATTGGCCTAAATGTAAAGAAACAATCCAGAAAGAATTATATTCTTTGACAAAGGATCGGGTATTTGGTCTGGTAGTGCTAACCCACCAAGTGTAAAGCCCGTAGGACATAACTAAGTCTTTGTCATACAGCGTAATGAGAATAATGAAGTCCTAATGTTTAAGGCTCTCCTTTGGCGCAAGGTTTCTCATAACGCCCTGGATTGACCATGATGAGACTTACTCTCTCATGATGGATGTTATAACATACGAATAATTTATTAGTCTAGTAGTTTTCGAAGGACTGGAAATGCAACTCATGGATGTGGTTACTGCATGTCTCTATGGGGATCTAGATTCAGAGATATATAAAAGCATTCGATGATATTACATTATCAAAATCAAGTAACTCTAAACCACAAAATGCTCTTGCAATAAAAGTAAAACGCTCATTTTATATAGTGAAGCAATCTATATGAATGTTCTATAACCACCTAGGTAGATACTTGATTGGGAAAGTATATAATAACGATGAATTGTGCCCTTGCGTATTTATTTAGGAAAACAAGTTCTAAATTTTCAGTGTAGCTCTATATATCGATGTTGTGAACATAATAGGCACTCTTGATGAAATAAGAGAAACAACAAGTTACTTGAAATCTGAAATTGAGATGAAAGATCTTGGGAAAACTTGGTTTTGTCTAGCTATTTGAGCTAGAACATCAAGTTTGTGAAATATTAATTCACCGATCGCATATGTCCAGAAAATAATCAGGCAATTTAATATGGACAAAGCGCATCCGGTTAGCACTCCCATGATCGGTCGAAGTGTCGGATATAAGGAAAGATCCATTTCGTCTAAAAGGACGATGACGAAAAATGTTGGGAGTTGGAATTCCCTATCTAAGTACAATATGCGCATTATTGTACTTAGCACAATACACTTGACCGTATATTTGTATTTCTCAGTGAATTTGTTAGCTAGATTTAGCTCAGCGCCAACGCAACGTCATTGGAATGATATCAAATGAATCTTTTGAAATAATTGACATAGGCTTATACTTTCCCTATAGAAAGAAAAATGGGATTGATAATGAAACTTCAATACCTACTTAGAATATAAGCAACAAAAGTACTAGCTCTTATAGAAAAACACCAAACAATGTCTTGGTATGTCTTTGCTGATATTAGGTATCTGTCTGACCCATACAAAGGTTGTTCCCAAACTGGATAAAGAATTACCACAAGGAACACGCCGATTGCTTGGAAGTGAATTAAGAAATCCTTTGTAACTACCCCTTGAACTAATCTAAGAATATTACTCCCCATGATAATTAAATAATGTATATGATTAAGGACTATCATTGCATATATTAGAGGAGCTAGTAATTATGGGTTCAACCAATATCCTACATGCATATATGGAAATAATGCATCATGTATCGAAGAAATGAACATAAGATACATCAAATATTCTACTTAAATCTTATACAATCAGCAATAAGAAAACTCTCATCGAGATTCAATTGAATCAAGTAAGATGTCAGGAGAACATGACACATTTTACCAAATCATTACCTAAAACCATATATTGGGAAACATGTAGAAAGCAAGTGCAAATGTTTTCCAAACCCCCTTGATTAATGCACGAATCAGGGGGAGTAATAGACAAAAGGGGGAGTCTATTATATTTGTGATATTGGTATGTTGTGCTCTTTCCTTCAACCAATGTTTTATTTTTCCCATTGGGTTTTGTTCCTTGGTGTAAGGTTTTAGTGAGGCAACTGTTTATATACCATCATGCTTAATGTACGAATCTAAGAGAAAACTAGACTGAAGGAAAAGTCTATGTATTGCAAAGAAACTGGTGCGTTGTACTCTTTCCTTCGTCCTATTTTTTATCCCACTGGGTTTTTAATTTGGCGTAAGGTTTTAACGAGGCAACAATTGTGCACCTCCCTTTGACTCGGCACAAGGGGGAGTGTTGTAGGATTATGTGCCATCATCAAAAGGAAGTGATTGACATAATATTTTTCCTAGTATTAGAATTTACCATAATGAATGTTTCCTTTTCTTTGTAAACTCCTCCCTATTTAAAGGGCTTATGATTAATGAGAATTATAGATTTAATTGTCTCTCTATTCTATTGTTATTTTGTTTGGATTTTCCTTTAACAACATTTATATTTTTTCTTCTTATTTTGATTTATTTTTAAAATCAACACAATAATTACTAAACCTTTTATTTTCTTCATTTCCAATTTCATTTTAGTTTCTTATAAATGGTTCAACAGAACTTTTTAGTCACATTTATCTTTTTTATTCTTCTTATTTATTTATTTCTTTAAATCAACACAATAATTACTAAACATTTATTTTTCTTACATTTCCAATTTCATTTTAGTTTTCTTATAAATGAAATAGAATTCACAAATACACAAAACTATATATTATTATTTGTTATGATAAAACACATTCTGAATTATTTTTGTCATTAATTGGAAAAATATCATTTAATCTGTAAAACATTAATATTTTTTTTATAAATACTTTCATTATTTGTAATGTTATAATAAATATAATTAAATCGGCAGATGACCGTCCTCTTTTAATTTCAAAAAGAAAAAAAACTTCATATAATGTCATCAATTATACAAACAATGTATAAATTAGACAAACAGTTCATTTTGGATCATTTTTACCATTAATTGGGAAAAAAATCTATCATGTGTATATATATATATATATTAAATTTCTACAATTAAATTCTAATGTATACAAATAATTTGTATACAGTTTGTTGATTATCATATTTAACAATTAACATGTATTATATGGACAATCTACATATTACTACCAAAATTATTCAAGCTATCGTGCAACGCACGGTTCCAACACTAGTATATATAAAAGTAGAAACTATAACAATGATTTGGTCAGTTGTTGGATCAGAATTCTTTGTAGGAATTTTCTCACTTTTTTTATTTTTTTAAAAAGATTTAATATGTTAAAGACATAAAAGCCCCCATATGAAAACTATGTCTTTGCTTATAAGTGGGTTCTTTTGGTAATTTTGTATATTGTCATTTATGTTTTAAATTTAACTCCAAACTTTTCATTTGCCATATATGTCTTCCAGCTTCCTCAACCTCCATCATAAATCAGTTTGCCCATAACCTCACTCATAAATCAGTTTGCCTACAAGTTCTTCAATCACAAATCAAATATTCCATATCTCATATTCATATCTTCCTTTAATAATCACACAATTACACCTTCTTTCTTAAGAAATGGCGTAAGTTAGCAACATTGTGAAGAAGGCTTCTCGCCAAAGTTGCTCTCTCTGTGCCATTTACCATTTCACCGCCTTCTCCCAACGTATATACGTGTGACAACTATAAATCCCAGTTTCTGGAGTTCTCATCAGATCGTCTATGCTTTTATATTTCGTCGCTTTATAAAAGAACTAAGTTTTCTTTTTCATCCTTGAGAATTCATCGAGTGAGATATAATAATTACTTGACGATATATTTTTTTGTATATATTTGTTTCAATATCTGGAAATTGATGTTAAAGAGTTTGCTATTGAGATTTAAATGCTATCAATAATTATTTAAAGACATGATGGTGTTGATATCTATGAAGATTGATGCTAATGTTTTTGCCCATATTTTTGTCTTCCCCATGAATGAAGTTCATGATGAGATATTGTTGGGTTTTTAGCAAATTAAGTACGTGGATCGACGAGGCCTTAAGGCCCTCAATTGATGGTGTAGATGAGTTTGGTATTGAATTCTAAATATTAGGTATTGGTTTTGTTTGTTGTGTTAGTGGTGTTGTTGCTTTGGATGTTGTTTTATTGATGTAAGTTGATGCTTTAGTTATTGCAGAAGTTGATGTATTGGTTGTTGTTGGTGATGTGGTTCTGGCCGTCGATGATTAGATTGCTAAAGCTATATATTTGTACAAGTCTTTTTGCAACACAACAATTAATACATAAAAGTGTCTTACGATGCTTTTTCACATTTTGAAATACATACAAATGAAAAGACAACAAACCTAAGAATAGGAACAAATAAAACATGGGATCTCTTTTCACATTCCTAAGCATATACAAATAAAAATACGGCAAGAATAGGAAAAAGTAAAACATGGAAAAACAATAGAAAACATGCATCGTGATATAAATATGATCGGTGATATTGTATATGATCTCTATGGCCCTGCTTTGAGAAATGTTAAAACTATGGATTATACCTTCATGATGGGGTGACAAAGTATTAGATCGATGGTATACGTATATTGGGTTATTAAGGTTTGGTTATGAAAGGATCTGTAACACCCTCAAATCTGGAAATAACAACTACTTTAAAATTTTCTAAATACATCGATAACTAATTCATATACAATCACAATTTTAGGTTTAACCTCAACACACACACAATTATTCTTTACATACAGTCTATGACAAAGACGGGTACTACTAAAACCCAATAATGAACACTATTTCCAAACCGCGGAAGACTTCGCCAACTTCTTACCTTTATGCAAAGCTAGGGTTCATCTCATCAAAGTACTACTAGAACCACACCCCCAACTGGAACCTGATGCACATGCTGACAAATAAAAGGGTTAGGCTAACGCCTAGTGAGTCCAAGAGTTTTACATAAGTAAATGCATTTAAAATGATGAACTTCACTTAAAATCATGACCTTTCAAATGATGTACTTTAAAACGTGGAAGCAACTCTCTTCCCATGTCTTGCACTTTCAAAGATGGATACCTCGATTCAAACATGTTTTATAAATTGATGCAACTCAAACTAACTCGAAACATGAATCATCAACAAAACCATGTATACCGTACGTCCGAAAACATGGACACTAGGTCCAATACTCACGCGACCGAAAATGAACAGACTTTAATTACCAAAACACTGGGATGACGTAATTCATTCAAACCTTAATATACGAGGAGGGAGATCCAATATTAAGGCCCTCATTCAATGTCGACCATAAAGAACCAATGACAATAAAATAAGACATCCTTTTATTTGAAATACTGATAGCCGACAACGGGGGAGACCCGTATCCGTTGAGAGTGGAGGAAACACGAAAGTATACCACTTATGCAACATTAATCGCATGACACCTCACGACATCACAGTCAGGTGTCCCTATGACTTCTTTACAAGCCCACCCCAAGTAAAGTTGACCTTGATGAACATCCCGAAGGACTCCACCCCAAAGGCCCGACACACTTAAAGACTACCTCTCAGACATTACTTCAAGCAGCGGGGGTCCTAGCACCTACTTTGCCTGTAGCGCTACCAGACTTAATCCCTCCCAATGCTTACTTGTAAAGTTTCCGATCTAAAACATGGGTACTGAAGGTCACCCGCAATACCCAATCGACCATCCAAAACAGACTGACTTACGTGCCTATGGATCCAATGCAACACAGTCTAACATTACATGTCTAACCCGAAATGACCAACGCACTCGAACATGTAACCAACACCAAAATACAACAAGGTATAATAGTACATACGTCATGATGAGGCTACTCGAGCCTTTCAAAACCGGACAAGTGTCCTCAAGACTCTTTTAAGTCGACACCGAGCTAAAATGCTCAAAACTCCTTTTTGTGACCAACATTTAACGACTCCCCAAAAGATTAACGCAATTGACTCACTTCGTGCAGACACACTCCCAAAATACGTATGCAGACTCCAATGCAGTTTAAATTGGGACAATTTACTTTCCAGTTGATTTTATGCCATTTACTTATTCAAAACGACCCATAACACAAAATTACGCATTTCTCCAAAACAAACACTAAAAGGCCTTTTTAACCAAATAATCTCGTTTGTGTAGTAAATCACCAAACACACCCATTTAAGACTTATTTATCAAAATGCCCAAAATTTCCCAATATGGGTGTTTTACAAGGTTTATAAAACCAAACTTCTCAAATAACCAAACCCCCTCAAGTAATTCCACAAATGATAATTTCATGTTAAACATATAAATACTTTAAAATAAACATTTTGGCATGTACAATGTTTTCACAAATCAACTTGAACTCACCTTGCTAGATTTAGGCTAAATCTGGATTTTACCCCAACTTGAGCTTCCTTGAAGAAACTTGAGCCCACAAGAAGAACCTTCCAAAAACCTATATTGACAAGTTCCAACCATGAATATACCCTTTCAACCATTTAGAATCATTCCCTAAACATTTTACATAAAGATCTCAACTTTTGCCAAAACCCTAATTTCCACAAATGAAGAAAATAGAATGTTACCTTAACCATAACTCCAAACCACCAACCAAAATGCTTAGAGATCACCAAGATGAGCCATCCACTTCCAAATCTTCAAAACAATAAGAAGGGTTGGGTGAAAACCCTAGAAATGGAGGAGGAGGGTGAAGAAGATGAAGACATCATAACTCTAGCTTCCAAGTATGCTAGATGAAGAAGAAATACTTGGTTTAGAGAAGGAAAAGCTCCAAAATGGGTTAGGGTTTGAGAGGGAAGAAGGGGAAATGATTTGGGAGAGAAAGGGAAGAGGTTAGAAGTGAGAAATGGGAAGAATGGTTGAAATCCCGCATTTGACAGCCCCTCCCCTCCTTGGTGCGACATTGCCCTGGGCAATGTCGCTGGTCATAGTCGCTGGTGTGTACCAGCACACGATACACTCCATGCGACTATGACAGTGCGATTGTGACATGTCATAGTCGCCAGGCATTGTCGCAAGACCTTTCCGGAGCCCCGAAACTTGACTTTTTCAATGCCAATACTCCCGATACTCCAAGGGACTTTAAACAAAACATTTCCCAACAAAACCCCACTGATTACAAGTCATAGAAACGTTCGGATGACAATTACTTACCGAAAATTACGGGTGTTACAAGATCCACAATAGCGATGTATATGTTCTATCTTTTTTTCCCATTCATTAGTTACATATAGGGATATGATTTTGGGGTAATTAGATACAAAAAAGTAGATGGCTATAATACTTGTTCGTTGTTAATGTTCTTCCCAAAACACTTAGGATATTGTTGGATATGTATGTCCTTGCCATGCAATTAATATTTTGTTTTAAGTAAAATTTGTTTTCTAAAAACTTCACGTTGAGTTCTAGAACATTTCTATTGTAATTCGTATGAATTAGATCAATCATGACCATTTAACCAAAATATATGAGATTAGAGAACTATTTAGGTTGCATTCTGCCAAAATAATTTACATCGAAAACATCCTCCTGTACATTCATTGTATTACATTGCATTTGATTGGTTATCAATAAACGCATATCGTATCACCTTAACACAATACACATTTACTAAAAAAATTATTTGGCACCGGCCAACAAGCGTTGCAACACACTAGTTATAGATAAAATTAACACAATCTTAAATATGTGATTAGTTTTATAATAGGACTTATGTATATTAACTATTAACTAACAGAGGTTCGCTTCGGCCCCCTGGAATACGGGGCCCGTGTTCCGCCCCTGTGGATCCGCCCATCCATTTACCCCAATCAATATTGATACCTCGATTCCGCTTTCCAATCCATTCAAAACATGTGCGTTGCAGTTCCACTAATCTGTCTACCAACTTCCTTTTGTCATTTTGTACATGATTTGTTGTTTTCTTGTTTTCTTAAATAGTCAGCATTCTCGTTTGAACCTTCCTCTATATATATGTACATGTATATATATAATCTTTAGCCTTTTCATTTTTGGAAAACATAAACCAAAACAATTTTTTTTTTTGAGGATATGGAAGTTAAGAGCTGAACTGTATAGCATCGACTTGATCACTGACTAGACTTAAACTTGAGCTTGTTTGGGACTAATGATTCAAGCATAGTTTGTTATCTAAACGATGTTGTTTTATTAAAGAAAACATTGATTTGAACCAGAGAAAAATCGGTTTTTTGTTAACTAGAACCGCGTATACTGGTTTTGATTCGATTCAGTTTGGTTCCAGCTCCATTTATCGGCTTTCTAGTCCCATACAGAGTTTTCTACACTTTTAGAATCAACCAAATTTCATTCCATTTAAAATGAATCATATAAAAAAAATGCAACCTAATTGATCATGTTTACAGTGGGTTTCTTTGTAACAAAGTCTCATTCTTTTGGAGATTTTATTATAGATTTTATAATAATCCATCGCATATTTCCTATACCACCCATCAAAATCCCACCATCCATTTTGCCATGGATGATCAAATATTGAAACTTTACTCAAACTGCCTTGAAGAAAAATTGGGAAACAAAGATCCACAAACTCAATAGGATCAAAATATACAAAATACAAGAGAATATTTGTCTTGCTTTTTCATTGATTTGCTCCACAATATATACAAAATACAAGAGAATATTAAGGCAACGACTACGATGATAAATCAAGAGAAAAAGATCCTAAATATACATATGCTATAAATGAAAGATTATTCACATACTTTATATATTCCAATACTTGGTCAATAAACAGTAGCTGATATGGGGACAGAAAATGTTTTTGTTTGCTTCTTTCTTTTTTTACAACTTCGGCGATTGTGTATCTTGTCGTGGTCTCGTGGATGCATTTGGTCTTTGACTTTTTTCCAACATACTAATTATGCATAGGTACAAATATTTGGTATTTAAAAAAAACCTAAAACTAACTAGTTAATTGTAGTTCGTCGAGATTGAGATGAGAGAGATGGAGAGAGAGAGAGAGAGAGAGAAGAGAAGTGACGGTTGTAGGAACGGCTATGAAGAAGTGCCAGTTACAACGCTCTTAGCCTAAAGGAGCAGGCTGACCCAATAGTCTCAAAGTAAATAATTGTAGAAGTTATTGATAGCACATAAAATTTGAGCTTATAAAGAGTTTACAAATTTAATCTTCTATCCATGTAGGATGCGTTGTTACACTGATGCAATCGGCAGAAAAGGTGATGGCTTTGAACATTGAAGGTGAAGATGTTAGGCGGAGATGTGGTTGGTTTTTAAGTTTTAGTTTTTATTTTTATTTTTTTTAATGCAAAGTGACTTGTAAATATGTTTTAAAACTTGTACATTAATTTTTTACAAAATACCTTCATATCATATTGTTCTTAACGACCAAAGTTATCGATCTAATTATTGATCTCGATGGATGAAAACCAGAGTTTCCGCCACATGGACTATTAATTCGCTCAACTATTAAGTAGTGTTTTTTTAATTGATTAATTTTAAGCAATTGCTAAAAGTGGCTGAATTGTATAATCCATCGTGTATCAACTATTTACATTCAGTCATCGTATTCAAAACATATTCTAAAAAGAAAAAAAAAATAGCCACAGTCTTTCCATCATATCACTTTCATGTAACATGCCACTTCAAGTTTCGATAAGAGCGAATTTGTAATGTTTAAGAAGCACCATGGGATGATAACTAGCATCGGTTGTTTCAGTGAAATGCCATTTAATAAATTAAAAGTGATTGTTGTTATCTTGTGATGGAGGTTATTATAGGTTTATAACAATGTAACATCATGTCCTTTATGAGTCGTATCGGTGAAGCTGTAAGGGATGAGAGAATACAAAAGTAAAAATTAAGAAATTGATGTTCATCACTGCTTTTAGTTAAATTATATATTATTTGGGTCAAAACTACTTTGTCTTGAAGGATTACAATTCCGTATTATAACTTATATTTGTATCTATAGATGTATTATTTGATACGAGAATTTTGCCCAACAACATGTAGATCAGGCCAAATATACATATTGGTGATATTTCGTTTGTCGTATGTCTGAAAAACTCTATATCTATTAGTATATTATAATCAATTTACTTTAGGTTTTCGTTTTTAAAATATTATGTTAAATATCTAAATTAAAAACACAAAAGAAAATGTAAAATGGGCTTTAAAAAAGGTACGTGCCGAAGTGATCATGGCATCAAGTCATATACATGCAAGCACGCCATTTTTAGGATCACACAACTATTCTATTTTAAATTATTTAACAAAATAATATGATTTTTTTAGCAAGTATAATGACTTGTAGTGCGATTATATGAAAATGAAACAAATTCTATTTTAATCTTATTTTATAAATCTATTTTTGAAAGTTTTAATTTAGAGAATTAATATATTTTTAATCCACTTAAGAGAAGATAGTATATAATTGATGTTAATAAAATAATATATTTATCATAACTTTGTAAATACAAAATAGTTGTTTAATAACTTGTTAAACAACACATTTCAAGAAAAGAATAAATAAACATTCTTATATAAGATGCCGCGTCGTAAACAATAAAACGAAGATTTTGAAAGTTGGTATTTTTTGGGGCAGATCTTTGTAAATATGTTTGAGCGGGATCATGTGTACCCGTTCACACTACTAGAAAATCACTATCACCGACGGACGTTTCCGACGGATTTTCCGTCGGAAAAATTTCCGACGGATTTCAAAAAAGTCAACAAAAGTCAACATCACCTTAAATCCGTCGGAAATCCGCCACTGAAATTTTACGAAAAATAAATACTTATATTCTCTTTAATATTTGTGGTGGATTTGTGGCGGATATTACGGATAAAATATCCGCCACAAATCCGTCACAAATATTTGTTTAATTGAAATTAAAATACTTAATTAAATAAATTAGTAACAAAACAAGTAAATTAGAAAAAAATTAAATTAATTATAATTAATTTCCGACGGATTTTCGACTGAAATAATTTAATTTAAAATTAAATTAAATTCCGTCGGAAATTAATTCGATTTTTAAATTTTTTTTTGTTTTAAAACATTTTCTTACATTAAATGGTTAAGATATAATTTTTTTTTAAAAATGGAATTAATTTCCGACGGATTTCCAACGGAAATAATTTAATTTAAAATTAAATTAATTTCCGTCGGAAATCCGTCGAAAATTAATATAAAAAATTCAAAATTAATTTAAAATTATATCAAATCTAAAAATATATTAAAATTAAAAATTATATTATATTAAAATTTAGAATCATGATTAAATTCAAAATTTAATAAAATTATATTTTAGAAACCAATTCTTAAATTATAAATATCTAAAATTAAATAAGAACTTATTTAATATAATAGTAACAATATAAAATAATTTTTAACTTTAATATAATTTTATATTTGATATAATTTTGAATTTTAAATTAATTTATGATTTTAAAATTATATTTAAATTAAAAATTATATTATATTGTTAATATTATATTAAACTTTAGAATCATAATTAAATTTTAAAAACCAATTCTTAAATTATAAATATCTAAAATTAAATAAGAACTTATTAAAATTAAATAAGAACTTATTTAATATAATAGTAACAATATAAAATAATTTTTAACTTTAATATAATTTTAGATTTGATATAATTTTGAATTTTTTATATTAATTTTCGACGGATTTTCGACGGAAATTAATTTAATTTAAAATTAAGTTAAATTAATTTATAATTTTAAAATTATATTCAAATTAAAAATTATATTATATTGTTAATATTATATTAAACTTTAGAATCATAATTAAATTCAAAATTTAATAAAATTAAATTTTAGAAACCAATTCTTAAATTATAAATATCTAAAATTAAATAAGAACTTATTAAAATTAAATAAGAACTTATTTAATATAATAGTAACAATATAAAATAATTTTTAACTTTAATATAATTTTAGATTTGATATAATTTTGAATTTTAAATTAATTTTGAATTTTTTATATTAATTTCCGACGGAAATTAATTTTAGGGTTTTTGATTTAAGGTTTGATTTGTGTTTTTTATTTAGGTTTGATGGAAGATTTAGATTTAGATTTGGGCTTTTAACTTTTAGATCTTGATTTTTATTTAGAGTTTGATTTTTATTTAGTTTAGTTATATGGTGACACTTATGAAGGTTGTTTTGCAGGTAGGTAGGAAGATGAAGATGAAGATGATGGTTTTGATGGAACTGGATGAAAAATATTTATTTATTAAAATTTTGTATAAAATAAAGTAAGACTACCAAAAATTCTAATTAACAAAAAGCAAAAAGATAAAATCAGTAAAAAGACTAAAGTACCCCAAGTGTATCCTAGTGTATTTAAGATAATTAACAAAATGGACCAAATCACTACAAAATGGATATCTAGCGGACCGAATTCAAAACAAGGGGACAACTAATTATTCCGGTGAAATAAAAAGAAGAAATTTTATAATATTTCAATTATAATTAAAAAAAATTCTAGCAGAATAATATTTAATTTTCTAATAATAAATTTTAAAAAAATTAAGAATTATTTTCCGACGGATTTCCGACGGAAAATAATTTAATTTAAAATTAAATTAATTTCCGTCGGAACATAATTTTTTTTTTCAAAAATGAATTCTTATTTTAAAACATTTTCTATAGATTTATGACGGATTTTCGGTGGAATTTCCGACGGATTTTTCGTCAGAAATTTGTTTTTCCTTTTTAAAAATGTTTCTTTATATATTTTTTAATAAATAAACGGTTAAAAATAAAATAATTAATAAATTTTTATCCGTCGGAAATCCGTCGGAAACTAATTAATCAGATTAAGAATTTGTTAATTAATTTGACTTTTTAAAAAAAATGGGAAATTAATTTCCGACGGATTTCCGACGGAAAAATCCGTCGGAAATGATAAATCCGTCGGAAAATCCATTTTCTGGTGGAGCATTTTTTGACAGCGTAATCCGCCAGAAATCTGCCGGTAATTTGATTTTCCGACGGATTTTGCCGTCGGAAATGGTCTTTTTTCTAGTAGTGTCAACTTATTTTCGTAAGTAGAATTTTTTTGAAGTATGAAAGGTGCACCCACTAAACTTTGAGGGTGCTCCGGGATATTAGAAATAAAAGGGACATCAACAAAAAACCGAAAAAAATACCTCGAAATCAACCAAAAAAATCGAAAAAATCAGTCAAAATCGACCAAAAAAACTTAAAAATCCCCCGCAATTAACCAAAAAACTTTAAAAATCTCTTTAAAAGGTGAAATTCAACTAAAAACATATTGGACGACTTTACAGACCTTTGATTTACCTTAAAAGTGTCCCTACTCAGTAAATATTATGGATCCACTGCCGGATAGTTTAAAATAAGAACCAAAACAAATTTTATTATAATTTATCAATGACGTAATTAATAATAAAACTACAAATAAAACTTAGAGTAAACTACGATTTTCATCCCTGTGGTTTGTTGTTTATAACGAATTTTGTCCCTAATCTTTAAAAGTTGCCTTTTTCGTCTTTATAGTTTCTAATTTATTTCGTTTTTTGTCCCTGGGACTACTGGCGTTAGTAAAAGAAGGTTTGGTCATGGGTATTATGGTCTTTTGACCTTTTTCTTTAATTTTACATTAAAATTTAAGAAATAATTAGATATATATTATTAGAATACTAGAAGCGTACTCGCGCAATGCCGTGAGATACATCACGATTTTAATGTTTAATTTTATTTTTTTGTCGATTTACAGTACGATTTTGGATGGTTTTGAGAAAGTGATAATGTTTTTTTATAAATTTGTTTAATTTAGGCTTAATAATATAATGTTTTTTATATAACAAAATTAAGTATTTTGTTAATGATTATCTTATATATTTTAATGACATCTAGAAAAAATAACCAATTACATATTTAATAATATAATTAAAACAAAATTATAGTAATATAATATATTAATTAATAGTGATACATGGAAATGTCTGCATAAAAGGAAGACCTTGTACATACCAAATTGGTGGGTGTTAGAAGTTTACAGTAGTAATATGTATCTTGTGTTTTGATACTTGTAAATTAAGATATTTTTAAAATCTTGCATAAAATGATGGTACTTTGTGCATAATAATTTGTATTTAAGAGTTTTTTATCCGTGCTTTATAATATAGTATATATATATACTATATTTATAAAAGAGACATAAAAATCTCTTAATTACAAGATTTTAAGCATAAAATACAACCATCTAAAGCAAATTACTTAATTTACATACAAGTAGGTGAACATGGTACGGTACCAAGTTTTTTTTCTTAATGCCGTGTACCAGCCAACTATAATTGGTACAAAAAAATTTATACCATGTACCAACCAACTCTAGTTGGTACCAACTTAATTGGTACCCAACATTTTTCTGTTGGTATTTGTTGGTACGGTTTTTTTACCAACAAATTTACAAAGTTTACAAACCTAACGTCCTAAACATGTTGTCCGTAACATTTTTAGTTGTACAACAATAAATTGCTTGAGTTTAGGCCTTTGAGTTTGAGGGCCGAGTAAAACTTTTACTCTTTTACTGAAATTATTTTGTTGTTTTACTAAATAATTAAATTTATTTAAAGAACAATCGGGTTATCTTATCATAAGATGCATAAATAATACATTAATAATCAAATATGTTTTATTTCATTGATTTTTTATTTAATGCATATTTAAAAATAATATATATATATATATATATATATTATAAGTCGGTACAGTACGATATTACCGTGGTAGACGATTTCCAATACCACGTACCAACCAAGTTTGTGAAGTTGGTACGGTAGTACCAACCAATTTAATTGGTACCAATTGAGTTGGTACCAATTGAATTGGTACGGTTGGTAATGAATTGGTTGGTTTGTCATGGTATAAATTTGACACCCTTATATACAAGACCTTATTCCTCACCTAAACCCCACATCATCTTCTTCCTCAACATTTACAACCTCCATCACCTTCCTTCTTGAGCTCCCATTGATATTAAACCTAAATCAAAAAGGGGGGGGGGGGGGGGGATGATGTATGAAGAAAAATAAGAAAGGAAATGGTTATGGTTGAATCCTTTCCTTCAAACATGAAGGAGTGATTCTCTTAAAAAAGGGGGAAATGATGTGTGCACAACGAGTTTGAAAGTCTCCAAACCCACTTCAAACTCGTTTTGATCACTGGATTTTGTATTATGCCGGGCGACTTTCTATGCCTTCTAAACCCACTTTGCGCTAGCTTCTGTCTCATAGCAAGAGTGGTGGACGGTTGCAAAAAGAAAAACGGTTCATATATATTTCTTTGGATGAGCACTCCGTAGACAATTATTGAAGATTATTTGTCCCAACATATAATATGATTTACATTAGCATTAAATCTGTATTTTCTTCATCGATTTTCTCCGGTTTCCAAGCGTTGTAACATCGATCAATTTATAGTGGACTTCTCGGTGGTCTCCTCCGTCGGTGGTTTTTCCCGTTTCGGGTTTTTCCCGTTTTGGGTTTTCCACGTAATTATTGTGTCGTTCTCTCCTTTATTTATTTCCTGTCAAGTGTTCGATTTTTATTTATGGTTGTTTATTATTTCCATTGAGAGATACTAGTTTATCATTTCCGCATACGAACTTCAATTTGAGTTTATTTTGGATCTTCGGTTGAATTCGATTAAGTTTCTACTTGGTTCGATCTCGTTTTATGGGGTTCGATCAAGTGTGGTGTGATTGATATGTGCAACAATATCAAAAGCTTGTCTTACCACTGTACCACATCACCACCATACCTTCTCAGATGCTCGACCTCAACCTCATTCAACCACTCAATTTTCATTTTCACCGGTTTCGAATGATCGATGACAAGCTCCATGAAAGAACTTTCATAAGTTATCAGCTTGTTCCATATCTCTATACATTGTGGATCAGTTACCTCACTCTGTTAATAGAAACATCCTTCATCTTCACAATCAGATTGAAGCATCGGGTAATTATCCTAATGGAAAATCACGACTTTTATTAGAACTTCTTCCATGTAAGGCCACAAATTTTCAACAAATTCAACTGGCATCGATGAAATATTGTTTACCTTTTCGTTTAAAATAGTCAGAAATGCAGTTCATGGGAGGAAATTTGGAAGTCCAATGTCTTTGGCTTCTTCCAAACCCTTAACTTCTTCCATCAGAAAGTGCTCACTGTATTTAATGTCGGCTGTTGATTACAGTTTGTTTAAAATAGTCAGAAAGTGCAGCGTCATTTTCCATGGTAACTTAATTGTTCAGTTGACCAACATAACCTGCAAGTTTTTCATTGATCTTTAGAACAATCTCCGGGAGACACATGGAGATGCATTCAGACCATGGTCTTCTCAGGCAACGAGAGAAGCAGGTGACTCTCAAACAGCTTCGCTTCTTTGATTCTAACTTCCTCGTAACTCCTTTCCTTCCTAAAACACAAACAAATAACCGGAGAAGATGGATGCCGATGATGCAGGTCATCGAGGGAACGATGGGAAGTTGGGGGATGTCTTACACATACATGTATACATTACATATAATATACCCTATATTATTTAATATTTAAAGAAAGTTCATAAATTATGAAAAGACTATAATGCCCCTAATTTAACAGACATTTTTAACAGAGTTAGCATCAAGGACGAAAAGCAAAACAACATGAAAACCATAAGGACAAAAAAAGCAGTTTTTAAAGTCTAGGGACGAAAACCGTTAAAAATAACAAACCACAGGGACGAATAGTTTACTCTAAAACTTATTTATTCTTGAGATTACAAAACTTCAAAAATGTCCAAACATATGTCACATTAAATATTTAAGTATGAAACAAATGTCCATACTTAATGTTAAAAACAAATGAAGCACAATTATTGTTGCATAAAGTTAAAAAAAATTATTGTAATTTTTGTGTCACGCATTTTTTTTATTGAACAACAGAAAAGAAGAAATTCAATTTTGATACTTGAGGTTTAGTAAAAAATCTGAAAAAAGATCTAAAACTTTAATAAATTTAGAAATTATCTTTGTAGTTTTCATTTTACTCTGATACTGATACTGATACCTGATCGTTAACTTTATTTTTTCTAAGTTAGAGAAGGGGCATTTCATTCTTTTCATGAAATTTTTTACTTTCTTTTAAAAAATAACATAATATTTGTTTTATATTTTGTATTTATTTTATTATAAAATTTATCTTTCAATCTAAAATTTGTTATTTTTTATAGAAAATTAAATATTTTAATGAAAAGACTGAAATGTCTCTCGTTCTAATGGAGAAAAACAAAGTTAGTGATCAGGGTCCATTTTCAAAGCAAAATGAAAATCACAAAGATAATTTCTAGATTTATCAAAGTTAAGGTCTCATTTCTAAACTTTTCATTAAACCACAAGGACCAAAATTGAAATTTACTGACAGAAAAACAAACAATAAAAAAAATGGAAGGATGGTGAGGCACAAGAGACCGAAAGACAATTTCTCTCCCCCTTATAACCTCTTCTTCCCCCCAACAGAAAATATTAGTTTTCATTTGTTTTTCCAGATTTCAAGGATCTCTCTCCCCTCTTCTCTTCTCTTCCTCCTTCAACACTTTCCATCTGTACGTAATCCTTCGATTACACCAACAATCATGGTATGTATCCGCCTCTCAATCTCATCGATTTCATGTTTTTTCGTCTTTGATTTGTTCATATGCGAAAATGCGATCAAATTATAAGAAAATTGCTTTGATTTACGTTGATCGAATAATGTGTTTGTTCATTCATCGATATTTGAAGGACAGATTGATGTTCGTCCATATTACATGATTAATTTTGCTTTCGTTCCTGTTTTCTGCTACAATTTGTCCGTTCCTCAAATGCTTTGCATGATGACCGTCACAAATAGCTTCGAAATTGCTGTGATTTTTGTCAATCATGATGCGATCATGTGTTTGTTCATGCATCATCACCTCTGAACCACAAATTTACCTGATTTTCGTTTCATCATAATTGCGTGATGGATTTCACTTTCGTGTCTGTTTTTGGACACAATATTTTTGGTTTCGTAAGGCAAATTTGGCTTCTGGATCTCTGCATGACAACATTGATAAGCGTTATAGAATGGACGATATCACGATAATG
Source organism: Arctium minus (assembly GCA_954870635.1). NCBI lineage: Eukaryota > Viridiplantae > Streptophyta > Magnoliopsida > Asterales > Asteraceae > Arctium > Arctium minus. Next base: position 160,640,145 of record OX941081.1, read on the forward strand.
TAAATATTGTTATGGTTTATGTTAATCATGATGCAGTAATTAACGTGTTTGCATCCTCGGAGCACTGATTGACTTTCATTTAGGATTACAAGATGAATTTCGTTTTCCTTGTTTTTTTTAAATGAATTGTTGGTTTGGTTAGGCTAACGCGGCATCTGGAATGGCTGTGGATGATGAATGCAAGCTGAAGTTTCTGGAGTTAAAAGCACGGAGGAGCTACCGATTCATTACCTACAAAATCGAAGATCAGCAGGTGATCGTTGATAAGATCGGTGGTAGTGACCAGACCTATGAGGATTTCACAAACTCCCTCCCTGCTGACGAATGCCGCTATGCTGTTTTCGACTTTGACTTCACCACCGATGAAAATTGCCAGAAAAGCAAAATTTTCTTCATTGCCTGGTAATGATATATATTTCCTCACATTAATCTTAATCTTATATCTCCTTAACAAATTTGTCTAGCATGTTATGACTAGCTAGGGTTCTATCCTATAATTCACATGAAATAAATCAACCACAACAAATTCATAATCTCTTTGGTTTCCGTTGTGGAGAGAGTATAATTTGTAGGGTAAAGAATTTTCATTGCCTAACCTATCTGTTATTACCAAAAGTAAAGTTATAGGTTCGATATGAATTTATACTATTACAACACGTACGTGTATTGATTTTCATATGCTTATAAGTATGTTGCAAAGATACATAAACGTACTTATATGATACATGGATATCGAAAATTACAACACATGTTTTGCATATATATATATATATATATATAGAGAGAGAGAGAGAGAGAGAGAGAGAGTAAGTGGGGAAGATCATGCGAGAAGTTAAATATTTTGTGAGAAGACAAAAAGTCTCAATATCATATATGATTCCATGTTCTTTAGGTGTGTTTAATCATAAATGATTAAGTGCCTATATATTGTCAATGTGATGTGTGTTTAATAATATATGATTAAACTTGTGTATCATATATGATATCACACTTCTTGCAAAATGTTTACCTTCTCATTTGAACCTTTCCCTATATATGTATGTATTAATTCAGAACCACACAAATAAACGAACTAAGTAATTATGTTATAATCCATTAGGTAATAACAAGTTATCATACTTTTTTACTTTTACTTAGTAATGCCTATAGATCTAAATTATCGAAGAAAATGAATTCATGGTGTGACATTGTCTACTTCCGTCTATTCGATCATAGGACTTAAACGTTTCACTTAGATTTACAGTTTTCATGTTTCCCTTAAAAACTTGACCAAAATTGTTCCTCTCGTATCCCTAATTTTATATTCTCTATTCGTTATTTTAACATATTGGTAAGACATTAAGCATCCATACTTATTAGAGGTACAATTTCTATATATGCATTTATTTTGATTGAAAAGATAATCCAGAGATGACTATTTGAAATAAAATAGGTCCCCAGATACATCTAAGGTGAGAATGAAGATGGTGTATGCAAGCTCGAAGGACAGATTCAAGAGAGAACTAGATGGAATCCAAGTTGAGTTGCAAGCCACCGATCCTAGTGAGATGAGCTTCGACATCATAAAATCGCGAGCGATCTAAATAATGTTCCTCTATGAGGGAGCTTCTTTTCATGAATTTCCTTTACTGCTTATGCCTGAACCCTGTCCTTTAATTTGCTTTTGTCTTTTTTTATATTAATTTTTCCTATTTTCGTTCAACGAAAAGACATTATTGTAGCGTAATGTAAAATTACTACGCACTCATATTGTTCATGTTTGAAGACATTTTGATTGCTCTACCTCAATGGAAATTTATTGGCATTCATCATATGATTTGAAGGCTTTGTTTCATACTCAACTCTATTTAGTGTCGGGCTCTCCTCTGGCCACGTCTGGCATACTTGCCCGCCCACTTCCATAGCACAATATCGTGGCAACGTAGACTTATGTGAAGTGGTCGTATTGGATCCTTGGAACCTTCACAAGTACGTCCGACATCTATTTTCGTTAGTTTCAAATGAAGAGTGCCCTACCGCACCTACTCATATCAAAAAGCGAGACTTTACTGAACAAGAAAATCCCCTTCTCTATAGGAAGTAAACCCAAAGTCCCGGTAAAGAGAAAGACAAAGCAAATGATGATGTTGTGGTGATATGATTCTGCTTGAATATAACCAATGTTTTTGAATGTTCAGACAAAGTTAGGAGTTTCTTAGGGCTTGCATTTTCTTCTAGATAAATCATGCATTGATAAATAAGTTTGTTTGGAGCAAGTGGTAAACGATCCGTTGTTATTTGTTTTATGTTTTGAATGATCAATTTGAATGATGTAAAACTATCACTTTAAATCATCTATGTGAATCAAATGTTGAATGAAAAAGGATAGTTTGATAAATGTTATAAATAGATAAAAAAATTCTAAATGACAATTTATGAATTATTTAAATAGAAAATGTGTGATCGAACATAATGAAATATATTCAATGATATTATCATAACACTGTTAATAACTTCAGTTATATTTATAAAACAATATTGAATATAACAGTTTGAATATAACTCTTAATATTTAACTTTTTTACTAGTTGATTAACAATATTGCCATTAAAATCAGGCCAGATATTGAATGATTTGATCACCCTATTGTGTTCAGTCCGGTTGTTCTCATTTCTTTTACCTAATTATTCATTGGTAAATATAATGTTGTTGTCGGACTCCATAAATAATTGATTGAAAATATTATTTTTCTTTATAAAATTATGTACAACGAGATATAGATAATCTCATGTTTCTTTGTATTGAAAATGGAAAACTAGCCATCTGCTTTAAGATTAGAAATCTTGTTTTTTTTCGTAAAACATTGTAATCATGTTCAATAGAAATAAATCATACAATGTAACACCCTAAAAATATGGGTCAATTAAAACCTGAATAAATGCGATAAATCCAAACTATGCATAATTAATCACCTAATAATGGGGAAATGTAAAATAGGAGTTTACAACTATGAAATGGATACTTAAACAACAACCTACTAATCTAGACCAAGCACAATCTAGATTATAGACGGGTGTCGCTAAGATCACCAAAAAGGGTTCTTCGTCAACTTGTCTAGGAATGGTCGGCACACGCGATTCATCAAGTCCATGAAGACAGCAGGGGCATTCGTCAAGTCAAATGGCATCACTAGGAACTCGTAATGACCGTATCGCGTTCTAAAGGCCGTCTTCGGGATGTCTTCGTTCCTCACTTTCACCTGATGGTATCCCGAACGAAGGTCTATCTTGGAAAAATAACCCGTCCCTTGAAGTTGATCGAATAAGTCATCGAGCATAGGGAGTGGGTATTTGTTCTTAACCATCGCCTTGTTCAACTCACGGTAGTCAATTCACATTCGCATGGTGCCATCCTTCTTCTTCACAAACAATACCGGAGATCCCCACGGTGATGAACTCGGTCTCACGAACCCCTTCTCGAGAAGGTCTTGTAATTGAGATATCATCTCTTGCATTTCGGTTGGGGCTAAACGGTAAGGTGCGCGTGCTATCGGAGCCGTTTCAGGAAGGAGGTCGATTCGAAATTCTATTTGTTGGTCTGGTGGTAAACCGGGAAGATCGTTGGGAAAAACATCAGGTTAGTCACGAACTATCCTCACATCCTCTATCCTCTTCTTTTTCATCTTGGCGCCTAGAACGTATGCTAAGTAGGACGAGCATCCTTTTACCAAGCATTTACGTGCTTTTGCCATGGAAATAATTATGACGTCTCCCTTTCTTTGTTCTCCATAGATAAGAACGACATCGTTTCTGGTAGTAGGAACTCGGATCAACTTCTTCGCACAGTGAATTTCTGTGTTGTTGTTAACGAGCCAATCCATACCTATGACTATATCGAACCCACTAATTGCCATAGGTAGTAAGTCTATTGGGAACTCCTTCCCTTCTATCCCGACCGTACAACCCTTGTATATTTCTCGGATTAACACTTGGCAACCATTAGTGTTACACCCCTAAAACCAACCGGGTCGTAACGAAATGTCAATACATAAAACATACGTCTTCTGACATAAGTTGCAGCGGAATATTAAACATTACATCAAATAGTCTTTTGAGAAAGACAAGAAATACTAAACAACAACTCAAGAATATAAACTTAAATCCAATATAAATAGCCTGCTAACAAAAACAATCCTCAAGCCGGACCTTTGCCTTTATCGACCCCGATCTTTCCTGATCCTGAGATACATGCTAAAGTTAGCTTTACGCTAAGTGAGTTCATGGTTTTCGCAACGTCATCCATCAATCATGAAAATAAATCAACTACAAATAGACATATCATAATTTACTCACAAAATGTCATGCATTTTAAAACATATCTTGCAAATATCAGAATAATGCATCATGCCATCACTTTAGAGATTTATGTCCATTGGCATGGTAGGGCTCCGTCATTCCGTCCATCTCAAGTCAAGCTCAGAGGTGCCCTCAAGCACATGATTTAACTTCCGTCCCATAGTTCAGTCTCAGAGGTACCCCTTCCGGCACATGTACTGACTATCATCGTTGTATACGGTTTCCCGCCGTCCAATACCGGCGTCCCGGTAATGAGCCCCACACTTATTGCCACATCACCACATTCCACATCGATCATTTAAAACATATATCATACATAACATGCATTACAATTCGACATTTAAATTAATGACAGGCTCAAAACATTTCCCGTCATTAAACATCCAACATCATCAAACACGCAAACATATTTTTATATGAAGCGTAACATGTTTACCATTCCCAAAATAATATAACATATTGTAATCGTACTTTTTCGCATCGTCCAACATACTAGCATGCATATTGTATTTAACAAAAACATAGCATGCTAAAAATAATCGTAATCATATACAAAATATACTTACATCCTTACGTGTATCCCAGTTAAAACTCACCTCGATCTAGCGTAGGTTCACTCGTTACTTGGTGGCTCCCGGTCCTACACAAATTGTAACATTTTCTCTAATTATACACTTTTAACAAACAATCGTTAAATTATTAAATTCTCAAACGAGTTCCTAGAACTCAATCCCATTATTTCTAAATCGATAAATTAATGATACATTCTCACTCTTCATCCCCATTTTACCATAGCATATCAATTATTCATATATACATACACACATATTTATAAATGTATGTAACGTGTGTGTGTGTGTGTATATATATGTGTGTGTAGTGCTGTAGATTTAGATTTAAACTCATATGAGTTTCATCCCAACAATATCCAACTTTCCTGTCTTTGCACATTCATGATAAGATTATATACCATCATATGCCTGATAAAGCTTTTAACCAAGAACTTAAGCATCTCCAATGGTAAATTTAATAGCTTGATGAATGACTTGATGCCAAATTTTACTATTGGAGCAAAAACTTGAAGAATAGCTTGACATCCAATGACTTGGTGGATGTCAAGTGTTTGAGCAAAAACTTGAAGAATAGGCAGAAGTGTTTATATATATTAAAAATGCAAAAAAAAAGCTTTTGGAAGACTTGACCATTGGAGTAGTAATTTGTAGATGACTTTTTGGTAACGTGGCAAATAGATCAAGTCTTTAAAAGACTTGACCATTGCGGATGCCCTCCATGTTTGTCATCTAAATAAATTTATAATAATTAGCTCAAATGGCCAAACCATGGAGAGGGATTGGCCTCTTAACCATCCCTCTCCCTGACTTGCAAAAATGTCCAAAAGGGCGCAAATGGAGCCCAAGGGCGCAAATGGAGCCCAAGGCGCAATTGCGCCCCTACGCATATTTTTACTGAAAACAAGTAGGGGCTCCATTTGCGCCCTTGGGGCTCCATTTGCGTCCTTTTGGACATTTTTGCAAGTCAGGGAGAGGGATGGCTAAGAGGCCAATCCCTCTCCGCGATTTGGCCATTTGTGCCATTATCTCATTAAATTATGCATACTTATTCATAAAGCATTCAACCACATAGCTTTTCAAGCTAGTGTGCCTACACCTACCTCCATCATGGTTAATCATTTTTCCTATCACATACAGACCATACACATACATACGTACATACATATATATATATATACTACCTTAATATACATTTAAACCAAATGTCTTAAAGAAAAGTCTTAAAGCACAAAGTACTACCAATTTAAGCATGAAATTCAAAAAACTCTTAATTACAAGTTATGAAGCATGATATACAAGTCTTTGATGCAAAAACAAATTAAAACCGGTCAATAATGATAGGACAAGCTCAGCCCATACCTCCAACCTTTCTTCCTGAAATGGAGAACCAAAAAGGTATGGCTTCCTTATACCTACTACAGGTCTGACCTCCCCTTCTACCTATTCATGTCCAGCCATACCGAGAGTACACTTACCTGCATATAAACTTTATATGTGAGATGGATAAAGACCGAGACCACCGAAGCGAGTAAACAATCCAAGCGAGAGGGCTTCATACTGAGAGTACGCTTTCCTCTGTCTCTTTGCTGCTTCACGACCCAGGTACTACTTTGTTTCAAATTCAGTCTCAGCTATAGGGTTTCATCAATTTCCCTTCTATTTTGTGTGTTTTCCGTATGAACAATGACTTCTAATCAACTTCAATTCTTCAATTCTCAAGGTATGAACTTATTCTTGTTCCCCCAAACCCTAACTTATTTTCGCTTGATGCTTTTTTACTTCAATTTGAGCTAATTTTACAGGATATCTGGTTATTGAAACATTCTCAAGTTCTGAAGAGGTTGAGGCGTTAAAAAAGAGGATGGACCAATTGCTTGATGGCTTCGATTGCTCTTCCACTGCCTCAATTTTCTCCATGAAGAACCAGGTTCATTTTAATTGCTTAAAAGTTCAAAATAAATCCATGTGCGTAGACTGTTGTTATCGGAACGATTATGTTTAGTTCCAAGTTCCAGTTCCAGTTCCTTCATAGATTTGTTTAGATTCAGATGAAAGCAAAGTGCAATGTTGATTGTTGAATTAGGGATAACGGAGAAGTGACAGTTTTTTTGATTGAAATTATGATAAAATCTTGTTGAATTTTGGCTAACAAATGATCTGTTTGATGAAATTATAGTTAGCTCCAATTGAGAAATTCATGTTTATTTGTTTGTTCAGCAAAAGACAAGTGATGACTACTTGGTTGTGTGTTTGATTGTGGAAGAAAAGGTAGTGGGAATATTTATTTCCCCCAAGTTACCTTCATTACCGTTCTTTATTCCTTTGATTATTTCTTGAAGTTTTTTTCTTCATCTATTCATCAAATTTTGAAGGTTTATTAGTAAAGGATAGTGAAACATTGTTTTTTCTGCAAAATATTGGCCTAAATCTATCTCAACACACAGACACACCCATTGATTTCCATCCTTCTACGTCCTCACTACTATTGGTTTCCTATAATTTTGATGACATGCTCCTTGCCGATGTTTCGATTTGGGTTGTTGATAGGAAGAATGTGATGGGTTTCAATCTGGTTTATGAGAGTAGCAGCTTCGATCTGCTCTTTTTTTTCTTTTACAAATTAATATTTTAGAAATATAAATTTATAGGAAGAAGATTACGGGTTTCTTTTCGCAAATTGATGGGAAGAAGATGATGGGTTTTCTTTGTTGAGGATGACTATTTCAGGATATGAGGTCTGATTGCTTTTGGTACATTATTCGCATGTCATGCTTCATTAGGGAATTGATTTTTTAAATTTGAGTCATCAATTAGGTAAATTCATGTTCATCATTGAATTGCAACTCATTTGACCAAAAAAGAGAGAGGTTCCTATGTCTTAAATATGAAACATCCAACCCCACAAGTCCACCTCACTTTGGCAACACCATCCATGGTTGAATTCTAATAGGCATATTGTAATTTGTACATTTGTTGAAATGCATCAAAGTGCCTATGCAAATAGGTTGTATTATCATCATCTTGTCTTCAATTTGATAAATGAACTCGGTTGATGAAATTACTCAATTTTTAACGAGATTTAATATTGGAAATGAAGAGCGTTTTTTAGAGTTATGGTGTCGAGCTTGATTATAGGCACTTGAGCCTTTATTGCCGATCACATGACTCATTCTGGTGGGTTCAAAACAGACCCATGAGTAGATTTGGCAGCATATTGGAATTGATATCTCCTTTTCTTATGTGTCGTTAGAGACAACATCCAAGCTTATAGTCGAAGTTGCGTCTCATGGTTGAAGGATAGCTTGGAGACGCCAACGGATAGGATTTGCCTCGTTTTGTACCGTAAAGTCGGTACTGGTTCAATGGAGGTGATGCAGAAATTGGATATGTAAGTCATGTGCAGTCAGCAGCCTGATTGTTGGCTGGTTGGGTTTTATATTTTACATCTTTTGTTGTGAAATTTGTTTTAATTATTGTTTAGTATGACGATGCCTTTTTTTCCTCATCAATTCTTGCTATTCCGAATACATTTTACCTTATAATCGAATTTTCACCTTACTTGACATCGATTGATTTTTATTTAAAGTTTTGATACATTGAGATCAAAGGTAGAGATATTGTTTTCGTGAAACAGCTTCTTGCGAAACAAGATAGAGAGTGAAGACTTGAGGAGAATGTTAATAGAACCTTGAGTCCTTAGCTAGCTTATTTCAACAACTTCATCGTATTTTTTTAAGTTATTTGTTGTGATTTAAGTTGCTTACCAGTTTATCTCGAAATTTTTTCATCGTACTTACCTTGGCACGCATCAGCAGCCTTCTGACTTCTGTTGCTCAAGTGTGGGGATGGTTTGGTTTGCCCATCCTGCCAGACCGTAGCTGTCATCTCAGGTACAATTCTCATCCTAGCTTCTTAGCTCTGTTAACAACAATGTTTCATATAAGTGTGATTTTAAACCCGTTCACGGGTGTTCTTTGGTAAATCTTTTGACAGTTTAGAAACGGGTTGCATATGCACCTCTTCCGGTGGCCATCATCGGCAGAGTTGATCTCTACAAGTTTGATCTATGGGATCTCCCACGTAAGTATATATATGAATCCCTGCATCGATATTTTTTTTTCATCTTTGTTTGTTTTATGGTTTTGATTGCCAACCTGGCCTAATGCCTTAACATTCAAACCGTAAAAAACAGTCGAGTATGAATGAAAAAATAAGTTGCATATACCATAAAGCTCATTAAGCTCTAAGTTAGCAACGCGGTCAGTAGCATATAAATAGATATCTTTTAATAGAGCAAACATATCTTTATATGCTCTATTAAAAGTGACTTTTTAATAATGATATCTATTAAAAAGATAACATTATGTTTCTAAAAGATATCTTTTAATAGAGCAAACATATCTTTATATGTCTCTAAGTTAGCAACGCGGTCAGTAGCATATAAAGATATGTTTATTTCTTCCTAATGTTATCTTTTTCTGTTGATGCTCTATTAAAAAAATTCTGATATCTCAGTATTTCCATCCCAAAAGATTTTGGTTCTTTAAGAAATCTCCAGTCATATAATGCACCAGTATGCCACTCTAAAGCATCATATGCTAAGCCACTTTTTCTGTGTTCTTAACATTTCGTTAAGGTCTTAAGCTTCAAATGTGTTTTGATACTGTATCCCTCTTCACCATACCTTCATCTTGGTCTTTTGTAATTCATCACTGAAATCCAACCATGACATCAGTTGGCTTAATTTCTATCCCTAGCATATATTGAATGCGGAGGCAATCTAAGTGGATGAAGTTTATGATGGTTTCAATTTTATTTTCTCACCTTTTTAAGTGGATGAAGTTTATAAGGTCAACGGTTGATGAATGAAGCCGTTATGTTCAAACAGGAGGTTGCTCCATAACAAGAATCAAATGACCCACATTAGGCAACTTATTTGATCTGTACGAACACCATTGTGAAGACTTTTGATAGTTTTTTTGTTTTAGTTAGAACTTCATCTACTATTTTTATGTTTGTTGATTGAAATGATATGTTGATTTTAACAATTAATGTCGAGTAATTTATGTGTATAACAATTAGCCAAAATATTCTAATGTCCTATCTAAATTGATATGCTCGAGAATCTCGAAATTTTGAAGGGTTTATTTATCGCCAAACATTAACAATGGAAATGAATGTAAAAGCATGTAAAATAATTTAATGAATATACACATTTTCATATCAGCCGACAACATATTCATTTTCATTCGTTTCCCATTCCTTAGATTAAACCAAACACTCCCTACCACATGTCAAATGCATTTCAGAGTTGACTTAGCGATTAAGGCTAACGGAGGGATTTAAGCCCGTCTCTCACAAGATTCGAACTTGAACCTATTGTGCATCATTTTTGCTAACTTAGCTACACACTCGAGGGCTTCTCATTTTTCATCTACTATAAAACTTTCACACCTTGCTCACCCCGTGCATTGCACGGGCACACTACTAGTATATATATATATATGTATAAATGTCGTACTAAAGCTACACCATCTAATCACATGAGTTTTATTATCTCACTTTATCTTTATTTTCTTTTATTATCCCCAAGCATGATGTGATATATATATATATATCTATAATATAGCATTTGTCTTATTATCTTCTAAAAGACCATTGCACACTTTAATTGACCACCACCCTTCATGGACCACCATATATTTATATATATATATATATGGATATATTAATGCCATTCATAAATGTATATATATATACTCAGTATGTGCATACACATGACCCATTTGGGTTTAAAGTTTCCATTTATATCCAAATTAGCATTAACATAGTGGCCTCACAAGACCTTTCCCTTTCTGTCCAACTCCAAACCACGACCACCCTCCGCCGGTGGACTTCTGGCAGCAGGCACCCTCCACCCCCTTTTCCGGTATGGGTTCAAATTACACACATCCATCTCTTAACCTTCAGGCATTTTCAAATACATTAGAATCATCGTTTTGGAACCCAAATTCTCACATTAATCCATAGACTATAGAATTTTGAGATTGAGTTTTTGGAGTCAGACAAAAGTATAAACTTCTATTATCGCCTCATATTACCGACTGATAACTCACACATCGACCTTTAATCGATTCAAACAATAAATACATATATGAAACGTCGTTGGGAGTTCATCACCTATAGATTTACATGGATTTCTTACCTCGCTTTGATGATAATTGATTCTCAAACACAGACCCCTTTTTGCTTCCTTCTTACAGGGAGTAGAATAATGTCGTTCACTCCAGCCATTTTCCTCCCTTAAACGATGACCCTTACTCCCTCTAACCGTTGCCGCTCCTGAATTTCCTCAACTCCCAAACCCACGTTCAATTTGAAAGAGAAAACCTAAATTCCATATTTTCTTTTCTTTTCTTCTTTTAACTTACGTGCTATTCAACTCTTAGATTTGAACTTTTACAAAAGTAGCCCCTGACTTTTGTTGATTATTATTTTAAGATAATTTTTTTTGGGTGTTACAATTAGCTACTTCAACCACTAGAGCTTCTCTTAAGGTAGTCATAGGCACAGATAGATGTTGGGAAAAATAGTTTGATACAAAAGACAAATTGGCACCGGAATCAAATAAGACGTGCGCAGGTACGGAGTTTACAAGGAACGTACCCGATACAACATCGGTAGATGCTTTTGCCTCTTCTGCGGTCATTTGAAAGGCTCGACCCGACACCTTGGGAGGGTTATCTCTCTTTCCTTGACTTCCACCAACCTTCAACTTGGGGCAATCCCTTCGGACATGGTTGGGCTCCTTGCACTCAAAGCAAGTCGCTCTCTTGATGGGACAGTCTCTGATTGTGTGGTCGACCTTCCCACACTTAAAGCATTCAGTTGAGGTGACACGACATGGACCAAAATGCTTGCTCCTGCATTTCGGGCACCAATTAGGCTCCCGAAGGGGTTCAGCTCTGATATTTCCAACGAAAGACATTGGCCTTTGAGGAGGCCCCGACCGACCCTCCACTTCCGCTTCTCGCCTATGCGAGCTCTCTCCTCCTTTCCCTGAACGAGGTCGTCCTATACTAATTGGGATTCTTCGTTGGCTTCCGGGAGTGTGGTCACCTTGAGATTCCTCACAACAGTTTTCATCTCTTCTGGGAGACCCTTGTGATATGCCTTTATTTTTGCCTTCTTGTCGAAGACTAGGTGTCCTACAAAGCTTAGCTTCTCAAAAAATAGTCTGGAGTACTCGACTATCAACTTTTCACCCTTTTTCAGATTCTGAAATCCGTCTTCAATCCAGTCCAGTGCCCTCTCATTGCAATACTTATCCATTATCTTATTCTTGAAGGTCCCTCATGAGAGTTGAGCCAAAACTGTTGGCTCTAAGTTTGACCGGATCACATTCCACCATTCGAGGGCTTCCCCTATAAACATATGTGAGGCAAACTTGACTTTCTGGGGTTCCCCGCATTCACTCGATTCGAACACTAGCTCTATCTCTCGGAGCCATTTCATGCACGCAACCGGGTTTGTCGTCCTGGAGAATTCGGACGTCTTGCAACATAGGTTCGTCTTAAAGGAGAATCCACTTTCTACCCTTCCTTCCCCCACCATGACATGCTCCCTGCGTTGGTGTCTTTATAGGCAGGTTCAGTAGGGATTGCCGGTAATCAACTTTTCCCCCCAAAAAACATAGTCGATATTGTCCATTAATGAAATGTTTTAAGTGTTTTATATTACTTGACCCAAAATATGGAAAACGCAAGCCATCTAAAATACCCGAAAAATCTTAGCATCATACATTTAATAATTTCAAAAATAAAACTTTTGATGAGCTAGGATGGATAATAAATTGACCATGTTGAAAATTAAAAAATATATATAACTGTGGATGTCCAGACTAACTTATGCACACCTAAACTAATCTCAAGGTCCTATAGAACGAGGAAAATCCTGAGTGGCCTTGAAAAACTTGAACCAGTGACCTCTGAGAAGAATCCCCAAAGGCTCAAACCTTATTGTCAGTTGAGCTAACCCCACAAAGTTATGAAATATTAAACCATGGTGTCGTGTGAAGTGGGTTAATTTCATCGTAATTGTGTTTTGCATCTTATGATTTCATTTGGTGTGGTATTTTGAATAACATATAATATTTTTTTTTATGAAAAATGGAATGAAAATTGTATGATGTTATGTTTGAAAATTATAAATTGATTATATGTTTTCAATGTAAAATATGAATTTTGGGGATCAACAGGAACATAAACGCTAAAAGAGAACAAATCGACATTAAATGGATATGCGTTAGGTGAATGCAATATGCTATGTCAGGAACCATGGTGCTCTTGCAGGATGCATACGTATTATTATGCAATCATTAGATAGAAGAATCATGGTATACACTTTCGTGTACTAGCTAAAGCGTTTCGGCTATAATCTAATGGAATTTTGAAATGAAGATATTTTTATTTGAAAATTATTTCGATTTCAATTAAAAACATGTGTTGCAAGTGATCTACGAAATCTCTTATGATAATCATCCACATTTGAGCTTCAATAAGATTTCGAATAGTGTTCTGGAATTCAAGTTAATTCTATTTTGCCACTTTCTAAAAAAAACAATCATGCAAATAAATAAACTGGTTTAAAATAGTAAGCATACAAGAACAACAATGTTTTTGACACATAAATGATTTAGAGAGGTTAAGTGAGATTTCAACACTCCACAAAAATTGTTGTTTTTCATGGAGTTCTACTAGAAATGATAGAATTCGTAAAAGAATGATACCGACAACCTCTAACGCAACCCTAGATATGTAAGATTGACATATAAAATTGAAAAAAATATTTCTGGTATGTAACACCCCGAATTTCGACATTGTAAGTTAATCTCTTTCCTTCACCAATCTATCCTAATTATTAGTTTAAAGTTATTAGGAGGTTGTGTATATGTCCCCTTTTGTGTCGAGAGCGTCGAAGCGGAAAAAGTCGGATTTTTGGGAAGTTTATGGGCATGGCGCGACTATGCCCCGTGATAGTGACACTGACACTGTCGCCGTGTCACAATCGCCCGACTAGAAGGTCTCTCGGTACACGGGGAGCGACTATACCCCACCATATTGACAACGACACTATCGTCGTGTCATTGTCGCGCCAAGGCCATAGCCCACGGTAGGTTTGGGGCGATTGTGCCCCGCGATAGTGACGATGTCACTATCACTTGGGCATTGTCGCCGACGGGTAACAGGGGGTTAAAACCCGATTTTTAGACCACTCCTCATTCAATACTTCATCCACCTCTCTTCATTTTCTCTCTAGAAGCAAAACCACTTCATTTATGTCGATTGTGTTCCTCCTAACAACTTCTTACTTATTAAAATTAAAAACCCATTTTAATGGTTGGGAGAAATTAGGGTTTCGGTTACTTGATGATTTTATGTTTGGGAAATTTAATATATATATATATATATATATATATATATATATATGTGTGTGTGTGTGTGTGTGTTCTATGAAATTATAATCGAAATATTGATGATTTTAACAAGGTGCTTCCTACTTAATGTGTTGTTGCATGATTTTAGGTAAACTAGGTCAAAACCCAAGTTTAGACTATCATGAGGTTGTATTGGTAATAAAACATGTAAAGGAGAAACTTTGTACTTGCAATGGGTATTTGACAAATGAGTTTTGAAAATGTACATACGATCATGGTCAAGTAAAGAATTTCCTTTTGAATGTAATAATGGAAAGTCAACCCCAACTTGAGTGCGTTTTATGGAGGCTTTGATGATTGTCTTCGTGGAATAATTGTGGGTTACATAAACTATATAGGAAATTCATGTTTGTAATGGAACCCATTGGTAAGGGGTGATTATAATCATTAGAATGTGAGGATAATATAGTTCCCAAATGCACCAAGAAATAGGCATGGGGTCGCAATGGATAATAGTAGTGGACTTTAAAGTCGGGCAACGACTAATGACCAGTAATTGTAATTTCTTGTGAACGAGTGAAATCTAGAATCGACGTGATGACCGTCGATTCGTAGTGGGGCTCTTGAACATGATGTGTGACTTACTTTGTCTTCCGTCACCAACATGGAGATTGGGTCTCCCCCATCATCGCAAGATGTGTGTATGTTATTAAATTGGGAAATAAAGTAAGTCGTGTTGGAAACTTATTAGGTCTGTATTTCTAGAATTTACGCTTTTGTATAAATTATAAATGTTTGATCTCACTTGGCGTTAGCCTAACACTTTTTCTTAAATGTGGCATGTATAGCAGGTTCTAAGAATAGAAGGTCATCAAGCTTGTGAGTAGAGTGTTGTTTGTCGGTTGTGACAATTTTTGGAACACGTGCTTTTGGAGAGGAGAAATTTTGAGATTTCGGGACATAGAACCTTTTTTGGTGATCTTAGCGACACTCGTCTATAATCTAGATTGTGCTTGAGATTAGTAGGTTGTTGTTTAAGTATCCATTTCATAGTTGTAAACTCCGATTTTACATTTCCCCATTATTGGGTGATTAATTATGCATAGTTTGTATTTATCGCATTTATTAAGGTTTTAATTGGCCCATATTTTTAGGTTGTTACAAGTTGGTATCAGAGCTCTAGTTTAAGTGAACTAGGTATGAACGTAAGATGCCTAGACTTGAGTTGAAAATCGATTAAGCGATAAACTTTGAGTTTTGGGTATAACTTTTAAGATAGGATGGTCGAGAGTCGACGAAATTGCACGAGTTGAAAATTGTGATGGTAGTAACGAGAATTCTTATGTGTAGTATGTTCATAATTTCAATTAGCTACTGCTATTATGAATGTACTATTACGTAATCATGCTTAGATTGTTGTTGCTATGATGATTAATGAATGTGGTAGTACGTTATATGTATGTATTTGTTAGCCTATTTCTTACCCCATTCTCGTGTGGTTGACAGTTCTAAATGGTTAGCATTTGGAGTAGAGCGCCCAACCGTGATGATGCCCCTGAAGTCAGTGTGATGGCTCCTGGTCCACCAAGAACGGAGGTTGTTTATGTGCCTCCGATCCCTCGACTATTGGTAGGAAGGGTCGAGACGATGCCTAGAGTGAGATTGGCCACTGATGACCCCATCATCCAAGATATAAATCCTGAGTCGGCCATGATGGCCAACCTTCTTCAAATAATGAATACGACCATGGACAAGAGAGACGAGAGATTGATAAAGATGTTGGAAAATCGAGATGTCCGATGATCTACTCCGACAACCAATAACCCATACAAGATCACACACACAGACATAACATAACCCTCTTTCTTTATTTCTCTCCCTCTCACAAAATAACCTAAAATCAAATTTGTTTGTGCAACAAGATCAAATGCAAGACCATTTTTGAAGAACAAAATAACTCAAATGGTCATTTCTTCAACTTCAGAAATCAATGATTCATCCCCATTGCTTCAATTTCGAAAGCCAAAACCCCAAATCACCACATCCAAAACATAATCAAAACCATATAAAAAATCTAAATCAAATATATAAACCAAAACCTAAATCAACTTTGAAGGAACAAAAGTGAGGCTTCAAAACCCAAAACCTATTCGAAACCTAAAAACTTGTTTGTTGATGATGTAGGAGACGATAAATGGAGATGATGGTGTCACTGTTACAAAATCCACAACCATCAATGCTCCTCAAAACCTTAGAACCATTAATTTGATCATTTGGGTTCAAATATGTTGAATCCACCATTGATATCTTCATCATTTGGAACCCTAATCCCCTTACTCATTGTTCGAAACTCAGTGAAATATCTATATTTATTTCCCTCAGTTTTTCAATGAATTGAGAAAATGGAGACGGGTTCGGGGCCGACGATGGGGGAAGGGATCAAATATGGTGTAAGGGCCAGCGATTGGGGAGTGGAGGCGTAGATATGGAGGGGTCGGAGAATGGGGAAGAGTAAGCAACCAGGGAGTGGAGGGGGTAGACTTGGAGGGGTTGACGACGGGAGAAGAGGCCATGAATGGGTCACAGAGTTGGTCGATGGGAGGGAAGGGTAGGCATAGGAATGAGACCCGCTCCATTGGGGAACCCGGTGTTCCCGCCCCAACGGGGACGGGTATTCCCCGAAAAATCGGGGATTGGGGATGGGGACGGGGATCCCCAAAAGTTAAACACCAGGGATGGGGACGGGGATGGGTAACGTGATCCCTGCCCCATCCCCGTATATTAAATATATTATATAATTATTACTAAATATATTGCACATCTATTTTAAATATATTATTTACAAAGATTTAGATGTAGTGTCTTTTAGATTTAGAAATGGTATTTGATCTTTTTTGTTATATTTTTTTACTTGTCTTACTTTTTTAGATAAAAACCATGGAGAGCCAAAATTGTTTGATCAAACAATCACGTATGATGTTGTGATTTTGTTCACATGAATATTTGATAATCCGTAAAAACAAATTTTGAAAATATGTGAGATTTAGACATGGACCATTATCAATCGAGTATAGTGCTCAACACATTTCATTTAAAATATATCACATAAATGGGGAAAAATCTCCGATTATCCGTTGAGGACAGGGGATGGGGATGTGATCATATTTCTCAGCGTAGACGGGGACGGAAATTGGGATCGGGGTCCCCGCCCCATTCCCATGCCTAGGGAAGGGTTGTGTGGGGTGCCGCCAGTGAGTTAACGAAAATACATTTGTTTTATTTTTAATTTAACAGTAATATATTTGTTTTATTTTTAATCATAAATTAAAGAAATATTAAAATGACGAAAATATCCGTTGAGTTAATGGACCTGCTTAACAAAAGTTAGTCTAAGGGACCAAAAATAAAACAAAATTACAACCCCAGTAACCAAAACTGTAATTAATTAAAAACCGAAAAGATAATTGATAGTGGATGGCAGCCTAAAAGTGTAATTTATTAAAAAATATATATATTGGAGCGCATGAAGTGGAAACTTTTATAAAGAAAACAACAAAGCGTGATAGGCGAGTAATATATATATAATTCCAGTTTCTCCCAATTTCTATTTCCTTCAAAATCCTCACTCTCTCCCAAAACCACGCGCCTCCGCAAAAACCCATATCCGCCGGCAATGGCGATAAGCATCGTGGATCACGAACTCCCCGACTACACACACAACCTCTACGACGTCACTTTTTACGAAAAATCCATCTCCACCATAGTCACAAACACACCATCCTACGTCGACTCATGGATCGCCGAAATCGAACGCATCCACTGCCGCCGTCTTCACTGCCTCATCGTCGGCCTCGACGTCGAGTGGCGCCCTAACCAATCCCGCAACTCAGATAACCCCGTAGCCACTCTCCAACTCTGCGTCGGTGCCCAATGTCTCGTGTTCCAAATCCTCCACTCCCCTACAATCCCTCAATCTCTCATAAATTTCCTCCGAAATCCTTCCTACACCTTCGCAGGGGTGGGGATCGAGAGCGATTTGGAGAAACTTACGGAGGATTATAATCTGGTGGTTGCGAATATGGCTGATGTGAGGTTGTTGGCTGCCGATAAGTATGGTGTGAGGGAGCTTCGAAATTCAGGGTTGAAGATCTTGGCGATGAGAGTTCTTGGGAAGGAGATAAACAAACCGAAAGGTATTACGATGAGTAGATGGGATAATCAATGGTTGACTCCGGCGCAGGTGCAGTATGCGTGTATTGATGCTTTTTTGAGTTTTGAGATCGGGAGGATTTTGATTTCTGGGGATCGGAATTGATTCCAAATCGAGGTCTATGATCGTATTCTGAAGGTATGGTTTTACGATTTTAAGAAGGAATTAGTGGTTTGATGTTTGATTTAGGTATGGTTTGATGGTTCAGTGATGTGGATTGTGTATATGATTTGAATCTATTAGTTGAATCTGATGAATGTTGGTCCAAATTAATCACGATACCAATTTCTTGGGGAGTTCCAGATTGAGAAACAAATTGTTGTTTTCTTTGAGCAAACGATATTAGTTTGCTCATCTCTACCCTTGACCAATTGGATCATCGATTTGAAATTCTTTCCGATGATGATTAGGGTTTCTCTCTTGGTTCAATGCTAGTTGCTTTTTCTAACCTAATCCTACCTTTAATTTCCATATCCAAAATTATAATTAATTTCAAATCGTCATTATGATTTACCCTTTTAAATATATAATATTTAACTTTAGGGAGTTTTACCATATAATTGTTTCCGAATCAAATCTCGGCCCTTGATTTTGAAATTTTGAGTCCGGGAGACGTTTATCATATCAGGTAAATATGCGGTTAAAAGTAAATTTAGGCTATGTTTGGCACACCTTTCGATGACCATAAGCTAACTTATTGAAAAACTAGTAGCGTTTTGAAAAGCTAGCCAGCTAGTTTGCTAAACAATGCCTTAATGCTTTTTTTTGCCAAACATAGCCTTAATGCCCCAAAATCCATGGTCATCTTTTAAGTATTATCGAGTATGTTTATGTTGGTTGATATTAGAGATGAAAAGGGACCAATTTGCATCTCTTGGTAGAGCAACTCAAATGTTTGGGTCATTATAGATTTGTTAGGTGATGTTTGTGTTTTAAGAGGCCTTGACGGCTGAAATCTTATTTTATTTATGAATAATAACAAGTGGTGTCGAAACTATTTGTTTTTAAAACTGTTAAATGATTGAATGTATAAAAATGTCTATTTTATATTCTTATCCCTCATAATATAAATTATATTTTTACTCATAAATATATAAGATAATTATTAAGAAATCTTTTATAGCTATTACACTTAGGGACTGATTGGTTGGTTTTCCATTAAGTTTTGTATGAATAAAGTTGTCTGTATAGATTTAGAAGGTTTTTATTTGAGAGAGTTTTTTCATAGACAGAAGAAACGTGTTTTTTAATGAGAGAGACTGGTTTGGAAAAAACTTGGCTTTTTACATAAAGCTCCCCCTTGAAATCTTACTGAATAAGCCACTACCAAACAGTCATATATAGCTGACTGAATAAGCTGTGAGTCTCATTAAGCTCATTAAGCTGCAAACAAACAGACCCTTACTTTCAAACAAGATAATTTTAAACATTAACCATTTATTTTTCAACACATCTCCAAAGATTTTACCTGTTTATTCATAATTATTATAAAAAATTATAAAACAAAACTTATAATATGATAAATATCATAGTATTTAATAGTTAAAATATCGTTATTAATTTATTAATATATAATCTAAATTTTATTTTAATTTAATCGTCTATTAAATTTTTTTAACAAATAAATAATTTATTAATAAATTAAAATGCAAGATAAAATGAATTAATAAAATCATCAAAAGTTTAAAAATGGACCTCATAATAATGTGCATATACATTGCAAAGTGAATAATGAGGCTACAAAACGATTTTAGGGAAACAATACATTAAGAGGCTAATAACATATCGACTTAGGGCCTGTTCGGTAACAGCTTAATGAGTTGTATAACATATATGGCTTATTCGCGTAGCCATATCTAGTTGTTTGATAGAAGCTTATTCGCTCAGCCGATGTTGATTCGCTCAGCTACAAAAACTGTCATATGCACTTAGCTATTAAATCCCATAAAATTTCCCAAACTACCCTTCTTCTTCCCTCCCACCCCTACACAGCTGCATCTGCCCTCTTTCTCCCTTCCACATCTGCACGGCTGCTCTAAACCCTTTTCTTTTTTATTTTGAACTGCATTAATCATATTATACCCAAATGAACCAAACAACCACCAATATGCTCTAAACCCATTTATGTCAAAAAACGAAAAAAGAAGAAGAAACATCTGATTTTTTAATGTAAACCCTCTATTTGCTCTTGTTCTTTGATGCATCAGATTCTTTTTCGATTTAGGGTCCTAGAGCTCTTTGATGCAGATCTCATGTTCTAAGCCGTCTGTTTTGCTCTTGTTCTCTTTATTTCTATTGCCAACTAATCTTCACCTAGTTCAGAAGAACCTTTTCGTGTGTGTGTGTGTGTGTGTGTGTGTGTGTGAGAGAGAGAGAGAGAGAGAGAGAGAGAGAGAGATGAATGGGAATAAAGAGAAAGCATATCAATGTTATGTTAATAAAATATTAAAGATATCATACATAATATGTTAATAAAATATAAATTATATTTTTAAAAGAAAATAAATGTTTAAATTGTATTATTGTATTTAACAAAGATTTAAATTAATATTTTTTATAATTAAAAGTCATTTATTCAACAATTTTATCATATAGTTATTTGATTCATACAAAAATATATATTGGGGGTAAAATGGTAATTTCCAATATTCACATTGTTTATTCAGCACAACAACCGAACAACAACTTATTTGTTATCATACAGACAACTTTATCCATACATGACTTAATATACAACGAACCGAACAACCCATTACATCATGTCTGATAATAGGACGAAAAGAAGTTTTAATCTCTTATTTAGGAAAAAAGAAAAAGAAACAAAACTCTAATTAGCCTAACCTTTTATACAATAAGACATAAGTGGTAAATAAGAGGGCTTTTTCAAAAAATAATCGACACTTTTTACAATCTGAATTACTTCTGTAAAAGACTTGATTGTATTGGGGTTTAAAACTCTAACACGTTAAAGTAAACAAAAAATTAGAGGTTTAGGTGCTTTTTTTTATATACTCTAATGGTTATGATAAAGTCTATATGATGAATACAGAATAAAAGAGTAGGTAAAAATCTTTAAATTTAGAGAAATCTCTAACTCAAGATTAAGAATATAAATATATCATTTTAATTGTTTCCGAAATTAAATTAAATATGTTATAATTTTTTTATAAAAATATTGTAAAATCCTTAAAATATACTATCCCTTAGAATTTAGATTTAAATAATTTTAATTTTAGATACTTTAATTTAAAAAACTATACCATGTCTATTATAGCTCTTGGATATGTTGTTATTGAATTTGTTTTTTCAAAGACAATTTTCATTTTCCCACTCTCTTATACAAAACAATATTTTCATTTCACACCTTATTGCATTTTATTTAATTAATATAATTTACTAAATATTCAAATTAAAAAAATATATAGTTATTAAAAAGTTCATGTTTATATGATTAAAATAGAGAAAATTGCATCAAAATGGAACCAACTTTTACCATATTCCTATTTTGGGGAACCAACTTTAAAAGTTATCATTTTGGGGTCTCAACCAAACTTTACATATATTTAAGGGTTTGGTTTACCTGATGACCTGCTAGTGATGATGTGACTTCAGGTAAATGCCAATAAAATCATTAATTAAAAAAGAGTTATATTCTAAACCAAGAATTTTAAAGAAAGTAGGTGTATAAGAGGAGAGAAGGAAGTTATTGAGGAAGAGGACGACATTGTGTTGATAAATGGGGTTGTCGAGGGCGGTATTGGGAGTGGCAGCAGTTGCAGACATATGGAAGGAGGACTTGAGTGGATGGTGGGAAGATTGAATCGGAGAGATAGGTATTGAAGGTTGAGTTCGATAGAGATTGGGATATGGAAATGGGTGTGGGATTTAGGGTTTAATGGTGGATTGCCATGAGTTTGGTGCCAACCACAACCACACCCACCATCTTTGGTTTTCCTTTTAGAAGGGAGGTTTATTGATTTGTTTGATTGTATATAAGAAATTGCGGTTGAAATTTCGATTCTTAGTGGCGGTCATCTAAAAAATCTAGCTGTCAATTACTTTTGGATTTTAAGGTGGAGTTTTGCAGGGGATTCCAATATTAAAAATTACAAACATCATAATATTTCAATCATATTTTGTTTTTTTAACTATATAATTGGTTCCTTGTACATTCTCAATTTTATTTTTGTATTAATGACTTTTATTCTTTTTGTAGCAAATACAATACATTTTGAAAAAGAAAATACAAATCATGTCTAGCTCAGTTGGGTTTCTCCAAGGGCGGTAACATCCTGGGGGTGTGTGGATGGTATCCCAATCTAGCCGGGTTCGAATCCAAGGGGAGTCAATTTGAGGGCATGAGGAGTACCCAGTCCTTGGGCCGGTCCAGTCGTTGACTGAGCTGCCCCCAACCCAGTCTTAGACTGTGGTTGGGCTCTAGGTTCAGCGTAAGCTGGGCCGAGACAGCGGCGGATTAGTGGGTTGCCCGATACCGCCGGGGAGGTGTGCGTGCGTGTTTGTGTTCGTGGTAGTCGTTCGTTGGTTCGATGCCTGCTATGCCTTCCAAAAAAAAATTTTGAAAAAGAAAATTAAACAAAATGTAACCAACCCCCTCCCCTCCTTAAGCGTACCAACCCCTCTTCTTCTTCTTCTCCTTCTCCCAAAGCACCACACTCTTACTTCTTTCTTCTACCGTGTACGGTTTCACAAGGGGGTTCGTTGGCCCTAATTGGTTTTTGCTATCGTTAGGCTCAACATATAAACGCGTAGCTTTCTGTTACATCGTTTGCAATCGCTTCCCCTATCCCCATCACTTGCAAGTTGCAACCCCCTTTCCTCAAAACCCATCTCCAACATAGAACCAAAATGAATGGAAACAAAACACAAATTGTAACCAACCTTAAGAAAGAAGGGAAACAAAACATAAATTACAAAACCTAGAACTTAATATTTTCAGGAAACAGAAGGGATAAGAATCGATGCTCTGATCTTGTTATGGTAACCAGCTTTAAGAACGAAGGGAAACAAAAAATAAATTACAAATCCCAGGACTTAATATTTTCAGGAAACATAAGGGATGGGAATCGAGGCTCTGATCTTGTTATGGTAACCAGCTTTAAGAACGAAGGGAAACAAAATATAAATTACAAAACTAGGACTTAATATTTTCAGAAAACATAAGGGATGAGAATCGAGGCTCTAATCTTGTTATGGTAGATTCATGGACTAAATCTAAACCACAACCTACTAGATTCGATCGTGATTTTTAGGGATGGAGATTAGGGCTCTAAGGGGGTGTTTGGGATTGCTTATTTGAAGGGTTTTTTAGCTTATTGCGATTTGGCACCCCAGATAAGCTATTTTGAGTGTTTGGATGGAACAAAAAGAAAACAGCTTATAGCGGTGCCAAACCGCTGAAAAGCCATTTTTGATAAGTCATTTTGTTGTAACTTATGACTTATTTCAAAAGTGCTTATGACTTTTTTTGGTTCTTTTATATGTATAAGCAATCCCAAACACCTTTAAATAACAACTTATTAGCTTATTACGTTTTGGTACCACAATAAGCTAATCCAAACACTTTTTAAAAAACTCCGATTTGGCACTACATAAGCTGATAAACACTTTTCCAAATAAGGACTTTTCCAAATAAATAAGCAACCCCAAACACCCCCTAAATTTGATGTCTCTACAAAACTTGAGTGCAAAAAAGGGATGCTGGAGACCAAAGGGGCTGAAAAAGGGGTGGGTTGTGGGGTGTGAGGAGAGATGATAAGGGGGTATTGAATTTTGTTTTATTTCTTAATTCAGGTAAAAAGACCAAATTATCCTCATGTGCATGGCACATGCCTTCACTTAACGATCACTAACATAGGTCTTTAGGCATAGGAACCAAGTCTATAAGGATTTACAAACCATCGAGACCACCAATATGATATACCATCCTCAAGGACAATATTTAGAATATCAAACAAACCTTAAGGATCAAAAATGTAATTTACTCATATATATATATATATATATAGAGAGAGAGAGAGGGGGTTAGAGAAAACCTAAAAAAAAAAAACTGGTACCGTTCATCTAGAGATATACAGAGACGGCATGAATTGAAAGTTCTCATAAAAACAAGAAACTGTGATACACGCGCTGTAAAAAAAAGCGAGTGTATTAACCTTTTACAGCTTTCCTTCCCTTTTCTGCGGTTGGACGAAACACTTCTATTCACTTTATTAACCTTTTAAATCCTCATTCTCTCCAAACAACCACGCGCCACCGCATAGCCCATATCCGCCATCAACGCCGATGACGACGACCATCGTGGATCACCAACTCTCCTCCAACACCCACAACATGTACGACATCACATTCTACCAAGACACCATCTCCACCACCGTCACAAACACATCCTCCATCGTCGACGCCTGGATCGCCGCCACCGAACGCATCCACTCCACCACTCTCAACTCCCTCGTCGTCGGCCTCGACGTCGAGTGGCGTCCCAACCACACTCGCAATCTCGAAAACCCAGTCGCCACTCTCCAACTCTGCGTCGGCCGCCGTTGTCTCATCTTCCAAATCCTCCACTCCCCCATAATCCCCGGATCTCTCGCAAATTTCCTCCGCAACCCCGGCTACACCTTCGTCGGCGTCGGGATCGACGACGATGTGGAGAAACTTAGGCGGCATTACTACTTGGTGGTTGCCACCCCCGCTGATTTAAGGGGGTTGGCTGAAGTACAGTATGGTTTGAGGGAACTTAGGAATTGTGGGTTGAAGGATTTGACGAAAAGGGTTCTTGGGAAGGAGGTGATGAAGCCGAAGAATGTTGCGATGAGTGAATGGGATGATCGGTGGCTGACTCCGGCGCAGGTACAGTATGCGTGTATAGATGCTTTCTTGAGTTATGAGATTGGGAGGATCTTGATTTTTGGGGATCAGGATTCATTCTAGTTAACAATCTAATTAAGGTACTGTTTTCCACTAGATGAAATTAGGGTTGTTTGTGTTTGTTATATGATTAAACGTGAATTTGGTAGTGGGTGTTTGGTTGTTTGATACTTTAGGGATTTGGGTTTTCAAAACTGTATTGGTTGAAATCCAATGGAGCCGTTTATCCAAACAGATATCAGCAACACTCAACATTACGGGTCGTCTACCAAATTCTTACCTGTAAGTGCTTAACGGCAAGAGATTTACCTTCATTTACCGTATGGTGTAACATCCTTAGCCATGAAAATGGATTGTTGGTAAGCATTTTAAACCAGGTAAGAATAATTTCCCATACTTGTCGGGTAAGGTCCTTCCCTTATCTCTTACTAGGGAATTTTCTTGCTTCTTGCGCTCAATCTATAATGTAAATTATATTGGTAAGCGCTTACCAAGTAAGCGTTTAGTAACTGGTATCTAACTTACTTTACCGGATAAGATTATACTCCATCAAAACTCTATCGTATGCAACAATTTACCCGGTAAGCGCTTACCGGGTAAGAGTCATCATACTTACTTATTGGGTAAGAATCTCCATCCTTGTCAAGTGGATCCGATCCAATCATCCATTGGATGTTGGATTTTGTCATCCGAATCCAATTAACATTGGACATCCGATCCAATCAAATCCAATGGATGATTGGATCGGTTCCATAAATTGGATATTATTATTGGTTACCATTGGATTAGATTGGTTTCATCCAATATTTTGATCAAATTCTCAACCATTTAATCTACCATTTCAATCAATTATTCATATATTTACTTGATTTATTAAAAAAACACTACATATAAATATCAACTAAAAAATAATATCATAAGGTGTTAATACTTATATATAGTATTAATTAGATGGTAGTTGGATGATGATTGGATGACCATTGGATTTGATCAGCTCGGTATTATGGGATGTTGGATTGCCATCCAAAAACCGACTGATACAAATTGGATGTTGAATATTTAGATCCGATCCAATTACAATTGGATATATGATTATGATCGATTGGTTATAATTGGATCGATTAACTTTCTGCACACCCCTACTAATATCTTAAATAACGAATCTATTGAATTAAACCATACATAAAGATAATCTTTATTTATGAATTTGAACAAAGATTTTAAAATGTATGTTTTCTAAAGAAGTCTTTTTCCCATTTTTCAACTTGTTTAATTGAATTCACTTTTCTTTCAAGAATGGAGTTAAGAGTTTGAGGATCATATGGAGGTGGCATGGTGCAGGGGGTAACATCTGCAGGGCCTTTGACAATAGACTCCTCCATGAATTTCTTAGCCAGCCCTTGTGAATTGCAAGCCATGATTTCCGAACAAAGTTCGATTGCGTTCCGGGGTACAACCGGCTGGTATTTCAGGAGCTTTGAGTATCCGGTTAGAAGATGAAACATGTAGTCGTATACATGATCCATCTTCAAATATTCTTGAATAAATCTGCTTCCCGCCTTTCTGATTCTTTTTGCCTTTCATGTAATACAAAGATCAATCATTTGCGTGACTTCATAATTAATAGCATCGTAAACAAGTGTAAATACCTTTTGCTTGTGATTGTTGCCCCACTCGACAACAAACTTGATTGATCGCATTTGTCATCCATCTTTTACGGGCCAATAATGGTGGACGGGCATCAACCCTCTTGTGAAGAAATCGTAGTAGTAGGGTTTCACCATTAAGGTAACCGAGTCACAAGCGAGAATGTATTTCTCACTCACGGACCATGCAGATCCCTCGATATAGATCTTATATCTGCACAGAATATGTGGAACCCCATCAGCTTACTCTAAAAAAAAGCCCGTTAAGAGGGCAACAAAGTTCCAACATATATTAAAGTAGAAAGATCCAAGACTAGCTGTGTGGGATTCTAACATAAGCGAAAGATATGATTCTTGCCTGTGGGTGCATTGGTTGGCCAAGTGTGATTCCTTAAATCCCTGTTGCGATTCTCGAATCCAGTCCTGGATTAGAAGATGAACCCGTCTTTAAAACCAATTTGATCTCGATGAAAAGTTTTATTAGAACAAGAACCTGGACATAGAGACGAGCGTTCCAGTCGTGTGTGTCGGAAACGTTGCATTTAAGGAGATCCTTCCGGTGTTTGGCAACGAATGGATTGCCCTTCCAATAAGCATAAGGATCTCTATCTATCCATTTAGTCCTTTTGTTGCCTTGATCCAGGTCCTTCAACAAAGACTCCCATGGTTTGATGTTAATTTCGGCCCTGCAACAAAGATTTTAGATCAACTTTTGGCGATAACCTTCGTGATTAAAGGGGTTGTTTGGCAGTTGATGAATGGTCTGGTGCAGAATGATTAAGAGACTCTTATGATATAGTACAAAATGAAATATGGTTATTTGGTAATTGTTCAGAATGAAATTAAAGCACTAAATGGTTAAGGGAGGTTCAATACTAAAGGGTCAAGGGAGGTTCAAGATACAAAATCATTCAAAGGTTTTAGAATCATTAAGAGATTTACTTTCTTTTTGCCAAACAAGATTCACTTCTTAGCGATTCAGAGGTTGTCTCTTAATTGAATCATTAAGAGGTAAACAAACAACCCCTTAAGCCTTGGTGTGAGGGATAGGATAGAGAAGACTTACCAACGACCAATCGGGAAAAACAATGTCGAAAGTGTAATCATCGCCACAGTATCGAAACAATGGTGGTGGAGCAACTGACAGATGGTCTTTCTTTTCAACGAGTGGATAATCGAAGCAGTCGAACATAAGGTCTAAATCCGGCACTTTCCCGGGGTACCTCCTTAGCAATTGTAGGAATCCCCAAAGAGTGAAAAGGTCTCTAGTTTGAGGTGGCTTTCGATACCTTTCGACGTAAACCCTTCCCTTCAATATCACCAAACGAAAACTGGCTTTACTCTTGGCCCACTCTACCATCTCTTTCGTTATTCCGGTCTCCGCCCATGGCCTTAAATCTTCGTGAATCCAACGGAAGAATTCCGGACAGGTCACTGATTTGTGTTTCGGACGATGAATTTGGAATGTTTTCGGGTAATAATCATGAGGACATGTTTGAGTGAGATTGGGCAGGGAACAATCGAGTGGAAATTCGGGTTTGTGGCGGTGAAATGTGGTGGTAGTAACCATTGAAGTATTGGAAATCTGAGTTACTGGCTGCCATGACGAACAATCAGAACAGAAGTACAGATTCAAATCATGAAATATAAAGCGAAAACGAGTGGAAATAGAAGAAGAATGAAGAAATGAAAGGAGAATTACTGAGATAGTAGGACGAAAGAAGAAGCGAGTGGAAACGAGGATGACGACGAAGAAGCAAATGGCAAAGAAGAGGAGACGAACAGAAACGGGATGCTTGTAGGCGCGCAACGATGGCGGCCGGATGGTGTGTGCAAAATGCCGGTAAATTCCTCCGGATCTAAATCCCGAAAACGAACTACTACTACTCCGATCGTTCATGATCACCTGTTGCATCTTTTGTTAATTTGATTGCAAATCTAAAATAAGAAACAATGAAATTATGTTGAACTGATACTGCAAAACAAAACAGATAAAGTAGAGAGAGGTGAATTTGTACTCAAATTCAATCAGATTGAATTGAACGGAAGAGTATGGAGAAAATAAAACAGCATTGGTATGAAAACGTAACCTCCTTAAAGAGGCAAACGAATTTCACCCTCCATCCCCTGCCAAATACGAACTTAATATCAATTTCAAATAAATGTTTTTGTGTTTTTTTGTATTATGGTATCAACACCTCGTCTATTTAACCGTGGGTTTCTTTTGGGAAGGTTGTTTTAGGCTATGCCTACACTAATCCCTTGACAAATTATGAATGTAAGATATTAGTCTTGATTAAACCTCAATGGCCACAATTGTTATGTACATCTAGATTCGAACCCTGTGCAGATGTGACCAATGTTCTAAATAGCATGGCATGAGAGCAAGGTCATGATGTGTTTAATGTATGACTTATAGCAACAAATATGTATATACATATATATATATATATATATATATATAGAGAGAGAGAGAGAGATAAGCGAAGGATCATGTGAGAAGCGTGAGAAGTGGATCTGAACCGTTGATCTCCCAACCCACATCTCACATTAGATCAACGGTTCAGATCCAGTTCTCACGTTCTCATTATTAACTCAACTTCTCACACGGTTCATATATATATATATATATATATATATATATATATATATATATATATATATATATATGGGATGGATTTTTTACAAACCACCATAATTTTACAAACTTTGCACACCTAAAACAACCGATCACGATTTTGTATTATTTTTATTTTTTATTTTAATTAGGAGGGCTTTATTGTCAATTTGTTATAGAGGGTTTTAATTATGGTAATTTTTTTTGGAGATATACTAAATGGTAAACGTATTTACACGGAACATCAATTGTGGAAAAAATTTTGTGTTAATTTTCGGATATATACCAAATCATAACCGTTTTTACATGAAAGATCAATTTTCGTTTTTTTTTTCCAAAATTCAATGCAATTTTTTTTACAAGTAAGCCGATCGAGTAAAAATTGATTGATTATCATGATTCATCGCATATGCATCGACACATCGTGGATTCTTTCTTGGTTCATCGCATATGCATCGTAGTTTCATCATAGATTCATCATATGTATCGGAGTTTCATCGTAGATTCATCATGGATTCATCATATATGCATCGTGGGTTCATACTTGGTTCATCGCTATGATGAACAGATTATTATGGGTTCATCACAGTTTTATTTTAGATTCATGATTTTTTAAACATGGGTTCACCATGGGATTCTTTGTTTTATTATTGCACTAGAAGCGTACTCGCACAATGCAGCGAGGTGTATCACGATTTTAATATTTCATTTTATTTTTTGTTTTTTTATCAATTTACAGTACTGCAAGTTATTATATGCCCACGACACGTGTCACACAGAGATACTGCTGAGGAGTATGTAAACCTATAGGGTCGCACACAAATAATGCGTTTGTTTCCATCTTTAGAAACCCGGATTAAATCAAGTTGATTAAGAAAATAATTATTCTTAAAAATTAATTATGAAAATATGTGTTAAACTGTAATTATGATAATTACATGGTGAAAACGTAATTATGTTAATTACGGGGTATTATCTGTAATTATATATAATTATATTTAAAGTTTAAAAGATAATTATATATATATATATATATATATATATATATATATATATATTTGAATTTGAATATTACCGATAATTACTAAACCTTATTTAATCCTTAGTTGAAGTATAGTCTAACTATAATTCTTCTGGTATAAATAGGGCATTAGGCTAAACCGTTTTTCATACGATTGAAATAATTAGAATTAGCCTATCAGATAAATACAGAAAAGAAACATTTTCTTTTCTGTAAAACACATATAGATCTAGGGTTATTGGGCTAGCACCCGGTGGAGACGGGAAACGTGTTCGTATGTGGACTACCAATAGAGGAAACCTACTTTGGTTTCTTCGTGCTCCATTCCAATCCCGACTGATCTATAAAAGGTACATATTCTAAACACCCTATGGTGTGGTTTTATTTTGATTAAATGCATCATTGGATTTGATTGGGTTTTAAGTTTATTTAGAAAAGTTTTCTATATGATTGTTGTAACCAAATTTATTTATTTTTCCACTGCGTTTTATCGGTTACAAATTGCATTAAAACCCAAAAGTGGTATCAGAGCCACTTTGATGTCATTTAATTAAAAAAAAACAAGATATTATATGACAAATTTAATTGAACCCTAAATTTCTAAATTGGACAAAATTCTAATTGGGCCTCATGTTGAAAGCCTAAAAGAATTTTAAACCCTAATTAAATTTAAAAGAATTTTTTTTTTCAAAAGTCTTAGTCGGCTGAAGGTGACAAAGGGTTTGTAACCCTATTACTCCCATCATCTCTCTCCCACATCACAGCCGCTAAGCGACATCCTCTCTACCCACTGATCGCCGGTCGCCGCTGGTTATCAGCAGTTGTCGTCGCCGACCTTCTCCACTTTTATGCGGTCGTGTCGGTGCCATCTACGGCCTTTGTTGCCTCTTTTCCATCATCACTCCACAAATCCGAAAAGCCATATATGGCTTTGTAACCATAGGCTGATGGACCATCTCATACCAGGTCTTTGGACCATGGTCGATTTATTCTATGTGAGTGTTGGTGTTGCCTTGTTGTGAGGCACGACTCAAGCTGGTTCTGGCCATGCTTAGAGTTTCCTTTTGGATGTTTTCTAGCCACATCTTCGTGACGTTCCCAGCTACGGTTGGATACCATATATGGCGGTCTTTGGCCATGACAGTGTGATGTTCAAATCACGACCCTTGTGTCATTCGAGGGTGGATTGACCACAGCTCGGTTGTGCGTTTTCTCCCGACGTTTTTTTCCCAGACGACGACATGGTGTCGTTTTTCTTTTTGGGTTCCACGACCCTGCTTTGTCTCGGTCTAAGTCGTTCCAAAATCCCATGGATATTTCTGGTTTGTCTTGGGAAATTTTTGGTATTTGGGTGAAATGCAAATCCAACTGTTTTATTGGATTTGATCGGTTCAAAATTTTTGTCAAACGTTTATCTCTTCCATTAATTGGTTCTTTTAA
Source organism: Arctium minus (assembly GCA_954870635.1). Lineage (NCBI taxonomy): Eukaryota > Viridiplantae > Streptophyta > Magnoliopsida > Asterales > Asteraceae > Arctium > Arctium minus. The sequence continues at coordinate 160,672,309 of OX941081.1, forward strand.
ATATGTTATTTAAGATGGCTAGATTATATTACTTAAAAGGTAAACTGTTGTTTTATACGGATGTTGCCGATCGAGATTCTTAATGTTATCGATCGTTTTTAATGTCCGGTCACGGTTGGCTTGAAGTCACCGTCATGGGTTGTTATCCCAATTTTAGTTTTTGGGCCGAAGCCCCGTTTGGGTGTTGGGCCCGGGTTAGTAGTTCCAAGTATTGTTTTTGGGCTTTCACCCTGGTTTCTCGTGTTGGGCATGTGCCCTAAACGACTGAGCCGTAGGATGGGCCAATGCCCGATTTTGATGGATCAATTCTCTTTTGGGTTAAGTTTGTTAACCTACAAATTAAAAATTGTCAATTAAATTTATGTTGCCATATGAAATTTTGTTTCTTATGATTTGACATTTTAATTATGTTAATTATACTTTGGTCAAATATTTATTTTATGTTTACAATATTGACTAATATATGGTTTGCCCTAAAGACCCGTGGTTGTGGTTATTTATTTTTGTATTTGGAAAATTAAAATGTATTAATTGCAAGGGTTGTAATTTTAAATTTTCCTACATAGGGGCAATTGTAAATAGATTATGATATGTTATCTTTCTATTTTTAAATTTTAAATTTTAAATCAAACGAAGACGGAGTTCCAAGAGGTCGAGACGGAGTCCCTGGAGTTCACCAAGATAGGAGTTCACCAAGATAGCGAGGCCAATGGGAGCTTGAAGACGTCCTTAGTTTTGACCGTGGTTATTGTGTTGGCTCATAACACCACATTAGGGGCAAATCCGTATATTATTATTGTGGTTGTTTATTTTGTGTTTGCTTTTATTTATTGATTTATTATTGTTATGATAATTGCAAACATTTTAAAAATAAAATCAAACACAAAACAAATTTTGATTCGGTAAATAAGATATGATATTTGAAATTGATATGTTTATCAAACTTAAATCGGTTTAATAAATATAAACTTTTAAAACAAGATTTTTTCAAAACGTTTTAAAAGAATTAGAATGTTTTCTAAAATTAAACCTTTTACAAAAACATAAACTTAACGCCACCCATTTAAGGTTCTTGTTGAGCATACAGGATTCTGGTGTGGTTAGTGCTCGGCCAATCATATCGGTTGAACATAGTGTAAGACAAGGAGCCAAAATAACGAGATTTAAGTGGACAGTTGCTTGGCCATTCACTTAAATAGTCGTATTTTGGACGACTGATCCCAGTAAACCCTAAGTCTAGTATTTAGGTGAGATCACGATACCTTAGTATGGTTTGTTTACTTGAGAATATCATAGACAGTTTCTTGGCCATTTTTGAGTATTTTCAAGGCGTTGAAGTAGGATTAAACGTGCCAATTTCAATATATGATATATTGAATATGATCCCACGACATCTAAGAGTTATGTTAAACATAATTGGATGATCCTACCTAAATAGCCTAATTCCATAGACAGTTGTTTGGCCATTTATGGAAGTAGGTGAAATATTAATCTTAGCTCAAATAAAATGATTTTGAAAGGTTAATCCATTTATTTGAGATATTAAAGTTACTAAAAATAAATCATGTTTTTGTAGATGTCTACCTCAGATTTAAACTCAAACAACTTATCACAATTCACACTACGGTCAATCCTAGATAATGAAAAATTGGATGGAACGAACTTCATTGAATGGTTTCGCTTCCTAAGGGGAGTCCTTAGGTATGAATAAAAAAGTTCTACGTTCTTGAAACCCCCCCCCCCTCCAAATGCTCCTACCAGAAATGCTCCAACTGAAGTCAGAACTGCTTATGATAAGTACCAAGATGACTCTCTGATTGCTGGTTGCCTAATGTTAGCCACCATGACTCCCGAATTATTACGGGATCATGAAAACATTACTGATTGGGATATGATATCTTCACTGAAGTCTATGTTTCGGTTACAAATAAAACAGGAGATATTTGATACAGTTAAAGCATTGTGTGCTTGTAAAATGATTGAGCATTCGTCAGTTAGTACCCACATTTTGAAAATGAAAGGGTACTTTGACCAACTGACATGTCTTGGTTTCCCACTGGGTTAAGAGTTGGAAATCGATATGGTTCTCAACTCTCTACCCAAAACATATAAGCAGATCATTAAGGACTATAATATTAAAAGTTTGAATAAGACTCTCACAGGGCTTCACAACATACTTAAAACTATTGAGAGGGATATGAAATCCAAGTTGGGTTCAAACAAACCAAAACAGGCTTTGATGATCAAACCTGACAGTGGGACAATCAACAAAAAGGGGGAGATAACCAAGGGTAAAACACATGTTGGAAGATCCAGCAAAGATAAGGGCAAAGGAGAATTTCATGAGGTTGCAGTATGGTATAATTGTTTTCACCATGGGCACCAAATGAGAACTTGTCCAGTCCGATTGGCAGAAATCAAGAAGCAGAAGGCTACCAGAGTCGGACCTTCAGGTATGTTTACCATTTGATTTCATTCACTTATGACTAAGTGTTACATATTGAGTATGATACTCATATTAGTACTACTTTTCAGGAAATAAGAAGTGAAGAGAAGATGAAATCAGACCAAATGGAGCTAAGTTAGTTGTTGTTGCTCAAAGGGACATATGATATGAACTTTCTAGATGGTCTTACATTAACACTTAGCAAGTGTCTTCATGTACCTAGTGCTACTAGGAATTTAGTTTCATTTTCTCAATTACAACGAACCGAATTTATGTTTTCAAAAATAAATTTTTCGTTTTATCCTAATAAATGTTTTATGAAATTAATAGTTGTAATTATAAATCAATATAACGAATTAAGCAGGGCTTAAAACTGATCTATTTGTGACATTTAAACAAGAAACACATAGCCAAACTCCAGGCGGACGGAGAGTTGGAATCATATGATGATTCATATGATACATGTGTATCTTGTTAGTCAAGATGACAAAAGTGCCTTCAAAGGGTAAACATTTAGGGGCTACAAGAACTATTAGGGGTTAACCATACTGATGTATGTGAGACTTATAATTATGTCACAAGATACGGTCATCACTACTTCATTACATCTTACTGATCACTTCAGTAGACATAGGTATGTTTACCTAATAAAACAAATATAAAAGCTTTGAAATTTTCAAAGAGTTTTAGAAAAGAAGTAGTGAGTATGCTTGACAAAGGATAAAGATGCTTCGGTTAGATCGAGGTCATGAATATCTGAGCCAATAGATCATCCTAGAGATTTTTGGGATTGTATCCCAGTTGACTCCTTACGGAACACTGCATCACAACGGTGTATCCAATAAGAGAAATAGAACCCTGTTGAACATGGTTCACTCTATGATGAATCTCACCACTCTGACTAAATGTTTATGGGGTTATGCCCTAGAAACAGTTGCCTAAATATTAGTTTATGTAGCAACCAACAAGGACCAATAAAACTCACTCTCTTAAATGAACTGGAAGATCCTAAAGTTATCATATTTGAGAATATGGGGTTATAATGCTTAAGCTAAGCATAAAGCTTTTGGAAAGCATGATTCAAAGGTCTAAAAAGTACATCTTTATGTGATATGCAATTGGATATTATTTCTACAGGTCTAGCGAGAACAAAAGTTTTGTTAACTCCCCCTGGTGAGTTCTTAAGAAAAGATTTTCTGTCAAGAATCACAAATGGGGACATAGTAGAACCACAAAGATGGGACGATGGTTGACACTGACATTCAACAAGATGTTGAGCTTCAACAAACTGTTGAAGATAATAAATGAGATACAAAATAATCCGAAGATCGGATTACTGATAAATGGCAAGATGCCAAGAAGACTGATGTCAAAAGCCACATTCCTTAAAAGGAATTTTGAGCGAGGACGTATACAAGGCTTTAAAACATCAAACCTAAAAGTGCAAGTTGCAAAATTCCATTTATGGACTAGAACAATCATCTCGTAATTGAAATCTTGTATACAAGAAGGTCAGTAGGAGCATAACAGTATTCTAGATCCTATATGACATCCCAATGCTTGAAGGTGTAAAATCATGGATTAGAACAGTACTTCGCGATGAAGGATCTAGAAGAGACAAAGTCCTTGGTATAAAGATCTATCGTGGTAGATCAAAGTGCTTAATTAGATTAAGCAAAAGTACATACATTGACAAGATCTTGAAACACTTCAAGATGAAGGGTTCCAAGAAAGGAAACTTGCCAACAATACATAGTGTACATCTGAGCGAAACTCAGAGTCCTAGCACTAAATAGGACACGAACCGTATGAAGAGTGTTCCCTGTCAGCCAACTGTTCAAATCATGTACGCCATGTTAATGTACTAAGACCGGACGTCTCGTATGCCCTGAGCATGACGAGCAAATATTAGTCAGACCCAAGTGATGCTCACTGTATAACAGTAAAGAACATTTCGATGTATCTGAGAATAACTAAATATATGTTCTTACTGTACAACGGTTATGAAAGAGATCTGTGTGTTTAAGGATACACATATGCTAGTTTCCAAACCGACTGTAATGACTTGAATTGTAATAGGGATATATGTATTGAACGGAGGTACTATGAGCTGTAAGAGCTTACATACAAATATACTTGTCAAGCCTATGTCTCAAAATAAACATGATGTTCATGTTATATGCTTGAGGATTTTCATATTGAATAATAATTTTAGTAAACTTTAAACTTTCTAGAACATTAAAACAATTATGTTTTTATCTGATATGGCATACTGGGTATGAGTATATACATTAAACATTTTTGTGTTATTTATTAGCATGTTTAAGTATCCTTAAATAAATATGATGATCATATTATTTAGAATTGTCCTTGATCGATTATTACTAGGGGACTAGTAATAAATCAAGATCATTGTGAAGTCTGGTCATAGTCCAAGTTGGAAGTGCACTAGGTGCAACCAGAGTCACATGCGCTTGTCGGTGCACAAGGCGTTGGACAAGACCCACGGTCAGGATCACCTCATAGATCGGCGTCATAAGGTGAGTCCTGAAATAGTAAACACTCTTTATCCTCATACATAAGATGTGCATTAGGATCTAATGCACAAGGAGTGTTATGCTTTGATATAGTCCAACGTTACCCTTAACCGGGTAATCATAAGGGCTATGTTAGGTATAACATGAATTGTGTAGTTAGTCGTGTACATGCAATATGGGATTTGCTCCTTTCATGATGAAAGAGATATTTATGGGCCCCTCGATTACATAGTTTGATTTACATGCATGAACAGGTGGATTAGTTGGACTAATGGTACTTGTATAATCAAATATGTTGGGATCGAGAAACATATTCTTTGAACAATAAAGGATGAGATAGATCTATGCCTTAAGTTCAAAACAAAATATCATGAAGCAAAAGGATAATGAATGATTATACTATATGATTGATTGGATCAATCAAATTGCTCGAAGGTAAAAGCACATTTACATAGCCTTGGGGGCGGTGACGTGTTGCTAGACGTATACCATTGTCTGTGTTACTGTATATCGTGTGCAAGTGGGAGAATGTAATTTATTATATGCCCACGACACGTGTCACACAGAGATACTGCTGAGGAGTATGTAAACCTATAGGGTCGCACATAAAGAATGCGTTTGTTTCCATCTTTAGAAACCCAGATTAAATCAAGTTGATTAAGAAAATAATTATTCTTAAAAGATAATTATGAAAAATATGTGTTAAACTGTAATTATGATAATTACATGGTGAAAACGTAATTATGTTAATTACGAGGTATTATCTGTAATTATATATAATTATATTTAAAGTTTAAAAGATAATTATATATATATATATTTGAATTTGAATATTATAGATAATTACTAAACCTTATTTAATCCTTAGTTGAATTATAGTCTAACTATAATTCTTCTGGTATAAATAGGGCATTAGGCTAAACCGTTTTTCATACGATTGAAATAATTAGAATTAGTCTATCAAAGAAATACAGAAAAGAAACATTTTCTTTTCTATAAAACATATATAGATCTAGGGTTCTTGGGCTAGCACCCAGTGGAGACGGGAAACGTGTTTGTGTGTGGACTACCAATAGAGGATACCTACTTTGGTTTATTCGTGCTCCATTCCAATCCCGGTTGATCTATAAAAGGTACTGTTGGTCCCTAAGGTGCTTAACAAGTTTGTAGAAGGGGGGGGGTTGAATACAAACACAGAATTTAAAGTTTAATAAATTGTTTATTGATAAATCAAACACAATTTACAAGTCTGTTGCGGAATAAGATTAAGTAAGACTCAATCTAAACAAACTTAAGAAAATACTAGGATGGTTGCACAAGAATTTCAGAGAATGGGGGATTTAGAATAAAGAAAACAAAGGTTTCTATTTGGAGTTCAAGGATTGAGCACACCCTCAGATGGAGGGGTGGACTTCCTATTTATACCTATGCATTAAATGCATGACAGAGAACTTTACACGTGGCGTTCACTGATTGGCTTTGGAAGTCTGACTTTGGGAGACATGCTTTCGGCCGGATCATGAACAATGTAGTTGACATAGTTGTTGTACGAATTATGTCAGAGGCATGTCCTGTCTAACACATCGTCCTGAGTTGTGCAAGGTAAGACAAATAGAAACTTGAGGTATAAGCTTTGTGATCATTCAATCGCTGAATATCTCATTCTGCAGAGATATCAAGAGTTCAGCAATCGCTGAAGCTTTACTCATGTTCCTTCGCGTATAAGTAGAGTTGTCTTTGCTTCACTGATATCCGCATCAGGTCACTAGTAGACTTCTCTTTGTTCAGCAGCTTCGTCTTCGATTCAGCTATGAACATCTGTTGACGCGAGACTTGTCTTCAGGGATTACGTTACTGTTTACATCAGAAACTATTAGCGATACTGAATAGAATCAGTTTGATCACTGATAGTGAAACACTAATACATACTAAATGTTTATAAGAAGACTATTAGCGATAACTGAACAGACTGAGTCTGATCGCTGATGGTGAAACACTAATACATATTAAACGTAATTTTCACTAAGTATAGAAAAGGGTCGTTATCAAATCACTGAGAGAGTTTGGATCAACAATCTCCCCCTATTTGATAATGACAAAGTAACTAAAGAAAGTTACTTTATAATTCAAAATGATGGAATAATCAGGACTCATAACATACATGTCTCAATTACTATTTTGAGGGATCTTTTACAGTACTGATAGAGTTAAGTAATTCACTGAAATTTTCATTAATCCAAGAAAAGAATTACAAGGTATGAAAATTACAAGTACAAGTGATGTACTAACTACTGTAAGTTTAAACTAATACATTACAAGAAAGAAAACTAATCTATCAGCTATCTAAAGAGGGTTTAGGAGGATTGATCAAATACTCAGGTATTTCTTCTCCTTTTTGCCTTCGCTCTAAAGATTCTTTGCAGATGATAGCTATGATTGGCTCAGCAGCAGGAGAGAGAGTACACCATAGGCACATGAGATCTTTGAGAAGAGCGAGGGGACAGATAGGGATTTCAGAGACTCTTTGAAATCTGAGCTGTTCCTCGTCATCTCTGAAGAAGATTCCAAAAGGTTCTTCAAGAACTTGTCCCACAACATATGGTCCACCAGGAGGCAGAGATAGATCCATAACTGAAAGATCAGGAGGAGGACCGAACAGAGCTTCTCTTGAAAATTTGATGGAGCTTTCATTCCTGATCACCGCGACATTTTCAGAGGAGGAGGAGATAGGATTTCTTCTGATCTGCTTTGACTTAGAAGGAAGAGCAGACGACACTTTTAAAATTGCAGCGACTCTGTTGATGAGAGCATCATTTATCCCTTCAACATAGCCTCTGTAGATTGACTTTGATTTCTTCAGTGCGTCTTTGAACTCAACCCATTCCATATAGCCGAGGCTTTCCAACTTTGAAACAAACGTTGCCTTGCAGTTTCCATCCTCTCTGGTAATCTCCATAGTGACAGAAACTTTGTCCTTTTTCTTTCTTCCAGAGATAGCGACAGCTACGATCTTCATTGGGTCAGAGCGATAGTCAATTTTGTGCTTGCACCAATCGACTGTAATATCGCTGACCGCTTTTTCTTTGGAGCGTTCCTCTTCAATCTCTTTCAAAAGAGCTGCCTGGACTTCCACTGGTTTGCTTTTTAGCTTCTTGTCTTTGACTTGAGAGGACTGAATTTTGAGAGCCAGAGAGGCATCTCTTTGACAGTCAGGAACTCTAGATCTGTTGATTGAGAGGGGATCTTCAGCCGTTGACTCTCCAGATGAGAGATCATCTCTGTTCTTTTCTTCATCTCTTCCTCTGACCAGTGAGATGGTCTAGAGGGCCTTCCATGATGTTGCAGGGACTTTTCTTCTTCTTCTTCCTCTTCATCAATCTCTCTTACAGAGATTGGGATTGGTTGGTCATCAACTTCAGCAGCTGGGATTATTTGGAGCTCTTTACCCTTAAGCAGGGGAGAGAACTGTCTGGTCAGAAAATGAAAAAGGTTAGTTTATTTTTATGGAAGAAGAGAGATAAAGGCTAGAAAGAAACAGGGGTGGGATTTTTATAGAAGGATAAGGGAACGAGGGAAAGGCATACCTGAGAAGGATTCTCCTCAGATAGTGAAGTCTTCTTCAGGTTTCCCTCAACAATAGCACCTTTGCTTTGGGAAGGGGTTCATGAAGAAGTTCCATGGCTCCCCCCTGCTTTGATAACTTCTTTCGAAGCTATCGCTGATGAAGTGACAGCTGAAGAACACCATAGAGATGGATCTTCTTCATCGTCATCATCATCATCATCATCATCTTGATGAGGTTCTTCCTCTTGATCTTCAAGATCAAGGGCTTCATCTTCATCGTCCTCTTCTTCTTCATCATCGATTAAATCTTCGAGAGAAGGAGGGGTTTTTTAGCAGCTATCTCCCCCTCAACCTGAGAGGGAGTTTCCTTTTGTTGGACCTCAGCAACGACTTCAAACTCCGTATTTTCTTCAGCTGCCTTCTTCCCCTCTTTGTCATTATCATTGAGGGAGAGATCTTTGGAAGGAGATGAAGCTTTTGCAGCGGCCAACACCTGAACTTCATCCTCCAAACTGTCCAGACGGCCTTCAAACGCAGGAAGATCTGACGTAGCCTGATGAATGAACTCCACGGCAATGTTCAGCGATGTACGATCGTTCTCTGTGAATGAGGGAGTAGGAGTCGGAGTTGGTGCCTTCAGGTGAGTCAGGATTTGCTGAAGAAGAACTTCACAGGAATCAACCTTTGTAGCCAGGGCTGCAAACTGTTGCTGTGAGTCTTCCCTGACTTTGACAATCGCTTCTTGGAGAGTAGCGATTTGAGAAACATCAGCTTTGGAGGCGCAGTTGGCTGTCAGCGTCTTCAGTGCTTCACCTGCTGATTGAACAGCATTGGTGGTGTTGTTGAGAGAGGCAGTCAGAGATTCCACCTTTGCACTCAAACTGTTGACATTGGTGTCAACAGTCGCCAAACTAGGACCTGAAATATAAGTTAGTTTTTGAGAAACAGGCTTATATGGTGAGTTGGGAGAAGTGTTTAAGGTTATAGGGATACCTGAATTATCAAACATTTTGTAGAATTGTAACGATTCCTCAAAAGATTGATGTTCAGGTCCTATGGGTCCAAACTGTGGTTGAGTAGAAATAGATGGAGGGTTAGAGATCAAAGAAATAGAAGGACTAGAGATGGGGATAGAAGATGTAGGGATAGGGGTAGTTACCTCAGTTTGTTGGTGAACTGAGATCGTAGGTTGCGTCACTGTTGTTGTGACAGCGACCGAGATCGCTGGCACGGTTGAAGTGGGTATCGTTGAGGATGTGGAGGAGAGACCCACGAATGCATCCAAGGAAGTTTGTTGATAAACATACTTAGGTATAGAGCTAGAGGTAGCTTTCTCCTTGGTCACCTTGGCCTTCTTCGAAGGACCAAGGGAGCCAATTGATGGTCGTTTGGAAGGGGTAGCGGCAGGGATAGCAGAAGAAGGAACCTCCTGCGTGGCCGCTGAAGACGAAGAAGTGAGGAGAGAGAGTCAGGAGCGAAGTTCAGAGATACTTACCTCGTTGGGGAGCATCTTGACCTCCAGGGAGCGCTGACCCACTTTTGGAAAAGATGCATCCGAGTTAGTGGGGTAAGTAGCAGGGTAGAGGAACTTCAGGTACACGCAGATGAAGCGTACGTAGGGGACCCTGGGATCCCTCTCGGTCTTCTCTATCTTTGACTTTAGATTATCAAAGATAGCTGTTGCGTAGTCGAAGTTTCGTCCAGCGATCACTGAGTAAGCCATCTGGACCTGAACCTTCCTGGCTTGGTCCAGTGACCCACTCTTCCCACTCATACACTGAATGAAGTGTGAGAAGATGTAGTTAAGCTGAGAAGGCATCAGTGCCTTCTTCAAAAGAGTCAGCTTCTTGTTTGGAATCGTCGTCCTTGGCTTGGGTTCCCAAGAGTATTCCATTGCATCCAGGAATTGGATGAGTTCAGCATCAGTTGGCAAGGCATCGAATCCATTCCTGGGTTTGTCAGGAAAACGCAGAGCTTTCCTTAGACCTAAGGCAGTCATCATCCCTGATCCAAGTTCAGTGCTGAAGGAGATAGCAGGAACCTGTTCACCCTTTTTGTTGGTGATAGAGGTTTCTTCAGCGGTAAACCAGAATTGTTGGAGTAGAGCTTTGGAAGGAGTGGGATCCACAGTGATAGCGTAAGCAATGCATGATTGCTTTAGAAACTTTGCGGCTTCTTTCAGATGTGGGTATTTGACACCATCAAAGTCAAGGCGAGCAAGATGATTGTTTTTGGGAAGCTCCGAGTCAGAGATGGCGAACTTGACGTTCTTAGAGGCGACAAGTGCAAATTGAGACATTCTGAGAGTAAACAGATAGAAGAATAGAAGAAAGGTTTTAGTCTAAAAAATAAAGAAGATTTGTCCAGTTTCTATTTTGGGAAAGAAACATAGAAAAATCAACATATTTGAAGATTAAAAAGGTGTTCTTAATATAAGATATAAGAACAAGAAGAAAAACCAAAGATTTTGAATGAAGAAAAATCAAAATAAAATGGCTTTTAAAGAATAAAATCAAAAATGAAAATGATTTTATGTGATAAGAATCTTATAAACCCATAATGGCAGTCCATAAATGGAGTTTTATGTAAAAAGATTTAAGATAAGAATAAGAAAAAGATCAAGAATAACCTGTTGATCTTTGAAGAGGATGATGCAAATGCTTGAGAATGCTAGAATACTTGAGAGAGAATTCTTGCTTAGAAAGTATTTCCAGAAAGAGTAAAATGAGAAGAATGGAAAAACATTCCTTTTATACGTGAGAGAGAGAGAGAGTGTGTGAGAGGCGGGAAAACAACTGCTCATCATGACATGGACACGTCCCACGAAGTTGATTGGATGGAAGGGCAACGGGCGAACGTGTCAGAAAAAATCATGTCGTGGATTATCGGTTCAAATGACGTCATAGAAGAGAGAGACTGTTCATTTGTCCGTTTTGAAATTATCGCTGAAGAAAAGTTAGCGATAGATTTTCTTTTTAAGAAGGATCACTGACTAGAAATATCAGTGATAAATTTATTTTTCAAAAAGCTTTTAATCATTTGAAGAAAGTTCAATGATTAAGGTTTATATTTTGAAAAACATCTTAACTGAATGAAGATTCAGTTGTAGGGATGGAGAGAACATACCTGAGAGTCAGAATGTTTATCAGAAAAAAATGATAAAATGGGAACTTATGATTACTGACACAATGCGTGAATGTTGAAGAATTATTCTTCGAGATTCAGTATTCCAAGCTCACTGATGAGAAAGTTGAACCTTGTCTCATCGAGAGGTTTGGTGAATAAATCAGCAAGCTGAAAGTCAGTAGGGATAAAATGAAGTTCAATATCACCGTTCATCACATGATCTCTAATAAAGTGATATCTGATCTCTATGTGTTTTGTCTTTGAATGTAGCACTGGATTATTTGCTATAGCGATAGCACTAGTGCTGTCGCAATAGATTGGAATCTTTGATAGCTGAAAGTCATAGTCTAATAGTTGATTTCTCATCCATAAGATCTGAGAACAACAGCTTCCAGCGGCTACGTATTCAGCTTCAGCTGTGGAAGTGGACACTGAATTTTGCTTTTTGCTTGTCCAACTTACCATCTTTCCTCCTAGGAGTTGACATCCACCAGTGGTACTCTTTCTGTCAAGTTTACAACCTGCAAAATCACTATCAGAATAACCAGTTAGATCGAACCCTGAGTCTTTGGGATACCAAAGACAGAGGTTAGGAGTTCCTTTCAGATATCTGAATATGCGCTTAACAACAATCAGATGGGATTCCTTGGGTTCAGATTGGTAACGTGCACATAAACAAGTGGAGTACATGATGTAAGGTCGGCTCGCCGTAAGATACAGCAAGGAGCCTATCATTCCTCTATAGGCAGTGACATTAACAGGTTTTCCAGATGGATCTTTGTTAAGTGTCAGGGGAGGTGCCATAGGAGTTTTCATTGCTGAAGTTTGTGTAAGATCAAACTTCTTCCGCATGTCTTTAACATACTTACCTTGGCTGATAAAAGTACCTTTGTCAGATTGTTTAATCTGAAGACCAAGAAAATATGTCAGCTCATCCATCATACTCATTTTGTATTCTTTCTTCATTCTTTCAGCGAAGCGAGTACACAGAGATGGGTTAGTAGAACCAAATATTATGTCATCGACATATATTTGTACAAGAATTATATGACCTTTTATTTTTCTGAAAAATAACGTATTATCAATCTTGCCACGTTCAAAATTTTCAGAGATAAGAAAAGATGAGAGAGTGTCATACCAAGCACGAGGGGCTTGTTTTAGACCATAGAGAGCCTTATCCAATTTATAAACATAATTTGGATACTTAGGGTCATAGAACCCTGGAGGTTGTTCTATATAGACTTCTTCATTCAGCTTTCCATTGAGGAACGCTGATTTTACATCCATTTGATACACAATGAAGTCTTTGTAAACTGCATAAGCTAAGAATAGTCGAATTGCTTCGAGCCTAGCCACAGGGGCAAAGGTTTCATCATAGTCTATGCCTTCCTCTTGTCTGTATCCCTGAGCAATAAGTCGAGCCTTGTTGCGGGTTACAGTTCCATGTTCATCTAACTTGTTTCTAAACACCCATTTGGTGCCTATAACAGTTTTATCAGATGGTCTAGGAACGAGATTCCAAACTTTGTTGCGAGAGAACTCAGTCAGCTCTTCTTGCATAGCGCTGACCCAGTTTGGATCTCTGAGGGCATCATCAGTCTTCTTTGGTTCTATTAAAGAGAGAAAGTTGACAAAGAGACAGATATTACCTGAGCTTCGTCGTGTCTGGATACCTGCATCTGGATCACCAAGAATTTGATCTATTGGGTGATCTCTGGTCCATCGCTGAGCAGGAGCATGATCGCTTAACTCAGATGTTGGATCAACAATTGGGATGTTTACTGATGAGGACGTTTGAGGTTCATCAGCAATTAACTGTTGAGTAGTGGACAGACTATTGTTATCAGAGAGGTTTTTAGACGAAGGTAGATCTGATGGTAGCAGTGTGTTTAGAGGTTCAGCTGAAACCCATGAGTTGGATTCAGCGTTAGGATGTATGATGTGTGGATCATCATCAGCAGTAGGTGGATCTGTGTGCTCATGGTTTGAAAAGAAAGGTTTTGTTTCTCTGTAATGAGAAAACATCCAAGCATTTAACTCTTCATTGTCAGCGATTGGTTTGGAGTTCGCTGAGCGAGTTTCATCAAAAGTGACATGAATTGTTTCTTCCACAGATTGTCTTCGCTTGTTGAAAACTCTGTAGGCTTTGGAGATGGAGGAATATCCTAGAAATATTCCATCATCAGCTTTTGGGTCGAACTTTCCAAGCTGATCTTTGTTGTTTAAGACAAAGCACTGACAACCAAAGATATGAAGAAAGCTGATAGAAGGCTTCCTTCTATGAAAAAGTTCATAAGCTGTTTTTCCAAATCGCTTTACTATCAGCGATCTGTTTTGAGTAAAACATGCAGTGTTTACAGCTTCAGCCCAAAATTGAGTAGGGAGGTGATAATCGCTGAGCATTGATCTAGCAGCTTCAATGATCGTTCTGTTTCTTCTTTCAGCGACTCCGTTTTGCTGAGGTGTTCTTACTGAGGAGAAATTATGAGAAATTCCCTTGTTCTCAAAGAAATTGTTCAGAGAACTGTTTTTGAATTCAGTTCCATGATCACTTTTTATTGAACGAACAGTAAGATTATTCAGCACTTCCATCTTTTTAACAAAGGATATTAGTTCTTCTGGAGTATCACTCTTGCAGCGAAGAAAGATAACCCAGGTATAGCGAGAGAATTCATCCACAATGACAAGTGTATATTTCTTTCCAGCTATTGATTGGATATTGACAGGGCCAAACAGATCCATATGTAAGAGCTGAAGAGGACTTGTCACTGAGGAGACTTGTTTAGATTTGAAACTAGCTTTTGTTTGTTTTCCTTTTTCACATGCTGAGCAGAGAGATTCTTTAGCATATGAGTGCTGAGGAAGACCAGAAACCAGTTCCTTAGAAGAGAGAGAATTCAGGGTTTTGAAGTTTAGATGAGAGAGCCTTTTGTGCCATAGCCAGTTGACATCAGAAGAGGCCTTAGAGAGAAAACATAAGTTTTCAGTGGTAGTAGAGTCCATATCTATTACATAGACATTTTCTCTGCGATAACCACTGAGAGCAAGTTTTCCTTTCTCATCCACCACTGAACATGCTTTCTTAGAAAAGCGAACTTCGTAGTCCTTGTCACATAGCTGACTGATGCTTAGAAGGTTGTGCTTCAGTCCATCTACATAAGCGAATCTTCGAAAGGTAGTTGTCCCATTGCTGAGAACACCAAACCCTCGGTTATATCCTTTTCCATTTCCACCAAAGGTCACAGAGGGACCTTTCTCTTCCTTGTATTCAGTGAGCAGGTCTTTTTGTCCAGTCATATGACGAGAACATCCACTATCGAGATACCAGATGCCCTTTGATCCCTGCACACATAAGGAAGATTAAGCGTTGTTTGGTACGCACTTTTCAATGGATCCTTTTGGGTTAGTGGAGATGGAAGGTTCAGTAATCTTCACAGCAGATGAAGATTCAGCTTCAGTGGTAATCTTCACTTTGGTTAATTTCTTAACCTTAGTGGTATTCTTCACCTTGGTCGATTTTTCAGCTTTAGTGACCTTTTCAGCCTTGGAGGCATTCATCTTCACTTTAGCTGTTTTATCAGCTTTAGTGGCAGTTGGACATTTGCTTGCAATATGGTCAGTAAAACCACAATGATAACATTTTCTATATTTTAAAATGGTTTTAGGACCAGAGGTAGAAGGTTTTGCAAGCTTAAGATGAGCAGGGCCAGGTCCAAGAATGCTTTTCTCATGAGATCTGGGAGGAATTTTCATTTCTTCAGATCTCGTGGGTTTAAGGTCAATCTTTAGCTTTGGAGGACAGAGATCGAAGATTTCTATCACAGTGCTAGAGATTCACTGAAGGTTTAGAAGGAACTTTCAGCTTTGCTTTCTTGGTAACCTTCTGAGGACGAAGAATGGATTTTCCTTTATCCGCAGACTTAGAGTCTTTGGATTTTTCCTCAGGGATAGAGTTTGAAGAAGGATAAAATTGATCATAAGCGAAGACCAGTTTTATCACTTTCAGGAGTTTGAGCATTTATTATCTCAGAGATCTTTGTTGATTATTTGCACCATTTCTCAACATGAGCCTTTTCTGCTTTTAGAGCAGCGATGGCTTGTTCGCGTTCAATGCTGATGATTTCATTTATAATGACTTGATCTTTCAACTTCTCTTCTAAAAGAGTTAGTTCTCTGATCTTTTCATGACATTTCTCTAGCTCTTGAGTTAAATGAACATTTTTATTTTCAGCTTGAGTTTTGTCGTTTAGAGCATTATAAAGATCAATCGTCAGCACATCAACAGCGCGACTTCTCTCAGCTTCAGGTAGAGAGGGATTAGTAGAGATAGATACCTGAGATGATATGTAGCTCATAGAAGGTTCAGATGGTTCTTCCACTTCTTCTTTAATCTCGGCTATGAGGCAGAGATTAGCGACTTCTTCTTCATCAGAACTTGATTCTTCTGATTCAGCCCAATCGTGTTCTTCAGCGATGAGACCTTTACCTTTTCGCTTGTAGCTTTTCAGATTTTGATATTTGTTCTTCAGCTTTAGGTATTTGTCATCACTGGATCTTCTTGAGGTAGAAGGCTTGAAGACCTTTTTAGACCTGCACTCACTAGCAAAGTGTCCAATCTTTTCACAGTTATAGCAAGTGGCAGTAGCCTTATCAACAGGAGTTGATTTTGGCTTTTCAGTAAGAGAGAGAGGCTTATTTCTTCGGAAATTGATCTTTCTTGCAAATCTCTTAAAAGAGTTTGTCAAGAGTGCTAAGGACTCATCGAACTCTGAAAGATCAGGGTCTGATAGATCCTCATATTCATAATCTAACTCAGTGATGGTGAGAGTAGATCACTGAGATGGAATTATCTCTGAAGAGACTAAAGCAACAGAAGTGCTTTTGGAGTCTTTAGAATCTTTTACAAGATTCTTTTTCAGGAGATTCGATTGCTCATAGTTGAGCAATATTCCATACAAAGTGCTTAGAGAGAGAGAATTCAAGTCTTTTGTCAGCTTAAGACATATTGAATAACTGTCCCAACTTTCAGGAAAACATTTTAAGAATTTAGTCAAGACCTCAGAATTAGAATAGGTCCTACCAACAGTTCTTAGATCAATGATTAAGTAGTTAAACCTCTGATGAACGTCAGAAAGAGATTCATTCTTACCAGCGATGAAACTTTCATACTGTCTTACCAAGTTAATCTTTCGAGTCTCTTGGATTTCAGTGGTGCCCTCATATTGAACACATATGGTTTCCCACATTTCTTTAGAAGTTTTCAGATGCATGATGGAATGGAAAACTTCATCAGGCAGAGCCATTGAGATAATGGTCTTTACTCTTGCATCTATACCTACCTTCTTTTTGTCTTCATCACTCCACTGTCTTATTTCCTTAACGACATAGCGTTCAGGGACAGCTTCAGTGGTGGCAGTAGCGGGAACTGCAGCTATAATTCTAACAGGTTCATAGGGTCCATTTTCTATATATTCAGGTATAGTAGGATCAGCACCTTCAAGAAATAGCATCATTCGATTTTTCCATAAAGAAAAGTGATCTCTGCTAAATCGAGGAGGTTTAGAAAGTGAACCATTATCATAGTAGTTTGTGTTTGTGTTAAGTGCCATTTAGAATAGCAAAGAAGAGAATAAAGCAAGATCTTGTTTATTAGATTAAACAAACTGCTCTGATACCACTTGTTGGTCCCTAAGGTGCTTAACAAGTTTGTAGAAGGGGGGGGGGGTTGAATACAAACACATAATTTAAAGTTTAATAAATTGTTTATTGATAAATCAAACACAATTTACAAGTCTGTTGCGGAATAAGATTAAGTAAGACTCAATCTAAACAAACTGAAGAAAACACTAAGATGGTTGCACAAGAATTTCAGAGAATGGGGGATTTAGAATATAGAAAACAAAGGTTTCTATTTGGAGTTCAAGGATTGAGCATACCCTCAGATGGAGGGGTGAACTTCCTATTTATACCCTATGCATTAAATGCATGGCAGGGCACTTTACACGTGGCGTTCACTGATTGGCTTTGGAAGTCTGACTTTGGGAGACATGCTTTTGGCCGGATCATGAACAGTGTAGTTGACAGAGTTGTTGTACGAATTATGGCAGAGGCATGTCCTGTCTGACACATCGTACTGAGTTGTGCAAGGTAAGACAAATAGAAACTTGAGGTATAAGCTTTGTGATCATTCAATCGCTGAATATCTCATTCTACAGAGATATCAAGAGTTCAGCGATCGCTGAAGCTTTATTAATGTTTCCTTCGCGTATAAGTAGAGTTGTCTTTGCTTCACTGATATCCGCATTAGGTCACTAGTAGACTTCTCTTTGTTCAGCAACTTCGTCTTCGATTCAGCTATGAACATCTGTTGACGCGAGACTTGTCTTCAGGGATTACGTTACTGTTTACATCAGAAACTATCAGCGATACTGAACAAAATCAGTTTGATCACTGATAGTGAAACACTAATACATACTAAATGTTTATAAGAAGACTATCAGCGATAATTGAACAGACTCAGTCTGATCGCTGATGGTGAAACACTAATACATATTAAACGTAATTTTCACTAAGTATAGAAAAGGGTCGTTATCAAATCACTGAGAGAGTTTGGATCAACAGGTACATATTCTAAACATCCTATGGTGTGGTTTTATTTTGATTAAATGCATCATTGGATCCGATTGGGTTTTAAGTTTATTTAGAAAAGTTTTCTATATAATTGTTGTAACCAAATTTATTTATTTTTCCGCTACTTTTTATCGGTTACAAATTGCATTAAAACCCAACAAGTACGATTTTGGATGGTTTTGAGAAAGTGATAATGTTTTTTTTATAAATTTGTTTAATTTAGGCTTAATAATATAATGTTTTTATAAATAATGTTTTAATTATATTATTAAATATGTACGATTTAATTCAATGATTATCTTATATATTTTAATGACATCTAGAAAAAAATAACCAATTACATATTTAATAATATAATTAAAACAAATTTATAGTAATATAATATATTAGTTAATAGTGATACATGGAAAGATTTGCATAAAAGGAAGTCCTTGCACATACCAAATTGGTGGATGTTAGAAGCTTACAGTGGTAATATGTATCTTGTGCTTTGATACTTGTAAATTAAAAGATTTTTAAAATCTTGCATAAAATGATGGTACCTTATGCCTAATAATTTGTATTTAAGAGTTTTTTTTATCTCTGCTTTATAATATAGTATAGATATAGATAATAGGTTCATCATGGAATTCATGATTATTTCATCAATGGTTCACCATTGGATTCATTGATAATTTCATCAATGGAAATTCGATGGTGAGGTTTATAAATGGCACTCTAGTCGTACCATTCATAAGTGCAATCCTCCTCTGCTTGATTAGTATTCATCTTCATCATTAATCTTGACGTTTTTGTCTTTCTTGAGCGCCATTTCATGAAATTCAAGAAAAGATGAATAGGTACCCAAATGATGAATGTTCGGTGGTGGCGTTGAAAATTATAAAAGGCGTTAATTCATCAAATTTTCAATTTCCCGCAATGGATGATTTTGTTTCGTTAATTCAATATATTGATTTTATTTTTAATTACCATAAATAACTCAAATATATCTTGACCATTGAATGATGAAGTCTAAGCTTTAGAAATTGGGTTGCAAAGTTTACAAAATAAAGGTGGTTTTTAAATGAAACCATATATATATATATATATATAAATGATTTTCATGATTTTTTTTGATTCTATGAATCTTCATTTCTTATTCCATGGTCGTGAATATGCAGAATATTTAGAGAAGGTTCCAACGCCGAAACTGCAGAAAATTGAGAGAAGCTTCCAACGTCGATCAAAAGTGTTTTGCAGAAAGTTCGATTGAGAGAAGATTCGATGGATTATCAAGGTTGTTCGATGGATGATTGTTATCCGATGAATGAAACATATGTTTCAGAATTGGACGTTTCTTCGAATCCGTTTCAGATGAATGTAAGGTGTCAGCGACGATGACAACAGTGCTGGTTCGGATGGGATCCCATTATCCGGTGACGAAGAAGATGATGTTCAATTCGACCGTGAAATCGGCGATAGTGGTATGGGTTTAACGATGTGATACCGTTTGTTTGTAGTTACCTTACTAGAAGATTTTTTTTTGTCACGTTGGGTCTTGAATAATTTATCGAGCTCGTGAATACAACGGCAAAACATTCATGAAAATTGATGTTATTTCATTCATACAACATCAGCTATTTAAATGAATACAGTGAAGTAGTTGGTTGGGTGGAATGCCACATGAACATATGTAATATGCATACTAATCATGATCACGATTTGTGAAGGTGTATAGTAAAATCTACACACTGTTAGTTAATAAATACAACAACAACTACGTAAAATGAATTTTGATTTCATTGTTTTTCATTTTGATTTCACTGTTAGTTAATCATTTTGTTATTGGAATCACTCCATGAGTGCACTTTATCGCCATGATTGCAGGATCGAACTTGTCAACGACGAAGAACCCCAATTTCGATGGCACACCCTCTATTGTCATCTTCAGAAGTGAACCCAACCCCATTTCACCGAGTGCTTTCTTCTTATTATTGTCCAGTTTCTTTATTGTGTCATGCAACGTCCGCGGTGATGTTCTTGTCCTTAGAACGCGAGCTCTTATCCTTTGAGTACTTGATGAACCCACATCCATCTGATCTGGCTTTTTTTTGCTGACCTTTGTTTCACTTGCCAATGGGTTCATGCTTTCTCTGGAACTTCTGCTAGATACTTCACCTTCATAACAGTGTTTTAACCCAATTGTTAAATAATCAAAAAAGTATTCATGTATGTAAAGTAATTATATACATTTTTTTGTGTATAGAGGCATTATCTGACAATTTGGATGGACCCATGTTGGGTGGATGATTCTTACCCTTCCTTTCAGTGATATATGTCTCGAATTCTTTCTTTTTTTTTTCTGGCTCCTTGTTACCCTCGATGAACTTCCAATCTTAATAGTACATTTAGGTGTATTCTTCTGTGATGTTGCTCCGGCAACAACTGTGTTGCTTCGTATTGAAGCATCTGTATTCAGCACTCCTTTTGTTGATTTAGATGATGCAAATGAAAACCAAAATTAATTTCAACAATGTTTCCACACCTTTTAATTAGTGTTAAAGAAATGTTAAAGAAGCTAACGGTTAAATTTAATTTATTTCATATGAGAAGATAAGGAATATGCTTACCAGGTTCCCTCTTTTCACTGAACACCTCACATGTTTCTGTTATTTGATATTTAGTTCGTCAATGACGAATATGTTAATTGTCTGATAAAAGTATATATTTATTTACATTTACTACGAACCTTTTCTCTTTTTCCCTCTTCGAATTGATATCTTTTGGTCCGTCCCAAGTTTCACCGGTGATGTAGATGTATATCATGTGAAAAGAAGTTGGTTCTAACAATAATCTACTTCAAAATAAACAACACAAACATTTAAGTTGTACACATCAATACCAAAGCAAGATCATAAAATATACACGAATGTTTCCTTCATGATTATTGAATGCCTTTAATCATGAACCTAAATCACCACAGTTCAAGTGACCTGAATTCACGAACCCAAATCACCACAGTGCAAGTGACCTGAATTCATGAATACATGCATTCTTAACTGTGTATGCTTATTATAACGTTTTTTCATGCATACAACATCAACTATTTAAATGAATACAGTGAATCATTAAGCATAATCAGATTACCAGGTAATCTGACCCCAAATGAATATAGTGAATCATGAATACTTTTGAATAATCCTATTCAGTTGAAGAAGAAACAGAGAGAAAGCTTCTGAATAATCCTATTCAGTAAAACCATAAAACAGAGAGAAGCTACCAAATTGATATACCTAAATTCATGAATTATTCATAATGAAAAGTGTAAATATCTTGCATTGAGAAACTAGGTGAAAGTTCAGTTAGGAACCGTAAAAATTTTGAGAATTGTGACAACCAACTATTCATGAATTTTTCATAATGAATATACCTAAATTCATGAATATCATGCATTTTCATTATTGATTATATACACCATCAACTATTATATGTTATTCATCATGAATCGCTCGTTCTCATAGTACTCAAAATAGTTACGGTTGCCATTAACTTTTTTCAATATACACCATATTTCTGGTTCATTTTATGATATCTTTTGTGCTAATGGTGCTTAGGATTCAAACACAGAGACCAGTATATCAGGGGATAGCCTCACGAGTCTAGCGCCTTCAAGTATGGTATCATCGAGCGATAAGAAGAAAACATAAACAACTAAAAGTGCAAATTTTTACTGGGTTACTAGAGAACCAGGCTCCTTTTGAATGGTTAAAAGGAGTAATGAATGAATATATGTTTATTCATGACCAGGTTACCAAGCAATCATGAACCCAAATCAACAAAAACAAAAAATATACATAATGTATTCATGAAGGTATGTTTATTCATGACTACATTGAAACATGAATACATCACCTTTACAGCGTTAAACGAAACCACTGTACTTAAGTTTGTCTAAGTGTTATCATTAAAACCTTATACAACTAATCAAAATATGCACAAGTCGACTTATATGTCCGCGGCTTAATATAAATTTTTGTCGTTTATTCATGAATATGTTATTACTATAATGGTGAACCGATTAATTTTTTCATCGAGCGATAAGAAGAAAACATAAACAGCTAAAAGTGCAAATTTTTACTGCGTTACTAGAGAACCAGGCTCCTTTTGAGTGGTTAAAAGGAGTAATGAATGAATATATGTTTATTCATGACCAGGTTACCAAGAAATCATGAACGCAAATCAACAAAAACAAAAAATATACATAATGTATTCATGAATATATGTTTATTCATGACTACATTGAACCATGAATGCATCACCTTTACAGTTTTAATCGAAACCACTGTAATTAAGTTTGTCTAAGTGTTATCATTAAAACCTTATAGAACTAATCAAAATATGCACAAGTCGACTTATATGTCCACGGCTTAATATAAATTTTTGTCGTTTATTCATGAATCTGTTATTACTATAATGGTGAACCGATTACTTTTTCATGCAGTTCAGGAACCCTAATCAAATTGGGGCAAACCTGAACAGTAAATGATCAACATTTAAAAATCTAATTTTAGGGTTTTCTGAAAAAACTTCGACGCAATTAATAATCATTAAAACTTATAATAGAATCCATACCTTCCATTGACGGGCTTGAACCATGCTTCTTGTTACTCTTGTTCCTTACTCGTCGCATTTGGTTCTCTGCGATGTGTGTGTTTATAACAGGGGTTTCATTGTTGTCTTCTTCATCCAGCAACACAGGATCGTCGGCGGTATTCGTGAAGGTTGAGAAGGCGGTGTTCATGAGTATACGCTGGCTTGGTTTCCTAACTGAAGCATCATCAAAAAACCCTATGAAAACGACTTAAATAGATGATTGTTTACTGGATTGAAATCTGCAAAAAAAATACCTCGATTCGGATGCATATGCATTGCTACAATTCTTGGGATGAAATCCTCGCTATGTGGTATGTGGATATCGAAAAGATATCGATTATCTTGATGTTTTTGTTATGAATCGTGAATATCTTCTTCCTCGGAGGGTTTTACGGGATAAATGAATCCCTGATTATCAGTTTTAAATTTAGGAAGATGAATCATTTTTTTTCCAATAGTACCCTCCAGCAACTAAAAAAAATTTGAAAATTAAAAACAATATTAGTTGCCTATTTTAGTGTTGTCTTAATCAGAGTCGTTGATGATTAAAATGGATGGTCCTGATTGGATTGTATAGGTTGTATAAAATGCTAGGATTGTAAAAGAAACTGACCCTATATATACAGTAATCAAATGAAAACCATAAAAATATTGAGAACCGTAAGGACCAATCTTAACCATCTAAAGATTCTAATCCAATGCAATTACAAAATCATTTAATTGCAATTTATTAAGGATATAATGGTAATTTTAAATCAATGTTTAGTGAAAGCCGTCATGTATGAGCCCTCTTTCATGTTTGGCTTTTTTATATTTGTTTTAAAAAGTAATTTTAAAACATGATTTTAATATTTGTAGTTTAAACACTTAATAATTTTTTCTTTTGTTTTACATGTCAAAACCCTTCTACTATTTATTACGTACATAAATTTTGAGTATATTTTTATTAATCATACAATTTATAATAATTATATAATTTTCATTATTAAATATTATGAAACAACATAATATTATTGTTGTTTCACTATGTGAAACAATATATTGGTTAACACTTAAGTTGTTGTTTCACACTATGAAATAGAATAGGGTCGTTAATGTGAAGTGGTAAAATATTGATTCACATCATGAAACAACTCAGTATGAAACGATGGTGTGTCGTTTCATAATGTGAAAACAAGTGTCGTTGATTTGAAAGACATTATAAAATACTGAAGTTTTGTTTCACATAGTGAACAACGTAGAATGAAATACTTTAGTGTTGTTTCACAATATGAAAAAAATAAAGTGACGATGTAGAACGCTACATGAAATATTGAACTTTTGTTTCATACACTTAAATAACATATGGTTAAATTAGCTATAATGTGAAAATTACAAAGATTAAAAAGTTTAAAAAAATATATAATAGTATTGATGTCAAAACAATATATTGGTCAACACTTAGGTTGTTGCTTCACGCTATGAAATAAAACAGGATCGTTGATGTGAAGTAGTAGCATATTGATTCACTTCATGAAACAACACAATTTGAAACAATGTTGTATCTTTTCATAATGTGAAAACAAGTGTCGTTGATTTGAAATGTGTTATAAAATATCGAAGTTTTGTTTCACATAGTGAACATTATAGAATGAAATACTTTTATGTTGTTTCACAATATGAAATGATGTGTCATTTCATAATGTAAAAACAAGTGCCATTGATTTGAAAAGTATTATAAAATACTGAAGTTTTATTTCACATAGTAAATAACATAGAATGAAATAGTTTAGTGTTGTCTTTTTATGATATACCTTTTATAAAATATCTATTATATTTAAAATGTTTTAGATTCTAAAAATTAGTGTTCTATTTTAATTTAAAAGAAATAAAAGATTGGTTAAATAATCTCAAAAGTTTTAGTGTAAAAAAAAGGTTTCCATATAGATTTTCTTAAGATGATTTTTTTTCCTAAATGAAATGGTTTATAATTAAGAAAAAGATGTAACAACTAACAACCTACGAAATTTAAATTGCATGTAAAATCTCATTTATACCCTTTCAAACTTCTCATTTGACTAATAACTAATTTGGAATTTTAATAATATTATAAAAATGCTATTGTTTTTCATAGTCATAGATCATATTTAATTAACGGTTAAGATCGGTTTTCACGACCCTTAACTTTTTTATGGTTCTCACTTGATTTAGCCCCTATATATATATATATATATATATATATATATATATATATATATATATATATATATATATATATATATATATATATATATATATATATATATATATATATATATATATATATATATATATATATATATATATATATAGGCCGATAATCAAATGAAAACCAAAAATATGTTACAAACCCTTGAGAACCGATATAAAAATATTTTTTTACATGATTTTTTTCATCAAAACCTATGATTTAAGATATTGTTTCATATATGTTTTTGTTCACCTTGTGAAAAGATTACACGTGAAAAATAAAATTTGATTCACCTAGTGAAATGAAAAATACAGGTAAAAAATATTCATGTGGTGAAACAAATACATGAAAAACTATCATATTATGAAACAAATATATGAGAAGAAATATATTAAATCCAAGCATTTGGTGAAAATATATCATGTGAAAAAATATTTTTATATTGGTTCTCACATGTTTGTAACATATTTGTGGTTTTCATTTGATTTAACCCCTATATATATGTATATATATATATATATATATATAGGACGGTAATCAAATGAGAACCATAAAAAGGTTGAGGACCGTGAAAACCAATCTAAGTCTTACATCAAATTTGATCTTATGCTTGTAATTTAAAGGTGTCTTTAATTAAAAATGGACATAATGGTCATTTGGTAATAAATATGATTTTTATTTTTTCTAATTAAATAGTTTTTTTATTCAATACCTTCCTTTTATACGATCAAATGTTCAAGATTTTTAGGTTCAGGTGATTGAATTCCAATTTTATGAGTTATAGGTTTTCGTATTCATTCCGATTGAAGTCTCTCTGACTATTCTTCTTATTACATCGATGGAATCAAACGATTTATCACATTCACCTTATATATGAATCAGATTCACCCTATGAAACATAAACACATTCACCTTATGAAATATAAACATATTCGCCTTATGAATCAGATTCACCTTATGAAACATAAACAGATTCACCAAATTAAACATAGAGTAAACTAAGATTTTCGTCCCTGTGGTTTGGTGTTTATAACTATTTTCGTCCTTGGTCTTTAAAAACTGCTTTTTTAGTCCCTATGGTTTCCATTTGCTTCTTTTATCGTCCTTCTTCCCATCTCTATTAGAAAACTAACGGTAACCCCTCTCATGTGCCTATCATGTGATGGGCAAATTTGTCTTTTCAATTTATTTCTTATTTTGATCCCTTTTTTAACCTAACGTGATTCCCGTTTTTCCCCCACACGCTCATTTTTCTTTTCCATATCTCAATCCAAATTTCCTCTCGATCCAGATTGATTCTCCATCCAAACTACTTCTCGATCCAAAGTTGCTTCTTAATCCAAAGTTGCTCCTCGTTTTAAAGACCCAAAATTTCTTTTCGATACAAAGAACCAAGGTCGATTTTCGATCCAGAGCTTGACAACGATCGAAACATTCAAGGCATCCATGGTTGTATGCAATTGTGAAGCTATGCCAGTGATTCGAACTTCATGGACAAGGCAAATCCTGGATGTCGCTTTTATTCATGTTCAAGAAATGTAAGTTTCCCTTTTTACAACACATTTGATTTGGTTTGACCTAATTTCTACATTTCCATTTTAACAGGGAAATAATTGCGGATTTATCGATTGGGTCGACAACTCTATGTGTCCACGAGCTGTGGAAATCATTCCAGGATTACTGAGGTCGAAAAATACTCTTGAAGCCATCGTAAGAGCCAAGACAATTGAAGTTCGCATTTGGAAAGTGATATCATTAATTAGTTGGATTGCACTAGCAATTTTGTTCTTTTATCAGTAGATTGTTGGGTAGCTCTTGTAGTTTTTTTTAGGTTAGTATGGGAAATTTTGTATGGTTGCTTTATGAAGAACCCAAGTTATGTATCAAAGCCAATAGCTTTGGAAATGTACCTACTGTTTCATGGTTAATGAGCAAATTTTCTTGGTTAAAGTTTAATGTGCCAAAAGTGTACCTACTATTTCAATAAATCTTTCATTGGTTTGGTAATGTACATAATGTTTGAATTGTTTTGTTGTCAAATTGTGAGCATTAGGTAAAATGGACAATTGGTTTGTTTTAATTGGTTTGTTGTCAATTAGCTATGATGCAAATGTTGGTCCCGAAGGTGCTTAACAAGTTTGTAGAAGGGGGGGGGGGGTTGAATACAAACACATAAATTAAAGTTTAATAAATTTTTTATTGATAAATCAAACACAATTTACAAGTTTGTTGTGGAATAAGATTAAGACAGACTCAATCTAAACAAACTTAAGAAAACACTAAGATGGTTGCACAAGAATATAGAGAATGGGGGATTGAGAGTATAGAAAACAACGGTTTCTATGAAATAGAAAGATGAAGGCCAGAGGTGAGCACTCCCTCAGATGGAGAGGTAATCTTTCTATTTATACCCTATGCATTAAATGCATGGCAGGGCACTTTACACGTGGCGTTCAGTGATTGGCTTTGGGAGTCTGACTTTGGGAGACATGCTTTTGGCCGTATCATGAACAATGTAGTTGACAGAGTTGTTGTACGATTTGTGGCAGAGACATGTCCGTTCTAAGACATCGTACTGGTTGTGCAAGGTAAGACAAAAGAATACTTGAGGCATAAGCTTCGTGATCGTTTGATCGCTGAATATCTCTTCCTTCAGAGATATAAAGAGGTTCAGCTATCGCTGAAGCTTTTCCTCATGTTCCTTCGCGTATAAGTAGATTCGTCTTTGCTTCACTGATATCCGCATCAGGTCATTAGTAGACTTGTCTTTGTTCAGCAGCTTTGTCTTCGATTCAGCTATGAACATCTGTTGACGCGAGACTTGTCTTCAGGGATTACTTTACTGTTTACATCAGAAACTATCAGCGATAACTGAACAGACTCAGTCTGATCACTGATAGTGAAACACTAATACATATAAATGTTTGTAAGAAAGACTATCAGCGATAACTGAACAGACTCAGTCTGATCGCTGATGGTGAAACACTAATACATATTAAACGTAATTTTCACTAAGTATAAAAGAGGGTCGTTATCAAATCACTGAGAGAGTTTGGATCAACAATCTCCCCCTATTTGATAATGACAAAGTAACCGAAGAAAATTACTTTATAGCTCAAAACAAGGAATAATCAGGACTCATAACATACACGTCCCAATTACTATTTTGAGGGATCTTTTACAGTACTGATAGAGTTAAGTACTTCACTGAAATTTTCATTAATTCAAGAAAAGAATTACAAGTTATGAAAATTACAAGTACAAGTGATGTATTAACTACTGTAAGTTTTACTAATAGATTACAGAAAGTCGGAAATTAATCTATCAGCTATCTAAAGAAGATTTTGGAGGATTGATCATATACTCAGGTATTTCTTCTCCTTTTTGCCTTCGTTCTAGAGATTCTTGGCTAATGATTGCTTTGATTTGCTCAGCAAAAGGGAAGCAGTCACACCATAAGCATAAGAGATTCTTGAGATGACTGAGGGGACAGATAGGAATTTCAGAGACTCTTTGGAATCTGAGTTCTTCCTCATCATATCTGAAGAAGATTCCAAAAGGTTCTTTGATTACTTGTCCTGCAACATATGGTCCACCAGGGGGCAGAGATAGATCGAGAACTGAAAGATCAGGAGGAGGACCAAACAGAGCTTCTCTTGAGAATTTGATGGAGGTTTCATTTCTAATCACTGCGACATTTTCAGAAGAGGAGGAGACAAGATTTCTTTTGAGCTGCCTTGGCTTAGAAGGAACAACAGATGGTAGTTTTAACACAGTGGAGACTCTGTTGATGAGGGCTTCTAAGATGCCTTCGACATAGCCTCTGCTGGTTGATTTGGATTTCTTCAGCGCATCTTTGAACTCTAGCCATTCCATATAACCGAAGCTTTCCAGTATTGAAACAAACATGGCCTTACAGCTTCCATCCTCTCTGGTAATCTCCATAGTGACAAAAACTCGGTCCTTCTTCTTTTTCCTTGAGTTGACAACGGCTATGATCTTCATTGGGTCAGAGCGATAGTCGATTTTGTTTTTACACCATTCGACTGAGCTATTGCTGAGCCTTTGTTCTTTTGAGCGCTCATCTTCAATCTCTTTCAATAGAGCAACATGGACTTCAACTAGTTTATTCTTCAGCTTCTTGTCTTTGACTTGATAGGACTGAATCTTGAGAGCAAGAGAGACATATCTTTGACAATCAGCTATCAACTTCTCAGCCCTGACAGATTCTTCGATTTCAGCTTCAGTCAGGAACTCTAAATCTGTTGATTGAGAGGGGATCTTCAGTCGTTGTTTCTCTAGATGATAGATCATCTCTGTTCTTTTCTTCATCTTTTCCTTTGACTAGTGAGATGGTCTAGAGGGCCTTCCTAGATGTTGCAGGGATTCTTCTTCTTCATTTTCTTCATCAATCTCTCTTACAGAGATTGGGATTATTTCTTCATCAGCTATGGGAGCTAGGATTATTTGTAGTTCTTTACCCTTAAGCAGGGGAGAGAACTGTCTGGTCATAAAATAGAAAGAAACAAGTTAGTGTTTATTTTGGGAAGAAGAAAGATAAAGGCTAGAAGGAAACAGGGGTAGGGAATTTATAGTAGGATATGGTAACAAGTGAAAGGCATACCTGAGAAGGATTATCCTCAGATAGTGAAACTGTCTTCAGGCATCCCTCAGCAACTGCATCCTTAGATTTGCTTTGGGAAGGGGTTCCTGAGGATGTTTCATGACTCCCCCCTGCTATGACACCCTCTTTCGAGGCTATCACTGATGATGTGGCAGCTGCAGAAAACCATAGCGATTGATCTTCTTCATCGTCATCATCATCATCTGGGTGTTGCTCTTCATCAAGATCTTATTCTTCTTCCTCTTACTCCTCTTCTTCTTCGATTAAGACTTCGAACGAAGGAGGGGCTTTGTCTGCTACCTTCTCCCCCTCAACATGAGAGGGAGGTTCTTCCTGTTGAACCTCAGCTTCAGCAACATTAACTTCAGCAGCTTCGTCCCTATTTTCTTCAGCCGCTTTCTCCCCCTCTTTGTCATTATCAGGGAGGGTGGGAACTTTAGGTAGAGAGGAAGGTTGTGCAGAGGCCAACTTTCGGACTTCAGCCTCCAGACTATCCAGTCGTCCTTCAATCACCGGGATATATGAAGTAGCCTGATGAATGAATTCAACAGCTATGTTCAGTTTGGTGGGGTCGTCCGATGTGAAGGAAGGGGATGGATCCGGAGCTGGTGCATTCAGTTTGTCGAGGATTTGCTGAAGAAGAGCAGTGTAGCAATCAACCTTCGAGGACAGAGTGTCAAACTGTCGCTGAGTATCCTCCTTGACTTTGACAATCTCATCTTGAAGAGAAGAGATTTGAGAAGCTTCAGCTTTGGTGGAGCAGGTAGCTGTCAAAGTCTTCAGCTCTTCACCAGCGGTAATGACTGCGCTGGTGGTTCTGTTGACTGCGGTGGTGAGAGAATCCACCTTGACCCCAAATTGTTGACATTAGCATCAACATCGACCATATTAGGACCTGAAAGAAACGTTAGTTGCTGAGAAATAGGCTTAGATGGAAAGATGGGAGCAGTGTTTGGGAATATAGGAGTACCTGAGTTATCAAACAATTTGTAGAATTGCATAGATTCTTCAAAAGTTTGATGATCAGGTCCTATGGGTCTAAGCTGTGGCTGTTAAGCAATAGAAGGATGTTGGGAACTGAAGATTTTTTTAAGTATGATTACTGCTGCCAGTACAACATGGCTACTACTGCTGAGACAAGTTACTACTGCTGAGCTAAATTACTACTGCTTGTAGAAATTAATACTGCTAAGCATAGTTACTACAGCTGGTGAAGATTAATACTGCTCAGAGTGTTAATGCTGCTATGACTTAATACTACTTATGTGATAATCTTGGTAATCCGCACAGATCAAGGTTTGAAGATAATCATGGAAGGTTGAAGATAATTATGGAAGAATATACTGAAGATCTTTTATGTTTTGTAATTATCTTTTATTTTCAGTATATGTATAGAATTATTCAGAATAGTTTGTAAGACGAGTATTCTGAGTTTTCGTTGAGAGAGAATTGACCTCAAGGTTTACAACCCTAGTTCTAGAGAAGTAGAATTCGTCTTGGTGAGCCTGTTCATCAAGATTGAGGTTTTGTGTGAAAGCTTGTATCTTTAATCTTTCAATAAAGTTTATAAGTTGTGATTTCTATTTTACTGTTACATTGATATTTGAATATTAAAGTGTTTTTCCGCAACTTCTTTAATATTGTTTCTGAGTTTCATTATTCTTGTTAAGAATCAGATCCTGACAAAGGAGGGTTAGAGACCAATGAAATAGATGGATTAGAGATGGGGATAGTAGAAGTTGGGAGAGTAGTAGTTACCTCAGATTGAAGAACTGAGATTGTAGGTTGAGTCACTGTTGTTGTGACAGCGACCGAGATCGCTGGCATGGTTGATGTTGCGAGAGCTGAGGATGTGGAGGAGAGGACCACAAAATCATCCAAGGAAGTTTGTCGAGAAACTTCCTCAGGCCTTGAGCTAGTGGCGCTTGTCTCCTTAGTCACTTTGGCCTTCTTCGAAGGACCAAAGGAACTAACAGATGGTCGTTTGGAACCAGTGATAGCGGCAGGGCTAACAGAAGTAGAATAAGTGTGGAGAGAGAGTCGGGAGCGTAGGGTAGAGATACTTACCTTGTTTGCCAGCGGTTTGACCTCCAGTGAACGCTGACCCACTTTGGCGAAGGATCCATCAGTAGTAGTGGGGTAGGAGTCTTTGTAGAGGAATTTCAGATATGCACAGATGAACCGTACATATGGGATCTTGGGATCCCTCTCCGTCTTCTCTATCTTTGACTTCAGATCATCAAAGATAGCGGTGGCAAAGTCGAAGTTCTTTCCAGTGATGACTGAGTAAGCCATCTGGAGTTGAACTTTGCTTGCTTGATCAAGGGAACCACTTTTCCCACTCATGCACTAAATGAAGTGAGAAAAGATGAAGTTCAGCTGGGAAGGCATGTTTGCCTTCTTGATGAGAGTCAGCTTCTTGTTGGGAATGGTTGATCGGGGCTTATGTTCCCAACAATATTCCATTGCGTCCAGAAACTGAATGAGTGCATCATCAGTGGGCAAAGCATCAAAACCACTCCTTGGTCTGTCAGGAAACCTGAGAGCCTTCCTTAAGCCGAAAGCAGTCATTATCCGTGGTCCGATTTTAGTGCAGAAAGAAATGGCAGGAACCTGTTCACCTTTCTTGTTGGTGATGGTGGAATCTTCAGCGGTGAACCAAAACTGTTGGAGTAGAGTTTTGGATGGCTTGGGATCCACATTAAGAGCATGAGCAATGCAGGATTGCTTCAGGAATTTAGCAGCATCCACCAGGTGTGGGTATTTGATTCCATCGAAGTCTAGGCGTCCAAGATGGTTGTTCTTGGGGATTTCTGAGTCAGTGATGGAGAATTTGACGTTTTTGGAAGCAACAAGAGTAGATTGAGCCATTACTGAATATGGAAATATAGAAGAGTAGAAAAAGAGTTTAGCTTAAAAATAAAGGTGTTGGCAGTTTCTATTTGAGGAAAGAAACGTAGAAAAACCAATATATTTTAAGATTAAAAACAGTGTTCTTAAAGAAAGGTAGAAGAACAGTAAGAAAGACCAAAGGTTTTGGAGAAATAAAATTAAAAAAAATGATTTTATAGAAAGAAAATCTTATAAAAAACCATAATGAGAGAACATAAATGGATTTTAATAACAAGATTGAAATGGAAACAAGATTAAAGATTAAAATAACCTGGTGATCTTGAATGAAGACGATGCAGAAGCTTGAAAGAGAATTTCTTGCTCAAAAAGTTTTTCAGAAAGCGTAAAACGATAAGAATGGAAAAAACATTCTTTTTATACGTTTGAGAGTAGGAGAGAGAGAGTGAGGCGGGAAAACAAATGCTCATCATGACATGGACACGTTTGATAGAGTTGATTGGATGGAATGGCAACGGGTGAACGTGTCAGAGAAAAGCATGCCACGGACTGTCGGTTCAAATGACGTAATAGGAGAGAGAAAACCGTTTAATTTGTCCTTTTTGAAAATATCGCTGAAGAAAAGTCAGCGATAAATTTTCCTTTTTGAAAGTATTCCTTATAGAAATTTAGGGATATATTTTCTTTTAAGAAGGATCACTGAAGAGAAATATCAACGATAGATTTTGTTTATCAAAAAGCTTTTAATCATTTGAAGAAAATTCAGTGATTAAGGTTTATATTTTTAAAAAAAATCTTAACTGAAATGAAGATTCAGTTGCAGAGAGTGAGATAACATACCTGAGAGTCAGAATATTAATCAGAGATAGAGTGATAGAGGGGAACTTATTTGCACTGACATAATGCATGAACAATGAAGATTTACTCTTCAAGGTTTAGCATTCCAAGCCCACTGATGAGAAAGTTAAACCATGTCTCATCAATAGGTTTGGTAAACAGATCAGCTAGCTGATAGTCAGTGGGGATAAAGTGAAGTTCAATATCATCATTCATCACATGATCTCTGATAAAGTGATATATGATCTCAATGTGTTTCGTCTTCGAATGTAGTACTGGATTATTTGCTATAGCGATAGCACTACTGCTGTCGCAATAGATTGGAATCTTAGATAGCTGAAGGTCATAGTCCAGTAGTTGATTTCTCATCCATAAGACCTGAGCGCAACAACTTCCAGCGGCTACATATTCAGCTTCAGCTGTGGAAGTGGACACTGAATTTTGCTTTTTGCTTGTCCAGCTTACCAACTTTCCGCCTAGGAGATGACATCCACCACTAGTACTTTTTCTATCGAGTTTACAACCTGCAAAATCACTATCAGAATATCCAGTTAGATCGAACCCTGAGTCTTTGGGATACCAAAGACCGAGATTAGGAGTCCCTTTCAGATATCTGAAAATCCGCTTAACAGCGATCAGATGAGATTCATTGGGTTCAGATTGATAGCGTGTACATAAACAAGTAGAGTACATGATGTCAGGTCGGCTCGCTGTAAGGTACAACAGGGAGCCTATCATTCCTCTATAGGCAGTGACATTAACAGGTTTTCCAGACGGATCTTTGTTAAGTGTCAGGGGAGGTGCCATAGGAGTCTTCATCGCTGAAGTTTGTGTTAAATCAAACTTCTTCATCATGTCTTTAACATACTTACCTTGGATGATAAAAGTACCTTTGTTAGATTGTTTGATCTGAACGCCAAGAAAATATGTCAGCTCACCCATCATACTCATTTTGTATTCTTTCTTCATTCTTTCAGCGAATTGAGTACACAACGATGGGTTAGTAGAACCAAATATGATGTCATCGACATATATTTGTACAAGAATAATATGACCTTTTATCTTTCTGAAAAATAAAGTATTATCAATTTTGCCACGTTCAAAATTTTCAGAGATAAGAAAGGATGAGAGAGTGTCATACCAAGCACGAGGGGCTTGTTTGAGACCATAGAGAGCCTTATCCAATTTATAAACATAATTTGGATACTTAGGGTCATAGAACCCTGGAGGTTGTTCTACATAGACTTCTTCATTCAGCTTTCCATTTAGGAATGCTGATTTTACATCCATTTGATACACAATGAAGTCTTTGTAAACTGCATATGCTAAGAATAGTCAAATTGCTTCGAGCCTAGCCACAGGGGTAAAGGTTTCATCATAGTCTATGCCTTCCTCTTGTCTGTGTCCCTGAGCAACAAGTCGAGCCTTGTTGCGGGTTACAGTTCCTTGTTCATCTAACTTGTTTCTAAACACCCATTTGGTGCCTATAACAGTTCTATCAGATAGTCTAGGAACGAGATTCCAAACTTTGTTACGAGTAAACTCAGTCATCTCTTCTTGCATAGCGCTGACCCAGTTTAGATCTCTGAGGGCATCATCAACCTTCTTTGTCTCTATTAAAGAAATAAAGTTTACAAAGAGACAGATATTACCTGAACATCGTCGTGCATGAATACCTGCATCGGGATCACCAAGGATTTGATCAATGGGGTGATCTCTGGTCCATCGCTGACCAGGAGCATGATCGCTTACTTCGTAGATTGGATCAACAATTGGAATGTTCACTGATGATGAAGCTTGAGGCTCATCAGCTATCAAGTGTTGAGTGTCAGACATACCATTGTTTTCTGAGAGGTATTCAGACGAAGATGGTTCTGATGGAAGAAGTGTGTTTAGAGGCTCTGCTGAGATCCATGAGTTGGATTCAGCGTTAAGAGGTATGATGTTTGGATCATTATCAGCAGCCGGAGGATTTGAATGCTGATGGTTTGAGAAGAAGGGTTCTGTTTCTCTATAATGAGAGAACATCCAAGCATTTAATTCTTCATTGTCAGCGATTGGTTTAGAGTTTGTTGAGCGAGTTTCATCAAAAGTGACATGAATTGTTTCTTCCACAGATTGTCTTCTCTTGTTGAAAACTCTGTAGGCTTTGGAGATGGAGGAATATCCAAGAAATATTCCATCATCAGCTTTTGGGTCGAACTTTCCAAGTTGATCTTTATTGTTTAGAATAAATCACTGACAACCAAATATATGAAGAAAACTGATAGAAGGCTTTCTTCCATGAAAAAGTTCATAAGCTATCTTTCCGAATCGCTTTACTATCAGCGATCGGTTTTGAGTAAAACATGCAGTATTTACAGCTTCAGCCCAAAATTGAGTAGGGAGATGAGAATCGCTGAGCATTGACCTAGCAGCTTCAATTATCGTTCTGTTTCTTCTTTCAACGACTCCGTTTTGCTGAGGTGTTCTTAATGAAGAGAAGTTATGAGAAATTCCCTTGTTCTCAAAGAAATTGTTTAGAGAACTATTTGTGAATTCAGTTCCATGATCACTTCTTATTGAACGAACAGTAAGATTATTCAGCACTTCCATCTTTTTAACAAAAGATATCAGTTCTTCTGGAGTATCACTCTTGCAGCGAAGAAAGATAACCCAGGTGTAGCGAGAGTATTCATCTACAATGACAAGCGTATATTTCTTTCCAGCTATTGATTGGATGTTTACAGGGCCAAATAGATCCATATGTAAGAGCTGAAGAGGACTTGTCACTGAGGAAACTTGTTTAGACTTGAAACTAGCTTTTGTCTGTTTTCCTTTTTCACATGTTGAACAGAGAGATTCTTTAGCATATGAGTGCTGAGGAAGACCAAAAACCAGTTCCTTAGAAGAGAGAGAATTCAGGGTTTTGAAGTTTAGATGAGAGAGCCTTTTGTGCCATAGCCAGTTGACATCAGAAGAGGATTTAGAGAGAAAACACACGTTCTCAGTGGTAGTAGAGTCCATATCTATTACATAGACATTTTCTTTACGATAACCACTGAGAGCAAGTTTTCCTTTCTCATTCACCACTGAACATGCTTTCTTAGAAAAGCGAACTTCATAGTCTTTGTCACATAGCTGACTAATGCTCAGAAGATTGTGCTTCAGTCCATCTACATAAGCGACTCTTCTGAAGGTAGTTGTCCCATTGCTGAGGAAACCAAACCCTCGGGTATATCCTTTTCCATTTCCACCAAAGGTCACATAGGGACCTTTCTCTTCCTTGTATTCAGTGAGCAGGTCTTTTTTTCCAGTCATATGACGAGAACATCCGCTATCGAGATACCAGATGCCTTTTGATTCCTGCAAACATAAGGAAGATTAAGCTTTATTTGGTACCCACTTTTCAATGGGTCCTTTAGAGTTAGTGGAGATGGAAGGTTCAGTAATCTTCACAGCAGATGAAGATTCAGCTTCAGTGGTAACCTTCACCTTGGTTAATTTCTTAACCTTAGTGGTATTTTTCACCTTGGTCAATTTTTCAGCTTTGGTGACTTTCTCAGCCTTGGAGGCATTCATCTTCACTTGAGCTATTTTATCATCTTTAGTGGCACTTGGACATTTGCTTGCGATATAGTCAGTAAATCCACAGTGATAGCATTTTCTATATTTAAAAGTGGTTTTAGGACCAGGAGTGAAAGGTTTTGAGAATTTGAGATGAGCAGGTCCAACTCCAAGAATGCTTTTCTCATGAGATCTAGGAGGAATTTTTATTTCTTCAGATCTCTTAGGCTTAAGGTAAATCTTTAGCTTTGGAGGACAGAGATCAAATATTTTTATCACAGAGCTAGACGATTGATTCGCTGAGGGTTTAGAAGGAACTTTCAGCTTTGCTTTCTTGGTAGCCTTCTGAGGATGAAGAATGGATTTTCCTTTATCCGTAGACTTAAAGCCTTTGGATATTTCCTCAGAGATGGGATTAGAAGAAGAAGAGGGATAAAACTGATTATAAGAAGTGTCAGAGATAGAAGTGACAAATGTTCCAAACTTAAGCATGGAACAATCTTCTTTGAGGTTCATCCTGTGGTTTCCAAAAACCAAGACCGGTTCTATCACCGTCAGGAGTTTGAGCATTTATTATCTCAGTGATCTTTGTTGATGATTTGCACCATTTTTCAATAGTATCCTTTTCTGTATTTAGAGCAGCGATGGCTTGTTCGCGTTCAATGCTGATGATTTCATTTACAATGACTTGATCTTTCAAACTTTCCTCTAAAAGAGTCAGTTCTTTGATCTTTTCATGACATTTCTCTAGCTGTTAAGTTAAATCAATGTTTTTGTTCTCAGCTAGAGTTTTGCCGTTTAGAGCATTGTAGAGATCAATCGTCAGCACGTCAACGACGCGACTTGTCTCTTCTTCAGGTAGAGAGGGATTAGTAGAGATAGATACCTGAGATGATATATAGCTCATAGAAGTTTCAGCTGGTTCTTCCACTTCTTCTTTAATCTCAGCCATGAGGCAAAGATTAACGACTTCTTCTTCATCAGAACTTGATTCTTCTGATTCAGCCCAGTCATGTTCTTCAGCAATGAGACCTTTACCTTTTCGCTTGTAGCTTTTCAGCTCTTGATATTTGTCTTTCAGCTTTAGGTATTTGTCATCGCTGGATCTTCTTGAGGTAGAGGGTTTGAAGACTTTCTTTGACCTGCACTCACTTGCAAAGTGTCCAATCTTTTCGCAGATAAAACAAGTAGCAGTAGCCTTATCAATAGGGGTTGATTTTGGCTTGTCAGTGAGGGATAGAGGCTTATTTCTTCTGAAATTGCTTTTTCTTGCAAATCTCTTAAAAGAGTTTGTCAAGAGTGCTAAGGATTCATCAAACTCTGACAGATCAGTATCTGATAGATCCTCAGTTTCAGAATCTAACTCAGTGATAGTGAGAGTAGATCGTTGAGATGGAATTATTTTTGAAGAGACTAAAGCAACAAGAGTGCTTTTGGAGTCTTTAGAATCTTTTATAAGATTCTTCTTCAAGAGATTTGATTGCTCATAGTTGAACAATATTCCATACAAGGTGCTGAGAGAAAGAGAATTTAAGTCTTTTGTCAGCTTGAGACATATTGAATAACTGTCCCAGCATTCAGGAAGACATTCCAAGAATTTTGTTAGGACCTCAGAATAAGAATAGGTCCTACCAACGGTTCTTAGATCAATGATTAAGCAGTTAAACCGCTGATGAACGTCAGAAAGAGATTCATTCTTACCAGCGATGAAACTTTCATACTGTCTTACCAAGTTAATCTTTCGAGTCTCTTGGATTTCAGTGGTGCCTTCATATTGAACACATATGGTTTCCCACATTTCTTTAGAGGTTTTAAGATGCATGATGGAATGGAAAACTTCATTAGGAAAGTCCATAGAGATAATGGTCTTTGCCCTTGCATCGATACCAACCTTATTTTTATCTTCATCACTCCATTGTCCAATTTCCTTAACAAGCGTTCAGGAACAAATGGAGTGGTGGCAGTAGCTGGAACGGTAGCTATGATTTGGACAGGTTCATAGGGTCCATTTGTTATGTATTCAGGTATGGTGGGATCTGCACCTTCTAGAAATAGCATCATTCGATTTTTCCACAAAGAGAAGTTATCTCTGCTAAATCGAGGAGGTTTAGAAAGTGAACCATTATCATAGTAGTTTGTGTTTGTGTTAAGTGCCATTTTAGAATAGCAAGGAAGAGAATAAAGCAAGATCTTGTTTATCAGATTAAACAGTCTGCTCTGATACCACTTGTTGGTCCCGGAGGTGCTTAACAAGTTTGTAGAAGGGGGGGGGGGGTTTGAATACAAACACATAAATTAAAGTTTAATAAATTGTTTATTGATAATTCAAACACAATTTACAAGTTTGTTGTTGATTAAGATTAAGATAGACTTAATCTAAACAAACTTAAGAAAACACTAAGATGGTTGCACAAGAATATAGAGAATGGGGGATTGAGAGTATAGAAAACAACGGTTTCTATGAAATAGAAAGATGAAGGCCAGAGGTGAGCACTCCCTCAGATGGAGAGGTAATCTTTCTATTTATACCCTATGCATTAAATGCATGGCATGGCACTTTACACGTGGAGTTCAGTGATTGGTTTTGGGAGTCTGACTTTGGGAGACATGCTTTTGGCCGTATCATGAACAGTGTAGTTGACATAGTTGTTGTACGATTTGTGGCAGAGACATGTCCGTTCTGACACATCGTACTGGTTGTGCAAGGTAAGACAAAAGGAGACTTGAGGCATAAGCTTCGTGATCGTTTGATCGCTGAATATCTCTTCCTTCAGAGATATAAAGAGGTTCAGCTATCGCTGAAGCTTTTCCTCATGTTCCTTCGCGTATAAGTAGATTCGTCTTTGCTTCACTGATATCCGCATCAGGTCATTAGTAGACTTGTCTTTGTTCAGCAGCTTTGTCTTCGATTCAGCTATGAACATCTGTTGACGCGAGACTTGTCTTCAGGGATTACGTTACTGTTTACATTAGAAACTATCAGCGATAACTGAACAGACTCAGTCTGATCACTGATAGTGAAACACTAATACATATAAATGTTTGTAAGAAAGACTATCAGCGATAACTGAACAGACTCAGTCTGATCGCTGATGGTGAAACACTAATACATATTAAACGTAATTATCACTAAGTATAAAAGAGGGTCGTTATCAAATCACTGAGAGAGTTTGGATCAGCAATCTCCCCCTATTTGATAATGACAAAGTAACCGAAGAAAATTACTTTATAGTTCAAATTAAGGAATAATCAGGGCTCATAACATACACGTCCCAATTACTATTTTGAGGGATCTTTTACAGTACTGATAGAGTTAAGTACTTCACTGAAATTTTCATTAATTCAAGAAAAGAATTACAAGGTATGAAAATTACAAGTACAAGTGATGTACTAACTACTGTAAGTTTTACTAATAGATTACAGAAAGTCAGAAATTAATCTATCAGTTATCTAAAGAAGATTTTGGAGGATTGATCATATACTCAGGTATTTCTTCTCCTTTTTGCCTTCGCTCTAGAGATTCTTGGCTAATGATTGCTTTGATTTGCTCAGCAAAAGGGAAGTAGTCACACCATAAGCATAAGAGATCCTTGAGATGACTGAGGGGACAGATAGGAATTTCAGAGACTCTTTGGAATCTGAGTTCTTCCTCATCATCTCTGAAGAAGATTCCAAAAGGTTCTTTGATTACTTGTCCTGCAACATATGGTCCACCAGGGGGCAGAGATAGATCGAGAACTGAAAGATCAGGAGGAGGACCAAATCACTATTAAATGAAGGAATTTTCCCCCTACAAACTGCCCACATCCTTGTTAAATCATTTTTAATAATTGCAAGGTCCCTCCTAGTTTCTATCGCATGTAACCGTATCAAATTTTTCACTTCAGCCCTGCTACCAAATGATTGGCCAACAAAGAAATGTACCTTGTTGTTGGAAGGTGTTGATTCTTGTTGCCTTAAGTTTTCCCTTCTTACCTTCCTCAACCGTTTGTTCATTATGAAATCATGATCACTATCGTCTGAATACGTGTCTTTATCAGAAAGATTTAATGCAACTTCATCTACTTCCACATCCACGTCCACAATTGGGATGATTTCTGTTCCCCCTACGTAATCACAGTCAAGTGAATCATCATCCTCATCTAAACTATCAACCTCATTTTCTGTCATAGCTTCATCACCCCAAAATGGTTCAAACTCATCAACCAAGTCTTGTGTGATTGCACCAAAATAGCTACCATCACCCAAACCACTGCCTTGACCAAAACACGTGCCATCATTCAAACCAGTGTTGCTGCCCTCACCCAAGCAATTGTTACTGCCTTTTTCAACCCATTGTAGTAATAGATTCTTTTTGCATCCAACATTTGCAGGTTCTGTTAAAGACTGATCAGGGAGAGATGCTTGGGGTGACATGAGAAAGGTTTTCAGGTTGGTGACCCCATGTTCACTATAAAAATCTAGTTCTTTAAACCGAGCAACATACTTTAACAAAACAAGCATATCTTGGTCACTGCCTAATGCTTGTATATATATATATAGCCTTAGGTTCATTTGAGAAATGATAAATATATGAGAAATAGAGAAGTAATCCTAGTCATTCATACGGTCAAGATCAGATTTGATTGGTCAAATAGTGCGGCTTTGACTGGTCAAAAGTTGCGGCTATTCCTAAAATAGAAGGACAATTTCGTAATTTTTACAAGATACACGGGTTGAATTCATATATGAACCTGCATGATTTACATATGAACTATATATTCATATATGAACCAATGTAATTTACATATGAACTTTTTTAACTGATTCATATATGAACTTTTATGATTCACATATGAACTAATTAACTGATTCACGTATGAATTAATTAACTGTAGGTTCATATGTGAATCAGTTGAACTAATTAACAGATTCATATATGAACCTTTGTGATTCACATATGAACTAATTAACCGATTCTCATATGATCTAATTAACTGATTCATATATGAACGTATAGTTCATATATGAACCCGTCCCACATATTTTACAAAACTACCCCTCTATCTTCTATAGACCACATAAAGAATTATCCGGTGCTTCACGGTCAAAGCCACAAATGTTGACCAAATGAATGGCTAGGATTACTTCTCTATTACTCATACATTTAACATGGTTGCATGGGTTGTATCATGTAAGGGGGTGTTTGGAATTGCTTATTTAAAACAACTTATGCTTATTTTAAAAAGTGCTTATCAACTTATGCAGTGTCAAGTCGGAGTTTTTAAAAAAGTGTTTGGATTAGCTTATTGTGGTATCAAAACGTAATAAGCTAATAAGTTGTTATTTAAAGGTGTTTGGGATTGCTTATACATATAAAATAACCAAAAAAGTCGTAAGCACTTTTCAAATAAGTTGATAAGTTAAAATCAAATGACTTATCAAAAAGTGTTTTTCAGCGGTTTGGCACCGCTATAAGCCATTTTAATTTTCCCTCATCCAAACACTCAAAAATTCTTCTCTCCGGTGCCAAATCGCAATAAGCTAAAAAGCACCTCAAATAAGCAATCTCAAACACCCCCTAAAAGGGTTGCATTTGAATGCCCTTCTGTAACAGCCTCGAATCTGGAAATAGCAACTAATTTAAAATTTTCTAAATACAACAATAAATGTTTCATATACAAACACAATTTCAAGGTTTAACCTCAACACACACGATTCGTTCTCCACAATAAGTCTATAACAAGGTCGGGTGCTACTAAAACCCAATAATAGTCACTATCTCCAACTGCGGAAGACTTCCCAAATACTAAACTTGCGAAACTAAAGCACATCACTTCATGGTACTGCTAGAACCAAACACCCCAACTGAAACCTGATACACGTGCCGACAAATACAAAGGTTAGGCTTAACGCCTAGTGAGCTCAAGAGTTTTCAACATACAAAAATTAATCGTTTAAAAATAAATAATGCAGTTAAAATCACAATCTTTCAAAACGATATACTTCACTTATGAAAACGACTTGTTTACCAATAAATATGCATTTTAAACGAAAGAGACATCGAGTTAATTGTTAACCCAACCAAACTGTTTTAAAGACTAAGATCCCAATATAAATCGTTCTTTCGTAAACTTAGATTTAACCCAAAACTTGCTCAACATAAGAATATAAATCGACTCCCAATTTACGATAATGTAAATAACACCTCATATCCCAAAACACCCCAAAACACGGGCGGGGATTAAACACTCAACCCATAAAACATGAAATCAATTCATGTATGCAAAATGTCATCGAAAAAATTGCATAAAAGACTCAACCCAAAGACAACACCTTTCGGTGGCGGGGGAAGCCCGATTCGTATAATGTGAGGTGCACAAAGTAAGTCACGCATTACGTTAAGTTGGTATAAAGTATCGGGCTCAACATCTTTCAGTATACACCCATAGATACTTGCACGGAGGACTTACACCATACCGAAGATGCCTAATCGCGCCGCAATGGGGAAAACTAGCGTTCCACCATTGGACAAATAATAAAAGCATCGAGCTTAGGACGAAAACTAGCTTAAAGTCCTATGCGGACGTCCACTTGCTTCAGGACGAAAACTGACGAAACTTCTACTGCTTCCGCGGAAGATCCTATGCGGACGTCCACTTGATTCCATATGCGGACGTCCACTTGACATTGGTCAAGTGCCCGGTCACTGTTTTGCTCATAACTTCTTCGTTATAACTCCGTTTTCGCTCCGGAAAGGACCGTTGGACTCATAATTTAATCCTTCATCCAACAAGACTATAAAATCTAGGATTCAAGTACAAAATCCTATATCTCATTTTTCCTCTTAAAATACTAATTTTTGTATTAACTTGAAATGGTACTTTTCGAAATTCGGGGTGTTACAATCCTCTCAACCTTAAAAGAGATTTCGTCCTCGAAATCTAGATTGTCCCTAATCCATTTTCCAGAACCACTACCATAACCCTTATGCTGATATTCACGACCACAGCCCCCTTGGGCACATTACACTTATATGTGAGTGAACACTTAACTCGCTAAAGCAGTCTTTACCCACAAGACTACGGTTGTCTCCCAACCATGGGTGACGCTTACCACCTCAAGAGTAGTTTGTAACCCCAACTTTACACCAGTCAATTCACTTTAGCTGAACATGCTTCTGAACCCAAACCAAAGTTCGACAT
The DNA here is from genome assembly GCA_954870635.1 of Arctium minus. Classification (NCBI taxonomy): domain Eukaryota; kingdom Viridiplantae; phylum Streptophyta; class Magnoliopsida; order Asterales; family Asteraceae; genus Arctium; species Arctium minus. The sequence goes on from OX941081.1 coordinate 160,716,494, forward strand.
CAACCTCCGAAGAATTCCCAAAATTCTTAATGATAAAATTCTTGATATTGACAACGTCGTCCTTTCGAGGCGCACCAATACGCTCTCTAGGTAGCTGGCTAATGCAGATCCGACTATCACTCACCCCGATCTATTCTCAACCTCAAAACATTCCCTTAATAAGATCTTTACCACAACGGGGAACCTATACACCTCGATACTTAATTACCAACATATAACCTTCTTTTAAAATCCCCAAACGAAAGGTCAACCTTTTCATGACCCAACGGGGACACTTCCAAACCTCCCAAAGATTTGTTGACTTCAAAAGGGCAAGTCGACGCCTAAAACCAAATGGTAATACTGAAAACGTGGACATCCCGCCCGTTATTTCATTCTCGAAGTATCGTCGCGTTAAAGTTAACACCTAACAGGGTACTAAGATTCCCAATCTTACATTTGTAACCAACGAACCACAATGTTTCCCTTGCTCATGCAAGCCCATCAAGACGATACACTAGCAACGTATAACATGATGTCTAACGGATCATCGACCCGTCGAATCCAATCCAACCTTACCCATAGTCATACAAGACCTTATCCCGCAGGATTGCCCAAGCATAAAGATAATCTCTTAATTAACTAGGAAGGCATGAATCTATTACCTCAACTATTCATGCGTGAACCGATTCATAAACCAAAATCTAAAGTTCCAAAGCTGACCACGAGTCGGATCATCCGACGCTTCAAGCTTCAATTCCCAAGGACTCCCCAGTTCCTTAATTACAACTTATTTCATGACAGGGGTTTAAATCTATAGGCCTAATGAGTTCAAGGTTTTTCAACCAGTATGCCAATTTGATATTTATAAAACTTTCAAATACATAAGTTTTATAACAATTAATCGTGCGGTAAAAATACACTACCGTTCATTCGATAAGTTTCAGAATTGATCGTCAGCGCTACGCATATAAAACCATTTCCAAAACTCCTTTGATTAGTACTTACGTTAATAAAAATGGTAACAAAAGATGCGCAACAAAATTTTCAAACGAACTGTCATGGTCCTAGTATGCATCAATTTATACTATGTATATGAAGAATAATTTTTCTGCACTATAACCTGTGCAACAAACTGTTTGTCCATTCCAAAAGAGAAATTCATAATTTCAACTTTAAAATCTTCTCCTTTAAAAACACAAAACGTCGGAGGATAAAATCCCCAATAAGGCCCATTTACGTCCGTTAATTTCCCCAAATTTAGCAACACGATAGGAATCGTAAATAAATTTCAGATCGAGTTTAAAACTTTGAGTCGCACAAATAAAACACACTTGACCAAAATAGTAACTACGACGACATGAATACCGATAATTCATTTAATGCATTGCGGAAAATTTTGTTAGGACATAAATTGTCCAAGTTAGAAAGTTTTGTAAAGGGGTTTACAATTAATATTTGTATTTGGGTTTTAATTGTAAATGAGCTTTAAATTGTAATTGGGCTTGGGCTTTAGGTTAAAACAAGTGAGAGAGGGGGAGGTATAAATAGTTTATATGTTTAGGGTTCCAAAGAATTAATTCATTAATTCACAATGTAGCCGTTTTGAGGGATTGCTTGTTCTAGACAGAGAAACACTTTCTCTCTCTAGGTTTTGTTGGTGTTCTTCAATTTCAATGTGAATGAAAGGTATTCTCTCCCAATCTCATCTTGTTATCTTATTTGATCATGAATTGTTGTTAAATCTTGGATCTACATGTGGTATCAGAGCGGGATCGAATTAATTTTTATTCGATACGATCAAAAGGTTTGTCTAAATCTCTCTATCGTATTTTAATGCTTAATTGACTTTCTGTTCAGTCGTGGTTTACATTTGAGACCGCCGGCGACTGTTGATTTTTTTTCTTACGGCTGTTATCTAGTTAATTTCCTTCCAATTTTGTGTCCCGTTTTTTTATTAAACTGCAGACTCCGGTTTATCCCTCTCCCGGTATCTCCCACGATATCTCCTGGGGTCCCCTCTCTCGGTCTCCCCCAGCCCCTTACGATTCCCGGACTCTATCGGGGTGTGAACTCCCGGTACACAGTCCCCCCGGCCTAGACTCGGTAACTCTCGGTACATACCGGTCTTATACCACCCGGTGTTTAACTCCCGGTTCCCACCGTTTTCTCCGGTATCCCTCGGGGTCACCTCTCCCGGTTCTTGACACGTTGTTAACCTCTCTCGGACCTTGGCATTCGAATAATTCGGTCACACAACAAGGTTTGAGTTTTCTCGATGGTTTTTCGAAATTATTTCGGTTGATTCAGTAGTGATCGTGGACGAATTTTTTCGATTTTAAATTGTTAAGGATTGTTTAGAAAGTTTAAACGATTGATTTTTATCGAAAAATTTTCACCCATGTCGACTTCATAAGTTGTCATCCGGTTTCTGAAAAATTTTCGGTTGCTTCGTTTGTGAGTTTGAGAAAGTGTTTTGAGTTCTAATCAATTGAGGGAGCTTAAGGGAACATAATCGATCGTTTTTGGTCGAAAAGTTTTAACCCATATTGAGTTTTTAAGGTTTCAATCGTTTTTCGAAAAGTTTTTGGTTGGTCCGTTTGTGATCGTGGGTAGACCGGTTGAGTTTTAATCTGTTAAGGACTGATCAGGGAGCTTTAACGATCATTTTGCATTAATTATTTCTAACCGTTTTCTAGTTTTTTACAGGTTGGCTCAACGAAGGGGATGATGAATAGTGTTTCCATTAACTCTCCGTTAATTTTTTACATTTTGGTCCTTTTTCCGTTAAGTCTCCGTTAGTCTAGTTAGTTTGTTTAGTTTTACTTCATTTTTAGCCCTTTTTCAGTTAGTGTCTAGTTAAGTCCGTTAGAAGTTTCAAATTTTGTACTTTTAGTCCCTCTAGTTAGTAGTTTTAATATATGTCATTTATAGTCCTTCTGCTTTTAAGTTTAATTTTCTGTCCCTTTTAGTCCTTGTAGTTTTAAGTTTCAGTTTGTGTCACTTTTAGCCCCCGTACTTCAAAGTTTCGGTCATTTGTCATTTGTGACCCCTAAGATTTCAAGTTTCACTCGTTGTCACTTTTGGTCCTTACACTTTAAAGTTTCATCTCTTGTCAAGTTCAGTCCCTGGACTTTAAGCTTTATAGGTAATAATGACTCATTTGATTCATCTTGATACTTCAAAATGAGATATGATGAAAATCATTCGAGATTTGGAAGCGAAAATTTGCACTCTAGAGGAAACTAATGACGATCTTGAGGTTTCAAAACTGAAGGCGAAGGTTAATTCAATGACGACTATAGTAGAGAAAAATTCTTTGAAAAATAAAAACTTTGAGCTGAAAAGGAGAATATCAAATCTTGAAAGAGAAGCTGATATAAAGAAAATGGATCTACATGAACACTCAATGAAAATATATGAACTTGAAAGAAAAGTTGCAGATTTTGAAGCCAAAGAAGAGAAGAACATGGTGCTTGAAGAAAGAAGAAACGTGTTGGAGAGTGAAAATCTCGACCTGAAGAAAAGACTTGCTGCTTTTTTAAAAGGAAAAAGTCGATTTCTCAAATGAAAGAAAGAATCTTGAAAGAAAGATTCTAGATTTTTCAAAGAAAGTTTTCGATGAAAGAAAGGTTTTTGAGGCTCAAAATGCGAAACTTTCAAAACAGATTTATGATTTTGAAAATGTTTTGACAATTGAGAGAGATTCTTTTGAGAAAGAGCGAAAAGGTTTTAAGAGTGAAAATGAATGATTGAAAAGAAGAATGTTGCGGTTCTTAAAGAGATATCTGATAAACGCAACAGTATAGAAAAGGATTTTGAAAGTGAAAGAAAGATTTTCGAAACTGAGATTCATAAGATTTCAAAGAAATTATCTGGATTAGCAACAGAGATTTTGGAAGAACAGAAGGTAAAATTCGATTTACAAAAACAATTTGACTTGATTCTAGAAGAAAGAAATGTTTTTTATCTGCAAAAGTCAAGAAACTTGAAGAAATAAATCCAAAAGTTTATTTATCTAAACAAGCCAGTCCCGATACTGTAGTGCAGTCTCCTTATTCTTCAAGTTCACCTTCTACATCTAATTCTTCGAAGACATTTGTCAAATCAAATGAATTTTCAAAAGATCAGATTCGTCCTTCAAAACTTTTCTATAATTCTCTTGTTGATGATTCAAATAATCAAGTGTTTCGAAAAGTCAAGACGGTTTGGAGAAAGAAACCAACTACAGAAAGTAGTGATGGAAACAAGTCTCATGATTCTCCTGTAGTTGATACAAAGTCATTTACTTCCAAGACTGATTCACCTACTTATGTCTATTCTATTGGAAAGTTGATAAGTCTGCGCCGGCAAACGATCTGTTGCACTTACTGTGGAAAGAGTGACTTTGTGGACTCAAGGTACGTTAATAGTTGGTATGGTACTTATAGCATCCCCAATCCTCAGTTTAATAGCTTAAAAGCTAAGGCAACTAACCATCAAGAATCCATCACAACATGGATACCAAAACCAAAATCTTCCAAATCTGTTTTGCAGGGATGTCATGTGTGACTTAATTCAGATTATTCATGTCACATGACTACAATCAAGGTTTATGCCACTTTTGAGGGGAAGTACCATGTTTGTTTGTTTAAATTTTCATATCGACTTCTGAACACTTCAGTTCAGGAATCGTTCTTAAATGCTTTTGACTTATGATTCTCTCAAATCAGAAATTTTACTTCAATGTTCTATCTTGGTGAGTAAAAGGAGTGTTAGGACTTATAAAGTTTCTATGGTCAATCCAAAACCGGAAGGACCTACCCAAGAAACACATCCCATTCATAGATATCAGTGAGCGGTCTAGATTGATAGATGAGTTCTGAGTGATTAAAAAATGGAGAGGATGTGACAGGACTTAAAAGAATTATTGGTCCTTACCAAACCGAGTCAGTTATCCGGGTTACCACATACTCTATTCATTCTCGTTCTTTGGAGATGGATATTGAAACAGACACGGACCCAGTGTCGATAACTCGTGTCACCCCACCCAGCCACTCAAGTTTCTCTCAAAAGATACTTGTTTCATATAAGCACAGAGATTTAGCACATATTCTATCTATTCCTCACTCGGAGGTCGTAGATATTGAAAAAGGAAGACATCAGCTCCGGTCTCCGAACTTCATATTCATCTCACTGAGTCTATTGATTTCTAACCTGCGTCCGAGGTTGAATCAATCTTTGAGCCTAATAGATTTGAGTTATACTTCTTTCACACACGCACGAATTTTTGTGATTCCCCTTGCATATCTTTGTGATATAGCCAGAACAGTTTGAGAAGTAATTTTTTAATATTTTATTTCAGTGATAACTGGAAGTCCTATCAGAGATACATCGATGTCAACTCTGAAAACAGGCCACACAATTATTTCAATTGTTGTGATAACAATTACTATTGTGTTTCTGTGTTAGCTGTTACCCTTGGTTACTGAATCGTTTTATCTGGTATTTTACTACTCATCCATTTAGTCTTTGAAAATTCTAACAGTAAAATCAGCAACTGAAACATGTTCTGAGCAAAAGTTCTATGAAACAATATAAATCTTTTATGTGCTTACTCACACTAACAGTAAAACTTAAACCCAATACGAATAGTATGCAACGATCAACACTTGTATAAAACTCAAAGAGAGATCGAATGTTAAACGAAAATTCATAGGTTAACGTACACGGTAATGCGATTATGCGCATTCCAAAGTTTATCTACGTGACGCAAAATTTCGTAAGGTAAGACGCCATAAAACTTGACTGAATTTTCACAAAACTCAATAACGCTAAAATTAAGTGGTGTCAAAATTTTCATTTCTCAACATAAAAAGCATAAGACAACAATAGGTCAAAATGTTAAAATTCTAAAACCATAACGTACAATAAGGTGACCCATTTCAACAAAACTTTCATAAGACGCGACGCCAAAAGCCCGTAAATTTACACGCAATAAAATTAAAACCCACGCATTTCGAAGTACACTCACGCGCCCAAAACGTCGTAAAACAATATTCCATAAAATTTCAACACGACTCGTAGAGACTAAAATTCCCAAGAAAATTCCGACTCAAAACACGGGAACAACTCTTCCTTTAAAACCTTAACATACGTGGAGGAGATCCAATGTCAAGGTCAAAAATTCCACAGTTACTTGCTCAATAATCCAAATAATATTAAAACATGGATATTACAAGATCCGTAAATGGTGTTTGACACGAAACGGGGATAAAAGATTTTCAATGAAAACATTTGCAACCACGTGCCACAAAACAATTTCATGCACGCTTAAACTCACGATTTAAAATCTAATGAGTGTTAAATGCTTTACCAAGACTTCGTAACATAACTCACTTTATACTTTGAAAACATGAGAAACAATTTATGCAAACTTTTCGAGGAATATATTTTGTGCATGAATTTGGTCAGCACTCAACATCTTAGGTCTACGCGTCTCAATTTCCCGTCATACTATTGTCATCCGGATGCATTAAACATCTAAAAGTCATAATCGCATCAGTCTGATTAACTTACAATCTCTTCTTGAAATAGAGTCTATTTATCAAGCCTATGGTTCTAATTTCAACCAATAACTCCGACACCAAAATGGTCAACTTAATGCATTCATCACGCTTAACTATCACTCCAAAGTGACAATACTATAAACATCGACTCTTCCTTGGACTACTCGCTTAGAAACTTCTTTACTACCCCAACGGTCATCTCACCAAGGTAGTACAAGTATACACATGTAGCATATAGGTTCACCATGACACTGGCCAGATTCCATTATGAACGTGTCGTACATGATCATCCTTGCTATCCTCGACAAGTTTCCCGTTTCTAGCGACCCAATCAACTCCCAAATGTCTTATCTTAAGGTACCAAATGGTGCAATTCTCTCTCTCAATCACCTAACCAACATTAGTTTGAGTCTAGGTATCCAAAATTAACACCTAATTTTCCCAAACTTATGCTCTGATACCAACTTGTAACACCCTCGAATCTGGAAATAGCAACTAACTTAAATTTTCCTAAATACAACAATAAATGTTTCATATACAAACACAATTTCAAGGTTTAACCTCAACACACACGATTTGTTCTCTACAATAAGTCTATAACAAGGTCGGGTGCTACTACAACCCATTAATAGTCACTATCTCCAACTGCGGAAGACTTCCCAAATACTAACACTTGCGAAACTAAAGCACATCACTTCATGGTACTGCTAGAACCAAACTCCCCAACTGAAACCTGATGCACATGCCGACAAATAAAAAGGTTAGGCTTAACGCCTAGTGAGCTCAAGAGTTTTCAACATATAAAAATTAATCGTTTAAAAAGAAATAATGCAGTTAAAATCATAATCTTTCAAAACGATATACTTCACTTATGAAAACGACTCGTTTACCAATAAATATGCATTTCAAACGAAAGAGACATCGAGTTAATTGTTAACCCAACCAAACTGTTTTAAAGACTAAGATCCCAATATAAATCGTTCTTTCGTAAACTTAGATTTAACCCAAAACTTGCTCAACATAAGAATATAAATCGACTCCCAATTTACGATAATGTAAATAACACCTCATATCCCAAAACACCACAAAACACGGGCGGGGATTAAACACTCAACCCATAAAACATGAAATAAATTCATGTATGCAAAATGTCATCGAAACAATTGTATAAAAGACTCAGCCCAAAGACAACACCTTTCGGTGACGGGGGAAGCCTGATTCCGTATAATGTGACGTGCACAAAGTAAGTCACGCATTACGTAAGTTGGTATAAAGTATCGGGCTCAACATCTTTCAGTATACACCCATAGATACTTGCACGGAGGACTTACAGCATACCGAAGATGCCTAATCGCGCCGCAATGGGGAAAACTAGCGTTCCACCATTGGACAAATAATAAAAGCATCGAGCTCAACATCTTTCAGCATACACCCATAGATACTTGCACGAAGGACTTACAACCCAAACCGATGCCTAACGTGCCGCACGAGGACTTACAACCCAATCCGATGCCTAACGTGTCGCGATGAGGAAAACTAGTCGTTCCAACATCGAACAAAATAACAAAAGTGCTCATAGATCCATAGCAGACGGGGCTGAAACATTACATGACTCAAAACGAATGAACTAACGCATTCAAACATGTAATTCCAAAATAAGATGCAATAAAAGCAAATCATAACCAAGCGCTCTACATTGAGCTATCAAAACCGGACAAATGTCCCCAAGACCCAACAAAATCCAAGTCGAGCCATAAGCTCAGCAAATCCAAAGACCCAATGATGAAAGTCATAAAATGAAATCAAACGTAAACGAACCGCAATAATGTAACCCATGCTTCAAAACACACAAATAACTCCAACATAATTTACATTGGGACAAAACATTTTTCAAGTGGGTTTATACCTTTTTATCCTTTTCAAAGCATCCCATGATACCCAATAAAATGCATTTATACTCAAAAATATACTCCATGAAATAAATCATCAAGATACCCAAAATATATGATTTATTTCTCAAAATGCCCAAAATCCCAAAGGTGGGTGTTCTATAAGTTTGTAAAGTTTAACACTTCCAAATAACCAAAAATTATCAAGTGATCAGCAGTTAACAATTCCATGTAAAACATATAAACACTTTAAAATAGACATTTTGGCATGTACACCGTTTTCACAAATCAACTTGAACTCACCTTGCTAAATTTAGGCTAAATCTAGATTTTACCCAACTTGAGCTCCATTGAAGAACACTTGGATCCTCAAGCTAAAAACTTCCAAAAACCTAGATCCAGATATATCCAACCATAAATATCCATATTCAACCATATAGGACCATTCCCCAAACATTAAACATGAAGATCTCAACTTATACCAAAACCCTAATTTCCATAGTTGAAGAGAAGAGAAGATTACCTTCACCAAAGCTTGAACCCATCAACAATACTCTTCTAGATCTCCAAAATAAACCACAAACTTCAAATCTTCAAGATGGAGAAAAAGTTGGGTGAAACCCTAGAAACTTGATGAAGAAGATGAAGTGAAATGGTTCTAGAAAGGTTAAGATTCATAAAAATGGTGTGGGGTTTGATTTAGGAGAGAAAGATGGAGAAGGAGAAAGGATTTGGGGTTTTTGGATGAGAAAATCGAAATGAGGGAGGGGGAGATAAAATCTAGATGTGGGGGTAAAAGTATGAGAGAGGGGAGGGAAAAGTTGATGGTGAAAAAGGGTGAAAATTTCGTCAGACTCAATGCGGACGTCCACTTAAAGTCCTATGCGGACGTCCACATGCTTCAGGAGGAAAACTGACGAAACTTTTGCTGCTTCCGCGGAAGATCCTATGCGGACGTCCACTTGATTCCATATGCGGACGTCCACTTGACACTGGTCGCATGCCCGATCACTATTTTGGTCATAACTTCTTCGTTATAACTCCGTTTTCGCTCCGGAAAGGACCGTTGAACTCGTAATTTAATCCTTCATCCAACAAGACTATAAAATCTAGGATTCAAGTCCAAAATCCTATATCTTATTTTTCCCCTTAAAATACCGATTTCTGTATTAACTTGAAATGGTACTTTTCGAAATTCGGGGTGTTACACCTTCTATATATATATATATATATCATATGAGAAGTTTAGTTAACGGTGAAAAGTGGATTTAAACCGTATATCTCTTTTAATCTCAAGCTCTTCCATGAATTGCGACGTAGAAGGGAATTGATCTGGTGCATCTCTTCCTAATGTGCATCCATTTCACAGACAACAGTTGATAACTGGTAGTGGAAAAACCGTATAGGTCCACAGTGTGGGCGCAAGTATACACCGACACTATGGTCGCTACAAGTAATAATGTGGTAAATATACCGAGATCGTATCCACAGGGATTTGACTTCAAAGTTTCGAGTCCTAAGTCGAGAATACACCGATTTCAATGACAGAAGAAGAAAATATTTTTGAGAGAGTTTGGTACTTTTAACAACAAAAACTAATTAAGAAACTAAAATGGGTATAGATGTAAGTTTTCCTTGAGATTTATGTAGTAAAAAAATGGTTAGTTACTTTGTAGCACGAAGTGTCAATAAAAATCCCGATCTCTCGAAAGTGGATTTTTAAAGACCGGTCCTACAAAATGCCCATAAAGTGTCCATCGTTACCAACTCTTAATCTTACCGATTTAATTACGTTGATAAAAATCAAGTTCTACCGATGCGGAGATTTACACCCAAATCTCTTTGTGACATAAATCTCCTCCGACGTTTGAACCGTAGTAAATGATGCAAACCCCGTATCTCTACGTGATTATCAAAGACACTCTCAAATCTTTGTGCATCCCTTAAGCCGTATTTCGAATCCGCCCCTCTCGAGGTCTAGATTTAATATTAACACTTCAAAGTGATCGACTTATCAGCGTTGAGTTTAAGTCTCGACTCAAGTGACCAAGCTCAAGTGCTAGTAATGATGGCCACACCCAAGTGTTGCCTACTAGTCTCAAGTTGGCTCACACCTACACCCAAAAGATGATTAGCTCATAATAAAGATAAAAGACATAATGTAAGAAAATAAATACTTGTTAACTACTTGCATTAAATAAAGAGAGAAATAAAACTACAAAGTTAGACGGAAAGTAAATGCGGAAATTAAATGCAAGAAAGTAAACGACTATAAATTAAACTACAACTAAAATAATAAAACTACAACTAAAAAATGTAAAGAAGACTAGAAGTGCTACATTGTGGAGCTTTCTTGGTTGGTGTTCTTCTCAAATGATAACAAACCTACCTATTTATAAGGGAAAATCAAGCTTTTACCCAATGGGTAATACCCAAAAGCTAAAGGATAATAACCATTGGGTAAAAGAGTACAATGATTAGCAAGATTCCTCCAACTAGCATCCATCTTCTAATTTCCAGCTAATTTCCATCCTTTATTTCTGCAATACCCCCAGAATACGAATACGTAGCCAATACCGTATTTATCCTCGGGTGCCCACAGTGGGCAGACTGTGCCCACTGCGGAACAGTGACGTTTTAACCCAAAAATGATGCGTTTAACCATAAAAACATTCTCAACAACTCCAAATGAAAATAAAATAATAAAAGGAAGAAATACAAACAAATAAAAAGGAAATACAACTAAAATGAAAGAAAAACTCACACAAATGACGTGTAAATAACGCTCAAAATGAGAGTTATCAATAACCATTTCTCACCGTTATCTCAACTTCTCACCGAAACCCAACCCTATATATGTGAATATATATATATATATATATATATATATAATATAATATAATATAATATAATATAATATAATATAATATAGCCATAGGTTCAAATGAGAAATGTTAAGTATGTGAGAAATAGAGAGGTAATCCTAGCGCTTCATCTGGTCAACATTTGCGGCTTTGACTGTGAATGATCGGATAATTACTTGCATAGTTCACATAAGATAGAGAGGTAGTTTCGTAACTTTTACAAATATGCGGCAAACAAGTTCATATGTGAATCTGTGTGATTCACCATATAAACTATATGTTCACATGTAAACCTATGTGATTCACATACGAACTATATGTTTATATGTGAACCCGTTGATTAGTTCACATGTGAATCTTTTAGTTTGTTCATATGATTCGCATATGAACCTACGGGTTCATATGTGAATCACAATGGTTCATATATGAATCAGTTAAAATATAGTTCCCATGTGAATTACACATGTTCACATATGAACACTGCTGCCACCTATTTCTAAAAGTTACGACACTAACCCTCTATTTTTGGCATAGCTGTAAATTTTGATCAGCCAAAGCCCTAATTTTTAACTAGTCAAAGCTGCAAAGTTTGACCAGTCAAATCCGATCTTAACCGTATGAATGGATAGGATTACTTCTCTATTTCTTATACACTTAACATTTCTCATATGAATCTCTTCTTATATATATATATATATATATGTATATATACATATATAGAGAGAGATGTGGGTTAATATGAGAACAATATATATTTAAGAAAACACGAGAATAGCCGAATCTATATAAAATCATATATAATTCACGCACAAAATGATATATTACTCACGCGATTTTGCCTGCGACTTAAGTCACGGCCAAAGTCGCTCGCGTCCGTTTTTTCCAGTTAATGTAAAATCACATATAATTTTATACATGACTTGTTGTTTTCTTAAATAGATAGTGTTCCCGTTTGAACCTTGCGCTCTCTCTCTCTCTCTCTCTTTATATATATATATATATATATATATATATATATATATATATATATATATATATATATTCTAATGTTACTCAATTTAAGATCATTCACAAGTAAGTTATATTGATTACTAATAAATAAAAATGTAAAACACGTACAAGAAGATAAAAAACAAAAAGTAACAAAATATCAAATAACGTCTTATAAAAAACAAACATTAGATTATGACGTGTCATCGGAGTTAACATGATATCAGAGACTGAGATAGTTTGGTCCATATCCAGTGTGGGCGTTAGAGCATTGAGAGGACCTTTCCCTAGTACGAGAAGACCAGGAAGGACGCACCTCTGGTGTAAGCCTTGTGTCACAATAATTTCCATGAGACGCCTTTTAAAACATTGTGCATGGCTTATTCGTAAGGAATGGTCCTCCCGAATCCAAATGCGTCCATATGTTTTCTAGAATATGATAAGGAGGAGCAATCACATAAGATCTTTGTTTTCGTCGTAGGATGATCAACAAATATTTGCAGTTGATTCATGTTTGATTGTTATATGTAAGTTATAACCATGCTAGCTATGTGTTAACCCTATTTTTGTTTGCATAACCTCAACAAGTTATTATTGTTTATCTTGTGAAATGATGTGAGAGCTATGTGATATAAGTTTATGTATTGAAAATGAAAATTTCCTCATAGGACTCGATCAATCCATTATCATGCAAGTGCGGAATTTTCCAACATAATGTCTGCAAACGGGTTTTTTTACTCCTATTGGGATTTTTTGGTGGATAACCCAAGATATCGAGTGGTCATTGGCTTACATGGACATGTTAGTTTTTTGTTTTCTATCTTTACAAGTGCCCCCATTTAAGTTGAATATTGAGATACCAATCTGACACTAAGGGGCTGTTTGTTTACTTCTTAATGATTCCATTAATAGACAACCTCTGAATCGCTAAAAGGTAAATCTTGTTTGGCAAAAAAAAAATGGCTTCCTCTTAACGGTTCCAAAATCCTCTTAATGATTTTGTATTCTGACCCTCCCTTAACCATTAAGAGCCATGATTTCATTATGAATAATTAGCAAACAACCATATTTTATTTTACACTATACCATAAAAACCTCTTAATCATTCAGACCACTTAATTATTTTGCACTAAACCATTCAGCAACTGCCAAACAGCCCCTAAAAAGTGGTTTATTAAATGTTTACCCGATACATGCTTACTGGATCATTTTATTTTATTGGATGAACATGAAAAAGATTATAATAATTGAAAAAGTAATTATAATAATTGTAATAATAATAATAAAATTAAAACTTAAGAATAATAATAACTAAATATTCCGGTTTTCCGGTGGATTTCCGACCAAATATTCCGTCGGAAATTTGAATTTTCAAAATTTAAAACATTTTCTAGACCGGAAATGTTTAAAAAACTTTACTTTTAAATGAAGAAAATTATTTGTTTTTTAAATGAAAAAGGTTTCCCACGGATTACAGTTTGTTATCATGAACTCATACCCTAGCTAGTTATCAAGAAACCAAAAACAAGAATGTGAATACAACCGAATCATATCTAATCTATGAACAAAAATTTGGGTATTTCAAGAAGTAAATGAAATACCCATCATCAAAACCCTATTATCAACAGTTGTTTCATGGTGTATACAAGATGCTTATTATGACCGATTACTCGTACAAATCAAAATTATGGTTATAAGGAATTGTCCCTACCATTGCTTCCCCTAATCCGGCGCTCACATCTGCAAGAACACTCGAATCATTGTAATGTCTCGCAGCACGAACGATTGTTGGAGCTCTCGTAACGGGATCTCGAATTGATAAGCACAACTTAAATAAATGGAAGCTTAAAGGAATTTCAGGCAGAGAACAGCTCTGCTGAAGGATTATATTCAATTTGGAAAAATATGGAAGTGATGTCAAAACAGACTCCCCAACACACTGTATATACTTCTATGACACCACTAATAGAAACAGATCCCTACCACTAGGATAGAGCCATCTGTCAAAAAAAAAAAAAAGAAACAAAACATTTTATTTACTTTTTTACTAAACGATGACGTATCAATGCCTTCCTCTTTAAAAATATCCTTGACCTCAAGGATTATAGTTTGCCCAGATATTAAAGGAGGGAAATCTTGCTTGCAGGTCGTGGAACTCTTCCCATGTGCTATCTTCTATCTCTGAGTTTGACCATTGTACAAGCACTTCAGAAACAACCTTATTCCTTCTGTTCGTCATTCTCTTGTCCAGAATTTTCAGTGGAATTCGACTAAAATCTCCACTTTCTGTCACTTGAGGCAGAGCAGCAGTTGCTGTGTGGTTTCCCAACTTCCTTTTTAGTAACGAGACATGAAAAACATTATGTATTCTTGAGGTATGGGGTAGCTCCAGTTTGTAAGCTACTTCCCCTATCTTTTCCAGCACCTTGAAGGGTCCGTAATACCTGGCAGACAATTTGTGAAACACCCTCTTGTTCACGGATTGTTGTCTGTAAGGTTGGAGCTTTAAATAAACCCAATCACCAATTTCAAATTTCCTTTCACTTCGATGTTTATCTGCCTGCATCTTCATTCTTTGTTTAGCCTTATTGAGATTATCTTTCAATAGTTTAACAACAACCTCTTTATTCCTCAGTAAAGCATCAATGGTCTGGTTTGGAGAATCCTTAGGGTGGTAGTGGACGTAGTTTGGGGGTGGTTGGCCAAATAAAGCTTGATAAGGAGATACTCCAAGGCTGGAGTGGTGTGAAGTATTATACCAATATTGGGCCAAGGGTAACCATTTAGACCACGTGGACGGTGAGTCTAACGTAAAGCACCTTAGGTAGGTTTCCAAACATCTATTAAGCACTTCCGTCTGCCCATCTGACTAAGGGTGATATGCTGTGGAAAAAGCCAAGGTTGTGCCATGAGCCTTAAAGAGCTCCTTCCAGAAATTGCTCAAGAAGAGAGGGTCTCGATCCGAGATGATTTTCATAGGCATGCCATATAACTTGGAAACATGATCTAGAAAACTTTGGGCCACAACAGCAGCCGTGTACGGGTGTTTTAGACCAATAAAGTGCCCAAATTTGCTCAGTTTGTCCACCACTACTAGAATAGTAGTGTACCCTTGAGATTTCGGTAACCCTTCAATGAAGTCCATAGAAATGACTTCCCAGAACTTATTTGGAATTTCCAAAGGCTGGAGTAACCCTGGGAGGCAGAGGTGTCGTACTTACTTCGTTGGCAAATCTGGCATTCACGGACAAAATTTCTGATATCAGCTTGTAATCCCCTCCAATAGACAGAGTTAGTGATTCTTTGGGTTGTAGCATGTATTCCCGAGTGACCTCCCATTGGTCTAGCATGAAAAAACTCCAACAACTCATGTTTAAGGGTTGGATCGTCCCCCACTACCAATCTGCCTTTTCTCATCAAACCATCAGCTTCTAACGAATATTTTGGGTTCGAAGAAGGATCCTCCTTTAAGACATCCAACAACCCTTGTAACTTTCCGTCCCTGACCACACTTTGCTTTATTCTTTCCTGCCATTTCGTAGAAATGCTCGAGATAGCTAAACAAGTGGCTAAAACATTATCTGAATGTCGTCGTGATAAAGCATCCGCAACTATATTCTCCGATCCCTTAAGGTATTGCACTGTATATTGAAGACCCATCAGCTTGCTTAACCATTTATGAAGGGTTGGATTACATTCCTTTTGCTCTAACAGGTGCTTTAGAGTCTGGTGATCAGTTTTGATGATGAAGGGTCTCCTTAAAAGGTACCCTCTCCATCTTTGAATTGCCGCCACAATGGCCAATAACTCCCTCTCATACGTTGCCAACTGCAAGTGTTTAGGCCCCAAAGCTCTACTGAAAAAAGCTATGGGATGTTTCCTTTGGGTGAGGACTGCTCCAATCTCAATTCCCGATGCATCGGTCTCGATTGTAAAAAGCTCTTCAAAGTTTGGAAGTGCCAATACGGGTGTATGGGCCATGGCATTCTTAAATGCACTGAAAGCTCTGTCTGCCTCCAAACTCCACCCAAAAGCTCCTTTCTTCAATAGATCGGTGAGGGGTTTAGCAACTTTCCCATAATCTTTAACAAATCTTCTATAGTAACCTGTTAACCCGAGGAACCCACACAATTCCTTAAGGGTTTTGGGTGTAGGCCAACTGAGCATATCATCGATCTTCTTCGGGTCAGCCTTTACTCCTTCCACACAGATTACATGTCCTAGATAATCAACTTGATTACTAGCAAAAGTGCATTTGGACAACTTAGCGAATAGCGATTGTTTTCGGAGGCTCATTAAAACAACCGATAGGTGCTCTAAATGCTCTTGCCAACTCTTGCTGTAGACAAGTATGTCATCAAAGAAAACTAATACAAATTTTCTGAGGTAGGGCCTAAAGACATAATTCATAAGATTTTGAAAGGTAGCGGGAGAATTTGATAAGCCGAACGACATTACCATGAACTCGTACAATCCCTCATGGGTTCTAAAAGCTGTTTTCCCTATATTGTTATCATTCATCCGCACCTGGTGATAGCCACTTCTCAGATCCAACTTCGAGAAAAAACATGCCCCGTATAATTCATCAATCAGCTCTTCTACAACGGGAATTGGAAACTGATTTTTTATCGTTAGTTGGTTCAACCTTCGATAGTCTACGCAAAACCTCCAACTACCGTCTTTCTTTTTAACTAGCACCACCGGTGATGCGAACTCGCTACAGCTAGGTCTGATCACACCGCTGTCCAACATCTCTTGTACTAATCCCTCGATTGCATTCTTTTGTAAAGCTCCATATCTATACGCTTTCAAATTGACCGGGTTGCTTCCCTGCAAAAGTGTAATCGAGTGATCGAGTTCTCTCTTCGGTGGCAAACTGTTGGGAGTGGAAAAAACATCCACAAATTCATTGAGCAGATCCCCCAACTCTTTTCTTTGAATGTCACTTAAGGTTCCCATACTAGAATCATTAAGTTTTATTGACCAAAATTGAGAAAACCCAATTGGAGAATCAACCAGATAAGACTGATCAACCACCAGCTCAGCTTGTATCCGTGTCCCTTCCTCCAATTCCTTGATTGTTTGACTAACTCCTTCGAGTTGTACGATTTTCCCTTGCCACCAAAATTTCATAACTCTGTCTTTGAAATTGCAGCTGATATTTCCCAACGTTGACAACCAGTGTATGCCCAAGACCATTCCATATCCACCTATCGGCATTACGAAAAAATCATCGTTGAACTCTACTACTTGAATAATCCAGTTCAGCTTCTTGATCGCATATTGGACCGGCAATTTGAAGCCATCGGCTACGGTTACATTCATAGTCTTAACGGGAATGAGCGCCAACCCGAGTCTCTTGGCCAAATTCAAGTCAATGAAATTGTGGGTGCTACCACTGTCCACTAACATGTTTACCAGTTGTTTCTTCACACGACCCGCTAGTTGCAAAGCCTGCATACCCGATGAACCAAGCAAGGCATGAATCGATATCGACATATTTTCGGTTATCCCCTGCCTCTCATTAGTTGGGACCGTTTCTTCGGTATTTTCTGGTTCATAAAAGTCTTCCGTTACTTCAGGACTGATGAGCATATAAAACCTCCCGTTTTTGCATTTATGCCCCGGTACATACCGTTCGTTGCAATAGAAACATTGATTGTTCTTCCTCTTCTCGTCGTATTCTTTCCTGGTGAGCTGCTTAAATTGGGTAGGTTTGTTGTTTAGGTTTACTGAGGGGTTGGTATGGGTTGTGAAATTGGGCTTTTGGTTAATGGAGTTGGTATTGTTTCGTTTCTGGTTATAGGTATTATAAGGTGGGTTGGTTTGGGATGATGTTGGAAAGAATTTTGGAGCAGGGAGTAAAGTAGGAGCAGGTGAATTCAGTTGGGGCTGATTTGAAGTGGTGGTGATTTTAGCATTAGTTGCTAATTCTCCACCGGAATCTGGTGGTTTTGGCGGTTCTAGACCCCAAAGTGAGTAGTAGGCCCCATCTTGAATTTTGGCTAGTTTCATAGCCTGGTTTATGGTTTGAGGATCTAACAATCGAACGGTGTGTAGAATTTCATTTGGAAGTCCTCCAAGGTACAGATCCAACAATAGCTCAGATGGTATATCAACTTGATTTCTCAATGCATTAAAATCAGAGTTGTATTTATTCACAGAAGAGGTCAATTTAAGATTCCTGAGTTCTATCAACGGCTTAGAGACAATACCTTCCACAAACTGCTCACGGAGTTCTTCTAAATACCGTTGCCAACTGATGTTCTTTGATGCTGGTTCCTTCATAAATCCCTGGTGCCATTGTAACGCCCTCCCTTTCAGATGAATGGCCACTAATCGGATCTTCATATCCCCAGGCGTCTCATCTAACTCAAAAAACTGGCCACATTTGTAGTGCCAATCCTTAAATCCATCACCATCGAATGAAGGAAACTCTAACTTTGTCATTCGGTTCACTAGTTGGTAACCTGGGTTTGTGACGGGTGGGGTGAAGAACGTACCTCCAGAATCTCCTTGTTTCGAGCTTGCTCCATCAGAGTAAGCAGACCCAGACCCAACCTCTGGACCTTTGCTCTTACGATTATGGTAATCGTTGATCAGGAATTTGACCCCCTCAGCCAAATCGGGCAATCCTTTCAACGAATCCTGTATTAGGTTAGTTACCCCCTTCAGATCCAGAATACTATTTTGTAATTGCTTGAGAGATTCATCGTGAGTGGCCAGACGTCGTTCAATTTCTTCATTCCTCTCCATCAGTTGATTGTTGGTGTATCGTACCATTCACAGCACTCCGGATTGTAGGCTCTGATACCAATGATAAGCACAACTTAAATCAATGGAAGCTTAAAGGGATTTCAGGCAGAGAACAGCTCTGCTGAAGGATTATATTCAATTTGGAAAAATATGGAAGTGATGTCAAAACAGACTCCCCAACACACTGTATATACTTCTATGACACCACTAACAGAAACAGATCCCTACCACTAGGATAGAGCCATCTGCCAAAAAAAAAAAAAAACAAAACATTTTATTTACTTTTTTACTAAACGATGACGTATCACGAATCTTGAAAATGCCCGATCCAACGATAACCCCATCACAACCTAACTGCATCATCAACGCTGCATCTGCCGGAGTTGCAATACCTTCGGCACCGAACTGCACCACCGACAACCTCCCCAATTGCTTTGTCTTCATCACCAAATAGTAAGGTACGAAGATGGTACTCGAAAATGCAAAAACCTCGTCGTCATTCATGTTTCTTAGCTTTTGATTATCACCCGTAATGGCTCGGATTTGTCGTACGGCCTCCATCACGTTCCGGGAGCCGGCATCACCTTTCGTCCGGATCACAACGGCGCCTTCGAGTATACGGTGAAAAGCCTCGCCGAGGGTTTTACAGCCGCAAATAAACGGGGTTTTGAAGTTGTGTTTGTTGATGTGATGTTCCTGATCGGCGGGGGTTAAAACCTCGGATTCGTCGATGAAATCTACGCCGATTTGTTGGAGGATTTGGGCTTCAACCACATCCCCGATGAAACCCGGAGATGATTGTTCGGGTCAAATTGCTCCACCTCAACTAATTTGAAGGGTGTTGAAAAATAGTTGGGAAAATTCTCAATAGCTTTACAAGACTCCAACCAATGAAATCAAAAATCCTTAAATGTCTAAGGTTAAGTAACCCCACATGTTTTAAATTTGAATATACTTGTATATATTAGACGTGATAACGAGTCAAAATATATTCGTACAAAAATGTTATCTTTTAATGCAAGTTAAAAAAATTGGGTTAGTTTGACTAGTCAACATTTTCTTCCCAAATTTTACTACATATTTTTTGTGTTTTTTAATCTTTATATTAGCAGATAATGTTCCAACATTATTCGTATTTATATTTTACTTGAACATAAATTTTGAGGTTTTTTGATAAAAAAAAAAGTTTCTATTAATTTTTTTATTTTCGATTAACAATAAATTTTTATTTCTTTCAAACCCTTCGCATAAATAATTTAATAAAAGAATTTGATTGCAAATAAATATCTATGATACTTCATTCTATTTATTTCAAGCATAAATTATTTTAAACGGGTGCCACCGTAACGGTCCGTTGAGCATCCTTATACTTCCTAAAACTTAACTAATAACAATATTTTGTTGATCAAAGAGGTGTTAGCCTAGTGGTAAGGCCCTGGAGGGATAGTGCATGGTATGCCTGTCTACCAGGGTTCGAATCCTGGGGGATGCACTTCGGCGATACCCAGACCTTGGGTCGGTTCGGGTCCAGGTTTACGGGCATACCAGTCTATGGGTATGCAGGTTCGATCTTGACCGGGCTTAGTCGTACCTGGGCGGGTCCAGTCGATTTGGGCTAGGCTGGGTCGCCGCGGATTAGTTGGTGCTGCCCAATTGGATGCCCGGATACCGCTGGTGCGTGTGTGTGTGGGCTTAGCCCAAGTTGCCGTACAAAAAAAAAAAATAACAATAGTTTGTTGTGACATAATTGGTGTAGGTTCATATCCCATATTTACTAATTCTAGCTTAATTTTTGGTTTTTCTAATAGCTTTTGTTTCTAGAATTTTTTTGAGATGAAAGAATATGAGAAGGCTTAAACATATAACTTCTCCTCATGGAACAAATTAACCTTGATTTTGTAAAAAGGTTCTAGACTGTTATTGCTTAAAGCTAAACAGTGTTACAATTTAAAAAAATTATAGATTCGTCTTTGAACCAGAGACTTATCTCAACGTCGGAACATCAATGACGCTCATAGCATATCACTCCTCAACTTAGCTATTGTCATAGGCGGATCTATGCATAGGAATTTGGGATCAATTGACCCCCATAAATTTTCAATTTTTTTTTATTATATATATATATATATATATATATATATATCTAATTTTGACACCCAAAAATTTATAAATTTGAATTCCAACCCCTAATGTAGAAATTCCTAAATTTGCTACTGGCTATTGTTGACATCACTAGCCATCGCTTTATAGGTTTATTTTACGGTTATTTACGTCTAAGTTTTGTAACATTTTTTTTGATTTTGAGTTGTTTAGTCTTCGAGTTTTTACTTTAAATTTTCTATACCTATACTATATAAGTATGTATCTATCTAAAATATATGCATGTTGGATTTGGCTCAATCCTTTTAGTAAAATATTGAGCCGAGTTTAATTGAAATTCAATTAACTAAGGGAACGAACATTATTTATCCCAAGTATCCATTGCCTCATACTCAAATTTGATCTCCTTCCATACTTCACAAGCAGCAGCAGCTAGTTCAGGACTCCATTTGGTAGCCTCATGGATAATTTCATTATCCTCAGTAGAAAGATCACGTCCCTTATTACGAGCTTGTAAACATGCTTTTAGAGTTACTCGATTAGCTAAGGCACAGGGTGCATTTCCCCAAGGGTGCCCTAAAGTTCCGTGTTCGGCCTTGTATGATGACGGTGTGATTGTTAGATTACTAAAAAAAAGAAAATCGACAAAGGAGACGGAACCCTTTAGAAAAATATATCTAACATAACATTAACCACAACATTATAATGTAGTAGTTTAGTTAAAAACTAAAACATATACAACCTTTATATTTTTGTTATTTGTTTGATAAATAATACATGTACATAGAGGAAGAGGATCGTGCCATGTTTTAATAGTTAGATTATCTTTAACAGATTCTTTAAAATGGAGACTTTTGCTCTAATAACTTTTCAAAACATTTTTTAAAATGAAGAAAATAGGAGATAGATGATGAAAATCTCCAAATTAATAGAACTCATAAAAATAACTACTTAGGAAACATAAATGATTTTTTATTCTCCCTATTAATGAGAATCATTGAAATTAAATGTTATAAAATAAAAATAATATTTTATGAAGTGTACTAAATATTTTTTTAATATGAACAACACTGCAATCTCTAAAATAAATAAACCATTGACAATGAATTTAAATTTTTCCTAAATATTTTGACTCAATATTTTTTATTTTAAAAAATTTGTTAAAGATGCTATTAATTAGTTGAGGTAGTTATAGTTAGTTTAGCGGTTAAAATTGGCATATCAAATATTTTGTTATAGGGTTAGGATACATGCACCCCCTACTTGTTAAATGCACCATACTCTATTAATTTTCTTCTCAAATCCATCAACATCAAACCCCCTCTTTTTACACGTGTTTGATGTCATGAGCTATAATTTGATGGCAAACAATAGGTTGTTGTAACACGTCATCTTCAAGTAAATTATAAATTTTGATTTTAAAATGTTGATAATATTTAAACTTTTATCTGATAAATTAAGCATTGCAATAAAAACTATTTCCTCATCGTCTTTAAAAAAAATGAAAATGGATCGAACATGTTGGAAGTTGTCTAAATTTTAATAAAAAAAATAAATATGTTAAATCATTTTATTTAGAAAAAATTTATGTAATATACTTTGGCAAGCTATCGTTTAGGTTTCGTGCTATATTGTTTGGAAGTATTGTAACGATATCGTTTTAAAGAAGAAGTCAATCATGGTGGATCTTTTGTTTGCGGACATTCAAGTTCGCTCATTCTTGTCGATTTTCTAGTAGACTTTGTAATAGTTCTGTTTCGGCTAATCGCTTCTTGCTCCGTCTTATGCCCCTTGCTGGTTTGGACCGGGGGGGGAGGCGTTTTTTTTTTCTTCTCTTGTTTTTTTACCGCTTCTCGCAGTTTTATTCGTATTCGACCTTTACCTTTTAGCTTTGTTTTTCTTTTATTGGGTGTTTTGCAATAAATTGTTCCCTTTTCAAAAGAAAAAAAATACTTTTACAATCATATTCAAATGTTTAATAATTAATATATACATTTACTATTTATAAAATACAAAAATATTCGAATTTAAGTAAAATAAACTTCCAAATATCAAAATACAAGGGGGTAAAAAGTAATTAGATTATACTCAAAGGGTCCATTTTGAATTTTATCTATATCCCATCCCCAACACCGGTCTCCAGAATCCCGGCTATAAAAAGACGGCAACCCCTTATCCTGTTCACAAAAAATATCAAATTTCCAACTGTATTACAAATATTATCTTACGATTTCTTGCATTCAATCTTGTTCGTTCTAAATCCCATTTACTAGTAAAAACCAAAATTGAAAAAAAAAACATGTTGACACTTTACGGCGCCGGCGGATTCAACGAAATTGAAAAAGCGATCACCGTCAAAACCGGTCGTTACAAACTACACCCAAGCGGCGTCATCATTGACGTTATCACCCCTGATCAAGCGCGCGTTGCAGAAGAAGTCGACGCCTGCGCCGTCATGGTCACCGAGAATTTCGCCGCCGACATTCGCACCCAACGCGCCGTATCCCGCATGTCCGATCCCCAAATCATCACAGACATCAAGAATTCAGTCCACATTCCAGTTTTCGCTAAGACCCGAATCAGCCACACCACCGAAGCCCAAATCCTCCAACAAATCGGTGTTGATTTCATCGACGAATCCGAGGTTTTAACCCCTGCCGATCAGGAACATCACATTAACAAACACAGCTTCAAAACCCCGTTTATTTGCGGCTGTAAAACCCTCAGCGAGGCTTTTCACCGTATACTCGAAGGCGCCGTCATGATCCGGACGAAAGGTGATGTCGGCTCCGGGAACGTGATGGAGGTCGTACGACAAATCCGAGCCATTACGGGTGATATTCAAAAGCTAAGAAGCATGAATGACGACGAGGTTTTTGCATTTTCGAGTACCATCTTCGTACCTCACTATTTGGTGATGAAGACAAAGCAATTGGGGAGGTTGCCGGTGGTGCAGTTCGGTGCCGGAGGTATTGCAACTCCGGCAGATGCAGCGTTGATGATGCAGTTAGGTTGTGATGGGGTTATCGTTGGATCGGGCATTTTCAAGAGTCGAGATCCCGTTACGAGAGCTCGAGCAATCGTTCTTGCTGCGAGTCATTACAATGATTCGAGTGTTCTTGCAGATGTGAGCGCTGGATTAGGGGAAGCAATGGTAGGGACAATTCCTTATAACCATAATTTTTATTTGTACGAGTAATCGGTCGTAATAAGCATCTTGTATACACCATGAAACAACTGTTGATAATAGGGTTTTGATGATGGGTATTCCATTTACTTCTTGAAATACCCAAATTTTTGTTCATAGATTAGATATGATTCGGTTGTATTCACATTCTTGTTTTTGGTTTCTTGATAACTAGCTAGGGTATGAGTTCATGATAACAAAATGTAATTGTTCTTGAATAAAAGGAAACCAATTGAGTTGCTAGTGTTGATTTGCTTTTCTGTTAATGGGTTTTTACTTTGATTGCTAAATAGTAATTGATTTATGATGCATTAATTTTGTGTGTAATTAAAGCTGCATGGAGTCGGTTAGTGTATAGAATCCAATGAAATATTGAGATTTAAAGATCTGGAAATGTTTTCCTTGTGAATCTTGTTGTCATGCATCCATGGTAACAAGAAGGAAGGAATGAGAAAGACTATGATATATGTAATGTATATAACAACACCCTTGGGGAAGGTTTGCGGTGGTTAGTTACTCGCAAACCCCGGGACCTCTCTTCTTTCGTTCCTTCGGTTCTAGTATAGAAGGTTGAGAGTTAGCCGCTGTGTTTCGACAACTGTGTGATCGCGGGAAGGGACTGCATCGAAGGCCTGCATTTGCCCTACACCGACTGTTTCCAACAACGACAAAGGAAGTTTGGTCTTTTGTGCCTCTGCTCGATCGGAGGTCTGATCATAGCGCCTCCAGATGTGGAGTAGGTTTGCGTCTTGCAAACCCCGAATTCAGCGGTCTGGTTACATTTTGTCCCGTTTTTTCTTTCGGTTCGTTTCCAATTTTTGGTGTTGTTGGTTTTATTGGTGGGTCGGTGTATTAGTTTGTACATTCTCTTTTTGTTAGTAATAAAAATTATCTGTTGCCTTTCAAAAAAAAATATAACAACACCCTTAATCTGGACCAAAATGAAAGATAAATCCAAGATAGGGATTAAAGAAGGCAAGTTATGAAATTGAAGGGCTAATGAGTCACAACTAAGAAGTACATGGACTCAAATAGGAACATTTGTAGCCATGTTTATATATATGTATGAACATGAGTTTGCACAAGAAGAAGGAACAGTTAAGGGAAGGCCTTTCAAGGCCATCAAGTGGAGATAATTGGTGTTGTGTGTTTTGTTATCTTAATTGGTGTTTAAATGCTTGTAATTAAGTAAACATGAGTTTGTGTTTATGCAATTTCAACGTTAATACGACCTACAATTACTAGTTACATCACTACATTGCAAGTTGACCTTCTGTGCATTAGGGGCGGGTAATTTCGAGTTTAGAAGTGTTGTTTGGGATGTTTTAAAATGTTGCGGATAAAATGGTATTTTGTATATTTAAGGGTTTTTTTATCTATCGGGATGTCATATTATGACGAGAAATGCAACAAAAGGTGTGTTTGTGAAGACTAGACCACTATATGAGGAGTAACGTTAATCTCGAGGGAAGGCAAGATCTCGAGCAACTGGAGGAAGAACAAAGTCTATGACTACTAGACTTGATTAGATTTTAAGTCATGTTGTCGATCTATGATTTAGTAACAAATGTTCTATGTTGTATTAAAGATTATGTTATATTAGGCTCGACTATAGTGTTTGTGAAATATATAGTTATGTTTTTTTTTTTGAACGGCGGAAGATATATTAAAACTAGCAAGCAGTTAGAAAAGAAACATTACAAAAAAGAGATAGAAACAAGGGGGTTTTGTAACCAACCCACCCAATTAATGTTAGAATTTCTACTCCTATTTGTGACCCAAAAGAACGACTGAGTGACAATGATATCCCACAACGCCGCTTTCTTAGGCTTAGGCAATCTAAACAGAGTCCCATTCCGAAAAGACCAAATAGCCCATAAAGCCGTTAGGACGACCGCCTCAAAGTAGGCCAACTCCATTTTCTTCAAACGCAAAGATAATAACCATCCAATCCACTCTGAATTGGATCTAAACTCTGGGATGTCCAAACTCCACCAATGACCGATTTGCTTCCATATGTCCCTGGCCATTTGACAAGAGAAAAATAAATGACCCACCGACTCAATCTCCAAATCGCAGACCGGACATAAGAGAGAATGCACATCAATTCCTCTTTTATCAAGATTGTCTCGAGTTGGAATTTTGTTCAAACCCATCCGCCAAGCAAAAACATTAATTTTGATGGGAACAAACCGATTCCATCTAGTAGGAGAAGAGTCCACCACCAAAATTTTAGAGTCAATGTATTTACGAGCAAAAGCCACCGAAAACTGACCCGAACCATCAAGAGATCAAAACCATCTATCTCTTTGGTCAGAGATACTGACCGTAGCTAGAAACTCCCGCAGACACGACATCTGAGCATCCTCCACACCCCCTCTCGGCTGTCTACGCAAAACTGCGCCCCAATCCCCCATGGCCAGACGATCATGCACCAAAGACGATTTGTCACAATCAAGCGCATAAATCCTCGGAAATTGCACTCTAAGAGGAGAATCTCCTAGCCAAACATCATCCCAAAAGAGAGTAGAATTCCCATCACCTACTTTTTTCTTACAGAAAGAAAAAAGATCGATACCAATGTTTTCCAATTGTTGGATCGCCTTTAAAATGCAAATCCAAAATGCAAATCCAAGGAGAATTGGACAAATTATTGGGTAAGCGCGTTCCTGTAACACCCGGATTTTTGGGGTAAGTATAATTTCAAGTTTAATATGTAATTTAACCTTAAATTGGTCTTTTGGAAGTATTAGGAGTGTTGGTGAGGTTGGATATCACTTTTGGGAAAAAATCAATTTTTGGTCGAAAATTGTACTGCTCGCGCCCACGCAGCAAAAGGCTCAAGGCCGCGACCACCATAGCTCGCGCCCACGCAGCCAAATGCTCGCGCTCGCGAGCATCTGTGCTGGAAGTCTCACTTAAATCCGACTTTTCTCTCATTTCTTCATTTCCTCATATCTCCTTCACCACAACTCCGTTTGAGGCGATTCTTTTTGCTATGGTTTCGTATTTGAGAGCTTTTCAAGGATAGATTGTTAGTTTTGGGAAGATTTAAGAGTATTTTGTGATGGATTGGAAGCAAAGGTCAAGAGTTCATCATCACCACCTCCATCTTCAAGAATTTTTGGGTTTTCTAGGTTTTCATCAAAACCTAAGTGGTAAGTGTATTCCTTCCATTTCTAAACCATGAAATAAGTTATAAATGCTACATTGATGGTTTCCTAGTGTTTGATTTCTCTAAATTTAGGTTTGGATAATTTTGGGAGTTTTGGGTCAAAATTAGGTTTTTGGCCAAAATGGAGATTTTGATACAAGATGTTTGGGGAACGATTCCATATAGTTGAATATGATTATTTATGGTTGGAAACTTGTGGATCTAGGTTTTGGAAGATTTGGCTTGAAGATTCAAGTTTCTTCAAGAAAGCTCTAAGTGGGTAAAATCTAGATTTAGCCTAAATCTAGGAAGGTGTGTTCAAGTTGATTTGTTAAAACGGTGTACATGCCAAAATGTGTATTTTGAAGTAAAAGTATGTTTTACTTGGTATTTGTCAAAGTGTGAGTATTTTGATAAGTTTTCATATTTGGTGAACTTGGGTTGTTTAATTCCATAAAATGCTCATATTTGGGTTCTTAGCAATTTTGTACAAATAGAATCCATTTCATTACTTATGCATCTTTGGTGATTTTTGTACAAACGAAGTCTATTTCATGTCATAGGCATTTTGGGGTATTTGCATTCATAAGCCCTTTGGAAAATCTTTGGTCCCAATACGTGTTGAGTTTTGGGTTAATCACGTCTTTGAGGTATGTGTCTTCATAAACATTGTTTAAAGACATTTCATTAATTGTGGGGACGTTAATTGTCGGTCAAAGGAATTTCGGGCATTTTGGCTCGGGTTGAGTCTGGATAGTGTTGCCTAGGAAGTGAGTACTGTGACCTCTGCCACTTGGGGAATTTCCTTAGTTGTAGTCCCCGGTGTGCCGGGCCTTTTGAGGAATTTCCTTAGTTGTCGTCCCCGGGGTGTCGGGCCATTTGGGGAATTTCCTTAGTTGTAGTCCCCGGTGTGCCGCCCCTTTTGAGGTGGAGTTCTTTGTAACGGCCACC
Organism: Arctium minus; assembly: GCA_954870635.1. Lineage (NCBI taxonomy): Eukaryota > Viridiplantae > Streptophyta > Magnoliopsida > Asterales > Asteraceae > Arctium > Arctium minus. The sequence goes on from OX941081.1 coordinate 160,744,912, forward strand.
AAGGTCAGCTGTCTCTTTTGGTGAACTTGTCAAGAGGTCGTAGGGGCACTTGGGCTAACGTGTCGTGAAGTGTCATACGATCAACGTTGTTTGAGTGGCATACTTTTGTGTTCCTCCGCTCTCAACGGATACGGGTATCCCCTGTTGTCGGCCCGCTGTATTTTGGATATTTGATTGTCCATGCTTTAAATTTTGGATTTTATTCCATTTTATGGTCGCGTGAGTATTAAGTTTCAGTTCCATGTTTTAATAACGTATCATATTTATATGGATTGTTTTCCGTTATTTAAGGGTTGAGTATTATGTCCCACCCGAGTTTTGGTTGTTTTGGGATATGAAGTATTATTTACATTTTCACAAATTTGAGTATCGAACTATGACCCCGTTTTGGGTGAGTTACGGGTTGCATCGTTTTATAAGAAATGTGTGTTTGGGAGCATTGCCTTTAAAAGTGCATATTATGGGAAAATGTGTCGTTTCCATTTTGAAGTATAATATTTCGAAGGATCTTGCTTTAAACTGAATTCCTTTCTTTTAAAGATATATTCATTCATGTTAAAACTCTTGAGCTCACTAGGCGTTAAGCCTAACCTTTTTATTTGTCGGCATGTGCATCAGGTTCCTGTCTTGGGTTCGGTTCTAGCAAGTGCTATGAGGAGTTGAGCCTTAGCTTTATACGATAGTAAGTAGCTGGTGAAGTCTTCCGCAGGTTGGAGTTAGTGATTGTAATTGGGTTTAGTAACACCCGTCCTTTTCATAGATGGTATGTATAGGATGAATGTGTATATTGAGGTTAATTCTCAAATTGTGTCTGTAGTCAAAGTAATTATTGATGTATTTAGAAAATTTTTAATAAGTTGCTATCTTCAGATTTAAGGGTGTTACAAGTTGGTATCAGAGCTTAAGTTTGTGAGAATTAGGTATTGATTGTGGGATGACTAGACTCAAACTAGTGTTTTTATAAGTGATTGTAAGTGAAGTCGCACATTAGGTACCTTAAGATAAGATATTTTGAGGTTGAGCAAGTTGCTAGAAATGGGAAACTTGTCGAGAGTCGCAAGGATGATCATGTTCGGTACGTTCATAATGGCACCTGGCCAGTGTTGTGGTGAACCTACATGTTACATGTGTATACTTGAACTACCTTGGTATGATGACCGTTGGGGTAGTGAGAAAGTTTTTAAGCGAGTAAGCTAAGGTAGGATTGATGTTTATAGCAATGTCACTTTGGGGTGGTAGTTAAGTGCGATGAACGCATTTAGTTGATCATCTTGAATCAGATTTATTGGTTGAACTAGGACTATTAGTTCGTTATACCGTTTCTATTTCAATGGGAAATCGTAAGTCAACCAAAGTAATGAGATTGTTGCTCTAAGATGTTGATGCATCCGGATGACCATATTACGTCGGGTTATTGAGAAGCGTAATCCTAAGATGTGAGTGCCGATCAAGTTCATGCACTAAATTTATTTCTAAAATAAATTTTCATAAATTGTTTCTCATGTTCACAAAACAAAGAGTGATTTACATTATAAAGTCTTGGTAAAGCATTTAGCATTCATCAGATTTTAAACTGTGAGCTTAAGCATGCATGAAATTGTTTTGTTGCACACGATTGCAAATTGTTATCAAAATTCTCTTTATTCACGCCTCGTGTTTAACGCTATTTCCGGATATTGTAATGTTCATGTTTTAATGTCATTTGGATATTGGGCAAGTAACTATGAGATTTTAACCTAGACATTGGATCATCTCCACATATGTCAATGGTTTTAAAGGAAAAGTTAATCCCATGTTTTGAGTCGGAATTTCTTGAGAATTTTAGTTTGTACGAGTTTTGCTAAATTTCATGGAGTATTGTTTTGCGATGTCTTTTGATGCGTGGGTTTTACTTTTGCTTCGTCTAAACTTGCGAGTTTATCCGGCGTCGTGTCCAATGTAAACTTTGTTGAAAAGTGTCACTTTACCTTTCATCGCAGTAAAAAGTGGAAACTCTTAGAAGTTTAATATTTTAGACATATTGTCGTCTTATGCTCTTTGTTGAGAAATGAAAATTTTGACACTACATGATTTTAGCGTTAATGAGTTTTACGAAAATTCAGTTGGGTTTACGGTGTCTCATCTTACGTCATTTTGCGCCACGTAAATAGTTTTGGGAAAACGTGCATATGCATTATTGCGTGCGTCAATTTATGGGCTATATATAAATGTCAATCGTTGCATACTATTTGCATTGGGATTAAGGTATAACGTTGGTGTGAGTAATTGTATAAAAGAATTACGTTATTTCAAACAAAGCTTTTGTTTTGAGCATATTTGAATCATTAACTTTTACTGTTAGAGATTTCCGCAATGCATTTAACGAATTAGCAGTACTCATGTCGTTATAATTTCTATTTTGGTCAAGTGTGTTTATCTCTATGACCTGAAACTTTAAACTCTATTTGAAATTTTATTTGTATTTCCACCATTTTACCGAACTTTGGGGATTAAACTGTTGCTTATGGGGTTGTTGAAAATTCTTTTGCCACAACGTCCTTGGGTTAAAGAGGAAGAATTTTTAAAGTTAAAATTGTGAACTTCTCTTTTGGAATGTACAAACATTTATTGCACGTGTTGTAATACAGGAACCTATTTTCACGTATAGTGTAAATTGTTGCGCATGTTTTATTATTGTCTTTATTAACTTAAGTATTGAACAAACGGGTTTTGGAAATGGTTTCGTATGCGCTGTATTGATGATCAGTTTTGAAACCTATCGGATGAACGGTAGTGTATTTTTGCCGCTCGTTTAATCGTTAAAAAGCTTATGTATCTGAAAATTTTATAAATTTCAATTGGCATACTGGTTGAAAAACCTTGAACTCATTAGGCCTATAGATTTAAACCCCCGGTCGTAAAAGGAGTTGTAATTAGGGACTAAGGGAGTCCTTAGGAGTTGAAGCGTCGGATCATCTGACTTGCGGTCAGTCTTGAATTTTGGACTTGAGTTTTCAAATCTGTGCGCGTTTGTATTATTGGAAATAGTAGATTTAGGTCTTCCCAGTTAATTAAGGGGTGATTTTATACTTCGGTAATCATGCGGGATAAGGTCTTAGGTGATTATCTATGATTAGATTGGGTTCATTTGGGTGGAATATTGCTCGTCGGTGTGACATCATGATTTATGGGATGGTGTACCGTCCTTGTGGATTTCGCGATCAAGGAAAATTCTTGTGGTCCGTTTGTTAGAAATGTAAGATTTGGGATTTTTAGCACTCTGTTTTGGTGTCATCCTTAGTGCGACCATCTGTCTGGATTGAAATTTTGGGTGGGATGCCCACGTTTTCGAGGTCACCGTTTAGTCCTAAGTGTCGACTTGTTTTCTTGAAGTCAAAAGATCTTGGAATGTTCGGAAGTATCCCGGTTGGATCATGGGAAATAATGACCTTTCGGTGATGGAAATTTGAAAGAAGATTAGGTGTTGTTGAGCAAGTACCGATGTGTTTAAGCATTCCTGTGGTGGTAAAGATTTTATTATGGGAATGTTGTGAGGTTGGGATTGGAACGAAGTTGAGTGTTAGCCGAATCTGGGTTAACCAGTTCCTGAAGGACACATTGGTGCGCCTTGGAATGATATCTTTATCGATATTAGGAGTGGATCGGTAAGAATCGGAGGACTCATGGGAGTGTGGTGGCGATCTTTGGCTTTGGGTTCGGAACCGTGATGATCCGAAGGGATTTGATTGGTGAAATGTTGAGGTCACAAACTACCCTAGAGGTAGTAATTGTCATTCTAAGGTTGGGATAAGACCATAGTCTTGTGGGTAAAGGTTAATTTGGTTAGTTAAGTGTTCGCTCGGTCATGAGTGTAATGTGCCCATGAGGAGCGGTTGGCGTGTGTATCAGTGCAAGGTCATGATAGTGGTGCTGGAAGAAGGGTTAAGGGAAATCCTTCTGCGGGAAAGGTTTCATGGGAATCTAGATTTCGAGGACGAAATCATTCTAAGGTTGGGAGGATTGTAACACCCGGATTTTTGGGGTAAGTATAATTTCAAGTTTAATATGTAATTTAACCTTAAATTGGTCTTTTGGAAGTATTAGGAGTGTTGGTGAGGTTGGATATCGCTTTTGGGAAAAAATCAATTTGTGGTCGAAAGTTGCACTGCTCGCGCCTACGCAGCCAAATGCTTGCGCCCGCGAGCATCTGTGCTGGAAGTCTCACTTAAATCCGACTTTTCTCTCATTTCTTCATTTCCTCATATCTCCTTCACCACAACTCTGTTTGAGGCGATTCTTTTTGCTATGGTTTCGTATTTGAGAGCTTTTCAAGGATAGATTGTTAGTTTTGGGAAGATTTAAGAGTATTTGGTGATGGATTGGAAGAAAAAGTCAAGTGTTCATCATCACCACCTCCATCTTCAAGAATTTTTGGGTTTTCTAGGTTTTCATCAAAACCTAAGTGGTAAGTGTATTCCTTCCATTTCTAAACCATGAAATAAGTTATAAATGATCCATTGATGGTTTCCTAGGGTTTGATTTCTGTCAAAATCTAATTATCAACAAGAATAATAAACTCAGAAACAATATTAAAGGAGTTGCGGAATAACACTTTAATATTCAACAATCAATGTAACAGTGAATCAGAAATCACAACTTGTAAACTTTATTGAATGATTAAAGTTACAAGATTTCAAACAAAACCTCAATATTGATGAACAGACTCACCAATACGAATTCTACTTCTCTAGAACTAGGGTTCTAAACCTTGAGGTTAATTCTCTCTATGAAAACAAAACTTCAGAATTAATACAAAGATTGAATACAAGATAATTATAAAACATAAAAAATCTTTAGAATTCTTCCATAATTATCTTCAAAACCTTCCATGATTATCTTCAAACTTGATCTGCACGTATCTTGATTATCTTATAAGCAGTATTGAGTTGTAGCAGCATTAATCACACTGAGCAGTACTAATCTTCATCAGCAGCACTAACTTTGCTTAGCAGTAGTAACTTCTTCAAGCAGTACTAATCTGGCTCAGCAGTAGTAACTTGTCTCAGAAGTAGTAACCATGTTGTGCTAGCAGCATTAACCATACTTGAACAATTCTTCAGTTCCCAACAATTTCTCTAAATTTCGGTTTGGATAATTTTGGGAGTTTTGGGTCAAAATTAGGTTTTTGGCCAAAATGGAGATTTTGATACAAGATGTTTGGGGAACGATTCCATATAATTGAATATGATTATTTATGGTTGGAAACTTGTGGATCTAGGTTTTGGAAGATTTGGCTTGAAGATTCAAGTTTCTTCAAGAAAGCTCTAAGTGGGTAAAATCTAGATTTAGCCTAAATCTAGCAAGGTGAGTTCAAGTTGATTTGTTAAAACGGTGTACATGCCAAAATGTGTATCTTGAAGTAAAAGTATGTTTTACTTGGTATTTGTCAAAGTGTGAGTATTTTAATAAGTTTTCATATTTGGTGAACTTGGGTTGTTTAATTCCATAAAATGCTCATATTTGGGTTCTTAGCAATTTTGTACAAATAGAGTCCATTTCATTACTTATGCATCTTTGGTGATTTTTGTACAAACGAAGTCTATTTCATGTCATAGGAATTTTGGGGTATTTGCATTCATAAGCCTTTTGGAAAATCTTTGGTCCCAATACGTGTTGAGTTTTGGGTTAATCACGTCTTTGAGGTATGTGTCTTCATAAACGTTGTTTAAAGACATTTCATTAATTGTGGGGACGTTAATTGTCGGTCAAAGGAATTTCGGGCATTTTGGCTCGGTGTTGACGTAAATGAGTATTGAGGACATTTGTCTAGTTTTAATGGCTCGATTTAGAGTCCAATTGTGATTTACGTTTTAATGCATTTAATTGTTAATTACAGACTCGAGTGCTTTAGTCATTCATGAGTAGTCGTGTAACTTTAGACTGTGTTGCATTGGATCCATAGGCACGTAAGTCAGTCTTATTCGATGGTCAATTGGGTGGTACGGGGTTGGACTCCGGGACTCATGTTTTATGACCGAAACTTGACAAGGAGGCACTAGGAGGATTGAGTCTGGATAGTGCTGCCTAGGAGGTGAGTACTGTGACCTCTGCCACTTGGGGAATTTCCTTAGTTGTAGTCCCCGGTGTGCCGGGCCTTTTGGGGAATTTCCTTAGTTGTCGTCCCCGGGGTGTCGGGGGAATTTCCTTAGTTGTAGTCCCCGGTGTGCCGGCCCTTTTGAGGTGGAGTTCTTTGTAACGGCCACCAAGGTCAACTGTCTCTTTTGGTGAACTTTTCAAGAGGTCGTAGGGGCACTTGGGCTAACGTGTCGTGAAGTGTCATACGATCAACGTTGGTTGAGTGGCATACTTTTGTGTTCCTCCGCTCTCAACGGATACGGGTATGCCCCGTTGTCGGCCCGCTGTATTTTGGATATTTGATTGTCCATGCTTTAATATTTGGATTTTATTCCATTTTATGGTCGCGTGAGTATTAAGTTTCAGTTCCATGTTTTAATGGCGTGTCATATTTATATGGATTGTTTTCCGTTATTTAAGGGTTGAGTATTATGTCCCACCCGAGTTTTGGGTGTTTTGGGATATGAAGTATTATTTACATTTTCACAAATTTGAGTATCGAATTATGACCCCGTTTTGGGTGAGTTACGGGTTGCATCGTTTTATAAGAAATGTGTTTTTGGGAGCATTGTCTTTAAAAGTGCATATTATGGGAAAATGTGTCGTTTCCATTTTGAAGTATAATATTTCGAAGGATCTTGCTTTAAACTGAATTCCTTTCTTTTAAAGATATATTCATTCATATTAAAACTCTTGAGCTCACTAGGCGTTAAGCTTAACCTTTTTATTTGTCGACATGTGCATCAGGTTCCTGTCGAGGGTTCAGTTCTAGCAAGTGCTATGAGGAGTTGAGTCTTAGCTTTATACGAGAGTAAGTAGCTGGTGAAGTCTTCCGCAGGTTGGAGTTAGTAATTGTTATTGGGTTTAGTAACACCCATCCTTTTCATAGATGATATGTATAGGATGAATGTGTGTATTGAGGTTAATTCTCAAATTGTGTCTGTAGTCAAAGTAATTATTGATGTATTTAGAAAATTTTTAATAAGTTGCTATCTTCAAATTTAAGGGTGTTACAGTTCTAATTAGCCTACAAGTACCATAGATCGATTTAACCACTTTTGCCCAAAGAGCATCTTTATCCTCCCAAAACCTCCATATCCGTTTGAAAAGGAGAGCTCTATTGAGAGCAAACGGACTTCAAATACCAAGGCCTCCATCTTTTTTACTAGCCAAACACTTTTTCCATTTCACCCAACACATTTTTCTTTTCATCAAAGTGTCCTCCAACAAAGAAACGATTTCGTAAAGACTCCAAAACTTTTTCAACCGTACTTGGAAGTTTAAAAAGGGACAAATAAAAAGTAGGCAGACTACCCAAAACAACTTTAAGGAGTGCAACCCGTCTCCCTACCGAAAGAGTTCGAACTTTCCAATTAGAAAGTTTAGAAATAAACTTGTCGACCACCCCTTTCCAACCTTCACTTTTTGCCATACTACATCCAACAGGTAATCCTAGGTAATTGAAAGGCATACTTGAAACACCACATCCCACCACTCTAGCCATATTCTCGAGCTCCACATTATCAACCCCAACACCAAATAGTTTACTTTTTTAAATATTTATTTTAAGCCCGGAAATCAAATAGAAACATCGAAGAATACGCACTATATTTCTAGCATTGAATTGAGACCATTCACCTATAAAAACTGCATCGTCTGCATAAAAGAGATGAGATCATGGTAAATTACCTTTGCCAATTATTGCCCCATAAAAAAGTCGCTTCTCTTCGGCTTCTCGAATGACCGCGTGCAAACCTTCCATAGCCAAAATAAATAAAAGTGGAGAAAGTGGATCACCCTGACGAAGACCACGAGAAATCTCGAATTCCCTTGTTGGAGCCCCATTGACTAAAACCGAGGCCGTAGAATTTTCGAGACACCCAGTAATCCAACATCTCCATTTGCTACCAAATCCCATCTTCTGAAGAACTAAGTCAATAAAATCCCATCGAAGTGAGTCGTTGGCTTTTTCAAAGTCCACTTTGAAAACCATAAGTTTTCTTTTTCGATTCTTGTACCATTCCATCACCTCATCCAAAATTAACGGACCATCCAAAATTTGCCTCCCTTTAATAAAAGCAGATTGTTCCATGCTCACACAGTTCCCAATGACCAAAGTTAGTCGATTAGCTAATAATTTGCCAATAATTTTATATTGACAACCTATTAAACTAATCGGCCGGTAATCTTTAACGAATTTTGGGTCACGAACTTTTGGAATTAGAGCAATAAAGGAAGCATTACACCCTTTAGGAATAAAATTAGATTCAAAAAAATCGTAGACCACATCATCTTCCACAGTGCTCCAAAAAATCTTTAGGAATTCAAAATTAAAACCGTCTGGACCTGGAGCCTTGTCGACACCACAATCCCATACTTTTATATAGTTATGACGTATAAGTTATGGCGTATCATGAATTTATATTTTTTTTAGGTAACCGTGGGTTTCCTGGACAACTTACGCGCACAGACTTTTCCTCCGGGAGACCACGTATGGCCGGAAGTCATCGCAAGTGAATCACCATGGCCACAGGGGCTTTGGCAGCGCCTGGATTTGAACGTGGGGTAGATGATATTTCCCACTACATCCCTTTAAGGCTTAACCTGTGCGGCACAACCCAAGTGGTTATGAATTTATACTTTTTTGAGAAAGGGTGTCCTAAGCTATGGCTAGACTAATCATTTGGAAAATTATGACTGTAAGACATCAGTCCTGATTAAACCTCAGTGGCCACAATTGTTATGTACTTCTGGATTCGAACCTTGGGCAAATGGGATATTCCACCACAATTGTTATGAATTTATACTTGCTAAGTACTTATTTTGTAATTGTGGGGGTGTTTAAGCCAACTTATGTGTGACGTCTTTGGTTCAAGCCTTGGTACCAATCCTTTGCCAATAGAATGCATGCACTGATTTACTTCCCCCATGATGACCGTGTGAGTTGTGTGTTGGGTACGCCTTAGAAGTTGGTGTCTACCTTTTTTAAACCAACTTTTGTACCTCAACCTAAGGGTGACCCTACAGGTGTGTCAGTGGTGATGTTGCATGGTGCTGCATGCGGCCTCCGATTTTTTTTTTTTTTGCATATAATAAAATTATAATCTAAAATAATAAATACATTGAGTTACACAAATTCTCTTATAGTTAAGTTACTTGGCTTCAATTGTTAGAGAATGAGAGTCTTATTTACCCAGATTTAGGGGTCGTTTACCAAGGGGTTGTTTGTTTGTTTTTTAAAAACGTCTTAATGACTCTTATATCTGAATCATGCATTCAGACCTTTTTACACACTATCTCTTATTAATCATAACTAAAATAAGACTTCAGACTTTAGATCTCTTAAAAAACAAACGGCACCTAAGCACTTATCTGGTAAGTGCTTACCCCCTCATATTACCTTATCATATGAACATGACAAGGGTTGAGAATTTTACCTGGTAAGAGCGATTACAAGAAACAAAAGTCTTAAAACCCATTACACAGAACTTTAAACATGGTATATATGTTTTGTCTCGATCACGTTGTATGTTGAGTTTCAAGTCACGTCACGTGAAGGGCTAACCATACTTAATGCTCATGAAGATAAAAGTTGGTTACTATGGACCTTCGGGCCAACTTGCATGTTCACAATTCAACTAATATCCTATGTGCCTTGAATATAACATATCCGCTAACTCATTAGAGATTTGAACCGGTACCATTTCTTAAACGATTAATAAAATATTCTTATTGTGATGATTATGAAAATATTTTACATTTAAAACACCTCTAATATATTTTAGTACATTCTATTAATTTATTTATCGTCATTGAGCAAATTATGTCTCATCTTAAGATATATTTTCTAACAACAAATGTTCTGCGATTGCATAATACGTAATGCTAAACACTAGTTTCTAAATATTAAACGTTCTTTATAGTACAAAATCGATAAAAAGTTGTAAATCATAATCAATTTTATCTAACATATTTGGTTAAAAACAGGTATATTCCAACAAATCACCCTAATAAATACTTCATATTAAAAAAAAAGTGATTGATGTTTCTAAATATTTGAATTTTTTTATATAACATTGACATAAGAAATACGTAAAATATCAAACAAAACCATTAATTGCAGTCTCCAACGTAGGTATGGGATCATGTGAGAAGTGTGAGAAGTATTTTTAAACTGTTGATCACATTTAATCAAATACCCTCCCATGAATTGCGGCTTAAAAGAGAATTAATCTGGTGCATCTCATTCTAAGTCCATCCATTTCTAATTCAACGGTTAATAACCACTTCTCACGCTTCTCACCAAATTTGGCACTTCTCAGTCCAGAACCTAACCCCTCCAACGCAACTACACCATATCATGTTGTATTTATCAAATTTTGTTCGTAAATTATGATTAATATATTATTTTCGTTAAAAACGTATTCATACTTTTAAAATGTTTAATTGGGATAAAAGAACAAGATAACTAACAATTTGCTTATTTGTTAGTACATGTTAACTAACTAATGTTATTATAAAAATATAAATACATAATTGATAAATATCTTTATATCACACATGAAAATGATTGTTAGATTATGTTTGACTTAAGTGATGCATTTGGAGGAGAGCAAGTTGTCACGGACTTGTCTCTACAAGATCGCGTGCGGCCTTAGTTCTCAAACTAAGTCAGTCAAACTCCCAAAACAACCAACGATTAAGGCAAGTAAAAAGAACACAAGAGATTGTTGGAATGCAAAGAAAACTTGTATTGCTTGAGAGAACTATTACAAGAGAGCTTAGAAGAATATTTTGAGGTGTGTTGAGCCAAATGAGGTCACCACCTATTTATACTACTCAAGGGAACAATCTAGAGAACAACTATCTAGATATGTACAAGGAGTATTCTAGAATTATCAAGTAAGGCTATATGCAAGAGGTTTCTACATCCTTCCATGGGAAAGTGTAACAACCGAAAAATCCAAAGGTAAGTATTTATTCCTCTTACCTTATTAATTGTATTTCTTGAGTAACTGAAGTCCTTTACGTATGTTTATCCTTCTTTTAACTTGTTATTAAAATTATATATTTATTGGAACGTTACCCTCGCGCTGGTTATAGTTTTAGACTGAGTTTCGGACTGTTGGGGGAGTGGCGCGAGAGTACCATGATGTCACTATCGCCGGTCACTCTCGCGGGAGTTGTACCGAGAGTTGGTTGGGGTTGTCGCGATTATGACCACGCGATAGTGACACTGTCACTATCGCAGGGCACTCTCACGGGGAGTGTACCGCGGGTGTCTGGTCCCTCGTGATTGTGACACGCGATAGTGCCCATGGCACTATCGCCGGGCACTATCGTCGTCGGGGAGCTGAGTGATTAAAAGAGCCTTCTCTGATTTTTAACTTCATTTCTCTCATCCCTCTCTTCTTTTTGGAGATTTTGGAGCTCTCAAAACTGATTTCTTCCTCACAAAACCCTAACCCTCATAAATGCAAACCCTTGTGGTGGTTGAATCTTGATTACTTGCAATAACTCTCCTTAAAGAAGATTCTCTAAGGTTTCTCAAAGTGCAACCTTCTCATCTTCAAGTCTCGTCTCTTCAAGCTATTGTTTCATATTTTCTAGGTTTTGGTCAAAAACCTAGATTGTGAGTTTACTAAACCTTTGTTAAAACTAGATACACATCATAATCTCCTACTTGTTATTATTGCATTCTATTTAGAAATGTTCTTCAATAAATGTTCAAGTATTTGGGGTTTCCTCATGGAAATATGTGTATGTGTAACTTACCATGATTTAATGCATATTTATCTTGGTATATTGATGATTGCTACATGAGACATTTTTTGGTGATTTAATATCTACATGATGAAATATTTATCGCATGGGTCTTATGTTGGACTTTACATTGATTAAGATGGTAATATTGTACCCATGGTTGGTATGGAAATATGTTCGGTTGAAGTACGCCTAAAGACCTCCTACATGTTATGTTGGACGAACCAAGTCAGTAGACACTAGGAGGATGTAGTCTTGGGCGCCACCTTGATGGTATGTGCCTAGACCTCCGCCATTCGGGGTAATTCCATGGTTGTAGTCCTCGGGTGTGTCGGGCCTTTGGGATGCCACTCTTAGTAGTTGGTGTAACACCCGTGATTTTCGGTAAGTAAATGTCAACCGGACATTTCTGTGACCTGTAAACGGTGGGGTTTCATTGGGAAATGTATTGTTTAAAGTCCCTTGGAGTTTCGGGAGTATTGGCAGTGAAAAGGTCAGGTTTCGGGGCTCCGGAAAGGTCCCGCGACAATGCCCAGCGACTATGACAATGTCATAGTCGCACTGTCACAGTCGCAGAGGATGTACCGCGGCCTAGGGGCACCTGGAGACATTGCCAGGCGACATTGCCCAGGGCAATGTCGCATGGTCAATGTCGCACACGGTGCCCAGGGTGCTGTTAAGTACGGATTTTCAGCCTCTCTCTCTCATTCCAACTTCCTCCATTTCACCCTTTTCTCTCTAGAAACCGAACCCAAACCCTAAAATCGGTTTTATACCCTCAAGTCACCAAATCCATGATATTCCAAGTGTTTCCTCACCACCCAACAAAGATTGGAAGCTATGGTCAAGAACCTCCACCTTTATCTTCCCCAAAGTTCGTGTTTGGGGGTTTGGGTTGAAGAATTCTTATGGGTGTCCTCGGAAGGTCTCATCGTCTCTAAGTGGTATGCTTTCTTGATTTCTTGATCTCTTAGTATTTGGTATACCAAATCTCGGATTTGGTGGTTTTGGAGAAATTAGGGTTTTGGATATTGTTTGGGATTTTGATTTATAATGTTTGGAGGATGTTCCTTATGGTTGATTATGGGTATTTATGGGTTAAAATGTTCGGATCTAGGTTTTGGAAGATTTCGGTTTGAGGATTCAAATGGCCGTCAAAAGAGCTCGTTGGGTAAAATCTAGATTTAGCCTAAATCTAGCAAGGTGAGTTCAAGATGATTTATGAAAACCGTGTACATGCCAAAAGGTTTATTTTAAAGTGTTTATGTTTTTCATCAAATATCTTAACTTTTGATCACCTGATAAGTTTTGGTTATTTTGAAGTGTTTAGTTTTATAAACATGGTGAAACACCCATTTTGGGGTCTTTGAGAATTTTGATAAATAAATCATGTTGAAAATGTTTCTTTGACAATTTTACATATATATTTGGAGTTCATTTGACGTAAGTGTCGTTTTGTGTATTTGAGTGAGCTTATAAACCTTTTCGAAAAATGTATATTATCGCGTTATGAGGCATTTTAGAAATATAAGGGTAAGAGTCATTTCGAAAATGGTTTGCCTCAACTGATGTTGAGTTTGAGATAATTATACTTTTGGGTCGTTGTGTCTTCGTCAGTCGGTTAAACGTGCTTTAATGTTTACAAAGGCTTTCGTTGGAAATTTACGTGAAGTGTTGGGCCCTTGGCTCGGTTTTGACTAAATGAGTCGTGTGGACATTTGTTCGGATTTATAACCGTCGTGGGTTTTGAGTATGTTGACGATTAATTCGTGTTATTGGTAAATTACATATCTTAGGTGCTTTGGTCATTCATGTAGATTCATGTAATGTTAGACAGTGTTGTAAATGGATCCATAGGCACGTAAGTCTGTCTGTCTGGTAAGGCCTGAGGTTTTGGGTTACTTTTAGTGACCGCTCGGGTTTGCTAGCGAGTAGACAATAGGTGGCTCAGGTCGCTGAGTTGGAACTCGTCTAGATTGGATAGGCACCCGGGCTCGTAAGACCTCGGAGTGGAACTCGACGGAGTATGGCAAGGAGCAGCAACAGGTTTGAAGATTGTGATGTCTGTTATGGCATGGGAACTAGAACCGGGGCACGTTGATGAAATCCAATAACATCGCGGGTGGCCCCATTCACGTATTCTCGCCACCCAAGATAGAAACGTTTAGATGACATGCAAGGAAGTCGCGTGAACGACCTACTTGTGTGTTACTCTATTCTCAGTGTATACGGATCTCTTCATCGTTGATTAGTGGTATTTTAAAGGGTAATGTTGTATTTGACCAATTGGGTTTTTAAGTGGTCGACGGTAAATGATGGCTTTAATATGGGGTTCTTCCCAAGTATATTAAAGTTTGAATGGAATGTGTCGTTTCCACGTGTCGGTATTTATTTTAGTCCATTTCATGGTCGTGTGAGTTTTGGGTCTAATGTCGTGCTTATGGCAACATTTAATTGTGTAAATTTTCATCTACGATTTATGGGTTGGGTATCATGTTCCACCTGTTTTGGATATTTCTAGTTATAACGTGTTATCCGCATTTCATAAAATTGAGAGTCTCGCCTTTTAAACAGTTTGGTCTGGTTAACAATTAACTCGGTGTCTCTTTTGTACAAAATGCATAGTTATTGATAAACGGGTCGTTTTCATAAGTGATGCATATCATTTTGAAAGATTATGATTTTATTCGCATCCTTCTTTTCTAAATGATTTAATTATATATGTTGAAAACTCTTGACCTCACTAGGCGTTAAGCCTAATCCTTTTATTTGTCGGCATGTGCATCAGGTTCCAGTTGGGGGTTTGGATGCCTAGACTCAAACTAGCGTTCTTATAAGTGATTGAAAATGAAGTTGCACATTAGGCACCCTAAGATAAGATATTTTGGAGTTGATCGAGTCGCTAGAAACGAGAAATTTGTCAAGAGTCGCAAGGATGATCATGTATGGTACGTTCATAATGGCACCTGGCCAGTGTTATGGTGAACCTACATATTACATGTGCATACTTGAACTGCCTTGTTATGATGACCGTTGGGGTAGTGAGAAAGTTTCTAAGCGAGTAATTTAAGGAAAGGTTGATGTCTATAGCAATGTTGCATTGAAGTGATAGTTAAGTGCGATGAATGCATTAAGTTGATCATCTTGAGTCAGAATTATTGGTTGGATTAGAACTATAAGTTCGTTAGACCAATTTTATTTCGAGGAGAAATTGTAAGTTAACCGAATTAGTGGGTTTGTGGCTCTAAGATGTTTGATGCATCCGGATGACAATAGTATGTTGGAAAATAGAGGAGTGTAGTCCTAAGATGCTGAGTGCCGACCAAATCTATGCACGAAATTTATTTCTAAAATGAGTTTGCATAAATTGTTTCTCGTATTCTCAAAACATAAAGTGAGCTATATTATAAAGTCTTGATAAAGCATTTATTACTCATCGGATTTTAAACCACGAGTTTAAACATGCATAAGATTGTTTTGTTGCACGTGACTGCATATTGTTTTTAAAAATCTCTTCGTCCACGTTCCGTGTCTAACGTTGTTTTTCGGATATTGTAATATTCGTGTTTTAATGTTATTTAAGTTATTGGGCAAGTAACTGTGGACTTTTTGACCTTGACATTGGACCTCCTCCGCGTATGTTAAGGTTTTAAAGTAAGAGTTGTCCCATGTTTTGGAGTCGGGATTTTTTTTTCGTAGAATTTTGGTTTGAATGAGTCGTGTTCAATTTTATGAAGTAAAGTTTTGAAACGTTTTGGGCGTGTGAGTGTACTTTGAGTTGCGTGGGTTTCAACTTTATTGCGTGTAAATTTACGAACTTTTTGGGCGTCGTGTTTCATGAAGGTTTTGTTGAAAAGGGTCACTTTATCTTACGTTGCGATTTAGAGTTTGACATTTTGGAATTGTTGTCGTATCACGTTTTTATTTTATTTTATTTTTATTTATGTTGGGAAATGAAATTTTGACATCGTTTGATTTTAGCGTTATTGAGTTTTTATGAAAATTCAGTTGAGTTTTATGGTGTCTTATCTTACGACTTTTTACGTCGCGTAGATGAATTTTGGGACGTATATACATACATTATTGTGTGCATTGATTTATAAATTTTGGTAATAGACGTCATCCCACGCGTTGTTTTGGGAAAGTTTCATTTTCACGTGATTTATCTCTGGGCTATATTCAAGTGTCACTCGTTGCATACTAATTTTATTTGGATTAAATTATTCCGTTGGTGTGAGTAATTGTATAAAAAAAATCTATGTTGTTTCGGATAGAACTGTTTATTTAAACGTGTTTCAATTGTAAACTTTGCTGTCATAAGTTTCCGCAATGAATGAAATGGATTTTCGGTTCGCATGTCGTTGTAGTTGCCGCTTTGGGTAAAAATTTACTTACGTTCCTGTCGTGTTGCTAAAGTTGGGAAAGTTATTTTCTTACGCATGTTATGAACTGATGCATGCCAAGACCTTGGTAGTCCATTAAAATTTTGCTACGCATCTTTTAATTCTGCCCATAATAACGTATGTACTGATCAAATGAGTTTTGGAAAATGGTTTTATATGCGTAGTGTTGGCAAATCAATTTAGAAACCTACCAAATAAACGGTAGTTTATTATTTTACCGCACGTTTATTTGCTATAAAACTTATGTATTTGAAAGTTTTATAAGATTTCAAATTGGCATACAGGTTGAAAACCTTGAACTCATTAGGCCTAAAGATTTAAACCCCTGGCGTGAAAGGAGTTAGAATTAGGGACTAGAGGAGTCCTTGGGATTTGGAGCGTCGGATGATCTGGCTTGCGGACAATCTTGAATTTCGGGTTTCGGTTTTCGAATCTGTGCGCGCATGAATAATGAAAATAGTGGATTTAAGTTTTCTCAAATAATTAAGGAGTGATTTTATACTTCGGTAATCATGTGGGATAAGGTCTTATGTGATTACATGTGCTTAAAGTGGGTTCGATTTGGTGGGTTGCTTGTCGGTGTGACATCATGGTGTATGTTGATGGTGTACCGTCTTAATGGGTTTCGCGATCAAAAGGAATTCTTGTGGTCCGTTTGTTAGAAATGTAAGATTTGGGATTTTAGTATTCTGTTAGGTGTTAACCTTAGTGTGACAATCCGTTTGGAATGGAATTTTGGGCGGGGTGTCCACGTTTTCGAGGTCACCGTTTAGTCCTAGGCGTCGACTTGTTTTCTTGAAGTCAATGGATCTTGGAATGTTTGGAAGTATCCCGGTTGGATTATGGGAAAATAGTGACCTTTCGGTAATAGATTTTGAAAGGAGTCTGGGTATTGAGGATTGAGTATCGAGGTACCCAAGCAATCCTATGGTGATAAGGATGTTACTTTAGGAATGTTGTGAGATTGGTGTTGAGTCGGAGTTGAGTGACAGCCGAATCTGTGTTAACCGGTTACATGAAGGACGTATTGGTGCACCTTGGAAAGGGTGTCTTTATAGATATTAGGAATGAACCAGTTGAAATCTAAGGATTTTAGAAGTTTGGTTGCGATCTTTGATGTTGGATTCGGAACTGTGTAGATCCGAAGGAAATCGATCGGTGGAAAGTCGGGGTCACAAACTACCTGGGGGTAGTAATTGCCAGCCAAAGTTGGGAGATGACCGTAACCTTGTGGGTAAAGGTTATCTTGGGAGTTAAGTGTTCGCTTGGTTATGAGTACAATGTGTCCAAGAGAGGCAGTTGATGGGAGTATCAGTGCAAGAGTCGTGTTAGTGGTGCTGACAAATGGTTTAAGGAAAGTCCTTCTGCGGGTAAGATTTCATGGGAAATGTAGATTTCGAGGACGAAATCATTCTAAGGTTGGGAGGATTGTAACACCCGTGATTTTCGGTAAGTAAATGTCAACCGGACATATCTGTGACCTGTAAACGGTGGGGTTTCGTTGGGAAATGTATTGTTTAAAGTCCCTTGGAGTTTCGGGAGTATTGGCAGTGAAAAGGTCGGGTTTCGGGGCTCCGGAAAGGTCCCGCGACAATGCCCGACGACTATGACAGTGTCATAGTCGCACTGTCACAGCCGCAGAGGATGTACCGCCGCCTGAGGGCACCTGGCCCAGGGCAATGTCGCACACGGTGCCCAGGGTGCTGTTAAGTGCGGATTTTCAGCCTCTCTCTCTCCTTCCAACTTCCCCCATTTCACCCTTTTCTCTCTAGAAATCGAACCCAAACCCTAAAATCGGTTTTATACCCTCAAGTCACCAAATCCATGATATTCCAAGTGTTTCCTCACCACCCAACAAAGATTGGAAGCTATGGTCAAGAACCTCCACCTTCATCTTCCCCAAAGTTCGTGTTTGGGAGTTTGGGTTGAAGAATTCTTATGGGTGTCCTCGGAAGGTCTCATCGTTTCTAAGTGGTAAGCTTTCTTGATTTTAAAGGTTGAAAAACTCCATTGTTGATCTCTTAGTGTTTGGTATACCAAATCTCGGATTTGGTGGTTTTGGAGAAATTAGGGTTTTGGATATTGTTTGGGATTTTGATTTATAATGTTTGGAGGATGTTCCTTATGGTTGATTATGGGTATTTATGGGTTAAAATGTTCGGATCTAGGTTTTGGAAGATTTCGGTTTGAGGATTCAAATGGCCGTCAAAAGAGCTCGTTGGGTAAAATCTAGATTTAGCCTAAATCTAGCAAGGTGAGTTCAAGATGATTTATGAAAACCGTGTACATGCCAAAAGGTTTATTTTAAAGTGTTTATGTTTTTCATCAAATATCTTAACTGTTGATCACCTGATAAGTTTTGGTTATTTTGAAGTGTTTAGTTTTATAAACATGGTGAAACACCCATTTTGGGGTCTTTAAGAATTTTGATAAATAAATCATGTTGAAATGTTTCTTTGACGATTTTACATATATATTTGGAGTTCATTTGACGTAAGTGTCGTTTTGTGTATTTGAGCTTATAAACTGTAACACCCTAAAAATAGGGATAACAAAAATCCGAAAAACGGACATGCGGTATTTAAAATTGCCAAAGCAAGAGCCTCCCAAAAATGGGGAAAATACACAAACCTGTTTAAATACAATCGTAATTAAATGGATAATAAATAACAACCAACTAATCTAATTTCTATAACCAGAAAAGATATTACAATCAAGGGTGTCATTTATAGACCCAAAGGATTCTCTACGAATAGTAAGTCCAAAAGCGATATTCCCAAATCTCTCACCCAAGCACTACGCCAACTTAGGACCGATGCCGCTAAAACCTGAGATACACATCGACACCAAACAAGTGTTAGGCTAAAAAGCCTAGTGAGTTGAACAATAGTAAGCATGCATGAACAGTCACATTTCTTATCAGCAGTTAACCATAGTTCAACAAATGTGGAGTCAATAGGGGAAACCCATAGCACCAATCAAGTCCCACCCAAGAGTCGATATACCTTGATGCCCTTAACAAGGAACACCCCAAAGGCCCAGCACACCCGAAGACTATCGCTAAGAAAATTCCCCGAATTGCGGAGGTCTAGGCACATACCATCAAAGTGGCGCCCAAGACTATATCCTCCTAGTGTACTGACTTGGTTCGTCCACATAACATTTATAAGGGGTCCTTTAGGTATATTTCAACCCACATAATTCAATACCAACTACGGGTATAATATTACCACCTTATCCTCGTGAAGTCTAACAAAAGACCCAATGTAAATCATGCTCATCATGCATATAAACATATCACCAAAATGGTGTTCCAACTAGAATCATCATAATACCCATATATGCATACATTTAACATATTAAGGTACCCACATTATGTATCTATGAGACAAATCCCAAATAATGATACATATAACAATAATCATGGCAAATCACCCTTATATATACATCCTCCAACTATTTTCATGAAGAAATCCCCAAACATTTGAACATATAGAGATAAAGTAACAAATAGGAGATTATGATGTGTATCTAGTTTTAACAAAGGTTTAGTAAACTCACCTTGCTAGATTTAGACTAAATCTAGATTTTACCCACTTAGAGCTTTCCTTGAAGAAACTTGGTTCTTCAAACCAAATCTTCCAAAACCTAGATCCACAAGGTTCCAACCATAAATATACATAATCAACCACAAAGAATCGTTTCCCAAACCATGTACATGGATACCTCAACTAATACCGAAACCCTAACTTCCATAACCGAAGAGAATACAAGATTACCTTAATCCAAGCTTGAATTCACCAACCAAAACACTTCTAGTTCACCAAAATGATTACAAACCTTCAATCTATGAAAGGGAGAACAAAGGGTGGATGAAACCCTAGAAAACTTTGGGGAAGAAGATGAATAGGGAGAGATGAGAAGCTTACCACCACAAAATGCTCTAGAATACTTCAATAAAGTGCCAATATCTTGCTTGATCCTTGAATAGATCTCAAAAACGAAACCGTAGCAAGTTGAATCACCAAAATCGGAGTTGAAATGAGAGAGATATGAAGAAATGAAGTTTGGGGTTGAACATCGCGACTTTAACACTCTGATACACCCAGGCGATTGTGCCAGGCTAGACCCGCACACCTCAATTGTGCGCTCCTCACTAGACCTGTACACCTCAATTGTGCGCTCCTCACTAGACCCGCACACCTCAGTGTGCGCTCCTCACTAGACCTGCAAACCTCTCTGCTCCAATCCATACTTAGAATTTTTTTCTGAGAATTTTTCGAAACTGCAATAGGGTCTTTAATTGTCATAATTTTTTTTTCTCTAGGGGCGCTGCCTCCATACCCCGCAAGGGCGTTGCCCCTTGACCCCACCCGCTAACCAGGTAGCGGGACCCCCGTGCTAAGTCTGCCTAGGGGGACAAAATTTCTTGTGTGATCAAATTTTATTTGGATTAATGATCATATCTGTCAAGTTTTCTCTTATTCAATACAGGATGACATCCAGAGAAGCTCTTGCAATAGGAACTGACACCAAGCCACCAGTTCTCTTTAGAGGTGAATATGAACAGTGGAAGGATAGGTTCCTAAACTTCATCGAAAGACAGGATTTGGGTGATTTCATCAAACAATCCTTAGAAGAAGGCCCCATGGAAACAAAATATAGGGAACCAGCAGAAGGAACTGAAGAAGTAAGACATGCACTGACTTATGAAGAACTAACCGGTGATAATAAGTTAAGAGCAAAAGCAGACAGATTGGCCAAGTCATACATTCTACAAGGGATTCCGAACGAAATCTACATAAAGATTGACAGTTATAAGGCCTCCGGCAAACAAATGTGGGATCAACTCGAGAAGATGATGTTGGGTTCAAAGATAGGGAATCAGCTTAAAATCTCTAACTGCCTGCACAGTTTTGAAGAATTTAAAGGCAGAACTGGAGAAAATCTAGAAGGAACATATGATAGATTCGTGACCTTGATAAATGAATTGAGCAAGAACAAGGTCAACAAATCTCAAATCGAACTGAATATCAAATTCCTGAGTATTCTACAACCAGAATGGAAAAGTTTTGCCAGACAAATGCGGCAGATAAAAGATTTGAATAAGATTCCACTTCACGAGGTGTATGAAACCCCCCGTCAAAATAAAGAAGAGGTGGATGAAATTCTAGCTGAGAAAAGACAAAAAGGAAAGACAGTTGAAGATACAGTCGCTCTTGTCGTCAAGAAGAAGAACAAGACGATTGTATATGAATCAGAAGAAGATGAAGCTTATGCAAACTCTGACATGGATGAAAATGAACAAATGAAGAAAGCAATGTTGTTTCTGAAAAATGCGTTTCAGAAAAAGTTCTACAGGAATCCAACATCAAACAGTTAGAGGTACTCTTCTGGACCCAACAACTACGCTCATAAGGAAAGGGTTGAAGGTAGTAGGTTTGAAGGGAAAAAGTTTGAAGGAAAGAGATTAGATGAGAAGAAAACGGAAGAGAAAAGGTACCAGTCTGAAGAAAAGAGGATAGAGGAGAAGAAACCCGAAGAAAAAAAGTACAAGGATGAAGGATCAAGTCAGCCAGGTCCACCGATGTGCTACAACTGTGGCAAAACAGGTCACTTTGCCAAGGATTGCCGAAGATCAAAGGTCAGAAACTCCGATTACTACAAGAACAAGATGCTTCTTGCAAAGCAACAGGAGGCAGGCAAGGCACTGATGGCTGAGGATGAATACTGGCTTGATCACTCAGATGAAGAAGAAGAAGATAAAGATGAAGCCGTCAATATGTGCTTGATGGGCAAGATGGAATCAGATGCTGAAGCTGATTCAGAAAATGAAGAAGAGGAGGTATGTGATTTATCGTATAAAGATTTCATGAATAAAATGCATACCATGAGTTTAAAACAAGAAGAGTTAGAATCTAATCTTAAGCGAGAAAATGGTGTTATTATTAACAAAAACCAATTGATACAAAAACTTAGCAATGAAATTGCTGAGAAGAAAGTATTAATTGAGGTTTTACATACAAACGTTGACACCAACGCAAAAGAACAGACTATAATTCTAAAAGAGAATTCTGAACTCAAGTCAAAACTGAGAAATAGTGAGCTTGACTTATATAAGCTGACTAAAATGCATTCTTCATGTACTAAAGAAAACAAGTCTTTAATTGCAAAACTAGATGCTTTGGAAAAGAAGTTGTACTCATTAGGTCAAAGTGAGCAAACCATTCATCTTAACAAACCGAAAAAGAATAAAGAAAATTGGGGAATCGGTTATGTGAAACCTCATTGCCTTAAAAAGGGTATAAGAGAAGTGTCTGCACTTTATGATTATACCTCTATGCTAGTTTCTCACTGAATCTCTTCACTTAAAGTTTTTAATACTAAACTATCAAAGGAGGATGAAGCAAATGAAATTGAAAAACGGAAAAAGTCATCTAAAGTTCACCTTCCATTTTATTATGCGAAGTTGAATAATAGTTATGACTATCCAAATAATGAAAAGAAATCTCTTTCAACTGACTACTTTCAAAGTTATTCTGTAAAAGAGATGGAGGCAAAGCCTGTTATAGGTAAAATATATGTCCCTTCTCTCGTGTTAGAAAGTAAAATTTCTGAACTCGAGAACTCTTTATCAGATGAAAGACTTTTGATTGAGATTCAACAAAAAGTTTTTTCAACCGTTATGAAAAATGTTGTTTTTACAAAAGCTTCTAAATCTGATGACATGTTTGGTTCATCAAACGAAGGGTTTGATTTTCTTAATTCTGACGGTGGTTTGGATGGTTGTTTTGAACAATTTGGTTTTAATGCTAAACTTTCAAACCATTCATCTTTTGTTGTGAAATCTTTGGGAAAAACCAGTATGCCTGTTAACAGTGTAAAATCAACGAAAGTTGATAAGTCAGTCTCTGTGAAAGCCAAAAATGCTAAAGGTAAGAAAATATCTCAGCATTCACAGAAACCGATCACTACTGGTAAGCCAAAGAAGGTGCATTCATTTGTTGCTCAGAAGTCTAACTCACCAGTTACACATGTTTCAGATCTGCGCAAGCAAAGGCCAGAAGTAAATTCTCAATGGCAACCCAAACGGAAGCTTGACAAGACCGTTTTATCGCTTAGTAGTGTTACTTGTAATAAGACTTCGCTTAGTAAAGATGTCCTAATTGCTGATATTGCTCTTTTGAACTCAAAACTTGCTGTTTCTCGTAAACAATATTCAATGAAGCAATTATTTCAGTTATCTTTATCTGCTGGAAAGTCCTCTATCTATGATAAACATGTTTCTATCACTTGTCAAGATTCTGGAGATTGGTTTGGAAATTACCATGTGCATTCATCTCATATTAATTCTTCTCATACATTTCAAAAGAAAAGAGGAACCAATTTGAAATGGTTACCAAAATCTTGTGCTAACACAGCAGGACCCAAATTCCAGTGGGTACCTAAGGCTAAATCTGTGTTGCAGGCACACAAAGCTTAAAGAGAAGCGACTTCTGATTATGTACAGATCAGGACTCGTTCTTCAATGTCAAAATAGGTTTTTGGATAATGCAGTTCAAAACCCGAACATCAAAGTCAAAATAGGCTTTTGAACAAATCAGTTCAAGACCCGCACTTCGATAATCAAAGTGAAAATTCCAAAGTTGTCGTATAAATATCTAAATTTTCAATTTCTCTTATGCAGACTAGTCATACATGGTTCTTGGACAGCGGATGTTCCAAGCACATGACAGGGCAAAAAGAGATACTGTCCAATTTCAAAGACAAATTTTGTGGAACAGTAAGATTTGACAACGACCAGTTTTCTCCAATCATGGGATACGGTGATGTACAACATGACAATATCACTATCAAGAAGGTGAGCTATGTAGAAGGCTTAGGACACAACTTGTTCAGTATAGGCCAGTTCTGTGACAAAGACTTAGAGGTCAACTTCAAAGCCAAGAGATGTTCAGTTCGCAATGAAGAAGGCGAAGAACTCTTGGTCGGTACTCGAGAAACAGACCTCTACACAATAAACTTATCAAATGTCCAGACTGACAAGCAAGTTTGTCTACTATCGAAAGCTTCGATGCAACAAAGTTGGTTATTGCATCGACGTCTTTCTCACCTCAACTTTCGGTACATCAACAATCTGGTCAGTGGAAAGCTCGTCAAAGGACTTCCAGAGCTGAAATACGAAAGAGAACATCTATGTGCAGCCTATGAAAAGGGCAAGATGAAGAGGGCACCTCATAAACCGAAGCCTGAACCAAGTACCAATGCTCCGTTAGAGTTATTGCATATGGACTTGTGCGGTCCGATGCGAACTCAAAGTCTAGGCGGAAAGAAGTACATACTCGTGATCGTGGACGATTACTCGCGATACACATGGGTCAAGTTTCTACGTTCAAAGGATGAGACACCTGATGTTCTCATTACATTCCTAAAGACGACCCAGGTGAATCTGCAGAAACCAGTCAAGTTTCTAAGAACAGACAACGGCACAGAGTTCAAGAACAACAAAGTTGAAGAATATCTCGAATCTGTCGGGATTTCACATCAATACTCTGTTGCTCGAACGCCTCAACAAAATGGATTGGTTGAAAGAAGAAATCGAACGCTAGTCGAGGCTGCTCGTACTATGCTAAGTCATTCGGACTTACCTCTATTTTTGTGGGCAAAAGCTGTTTCGACCGCGTGCTACACACAGAATCGATCCATGGTACATCGAAGGTTCTAGAAGACTCCTTATGCGTTAATCAACAACCGAACACCGACAATCAAATATTTCCATATATTTGGATGTAAGTGTTTCGTGCTAAACGATAGGGAGAATCTCAATAAGTTCAGTGCTAAGGCGGACGAAGGAATCTTTATTGGTTATTCCTCGACATCAACTGCATATCGTGTCTATCTGAAGAAGTCAAAGACGGTGATTGAAAGCATCAATGTCACCTTTGATGAAGAAATGGCTTCCGAACAACAACGTTCAGAACCCGTTATAACCGGAGTACTAGCTTCTGGGCAACTCAGTCCAGAACCTGCGTCTCAACAGAATAAATCAGACGAAGCTTAAACTTCAACTAACCATTTATCTGATTTAGACTTATTATTTGAATTGTTTTATGATGAATTTCTTGGATCAAATGTAAAGAAATCTGTTATGGTTGACAGGATGGAAGACTCAACAACTACTCATCCAACCAGTTCAGATGTTCCTATTGAATCAAATGCCCCGATTCAGCAAGAGATTACAATTCAAATGCCGACTCCAACAGTTGAAGAAGTGACAAATGATAAAGAGACAGAAGTAGCTGAAACAGTAGGAGATACTTTACAGATCAATCTACAGCCAGATCAAGTTGTACCTGCTGAGCCTTCTGAACCTGCCACTTCAACTGAAACCATCAATCCTCCTGAACAAACCGAAGAAGGTACAAGTGGATTTGTAGATGATACAACTGACATAGAATCATCTAATCCACTGCCTCATGAACATAGATGGACCAAAGAGCACCCGCTAAGCCAGATTATTGGCGATCCATCAAAACCGGTGCAAACTAGGTCAGCATCAATGAACCTGTGCATGCATGACTCCTTTCTGAGCAAGTTTGAGCCAACTCGAGTATCAGAAGCACTTGCTGATCCAGAATGGGTGATCTCAATGCAAGAAGAGCTAAATCAGTTCGATGCACTTCAAGTCTGGAGACTCGTACCAAAGCCTAAAGGTAAAACCATTATAGGTACGAAATGGGGTTTCAAGATAAAGAAAGACGAAGATGGTACCGTTATCCGAAACAAGGCAAGACTAGTAGCCAAAGGATACAGACAAGAGGAAGGAATAGACTATGACGAAACATATGCTCCTGTGGCGCGATTAGAGGCAATTAGAATGTTTCTAGCCTACGCAGCCTACAAGAACTTCACAGTCTTTCAAATGGACGTGAAGACAGCATTCCTCAATGGAATTCTGAAGGAGGAAGTCTACGTCTCTCAGCCAGAAGGTTTTGTCAATAAAGAGAATCCGAATCATGTTTACATTATCGACAAAGCACTCTATGGTCTGAAACAAGCACCTCGAGCCTGGTATGATGTCCTTTCCACTTTTCTAGTCAAGTCTGGGTTTTCAAAAGGTACGGTGGATACCACTTTGTTTATCAAAAAGGAAAAAGGCGATATCATCTTAATTCAAATCTATGTAGATGATATTATCTTTGGTTCTACAAATCCGAAGTACTGTAAGAATTTTGCAAACCTTATGGTGTCTAGATTTCAGATGAATTTGATGGGAGAGATGAATTTCTTTCTCGGTTTACAAGTAAAACAATTTTCATCGGGTATTTTTATCAATCAATCAAAATACATTAGGGATATTCTTCGGAAGTTCCAAATGGAAAATTCAAAACCGATTGGTACCCCAATGGCACCAGGTACTAAGATTGGCACCGATCCTTCGGGAAAGGCTGTTGATGTTAGGACTTATCGAGGGATGATAGGTTCTTTAATGTATCTTACGTCGAGTAGGCCAGATATAATGTTTTCAACATGCTTATGTGCAAGATATCAGGCCAATCCTAAAGAAATCCATTTGTCTGTTGTGAAGCGCATTTTTAGGTATCTAAAGGGCACTGCAGATCTTGGTATGTGGTATCCTAAAGATACTAGTTTTGAACTAACAGCCTACACAGATGCAGATCATGCAGGTTGTATGTTAGACAGTAAGAGCACGTCAGGACATGTACAGTTCCTCGGTGACAAACTAGTTAGTTGGGCATCGAAGAAGCAACTTTGTGTTTCAACCTCCACGGCCGAAGCATGTAGCTGCTGCTAGTTGCTGTTCTCAGGTCCTATGGATGCGAACTCAATTACGCGACTACGGTTTCCACTTCAACAAAATACCGATATACTGTGACTCCAAGAGCGTCATCGCAATATCAGCGAATCTTGTTCAACACACCAAGACAAAGCACATAGATGCCAGGTATCATTTTATTAAAGATCATGTTGAAAAAGGAACAATTGAACTTTTCTTTGTAAAAACTGATTATCAGCTTGCCGATTTGTTCACCAAACCCTTAGACGAAAAGAGGTTTAACTTCCTTATCTCTAAGCTTGGTATGCTAAATCTTAAGATTTAATCAGTAGTTACCTATCAAAGTTTTCTAAATTGTATACTTTTTCATCATTTCTTCATTCTTAACTCTGATTGATATCTGCACTTATATCAAATGTTCATGATCCAAGGGGGAGAATGAGAAGAAATTGACATATGGTCAATATTACTTCAAGGGGGAGTTCATAAAATTTGTGCATGTACTTTTTAATGTCAAATTTCTTTTGTAATGCAAGATTTTAGGGGGAGCTCTTCAAGTCAAAAAGGGAGTACGGATATGACTTCTGATTATTTCTTATCAGAACTCGTACTTTAAAAGTTTTACTGCTTTTTGTCTTTTCAATTTAAGTGAATAAATTTTACTTTGACTTGACATTAGACTTTTGCAGAATTTTTGAGAGAAGCTTACAAGATATGACTTTAAGCTTAGCTTCATGAGATGTAAGATCAAACGTTAAGGTATAATCCTTTATCTTAATCTCATATATGGTTGAAAGAAGGACAACTTTCAATCATAGAAAACATTGTTTTTAATATTCAAACCACTTCCTGATTTTTCAACAGATTTTATATTTTGGGAGTGTATTTTAAATGTTTTCATGATCTAAATTGTGCTTTAACTGAAATAGTTAAACCAATCTGAGCATCACGTGCATAATAGGAAAACAAAG
Organism: Arctium minus; assembly: GCA_954870635.1. Taxonomy (NCBI): domain Eukaryota; kingdom Viridiplantae; phylum Streptophyta; class Magnoliopsida; order Asterales; family Asteraceae; genus Arctium; species Arctium minus. The sequence goes on from OX941081.1 coordinate 160,772,961, forward strand.
AATCATTGTGCTAGGACTTAACACAACTTCTATGGAATCACCTTAACCAGTGATTTCTACCCAAGAAGTTAATCCTTAGTGATTGAGTGTGCAAAGAGAAAAGAAATGAGTGTGATTAGAGAAATCTAAATGTTAAAAGAAAGAGCGTGTCAGAACAGAGTTAAAAGAATATCACAACTCTGCACCAACTTTTTCTGAGTCGGGTAGCCACATTACTAGTGTTTCACAATTCTTTGGTGAACATTATTGAAACAGGCAACTAACCCATGCCAACTCTTGATCAAACCTCACAATCTACTCATTTTCTTCTCAACAAGAAAGTGTTTCACATTTTCTAAAGGGAAGCAGCCCATATGCTATCTGATTTTCATTTGGAAAATCTGGATATTGAAAAGAAGGAAGTCTGCCCCACCTTCGCACTTCAATCATGCACATTGAGTCTGTGTTTAACTTGTTGTTGTCTCAGTGGTTTACACAATTTTGAGCCTAATAAGCAATCATCAAGTGCTTAATTCTTTCAAACACAAGCACGAACACACAAGGAATTAGTTTCTTTGTCATAACATTTATAGAAATAACCTTTGTGGTGTTTCGATGATTAAATGGAAGCCCTGGGGGAGTCAACATCAAAACAGCTCCTTTCCAAAGTGTATTTGTTACACACAGTGACTTAGTGTTACTGACAGGCATGTTAACTGATTCATTAGTTGATTCAGGTGTTACACGACTATTTTGTTTGGATTTGAAAAGATCTGGATGAATATCTTTTGAATTGACGGATCAGGGGCTCTAACTACAAGATAGACATTTCTTACAAATAGTTTTGATGAAGTCGTTGCACTTAACATCAAAAAGGGGGAGAATTACTACACAAGAAATGGCAAAGATCACATGTTTCAAGAATCACGTCCACTCTTCAAAAGGAGGATATTGTTAGAAAAAGACATGCTGATTTCAGAGCTAGAGAAAGAGATTGCATCTTCTGAACTGAACAAGAAGACTGAATTGCTAAAATCATTTTCGTAATGATCTTGATCCAAAGGGGGAGATTGTTAAGACACAGTCTCATTGGATTCAAGATCATCCAAACTAAAGATCGCAATCTGAAGCTAAAGCCGAAACGTCGACTCTCGATATTAAGGTCTATGTCGTTTGTAATAAATGTCAATGTAATTGTATTAGTTTACTTAGATTTAATATCTAAGTTATAACATTGTAATAGTTAGATAAAGCTAACTTGGTTAGTTTCTAGTATTTAGTTAGTTTACATAATATCTAAACTTAGATATTATGTATATTATTAGATTAGATATTAGGTAGGTTTATAGTTTTATATTGCAAGTTGTAGGACATGTGTCTAACACACTTGGTTAGATTAAGTGTATCTCTAACATCTCTAAAAAAAAAAAAGATCAGATCATAATTCACACATACAAACACACACTTGAAGGTGTAAAAGAGAGAAAACATAGAGAACACATTTCATGCTTAATCGATCAACCTTGTAACTCGTTTGTTATAATCAATACAGGTTGGTAATCATATTGTGTTGTTGTTTCTATAAACTTGATAAGTATTGTTGCCTTGAAGAAACTTGGTTCTTCAAACCAAATCTTCCAAAACCTAGATCCACAAGGTTCCAACCATAAATATACATAATCAACCACAAAGAATTGTTTCCCAAACCATGTACATGGATACCTCAACTAATACCGAAACCCTAACTTCCATAACCGAAGAGAATAGAATATTACCTTAACCCAAGCTTGAATTCACCAACCAAAACACTTCTAGTTCACCAAAATGATTACAAACCTTCAATCTATGAAAGGGAGAACAAAGGGTGGATGAAACCCTAGAAAACTTTGGGGAAGAAGATGAATAGGGAGAGATGAGAAGCTTACCACCACAAAATGCTCTAGAATACTTCAATAAACTTCCAATATCTTGATTTATCCTTGAAGAACTCTCAAAAACGAAACCGTAGCAAGTTGAATCACCAAAATCGGAGTTGAAATGAGAGAGATATGAAGAAATGAAGTTTGGGGCTGAAAATCGCGATTTTAACACTCTGATACACCCAGGCGATTGTGTCAGGCTATAGTGACAATGTCACAATCGCCGGGCACAATCGCTGAGATTGTACCGAGAGTTTTCGGGCTCTGGCGACCATGACAGGCGATTGTGACACTGTCACAATCGCTGGGCATTATAGCCTAGCACGTACCGAAACTGTTTTGGTCATAACTTCTTCGTTATAGCTCCGTTTTCGCTCCGGAAAGAACCGTTGGTCTCGTAATTGAATCATTTATCCATCAAGACTACAAAACCAAGGATTCAAGTCCAAAATCAAATATCTTATTTTTCCTTAATATATCGGTTTCTGTATAAACTTGAAATGATACCTTTCGAAAATCGGGGTGGTACATAAACCTTTTCGAAAAATGTATATTATCGCATTATGAGGCATTTTGGAAATATAAGGGTAAGTGTCATTTCGAAAATGGTTTGCCTCAACTGATGTTGAGTTTGAGATAATTATACTTTTGGGTCGTTGTGCCTTCATCAATCGGTTAAACGTGCTTTAATGTTTACAAAGGCTTTCGTTGGAAATTTACGTGAAGTATTGGGCCCTTGGCTCGGTTTTGACTAAATGAGTCGTGTGGACATTTGTTTGGATTTATAACCGTCGTGGATTTTGAGTATGTTGACGATTAATTCGTGTTATTGGTAAATTACATGTCTTGGGTGCTTTGATCATTCATGTGGAGTCATGTAATGTTAGACAGTGTTGTAAATGGATCCATAGGCACGTAAGTCTGTCTGTCTGGTAAGGCCTGAGGTTTTTGGTTACTTTTAGTGACCGCTCGGGTTTGCTAGCGAGTAGACAATAGGTAACTCAGGCCGCTGAGTTGGAACTCGTCTAGATTGGATAGGCACCCGGGCTCGTAAGACCTCGGAGTGGAACTCGACGGAGTATGGCAAGGGGCAGCAACAGGTTTGAGGATTGTGATGTCTGTTATGGCATGGGAACTAGAACCGGGGCACTGTTGGTGAAATCCAATAACATCGCGGGTGGCCCCATTCACGTATTCTCGCCACCCAAGATAGAAACGTTTAGATGACATGCAAGGAAGTCTCGTGAACGACCTACTTGCGTGTTACTCTATTCTCAGTGTATACGGATCTCTTCATCGTTGATTAGTGGTATTTTAAAGGGTAATGTTGTATTTGACCAATTGGGTTTTTAAGTGGTCGACGGTAAATGATGGCTTTAATATGGGGTTCTTCCCAAGTATATTAAAGTTTGAATGGAATGTGTCGTTTCCACGTGTCGGTATTTATTTTAGTCCATTTCATGGTCGTGTGAGTTTTGGGTCTAATGTCGTGCTTATGGCAACATTTAATTGTGTAAATTTTCATCTACGATTTATGGGTTGGGTATCATGTTCCACCCGTGTTGGGTGTTTCTAGTTATAACGTGTTATCCGCATTTCATAAAATTGAGAGTCTCGCCTTTTAAACAGTTTGGTCTGGTTAACAATTAACTCGGTGTCTCTTTTGTACAAAATGCGTAGTTATTGATAAACGGGTCGTTTTCATAAGTGATGCATATCATTTTGAAAGATTATGATTTTATTCGCATCCTTCCTTTCTAAATGATTTAATTATATATGTTGAAAACTCTTAAGCTCACAAGGCGTTAAGTCTAATCCTTTTATTTGTCGGCATGTGCATCAGGTTCCAGTTGGGGGTTTGGATTCTAGCAGTTCCGCGAAGAATTGAGCCTAGCTTTGTGCGAGTATAAGTAATTGGCGAACGTTTTCCGCAGTTTGGGAGATAGTGGCTATTATTGGGTTTTAGTAGCACCCGTCCTTATTATAGACTGTATGCGTAGAATAAGATGTATGTTTTGAGGTTAAATCTTAAATTATGATTGTAGATGAATCGATTTTCGATGTATTTATAAAATTTTAATTTAGTTGCTATTTCCATATTTTAGGGTGTTACAGTTGGCATCAAGGTATATCGTCTCTTTTGGTGGAACTTGATTGGTGCTATGGGTATCCCCCGTTGACTCCACATTTGATAAAATTTGGTTAACTGCTGATAAGAATTGTAATTGCTCTAACATGCTATTTTCTTGTTCAACTCACTAGGCTTTTTGGCCTAACACTTGTTTGGTGTCGATGTGTATCTCAGGTTCTAGCGGCGCCGGTTCTAAGCTGGCATAGTTGCTTTGGGTGAGAACTTGGGGGAATTGTTGCACTTGAACATACATCTTTTGGAAAAGACTTTTGGGTTTATGGATGACACCATTTTTGTAATCTCATTTCTAGTTGTAGAAATTAGATTAGTTGGTTGTTATTTATTTGTCCGTTAAATTACAACTGTAATTAAACAGGATTGACTATTTTCCCCATTTTTGGGAGGCTCTTGCTATGACAATTTTATATACCACATGTCCGTTTTTCGGATTTTTGTTATCCCTATTTTTAGGGTGTTACAGAAAGTCTCCTCCCTTCCATGTAGAATCTTCTAGAGATGTTCCATAAGAGGCTTCTACCATTTTCCCATGGAGAGTCTTCTAGAAAAGTTCCATAAGAGCCACCATCCTTCTTGAGTAATGTAGAAGGTTCTGGAATCCGGTTAACTTTCGGGAAACCCGTCTCATACTTGACGGGTCGTCACAAAATGATGCATTTGGACTTTGGAGGAGAGTATTTCATGTTAGTTTTTCTATCTTCAATGTTTTTGGTTTCCGTATTTGATCTATAGCGTTTATATTTTATGGTTTTTTGTGTTTATATTTAGCATTTGAAACTTTTTTTTACTTTATACAGAAAGACAAATGAGTAAACTATGAATTTTTGCCTAAATTATTTATTGATCTGTAATTTTTATCCATTAATTTTTTTTACATGATTCAAATGTCTTTTCTTAATGATTTTAATGTCTAGGTTATTAAAATTAATGAAAATCTATTAGTATTGGTCAAGTAAACATTACATTTGTTAAAAAACCAAAGTATCCTTGATCACTAAGAAATGATATTTCTTCTAACGTCTGAATGACAAAAAATAAAGCAAAATGAAAACCATAGTGATGAAACAATCAATTTTTATAAATCAGAGATGAAGATAGTTAGAAATAACAAATCTTAGGGACGAAAGTCGTAGTTTACTCATAATAATATATATTTGAATTTATTAATTGGAAAATTAAAGAAAGGGATTTAAAAAAAATGCAAAACACCTTTCAAACCCCTTTTATACCAAAATGCATATATCACTTTTCTAGTTTTCGCAGGAACGAGTTTTATAGTGATCACTTTTGTTTATGTTGTTTTGTTGAAAATTGTAATTTTTATTCTTGTGCTTTTAGACTTGTTGTTTTCATCCCTGTTATGTATAGTTCATTATTCTTTTTGTGTTTCTATAGTTTACATTTCAATATTGTTTTTGTCTCTCATATTTAACGGTATACCACTGAAGGAGTTAGCCTCAGGAACAAAAACAACAATGAATTACAAACTATAGAGACGAAAACCGTAAATCCAAAAGTATAAGGACGAAAGTCACAATTTTTAAGTAACCACATACATAGACGAAGATCGTGGTTTACCCTTTTCATTTCTCATCAAATTTCAACATTAATATATTTGTTTTTCTTTGAGATTATATTTCAAGTCCTCTTTACCATTATCTGTTCTAAACCATATCTTGAGGAATCATTTACTAAATGCTTACCAGGTTAGCACTTACCGGAAAGAGTCATCACCCTAACTTACCTTATCGGGTAACATTCCCGGCCATCAAAAGGGATTGATGGTAAACGTCGGTAGGCGTTTATCGGGTAAAAGTCATCACCCTCACTTACCGGGTAAGACTGTCGATCATTGTCTTCCCTCTTACCTGGTAAGATTCTTGGCCCTTGCTACGCTATGCGCTTACCCGGTAAGTCAGAGGCGGACCTAAGAATTTGTGGTGACACCATTTAACTATAAGAAATGAAGCTATTGATATTTTTCAAAGAATCATCATCGGTATGTTGGTTAGTTCTTTACTTTTTGTACATGAGGTCCTGTGTTCTAGCCTTTTATCACAATTCTTTTCAAAAACATAATAAACCTGAAATTAAATGTTAAAAACTAAGAAAATGATTGAAAAGAGATTCGAACCCGCGCCTAGGATGGGAGAAAAATCGTTCAAACCAACTCTGTTTTTTACCTTACAATGGAGGAACGAAGCAGTTAGAAGTGTTCATTGGTTGAAATCCAATTGATTTAGGTAGATCCGATCCGATCATTCAATGGATGTTGGATTTTGTCATCCGATCCAATCCAATCCAAACAAACTATCATATTCTTTTTCGAAACAAACTATCATATTATTATATAAAGTCATCTCGTCTCTTTGCCTGAGCTGCATGTCAGAAGCCAAACTATCATATTTTATTATGGGTTTATATTTAATTCTAATATCATAATATACTGGATTGAACATATAAAAAGAAAACCGAAAAAAATAAAAAATAAATAAAAACATTTAATGTGATGGAATTTTTAGATGGTTTATTGGTATTAAGTATTGACTATCAAAGAGGCCCATTGGTTATGAAAGCTTGTACTTGGATCGGTCCAACTCCAATAACTTTTTCTTTGCATTTGAATTTTAGGAGTGGAAGAAGTAGAAAATTGAAATTTAAATTGAGTTGAGATGCAAAAAGTCATGTTCATAAATTCAGATGTTAATATTTGAAAGAAATTGGAGTGTTCAAAGCAATAAAGTAGTCAGTCGTCGAACCATAGCCCTACCTGGTCCACTCTCATTACTCTTTCTTCTACAAATAGCCGACCCATATCACCAACCAATACTACTACGACACGTCATCAAAAGACGATGAAGCACATTGCGATATACATGCCTACTTCCATGCTCACATTGGTTTACTTGGTTGCCAATTGCCATTGTATCAGATGAAAGTTTTGGCTTCACCCTTTAGTGATGAGGACCCCCATGCTTTCTCAGTCATGTAACACTGAAATTTTTATTGTTTAGTTATCAGTATATTTTAGTAAATTATAAATAGTGTGTTGAAGACATTATATAAAATATTTTATTGAATGACATATAAAAATTATAGAGTAAACTATGATTTTCGTCCTTATGGTTTGTTGTTTATAACTGATTTCGTCCCTGGTTTTTAGAAATTGCTTTTTTGGTCACTATGGTTTGTATTTTGTTTTCTTTTTCGTCCCTTTAACCAACTCTGTTAAACAGTATCCGTTTAGTTAGGGTTATTTTAGTCTTTTCATTTCAGAATTTTCTTTTTTATTTTATAATATCATATATATATATGTGTGTGTGTGTGTGTGTGTGTTAGAGAGAAAAATGTGAATACAGACATACTGATACAACCCTCCATTCCTGTGTTCACTCCCACACCACTCCGACCATATTCCGGCCAACTTCGCGTGCACCACCCTTTGCCACCAAATTGCAACAACAACGACCGAACCCCCACTCCTCTCCATCTTCGTCCTTGCTACTATGACCACATCCCACCGATCTTCCCTCTCCATTTATCTCAACTCCTACCATTTTCCGATTTCCGTCACCACCAAGGGTGACACCCAGCAGCCCCATCGTGACTCCCCTCCCTTTTATAGTTTCGTCCCTCCGTCACCTTCCCCGCAATGCAAACACCATTGGTTTTACCTAAAAAATCCCCACTTAAATGTCATATATCATGTTATATTTCACTGTAGATGCATAAATTTATGTATATCTGGTTTTTCCGATGAGAGAAAAAGAGGGGTGATGATGTAAGAGAAGATATTGTTTATGATTTTGTGGGTTCTTGTTTATGGTTTTGTTGAAGGTGTAATGGGGTGCAAAAAAGCCAAGTTGGTGGGGGTGCAGGTGTGGTCTCAACTCTCAAGTCTCCGACGGCCGGTGACGTTTTGGGAAGAAAGAGGAAAGGTGGGTGCAATGGTGCATTAAAATGGTTGATGATGCTTTACATTTAAATTTAATTAATAAAACTAATAGAAATAAGAAAATGACCAAAGAGTCCTTTGAATTAACGGATTATTTAACAAAGTTAGTCATAGGGACGAAAAAAGAAACAAATTACAAACCATAGTGACCAAGAAAACAATTTTTAAAGACCAAGGACGAAAATAGTTATAAACAACAAACCATAAGAACGAAAATCGTAGTTTACTCAAAATTATATTTAGTAATGGAGTTAAAAAGTTTAAAAAAACAAAATTATATAATTTATAACTTTATACTACAATTTTATACATAAAATATTGGAACACTTTTAGGTTTTTTGAAAGCTTTCAAGGTTGTATTTTTATATTTTAGATAATATGAATAGAATTGTAATTTTCGTTTAACAACAAAACAAAAACATACTTACGGTAGATAATAAGATCTTAGGTTTCCTTTTTGAGTGGTAGCCAGGATTGCTCTTAAAGCCGTTGAAGTGTTTTTTGAGTGTTAACTTTAATTTCCATATGATTAGCCTAAGTTATAATAATATGAATTAGATATAGACACAAACAGTTATAAAATAAATACTTACAAGACTTCCATTTCTAAAAGAAGTTTTTATTTAACATTATCAACACATAAAAAGATTTATTTCTACTTTTGTAGTCATATTAATTACATAACATACAACCAACTTATTGTTGTTTAAAACAAAAATAAAATAAAATATTAATATTAATATGATAATAATTATTATAAAAATATAAATAGAGAATTGTTTTGATGATGAGGAGTTGATTGTCCCTTTGTATACAACTTGTAATATGAGGAAGAGAAAAAGAAGAATCTTCTTATCGCTCATCTAACCGACCAAACCACCTCATGACAAGCTTCTGCACACATACATTGCTTTACAACTTTTATTAACATCACCACTACCCAACCAAATACTTCTAAATCTTTTTTTTTTTTTTTTTTTTTTTGAAAATAATAATAATAATAATAGTTTAAAAGACCCATTTAAGGCTTGTATATTTGGTTTTTATGGGTATGTAAATAAGATTGAATTGTATATGATTGTATTCTACAAGTAAGAGTGAGGTAGACAAATAAAAAGAACTTTAGATGATTTTAGGGTCTTAATAATATGATGTATGTGATTTAATAATTTAACAATTTTGTCAATTTTGGTAGGACATAAAATATGAATTTTTGACCCACTTAGGTTATGGCTTGTCTCAGTCTAATGTTGCGTCAAAGTGGGACAACATTGTGTACTATCATGTCCAACAGTGCACCCATAAATTTCTTTGAGCATGTGCACCTTTAAGATAGATCAAGAGTCCACAAAGTCACGGTTTGATCTAAGGGAAACTCAACATGGTTTGATTTAAGGAAAAGTCTATTGTATCGATTTGAGGAATGAAATACAATTTTCAAATGAAATCAACATTTATCTTTTTTTTTTTTATAAATACATGTCGCTTTGAAAATGAGATAAAAAGCCACGATTTTTAAGATTAATTAGCATTGAGAAGAAAAATAAATCATGAAAGAAAAGTAATAAAATCAAAATAAGAGAAAAACCAACAATGTTTTGATAGTTGTGTCCATAATTTTACTTGAGGTTGTGAGATCGATTCTTGTAACTATATTTTTCCTGTTATTAACAAAATCAAACGAGTGTACCTTTTCAAATGCCTAAATATTAATTTTTTTTCTTACAATAATCGAGTGAATGGGGACCCCGCTCGGTCCTTAATAAGTCCGCCCTTGGTCTCATCCCTCGTACCAAACACACCCACTTCTGTTTAGAACACACGATTTACCTCTAAAGGGTATGTTTAGCAGAAATGTTGAAATATATATTTGGTCAAAAATCACCCGACAAATGTATGTAGTTGCAGAACGAAATGCAAATACAGTCGACAAAGAAAAATGGGTTACGAAGACCATGTTTGAATTGCTACTCAGAATGTAAAATTGTTGAATTGCTTAATGGTACAACTAACAATGCACAAGATACAAGTCATGATCAATCAGCAATGACTAGATACGTTGTACGGTTGTAGTTACACCGCACGCATACCATCAATATAAAACACCAAAAAGATGATGAATAAACCATTTCCTTTCTTTCTTTCTTTCTTTTGTTCACACTCAAATTCCCCCTCACCTTCTTTCTTCTCCTTCTTCACATGGCTCAGGTAATAATAATTTCTTCATTTTTCATTATTTTCTTTTATAAAAATTTAAATTTTCTTGATTCCCTGCATGTTTATGTATGATCTCTGATATGCAGAAGGTGATACTCAAGGTTCTCACCATGACTGATGACAAAACCAAGCAAAAAGCCATTGAAGCTGCTGCTGATATCTATGGTACAGTACTACTACTACTACTACTACTACTACTACAACTCATCTTCTAAATCTGACCCACCCTTTTCCCCGATCGAATCGAAACGGGAAAATGGGATTCGTATACAAGAGAATTGAGATGAAATGATGAATCTTACATTACATACAGGGGTGGATTCGATTGCGGCTGATCTGAAAGATCAGAAACTGACGGTGATCGGAGAGATGGACACGGTGGCGGTCGTCAAGAAGCTCAAGAAAGTAGGCAAGGTGGACATAATATCAGTTGGTCCAGCCAAAGAACCTGAGAAGAAAGAAGAGAAGAAAGAGGAGAAGAAAGAGGAGAAGAAAGAAGAGAAAAAGGAAGAAGTTAAGGAAGAGAAGAAATGAACAACTTTTTTTTAGATTCATCATCATATATTTACATTCTATAAATCAAATAAAACTCCTTCAGAAACATGTTCTTTTTCGAATTGGTGAAACGGGTGAGACTCGAAACGAATCGAACCGAGTCATGAGCAGATCTCTTTGGATGGATCATGGTGGCATCTGCAATGGCAAAGATGTCTTTTTAGATTCAAGATTCTCATTGAGAGATGATGAAACTCCATTACTTAGCTTCATTTGCAAGCACTCAACTGTACCACCAAATAAAATCATATCTTGAATTTTATTTTTTTATTATTATTTATTTGTTATTTTCCCTGTTCTTTTTCCTCTTGTGGGGTCTTATGGTCTTTTAACTTTCATCTTCTCAATTTCATTACACCAACTAATGTCAACAAAATAACACAATTTACTACTTTTGTCTAACTTCTTACAAACCCACAAAATTTTCGTTGATTTAACATGAAGATTTGATTTTTAGTCATTTTTCTGGGGAGATACGTCTTCTTGTCGAAAGCACACCGTAAAAACGGACAGACTAACTAAACTTTTTGTGAATTTTCAAATGCAAGACTGATATTCTCGTCATAAATCCTTAACCCTAAATGATTACAAACCTCAAAAGTGTCCCTACAATTCAAAGTCCGAAGTTGGAATCCCGACCATCGCGCAGTGGATTACCTAAAGTACGTCAACAAGTGGATCGTAAAAGTTTCATCATCTTGATATGGTTTTTTTCTGGGTCTTTGTAGAAAAGAATCCTAAAGGATATGGAGAAGTTTAATGCATGTTAAACCCAACAAATTTAGTGGTGGTGGACCATATGAGATGAGTTGAGGGGTGTCCATTCTGCAACTAATCCCACCACCAAAGACTAAGGGGACGTTTGGTTCGCAGAATGGAATGTGATGGAATTGGAATCCATCAAAGGAATTTGACTTTGAAGTAATTGGAATTAAATTTGATGGAATTTGACCACGAGTTTGGTTGGTAGGAATTGGATGAAATTCAATTCTTTCACTTTATCCAAGGAATAATGAATTCTTTGATTTGTGGAATTCAATGGATTCCATCATGATCAATATGTGAACCAAACAAAGGAATTGGAATTTGGTCAAATGAATTATTCATTCCAATTCCTTCCACACCTCCTAAATGTAACAAATACAGCCTATAGATAAGTAATCACAAAATATAAACAAATATCCATATATCTATTGATTCCTATAATTGAATCCCTTTTGATGGTGACTTACCTAAGCAACCATGACAACATGATCCATGCATAAAGTCAAAAATAGAGTTAAATACTCTCTATCGTTGTCCCATATATGTATGCAATCGTTTCATTTTCATATATGGTTAAAATAGAGGTGGGTGACTATCAGCCAAATGTCTAAACCATATTTCAATAATCACGGAAAGGCTTAGTTTGTGGTTACTCAAAAATCCATATTTTCATATGTATCCATATCCGATATAAGAAGATAATAATGAATAATAGATGTCTTAAATAAATAAATATGTTTATGTTATCTTAGTTTGCACCCCCTAAAGACAAACGGGTAAATAGGTCACTTTAGCTTTAGTTTTTGCCAAAAAAAGAAATATTGCATCTTCATGGGACAAAGGGAGTACTTGTTTTAAAATTTTGTTATGGTACCAAGAAACATATATACATAAGCAAACACAAATACAGGATTTGCAATCTTCCAACATTTTTCACCGTGTGTAAAGACCGTCTTTCTTACCAAGAGAAGCAGAATAAAAGGTGAAGAAACACTCGCAATTTGGGTTGCGGGACCTGTGAATCATGTGGACCCCCATGACTTCACCAAACTGCAGACTCTGCAAAGATGATAATTCGTTGCTGAGCTTATAACGAGGAGTAGAAAATAAAGTGTGTACATACCCATAAGATATAAGAAAAGAGCATGGAACAAGAAAACGCTTACAAAGTAAGAAGTGCAGGCTTGAACTGTTGAACATATCTTGAATTCGCACTGCTGCAATTAAATGATCACGGATCTACTAAACCAGTGGCTTCTAATTTCTACAATAAGATTGTTACCAATAAACTAAAGATCGAGGGATGAACCACCATAGAATTTATAATTGAAATAGAATTGTCGTCTGTTTCTATTTGCCTACCCAACTCAAATCAACTTACAACTATTCCATAGTAGTGTTACTGAAGGCGAAAGATGCACCAGGGCCAGGTGAGCCTCTCTAAAGTGAGGTGCATGAGTTGAAAAATAAATTTAAAAAATAATCATTTAGAGATGTGAAGAGGCATGTATACTTGATATTTAATTTAGTAAAGTGTCATTAACATGATTTAACAACCACAATAACTATATATTAATATATGTCAAGTTATTGATGTTCTATTGAAGAATCATCAATTAACAATGTGTATAACAATCAGACAACATTAGTTAACCACTAACACCCATCGACTGTTCATATTCAGTTGACATCAATATTACAGGCATAAAGCTATTGACATTCAATGAAGATCATCAATCAGCGTTAACATGATATTAACCTTGTGCCCATAATCAGAATTATTAAATAGGAGAGACGAGAGTTTGCAGAGATGAAAAGGCATAGTAGAGCAGAAAAGAGGAAATAGGGAGAATTCAGTGTTTTGAGTTGGATCCAATCAAGTTAATTATGACATGTTAAATGCATCGAGAGCTGTGTACGCCAATTTTCGTTACCAGCAAAGACAGATCATGCAGTAAGAGATCATAACAAACCACTACTTGTAGAAACAAATAACAGGGGATATTCAGTGATTATTAAACATCAACCCTCACCAATAACTATATTGTGGTCAATGGTTCCAACCTCACCAAAGGTGAGGTGTGTTGCCGGATATAAATATTATATACTTCAAAAAGAATTTTTAGAGGAACTCAGAATAACCAGTATACATTGGCTGAGCAGAGTATTGTGTAATCTAAAGAATAAAATCAAGCATGATTGTGCAATGAGCATGATTTAGCTTTTTATGCTTTTAAACTATGCTGTTACAGCGGTCAAAATATGAAAAATCGCGGTCAGGACGTGATTTGAAATAGCGGTTATCGCGATGGTAAAGCAGTGGTATAAAGGTTCATATAATAATTTGAATTATATATATATATATAGGTATACATAATTAAATATACTATATGTATTCAATAAAATATATATATATATAACTTATAAGAATAATGATGTCCAAGTCCAAAACAAAATGAACAAAGCGAATACTTTTATTCAAAGCCAGAGGTCAATGTGATGGTGTCCAAATCCAAAAAAATAAGAATAATGGTGTCCAAGTCCAAAAAAATAAGAATAATGATGCCTTGATATTGTCGGACTAAAATAAAACCCAATGCAAATCCAAAATAGAAGCCCACAAAGTTACTTTTTAACACACAACAGCCTATCTACAAATAGCGATTATGCGGCCGCTTTTTTGCTTTCAAAATGCAGTCATTTAGCAGTCAACAGCACCGCTAATCACGGGACCACTATTTGACCACCGCTGCGCGATTAACAGCATAGCTTTTAAATTGTATAACTTTTATATATAAAAAACAGGCATATCAATGAGCATAAAATGTTTTCCAAATACAAAACATCACTAGGAGGATCGAAAGGTCTTATAAATATTTCAATTCTTAAAGGGAGTGAGGTAGCAATTTAAAATAGTAACAATTATCTTCAGCAAATAGAGGGTGGTAGTGGCAAACCTTCAGGAAGTTCCAGTGTGGCCATGGCCTCCAGCGCTGCTACCAAACCCCGAAAGAAATTATACAGAAAGAGCGCTATTGAATCTGTACAAAACATCGACAGGCAAAACAGGAAGAAAATATAACAACTTAAGATACACTGCCTCATGGTATTCAACAGCAACAGCAGGCTCAGTCAGCACAGCCAAGCCCCAAAAGAGACCCAATGCAGATGAAAATGATTTAGAAACCAGAGATGTAAAAATGGCAGTTTTTATATCTTTTAAAATATGTCAAATAAGAACAATAATGAAGTGTGAAAATGAAACAAAACTATGCAACTAGTAGGAAAAGAAGTTATTACAACACAGATGCCTCAAAACATCTGAAACCAACCGAGCTCGACTACACAGCAGTTATACAATCAGGTGCCTTAGATTACAGGGCTTACCACATTAGCATCTCCTATATCTCTTTATCTTATCGACGAGATGTGCATACTGCCCCTTTTCGACCATCTTTTTTATTACCGCATGCGCTTCAGAAAGCTTTCCAGCATTCCTCAAATAGCTTACTAGTGTACAGTACACAAGAAAATTGGGATTACACCCTCTAGATTCCATTTCTTTAAGCATCAAACACGCATACTCAAACTTCCCATCCATACAAAGCCCACGTATCATTGCATTGTATGTGTAAACGTTAGGAATCTTCCCGTTATCGAACATTTCCGAAAACATTTCCTCCGCCTTCTCAAACTGTCTGACTGCAATATGTCCCGTGATCATGACGGTGTAAGACACCACATCAGGCTCACAACCCTGCTTGATCATTTCGTCAAAGAAGTACTTGCAAGCATCCATGTTTCCAGCCCGGCTTAACCCATCGATCAACGTGGTGAAATGAAGAACGTTAGGCTCAATACCAACATCCTTCATGTGGTTCAAGAGATCAACGGCTGCTGCTGGCTTATCTCCTTTACCAAGAACGTGAAGAAGGATGTTGAACGTATGAAAATCCGGAGGAAATCCGCTCCTCCCCATTTCATCTAGTAATCTATGAAACTGACCCAATTTCCCTAACCTATACTTCGTATACATTAAGATATTATACGTCAAAGCATCCGGATGATGGCCATCGGCCAACATCTGTTGATACACCCACTCGATCAGTTTATATTGGTTTACAGCAAGAAGAGAATGCAAGATAGCGTTAAAGGAATGACTGAACGGGCGAAAATTGAACGATTTTGACTTAATAAATCTCTCTACAACTTTCTTAGCTACACCGGCCTCGCCACACGTACATATCAATATGTTGAAAGTACGTGAGGTAACCGGATATCCTTTCTCGGTCATCTCGTCAACCAACCTCCACATTGCTTTGTATTCCTCGGATTCTGCAAAGATTTGCATAATTAAATGATAGGTATGTACTGTATGATTGTAATTCTGTTTCTGGCCAGACCATACGAAGAATTTGTACCCGAGTTTAGCACATCGTTCCCTATTTGCGTGATTAATGTTCTTCAAGATTCCTATAAGAACTTCTCTAACAAGTAGGCCTGATACTTCTATTTCCAAATTATCTAAAGCCGATTTCGCATCGAAACCAGGGGCATCTTGTTGGAGAATTTTGAGGGCCATTTCAGCACCAATTTTTGCATTTCTTAAAAAACTTGCTCTATTAAATACATTTTGTTGGTGATATTCATCTTCTTCATCATATCTGCCACTTGTACCAACAGAATCAATCGACTCTTGTTGGTTTTCATCCAACACAAATTTACCATTTGAAGTTTTTTGACAACCAATTAGGTATTTCTGTATACGTCGAAATCCATGAGTGAATCCATTACGATTGCTACATAAGGAGCGTGAAATGCCGCAAAAACAATAGATCCTTTGAACAACTGTGTGACCAATTTGAGCAATAGAGAACATGCAAAGAGACAAGCTTTATGCTTTTGTTAATCGAGTCAAATCGACCTCGATTAACTTTGACAATACCTATGTGACAATTTGAATAGAATATGGTTTTAGATATGAGAATTCCTGAAAAGCAACATTTAAGAAGTGTAGGTTGTTGAGGAATCGAACAGTTTAATGCAGATAAACCAACCTTTAAGTATCTGGTAGTAGAATAAACGTGTTGCTTTGATCCCGGTGCTAGCAGAAGAAAATGGATAACGAAGGGGGAAATGGTGGTGCGGAGAAATCTGAATGGGAAAGAGGGTTTTGAGGCGACGGCGGAGGATGGTGGATAGTGGTGGTGGTGAGGAAGAGGGTTTATCAGCGATAGCGGCGGAGAGAAGAGAGTAGGGCGACGCCGGAGGGTGATGAAAAAGAGAGTACCTGGTTGCGAGATCTAGGAGGAG
This sequence comes from Arctium minus, assembly GCA_954870635.1. NCBI lineage: Eukaryota > Viridiplantae > Streptophyta > Magnoliopsida > Asterales > Asteraceae > Arctium > Arctium minus. Next base: position 160,789,813 of record OX941081.1, read on the forward strand.
GAAGCCCGTCACACGCTGAAGAAATAATTTTTTGAGTAAATTACATTTTTGGTCCCTGTGGTTGCGAGATCTATGTGAAATAGTTTAGGGGTGTGTATTGGGCGAGTATGAAATTCGATCGGATTTTATATATGGAAACTAAACCTCGAATTCGGGTTTTGTATTTTGGTTTGCTTCAGACTCAGGTTGGTTGAATTTCAGGTTGGGTCGGTCGGATTCGGGTATATATATATATATATATTCTGATACCAATAAAATATGGGGTTATTCAAGGGAAAATTAACTAAAACTTTTCTTTAAATAAGACCATATGATGGGCTGCAACTAGTGATGGGCATCTCGGCCCGACCCGATCAGTTAACCGAGCCTGATCGGCCTCAAAACCCGGCTCGGCCCGGCCTGACCCCAAACCGGTTTGAAACCCGAAATCATGGACCGGTTTGAGTTTTTGGGTGTTTTGGCGGCCCGGCTCGGCCCGAAACCGGTTCACGGCCCGATTTTTGGCCCGGCCCGAAACCGGTTCACGACCCGATTTTTGGCCCGGCCCGATTTTCGATATTTCAAAAATATAGCCGTTTGGAAGCATTTTTGACCCGTTTTTTTGTGTTTTTTACCCCTCCAAACCCATATAAATACTTGTGTTGGTTATGGATAGTGACACCAACTTACAAAACGCAAAAAACACATACAATTCTCATTTATCGGCTCTCGCTATATTCGTTTCTCGCAAAATCTAGTCCAATATATCTAGTTCTCTACTCTCTAGTCTCTAGTCTCAAGTCTTTACTCTCAAAATGGCCGAACAAAATTACCAAGTTATTGCCGAGCATGGACGAAAAGCACCAATTTAGAACCATTTCAACTTGGTGATGCTTCCCGACGGTACAAAAAAAGTGAAATGCAAACGGTGTGGAGATCTCCTTGCGGCGACCGCAAATACCACGTTAAAGCGCCACTACGAGTCTTCGTGCAAGAAGTTTAAATCGGGTGACGATCCAACTCAACCCATACTTGACAATTCCGGTCAATTATGGTCGTATGATGTCGCGTTGGCCTGAGAAATGCAAATGAAATGTGTTACCGTTCGGACATTTCGACAATCCTTACATTACGAACATGATCAAACTCTCGCTCCAACCACGCTACGTGGGTTCGGTAAGTCGTCAAACTCTTAGACGTGATGCTATAAAACTTTGGAAAATGGCCAAAAAAGATACGCGACAAATGTTTTTATCATTATCCAACAACATTTCTTTAACGTGTGATATATGGAGCGCACCATTCGGATTGCCACAATCTTATATATGCATAACGGCACATTGGATTGTGCCGCAATTGTGGCAATTATGCAAACGTGTAATCACGTTTGAGCACTTTGGTTCGCCACATTCGGGTGAGCGTCAATTTAGTATAATTATGAGAAATATTGAATATTATAAGTTAACTAATAAGGTTATTAGTATTTCGTTTGATAATGCTAGTAATAATACGTTATGTGTGGACAAATTAAAGTTGGCTTTATCCCCTATTTTAAATGGAAAATTATTTCACACACGTTGTTGCGCACACATAATAAATCTAGCCGTTCAAGACGGCTTAGTAGTATGTAAACATTCTTTAACTAAGTTTAGGCTTATGTTACGCCGGATTTTCACAAAAGGTAAAAGTATGCAACAAGCATATATAAAATATTGCAAAGATGTCGGTTTTAAAGCTTTGGGACCGGCACACGATATGCCGGTTCGATGGAATTCGACTTACAAAATGATGGATAATTTATTAAGACAAAAACTATATATTCAAGCATTTTATAAAATTCAATACCCGGATAACACGATATCTGAATATAATTGGCAAATGCTTGAAGGCTTACATGATATTTTGGGCGATTTCAAAACTGCAACAACTCTGTTATCCAGTATTTATTATCCAACAAGTCCTTTACTTTTAAATCAAATATATATTTTGGCAAGTAAAATTTCTCAATACGAAAAACATTTCAACTTTCAAAACGTGGTAGCACCAATGAAAGCAAAATTGTTAAAATATTTTAAAGAGATCCCCTTCAGTTTTCTTTGTGCCGCGACATTAAACCCGTATTTAAATGTTACGGGTGTCGAAGTTTTAATACAATCAATATGTGTAGCGTTTGGTTTGGATACGGCTACAAATTCTTCTTTTTCAAGGAACCGCATACTACAATTTAATATGGATTTTCATCAATTATTTGATATTTATAGAATTAATTATGTGGGAGGAAGCCAACAAACCCCTACAACTCAAATGTTTTCACCGGGTTCTAGTTCTAGTTCTCGTGGGCGAAACTGGTCCGACTTAATGGCAAATTTAATGAACTCGGTTTTAAATGAATCTAGTAAAAAATCTAGATTTGATGGGGATAATTTGAGTGAATTCAATATGTACATACATACTAATTTTATAGCGGCATCCTCCACAACCGTCAGCGATGTTGAATCACTAGATTTATTATAATGGTGGAAAGTTAAACAACCTCAATACCCGGTTTTGGCATCTATTGCCCTTGATATACTAACAATCCAAGCTAGTACCGTAGCTTCGGAGTCTGCTTTTTCTCTTAGTGGCAGGATCATATCGGAGCGTCGGTCAAGATTAACCCCGGAGTCGGTAGAGTGTTGCATATGTTTGAAGGATTACTTGGATAGCCAACAAAGAATTCAACATGAAACAAGCCTGGAGGCGGATATAGACGATGTGGAATTAAACTTAGCTGAAAACGAAGTCGACGAAGGACTAAGTACGCCGGGAACAGTAACCGAGGACGATACTAGTAGTGCCAGTGGCGTCTCACGTTACGACGATGAAGAAGAAGAACCAGACACCGACCGCCTTGATGATAATACGGCTGTTGATCGACTGGAAAAGTACGTAACTCTTTAAGACTACAATCCAGAGTATAATCCATACAATTACAATCCATGGGGATGGGGTGAGGGTGGGAGTTCGGGAGCGGGACCTTCGGGTTCTTAGAATTTATGTATTGTATATTTGTAACTTAAAATTATAAAAAAAATGTATTTTTAAAGTGTATTTTAGAGATTTATTATAAATAAAACGTATTTTTAAAGTGTATTTTAGAATTTAGTGATCCAATCCAATTTTTGTTTTTTAAAGTTTAGTAATTAATTATTATATAAAGGAAATTATTTTTAAAAAAAAACGTAGCCCGATCTTGGCCCGGTTTTGGGTAAACCAGTTTACCCCAAGCCTAACCGGCCACGCCTTTTCGGGTGAAACCCGGCCCGAAGCCCGTTGGGCCCGGTTTTTGCTTTCACTGTTGAGGCCCGAAGCCTGTTTTGGCCCGGCCCGATCCCGACTTTTGGCCATCACTAGCTGCAACGCAGTTACTAGTGTAAAAATACACTAAGATCTGGGCCTCAACGAGGTTACAGTATATAAGTGGGAGATCTTAGCCGTATGATGCCAAGTTCCACAGCTATTTCTGCTTATGGAGATTGGAGATTCTCTTCATGGTAAGGAAAATCCTCAGTCCAATTAGAGTATGACCAATTATCTCCTTTAAAGGCTGAAAAAGTTTCAAACTTAACTTCGTTTTCAATTTCAGGGTTAAACCAGAAACTTTTATAAAAAGTATGTATATCTTTGAAGACTTTTCCAATGATTTGATATTTTATCTCAGGATTAAGCAGATCGGAAACTAATAAATAAGTAAGATTCTTTTTTTTTAGATTTTCTGAATTTGATATTTCATAAGAAGTATAGCAAAAGCGTTTACAAGAACAATTACAAATATCCTGATGAGTTTTGGATACAGTATGAGGACATGTTCCAGAATCATGCATAGATATTTAGGAAATCTATAAAATAAAATTTTCTTATAGGAGAAAAAAGGATTAGAAAACCAATATATCAGAGGTTGTTATTCTTCATATGATTTAGATAAAAGATATTTATTACCAGTTTATATTAAAATTTAAGAAGAATTAAGATCTTATGTATGCATATCATGACACCCATCATAGTAACTTTGTTATCACTTTTTGAAAACATTCCTTAATAAAATCCATGAAAGTTGGTTTAAAATTTCTTTAGAAACTCACCTTTTTGGACTAATTCGTACTATTCCCCTAAAAACGCCTTCAACTTTGGCTACAGCGGGTACAGTTCCGAACTTAAACATCCTTACGTCTTTTGTTTCAAAGCAATTGTAAGACTTTCAAAGATATGATTAAAACAATTTATCAAAAATACAACTAGGACAACCCTAGAGGTTTGGCTCACTGCGTGACAGTTATACCTCTGCCATGTAGGTATGAACTAACAGATACAATATTTCTTCATGATATAGTTTATAAGATCTCTTTTCTTTTTAAATAAAAATATAAATAAATAATAAAAAACTTTTAACTTTATCATATGAATTTTCACAACATGAATTGGCTTTCTAAGCCTAAGGACTTAGCCTGCCATAAGAAATAAAATAATAAACACTAACCTTGTATTATACAATCGGATGATTACAGATCTTCAAAGGAAATTATTACAGAATATAAGAGAACTAGCTAATATGGTAGGGGTGCTCACGGGTTGGGTTGGCCGGGTTGAAGGCACTTTAACAACCCAACCCAATCGTTGCAGTTTGAAAATTCTCAACCCAACCCAACCCAATCAAAAGTGCAACCCAACCCAACCCAAACCGTGCGGGTTGGGTTGGGTTGGCGGGTTGGTCGGTTTGAAACATACATTAATTATTGCATGAATTACACACCTGTTGGCTGTTGCTGCCGCCTGCCGCCAGCTATCGTCGCCTGCCGCCAGCCGCTGCCACCTGCTGGCTGCTGCCACCTGCTGGCTGCTGCCACCTGCTGGCTGCTGCCACCTGCTGGCTGCTGCCACCTGCTGGCTGCTGCCACCTTTCACCAAATTATACAAATTGCAATAATATGTTCATGTTGAATAAAACAAGTGTCAAGCTTACTTAAATAAAAATACAAACTCAAATGTTTACGGTTTTACACCAAGTCACCAAGAGTTCAAAGCTTAGACCAAGTCACCAAACCAAGACACCAACCAACGACATAAATACAAACTAACGAGACTCTCAATCAACAATGACCGTATTGGACGTCCCGATCTTCGATGCTTTCGCTTTCTTGGTCTTGAGATTTTTCATGTCATCTAAGATTTAAAACAAAAGGCAACAAAGTTATAAATAGATAAAATAGTAAAACAAAGTTATAAATAGATTTAAAACAAAAGCTAACGAAATTAACTATTCTATAATTAATTGTTAAACTTGTTTACCTTTTTCCAGAAATTCATAAGATGATGTTTCATCCAAATACTCCTTTGTTTGAATCCCTTGGTGACCCACTCTCAACCAACTTTGCGTACATACTAGTGCTTCGACCATTTTTGGACTCAATGAACTCCTAAATGAGTCCAAAATACGTCCACTAGTACTAAATGCGGATTCAGAAGCCACCGTAGATGCAGGTATAGTAAGAATATCTTTTGCAATCATAGACAAAACGGCATACCTACTCCCATTATCCTTCCACCATAGTAGGATATCAAACTCCGAAGTCATTGGATCGAGAGATTCTTCACTCAAATATCTTTGAAGATCGTTCATTTTCTCCGGCACATGCAATTGTTGTTTTTGCATATAACTTTCCAATAACGACCTCTTACGATTTTGGTTGATCGTTGTTGTCGAGTCATTTTCGGTAACCTACACATATGAAGAGAAATACAAACAAGTAAACAACTAAACAAACATGAACATATTAAAATGCATAATAAAATAAATTCAATTACTCATGTAAGTATGTAACCAACCTTTTCACCACCGCTACACTTAACATTGTAGATCTCAAACAACTGGTTGAGGATTTGTTCCACCTTCACAATAACTTTGAGAATCGTTTCACCATCATAAATACATTCAAAAAGAAACTTCAAATACTTCATCTTGTACCTTGGATTAAGTATAACGGCCAAAAACAACAAGGGATTAATGTTTTCCGGATTCCCCCAATATTTGTCAAACTTCTTCTTCATTTTTCTTGCCATGGTAGACAATATGGAATCGTTACTTTGGACCAAAGAATTCAAGTGTGTATGAATCTCACAAATTTCATGATAGAAGTTGTTAGAAGTGACATGCAAAGTGCCACTAAACTTTAAAGTAACTTCATAAAAAGTAGAGAGAAATTTGACAAAAGCTGAAGCACACTCCCAATGAATTCGAATAGGTGGTCCAATTCTCTCTTTATCATTCTCCTTTTCTTGAAAGTGTTTCAAATACTTGTCATCTTCATCCACATAACTTACAAAAGCGTTTTGAAATTTTAGAGCCACATCTAACATCATAAAAGTTGAATTCCATCTTGTAGGCACGTCTAAGACCAACCCACCCTTGTAACTAATCTTTTCCCTTTCAACACAATCTCTAAACTTTTGCAACCGTGTCGGAGATGACCGAATATATCTCACACTATTACGAATGGCAGCGATTGAATCATGCATCTCTTTTAACCCATCACCCACAATCAAATTGACAATGTGTGCACCACATCTCAAGTGGATGAACTCACCATCAAGAACTGACCCTTTCCAGGCATTAACCCTTCTCTTTACATAACTAATGGCCACATCATTAGTAGACGCATTATCAACAATCACACTAATAACCTTTTCTAATCTCCAACCAAGCAAACACTTCTCAATGACCCTACCAATAGTCTCACCTTTGTGATCTATGATTTGACAAAAATTTATAACTTTTTTATTTAAATGCCAATCACTATCTATATAATGTGCGGTTAGGCACATATAAGCCATTTGAGTACAAGAAGTCCAACAATCTGTTGTTAAACATACCCTTTATCCATCCTTGGTTAACTCTTTCATCAACTTAACACGTTCCTCACAAAACAACTTGTATACATCCCTAGTGACAGTCATTCTACCAGGAATTTCAAACTTAGGTTGCAAGTTTTGAAGCAAATCTTTAAACCCTTCACCCTCTACGACATTAAAAGGTTGTTCATATTTCACCACAAATCTAGCCAAAGCTTTGCGACAATTGTCTTTATTATAAGTCGTGGCCAGCAAATTTCCCGCACCATCACCACTACTTTGAAAACTAAGCACTTTTTGATTTTTATCAGTTACCCTACCCGGATACTTTCTACATTGTTTTTTTATGTGATTCCACAAACTACTTGTACCAAATTTTCTACTATCACAAGCATAATCTTTGCCACAATAGTTGCAAGCACATCTAGGATCACTTTGATTTCCAGTTCCACCCTCTACTTTTGAAAAATGAATCCAAATATCAGATACTCTACCTGATTTTTTTTATCTTCGTGTGGTTCTTCTTTGATCTTTTTGTCCACATCAATAGGTGTAGCACTAGCATCCATTAAGAATTAGAGTCTGTATATAATTGAAAAATACAACATTAGTAAATGAAATTAGAGTATGTATATATATATATATAAAACACGGCAGTAGGTAACCAGCAAGATCATCAAAATGGTTGGAGGTAACTAGATCATTGAAAATTGTTCTTTCTTTCAAAATGCACTTTACTAGTAGGTAACCCTACTTATTAAATTTCTGACATTGTTTAAGAAGTCATACCCTGAACATAGGAGTAAAGAAATAGAAAGTCTCCTTATCAATGCAGGTGAATACCTTGAGAAAATGCAGATGTCAGATGGTTCATGGTTAGTTTCTCCATTCGATGTCATAATAACAGTTTCCAAAACTGTTGGAATGACAACACTCTACTTATATTGCCAACATAATTAACAAACCATGGATATTAATTAGGTATGGAGACTGGGGTGACTGTTTTACATACGCTACCTGGTTTGCTCTTAAGGTCCTACTGGTATCAATATTTGGTTTCCTTGATAATACCCTTTCAAAACATTAACGATTCATTACCAACCGGAAGACAAAAATAACTAGGTTTCTTAACAAGTAAAGTACCTCTACCTCCATCGAAGAAGAAAACCAAAGCTTGAAGCCTTTAACGGTTGAACCAACAGATCGATTGAGTTCTTGAGTTCGATTGAAGCCTTCGACTTTCTACTCCAGTAGGACCAACAGATCGATTGAGTTCTTGAGTTCGATTGAGTTCTTGAGTTCGATTGAGGTCGATTCTCTATTGTTGAAACAAAAATGCAGACAGAAACTACTCAAACTAGGGCAAGAATTGAAGCGGCGAGGAAAGTGAAATCTGAAATTCTGAATTAAAATATGAAGCGACGAGGAGATTTGTGAAAATTAAAAGAGCGCTTGTTTTTCATCGGGTTGTCGGGTTGGGCCGGTTTGGATTGGGCCTAACCCGTTATCAACCCATATAATGCGGTTTGGTGAAAAAATGTATCGATTATACGTCGGGTTGATGCGATTTAGGTTTTTTTTAGGTTTTTTCGGGTTGGGTTGGCCGGGTTGGTCGGAAATTTGAGCACCCCTATAATATGGTTTCACTCTTTTTCTTGACTATCTTACACTGATATTCTACTTCACTACAAACAAAAGATGTCCAAGGGATAGAATCTGGGTGCATTTTTACTTGCCAAAATCCTGACTTGAGATCAAATTTTGAAAACCATTTTGCACCTTGGATTTTATTTAATAAAATTTCTTTTGTAGGAATACAATAGCCATCAATATGGGTATTGTCATTTAGTCTTTTATAGTTAAAAACCATCCGAGATTGACCACGTTTTTTCTCAGATTCTTTTTGGACTATAAAGGTTGCAGTTCTATGCTTAGAAGTGCTTCTTGTAATTACTCCTAACTTGAGTAATTGGGAAATATGCATTTTGAACTCTTCAATAGTCCAATTATCATATTTGGGCATCCCTGTCTTAATTACCAAGTCTGGATTAATTATCTCTAATTTACAAAAAAAATTATTTCTTTCCCAAAACTTATCTGGGACTTCATCAATGATTTCTGTTTTTTGTAAATGATCCACCATATGTAAAATGTCTTCATAAGTAAACTTTTTACTTATGAGTTTTTGGTTTAAAATATGGGGTTTTACCAAATTATATGATAAGTCTAAAAAAGAATAATCTTTAAAAGAGTCATCATTTTCAATTTTCCAAAGTTCATCAAAGTCTGGAAAATCATCTGTAGTCTTCTTAGGACTAAGAAATGCTAGTTTTTTGTACAACTGTTATTTTTACAAGAACAACTATCAGGGGTACAAACTAGTCTGGGGTTTTGGAGTTCGGCTTTTTCATCATTACTTCCACCATGCTTTCGAGCGTACTCTGATATAATAGGTGTAAGTGTGGTTTGTTGAGAGAATAAGACATAATCTCTACAGATTGTAAAAGATCTGTCCTTTGCAAGTAAAAAATTTAATCCAAGGATTAAGCTAATACCATGCAAATCATTCAGAGGTGCTACCCAACATGTTTCCATAGAATATATAGTTGACCACTCTTGACAATTTGTTTGAAATTGTAAATGAATATTTTTCAAATAATGAGTAGTCAAGTGTATTGTTCCTGAAAAATTCATGGACTTTAGAGGTTTCTGTGCTTCTACCAAATTACTAAGTAATTCAGGAGGAAGGATAGAGGCATCTAAAGTAGATTGTGTTGCTCCTGTATCAATAAAAGCAGGAAGTTGAAATTTCATGCATTTTATGTTAAGGAGAACTAAAACAAAAAGGGCTTTTAAAGACTTTTTGTTACAAATGAGAGGTATAACAGGTGTTATAGCCATACATGAGGATGAGGGTTGATCTTTAATCTGAATTCCCTTATTTTTTGGTGGTTTCCACGAAAAAGGAAGAAAGTCTTGATCAAACTCTTTTTGAGAAAAATTTTGAAAATTAATTTCAAGATTTTCAATTCTATTTTCAAGAGTGTGTATCCGATCATCAAGTATGGTTAGTCTATCAGTCTTCTGTTTAAGAATATTAGGTTCTGGCAGAACATAATTATAAACGGAAGATAAACAAGAATTACAGTAAGTTTTCTTGTTATGCCTGTGGAAAAGAAGGTCATTTATCTAGTAAATGCCTTGGAAAGAAGACTCTTTTCAATCAAAGAGTTGATTTGGTCAATTGCACAAATGAAGACTTAGTTGACATAACTTCTGATGTCTCAACTAACTCTGATATCTATTCTATCATTAGTGTAGAAGACTTGCAAGATATCCAACAACAAAGTGATTATTCTTTTATTGAACAACTTGCTCCATCACAAACACCTATACAACAGAAATATGGTTACCATAGTTCTCTTGTTAATTTAGGTATTTCTGATACAAAAATTGAAATGTTACAAAATCTAAGTTTTGTAAACATTGAAGTTTTAGATTGCACACATAAATGGAAATTCAATACAGGCAATATATATATATATATATATATATATATATATATATATATATATATATATAGGGTTGAGTTGTTAACCTTCATATTCTTGTTAACTATGTGAACTAATCCAAGTCATCCATCTTGATATTGGATGGTTGAGATTAATACTTAATTTTTATTAAAAAAACGTCTCATTTATTACATATGAAGGTGAACATGACTGGTCAAGGGTATTATGGGGAAAAAAGACTCATAATATTAATCCATATGAAACGCCTAATTGAACATGTATTTCATTACAATAGAAACGGATGAACATTTATTACATTTATTTCATTACATATGAAACATTTATTATGGGGAAAAGAAAATGATTTAATCATAACATACAATATAATTATGGAAGCTTCATTTTTGTAACTCCCAATAATTATTAATTTTAATTCAGAAAACACATGAACATCCCTGAAATGAACACAACAACGATGAACATCGATAGAGATGAACACAAATGTTCATCGATGAACACCTTACAAACATAAAACATTGATAGATGGGAACATCGATTAACACCTTATAAACATAAAACATTGATAGAAGGGAACATAGATGAACACAAACATTGATACATGGGAACATCGATGAACACCTTACAAACATAAAACATTGCATAAAACACATATGTTCATCTTTAATGTATGAATGTTCATGTGATTTACGAATGATGATTAATATATGATAAATTTCTTGAAAAGAACGACTATACTACTATTTTATCAAACATATGCTTGAAGATAATACAAGAATCGTAACCTACCATGTAATTATGGAAACTTGTTTTTTGTAACTCCTAATAAAATTAATGCAAAATTGTTAGAAATAAAATGACATATATACCCTTTAACATTAAGAATTTCAATAATTTAAACATCAACAATCCTTGAATTCCTATTGGTTGAGCAAGGTTCATAAAGTTAACAAGAAATGGATGGTTAATAAATGATTCTTGCTCTCTCTCTCTCTCTCTCTATATATATATATATATATAGGGTCATTCATTTGCTAACCGTACCATTAGTGCTAACCGTGCTAACCGATTTTCGACCAATCAGAACGCTCCTAGAAATTAGATAATGCGTTTGATTATATTAAATTTACAAGGGTAATAATGGAATTTAGGTAAAATCGGCCCATCAAATCTAAATCAATATTAACGCCTATCAAAGATTATACCATATTTATATGACAACTTGTTATGGTAATGATATACAACATTAAATACAATATTTTGAAATTCAAATTTGTTCAAGCTTATCTTAAATCTTAACATATCCTTTACATATTGTTTTTCATTCTATCTCTTTGTATATAGATTTACACATCGAATCATTCAATAAGTTTTTTTTACAGTTTTCGGGTTTATTAAGTTTGTGGAATAAACTTTATATTTTCTTTGTAATATCACAATGAGCGATAATCGAATTACGTCTGTTATTGATAACGAGAGTTTATTGGAATCTATTTTCAAAAGTCAAGACGTTGCCCCGTGCACACGGGTTGATGAGCCTGTTCAACCGTTGAATACCAGATTATCGGCAGAGTTCGGTAATTCTACCGGACTTGATGACATCTCCATCGAGACCAATTTCGAGAATTTCCCATCTTCTAGTTCAATGCATCCAGAATTTAATACCGATAAAAGGAACTGTAATTTATTTTGAAGACGACCATGTTGATATAATGTACACAGATTGGTCGAAAATTGCACAGATTCACAACTTGGTCGAAAATTGCGAAAACTGCACAGATTCGCAGATACTAGTTTGTAATGTACATTCACTATAATTAGATTGCACATATGCATGTGTTTAGTGCATATGTGCAAAAGACATTTACAAGTACATATTGACTTTAATTCATAGATGCACACTTTTTACAATTGAATTCTTTTATAGCCGCTGTTAACTAGGTGTTTGCTTTCCATCGCTACTCTTAAATGATGAATATTATGTCATCAATACATCTCATGACAATCTAATCGTTCAACAAGAAGACCATGTGTTGGGAACTGAAGATTTGTTTAAGTATGATTACTGCTGCTAGTACATCATGGTTACTACTGCTGAGCCAAATTACTACTGCTTGTAGAAATTAATACTGCTAAGCATAGTTACTACTGCTGGTGAAGATTAATACTGCTCAGAGTGTTAATGTTGCTATGACTTAATACTGCTTATGTGATAATCTTAGTAAGCCGCGAAGATCAAGGTTTGAAGATAATCATGGAAGGTTGAAGATAATCATGGAAGAATATACTGAAGATCTTTTATGTTTTGTAATTATCTTTTATTTTCAGTATATGTATAGAATTATTCAGAATAGTTTGTAAGACGAGTATTCTGAGTTTTTATTGTTGAGAGAGAATTGACCTCAAGGTTTACAACCCTAGTTCTAGAGAAGTAGAATTCGTCTTGATGAGCCTGTTCATCAAGATTGAGGTTTTGTGCGAAAGCTTGTAACTTTAATCATTCAATAAAGTTTACAAGTTGTGATTTTTATTTTACTGTTACATTGATATTTGAATATTAAAGTGTTTTTCCGCAACTTTTTTAATATTGTTTCTGAGTTTCATTATTTTTGTTAAGAATCAGATCCTGTCAAGTGGTATCAGAGCCTAGTTTTCTCAGAAACCTTCATTCATCATGGACAACACTGTTGAATCAAACAGTACTCTTGTTTCAAAGGTTCCCATGCTCAAACCTAATGAGTTTGACATGTGGAAAATTAGGATCAAGCAGTACATCCTCCTTACAGACTTTTCTATGTGGGACATTGTTGAGAATGGTCCCTCTGCTGAAGGTAAAATTGGACAAGATGAAAGAAGACCACCTCCAAAAATTGATGCTGAGAAAAAAGTGAGACAATTGGAGATGAAAGCCTTAAGCACCCTGCTTTTGGCCATTCCTAATGAATATCAACATCAGTTTCACCACTGCACTGATGCTCAGATTCTATGGAATGCTTTAGAGAAGAGATTTGCTAGCACCAAGAGCACTAAGAGGAATCAAAGGGATATTCTCAAGCAGCAATATGAGAATTTTACTTCTTCAAAGAATGAGTCTATGACTCAAACTTTTGATAGATTCAATAAGTTAATTGGTGACTTAGCTACTGTTGGAGTCCAGATGGAACAAGATGATGTCAACCGAAAGTTCCTCAGATCTCTTGGAGATGAATGGACCATGTACACTGTTTCATTCAGACAGAATGACAAATTGGAAGAAAATGAACTGGATGATCTGTACAATGATCTGAGAGTGTTTGAATCTGAGGTGGAAGCAAAGAAGAAGCCTACTGGATATGTTCATAATGCTGCACTCCTTTCAGCATCAACTGATTCTACTGCTAACCCTGAATCAGTTAATGTTGCTAATGGAGTAAATCAAGAAAAAGGCAATGAATCTGTTTTTGAAGCCTTTCTTTCCAGCCATGGTAATTCCTCTTTAATCAATGATGACTTGGAACAGCTTCATCCTGATGATCTTGAAGAGATAGATATTAAATGGCAGATGGCCATGCTTTCTATGAGGGTGAAGAAGTTCATCAAGAGGACTGGGAGGAACAACTTCTCCCAAAGAAGAAAAGATGGAGCAGGCTTTGATAAGTCAAAGGTGGAGTGCTACAAGTGTCATATGAAGGGACACTTTGCCAGGGAATGCAGAAGTGGAGTGTCTCACAACAATCACCAACAAGCTCAGACTGGAAGCTTCAACCAGAACAGAAACTCTGCTCAAGCTCTTGTTTCTTAACAAGGAATGAGGTTTGACTAGAGTGATCAAGCAGAAGAGGCCATTCAAAATCAAGCTCTCATGGCAGAGGTATCTGATCTTCCAACTGAGGTACTCTCTAATCTCTGTTGTCAAACTTGTATAGACATTGTTAAAAGGTATAGGGATCACAACCAGAGTATGAGTGATGACCTTAAGAGGTTAGAAAAGTATAGAAAAGACTATGTGAAAATTGTTGAGAGGTTTGAGGAACAAATTAAAGGGTTCCAAGCCAATGAACTTCAACACACATATGATACAAATTACTGGAAGTGGGAGAAAAATGAGCTAGAAATCCAACTGACAAAGTCTAAAGAGGAGAATGAAAAGTTGAGAGGAGAGCTAGCCAAGGTTAAGCTGGATGTGGAAAAGTTTTCATATGCTTCTAAAGCCATGGATTCAATTCTAAAGGTCCAAATCCATGATAAGCTTAAACCAGGAATTGGGTACAATACCACACCACCACCATACAACAACAACTACATCCCTCCTAAATCAGACCTGCTAGAGACCAAGGATAGGAAGGACTTGCATGAGGGAGCCACTAAGATAGATCCTTTAGATGAAGTAGTTGTTAAGGACAAGACTGAGAAAGAAGCTGGTAAGAGTAAGGATAATACTTAGAGTGGTGAGATTCCCTTAGAAAATAACATTCTTACCAATGAGGGTGGTGGAAGGGATTGGGTCAAATCTGATGACGTAGAGAAGACTGAGGGAAAGTCTAAAAAGGTCCATTACAAGCAGACTACAGTTGTGAATCCTGTTCCTTGCAAACAGTGTGCAGGTAATAAGTCTGAGCCCCTAAAACATGATAAAAGGAGGGGCAATCAAAGAAATTGGAATAATTAGTGGGCTCAGAAACAAGGAGTTGATCTGAGTAGAATCATCAGACCAAATCCTTGTTTCATATGTGGCAAAATGAACCATCTTGCCAAGCACTGTTATTTTAATCCTATTAACCAAAGGATAAATTTTCAAAGATCTGTGCAAAAACCCTTTGGTTATAGGAAGGATGAAAGTAACCATGTGGCTAAGAAACCTGTTAAATCTAAAAGCCACATGAAGAAAAAGACTGTAAAAGAGAGTGTCAAGATGTGGGTTCCCAAAAGCACTAAAACTGTTAGTACTGCTACCACAAATAGTGCTGCTGACAAAGATAGTGCTGCCAGAAGCAATACTGCTGCTATCAATGTTAGTGCTGCTGAGAGTATTAGTACTTCTAAAACTAACATTGTTAGTACTTCATCAGATATTAATACTGCTAACTCTGTTAGTGCTTCTAACAAGGTTAGTACTTCTAAACCTGTTAGTGCTGCTAACTCTGTTAGTACTTCTAAAATTAGTACTGCTTCTAGTGTTTGTGATTCTAGACCAATCATCTTGACAAAGTACTCCAGTAAAGAGTATTCTAAATTTAAAAATCTCATCAAAAAGGAGTGTAAGTAATTTGATGAGAAAGGGAGGCCTAAGACCACTTTGGCTTGGGTTCCCAGTCAATACTAATTGATTTATCTTATGTGCAGGGCAACCAGCAGCTCAAGGGAAAGAACATTTGGCATGTTGATAGTGGTTGCTCTAGGCACATGACAGGGAACATGGCTTGCCTCAAGAATTTCAAGAAAATTGATGGAAGGCATGTTGCCTTTGGTAATACTCCAGATGGAGGTAAGATTAGTGGTAAGGGAGATGTAACAAAAGGTAAGATGACCTTTGAAGATGTTTACTATGTTGAGCAGTTAAGATACAACCTGTTAAGTGTATCACAGGTTTGTGACAAAAAACATAGTATATTATTCACTGATTCAGAATGCATTATCCTTGCTCCTGGATTCAAGGTAGTTGATGAAAAGATGATACTATTAAGAACTCCTAGAAAGGATAATGTCTATTGTTTGGATATGGAAAATGTTTCAAATGATTCATCCCTAAACTGTCTTGTTTCAAAAGCCTCTTTGGATGAATCATCACTTTGGCACAGAAGGATGTGTCACATGAACTTTAAAACAATGAATAAACTTGTTAAAAACAACCTTGTAAGAGGTCTGCCTTCAAAAGTCTTTTCATGTGATGATCATTGTGTTGCTTGTCTCAAAGGCAAACAACACAAAACTTCTCATAAGTCCAAAGAGTTGAACACAATTTCTTCTTCTCTTCAGTTGTTGCATATGGATCTGTTTGGTCCTTCAAATGTCATGAGCATAGGTAAGAAATCATACTGCTTAGTTATTGTTGATGATTACTCTAGATTTACTTGGGTATATTTTCTAAGTACTAAGGATGAGACAAGTGGACTGATCAAATCCTTTATTCTAAGAATTGAAAACCAAACAAATCAAAAGGTAAAAGTCATTAGTTCAGATAATGATACTGAATTTAAAAATCTTGACCTAAATACCTTTTGTGAGAAAAAAGGAATTGAGAGGCAATACAGTGCTCCCAGGACTCCACAACAAAATGGTGTTGCTGAGAGAAGGAATAGGATACTGATTGAGGCTGCTAGATCTCTGTTAGCTGATTCAAAACTTCCAATTACTTTCTGGGCTGAAGCAGTTAATACTGCTTGCTATGTCCAAAACAGAGTTCTAGTAGTCAAGCCTAAGAACAAGACACCATATGAGCTTTTAAATAAAAGAAAACCATGTATTGGTTTTTTCAAAACTTTTGGGTGTCCTTGTACTATTCTCAATACCAAAACTCACTTAGGAAAGTTTGATAGCAAAGCAGATGATGGTTTTCTTGTTGGTTACTCATCTCAGAGTAAGGCCTACAGAGTGTTTAATTCTTCTTCTAGAATAATTGAGGAAAGTGACAATGTCAAATGCAATGAGAACTCACGAAATCCTATTGGTTCAGGTCCTCAGTGGTTATTTGACATTGATTCACTAACTAACTCTTTGGGTTTCAGTAGTGATGATCATGCAGGATTAGGAAGTACAGGATCGGGGGATGAACAAGTACAAGATATTATTCCTCAGTCTGTGATCTTTCCCATACCTACAATGAACCCTGTTGAAATATGTGAAACGGAGACTGTTACTGAACCAATTCAGAGTGAAGAAGAAAGAAGAGATGAGGAGAATCCAGAGCATGAAGAGCCAGAAATAGCTGATGAGATCCCCTCAGCTGACTTAAATGACTCCAATTTTGATGTGGGAATTAATGAAGAACCTAGTCATCAGACAAGAACTCAGAAGAATCATCCTCCTGAGCTGGTAATAGGAGACATCACTTCTCCTATGATGATTAGGAATCAAAGCAGACTTCAAGATTTGCAGGATCAACAGCATACAGTACTCTCTTGCTTTCTATCTCAGATTGAGCCTAAGAAGGCTTATGATGCAATGAAAGATTCAAGGTGGATAGAAGCCATGCAAGAAGAGTTGCTACAGTTTAAATTGCAAGATGTTTGGGACTTGGTGGACCTTCCAAAAGGTCATAGAGCAATTGGCACCAAGTGGATTTTCAGAAATAAAAAGGATGAGAGAGGAATAGTAATCAGGAACAAAGCAAGGCTAGTGGCACAAGGGTACACTCAGGAAGAAGGCATAGACTATGAGGAAGTCTTTGCTCCAGTTGCACGGGTAGAGGCAATTAGGCTGTTTCTAGCCTATGCCTCATATATGAAGTTCAAGGTATATCAGATGGATGTGAAGAGTGCCTTTTTATATGGAACAATTGATGAAGAAGTATACGTATGTCAGCCCCCTGGATTTGAAAATCCATTATATCCTGACAGAGTATACAAACTTAAGAAAACACTCTATGGTCTACATCAAGCCCCAAGAGCATGGTATGATACTCTGTCTACCTATCTCTTGGAAAATGGGTTTGAAAGGGGAATCATTGACAAGACCCTTTTCATTAAAAGAAGTAAGAAGGACACCCGACTTATTCAGATCTATGTGGATGACATCATATTTGGATCCACAAAAGATCAGATGTGTAGAGACTTTGAAGAGTTGATGCACGAGAGCTTCAAAATGAGTTCAATGGGTGAACTCACTTTCTTCCTTGGGCTTCAAGTGAAACAGCAGAAAGATGGGATTTTCATAAGTCAATCAAAGTATGTGAAAGACATCCTAGATAAGTATGATTTATCAGACTCAAAGCCAGCAAGCACACCAATGGAAACACACAAACAGATCACTGCTGATCTCGAGGGGGAGGATGTTGATGTCCATCTTTATAGATCAATGATTGGATCTCTCATGTATCTCACAGCCTCAAGACCAGATATCATGTTTCCAGTGTGTGTGTGTGTGCCAGATTCCAAGTCAAGCCAAAGCAGTCACATCTTCAAGAAGTTAAGAGGATTTTTAGATACTTAAGAGGGCAACCTAGATTAGGTCTTTGGTATCCCTATGAATCTACTTTTGAATTGATTGCATATTCAGACAGTGACTTGGGTGGTGCTAATATGGATAGAAAGTCTAATTCAGGAGGATGTCAGCTTTTGGGTGCAAGACTAGTTTCTTGGCAGTGTAAGAAGCAAACCACAGTGTCCTTATCCACAACAGAAGCTGAGTACATTGCTGCTGCAAGTTGCTGCTCTTAGGTTCTATGGATTCAGAATCAAATGTTGGACTATGGGGTAACCTTTCTTCACACTCCAATCCTCATTGACAATAGCAGTGCTATTAGCATTGTTAACAATCCAGTCAAGCACTCCAAAACAAAGCACATTGAAATCAGATATCACTTTATTAGAGACTGCAATGAAAAGAAGCTTATTCAAGTTGCTAAAGTTCATACTGATAACCAGTTTGCTGATCTATTCACTAAAGCTTTTGATGTGGGTAGATTCACTTTCTTGGTCACAATTGTGGGCATGATCAACTCTGAATGAGCTCATGTTTAAAAAATGTTTGTATACCTGTTATTTGTTTATTTTTTTGGTGCTACTAATCATCTTTCTCAGGAAGTTTTATTGCCTTGCTCAGACTAACACAAGCTTCAACAGTGTAAGTATCGTTAATGCTGCCAGTGCAGTTTTAATGCTGCCAGTGCAAAGTTACTACTGCAGGTTCATTATTACTACTGCTAGTCTGAGTTACTACTTCAGGTATGTGTTACTACTGCTAGTTAGTTAATACTTCTAGTTAGTTAATACTGCTAGTTGGTTACTCCTGCTCTCAGTTAATACCGCGAGTGGGTCAGTACTGCTTTAACTGAAATTAGGGTTAATACTGCTTCTTTCTTGAATTCTATAAATACCCTCTTTGCCTGCCAAAAAGCTCACAACGACTCTTTGAATACTGTTCGTCTTCTCTCTAACTCTTTTCTCTCAAGCAACCAGTGTGTTTCAGTCAAGAATCCTCAGGCCAGATGGCATCCATGGCGTTTATTGATGAACACAATGAGATCACAATGCTTCAAAAGCCTAAGCAGGCTGCTGGATTCCATCAAATAGTTGATTTTCTCAAGTCCAGTCATATAGCTCATGCTCTTACAGTGTCACCACAAATTTACATCGAGCACCAGAAGCAATTTTGGGCGAATGCCACCGCTGTTACTGAAAACGGTGTGAAGTTTATCAAGACAAGGGTGTGTGACAAACCCCTGATAGTCTCTGAAGAGGTCATTCGCATCAGTCTACGACTAGACGATGCCTCAGGTATTACCTCTATCTCTAATGAGGATTTGTTTTCTAATCTCACAAGAATGGGGTATGAAGGCCAACTGGGTGTTTTCAAATTTTACAAAGCTAACTTTTCTCCCCAATGGCGTTTCTTTGTTCATACTCTTATGCACTGTATTTCTCGAAAAACTACTGGATGGAGTCAGTTCAGTAGTACCATTGCTTATGCTTTGGTCTGCTTGTCTACTGCCAGAAAGTATAATTTCTCACGAATGATTTTTAATGACCTTGTGTCAAACTTGGCTAATAAAAAGAGTTTCTATATGTATCCAAGATTTGTCCAGGCAGTTATCACCTCTGAATTGACGGATATGCCTCAGTCTAATGCGGTATATGTACCCAAAATCCCCAAGGGTAAGGTCTTTTCAAATATGAAAAGATCTGCCAAGGACTCAGAAAAAGTTGACACCCCATTGTTCTCTACAATGATGGTGGTGTCCCACAACCAAGAAGGTATGATATCAGGGTCAAGGCCCTCACTAGACCATCCCACTGATAGCCAAACCCAACCTTCCACCACTATATCACTCTCTCAGTACCTTGTTCTTAAGCCAACCCCAGTTATATCCAAAACTTATTCTAAGAGAAAGGTACACAAGGCTCCTTCCCTTGTTGTATCTCCTACAAATCCAGAACCTCAAAGCCCTTTAATGGAGCATTCTCCATTAGAGAATATCCATAGGGAAACCACTGGGGTGTCTCCCAACCCCAAGGAGGTGATCACTAAGGAGATGCATGAGCATGTGGGTGAGAAGGCTGCCACTACTCCTGCTAGCACAGAGGAGGCCAGTGGTAACATCACTAAGACCTTCCCTACGACAACTTTGAATGAGCAATCATTCAAAGGTCCCAGGTGCCCAGAAACCAAGGGAATAAGTGGTGCTTCAGTCTGGCTGGAGATCCCTATTAAACATTCCAATGATCCCTCAAAAGGGGGTAACACTCCTGGAGAAGGTGAGGATAGATATAACTACCAGGAATTGATTTCTGCCATGTCCAACATGGCAACTGAACTGGATTCTCACAAGAAGGTTGTAAATGAACTCAAGAAAGTCATCATCAACCAGTAAGAAGAAATCAGCACCTTAAAGAAGTTGGTTAAGAAAGTGGTTAAAAGAAGGTCAAAGCAAAGATTTGAGCTCAGAAGAAGGAACCCAGTGGATGATGCTCCCAAAAAGGGGGAGTCAGAAGCTGAGGTCAACATGAAGAATGCTAAAAATAAGGGGGAGAAACATGGAGATGAGGGGGAGTTTGCTGGTGGTAGTGGGGATAAGGTACAAGCAGTAGAAACAGAAACAGGGTTTGAAAAAGCAGCAGAAACAGTTAATGCTGCTGAAGCAAGCAAAGCAGCAAAAACAGTTAATGCTGCTGAAATAAATGAAGCAGCAGAAATTGTTCAAGAGATATTAACCGACATCCTTAGTAGCAATTTGGAAGAAATTGAGATAGTTGAAGCATTAATCAAGGCTAAACATGACACTCCTAAGGTCACTTCAAAGACCAAAGGAGTTGTCATCAAAGACAATGATGAGGTTATCAAGAAAGCTAGTGCTGATAAGGTAGCAAGCAAGGACAAAGGCAAAACCAAGATAGTGGAATCTGACCAACTACTTAAAAAGCAAAAGTTGATTGAGTCAGATGAAGCTTTGGCTAAGAAAATTCAGGCAGAACTTGAGCAAGCAGAAAAAGATCAAGTGGAAAAAGATAGGGAGATGGCAAGAGCTCTAGCTGCAGAGCTTAATGAAGCATATCAAAAGAGTTTGGCAACAGAGATGGCACAGACGAAATCTGAAATTCTAAAGAAGCCTGTAATGATCAAAATGGGTGCAAAGAAGAGGCAACCTTCACAGACCTACCTTGGCACTCAAGAGAGAAAGAAGATGATCACTTTCCTCAAAGGTGCTGTGGGAGTCAAAAAGGAAATGTTCACAAAAATGTCATTTGAACAAATCAAAGGTTTGTCTGAGGCAGAGATGACTAAGTTACAAGGAAATGACCAAGCAAGAGTTGAAGTGGAAAAGAAGATGAAAGAGAGGCATGATCTTCAAATACAAAAACCATTTCCTGATGATCAAGAAACTCCAAGGAAGGCAGCTACTCTAGGTGAAAGTTTGAGGACTTTGAAAAGAACAAAAATGATGGCAAGAAGAAAATCAACTAAGAAACCTAGAGTGGATGAGGAAGAAGCTGAGAAAGATCAGAAGGTAGCTGAAGAAGAAGGGGAACCTAAGTCTGATGAATAGGAAGCTCAATCTCAGGAAGAACCATCCAGTACTTCTGATGTGAATATGTACATGGTGGTGATGGAAAAAGTGCCTGAGCCTATAACAGCTGAACCAGTTGGTGTCAAGCCTCCTAAGATTATTCACTGGGATACCATGGAAGTAGATGGAAAGGAGTATATCAGGCTTAAGAGGAAAGATGACAAGTTTGAAGTGTATCCTACTTGGGCCAAGATTGTAAGAGTATGCTCCAGATCTGATTTAGAGGAAATGTTTGAGGTGGGGATGAAATTATATGCTGATAAGCTGAAAACTCCAGGGATATCAGTTACAAAACTTGTGATGGAATATCTATGCATGTTGTTCAAGCCAGAGAAAGTTCAGCATGTTACCAGAAATGTTTTCAAAACCATTAACAACTTTACTCTGTATGAAAGAAGTGGAGTATATGCATTGGATATGGATACAAATCACATTGAATACTTCTTAGTGGATAGAGTTTACAACCATAGCAGGCTAAAGCTGCATGCTATGTTGAAGAAAAAGCTTGGTTGTGCACCAGATTCTGCAATGGCAAGATACTTGATCCACAGAACTCTTAATCAAAGTTTGGGACTGAATTCTGATACAGGATTATGAGCAGTGGAGTTTTAGGAGCATCTGAAGAACTTGACTTCTCTTCTCTAAAAGTCAAGTTAGGGGGAGATTGTTGGGAACTGAAGATTTGTTTAAGTATGATTACTGCTGCTAGTACATCATGGTTACTACTGCTGAGCCAAATTACTACTGCTTGTAGAAATTAATATTGCTAAGCATAGTTACTACTGCTGGTGAAGATTAATACTGCTCAGAGTGTTAATGCTGCTATGACTTAATACTGTTTATGTGATAATCTTAGTAAGCCGCGAAGATCAAGGTTTGAAGATAATCATGGAAGGTTGAAGATAATCATGGAAGAATATACTGAAGATCTTTTATGTTTTGTAATTATCTTTTATTTTCAATATATGTATAGAATTATTCAGAATAGTTTGTAAGACGAGTATTCTGAGTTTTTATTGTTGAGAGAGAATTGACCTCAAGGTTTACAACCCTAGTTCTAGAGAAGTAGAATTCGTCTTGATGAGCCTGTTCATCAAGATTGAGGTTTTGTGCGAAAGCTTGTAACTTTAATCATTCAATAAAGTTTACAAGTTGTGATTTTTATTTTACTGTTACATTGATATTTGAATATTAAAGTGTTTTTCCGCAACTTCTTTAATATTGTTTATGAGTTTCATTATTCTTGTTAAGAATCAGATCTTGTCACCATGTTTGTTACATTGATACACAACATTAAAATTTATTGGTTAATACATAGATACACGACCATGTAGTTTATTTTGAGTACCATCTGATTCAGTATGCATATATGCACATAAAATTGTTAAATGATTTGTGTGTTTATATGTGTAGTCGATGTGAATGATGTCGAGGTCGATGAGGATGTTAATGGCAACAAGTTATGGATACCGACGGTTGAAAATGTATTCCCAATCAAGCAATCTAACAATTAAACCCAATCAAGATTTGACAATGTATATTTCTAGAGAGAGAAAGTAGAGAGAGAAAGTTCTCAAGTCATATGTGTATTGATATATGAATGAATGCATACAATATGCTTCTAGTTTCAAGATTACAAAGCACCTAAGGTATTTATACCAAGGATGCTAACACAAGATACAAACACTTTCAATACTAAACAACATATTGACTTTACAAACTTTGACTTAGTTGACTTTACTTGACTTGACTTTTCCTATTAAATCTTGGATACAATAATACACTAACAATCTCCCCCTTTGTATTCAAGATTTAATAAAATTTTGACACTAGTCTTCAGCTCTTAATTCTTCATCTTCTATATCTGACATTAAATCTTCAGTTTTTCAGTCTATGAAGAATCTTGAAAAGTCTTTTATACTTTGCATCTTCGGAATGTCAACAAGTTTTCAACAAAACTTTGAATACTTTAAAACATCTTTGGAACTTTGAGCTTTGAAACAGCTTTGAGGAATATCTGATCTTGTGTCTTCATCTCTTGTAATCTCTGATCAGTCTTCAAAAAAACAAACTTTCTCGAATCATCTTCAGAATCTGACTCTGAAATATAGTAAGCATCTGAATTGTCTTGACTTTCAGAATTATCTCTTCTTGAACTTTCAGAATTATCTCTTCTTGAACTTTCAGAATTCTTTAGAATCTTCTTGATCCAAACAAGCTTTCATCTTTCTTTATGACTTTGAAATTGATCTTTATAGATATCACCCCCTTTTTGATGATTGTGGGCACCATAATCATAAAAACTTTCTCAATTTCAGCACTTTCTTTGAATCTCTCCCTTTTACAGATATTCTCCCCTTTTGAGATATATTTGAAATTTTCTGTCATTTGATCTAAATAGCTGAATCATGAACTGTATATACCTGAATCTTTTCAAATCCAGATATAATGTACGTTGTAACCCTGATTCAACAAATGAAACAGTTAGAAGTGCCTGTCAGTAACACGGAATTACTGTGTACAACGAATGTACAATTTAAGGAGCTGGTTTGATGATGACTCCCTAGGACTTCCATTCAATCATTGAAAAACACAAGGTTTATCTATGAAAGAATTTAGCACAATGATTGTGTTTCATAAGGTTCAAAATGTGTACACTGTTGAGACAGCAACAGATATTACATGGACTCAATGTGTATGAAAGAGGTGCGAAGGTGGGACAACTTTCCTTCTTTTTCAATATCTAAATCTTCCGAGTGAAGACTAGATAGCAGATATGCTGCGTCCCCCAAAAAAAATTGAAACATTTCTTTGTTAAGAAAGAAACGAGTGGCTGGTGGGGTTAATGCAAGAGTTGGCATGGGCTCACAGCCTGTTTCAATGATGGTCACCAAAGAATGTGAACCATTCATATTTTGTGGCTGCCCGACTCAGAAAGTGTTTGGTGTAGAGTTTTGATATTCCTTTGATGTAACACCCGAAATATTTAAAAGGTAAGTTTTCGCTCCCTTAAACCTGTAATTGTATTAATTGAGATTATGAGGACTATTATGCGCACATGCTCACTTTGATAATGCCTTAATAATTTATGAACTGTGTATTCATGATTTCCGTCTGAACATCGCGCTCGTAATCGAACTTGGTTAGATTTTCGGTCTGGGTTGGGTGTGGCACGACAATGCCACGCGACTATGACCAGTGTCATTGTCGCTGGTCATTGTCGCATGGTTGGTACCCTAAGTGTGGTGATATCGGCGACAATGCCCCTGGGCAAAGTCGCAGGGAATAGTCGCGAGGTGTGTACCGTGACCCTCGGGGAGTCGGCGAGTATGACACGCGACAATGCCCAGGGAATTGTCGCCGGGCAATGTCGCCCGCGGTGTCCAGTATTCTGTTTTTAATCCAAACTTGATATCTCATTTCTCACTTCTTCATTTTCAAAACGGGAGAGCACTCCTTTGGGCGATTTTTGAGCAGCCAAGTTCCCTCCTCTTCAACACTTTAGGGTTTGGTAGTTGAGGTCATTTATGGTGCATTAAACCACCATCCAAGGTCATTCATTGAAGCATTCTACCCAAGATCTTCTCTTCTCAACCAAACTTCACCTATCATCATCTAGGGTTTCCATCTTTTCTAGGTTTTGGTCAAAAACCTAGATAGTGAGTTTACTAAACCTTTGTTAAAACTAGATATACATCATAATCTTCTATTTGATACTTTATCTCTATATGTGCAAATGTTTGGGGGTTTCTTCATGGAAATAGTTGGAAGATGTATGTTTATGGGTGATTTGCATTGATTATGGTTATGTGTATTATTGTTTGGGATTGTCTCATAAATACATAATGTGGGTACCTTGATATGTTAAATATATGCATATATGGGTATTATGATGATTCTAGTTGGAACACCATTTTGGTGATATGTTTATATGCATGATGAGCATGATTTACATTGGATCTTTTGTTAGACATCATGAGGATAATGTGGTAATGTTATACCCGTAGTTGGTATTGATTTGTGGATTGAAATATATCTATAGGACCCCTTATAAATGTTATGTGGACGAACCAAGTCAGTACACTAGGAGGATGTAGTCTTGGGCGCCACTGTGATGGTATGTGCCTAGACCTCCGCCACTCGGGGAATTTTCTTAGCGATAGTCTTCGGGTGGGCCGGGCCTTTGGGGTGTTCCTTGTTAAGGGCATCAAGGTATATCGACTCTTGGGTGGGACTCGATTGGTGCTTTGGGTCTCCCCTAATGACTCCACATATGTTGAACACTGGTTAACTGCTGATAAGAATTGTATCTGTTCATACATGCTTATTATTGTTCAACGCACTAGGCTTTTTGGCCTAACACTTGTTGGTGTCGATGTGTATCTCAGGTTCTAGCGGCGGCGGTCTTAAGCAGGTTTAGTTGCTTGGGGGTGAGAGCTTGGGGATTTGCACATGGACGCGTTATACTTATGGATATAGACCGTTTGGGTCTATAGATGACAACCCTTTTTGTAATCTCTTTTCTAGATGTAGAAATTAGATTAGTTGGTTGTTGTTTACTGTCCGTTAAATTACAATTGTGATTAAACAGGTTATTAATTTTATATTCCCCATTTTTGGGAGGCTCTTGCTATGGCAATTTTAGCATACCTCATGTCCGTTTTCCGGATTTTGTTATCCCAATGTTTAGGGTGTTACAAGTTGGTATCAGAGCTTTAGTTTAAGTGAACTAGGTATTGTTTAGCATATCTAGACTTAAGCTTTAGACCTTATGACTTCACTGTCCACTTGGGGTAGGAATCCTAGGTGGGGAGAGCGTTAGGATTACGGAATTACTGTAATTGAAAGTTGTGATGATGGTGACAAGAATAATTGTGTATGGTTCGTTCATAATTTCACTTAGCTACTGCTATTATGAATGCATTGTTACGTGGGCATACTTGGTTTACTATTATTATGATAATTGATGAAAGTAGTAGTACGTACAATGAGTTCAACTCTCTTAGTCTTTTCTCAATCTATTTCTCGTACGTGCATGACAGATTATAAATGGTAAACACTCGAAGTAGATTACCGGACATGCCAGAAGGGCAACCTGAAGTGGAATCTGCAGTTGCATGACCCCCGGTGGGGGCAACCTCCGATGACATTCCTATATCCAGAATCTTGGCAGGAGGGCCTGAGCACATTCTGCGCCGGAACCTCAACACCGGTGACGCCATCTTGGAGGAAGTTACCATGGAGACCCGGCTTCGGGATAGCATGATGGTGGCCATGAATGCGGCTTTGGCTCAACAACAGTTGGCCATGACTTCGGCCATGACCCAACAGCAAGAGTTTTTCATGAAACTTCTAGAGGATCGAGACGTCAATAACCGTCAACCCGAGACTATGGCTGAAAACGTTATTGTGGGGTCGGGTGGACCGAATGTGGTAGCGATCGAAGAACCATCCACTGAGGGAATCAAATCAAAGATTAAAGGGTGTACCTACAAGACGTTTTTGGGGTGCCACCCTAAGGAGTTTGCGGGTTCCAACAACCCGGTTACTTGCATGTATTGGCTTAAGGAATTAGAGATGGCCTTCGAGTCCAGTGAATGCGATCCTTCTCAACGGGTCAAGTTTGCTTCTCAGCTACTTCGGGTAGAGGCTCTGATTTGGTGGAACCTCACCCGATCCGCCCTCACCCCGGAAGTCCTGGCTAAGCTAACTTGGACGGTGTTCAAGGAGAAGATTATGGACAAATACTGCAGCGAGCGGTCGTTGGACAAGTTGGAACGGGAGTTCCGAGATCTGAAGAAAGGGAATATGTCGATTGTTGGCTACTCTAAGCTTTTCTTGGAGAAGCTAAACTTGGTGGGACATCTAGTCCCCGACGAAAAGTCGAAGATGAAAGCATATCAACAGGGTTTACCGGCTGGAATGCGAACGGATATAAGAAATGCTAAGTGTTCGACTCTACAAGAGGTTATTGAGGAGTCTTTACTCATTGAGGACGACATCAATTCGGAAATGGATGAGAAGAGGTACGTTGGTGAGAAACGGAAGTGGGAGGGGCCATCTGTGCCCGTTCGTCAATCTAGACCCTTTGTAAGTGGGAGGTCGCGTGATCAACGCCGTGAAGATCGGTGGTGCCACAAGTGCAGGTCAAAGCACTCGGGGCCGTGCGCCACAAGGACTCCCTCCGGTCCAGCTGGGTGTACCAAGTGTGGTAAGAAAAATCACACGACTCGAGAGTGTTCCCTCCGTGGGTCGGTATGTTATGAATGCGGAGAGCCGGGGCACATGAAGCGAGAGTGCCCAAGGTTGGTTAGACGAGGTGGTGGAAATTCTGTGAGTTCGACGGCTAGGGTCGAGCAACCATCCCGGGCACCGCGTCGAGCTTTCCAGATGACTACCGAGGAGGCAAAGGAGACTGCGGATGTTGTTTCGGGTACGTTTTTAGTAAACTCCATGCCTGCTCGTGTCTTGTTTGATTCAGGTGCTACGTGTTCTTTTGTGTCAGATGCTTTCTGTAAACAACTCACCACTCCTATTAATGTCCTTCCCGATGCGTTAGTAGTAGAAATAGCTAATGGGGATCAAGTGATCGTTCGTGACCGTTTTTGTGATTGCACTCTAGAGATCGACGGAATTTCTTTCGGAGTAGATTTACTACCTATGGCTATAGGAGGGTTTGATGTAGTCATAGGCATGGATTGGTTAGTGAGGCATAAGGCGGACATCTTTTGCTTCAAAAGGATGATCCAAGTACCATTGCCGGAAAATGGTGTGGTAACCATTTATGGGGAAAAAGGAAAGAGAAGTAATCCTATTATATCATCTCTAAAGGCTCGCAAGTTCTTAGCGAAGGGTTACCCTTCGTACTTGGCCTACGTTGTGGACGCTAAGAAAGAAAAGAAGTCGGTAGAAGATGTGGAGGTGGTGCAGGATTATCCGGACGTCTTTCCGGAAGACTTACCCGGATTACCACCGGAGCGACAAGTGGAGTTTCAGATTGACCTCACACAGGGAGCGGCTCCGATAGCTCGTGCTCCATATCGTTTGGCACCAACAGAAATGAAGGAGATGATGACGCAACTTCAAGAGTTGTTGGAGAAGGGTTTCATTCGACCAAGTTCGTCACCTTGGGGAGCACCGATTTTGTTCGTGAAGAAGAAAGATGGATCCATGCGGATGTGCATAGATTATCGGGAGTTAAACAAAGTCACGGTGAAGAACAAGTACCCTCTACCTCGCATCGATGATCTTTTTGATCAACTCCAAGGGGCGGGATGTTTCTCGAAGATTGACCTTCGGTCCGGTTATCATCAAGTGAGAGTGAAGAACAAAGATATTCCGAAGACAACTTTCCGAACGAGATACGATCATTATGAGTTCTTGGTGATGCCGTTTGGCCTAACCAACGCTCCGGCCGTGTTCATGGATTTGATGAACCGTGTGTGTCGCCCATTTTTGGATAAATTTGTGATCGTCTTCATTGACGATATTTTAATATATTCAAGGGATGAGTTCGAACATGGAAGACACTTACGTGAAGTTTTAGAAGTTCTAAGAAAGGAGAAACTGTTCGCGAAATTCTCGAAGTGCGAATTTTGGCTTCAAGAAGTGCAATTCTTGGGGCATGTGGTATCAAAGGACGGGGTAAAAGTGGATCCGGCAAAGATCGAGGCAATGATGAGTTGGGAACCTCCAACAAGTCCGACGGAGATCCGAAGCTTCTTGGGTTTAGCGGGTTACTACCGGCGTTTCATCCAAGACTTTTCCAAGATAGCTACACCGTTCACTTCTCTTACAAGGAAGAACGTCAAGTTTCTTTGGACTGATGCACAAGAACAAGCCTTTCAGACGCTCAAGAGGAAGTTGTGCGAAGCTCCGATCTTATCCCTACCCGAAGGATCGGAAGATTTTATTGTGTTTAGTGACGCTTCCAAGATGGGGCTTGGGTGTGTCCTAATGCAAAGGGGGAAAGTAATAGCCTACGCGTCGCGGCAATTAAAGGATCATGAGAAGAACTATCCGACTCATGATTTAGAGTTGGCGGCGGTAGTTTTCGCGTTAAAGTTGTGGCGACACTACTTGTATGGGACCAAGTGTACTCTTTTCACGGATCACAAGAGTCTCAAGTACATCTTCGACCAAAAGGAACTCAACATGCGACAAAGGAGATGGCTAGAGCTTTTGAAGGATTACGATTGTGACCTACTCTGTCATCCCGGTAAGGCTAATGTGGTGGCGGATGCATTGAGCCGAAGGAACCATGGTGATGGTGTCAAAATGTCCCTTACAAGGATCGATGTGGTCACAAGTTTGTTGGAAAGCGTTAAGGCAAGTCAAGTGGAAGCACTTAAGGAAGAAAACCTCAAGGCCGAAGTAATGGTGAAACAAAAGGAGCTGTTAACGGAAGACGGTCGTGGTCTCAAACTCTTTCAAGGACGTATTTGGGTGCCGAAGTTGGGAGGAAACCGGAAGCTGCTTCTAGAAGACGCACATAATTCGAAGTATTCTATACATTCTGGTAGTACCAAGATGTATAGAGACTTAAAATTAAATTATTGGTGGCCGGTGATGAAGTTAGATGTGGCTAACTATGTGGAGAAATGTGTCACTTGTCTCCAAGTCAAGGCGGAACATCAAAGGCTGTATGGGAGTTTGCAACCGTTGTCCATTCCCGAGTGGAAATGGGACAACATCACTATAGATTTTGTAACCAAACTACCGAAGACCTTGCACAGTCACGATACCATTTGGGTGATCGTGGATCAGTTAACCAAAAGTGCGCATTTTCTTGCGATGCGGGAGACCTTGCCGATGGAGAAATTGGCTAAACTGTATATCGACGAGGTGGTGTCAAGGCACGGAGTTCCGCAGTCTATAGTATCGGATCGGGATAGTCGCTTCACTTCGAACTTTTGGGCTAGCTTGCAAAAGGAGTTGGGTACTAGACTGAATCTGAGCACGACATACCATCCTCAAACGGATGGCCAAAGCGAGAGGACAATCCAGACATTAGAAGATATGTTACGGTCGTGTGTTATAGACTTTGGGGGAAGTTGGGATTCGCACATACCTTTGGTGGAGTTCGCGTACAACAACAGTTACCATTCTAGTATCGGAATGGCACCGTTCGAGGTTTTGTATGGATGGAAGTGTAGGACCCCAGTTTGTTGGTTAGAAGCAGGCGAAAAGCAATTCGTCGGGCCGAAAGTCGTTCAAGAGACGACCGATAAGGTGAAAGAGATTCGGGAAAGGCTAAAGGCGGCGCAAGACCGACAAAAGAGTTATGCGGACAAGAAGAGAAGGCCGATTGAGTTTCAAGTGGGTGACCGGGTCATGTTGAAGGTGTCACCGTGGAAGGGGATCATACGTTTCGGGAAGCGTGGGAAGCTTAGTCCTCGTTTCCTTGGACCATTCGTTATTTTGGAGAAGATTGGTTTGCAAGCCTATCGGTTAGATTTACCGCCGGAAATGGATGGGATACACCCTACGTTCCACGTGTGCTACCTTCGGAAGTGTCTAGCCGAGGAAGAGAGCGTGATTCCCTTGTCAGAGATTCGGGTAGACAGTGGAAATCGTTGCGTGGAAGAACCAGAGACGATTTTAGAGTCAAAGGTGAAGAAATTGCGACATAAAGATGTGGTAATGGTAAAGGTTCAATGGAAGCACCATCGGGGTGCTAACATTACTTGGGAATCCGAGGATGACATGAATAAGCGTTACCCTCACTTATTTAATCTAGTGTAAGATTTCGGGGACGAAATCCCAATTAGGTGGGGAGGATTGTAACACCCGGAAAATTTAAAAGGTAAGTTTTCTTTCCCTTAAACCTGTAATTGTATTAATTGAGATTATGAGGACTATTATGCGCACATGCTCACTTTGATAATGCCTTAATAATTTATGAACTGTGTATTCATGATTTCCGTCTGAACATCGCGCTCGTAATCGAACTTGGTTAGATTTTCGGTCTGGGTTGGGTGTGGCACGACAATGCCACGCGACTATGACCAGTGTCATTGTCGCTGGTCATTGTCGCATGGTTGGTACCGTAAGTGTGGTGAAGTCGGCGACAATGCCACCGCGACAATTCCCCTGGGCAAAGTCGCAGGGCATAGTCGCGAGGTGTGTACCGTGACCCTCGGGGAGTCGGCGACTATGACACGCGACAATGCCCAGGGCATTTTCGCCGGGCAATGTCGTCCGCGGTGTCCAGTATTCTGTTTTTAATCCAAACTTGATATCTCATTTCTCACTTCTTCATTTTCAAAACGGGAGAGCACTCCTTTGGGCGATTTTTGAGCAGCCAAGTTCCCTCCTCTTCAACACTTTAGGGTTTGGTAGTTGAGGTCATTTATGGTGCATTAAACCACCATCCAAGGTCATTCATTGAAGCATTCTACCCAAGATCTTCTCTTCTCAACCAAACTTCACCTATCATCATCTAGGGTTTCCATCTTTTCTAGGTTTTGGTCAAAAACCTAGATAGTGAGTTTACTAAACCTTTGTTAAAACTAGATACACATCATAATCTTCTATTTGATACTTTATCTCTATATGTGCAAATGTTTGGGGGTTTCTTCATGGAAATAGTTGGAAGATGTATGTTTATGGGTGATTTGCATTGATTATGGTTATGTGTATTATTGTTTGGGATTGTCTCATAAATACATAATATGGGTACCTTGATATGTTAAATATATGCATATATGGGTATTATGATGATTCTAGTTGGAACACCATTTTGGTGATATGTTTATATGCATGATGAGCATGATTTACATTGGGTCTTTTGTTAGACATCATGAGGATAAGGTGGTAATGTTATACCCGTAGTTGGTATTGATTTGTGGATTGAAATATATCTAAAGGACCCCTTATAAATGTTATGTGGACGAACCAAGTCAGTACACTAGGAGGATGTAGTCTTGGGCGCCACTGTGATGGTATGTGCCTAGACCTCCGCCACTCGGGGAATTTTCTTAGCGATAGTCTTCGGGTGGGCCGGGCCTTTGGGGTGTTCCTTGTTAAGGGCATCAAGGTATATCGACTCTTGGGTGGGACTCGATTGGTGCTTTGGGTCTCCCCTAATGACTCCACATATGTTGAACACTGGTTAACTGCTGATAAGAATTGTATCTGTTCATGCATGCTTATTATTGTTCAACTCACTAGGCTTTTTGGCCTAACACTTGTTGGTGTCGATGTGTATCTCAGGTTCTAGCGGTGGCGGTCTTAAGCAAGTTTAGTTGCTTGGGGGTGAGAGCTTGGGGATTTGCACATGGACGCGTTATACTTATGGATATAGACCGTTTGGGTCTATAGATGACAACCCTTTTTGTAATCTCTTTTCTAGATGTAGAAATTAGATTAGTTGGTTGTTGTTTACTGTCTGTTAAATTACAATTGTGATTAAACAGGTTATTAATTTTATATTCCCCATTTTTGGGAGGCTCTTGTTATGGCAATTTTAGCATACCTCATGTCCGTTTTCCGGATTTTGTTATCCCTATGTTTAGGGTGTTACATTTGACTCTGATCTCACACCCTCTTTCTTTTTAAACATTTAAGCTCACTTCTAACCAATCTCTCTTTTACATTTTACCGCTCCACACAATGAGAAAAACTCAACCGGATGAGTTATCTCCCCCACTCTTTGATTTATGACCCCTCACCCCTCAATCACTCTAGGATAACTTCCGGGGTAGGAAACACTGGTTTACGTGAATCCATGGAAGTTCTATTTAAGTTCACACATGAATCCCATGTAAGTCCTATAAAGAATGATTGCTCAACAGTTTAACTGAACAGTTAAGCTCAAAATGATAATATTGTCAGAATGTATGCTCATTTAAAATTAAAAATGAAATTTGAGCATTTGAACAATGAAGATCTCTCAAAACAAGAATATTGAATGAATGAAATGAAATCAAGAGAATTGTTTTGAGAATCTGACAATGTATCAATCAGATCAAATGAAATTTGTTAGGGTATCAAATTAGGGTATCAAAGAATTGGATAGTTTGTTTATATGAACGAATATAAACAATTATCGAATTGAAAGCACAAATATTGAAATGATGAATGATGCTCAACAACATTTGAAAGCAAACGAGGGTATTACCATCGAAAAATTGTTCGTTATGAGACATGGTAATAACAATTTCAAATGAAGTACTGAACCGGTGTGTATGAATACTTTACAGTATATAGAGAAGATAATACACAAGTATTGATCTTTGGAAACACACGGTCAGTTAAACATTGAAGTTCAAAATTTGAAAAACATTTAAAATCACACTTCTAAATTCATGAAATCTTTTAAGAATATAGAAGTGGTTTGAACATTTAAGAAACTATTTTTCATGCTTGAAAGTTGTTCTTCTTCCAAACAATCAGAGATCTAGGATTAGAAGATACTTACATTTAAGCTCCCCCTCAAATCATTATAGAATGATTTATATCAGATAAGCTCCCCCTGGATATTTTGTATAATATCCTTATCTGAACATTAAAGAACGGGTCCTGATCTGTCATGTGATCAGAAGCCACAGTCTTTACATTAAGGTGCGGGTCTTGAACTATGTTATTCAAGAACCATAAACTTGTACTTTGAAGTACGAGTCCTAGACTGTTTTGTCTAGAAGTCAAACATCATGCTCCCCCTAAACCTGTGGTACCTGCAAAACAGTTTTAACAGGTTTTGGTACCCACTGGTATTTGGGTCCTGGTATGTTAGATTTAGGAATCCACTTCTCATTAGATGTATATCTTTTAAATCCAGAGTTCTGAGAAGTTATTCTATAAGAACCGTACCAATTTTGAGCAGTTTCTCTTTGAACGAAGTCATTCTCTCCACAGTAAAAACAACATATCTTCCTTTGAGCAATCCTGATCAGATGATTAGTCGAGTAATATATATCAGAATTACCAAAAGATTTACCTTTATGCATACTGTTCTTTTTGGCATTTGTTGTGGATATAAATGATCTGTCATTCTTCTTCTCTTCATCAGAATCTTTTACTCTCCAGACCATCTGATTTTTCTTAGAAGACTTTCCAAGAGATTTGATGTAAAAATTTGCTGAACCATCAACAGATTTATCATAAAACAAATTTTATGGTCTAATCTGACTTGATTTGACAATGATTTGTTTGACACTTTTCTTTTTGAAAACATTTTTGTCATGAATAGAACTTGAAGCTGTTTTGAAAGAACAGACTGATTCTGTTGAGTTATCAACATGTGATTGACTAATCACATCAGCTGTTACTTTATCTGACAATTCAATGTTTGCAACTTCCAAGCTTTTTATTTTTTCAGATAAAATGTTTCTTTCTGAAGTAAGTGTGTCAAACTTTAATTTCAAATCAGATCTTGCCTTCTGTTCTTTAAGAATATCTGATGATAGAACAGAGATCTTGGACATGAGCTTGGATATTTCAGTTTCAAAATATGAACGTTCTAGCTCAAAATCTTTTTGTAAGTTCTTGAATTTATCAGTAATTTCATTGAAGATCCCAACATTTCTCTTTTCAGAATTTTTCTTTTCAGATTCAAAAGACTTTTTCTTTTCTTTGAAAATTTGTCTTTCCTTTTCTAATAAGTCTTGTAAAATTGAGATCTGTTTGGGAAATTCAGTGTTTTTATCTTCAAGAACTTTTCTTTCCTTAGCAAATGTGTCTCTTTCAGTAATTAGAATCTTTTCAAAATCAGACACTTGCTTGGAAAGTTTAATACATCTCAGCTCAAGATCCTTTTTCTCTTGCAAAGTTTTCTTAGAAAATTCAGACATCTGTTGAGTAGAAGATGTCTTCCCACATGATTTTTCTTTTTCTGCTTGGAGACTTGTTTTCAATTCAGCATTCTTCTTTTCCAAAACAGATATCTGATCTTCAAAAGCCTTAAACTTCTGTTGAAGCTTGACTGACTCATCTTTCAGCTCAGATGATTTCTTTTCAGTCGTCTTCATTTGGCTTTGAAGATTTGAAATCTTTCTGTCTTTCAGCTTGATTTCTTTTTCACAAGCTTGAATAGTATTTCCTTTTATTTCAATCATTTCCTCTTTCTCTTTAATCTCATTCTCTCTTGCACTGATGATACCTGCACAATCAGATTTAGCCATATTAGCACACTTTTTACAGTCAGAAGTTTTATCAGAACTTGACAAATTTAATTTCAACTCCTGAATCTGTTTGAGAAGCTTTGAATTCTGATTTTTCAGTTTTTTCTCTTTTAGCTTCTAGAACAGGTATCTCAGGCATGTACAAAACAGCCATATCTCTTGTAGATAAAAAGTGTTTCCTCTCTCGTCTGTAACAAGCATCTTGTCAGAATGTTAGCTTTAAAAAAAATGATCGTCAAAAATCAGAAAATTATGACCACTATCAAAATATGTCCCCCCCCCCCCCCCGCAGACTTAGCACGGGGGTTCCGCTAGTCACTATTTACTGAGAAATGCGCTAGACGATATGTGCGCGTTTGAAAAACTCGCAGGCCACTGAAAGCGCAAAGCACTATTCACACTAAAACTCGCTAATAGGCAATTGCGCGTTTCTGGAACTCGCTAGCCGCTACGTGCACGTTTTATGATGTTTGCGCATTTCAGCACTCAGAAATTTTTTCACGGATTTCAAACTCGCAAGCCTCTTAGCGCGTTTCGATCAAACTCGCAAGCTTTGTATTGCGCGTTTATCAAACTCGCTTTCCTCTATTAGCGCGTTTTAGCAAACTCGCACGTTTTGCTTGCGCGTTCTTCAGATACTTGCGCGTTCTAGCCAAGAATCAAATCCTTTCACTTGCGCGTTTGATGATGAACTTGCGCGTTTGTCAGATCTTGCGCGTTTTGACAGTTACGTTCATGAAATCAATCCAAATTGCTCTAAACCTGCAAATTAAAACATGAAATTCCATAGAAATGGTCGATTTATCATTTAGAACACAATTCTACCACTAGATTTCCATTAAAAACATCAAAAAGCAACAAATTGATTCAAGAAACAGTGCTCAAGTTCGGGTTTTACAAAAATAGCAATTTGATCAAATTGATCAATCAAATGTTCGAATTTGACTATGTAATCTGAATAAAAGTTGATCCAATTGATAAACGTACATAATCAAATCAATTTCTTGATTTAATTGTACAAAAACAAGAAAACCACGGATCAAACAGTGACTTTTTTTAAGAAACGACTATTTTCTTGATTTTTCAAGAATTTGAATCTGATTTGGTGATGAAATCTTTCTGAAATGATTTGGTTTGCTCTGATACCAATTGAAAATGTATTCCCAATCAAGCAATCTAACAATTAAACCCAATCAAGATTTGACAATGTATATTTCTAGAGAGTGAGTAGAGAGAGAAAGTTCTCAAGTCATATGTGTATTGATATATGAATGAATGCGTACAATATGCTTCTAGTTTCAAGATTACAAAGCACCTAAGGTATTTATACCAAGGATGCTAACACAAAATACAAACACTTTCAATACTAAACAACATATTGACTTTACAAACTTTGACTTAGTTGACTTTACTTGACTTGACTTTTCCTATTAAATCTTGGATACAACAATACACTAACAACGATACCTGATGAATTTGAATCGAACTTGGGTGACCAGTTTGCGTCTGTTATCGAGGCCGAGGCTATGTACAGAAAGTATGCCGATAAGGCGGGGTTTGATGTTTGTTTGAAGGCGAAGAAGACAAACAAGTACGGGTTGATCCAGACCCGTTGGATAGTTTGTAGTAAGAAGGGGTTTCCGAAGAAGAAGAGTTTTGATTCTCTTGAGCTCCGTTCCGGTGACCGTCGGGTTCGTAACTCGAATGTCAAACGCTCTGGTTGCAATGCTTGCGTGAAGTTACATTTGACAAAGGACAAATCTCGATACGAGGTCTACGATTTTGTTGAGAATCATAATCATGTGTTGTTTAATGATAATGATCGACGTTTTTCACGTAAAAACAGAAAGATGCAGTACACTGATTGTAGGAATGTGT
This sequence comes from Arctium minus, assembly GCA_954870635.1. Taxonomy (NCBI): domain Eukaryota; kingdom Viridiplantae; phylum Streptophyta; class Magnoliopsida; order Asterales; family Asteraceae; genus Arctium; species Arctium minus. The sequence goes on from OX941081.1 coordinate 160,827,909, forward strand.
TGAATAGCGCTAGTTATAAGGTTGGAGCAACAAGAGCGCATCGTATGCAAACTGCTTTGAAGGGTGGAGCTGAAAATGTTCGTTGCACTGTTGTCGATTACCAGAACTTTAAGAGAGACGTCGATGTGTTTGTGGGAAACAAGGATGCCAAAATGTTGATAAATAAATTGATCAATAGGAAGGAGTGTAAAAAAGATTTTTTTTTCGAGTACAAGTGCCATGAACGTGAGTTGCATGCGATTTTTTGGGCAGACGAAGTGGCCCAGATTAATTACCGACATTTTGGAGATGCAATATCTTTTGATGCTACGTATAGGACGAATGAGTGAGTGTTTTGGCTAAAAATACTTGTTTTTAATATTTTCATTTGAATTTAATTTTTGTTTTTTTAGGCATGCATTGGCATTTGTTCCGTTTTTGGCTGTTGATAACCACCAAAGTTCGGTTGTCGTTGGATCCGCGTTGATAGCGGGAGAAACTATTGAGAATTTCAAATGGGTGTTAAGGGCCTTTTTAAGATGTTACGAGAAGCAACCCTTGGTTGTGATTACTGACCAATGTTCGGCGATGAAACAAGTTGTTCCGTTTATGTTCACCGAGTCTAGACATCGTCTATGTATGTGGCATATAATGAAGAAAGTACCTTCGAAGGTATTTTTTTTATTCTTTACGATGTACTTTTTTGTAACAATTACATTAGTCTGTTATGTTATATCTACTTATATGTTCTTGTTTTTTTTAGGTGAGTGCTGCACTAAATCATGATCCAGAGTTCAATCGTTTTATAAACAAAATTGTATGGAAAGTGAATATCAGTTCTGATGGTTTTGAGAGGTTGTAGCATACGATGATTGTGAAATTCAACCTTGTCGATGACCCATGGTTCACCGAGATATTTGAAATTCGTAATTCATGGATCCCTGCCTTTTATATGGATACTCCAATGTCAGGTCTTATGAAGACCACTTCAAGATCAGAGAGTGCCAATGCTTTTTTTAATATTTATGTAGCATGACACTTTGATCTTGTCCGGTTTCTTAGCAATTATGACTGTGCAATCGAGGCGCAACGTGAGAAGCAATCTGAGAACGAGCATGTAACCAGGATTACGTACCCGCAACTGGTTAGTGCATTTCCTATCGAAAGGTATGCTGCCAAGTTGTACACAAGGAACATTTTTTTCGATTTTCAGAAAGAGTTAAAGAAGTCTATGTTGGCTTGTGGGGTGGAAGTTGTTGAATGTGTTGGTGACACCAAGACCTTTATTATTAACCATAATAATAAGATGGCGGCCAGGAAGATTTTTTATAAGGTAATTTTAAATTATTTTTTTATTTTTTCAACGTTTTTTTTCTTTGAATAATCTTTTTTGTTTTCCATCCTATTTAGGTTGTTCGTAGTTCTTTAGTTAACATCGTTGACTGCGAATGTAAATTCTTTGTTCGTAATGGGTTTCTATGTCGCCATGCGTTGAAGGTGTTGATGAATGAACATGTCGAATCTATTCCAGATCAATATATTGTCAGAAGATGGTTGCCAGATTTGGTACCCGTTCAACTTCAAACTGCCAAAGTAAGATATGGTGAGGTCGACCTGGAAAAGGAGGAGTTAATAAATGGCGCCTATTCTAAGATGGATGGAATTATTAGTCGTGTTCGGAATGAGAAACCGTGGTTATGTAAACTTTCGAAAATGCTTGATGAGTTGAAAGAAGAGATAGATAGTCAGTTGGAGCCTGAAGATCCAGGCAAGCAGAAAGTCGATGCAATCAATGAGTACTTAGGTGTTCCTGTTCCTGACGAGGTTAATATATTTCCTCCTACTGGTCTCATGAACAAGGGTTGTGGTACCGGGAAACGTTTGGTTGGTATTTCCGAGAGGATACAGTCTCAAAGTAAAATGCCAAAGCGTAAGTGTAAGAAATGTGGCCAGAGCACAGGACATGATTCTCGTAACTGTCCCGTGGATTCCCGATTGTGAAATCAATTTAAAATTTTTATTAGATTAAAGTAATATGCATTTGTGCATAGGAAATGATTGCAAGAAGTTTTTTTTATTCTCTATGATTATGTACTTGACAATTGCTTTTAATTTTTTTAGTCTATTTAATGTTTTATATATTTTTTTGTATGGACAATCATTGTTTTATGATAAAATGAATTATTCAGGTGATTTTTGCTACTGACATTCTATCTAGGTATTAAGTGGAAATCATTATTGTTCCTTACAAATATGGTATATATATATTGTTTTTTTTATAGGTCACTAGTCAAGAATTAATTGTAGGTAGTTGGTTGGAAGTCATTAATGTTTTTTGAGGGTTGGTGTGTGCATTTAAATCTATTTGATATACACGGTTACATGCATCTTTGTTTTTAACAAATTTGTATACTTTTTTCTCTCCAAGTACATCCAACAACATTTGTTTCAAAAATGGCAAGTAACAACATCCAAAACAATGTCCATGGTAATGATACCTCGTTATCTCACATCGTTCAAGAGTATGAGAAGCTTCTCGATGATAATCGTAGGCTCCGTATTCAGTTGCAGGAGGTACCTTTTTAGAGTTCCCTTTTTTTGGTTGTTCTTGTTACGTTATATTTTTTTATTATAATGTTTTCCTTTTAATAAAATGGAACAGGTTATTGATGCGCGTGAATTTAAGGAACTTCAACTTAATCAAAGAGACGAAGAACTTGCAGATCTTCGGGAAGAGTTGTGGCAAGTTCGACGGAAACTTGCCCATGCAGAATGGCATAAGAACTCCATTGAGAATGAGTTTTGGATGTACAAGGTCAAGTGTACATGCAAGGAGTAGATGGCAATAGACTTTGTTAGGGCTACTTTGTTAGTTAAATAGAAGTTCAGGGTAGATTATGACAAGTTATTAAAGTTGTAAGCTTGTTGGACCTTAAAGCCCATAAGCTCATTAGGCCTGCGAGCCCATGTATTTAAAGTTATTTCTGTTTTCATTTATCAGTCTAGAGATTCATTATTCAGTTTACTAGTTGTTAGGTTTACATACTATTATCAGAAATTCTCTCTGTAAACCTTAACCCTTTGAAGTTTATATTAATCATATAACTAGTTGCTGTGGACAATATCTTGTTCATCATTGTTCATATATCTGTTGATTGCACTGAAACTGGGATCTACAATTGGTATCAGAGCAGATAGGCAAAAGGTTTGATCCAGAAAAAGGTTTGTCTAAAACCCTATAATCATTCTTTTATGTGTTAATCGCTAATAAGTGCCTTATTTTGATTATCTGGTTATGTTTTTCTTTTATCGATCGAATCTGGTATTTTTCTGGAAAGTAAACATTCGGTCTTAGTGATTCTGGGTTCTTCGTATCCGGTCATTGTTTCCTTCGATCTTAGTGATTCTGGGTTCTTCGTATTCGGTCTTAGTGAATTGGTATTTTGATTGATTTTTTTTGAATTCCTTCGATCAAAGGATCGAAGGATCTGAGTTTGGGTTCGATCGAATCCCAGAAACTCTTCGAGTTCTTCGGTCGAACTCATCGGGTTCTTCGGGGTTAATCGATCTTATCCTTATTTGTGGTTATCGTAATTTAAGTCTTTCGACCTGAGTATTAGACCGGACACCTGTGCTTCGGTCTTGTCCTTTCGACCGAATAGGACTTCCTCCTTCGACCGGACACTTGTGCTCCGGTCAAACTCCTTCGACCGAATAGAGTTTCCCCGGTCTTACCCATTCGACCGAATAGGAGTGCTCCGGTCTTGTCCATTCAACCGAATTAGAGTTCCTCCGGTCGTGTCCTTCGACCGGATACGCGTGTCCCCGGTCGTATCATTCGACCGGATAAGTGTATCCCCGGACGTGTCCTTCGACCGGATACCTGCTTCCTCCGGGCATACCTTCGACCGGATATTGTTTGACCTGATTTTCTGATTAGACCAAGTGTTTTCTGTGTTTCTTCTATTTTATTGTATTTGGATCATTCTGCTTGCCTAACGATCATTACAGTGCTCTTAAGTTAAGAAGTAAAGATGAACTCAAGGGATGCTCTAGCCATCGGTTCTGACCAAAAGCCCCCGGTGCTCTTTCGGGGAGAGTACCCTCAGTGGCATGACCGATTTATGAATTTCATAGAAGCAAAATCCAACTATGAAGATATATTCAAATGTCTGACTGAGGGTCCACAAGATTGGCCAATGAAAGTGGTACCGGGAAACCCAGCTGAAGGAAGGCCAGAGCGTCAGATTCGGAAATCTGTTGGTGATTTTACTAAGGAAGAAAAGGATATGTACGAGGCAGAAAAGCTGGCAAAATCGTACCTTCTTCAAAGTCTACCGAATGACATCTATGCTTGTATAGATAGTTTCAAGGACTCATCGAAAAAGATGTGGGACCAAATAGAAAAGATGATGATGGGAAGCCACATCAATAACCAGCTAAAGGTGACAAACTGTATCACCAGATATGATGGGTTTAAAGCACGAAAGGGTGAAACGCTGACGGAAACCTACGAAAGGTTTAATATGCTTCTAAATGATCTTCAGAAAAATAAGATCACAAAAACGAACACGGAAAACAACATAAAGTTTATGAACAACTTACAGTCTGAGTGGAAACCGTTCGTCTCCCATATTCGCCACACTCAAACCTTGGAGAAGCTGTACCTTCACGAACTGTATGAAATGCTGCTCCAAGACGAAGAGGAAGTGATGGAACTTATTGGGAAAGCAGAAGAAAAGCCAGCAACTGATCAAATAGCACTCGTATCTGAGAGAAGAGGCAAATCCGTCAGCCGATCATCTGGAAAAGAACATGTGCTGAGTGATTCTGAACCTGAAGATCCCGATAGCGATTCGGATCCAGAACTTGCCAAGATGAAAGAAGCAATGGTGTTTCTCACTCAAGCATTTCAAAAGAGGAAGTTTTTCTCCAAGACTTCCAATAAGCAAAGATTTTCTACTCATCGTGATCATCGTGATAAGTCTGAAGGTAACAGTCGCTTTGAAGCTGGTAAGAAGCCTGACAAGAGACATGAAGAAAAGCCTAAAGACGAACCGATCAAATGTTACAATTGTGGTCGGTTAGGTCATTTCGCCAGAGATTGTCGCAAGCCAATTGTGCGCAACGCGGACTACTACCGAGCCAAGCTGTTTCTTGCCAAAGAAAAGGAAGCTGGTAAAGCTCTAATGGCTGAAGACGATTACTGGCTACAAGTGTCGGATGAAGAACCCGAGGATGCTGAAGCTCATCTGTGCTTCATGGGCAACCATTCATCACCATCTGATACTGATGAAGACGATAACAATGCTCCTTGCCAGGTATGTACCCCTTTTCATGAAGCTTTACTTGATCAGATGCAACTATCTATGAACAAACTTGACTCTTACAAGCTTCTGTTAAAAGAAAAAGAACAACTTATCTCTTCTCTGGAAAACCGTGTCACTAAGCAGTCTGACTTTATGGAAAATCAAAGCTTAGAAATCTCTAGCTACATGTGCACTATTTCTAATCTAAGAGAAGAAAATGTGAGGTGTTCAACAGAGTCACAAAATCTAATGACCAAAGTAGATGACCTGACCAATAAGCTCCGTATGTCTGAGTCCGAGAAAATTGATTTGTTAAATCAAAACGTGGCTTACAAAAATGAGAACATAAGGTTATCCAATCAGCTAGAAGAGCTTGAAAAGAAACTTTATAAATTTGGTCAATCTGATCAAACGCTAAAGCTAATTGCACCAAAAGAACCAAAGTACGGAAATGCGGGTATCGGGTACGATAACCCTAATTATTTAAACAAGGCTTTATCCAAAGTTCCTACTTTATATGCATCTGAATTTTTTGGATTAGACAAAATCTTTCCTGAATATAAGATACATTGGACCACACCCACTGAGGAGGAAGACCTTGAAGATAAGTTGAGAAGAGAAAACTCTGTTCTTTCTAAAAGGACATTTCCTTTTGTTTATGATACTTTAAATGCTTCTTATAATACTGACAAACCTCGTTTCCTGTCATCCGATTTTTTCCATAGTTACTCTCAAGCTGAACTAGATACTAAAACCGTTAAAACTGAGGAGGAACCTCTAGCTCCCAAGGTTTATGTTCCAACTCTGCTTTTAGAAAAGAAACTTGTTCAGCTAGAAGAATCGTATGCACTAGAAAGGGAAAATTTTCAAAAGGAAAAGCAAAGTCTTTTATCTCAAATTGAGTGTCTCAGTTCCAACAAAAAGGAGACTATGTCGAAAGAAGAAAAAGAATATTACCAGACAGAAATAAAGAAGTTGCACTCACAACTGACTGCTATGGCAGCAGATAATCTGAAAGTGCAACTTCACAAGGTTGACTCTCATGCTCAGCCTTCCATTCTCCAAAGAGAGTTATCGTCTCTGTCTGAAAACTCTTATCCTTCTTCTGACTCATCTTCCTTCAAAGCTTATATGGGTGACTCGTCACCGATCATTTCAAATAAAGGAAAAGAGCCTCAAAGTCTTAAATCAGATCAGTGTTCTGATTGTAAGAATGCTTCCGCATATGATCTGCTCTCAACAAACTCTTCCACTGTTCTGAAGTCCTCATGTGATAAGGTCCTTTCTGATGAGGAACTAGAATTTTCTGCTTTCTTGAATTCTGAGGTGTGCTTAGATAGCAATTTGAGCCAATTTGACTTTAATCCTTCTCTACCTAGCCATGTTGATTTTTTAAATGAGTCATGTGAGCCTCCGGTTAAATTTTATAAGGGTGAATGTTCTACATCTGCTCCGCAAAAACCTTCTGTGGACAATTCTTCAAAATCTTCCAAGTCTAAATCTAAAAGTCGTTCACAGAAGAAGAAAAAGACCGGTCGCTCTCAAAGGTCAAAATCGTCAATTTTCAAATCCACTGACTATGGGTTTAACGGCATTTCAGATACGTTTGGTCGGCGGAAAGAAGTGAAATATGCTTGGGTAGCTAAGAAGTCAAAAGAGAGCTCGGCAACATCAGAATTAGTTGATCCAGTGTTAAAGTCTAGAAAGAACAATAACAATCATAATGTTTTTATTTCTAAACCTCTAGTTGATTGTAATGGAACTTTTCCTTTAAAAGTTTATTCAATTCCGCAATTACTTCAACTATCGCATGATTGTTTGTGTTGTTCTCATTGTGGATCAAATGATTTTGTTGATAGCCGTTATGCATCTGATTGGTTTGGTTCATATCATATTGCTACTAATAATTCTCATAGTCATGTTTCCCGTGAAAGACAAAGACCCAATTATAAACGGGTCTCTAAGTCGGGTGTTAAATCTAACCCCAAAGGACCCATTTACGAATGGGTACCTAAAAAGAAATAACCTGTTTTGCAGGAAGGTCATGTGTGGTATCTAGATTCAGGCTGCTCCAAACACATGACCGGAAGAAGGGAGCTTCTCACAAACTTCACCGAGAGGTTCTGTGGGAATGTACGTTTCGGGAATGATCACTCCTCTCCCATGCGGTTCCTACAGATCGTTATCCGGAACTACATGAACCTGTATCCCGAGATACAACGCCGCTCTACCCACCCGACGTGTCCACATCATCCAACGCGCAAGATTCCCTCCCGTGCTGATCCGGAAGGTGTTGTCTCCCGACAAATCCCAGTCGGGGTACTAGACCATGCTCGTCCCACGGCACTGAGTGTGATAGCTTATAGGCACACACACAACATTCCAGCTCCTATGGTCCGGCCAGGACCGGCAGGACCTGCCCAGGGAGCAAGACCTGAGCGACGTGAGGGTCCGCGTCCACAAACGAAAGGCAGGAGCGTCCGGACAGCTGGGGCTTCCGGACAGGGTGTGTCGAGAGCTATTATTGTAAGGGGATCTGGCGTGGGCAGTGCCGTTGGAACGAGCCAGCCTAGTTCTTCAAGACAACCACCGTCACCGCCACCAACCGAGACTCAAATGGCAGAAGAGGCCACAGATTCTGAAACCATTCATGTTCAGTCCTCTTCTGTCGCTACTACTACAGACACGGCAGCCAATTCCGACTCCGAAGAAACTCAGTTTCAATCATCGCCATCAAATGAAGAGTCTTCTGACTCCGATGGTGACGATGATCAGCCCTCATCTGGAGAGATAAGGAGAGCGGAGGGAGTCTTAGTTGAAAATCAAGAAGTGAGCTGTGTGAGGGAAAGGCGGAGTAAACTGCATTCAGAGAGTACACGAGTGACGGGACAACCATCTTCGGTTGTATCCCCCCCAGCCACATCTAGCCAGGTAGCCGCATCTGCTATCCAGTCTCATGTGTTGGGACTGGATATTGAAGAAGCCGCCGTGGACCTAGCGGCGCACTTGCACGCCCCACCAAGCCACTCCACCATCTCTCAACAGATGGTGGTTTCACAAACTCACGGGGATTTAGCACATACGCTATCGGGCTCTCACTTGGAGGGTGCCGATATTGAAATAAGAGAACAGCTGCCCCCGTTCTCGCCTTCTTTGCATGCACGGAGTCTAGAGCCACTTGTTATTCATGCCATTCCTAGGACACAGATTCCTTTTTCGGCTATCGCCGGTAGCCTAAGTGGCCCGGCCGGAACATCCATAGTAAACCCACCTTCGGGTAGGTTACAAGGATTGGGTGGAAGTCCTACCACGGCTATCATCACGCCAACCGTGAACGTAGGCGGCTCGACTTCAACAGTCGTAGCTACAACAGGAAGTCTAAGTGACCCCGGAGTTACCCCACATGAGTTTGTCTCAAGGGAATACATGGACGGCGCCCTAAAGGCTGTCCAATCTATGATGAGGGAGGAGATGGACAACATCAAACGAATGGTCAAAGGCAAAGGTCTTGCGATTGAGCCGGAGACCACACCTATTCCACCTTCTCTATCAGCCACGGATCTTTCCATACCTGAACTCAAATCTATCCTTCTCGCCAAACTTATAGCCCAATCTCAAACCGAACCCACCCAAGATGCCGATTTGCTATCTCTACTTCGTTCTCAAGCATCCACACCTACTCCACCTACACCCCAGCCTACTATCTCTACCGAAGCCTTCCAGATCCAGCAAGCTATGCTTCAGTCACTTCAGCAAACCGTAGCTGTTTTGACTGAACGCCTTTCAGCAGTGGAGGATACCTGCCGTAACCAGGCAGAACGGCTCAAGCGCCGACATGATGATCAGGATGATCCTGATCACCATGAGGGGGAGAAGCGCCAACGTCTATCTGAGCCAGAGACACATGTAGTGGAGTCAGAACAGGTTGAACAGGGTACGGGTTCGGGTACAAGAACAGAGGGACAGAGACAGGAACAGGAACGGGAACCGGTGACAGACTTGATACTATACGATTATCCGACGGTTGAAAAGCCTGAGGAATTTGAAGATGGTTCTCCGATAGTTCCTGAAGATTGGGCAATAATACTAGATCCGTATGAAGTGACGGACACGACAGAAGAATGTGCCAATACTGAAAGAGCTCTGGTGGTTATGCAAGAAGAAATTGATGAAATACTGCATCCAGATGATCAGTCTTCTGCCGTGATTCCTTTATTGACCTATCCAGTTAATCACCCTGATTTTTCGTCTACAGTTTTTCCCGAGAGATCTCCTACAGCTTCACCAGTTAGAGAACCAGTTAGTACTACTCCAGTTCGTCCATCCAAGTGGGAAAGAGTCCGAATCAAAGTTCCTTTCCTCGAAGAAAGTCAGAAAAAGATCTTTGCCCACTGGATCAGAAAGTATGATGAAGTCGTTATCCATGGTCTACAGTCAGTGAAAAATAAAGAAAAACAGCGTGAACTTGTGTTCGTGTACAGAAAGTTCCAGCACAAGTACTCCAAGACAAAGCTCAGGATTGTATCAGTTGATAAGATTATACCTGCCTACTTCATGAAGGTTAAGTATACAGACTTTATGGTTACTAGAGAAGATGGTCAACAATACTGCTTTTCTGATGCTGATTTTCCATGTCTGGAGCCACAAGATCTGCTGTACATATTACGTGACTTAAAGACCAGAACCGTCAGACCCGGAGAAGTCATTGATGCACTAGAAACAGTGAAAAGATACATGAAGTGCGCAATGAAACTTGCTTCGGTGGAAGATTTTCAGATTGGGTTAGAAAGTGATCAACCGAAGATTAATCTGTTCAAGCCTGATCTGAGTGTTCCGTCTGATGCTCTAAATGTACCTGCATTCACAGTTATAAAGTTTCCAGAGTTTGGTATGTCATATGTGAACAATAACGGTGTTCTACGCTTTATCCGTTTTGATCAGATTGCCAGATTTTGTGATGGTACGTTGATGTTTTTGAAAGACAAGTTGAAGCGTGCGCTGAGTCAAGATGAAAAAGGAGTTCAATTACTGGATTTTTCATACAAAGCACTTGTTCTTAAAGCACTGAATGTTATTGAAGAACGACTGGAGTATAGAACGCAAATCAGATATTTTGAGATCAGCTTTGGTTTCCGGAAAATTTTTGTTTCTAACTGGCGTGACTATCAACTTCTATTTAAAGGGGGAGATTGTTAGGGCTACTTTGTTAGTTAAATAGAAGTTCAGGGTAGATTATGACAAGTTATTAAAGTTGTAAGCTTGTTGGACCTTAAAGCCCATAAGCTCATTAGGCCTGCGAGCCCATGTATTTAAAGTTATTTCTGTTTTCATTTATCAGTCTAGAGATTCATTATTCAGTTTACTAGTTGTTAGGTTTACATACTATTATCATAAATTCTCTCTGTAAACCTTAGCCCTTTGAAGTTTATATTAATCATATAACTAGTTGTTGTGGACAATATCTTGTTCATCATTGTTCATATATCTGTTGATTGCACTGAAACTGGGATCTACAGACTTTAGTTCCATAGATGTAGTTTTTATGATGTTTCGTTATGATAAGTATCTATTTTCTATTTTGTATGTTATCTGAAAATGCATTCAATGTTTTAGCATCATCTTTAGTTTTTTGCTTCAACGTGTATGCACTACCTTTTTCTGGATCTTATTTTGGTAGTATATGAGACTTATTTTCTCATTTCATTCTTATATATAGTGTTTTGAAGTTGCATCTTATGTATTGTAAGTTTATATGTTAATTTTTTTAGCAGTGCAATGTTGAGTATGGATTTAAGTGATCATGTGCATATAGGCATGAAGTACTAATAATATGCATATATCCCAGGGGTTTTAATGTTTTCGGATTTGTAAGTTAGGTACACTAATTAATATGCACGAAGTAGAGTTGCATATAAGAACTTCCAAATGCATATGGTAATTATATATAAGACATGTACGAAATCATGTCCACTAATATTAATAACAAAATTGTGCTGATATGCACTAAATGTAAACAGTAGACATTTTTAATGAAATATACTAAGTCATTGCTACCAAGATGATTATGTAACCCATAAAAGTCTCAAAAAATCATAGGCCATTAACGTAAAGTTGTGTAATAAGGAAACTAATATTAAAGAAACCTGTCTAGTTAAAACATTACTGCAAAAACCAGTAGTTATTAAAGTTGGACAAGATAGAGTTAAAAGTTCCCAAAAAACAAGTCTAATGTATCCGTCTTCGAAGATCTTTATGTTCGACCCCGTCTACCCTTCTTGCTTGCCTCCATTGACATGAATCTTGTAACTTCTATGGGGATTGCATGCTTCCGTATGTTTACTTCACTTGACAATATCTTCATTATGTACTTTAAACGTAGATCCTTCAGCTGCCTTTTTTTCTTTGTACTTTCCTTGTAGAGACCACTTTCCCATTTTGTGTCTTGTTCACCGTAATACATTTCCATATTCCTCATCATTATCACGCCTTTGTCGTATATATTCTTTTTTGATCTCCATCGTAGCTTCAACACGTCACGTGCAGTGTCTTGGAAAGCATGCCAGTTCTTATGATCATTAATCCGGAGATGATGAAGCACCATTGTTTGCTGGTTCAAAACAATGTAGAGTTGTTTAATGTTTTAGGACACCTCAATTAATTATTATAAACCGTTTTTTATAAAGTATACATACCAACGCATCTAACGCATCCATGTACACTTCATCTAAATCACCTTCGCGTTCCTCACTGTCTATGATAACCACTGATGGGTACTTTAAGTTGAAAACAATCAGGTAGAAGTACATACAATCCACAATGGGGAAGAAAAGCTAAAAAGTAAAACTGTTAACATACTGAAATGTAATTATTAGTACATAATAATGTTAATGTTGTTTTTATACTAACTTACCAAGTCCACATTTTTCATTGTTTCTGGATTATATTTCCCCTATTCGACAATATGTCTCTGAAATGCACCGTATCTTGTTGTTGCTGGTAGCTGTAGGTCTGTGATCACTTCATCCATCTGTTTCAAATCAAATCAATCAACCCTTTTACTATGTGTACAACGTGCATTTGTGAGGGTGTGCATACTTATGTATGTGGCATTCCTTTGCATCCAATATCTATGCACTAGTATGCATGTTTGCATTAGGTGGCATATTATCTGTAGATATCAAAATTGCGCACATCTCCCAACATATACACACTAGGCGGCTTAGATACTGTAATTCATATTAACAATATGTAATTGTACATTGTAAAGCATGCACAATTACTAAATATGCATATTTACATACATATGAACATGTGCACATACTCAAGTCAGCACTGTTGCCTAGAGTTATGCATGGTTGCACATGCACATTTTGAAGTTCTAGAACTATACATGGTTGCATATGTGCAAACTTAATTTCAATAGTGTTCATAAATTTCTATGCACTAGTCTGCATATTTGCATTAGGTGACATATTATGTTTAGATATCAAAATTGCGCACATCTTCCAACATATACACACCAGGCTTCTTAAATACTGTAATTCACATTGACAATATGTAATTGTACATTGTAAAGCATGCAAAATTACTAAATATGCATGGTTGCATGCATATGCACATGTGCACATACTTAAGTCAACACTTTTGCCTAGAGTTATGCATGGTTGCACATGCACATTTAGAAGTTCTAGAACTATACATGGCTGCATATGTGCAAACTTAATTTAAATAGTGTTCATAAATTTCCTGAATCATATTCAAAATCTTTATTTCCATAGGTGCATAGATATTACTTTGCTTACCAAGATATTTGTGGGGAAGAACAATATGTGTGGTGACTCGTTGTTGCGATACCTCTCATCGTAATTCATAACATTGACCCAAACGTCAATGATTTTCCGCAGTATGGTTCCTCCGACTCGGCCCAACTACATTGCTTCCAACATCTACTAACTATAAGATTCCAAATCCTCCAGATTGTAACTCCACCTCCTATCTATTTCTTAGGAAATCCATCGTCCATTTCGTTGTTGCACGGTCGCTTCGTTCCTGTTCATGAAATCCCAGACATCTCGTTGACTCCACGAATAAAAGCTGTTACAAATGTGTAATTTAATTAGTGGATTTTAAAATTTTTGTAAAGTACATGTCAATTAATGTTCGGTAATAAGAATTAGTGCATAGTTGATATGTTTTTACTGTAAGGTAAGTCAACGGTCCTGCATAGAACGCTCTGGAGCTTTCTCGTTTCCAATTTCTCTTACTGAAGGGTATGGAATCGTATACATACTTGCACCAATCGATATCAACTATCATTTGAACACCACATATTTTTGAAAGGAAGTCTATTTTGCAACACCCCATTCTGCTGCATTCCGCCAACGTATTCATGACGATAACGAGAAAGTTTAGCTTGAAGGTTATTCCTGCTTCCTTTGTTCGTTGGATCTCTGATAGGACATCATTTGGGGTCATGCGCTCCTTCACAAACTGTTTTCTCCAAAAGTATGTGATATTGTCATTGCCCTTCAACGACTCTGTGGTTGACAAGTCAATACCCCCGGTAGGCAAGCCTAAGATCTTATGAATCGAGTCTACGATGATTGGTATCACCCCATTCTTCACTTTCAGATGCATATTGGATGTGTTCATAATATCGACTACATAGTACCCCATCTTTGAAGGAACTCCATCTATTTTTATATCCAGAACAACTTCCATCCCAATTTCCTTCACTATCTTTTTTTGATCTTTAGTTAAGGTCTTTACCATATCGAACAACACCTTTGGTGAAGTTCTTGTTCTAATACCAGGTTGTTCCCGTGGAGCTTGTTTTTTGCGTTCTTTCTTACCCTTAACAATGTTTTTGTTCCCTGCTTTTTTGTCGTTCACTTCCTTTGCTACCAAGTTGATCGTTGGTTCTTCTTCGAAGTCGCTGTCTAGAGGTAAGCCTGTAAAAATAGCAATATAGATATTATACATATTACCATATCATTTTGAAAATGTTATAGTTGTTAACTGTTTGTTTTAACTTACTCGATGTTGTGCTCTTATATGCTTTGTTGACGCTAGTAGATCTTGTAAATCGTGCTTCGCCAGTACGCTTTCCAATTGATTTTCCTTTATCTCAATTTTATTAAAAAGCGTAAGTGTTGGTTCCGTAATATCTAAGTTGTTTGATGTTAACTAATTTTCATGATTTTGTGGTGCACATGGTTTTTTTGTGCAGTTATGAAGAAAATTTTCAAATAAAAATAACCTTTGGATTAAAGTGTTACTTTCTTGACATGAGCTTGACGCCTTTTGTTTGGTTTTTTTTCTTCGTTTCAATGGCGTACCTACATGTCATATAACTTTTTCACTCAAGAGGAAAAGTAACTTGATACAAAAGCATTGTATAACTATATACATTGTGTATAAACCTTGTGTTCCAGTATGTGCATATTGTGATGTGGACTATCAAATTTATCAAACATGTTCATACTCACAATACAAGAATGATCATATATACATAAAAAGTGTATGCATGCAATATACGCATGTGCATATGTGCAATATCAAATTGATCAGAAGTTTCTTTAGCATTAAAATATAAATAGTGCACATATGCACACACAAGACATCTACATACTCACAATTCAAACATGCACATACGCCTATGGAAAGTCTATGCATGCATTATGCACAACCCAAAATTTCAAAAGGCCCACCTATCTATACTATGTACATAAACCCTATGTGCAAGTACACACATATATGCATAATATTTTAACTACAACACACATACACATATGCAATATATGCAAGTGTTGCCACATGCATTATTTTAAAAGTTTTATAATTATTTGACATGGATATAGGTCAACTAAATCTAATAAAGTAACAACTAATTAACAAAATTTATATTCTCCAACAGTTTAAGTGGGAGGGACAGATGCTCATTTATATTTTCATTCCTTTAACAATGCCATTGTGATTCCATGTACTAAACATCCATGAAACAAAACTATCATAAGTGGAACATCCATGTACTGGTCATCCATGATACATGAGTGATATTGTAACCATGCATTATGCACATTCCAAAGTTTCCAAATGCACAACTATAGCAAATATTCTGAAACACTTTGTGCAGGTATGCACACATAAGTATATGCACTATCAAATCGATCAGAAGTTTCATGCGTACATTAGAAATTCACCAGGGCACATATGCACACATAAGACATGTAAATACTCAAAATTCAAACATGCACATATTCCCATGAAAAGTGTATGCATGCGTTATGCACATCCCAAAATTTCAAAATGCCTATCTATAGCCAATATACATAAACCCTATGTGCAAGTACGCACATTTATGCTTATAATATTTTAACTACAACCCACATGCACATATGCAATACATGCATGTTTGGCCACATGCACTATTTTAAATGTTTTATAGTTCTTTTACATGGATATAGGTCATCTAAATCTAATAAAGTAACAACTAATTAACAAAATCTATATTCTCCAAATATTTTAAGTGGGAGGGACAGATGCTCAGTTATGTTTTCATTCTTTTCACAAGTGTATTGTGTTTCCATGTACTAAACATCCATGAAACATAACTATCATAAGTGGAACATCCATGTACTGGACATCCATGATACATGAGGCATCATTGAAACCATGCATTATGCACACCCCAAAGTTTTCAAATGCACAACTATAGCCAATATTCTGAAATACTATGTGCAGGTATGCACACATAAATATTTGCACTATCAAATCGATAAGAAGTTTATTGAACATTAGAAATTCACCAGGTCACATATGCACACATAAGACATGTAAATACTCACAATTCAAACATGCACATATTCCCATGAAAAGTAGAAAGTGTGGCCACATGCACTATTAGTTAATTTAAATTGCACATATTCACAGTCATGTTGTAAACGCAAATTCAATATGTATTGACTTCATCAAACATGTTCATAATGTCCATTGAGAAGTTGCACAGAAGAAGGTGTGTACATGCCTAAAATTTAAGTACTTGAAGATAGGGTTTATGTACATGCCTAACAATAGAATTTTCTCAATGTCCCAAATTTTCAAAAGGCTCAACTATAGCCAATATACACGAACATTGTGTGCAAGTATGCACACATGCATATATAAACTATTAAATTGATCAGATTATGCTCCTATGCATAATTCAATATGCACATATGCATAGTGAAATATTAGTGTTCATATATGCATATAATATTTCATTTGCATATATGCACTATACGCAAATTTGCACATGTGCATAAAAGGTTAAAAGTGGTCCCCAAAGTTCACAATTGTTATATTTTTTATGCTTTCAGTGTGCCCATATTATATTACATTGTGCTTTTAATTATAAAATATCCAATAAACAAACATAGTTGTTGACCATTTTATAATGTATATTAATTTTCCATATTCAAACTTTTTACTAATTATGTTTTTCAACCATGTTGTGCAATCTACAAAGAGTCTATGTTGTCCCCATATGCACACATCCCAACCTTATTCATAATAGCAACTTTTATTTAAGAAATAAAATTATATTTTAACAAAAAATTATAAACCCAACGCCACATAGGTTGTGAGATTCAGTTATCATTTTGGTACCTTCATCTTCGTTCTCCCTATTTGAATCTTCAACTGTATTCCTGCGCCCTGTGCGATTTTGTGCACCAAATCGTACAACCTTGTGTTATCATCCTGATCGACATCCACAACTGTTTCCATTGTATTTTTGAACTTCGATAGTCCACACTTTTTAAATATACGCTCGCTTGGTTTGCGAACTGCCACAATGTGTAAAACAATGTCAATGTATTTCTCCCTTTTATAGACCCTAGTTTTTCAAGATTTTACCTCTCTGTCTTTAATTCCCGCCTTCAAGATTCATCTTCGCGCCTTCGGTCCACGTTTGAAAAGTTGATCCCGAGCTTTTCGATTATCGTGGATATAGCAAATATTTTACAACATAATCCTCCTGATTAATAGCGATATCGATGATGTTGATTTGATGAAGAAAGTGTTGAGGGGTTTTGTTCGATAAAGCGTGTTTGGGGGGGATAGAATCCCTAAATTTTTGGGGATTTGATTCATAGTCGTGTGTTACCAAAATAAACAGATTTGCATTTTGACATAAATACCCTTCTGCATATATGCATTTTATTTTTATAAACCCTTTTTAATATTTTATTTTAATAGAAATTCAATTAATTGTGGACCATTGATCTTATCAATCTACGGTTGAGATTGATTAGCACGGTTAGCACCAATGTAACGATTAACAAATGAAGGGGACCCTATATATATACATATATACATATATATATATATATATATATATATATATATATATATATATATATATATATATATATTCAGTCGATTTTGAAGATAACTTCAATCGATTGAGATGATAAAATCAATAGTATGTTTAGAAATTAGAAAATAAAACTATCGACTAAGATTTAGGATTTTCAAAAAATAACTAGATAAATAAATATATTTATATAATATTTTAAAATCATATATATAAATATATATATATACGTATATCAGGTTTTCAGATGGATTTAGGTGGCCAAAAATCAAACCCAACCCGAACCCAAATATCCCAGAAAACGGGTTTCGGATTCGATTTTATGGACATTCGGATTTTGCAGAAACACCTCATTTTCGATTCGGGTTGTTCGGGTTGTACACAACCCTGGAAATATTCATTTAAAATGTTTTATTAATATTCATTTTGGTGATTAAACTTTTTTTTTCATAAAATGTGAAATTTTGGCTCAAAATCCTTCTTGTATACATTCAAAGACATTTTGTGACATCTCAAACTAGCATAATAAATTTTAAACCAATTTAAAAATCATGGTAGAAGGTACCGGTATTCTACAATTTAAGAATTATAAAAAGTTCATAAATCCAACTCTCTAGGTCTATCAATATGGGACGGGTTATTACAAACTCTCCTACTCAAATTTCTCAAAGACCTACCCAACATATTTCTTCTTCATCAACAAGCTTGGACTCCAATGACTCGTCGTCTCCTATGAGGTTTACCCAACCGTCATGGATTAGCTCTAATATCATTTTGTTACACCCTATTTAACATAGTGATATTCTTCGTTTCACCCACTCGTGTGAACCTGAACTCGTGGTTTTAAAATGTGTCACAATAGTTAGATTGAATCTATACCTACATAGGACAATTGTTACAAAGTTACCTTGTTGTCACTTCACCTGAACTTCTTGTTTATGTTTTATCGACTTTAGACCTTGTGATTCTTATTTCCTAGTCATATTTATTAAGTATAATTATGTGACAATGGTTCTTTTATATGAGATGGTCAAATACTCTGATATCAACGAAACTGAAGCTAATAAAAGAAAATTTGATGCAATCGTTCATCTCCATAGTCAGGATCTGACAAATTATATAACTAGATTACCCATCACTTTTACTAAAACTTGCATATGCTCGTTCATATATGTTGATTGTAACACTCTAAAATTTAGGCGGAAATAAATCAAACCTGTGGAATAAGGCAAAACAATTCAAACCCAAGTGTATCATCCCAAACGGGGTATATGGTAAGGCATTTACAAATCCAATAAATGAAGCATAAGACGACAACCTACTAATATAAAATTGATTAACTAAATTATGGTTAGGTGTCACTATCCTTCCAAAATGTGTATCTTCAAAATCATTGTATGTTGGTCACTATGTTTCCTCAAAAAGACCACTCACGACCCCAAGGTCGTTCCCTCAGTCCCGGCGTGCCCCACCGCGAAGATGACCTGTCAGATATGACAACAAAGAACAAGTGTTAGGCTAAAGCCTAATGAGAACAAGTCAAATAGGAATGGAAGTACTAAACCCATTCGGAGTCACGCGGAGACTTAGAAATATAACCCATCAACGATATACGATATTAAATCATGCATATTAAATCATGCATATAAGCGGGTCATATGTATAAGGGTACCAACATAAAATCTTGGTTCCCGTAAATGAGGAGACTTAGAAATATAACCCATCAACGATATACATTCCATTTTAAGAGTCATGATTATGATTAGTTAACCCAATACGATCATTTCCCAAAACCCTAATTTTCCACTTTGGGTTCATCAACATCCCATGGGGAAGAAGGTTGAGATTCATAAGTGTAGAAAACATAAGAACTTAGAGATCTTATTTTTGAAATACAAACATCATCATTATTGTTTAAAATACAAAAACCCCCAATGTTCCAAAAACATACTTGTAGGTCAAAATACACATAAATCCCAATGTATGTATAGAAAACATCAAAAAGAGTTACAACTAACAATCCTTAATAAATATGTAAGATTAAGGGTAGGAAAACTCACCTTGTAGAGTTTGTAGAAACCCTAGGTGATGATTCTTGAAAGGGAAAGAGAGATGACACTTGAACTTGAAACACAACCTCTTAAACACAACCACTAACCTAAATCAACCCAATAAATGCATAAGAACCTTGCATTTAGTAGCAATCAATGAGGGGGAAAGGAAACGATACCTTTGGCTCTTCCAAAAACGTCCTCAAGAATCCCAAAATGCAAATAATGAGAAAAAGAGGAAAAATACCGTATTTGGCCTGTAGACGCTTTCCCGCGGCTTTGGACGTGGCTATGAAGTCGCGGTGTAAGTCGCGTGTGTCCTTGGCCTGCATACTCCAGTGAGTCATGTGGCTTTGGTCGCGGACTCCAAGCCGTGCAGTAACCTACGTAAGCTTCTGGAGTTGCTTCAACTCCTAAAATCTCAAACACTTAAACTTTGAAAACTTTTCCTACCATGGGGAGCAACGCATGCAGTTGGGAGAGAGAGAATATACATATGTCCCCGATGTGAAAGTCGAAATTTATGGGTGTTACATTGATCCAAACTCTCTCAATGATTTGATAATGACCCGTTGTAATACTTAGTGAAAATTACGTTTAACATCTGTATGTATAAGTGTTTCACCATTAGCGGTTAAATATTAAGTGTGTTCAGTATCGCTGATGATCTCTCTTGTAACAGTTAGACGTAATCCCTGAAGACAAGTTTCACGACAATGATGTTCATCACTGAGTCGAAGACAAAGCTGCTGAACAACGAACAAGTCTTCTCATGATCTGATGCGGATATCAGTGAAACCAAGACAAGTCTACCTACACGCGAAGAAACCTGAAGAAAAGCTTCAGCGATCACTGAACCTCCTTCTATCTCTGTGAAGGAAGAGATATTTAGCGATTGAAGATCACATAGCTTATGCTCCAAGTTTATTTTGTCTTATCTTTGCACACAGAGTACAAATGTTAGATGATACATACCTCTACGACAGATTGTACAACAACTCTGAAATCTACACTGTTCACCATACGGCCAAAAGCATGTCTCCAAAAGTCAGAGGGATGCAACCAACCATTGAAGGACAAGTGTAAAGTACCCTGCCATGCATTTAATGCATAGGGTATAAATAGAAAGATAAAGACTCTATCTGAGAGTTGCCTTCTTTCTTTCTTATCATATAGAAACCATTGCTTTCTATATTCTCTCAATCTCTATTCTCTAATTCTTATGCAACAATCTGTGTGATTCTTAAGTTTGTTTAGATTAGGTTTTACTTAATCTTATTTCGCAACAAATTGTAAATTGTGATTTGATTTATCAATAAACAATTTATTAAACCTTTAATTTTTGTGTTTGTATTCACCCCCCCCCCCTTCTACAAACTTGTTAAGCACCTTCGGGACCAACAAGTGGTATCAGAGCGGATTGTTTAATCTCATAAACAAGATCTTGCTTTATTCTCTTCCTTGCTATTCTCAAAATGTCACTTAACACAAACATAAACTACTATGATAATGGTTCTCTCTCAAAACCTCCTCGATTTAGCAGAGACAACTTTGTTCTCTGAAAAAATCGAATGATACTATTTCTAGAAGGTGTAGACCCTACTATACCTGAATATGTAGCAAATGGTCCATATGAACCTTTTATGATCATAGTTGCAGTTCCTGCCACTGTTACCACCCCTGCCATTCCTGAAAGATATGCTTCTAAGGAAATTAGACAATGGAGTGATGAAGATAAAAAAAAAGTAGGTTTAGATGCTAAGGAAAAAATCATCATTTCTATGGCCTTGCCTGATGAAGCCTTCCATTCCATCATGCATCTGAAAACTGCTAAAAAAATGTGGGACATTATATGTGTTCAATATGAAGGTACCATTGAAATCCAAGAAGCTAGAAAGATCAATTTGGTAAGACAATACGAAAGTTTTATCTGTGGTAAGAATGAGTCTCTATCTGATGTTCACCAAAGATTTAACTGTTTAATCATTGATCTAAGGACTGTTGGTAGGACCTATTCTAATTCTGAGGTCCTAACTAAATTCTTGGAAAGTCTTCCTGAAAGTTGGGACAACTATTCAATGTGTCTTAAGCTGACAAAAGACTTAAATAATCTCTCTCTTAGCACTTTATATGGAATATTGCTCAACTATAAATAATCAAATCTCCTAAAGAAGAATCTTGTGAAAGATTCTAAAGACTCCAAGAGCACTTCTGTTGCTTTAGTCTATTCAGAGATCATTCCATCTCAGCGATCTACTCTCACTGAGTTAGATTCTGACTCTGAGGAATTATCAGACGCTGATCTTTCAGAGTTTGATGAATACTTAGCACTCTTGACAAACTCCTTCAAAAGATTTGCAAGAAAGAGCAATTTCAGAAGAAATAAGTCTCTCTCAATATCTGACAAGCCAAAATCAACCCTTGTTGATAAGGCTACTGCTACTTGCTATAACTGTGAGAAAGTTGGGCATTTTGCCAGCGAATGCAAGTCAAAGAAAGTCTTCAGACCTTCCACATCTAGGAAAACCAGCGATAACAAATACCTCAAGCTGAAAAGCTTTAAGCGAAAAGGTAAAGGTCTTATCGCTGAAGAGCATGACTAGGCTGAATCAGAAGAATCGAGTTCTGATGAAGAAGAAGTTGCTAATCTATGTCTTATGGTTGAGATTAAAGAAGTAGAAGAACCAATAGGAACTTCCATGAGTTACATCTCCTCTCAGGTATCAATCTCTACTAATCCCTCTTTATCTGAAGCTGAGAGAAATCACGTTGTAGATGTGCTGACAATAGATTTGTACAATGCACTAAATGGCAAAACTTTAGCTGAAAACAAAAATATTGATTTAATTGAACAACTAGAAAAATTTCATGAAAGGATCAAAGAACTAACTCTTTTAGAGGAAAGTTTAAAAGATCAAGTCATGGTCAATGAAATTATCAGCATTGAACGCGAACAAGCCATTGCTGCTTTAAAAGCAGAAAAGGCAACTGTTGATGGATGGTGTAAATCTTCAACCAAGATCACTGAAATCATAAGTGCTCAAATCCCTTCTCATGACAAAACCGGTCTCGTTTATCATCATGAAAAGGATGAACTTAGCCGAGACTGTTCCATGTTTAAGTTTGGAATGTTTGTCTCTTCTATTCCTGACACTTCGGTGTCGTTTGTTTTTTGAAAAAAAACTCTTAATGACTCTTAAGTCTGAATTGTTCAGACCTTTTTACACACCACCTCTTATTAATCATAACTAAATTAAGACTTCAGACTTTAGACCTCTTAAAAAAACAAACGACACCTTCTTCTCCTCAGTGTCCCTTATCTTCCAATCCTATCCCTGAGGACTTATCAAAGAGCTCCAAGCTCACTAATAAAGGGAAATCCATTTCCCATCATCCTCAGAAGACTACTAAAATAGCAAAGCTGATAGTCTGTTCCAAACATTTAGTAAATCAATCTTCCAACTCTGGAACAAAAATCACTGATATCTCTCAGAGATCAACTCCAAAGCTGAAAATTGATATTAAGCCTAAGAAATCCGAAGAACTGAAAGTTCCTCCAAGATCTTATGCCAAGGGAATTCTTGGAGCTGGCCCTGCTCATCTCAAGTTTTCTAACTCAACTGCTCATGGTCTTAAGGCTAATTTTGTCTATAGAAAATGCTATCACTGTGGACTTACTGACCATATTGCTAGTAAATGTCCTACTGCCACAAAAGCTGATAAGATAGCTAAAGTAAAGATGAATGCCTCCAAGGCTGAGAAGGTCACCAAAGCTGAGAAATCTGCCAAGGTGAAAATGCCACTAAGGTTAAAAAATTAACCAAAGTGAAGGTCACCACTGACGCTGAATCTTCAAATGTCGTTAAGATTGTTGAACCTTCCATCTCCACTAATCCTACTGGACCCATTGAAAAGTGGGTACCAATCAAAACTTAATCTTCCTTATGTTTGCAGGGATCGAAGGGTATCTGGTATTTAGATAGCGGATGCTCTCGACATATGACTGGACAAAAAGACCTGCTTACTGAATACAAGGAAGAGAAAGGTCCCTCTGTGACCTTTGGTGGAAATGGGAAAGGTTATACTAGAGGGTTTGGCGTACTCAGCAATGGGATGACTACCTTCCGAAGAGTCGCTTACGTAGATGGACTGAAGCACAATCTTCTTAGCATCAGTCAGTTATGTGACAAATACTATGAGGTTCGCTTTTGTAAGAAAGCATGCTCTGTGGTGAATGAAAAAGGAAAGCTCACTCTCAGTGGTTATCGTATGGAAAATGTCTATGTAATAGATATGGATTCTACTTTCACTGAAAACGTTTGTTTTCTTTCTAAAGCCTCTTCAGATGTCAACTGGTTATGGCACAAAAGGCTCTCTCATCTCAACTTCAAATCACTGAATTCTATCTCCTTAAAGAACTAGTCTCTGGTCTTCCTCAACACTCATATGCCAAGGAATCTCTCTGTTCAACATGTGAGAAAGGAAAGCATACTAAAGCTAGTTTCAAATCAAAATAAGTTTCCTCAGTGACAAGTCATCTTCAGCTCTTGCATATGGATTTATTTGGCCCTGTCAATATTCAATCCATAACTGGAAAGAAATACACTCTCGTTATAGTAGATGAATACTCTCGCTACACCTGGGTAATCTTTCTTCGCTCTAAAAGTGATACTCCATAATAATTTATATCTTTTGTTAGAAAGATGGAAGTACTGAATAATCTAACTGTTCGCTCAATAAGAAGTGATCATGGAACTGAATTCATAATTAGTTCCCTGAACAATTTCTTTGAGAGTAAGGGAATCTTGCACAATTTCTATTCCGTAAGAACTCCTCAGTAAAACGGTGTCGCTGAAAGAAAAAACCAAACGATCATTGAAGCTGCAAGATCAATGCTCAGCGTTTCTCATCTTCCAACTCAGTTCTGGGAAGAAGTTGTCAACACTGCTTGTTTTACTCAAAACAAGTCTCTGATATAAAACGTTTCAGCAAAACAACATATGAACTATTTCATGGAAGAAAGCCTTCTATCAGTTTTCTTCATATCTTTGGTTGTCAATGTTTCATCTTAAACAACAAAGATGCACTTGGAAAGTTCGACCCAAAAGCTGATGATGGAATCTTTCTTGGCTATTCCTCAATCTAAAAAACCTACAGAGTCTTCAACAAGAGAAGACAAACTGTAGAAGAAACCATCCACGTCACCTTTGATGAATCCAGGTCAGCAAACTCTAAACCTATCGCTGACAATGATGAACTAAATGCTTGGATGTTCTCTCACTACAGGGAAACAAAACCTCTCTTCAACTCACATCAGCATACATATCCTCCTAATACTGATGATGATCCAATCATCATACCTCCTAATGCTGAATCCATCTCTTGGATTTTAGCAGTTCCCCTAAACACACTTCCTCCATCAGATCTTCCCTCTTCTGAAAACCTTTCAGTGAATAATGTTTTGTCTGAACCACAACATCTGATAGTTGAAGAACCTCAAGCTTCTTCATTAGTAAACATACCTATTGATGATCTAACTCCTGAGGTAAGCGATTATGCTCCAGCTCAACGATGGACCAAAGATTACCCCATAGATCAAATTCTTGGTGATCCTGATGCATGTATTCAAACTCGACGAAGTTCAGGTAATATCTGTCTCTTTGTAAATTTTCTTTCTTTCATAGAGCCAAAGAAGACTGGTGATGCCCTCAGAGATCCAAACTGGGTCAGTGCTATGCAAGAAGAACTGACTGGGTTTGCTAGAAACAAAGTTTGGAATCTCGTTCCCCAACCATCTGATAAATCTGTTATAGGCACTAAATGGGTGTTTAGAAACAAATTAGATGAAAATGGGACTGTAACCCGTAACAAAGCTAGGCTAGTTTCTCAGGGATACAGACAAGAGGAAGGCATAGACTATGATAAAACCTTTGCCCCTGTGGTGAGGCTCGAAGCAATTCGATTATTCTTAGCATATGCAGTTTACAAAGACTTCAAAGTATATCAAATGGATGTCAAGTCATCATTCCTAAATGGAAAGCTAAATGAAGAAGTTTATGTTGAATAACCCCCAGGGTTCTATGACCCTAAGCATCCAAATTATGTATATAAGTTGGATAAGGCTCTATATGGATTAAAACAAGCTCCTCGTGCTTGGTATGACACCTTCTCTTCTTTTCTTATCTCTGAAAAATTTGAGCGTGGAAAAATTGACAACACGTTATTTTTCAGAAAGATAAAAGATCATATTATTCTTGTACAAATATATGTTGATGACATTATATTTGGTTTTACTAACCCTTCTCTGTGTACTCGTTTCGCTGAAAGAATGAAGAAAGAATATAAAATGAGTATGATGGGTGAACTAACTTACTTCGTTGGACTTTAGATCAAACAATCTGATAAAGGTACATTTATTCATCAGGATAAGTATGTTAAAGATATGCTGAAAAAGTTTGATCTCACTCAAACCTCAGCGATAAAAACTTCTATGGCGCCTCCCCTGACATTAAACAATGATCCTTCTGGAAAACCTGTTAATGTCACTGCCTATAGAGGAATGATAGGCTCCCTGCTATATCTAATAGTGAGCCGACCTGATATCATGTATTCTACATGTCTTTGTGCACACTATCAATCAAAACCCAAGGAATTCCATCTGATCGATGTCAAGCAATTTTTTAGATATCTTAAGGGAACTTCTAACCTAGGTCTTTGGTACCCCCAAAGATTCAGGGTTCGATCTAACTGGATATTTATATGGTGATTTTGCATGTTGCAAACTTGATAGAAAAAGCACCCCTGGCGGATGTCAACTCCTAGGTGGAAAGCTGGTATGTTGGACAAGCAAAAAACAAAACTCAGTATCCACTTCCATAGCTGAAGATGAGTATGTAGCAACTGGAAGTTGTTGTGCTTTAGTCTTATGGATGAGAAATCAACTATTAGACTATGACCTTCAGCTATCCAAGATTCCAATCTATTGCAACAGCACAAGTGCCATCGCTATAGCAAACAATCCAATACTTCACTCAAAGACAAAGCACATAGAGATCAGATATCATTTTATCAGAGATCATGTGATGAATGGTGATATAGAACTCCACTTTATTCCTACTGACTATCAACTCGTTGATCTTTTCACCAAACCTATCGATGAGACAAGATTCAAATTTCTCATCAGTGAGCTTGGAATGCTGAATCTTGAAGATTAACTCTTCAGCTTTCATGCATCATGTCAGTTATAAAAGGTTCTACTTACTCTCATAATCTCTGACTAAATATCTCTGACACTCAGGTATGTTATTTCATTCACTCTCACTGAATCCTATTCAGTAAGACGTTTTAAAAAACCAAAACTTTAATCACTGAATTTCTTCAAGTGGTTAAAAGTTTTTTGAAAAGCATACCTTATCATTGATATTTCTCCTCAGTGATCCTTTGTAAAGAAAACATATCTCTGAATTTCTGTCAGTGATACTTTTCAAAAACTGAAACGTTTTTCTCTCTCTTATGACGTCATTCGAACCGATAATCCATGGCACACTTTTTTCTGATACGTTCGTCCGTTGCATTTCTTGTCCAATCAACTTCGTGGGACGTGTCCGTGTCATGATGACCACCTTTTCCCATTCTAGATTCTTTCTCTCTTCTCATATAAAAGGAATGTCATTCATATTTTTACCTTTTACCTTCTCTAAAAACTTAAATGGCAAGAAAACACTCTCGACATTCAAGCAAAGAACTTACGAACACTTGAATCTTCAAATCTTCAAGCATCTCAGGTTCTTGTTCTTATCCTTTTTCTTCCAAAAACACTCTTTTAATCCTAACTTTTCTTTCTTATTTTGGATTAAAATTGTTCTTCTCTTAAAATCATTTTCTTTATGATTTTTCTTGTTCTGCAAAAACCTTATGGCTTTTAGGACTGTTCATCTCACCTTCTCATTAAGGAAACTGGTTTTTCTCTAAAACTAACTTCTCTTACAAGTTTCTTTCCTTAACAAGAAACTACTAAAATGCTTTGCATTGTTTACAAACTCTAAAACCTTTCATTTTATTCTTCTTTTACCTATTCCAGAAATGGCCCCCCAAGCTACTCTCATTCCCTCAAAGACTGTGAAATTTGCACTTGCTGATTCCGAAGTCGCGAAGAACAACCACTTGGGATGTTTGGACCTTCCCAAAAACAAATGTCCTCACCTACTGCAAGTTGCTAACTTTCTCAAAGAATCATGTTTGGGTTATGCTCTGAAAGTTGATCCCACTCCTTTAAGGGCTATTCTTCAGGAATTCTGGTTCACCGCTGATAAAGGTGAGGTACTAAACAAGCAAGGCAAGGCGATCCCTGCTATCACCTTCCAGACCCACCATGGACCTGGAAATATCACTGCTCTTGCTTTTCGCACAGCTCTCCGTTTTCCCTCCAAGACAAAGGCCGGCTTCGACGCCTTACCTACTGAAGCTGAACTCATTCAGTTTCCCGACCACATGGAATATCAATGGGACTTCAAACCCCGCACCACCATCCCTGATAAGAAGTTGACGAAGATTCACAAGGCGAAGATGCCCTCTGAGCTGAATTATATCTTCACACACATAATTCAGAGCATGAGTGGCAAAGTTGGGTCACTTGATCAGGCAAGCAAAGTTCAACTCCAAATGGGTTACTCAGTGATCGCTGGTCGAGACTTTGACTATGTTGGAGCTATCTTTGAAGATCTTCTCTCCAAGATCGAAAAAGCTGAAAGGGACATCAAGATTCCCTATGTCAGGTTTATCTCTGCCATCCTTTATTACTTTTTGGGAGACAAGTACCCTAAGGAGAGTGATTGTAGCTTCTCCAAGGTTGACCCTCACATCCTTGAAGTCAAGCCCGCTGAAAATGAGGTAAGTCTTCAAACTCTCCACTTCCATCTCTCCCAACATTCTTCTTCTTCAGTGGCTACGCAGATCGTTCCTTCATCAGCTACCCCTGCCATTACAACCCCTCTAAAACGAAAGTCGTCAGCTATTTCTGGTACCTCTAAAAAGGCCAGAAAGGTTGTGGATCAACCCCCTCTCGTAAATATACATGAGGTAGTCTCTCAACAGACCACCTTGGATGACTTCGTGGATCGCTCTTCCACTACTGCTACCGCAAGAACCGTTTCAGTGACTACGGCCGCTGAAACACCACCGGTGACCTCCTAGATTCCCTCAGTGACTCAACCCCCTGCTGAGGTAATTTCTATCATCACCAGTGTTCCTTCTTATATCCCTAATCCTCCTCCTTCTATTTCTTTGGTCTCTAATCTCCCACCCTTACACCAGCCTATTCTTCAAGCTGCAAACGTATGACCTGGTGGCCTCCCTTTCGGAGGATTGCCTCAAACATCACTTCCATTTCCTTCTTTTGAGGGAGACCTGGCATTCTACAATATGTTTGACACATCAGGTAACTCTAAAACCATATACACTTCTCCCACCTCTCTAATTAATCCTGAGCAACGTTTTGCTCAACCGCTAACTTATTTTTCAGGTCATACTTTGGGAACTGTTGATGCCTCTCTACACAAGCTAGTTGAGAGAGTGGACTCCCTAGATGCTTCCATCAACACCAACACTAATGCTGTCAACAGTGCTGGTGCAGACCTGAAGAATCTCTCCACCACCATCTCCACAAAAGCTGATGCGTCTCAACTCAACTCTCTTCAAACTGTGGTCAGCACGCTGAAAGAGAACGTGGCCAACAACTCTCTTCAACTGCACTTTCTAAATGGCCACGTTGATCATCTCACCAGCGAAGTCAAGATCCTTGGTGGAAAGGTTGACGACTCAAATCGGCTTCTCACTCAGATTCTGTCAAAGCTGAATGAACCAGTTCCCACTCCTACTCCCTCTTTCACTGACGATGACAGAATGTCGTTGAACCTAGCTTTCGAGTTTATTCAGCAACGTACGTCTGCCATTCCAGAGATAAAAGGACATTTGGGTGCGTTGGAGGCTAATGCCCATAAGCTGAATGTTGCAGAAGCTGATGCCCATAAGCTGAATGCTGCGGAAGCTGAAGCTACTGCCATATATCTCCCCCATGATGTTGACAAAGAGGAGGAGAAGGGTCTAAATGAAGAAAATGCAGCAACCACGCAGGAAAATGTGGAAGAACCTCCCTCTCAAGCCGAGGGGGAGAAGACAACTGAAGAATCAGCTGTTGCTAAAGAGAAAGCCCCTCCGTCCCCTTCTCCAGTGCTTGTTGAAGAAGAAGAGGAAGAGGAGGAAGAAGAAGAAGAGGAAGAGGAGGAAGAAGAAGAAGAGGAAGAACTTGATCTTCAGGATCAAGAGGCTGACGATGTCATCGCTGATGATAATGAAGACGAAGATCCTTCCCAATGGTTCTCTGCAATAAACGTCTCATCAGCTCCAACGATGAAAGGGATCATACTAAATGAAGCATGGGGGAGAGAGAAGGGCAAAGCTCCAGATACCTCATCCCAAGGCAAGCAGAAGGGAATCACTGCAGAGGGAAATCTGAAACTCCTGTCACCTTCTGAGGGGGAGCTACCTTCTTAGGTATGTCTCTCCATTGTACCTCTATCTTTCTTTTCCTACCAACCACCCCTGCCTTTCTAGCTTTTATCTCTCTCTTCCTCAAAAACATACACTAACTCCTTTTTCTTTTTGCACAGACAGTTCTCTCCCCTGCTTAAGGGAACGTCTCAACAAATAATCCCAGCTCAAATAGTTGAAGAAACAATAATCTCAATCTCTATCAATGAGATTGATGATGAAGAAGAAGAGAATGAATCCCTGAGTCATCCAAGAAGGCCCTCTCGACCTCTTCAAAGGTCAAAGGATGAAGTACAAAGAAGAGCAGAGATGATCTCCAACCTGGAGAGTTTACAACTGAAAATCCCTCCTCAAACCTCCGATGAAGAGTTTGACTTCCTTTCCAAAGCTGAAATTGAAGAATCTGTCAGAGTTGAAAAGTTAATTGCCGCATGCCAAAAAGATGTTGATCTAGCTCTTGAGGTACACTCATCTCTATTCAATGATGACAAGATGAAAAAGAATCCAGTGAAAGTTCAAGATGCTCTTTTGAAAGAGATAGAGGAGGAACACGCTAAAAGAAAAGAGATCAGTGATGCTAGTCTAGCTTGGTGCAAAAATAAGCTTGACCATCGATCTGATCCAATGAAGATCACTGTCATGACAATCTCAGGAAGGAAAAAGAAGGATCGGGCCTCAGTCACCATGGAGATATTCAGAGAAGATGGAAGTGTAAAAGCAATGTTCTTATCAAAACTGGAACACTTCGGCTATTCAGAATGGTTAGAGTTCAGAGAAGCACTGAAGAAATCAAGATTAACGTACAGAGGCCATGTTGAAAACCTTCTTGAAGCTCTCATCAACAAAGTCGCTAACAAAACAAGTGTGCCCTCAGCTCCTCCATCCTAACCAAAACCAGTTAAACGAAAGCATGCCTCTTCTTCTGAAAATGATGCAGTTATCAGAAATGAAACCTCCATCAAATTCTCCAGGGATGCACTAATCGGGCTTCCTTCTGATCTCCCAGCTCTAGATCTATCACTGCCTCTTGGTGAACCGTATTTACCAGGGCAAGTGATAAAGAAGCCTTATGGAATCTTCTTCAGAGATGATGAGGAACAACTTAGGTTTTAGAGAGTCTCTGAGATTCCTCTCTGCTCTCTAAGCCATCTATAAGATCTTTTATGCTTGTGGTGTGGATACTCTTCATTAGAGGATCCCATCTAAACTCTTATTCAACAAGAAGCCGCTGATCGAAGAAGGAAAAGAGAGAATGTACCAGATTATATGATCTCTCCTTCTATCTCTGTGAAGGAAGAGATATTCAGCGATTGAAGATCACATATCTTATGCTCCAAGTTTCTTTTGTCTTACCCTTGCACACATAGTACAAATTTCAGATGAGACATACCTCTGCGACAGATCGTACAACAACTCTGAAATCCACACTGTTCACCATACGGCCAAAAGCATGTCTCCAAAAGTCAGAGGCATGCAACCAACCATTGAAGGACACATGTAAAGTACTCTGTCATGCATTTAATGCATAGCGTATAAATAGAAAGATCAAGACTCTATCTGAGAGTTTTCTTCTATCTTTCTTATCATATAGAAACCCTTGATTTCTATATTCTCTCAATCTCTATTCTCTAATTCTTGTGCAACAATCTGTGTGATTCTTAAGTTTGTTTAGATTAGGTTTTACTTAATCTTATTCCGCAACAAACTGTAAATTGTGATTTGATTTATCAATAAACAATTTATTAAACCTTTAAATTTTGTGTTTGTATTCAACCCCCCCTCCCTTCTACAAACTTGTTAAGCACCTTCGGGATCAACAATATATTTTTGTTTCAAGTTTTGACTTCGTGCGTATCTTTCATGTCATGTAGAGTCATTTTCCAACAAGCAACTTATGTTGTGTCTATATGACATGTACTTTCATTTAATTGTCGTTTGAGAAATATACTTTGAGATTGCACCTTTAACATTCCATAGTTTGAAAAGTATCTATTTAAAGGTCTATAATTTGTAAAAAAAATGTCTATTTGAAGGGAAATGCTTTCAAATTTCACGTCAAAAATATACTATTAAATAAACTTTTTTTCAAAATATAACTTTAAACATGTCTTTTGAAAACATGCTCATAAAAAATACAATTGAATAAAGTATCTTCCTTTTAGACATAATTTGCATTTTTCCATCAATATGTTATCTCAATGCCTAAACCACAAACCTAACACGACCTTTCTTACTAGGGTGTTTATAAGTTGTTTACCAAACGCTTACCGGTAAAAGTCACCACCCTCACTTACCTTATTGGGTAACATTTTCGCTCATAAAAATGGGTTTTTGGTAAACATATTCTCCCTCACTTATCGAGTAAGATTATCGGCTTTTGCTATGCATCTTACCAGGTAAGATTATCGGCTCTTACTATGCCTCTTACCGGATAAGATTTTTGATCTTTGTCATGCTCAACTGCTAAGGTAAAGACACCCAGTAAGTAATTACTTAGGGGCTGTTTACCCAAGTGCTTACTCGGTAAGCGCTTACTGGTAGGATTCAACACTATAATTTATTTTATCAAGTAAGATTATGGTACATCAAAACGGTATTGTATGCAATAATTTACCCGGTAAGTGCTTACTTGGGTAAAAGTCCTCATCCTTACTTACCGGGTAAGACTCTCCATTCTTATCATTGTTTTTACCGGGTAAGATTCGTGGCCCTTGCCATGTTCATCCGGTGAGGAAAATTACCTGGTAAGCACTTATCGGGTAAGTGTTTAGTAAACGGTCTCTTGTAAATTAAGTTTGCTAAACGGCCTCTTAATTGGGCTTTCATCCAACCGTTTGCAAACACCACTTAAAATATGTTCACATGAGCATTAAGAAATCGACCATGTCTTGTCATTCATAGATAAATCACACGAATCATATGTTTTGTTATTATAGCATCCCAAGAAGTATAGTGATTGATTAGCCATTAACTAAAAGATGTGGACCTAATTGCAAATTTGGAAATCAACATTTAAAAAATGTGTTTATATTATGCTAAAATCATGGCGGTTGCTTTTAAGGGGATACTATATCATGTATTGTGGTTATTATCAAAAAGAAAAATCAGTAGCAAAAACTGTGAGAAAAGTTTGCCTTCGATCAACGTGTGTGAGGAGTTTATCTAACAAGCCCATATGGCCCAACTCCATTTGTGAGTACAAGGGTTTTTTGACCCAGCTGGCATCAACTTCTTTTTCTCACAAATTAGAGCTGCTATTTTCTTTTTAACTTATTAGACAACAAAAATTAGAAACCCTTGTATTCTCAAATACTCTCTCTCTCTCTAAAACTTGGTCTTCAAGTTTCTCTCAAACCTCAAGAACCCTAACTTGTTTTCTCCATTATTGTAAGCTATAATCTCTCAAGTGTATCATCATCAAAGTGATAGTGGATCAGTTCTCGGCGTCCTCCGCCCGTGGTTTTTCCCTTTCCGGGTTTCCACGTAAAAATCTCGGTGTCGCTCTTACTTATGCTTTATTTTATATTTATTGGGCTTGATCATTGTTTACATTTTCTTATTGGTTGATTATCTTACATTGTTAATCGTATTTCCGCTTTGAATCTCGATATAGAACTTTAGTTCATTTGTTCTTGGGTAATATTGTGTTTTTATGGGGAACCAACCATTAAGCTTTTAGCTATTTGGGTCTTGGTAATTTCACAAAAAAAAACTCTCATCATTCTTTCTCGATTTGAAGAGCAAAACCCAATGATCGATCGATAGCTAAGAAAGCAAGATTTTTAAGGGGTGCATGAAGCAAAAAGGAAAGAAAAATACAGATTTTACAACCAGAAGTTCAAGGAAAAATCAACCAATAAAATATATGATTTGATGTTTAAAATTTGTTTTAATGATGGTTATAGAAGTTATTAGCATTGTTTTCATGGTCAATGTGAGGTTTTAATTTATGAAACTTAGTAATTAACAAGTATGTTTTTGTGACGAATCATAATAAAATTATGATTAGATGCATAAATGGTCGGTATAAAACATGTTATTGAATATATAAACATGTTGGTAATGTTGTTTATCAAGAAAAACAATGAATTTGTAATGCTCACATGGTCAAGATTGACAAAAATATCGTATATGTCTAATGAGTTGACCTATAGGTTGTAACACATGTGTTTTAGGTACGTTCCCAAATCTGGTATTCCCTTGTGATTATTTAAATTTCGAGATCAGGGTCTTCGAGTCAAAAACAGAAGAAAATCGGGTTTCGGAGCATCCGGGCGACTATGCCCGCGATTGTGACAGATGTCACTCTTGCGGGGCACAATCGCGGAGGGTGTACCGCGGGTTTTGAGAGGGGCGCGACAATGCCCAGCGAGAGTGACATGTGTCAATATCGAAGGGCAAAGTCGTTGAAGGTGTACCGTGGGGTACTGAACGCGGGCGACTATGCCACGCGAGAATGACCATGTCATTCTCGCAGGGCACTATTGCGGTCGGGGAGAAGACCATTTATTGCAGATTTCCACCTCATTTCCTCACTTTTCTCATTTTGGCTTTGTTGGGTCCGATTTTGAGGAGATTTAGGGTAAGTTTCTCTTCCTCTTCCCTCATCTTTATGGATGATAGCTTTTTGGTGATTATTATGTTGGTTGGTGTAGGGATTTACCACATTTATTAAGGGTTCTAAGGATTCAAGCTCTAAGCTCCTACTACTCTCCCTTTTCTACTTGCATTTCCTAGGGTTTCTCATAAAATCTACTAGGTGAGTTTTCTTAACCTTTGTGCTCTTCATATTTACTTGAGTAATGTGTTATAACTTTCATCCACACCTCTTAATCATATAATGGGTTTTGTTGTATTTTGACCTAAAAGTGAATTTTGGGAATATTGGGGTTTTTGACCTAAACAAAAGTGGTTAGAAATTGTGTTTAAACTATGAATAATAGTGTTCTACAACTTTACACATATTTAAGAATCTACCCTCATTCTTAGGAAGGTTTGGTACACTTCAAGAGAAACTAGGGTTTGGATCATAGTTCAAGTAATTGTTTGGTTGTGGGAAAATCTATCGGTAAAATGGGATTTATGGTATGATGGTAGTAAATTGTGAATGTGGGACTTCTCCAAGTTGGGGAGCCTAGATTTCATATTGGTAAATTGCATGTGAACAATTTGGTTTAACACGTATGTAAATGATTAATGTCAATTATGTAAGTGTATTGTATTTGGTTTTAGTGCAATGGATCCATAGGCACGATATTCCTATGTCTCGTCCGGACATTAGGTTTACCCTTGGCACGGGATAGGCATCGGGATCCATGGTAAGTAAGGTGTGGACCTATACGGTAGGGCAGCGTCCCATGGACAGTAATGTGTAATCCCCTTGTGCTTGAGTTCCCCTGTTTTGGAACTCTCAATAATAGACCTGGAGTGGTTGACTTGATGTTTTCGGGCAATAGACTTGGAGTAGTTGAGCTCGCTATGTGGTTTGTGATTATTGGTATCATATGATGAACACTAATGGTTTATTTGGTTTGTTTTGATTTAGCTCATGACTAGATCGGCCGCATGACTTTGAATGGGTTTATCATTTATATGTTATTTCCGCTTAACTATTCTCACTAGGCTTTAGCCTAACGCTTGTTCTTTGGTGGTCATGTATGGTAGGTCATTCTAGCGGTGGGGCTCGTCGAGATTGAGAGGACGACCTTGGGTGGAGAGCGGTCTTTTTGAAGATATAGTGACCATCTCATTTTGAAGTATAGAAATTACCCCTTTTGGAAGAATAGCGACACCCGACCTTAATGTTACTTGTCCAAGTTAGATTATTAGGTTGTCGATTTATATTCTTTAATGGTTTTGGGTTTGTAATTATCATACTTTGTTCCCCGTGTTGGGTTGACATACACTTGAGTTAGTTAGTCATATCCAACTTATACAGGTTGTTTGGTCTCCCTATTCGGGTGGACTGGTTTATTCCACTTTCAGACGTTATATAGCCGAATTTTCAAATTTTAAATTCACCCTAAATTTTAGGATGTTACAAGAAGTTGGTATCAGAGCATTAGTTTAAGTGAACTAGGTATGATTGTAAGATTCCTAGACTTAAACTGAGACTATTAGGCTATGATTTAAGAGATGGGGTAGAACTCTTAACATAGGACGGTCTTAGGATCGACGGAACTTGTACAAATTGAAAGTTGTAGTAATGGTAACGAGAACTCTTACGTATCATGTGTTCATAATTTCACTTAGCTAACGTTATTATGAATATATTTTACGTGGGCATACTTGATCTACTGTTGTTTTAATAATTTATAAGTGTAGTAGTACGTTTCTTTGTGTTGTTCCGGTAACCAATATCTTATTTCATTTAGTGTTTATGTGTGGCAAACTCATGGTTAATACCAGGAACCGACCGGAAGGTCAAGAGGCCGCAACATCCACGGCCGACCATCCGCGGGTGATTGCGGTAAAGGAACCCTCACGTCTGGTCAATGTGTTGGGCGGGGGACCCGAGCACATTCCCCGACGCAATTTGGAGACTGAAGAGCCTATTATGGAGGAGGCAACGGCGGAGACGAGAATGATGGACCACATGATGTTGGCCATGAACAGGGCCATGGCGCAACAACAAGAGATGTTCTTAAAACTCTTGGAGGATCAAGACATCAACAACCGTCGACCTGAAGTGGTTGACGAGAACATAGTTGTGGCGGGATTCGGGGGTACCGGACCTAGAATTCCCTCTAACGAGACCGCAACCCCGGAAGTCAGGCAAGCGACGAAAGCTTTCACATTCAAGGCCTTTCTTGGTTGCCGACCACCAGAGTTCAAGGGTTCAGAATATCCAACAGTTTGCGTGGGTTGGATTCGAGAGATGGAACAGGCCTTCCGATAAAGCGAGTGTGGAAAAGAGCAGAAGGCGATCTTCAACTCGCAAATGCTGAGAGGAGCGACCCTCGCTTGGTGGAATGTGTATTCCGCTTCCCTTGAGGCGACCATCTTGGCCAAGTTGTCTTGGGCAACGTTCAAAGAAAAGTTGCTAGAGGAGTATTGCAACAAGAGATCGATGGACCGGATTGTGGATGAATTCCGGAACTTGAAAATGGGTAACCTGTCTGTAAGGGAGTACACTCGGGTGTTTATGGACAAGCTGGGATTGGTGGGACACCTAGTCCCAACAGAGAAGGAGAAGATCAAAGCCTACATAAAGGGGCTCCCATCTGACATGATGTCTATGGTGAGAGTGTCGGAGGCCTCTACTCTTCGAGAGGCGGTAGAGGAGGCACAATTGATGGAAGACGTCTACAATCGGGGCAAAGAGGAAGGTTCCCATGTGGTCGAGAAGAGAAAATGGGAGGGAAACTCTATGACCTCCAAGAAACCAAGACCTCTTAGCAATAACTACCAACGAGGAGCCGATCCTAGGCGCGAGGTTAGGTGGTGTTCCAAGTGCCGAAGCAAACATTTTGGTCCGTGCAATTTCGTTCCCGGAGCTTGTTTCAAATGAGGAAAGCCCGGGCATCCTTATAAAGATTGTCCCGTCAAGGGGCGGTTGTGTTTCGAGTGTAAAGAGTCGGGACATGTTATAGACGAATGCCCGAAGTTGAAGGCCGGCGAAAACGGCGGGAAGAAGATAGATCCTCCGAGAGCTGCCGGAAGAGCTTTTCAAATGACTACTGAGGAAGCCAAGGCCTGTACTGATGTAGTGTCGGGTACGTTTCTTCAAAATTCCATGCATACACATGTATTGTTTGATTCGGGTGCTAGCTTCCCTTTCATGTCCGATGTATTTTGTCAAAAGCTTGTCGTGCCTATAAGTAGTTTAGAGGAAGCTATAGTGGTATAAATAGCTAACGGGGTCCAAGTAATAATCTGGGATGTTATAAGAGGTTGCACACTAGAGTTTGAAGGGAAGAAATTCCCTATTAACTTAATGCCTATGCAAATTGGGGGGTTCGATGTGATAGTGGGGATGGATTGGTTAGGGGGAAACCAAGCCGAGATTTTGTGTTCCAAGAAGATGATCCGACTACCCGTGGTGGATGGAGAGGCGACAATAATTTATGGTGAGAGAAGGAAGGGCGAAGTGGCGATTATCTCCATGATCAAGGCACGGAAATGTTTGGCGAAAGGATGCTCATCATTCTTGGCGTATGCAATAGACACCAAGCTCGAGAAGAGAAAACTGGAAGATGTTAGAGTGGTATGCGAGTTTCCCGATGTATTTCCGGAAGACTTGCCCAGTTTTCCACCCGATCGTCTAGTAGAATTCCGGATAGATCTTACTCCGGGAGCGGATCCGATTGCCTGAGCTCCCTACCGGCTGGCTCCTACCGAGATGCAAGAGATGCTGAATCAACTTCAAGACCTTCTTGAGAAGGGTTTCATACAACCGAGTTCGTCACCTTGGGGAGCTCCGGTCTTGTTCGTCAAGAAGAAGGACGACTCGATGAAAATGTGTATCGACTACAGGGAACTGAACAAAGTAACGGTGAAGAACAAGTATCCACTTTCGAGAATCGACGACTTGCTTGATCAACTTCAAGGCGCAGGTTGTTTCTCAAAGATTGACCTTCGGTCGGGGTATCATCAAGTAAAGGTAGCAAAAAGCGACATTCCAAAGACGGCGTTTAGGATGCGTTACGGTCACTACGAGTTCCTAGTGATGTCGTTTGGTCTCACCAACGCGCTGGATATATTCATGGACTTGATGAACCGAGTGTGCTAACCATTCCTCGACAAGTCGGTAATCGTGTTCATCGACGACATTTTAGTATACTCTAAAGACGAAGAGAGTCATGAGCAACACCTTCGAGAAGTAATAGAGATTTTGAGGCGAGAAAAACTTTACGCAAAGTTTTCAAAGTGCGACTTCTGGCTACAAGAGGTGCAGTTTTTGGGGCATGTCGTTTCGAAGGAAGGAGTAAAAGTGGACCCCGCGAAGATCGAGGCTATGATGAATTGGGAACCACCCAAGAGTACGTCAGAAATCCGAAGTTTTCTAGGATTGGCGGGATACTACAGGAGATTCATCCAAGATTTTTCCAAGGTAGCTTCAACATTGACGGCCCTAACCCGAAAGAACGTGAAATTTGTGTTGTTGGTCCCGGAGGTGCTTAACAAGTTTGTAGAAGGGGGGGTTGAATACAAACACAAAAATTTAAAGTTTAATAAACTGTTTATTGATAAATCAAACACAATTTACAAGTTCGTTACGGAATAAGATTAAGACAGACTCAATCTAAACAAACTTAAGAAACACTAAGATGGTTGCACACGAATTTCAGAGAATGGGGGTTTTAGAAGTATAAAAAGCAAAGTTTTCTATATTGGTTCAAGAATTGAGCACACTCTCAAATGGAGAGGTGATCTTTCTATTTATACCCTATGCATTAAATGCATGGCAGGGTACTTTACACGTGTCATTCAGTGATTGGCTTTGGTAGTCTGACTTTTGGGAGACATGCTTTCGGCCGTATCATGAACAGTGTAGTTGACAAAGTTGTTGTACGATTTGTGGCAGAGATATGTCCGTTCTGACACATCGTACTGGTTTGTGCAAGGTAAGACCAAAGGAAACTTGAGGCATAAGCTAAGTGATAATTTGATCGCTGAATATCTCTTTCTTCAGAGACATCAAGAGTTCAGCGGTCGCTGAAGCTTTTCCTCATGTTCCTTTGCATATAAGTAGATTCGTCTTTGCTTCACTGATATCCGCATCAGGTCACTAGTAGACTTGTCTTTGTTTAGCAACTTCGTCTTCGATTCAGCTATGAACATCTGTTGACGCGAGGCTTGTCTTCAGGGATTACGTTATTTGTTTACATCAGAAACTATCAGCGATAACTGAACAGACTCAGTCTGATCACTGATAGTGAAACACTAATACATAGAAATGTTTACAAGAAAGACTATCAGTGATAACTGAACAGACTCAGTTTGATCGCTGATGGTGAAACACTAATACATATTAAAACGTAATTTTCACTAAGTATAAAAGAGGGTCGTTATCAAATCACTGAGAGAGCTTGGGTCAACAATCTCCTCCTATTTGATAATGACAAAGTAACTGAAGAAAATTACTTTTAAAGTTCAAAATAAGGAATAATCAGGACTCATAACATACAGGTCCCAATTACTATTTTGAGGGATCTTTTACAGTACTGATGGAGTTAAGTACATCACTGAAATTCTCATTAATCTAAGAAAAGAATTACAAGGTATGAAAATTACAAGTACAAGTGGTGTACTAACTACTGTAAGATTTACTAATATATTACAAAAAAGAAAACTAATCTATCAGCTATCAAAAGAGGGTTTAGGAGGATTGATCAAATACTCAGGTATTTCTTCTCCTTTTTGCCTTCACTCTAAAGATTCTTGGCTAATGATCGCTTTGATTTTCTCAGCAACAGGAGAGAGATCACACCATAAGCACATGAGATCCTTGAGAAGACCTAGGGGGCAGATAGGGATTTCAGAGACTCTTTGAAATCTGAGTTGTTCCTCGTCATCTCTGAAGAAGATTCCAAAAGGTTCTTCAAGTATTTGTCCCGCAACATATGGTCCACCAGGAGGCAGAGATAGATTCAGAACTGAAAGATCAGGAGGAGGACCGAACAGAGCTTCTCTTGAAAATTTGATGGAGGTTTCATTCCTTATCACTGCGACATTTTCAGAGGAGGAGGAGACAGGCTTCCTTTTGAATTGCTTTGACTTAGAAGGAAGAGCAGACGACACCTTTAATATTGCAGCGACTCTGTTGATTAGAGCATCATTTATCCCTTCAACATAGCCTCTGTAGATTGACTTTGATTTTCTCAGTGCATCTTTGAACTCAAGCCATTCCATATAGCCGAAGCTTTCCAGCTTTGAAACAAACATAGCCTTGCAGCTTCCATTCTCTCTAGTAATCTCCATAGTGACAGAAACATTATCCTTCTTCTTTCTTCCAGAGATAGCGACTGAAACAATCTTCATTGGGTCAGAGCGATAGTCGAGTTTATGTTTGCACCAATCGACTGAGCTATCGCTGACCGCTTTTTCTTTTGAGCGCTCCTCTTCAATCTCTTTCAAAAGAGCGGCCTGGACATCCACTGGTTTCCTTTTCAACTTTAAGTCTTTGACTTGAGAAGACTGAATTTTGAGAGCCAGAGAGGCATCTCTTTGACAATCAGCAATCAGCTTCTCATCCCTGACGGATTCTTCAATTTCAGCTTCAGTCAGGAACTCTAGATCTATTGATTGAGAGGGGATCTTCAGTCGTTGACTCTCCAGATGAGAGATAATCTCTGTTCTTTTCTTCATCTCTTCCTCTGACCAATGAAGTGGTCTAGAGGGCCTTCGTGGATGTTGCAGGGACTCTTCTTCTTCATCCTCTTCATCAATCTCTTTAGAGATTTGGATTATTTGGTCATCAACTTCAGAGGCTGGGATTATTTGTAGCTCTTTTCCCTTAAGCAGGGGAGAGAACTGTCTGGTCAGAAAATGAAAAAGAAGATTAGTTTATTTTCAGGGAAGTAGAGAGATAAAGGCTTAGAAAGAAACAGGGGTGGGATTTTTATAGAAGGATAAGGGAACGAGGGTAAGGCATACCTGAGAAGGATTTTCCTCAGATAGTGAGGTCATCTTCAGGCTTCCCTCAGCAGTTGCAACTTTGCTTTGGGAAGGGGTTCCTGAAGATGTCTCATGACTCCCCCTTGCTTTGATAACTTCTTTCGAAGCTATCGCTGATGACGTGACGGCTGAAGAACACCATAGAGATTGATCTTCTTCATCGTCATCATCATCATCTTGATGAGGATCTTCCTCTTGATCTTTAAGATAAAGGGATTCATATTCATCGTCCGCCTCTTCCTCTTCATCGATTAACTCATCGATAGTAGGAGGGACTTTCTCAGCAGCTATCTCCCCCTCAACATGAGAGGGAGTTTCCTTCTGTTGTTCAACAGCAGCAGCTTCAGTCTCCTTATTTTGTTCAACTTCTTTCTCCCCCTCTTTGTCATTATCACGGAGGGAGAGATCTTTGGAAGGAGTAGAAGTGTTTGCAGTGGCCAACTTCTGGACTTCAGCCTCCAGTCCTGTGAGACGGTCTTCAAGTACAGGGATATCTGACGTAGCTTGATGAATAAAATTCAGAGCTATGTTCAGAGAGGTGTGATCGCTCTCTGTAAATGAAGGAGAAGGAATTGGAGCTGGTGCCTTCAGGTGAGTCAGGATTTGCAGAAGAAGAACTTCACAGGAATCAACCTTTGTAGACAGGGCATCAAACTGTTGCTGTGAGTCCTCCCTGACTTTGACAATCGCTTCTTGGAGAGCAGCGAGTTGAGAGGCGTCAACTTTGGAGGCGCATTGAGCTGTCAGTGTCTTCAGTGCTTCACCAGCGGTATGGACAGCGCTGGTGGTGTTGGTGAGAGAGGCAGTGAGAGACTCCACCTTTGCACTCAAACTGTTGACATTGGTGTCAACAGTCGCCAAACTAGGACCTGAAATATAAGTTAGTTGTTGAGAAACAGGCTTATATGGTGAGTGGGGAGAAGTGTTTAAGGTTATAGGAGTACCTGAATTATCAAACAATTTGTAGAATTTCATAGATTCCTCAAAAGTTTGATGTTCAGGTCGTATGGGTCCAAGCTGTGGCTGTGAAAAAATAGATGATGGGTCAGAGACCAAAGGAATAGAAGGATGAGAGATGGGGATAGAAGTAGGGATAGTGGTAGTTACCTCAGTGGTTACCTCAGGATGTTGAGGAGCTGAGATGATGGGTGGTGTCACCGTTGATGTGACAGCGACCATAGTCACTGGCACGGTTGAGGTGGGTATCGCTGAGGATATGGAGGAGAGACCCACGAAGGCATCCAAGGAGGTTTGTTGAGAAACATCCTTAGGTCTTGAGCTAGAGGTACCTTTCTCCTTGGTCACCTTGGCCTTTTTCGAAGGACGAATGGAGCCAGTTGATGGTCGTTTGGAAGGGGTAGCGGCAGGGATAGCAGAAGAAGGAACCCCCTGCATGGCCGCTGATGGCGAAGAAGTGTGGAGAGAGAGACGGGAGCGGAGTTCAGAAATACTTACCTCGTTGGGGAGCGACTTGACCTCCAAGGAGCGCTGGCCCACTTTAGGAAAAGTTGCATCAGAATTAGTGGGGTAAGTAGCAGGGTAGAGGAACTTCATGTACGCACAAATTAAGCGTACATAGAGGATCTTGGGATCCCTCTCTGTCTTCTCTATCTTTGACCGCAGATCGTCAAAGATAGCTGTGGCGAAGTCAAAATTCCTTCCAGCGATCACGGAGTAGGCCATTTGGACCTGAATCTTGCTGGCCTGGTCCAGTGACCCACTCTTCCCACTCATACACTGAATAAAGTGAGAGAAGATGTAGTTAAGCTGAGAAGGCATGTTCGCCTTCTTCACGAGAGTCAGCTTCTTGTTGGGAATTGTCTTCCTCGGCTTGGGCTCCCAACAGTATTCCATAGCATCCAGGAATTGGATGAGTTCAGCATCAGTGGGCGAGGCATCGAATCCATTTCTGGGTTTGTCAGGAAATCGCAGAGATTTTCTTAGCCCTAAGGCAGTCATCATCCCCGGTCCAAGGTCAGTGCTGAAGGAAATAGCAGGAACCAGCTCACCCTTTTTGTTGGTGATGGAGGTCTCTTCAGCGGTAAACCAGAATTGTTGGAGAAGAGCTTTTGAAGGCGTGGGATCCACAGTGATGGCGTAGGCAATGCAGGATTGCTTTAGAAACTTTGCAGCATCCACCAGATGTGGGTATTTGACACCATCAAAATCAAGTCGAGCAAGATGATTGTTTTTCGGAAGCTCAGAGTCAGTGATTGCGAACTTGACATTTTTAGAGGCGACAAGTACAGATTGAGCCATTCTGAATATGAACATATAGAAGAGTAGAAGAAAGGTTTTAGTCTAAAAATAAAGAAGG
Source organism: Arctium minus (assembly GCA_954870635.1). NCBI lineage: Eukaryota > Viridiplantae > Streptophyta > Magnoliopsida > Asterales > Asteraceae > Arctium > Arctium minus. Next base: position 160,872,087 of record OX941081.1, read on the forward strand.
TTTTACCAGTTTCTATTTGAGGAAAGAAACATAGAAAAAACCAACATATTTGAAGATTAAAAAGTTTTAGAAAAAGATATAAGAACAAGAAGAAAAACCAAAGATTTTGAATAAAGATAATCAAAATAAAATGGTTTTGAATGAATAAAATCAAAATAAAAATGATTTTATGTGAGAAAATCTTATAAACCCATAATGGCAGTCCATAAATGGAGTATTATGTAAAAAGATTTAGAACAAGAATAAGAATAAGAAGAAGATCAAGAATAACTTGTTGATCTTTGAAGAAGACGATGCAAATGCTTGACAATGCTAGAATGCGGTGAGAGTTTTCTTGCTTTGAAAGTATTTACAGAAAGCGTAAAATGATAAGAATGGAAAAACATTCTTTTTATACGTTTGAGAGTAGGAGAGAGAGAGTGATAGGCGGGAAAACAAATGTTCATCATGACATGGACACGTCCCACGAAGTTGATTGGATAGAAGGGCAACGGACGAACGTGTCAGAAAAAAAAGGCATGTCGTGGATTGTCGATTCAAATGACGTCATAGGAGAGAGAAAGACTGTTCATTTGTCCGTTTTGAAATTATCACTGAAGAAAATTCCGCGTTAGATTTTTTTTTTGAAAGTATCCCTGATGGTAAAGTTAGGGATTGATTTTTCTTTTAAGGATCACTGACTAGAATTATCAGTGATAAATTTATTTTTCAAAAAGCTTTTAATCATTTGAAGAAAGTTCAGTGATTAAAGTTTATATTTTGAAAAACATCTTAACTGAATGAAGATTCAGTTGTAGGGATGGAGAAAATATACCTGAGAGTCAGAATGTTTATTAGAGATGAAATGATAAAGGGGAACGTATGATTACTGACACAATGCATTAAAGCTGAAGAATTATTCTTCGAGATTCAGCATTCCAAGCTCACTGATGAGAAAGTTAAACCTTGTCTCATCAAGAGGTTTGGTGAATAAATCAGCAAGCTGATAGTCAGTAGGGATGAAATGAAGTTCAATATCACCATTCATCACATGATCTCTGATAAAATGATATCTGATCTCTATGTGTTTAGTCTTTGAATGTAGCACTGGATTATTTGCTATAGCGATAGCACTAGTGCTGTCGCAATAGATTGGAATCTTTGATAGCTGAAGGTCATAGTCTAATAGTTGATTTCTCATCTATAAGATCTGAGAACAACAACTTCCAGCGGCTACGTATTCAGCTTCAGCTGTGGAAGTGGACACTGAATTTTGCTTCTTGCTTGTCCAACTTACTAGTTTTCCTCCTAGGAGTTGACATCCACCAGTGTTACTCTTTCTGTCAAGTTTACAACCTGCAAAATCACTATCAGAATAACCAGTTAGATCGAACCCTAAGTCTTTGGGATACCAAAGACCGAGATTAGGAGTTCCTTTCAGATATCTGAAAATTCGCTTAACAGCGATCAGATGGGATTCCTTGGGTTCAGATTGTTAGCGTGCACATAAACAAGTAGAGTACATAATGTCAGGTCGGCTCGCTGTAAGATACAACAGGGAGCCTATCATTCCTCTATAGGCAGTGACATTAACAGGTTTTCCAGATGGATCTTTGTTAAGTGTCAGGGGAGGTGCCATAGGAGTTTTCATCGCTGAAGTTTGTGTAAGATCAAACTTCTTCAGCATATCTTTAACATACTTACCTTGGCTGATAAAAGTACCTTTGTCAGATTGTTTAATCTGAAGACCAAGAAAATATGTCAGCTCACCCATCATACTCATTTTGTATTCTTTCTTCATTCTTTCAGTGAAGCGAGTACACAGAGATGGGTTAGTAGAACCAAATATGATGTCATCGACATATATTTGTACAAGAATAATATGACCTTTTATCATTCTGAAAAACAATGTATTATCAATTTTGCCACGTTCAAAATTTTCAGAGATAAGAAAAGATGAGAGAGTGTCATACCAAGCACGAGGGGCTTGTTTGAGACCATAGAGAGCCTTATCCAATTTATAAACATAATTTGGATACTTAGGGTCATAGAACCTTGGAGGTTGTTCTACATAGACTTCTTCATTCAGCTTTCCATTTAGAACGCTGATTTTACATCCATTTGATAAACAATGAAGTCTTTATAGACTACATAGGCTAAGAATAGTCGAATTGCTTCGAGCCTAGCAACAGGGGCAAAGGTTTCATCATAGTCTATGCCTTCCTCTTGTCTGTATCCCTGAGCAACAAGTCGAGCCTTGTTGCGGGTTACAGTTCCATGTTCATCTAATTTGTTTCAAAACACCCATTTAGTGCCTATAACAGTTTTATCAGATGGTCTAGGAACGAGATTCCAAACTTTATTACGAGTAAACTCAATCAGCTCTTCTTGCATAGCGCTGACCCAGTTTGGATCTCTGAGGGCATCATCAACTTTCTTTGGTTCTATTAAAGAGAGAAAGTTGACAAAGAGACAGATATTACCTGAACTTCGTCGTGTCTGAATACCTGCATCGGGATCACCAAGAATTTAATCTATTGGGTGATCTCTGGTCCATCGCTGAGCAGGAGCATGATCGCTTAACTCAGAGGTTGGATCAACAATTGGGATGTTTACTGATGAGGACGTTTGAGGTTCATCAGCAATTAACTGTTGAGTAGTGGACAGACTATTGTTATCAGAGATGTTTTCAGACGAAGGTAGATCTGATGGTAGCAGTGTGTTAATAGGTTCAGCTGAAACCCATGAGTTGGATTCAGCATTAGGATGTATGATGTTTGGATCATCATCAGCACTAGATGGATCTGTGTGCTGATGGTTTGAAAAGAAGGGTTCAGTTTCTTTGTAGTGAGAGAACATCCAAGCATTTAACTCTTCATTGTCAGTGATTGGTTTAGAGTTCGCTGAGCGAGTTTCATCAAAAGTGACATGAATTGTTTCTTCCACAGATTGTCTTCGCTTGTTGAAAACTCTGTAGGCTTTGGAGATGGAGGAATATCCTAGAAATATTCCATCATCAGCTTTTGGGTCGAACTTTCCAAGCTGATCTTTGTTGTTTAAGATAAAGCACTGACAACCAAAGATATGAAGAAAACTGATAGATGGTTTTCTTCCATGAAAGAGTTCATAAGATGTCTTTCCAAATCGCTTTACTATCAGCGATCTGTTTTGAGTAAAACATGCAGTGTTTACAGCTTCCGCCCAAAATTGAGTAGGGAGGTGAGAATCGCTGAGCATTGATCTAGCAGCTTCAATGATCGTTCTGTTTCTTCTTTCAGCGACTCCGTTTTGCTGAGGTGTTCTTACTGAGGAGAAATTATGAGAAATTCCCTTGTTCTCAAAGAAATTGTTCAGAGAGCTGTTTTTGAATTCAGTTCCATGATCACTTCTTATTGAACGAACAGTAAGATTGTTCAGTACTTCCATCTTTTTAACAAAAGATATCAGTTCTTCTGGAGTATCACTCTTGCAGCGAAGAAAGATAACCCAGGTATAGCGAGAGTATTCATCTATAATGACAAGTGTATATTTCTTTCCAGCTATTGATTGGATGTTGACAGGGCCAAACAGATCCATATGCAAGAGTTGAAGAGGACTTGTCACTGAGGAGACTTGTTTTGACTTGAAACTTGCTTTTGCTTGTTTTCCTTTTTCACATGCTGAGCAGAGAGATTATTTAGCATATGAGTGCTGAGGAAGACCATAAACCATTTCCTTAGAAGAGAGAGAATTCAGGGTTTTGAAATTTAGATGAGAAAGCCTTTTGTGCCATAACCAATTTACACCAGAAGAGGCTTTAGAGAGAAAGCATAAGTTTTCAGTGGTAGTAGAGTCCATATCTATTACATAGACATTTTCTCTGCGATAACCACTGAGAGCAAGTTTTCCTTTCTCATTCACCACTGAACATGCTTTCTTAGAAAAGCGAACTTCGTAGTCTTTGTCACATAGCTGACTGATGCTCAGAAGGTTATGCTTCAGTCCATCTACATAAGCGACTCTTCTGAAGGTAGTTGTCCCATTGCTGAGGACACCAAACCCTCGGGTATAGCCTTTTCCATTTCCACCAAAAGTCACAGAGGGACCTTTCTCTTCCTTTTATTCAGTGAGCAGGTCTTTTTGTCCAGTCATATGACGAGAACATCCACTATCGAGATACCAGATGCCCTTTGATCCCTGCACACATAAGGAAGATTAAGCGTTGTTTGGTACTTACTTTTCAATGGGTCCTTTTGGGTTAGTGGAGATGAAAGGTTCAGTAATCTTCACAGCAGATGAAGATTCAGCTTCAGTGATAACCTTCACCTTGGTTAATTTCTTAACCTTAGTGGTATTCTTCACCTTGGTCGATTTTTCAGCTTTAGTGACCTTTTCAGCCTTGGAGGCATTCATCTTCACTTTAGCTGATTTATCAGCTTTAGTGGCAGTTGGACATTTGCTTGCAATATGGTCAGTAAAACCACAGTGATAACATTTTCTATATTTGAAAGTGTTTTTAGAAGCAGAAGTAGAAGGTTTTGCAAGTTTAAGATGAGCAGGTCCAGCTCCAAGAATGCCTTCATCATGAGATCTTGGAGGAATTTTCATTTCTTCAGATCTCGTGGGTTTAAGGTCAATCTTTAGCTTTGGAGGACAGAGATCGAAGATTTCTATCACAGAGCTAGAGGATTGATTCACTGAAGGTTTAGAAGGAACTTTCAGCTTTGCTTTCTTGGTAGCCTTCTGAGGACGAAGAATGGATTTTCCTTTATCCGCAGACTTAAAGCCTTTGGATTTTTCCTCAGGGATAGAATTTGAAGAAGAAGGATAAATTTGATTATAAGAAGTGTCAGAGATAGGAGTGACAAACGTTCCAAACTTAAGCATGGAACTTTCTTCTTTAGGCTCATCCTGTGGTGTCCAAAAACCAAGACCAGTTCTATCACTTTCAGGAGTTTGAACATTTATTATCTCAGAGATCTTTGTTGATGATTTGCACCATTTCTCAACATGAGCCTTTTCTGTTTTTAGAGCAGTGATGGCTTGTTCGCGTTCAATGCTGATGATTTCATTTATAATGACTTGATCTTTCAACTTTTCTTCTAAAAGAGTTAGTTCTCTGATCTTTTCATGACATTTCTCTAGCTCTTGAGTTAAATGAACATTTTTGTTCTCAACTTGAGTTTTGTCGTTTAGAGCATTATAAAGATCAATCGTCAGCACATCAACAGCGTGACTTCTCTCAGCTTCAGGCAGAGAGGGATTTGTAGAGATAGATACCTGAGATGATATGTAGCTCATAAAAGGTTCAGATGGTTCTTCCACTTCTTCTTTAATCTCAGCCATGAGGCAGAGATTAGCGACTTCTTCTTCATCAGAACTTGATTCTTCTGATTCAGCTCAGTCGTGTTCTTCAGCGATGAGACCTTTACCTTTTTGCTTATAGCTTTTCAGCTTTTAATATATGTTCTTCAGCTTTAGGTATTTGTCATCACTGGATCTTCTTGAGGTGGAAGGTTTGAAGACCTTTTTCGACCTGCACTCACTAGCAAAATGTCCAATCTTTTAACAGTTATAGCAAGTGGTAGTAGCCTTATCAACAGGAGTTGATTTTGGCTTTTCAGTAAGAGAGAGAGGCTTATTTCTTCGGAAATTGCTCTTTCTTGCAAATCTCTTAAAAGAGTTTGTCAAGGTGCTAAGGACTCATCAAACTCTGAAAGATCAAGGTCTGATGGATCCTCAGATTCATAATCTAACTCAGTGATGGTGAGAGTAGATCGCTGAGATGGAATTATCTCTGAAGAGACTAAAGCAACAAGAGTGCTTTTGGAGTCTATAACGTCCTAAAATTCAGAGTAAATTTAAACTTCAAAAATAAGGCAATATGACATCTGTATTGCTATAAACTTCTCAAAAAGTGTATCAGTCCTTAAGACTTTACAAAAATCTATACGGATTTAGAATTCATCAACAAACTAATCTAAACATAACTATCTAGATTACATCAGTTGACAATCCAAAATTCATCAAAAGAATGGGGCTTAACAATGCCCAACTATCGACACACTTTAGTCATCTCCAAAATGCCTCGAGACCCAACTCGTCTCTCAAAACCCAGTGCATCCCACCGCTAAGGGAAACCTGTTATACATATCATTTGAGAAAAAGTGTCAGACTTAAAGCCTGGTGAGAACATACAGTTTATAAAGCTCAAAAGATATAAACATTTGTATCATAAGATAATATTTCCAAAGAGGTTTAATCTTACAATTGAAACTTTTGCCACAACCAGGCTTTTTCGTTATAAACATGTCATCAAATGACCAACGATAAAACATTTTACCAAGGATTGTGGCGTAACACAAAGTAGGCCAAAAATCCGAGTTATGAGCTAAACAATTGGAATCCAAGGATACGAACACATAAGTCCGTGCTACAACGTGAGATCTAGCCCCAAGCAAAACCAATGTATACTCCTTCACTAGGATCACTATGAACCATGGCTAGTATCCGGCCTCACATAACCGTACCAAGTTGTCCCCGAGGATCATATGCATCCATAGCTACAAAATGGGGAATGTGACATCCCAACAATACAGTCGACTCAAAACCTAGGGATCCGCTAGTAATGGTACAGACTCGTCACAACAACATATGTGACCAACCATAAATAAACATATAGTATAAACACATTTTATAAACATAATGTCATTTCCAGTTCAACTTCTGGTAAGAATGAAAATCATTAAAAATGAGTTCTTAAACATTCTTTTCATATATCCACATAATGTACAAGTAAAACATCTTTTTACTTCATTAAGATAAGATCCATCATTTTAGTAAACACAATGATCGGGAACCCTAAAATCTCCCAAAACTCAAGTTATATCAAATATGTAGAAAACTTAAATCTGAAACCATTGAGATATATAGGAGTTCCAAAAGGTAACTTTTGATATGTATAAATTTTAAAATGATAGTAGGAACTCACTCAATAGGTTTATACGAAAACCCGAAGAACCAGATATCGACCCTCTTGATAAGACGAAGCTTTCTACACCGAAACCTCGGATCAAACACTAGATATTAACCACCAAACTCTAGAGAGAGAGAGAGAAACGATTTAGAGAGAGAGAAGAGAGAGTTTAGAGATTTGAGAGATGAGATCCCAAATGAGATATTTGGAACTGAAACCCTTAAGTCGGCCAGGGTCTTTCGCGGGTTATGTCGCGACCTCAACTCGCGGCATAACTCACCCGTGTTCTCAAATCAAAACCCAAACAGTGGATGTCGCGACTAATGACGCGACTACCACTCCCATGCAAGTCGCGAAGCTCGTAATCCCATAATCAACAGTGGACATCGCGACTTATGCCGCAACTCCAAGTCGCGAGCAAGTCGCGGAACTCACTGGAAGGTTCCAACTTTACCGAACAACATAAATTCGAACGATAAACCAATTACGGTGATAACGACACGAGTTATACACAAGATTTACAGCGATATATGTATAACGAAAATCCAGGGTGTTACAGAGTCTTTAGAATCTTTTACAAGATTCTTCTTCAATAGATTCGATTTCTCATAGTTGAGCAATATTCCATACAAAGTGCTGAGAGAAAGAGAATTTAAGTCTTTTGTCAGCTTAAGACATATTGAATAACTGTCCCAGCTTTCAGGAAGACATTCTAAGAATTTTGTTAAGACCTCAGAATTAGAATAGGTCCTACCAACTGTTCTTAGATCAATGATTAAGCAGTTAAACCGCTGATGAACGTCAGAGAGAGATTCATTCTTACCAGTGATGAAACTTTCATACTGTCTTACCAAGTTAATCTTTCGAGTCTCTTGGATTTCAGTGGTGCCCTCATATTGAACACATATGGTTTCCCACATTTCTTTAGAAGTTTTCAGATGCATGATGGAATGAAAAACTTCATCAGGCAGAGCCATTGAAATAATGGTCTTTGCTCTTGCATCTATACCTACCTTCTTTTTGTCTTCATCACTCCACTGTCTTATTTCCTTAACGACATAGCGCTCAGGGACAGCTTCAGTGGTGGCAGTAGCTGGAACTGCAGCTATAATTCTAACAGGTTCATAGGGTCCATTTTCTATATACTCAGGTATAGTAGGATCTGCACCTTCAAGAAATAGCATCATTCGATTTTTCCATAGAGAAAAGTTATCTCTGCTAAATCGAGGAGGTTTAGAAAGTGAACCATTATCATAGTAGTTAGTGTTTGTGTTAAGTGTCATTTGAGAATAGCAAAGAAGAGAGTAAAGCAAGATCTTGTTTATCAGATTAAACAGTCTGCTCTGATACCATTTGTTGGTCCTGGAGGTACTTAACAAGTTTGTAGAAGGGGGGGGGGGGTTGAATACAAACACAGAAATTTAAAGTTTACTAAATTGTTTATTGATAAATCAAACACAATTTACAAGTTCGTTACGGAATAAGATTAAGACAGACTCAATCTAAACAAACTTAAGAAACACTAAGACGGTTGCACACGAATTTCAGAGAATGGGGGTTTTAGAAGTATAGAAAGCAAAGGTTTCTATATTGGTTCAAGAGTTGAGCACACTCTCAAATGGAGAGGTGATCTTTCTATTTATACCCTATGCATTAAATGCATAGCAGGGTACATTACACGTGTCATTCAGTGATTGGCTTTGGTAGTCTGACTTTTGGGAGACATGCTTTCGGCCGTATCATGAACAGTGTAGTTGACAAAGTTGTTGTACGATTTGTGGCAGAGATATGTCCGTTCTGACACATCGTACTGGTTTGTGCAAGGTAAGACAAAAGGAAACTTGAGGCATAAGCTAAGTGATCATTTGATCGCTGAATATCTCTTTTTTCAGAGACATCAAGAGTTCAGCGGTCGCTGAAGCTTTTCCTCATGTTCCTTCGCTTATAAGTAGATTCGTCTTTGCTTCACTGATATCCGCATCAGGTCACTAGTAGACTTGTCTTTGTTCAGCAGCTTCGTCTTCGATTCAGCTATGAACATCTGTTGACGCGAGGCTTGTCTTCAGGGATTACGTTATCTGTTTACATCAGAAACTATCAGCGATAACTAAACAGACTCAGTCTGATCGCTGATAGTGAAACACTAATACATAGAAATGTTTACAAGAAAGACTATCAGTGATAATTGAACAGACTCAGTTTGATCGCTGATGCTGAAACACTAATACATATTAAAACGTAATTTTCACTAAGTATAAAAGAGGGTCGTTATCAAATCACTGAGAGAGCTTGGATCAACATGTGTGGACCGAGAGGCAAGAGAAGGCGTTCCGAACTCTACAAAGAAAGCTTTATGAAGCCCCCATATTATCTCTACCCGACGGGACGGAAAACTTTATGGTCTATAGTGACGCATCGAAGATGGGTTTGGGTTGTGTTCTAATGCAAAGGGGTAAAGTGATAGCCTATGCGTCCAGGAAACTCAAAGTTCATGAAGTCAATTACCCAACCCACGACTTGGAATTGGCGGCGGTGGTGTTTGCCTTAAAATTATGGCAACACTACCTATAAGGCACGAAGTGCACTCTCTATACGGATCACAATAGCTTGAGGCATATATTTGATCAAAAGGAGCTAAACATGAGGTAGCGGAGGTGGTTGGAATTATTAAAGGATTACGATTGCGAGTTGCTTTACCATCCGGGTAAGGCAAACGTCGTCGTCGATGCTCTCAGTCGAAAGGACTACTTTCGCGCGGATCGAGTTGACGTCAACACTTATTGACCGAATTAAGGCGTCACAAGCCGAAGCCTTACTAGAAGAGAACCTCAAGGGTGAGGTCATGGCAAAACAACATCTACTCTTGACGGAGGATGGACGGGGAGTAAAACTTTTCAATGGGCGAATTTGGGTGCCGAAGATCGGAGGCAATCGAGAACTCCTTCTCGATGATGTCCACAAGTCAAAATATTCTATCCATCTGGGGAGCACGAAGATGTACCGAGATTTAAAATTGCATTATTGGTGGCCGGTCATGAAGTTTGATGTGGCGCGCTACGTAGAGCGATGTGTGACCTGTTTACAAGTGAAGGTCGAACACCAACGACCGTAATGTAAATGGGAACACATCACGATGGATTTCGTGACTAAATTGCCAAAGACCTTACGAGGTCATGACACCATTTGGGTAATAGTGGACCGTTTGACCAAAAACGCTCATTTCTTGGCCATGCAGGAAACTTTACCTATGGACAAGTTAGCAAAATTGTATATTGATGAAGTGATATCCCGTCATGGCGTGCCACTATCGATTGTCTCGGATCGCGATAGTCGGTTCACGTCACATTTTTGGGACGGATTGCAAAAGGAGTTAGGCACGCGTGTAAAGTTGAGCATGACCTACCATCCCCAAACCGACGGTCAAAGCAAGAGGACAATTCAGACGCTCGAAGACATGTTGAGATCTTGTGTGATCGACTTTGGGGGTAGTTAGGACTCGCATCTACCCTTGGTGGAATTCGCGTATAATAATAGCTACCACTCGAGTATTGGAATGGCGCCGTTCGAAGCATTATATGGTCGCAAATGCCGAACTCCCGTATTTTGGCTTGAAGCGGGAGAGAAGAAGTTTGTCGGACCTGAGATTGTACAAGAGACGACAGACAAAGTGAAAGGTAAACGTGAGTTATTAAAGGCGGCTCAAGACCAGCAGAAAAGCTATGCCGACAAGAAGAGGCGGCCGATAGAGTTCCAAGTGAGAGATCGCGTTATGTTGAAGTGGTCCCCATGGAAGGGGATTATTCGGTTCGGAAAATGAGGGAAGTTAAGCCCTCGTTTCCTCGGACCATTCACTGTGATTAAGCGAGTAGGGCTTTAAGCCTATCAATTAGAACTCCCTTCGGAAATGGATGGAATCCATAACACATTTCATGTGTGCTATCTTCGTAAAGGTTTAGCAGAGGAGGAGAGTGTTATTCCACTCTCCGAGATCATAGTTGATGAAGGGAACCATTGCATCGAAGAACCTGAAGCGATTCTGGAAAAGAAGACGAAAACGCTTCATCACAAGGAAGTCACAATGGTGAAGATCCAATGGAAGCACCATCGGGGTGCCAATGTAACTTGGGAGGTGTAACACCCTAAAAATAGGGATAACAAAAATCCGAAAACGAACATGAGGTATACAAATTTGCCATAGCAAGAGCCTCCCAAAAATGGGGAATATATAACTAATCTGTTTAATTACAGTTGTAATTTAACGGACAATAAATAACAACCAACTAATCTAATTTATACAACTAGAAAAGAGATTACAAAAGGGTTGTCATCTATAAACCCAACGGTTCATTCCAAAGTATAAAAATGTCCATGTGCAAAATCCCCAAGCTCTCACCCCAAAGCAACTAACCCTGCTTAGGACCGGCGCCGCCAGAACCTGAGATACACATCGACACCAACAAGGGTTAGGCCAAAAAGCCTAGTGAGTTGAACAATAATATACATGCATGAGCAGTCACAATTCTTATCAGCAGTTATCCGGTGTTCAACAATATGTGGAGTCAACAGGGGATACCCGTAGCACCAACCAGTTCCACCCAAGAGACAATGTACCTTAGTGCCACTACCAAGAGTGACACCCAAAGGCCCAGCCCATCCGACAACTACAACCATGGCAATACCCCGGATGGCGGAGGTCTAGGCACATACCCACACGGTGGCGCCCAAGACTACATCCTCCTAGTGCCTACTGACTTGGTTTGTCCAACATAATACATAAAGGAGGTCTTGAGGTATATATCTACCAATGCATTTTGATACCAACCATGGGTACTATGCTACCATCCTATCACATAAGTCTATCATGAGACCCAAATACCAACATAATCAATGTTAGATATTAAATTGCCAAAAGGCATTCCACGTAGAATTTATCATCTACTAAACCACATATAATCCATATCATGCCAAAATGCCATTAATGTACATTCATGGAGCAAAACCCAAATATTCAACCAATAGAGTAAAGCATGGCAAATACTCATAGAAGATAATCCAACATATTGTACATAATGCTATCATCAAGTATTTGAACACATAAAGGTAACCAACATGAGAAATGTTACAATAATACCAATAGAAGATTATGATGTGTATCTAGTTTTAACAAAAGGTTTAGTAAACTCACAATCTAGGTTTTAATCCCAAAATCTAGAAAAGATGAAACCCTAGAAGAAGATGAGACTTGGAGGTGAAGCTTGAAGACTTGAGAAGAGTTAATGCAAGATTCCAATGATCCACCCACCAAAAGAGTTTGTATTTAATGAGGTTAGGGTTTGGTGAGGGAAAGACTGATTCTAGAGAGAGAAATCGCCAAGAGAGAGAGAGAGTTATGAAAAATAAGAGAGAAAAATTGGAGAAAAGGGGGTTTGGGGGACTGCAGGTCGATCGCGACTTGTACCCGCGGCATAAGTCGCCCGTGTGCTCAACACCAGTGGATTACGCGGCTTGTGCCGCGACTTCCACCCGCGGCGTAAGTCGCGAGGTTCCTCAACGACGCATACTCCAGTGGACCCGATCGCCTACTTGAAACTCGACCGGTCTCCTTTTCTTGTCCGCATAGCTTTTCTGTCGGTCCTGCACCGCCTTTAGCCTTTCCCGAATTTCTTTCACTTTGTCCGCCGTCTCTTGAACAAAATCCGGCCCGAAGAATTGCTTCTCGCCCGCTTCTAACCAGCAAACCGGGGTCCTACACTTCCGTCCATACAAGGCCTCGAACGGTGCCATTCCGATACTAAAATGGTGACTGTTGTTGTAGGCGAACTCCACCAAAGGTAGATGTGAATCCCAATTTCCCCCGAAGTCTATTACACATGATCTCAACATATCCTCTAATGTCTGGATCATCCTCTCGCTTTGACCATCTGTTTGAGGATGGTACGTCGTGCTCAAATTCAGTCTAGTACCCAACTCTTTCTGTAGACTCGCCCAACAATTTGATGTGAAGAGACTATCCTGATCCGATACTATAGATTGCGGAACCCCATTCCTCGACACCACCTTGTCGATGTAAAGTTTAGCCAATTTCTCCATTGGCAAGGTCTCCCGCATCGCAAGAAAATGCGCAATTTTGGTTAGCCGATCCACAATCACCCCAATGGTATCGTGACCGCGCAAGGTATTCGGTAGCTTCGACACAAAATCCATGGTGATGTTATCCAACTTCCACTCGGGAATGGACAACGGTTGCAAACTTCCATACGGTCTTTGATGCTCCGTTTTGACTTGAAGGCACGTGACACACCTCTCCACGTAGCTAGCCACATCTAGCTTCATTATCGGCCACCAATAATTTAACTTTAAGTCCCTATACATCTTGGTTCTACCGGTATGTATAGAATACTTCGACTTATGCACTTCCTCGAGAAGTAAGTCACGGTTTCCCCCAACTTTTGGCACCCAAATTCGCCCTTGGAAGAGTTTGAGTTCACGACTATCTTCCATTAAGAGTTCCTTTTGCTTAGACATAACCTCGACCTTGAGGTTCTCTTCTTTAAGTGCTTCCACTTGGCTTGTTCGTATACTCTCCAACAAACTCGACACCACGTCAATTCTTGTAAGAGACATCTTGACACCCCCATCATGGTTCCTTCGACTCAACGCATCCGCCACTACGTTGGCCTTACCGGGATGCTAGAGTAAATCGCAATCGTAATCTTTCAAAAGCTCAAGCCACCTCCTTTGCCGCATGTTGAGTTCCTTTTGATCGAAGATGTATTTGAGACTCTTGTGATCGGTAAAGAGAGTACACTTCGTCCCATACAAATAGTGTCGCCACAACTTTAACGCGAACACTACCGCCGCCAACTCCAAGTCATGAGTCGGATAATTCTTCTCATGGTATTTTAACTATCATGACGCGTAGGCTATTACCTTCCTCCTTTGCATTAGGACACACCCAAGCCCCATCTTGGAAGCGTCACTAAACACAACAAAGTCTTCCGATCCCTCGGGTAAGGACAAGATCGGAGCTTCGCACAACTTCCTCTTGAGCGTAAGAAAGGCTTGCTCTTGTGCATCGGTCCAAAGAAACTTGACGTTTTTCCTTGTAAGAGAAGTGAGCGGTGTAGCTATCTTGGAAAAGTCTTGGATGAAACGCCGGTAGTAACCCGCCAAACCCAAGAAGCTTCGGATCTCTGTCGGGCTAGTTGGAGGCTCCCAACTCATCATTGCCTCGATCTTTGTCGGGTCCACTTTAACTCCATCCTTTGATACCACATGCCCCAAGAACTGCACCTCTTGGAGCCAGAATTCGCACTTAGAGAATTTTGCAAACAGTTTCTCCCTCCTTAGAACTTCTAATACTTCCCACAAGTGTTTCCCATGCTCAGACTCATCCTTTGAGTAAATTAGAATGTCGTCGATGAAGACGATCACGGATTTATCTAAGAATGGGAGACACACGGTTCATCAAATCCATGAATACGGCCGGAGCGTTGGTTAAGTCGAAAGGCATCACCAAGAACTCATAATGACCGTATCTCGTTCGGAAAGTTGTCTTCGGAATGTCCTCCTTCTTCACTCTCACCTGGTGATAACCGGATCGAAGATCAATCTTTGAGAAGCATCCCGCGCCTTGAAGTTGATCAAAAAGGTCGTCGATGTGAGGTAAAGGATACTTGTTCTTCACGGTGACCTTGTTTAACTCTCGATAATCTATGCACATCCGCATGGATCCATCCTTCTTCTTTACGAACAGTACCGGTGCTCCCCAAGGTGACAAACTTGGTCGGATGAAGCCCTTCTCCAACAATTCTTGAAGTTGCGTCATCATCTCTTTCATTTCCGTCGAAGCCAAACGGTATGGAGCACGGGCTATCGGAGCCGCTCCCGGAGTGAGGTCGATCTGAAACTCTACTTGTCGTGTCGGTGGCAATCCGGGTAGGTCTTCCGGAAAGACGTCCGAAAAATCTCGCACTACTTCTACATCTTCTACCGACTTCTTCTCTTTCATTGCGTCCACCACATAGATCAAATACGAAGGGTAACCCTTCGCTAGAAACTTGCGAGCCTTGAGAGATGAAATAATGGGATTATTCCTCTTTCCTTTCTCCCCATAAATGGTAACCACACCATTTTTCGGCGATGGCACTTGGATCATCATTTTAGAACAAAAGATGTCCGCCTTGTGCCTTACTAACCAGTCCATGCCTATAACCACGTCAAACCCTCCTATAGCCATAGGTAAAAAGTCTATTCCAAAAGGATTCCCATCAATTTCTAAAGTGCAATCACAAAAACGGTTTCGATTGATTACTTGATTCCCATTTGCTATTTCTAACACTAACGCATCAGGGAGAACACTAAGAGGAGTAGTGAATTGCTTACAAAAGGTACTCGACACAAAAGAACATGTAGCACCCGAATCAAACAAAACGCGAGTTGGCAAGGAGTTTACTAGGAACGTACCCGAAACGACATCAACTGTCTCCTTTGCCTCCTCAGTATTCATCCTGAAAGCTTGACTCAGTGCCCTTGGTGGTTGCTCGACTCTAGCCGTCGAACCCACAGAATTTCCAACACCTCCTCTAACTAGCCTTGGGCACTCTCTCTTCATATGCCCCGGTTCTCTACACTCGTAGCACACCGACCCCCGGTAGGGGCACTCTCGAGTTGTGTGGCTCTTATTACCACACTTGACACACCCGGTTGGACCGAAGTAAGTTCTTGTAGTACATGGCCCCGAGTGCTTTGTCTTGCACTTGTGGCACCATCAGTCCTCGCGGCGTTGATCACCCGCTCTTCCGCTTGCAAAGGGTCTGGATTGACGAATGGGCCCAGACGACCCTTCCCACTTCTGCTTCTCTCCTACAACAGTTCTCTCATCCTTCTCTGCCTCAAAGTCATCCTCTATCAGCAAGGACTCCTCGATCACATCTTGAAGGGTCACGCCCCTAGCATTCCTTACTGTCGTTCTCATCCTTGCCGACAGTCCTTGTTGATAAGCCTTTATTTTTGATCTATCATCCGGGACAAGATGTCCCACCAAATTCAGTTTTTCCAAGAAAATCTTGGATTAGTCCGCGATGGTTAGGGTCCCCTTCTTCAACCCTCAAAACTCCGCTTCCAATTTGTCAAGTGACCTCTCACTGCAGTATTTTTCCATGATCTTCTGTTTGAAAACCGGCCAAGTCAACTTCGCCAAAACTTCGGGAGTAAGGGCGGACCGTGTGAGGTTCCACCAGATCAGGGCCTCACCCCGAAGTAGTTGGGAAGCGAACTTCACCCGTTGCGAGATATCGCACTCGCTTGACTCGAAAGCCATCTCCACTTCCTTCAACCAATACATACATGCCACCGGATTTGCAGAACCCGAGAACTCCTTCGGTTTACACCCAAGAAACGCTTTGTAGGTGCATCCTTTACTTTTACCCTTGTTTCCCTCATCAGATGGGTCTTCAACAGATACCACATTTGGTCCACCCGACCCCACAACAATGTTTTCCGCCATTGTCTCAGGTTGTTGATTGCTGGCGTCTCAATCCTCTAGGAGTTTCATGAAAAACTCTTGTTGTTGAGCCATGGCCGAATTCATGGCCAACATCATGCTATCCCGAATCCGGGTCTCCATGGTAACTTCTTCCATGATGGCATTATCCACGTTGAGGTTCCGGCGCGGAATCTGTTCAGGTCCTCCTCCCAAGAGATTGAGCCCGGGAGGTCCCTCGGTGGTTACGCCCAAAGGAGGCCAGTCTACGGCAGATTCCACCTCCACGTGGCCCTCTGGCGTACCCGACATCCTACTCCGAGTGTTTACCATTTCAATCTGCCATACACGTGCGAGAAAAAGATTGAGAAAAGACTAAACGAGTTGAACTCATTGTACGTACTAATACCTTCATCAATTATCACAATAATAGTAAACCAAGCATGCTCACGTAACAATGCATTCATAATAGCAGTAGCTAAGTGGAATTATGAACGAACCATACACAAGAATTCTTGTCACCATCATCACAACTTTCAATTAAAGTAATTCCGTAATCCTAACGTTCTCCCCATCTAAGATTCCTACCCCAAGTGGACAGTGAAATTATAAAGTCTAAAGCTTAAGTCTAGATATGCTAAAACAATACCTAGTTTACTTAAACTAAAGCTCTGATGCCAACTTGTAACACCCTAAAAATAAGGATAACAAAAATCCGAAAACGGACATGAGGTATACAAAATTGCCATAGCAAGAGCCTCCCAAAAATGGGGAATATATAACTAATCTGTTTAATTACAGTTGTAATTTAACGGACAATAAATAACAACCAACTAATATAATTTATACAACTAGAAAAGAGATTACAAAAGGGTTGTCATCTATAAACCCAACGGTTCATTCCAAAGTATAAAAATGTCCATGTGCAAAATCCCCAAGCTCTCACCCTAAAGCAACTAACCCTGCTTAGGACCGGCGCCGCCAGAACCTGAGATACACATCGACACCAACAATGGTTAGGCCAAAAATCCTAGTGAGTTGAACAATAATATACATGCATGAGCAGTCACAATTCTTATCAGCAGTTATCCGGAGTTCAACAATATGTGGAGTCAACAGGGGATACCCGTAGCACCAACCAGTTCCACCCAAGAGACAATGTACCTTAGTACCACTACCAAGAGTGACACCCAAAGGCCCAGCCCATCCGAAAACTACAACCATGGCAATACCCCGGATGGCGGAGGTCTAGGCACATACCCACACGGTGGCGCCCAAGACTACATCCTCCTAGTGCCTACTGACTTGGTTCGTCCAACATAATACATAAAGGAGGTCTTGAGGTATATATCTACCAATGCATTTCGATACCAACCATGGGTACTATGCTACCATCCTATCACATAAGTCTATCATGAGACCCAAATACCAACATAATCAATGTTAGATATTAAATTGCCAAAAGGCATTCCACGTAGAATTTATCATCTACTAAACCACATATAATCCATATCATGCCAAAATTCCATTAATGTACATTCATGGAGCAAAACCCAAATATTCAACCAATAGAGTAAAGCATGGCAAATACTCATAGAAGATAATCCAACATATTGTACATAATGCTATCATCAAGTATTTGAACACATAAAGGTAACCAACATCAGAAATGTTACAATAATACCAATAGAAGATTATGATGTGTATCTAGTTTTAACAAAAGATTTAGTAAACTCACAATCTAGGTTTTGATCCCAAAACCTAGAAAAGATGAAACCCTAGAAGAAGATGAGACTTGGAGGTGAAGCTTGAAGACTTGAGAAGAGTTAATGCAAGATTCCAATGATCCACCCACCAAAAGAGTTTGTATTTAATGAGGTTAGGGTTTGGTGAGGGAAAGACTGATTTCTAGAGAGAGAAATCGCCAAGAGAGAGAGAGAGTTATGAAAAATAAGAGAGAAAAATCGGAGAAAAGGGGGTTTTGGGGACTGCAGGTCAATCGCGACTTGTGCCGCGACTTGTACCCGCGGCATAAGTCGCCCGTGTGCTCAACACCAGTGGAAGTCGCGACTTCCACCCGCGGCGTAAGTCGCGAGGTTCCTCAACCATGCATACTCCAGTGGACTACGCGGCTTGTGCCGCGACTTCCACCCGCGACTAAGTCACGCAACTCACTGCCCAACCATTGCTAGTCTAAAACTTCCAATCCGACACCAAGCAACTAACATAGACAGAAATGGCAATCAAGCATATAATTTCTACTTTGATAAACGCATATACATAAGATTAACAAGGCCTCATACTTACCTGAAATTCCGGATGTTACAGGAGGCCGAGGAGGATATGAAGCGAATATATCCTCACTTATTTCCTTAGCCTAGATTTCGAGGACCAAATCTTCTCCAAGTTGGGGAGGATTGTAACACCTGTGTTTTAGGTACGTTCCCAAATCTGGTTTTTCCCTTGTGATTATTTAAATTTCGAGATCAGGGTCTTCGAGTCGAAAACAGAATAAAATCGGGTTTCGGAGCATCCGGGCGACTGTGCCCGCGATTGTGACAGAGGTCACTCTCGCGGGGCACAATCGCGGAGGGTGTACCGCAGGTTTTGAGTGGGGCGCGACAATACCCAGCGAGAGTGACATGTGTCAATCTCGCAGGGCAAAGTCGCCGAAGGTGTACCGTGGGGTACTGAACGCGGGTGACTATGCCACGCGAGAATGACCATGCCATTCTCGCAGATTTCGACCTCATTTTCTCACTTTTCTCATTTTGGCTTTGTTGGATCCGATTTTGAGGAGATCTAGGGTAAGTTTCTCTTCCTCTTCCCTCATCTTTATGGATGATAGGTTTTGGTGATTATTATGTTGGTTGGTGTAGGGATTTACCACATTTATTAAGGGTTCTAAAGATTCAAGCTCCAAGCTCCTACTTGTTATCCCAGTTTAATCTAGTTGATAATTAACACACAACACAATATAAATCAATAGATATAAAGATTAGAATAACATACCAATCCCTTGAATAATCAATGAAAACCTTGTGTGTTCTTGATACCTTGAATGTAGGATTACAGAGAAAATAGGGTTGCCTCTAAACAATAATTATGAAAGTAATTTTAAGAGGTTAACCTAAAAACCTAATAATAAAAACATTAAATACCTAAGCCTAAAAGGCCTAATGGGCTTGGGCCCAATAACAAATAACCATTAACTAATTACAACTTAAACCCCAAACTTTAACTATCAAGTAAATATAAATTAAACCCTGAACTTTAACTTTAATCTTGAATACAATTTATGATCCAACAATCTCCCCCTTTGGATTCAAGATTAAAAAAAATTTGCAATTGTCTTCGGATCTTCACTTGTCTTCACTTTTCTTGAAAACTTCAGAAAACAGTTTTCATCTTTATCTTTGATATCTTCAAATTAGCTCAGATACTTTGATATATTTGAATTCTTCAGCAGTCTTTACTTCAAAAATTCTTGTAATCTTCTTTGATTATTCTTCTTCTTTGATTATTCTCCCTTTTTGTATATGCTCCCCCTTTTTGATGAGTGGTGAGAATCATCATCATCAAAACTTTGCAAAACAATCTCCCCCTTTGAGTATGATCACTAGTAAGCATTGTCTTCATGTAACGAGCCCTGTGTGAAATAAGAGCAGTCTATCCAAATGAATAAAGTGATTATTTCAATCTTTTCAGATTCAAATAGTCAGTAGTAACCGTTTAAATCTTTGCAAATTCAAACAATTTAAGAGTTGTAACCCTGAATCAACAAATGACTCAGTTAGAATGTCTGTCAATGACACAAAGTCACTGAGTAACACAAAGTTACTATATAAGGAGCTGGTTTGATGTTGGCTCCCCAGGTCTTCCATTCAATCATCGAATAACACATGGTTATCTATGAACGTTCTGACAGAAAACAAATTTTTGTGTGCTCGTGCATGTGTATGGAAGAATTAAGCATAGATGATTGCTTTTCAATATAGGCTCAAAGTATGTAAACTTGTTGAGACAGCAACAAATTATACAAAGACTCAATGTGCATGAGAAAGGGTTCGAAGGTGGGGCAACTTTCCTTCTTTTTCAATATTAGTATCTTCCAAATGAAGAACCAATAGCATATGTGTTGCTTCCCCAGAAAATGTGAAACATTCTCTTTTTAAGAAAAGAATGAGTAGCTGGTGGGGTTGTATGCAAGAGATGGCATGGGCTAGGTGCCTTTTTCAATGATGGTCACCAAAGAATGTGAACCAATTAGATAATGTGGTTGCCCGGCTCAGAAAGAAGTTTGGTGCAGAGTCTGATATTCTTTTACTCTGTTCTCTCACCCTCTTTCTTTTAAATCTCACTTCTAACCAATCTCTCTTTTCCATTTTACCTCTTCACACACCAACACTCAAATCTTTTGACCCTTCTCCCATCAATCACTCAGGGAATACTTTATGGGTAGAAAACATTGGTTATCGTGAATCCATGGAAGTTCTGTTAAGTTCTCACACTGAATCCCATGTATTTTCCTAAAAGAGCGTGTTGTTCAACAGTCTTTTGTACATATAAGCACAAAGTTACATGAATAATAAGAAATTTTGGAGAAGTCAAAACAGTTATTTTTGACGATGCAATTCTCCCCCTCAAACTAAAAAGAGTTTGACAATTTAAGCTCTTAAGGAGTTTTTCAATTAAGCTTATAGGCGATTAAACTCCCCCTCAACTGAATATTTTTTTTTTAAACAGAAAGCAAAAAGATAAAGCACTGAATTGCGGGTTCTAATCCGAAGTGATTAGAAGCCATAGTCACTTGACCAAACCTGCATATATAAAAAAAGATAATGGTAATCATTTGTGAAAATGATTCCTCTCTTGTTAGCAACAGTTGAAGAATAAAACACAAGATCAAAACTTAGAATACTCCCCCTTGAATCATGAGTAAGGCCTAAGACATGTTCAACATACCAAGTTTGCTGATTAGAAATTGGAACCTCTTTTCATCCAACGGCTTGGTGAAAAGATCAGCTAACTGGAAGTCATCTTGAACAAAGTGCATTTCAATGTCAAAATTTTCTACATGATCCTTGATGAAGTGATAGCGTACATTTATATGCTTGGTCTTCGAATGCTGTACCGGGTTAGTAGTTATGGCGATTGCGCTCTTGGAATCACAATAAATAGAAACACACTTGTAGTTGTATCCAAAATCCCTTAACTGTGTCGTCATCCAGAGGACTTGAGAACAACAGCTAGCAGCAGCTACATATTCAGCCTCGACAGTGGATGTTGAAACACAATTTTGTTTCTTTGAGGTCCAACTCACAAGTTTGTCACCTATAAATTGACATGATCCAGAGGTGCTTTTCCGGTCTAGCTTACATCCTGCATGATCAGCATCTGTAAAGGCGGTTAGATCAAAACGAGAATCCTTTGGATACCAAAGGCCTAGATTAGGAGAACCTTTGAGATATCTAAGGATTCGCTTAACAGCAGTATAGTGCGACTCTTTAGGATTAGACTGATATCTCGCACAAAAACATGTAGCGAACATTATATCTGGGCGACTGGCAGTCAAATAGAGTAAACAACCAATCATGCTACGATACACCTTTTGATCAACAGGTTTCCCGGAGGGATCTGCGTCCAAGAGTGTACCAGTGGCCATTGGAGTTTTCATGACTGAACTATCTGACATATTGAACTTTTTCAAAATATCTTTTATGTATTTAGCTTGATTAATAAATATGCCTTCGGGTAATTGCCTTACTTGTAAACCAAGAAAGAAATTCAATTCACCCATCATCGACATTTCAAACTTTGTTTCCATTATCTTTGAAAAGTTCTTGCAAAATTTCTGATTTGTCGACCTAAATATTATTTCGTCAACATAAATCTGAATGAGAATCAAGTCCTCACCTTGCCTTTTAAGAAATAAGGTAGTATCAACGGTACCTTTCTTGAAACCAGAAGCAAGTAGAAATTTAGTGAGAGTTTCATACCAGGCTCGTGGTGCTTGTTTAAGTCCGTAAAGCGCTTTGTCTAAAACATAGACATGATCAGGGTAATGAGGATCAACGAAACCTTCAGGTTGTGCCACGTAGACCTCCTCATGCAGAACGCCATTCAGGAAAGCTGACTTTACATCCATTTGATAGACTGTAAAGTTTTTGTGCGCTGCATAGGCTAGGAAGATTCTGACGGCTTCGATCCTTGAAACCGGGGCGAATGTTTCGTCATAGTCAACGCCCTCCTGTTGACAGTACCCTTTTGCGACCAAACGAGCTTTGTTTCTCACAACTACTCCGGCTTCGTCTTTCTTGTTTCTGAAAACCAACTTTGTTCCAATAACAGATTTACCTTTAGGTAGTGGGATCAAGCGCCATACCTTGTTCCTTTCGAATTGTAGAAGCTCGTCTTGCATAGCAGAAATCCAGAAGGGATCACGTAGAGCTTCAAACGCTTTCTTTGGCTCTAAGGAACTGAGGAAGCTTGAAAACATGCAGAAGTTGGCTGTTGCTGACCGTGTTGTGACACCAGATTGTACGTCACCTATCACGTTGTTCAGGGGATGATCCTTAGTACAACGATGTGTGCTTGGTAATGATTCAACTGTTTGTTGCGTATTGGACGCATCGTTTTCATCGTGCACAGCAGGTAGCTCCATAGATGTACTCGGTACATCTTGTACTGGAGTTTCTAATACTGAGACTTCTGGAGTAGCAGTTGAAGTACTCGTGACTTCGTTTTCAGAAGAACTATCTGCAGAGACAGATTCAGCATTAGGAGATTCAGAAACTAACGGTTTAGTTGTACCTGATGGAGATGAAGTTTCAGTGACTTCTTCGGAAGGTCTAGATATGTCTTCAGAAATGGTAGGGACCTCCGAGCTTGTTATTGATGTAGATATGCCTTTATCAAAATCTGCACAAATATCATCAAAGGCATCAATAAACAATAAATCTAACTCAGATGAAGTAGAGTTAGAGTTAGAAGAAGTAGATCCTTTAGAAGTTGGTTCTATTCTAGATTGAATAGAAGCTTTGTCCTTACGACCGAGTTCTGAACTGTTGTGTCCAGAAGTCCTAGTAGAATTCTCATCAAAGGAGACATTCATGCTCTCAACAACCGTCTTAGTTCGAATAATGTAAATTTGATAAGCTTTAGATGTCAGAGAGTATCCAACGAGATATCCTTCATCTGCTTTCTTATCAAATTTTGATAATCCTTGACGCTCTCGAAGAATGTAACACCTGCAACCAAAAACACGAAGGAATTTGATGTTAGGCTTACGATTGTTGATTAACTCATATGCTGTTTTGTTAAACCGTTTGACCACAATGGTACGATTCTGTGTAAAGCATGATGTAGCGACTGCCTCGGCCCAGAGGTACATAGGTAGATCTGAATAAGCAAGCATAGTACGAGCGGCTTCAACAAGAGTGATGTTGGATCAAATAATTGTATTCAAGATTAAAGGGTCTAAACCATATTTATTTGATAGTTAAAATTCAGGGTTTATTATGTAATAAGTTAATAGTTATTGGTTTGTGGGCCTCAAGCCCGTTAAGCTTTTAGCAAAGCCCATTAGGCATTAGGCCTGGGTATTTAATGTTTTGATTAGTTTTGTTTTAGGTTAATCCTCTCATTATTATCATTGTCATAATTATTGTTTAGAGAGAGGTAGCCGTATTCTCTGTATTCAAGGGTATCAAGAACACGCAAGGTTTTCATTGTTTATTCAAGGGATTGGTATGTTATTCTGATCTTATATCTCTTGATCTATATTGTGTTCTGTGATTGTTAATCAACTAGATTAAACTGGGATAACAAGTGGTATCAGAGCCTAAGAATCAAGATTTGAATGTTTATTGGTTATTCACTTTGTTTATCGACATAATACTGTGCTTTATTCGATTCTTCAGATTGATGTGTTTTTATGCTTAAAGTTGATTTGATTAGATAAGTTTTATGCAATTGAACACTATCTGATTGATTAATTGCATTATAAAGCATCAAAGTGATTGAATTTAGTGAATTTTGGTTTTCTGGGTTCGACAAAAGATATCTATCGGTCGTTACTGTGCTTATCAAATTGAATGCATGAAAGTTGATTGTAATCTTTGTTGTTGATTGGGTTGTGATCGATATGCGTTTGTGATTCAGTAGTCTGATTTTTACATCTGAATTTCTGTGTTCTGTGTGATTTCTGGGTTGAACTTCATCGTTCTGGGTCAACTTAAGAACATATCGGTCCATACGTTTCACCGGTCGACCGCTCAATACCGGTCATTACATTGATCCGGTCGAGCTATATCGGTCCAAACAGTCATTATCGGTCAAACACATCTTTATATCGGTCGAATAATTTTGCCTATACCGGTTCCGGTCGTCCGGATAACTCTTTACCGGTCGGCACCTTATCGGTCCACATCAAGTTACCGGTCCTCTCACAAGACCTTTACCGGTCAAAGCATCATACCGGTCATACTCTTGTCCGGTCAAAGCAATATATCGGTCGACCTCATTATATCGGTCGACCGCATCATAACCTGATACCGGTCAAATTTATACCTGTGTAAGCAACATATCGGTCGATCTCACCGGTCCCGGTCACACATGTTGGATCATAAATTGTATTCAAGATTAAAGTTAAAGTTAAGGGTTTAAACTGCAATTGTGCTAAAGTTAATTAGAGGGTTTATTATGTAATAAGTTAATAGTTATTAAGCTATTGGGCCCAAGCCCATTAGAAAGCCCATTAAGGTTAAAGCCCATAAGGCTTAGGTATTTAAAGTTTTGATTAGTTTAGTTTTAGGTTAACCTTGAAAGAACTCTGATAATTTTCTAAATAGTCGCTGTAAGTTTTCTCTGTATTCAAAGGGTATCAAGAACACTCAAGGGTTTCATTGTTTATTCAAGGGATTGGTAAGTTATTATTAATCTTTATATCTCTTGATTATTATTGTGTTGCTTGATTACTTGATTGATTGTTTACCAACTAGATTAAATCTGGGATAACAATTGGTATCAGAGCCTAAAGAATCAAGTTTTTAGGATTAAATCTGTGTTTTGTGATTTCACTATTCATCGATTACTATTCACAGATTACTGTTCATCGATTACTATTCACAAATCAATTTTTTTTCGAAAAGTACTGTTCATCGAAAATCACTATTCATTACGAGTACTGTTCATCCGATTTCATGCATTAATGTGCTTATTGGTTTAAAAGTTGAATTGATTAGTTGAGATTCATGCTTCTGAATGCTATCTGATTAATTAATCGCATTATAGATCATAAAGTGGTTGAATTGTTGGTTTAATTGTGTTCATCGGTCGAATTAATTTTCTGGGTTGGTTTCGGTCTAATACCAGTTATTCATCGTGTTCTTCGGTCTATTTATCGTGATCATCGGTCTTATGAGTTAATAGAACATATCTGTTACTGTGGTTATCAATATTATTGTTCGACCGATAGTTATTCGACCTTAGCCTTCGACCGAGTGTTTGTAAACACCGGTCCTTACTTCGACCGAATAGTTGTGATCTCCGGTCATTCCTTCGACCGAACCTTAGCATTCCCCGGCCTTTGCTTCGACCGGGTAGGTGCATCGACCGGACCTTAGTGGTTTCCGGTCTAGTATTCGACCGATACTTGTTAATCCGGTCTTCGTCCTTCGACCGGATACTTGTTAATCCGGTCTTGCACCTTCGACCGGATACTTGTTAATCCGGTCTTGCACCTTCGACCGGATAATTGTTTCTCCGGTCTTCCCATTCGACCGGGTAATTGTTTCTCCGGTCTTCCCATTCGACCGGATACTTGTTACTCCGGTCTTGCCATTCGACCGGGTACTTGTTACTCCGGTCTTTCCTTCGACCGGTACAGTTCATTCTTGGAAGCACATCCCCGATCGATTTTTGCAAACTGTGATAGGGTATCTAATTGTCAAAAAAAAATTCTCTAGGGGCGCTGCCCCCATACCCCCGCAAGGGGGACAAAGTTCTGTTCGAGATCAACATTTTCTTTTTCTTCAGTATTATTGTTTGTGGTTTATACTGATTAAAAGGACTGCATTTAATTATTTTTGGAAATTTTTTTTTCTGAAATTTTTTTAGTGTAGTCTTTACTTTTGATTCTAACGATCTCATCTAGTTGGTTGTCTTGGTACAGAAAAGTCTATTTACTAATCGTACAACTAAGATGTCGAATCAGCTTCTCTCGATGGGTTCTCAAATCAAACCTCCTGTCCTCGTGGCAAATGAGTATCAGCAGTGGAAGACAAGAATGATTCAGTTTCTGAATCACAAGTACAGAGAGTTCATGACAATAATCATTGAAGGTCCCAAAACTCCAATGATCACAGTAAAGGGTCAACCTGCTACAGATTCCTCTCCTGAAATCCCTGACAGAGATATTCCTAAACCTGTTCAATTCTTCACTGAAAAGCAGAAAGACCAGCTCAAGTTAGAAGAAGAAGCTCTAATCTATCTGACGATGGCAATTCCAAACGACATCTACAATCGTGTCGACAGTCAGAGTACTGCTAAAGGAATCTGGGATGAACTAGCAAGGCAGTTTGAAGGAAGTGAAGCTTCTATTCAAGCTAAGCAGAATCTATGCATAAATGCTTACGAGGGATTTCATGCCAAAGAAGGAGAGCTGCTTTTAGATACCTATAATAGGTACAACATTATTCTCAATGACTTGCGGAGGAACAAAATCGCCAAATCTGCTTCTGAGATAAACTACAAGTTCATCAAGAATCTGAATCCAGAATGGAAGAACTTTGCTATCAACCTCCAGATGTCGAAGAATATGGCTCGAGAAAATGTCACCGACATCTTCTCTACTCTTGCTCAACATGAGGATGAGGTGAGATCTATGAATAATGAGTCTAATCATCTGAAGGATTCTGTGGCTCTCATAGCCGGCAAAGGTTTTGTATCCTCTGCAAGGTCGAAGAAAAAGGCGTCTAAAGCTTTAGTTACCGAAGTTACTGACTCTGACTCTGATTCAAGCAATGAAGAACTGGAAGTTGATTCAGATCCTGATATTCAAAAGTTCTCTGAAGACTTGGCTCTCATTACGCGACGATTCAAGAAGAGCTTTGGCAAGAAAAGATTTTACTCAAAGCCAAAGTATGATGGATACAAGAAAGAGAAGTCTGAGATGCGATACAAGCCGAGGCATGGAAAGAGAGAGGAAGGACGAGAAGATCAGAAGGAAGATAGAAGAGAAGGAAAGAGAGAGGAGAAGCGAGAAGAGCGAAAGGATGAACCAGGAAGATGCTACAACTGTGGCAAATTTGGGCACTTCTCAAGGGACTGCAAATTCAAGAAAGTGAAGAACTCAGAGTACTACTCAAGAAAGTCACTGATTGCCAAGAAAGCTGAAGAAGGAAAAGTACTAATGGCTGAAGAAGAGAACTGGATGTTCCAAAGTTCTGATGACGAGGAGCAAGCACATTTCACCCAAGTTTCTTACATGGCAAAGCTGGAAGGTGACGATGAAGACTCTGAGACACAATCCGAAGAAGCAAACTCTGAGGTAAGTGAAAATTCTGAACTTATTGAATCTTTAATGGCCCAAATACATGGCATGAAAGATGAATTTGCTTTACTGAAAGGCAAACTGAGCTCTGCACATCAATCTGTTTTAAGCTTTCGTGATGAAAATGCTATTTTAAAAGTTGTTGTGGAAGAAAAGGAAAAGGAAAAAGAAGATTTAAAAGCTGAAAAAGAGTCTTTAAAAGAAAAAATATCTGGTTTAGAAACAGATCTTGTGAATCTTAATGCTGAAAAGGGTGAGTTTCAAATCAAATTTGAAGTTTGTTATAAAGAAAGAAATGAAGCTTTCACCAAAATAAAGCAACTGGAGGACATTAACATGAAACGAGGTCAGACTGAACAGACATTAAATCTGTTGACCAATAAACTCCAAGACGAAAGGTTTTACAAACTTAAACCAGGTTTGGGTGTGCCAATTAATGAAATTTTGAAAAAGGCACCGGAGCACCTATATAATTTTGATAAATTTGGCTCCGCAATAAAACCCATTCCTGACATTCGCGCTACTTTTGTTGAAGCAAGTTCTCCTAAACCTTCTGAAGAGACCAAAGGTCAAGAAGAAATGGGAAAGAACAAGTCTGGTGACACTGATTCTCAAAATCTTTTTAAATCTGTTGGTTTTACATATGGTGATTTGAACGAAAGCTATGCAACTCGAAAGATCGAATTTACTGAGTTTGAATCACTATTTACCACACCTTCTAAAGAATCAGTGAGCACCAACACAGTTCTACCTGAGACTGCATGCAAATTTGATGAGTATGAATCGGATGTTGATCCATCTACTATACCATCAGTCTCAACTCCCATTGCTTCTAAACCTTTACTTCCTGAAGAGGTTGAAGAAGTTACTGCTACCGCGGATGAATCTTGTGTTCAAAATGATAAAACGGAGTTTATTGAGTCCATGACTGAAGATACATTTTCTGAAATGATGAATGCTTCAGACTCTGATCCTGTTTCTAATTCAAAGGGATCAAATTCTGTGAATGATCATACATCTGAATTGATGAAGCAAATCGATTTGTTGCAACAGTCTCTTGATGAGGTTGAAGATGAAAACTTTGATCTCAAACATAAACTTGAAAAGTCTTTAAAAGTAAATCAAGATCTTTGCATAGAGATCAATGATTTGAAAGTTACTATGTTTAAAAATGCTTCAAGTGATAAACAGATGTTCAATGATCCAAGCTGGAAGGTAAGAACCAATCCAGAATTTGACGCTCCTGCAAAACCTACAGTTGTTTACTCTGATTGTCCTGAATATCCACCGAGTATTTTTGAAAAGGGTGAGACTTCAAAGAGCACTAGAAAAGAACCACCTTCTAAGTTAGAGACTAACAAGGTTCCTGTTTCTGTTTCAGATATAAGAGGAAATGGAGTTGGGAAGAGTAAGAAGAATAAAGATCTTAGTTTGAATAAAAAGAATAGTTTAAATTCTAGTAGTTGTCCTACAGACAGTGTTATTTTGAATAGTACTTCTTTTGATAAACATGAATGTAAGATTTGTTCCGATAAATCTAAGTTTATGAATTTTGCTCGAAAGAATCTTTATTGCAAACACTGTTGGGATAATTCATTCAAATACTACTCCCCTCCTAAGTCCAAAAAGAATAAAAGCAAAGCTAAGCTGAACTCTAAGTCTAATTCTAATTCTTCTACACAACCAAAAGTGTATCGTGCTAAGGTTGCCAATCCTACTTCTAAAAAGCACTTTCAGGAATTGAATGTTAAGATGGTTTGGAAATGGGTTCCAAAACCGCGTTATGAATGGAGAGTAAAAGTCAAACCTGAGGATATTCCTGAATTGCTTGATGCTAACCGCGAAGGACCCATCTTGATATGGGTGCCTAAGCAAAACTAATTGTCTCTTTTGCAGGCCTGTCGATTGTGGGTAATAGATTCCGGATGTTCACGCCACATGACAGGATTCAAGCACCTCTTGCATAACTATGTGGAGGAGCCTGCCGGAGCAGTTAGATTTGCAAATTCTGAAGCCGAAGGCCACGTCAGAGGATATGGAATGCTCGATAACGGTGTTGTGAAGATTCAAAAAGTGTTATATGTTGAAGGACTTGATCACAATCTGTTCAGTACTAGTCACTTCTGTGACATGCAATATCAAGTCCGCTTCACAACCACTCATTGCTATCTAGAAGATCACGATGGTTACGAAGTCTTCAAAGCTGAGCGCCATGGAAATCTATACTATGTAGATTTCCCTACACTGTCTGCCACACGTCCAGTATGTCTACTAGCCAAAGCTTCTAAAGCACAATCATGGACGTGGCATCGACGCTTGTCTCATCAAAATTTCCGATCTATAGCGAAGCTACAAAGACAAGGTCTGGTCAAAGGTCTACCAGAAATGAGGTTCGAAAAAGACTCACTCTGTTCCGCATGTGAGTTAGGCAAAATGAAGCGTAGCTCCTTCAAGTCCAAAGCTGAATCATCGACCTCATCAGCACTGGAACTTCTTCATATGGACCTTTGTGGCCCAATGCGCACAGCATCTATCAACGGCAAGAAGTATGTGTTGGTAATGATAGATGACTACTCAAGGTATACATGGCTCGAGTTTCTTCGCAACAAGTCAGATGCGCCAGAGTTGATTATCGCTTTCATCAAGCGTATTCAAGTACGTCTTCAACTGCCAGTAAGAACCATTCACAGTGATAATGGCACGGAGTTCAAGAATGACACCCTGAAGAGTTATCTTACTTCCGTGGGTATTTCACACAACTTCTCCGCAGCCTACACTCCACAGCAAAACAGAATTGTTGAACGGAAGAATCGCACTCTGGTTGAAGCAGGTCGTACTATGCTTGCTTACTCAGATCTCCCCATGTACCTTTGGGCCGAGGCAGTCGCTACAGCATGTTTTACACAGAACCGTACCATTGTGGTCAAGCAATTTAATAAAACAGCATATGAGTTAATTAACAATCGTACACCTAATATCAAATTTCTTCGTGTCTTTGGTTGCAGGTGCTACATTCTCAAAGAGCGTCAAGGATTATCAAAATTTGATAAGAAAGCGGATGAAGGATATCTCGTTGGATACTCTCTGACATCCAAAGCTTATCGAATTTACATTATTCGAACAAAGACGGTTGTTGAGAGCATGAATGTCTCCTTTGATGAGAATTCAACAAGGACTTCTGGACACAACAGTTCAGAACTCGGTCTTAACGATAAAGCTTCTATTCAAGCAAGAATAGAACCAGCTATAACAGGATCATCTTCTTCAAACTCTAACTCTACTTCATCTGAGTTAGATTTATTGTTTATTGATGCCTTTGATGATATATGTGCAGATTTTGAAAAAGGCATATCAACATCAATAACAAGTGGTACAAACTCGGAGGTCCCTACTATCTCTGAAGACATGCCTGGACCTTCCGACGAAGTCACTGACACTTCAACTCCATCAGGTACAACTACACCGTTAGTTTCTGACTCTACTAATACTGAATCTGTCTCTACAGATAGTTCATCTGGAAACGAAGTCCCGAGCACTTCAACCGCTAGTCCAGAAGCTTCAGTGTCAGAAACACCAGTACAAGATGTCCCGAGTACATCTGTGGAGCAACCTACCGTACAAGATGACAACGATGCATCAAATACGCAACAAGCAGTTGATGCACTACCAAGCACACATCGTTGGACTAAGGATCATCCCCTGGAAAACGTGATAGGTGACGTACAATCTGGTGTCACAACAAGATCTGCAACAGCTAACTTCTGCATGTTTTCAAGCTTCCACAGTTCCTTAGAGCCAAAGAAAGCGGCTGAAGCTCTACGTGATCCTTTCTGGATTTCTGCTATGCAAGACGAGCTTCTACAATTCGAAAGGAACAAGGTATGGCGCTTGATCCCACTACCTAAAGGTAAATCCGTTATTGGAACAAAGTGGGTGTTCAGAAATAAGAAAGACGAAGCTGGAGTAGTCGTGAGAAACAAAGCTCGTTTGGTCGCCAAAGGGTATTGTCAACAAGAGGGCATTGACTATGATGAAACATTCACCCCGGTTGCAAGGATCGAAGCCATCAGAATCTTTCTAGCCTATGCAGCGCACAAAAACTTTACAGTCTATCAGATGGATGTAAAGTCGGCTTTCCTGAACGGCGTTCTGCATGAGGAGGTCTACGTGGCTCAACCTGAAGGTTTCGTTGATTCTCATCACCCTGATCATGTCTATGTTTTAGACAAAGCGCTTTATGGTCTTAAACAAGCACCGCGAGCCTGGTATGAAACTCTCACTAAATTTCTACTTGCTTCTGGTTTCAAGAAAGGTACAGTAGATACAACCTTATTTCTTAGAAGGCAAGGTGATGACTTGATTCTTATTCAGATTTATGTTGACGACATAATATTTGGGTCGACAAATCCGAAATTTTGTAAGAACTTTTCAAAGATAATGGAAACAAAGTTTGAGATGTCGATGATGGGTGAATTAAATTTCTTTCTTGGTCTACAAGTAAAGCAATTACCCGAAGGCATATTTATTAATCAAGCTAAATATATAAACGATATTTTGAAAAAGTTCAATATGTCAGATAGTTCAGTCATGAAAACACCAATGGCTACTGGTACACTCTTAGACGCGGATCCCTCCGGGAAGCCTGTTGATCAAAAGGTGTATCGTAGCATGATTGGTTCTTTACTTTATCTGACTGCAAGTCGCCCGGATATAATGTTTGCCACATGTTTTTGTGCGAGATATCAGTCTAATCCTAAAGAGTCGCACTTAACTGCTGTTAAGCGAATCCTTAGATATCTCAAAGGTTCTCCTAATCTAGGCCTTTGGTATCCAAAGGATTCTCATTTTGAACTAACTGCCTTTACAGATGCTGATCATGCAGGTTGTAAGCTAGACCGGAAAAGCACCTCTGGATCATGTCAATTCATAGGTGACAAACTTGTGAGCTAGACTTCAAAGAAACAAAACTGTGTTTCAACATCCACTGCCGAGGCTGAGTATGTAGCTGCTGCTAGCTGCTGTTCTCAAGTCCTCTGGATGACGACACAGTTAAGGGACTTTGGATACAACTACAAGCGCGTTCCGATTTATTGTGATTCCAAGAGTGCAATATCTATAACTGCTAATCCGGTACAGCACTCGAAGACCAAGCATATAGATGTACGCTATCATTTCATCAAGGATCATGTAGAAAAAGGTAATATTGAAATGCACTTTGTTCAAACTGACTTCCAGTTAGCTGATCTTTTCACCAAGCCATTGGATGAAAAGCGATTTCAATTTCTAATCAGCAAACTTGGTATGTTGAACATGTCTTAAACCTTACTCATGATTCAAGGGGGAGTATTCCAAATCTTGATAGTGTGATTATTTTCCAACTGTTGTTAACAAGAAAGGAATCATTTTCATAAATGATTACCATTGTTTCTTTCACTTATGCAGGTTGGTTCAAGTGACTATGGCTTCTAATCACATCGGATTAGAACCCGCACTTCAGTGCTCTATCTATTTTTTATATGCTTTATTTCCTTATTATTTAAAAAAAAAAAAAAAAAAACCTATAGTGATTTAAGGGGGAGAATATCTGTGATATTAACAGATTTTTGGATACTTAAATGCTTATCTGACCGTGTGTTCTTAAAGATAAATACTTGCGTTTTATCTTGTCAATATACTTTGTCAAGTATTCATACACATAACGGTTCAGAACATTCTATTTTGACTTTGTTATTACCATGTATCAAAAGTAAAATCTTTCTATGGTAATACTCACGTTCTTTGTATTCACTGTTGATTGAATCAAACGTCATTTCATGTGCTTTCATTGAAAATATGTTTATATATTGTTCATATAAACAACATTCGTTTTTGATTCTCCAAAATCTTATTCTTCATGACAAAATGATATGAGCTTAATTGTCAAACTCTTTTAGTTTGAGGGGGAGAATTGCATCGTCATACATAACTGTTTTGTCATCTCCGAAAGTCTTATTTCTCATGTAACAAGTGGTATTTGTGCTTACATGTACAATAGCCTGTTGAACAGCATGTTTCTTTTAGGAAAATGCATGGGATTCAGTGTGAGAACTTAACAGAACTTCCATGGATTCAGGATAACCAGTGTTTCCTACCCAGGAAGTATTCCCTGAGTGATTGAGGGGAGAAGGGTCAAAAGAATTGAGTGATGGTGTGTGAAGAGGTAAAATGAAAAAGAGAGATTGGTTAGACGTGAGCATTAAAAGAAAGAGGGTGAGAGAACAGAGTAAAAGAATATTAAACTCTGCACCAAACTTCTTTCTGAGCCAGGCAGCCACATAATCTGATTGGTTCACATTCTTTGGTGACCATCATTGAAATAGGCACCTAGCCCATGCCATCTCTTGCATACAACCCCACCAGCTACTCATTCTTTTCTCAAAAAGAGAATGTTTCACATTTTCTGGGGACGCAGCACATACGCTATTGGTTCTTCATTTGGAAGATACTAATATTGAAAAAGAAGGAAAATTGCCCCACCTTCGAACCCTTTCTCATGCACATTGAGTCTTTGTACAATTTGTTGCTGTCTCAACAAGTTTACATACTTTGAGCCTTTATTGAAAAGCAATCATCTATGCTTAATTTCTTTCATACACATGCACGAACACACAGAAATTTGTTTTCTGTCAGAACGTTCATAGATAACCATGTGTTATTCGATGATTGAATGGAAGACCTGGGGAGTCTACATCAAACCAGCTCCTTATATAGTAACTTTGTGTTACTCAGTGACTTTGTGTCATTGACAGGCATTCTAACTGAGTCATTTGTTGATTCAGGGTTACATCTATTAAACTGTTTGAATTTGAAAAGATTCAAATGGTTACTACTTTCTATTTTAATCTGAAAAGATTGAAATAATCACTCTTTCCATCTGGGAAGACTGCTCTTATTTCCATACAGGGCTCGTTACATGATGAAGACTGTGCTTACGTGATCATACACAATGGGGGAGATTGTCTTGATAAGGGGGAGATTGTTTTGCCAAGTTTTGATGATGTTGATTCTCACCACTCATCAAAAAGGGGGAGAAGATATAAAAAAGGGGGGAGAAGATACAAAAAGGGAGAATACAATCTGAAGATCTGAAGATTTTCAAAATTTTAAAGATTTGAAGATTATTTAAAGATATCAAGTTTTGAAGTTTTGAAGCTATCAACGACATATCTGAAGAAAAGTGAAGACCCGAAGACAATTGCAAAATTTTTTTTAATCTTGAATCCAAAGGGGGAGATTGTTGGATCATAAATTGTATTCAAGATTAAAGTTAAAGTTAAGGGTTTAAACTGCAATTGTGCTAAAGTTAATTAGAGGGTTTATTATGTAATAAGTTAATAGTTATTAAGCTATTGGGCCCAAGCCCATTAGAAAGCCCATTAAGGTTAAAGCCCATAAGGCTTAGGTATTTAAAGTTTTGATTAGTTTAGTTTTAGGTTAACCTTGAAAGAACTCTGATAATTTTCTAAATAGTCGCTGTAAGTTTTCTATGTATTCAAAGGGTATCAAGAACACTCAAGGGTTTCATTGTTTATTCAAGGGATTGGTAAGTTATTATTAATCTTTATATCTCTTGATTATTATTGTGTTGCTTGATTACTTGATTGATTGTTTACCAACTAGATTAAATCTGGGATAACAACACACACTTTATCGGTTCACATAACTCTACCGGTCGTGCACCTTCCCGGTCGAAGCAAGGTACCGGTCGCACAAGTTCCCGATCGAAGATCAATTTGCGCCAGTGCATAGTCGCGCAAACCCTACTTTGCGCCACGGGCTAGTCGCGCAAACCTCTTTTTGCGCGACCCACATATCATGCAAACATCAGTTTGCGCCACCCGTGTTCAGCGCAAACCTCCCTTTTGCACGACCCACTGCTCGAGAGAACCTCAGTTTGCGCTACCCGCGACTCACGCAAACACTCACTTTGCGCCACTGCCTTGTAACGCAAACCTCACTTTGCGCCACCCACTGTTCACGCAATCACTGTTCACTATTCACTATTCACTATTCACTTTGCGCCAGAAATTTTTTTTTTCAAATTTTCACAGTTCGATTTTTCAGTATTATTTGAAGCTTTATACTGATTAAGAGAACTGTATTCAATTATTTTTGGAAATTTATTTTTCTGAAAATTTTTTAGTGTGGTTTTTATTTTGATTCTAACGATCTCATCTAGTTGGTTGTCTTGATATAGAAAAGTTTGATTACTAACCGTACAGTTAAGATGTCGAATCAGCTTCTTCAATGGGCTCTCAGTCCAAACCTCCTGTCCTCATGGCTAATGAGTATCAACAATGGAAGACCAGAATGTTTCAGTTTCTGAATCACAAGAACAGAGATTACATGGCAGCAATCATTAATGGTCCAGAAAATCCAATGATCACAGTAAAGGGTCAAGCTGCAACAGAAACCTCTCCAGAAATCCCTGACAGACAGGTTCCTAAACCTTATCAGTTCTTTACTGAAAAACAGAAAGCACAGTACAAGATAGAAGAAGAGGCTCTAATTTATCTGACTATGGCTATTCCAAACGACATTTACAATCGTGTAGACAGTCAGAGCTCTGCTAAAGCAATCTGGGATGAACTAGCAAGACAGTTTGAAGGAAGTGAAGCCTCCATCCAAGCTAAGCAGAATCTATGCATAAATGCATATGAGGGATTTCATGCAAAAGAATGAGAGTTGCTACTAGATACCTACAACAGATATAACATCATTCTCAATGACTTGCATAGGAACAATATCGCTAAATCTGCTTCTGAGATAAATTACAAGTTCATCAAGAATCTGAATCCAGAGTGGAAGAACTTTGCCATCAACCTCCAGATGTCCAAGAATATGGCTCAAGAAAATGTCACTGATATCTTCTCTACTCTTTCTCAACATGAGGATGAAGTGAGATCTATTAATAATGAGTCTAAAAATCTAAAGGACTCCGTGGCTCTCATAGCCGGCAAAGGTTCTGTATCCTCTGCAAGGTCAAAGAAAAAGGTGTCTAAATATCTAGTTACTGACTCTGACTCTACTTCAAGTGATGAAGAACTAGAGATTGATTCTGATCCAGATATTCAGAAGTTCTCTCAGGACTTGGCTCTAATTACGCGTCGATTCAAGAAGAGCTTTGGCAAGAAGAAATTCTACTCAAAGCCAAAGTATGATGGATACAAGAAAGAGAAGTCTGAGATGCGATACAAGCCGAGGCATGGAAAGAGAGAGGAAGGACGAGAAGACAGGAAAGAAGATAGACAATAAGGAAAGAGAGAGGAGAAGCGAGAAGAACGAAAGGATGAACCAGGAAGATGCTACAACTGTGGCAAATTTGGGCATTTCTCAAGAGACTGCAAGTTCAATAAGGTAAAGAACTCAGAGTACTATGCAAGAAAGTCACTCATTGCCAAGAAAGATGAAGAAGGAAAAGTGCTGATGGCTGAAGAAGAAAACTGACTGTTCCAGAGTTTCGATGACGAGGAGCAAGCGCACTTCACCCAAGTATCTTATATGGCAAAGATGGATGGTGACGATGAAGATTCTGAGTCACAATCCGAAGATGCAAACTCTGAGGTCAGTGATAATTCTGAACTTATTGAATCCTTAATGGCCCAAATACATGGTATGAAAGATGAATTTGCTTTACTGAAAGGTAAACTTAACTCTGCACATCAATTTGTCTTAAGTTTTCGTGATGAAAATGCTTTATTAAAGGTTGTTGTGAAAGAAAAAGAAAAGGATGATTTAAAAGCTGAAAAAGATTCTTTAAAAAGAAAAATATCTGGTTTAGAAACGGATCTTGTGAATCTTAATGCTGAAAAGGGTGAGTTTCAAATCAAATTTGAAATTTGTTATAAAGAAAGAAATGAAGCTTTCACCAAAATCAAGCAATTGGAGGATATTAATATGAAACGAGGTCAGACTGAGCAGACATAAATCTGTTGACCAATAAACT
Organism: Arctium minus; assembly: GCA_954870635.1. Classification (NCBI taxonomy): domain Eukaryota; kingdom Viridiplantae; phylum Streptophyta; class Magnoliopsida; order Asterales; family Asteraceae; genus Arctium; species Arctium minus. The sequence continues at coordinate 160,910,044 of OX941081.1, forward strand.
CCAAGACGAAAGGTTTTATAAACTAAAACCAGGTTTGGGTGTGCCAACTAATGAAATTTTGAAAAAGGCACCGGAGCACCTATATAACTTTGATAAATTTGGCTCCATAATCAAACCCATTCCTGACATTCGTGCAACTTTTGTTGAAGCAAGTTCTCCTAAACCTTCTAAAGAGACCAAAGGGAGAGAAGAAATGGGAAAGAACAAGTTTGGTGACACTGATTCTCAAAATCTTTTTAAATCAGTTGGTTTTACATATGGTGATTTGAATAAAAGCTATGAGACTCGAAAGATCGAATTTACTGAGTTTGAATCACTATTTACCACACCTTCCAAAGAATCAGTAAGCACCAACACAGTTACACCTGAGACTGCATGCAAATATGATGAGTATGAATCAGATGTTGATCCATCTACTATACCATCAGTCTCAAATCCCATTGATTCTAAACCTTTACTTGTTGACGAGGTTGAAGAAGAAAATCTCAGCACGAATGACTCTTGTGTTAAAAATGATAAAACGGAGTTTATTGAGTTCATGACTGAAGAGATATTTTCTGAAATCATGAATGCTTCAGACTCTGATCCTGTTTCTGATTCAAAGGAGTCAAATTTTGTGAATGATCATACATCTTAATTGATGAAGCAAATTGATATGTTGCAACGGTCTCTTGATGAGGTTGAAGATGAAAACTTTGATCTCAAATATAAATTTGAAAAATCTTTAAAAGAAAATCAAGACTTTGCACAGAGATCAATGATTTGAAAATTACTTTGTTTAAAAATGCTTCAAATGATAAATAGATGTTCAATGATCCAAGCTGGAAGGTAAGAACCAATCCAGAATTTGATGCTCCTGCAAAACCTTTAGTTGTTTACTCTGATTGTCCTGAATATCCACCGAGTATTTTTTAGAAGGGTGAGACTTCAAATAGCTCTAGAAAAGAACCACCTTCTAAGTTAGTGACTAACAAGGTTCCTGTTTCTGTTTCAGATATAAAAGGAATTGGAGTTGGGAGGAGTAAGAAGAATAAAGATAGTAGTTTGAATAAGAATGATAGGTTATCTAGTGAAACTTTTATTTCAAAGAGTTGTACTTCAGACAGTGTTATTTTGAAAAGTAATTATTTTGATGATCATGAATGTAAGGTTTGTTCCGATAAATCTAAGTTTATGAATTTTGCTCGAAAGAATCTATATTGCAAACACTGCTGGGATAACTCTTTCAAATACTACTCCCCTCCAAAGTCCAAACAGAGTAAGAGAAAAGCTAAACTGAACCTCAAGTCTAATTCTAATTCTAATTCTAATTCTAATTCTTCCGCACAACCCAAAGTGTTTCGAGCTAAAGTTGCCAATCCTAAGTCTAAAAATCACTTTCAGGAGATAAATGTTAAGATGGTTTGGAAATGGGTTCCAAAACCCCGTTATGAATGGAGAGTGAAAGTTAAACCAGCTGATATTCCTGAATTGTTTGATGCTAACAGCGAAGGACCCATTCTGATATGGGTACCTAAGCAAAACTAATTATTTTTGTCCAGGCCTGTCGACTGTGGGTGATAGATTTCGGATGTTCACGCCACATGGCAGGATTCAAGCACCTCTTACATAACTATGTGGAGGAGCCTGTCGGAGCAGTTCGTTTTGCAAACTCAGAAGTGGAAGGAAAGGTCAAAGGATATGGCATGCTTGATAATGGAGTTGTGAAGATTCAGAAAGTGTTATATGTAGAAGGACTTGATCATAACTTGTTTAGCACCAGTCACTTCTGTGACATGAAATATCAAGTCCGCTTCACAACAACTCATTGCTATCTAGAGGATCCCGATGGTTACGAAGTCTTCAAAGCTGAGCGCCATGGAAATCTATATTATGTAGGTTTTCCAACACTGTCTGCCACACGTCCAGTATGTCTACTCGCTAAAGCTTCTAAAGCTCAATCGTGGACGTGGCACCGCTCCTTGTCTCATCAGAATTTCCGATCCATTGCGAAGCTACAGAGACATGGTCTGGTCAAAGGTCTACCAGAACTAAGGTTTGAGAAAGACTCACTATGCTCTGCATGTGAGATGGGCAAAATGAAGCAAAGCTCATTCAAGTCCAAAACTGATTCATCAACCTCATCTGCACTGGAACTTCTTCATATGGACCTTTGTGGCCCAATGCGAACAACATCTATCAACGGCAAGAAGTATGTTTTGGTAATGATAGATGACTATTCAAGGTATACATGGCTCGAGTTTCTTCGCAACAAGTCAGATGCGCCAGAATTGATCATCGCGTTTATCGAGCGCATTCAAGTACGTCTTCAACTGCCAGTCAGAACTATTCACAGTGACAATGGCACGGAGTTCAAGAATGACACCCTGAAGAGTTATCTTACTTCTGTGGGGATTTCACATAACTTCTCCGCAGCCTACACTCCACAGCAGAACGGCATTATTGAACGGAAGAACCGCACTCTTGTTGAAGCAGCTCGTGCTATGCTTGCTTATTCAGATCTACCTATGTACCTTTGTGCCGAGGCAGTCGCAACAGCATGCTTTACACAGAATCGTACCATCGTGGTCAAGCGCTTTAATAAAATAGCATATGAGTTCATCAACAATCGTACACCTAACATCAAGTTCCTTCATGTTTTTGGTTGCAGGTGTTACATTCTTAAAGAGCGTCAAGGATTATCAAAATTTGATAAGAAAGCGGATGAAGGATATCTCGTTGGATACTCTCTGACATCCAAAGCTTATCGAATTTACATTATTCGAACTAAGACGGTTGTTGAGAGCATGAATGTCTCCTTTGATGAGAATTCTACAAGGACTTCTAGGCACAACAGTTTAGAACTCGGTCGTAAGGACAAAGCTTCTATTCAATCCAGAATAGAACCAGCTTCTAACGGATCTACTTCTTCTAACTCTAACTCTACTTCATCTGAGTTAGATTTATTGTTTATTGATGCCTTTGATGATATTTGTGCAGATTTTGATAAAGGCATATCTATATCAATCACAAGCTCGGAGGTCCCTACCATTTCGGAAGACATATCTGGACCTACCGAAGAAGTCACTGAAACTTCATCTCCATCAGGTACAACTACACCGATAGTTTCTGAATCTCCTAATGCTGAATCTGTCTCTGCAGATAGTTATTCTGGAAACGAAGTCCCGAGTACTTCAACTGCTACTCCAGAAGTCTCAGTATCAGAAACTCCAGTACAAGATGTCTCGAGTACATCTATGGAGCTACATGTTGTGCACGATGCATCCAATACGCAACAAACAGTTGAATCTTTACCAAGCACACATCGTTGGACTAAGGATCATCCCCTGAACAACGTGATAGGTGACGTACAATCTGGTGTCACGACAAGGTCCGCATCAGCTAACTTCTGCATGTTTTCAAGCTTCCATAGTTTCTTAGAGCCAAAGAAAGCGTCTGAAGCTCTATGTGATCCCTTCTGGATTTCAGCTATGCAAGACGAGCTTCTACAATTCGAAAGGAATAAGGTATGGTGCTTGATCCCACTACCTAAAGGTAAATCTGTTATAGGAACAAAGTGGGTTTTCAGAAACAAGAAAGACGAAGCCGAAGTAGTTGTGAAAAACAAAGCTCGATTGGTCGCAAAAGGGTACTGTCAACAAGAGGGCATTGACTATGACGAAACATTCGCCCCTGTTGCAAGGATCGAAGCCATTAGAATCTTCCTAGCATATGCAGCGCACAAGAACTTTACAGTCTATCAAATGGACGTAAAGTCAGCCTTCCTGAACGGCGTTCTGCATGAGGAGGTCTACGTCGCACAACCTGAAGGTTTCATTGATCCTCATCACCCTGATCATGTCTATGTTTTAGACAAAGCGCTTTATGGTCTTAAACAAGCACCACGAGCCTGGTATGAAACTCTCACTAAATTTCTCTTAGCTTATGGTTTCAAGAAAGGTACAGTAGATACAACCTTATTTCTTAAAAGGCAAGGTGAGGACTTGATTCTCATTCAGATTTATGTTGACGACATAATATTTAAGTTGACAAATCAAAAATTTTGTAAGAACTTTTCAAAAATAATGGAAACAAAGTTTGAAATGTCGATGATGGGTGATTTGAATTTCTTTCTTGGTTTACAAGTAAAGCAATTACCTGAAGGCATATTTATTAATCAAGCTAAATACATAAAAGATATTTTGAAAAAGTTCAATATGTCAGATAGTTCAGTCATAAAAACACCAATGGCAACTGGTACACTCTTAGACGCAGATCCCTCCGGGAAATCTGTTGATCAAAAGGTGTATCGTAGCATGATTGGTTTTTTACTTTATCTGACTGCAAGTCGCCCAGATATAATGTATGCCACATGTTTTTGTCCGAGATATCAGTCTAATCCTAAAGAGTCGCACTTAACTGCTGTTAAGCGAATCCTTAGATATCTCAAAGGCTCTCCTAATTTAGGTCTTTGGTATCCAAAGGATTCTCGTTTTGATCTAACCACCTTTACAGATGCTGATCATGCAGGATGTAAGCTATACCGGAAAAGCACCTCTGGATCATGTCAATTTATAGGTGACAAACTTGTGAGTTGGACCTCAAAGAAACAAAACTGCGTTTCAACATCCACTGCCGAGGCTGAATATGTAGCTGTTGCTAGCTGCTGTTCTCAAGTCCTCTGGATGAAGACACAATTAAGGGACTTTGGATACAACTACAAGCGTGTTCCTATTTATTGTGATTCCAAGAGCGCAATCGCCATAACTGCTAACCCGGTACAGCATTCGAAGACCAAGCATATAGATGTACGTTATCACTTCATCAAGGATCATGTAGAAAAAGGTGACATTGAAATGCATTTTGTTCAAACTGACTTCCAGCTAGCTGATCTTTTCACCAAGCCGTTGGATGAAAAGCGATTCCAATTTCTAATCAGCAAACTTAGTATGTTGAACATGTCTTAGACCTTACTCATGATTCAAGGGGGAGCACTCTATAATTTTATTGTGTCTTAATTTTTTTTTATTCTTCAACTGTTGCTAACAAGAGAGGAATCATTTTCCCAAATGATTACCATTATTTTTTATATGCAGGTTTGGTCAAGTGACTATGGCTTCTAATCACTTCGGATTAGAACCCGCACTTCAGTGCTTTATCTTTTTGTTTTCTGTTCATTTCTGTTTATTCAACAAAAAAAATCTTCAGTTGAGGGGGAGCTTAATCGCCTATAAGCTTAATTGAAAAACTTCTTAAGAGTTTAAATTGTCAAACTCTTTTTAGTTTGAGGGGGAGAATTGCATCGTCAAACACAACTGTTTTGACTTCTCCGGAAATTTTTATTATTCATGTAATTCTATGCTTATTTGTGCTTACATGTACAATAGACTGTTGAACAGTACATTCTTTTAGGAAAATACATGGGATTCAGTGTGTGAGCTTAACAAAACTTCCATGGATACACGATAACCAGTGTTTCCTACCCAGGAAGTATTCCCTGGGTGATTGAGGGGAGAGGGGTCAAAAGAATTGAGTGATGGTGTGTGAAGAGGTAAAATGGAAAAGAGAGATTGGTTAGAAGTGAGCATTAAAAGAAAGAGGGTGAGTGAACAGAGTAAAAGAATATTAGACTCTGCACCAAACTTCTTTCTGAGTCGGGCAGCCACATAATCTGATTGGTTCGCATTCTTTGGTGACCATCATTGAAAAAGGCAACTAGCCCATGCCATCTCTTGCATACAACCCCACCAGCTACTCATTCTTTTCTCAAAAAGAGAATGTTTCATATTTTCTGGGGAAGCAGCACATACTCTATTGGTTCTTCATTTGGAAGATACTAATATTGAAAAAGAAGGAAAGTTGCCCCACCTTCGAACCCTTTCTCATGCACATTGAGTCTTTATATAATTTGTTGTTGTCTCAACAAGTTTACATATTTTGAGCCTATATTGAAAAGCAATCATCTGTGCTTATTTCTTTCATACACATGCACGAGCACACAGAAATTTGTTTTCTGTCAGAATGTTCATAGATAACCATGTGTTATTCGATGATTGAATGGAAGACCTGGGGAGCCAACATCAAAACCAGCTCCTTATACAGTAACTTTGTGTTACTCAATGACTTTGTGTCATTGACAGGCATTCAAACTGAGTCATTTGTTGATTCAGGGTTACATCTATTAAACTGTTTGAATTTGAAAAGATTCGAATGGTTATTACTCTTTATTTGAATCTGCATAGATTGAAATAATCACTTTCTCCATTCGAAGAGACTGCTCTTATTTCCGAACAGGGCTCGTTACATGAAGACAGTGCTTACTGATGATCATTTTCAATGGGGGAGATTGTTTTGATAAGTTTTGATGATGATGATTCTCACCACTCATCAAAAAGAGGGAGAATATATTAAGGGGGAGAATATAATCTGAAGACTGCTGAAGATTTTCAATTTTGAAGCTATCAACGTCATATCTGAAGTTTTTCAAGAAAAGAGAAGAAAGGTGAAGACCTGAAGATTCTTGTCAAAAAAAATTTAATCTTGAATCCAAAGGGGGAGATTGTTGGATCAAATAATTGTATTCAAGATTAAAGGGTCTAAACCGTATTTATTTGATAGTTAAAATTCAGGGTTTATTATGTAATAAGTTAATAGTTATTGGTTTGTGGGCCTCAAGCCCGTTAAGCTTTTAGCAAAGCCCATTAGGCATTAGGCCTGGGTATTTAATGTTTTGATTAGTTTAGTTTTAGGTTAATCCTCTCATTATTATCATTGTCATAATTATTGTTTAGAGAGAGGTAGTTGTATTCTCTGTATTCAAGGGTATCAAGAACACACAAGGTTTTCATTGTTTATTCAAAGGATTGGTATGTTATTCTGATCTTATATCTCTTGATCTATATTGTGTTCTGTGATTTTTAATAAACTAGATTAAACTGGGATAACAAGTGCGATTCTTCCGTTCAACAATGTCGTTCTACTGTGGAGTGTAGGCTGCGGAGAAGTTATGTAAAATTCCTACAGAGATAAGATAGCTCTGCAAGGTGGCATTCTTGAACTCCGTGTCGTTATCGCTGTGAATGGTTCGAACTGGCAATTGAAGACGTACTTGGATGCGCTTGATAAAAGCGATAATCAACTCTGGCGCATCTGACTTGTTGCGAAGAAACTCTAGCCATGTATACCTTGAATAGTCATCTATCATTACTAAAACATACTTCTTGCCGTTGATAGACGTTGTTCGCATTGGGCCACAAAGGTCCATATGAAGAAGTTCCAGTGCAGATGAGGTCGATGATTCGGCTTTGGACTTGACGGAGCTTCGCTTCATTTTTCCCATCTCACAAGCAGAACACAGTGAGTCTTTCTCAAACCTCATTTCTGGTAGACCTTTGACCAGACCTTGTCTTTGTAGCTTCGCTATAGATCGGAAATTCTGATGAGACAAGCGGCGATGCCACGTCCACGATTGTGCTTTAGTTGCTTTGGCTAATAGGCATATTGGACGTGTGGCAGACAGTGTTGAAAAATCTACATAGTATAGATTTCCATGGCGCTCAGCTTTGAAGACTTCGTAACCATCGGGATCCTCTAGATAGCAATGAGTGGTTGTGAAGCGGACTTGATATTTCATGTCACAGAAGTGACTGGTACTAAACAGATTATGATCAAGTCCTTCAACATATAACACTCTTTGAATCTTCACAACTCCATTATCGAGCATTCCATATCCTCTGACGTGTCCTTCAGCTTCAGAATTAGCAAATCTAACTGCTCCGGCAGGCTCCTCCACATAGTTATGCAAGAGGTGCTTGAATCCTGTCATGTGGCGTGAACATCCAAAATCTATCACCCACAGCTGACAAGCCTGCAAAAGAGACAATTAGTTTTGCTTAGGTACCCATATCAAGATGGGTCCTTCGCGGTTAGCTTCACGCAATTCAGGAATATCAGCAGGTTTAACTTTCACACGCCATTCATAACGGGGTTTTGGAACCCATTTCTAAACCATCTTGACATTTAATTCCTGAAAGTGCTTTTTAGAAGTAGGATTGGCAACCTTAGCTCGAAACACTTTGGGTTGTGCGGAAGAATTAGAGTTAGAATTAGACTTAAGGTTCAGTTTAGCTTTTCTCTTACTCTGTTTGGACTTTGGAGGGGAGTAGTATTTGAATGAGTTATCCCAGCAGTGTTTGCAATATAGATTCTTTCGAGCAAAATTCATAAACTTAGATTTACCGGAACAAATCTTACATTCATGTTCATCAAAAGAATTACTTTTCAAAATAACACTGTCTGAAGTACAGCTATTTGAAGCAAAAGTTTCACTAGAGAACCTATCATTCTTATTCAAACTATTATCTTTATTCTTCTTACTCCTCCCAACTCCATTTCCTTTTATATCTGAAACAGAAACAGGAATCTTGTTAGTCTCTAACTTAGAGGGTGGTTCTTTTCTAGAGCTATTTGAAGTCTCACCCTTCTCAAAAATACTTGGAGGATATTCAGGACAATCAGAGTAAACAACTGAAGGTTTTGCAGGAGCATCAAATTCTGGATTGGTTCTTACCTTCCAGCTTGGATCATTGAACATCTATTTATCATTTGAAGCATTTTTAAACAAAGTAATTTTCAAATCATTGATCTCTGTGCAAAGCTCTTGATTTTCTTTTAAAGACTTTTCAAGATTAAATTTGAGATCAAAGTTTTCATCTTCAACCTCATCAAGAGACCGTTGCAACATATCAATTTGCTTCATCAATTCAGATGTATGATTATTCACAGAATTTGACTCCTTTAAATCAGAAACAGGATCAGAATCTGAAGCATTCATCATTTCAGAAAATATCTCTTCATTCATGGACTCAATAAACTCCATTTTGTCGTTTTGAACACAAGATTCATTCGTGATGACAGGTTCTTCTTCAACCTCTTCAACAAGTAAAGGTTTAGAAGCAATGGGATTTGAGACTGATGGTATAGTAGATGGATCAACATCCGATTCATACTCATCATATTTGCATGCAGTCTCAGGTGGAATTGTGTTGGTGCTTACTGATTCTTTGGAAGGTGTGGTAAATAATGATTCAAACTCAGTAAATTCGATCTTTCGAGTCTCATAGCTTTTATTCAAATCACCATATTTAAAACTAACTGATTTAAAAAGATTTTGAGAATCAGTGTCACCAGACTTGTTCTTTCCCATTTCTTCTTGACCTTTGGTCTCTTTAGAAGGTTTAGGAGAACTTGTTTCAACAAAGGATGCACGAATGTTAGGAATGGGTCTGATTGCGGAGCCAAATTTATCAAAATTATATAAGTGCTTCGGTGCCTTTTTCAAAATTTCATTAGTTGGCACACCCAAACCTGGTTTAAGTTTATAAAACCTTTCGTCTTGGAGTTTATTGGTCAACAGATTTAATGTCTGCTCGGTCTGACCTCGTTTCATATTAATGTCCTCCAATTGCTTGATTTTGGTGAAAGCTTCATTTCTTTCTTTATAACAAACTTCAAATTTGATTTCAAACTTACCATTTTCAGCATTAAGATTCACAAGATCCTTTTCTAAACCAGATATTTTTCTTTTTAAAGAATCTTTTTCAGCTTTTAAATCATCCTTTTCTTTTTCTTTTTCTTCCACAACAACTTTTAATAAAGCATTTTCATCACGAAAACTTAAGACAGGTTGATGTGCAGAGCTAAGTTTACCTTTCAGTAAACCAAATTCATCTTTCATACTATGTATTTGGGCCATTAAAGATTCAATAAGTTCAGAATTATCACTTACCTCAGAGTTTGCATCTTCGGATTGTGCCTCAGACTCTTCATCGTCACCATCCAGCTTTGCCATATAAGATACTTAGGTGAAGTGCGCTTGCTCCTCGTCATCGGAACTTTGAAACAACCAGTTTTCTTCTTCAGCCATCAGCACTTTTCCTTCTTCAGCTTTCTTGGCAATGAGTGACTTTCTTGCATAGTACTCTGAGTTCTTTACCTTCTTGAACTTGCAATCTCTTGAAAAGTGCCCAAATTTGCCGCAGTTGTAGCATCTTCCTAGTTCATCCTTTCGTTCTACTCATTTCTCCTCTCTCTTTCCTTCTCGTCTATCTTCCTTCCTGTCTTCTCGTCCTTCCTCTCTCCTTCCATGCCTCGACTTGTATCGCATCTCAGACTTCTCTTTCTTGTATCCATCATACTTTGGTTTTGAGAAGAATTTCTTCTTGCCAAAGCTCTTCTTGAATCGTCGCGTGATTAGAGCCAAGTCCTCAGAGAACTTCTGTATATCTGGATCAAAATCAATTTCCAATTCTTCATCGCTTGAAGCAGATTCGGACTCAGTAACCTCAGTAACAAGAGCTTTAGACACCTTTTTCTTTGACCTTGCAGAGGGTATAGAAACTGAACTCTTTCCTTTGCCAGCTATGAGAGCCACGGAGTCCTTCATATTATTAGACTCAATATTAATAGATCTCACTTCATCCTCATGTTGAGAAAGAGTAGAGAAGATATCAATGACATTTTCTTGAGCCATATTCTTGGACATCTGAAGGTTGATGGCAAAGTTCTTCCACTCTGGATTCAGATTCTTGATGAACTTGTAATTTATCTCAGAAGTAGATTTAGAGATATTGTTCCTCCGCAAGTCATTGAGAATGATGTTATATCTGTTGTAGGTATCTAGTAGCAACTCTCCTTCTTTTGCATGAAATCCCTCGTATGCATTTATGCATAGATTCTGCTTAGCTAGGATGGAGGCTTCACTTCCTTCAAACTGTCTTGCTAGTTCATCCCAGATTGCTTTAGCAGAGCTCTGACTGTCTACACGATTGTAGATGTCGTTTGGAATAGCCATAGTCAAATAAATTAGAGCCTCTTCTTCTATCTTGTACTGTGCTTTCTGCTTTTCAGTAAAGAACTGATAAGGTTTAGGAACAAATCTGTCAAGGATTTCTGGAGAGGTCTCTATTGCAGCTTGACCCTTTATTGTGATCATTGGATTTTCTGGACCATTAATGATTGCTTCCATGTAATCTCTGTTCTTGTGATTCAGAAACTGGATCATTCTGATCTTCCATTGCTGATACTCATTAGCCATGAGGACAGGAGGTTTGGACTGAGAGCCCATTGAGAGAAGCTTATTCGACATCTTAGCTGTACGGTTAGTAATCAAACTTTTCTGTATCAAGACAACCAACTAGATGAGATCGTTAGAATCAAGAATCAGATAAAAACTACACTCAAAAATTTTCAGAAAAATAAATTTCCAAAAATAATTAAATGTAGTCCTCTCACGCAGTATAGAGAACAAACAATACTGAAAAATCAAACTGTGAAAATCTGGAAAAAAAATTTGGCGCAAAGTGAACAGTAACTTGGGTGAACAGTGACTTGCGCGAACCGGTACTGGCACAAAATGAGATTTGCGTGAGCTGAGTGTTGCGCAAAGTGAGGTTTGCGTGAGCTATGGGTCGCGCAAAGTGAAGGTTTGCGCGGGCCTTGAGTAGTGCAAAGTGGGGTTTTCGCGAGTAGTGTGTCACGCAAAGTACGGTTTGCGTGAGCCTTGGGTGGCGCAAACACTGTTGACCGGGGACTTGCTTCGACCGGGATGTTGTTCGACCGGTAACACGTTTGACCGGTATGTTGCACGACCGATGCTTCGACCGGTATCTTGTCGACCGGACAAGAGAGACGACCGATAGAGTTATATGACCGGGAACCCGTCGACCGATATAGACTAAACCAACACGACCGGTATGAAGAGGTCGACCGGTAATGGGATTTGATAAGGACCGGTATTGTGAATTCGACCGAAATCAATCAACAATTCATGATCTAAATATAAGAAACAAGATGAGATTGGAAGGAGGCGATTTATTCACTGAATATTGAAGAACATAGACACAAACCTAGAGAGAGAAAGTGATTCTCTCTCTAGAACACGCTCTCACAAATCGGCTACATTTTGTATACTGAAATCTAACCCTAAATTACAAGAGACCTAATCTATTTATACCTCCCCCTTAACTCCCACTTGTTCTACAATAAGCCCAAGCCCATTTACAAAGTTTAAGCCCAAATACAATTAAAACCCAATACAAATATAATTGTAGAGCCCTTTACAAAACTTTCAAACATTGGACATTTTATGTCCTAACAATCTCCCCCTAAAGTTTTGTAAATGAATCATTAACTTTGAAGCGCCAGCTCTTCTCCCCCTTGATTTCTTTGAAAAACTTTAGCATTGCATAACTTCAAAATAACTCAGGCTCCCCCTTGAATAAAGCTCTTATCCTTCAAAGTTTCAACTTTAATACCAGATTCGATGTGTGCAATAACCTCGACTGAGTGCACATAAAGACAGCTTTTATCTCTAGTAAATCCAACACATTCCTTAACGCCCACAAGAATGATATGTGTGGATTATGGAGTGACACTCAAAGTGCATCTTCAGTGTATGACACCGAATCTGTCTTTGAAACGCGAGTTGAATAGGAGTTCAGCTTAAGAACTTATACTGATCAGCTCGTAGGAGGAAGCAACTGGTAGCAAACACTACTAGGCAAGGGTAGAAGAACCAATGAACAACTGTTCAACAACTGAAGAAAGATGCTCATTTCCAAACTACTTTCCAGAACACTGAACGAACGAACTCATACCTCCTTTCTTCACGAATCAACTGGATGATTATAAGCACTCAAGATTCTGGATCACAACCAAAGCATCTGAAAAATGATTGCAGTCACTCACACTACTGATTGATCAGGTCAAAAGAGTGATAAAGTGCTCTCAACGGTCTAACAACATAAAGAAGCTCTCCAGACTGATGATTGCAAATGCTCAAACTGCTAATCCAATCCAATCGAAGACTGAATCCAAAACACGCAATGTCTGAAAATCTTGACAAACATGAGCTCTGTGAATCTGAGTCAGTTGCTCAGAGATATGTGACAAACTGAAAGTTGGAATGATGCCACATATGCATTCAGCGAAAACCTCGTGAACAGATTGTTGAACACTAAACTGGATCACACGGATAAGCAATCGTCGAGAAAAACCGAACGAGAAAATTTCCGGAATAGATACAAAAATAATCCTTGAAGAATTTGTATCACGGATCACACGGTCAAAGCACAAATAAATCTGGATTGTATGTCGTTCAGATCAATAGTCGGTTCTCGAGGTATCAATCTTCAAAATTTTGGATGGGATGATCACTTGTCAAAAATTTGATAGTTAAGCTCAAAGTTTGATTGTATACTGTTAGGCCCAAAATCCGATTAATTTGGCCCATCAAGAAATTTCGTTGTACATGGCCCCAAAAAAAAATTCGGTTCTCATTTTTCTAAAAACAAACCCAGACTTTGAATTCCTGGTATGGAGAAAATCAACAAAATAAAACTCGGTGGCCGCTGTATTCTCCAATCAAATTTCACAATCAAACTTCCAAGTAATCAAAGAACAAAACATAGTCGCCCACAATTATAAACAACGCCGAATCCAACTTTGATTCCACCGTCGGTCACTAATTAATCCATAGCCGCCATTTGATTTCAAAACAACTCGCCGGTTACAATTATCAAGACGCCGCCGGCCAAAAACTTGATTCCACTCACAATATGCATTTAAGCTTCCACCACCGAATTCATTAATTTCTTTGTGATTCCACCGCCAATCCATTAACAAGAATCAACCAATCACATATGAAGTTTATTTGTGGATTAGTTCACGGACCCATTTCAATTTTGACCATCCAATCACATATGAGTTTTAAAATGTGGATAGCATTTAAAATTCAATCACATGAATTAATGATGGATGGATGCACCCGGTATGCACCCGGTATGTAAACTCCCGGGGAGAGTTTCAACCCCGGGCCCGGTATGGTGTAATCCCGGTCCGACTCCAGGTACACGAACGTTGTCGATCCAAAAAATTTTAAACATTAAAATTGATCAAATAATCGATGGATTAGCGATCGTATAATGTTTACAAACACAAAACAATCAATCCTTTGCAATAATCTCCAATCAAATCTCACTAAATCGATCGAATTTCTGAAAATTCGAGATGAATACAGTCGCATCCAAATTTTCTAAAATCCACAGATCTGATCCAAAATTGATAAAATCAAAACTGTAATCGACTCCAATATGTATATCGAGCAACATTGAATCGATTTAATCAATAAAAACACATATTAAGATCCAAATTCACAACATCAAATCCAAATCACATATCCAAAACTTGGGCCGAAGAACACGAATCGTTGAAAATTGACCGAATCAAAGAAATTTTCTTCGATTTGGCTCTGATACCACATGTTATCCCAGTTTAATCTAGTTGATAATTAACACACAACACAATATAAATCAAGAGATATAAAGATTAGAATAACATATCAATCTCTTGAATAATCAATGAAAACCTTGTGTGTTCTTGATACCTTGAATGTAGGATTACAGAGAAAATAGGGTTGCCTCTAAACAATAATTATGAAAGTAATTCTAAGAGGTTAACCTAAAAACCTAATAATAAAAACATTAAATACCTAAGCCTAAAAGGCCTAATGAGCTTGGGCCCAATAACAAATAACTATTAACTAATTATAACTTAAACCCCAAACTTTAACTATCAAGTAAATACAAATTAAACCCTGAACTTTAACTTTAATCTTGAATACAATTTATGATCCAACACTACTACTCTTCCTTTTCTACTCGCATTTCCTAGGGTTTCTCATAAACTCTACTAGGTGGGTTTTCTTAACCTTTGTGCTCTTCATATTTACTTGAGTAATGTGTTATAACTTTCATCCACACCTCTTAATCATATAATGGGATTTGTTGTATTTTGACCTAAAAGTGAATTTTGGGAATATTAGGGTTTTTGACCTAAACAAAAGTGGTTAGAAATTGTGTTTAAACTATGAATAATAGTATTCTACAACTTTACACATATTTAAGAATTTACCCTCATTCTTAGGAAGGTTTGGTACACTTCAAGAGAAACTAGGGTTTGGATCATAGGAAGGTTTGGTACACTTCAAGAGAAACTAGGGTTTGGATCATAGTTCAAGTAACTGTCTGGTTGTGGGAAAATATGTCGGTAAAATGAGATTTATGGTATGATGGTAGTAGATTGTGAATGTGGGACTTCTCCAAGTTGGGGAGCCTAGACTTCATATTGGTAAATTGCATGTGAACAATTTGGTTTAACACGTATGTAAATGATTAATGTCAATTATGTAAATGTATTGTATTTGGTTTTAGTGCAATGGATCCATAGGCACGGTATTCCTATGTCTCGTCCGGACATTAGGTTTACCCTTGGCACGGGATAGGCATCGGTGTAACACCCTCAAATCTGGAAATAACAACTTATTAAAATTTTCTAAATACATCAATAAATACTTCGAACTACAAACATAAATTGAGAATTAACCTCAATACTCCCATCATCTTATGCATACAATCTATGAAAAGGACGGGTGTTACTAAACCCAAACAATGGCTATTCCCCAACCTGCGGAAGGCTTCATCGACTACACACTCTTGTAAGGCTAAGGCTCAACTCTTCATAGCACTGCTAGAACCGAACCCCTGACGGAAACCTAATGCACATGCCGACAAATAAAAAGGTTAGGCTTAACGCCTAGTGAGCTCAAGAGTTTTAATATAAAGAATACATCTTTAAAAGAAAGGAATTTAGTTTAAAGCAAGATCCTTCGAAATAATTAACTTTAAAATGTAAACGACACATTTTTCCCATGATATGCACTTTTAAAGACAATGCTCCCAATACTCACATTTCTTATAAAACGATGCAATCCAAAACTCACCCAAAACGGGGTCATAGTTCGACACCCCATTTGTAAAAATGTGAATAACCATTCATATCCCCAAACATCCAAAACGTGGATAGTAAGTAAAGCCCTCAATTTATAAGAATATGAAACAAAACTTTACTTCTCAAAATACTTCAAACGTAAACGGAGTATAATACGCAACCCATAAATCTTGAGTAAACAATTCCCATAAGTAAAACGACACCGAAACATAAATAATAAAATGACACAATTACATACCCAATTAGCACCTTCCGGTGATGTGCGTGGCGGAACACAAAGTTAAGCCACATAACCATGTTATCGAACTGCACCTCAGATCAAAGACTTTAGAGCACACTAACATAAGCGTCACCTCAAGTCCCCAACACCTTTAGTGCACACCACTTAACGGGCGTCACCTCAAGGACACGGTACCTTTAGTGCCCACTCCGTCGAGCTGCACCTCAAGGTTAACCGAGCTTAGTGCCCATTCGTTTCCTAGTAGAGTTCCAACCTCAAGGTTCTCATTCGACCTTTAGTGTCTACCCACTAGCATTCAAGATAGGAATCTCAACTCCTTACTTGATAACTCAAACATGCAACACCCAAATGACACGAAAAGTACGTCATTATACTCAACAACTCCACAACGGTTATTACCCCTGACAAATGTCCTCAAGACTCAATTTAGTCAAAACCGAGCCCAAGGCCCAACAACTTACGTAAACCCCCAAATGAAAACCAGTATATGTTGAAACGTGCTTGACCGATAAATAACAATTCCCATACAATGAAATGACTTTAAACGGCGTTTATAAAGACACATACCTCAAAGACGAGATTAACCCAAAACTCAACATATAATGGGACCAAAGGTTTTCCAAAGGGTTTATGAATGCAAACACACCAAAATGCATATAACATGAATTAGACTTCATTTGTACCAAATTCACCAAGATGCATAAATCATGTTATTACTTACCAAGATGGCCAAATCCCACTTATGAGCGTTTTATGAAACTAAAATAAGCCAAGTTTATCAAATATGAAAACTCCTTAAAATACTCACACTTTAACAAATACCAAGTAAAATACATTTTTACTTCAAATTACTCAAAACTTATCAGCAGTTAGCCATTTCATGTAAAACACTTTAAAATAATCATTTTGGCATGTACATCGTTTTCACAAATCAACTTGAACTCACCTTGCTAGATTTAGGCTAAATCTAGATTTCACCCAACGAGCTCTTTTGAAGACCACTTGAATCCTCAAGC
Organism: Arctium minus; assembly: GCA_954870635.1. Taxonomy (NCBI): domain Eukaryota; kingdom Viridiplantae; phylum Streptophyta; class Magnoliopsida; order Asterales; family Asteraceae; genus Arctium; species Arctium minus. The sequence continues at coordinate 160,927,126 of OX941081.1, forward strand.
CGAAATCTTCCAAAACCTAGATCCGAACATTCCAACCCATAAATATCCATAATCAAACATAAGGAAACATTCTCCAAACATAAAAATACCAAGATCCCAACAAGATCAAAACCCTAATTTCTCCAAAACCATCAGATCCGAGATTTGAGATATCAAACACTAAGAAACCACCAATAGAGCATTTATAACCTTAATACAAGAAAACTTACACTTGAAGACGATGAGACTTCTGAGAACACCCAATCCAACACTTCAACCCGAGCTCCCAACCGTTGAACTTGATGAGGAAGATGAAGATGAAGGTTTTGTGGTTCAAGCTCCCAACTAGCTAGATGATTGAGAATCATGAGGTTTGGGGAGAGAAAAACCCCCAAAATGGGTTAGGGTTCGGTCTTTATGAAAGGGAGAGGTTGAGAGAGAATAACAATAGAAGAGAATGAGTTTTGAATGAGAAATGAGGCTAAAATCCGATTTTAATTCGGTCAGACCCCGCACGCGACAGTGCCTAGCGATAGTGACATTGTCACTATCGCGTGGCACAATCGCGCGGAGTGTACCGCGGCTAACACTCTCCCCACGATAGTGCCCTAGTGATAGTGACATTGTCACTATCGCGTGGCACAATCGCGCCAAAGGTACCGAGGCTCGAAAAGTCCAAAAACTCGCGATTCACGCATGGGTCGATTTAAGATTCGAAGGCACAACGTTTTCCACTCAAAAGATAGGTGAAAGGCGGAGAGATTACCAACGAAAGGCGGAAACTTACTTACGAAAAGTCGGGTGTTACAATCCTCCCAAACTTAGGATGATTTCGTCCTCGAAATCTAGGTTCCCACGAAACCTTACCCACCGAAGGATTTCCCTTAGCCATCTGTCAGCACCACTAACACGACCCTTACTCTGATACTCACAACAGCTGCTCTTCTTGTGCACATTATACTCATAACCGAGCGCACACTTAACCCTCCAAAGTAACCTTTCACCCACAAGGTTACGGTCGTCTCCCAACCTTGGGTGACAATTACTACCTTCAGGCAGCTAGTAGCCTCAACTTCCCACCGACCAGTTTCCTTTCGAAACAACACAGTTCCGGAACCAACATCAAAGATCCTAACCAAACTTCTACAATCCTCAGATTTCAACTGATCCATTCCTACTGTTGATAAAGTTGGCCTCCTAAGGCACACCAATGCGTCCCTTGGGCAGCTGGTTAACCCAGATTTGGTTAACACTCAACTCCGTTCCAATTCCAGCCTCACGACATTCCTTTCGATAAAATCTTCATCGCCACGGGAATGCTTATACGCATCGATACTTAATCATCAACGCCTAACCTTCCTTTAAATTCCATTACTGAAAGGTCACTAATTCCCATGATCCAACCGGGATACATCCCAAACCTTCCAAGATCCATTGACATCAAATAAACAAGTCGACGCCTATGGCTAAACGGTGACCCCAAAAACGTGGACATCCCGTCCACAAATTCCATTCCAGACGGATAGTCGTACTAAGGTTGACACTTAACAGAAGGCTAAAATTTCAAATCTTACATCTCTAACAAATGGACCACAAGAATTTCCTTTGATCGCGGGACCCACTAAGACGGTACACCAACAACATAAACCATGATGCCAAAAAGACGAGCAATTCACCAAATCGAACCCCAAACTAAGCGCAGATAATCACCTAAGACCTTATCCCGCATGATTACCGAAGTATAAAATCACCCCTTAATTAACTAGGAAGACTTAAATCCACTACCTCCATAAAACAAGCACGCACAGATTCGAAACTGGAACCCGAAATTCAAAACTAACCCCAAGTTAGATCATCCGACGCTTCAAATCCCAAAGACGCTCTCAGTCTCTTTTTACAACTCCCCTACAACAGGGTTCAAATCTATAGGCCGAATGAGTTCAAGGTTTTCCAACCAGTATGCCTGTTTAAAAAAATTTATAAAACTTTCAAACGCATAGGCCCTTTTTAACGATTAAACGTGCGGTACCAATACACTACGTAAATAAAGACAATAATAAAACACACGTAACAGTTTACACCGTAAATGTAAGAATAGGCGCTTGCACCACAACACGTGCAAACAAAGATTTGAACAACTCCAAAAGAGAACTCACAATTTTAACTTTAAAATCCTGTCTCTTTAATCAAGAGACGTTGCGACATAAGGATATCAACAACTCTATATGCAACGGGTTTTCCCCAAAGCTCGAAAGAATGATGGGAATGCAAATAAGATTTCAAATCGAGTTTAAGCTTTAAGTCAAATCGATACACATACTTGACCCAACAGAAAATTCAACGACAAGAATGCCGCTAACTCGGTAAATGCATTGCGGAAATTTCTAACAGTAAAAGTTGGTGATTGAAGTATGATCAGAACAAAAGTCCTGTTTGAAATAACGTAAATCCTTTACATGATTGATCACACCAACGTTATAATTAAATCCAAATGCAAGATAGTATATGACGATTGGCATTCGTTAACGAAACCCATCAAATAACTCACACAATGATGCATATGCACGTGTTCTCAAAATTATTTTACGCAACGCAAAATGACGTAAGACGAGACACCCTAAACTCAACTGAGTTTTCATAAGACTCGCTAACGTGACAACCAAGTGGCGTCAAAATTTCATTTCTCGACAAAAGTGTAAAATGACAATACGTTTAAAATATTAAACTTCTAAGGGTTTCCCTTTTTGGACGCAGTGAAAGGTAAAGTGACACTTTTCAACATAATTTACACGGGACATGATGCCGAATAAACTCGCAAGATTATATGAAGCAAAAGTTAAAACTCACGCAAAAGGACATCGCAAAACCATACTCCGAGAAATTTAACAAAACTCACACAAACTAAAATTCTCAAGAAATTTCGACTCAACATGTGGGAATAACTTTTCCTTTAAAACCATCGACATACGTGGAGGAGATCCAATGTCAAGGTCAAAAATTCCACAGTTACTTGCCCAATACCTCAAATAGCATTAAAACACGGATCTCAAAATATCCAAAAATAGCGTTAGACACGAGACGAGAATAAAGAGATTTTCGATAACAATTTGCAATTACGTGCAACAAAACATTTTCATGAATGTTTAAGCTCACAGTTTAAAATTTGATGAATGCTACATGCTTTACCGAAACCTTATAATAAAAAACACTTTATGTTTCACGAACATAAGAAACAATTTATGCAAATTTATTTCAGGAATAAATTTAGTGCATGAATTTGATCGACACTTGGCATCATAGGACTACACTTCCCAATAACCCGACACACTATCACCGGAAGCATCCAACATCTTAAAGCCACACTCTCAATAATTTGATAAGCTTACGAATTCTCCTTGAATAGAAATGGTCTACCAACTCACGAATCTAATCCAACCAAGATTTTCGACCACAGGAGGATCAACTTAGTGACTTCCTCGCACTTAGCTATCACTCCCAGGCGACCTTGATATAAACATCAATCCTCCCTTAGCTAACTCGCTTAAAACCTTCCTCACTACCCCCACGGTCATCATATCAAGGTAGCGCAAGTGCACACATGAAGCATGTAGGTTCACCATAACACTGGCCAGGTGTTGTTATGAACGTACCGTACATGACCATCCTTGCGACCCTCGACAATTTTCCCGTTTCTAGCGACTAGTCAACCTCGAAATATCTTATCTTAAGGTACCTAATGTGCAACTTCACTTATCTTCGCTTAAAAGAACGCTAGCTTTAGTCTAGGCATCCTAAAATCAATACCTAAATCTCTCAAACTTAGGCTCTGATACCAACTTGTAACACCCTCAAATCTGGAAATAACAACTTATTAAAATTTTCTAAATACATCAATAAATACTTTAAACTACAAACATAAATTGAGAGTTAACCTCAATACTCCCATCATCTTATGCATACAATCTATGAAAAGGACGGGTGTTACTAAACCCAAACAATGGCTATTCCCCAACCTGCGGAAGGCTTCATCGACTACACACTCTTGTAAGGCTAAGGCTCAACTCTTCATAGCACTGCTAGAACCGAACCCCTGACGGAAACCTGATGCACATGCCGACAAATAAAAAGGTTAGGCTTAACGCCTAGTGAGCTCAAGAGTTTTAATATAAAGAATACATCTTTAAAAGAAAGGAATTTAGTTTAAAGCAAGATCCTTCGAAATAATTAACTTTAAAATGTAAACGACACATTTTTCCCATGATATGCACTTTTAAAGACAATGCTCCCAATACTCACATTTCTTATAAAACGATGCAATCCAAAACTCACCCAAAACGGGGTCATAGTTCGACACCCCATTTGTAAAAATGTGAATAACCATTCATATCCCCAAACATCCAAAACGTGGATAGTAAGTAAAGCCCTCAATTTATAAGAATATGAAACAAAACTTTACTTCTCAAAATACTTCAAACGTAAACGGAGTATAATACGCAACCCATAAATCTTGAGTAAACAATTCCCATAAGTAAAACGACACCGAAACATAAATAATAAAATGACACAATTACATACCCAATTAGCACCTTCCGGTGATGTGCGTGGCGGAACACAAAGTTAAGCCACATAACCATGTTATCGAACTGCACCTCAGATCAAAGACTTTAGAGCACACTAACATAAGCGTCACCTCAAGTCCCCAACACCTTTAGTGCACACCACTTAACGGGCGTCACCTCAAGGACACGGTACCTTTAGTGCCTACTCCGTCGAGCTGCACCTCAAGGTTAACCGAGCTTAGTGCCCATTCGTTTCCTAGTAGAGTTCCAACCTCAAGGTTCTCATTCGACCTTTAGTGTCTACCCACTAGCATTCAAGATAGGAATCTCAACTCCTTACTTGATAACTCAAACATGCAACACCTAAATGACACGAAAAGTACGTCATTATACTCAACAACTCCACAACGGTTATTACCCCTGACAAATGTCCTCAAGACTCAATTTAGTCAAAACCGAGCCCAAGGCCCAACAACTTACGTAAACCCCCAAATGAAAACCAGTATATGTTGAAACGTGTTTGACCGATAAATAACAATTCCCATACAATGAAATGACTTTAAACGGCGTTTATAAAGACACATACCTCAAATACGAGATTGTTGGATCCCAGATTTAATCTCACAACAATGATATAAACAATAAGAGTAATAACAGCGGAAGAAGTATAGTTTAATATCAAAGGAGATTCAAATATCACAGTTCATAAAGCAAATAATAGATAAACAAGATATTCTTTGAATAAAATATTCAACTTATATTATCAGTTATAAGACTTCTTAAGCACACTTTGAACAATAAGGTGATGGTCCTATTTATAGGACCATAAAGTAAACAGTGTACTTATCTGACAAATAGAAGCATGCTTGAACAGTGTCTTACCTAAGAGGTAAGATCAAGACATGCTTGAACAGTGACCTGCTCTAGAAAGTAAATCTTATCACAAGGTGACGTGTCATCTGCTCTTCTTTGTCAAGCAATTCAGAGTGAACATCTTCAGAGCTCTGAAGTAGGATCTCTGATGAGGAGATCTCTGATGTCTTTCCGGAGACTGTCTCTGAACTGACTTCAGAGACAGACATGCTTTCTTCAGACTGACTCTGAACTGACTTCAGAGACAAACTTGCTTTCTTCAGACTGACTCTGAACTGACTTCAGAGACAGACTTGCTTTCTTCAGACTGACTCTGAACTGACTTCAAAGACAGACTTGTTGATGTCCCTTGAAAGTCTTTAGATGAAGACTTAGTTATTTTCAGTACTTTCATTGGTTCAGACTTGGGGTTAACAATCTCCCCCTAAGTACTGAAAATAAATAAAGAACACATAGAACATTTAACTAGAAAGCGAAGAGGAGAAAGTCATCCTCTGTAAATATTACTTCTCATAAGAATTTGGAATTTCAAGAGAATAATATAAAAATCAGAACCTATCACTAGAACATATCCTATGAAACTTCATGATTAGCTCTCTGAAGTTAATCATTGAGCCAATTTCCAAGTCTAGTTTTTCCAGTAGGTCTGCTCTGTGCTGTTCTTGTTTTACATGAATCATCTTTTGTACGCCTTTCAAGGTTTCATCAGAATACTTCGCTACTTGAGAAGCTAGAAATATTTTCTTCTCTTGGTTCACTCTGTAGATAAAACCCACAGGTTCTTCAATGATTGATCCAGTCTTCTGTTTGTCCAGGTTTTCGATGGTTTCCACTGGTTCAGTCACTCCGAGTTTTTCTTCGCCCAAGTTCAGAGCAATCTGAAAGTCACGTTTGGCTCTGTGTTTGATGTAAGCTTCCATTGCCCGTCTTACTTCAACCATGCCCATTCTTATCTCCCTTCTTCCTGAATCGTATCTCGCAGAGCAATAGGCATAGAGATGAGTGAGATCATACGGATTTAGATTTACGAGATCATTATCATTGAACTCGTAAATCTTCTGATAAGATCGAGTCACCACATAATGCCTATATATGATTTTGTTGAAGGCGAATGTCTTTTCAGTGATTTTCTCAACTTTTATTATTGGAGCATCGTTGAGAACCGCCTTTCTTGGTGATGTCTTTGCCTGTATGAATCTTCGTTCGTAGTCTGGCATATCCTCTCTGATTCTTGGATTCAGAGGGATTACTTGAGTGTCTTCTATATTGAACTCACAGTATATATGCCGAAAGTGATCTTCTATCGATGCTTCAGGAGTGGATTCTAAGAATGTGGGAGGATGAGTGAAGACCTTGGCTGGTAAACCGATGCTTGTTTTCTGAACAAGATTCTCTTGAGGAGCCTGTTCATCAACAACCATGGTTTCTTTGTTCTTGAGCTGTGACTGAGTTATCTCTGAAGGCTGTTCAGAGATATATCCATCTATCTCTAGAGATTCTCTTAATTCTGAAGCTATTGAGATATGATGAGGTTGAGCGTTTTTGAAAACATACTCTTCGACATCAATTACTTCGATCTCTTCTCCAACAGCTTCTTCCTCTCTGTCAGAATCTTTCTGTTCTTTCTCAGACTCTGAGTCAAAGGCATCTCTCATCACCATTGGTTGTCTTTCGGGTGATGAGAATGCATCTTCAGAGGATGTAGAAAAATCTACTAATTGTTCGTTTTCTTCCTATTCCAGAGCTCCAATTTTCTCTAGAGTTGCATCGGTAACTGGAGTGATTGGAACACCTGGTGTTGATGAGGCGAAAAGTATTACCGGTGTTGTGAATGTTTGCAACGTTCTGTTTTCATCAGAAGAGGTGGTGTTCCTCTCTGGTTCCTTCTCTTGAACTGGTGCAGAGGGAGCAACTTTATAGGTGTGCGCGGTTGTATCTCTGATCTCCCTATCTTGAGATTCAGAGTTCTCATCATCATCTGAATCCTCAGAATCATCAAATCTGGATTTCTTCACTGCATCACTACAAGTCCCACCAGAAAACTTGCGTTTGTATTTGGGAGAGTTTGGTTCAGCGATTCCTTTTCCTTTGGGATCCAGAAGTGTCTTCTGAATGGATTCGATTGCCTCTGAAGCCGCAGTTCTGATTTCAGCAATCTGGTCCTCTGATTTATAGTTATGAAGTTCCAGAGTAGCTTTGACCTGCTTCTGAGCAATGGTAGAGATCTTGGAAGAACAAGTCAGCATTCTACTCATGATTGCGGATTTGAAAGAGGCCAGATCACTTTTAGTGATGAGGTCTTCAGAAGTTCGTGGTGGCGGCTGTGGTGTTGCTGATGGTGCAGTGACTTCTGGTACAGAGGCTTGAATTGTAGTTTTGATGAGGTCAGAGATAAAGGCCATTTGATCTGTTGAGAGTGAAGATGATCTGGTGGCTACTACCTCGTCCCTTAGTTCTTGTAGAGCCTTTTGGACATCGATGGTTGTAGATGCTTGACTTTGAAGAGACGCATTCTGAGCTTTAAGATTGGCTATCTCCAGAGATGATTGAGCCTTCTGTCTGAACAGTTCTTGTTCCAACTCTTGGATTCTGTTTGAGGAGTCCAAAAGTTGGGTCTTCAGAGTGGAAACCTCTGCTCTGAGGTTTGTGTTTTCAGAGAGAAGAGCAGAGGTCTCTGAACCATCAATTCTCTAAAAGTTATGCTCATTCATGGAGCCTCTGACTTCCTCACATAATCTCTGGAACTCAGATTTTATGAGAAGTTCAGAGAGGGGTACATTGGTTACAACACATGTAGCCAATTTTTCCTCGAGTTCAGAGGAGCCTTCGTTCAGAGTTGTTTTGATGTTGTCTCTGGAAGGACTTCCACTCAATCCTTGATGTTCCGGAGAATCATCTCTGAGTGTTCTGTTCTTAACCAAGTCCTCCTCCTCAGATTCAGAGGACTGGAAGTGAATGTGGGAGTTGAGCTTGCGATCCAGGCAAGTCAATCCTTGTTCTTGTAGGGCAAGCCATTGTCCCTGAGTTGGACAACTACTTCTGGATATCCTAAAGGGTGAGAGATGAGCCACAGAGGCATCATTATGTGTAGGATTTCCGGATGTACTCTGAGGCAACTGAGTACTTAAAGTATTGGCTAAGTCCTGTGAAGAGGGCTTATCCAGAATTTGAGTTTCCTCAGTTATGTGAACTTCAGAGGTGGAAAAAGGTACCTCTGAAGTGGCTGGCTGGTTTGGGTTCGAGGTGTGCACCTCTGATTCAATAACAATTACCTCTGGATCAGGTATGTTAGATTGTGTGGTTGCACTGGGAGACGGGGTTGGTGTCCTAAAATATATGTGCCTTGAGGCATCTTTTTGTATGGAAGGGGAAGAACTCTCAGGTTTCTCCAAGTCCTTAGAAGACTTGCTCTCTTCTCTCTGAGAATCTTCAGAGCTAGTCTCTAAAGATTCATCCTCACTTTCCTCAGAGCTAGTCGAGCTATCCTCTACACTAGCAGATGAGGTTTCTTCCATTACTTCCTCATTGACAGCCCTTTCAAGTGCTCTGTCATCTCTCTCAACTTCGGTTTTTCTAGTAAGAGTACCCTCTGGTTCACTCTTGTGAGAGCTCTATACTTCAGGGTCCTCAGATCCCTCTGAAGCCGAGATGCTCTTACTCTCCATTCCAGGTTCAGGACCTAAGTGTGTTGGGGTTCCCAGAACTGGTTCTAGTCCTTGGGCAACACTGAGATAAGAAGCTAAGGCTACAAATTGAGGATTTACCTGATTCAGCATGTGGTGAGGGATCCTCCTTGCTTCTGGATAGCCTTCAGATAGAATAGTCGGTTTGAAGCTGTTCATTATGTAGAAAGGGGTTGTTCAGTGGCGATCAAAATATGAAGCTTCTCGATCGCCGCATGGATGATTAAAGACAGAAATCTTGGGAATGTTATTGAAGGAACTTTGGATGATTGGGTCGTTTGTTCAGGGTCCTTTGCCAAGCATTTGTTCTTCTTCTCTATTGATGTCAGAATCATATCAAAGATTATGCCGGCCATGTCCAAGTTGCGATTGAAGAATAGGGCATACATGATTGACAGAATTTCTGGTGTTTTATGATCCATGCTCCCCAGTTTGCAGGTGAGAGTGCGGTTTAGGACAGAGAACATGAAGTTCCAGATTGGTGGTAGGTGTTGTCATCAGAAGTTGCTCAATCTGGTGATTTCAGTGTTGTAACCTAGCATTCGAATGAACTGGAGTAGGGTTTCAGAAGTTGGGCGTTTTTCAAAACGCGTGATTTGAAGTTCCTCAGTTGTTAGGAGTGGGAGAACTTCTCTTAGAACAGTAGGATTGATGAGTATCCGACATTTTACGACTTGAGATGTGTCGAACTCGCCGATTATTCCATTATGTGCATCGTTGTAGTGACTGGAAGAATACCATTCTTGAACAAATGAGAGTGGGCATTCATTGGTAAAATCAGTTAGGGCTTGAGTCAGTTCACAGTTGGAGAAGAACTCGCAGATTATTCCGTATTGTTCCTCAAATTTGGGAGAATCAAGCTGAATCATGTGATTGTTGTCTTTGATTGGAAAACGATACAGTCTTGAAGGTTCGCCAGATTTGGGAAAAAGCTTGCACCATTCATTTGAAGACGCCATTGTTGAGTTGTAGTGAAGAAAATGAAGTTCAAATTCTTTTTGGAGAGAGAGAGTGAGTGCTCGAGAGTAATTTGTAAAAATGAATATCCGGATGTAAAATTGTTTTTGTATCCAAATTTAGAAAAAGATACACTTGAGTGCATAAGGTGAAACGGCAGTGATTTGACCCTTTGGATAAAGCCGTTTGGCCTTTCACTCATTCCTTTTTGTGACACGTGGCCTTGAAAATTGTTATACCTACGAATGTAGGTTCCAAGAAAATAGGAAAGGGGCGACATTTTTCAATAACAAAATTGAATAACTTCTTTGTGCTGACTAGACAATCCTTTCGCCTTAAGGAGTAATTTAAGATATCACTTGTAATAAAAAGGTTCAGTTAAACTGAAATTTTAATTTCAAATGATATCAAAATTTGCTTATTAATTAAAAAGTTCTTGTTTGAGAAATGACTTGGTCTGAAAGTTGTTGACTCCCCCTTGACAGATGATTTGGAAAAAAAAATCCTCAATTTCAGAGACTCTGAGATTAATTTCAGAGACTCTGAGAAGACTACAGAGACAATTTTCAGAAACTGAGATAAATTTGATTCAGAGACAAAATTCAGAGATTCTGAGTTGACATTTGAAAAATTCTTTTTCTCAATTTCAGAGACTCTGAGATGAAATTCAGAGACTCTGAGATGTCTTCTGAAAAGTTCTTTTTCTCAATTTCAGAGACTCTGAGATGAAATTCAGAGACTCTGAGATGTCTTCTGAAAAGTTCTTTTTCTCCCCCTTGACAAAAGAACAACTTTTTATTTTTCTCCCCTTGTCATGTGTTTGGAGAACATTCAGAGACTGATATTGATATATGCTACTTGGTTCAGAGGCTCTGATTATTTGATCAAGAGACTCTGAGTTTCTTCCTTGTTAGGTAGACATATTCAACATTTCTAACTTGCTAATTAAAAAATTGAACCTTCGTTCATCTAAAGCTTTTGTGAAAATATCAGCAAGTTGGAGATCAGTTGGTACAAAATACATTTCTATTGTTCCCCTTTCAACATGATCTTTTAAGAAATGATACCTTACATCAATGTGCTTTGTCTTTGAATGCTGTACTGGATTGGCAGAGATGTCTATGGCACTTTTTGAATCACACAGAATGGGTATTCTTTCATATTGTTGGCCATAATCTCTGAGCTGAGTTTTCATCCATATTACTTGAGAGCAACAACTAGCAGCAACAACATATTCTGCCTCTACAGTTGAAGTTGAAACACAATTTTGTTTCTTGGATGACCAACTTACCAGCTTATTGCCTAGTAACTGACAGCACCCAGAGGTACTTTTTCTGTCAAGCTTACATCCTGCATGATCTGCATCAGTGTAAGATGTTAGATCAAAACTAGAAAGTTTTGGATACCAGAAGCCTAAAGATGGTGACCCTCTTAGGTATCTGAAAATTCTTTTGACAGTAGATAAATGAGATTCTTTTGGATTTGCTTGGTATCTAGCACAAAGACATGTTGCAAACATTATGTCAGGCCTACTTGCAGTTAAGTATAATAGTGAACCTATCATGCCTCTGTAGGTTTTTATTTCCACAGATTGTCCTAAAGGATCAGAGTCAAGTTTGACTCCGGTGGCTAGAGGCGTTTTCATAGAAGTTGAATCATTGAGTTTGTATTTTTTTAAAATTTCAGAGACATATTTAGTTTGACTTATGAAAGTGCCTTCTGAAGTTTGTTTTACTTGTAAGCCCAGAAAGAAAGTTAATTCTCCCATGAGGCTCATCTCAAATTCACTCTTCATCAACTCTGAAAACTTGTCACAATACTTTTGATTTGTAGAGCCAAATATATTGTCATCAACATAAATTTGTACTATTAGCATCTCATTTTTGTACTTTTTGATGAATAATGTTGTATCAATTGTGCCTTTGTCAAATCCATTTTTAATCAGAAAAGTGGACAGAGTTGCATACCAAGCTCTTGGAGCTTGTTTAAATCCATACAGAGCCTTATCCAAATAATAAACATGATTAGGAAACTCTGTACTTTCAAATCCAGGTGGTTGCTGGACATAAACTTCTTCATTTAATTTACCATGTAGAAAGGCAGATTTAACATCCATTTGATAAACTTTGAATTCTTTGTGTGCAGCATAGGCTAAGAAGATTTTGATTGCTTCTAGCCTAGCTACAAGTGCAAAGGTTTCATCATAATCAATACCTTCTTCTTGGCAATATCCTTTAGCAACCAACCTGGCTTTGTTCCTGATTATTATTCCATCCTCATCCTTTTTGTTTCTGAAAACCCATTTTGTTCCAATTGCAAATTTTCCTTTGGGAAGGGGAACTAGGGTCCAGACTTTGTTTCTTACAAACTCTTGAAGTTCATCCTGCATTGCAAAAATCCAATGAGGATCTTCAAGAGCTTCTTTTACCTTCTTTGGTTCAATAATGCTTAAAAAGTTTACGTAGAAGCATTCATTGATTGTGGCAGATCTTGTTTTAACTCCTTCTGATGAGGATCCAATTCTTTGATCAATTGGATGATCTTTTGTCCATCTTGAGATTGGAGCTAAAATTTGGGGTGGAGTTTGAACTTCAGAGATGACAGTTGGTGATATCTCTGTTGTGCTGTTCAGAGGCTCTGAAGTTGTTTCCCGAGATGGTGAAGCAGATTCTTGAATTTCTTCACTATTTGTTTCTGGAGTTACTTCAGACACTCCTTGATCTTCCTCTTTTTGATCTTCAGCTTCTTCTGATTCACTTTGCTGATCTGAATTTGGTGAAACAGAAGGTGTTAATTCAGAGGGTCCAGAAAGGGTTGTACCTGTTTCTTGGGGTCCTTCTGAATTCTCTCTTGGTCTATCTCTGAAGATTACTTCTGGGTTATCTTCATCAAAGAAATCTTCAAATATTCTATTTAATTCAGATTCTCTTGATGATTCAGAGATAGGTGTTGAGAGACTTTCTTGTTGTTCAGAGCTTTTATTGTCATCAAAAGTGATATTGATGCTCTCTTGGATGGTCCTTGTTCTAAGATTGAACACTCTGAAAGCTTTTGAGGCTAAAGAATATCCAATGAATTTGCCCTCATCAGCTTTCTTGTCAAACTTTCCAAGAGATTCTCTATCGTTCAGAATGTAACATCTGCATCCAAAAACATGAAAATATTTAACATTAGGTTTCCTATTGTTAATGAGTTCATAGGATGTTTTCTGAAATCTCTTGACAATTGTAGCTCTATTCTGAGTAAAGCAGGTTGTTGCCACTGCTTCTGCCCAAAAATTTGTTGAAAGATCAGATCCAGCTAGCATTGTTCTTGCAGCTTCAACAAGTGTTCTGTTCTTCCTTTCAACTACTCCATTTTGCTGAGGGGTTCTTACTGCAGAAAAGTTAGAAGTAATGCCTTCTTCTGATAGATATGAATTGATTTTGGCATTTTTGAACTCGGTTTCATTATCACTTCTTAGTTTCTGAGCTTTGCTGCTAAATAGAACCTCTAATCTTTTTAACAATCTTATCAAAATATCAGGTGCTTCAGATTTGGCTCTGATGAATTCTATCCATGTGAATCTGGAAAATTCATCAATCAGAACCAGAATGTATTTCTTACCTGCTAGACTCTGTACAGAGATAGGACCACAGAGGTCCACATGAAGCATGTGCAGAGCTCTAGGACAGTTGTTTTCACTTTTGGTTTTATGGGAAGATCTTTTCATTTTTCCCATCTCACAAGCAGAACAAAGATGATCTTTGTTAAACTTCAGAGATGGTAATCCCTTAACCAAATTAAGTTTAACTAATTTATCAAGTGAGGAAAAGTTTAGATGTGAAAACTTTTTATGCCAGAGCCAGACTTCCTCACTATTCAGAGATACAAGACAAAGTTTCTCTGAATCAGTGTCGTTTATTTTGGTAAAATTCATTCTGTAGAGGTTGCCTTTTCTGTCTGCTCTTAGTGATTCTCGACCTGATTCTGAGTGGAGAAGTGAACAATATTTTCTTTGAAATTTCACATCAAAACCATGATCACAAAGTTGACTTATGCTGATCAAATTATGTTTTAATCCATCCACATAAGCAACCTTTGATACTAAAACATTTCCTCTTGACAACTCACCATATCCTTTAATCTGTCCTTGCACATTGTCTCCAAAAGTAACTGCTCCTCCAGATTTTGCTTTGAATGAGGATAGCAGTTCCTTATTTCCAGTCATATGCCTTGAACATCCAGAATCTAGGTACCAGATTGGCATTGACTGATTCTGCAAGACAGATTATTGTTTCTTAGGTACCCATCTCATTATGGGTCCTTTTATGTTAGACTTTGGTGGATTTGTATGACTTTTTGGCATCTCATCTTTTGATGTCTTGCCGTTTGTTGTCTTCTGTTGAAATTTTGTCTCTGAGATATTTTTCAGAGATTGATTCAGAAGACAATGTGATCCTCTGAAATGATTTTTCAGTTTGATCAAGAGATGAATGCAGTTGCAATTAATAGAACAAGAAGAAGTAGGAGCAAAGTTTTTCTTTTTATTAAAAACATTTGTTACATTTTGACTTCTTTTGAAACTAGCATTAGGAATATTACATGTATCCCTAACTACTTCTTTCCTTTTTGCTTGAAAGACAGTCTTCTTTTCAAGTTGCTTTTTCTTGATCAAAAACATCTTCTTTTCTTTGCTGCTTACTGCACAAACAGGATCAATATGGTTAATTTTTGTCCATTTTCCTTTTTGTTCAGGAGAGAATTTTATTGTTTTATAGGTGTAAGATTCAGAAGTGTTTGTTTTATTCTTTGCCTTTTCTTGTAATTCTTTTTCAAGTTCCAGAGATGTTTTTGCTTGTAAACACATATTTGCAAAATCAGGACTTATTGGTATTCTGGTTTTGGTTTTCAAAGTTGAAATTGGAACATTCAAAATACCAGACCCAACAGTTTCTATCTTTTTGTGAATTACATTCTCTGGTTTACAAAAAATCTGTTCATCAATCTCTTGATCAGATTCTGAATCAGAATCAAGAAAGTCTCTCTTAGATTTAATAGAGATAGCTACCTCTATTGGTTTTTCAATTTTTTTTGTTCTAGAGACTTTAATGATCCGTTTCATGCTTTCTTTTCTTTTTAAGTCTTCCATGACATTTTCTTTCCATATCTTTTTAACATCATCTTCAAATGTAGTTCTGATGTTTTCATCTGACTTTGGTGAATACAGAGGGGCATACGGATTAAGTGAACTCTGATATTCATTTTCAGAAGTACTTGTATCAGAGGTACTTGGTTCCGATGTCTCTGATTCATTTGAGATGAAAGCATCAAATCTGAAAATTTCTTTGGGATCATTGCTTTGAGGTTTTGTGAAGAGTACCTCTGAAGTTTCTCTTTTTATCTGTAACACAGACTTTTGAAAGTTTTTTACTTCAGAGTATATAGTATTTTTGAAATTCAAAGCTCTTGTTTTTTATCCCTCTGATGTTTTCATTCTTTTGAAATTATTCAGAGATGTACCTTCAAAGCTTTGGACCTTTCCCATACGGAAAGTGGAAGAAAGTGAAGTTTTCTTCAATCCAGTGAATGAATTCAACTCATTGAATCCCAGCCCTTGAGAGTCCATTTGAGTTTTTATTTTGTCGAAAACACCTTGTGCATTGACATAACTTTTGATTCGAAGATTTTTTCTATCTAGAGATTGATGTAGGATTTCTCTTTCCTTTTGAAAAAATTTGGTTAAGGCAATAGAATTGAGCCTTTCATACTCAGATTTCTTTACTTCTTCTTCTTTTCCTTTTAAAACTTTCACAATTTTTCTTATTTCTTCTGAAAATGATTTTTCTTTTTGCTTGTGAGTGTCTTCAAGTTTGGTTTTTTCAAGAAAAATTTCTTTCTTTTCTGATTCCAGAAGATTCTTTTCTCTTTTGAAAAAAATGAGCTCTTTTGTCACTTGCTCTCTTTTCTTTTTCTCTTCAAGAAACTTTTGCTCTAGATCTTGAAGTTCATTAATTAGTTTAAAAGCATCTATTTCAGGATCACTGTCTGAGGTGTAAAGAGAGTTTACCTTTTCAGAATTGTCTTCTGATGCTCCATCAGTTTGATTTCCATCTGAAAAAGCCATACCACAGAGATTGGTAGGTTCTTCCTCGCCGTCACTTGTTGAGTCTGATAGCCAGTCTTCCATTTCTGCTACAAGAACTCTTTCTTTTACGTTGTATTTGTATTTATTCTTGTAGTAATCTTGATCTTTGACAAGTTTTCCTCTGCAGTTTGCAGAGAAATGGCCTATTTTTCCACATCTGAAACATCTTCCATCATTTTGATTTGTTGGAAGAGTGGCAGTACTTGTCTCTGGCTTCTGTTCTTGAGATTTGAAATATCTCTGTGGCTGTGGATACCTTGGTTGAAATGATTGTTGAGGTCTTGATTGTTGAGTTGCATCATTGTTGTTGAAGTTTGTACCCTTTTGATCACTATATGGAGTGAATCTGGGCTCTTGTTGAAATCTGACACCATCTTGTTGAAATCTTCTTTCAGGATTTATTCTTTCTTCATTCTCTCTCCTTCCTTCAAATACTTTCTTGCCAAATTTCTTGTTAAATTGATGAGTGATTAATGCAAGAGATTTGGCGAAGGCATTGATATCATCTTCTGAGTCTGAATCTGGATGATTTTCTTCTGCCATTAGGACCTTTTTGGATCTTCTTTTTGTTTCCAAACTTTTTTGTGACTCTTCACAGTTGTTTTCTTTCGAAATTTGTTTTGAAACAAGTGCAAGGGGTCCACCTAAAGACAATTTTGATTTTTGCTTCATGACTTCCTTTTCATGTGCAACAAGAGTGCCATAAATGTCAGTTAATGACCATGACTCAAGATCTTGATTGGCTTGTATAGACATGGACAATTGTGACCATTCTTCATTTAAGCTTTTCAAGAAAAGAACGTTTTTTTCCTCTTTTGTTCTTATCACTCCAAACTTTCTGCATTTGTTGATAAGAATGTTGAATCTTGAGTAAGTTTGGTGTAATATTTCTTCTGGTAGAGCATGAAAATCATGATATTCATTGATGCATAGATTTCTTCTATTTTTCTGGGTTTGTAGACCTCCTTCAAGTTGATTTAACAACTGATCCCATATCTCTTTTGCAGTTTTACAAGAATCAAGACAGACTTGCTTTCTTCAGACTGACTCTGAACTGACTTCAGAGACAGACTTGTTGATGTCCCTTGAAAGTCTTTAGATGAAGACTTAGTTATTTTCAATACTTTAATTGGTTCAGATTTGAGGCTAACAGAGATTAACCCAAAACTCAACATATAATGGGACCAAAGGTTTTCCAAAGGGTTTATGAATGCAAACACACCAAAATGCATATAACATGAATTAGACTTCATTTGTACCAAATTCACCAAGATGCATAAATCATGTTATTACTTACCAAGATGACCAAATCCCACTTATGAGCGTTTTATGAAACTAAAATAAGCCAAGTTTATCAAATATGAAAACTCCTTAAAATACTCACACTTTAACAAATACCAAGTAAAATACATTTTTACTTCAAATTACTCAAAACTTATCAGCAGTTAGCCATTTCATGTAAAACACTTTAAAATAATCATTTTGGCATGTACATCGTTTTCACAAATCAACTTGAACTCACCTTGCTAGATTTAGGCTAAATCTAGATTTCACCCAACGAGCTCTTTTGAAGACCACTTGAATCCTCAAGCCGAAATCTTCCAAAACCTAGATCCGAACATTCCAACCCATAAATATCCATAATCAACCATAAGGAAACATTCTCCAAACATAAAAATACCAAGATCCCAACAAGATCAAAACCCTAATTTCTCCAAAACCATCAGATCCAAGATTTGAGATATCAAACACTAAGAAACCACCAATAGAGCATTTATAACCTTAATACAGAAAACTTACACTTGAAGACGATGAGACTTCCGAGAACACCCAATCCAACACTTTAACCCGAGCTCCCAATCGTTGAACTTGATGAGGAAAATGAAGATGAAGGTTTTGTGGTTCAAGCTCCCAACTAGCTAGATGATTGAGAATCATGAGGTTTGGGGAGAGAAAAACCCCCAAAATGGGTTAGGGTTCGGTCTTTATGAAAGGGAGAGGTTGAGAGAGAATAACAATAGAAGATAATGAGTTTTGAATGAGAAATGAGGCTAAAATCCGATTTTAATTCGTTCAAACCCCGCACGCGACAGTGCCTGGCGATAGTGACATTGTCACTATCGCGTGGCACAATCACGCGAAGTGTACCGCGGCTAACACTCTCCCCGCGATAGTGCCCTGGCGATAGTGACATTGTCACTATCGCGTGGCACAATCGCGCCAAAGGTACCGAGGCTCGAAAAGTCCAAAAACTCGCGATTCACGCATGGGTCGATTTAAGATTCGAAGGCACAACGTTTTCCACTCAAAAGATAGGTGAAAGGCGGAGAGATTACCAACGTTACGAAAAGTCGGGTGTTACAATCGGGCTCCATGGTAAGTAAGGTGTGGACCTATATGGTCGGGCAACGTCCCATGGACAGTAAGGTGTAATCCCCTTGTGCTTGAGTTCCCCTGTTTTGGAACTCTCAAGAATAGACCTGGAATGGTTGACTTGATGTTTTCGGGCAATAGACTTGTAGTAGTTGAGCTTGCTATGTGGTTTATGATTATTGATATCATATGATGAACACTAATGGTTTATTTGGTTTGTTTTGATTTAGCTCACGACTAGATCGGCCGCATGACTTCGAATGGGTTTATCATTTATATGTTATTTCCGCTTAACTATTCTCACTAGGCTTTAGCCTAACACTTGTTCTTTGGTGGTCATGTATGACAGGTCATTCTAGCGATGGGGCTCGTCGGGATTGAGAGGACGACCTTGGGTGGAGAGCGATCTTTTTGAAGATATAGTGACCATCTCATTTTGAAGTATAGAAATTACCCTTTTGGAAGAATAACGACACCCGACCTTAATCTTACTTGTCCAAGTTAGATTATTAGGTTGTCGATTTATATTCTTTAATGGTTTTGGGTTTGTAATTATCATACTTTGTTCCCCGTGTTGGGTTGACATACACTTGAGTTAGTTCGTCATATCCAACTTATACAGGTTGTTTGGTCTCCCTATTCGGGTGGACTGGTTTATTCCACTTTCAAACGTTATATAGCCGAATTTTCAAATTTTAAATTCACCCTAAATTTTAGGATGTTACATGGGCGTTTTAGGGTCTGTTCGTTAGCAACTTAATGAGTTTAACGAGATTTAAAACTTATTCGGGTAGCTACACGACTGCTTGCTAGTTGCTTAATGATATAGAAAATGACTTATTCAGTAAGCTTATGGGAGGAATTTTATGCAAAAAGTCAAGTTTTTTCCAAACCTGTCAATCCAAATTAAAAAACATGTTTCTTCCATCTATGGATAAACCCTCACAAACAAAAACTTTTCGAATCTATATAGACAGATTAATCCATATAGACAACTTTATACATATGGTTTAATGAAAAACCAACCAAATAGCCATTTAGGCAACTCTAGATGCAATCCGACGAGCTTGCATAAGAAGGTTGCATAAAAGAAGAAAATAGACGGACGTTAGTGTGAGGGACCAAACCAATACAAATTGCAAACATGGAGGTTTATCTTGTAATAACTGAAGATAAAAGATCGAACCCGTAACAAGTTACAAACCACAAGGACCAAATCCGTTATTCTCTTAAAATTAAAACCAAACATGCGCGAAATGGGTGCGAAAACATTCCGTTGGGTGGTATGAAAAACTGATTTCTGTGTGTGCAGCTTCCATTCCCTCCGGCCAAACCAAACACCTCAGGGCCGCTAACTGATTCACCGTCCGCCATGAGAACTCGCTTTTTCGCCGACTTCTTCAGCTCCTCCGCCTTATCTCAATCTTTGCAAACCCTAGATTTCCTCCGATTTCCACCTCCTCAGCTCTCTCCCCCTGATCTTTTCAACTTTGACAACATCTCTTGTTTCGATCAAGTCACTTCTCTCTACATATCTCCTGAAATCGAGAGGTTTACTGTCAGTGAAGCTCTCAGTAAGTTCTTCTCCGACGTTCTTCCTCAAGATATTAATGCCGAGATTGATCAGCAAATTGCGAGGGAAGTAACATCAGAGGTAATTAACTCTAACTTCCAATCACTTTGTTCGGTCATCCATTATTATTACAGAGTACCTGTATGAGCACTGTATTTGTTTCTGATGGAGTTCATTTGCTTCTATTAATGAAACATATGTTTTTTAGACCGAAATTATGTTTTGTGGATTCTGCAATATACCAATGCGGAATGTTGGCTTCGAATTAAATAATACAAAGCTCGATTGCTATGAATTATGGCTTTAACGCATGCGCCATGCAGTATTCCGTATTGAACCCCTACTGATTGTTAGTTCTGAATATAGGTTTTTTTTAGTCTATAGTATATATCTGAATTCTGAGGCGAAGAACTTAAAGTTTGGCAATCACAGGGTTATTATCTGAAACTATGACTATTATTATAGGTTTATACTCTAGTAATTTTAAAAGGTAGGTTTAACATTGTATTGCCAGTGCATGCTAGTGATATGACTGTTTAACTTAAGGATTGAAGTTTTGGGTTTGTTATATAAAATTTTATTATTCAGTCAGTAATTAGCTTGTGAGTTTTGGTGAAAAGTAGTATGCAAGAATGGTTTAAAATGTGTGCAGTTTGACTTTAAAAGATAACCGAGTCACTTATTTTAAAGTTTATAAATCAATTATGGTATAGGAAGATATGAGAAATATCATTTGATCTTATGATATGCCAAGGCGCATAGATTCTATACCCTGGAATTCAAATTCAATACATTGATGAACTAAAAGGCTTGGATTCAATTCCAGACATCGGATCTTGTGCTCCCTGGTGCTTAAGTTTTGTACAACTGTTTGAATACCCCCATTTTTGTCCTTCTTTAGTTTACATTTCTTTTTGACTTGTATGTGATGGGAGGTACCTGGAGTATCAGCAATATCTGTACTACAAAGCTGGAGAAATTAAATTC
Organism: Arctium minus; assembly: GCA_954870635.1. Lineage (NCBI taxonomy): Eukaryota > Viridiplantae > Streptophyta > Magnoliopsida > Asterales > Asteraceae > Arctium > Arctium minus. Next base: position 160,948,237 of record OX941081.1, read on the forward strand.
CCAATAGCATTGAGAGATTTCATATCTTACATAGGAGTCAGGCTCTTCACTCATGGTATTTGCTTGTGCAGAAGCAAATCGATGACAATTCAGATGGTGCTGCTAGCAACAATTTTACAGTAGTTAAATTTGAAACTCCAGAACTTTGTATATCCTTGGTAAGCAACTGTTCTCCAATCACAGTTAACTTGTATACTAATTACTTAACATGGAACTAGTCATGTACAAGTAATGATATCTCATTATCAGCTTAAGTCTGTCACCTGCAGGAAGATTCTTGCTTTTTGCATGAAGAGAAGATGCAAATTTTCTTTGAAGTAGCAGATGCAGAAGTTTGTCCGGTATAAAGTTCAATTCATTTTTTTCTCTGTGATACCATGCTAATCCATCCCCAAAGCTTTGAACACAAACGAGCAAAAGGGACACAGAATGAATTGCAACATTCCCCCCAGTGTTGTAATAAAGCAGTAGGACATACGACTTTTTTTTAATTTAGCTTCCTTGCTATGGCTCTGAGAAAACTGGCATTAGAAACTTCTTTCAGCACAATAAAAAGATAAAATGTTGGGCAAACAGAGATGAAGGCATAATATTAATCTGAGGCGCCCAACGTTATCTGTCACATATGCGTGTAATGTGCTGGTTGGGCCTACCCACCCTATTTGTTCCATGATCTATGGGTCTACTGGAGCTACCCACTTTGATCAATTAGCCAAGATTTTGACCGGATACGAAATCACTGGTGCTTGATCTAGTGGTATTTTTATGGGGATTCTATCTATCGCTGTAGGATCCCTATTCCCCTTTCTATTGGAGTTCTACGATGGGAAAGAAAGTAAGGAGTTAGAGCTCGGAAGTGAGAATTAGCTTATAGGAGTGAAGCCACTCAACCAGAGGGAGAAGAATGAGTACTCAATCTCCTCTTTCAAAGAAGATAGAGGAATTCTTGGATTCACAACCAAATGTGTCTTTGTAACCCTGGAATTAATAAAAATGGGCAATCCTGAGCGCATGGACTGTTTTCACACAGAATTAATGGTTGAGTAGAATTAGGATTCAATAGCACTAGGCTGTCAGAATTTCTAATGAGTTGGGGGTCCTAAAATCCCAAAGAGAGGATGTTCCTGGAGGCTAACATGTATTAGATGGTAAATATACCAGGCACGTGTGGACTGAGGCACCTGCTATTCTGGTTTAAGAACCTTGAATAAAGCATAAGAAATATTGTAATGGGCATCATTCAGACCTTGAAAGTTTCATTTTTTAAGGTACTACTGGCACATATAGAGCAACCTATAGCACCTTTTTTAACCATTTTTCTTCTAAAAAGTCATCTAGCACCTCTTTTATCCATTTCTCTTCCAAAAAGTATGTACAGTCTCTCTTTGATTCATCTCTTGCAGAATTAGCTACCAATTTGCATAACTAGTTACCTAACGAATTGGCACCTCAAAAGTCGAGCTAACTTTCTTTGTGTTGGAACAGAGCCACTTCATTAATGAAGTTCAACCTTTTTTTTTTGTAGGAGCTGCTTGATTTTTCACTTGAGGTGCAGCAACTGATGGATACTCATAAATCAATTTTCTCCGTAGAAGATTTTTCTCTAGAGCTCCAGGAAGAGCATAGGTCCGATTTTTTCGAAAATGTCAGTTTGGTTCAGGGCCAAATATCTTCCAAGCTTAGAGCATTTCCTCTCTTGGAAGTAGATGATACAAGTCTGGGAATTAGCAGCTACATATCTGAGGACAAACATATAATATTTGAAAGCAATGATCCCCAACAATGGATGCAAAAAGATGAATCAACATACGACGCCAAGGAGCTTTTGCTTTCCAAATTCGACATATTGGAACACTTCTTAAATGACTCTCTGGTTGCATGTTTTAAATCTGAAATACCTTGTGGAAACTTTGCTCCAGAGGTGGACATAAGAAATGCCATAGAATACCCAATGACCGATGGTAAACAAGAGTCTCATTGTGCGTTAGCAGATGGTTTTTCCTCTCTGACACTGAGCCCATTTGCATTCGAGCAATTGCAATTTTTTGATATAAATGCCTCACATTTTTCAGAAGTGTTTGACACTGAAATTATAAGTGATGTAGAATACTGTGAACAGATGTTTGGTGACACAACCTTGAGCACTTTTAACAGCTTGATTGTCACACATGAACTTATTCTGAGAGATGACTCTTTCAAATCACTGCCTGTTCCTATTATTTCTGATCATGAAAAGATACTGTCAATACAAGTGATTGTTGATGAAATACTTCTGAAGTTGAAGATGCAAGCTTCCTCTGCTTCAGATGGAATATACTTGGACTGGCATTTATTAGAGGAAGATATACGCACTCATAATATATGCACATCTTTCAAAATGTTTGAGGATATAGACACTTACCATATTAAGGCAGATATGAAGTTGTGTGATAGTCAAATGCTGACTTTGGAGTTTGTTTTATCTGACGCATGCTCAAATGATAAAAACACAGAAGAGAACACTGAGGTGCTGAACATTCAAATGAATTCACCTTCTAGTGGAAATTCGATAGATCATGTGCGTCATGATGGAATTACTTCAAGTAAGTTGAATGACATCTGCAAGAAGATGGAAAGTGGAGAAGCTTTACTTGACAATAGGGTTAACAAGGCTCATCAACTTGTTGAATCAACAACACAGTTCAATGATCTTGACTTTTTATTAAACCCTTTAGAGGCTACTTATCTGAAAAAGCAAAGACCTGCTGATAGGACACTTGAAACGGATTACGCCCTTCCCATGATTTCAGCCAAGGGCCCGATCGAGACACGTGATACCTGTGAAAAGCAGTGGCCGAGCTTGGAAAATGATTTGCATTCAGTTAAGTTTTTTCCTTGCATTCAGTAACTTTTTGTTTTAATGCATTCTGGCACTCATTACGGCAGAAAGAGCTAAATGGCCATGTTGTATAGTGACAGACATGTGAATGTTTTAAAAAACTAATATCTATCTGGAACTCATTATTTAATTTCTTCTAAACTCATTTTTATCTTTTAGCAATGATAATTGGTTTGGTTTATAATGGTTAATTGTAGTTTTGATTTGAAATTCTTTACGTTCCATGACATGTATTACAAGCTAGAGAGAAGATCTGCATTCTACTTCACCACTAAATAAGAGAAGCAAGAACTCAGAAGGAATGCTATATTCTACACCTGTTGAGGATAAGAACACCATGGGATCTATTGAAGCCACATATGAAGTTATGGCTAACTCCATTCATCTACATGTACCACAACTGCCCTCAACATTGGATTCAAAGAAAATCAGCACAAACATGCCTTCATTACCTGATGCGATTATAATTGTGAACACCCAAAATGTTGATACAGAAATGATAGTTTCCAGGAGAAGCACATACCAAAGAATCCTTGCAATGGAGAAAGAAGGTTTACAGGTTGTTGAAAGGGATCTAAATCTGCCAGTTGATGTTATCGTTAGTGCTGCTGTTTGCTTAGTGTTGTATGACAGCAAAAACATTAGAAGGAAGACTTCTTTAGATGGCGCTTCTGCATTCTTATCGTCATGTGTTGAAAATATTGCTGCAAATGTTTTGACATCACTTAGTTTTGCCTTCAGTAGTTGCATTCTGGTAAGTATCATGCCAAACTCTGGTGTGTTTATTCATTATTGTTCACGATTCATTTTAGTAAACTTGGATCATACTAGCCTTCATCCAATTACTTGGGTTCTGATACATAATTTTTCTTCCACCACTTTGTTTATTCTTAAAGCACGGAATCCTTCTAGATCTCTTAGTTACTGTGGCACGTGTTAGTTCTGACGATTCCTCCTTGGGACGCATATGCCTTTTAGTATAATAATTGGTAATTATCAGTTGCAGCCTAAGATGTGTCTAAACGTTATTGTGTCTTAGTCCATGTTTGATTGTTCCATAAAGGTAATCACACATTATGTACTTGTCCTCATGGAAAGTTAGGTTCCAGTAATTGAAATTGGTTGTACCATCATATGGAACTATGACGTCGTCAAAGCATATTAACAACTTAGATGTCAGCATGGTTTTAAATTGACAAACTAATACTTGTCATCTGTGTGGTAAAAATATGTCCATTTTTCTATTGTTTTTGCTCCATATAAATTCACACACGTGCTGATCAACTTATTCACCATTAAAGTTCTGTGTAGCTTGAGATAAATTATTATTTGACAGTCTCTTTGATATACCTTGTTCTACAGATATTTGAAGGAGAAGTTGGTTTCCTTGCTAGTATAATGGAGTCGTCAGACGAACTATATGCTGCTGCATCAAGCCTAGGAATTGACTTGCAGCTCTTTTGTTCATATTCATCTGAGATAACTGATGAGATAATATTGAACTGTATCACACATGCTGCAAAGTCAACTAGAGGCCTATATCCCAAGATGCCCGAGTCAGAAACTCTAGCTGAATCATTTCTAACCAAATTTCCTTCAATTAATCCCCTCTCGGCACATGCAATATTGTCTTCAGTTGGAACACTCGTTGAGTTTCTTGAAATGTCTCATCAGCAAAGGGTTTGTGCCGTCCAAAAGTATCTTGTTCCTGATGCAAGTACCACATTGTTTAGTGCTTTATGCAGATATGGGGAGCGAGAAGATTCTAGATCAGGAATGACAGATTGCTGCTCTTCAGTGTCAGAAGGTCATGACTCTGGCAATTGTTGTCCTAAGAGTGACCATGAGAAAAAGAAAAGAAAGTATATGGGGAGTCCTGAGACAAGGGCGATGTCCATGGATCATTTGTTTCAATTTGAACAAAATAATGATGTCACATGGGATCCTCCCAAAACTGTAAATTCACATAGTTATTGGAATTTGGAAGCTGAAGAAATATCTGGTGATATTGTAATGTCTAATACAGCTTTTGATGAGATTTATTTTGGTGAAAACCAAAGATCTGATAGGGGTATGATGCTGAATCCTTCTAGTTCGGCTAAGCCATGCAATATTCGAATGTCAGAAGCACCTGAGGTCTCGGGTGAAATAAATTTACCCGACGTGACAGTGATCGATACATCATTTGGTCAAAGCAAGAAAGTGCATATGCCCACTGTGAACAAGTTAGGCAGTCACACTAATAATAACTCTAAAGGTCTGCACGAAGGGTTTAAAGGGGAAGTTATTGACATTGACGATGATGCTATGGCAGGTGAGGACTTCTCTTTGGTGCGCTCCGTATGTTTTTCACCAACAATAGAGAAGGGAAGTGCCCCAGGCATCTCTAGAACTACAAGAAAGCTATCATCTGGTTGGTGCAGTCTTCCTAGTTTTCCTTCAGCTGCTGACATTAGCTCGGACTTAGATTCGTGGATTGATACCAAACATAATGGACAGAGTTCGAGCGAAGAAATTACACTGAATTCACATGCAGATCTAATGAACAATGGCACACCTCTAGAGCAGCAGCAGATGTCCTCAGAGGAGTGTTTATTAGTGAACTCTCCAATGAATTCCTGCAGACCATCTTTTAAAGAAAAGGATCCACATTATGGTAGGACACCACTGTCAAAAGCCATTTTCTCTGCTCAACCACAGAAAGGTTCACCTTGGACTATAGATTTTCTTAACAGAATTAAGGAAAAGAGCAGGCTGCGTCAGCAATCTGTTCCATGCATATCATCTGCCCCTTGTTTTGGCTACTCAGGGAATTCATCAAAGTTTAGAAAGAGAAAAAGCCCATCTATACTCGACTTCTACAGGTACCAAAGGACCAGCACCGTGCAAAACATGGAACACAAAGGGCAAAAGGTTCCTATACAACCATCACAGACATGGACTCCAATTGATAAGAGAGCAAAAAGGGTGTGTTATGCATACTTCTAATACATATTTTGAAGTGGGTTTTTGTGTGTAAATCTTACATCAAATTCTTTTACTTGGATACAGAGGCTAACTTTTGCCACCAATGGAAGCAAGGGCCAAAGCAAGCTAATCTGGAGTGATAAAGACTAATCAAACTCAGAAAAAAGGATAGTTTCGTTGCATGCTTTTAGCATGAAGTACAGGTAAAACTGTCTGGGCATCAGTTCATCATCTAACTAGGTTGGTTATCAACACATTTTTTGCTGTAAAATGTGAGTGGAATTTCTTGATGGCTCACTAGTTTTTCTACTTGATCATAAATGGAAATGTATACATAAACCCTTTCATGTGATGAAATTACAGTTGAGATCACAATTTTGTGTTCATGTATCCTTATCTCAAGTTTCTTTATTTCTTTGTTTGTATCCTTATCACTGTCTGTTAAGTGTTCTTTATATGGATGTGGAGGTTTGTATGGTATGAGAGGGGTATGATGAGAAAATTATGGTGTTAATGGGGAAGTATGTCTATTGTAACTTACCTATTAAGTCATTGATCTATTGATTTAAATCTTAAACAAACATTCATATATGGGGAATCGTATACATGCTCCAACCCGTTAAGACCACCTTAGGGGCCGTGTATCATGCGCTTAAGGCTTACCAACAAGCATCACCACATTTATTTACCTTATTGGGTAACATAATCGGCCATCAAAATGAATTGTTGGTAAGCGATCTCAAGTAAATCACAATCACACTAAAATGATTGATGACACTAAAATTACCAATACTAGGTCTGCCTACATCCTACCCTCCCCAGACCCGACCCTAGGGTGGGATATGCCGGGATAGTGTGGTTTGGCTAGAGGTAGGCTAATCGTTGGTTTCATTGACATTGTAGGTGATCCATTAATGGTGAGAAATCAGAGTGGCATGTTGGTTCCTCTTAGGGAATACCCTCTTTTCATGGTGGTCCAACAGTGGCATGGTGGTTGGGACAGTGAGTGATGGAGGTTGGACATGGGGGTATCAGCTCTTTTTCTTCTGCCATAACAAAGGGCTGGTGATATTAAGTTATCTGTTTAGTGTTGAAGATCCTTATATTCTAATTAAAGAAGAACATTCTTATCTCTATTTTCGAAATGGCATGACACTTTCTAGTAATATTTGGTCTGGAGCACAGCAGAAATTACATATTTGAAACAAAAATAGTTTAGGGTATTAATTACCAGAAGTGAAAAGTAGAAATACATTAACTTTTGAAGGTAATAGCATAGGATTTTTACTTTTTTGCAATTTATTGCCGCATCAAAGTTGATGTCAAACCTGTAAGTATGTTCCATAAACATTAAAAGTCCCACATGATGGAAAAGGATGGGCCGGTAAAACAAAAAGGTTCCACTAAACATTTGCAATAAGTGACATTACTTGATGCAAGATGAAAGACAAACACAAAGATAATGGTGTATAAGATTTGTTAATGGTGGTGCATGCTGTGTGATTAATATCCAAACACAACCTATCTCGTTGATCTGTTCATAACTGGATTCACCCCACAATATGTTACAATTTTAGACATCAAGCATCTACGATACTGCTATTTCTTCTTACCATTCCGCAGATTACGCAAGGTCATTACAAGTTGTTGTCTTTCACCTTCCACTTCTGCAAATCTAAGACTTATTTCTAAATATTTTTCTTGCATCTCTTTCAGCTCACTTTCCATATGTTTGTTCTTTTCATCCAATGATGATATTTCACTTAATAATATGTTATGGTTTTGCTCATCATTGTAACGAGAAGTGGGTACCGATAGCTCTTTCTCTGAGCATCTTCCTTCATTGCTGGAAACACAGAAGATCAAGAGTCCTTTAGTGTGTATCTATGCATTAATGGAGATTGAAAAAAGAAGCAGAGGAAGGGAATAAGTGAAGTTGTTTTAAGTTAATTGTGTGTACCTTTTTGCTGATTCCAGAGTAGATCTGCTTTCATCATGCCTGCTAGTGGTGATGCTAATATCACATGCTACATTACTTTCCTGCAGATCGAAGATAAGTCATCGGGTGAGTTATGGTGCTATTCTTGTAGAAACATAAATGTTTAACTTGCAAGTGTTTTAAAGAAATCTGAGTACTTACGTATACAACGGCCGGTTTATAAACCAAACCGAACAAACCCAATATATCCCACCCGGAAGGGGGGGGGATGTACGTAGACATTTCCTCTGTCTCGATATGTATGCAGATCTTTGAAGGGTTGGGTTTAATCGGGTTATTTGCAGGTTGGGTTGGTCGTGTTTTTGGGCGGCCCTAGTAGAGAGGCTGTTTCTGAGAAAACCCTCAGCTTGCGAAAAAGATTTGGAAATAAATAGCTATAAGCAACAGTTTTGCAAAAGATTTTTGTTAAATTAAATTTATTATTATTATTTTCTTTTTTCAAGGCAGATTTAGAAAAGATTGCAAAGAGCCTGAAGAAAAATAAGGCTAGAGGAAATATAAACGAAAGAGAAAACAATGAGACATGGATAACAAGGACAGTAGAGACTAGAGACAGCTAAACCAACAATTTAGAACACTTGAAAAAATCCCCCCTATATCTGGCATACGGTACTTCAAAACCTATCTGTTGACTATCTACCCCCCCCCCCCCCCCCAAACCACCCTCTACCCTCCTAATCCCCTGCCTTCAACTGAGTACCCTATAAAGTCCTACAAGCAATCAACTACCCTAATCCTTGCAGGGCCTGTTTATGTTGTACTTGAATATATATGAGCACTATGTAACACAGTACCTGTTTATTCTATACTTCAATATATCCTTGTAGGGCTAAAGTATTGCCACAATAATTAATTCTTGGTTATCTGTAGCAGTCCATAGACCTGTGGATTCTTAAGTTTACATGTTTAAGATAATTAAGATATTGCTGGGCATTTTTCATGTGCTTAATTGATTTATTGAGAACTGGCTTGCTGAGATACGTGCTCTGATAATTGTATTCATGTTAAGATAGAATATACTTGATACAGTGAGTTGTTTGTTTTTTTATTTCTATTTTGTTTATGAAGCAGCCTTATACAAAAAAACCATTATCTGAAACTGGTTGGGGTGGCCAACAAAATGAGTTATTACAATAATAATGATTACATCAGTAGGACGATTAGTTAATATAATAAGAATGATCTTACAAGTTACATCAATCTGATAAGATTTTGGTTAGCGCGATATCTTTAATAGTGTGTTTTATTATGTAAAGATAAACTAAAGGGCGGTGTGTGTTCAACATAATCTGTCCACTTTACTTTGTTGGAGTTAACAGAATCAGATAGACCTTGCTTAGGATATACAGGAAAAAAAGAATATGATGCTTTCAACATGTGATGGATGAGTAAATGCTTGAGTGCTTGCTTGTGTGTATATTTACATGCATTTGTATATGTATCTAATGCATGTGTGAAAGCCAAAATTGGATTATTTACCTTGAGCAAGTTCAGGTGTTTTGGCTGATCCATGGTTGTGGTTGCCTCTTCATTCTTCCTTAGGTTATGCTCTAACCTAGAAACCTCTTTCTGTAGGTTTCCTTTCTCTAACTCAATTCCCAACAACCTTTGTTGCAATTCGTTGTAGTCACCTCTTAGCATTTTCAGTTCTGACTGCAAAGACCTAATCATAACATTCTTTTCACTCATCAAACTCGTCCAAGTTGTTGATTCCTTCTGTAGCTTTTCTGTTTCCTTCTTTAGCGAAGCAAGTTCTGTCACCAATAATTCTCTTTCTCTAATCCATTCTCGTGGTGTTTCTGCTCCTGCATCTCTAATGAAATCGCAGTAATTTTCTTCTTGTATATCTTTTGTCAATGAGAACTCTTGTTGAGATTTCTCAAGTGCTTCTTGTAAGTCTCTCATCTGCTGTTGCAAATTTTGAGCTTCAGCAACTGCTTCTGAAGCCAGCTTCTCTTTCTCATCAAGCTTTGATGTCATTTCGACAGAAACCCTTCTCAGTTCCTCCTGAAGGTTCTCAGCAGCAATAGCATTGGCCAACCTTGTCTTTCTCAAAGCCTCCTCTGCTTCTACAACCCTTTGCTCCTGCTCTACTTTGGCTTTCATCAAGTCTTGTACATCATCTTCAAAATCATGCCCTTGCTTATCTAATTCTTTCTCCAATCCCTTAACATGGGTTTCTAACTCGGTGATCGTATCCAAAGATTGTGAGAGTTCAAATGTCTGATTCATGATCTTTTCCTCTAATCTCTTTACCTGGACTTCATATTGTTTAATTGTGGCCAAAGAATTTGAATATTTACTTTGCATCTCCATCTGTTCTATCTGTGTCTTCTCCAACTTGGAAGAGATATCCTCATTCTCCTGCAATAAAAATTTATAATCGACGGAAATATCTTCAATATGGATCTTCAACTCCTCCTTCTCTTTCTTTTGGAGCTCTATTTCAGCATACAAGCCCTCAATCTTCTCTTCTTCACGATCCCTTTTGCATGCTATAGCTTCTTTCGCCATTTGACTTTCTTTCAGCTTTTCAGAAAGATAAGACATCTCTGAATTTTTTTCCTCTATCATTCTATCAAGATCTTTGACTGCAAGAAACAATTTAGAATTGGACTCTTCTGTTTCCTCTAGATGCAATGCGAGTGACTTGTTTAAATCCTTTTCACGCTTTAGCTCTTCTCTTGTTTCATCTAAAAGAACCTTCAATACTTCTGGTGATTCTGGCGGATGAGGAACTGCCTTATACACGTGTTTGTGCGAGGATTTGAGTTGATCACATTCTGTTTTAAGGGCTTCTTTCTCCTCCCTGAGCTCAGCAATTTTCCTCAAGAGATCTTGTCCTCTTTTGTTCTCCTTCAGCATTTGCTTACGAAGAGACTCTAACTCCAGCTCTGATAATTCTGCTTGCCTTTCCAACCTGGAAACATCAGTTTTTAACACTTCAACTGCATTTTTTGATGCTTCAGCGTACCCATGTGTCTGATCTTGATAGTTGTGTTCTGGGCTGTTTAATAGATCAGCTATACTTTTGTCTGAAAGAGAACCCAATGACCAATCGGTGCTTGATCTTTGCTGTACATGATTTTCTGCCCGAAGGGCATCACCCTTCTTATTCAGAGGGCCTGGGTTCCTTCTGACAGTTTTATGCTCCTGGAAATTAGGATTGTTCTCCAACTGAGGATCTCTGTTGTTCTGAGAGTTTCCTCTGCTTAAGTAGTCATCCTGATTGACAATTGGAAACATGCTCTAAATATCAACGTTCAGCTTTAAGAAAGCTGAATTCAATGTCTTTAGTAACATTTCAACCCTCATAACTTGCATTGTGCATAAATGGAATCGGAATATGCTGCTAATAATGTATTATCTTACATCTGCAAAATCAAGGATGTTTCCGTTTTCGCTGCCATCACTTGCTTGATTCCTCGATCTGAATGATTCATCCTGTAGAGACTCGTTCTCTTCCAACTCCCTGAAACAGCCCCAAGACTTGATCAATATTACATCGACCAAATGATAAACCAGTATTAGATTGATCAGTTATGCTTCTTATACCTTTGTTCGTCTGTTCGTTGCATCTTTTGAATGAAAACCTGTCTCATGTTGCAAGTACAAGTAACTTTGTCATTTTTGGAAATTTTCAGAAGTGAACTTCAGACTGCTATTGTGATCCCATGAAGTGGCTAATAAGTTTAAATTGCCACACACACATATAGGTATATATATGCATATAGATACATAGGTAAATGAGAGAGATAAATAACTTACATGCATATATATATATATATATATATATATGTATAAAGATACATAGGTAAACAAAGAGAGATAAGGAACTTACATGTAGAATTGCACCAGAGTCTGAAGTTGTGAGGGGCAGAGAAATTTGGAGAGGTTCAGTTGCCTCTGCAAAATCAGCAAAATTAACTCCGACCTCTCCTACAAAACCCGCTTTCGAGGATCCCTGTTGAGAATCCAGGAACACATTACAACGCCATCGAAAGCTTCACCGAACATGACAGAAATTTTGCAGTTATTTTCTTACCGTTGCCACATTAAAGTAGTAAATTTTCTCTTTATATGTTTCTGTCTTTTGATGCTTAACCAATTTAACCATCTCATAAATAGGAGATTCCCAAGTACAGGTTCCTTCAACAACCGCAGTTTTCTCTAATCTCGCTGTGGGCTTCCCAATATCTGCTGGAATCAGAGATATCATCAAGCGTTTTCCTTTCAGCTTTGGCACCTGCAATCAACACACCCAGAGGTAAACAAAAAGACCCATATATTAAACCACCTTTTTTTCAACTACAATTGCTTCATTTCATTACAATAAACATACCTGTGTTGCTTGAAACTGCATTTGAAACATCACTTTCTTGCTGTTTTGGGTCTTCCATCTTCCGGATTTGAACATTTTTGTTTCTGCTTCTGGTTTTTTGATCTGTCTCTTGTAGTTCTTACATTAGGATGATCAATATTTCAGATCTCTCCTGACAGTATCCTAGATGGGCTGTCCTCTTGTAGCCTTGGTATATAGCTGTTATAGATGAAGAACCATAAATGCAAGGTAAGAAGCCTTTTTCTTTATTAGCCTAAAAAGGTTAAAAAGAAAATAAAAATTGGTTCTTGATTCGAATTAAATCAATTACAAGTTGTACTTTAATTAGACAACAAGGTAGGTAGCCATACTAGAATATTGTATTGCCAGAGTGTAACGTTTGAATCCTGAAAACCGATACTCTTTCTAGATCAAACTTTTGTGGTGTTGTATTTTCTTAAAACACAAAGATGACATATGATCGTCTAACCATTTTGGGTTAATTAGTAAAGAGTCAAAATTAGAATGTAGATTTAAGGAGGTTTATAGGACCATTAATTATTTGGGGGACCAAATGCGGACCCATATTGGGGTATCCATTATTGAAGCATGAAGTGTATTGCCTATCCATAATTGACTTACAGACCTGTTAATCCATGAATGCATCTACCCATGTGAGGCCATGTGCCTCTCTCTCTCTCTCTCTCTCTCTCTCTCTCTCTCTCACACACACACACACAACGGCTATAAAAATGGTTAACTAGAAATAAATAAAAAATGATACTTGAAGTCAAAAAAAAAAAAAAAATAGGATGGAAAATGGGAGGAAGTATTATTTGTTAGGATCAGAATAGAATATGTTAGTAATGGCAGGAGAACATGATGCTCAACTCCAAGATTCGGTCCGTTTTCTACTCCATCAGAAATCTTGCAACGGTGTCGTGTTGTGGTCTTGAATGTGTTTTTTTACAGGGTTTGGACTTTGGACAAAGAAACTCAAAAAGTTTAATTATGACCCACTTGTATAAAGTGACCTTCTTATCCATTTACATTTAGCCATCTAATTACAATCCAAATTACACGTTTCTTGTGTTATTTTTTGTCTTTCTGTGTATTATCTTATGAAAAGTAATTATCCTATTTAACTTCTTAAAAATCATCCTAATTAACATTTGATCAAAATCCTAACGCTACTTTTATATAGATTTTTTTTCCCTTCCAATCTTAATACCTTGTGTTTATATCTAGTCGCAATCACGGTTTTGTACCTAGTTTTTCCTTTTGTTGTTTAAGAAAGTGAGTAGAAGGGGTCGTTTACCAAATGCTAACAGGGTAAGCATGACCAAGAACCGAGAATCTTACTTGGTAAGAGGCATGACAAGTAGAGATGGAAATTTTACCCATCGGGACGGGGATTCCCTGGTTTGACGGGTAACGGGGTGGAGATGGAAATTTATTTTCATACTCGATGCAGGGTCAGGGATGGCATTACCTGCCCCTAATCCAGCCACGATTAATATTTTATTTTATTTAATATATGTATATATAGATAAATATATATGTATACATTTATTATTAAATGACAAATATATTTGTTTTTCAATATTGGTATGACAATTTTCATTATAATATTAATTTTAAAATACATTCTTTTACTAATTGGGTATTCAACGGATTCCCCGAACCAATCGGAGATTAGTCGGATCGGGGTCAGGGATGGGGGTTTTAGACGGGGGATGCATTATTGATATGCAATGGAATTTGAAAATGAATATGTCTTTCCAATAGAATAATACACGACATATATACATGAGTATAGGGCCAATGGGCCAGACAATGAAGACTACATAAATGGGCTACAAATACACGAATTACATAAATATATATTAACATCCCCCCGTAGTTTGATCGGGAGGAGAGTTGCGCACGTTCAAACTGGTCTTGAATTCGTTGAAGAGCTGAGACGGAAGACCTTTGGTGAAGATGTCAGCGTACTGAGCCGAAGATGGAACATGTAGAACACGAACTATACCTCGAGCAACCTGGTCCGGCACAAAATGTATATCAATTTCAATGTGTTTAGTGCGTTGGTGCTGAACCGGGTTCGAAGACATGTAAACAAAACTGATATTGTCACAGTAGACAATGGTAGCTTTGGCCGGGGGGCAACGAAGCTCACGCAGCAGGTTACGAACCCAACATGTCTCAGCAACGGCATTTGCAACGTTGCGATACTCTGCCTCGGCACTTGAGCGAGAAATAACTCCTTGCCGTTTAGAAGACCAAGATAAAAGGTTTTCTCCAAGAAATACACAATATCCAGAGGTTGAACGGCGAGAGACTGGGCATCCACCCCAATCTGCGTCAGAGTAGGCGATCAAGTCGGAGCCAGGAGACACATGAAGCTGAAGACCATGGTCAAGTGTGCCTCTAATGTAACGCAGAATGCGCTTCAAAGCATGGAGATGAGGTTCCCGGGGATCGTGCATAAACAGGCAGATCTGCTGAACTGCAAAAGAGATGTCGGGGCGCGTGAATGTGAGATACTGAAGAGCTCCGGCGAGACTGCGGTACATCGATGGATCTGCAACTGGAGGACCAGTGGCATTCAGCTTGAGAATAGGCTCAGCTGGAATGCGTGCGGGGTTGCACTGAAGCATATTATCACGCTCTAGAATCTCGGTGGCGTATTTTCTCTGTGAGAGGAATAGGCCCTGTGATGTGCGGGTGGCAGAGATGCCAAGGAAGTAGTTAAGAGCACCGAGGTCGGTCATAGCAAACTCACGCCTGAGCTGGGCAATGATAGACTGAAGCAGTGAGGCAGAGGAGGCCGTCAACACTATGTCGTCAACATAGAGGAGAAGGTAGGTTGTACCAGTGGCCTGGTGATACGTAAAGAGAGAGGAATCAGTTCGACTATGCTGGAACCCCATGCGAAGGGCATGCTGAGCAAAACGCTGGTACCAGGCCCGGGGGGTCTGTTTAAGGCCGTATAGGGATCGCTGAAGATGACATACATGGTCAGGATGTTGTGGGTCCCTGAAGCCCGACGGCTGGTGCATATAGACAGTCTCCTGTAGGTGCCCGTGAAGAAAAGCATTCTTCACATCTAGCTGGTGAATCAACCAGTGTCGGGAAATAGCCAGACTGAGAATAGTGCGAATAGTAGCCGATTTAACAACCGGACTGAAAGTTTCATCACAGTCAATTCCTTGCTGTTGACTACGCCCATTGGCCACCAAATGCGCCTTATAGTGAGAGAGAGAACCGTCAGCATTGAACTTCCGTTTAAACAACCACATGGAGCGAACCACATTAGCACCCGGTGGTCGTGGCACAAGCACCCAAGTTCCGTTTGTAATAAGAGCATTATATTCCTCATTCATGGCTTTATGCCAGTTTGGATCTTGCAAAGCCTGTAGATGGGACCGCGGGATAGAGGATATGGAGGTGGAGTGAAGGTTTAGGCGATGTGTGGGTTTGAAAATACCACTTTTAGAGCAGGTGTTCATAGAATGACCGCGTGGCGGAGATTGGAGAGGGGAGGGAGGAGGAGAGGGAGAATATAGCTATGGCGGTGAAACAAATCACAGGACGATAAGCATGTAGTTTTCTTCTATGTTTTGATAAAGTTACATTATATATGTATGTTTATTTTTCTATTTTTATAATTATAATAAGTTTAGTTAATTGACGACTTTAATCCCTCAACAATATTTAATTGACATTTTATTATATATATTATATATAAAGAGTTTAGGTTAATGACAGTTTTAACCCTTAACTATCCTTGGTTACTTTTTTTAATTACGGTTCAATTCGGGTAAGAAACAATTACATTTTTTAAACTGGGTCTTACAATTATTTCCCCCCTCAAAAAGAGATTTCGTCCCCGAAATCGAATTTAGACAGAAAACTTACATCGATTTAAGAATTCGGGGTACTCCCGTCGCATGTGTTCCTCAGTTTCCCACGTCACCTCACGTTCAGAATGATTTTTCCAAAAAAACTTTTACGAAAGGAATCATTCTCTTCCGTGTAGCTCTCTCATCACGATCAAGAATCGCTTCCGGATCCTCGCGATAAGAAAGATCAGGTTCTAGGAGTTCCAAGGGATATTCAATGACGTGTAAGGGATGATAGTTGTACCATCGAAGTGAAGAGACATGGAACACGTTATGTATATGAGATAATTGCGGCGGTAAAGCTAACCGGTAAGCCACAACTCCAACCCTTTCCAGAATTTCGAAGGGACCAATGTATCTCGGGCTTAACTTTCCTTTGAGACCGAAACGTTTGATGCCACGAGTTGGGGAAACCTTTAAGAAAACTTTTTCTCCCGGTTGGAACTCGATAGGTCGTCGTCGTTTGTCGGCGTAACTCTTTTGACGAGCCTGAGCCTCTTTCATCATTTGACGCGCAATTTCGACCTTCTCGGTAGTAACTTGTACCAGTTCTGGGCCTTCAAGAATACGTTCTCCAACTTCATTCCAACAAGTCCGTGTTCGACATTTTCGGCCATAAAGTGCTTCATACGGGCCATACCGATACTCGACTGCCAACTATTATTATAGGAGAACTCTATTAGGTACAAGTAACTATCCCAACTTCCATGCCATTCCAACGCATATGCTCGAAGCATATCCTCCAGTGTTTGAATCGTACGTTCAGATTACCCATCAGTTTGCGGATGAAAGGTTGTACTAAAATTCAAACGTGTGCCCCAAGCTTTATGTAAACCTTCCCAAAATCGAGATGTAAAGCGTGGTCTCGATCGGAGGTAATCGATATAGGAGTGCCATGGAGACGTACAATCTCACGTTGGAATACTTCTGTCAATTTATCAATTGACCAAGTTTGTCGGATAGGAAGAAAATGAGCCGATTTCGTCAGTCGGTCAACCACTACCCAAATTGCATCGTATTTCAAGGTCGTGTGGGGTAGTCCGACTACAAAATCCATAGTTACGTGTTCCCATTTCCATACCGGGATGTTCAGCGATTGGAGAAGACCACCCGGACGTTGATGTTCACTTTTAACTTGTTGACAAGTGAGACAACGAGCTACAAAATCGGCGATATCTCTCTTCATTCCAACCCACCAGTAATGGATCTGTAAGTCGCGATACATTTTTGTTGTACCCGGGTGAACGAAAAACATAGATTTATGAGCTTCGGTCAGAATCTGATCTTTAAGCTCCGTGTTATTTGGAACACAAAGACGATCCCGAAACCACAACACGTGATCATCATCGATCCTGAATTCCGAACTAACATTCTCTTTTGCTTGCTGGAAGTTCGCCCATAATTCACAATCGTCTTGTTGGGCTTCTTTTATCCGAGAAATTAGAGTCGGTTCTACCATCAGATTCGATAGAATTTCCCTTTGTGAACTCGGATAGATTTCCAGTCCGAACCGTTCGATCTCCAAAGCTAACTCTGTAGGAACAAGTAACGAGGAAACCTGTCCCACAACTTTACGACTTAAAGCGTCGGCGACTAAATTAGCCTTACCCGGATGATACTGTATATGAACATCGTAATCCTTTAGAAGTTCGAGCCACCTCCGTTGACGCATATTTAACTCTTTTTGAGTAAATATGTATTTAAGGCTCTTGTGGTCGGTGAAAACTTCACATGTCTCACCGTATAAATAATGACGCCAAATTTTAAGTGCGAAGATAACCGCAACCAATTCGAGATCGTGAGTCGGATAATTTACCTCATAAGGCTTTAATTGACGTGATGCATATGCGATTACTCTACCGTTTTGCATAAGAACACATCCGAGACCTATCTTTGAAGCATCACTGTAAACTTGAAAACCTCCGGTGCCAGACGGTAATACAAGAATAGGTGCGGTAACCAATCGATGCTTCAATTCCTCGAAACTAGATTCTTGTTCGGAACCCCAATTGAATTTGACTCCTTTTCGGAGTAATCGGGTTAACGGTAGAGATATTTTAGAAAATCCTTCCACGAATCGTCTATAATAACCGGCCAGACCCAGAAAACCACGAACTTCAGATATGTTCGTAGGTCGAGGCCATTTAGTGACGGTTTCAATTTTCGTTGGATCGAATTTAACACCTTCCGCAGAAATTACGTGTCCAAGAAAAGACACTTGATCAAGCCAAAATTCACATTTGGAACGTTTTCCGTATAACTTTTTCGTTCGAAGAGTTTCCAAAACGATGTGAAGATGTTGATCATGTTGCTCTCTTGACTTTGAGTATATCAACATGTCATCAATAAAGACGATAACAAAGTCGTCGAGATAATCTTTGAAAACTCGATTCATAAGATCCATAAAGACCGCTGGAGCATTAGTTAGCCCAAAAGGCATTACTAAGAATTCGTAGTGCCCATAGCGAGTTCTGAATGCGGTTTTCGGAATATCACAATCTCAGATACGAAGTTGATGGTACCCGGACTGAAGATCAATTTTGGAAAAGTATTGTGCCCCTTGTAATTGATCGAACAGATCGTCGATTCTCGGCAACGGATACTTGTTAC
The DNA here is from genome assembly GCA_954870635.1 of Arctium minus. Taxonomy (NCBI): domain Eukaryota; kingdom Viridiplantae; phylum Streptophyta; class Magnoliopsida; order Asterales; family Asteraceae; genus Arctium; species Arctium minus. Next base: position 160,966,917 of record OX941081.1, read on the forward strand.
GGATCGTTACTTTATTAAGCTTTCGGTAATCAATACAAAGACGTATTGTTCCGTATTTCTTTTTGACAAAGAGAACCAGAGTTCCCCAGGGTGAGACACTGGGTCAAATGAAACCTTTCTTCAATAAATCATCGAGTTGAGTTTTGAGTTCTTTCATTTCAGTTGGAACCATTCGATAGGGAGCCTTGGAAATAGGATAAGCTCCCGGAACTAGATCGATGGTAAATTCGACTTCCAGGACTGGTGGTATACCCGGTAAATCATCGGGAAATACATCAAGATATTCGGAAACAACAGGTACGGGTACAGAAGTAGGGATTATCTGTTCGGGATCTTGTAACGAGGCCAGAAAACTTTCGCTACTTTGCCAAGTATACTGCTTCACAGTAATAGAAGTTAAAGCGCTAACATCTTCTTTTAGAGTACCTCCTTGGAAGATTGCCTTTGGTTTGTCAACATCCCCAAACAATATTTGTTTGGCGTTACAGTCTATAGTTGCATGGTGGTGTGACAACCAGTCCATCCCCAATATTAATTGAAAGTGGGACATATGCATTGGAAGTAGAGTGACCTCTCGTATGCGATCTCCAATAATTAACGGACAATTTGAGAATCGAGTTAACACACAGATTGAACCACCCATTGGGGTAGATATTACGACTGGACATTCGGTGATTTGTTCATAAGGTTTTAACCGGGATTCTAATTGTTCAGAAACAACAGAGTGTGTTGCCCCGGTATCAAACAAGGCATAAACAGATAAATCATTTAAGTTAACATGGCCTGAAATCATACCCGCTTGAGATTTGTCGCCAGGTAATGCAAAGACTCGCTCACTAGTAGTTGCTTGTTTTCCTTTTCCTTTTCCAGCTTTAGGATAATCTCTAGCCATATGCCCTTGTTCTTGACAATTAAAACATGAACCGGTCATCTTTAGACACGGACCCGACCGATGTCGAAGATTACACTGATCACAAATATTAATTGGACTCGAAACATTTTGACTCCCCCTGCTAGAAAACACTGGAAGTCGTGGCATGAATTGACTTGAACCTTTATGTGGGTTAATGTTCGACTTTGACTTTACGAAACGAGGGTTGCTTTGGAAAGATTCAGGTCCACGTTTCTTATTGTCAATGCGTGAAGTTAACTGTTGTTGTTGTGACCGATCAATATTCTTCGCTGCGTCGGCCACCTCAGTAACAGTATTAAAAGGAAGATTCAAGAGACTATCCTTATACTTCGAGTTAAGTGTCCATTTAAACTTATTTGCTTGTTGCGCTTGTGTGCCTGCAGTATTTCCTGCAAAACGAGAAAATTTAAGAAAATGAGCCATGTAGTCGGCAACGGTTTCTTCCTCGCCTTGTTGGATCGTTGAATATTCTCGCGTATAAGCATCACGATCTGCCGCCGTAAAATATTGATTGAAGAAAAACTCTTTGAAGTTATCCCAAGATAAGTTCTTAACAGATGGGCCAGTTTGAACACAAGCTTCCCACCAATTGTTCGCTTCTTTCTCAAACTTATAAGTAGCCAAGCGGACCCTGTACTGATCTGGGATATCCAAGACATTGAATATCTTTTCGATATGTCGAATCCAGTGTTCAACGTCTACTGAATCTACGGCCATTGAGAAAGATTGAGGTTTCTGTTTATTAAACCTCTCCAGCCATGTATGCATTTCTCTCGTTGGATTACCCGAACTTGATCCAGTATTTCCGCTGTAGGAACATAATTTCGATTTGGATTTGGATTTGGAGGAAGATTTTGTGTTGTCTGTCGCATAGCCTGGATGGCTTGCTCAAGATATGTAGGCATCATACTTGACATGGTCTGACGGACCACATAAGCAATATTAGGTTCACTAGTACCCCCCACCGGGTTGGGATTTGGATTATTCTCATGTTGAGATCTGGACTTACGTGGGCGACCGCGTCTCGACATTCTAATACAAAACAATATCAAAATCAGAATTCAAAACAGTTACGGATTCAAAATCAGTAAATAGAATTACATTCGAATATACCCATTCTAATGTCTACCCAATTCTCACAGGTCAAACTTATTTAATCTACAAGTCGTAACCTATGCTCTGATACCATATTTGTAACATCCCCCGTCCCCGTGGTCCGGAACGGTTGATGTCACGAACGGGACTTAACATAAATACACAACTAAATTCAGAGTTATTAATAAACTCTAAACATATATTACAATCCAAACTATCGTATCTCAAAAATCTTTATAAACTTAGAATATTATAAAATAAAGTGATTCTAAGAACTCCAAAATATCACGCTCGATCTCAAGTCCCGTCCCCGTAAACGTCACTTCGAACCTGCCGTGTCAGAAAACAAAAACACGGCTGAGCACAGGGCTCAGTGAATGGATTATAATATAAATTCGTAAATAATAATGAAAACATCGATAACGAAGCGGAAAACTTAAAAATTCATTTCGAAGAATGTTCTTGAAATTCAAGTTCATTGCAAAAGGAATGTTCAGTAATTTTCAAAGACAATAATTTCAAGAACGGTTCACACTTTAATTTCAAAACGTAATATAAATAAAGTCCGTCAATTCCTGTCGTTGTGTTCGTGGGGTGGCCAAACCACACGAACTGGGTCGGCATGCGGGCACACACAACGGATCCCCCGTGAATTTAACCACGGTCACATATTCTGTGGGTAAAATCTAGAATCGATTCATCCGCCCCGGAGCCAATAAAGTCAGCCTAGTCCTCCCAGAGTGGGTTCACATAAGCCACATAGGCTTAACTCTGATGGACCGTCATCTGCAGGACGCTATGACAATAAAGCCGCCATATAAGGCATCCCAAATAATGTGCCCATTTATTGGGTTCTTCTAAAATCAACGAAAACTAAACAAATACCACTTACCCAAATGGCGATCACAGAAATTATAATCTATATAATTCACATTTTTCATAAACAATCTCATACGAGACACATTTTAATAAAATATCAAAATGTTCAAACAATTGATTCAATAAACCAAAATCAATGTGTATGTGTGTGTACAATTTCGTATTTGTTGATCACGTTCGGTTGATCAATCACAAGGCGGTGAACCACCTTTCGGAAGGGTCAACTACGGAAGGGTCAACTACAACAAATAGTTGCCCACGATTCAAAAGAAATGAAATCCATACCTTGATCGGATTGAGATGTAAAAACGCGATCAATTGAGATTGACGACGAATTTTAACCCGTTTGATTGCCTCTAAGAAGGGCTCGAAGAGTAGATTCCAAATATGTAACTGTTTCTTCGATTACTTCAACGATTTGAGAGAATTTTTGAGAGAAGTTGGAATTAGAGAGAGAGAATATAGCTATGGCGGTGAAACAAATCACAGGACGATAAGCATGTAGTTTTCTTCTATGTTTTGATAAAGTTACATTATATATGTATGTTTATTTTTCTATTTTTATAATTATAATAAGTTTAGTTAATTGACGACTTTAAGCCCTCAACAATATTTAATTGACATTTTATTATATATATTATATATAAAGAGTTTAGGTTAATGACAGTTTTAACCCTTAACTATCCTTGGTTACTTTTTTTAATTACGGTTCAATTCGTGTAAGAAATAATTACATGTTTTTAAACTGGGTCTTACAAATATCAAAGTCTTTGTTAATAAAAGTCAAAGTCAAAGTTTGTGTTTTGTTTTTGTTTCCTTGTTTTAGTTGTTAGTATAAATAGTTCTTGCCTTGTTATCTTTGTGTAACATTCAAAGAACCAGAATTCAGAAGAGAAGTGAGCAGATTAGAGAAGAGCAAATTAGAACATTATTCTAGAGAGAGAGAATGAATGTAGAGAGAGAAAGTGAGTGAGATTTGTAATCGTTGAGATCTTTGATTGTTGAATCAATGATATATGAATACGATTTGTTCATCTTGATTGTTTTTGTAGCAATTAGAACTTAAATATTGGGAATAACAATTGGTATCAGAGCAGATCCAGATTGAAATCAAATCAAGAAAATGGGTTCGACCCTGTTCCATTGAAGTTCAGATTTGTTTTTGAGATTTTATGTGTTTTTCGAGTTGTAATCAATGGATTTGTGTTCGAATTATGTTCTAGATTGAGTTTGTATAGGTGATTCGAACAATTGCACTGTAAACGATTGTAATTTCTTGGATTTTATCGAAGTTCTGAATTCATGAGTCGACACACTGTTCATTGAATCAATTTGTATTAGTATGTGCCTTAGATTGAAATTCATTGCTAGATTTTGGTTCTAGGTGTGTTTGTAGTCAAATTGTTGAAGTTTCAGAACGAAATTTGATGTCTTGATGTGTTTTTAAGTAGACCAGAGATGTTTTTCAACTCAGATATGAAGAATTCGCTAAATCCACGAAGAACTCGCAAGATTCATCCAAGAACTCGCAGAGGCCTAAGAACTCGCAGAGTTTATAGATTTCGCAGAGAGCTCGAAGAATTCGTTGATCTCATCAGAATTCGCACTATCATTTCTGAAAAAGTTGAAGGACAGAATTCGCAATTGTGTCTATAGCGAATTGTCCAGTTTTCGCATCACAGAGTGTTGGGAATTCTTAGAATTCGCAGAAGGGGCTCTTGCGAATTTCACAAAATTCGTATAAAAGTGATTGACGAAAAGTTTTTCAAAATTGCTCAAAATTCGCAGAATTCGTGATTATCTATATTGCGAATTCTAAATCCTTTAATTGCTTACGAATTATTGTCTTGATTGTTCTTGAGAATTCTGTGTGATTTTTAAGTTGTATGCGGATTCTTGATAACTCTGTGGAGTGACTTGCAAATTCTTATTGAATTTCATTGCTTACGAATTCTGAAGTGTTTTCTCAATAATTTGCGAATTTCAGACTTAGAGAAATTTGGAAATTTCATTTCTGATTTTCTTTCAAAGTTTTTCTGATTTCATTTTGGACTAACGATCATTTCAAGTTCTTTTTGTAACAGGATGACTTCCAGAGAAGCTTTCAAAGTTGGAACTGATGTGAAACCTCCTGTTTTAGTCAATGGAGAGTATGAGTAATGGAAGAATAATTTTCTGGATTTCATTGATAGACATGATTTAGGGGATCTTATCAGATTATCTCTGAGAGAAGGAAAAATGAAAACTCCAACAGGGATTGGCTTTTTTCTAGTAGGAAATGGTTCAATAATAGAAAGAGAGGGTCCATTACATCCTGATAGTTACACAGATGAGCAGAAAAAGAGATATAAAGCTGACAGATTAGCCAAAACTTTTATATTGCAAGGAATTTCAGATGAGATTTCAAAAGAGATTTCTATCAGTTTAGAAAGTAAAAAGGCTACAGGAAAACAGTTGTGGGAACAAATTGAGAAGATGATGACAGGACCAAAGATGTCATCAAGAGTAAAGTTTTTGGAAGCTGAAAATACAGAGCTGAAAAGAAAGATCTCAGAATTAGAAGATCAAAGTGTCAAGATTCAGCAAATAAAGTGTGCTAATGAAGAGCTGATGAAGAAGATTTCTGAGCTAGAACTGTGGATTGCTGAAGAGAGATCATCTTTTGAGAAAGAAAAGAAAGAGTTTGCTAAGAAATTTTCAGAGTTTTCCAGAAAATGTGTTGATGAGAAGAAAACAGTTGAGCTAAAATGTATAAAACTTTCTCAACAGATTTCTGACTTTGAGAAAGTAATCATTCTGGAAAGAGAAAATTTTGCCAATGAGAGAAAGACAATTGAACAAAAGAATGTTGGGTTTTTCAAAGAAATATATGATGGAAGAAAGAATGCTGAGAATGGATTTGAAGAAGAAAGAAGTATATTTGAGATAGAAATCAAGAAGCTTACTGAGAAGTTATCTGAGCTATCTACAAATGCACTGAAAGAGCAGAAAGCGAAGTCTGAATTAAAGAAAGAAATTGACTTACACATCAAAGAAAAGAACAATTATTTTTCAAAGATAAAAGAGCTTGAAGAGATTGTTTCCAAGGTGGTGGTGACTGAGCAAACGACTCCAGAGTCACAAATCCACACACCTAGAAATAATTCAGCTGACTTCAAAAAGACAGCCTCAAGCTCACATCAGAAAACTGTTTCTACAAGAAGGCCAATTAATTCATATGATCATATTCGTACTACTAACATTTTCTTTGATGAAAATGTAGATGGTTCAGATACATACAGAATAAGAAGAAGAATATATGAAGAAGACAAGTTGGTTTGGAAAGTAAAACCAGTTGAAGATGAGAAGAATGATGAGAAGAAGGAAGAAAAGAAAGGAAATAAGAAAGAAAACAAATCATTTGTACATGCATCAACAGCCAAGAAGAACAATGTGCTAAAAGGTAAACCTGATCTCACTTACTCGAGAGATCAAATGATCAGGTTATCTAGAAAAAGGTATTGTTCTTATTGTTGTACTTATGATTATGTTCACAAAGCTAGTGATCATTACTGGTATGGTTCTTACTCTATTACTCCTATTCGAACTGCAACTCACAAACATAGACCCAAATACCAGTGGGTACCAAAACCGAAAGATGATTCTGTGTTGCAGGCACCTATTGTCAAGAGGGAGTAAGAGAACAAAGGCTTCTGAATAAATCAGTTCAGGACCCGTACTTCAACGGAGTTTGACTTCTAAACACAACAGTTTAGGACTCGCTCTTCAATGATCAAAAGAAATGATACTCCCGAGCTGATAAGAGGATGTACTCCAATACTCAAATGAGGAAATCAACCTTCAAGGGGGAGTATATCTATATTTTTTTTTTCTGGAAATATGTATTCGGAAGATATGACGAACTACACTTTAGAAGGAGTTGTAGATCTCTATCATGTGCTTGTTCACTGACATATTTTAGATGCATATTTTCAGGGGGGGGGGTAAGGATATGATTTCTGATTACTTCAGATCAGAACTCGTTCACTCAATGTTTTACTGCTTTTTGTTGTTTACTTTTCAATAAATTTGTGAATAAAGTTGCTTTGACATGACTTTGAGACTTTTGCAGATTGAGAGAAGCTATCAAGATCATATCATTATGATTTTAAGCTTGACTTCATGAGATTTAAGACTGAACAACAAAGGTTAAATTTCTTATCTTAATCTCATATATGGTTGAAAGAAGGACGACTTTCAATCATAGAAAACATATTATTAAATGTTCAAACTACTTCCCGATTCTTAAATATATTTCATGAATTGGAAGTGAGATTTTTAAATGTTTTCATTTTACTTGTGCTTAAACGTTAACAAACCGTGTGTTTCCAAAGATTAATACTTGTGTATTGTCTTTTCCATATACTTTCAAGTATTCACACACACCGGTTTAATTTTTGTTAACTTTGTTCTTACCATGTCTCTAAATTGTAACCCATTTTTCGATGGTAAGATACCCTGCTTGTTATTCATAATTTGAGCGTGATTTCATTTATGAACGTCATTTCAAGAATGTCTATATATTGGTTCGTATAGCTAACATTCAATTATTCTTGACCTAAGCCTTAATTGATAAATCATTTGATTCTGATCATTTTTCATACAATGTCAGATTTTCAAACAAGTCTCTTGCATTCATGTCTATTCATTCAATTTACTTGTTTGAAATATCTTCAATGTTTAAAATGCTCATATCTTCATGATTATATTCTGAGCATACAAACATCTGACTTGTATTTGAGTTTTAATTGTTCAAGTTAAACCATTTTGAGCACCATATGCTTCATAGGAAAATATGGGTTCTTTGTGCTAGGACTTAAATGAAACTTCTATGAATTCACGTTAACCAGTGTTTCCTACCCACGAAGTTCATCCATAGTGATTGAGTGTGAGGAGTAAAAATAAATGAGTGTGGGTTGTGTGACGAAGTAAAATGTAAATGAGATTTTGGTTAGATGTGCGCTCAATGATAAAAAGAAAGAGAGTGTGAGATCAAAGTAAAAGAATATCAAACTCTGCACCAACTACTTTCTGAGCCGGACAACCACATTACTAATGTTTCACATTTCTTCGTGAACATTATTGAAACAGGAAAATAGCCCATGCCAACTCTTGATTATAACCCCACCAGCCACTCATTTTCTTCTCAACAAGAAAATGTTTCCTATTTTTCTGGGGATGCAACATATATTCTATATGATTTTCATTTGGAAAATATGGATATTGAAAAAGAAGGAAGTCTGCCCCACCTTCGCACTTCAATCATGCACATTGAGTCTGTGTTTAACTGTTGTTGTCTCAATGGTTTACACAATGTTGAGCCTTTATAAGCAATCATCATGTGCTTAATTTTTTCTATCACATGTACAAGCACACAAGGAATTTGTTTTCTTGTCATAACGTTCATAGAAATTTCCTTTGTGGTGTTTCGATGATTGAATGGAAGCCCTGGGGGAGTAAACATAACAAAAGCTCCTTTCCAATGTGTATTCGTTACACACAGTGACTTAGTGTTACAGACAGGCATTTTAACTGATTCATTTGTTGATTCAGGTGTTACACTCTAATTTGTCTGGATTTGAAAAGATCTAGATGAAGACGTTATTTTGGATCGACGGTGAATCAGAGGCTCAGTATGAAAGATCAGTGGTCAGAACAGAATTTCAGTGACATTTCTTGTTAAAAGTTTTGATGATTTCATGCTCCAATCATCAAAAAAGGGGAGAAGAGTTCAAGAAATGTTTGAGTCAGAAATGTTAAAGTTGGGAGAAAATGTTCAAGAATTGATTGTTAAAGAAAGATTGTTGTTCAAAGCTGAAAGAGGTTAAAGATTTCATATTTGTTGAGGATCTTACTGAAATTTTATTTGGAGATAATTTGTTGAAGCAATCATAATTGTGTCTGAAAGAGGTTTGTTTATAACCTTGGGAGAGAATGATGTTATTCTTGAAGATCAGATTTTGAGGAAGATTGCTGAAAGTTTAAAGACAGAGTTTTTCAAAGAAAAGGGCGAATGTAAACTTTTCATATTAATAGGGGGAGCATGTTAATTGCTTGAGAATATCTTTTTACGTCAAAGGGTAGAAAATTCAAATTGAGCTTAAAAAGAGAAGATTGAATTGCAATATCTTTTTAGAGATGATCTTGATCCAAAGGGGGAGAATGTTAGAGCACATATTTGGTAGATTTAAGATCATAACGATTGAAGATTAAAGTGAAGCAAGTCAAAGCTGAAAGTCAACTCTCAAGCATGAAGATCAAAGTCTTTGTTAATAAAAGTCAAAGTCAAAGTTTGTGTTTTGTTTTTGTTTCCTTGTTTTAGTTGTTAGTATAAATAGTTCTTGCCTTGTTATCTTTGTGTAACATTCAAAGAATCAGAATTTAGAAGAGAAGTGAGCAGATTAGAGAAGAGCAAATTAGAACATTATTCTAATAAGAGAGAATGAATGTAGAGAGAGAAAGTGAGTGGGATTTGTAATCGTTGAGATATTTGATTGTTGAATCAATGATATATGAATATGATTTGTTTATCTTGATTGTTTTTTTAGCAATTAGAACTTAAATATTGGGAATAACAGGTTTCATGAATAACTGGTTCATCATTGTTTTGGTGTTGATTGAGTTTCTATCTTCAAAGATTCATATGAAGTTCTTTTTAAAGGTTGCATACAAGGTCGGAATTTAGTTGTTGTTTTAGAGGAAATCGGCTGATAGTGAATTGCTTTTGCATGGATAGCCAGATTGTGGGGATCGGAGATTGCAATGAAGTCGACGGTTTGAAAGAAATTGAGTTTTGCCGGTCTCCTGATGGAGTCGATGGTGAAGCAAAATCTCCCTGTGCATTCGACGAATATGTCTTGTCATTGATGTTGTTGCCATCCACGAACAAAGGTGTTGTATTGGCTTTTGATTCATTGCAATGTAACACCGTCGAAGTTGTGGATGGAGTGTCTAAATCGAGCGATTTTTTCCGTGTAGAAGACTGCTTCGTCTCCGATGAGGTTGTCGATGATGAAGGTTGGGATTTTTATTTGTTTTTGTTCATGGGTTTTTTTGTATCGTATTTATGATTGAGGTTCCTTAAATGTGATCATGAATTCAAAATTTTGGTTAACAGTGCATGATTTCCACATCAAGCATTTACATTATCTGCAAATGTCAATTGTGTAAATCCAAATATCTACACAATCATGCATTGGAACTATGGACTCCATAATATCATCTGTGTAATTCAAAAAATGGGCTAATAACATATTTGCCGAAACATAAACCCATTAACATTGTTTCATAGTTGATTTGATTCTCAGTTCCTGTATCTTCTGCCAATTCTTATGCCCTAAGTCATTGGGATCATTTGTTAATAACTTATTCTAACACAAATTAAATTTTTTCTATGACGAATCCGTAAGCATGAATTAACATTCATGCAGATTATTTATCGAATATTGAAACAGGAATTTGTTTTCGATACCAAGTAAGTTGTTGTGAATATGCTAATCATGCAAAAAATTTGTTTTGTGTTTCATGAATATCCCATCATGTATGAATATTCATGACTAAAATTTCATCTTACCGGGTAAGATTTTAGGTAGTTTCCATGTTCAATAGGTAAGGACCGTAAGATAAGTGATACTGGTAAGCGCTACCAGGGTAAGTATTTATTAAACGACCCCTAAGTCTAGTATGCTAAATATGACATATTCCTTCTAAACCAAAGCTCCATGCTCACATCTTCTCCTTGCCCCTACTAGAGCCTTCGACCAAGCGCTTTCCTGAAAATGGTTTAGTTTTTGAAAAGCGAGGGTTAAACCGTGGGGTCTAGTTAGTTCCCTCTAGTAACAAACGCTCGCGCCATAACAACATATAAAATAGTTTATAAGCATTTATAAATAATTCTCAACTTTAAACGTTAACGCATGAACGACACATGTTAATGGCACACACTGAGGTCACGCACACCTGTGACAACGTGTCAGGCTCATACTACCTTCAACTGGGACACCCCCCATTGGCATAAACAGGACACCCCCCCCCCCCCGGACTTAAGCCATAACATGACCACTCTCAAACGTATGCATACATAACAAAGCATCTTTCATAACAAAGTAAAACATGCAGTTTAATAAACATCTCATGCGATAAAATACGTACGTCAAAAACATTTTCAGTTAGAAAGACTCACATGTTGTCCTTACTTAACTCTTTCTCACTTACTCTTCCGACCCTCAAACTGAATACCTACGATTTAAATTCAAAAAATCGATAAGTCACCCGATCATCCCTTGAGACTTACTCTCAACTTCCTTAAGATGCCCTCTAACACACCTGAAACTCGAGAAACTAACGAATATTCGAGAAGGAAACCAACCACATCCTGAAAACAGCTTCCGTTGTCCGGGTCTGGGCTTACCGGATACTCCATCCGGATTACACACTATCGGATACCCGCATCCGGGTTTAGGGATCATCCGGGATTTCACCTCATTCGGGTTCTCGGTCGCACTCGTGTTCCACTTACCCGGTATCACCCTTCCGGGTTTTTTTCCACAATCCGAGTTTGGACCGTAATCTGGACAACACCCCATCCGGGTTCGGACTAAATCCGGTTAACATGCTCCGGGTTTGGGCCCTAATTCGGACAACACCACATCCGGGTTCGGGCGATTCCCGGGATTGTGCACTGCCGAACTCCCCAGATCCTACGATTACTCCATCTTAATTGATTTTAGCCTCATTAATCATTGTGGTTAAATGTCCCATCCTTCCCCATCATTTACTAATAATAATAAACCACATCAATAGCCACTCCTCATAGAAAGCAATCGATTAGACACAGTTTATCACCAAAACCGAACAAACTTATTTCCACCAACAATCAAATGATAAAAGATAGTGATAGAGATTACCTTGAAGAAGATTGGTGCAGACTCCTTTCTCAATTAAACAACCCCTTTTTATTCTCCTCCAAAATCGCACCTCAAGCCTCGTTCACAGAGTTCTCTCAGCCTCCAAAGTGAAAATAATTAGTAGAGAAGGGTTTTAGGGTTTTAACTGTAACACCCCGAATTTTAGGCCTCGTCAATATGTTTAACACTCGCGGATTTTAGTTAAAAAGTTTCTCAAACTGAACTAGTGATTTCAAGGTTTGAATGGGTCAATTTTAGCGTCGCAGCGGAATCGGACAACAGTCGGGGTGTGCCAGCGACTGTGCCCGTGGCACTGTCGCCAGGGCAAGGTCATGCGAGGATCACCACCCTCAGTATAAATGGCGCGACCGTGACAGGAGATAGTGCCATGTCACAATTGCATGAGTCAAAATCGCGAGCCAAGGGTCAGCCTCGGTACAAATGGTGCGACTGTGCCCCGCGATTGTGCCATTGGCATTGTCGTCGTGGCACTATCGCGCGAGGCCTGGCGATCTTTTCTCATTTAATGCCATTTTTTAGAGTTGAGTCCCTTGTTTATGAAGTTCCAGCCTAGAGGTCGTCTACACACACTAAAGGTGCGATTTTCACACTAATTACTTTTTCTCTCTTCATTAAATAGTTGGTAGATGAATCATTAATGTATGGTGATTATTAGGGTTCTAAGGTTATAGAAGCATTTACTCCTCCAAGATTCTAAGGATCCAAGCCTCATTCCATTCACTCCTCATTTCTAGGGTTTTATATTACAACCCTACTTGGTGAGTCTTCTAAACCTTGTCTATTTTTACTTGCATAATTACTTGCTCATATGAATGTTATAAAGTGTTTCAAGTAACCTGAAACTAGGGTTTTGTGTATTTAACATGTATGGGGAATTTGATGTTTGTGACCATTTAACATTCAAAGGGCTCTTTTATATATGAAATAATGTAACAAGTAAACGTTATGATAAATGACTGTTCATATACATATGGGAGTTGGTCATATTTATTCTTATCAACAGTTGAAATCATTACATCAGTTATGGTTGCTATGTTGTCACACAAGTGGTGGGGTAGAAATATACACATGAAATGGGCTTTATTAAGTCGTTTAAATGAAACGTGAACTTGCATGAAAGATGTCATCTATATTTGATCATGGTCTAAATGTTGGGATTATGTCTAATACCATGTGCACGAGGAATTAGATGGCTCGTTTATGTAATTCAAATTGTTGATCCTTGGGTCTCTAGTGAGTAGGAAATAGGTGACGCAAGTCTCCGAGTTGTAACTCGTCTACTTTGGGTAGGCATCCATGTCCGTAAGTCCTTGAGGTGTAACTCGACGGAGTAAGCGCTAGAGGCATAAACGGTCCGAGTATTGTGATGTCTGGCATGACATGGGAACTAGGACCGGGATGTGTGGTGAAATCCAATAAACATCACGGGTGATCCCATTCACGTGTTCTCGTAACCCAAGATGGCAACGGGTCTCCCCCGTTTATCAGGAGTTATCTCTTGTGGTATTGTACAGGAAATGAATTGTTCATCCCAAAGAGGATGTTGACATGGGTCCGATCTAAGGGCACACCGGTAACACTTAATTACGTTGCTAGCACTTACTTTATGAAATGTGAATTTATTGTTATATCTCTAAGACCTTAGCCTAACACTTGTGTACGTGTTTAATGACTCACAGGTTCAACTAGCGGTGTGCATAGGGCATCGTGATCCTCCAGAAGCACACCTAGGAGCACCTACGGACCGGGCATTTTTGGGATCTTAAGAGAAGAGTGTTTTGGAGACATAACAACACCCACATTTAATCTAGTTGGATGTCGTGTTCTAGATTAATTAGGTTGTTGTGTATTATGTTACATCTGCCGCTACTAAAATTGTCACAAACTACCCCAACGTTAATGGGTTTTAGATATCCTTATTCACAGGTTTTATGAATTCTCGTATTTTAGGCGTTATGTTGCCGAAATTTTAAGTTTTAAGTTTACCCAAATTTTAGGGTGTTACATTAACCTCATTCCCCTTATTTACAGCTTAGCCCTTTACTTTAAACTTTTATCAAAATTCCACTAAACTTCCAAATCCTTTTACTATTAAGATCAATGTTATTACAATACATTTCCCAGACCTACGTCATTCACACCCTTCACATCCAACTTCGTTGCTCCCCCCACCGCCCCATCGTCCTCCGCTCTCCATCACGGTCTTTAGCCCCTGCCATCTGTCTCCCTCTTTTTTTATCCATCCATAAGAACTTCATTAAATTGTTCGAAGATAGATAGAGAGAGAGAGAGAGAGAATTGAAAGATAAATAACAGATAAAGAAAGATTGATGGCAGGGAGCAACGACGACAATGGCGGTGATGGAAAGCAAACGTCGATAGGGCGGTGTGGGGGAACGATGTCATTAGGTGTGAGAGGTTTGAATGGCGTAAGGTTTGAAAGCTGTAAATTTGATATATATATATATATATATATAGGCGAAGGGTCGTGTGGGAAGTTGAGTTAACGTGAGAAGCATAAGAAGTGGATATTAACCTTTGATCACTTTTAATCTCAAGCTCATCCATGAATCGCGCTTGATACGGGGATTGATCGGGTGCATCTCGATGCATCTTATCTCGGTGCATTTCATCCTAATGTGCATCCAATGATTGATCACGACATGAGAAGTGGTTAGATTTCGTTGGATGAGAAATGGACGCACATTAGGATGAGACACACCGAGATAAGATACACCGAGATGCACCAGATCAATTCCCTTCTAAGACGCAATTCATGGGAGGGCATGAGATTAAAAGTGATCAATGGTTCAGATCCACTTCTCATGCTTCTCATGTTAACCTCGACTTCTCACACGATTCTTCACCTATATATATACACACATAAAGAGAGAGAGAGAGAGAGAGAGAGTGTGTGTGTGTCAAGTTAATACGAGAATAATAATCAAACAAGAAAAATAAAAAAACGGTCTAATCACATGTGATTTTACACTAAAATCACATGTGATTCACGTGACTTTGACTGCACCTGATGTCGCAGGCCACATTGCCTGCACACCTTGCGTTGACCATTAGTGTAAAATCACATGTGATTTTGCATGTGATTTAGCCGTTTTCGTGTTCTCTTATTTGGTTATTGTTCTTGTTTGAACATCTCTCTCTCTCTCTCTCTCTCTCTCTATATATATATATATATATATATATATATATATATAGGGGTGCTTTAATATGAAACCCCAAATAATGTTGCAACCCTTGAAGCCTCTCTCTTCACCATAGATCTAAATCTCAACGGTAGAGATCATTTTATCAATTTCAGAATTATTAATTTCCTTATTAATTTTTTTTTCTGGTGAATTATTACCCGCTAAAGGGAAAATTCGAAACAAAAGTAAATTGTAAACATCGGTTAATCATGGAAACATGGATTTGTATCTATCGAATCCAGCAAAACTCGCCCTCGATTGATACAGTTTTCGGTTAAACTGCTCGGAGAGTGCAAACCCATTTTCTGCAACCAAATCGACGATATGGCAGACGGAATTCAAGGTATGTTTAGAATCCATAATATATGAAACTCAATGTTCGATGAATCATTCATAACTAGGTTTTTTTAATTCGTTTTTCAGTTCGAAAAAGAAGCGCAAGAATCATGTTGAAATACTCATTCTTACGCTTCAAGAATCTGCATCTACACCGATAGACTTTGAAAATTTTATAAATTTGTCGCCTTTAATATCCTAAAAAACTAGCATTCATAATGATTAGTCGATGTTTTTAAGTTTGGTTGCAATTTTACTATTTTTGTTCTTCAACAATATATTCAAAAACTTGATTATTATTGAATTTTTTTATGACAGATAAATTTAAAAAATAGTTGAATTCTATGATGTCATAAAAATTAGTATTTTAATAAAATGGACTTTAGAATATAATAGTAGTGCAAAAATAGTTACAACTTAGAACTTTTATTATCATACCAATATTTTATTTCTTATTTTTAGTATTTATTATAAATTATAAAATAAATAAGTAAATAAGTAAATCATAACATAAAATAAAATAAAAATATAAACAAAAAAAAGTTCCAACATCAAAAAAGCAAAAAGAGCTTCTATATGAAAAAGAGAGGGGTAGAGGAACAGATGAGGGTTGTTTCTGTCAAAAGAGAATTATTATTTTTTTTTTTTTTTTTGTTAAAAATGGTTTTTCTGGCGCACACAAAAAATTAAAACGATTCTAATAATTTTTATAAATTATTTCATATGAATTATTTATAATGACAATTAAAAATAAAATATTAATTAGACAAAATGAATCACCTTTTAGATTTTAAAAACATGTGTTATTGAAGTTGTAAGTTTGGTAGAAATGCAAGTAGGTGAAATGTCATAAATTGGATCCGAATTTAAAGGATGCCAACCACATATCTTTAACATAAAATTTAACACATTTAATCTTTGTAAAAAATTATATTACGATAATCGTAACATGTTTTAAAGTGATATTGTAAAAAGATAAAGTGATCATATTGAATGGAAGTTAATTAAAAAGGAAATAAAAACGGAGGAGAATGATGATGAATATGGGACGTGTATTTGTAGCCTACGACATAAATACATAATGGTCAAAATATAATTTACTTCAAAACTAAAATTATAAAACACTGAAAAAGAGCTGATTTAGCTTATTCGTGTATTTTCTGTACTTTTTCAAAAATCAGATGATGAGCTTTCAAATTACGGGTCAACACTTTAAGACCGTAATGGAGCCATTTCTTTCTGCATACGTTAAATTTGTCGGCCTGAACTCACATGTTAAAAATCGAAATGGTAACTTCGTGCATAACCTGCGAATAAAAGAAAGATAAAGAGTTAAAGTTGAGGGTTTGTTTTATAAATTCGTCCATAGAATTTTTTTTTCCTTTAGAATCTGCACCTCTGTATGTTGGATTGCAAATCTCCATTATGAGTTGTTGACACTTTTATATGGTCGACATATTTTAAGAAATTTAATTATTAGTAAAACTGATTTCATATATTAACACGTAATAAATGTACATAAAATTTATTTTAAAATGTTAATTAATAAATATGGATTATGATATATGTGTTAAAGGAAAAACGAAACAGAATAATAACAGAATAGAGAGACAATGAAATATGTAATTCTCATTAATCATAAGCCCTTTAAATAGGGAGAAGTTTACAAAGAAAAGGAAACATTCATTATGATAAATTCTAATACTAGAAAAATATTATATCAATCACTTCCTTTTGATGATGGCACATAATCTTACAACACTCCCCCTTGTGCCGAGTCAAATGAGTGATGGTGCACAAATGTTGCCTCGTTAAAACCTTACGCCAAAATAAAAACCCAGTGGGATAAAAAAATAGAACGAAAGAAAGAGTACAACGCACCAGTTTCTTTGCAATATATAGACTTTTCCTTCAGTTTAGTTTTCTCTTAGATTCGTACATTAATCATGAGAGTTAAGAAAGCATGATGATATATAAACAATTGCCTCACTAAAACCTTACACCAAGGAACAAAACCCAACGGGAAAAATAAAACATTGGTTGATAGAAAGAGCACAACATACCAATATCACAAATATAGTAGACTCCCCATTTTGTCTATTACTCCCCCTGATTCATGCATTAATCAAGGGAGTTTGGAAAACATTTGCACTTGCTTTCTACATGTTTCCAAATATATGGTTTTAGGTAATGATTTGGTAAAATGTGTCATGTTCTCCTGACATCTTACTTGATTCAATTGAATCTCGATGAGAGTTTTCTTATTGTTGATTGTATAAGACTTAAGCAAAATATTTGATGTATCTTATGTTCATTTCTTCGATACATGATGCATTATTTCCATATATGCAAGTAGGATACTGGTTGAACCTATAATTACTAGCTCCTCTAATATATGCAATGATAGTCCTTAATCATATACATTATTTAATTATCATGGGGAGTAATATTCTTGGATTAGTTCAAAGGGGTAGTTACAAATGATTGCTTAATTCACTTATAAGCAATCGACGTGTTCTTTGTGGTAATTCTTTATCCAGTTTGGGAACAACCTTTGTATGAGTCAGACAGATACTTAATATCAACCAAGACATACCAAGACATTGTTTGGTGTTTTTCTATAAGAGCTTGTACTTTTGCTGCTTACATTTTAAGTAGGTATTGAAGTTCCATTATCAATCTCATTTTTATTTCTATAGGGAAAGTATAAGCATATGTCAATGGTTCCAATGATGTTGCGTTGGCGCTGAGCTAAATCTAGCTAACAAGTTCATTGAGAAATATAATATATGGTCAAGTGTATTATGCTAAGTACGATAATGCGCATATTGTACTTAGATAGGGAATTCCAGCTCCCAGCATTTTTCGTCATCATCCTTTAGACGAAATGGATCTTTCCTTATATCCGACACTTCGACCGATCATGGGAGTGCTAATCGGATGCGCTTTGTCCATATTAAATTTCCTGATTATGTAGACTTGATGAATTAATCAGGGTGGTGAACCCTTAAACGTATAGCTAGTGCTAGGAGTGCAGTATTTCATGTGGACAATAATACGACATGTGTTCATCGTGTTGAAACCAGAACCATAAAGTTTTAATGGCCCGCATTCTGGATGTTTATGTCCATAAATATCACCTTGTATTCGTTGTAACAATGGAATATTTTTGTATTATGTCCTTAGCTTTAAGATGATCTCATTCCTGTCTTAGCTAAGGATTAAGGTATATACAAAAGTTTTAGGTATTTGAGAGGGCATATTATAATGACAATGTTGTTTCTTATGCTGCAGAAGTCAACAGTTGCAATTTGCCTCGTTTTGCCTATCACTCGAAAGAGAATGTGTCTATATGTATTTTGCAATACACGGATCACTATGTCATAACCATGGTGTCCCACATGGTCATGTCGAAACATATATGTGTCATTTCCCTAAAGTTTTTTTATTGACAAAAATGTTTCGATGACCCAATAATCTACTAGTTTGACACATTAGTTCCATGATATATGTTTCCTTTCATATTCATTGGAATTTATGTATATATGTTGATTTCCATTTTATACGAATATCTTTACAAGGTTCATATTAATCTTGTACCAACAAAAAAATGACAGTTCATCGTCTAAGTATTTGGTTGGAGGAAAATTATTAATTCAATGAATAATAATCTATTTCTTGTAATAGATGTCATAAAAACAATCAAGTTCTCCTCGATACAATCCTACACAGAACGAAGAACATTGAGAGTTTTGTTTTGTTTTTGATTTAATCATTTACATCTATAATGGTTACATATTCGATTTTACTTAAACAAAAGAAATTAATTAAAATACTATAAAGTAAATTTCAAAAAAATCTATGCTTTATCATTCTTATGATATAGTTCATTTTTAATTTGTTTTCTTTTCGACAAGAGCACTATTTAGTGCATTTCTTATTTGACTGTCCATTATCACTTGGGGAAGTAGTTGTATTTCTACTCCAGATGTTGAAAATCATTCCCGACTCTTACCAAGACCCTGACCCGTTCTAGGGTTTCATCCACATAGTGCATAAATGTCACATGTGTGAAATTGTTTTTAACTCTCTGTTCTTTGGAGTTGTTTCCACCTTTAATGCTTTCATTATTGATCTCGAGAATTTTCTTTGTCTCGACATATGTGGTGTTGTTATTCGAAAGAACCTTGTTATGTCTCTCAACCACTTGCAGTAGGTTGATGAGTTTGTCTAAATGTTACATTCCAACTTATATTAGTTCATTAATATTTTTGATATATGAAAGGTGAAAATAATGTTAGGAATCATGTCATCTTCTGTGAGTTCCTTGCCACAGAGATTGAGACGCGTCTTGGATATACCATTTCTTTGTTGAAATCAGTTACCTTTTTGTAATCGAGTAAGTGGGTTTCATTCCACTATACGATTAGTTCGGGAAGTACATATTCATGAGTACTCTCGATTATCCCTTTCGGGACATCCCACATTTCTTTGGGGGTTTCTAGTAAAGGTATTCCTATGAAACTTAGGATTTATATGTCGTCTCAAAACATGAGGGTATTTGCTTGTACCTTTTCAAGAGGTTGGTTTTAGAGTCAATAGGAAGTTGATGGACTTTAGGTATTTTTCTTGTACCTTTTCAAAAGGAGGCTTTATATACTCATTTATGATACTCACATTCTTTTGAGCTTACGACGTTGAATTTAGGATGAGTTGTTTCAATCATTTACATATATAAAAGATAATATATGATTTTCTTTTTGATAAGAAAATGGATTATGGTTATGAAATTTTATTATCATAACAATATTGGATTTTTGTATGCTTATATTTTATTGATAATACTTCATTAATATTTCAATTTGTGAAAAAAAATCACTCAATCTATTGGATTTCCAGGTAGTAGGGGAATCACATGGATTTCTTAAATCCCTAGAAACCTTAGAGCTATTTACACCCGTTTGACAAAATCCAATCGATATTTTGCGATTTATTTAATTTGAAGGTAATATTATTAATTTATAGAGTTTTTGGCAAGAGGCCAAAATATGTTGGCATGTGAAGCCAAGTTCAATGTTTATTTAAAGAGATTACTCTTAAACAAATAACTATTATTTTGACATAAAGTCAACTTCAAACCTTTAACATTTTAATAATATATTTGGAGCTTTTGGTAAAAAACCAAAATATATGAGGTTGGAGGTGTAACTTTCGAAAATTTATTCTATAATTTAAAATTATGAGTAGGAACTCACGATCAAGATAAATGTTTGATTTTAACATTTTCATTTTATTTTTGGATCTTTTGGCAAAATAACAAAAGTTATGGGGGGGGGGGGGGGAATTGTAAATTCCAAAGATAATTTATAAGATTGAGGTTAATGAATAGGAACTCATAACCAAGATAAACATTTGAAATATAACAATTATTAATTAGGATAAACATTTGAATATTATTATAAACAAATAAATAAACAAATGGTATTGTAAACTATTTGGATAACTAAATATTTGAATATTGTAATCTTATTTGATAAACATTAATAAGTAATAATAATATTTCTAAACGATAAATATTATCATATCTAAAAGTTATCGTACCAAATGAAATAATAACATGTTGAATCAAAATTAAACTAATATAACAACCTAATATAATAATATGACAAATATTTTTCAAATAAAAAGAATCCAATTAATAAATATGATGAGCTACATTTATGTCGGTCCTAAAAAAAATTGGTTTTGGAATACAGTTTTTTATTTTAACTAATTCTTTACAACACTTTTAAAGTTGCATAACCCTAAGATGTCTTAAATCAATAATAACCGATATAAATTACATTTAATTTGTTGGCTTAATTAAACATATATTAACCAAGACTAAATAATAGTAAGTCCATTATTATCAAAGCCTATGTCATATTTTACGTTTATAACATAAAACATAGCCGGATGATATGTATAATTTAAACATATAATAAAAGTTACCTCAAATATCGAGGTGTAGCTTGATTTCACGATCACTTTGTTCTAAAGAGCGTACGTGAACATGCCGTCTTCTTTATTTTCTCGTGCCGGAAAACAGGATCACCCGTCGGCCGTCGCCGATCATCGACTCCAAATTTCAAAGAAGGTTCAACAGCTTTGGCTCTTGGGCGTCGCTGCATCGAATACTCATCAACACTTTTGATACCGAGAAACTCTGTTGATCACCGGCGGCAGATGACGCGACCATGAGATTTTGCAGTGGAGGCATGCTGCAAGGTATCTGAACTAATGCAAACCACACGACACATGTGTGTAATTAATGCGTATTAAAGACCCAATCCATAAATTTATATCCAAATATGTAATTCACTTTAATTAATAATAAGAGTATAATAATAAAATAAAAAAAAAATACAAAAGAGTTGTTGGGTGAGATAGTAGATTTTGCAGTGGAGGCATGCTGCAAGGTATCTGATTTTGCAACTCATATCGATTCGAGGATTTCAAAGAGATTAGTTGCCCAAAGAGAGAGGAAAAACGAAACGAAACGACCGATTGAGGTTACGTGCTGATAACGTGTTAAAGAAAAAACGAAACAGAATAATAACAGAATAGAGAGACAATGAAATCTATAATTCTCATTAATCATAAGCCCTTTAAATAGGGAGAAGTTTACAAAGAAAAGAAAACATTCATTATGGTAAATTCTAATACTAGGAAAATATTATATCAATCACTTCCTTTTGATGATGGCACATAATCTTACAACAATATGCACTATTTCCTAATTATTAAATGCACTATATTCTAATAATTTTTTCTTTATATTTACCACATTAAACTTCTTCTTTTACATTTTTAATGTATAACTTAATCTATTTTTGACTTAAAAATATGCATATAAGAACACCTTAATATTAATCAATTCTCATATTTCTTTTAATCCCTTCTTTAATATTTGTTATTTTTTATTCTTTCCATATCAAAAGGAATTATATAAAATATACATCGTTAAAAAGAAAAAAGAAAATGAAAAATCAATAACAATTAACAATTATATTTCAAAAATCAAAGTTCAACAAGACAACAACCGAATCGGTAGTAGGATTCGACTTTCACATCTTTAAAGAAATGGTAATTTAGTAAAATAAAAAGAGACGGTATACTTGCATAAACTTTCAAGGTTTCAAGTAGGGGTGTTCGAGAAAACTGATGGACCGTTTAAACCGGTCGAACCAAGTTAAATCGGACCGTTTTTGGCGGTTTGAACGGTCTGGCGGTTTGGTCTGATCTGAAAAATTGCCAAACCGGGTGGTTCGGTCTGGTCTGCGGTCTGGAGATTTTTTTTGGCGGTTTGGACTAAACCGACCGCCTAATACACATATATTTTTTTATTTTTTATATATGCATTTATATCCATTATAAAGCCTAATGTTATCTTAAACAATGTTCTAAAAAACTCGCCGCACAGCCGCCATGGCACCAAGGCTTGTGTGTCATGCCACGTTAAGCCATGGCACGCCATGGCCTAATGCACAATTATCGTAATGAGATATTTGATTTTTTTATGTTTTTAATGTCTTATTTGCAAGTTTTTAATATATAACCTAATTTAAATTTCATATTACTATTGACTCATTGACTAACACTACAAAACATACATTTTTTATATAATATTATATATGAATTAGAAATTTGACGCCATAAGTCACGCCTTGAAAACGCCATGGCTTCGCCGTGGCTCCTAAGGCTTGAGGCTTGGTCTCGCCGTCACGTCTCACGCCATTTAGAACCTTGATCTTAAATATATTTGGTTAGACCCAATGTTATCTTAAATCTAGCCCAAACATAAAATATATTTTGATTTTTTACATTTAAAACTTGAAAACCCTAAATGACTATTATTCACTAACATCGGCTGACTTATCGTGCTCACTTTTTTTGTGAACTTTGTTAACTTTTTTAGTGGACTTTGATATTTAGTGTTTTGTTGGAATATTTTGTCTACTTTTTTTTTTTGTGGACTTTGTTTACTTCAAATGGACTCAAGCCAATGAAGCTTAAAATTCAAAATTATATATGTTTTTTTAAGTGTAAAGTTTAAAGCCCATAAAAGGCCCAAAACGACTAAACCGGTCGGACCAAGCTGCCTAAACCGCGGTCCGGTTTGACTGATCTAGGCACTTGATGTCAAACCGCTCGGTTTGAAAATTTAATAAACCGCCACTTGCGGTTTGGTTTGTTGTTTGAGGGGTTAAATCGCCCAAACCGGACCGCAAACACCCCTAGTTTCAAGTATGGCACTCTAAGGTTGTAAATGGCGTAAGGTGTGGCATGGTGGTGAGGCCAAACCTCAAGCCTTAGAAGTCACAACGAAGCCATGACGTTTTCAATGCGTGACTTATGGCGTCAAATTTCTAATTCATATATAATATTATATATAAAAATATGTTTTATACTGTTACTCAGTGAATCAATAGTAATAAGCAAGTTAAATTAGGTTTTATATTAAAAACTAGCAAAATAAGACATTAAAAACATAAAGAAAAATCAAATATCGCATTACAAAAATTGCGCATTAGGTCATGGCGTCTCATAGGTTAAATGTGGCATGAGACACAAGCCTTGTGAGTTGTGACACGGCACGTTATAACGATTAATTGTACGACGAGTTTTTTAGAACAATGACGTCTCCTGATTGGCTTCTTGTAAGAACCGGACTCTAAAGCCAACCAACTAACATGTGTAAAATTCAAAGATTTGCCGATTAGAAACCTTTTTGCACAAGCTTACATGTTAAAAAATAATCTTATGTACATTTAATGTGACTTTTTTTTTGGGAGGGGGGATTTGTTTACTTAAAAAAAATAACCAATAAAACATGAAAATTTTGATTAAAATATCTTAATATGTTAATGATTATAAAATGAAACTAATGTAATTTGTTTCTCTTCAGTTTTGGTTAAATTTCGTCCATTTTTTATTAAAAAATTGGGGGAATGTTTTTATTAATTTTTTTTTGTTATAACTACCCTTTTAACCATAATTTAAGATCTCAGTCTAACGGTTTGAATAGATTTTTCGGTTCTTTTTCTTTAATGTTTCTCTGAGGATCTTTTCCTATGTTAGATAAACCTTTATATTAAATATCTTATTATAAAATTATTTTTATATTAAATAACGGTAGTCTTCATAATGTTTATTTTATTGGATTGTTCTTTAAAGATTTTTCTTACTTTTACTAGGCATATACCCGCGTGATGCAGCGGAATGTAAGTAAAGAACGAACAATTAATGTTATTTCTTTATATACATTTCATCAATAATCAACCAAGACCTAAGAATCACAACTTATGAAACCTAAACCCATAAAGATATTCAATAATTAGTTTATATTACAATTATTGACGAAAAAAATTATAATGATATTATTTATAATAAGAATGAAACGTATTTTACGATTATGTATTTTTAACGTGCTAACGGTGGAAAAAAAATAAAACGTATGGATAGAAAAACAAATTATTTCGTAGATATTCATGATATTTAATAGTACGGTTAAATTAAAAAATATTCAATATTGGGCTCGTTTTGAAGATATTGAGGAGACGCTTATAATGATATAATTTGTAGAAAAATGAACGTATTTTTTCATTGCATTTTTGTTAATATATGATTATTTATGTTAATATGATAATGGTGTAAAATGAAAAATGAAAAAAATAAGGGATATAAAGTAAATTAAATACGTAATTGTAAGGTGATAAATGTAACATTGTAAGGGTGGTAAATGTAATTGCACAAAAGTTTGTACAATAACCGTTTTAGTTTTTTCATTATATAGTATAGATTCTGATATTTAATAATACGGTTAAATTAAAAAATATTTAATATTGGGTTCGTTTTGAAGATATTGACGAGACGATTATAATGGTATAATTTGTAAAAAAAAGATCATATTTTTTCATTGCATTTTTGTTCATATACGATTATTTGTGTTAATATGATAACGGTGTAAAATGAAAAATGAAAAATGAAAAAATAAGGATATAAAGTAAATTAAATAAGTAATTGTAAAGATGGTAAATGTAACATTGTAAGGGTGGTAAATGTTATTGTACAAAAGATTAAGGGTGGTAAATGTTATTGTACAAAAGATTGTACAATAACCGTATAACCGTTTTAGAATTTTTATTATATAGCTAGGCATATACCCGCACAATACAGCGGAATGTAAGTAAAAACGAACAATTAATGATACTTTCTTATAGATATGTCATCAACAATCAATCATAACCTAAGAATCACAGTTTATAAAACCCTAAACCTATAAAGATATTCAATAATTAGTTTATATTACAATTATTGACGAAAAAAATTATAATGATATAATTTATAATAAGAATGAAACATATTTTATGATTATGTATTTTTAATGTGCTAATGGTGGAAAAATAAATAAAACGTATGGATAGAAAACAAATTAATTCGTAGATATTCATGATATTTAATAGTACGGTTAAATTAAAAAATATTTAATATTGGACTCGTTTTGAAGGTCAGACGAGACGATTATAATGATATAATTTGTAGAAAAATGAACGTATTTTTCATCGCATTTTTGTTCATATACGATTATTTGTGTTAATATGATAATGATGTAAAATGAAAAATGAAAAAGTAAGAGATATAAAGTAAATTAAATAAGTAATTGTAAGGGTGATAAATGTAACATTGTAAGGGTGATAAATGTTATTGTACAAAAGATTGTACAATAACCGTTTTAGTAGTATAGATAATTCGTATATATTCTGATATTTAATAGTATGATTAAATTAAAAAATATTCAATATAGGACTCGTTTTGAAGGTATTGACGAGACGATTATAATGGTATAATTTGTAAAAAAATGAACGTATTTTTTATTGCATTTTTGTTTATATACGATTATTTGTGTTAATATGATAACGGTTTAAAATGAAAAATAAAAAAGTAAGGGATATAAAATAAATTAAAAAATTCATTGTAAGGGTGGTAAATGTAACATTATAAGGGTAGTAAATGTTATTGTATAAAAGATTAAGGGTGATAAATGTTATTATACAAAAGATTGTACAATAACGTATAACCGTTTTAGAATTTTCATTATATAGTATAAATATAGATTAACGTAACTAACACCAAGATTCTATTCATTGCAATTTTAGCTGAAATATGATAGAAGTTACAAAGTTGAAGAATCATAAATCTTTTGTATGCATAATTTAGAATTGAATTGAATTTCATTTTTTGTACAGAATTTATAAAAATAAGTTATAAATAATTTAATTATTTATTTATTAATTGATTATTACAAACAAATCTTGTGAAATCTAACGAAATACCAACCTTCTTCATGGAATTTCTAAATCCCATGTTTGTGTGATTTCATTAAAATCCGTGGATGTCAATTTCAAATTTTTCTTTAAACCAAATGCGGATTGAAATGATATCCAATTTCAAATCACAAAACCAACCAATCCCTTAATTTTAGATCTTTGTTTTACAGGTTTCAAAAAATTCTAACATTTTTCTAATATAAACTCATAGTTGAGTTTATGTTAAAATTCAACTCCAAAATCATTACACCATCTTTTTTTGTAATAATTTTGAATTTTAATTCACCTTTGTAATAAAAACAAATATAATAGCTATAAATGTTTGATTTATTGTAATAATTTTTAAATTAAAATAAAGTACAAAATAATTATAATTGTTAATTATTTTATTGCTATTTAAAGGTGTGTTTATTAAAGATAATAATGGTGACAATATAACATTAAATAAATGGAATGAGGTGAGGTGGGGTTCGAGGTGATCAATCATGGATAAGTGAAGTGAGGATTGTTTTCACCAAACTTTTTAACGGGCGTTTGATTCGCAAAATGATTTCTGAAGTAATGAAATTTGTTAAAGAAATTGAAATATGAAAGGAATTGGAATATAATGTTATTAGGTTTGACCAAGTGTTTGATTCACAGGAAGTGGAATGTAATCTGTCAAATAAATTGGAATATGTCTGTTTGATTTACAAAGGAATTGAAATGGAATAATGAAAAATGACAAAATACCCATTTTTTGAATTTATTTTAATTTTTTAATTATAAATAATTATAAAATTAATATTTAATAAGAAAAAAATATGTAATTTACCATTCATGAAAACATATATCAACATAAAATATGTAATTTACCATTTATGAAAACATATATAAACATAAAAAATATGTAATTTACCATTTACAATTTATGAAAACATATAAACATCTTAAGCCACTATTTGCAAGAACAAATCGTAATCCATTATGTAGGTATCATGCTAAGCAAAAAAATCGATACCCAAAACAAAGGACAGATAAAAAACCAAAAAACTTCTAATTGTAGCAACAACTATAACGCACTTGGGGGAAGTTTGTACAATATACCATCAAAGAATGAGATATAAAGCAAGGTTCGAATCAGGGGGAGGACAGGATGTCTTTTCCGGTATGGGCCTATGGAGCTAGGGTCTGTAGGGTCCAAAATGGGCCACGGGGCCGGAGGTTCCCGCCATTAAACCTTTAAGTGTCACTATATCTCCAAAAATTCTCTTCCCAAAAGTCTCCTAAAAGCAATCGTCTTAGATGCTCCTAACGGCACCAACCGGCAACCCAAGTCAACCTAGACCCCCCCACTAGATGTGTCTGTCAAGACAAAACACAAACACAAGTGTTAGGCTAGAAGCCATAAATATCTATAACAATTAAAATAGGGGAAATCTCAATATACACATTTAGAATTACCCGCCCCATAATGGTAGCACATTACGGTATTTCACATTTCTCACGTGATGTTCCACATGTAACGCCCCAAAATTCTCAAGTAAGCTTGTTAATCCTTTAATCATTCACTTATCCTTCATACCGTTGACCCTTCCCTCCATCTAATAATTAGGTGGTGAGTTAGTCATGATCACCGCGTGTGTGCTATCTACTTTAGCAAAGTGTCCTATGTGTAAATATTTGAGTTATCATTCATGCAAGCGCTTATGTGTATGAGCATGTGATTGCGCTTATAAATATATGTTTATGTATATTCATGTATATACCTGTTAATGTGATAAATCTAGGAGTGAGCATGAAGTTTTGTGAGCACATGAACCTATAGTAGCCATAGACTACTCGAACTGGGAATTTTCGGCATTTGACTTCGATCAAACAGTGTGTGGGGTGCCAGGGGCGACATTGCCCGACGACAATGCCCTTGGCAAAGTCGCAGGGTCAATGTCGTGGTGAGGGGTGTGGACTCTTAATTTTCAGCCAACTTTCCAGTGAGGGGACAACTATGTGCGACATTGCCCGGCGACAATGCCAGGGGCAATGTCGCAGGGTCATTGTCGTTGGTGAGGGACGAGATACTAGATTCTTAAGTCGATTTTGGGAGCATTTTGGGTTATTTACTCCTTTGGAACAGATCTGCGATTTCTGCCTCTCTCTCTAGGAGATTTTCACCCTCTCCCCTCTTCTCCCTCCTCTATTAATGATCTAAACCAAAACCTTACATTTATTATCTTCTAGAAGGGTAGTTGAAGTGAAGTGGGAAGTCTTGGTGCCTTAAAGTTCAAGAGAGTCAAGCTCCTTCCAAGTCCATTCTTCTTGTAGGGTTTTTACTTACAAACCCTAGTTTGTGAGTTTCTACTCCTTAAATAATCAATTACTTATTTGTTACTTGTATTATACCTACATTATACATATGTGTTGTTCATTTGGGATGAGTGACCTAACTTGTGAAGTTTCAACTTTATGACCCTAAAAGGGTGAGCATGTCTAGTAAACCTTGATAATCCTTTTATGGTAACTAAATGAATATGGACCTTAGATTTCCGGTTTATATGATGAGTTCATGAGGAAACCCTTGTTGTTATGGTTTCAATCTAACTGCTGATAACTTTATCAAGATATAGTATAAGTAAAATAAACCTTTGATACTACATATATGAGATCATGAGGAACGTGGTACCTTGAGGTGTAAAGATAAACCGATATTTATATGTAGAAAAGAGGTGTATAAGTGGTTATAAATGTTTACCAAATGTTGATCACCTGATAAAAATGTGAACATTATTCCTTGTGCACGAGGAGGTAGTTATATATTATTTGGACCTTGCGTTGGTTGTTGTGACTTACTAGCGAGTAGGCAATAAGGGGTCGTGGACCCTTGAGGTGTAACTCATCTAGCAATGGATAGGTAATAATGTCCTGTAAGACCTTGAGGTGTAACTCGACGGAGTAGGCAATAAAGGCAATAATTATGGTTTGAGGTTGTGATGTCGATATGGCATGGGAACTAAGACCGGGGCATGAGGTGTAATCCATTAACATTGTGGGTGACTTCACTCCCGTGTACATGTCACCCCGATGGAAACGGGTCTCCCCCGTATTATCAAGGGTTATCTCTTGTATTGGTTATGTTCAGATTTGGGAACTTGGTTGCGGTGGAAACGTTAATTGTGAGGCAAAGGAGTTCGGTAACATAATTATTGTTTTATAATATTATGTTTGTGATTTATATAATTTATGAGATCTCACTAGGCTTCGTCCTAACACTTGTTGTGGTTGTTGTTTCCTCACAGATCATACCCGTGGTGGAAATTAGTTGGTAGGGCTTGTCAACCGGGCACGTAGGAGATATTGAAGTGCCGGTCTTTTGGGGAATACGTGTGAAGAGAGATTTTTGGTGGATTAGCAACACCCAATTTAATCTAGTCGTAATTTGTCCTAGATTAATTAGGTTGTTGTATTTGTAATGCCTCTCGTACTTGCATTTACTTTTGGTACATAATATCCGACCATCTTTTGATTTTAGTTGTTTAAGTCTTGGGAATTGTCCTTATTGTATGCTTATACACAGGGTGTTTGGACCTCCGTATTTTAGACGTCTTATTGCCGAAATTTTAAATTTTTATTTGACGCCATTTTAGGGTGTTACACCACACCTGAACATTTACACAAAATAGCAACTTTGACTACACGGGAGACCCGTTTCCCTCTAGGTGACGAGAACACGTGAGGGGAGTCACCGATTTATATTATTGAGATTGCACCTCAGGTTCTGGGCTTTAGTGCACATACTGTCTCAGCATCACCTCAGGCCACACATCTTTAGTGCTTACTCCACGGAGTTACACCTCAAGGGATAAATGAACCTTAGTGTCAGCTCAATCTAGACGAGTTCCACCTCAAGGATATCGAAGTACTTTAGTGTCTACTCTCCTACGGTCCCAAAGCTTGGCCTCCAAAGGATTGATGCACAAACTCGTACCAATTCTTCATGCACAAGAATTCGGATGCAAAACCCATGAATATATACATGAATGCACAAAATGCATAAGATGCAAGTATTAACTCATTATGCAACAAAACATCATTATATAACATACAAAAGTTCCCAAAACCTCAAGTTACTAGCTCATTACTCCCACATGAACTTCACTAAACCCTTGTTTTTGAGATTCAACCCATGGGGATTCATAATTAGGCAAATAATAACCACACATATCTAGGTACACATTAGAACATTTAACTTGTAAATCTTGCATTAAATCATATTTAGGTCAAGACTCCTTCAATCCACAATTTCCTCATTCTAGGTCAAATATGTAGACATCATCATATATAGCAAGAAATTAGGAAACAATCATATTTATGAGCAAATAGACACATAAAACTCACATATGGGGTTTGTATGAGAAAACCCTAAAAGTGATGAGACCATTAAAGTGATGGAGATTGAAGCTTTAAGTCTTGAGATCTTCCTCCTAGGTGTAGGTGGGTATTAATGTGAGGTAGCTACCAAACTTAAATGCTTGAAGTGAGAAATCAATGAAGAAAGATGAGGGTGAGAAGAAAATCGCATGAGGAGAGGAGCATCACCAAAAATCAGATTTGAAAATGAACCCCCCCTCAAAAAACGCATTTTTCCTATAAAACCCTGCTTGGGTGTCGGCGACTATGCCAAAGCGATAGTGCCCATGACACAGTCGCATGGCATACTCTCCCCGGCTGTACCGTGGCAGACCCCAGGTCTGCGATAGTGACTCCCGTGATTGTGCCTCGGGCAATCTCGTCGGGCACAATCGCATTGCATGTACCGATAGGGGGAGAGTCCCAGTGGCCTCGCCGCGCAAGAATGCCCAATGGCAAACTCGCTGAGCACTCTCACCCCAGCACCCCGATTCGCCGATAAGTCGAATTTCCCCCAACCGTCTTGACCCACGACACACAGACAACCTCAAATCCTTAAACGTGAAATAAGCATAAAAACGGGATATACGTATGAACACATACAAAAGTAAGGATCATACGGGACTTAAGTGGTTTATAATTTCCCATAAAATGAAGAGGACCACTCGTCCCAAAATTCGGGGTGTTACAATCCTCCCCTCCTTGGAGTAGATTTCGTCCTCGAAATCTCAAGTTAACCAAAAAGGTGGGGGTAACGCTTTTTCATGGCCTCCTCTGCTTCCCACCTCACGTTTGAATGTGGTGGTGCGTCCGTTGAATTTTTACCATGGTGATCTCCTTGTGATGGAGCCTCTTCGTCTTATGTTCTAAGATTGCATTGGGTTCCTCTACGTACTGGTCGTTGTCCACTCGAATTTCTGATAGTGAGATAACGCTATCCTCCTCCGCCAAGCACTTACGCAAGTAACACACATAGAATGTATTGTGAATTCCCTGCATCTCCGGTGGTAACTCAAACTTGTAGGCTTGAAGTCCTACTTGCTCAATAATAGTGAAGGGTCCGAGGAATCGGCGGCTAAGCTTCCCCTGCTTCCCGCACCTAATGATCCCTTTCCAAGGTGATACCTTTAACATCACCCTATCTCCTACATGAAACTCTTTGGGTCTTTTTTCTTATCCGCATAGCTCTTCTGGCGGTCTTGTGTCACCTTCAAATGCTATCGGACACCTTTTACCTTGTCGGCCATTTCTTGTATAATCTCTGGGCCGACAAATTGTTTATCTCCAACCTCTAAATAACACACATACGTTCTACATTTCTTCCCGTACAAGGCTTCGAAGGTTGCCAT
Source organism: Arctium minus (assembly GCA_954870635.1). Classification (NCBI taxonomy): domain Eukaryota; kingdom Viridiplantae; phylum Streptophyta; class Magnoliopsida; order Asterales; family Asteraceae; genus Arctium; species Arctium minus. The sequence goes on from OX941081.1 coordinate 160,999,413, forward strand.
ACCAATGCTCGAATGGTAACTGTTATTGTAGGCAAATTCCACTAAAGGAAGATGTAAGTCCCAATTTCCTCCAAAGTCAATGATGCACAATCTCAACATGTCTTCTAACGTTTGGATGTTCCTTTAGCTCTAGCCATCCGTTTGGGGGTGGTATGCAGTTGTTGGGTCATCTGAAGATTTGAAGATGACCTCCCGATCTTCCATTTTATATCATCATACTTAGAATATTTTGAGGTTCTTTTAGCAGCTTGGTTTCTATACAAATGTTCGGTGAAGTCGTAGATCAACCGAAGAAGACAAAGAAGGAGAATATCTTTCAAAGCGGATTGAAGATAGACTCCTCAGCCTAAAGCCAAGTATGCCCACTTGATCAACACCATTGGCCAGGATGGTGCCGATCTCAGTCTTCAGGAGCCTAAGACCTCTTCGGCCGAAGACCTCTTCGGCCGAAGACGTCTTCGGAAGCCGAAGATTTCTCAATCTTCAGAAGCCGAAGACTTCTTAGTCTTAGGAGCCGAAGACCTCTCAGTCTTAAGAGCCGAAGACCTCTCAGTCTTAAGAGCCGAAGATCTCTCAGTCTTCAGGAGCCCGAAGATCTCTTCGGCAACCAAAGACTTCTTAATCTTCAAGGCCTGAAGATTTCTCCAACACATTGTACTTTTCTGACAAAGTATATTGTGATATCTTGCATTGACGTGGACCTCACCTGGAGATCAGATAAAGTAAGTTTTGTCTACTACACCATTTTAAGGAAAGGTCTCTACCATCCTCTCTGCATGTCAACACTTCAAGCCAAAACACCTCAAGACAAAAGGTACATCCTGTACCTTGCTGAAGACCTGTGTCCATCCCTTGCTCAACAGGTGTCCCATGCATTTAATGCATGAGGCACTATAAATATGGAGGATGGTTCAACATGCAAGATTACCAGCTCTTAAGCATTCAAACTCTCTAAGTGCACTGGCATTCTCTCTCTAAGAAGTTCTTATTGTTTTCTAAGTGTTTTACAATTGTTCTTCATTTCTCTTTGTGTAAGATTGTTTGAATAGATTTCATCTATTCTCTTCCGCAACAATCAAAAGTTTTCTATGTGTAATTCTTGATTTCAAATCAATAAGAATTAAATTAAGTGAAAAACTGTGTGTATTGTATTCAACCCCCCTTCTACAATACTTCTTTTATTTACTTACTGCTATTTGGGACCAACAAGTGGTATCAGAGCGGTTTAGTTTAACTCAATAAACTAGATCCGTGATGGCAGCCTCTTCTTCCTCTTTGAAAAATGATTCTTCTCAAAACTTCACTGCTGTTTCATACGACAATGGCTCTATAGCCAAACCACCAAGGTTTAACCCCAATAACTTCTTCTTGTGGAAAAGTCGTATGATACTCTTTCTAGAAGGAGTTGACAGCAGATATCCAACTATTTTACATGAAGGTCCTTTTATTCCTAGAGTTTGGGACCGATATAATGCAGACAAGGGAGAAGCTGATGAGGACTCTTCTAAAGAAGAAAGAACTCCAGCTACTGGGAGATACATTCTAAAGGACCCCAGTAAATACAATGATGAAGACAGACGTCTTATAGCTCTTGATACTAAAGTCAGAGCCATCATTGCCCTCTCTCTGCCTGATGAGGTCTATCATTCTCTCGTTAACCTTTCTACTGCAAAAGAAATGTGGTCCACTCTGTGTGTTCTTTATGAAGGTACGTCTGAGGTGAAAAAGAGCAAAAAGATTGCTCTTGTAAGAAAGTATGAATTCTTCTCTCATGAGAAGGGTGAGTCTCTCTCAGACTACTACAATCGCTTTAACAGTCTTCTCAATGATCTTAAACTTGTGGGTCGCATATATGATAATGAGGAAGTCTTGTGCAAGTTCATGGACTGTCTTCCTGAGTTTTGGGAAAACATCTGTACTTGTATCAAGTCTACCAAGGATCTTGACTCTATGCCTCTCACTGCCTTGTATGGCACCCTCTTCAACTATGAGCAGACTAAACTGCTTAGGAAGTCATTCACAAAAGACATCAAAGGCTCTTCTCTAGCCCTTGTCGGTGAATCTTCCAAAAGTACTGTGTGTGTCCCTAGGATCACCTATCCTTCTGACTCTGACAACGATAGTCAAGAGGACCCCAATGACCCTTCAGAAGGCTATCTCAGTGAGGCTGATGATGAAGGAGAGGAGACCTCTGTGGCTCAACTGTCAGATGGTGTTGCCATGTTGGCTGGCTTTTCTAAAGGCAAACCTCGCTTCTCTTCTGGAAAATCCAGGTTTTCTAGAAAAACCTCCTCTACTCTTTCAAAAATTGCTTCCTCTGACAAATCAAATGAGGAATGTTACAGGTGTGGGAGGAAGGGACACTTTGCTTCTGAATGCAGAAGCAGGTCCTCTGATAAGTCTAGACGGCCCTCCTCTAACCGTACATCCTCTAGGTCTGTCAGAACCAAGTCTGATTCCTACCAACCTTCCTTTCAAAAATCAAACTCGTCTGTTCCTTCAAACTCTGACCGTGCTGAAAAGTACAAGGCCAAATACAAGAGAGAGAAGGAAAGGAATGCTCTTCTAGCCAACAAAGGAAAAGGTCTTCTTGCCGAATCTCATGATTGGGTAGATGAACCAACTTCCGAAAGTGACAAGGAAATGGCCAACCTTTGCTTTATGGCTAAAATAGATGATGCTGATGATGGTGAAACCTCTTCCACCTCCATGGCTCTTGTGTCTGCTGAGTGCTCTACCTCATCCACTCAGGTACATCCATTTTTCTCTCTCTCTGATGCTGAGAAAATTGAAGCCTTTGACTCTTTGACCATTGACTTCTATGAAGCCAAGGATGCAAAGAAGAAGGCAAATGCTCAGATAAAATCTCTTTCCTCTCAACTGCAAATCTGTCTTTCTCAACTAAAACACTTTGATAAAATCAAGGCTGAGCTTGAAGATTTGAAAACTATAAATTTTACTCTTGCTAAAGAGAAAAATAAACTTCTTAAAAAGTTTAAAAAGGAGCAAGAAACTGTGAAAAAGTGGACAAGCTCGTCCAAAAATTTAGAAAGGATTTTTCAGGATCAAATATCTTGTGATGACAAGTCTGGACTAGGCTTCGGGAAATATGACCTTGAACCTCCTTCTGACACTCATGCTCCTTTCTCTCTTCCCTCATTCTATGAATCCTCTGAAGAGAACTATGACAACTCTGAACCTTTGGACTCTTCTGATCCCTCTAAAGATCTCAAGTTTGGAATGTTCATCAAAACTAAGAGCATTGATTCACCCAATGAGAGTGAGGAAGCCCAAGACTCAAATGACCCTTCTAAACCCATTATTGAGTCTATGTGTTCCTTAAAAATAAATGAGCCTTCCTCGTCTAAACCTAAACCTTCCAAAGTTCCTCAACCTTCTTCAAATAAATTCTCTTTCTCCAAAAAGGGAAAATTTGTTGCCAATCTTCCTCCCCAAAAGAAACTTCCCAAGAAAAACTCAAAGAAACCATCTTCTCTTCCAATCCCCAGAGCTGTGATGTTAAATAAGCTAAATTCCAAGACACCCTCTTCTATTCCTTCAACTGACTCTGGCAAAGGTATCTTGGGTCCTAATCCTCTTGACTATCCTATAACCTCTAAGTCCATGAAAGTCAATGTGACTAGTCATCACAAGGAATCTGGTCAAAGCTCCAAAAAGGTTTTTACATATAGAAAATGTTATAACTGTGGTAATACCTCTCACCTTGCTAAGAATTATCCTCTGGAGAGAATTGATAAAAATTCTTCCAAGGATACTTCTTCTCCTTCTAACTCAAAAGGACCCATCTCCAAATGGGTACCAAAGAACTGATTTTCTTGTGATTGCAGGGTCTAGGGCACCAACAAATCTGGTATCTCGACAGCGGGTGCTCAAGACATATGACCGGCAACAAATCTCTTCTTGTAGACTTCGTGCCTTCCAAAGGTCCTTCTGTCACCTTTGGTGATAATTCCAGAGGAAGTACTAAAGGTTATGGAACACTCTCAAATGGTTCTATCACCTTTAACAAGGTAGCCTATGTTGAGGGCTTGATGCACAATCTTCTAAGCATAAGCCAACTGTGTGATCTGGGCTACAAAGTGATGTTTGAATTATCTTCATGCATCATTTTCAACGAAAAGATGGAAACCGTACTCTCTGGCTACCGCAAAGAGAATGTCTATGTCATAGACATGGGACATAGCTCATCCTTCGAAACAAACATTTGCTTTGTCTCTGAAAACTCTGCTAAAAGATGCTGGCTCTGGCACAAGCGTCTCTCTCATCTAAACTTCAAGACTTTGAATGTCCTTTCAAACCAGGAGCTTGTCACGGGCATGCCAAAGTTGTCCTTTGTGAAAGAAAAGCTGTGTGCTGCATGTGAGAAAGGGAAACTCACAAAATCTTCCTTCAAGTCCAAGCAATGCTTCTCCATCACTCAGCCTCTTCAGATGCTTCACATGGATCTGTGTGGACCAGTCAGCACTCCAAGCCTTGGTGGTAGAAGGTACATTCTGGTTATTATTGATGAATTCACTCATTACACTTGGGTAATTTTTCTTAGGTATAAAAGTGACACTACTGAAGAAATCATAAAGTTCATCAAAAAGTCTGAAGTGTTGAATGGGCAGCTGGTAAGATCTGTAAGAAGTGACAACGGAACAGAATTCAAGAACAGTATGTTGGATGACTTTTTCAATGAAAAAGGCATCTCTCAGAACTTCTCTGCCGTCAGAACTCCACAACAGAACGGTGTAGTGGAGAGAAAGAACAGAACGCTATGTGAAGCTGCCCGATCCATGTTGAGTGAATCTCACCTCCCTACCTACTTTTGGGCCGAAGCAATCAACACTGCATGCTTCACCCAAAATAGGTCTATCATTGTAAAAAGACATAATAAGACCCCTTATGAAGTCTTTTATGGTAGAAAACCCAACATTGGTTTTCTTCATGTCTTTAGGTGTGTCTGCTACATTCTCAATGATAGAGAAAATTTGGGAAAATTTGATCCCAAAGCTGACGAAGGAATCTTCGTGGGATATTCTCTCACTTCCAAAGCTTTCAGAGTCTACAACCTCCGAAGGAAGTGTATTGATGAATCCATCCATGTCAAGTTTGATGATCTCAAGATATCATCACTCTCTTGTGATGATGAAGAATTGAACAGATGGATATCCTCCTGTGTTGGTGATGGTCCTCTTCCAACATCATCAGACATTCCCTACACAGTTCCCACTTCTCTCTACCAAAACCATGAACCATCTACATCTCACAACTCCTCCTCTCATCAAGAGGATGATCCTCAGCCTACCCAACCTCTACATACACTCCAAATCATTCCAGTCTCTCCATCTAACATTCCCTCCTCAACTATACAAGCTGATCTTCCATCCATCTCTCCTCAAAATTTCCCTTCCAATTCTCCTCTACAAATCTCTTACCCTCCTCCTTTACCTCCTACTCTAAAGTGGACAAAAGATCACCCCATTGATCAAATCATTGGTGATCAACAAGCTGGTGTACAGACTCGAAGAGGTGCTGGTAACATCTGTCTCTATGTGAACTTCCTTTCCCTCATTGAACCAAAGAAAGTTGACGAAGCTCTAGCTGATCCATGTTGGATCACTGCCATGCAAGAAGAACTCTCTCAGTTCGAAAGGAACAAAGTCTGAAGATTGGTTCCTCGTCCTTCCAGAAAAACCATCATAGGAACCAAGTGGGTCTTTCGGAACAAAATGGATGAAGAAGGCACGGTGATCAGAAACAAGGCTCGACTGGTTGCACAAGGCTATAGGCAAGAGGAAGGAATTGACTATGATGAAACATTTGCTCCAGTTTCCAGACTTGAAGCCATAAGAATCTTTCTTGCTCATGCTGCCTACAAGAACTTCAGAGTCTTCCAGATGGATGTCAAAAGTGCCTTTCTGAATGGGGAGCTAGCTGAAGAAGTCTATGTGAAACAGCCCCCTGGGTTTGAAGATCCAGTCCATCCTGACTATGTGTACAGGTTAGACAAAGCTCTCTATGGTCTAAAGCAGGCTCCTCGTGCCTGGTATGACACTCTTGCTGACTTTCTCCTGAAGAACAAGTATACAAGAGGTAAAATTGACAACACTTTGTTCATCAAGAAAACCTCAGGTAATCTTATTCTTGTTCAAATCTATGTGGATGATATCATTTTTGGTGCCACTGATGAGTCACTGTGTGATGAGTTTGCCTCTCTCATGAAAAGCCAATATGAGATGAGTATGATGGGGGAGCTTACCTTTTTCTTAGGACTTCAAGTTAAACAATCTTCAGATGGAATCTTTATAAATCAAAGTAAATACATTCGTGACCTTCTGAAGAAGTTCCATTTTGAAAACTCTTCCCCCATGAAAACTCCCATGGCACCACCTTTGAAACTCCATGCTGATCCGGATGGTGTATCTGTGGATATCACCAGCTACCGAGGCATGATCGGCTATCTTCTTTATCTTACTGCTAGTAGACCAGACATTATGTTTGCTACTTGTCTGTGTGCGCGTTACCAAGCCAATCCGAAAGAATCTCACTTGGATGCGGTTAAACGCATTTTTCGGTATCTGAAAGGTACCATGAATCTGGGTCTTTGGTATCCCAAAGACTCAGGTTTTGATCTAATGGGGTATTCAGATTCTGATTTTGCAGGCTCTAAGATTGATAGGAAAAGCACCACTGGCAGCTGTCAACTCCTTGGTGGCAAGCTTGTTAGTTGGTCTAGCAAGAAGCAAAACTCAGTCTCCACCTCTACTGCTGAGGCTGAGTATATAGCTGCTGGAAGTTGCTGTGCTCAAATCCTCTGGATGAAGAACCAACTTAGAGACTACAATCAGCTGTACTCTCACATCTCGATTCTGTGTGACAACTCTAGTGCGATCGCAATCGCAAACAATCCGGTGCTGCACTCTCGTTCCAAGCACATCGACATCCGATATCATTTCATCCGGGATCACATCTCTAAGGGTGATATCGAGTTACATTTCATCCCTACCGATCTCCAACTGGCGGATCTCTTCACCAAGCCTCTTGACGAAGCTCGGTTCAAGTTCCTCATCGGAGAACTCGGTATGTTAAATGCCGATCTTTAATTCAAAAAAAAAAATGAGAGAAAGAAAAGAAATCAAAAAAAAATGAGAGAAAGAAAAGAAATAAAAAAAAAATGAGAGAGAAAAGAAAAAAAAAATAGAGAAGGAAAAGAAATTAAAAGAAAAAATTGTTTTTTTCGGTAACTCTCTCTCTCTCTACCCTCTCTTCAGTCTCTCTCTCTCTCTAACCTCCCTCACTTTCGGCTCTCTCTCTCCTCTCTCTCTCCCTTGCCACCGAACCCCCCCCACTTTCGGCTCCCTTCCCTTTGGATCCCTCTCTCTCGGCGCCTCTCCTCACTTTCGGCCTACACCCCACCGACGCCACCGACGCCACCGAAGCCCTTCCCCATTTCGGCCCCTTCTTCGGCCTCCTCTCACCCGCCGAACACCAAGCCATCGACCCCTTCCCCCCTCACTTCTCTCGGCCGAAAACCTCTCCCCCCACCGAACTCCTTACCCCCTTACCCCCTTACCCCCGAAAACCTACCCACCGACCCCCTTACCCCCGAAAACCTCTCCCCACCGACCCCCTTACCCCCGAATCCCCTACCCACCGCACCCTCTTCCCACCGAAACCCACCAAACCCCTTTTTTTTTTGGTCCCTATACACACCGAACCCCCTCTCTCTCTCCTTTCCCTACCCTCACCCACCGAACTCCTAACCAAACACTCCCTCATTCGGCTCTCTCTCTCACCCAAACACCCTCTCCCCTCCTCCTTTTGTTTTCGGCCACCATCACTCCCCCCCCCCCCTCCACCCTTTACTTTTTGTCCTTTCTTTCTTTTCTTTCATTCTTCCCAAGAATTAACCTACCCATCCTATCCCATCCTTCCTTTTTCTTACACCTCCTACTCCCTCTTCATTCCTTCCACATCCTTCCATAATCTCTTCCCTATCTTTCCTATTTCCCATATTTTCTCCATATATCCCATCAAATCTTCTCTTTTCTTCCTATCCCTATAATATCTTCCATAATTACCTCTCTTTTTCAAATTCAAATTTACTTCCTTTCCTCTATAAATACTAACCCATTTTCATTTTTTTTACCATCCCCAACTTTCCTACTACTTCTCTTCTCTCTTATATTTTTTTTTCATGGCTTCCTCCACCTCTCCTTCTTCCAAGGCTCCCAAGAAGAATATGCCCCTCCTCCTCCCACTTCTCTTACGGATCTCATCTTCAATCCGTGCAACCATGTTGCACGATTGGAGTGTGATCCCAGTCATAAGGAATTTAATCCTATTTCTTCCTTTCTTCAAAAATCACCTCTTCGGTTTGCGTTGACAAAAAAACCCGCCAAAAATGAGCAAAATGCTCATTGGTAATTTTTGGCTCACCTGTGTTTACGATGCGACAACCAACAAAGTCTCCGCTTCCATTCTTTCGGAACCAACATCTCCGGACATCACCTTCGGTGTCGAAGACGTTAGGCGGGCCCTTGCTCTTCCATCCTAAGATTGTTATGACGCATTTCCTCTTGGCACCGAACATGATGAGGTGGTTGCGGCCTTGAACTATATTCATGGCGAACATGATCGGGGTCGTGGCACACTTCTCCGCCAGCATATGGGAGGTATCTGGAACTTCTTTTTCTCGCATATTATTTTCTGCCTGAGTAAGAAGACTGGTGGACATGATCAATGTCCATCCTACCTTACTCAACTAGCCCATGCTATCATGTTCCAGCGTAAAATCGATTATGCTCAGTATTTTTTTCACGAGTTGATCTCTGTCATTACACCGCCTAAGCGACCGCATGTTGCTTACCCGCGGTTCATTTGGCTTATAATCAACAACTTACTTGCTGATGCAATTGAGGCAGACCATCGGGTCATCTATGACTATCATGCCCCGCTTGTGACAAGACCTCTTCTCAAACGGGGTCCCTTGGCGACTGATAATCCTCTCCTTCCAGGTATGGTCTCCTTCATCAACTCTCCCGATCTACAGTGGGGAGATGCCAAGGACACTCCGGTGTCCAAAGGTCCCTCATCTGTAGTGGACCCCTCTTCCCTCTCCCTAGTGACGCCTGCTAGCACTCACCCCTCACAGGCTACAGGCACCGCCGCACTTGCCCAAATGACCATACCACCGAAAGGTCCTTCAGTGGTTACCCAGGTCACCCCCCACACCTCAAAGCGGCGGCACTCTACCTCTTCCCCTCCCTCTTCTCCCAAAAGAAAGAGGAAGGTTTCTAGGGCCAACCCACATACTCCACCCACCGATTCTTCAAAATCGGCCGGTGTTGAAATTGTCCCATCCGGGCCCGGGGAATCTGCTACACCTACTGCCACCTCCTCTGTCTCCTCTCCAAAGGATGCATGTGAGACTTTCGGGGACCCTCACCTTCCCTCTTCCCCATCCTCCTTAGGGGATGAGGATGACTTGGTCTTCTTCTCGGACCAAGGCTCTGACATCTCACTGCACGGCCTATCACCCGACCATTTCATGGTCGACACTTTTGCACGACCCGGTGAGACTCTGGTCTTACCCAAGGCCAGTGTTGAGGGTATTTCACGGTATTTAGCTTACTTGCACCAGGGTCAAGACAAGGTGACAACTCAAGCAGGCCCTTCTACCTCCGCCTACCGCTCTCCTCCACATTCTCCAGAGAGCTCTTCTTCTCCTATGGCTACCTCCGCTGACGGTAGCTCCTCCGATGCCTTATCTTCATCACCACGATCACCTGCTACCGATGCTCTCCTCCAGAGCAATGCATACTACGAAGAACCATCTCAGATTCTTCCTCTTCCTCATCATCCACCGACGCCTTCACGGTGTCAGGCATCAGCTGCGGCAGCGCGAGACACTCCTCCTGCTCCTGTCCTTCCCCCAGAAATCCTGGCCGATATTCAGGAAGCTAACAAACAACATCGTCTCATTGGTGCTCAGTTTCGCGAACATCAGAACGTTCTGGGCTCCCTCGTGAAGGTCACTTGCGACAAGTTGTTATCTCTTGAGACCTCAGTTGCTGCTCTTCAAGCGGCCTCTGATGCTCGTGATGCGGAGGTCCGGCGTCTTCAGGCAGCCTCGCAGGCTCACAGTGCCATTTCCACTCAGATTCTTCAGTCTCTTCTGTCTCTTCATCAGCGGTTGGATTCTTTGTTGGTTACTCCCCCGACTGCCGCTGAGGGGGAGAAACAGCTGGTCTCTTTAGACATCGGCCGTCAGGGTCCCACTCCTGTTGTTCCTACTGATGCTCCAACTGAGGGGGAGCTGCTTCCAAGACAAGGGATAGACAAAGGAAAGAAAAAGCTATCTGCTGATGAAGAGGCCATGCTTTCCCAACAACAAAAGGCTTCTGCTATAAAAGCCTTTGTTTGTGAAGCTGATCGACTAAAACTTCAACCTCCTTCTAAAGTTGACATCCAGCAAGTAGCTGAGCTTGATTCTGATGACATTCTATGGTACCGAAAATCTTTGATGGAACGAAAGTTGAAATCTAAAATTGTTGAAGTAAAGTTTGGCACCTCCAAACGATCAGAGATAGATATCAGAATTGTCATCCGCAGAGAAGACGACTCTCAGCAGGCTACCAGATTCTGCGACTTGGACGACTACGGACTTTCTGAATGGTATGAAATTTCTGAACTTTTATCCAAGTCCCTTAGTCGACACAAGCCTTCGGTCAAAAGGTCTCTGAACACTCTTCTGGAGAGAATGAAGAACATTGGCAAGAAGTACAAGCATTCTCATGATGAAGAAGTTCAAGTTGAGATTCTAAAGCAGATGTGTCTCTCCTCCCCTCCACAAATCTCTCATTCTGACAAACAACGCATCTTCAAGGATCTCGCTGCCAAAGGAATGACTCCCAATTCTCAAAATCTGAATCTGAAGATACCAGGTGGTCCGTCCTTGGGTCCAGGCACTGTGACAGGGCGTCCATACAAAGGAGTCTATTTCTTGGATGAGACGGAAACTAAGAGATTCTTCAGACATGAAGAAATATCTATCGCTCACACCGAGTTTCTGGTAGCCATTCTCTCTCTTATCCCCGTTAATTCTCAAGATGCATTTCTTCGACATGACATTATGGGTGAACTTCATAAAAGACAGAAGAAGGAATGAAGCAATGCTCTATCTTACCTATGTACTTGTAATCTTTGCTTTGTTAAGTCATATTTAATACAAGTGCACTTCTTTTATTTAGTTTGTACATATATACTTCATTCTTTTATTCTTTTGTAAATGTCGGATATACTTATAAATCCTTATACAAAAAAAAAAAAAAAGCTATGTGAAAAGAACCCAAAAAGAGTAAATATGGGTCAAAATGAATTTATTCAGTACACTCTTTGTTTTATTCTTTAGTATGGATGTCATCCTCAAATAGGGGGAGATTGTTGGGTCATCTGAAGATTTGAAGATGACCTCCCGATCTTCCATTTTATATCATCATACTTAGAATATTTTGAGGTTCTTTTAACAGCTTGGTTTCTATACAAATGTTCGGTGAAGTCGAAGATCAACCGAAGAAGACAAAGAAGGAGAATATCTTTCAAAGAGGATTGAAGATAGACTCCTCAGCCTAAAGCCAAGTATGCCCACTTGATCAACACCATTGGCCAGGATGGTGCCGATCTCAGTCTTCAGGAGCCGAAGACCTCTTCGGCTGAAGACTTCTTCGGCCGAAGACCTCTTCGGCCGAAGACCTCTTCGGCCGAAGACCTCTTCGGAAGCCGAAGATTTCTCAATCTTCAGAAGCCGAAGACTTCTTAGTCTTAGGAGCCGAAGACTTCTCAGTCTTAGGAGCCGAAGACCTCTCAGTCTTAAGAGCCGAAGACCTCTCAGTCTTCAGGAGCCCGAAGATCTCTCCGTGTTGGGAACTGAAGATTCTACTAAGTGTAGTTACTACTGCTAGTACAAGTGTAGTTACTACTGCCAGAACAAGTTGAAAATTAATACTGCTAAGTGTTACTACTGCTAGTAGAATTACTACTGCTAGTTAAAGTTAGTACTGCTTGAACAAAGTTAGTACTGCTTAGCTAGTTAGTACTGCTAGTAGTTAATACTGCTAGTAGTTAATGCTGCTACTTGAAGTTAATGCTGCTGAGCATTATTAGTGCTGCTAAAGAGATACGAATACTACAGCTGGATATACTGAAGATATACTTAGAAGATATACATGGAAGATATACTGAAGATTTGTTTATTCTTTGTAATTATCTTTTTATTAGTATATGTATAGAATGTTTAGAATAGATAAAAAGAACTTTTGATAATTGTTTTTCAAGAGAGAAATCAACCTCAAGGCATAGTTCCTAATTCTAGAGAAGTAGAATTCGTATTGGTGAGCCTGTTCATCAATATTGAGGTTGAGTGTGTAATCTTGTAACTTTAAAGCATCAAATAAAAGCTTACAGTTTGTTATTCATATTTTCTGTATTGATTTACTATTTCATTGAATATCAAAGTGTTTTTCCGCAACTTCTTTGATATTAGTTTCTGAGTTTTAATTCTTGTTGAGAATTCGATCCTGACAAGTGGTATCAGAGCTTGATTTCTCAGAAACAACTATTGATCATGGAAAATCTTACAGAATCAAGCAGTACTTTGGTCTCAAAAGTTCCAATGCTTAGATCCAATGAATTTGATATGTGGAAGATCAGAATCAAGCAATATATTCTCCTCACAGATTACTCTATGTGGGACATCATTGAGAATGGCCCATCTGATGGAGGAAAAATTGGTGAAGATGGCAAAAGAACTCCTCCAAAGACAGATGCAGACAGGAAATCAAGACAAACAGAGATGAAAGCCTTGAGCACACTGCTCTTGGCCATTCCAAATGAGTATCAACACCAATTCTGCAATTGCACTGATGCACAGATGCTCTGGAATGCTCTAGAGAAGAGATTCTCAGGTACCAAAAGTACCAAGAGAAATCAAAAGGCAATCTTAAAACAACAGTATGAAAACTTCATCTCAACTAAGAATGAGTCCATGACTCAAACTTTTGACAGGTTTAATAAACTAATTGGTGAACTAGCTACTATGGGAGTACAGATTGATCAAGATGATGTGAACAGAAAGTTCTTAAGGTCCCTTGGAGATGAATGGACCATGTACACTGTGTCATTCAGACAGAATGATCAGTTGGAAGACAAAGAACTTGATGATCTGTACAATGATCTTAGAGTTTTTGAAGCTGAGGTGGAGGCAAAGAAGAAGCCTTCTGGATATGTTCATAATGCTGCACTCCTATCAGCATCAATTGATTCTACTGCTAACTCTGAATCAGTTAATGCTACTAATGGATCAAATCTAGATAAAGGCACTGATTATGCATTTGAAGCTCTTCTTTCTAATCATGGAAATTCTTCTTTGATCAATGATGACTTAGAACAACTTCATCCTGATGATCTGGAAGAGATGGATATTAAATGGCAGATGGCCATGCTCTCCATGAGGGTTAAGAAGTTTATAAAGAGGACTGGAAGAAACAACTTCTCACAAAGAAGAGAAGATGGAGCAGGATTTGATAAATCAAAGGTAGAATGCTACAAATGTCATCTAAAGGGACATTTTGCTAGAGAATGCAGAAGTGGAATGTCTCACAACAACAACCATCAACAAGCTCAATCTGGAAGCTTCAATAATAATAGAAACTCTGCTCAAGCCCTTGTTTCTCAACAAGGAATGGGGTTTGATTGGAGTGATCAAGCAGAAGAAGCTATTCAGAATCAAGCTCTTATGGCTAAAGTATCTGATCTCCCATCTGAGGTAAGTTCTAATCTCTGCAATAAAACTTGCATAGACACTGTTAAAAGGTACAGGGATCACAATCAGAAGATGAGTGATGACCTGAAGAGACTAGAAAAGGATATAAAAGACTATGTGAGGATAGTAGAGAGATTTGAAGATCAAATCAAAGGTTTTCAAGCCAATGAACTACAACACTCATATGACACTAATTACTGGAAGTGGGAGAAAAAGGATTTAGAACTTAAACTGACTAAATCTAAAGAGGAGAGTGAAAAACTGAAAGAGGAGTTAACCAAGGTTAAGCTTGATGTAGAAAAGTTTTCCAATGCTTCTAAAGCAATGGACTCCTTACTGCAAAATCAGATTCATGATAAGTTGAGAAGAGGAATTGGGTATAATGCCACACCTCCACCATATAACAACAATTACATTCCTCCTACTTCAGACCTGTTAGACACCAAAGATAGGAAGGACTTGCCTGAGGGAGCCACTGAAATAGATCCCTTAGATGAGGTAATTGTTGAGGATAAGACTGAGAAAGAGGTTGACAAGAGTAAGGAGAACAAGGTGAGTGGTGAGATTTCTATAGAAAACAACATTATCATCAATGAGGATTGTGGAAGGGCTTGGATCAAATCCAAGAACATAGAGAAGACAGAGGAAAAGTTTGGTAAGGTCCATTATAAACAGACCACAGTTGTGAATCCAAGTCCTGGCAAACAGTGTACTTGCAATAAATCTGAGCCCCAAAAACATGATAAAAGGAGGGGAAATCAGAGAAATTGGAATAATCAGTGGGCACATAAACAAGGGGTTGATCTGAGTAAAATCAATAGACCAAAACCTTGTTTTATCTGTGGCAAATTGAATCATCTTGCAAAATTCTGTTATTTCAATCCCATAAACCAAAGAATGAATTTCCAAAGATCCATGCAAAAACCCTTTGGTTATAAGAAAATTGAAAAGAATCATGTGGCTAAGAAAACTGTTAAAACTAAAAGCCACATGAAGAAAAAGTATTCTGTTAAAGAAAGTGTCAATATGTGGATTCCTAAAAGCAATAAAACTGTTAGTACTGCTATCACAAATAGTGCTGCTGACAATGTTAGTGCTGCTAGAAGTAATACTACTGCTAACAATGTTAATGCTGCTAACAAGGTTAGTACTGCTAAACCTGTTAGTACTGCTACACCTGTTAGTACTGCTAACTCTGTTAGTACTTCTAAAGTTAGTACTGCTTCTAGTGTTAATTCTTCTAAGCCAATCATATTGACAAAGTACTCTAATAGAGAGTGCTCTGAGTTTAAAAACCTCATTAAAAAGGAATGTAAATACTTTGATGAGAAAGGAAGACCCAAGATCACTTTGGCTTGGGTCCCTAATCATACTGATTGATTTATTTAATGTGCAGGGCAACCAACAGCTCAAGGGAAAGAGCATATGGCATGTTGATAGTGGTTGCTCTAGGCACATGACTGGCAACATGTCATGCCTTCAGGATTTCAAGCAAATTAATGGAGGACATGTTGCATTTGGAGACAATCTTACTGGTGGTAAGATAAGTGGAAAAGGTAATGTCACCAAAGGTAAGATGACATTTGAGGATGTCTACTATGTTGATCAATTAAAGTACAACCTGTTAAGTGTATCACAGGTTTGTGACAAACAACATAGTATATTATTTACTAATACTGAGTGTATGATCCTTGCTCCAGGGTTCAAGGTAGTTGATGAAAACATGATACTACTCAGAACTCCTAGGAAGGACAATGTTTACTGTCTTGATTTGGACAATGTTGATAGTGATTCATCTTTAAATTGTCTTGTTTCAAAAGCTTCTATAGATGAATCCTCCCTTTGGCACAGAAGGATGTGTCACATGAATTTCAAGACTATGAACAATCTTGTTAAAAATAACCTTGTAAGAGGTTTACCTTCAAAAGTCTTTTCATGTGATGATCATTGTGTTGCTTGTCTTAAAGGCAAACAACACAAAACTTCTCATAAGACCAAAGAGTTAAATTCTGTTTCTTCTTGTCTCCAGTTATTGCATATGGATCTGTTTGGTCCTACAAATGTTATGAGTATAGGAAAGAAATCTTACTGCTTGGTTATTGTTGATGATTACTCCAGATTTACTTGGGTATATTTTCTAAGGACTAAGGATGAAACAAGTGGTCTTATCAAATCCTTTATTCTAAGAATTGAAAACCAAACTAATCAAAGAGTAAAAGTCATTAGATCAGATAATGGAACTGAATTTAAAAATCATGATTTAAACACTTTTTGTGAAGAAAAAGGTATTGAGAGACAATATAGTGCTCCTAGGACTCCTCAACAGAATGGTGTTGCTGAAAGGAGAAATAGGACACTAATAGAGGCTGCTAGATCTCTGTTGGCTGATTCAAAATTGCCAATTACATTCTGGGCTGAAGCAGTTAATACTGCTTGTTATGTCCAAAACAGAGTTCTAGTGGTCAAGCAAAAGAACAAGACCCCATATGAGCTTTTAAATCAAAGAAAACCTTTTATTGGTTTCTTCAAACCTTTTGGGTGTCCTTGTACAATTCTAAATACCAAATCTCACTTAGGTAAGTTTGATAGCAAAGCAGATGATGGATTTCTTGTTGGATATTCATCTCAGAGTAGGGCCTACAGAGTTTTTAACTCTTCTTCTAGAATAATTGAAGAAAGTGACAATGTCAAATGCAATGAGAACACACCAAATCCTGTTGGGTCTGGACCTCAATGGCTATTTGACATTGATTCACTAACTAACTCTTTTGGTTTCAGTAATGAGTATACAGGAACAGATGGTGGAGAATCAGAGATCACACAAGTTCAGGAAAGTATATCTAAATCTGTGATTTTTCCCATACCCACAGTAAATGAAGACTGTGAAAAGGAATCATTTACTGAACCAAGTCAGAGTGAAGAAGACACTAGGGATGAGGAGACTCAAGAATCAGAAGTAACACCTGAAACCACTTCAGAAGTAACCAACAGAAATTGAAGTAGCTGAAGTGCTAATCAAAGCTAAGAATGACACTCCCAAAGCAAAGGGAGTGGTCATAAATGAAGGGAGAGACAAGAAATCAGAAAAGAAAGACATGGTTGCAGATATAAAAAGAAAAGGGAAAGAAAAGATGATAGAATCTGATCAACCATCTAAAAAGCAAAAGATGATTGAGTCAGATGAAGCATTAGCAAAGAAAGTGCAAGAAGAGTTAGATCTAGCAGAAAAGGAACAGGTTGAAAAAGACAGAGAAATGGCCAGAGCACTAGCAAATGAGTTAAATGAAGCATTCCAGAAAGGGTTGGAAACAGAGAAAGCCAAGCAAAGAGCAATAACCTTGAGAAAGGCTATGATGGCCAGATCAAGTGCAAAGAAGAGAAGACCTTCACAAACTTACCTTGCCACTCAGGAAAGAAACAAAATGATAACTTTCTTGAAAAGTGCAATTGGGGTAAAGAAAGAAATGTTTGTGAAGATGAATTTTGATCAAATCAAGGATCTATATGAGAAAGAAATGGAGAAGCTGAAGAGCAATGAAAAGGATAGAGTGGAGTTTGAAAAGAAGGCAAAGGAGAGACATGATATAGACATGAATCAACCATTCCCTGAAAGTGAAGAGGGAACTCCTATAAAAGAAATGGAAAGGGAAAAGGAAGAAAAGAAGAAGGAAGCTACTCTAGTACAGGTTCAAAAGACTTTGAAAAGAACCAAGATGATGGCCAAAAGAAAGAAAGATAAGAAGCCCAGAATAGAAGAAGAACAAAATGTTGCTGAAGAAGAAGGGGCACCTGAGTCATCAAGTCAACAAGGGTCATCAATCAAAGATGATGTAAGCTTATATATGGTAGTGATGGACAAAGTGCCTGAACCAATTTCTGCAGAACCTGTTGGAGTTAAGCCACCAGAGATCATTCACTGGGATGTTCTGAAAATGGATGGAAAAGATTACATCAGACTAAAGAGGAAGGGTGATAAGTATGAAATATTCAATACTTGGATCAAAATTGTCAAAACATGCTCTAGATCTGATATAGAAGAGATGTTTGACATAGGAATTAAGCTGTATGCAGACCATCTGAATACTCCAGGAATTTCTCTTACAAAACTGGTGATGGAGTATCTATGCATGATGTTCAAACCTGAAGAAGTGAACCAGGTCATCAAGAGTGTGTTTAAAGAAGTTACAAGTTGGACTCTATATGAAACTAGTGGAGTATATGCAGTGACTTTGGATAGAAATCACACAGAATACTTCCTAGTGGATAGAGTATATAATCACACCAGACTAAAGGTCCATGCTATGCTAAAGAAGAAGTTGGGTTGTGCACCAAATTCAGAAATGGCCAAGTATCTCATTCAGAGGATAATCAATCAGAGTTTGGGACTGAATCCAGACTTAGCAGCGTGATCTTGGAAGTTTTGGGAGCATTAAAAAGAGCATCTGGAAGAATATCTGAAGAACTTGACTTCTCTTCTAAAAGTCAAGTTAGGGGGAGATTGTTGGGAACTGAAGATTCTACTAAGTGTAGTTACTACTGCTAGTACAAGTGTAGTTACTACTGCCAGAACAAGTTGAAGATTAATACTGCTAAGTGTTACTACTGCTAGTAGAATTACTACTGCTAGTTAAAGTTAGTACTGCTTGAACAAAGTTAGTACTGCTTAGCTAGTTAGTACTGCTAGTAGTTAATACTGCTAGTAGTTAATGCTGCTACTTGAAGTTAATGCTGCTGAGCATTATTAGTGCTGCTAAAGAGATACGAATACTACAGCTGGATATACTGAAGATATACTTAGAAGATATACATGGAAGATATACTGAAGATTTGTTTATTCTTTGTAATTATCTTTTTATTAGTATATGTATAGAATGTTTAGAATAGATAAAAAGAACTTTTGATAATTGTTTTTCAAGAGAGAAATCAACCTCAAGGCATAGTTCCTAATTCTAGAGAAGTAGAATTCGTATTGGTGAGCCTGTTCATCAATATTGAGGTTGAGTGTGTAATCTTGTAACTTTAAAGCATCAAATAAAAGCTTACAGTTTGTTATTCATATTTTCTGTATTGATTTACTATTTCATTGAATATCAAAGTGTTTTTCCGCAACTTCTTTGATATTAGTTTCTGAGTTTTAATTCTTGTTGAGAATTCGATCCTGACACTCCGGCAACCAAAGACTTCTTAATCTTCAAGGCCTGAAGATTTCTCCAACACATTGTACTTTTCTGACAAAGTATATTGTGATATCTTGCATTGACGTGGACCTCATCTGGAGATCAGATAAAGTAAGTTTTGTCTACTACACCATTTTAAGGAAAGGTCTCTACCATCCTCTCTGCAGGTCAACACTTCAAGCCAAAACACCTCAAGACAAAAGGTACATCCTGTACCTTGCTGAAGACCTGTGTCCATCCCTTGCTCAACAGGTGTCCCATGCATTTAATGCATGAGGCACTATAAATATGGAGGATGGTTCAACATGCAAGATTACCAGCTCTTAAGCATTCAAACTCTCTAAGTGCACTGGCATTCTCTCTCTAAGAAGTTCTTATTGTTTTCTAAGTGTTTTACAATTGTTCTTCATTTCTCTTTGTGTAAGATTGTTTGAATAGATTTCATCTATTCTCTTCCGCAACAATCAAAAGTTTTCTATGTGTAATTCTTGATTTCAAATCAATAAGAATTAAATTAAGTGAAAAACTGTGTGTATTGTATTCAACCCCCCTTCTACAATACTTCTTTTATTTACTTACTGCTATGTGGGACCAACAACAGTACTCAACTTCACCTTGGTGCCTAACTCTTTTTGTAGCTCATCCAAAAAATGTGACGTAAAGCGGCCATCGCGATCAAACATGATAGACAACGGCACCCCATGCCTTGAGACTATCTCATCGATGTATAATTTGGCCAACTTATCCATCGGTAGAGTCTCTCACATTGCTAGGAAGTGTGCGCTCTTAGTCAGGCGATCCATTACAACCCAGTTGATGTCATGATTCTTCAAGGTCTTCGGTCGTTTTGTCTCTAAATCCATAGTAATGTGTTCCCATTTCCACTCCGGAATGGCAAGGGATTGTAAGCTACCATAAGGTCATTGGTGCTCGACCTTCACTTGCATACAAATGATGCATTTCTCTGCAAAACCGGCCACATCCAGCTTTATCACCGACCACCAATAGTTCAACTTCAAATCACGGTACATCTTTGTGCTTCCGGGGTGAATAGAGTATTTCGACTTGTGTGCGTCCTCCAACAGTAATTCGTGGCACCCAAATCCTTCGTTGAAAGAGTTTCAAGCCCTTACTATCTTCGGTCAGTTGTAGGCATTGCTTTCCCATGGCTTCGCTTTTGAGATTTGCCTCAAGTAATGCCTCAAATTACGAGACCTTAATATTCTCAAGTAGACTCGAAAGTACCTCAATCCTTGAGAATGTGGCTTGAACATTTGCACCATACTCTTTCCTGCTCAAAGCTTCCGCCACTACATTAGCCTTTCCTGGGTGGTATAACAGCTCACAATCGTAATCTTTAAGTAATTCTAGCCAACACCGTTGACGCATGTTCAACTTTTTTTGGTCAAAGATGTATTTCAGGCTTTTATGGTCGGTGTAGAGCGTACATCTCGTACCATATAAATAGTGTAGCCACAACTTCAATGCGAACACCACTGACATTAATTCGAGATCATGGGTTGGGTAATTCTTCTCATGGTCCCTAAGTTGTCTTGATGCATACGCAATCACTTTGTCTCGCTGCATCAAAACACATCCCAACCCCATTGTAGATGCGTTGTTGTATACTATGAAATCCTCTGTCCCCCCGGGTAGGGACAAGATTGGGATTTCACACAACTTTCTTTGTAGTCTTGAAAGCTTGATCTTGAGAATCGGTCCAAAGAAATTTTACGTTCTTTCTTGTTAGTGACGTCAATGGAGAGGCGATCTTGGAGAAATCTTTGATGAACCTTCCGTAATAACCGGCCAATCCCAAGAAGTTTCGAATCTCGATTGGGATCTTGGGTGATAGGTGTTAATAAATTAACCCTATTACAGTAGTTTTATTAGTATTTTACCTTTGTTTTATTTGCCCAAAGTACATTTTTAGTGTAGTTTAGTCCAATTTATAGCATTTATCATGTTTTTATGTTTTGTTATGCATTTCCATAGTTTTGATGTTAATTTGAACCTTTTTGTAGATTGCTGAATTTTTGGCAGTATTGTAGGATTGCTACAGGATTGGAATATGGTGTTGTAGGACTACCTGATGATTGTTGCAGCCGAAATTATTGCTTGGGCCGGGCTTGGAAGCCCACATTTTGAAGACTTTATGGCCAAGAAAGGGCTTACATCATCATTGTACTCCTTTGGCTTGTTGAAGACTTTTCTAGCTACTATATATATGCACCTTATGTAACCTTTAGACCACACAAATCTTTGGATTTTTAATTATTCTCTAGCTTTATTTTGTAATCTTAAACTTAAATATTTTGGATTTCCTTGTGTAACACCCTAAAATTTAGAGTAATTTAAAAATTCGAAAATTCGGCAATATGATGTTTGTAATTGGAGTAAACCACCCAAAAGGGTAAATGTAATATAGCGTTTACAAAAACCTGTATACGAATATAAAATCGACAACAAACTAATCTAAATAAATCATATCTAGATTACATTGGTTGTCAACCCAATTCCCAAAATATTAAAAATTGTTTGAACGCCAGGACTCCAAATATTTATCATCCCAAAAATGCCTCAAGCCCTCACGCTCATCCCTCAAACCTTGGACGACCTGCCGCTAAGAGAACCTATTATGCATGTCATTTAAGAAAAAGTGTTAGACTTAACGGCTAGTGAGAACATACCGTTTATAATGATGATTTAGAAACAAGTTACATAAAGCAAGAAGTAATCCTTCAAAGGATTTGGGTTTATAAATTGTAATAACCATATAACAACCTTTCGGTCCGAAACACATCTTGCGATGACGGGGGAGACCCGATTTCCAAGGATCGTGGCGGAACACAAAAGTAAGCCATTCTCCAAGTTACCGAGCTCACCATGCTAGGATCAAGGCCACGAACTCGCCGGTTCTTACTCAGATGTGGGGGAGGGAACCCAATGATCCTAACCATGCTCATTCACTAGGATTTACATTTACGACCCACGGCTAGTATCCGGTCCCACATAACCGTACCAAGTTGCCACCCTAGGGTCCAATGTCTCAACTAGCTACAAACGAGATTATTCCCAAGAAATCGACTCTATACCTATGGATCCACTAGTAATAGTCTAAAGCTTGTCACCATTTCATTGGTGACTCAAACCATAATCATACATATGATTTACATTAGTATTCCCACAAAATTATTTGCTTACCTTCTCAAGATAGATTCATCATTTATTAAACTTGTCAATAGACACCATTTAATGTTCTTGACCAAACCCTTTTTTTCCCATTTTTCCAAAATATCTTTACTAAGTAAAACCCATCATGTAAAGAAACCATAAACATGGTCTAAAATGCATTTATTCCCATATTCCATCACAAGTGTATAAGTCCAAACATATTTTATAGTTCCAAAACACATAGTCTTTCATCATATCTCAAAATGGTAGTGTGTAACGCCCTCAA
This sequence comes from Arctium minus, assembly GCA_954870635.1. Lineage (NCBI taxonomy): Eukaryota > Viridiplantae > Streptophyta > Magnoliopsida > Asterales > Asteraceae > Arctium > Arctium minus. The sequence continues at coordinate 161,021,878 of OX941081.1, forward strand.
ATATGGGAATAACAACCAGTTTAAAATTTTCTAAACACGTCAATAATTGAATCACCTAAAACAACAGTTCGGGTTTTAACTTTAATAAACACAATTCAAACCTTATACATGGTCTATAATAGGAACGATATTACTAAAACCCAATGACAGTCACTATATCCAAAGTAAATGCGGAAGAATTCACCAAGCTATTCACTTATTCGAGCACACAACTAGCACGTATCACTTCACAGTGTCGCTAGAACTAATCCCGAAACAAAACCTGATGCACTTGCTGACAAATAAAAGGTTAGGCTAACGCCTAGTGAGTTCAAGAGTTTTTAACATGAATAAATATATTGTTAAAAGGAAAGAATACAATTTTTAAATCATAATCTTCCAAAATGATTTACTTTAAATATTAAACGACCCATTTTCCAATAACACATCCTTAAAGACAAATACCCAACATTGAGCATTCCTACGTAAAGTAATTTCAACCCAAAACTCACTCAATACGGTAATAGAAATAGAACTCCGAAGTAATAAAAATGCGGACAAACTTTTATTTCTCGAAACACCCAAAACACAGGTGGAACACAAAACTCAACCCATAAAGTCATGGATAAAACTCATATATTTAAAACGTCTCCGAAAACATGGATACTAAAATACAATACCCAAATAACACCTTTCGGTGACGGGGGAGACCCGATTCCATTGAATGTGACGGAACACGAAAGTAGGTCACATATACATGTTCAAGAGCCCTACTACGAATCAATGGTTATTCCATTAACTCTAGATTTCACTCATTCACAAGAAATTACAATTAATGGTCGTTGGCCGTTGCTCGACTTTGAAGTCCACAACTATTACCCATCTTGACCCCATGCATATTTCTTGGTACATTTTGGAAATTACAATTATTGGTCATTGGTCGTTGCCCGACTTTAACGTCCACAACTATTACCTATTCAGACCCATGCCTATTCCACGTGTCAAACAGGGATGTTCATCCCTCACAAACTGACTCATATGCCTATGGATTCAAAGCATTACAGTCTATAACATTACATGACTCAAATAAATGTCAACGCACTCAAAACATGTAATTTCCATCAAATCGCAATTAAATGTGTTGTAAACTCAAAACATATATGATTACGGGCGACTTATGTCGCGGCTAAAGTCGCACACGTCCATTTTTTTGGCCGTTAATGCCGAATCATATATGATTTTGCACATTATTTGTTGTCCTCGTGTTTTCTTAAATAGTTAGCGTTCTCATTTGAACCTTTCTCTCTCTCTTTCCTGTGATAATGAAAGTTATGGTGAGAAGGGTAAGAAGGGATCTCCACCCTTAAATGCACATTAGGATGAGATTCATCGGATCAATCCTCGTATCAAGCACGATTCATGGGTGAGTTTGAGATTAAAAGTGATCAAGGATCTAGATCTCTTCTTACCTTCTCACACGATCTTTGTGTGTGTATATACAGAAAGAGGAAGATTCAAACGAGAACGTAACTATTTAAGAAATCAAGAAAAACAACAAATCATGTGCAAAATTATATATGATTCAACATTAACGACCAAAAAAATGGATGTGCGCGACTTTGCAAACTCACGTGAATCATATATGATTTTGTATGTACTTGGTTGTTCTCTTGTTTTCTGTTCTCGTATGAACCCACCTATATATATATATATATATATATATATATAGGACGGTAATCAAATGAGAACCATAAAAAGATTGAGGATCGTGAGAACTAATCTCAATCATTCAAGGGTTTTAATCAATGGTCATTAAAAACGATGGCATTTGTTGTAATATTAGTGAAAGTTTTGAAATTCTAAGGGTAATATTGTAATTTAAGTTTATCCCATCCTCATCCGTCTCCATCTTCACAAAATTCTCTCTGAAAATGGAGAATCGCTTCAAATAACACATCTAAAAAATAATGCAAATGACGTTCAATTCCTGCCGCCCAAAAAGCAACTCTGACATCTCCGACCACCGTTTGTTCTTCCTCAAAACCCCCCAATATTGCCGTCTCATCGAACTTTTCTCACATAAACCTCCATCGCTTACTTCATCATCATCCTCTCAACCACCTAAACCCTACCACCTTTCCCGGCAATCGGCCTCCTCCGACTCGTTTGAATCAGCTCGGAAAAACAAACCAGAAGAATCGTCAACGACGACGGGTGTAGGGATGATAAGGCTACGGATGTGGTGGCGATGGATGGTGGTTTCACGGTGGCGAAAGAATCCAACGACCCACATGAAGATTTGTGGTCATCAATTATTGGTCCATGTCTTCACTAGATTTGTTGTCATCAACGACCTTTTCTCTTGATTGATTTGATTATTGATTTGTAAGTTTGGATTGAGAAAAAAGGAAAAGGTTAGGGTTTAATTTGGGGGAAATGTGAAATTTGGTTGATTCTATATCGATCTGTAAGGTTGGGTTTTAATTTGGTTTCAGATTTGAGTCTTAGGTTTGATTTTCATTGAGTTTTCTTATTATCAGATATGAATTGGTGATTATAGACATAAATTGTATTTGATTTCATTAGGTGAAAAGATATTATTTATTAAATTTGTGTTTGATTTCATGTGGTGAAATAAGGTTAGTATGTGTTTCATCTTGTGAATTTCTGTGTTTTGGTGAATCTGTGTGTTTCAACAGGTGAATTTGCATGTTTCATATGATGAATCTGTGTTTCATCAAATAATAGATCTGTATGTTTCATCTGGTGAATCTTGTTACCAAAATGACGATTTTTCATGTGGTGAATCAACTTTTAATTAAAACCATTCAATCAAAACAAAATTAGGGCTTAGATCGGTTATCATGGTTCTCAATTTTTTTTATTCTCACATGATTTAACCTAGATAGGGAAGGGTTCAAACGAGAACACCTTCATTTTACGAGAACGCGAGAACACCTTTTTCCTATAGCAATCACATGTGATACTATAGTTTATCACATATGATAAGCATGTGATACTAAATCGGAGATGCGGACGACCTTCGACGTGACCTAGGTTGCGGGCCAAATCACCCGCACACCCATAGGCCCCCTTCACGTGTATTATCACATGTGATAAGGGTATTATCGATGTAATACTGTAATCCATCACATATAATGCACATGTGATATAATCAGTGACGCAAATGGCCTTCGGTGCGAATTTAGGTCATGGGCAAAGTCGTGCGCAACTAGCGGGTGCCCTCACGTGTATACATGTAATAGGAGTGTTCTCGCGTTTTCGCAACATAGAGGTGTTCTCGTTTGAACCTCCATATATATATATATATATATATATATATATATATATATATATCTTTTAACCTAATTAGCATCATAATTTTTTTTTGATAATGTCGTTTTTTATTTATTGAACAAAACTACGCCTTTGTCACATGTCTTACAACTTTGTGATTTTATTACTTTGTTTGTTGCTTCCAAATTTGTTACTATTAGAATAGATTTATGATATTTAATTATTAGTAACAAATTTCTTGTTAAACTAGGTATTAAATCAGATCTCGTGCTTCTAATTTTGGATTGTTTGGTAGAAATTCTAGCATTTTTCTGGGAAGAATTTTGTTCCTTATAATTATATTTAACAATTATTATATAAGATTACGTAGGTGAGTTTGGTTGTTTTAGTTATTTGTTTATTAGTTAAATACTTTTATTAAAATATGTAATAACATATAGTTTTATTTAGATAAAAATTAGGGAATTTAATTAAAATACCTTTTTTTTTAAATTAGTACCTAAAGTGCTCAAAATCTTGTAATTTTTTGCCAAAATACTCCCTAGGTCCGCGTTTTTGACCGTGTTTTTTCAAAAAACGCGGACTGATACTGTTTGGGTCCGTGTATAGGTCAAAATGCGGGTTGGGTCCGCGTTTCAACTGTTGAACGCGGGGTTAGTCCTAAAACGCGGATATATCTTAATTGAATTGTAATTTTTATTTTATATTTACAGTTTATACCCTATAATTATTTAGTTAGTTTACTTTATACCTTTTATTTTTCTATTATTCATTTTATACTTTTATCATATTAACACACATAATCGTATATTAACTAAAATACGTTAAAAAATACGTTTTAATTTGAACAAGTTATACCATTATAATTGTCTCTTCGATACCTTTGAAATGAGCCAAATATTGAATATTTTTTGATTTAATGATTTTATTATATATCATATGTACTACATAAAACGTATGAAACGTATGCATATGTTATTTTTCTTTTTACTATAAAACATAAAACGTATTATATATCATATATACTACATATTTTTGGACAAATTATTCATAATTTATGTTATTCTTTTTTTTACCATTTTACTAATAACGATATTTTCGTCCAATGGTAGAATATCGTTATTTTTACTAAAATATCGTTATTAGTAAAATGGTAGAATATCGTTATTTTTACTAAAATATCGTTATTTTTACTAAAATATCGTTATTTTTAGTCTAATGGTATAATATCGTTATTTTTACTAAAATGGTAGAATAACGATATTTTTAGTAGAATAACGATTATTTTTACGATAACGTTATTACTAAAATATCGTTATTAGTAAACGGTAGAAAGAAGAATAACATAAATTATGAATAAGTTGTCCAAAAATATGTAGTATATATGATATATGATATATAATACGTTATATGTTTTATTATATCATATATATTAAAAATACGTTTTTATATATCATAAAATTACTTAACGTTTTTATATATATTAAAAATACGTTTTTATATATCATAAAATTAATAAAATCATTAAATCAAAAAATATTCAATATTGGGCTCATTTCGAAGGTATCGAAGAGACGATTATAATGGTGTAACTTGTTAAAATTAAAACGTATTTTTTTAACGTATTTTAGTTAATATACGATTATGTGTGTTAATATGATAAAAGTATAAAATGAATAATAGAAAAGTAAAAGGTATAAAGTAAACTAATTAAATAATTATAGGGGTATAAACTGTAAATATAAAATAAAAATTACAATTCAATTAAGATATGTCCGTGCCAGCGTTTTAGGACTAACCCCGCGTTCAACAGTGGAAACGCGGACCCAACCCGCGTTTTGACCCACACGCGGACCCAAACAGTACCAGTCCGCGTTTTGTCAAAAACGCGGACCTAGGGGTATTTTGGCAAAAATTACAAGATTTTGGGCACTTTAGGTACTGATTTTTCAAAAAAGGGTATTTTAATTAAATTCCCTAAAAATTATGTTCCTATTTAAAAACAACAGTAAATTACAAATTTTGTTTATGTGGTTTGCAAATCCTATGAGTTTAGTCCCTGCAATTTAGAAATTGCAAAATCTTCCTCATGATTTGCATTTTGCAATTAATTTTGCGCCTAAAGACAGTTAACAGGGGTTGTTTGTTTACCTCTTAATGGTTCAATTAAGAACAACATCTGAATTGTTAAGAGATAAATCTTGTTTGACAAAAAAAATGTATGCCTCTTAATGGTTCCAAAACTTTTTGAATGATTTTGTATATTGACCCTGTCTTAACATTCAGAGGCTTGAACACCATTGGGCCTATAGAAACAATGAACATTACAAATGGTTAGCAGTTGGAAAAGAGCTTTCTAGTCTTTAGACAGATTTTTCGATCCTAACCCTTCGTAATCGTTATTCATTACCTTACCCTTTGCGACTTTCTTGGCCCTGACAGCCTCATATTTGTTAGACACCATTACTGTAAGACCCGGTTTTAAAATAAAACGTATATTTTTTTCTTACCCGAATTGAACCGTAATTAAATATAGCAACTAAAGATAGTTGAGGGATTAAAACCGTCAATTAACCAAACTATATAATTATATATATAAAAAAAAAAAAAAAAAAAAAAAATTCATAAGAGTAAATTACATATCGTCTTCTTTCACCGTCTCTCTCTCATCTCTCTCTCTCTAAACTTTCAAATAACTTCTCTCTAGATTATCTTACGATCCGTTGAAGTAATCGACGAAATAACTACATATTCGGAATCTACGCGACGAACCCTTCTTAGAGGTATAAATTTCTTCTTAAGTTATTTAAGTTGGTAAGTTAGGGTAGTTAAAGTTGGTTGGTAGATTATGATTATATAATACAAAGTTATAATCATGTATATGTATAGGAATGTTTGTTTTTGTCAAAATTACAAACGGGTAAAGTTTAGAATCAAAATGGTGATATTTGTATCTAGATGTTTAACCGCACACCAAGTGATCGGTTTAATGTCTACGTGAACAAAATCCGTGCTTAAGCTTATAATATAACCATTGAGTTTTAGGTTATGCGATTATTAATAATTGGTGGTTTAAATAGGCAATCGAACGGGTTAAAGTTCGTCTTCAGTCTCGCGTGTTACGTCTCAATTTGGTTAAGGTATGGATTTCATTTCTTTTGAATCGTGGGCAACTATTTGTTGTAGTTGACCCTTCCTAAAGGTGGTTCACCACCTTGTGATTGATCAATCGAACGTGATCAACAAATGTGGAATTATACACACACACATACACATTGATTTGGTTTATTGAATCAATTGTTTGAACATTTTGATGTTTTATTAAAATGTGTCTCGTATGAGATTGTTTATGAAAAATGTGAAGTATATAGATTATAATTTCTGTGATCGCCATTTGGGTAAGTGGCATATGTTTAGTTTTCATTGATTTTAGAAGAACCCAATAAATGGGCACATTATTTGGGATGCCTTCTATGGCGGCTTTGTTGTCATAGCGTCCTGCAGATGACGGTCCACCAGAGTTAAGCCTATGTGGCTTACGTGAACCCACTCTGGGAGGACTTGGCTGACTTTGTTGGCTCCAGGGCGGATGAATCGATTCTAGAACTTTACCCACAGAATATGTGACCGTGGTTAAATTCACGGGGGATCCGTTGTGTGTGCCCGCATGCCGACCCAGTTCGTGTGGTTTGGCCACCCCACGAACACAACGACTAGAATTGACGGACTTTATTTATATTACATTTTGAAGTTAAAGTGTGAACTGTTCTTGAGATTATTGTTTTTGATTATATTACCGAACGTTTCTTTTGATTTAAATGAACTATGAACTTCAGTCTCAAGAACTTTCTTCGAATTGAATTTTTAAGTCTTCCGCTTCGTTATCGATGTTTTTATTATTATTTACGAATTTATATTATAATCCATTCACTGAGCCCTGTGCTCAGCCGTGTTTTTGTTTTCTGACACGGCAGGTTCGAAGTGACGTTTACGGGGACGGGACTTGAGATCGAGCGTGTTATTTTGGAGTTCTTAGAATCGCATTATTATATAAACGTTCTAAGTTTATAAAATCTTTTGAAGTATAAGATTTTGGATTGTAATATATGTTTAGAGTTTATTAGTAGCTCTGATTTAGTTGTGTAATTATGTTAAGTCTCGTATGTGACATCACCCGTTCCGGACCACGGGGACGGGGGATGTTACAAATATGGTATCAGAGCATAGGTTACGACTTGTAGATTAAATAAGTTTGACCTGTGAGAATTGGGTAGACATTAGAATGGGTATACTAGAATTTAATTATATTTACTGATTTTTAATCCGTAACTGTTTTGAATTCTGATCTTGATGTTGTTCTGTATTAGAATGTCGAGACGTGGTCGCCCGCGCAAGTCTAGATCTCAACATGAGGGTAACCCAATTCCCAACCCAGTGGGCGGTACTAGTGAACCTAATATTGCTGATGTGGTCCGTCAAACCATGTCAAGTATGATGCCTGCATATCTTGAACAAGCCATCCAGGCTATGCGACAGACGGCACAAAATCTTCCTCCAAATCCGAATACAAATCCAAATCCAAATTCTGGTCCTACATCAAATATTGGAAATCCCGGATCAAGTTCGGGTAATCCAACGGGAGAAATGCATACATGGCTAGAGAGGTTTAATAAACAGAAACCTCAATCTTTCTCAATGGCCGTAGATTCAGTAGATGCTGAACACTGGATTCGGCACATCGAAAAGATTTTTAATGTCTTAGATATTCCAGATCAGTACAGGGTCCGCTTGGCTACTTACAAGTTTGAGAAAGAAGCGAACAATTGGTGGGAAGCTTGCGTTCAAACTGACCCATCTGTTAAGAACTTATCTTGGGATAACTTCAAAGAATTTTTCTTCAATCAGTATTTTACGGCGGCAGATCGCGATGCTTATGTGCAAGACTATTCAACGATCCAACAAGGCGAGGAAGAAACCGTTGCCGACTACATGGCTCGTTTTCTTAAGTTTTCTCGTTTTGCAGGAAATACCGTAGGCACACAAGCGCAACAAGCCAATAAGTTTAAATGGACACTTAACTCGAAGTATAAGGATAGTCTCTTGAATCTTCCTTTTAATACCGTTACTGAAGTGGCCGACGCAGCGAAGAATATTGATCGGTCACAACAACAACAGTTAACTTCACGCGTTGACAATAAGAAACGTGGACCTGAATCTTTCCAAGGCAACCCTCGTTTTGTAAAGTCAAAGTCGAACATTAAACCATATAAAAGTTCAAGTCAATTCACGCCACGACTTCCAGTGTTTTCTAACAGGGGGAGTCAAAATGTTTCAAGTCCAATTAATATTTGTGATCAGTGCAATCTTCGACATCGGCCGGGTCCGTGTCTAAAGATGACCGGTTCGTGTTTTAATTGTCAAGAACAAGGGCATATGGCCAGAGATTGTCCTAAAGCTGGAAAAGGAAAAGGAAAACAAGCGACTACGAGTGGGCGAGTATTTGCATTACCTGGCGACAAATCTCAAGCGGGTATGATTTCAGGCCATGTTAACTTAAATGATTTATCTGTTTATGCCTTGTTTGATACCGGAGCAACACACTCTGTTGTTTCTGAACAATTAGAATCCCGGTTAAAACCTTATGAACAAACCACCGAATGTCCAGTCGTAATATCTACCCCAATGGGTGGTTCAATCTGTGTGTTAACTCGATTTTCAAATTGTCCGTTAATTGTTGGAGATCGCATACGGGAGGTCACTCTACTTCCAATGCATATGTCCCACTTTCAATTAATATTGGGTATGGACTGGTTGTCACACCACCATGCAACTATAGACTGTAACGCCAAGCAAATATTATTTGGAGATGTTGACAAACCAGAGGCAATCTTCCAAGGAGGTACTCCAAAAGAAGATGTTAGCGCTTTAACTTCTATTACGGTGCACCAGTATACTTGGCAAAGTAATGAAGGTTTTCTGGCCTCGTTACAAGATCCCGAACAGATAATCCCTACATCTGCACCCGTACCTGTTGTTTCCGAATATCTTGATGTGTTTCCCGACGATTTACCGGGTATACCACCAGTTCGGGAAGTCGAATTTACCATCGATCTAGTTCCGAGAGCTTCTCCTATTTCTAAGGCTCCCTACCGAATGGCTCCAACTGAAATGAAGGAACTCAAAACTCAACTCGATGATTTATTAAAGAAAGGTTTCATTCGACCCAGCGTTTCACCCTGGGGAGCTCCGGTTCTCTTTGTTAAAAAGAAAGACGGTACGATGCGTCTTTGTATTGATTACCGGGAGCTTAATAAAGTAACGATCTGTAACAAGTATCCGTTGCCGAGAATCGACGATCTGTTCGATCAATTACAAGGGGCACGATACTTTTCCAAAATTGATCTTCGGTCCGGGTACCATCAACTTCGTATCCGAGATTGTGATATTCCGAAAACCGCATTCAGAACTCGCTATGGGCACTACGAATTCTTAGTAATGCCTTTCGGGCTAACTAATGCTCCAGCGGTCTTTATGGATCTTATGAATCGGGTTTTCAAAGATAATCTCGACGACTTTGTTATCGTGTTTATTGATGACATATTGATATATTCAAAGTCAAGAGAGAAACATGATCAACATCTTCACATCGTTTTGGAAACTCTTCGAACGAAAAAGTTATACGCAAAACGTTCTAAGTGTGAATTTTGGCTTGATCAAGTATCTTTTCTCGGACACGTAATTTCTGCGGAAGGTGTCAAAGTCGATCCAACGAAAATTGAAACTGTCACTAAATGGCCTCGACCTACGAACGTATCTGAAGTTCGTGGTTTTCTGGGTCTGGCCGGTTATTATAGACGATTCGTTGAAGGATTTTCTAAAATATCTCTACCGTTAACCCGATTACTCAGAAAAGGAGTCAAATTCAATTGGGGTTCCGAACAAGAATCTAGTTTCGAGGAATTGAAGCATCGATTGGTTACCGCACCTGTTCTTGTATTACCGTCTGGCACCGGAGGTTTTCAAGTTTACAGTGATGCTTCAAAGATAGGTCTCGGTTGTGTTCTTATGCAAAACGGTAGAGTGATCGCATATGCATCACGTCAATTAAAGCCTTATGAGGTCAATTATCCGACTCACGATCTCGAATTGGCTGCGGTTATCTTCGCACTTAAAATTTGGCGTCATTATTTGTACGGTGAAACATGTGAAGTTTTCACCGACCACAAGAGCCTTAAATATATATTTACTCAAAAAGAGTTAAATATGCGTCAACGGAGGTGGCTCGAACTTCTAAAGGATTACGATGTTCATATACAGTATCATCCGGGTAAGGCTAATGTAGTCGCCGACGCTTTAAGTCGTAAAGTTGTAGGACAGGTTTCCTCGTTACTTGTTCCTACAGAGTTAGCTTTGGAGATTGAACGGTTCGGACTAGAAATCTATCCGAGTTCACAAACAGAAATTCTATCGAATCTGATGGTAGAACCGACTCTAATTTCTCGGATAAAAGAAGCCCAACAAGACGACGTTGAATTGTGGGTGAACTTCCAGCAAGCAAAAGAGAATGTTAGTTCGGAATTCAGGATCGATGATGATCACGTGTTGTGGTTTCGGGATCGTCTTTGTGTTCCGAATAACTCGGAGCTTAAAGATCAGATTATGACCGAATCTCACAAATCTATGTTTTCCGTTCACCCGGGTACAACAAAAATGTATCGCGACTTACAGACCCATTACTGGTGGGTTGGAATGAAACGAGATATCACCGATTTTGTAGCTCGTTGTCTCACTTGTCAACAAGTTAAAAGTGAACATCAACGTCCGGGTGGTCTTCTTCAATCGTTGAACATCCCGATATGGAAATGGGAACACGTAACTATGGATTTTGTAGTCGGACTACCCCGCACGACCTTGAAACACGATGCAATTTGGGTAGTGGTTGATCGACTGACAAAATCGGCTCATTTTCTTCCTATCCGACAAACATGGTCAATTGATAAATTGACAGAAGTATTCCAACGTGAGATTGTACGTCTCCATGGAACTCCTGTATCAATTACCTCCGATCGAGACCCACGTTTTACATCTCGATTTTGGGAAGGTTTACATAAAGCTTGGGGCACACGTTTGAATTTTAGTACAGCCTTTCATCCGCAAACTGATGGGCAATCTGAACGTACGATTCAAACACTGGAGGATATGCTCCGAGCATGTGCGATGGAATGGCATGGAAGTTGGGATAGTTATTTGTACTTAATAGAGTTCTCCTATAATAATAGTTGGCAGTCAAGTATCGACATGGCCCCGTATGAAGCACTTTATGGCCGAAAATGTCGAACACCGACTTGTTGGAATGAAGTTGGAGAACGTATTCTTGAAAGCCCAGAACTGGTACAAGTTACTACCGAGAAGGTCGAAATTGCGCGTCAAATGATGAAAGAGGCTCAGGCTCGTCAAAAGAGCTACGCCGACAAGCGACGACGACCTATCGAGTTCCAATCGGGAGATAAAGTTTTCTTGAAAGTTTCCCCAACTCGCGGTATCAGACGTTTCGGTCTAAAAGGAAAGTTGAGCCCGAGATATATTGGTCCCTTCGAAATTCTGGAAAGGGTTGGCGTTGTGGCTTACCGGTTAGCCCTACCGCCGCAATTATCCCAAATACATAATGTGTTCCATGTATCTTCACTTCGAGGGTACAACTATCATCCCTTACACGTCATTGAATATCCCTTGGAACACATAGAACCTGATCTTTCTTATCGCGAGGAACCTGAAGCGATTATTGATCGTGATGAGAGAGGTACACGAAAGAGAGTGATTCCTTTCGTAAAAGTTATATGGAAAAATCATTCTGAACGTGAGTCGACATGGGAAACTGAGGAGCACATGCGACGGGAGTACCCCGAGTTCCTTAATCGATGTAAGTTTCCTATCTAAATTCGATTTCGGGGACGAAATCTTTTTTTTAAGGGGGGAATAATTGTAAGACCCGGTTTTAAAATAAAACGTATATTTTTTTTCTTACCCGAATTGAACCGTAATTAAATATAGCAACTAAAGATAGTTGAGGGATTAAAACCGTCAATTAACCAAACTATATAATTATATATATAAAAAAAAAAAAAAAAAATTCATAAGAGTAAATTACATATCGTCTTCTTTCACCGTCTCTCTCTCATCTCTCTCTCTCTAAACTTTCAAATAACTTCTCTCTAGATTATCTTACGATCCGTTGAAGTAATCGACGAAATAACTACATATTCGGAATCTACGCGACGAACCCTTCTTAGAGGTATGAATTTCTTCTTAAGTTATTTAAGTTGGTAAGTTAGGGTAGTTAAAGTTGGTTGGTAGATTATGATTATATAATACAAAGTTATAATCATGTATATGTATAGGAATGTTTGTTTTTGTCAAAATTACAAACGGGTAAAGTTTAGAATCAAAATGGTGATATTTGTATCTAGATGTTTAACCGCACACCAAGTGATCGGTTTAATGTCTACGTGAACAAAATCCGTGCTTAAGCTTATAATATAACCATTGAGTTTTAGGTTATGCGATTATTAATAATTGGTGGTTTAAATAGGCAATCGAACGGGTTAAAGTTCGTCTTCAGTCTCGCGTGTTACGTCTCAATTTGGTTAAGGTATGGATTTCATTTCTTTTGAATCGTGGGCAACTATTTGTTGTAGTTGACCCTTCCTAAAGGTGGTTCACCACCTTGTGATTGATCAATCGAACGTGATCAACAAATGTGGAATTATACACACACACATACACATTGATTTGGTTTATTGAATCAATTGTTTGAACATTTTGATGTTTTATTAAAATGTGTCTCGTATGAGATTGTTTATGAAAAATGTGAAGTATATAGATTATAATTTCTGTGATCGCCATTTGGGTAAGTGACATATGTTTAATTTTCATTGATTTTAGAAGAACCCAATAAATGGGCACATTATTTGGGATGCCTTCTATGGCGGCTTTGTTGTCATAGCGTCCTGCAGATGACGGTCCACCAGAGTTAAGCCTATGTGGCTTACGTGAACCCACTCTGGGAGGACTTGGCTGACTTTGTTGGCTCCAAGGCGGATGAATCGATTCTAGAACTTTACCCACAGAATATGTGACCGTGGTTAAATTCACGGGGGATCCGTTGTGTGTGCCCGCATGCCGACCCAGTTCGTGTGGTTTGGCCACCCCACGAACACAACGACTGGAATTGACGGACTTTATTTATATTACATTTTGAAGTTAAAGTGTGAACTGTTCTTGAGATTATTGTTTTTGATTATATTACCGAACGTTTCTTTTGATTTAAATGAACTATGAACTTCAGTCTCAAGAACTTTCTTCGAATTGAATTTTTAAGTCTTCCGCTTCGTTATCGATGTTTTTATTATTATTTACGAATTTATATTATAATCCATTCACTGAGCCCTGTGCTCAGCCGTGTTTTTGTTTTCTGACACGGCAGGTTCGAAGTGACGTTTACGGGGACGGGACTTGAGATCGAGCGTGTTATTTTGGAGTTCTTAGAATCGCATTATTATATAAACGTTCTAAGTTTATAAAATCTTTTGAAGTATAAGATTTTGGATTGTAATATATGTTTAGAGTTTATTAGTAGCTCTGATTTAGTTGTGTAATTATGTTAAGTCTCGTATGTGACATCACCCGTTCCGGACCACGGGGACGGGGGATGTTACAATTACCACAATGATTCAAATTACAAACACCTCAAAAGCCTCTAATATATAAGAATGGTTGATTCCAAGTTAACAACGAAATCCAAATCTTCTTCTTCCCATCCTCCAAGACATTTCACTTTAACTTCAATCTAAAAAACACAAAAAAGAAGAGAATAGGCTAGTGTTAGCTTCATTTCCAACTTACAAACAAGTTTCTTAAATGCATGATGATACTAGAAAATCCCATCTGATAATGATTTTGTTGGTAACTCTAAACAAATTCGATCGTTTTGGCCAATTTATAATTTCAAAATTGTAGAGACAAAAAAAATGTTAATACCACCAAACTAGAGAGACCAAATTTGTAGTTTACTCTAGAAAGTAAAGTAGTGAGTAGTATTATAGTAACAGTTTTGAATCACCAAATAGAGAAATAAATGATTGGAAGGTAGAAGGCGCGTGAGTAACAGAGTGCGCGTAGGGTGGGTGGGGGGGGGGGGGGTGCCAGCTCATGATATAACACAAATTAGGCAATCTATAACTATCAATACAGCTCCTCCATTACCCACACTCTTTCTCTGTTGTGCCAAAATATCTTCAATTCCGACCAACCCATCTTTAATCCTCCATTGATATGGCAGCTGAAGAAGCCCAGAAGGCAGAGGTTGAACCCGAGTGCCCGCCGGAGACACCACCTGCCGCCGCTGAGGTGGACGAGAAAGCTATTGTCCCACTTGAACCACCTCCTGTTCCTCAAGAAAACCCCGTCGTCGATGATTCCAAAGCCCTCGTCCCAGTTGAAAGTAATCCATCTTCTTCACAATTCTAACTCAATTTAACACAATTTTTAACAATTATTTGTATTGGTTTCTTGAATCTATTATAAATTTGGAAGAAAAAAAAACCCAACTTTGAGTTATTGTGTTAATCAAGAATATTGTCGTCTAAGTGTTTGTTTATATGACAGAACCAACAGAGCCTTCCAAGGATAAACCTGCAGAGGGTTCTGTCAACAGAGGTAATTATAAGCATTTCTGTGATTTAAATTTTGAAAAAAAATATAAAAGAGATTAATTGATTATTTCTTCAGATGCTGTTCTTGCTAGAGTTTCAACAGAGAAGAAAGATGCACTAATCAAAGCATGGGAAGAAAGTGAGAAGTCCAAAGCAGAGAACAAGTAAGGACACCAGCTTTTGTTTTTTACCCCATATAAAAAAAAATTATTGTTTTATAAACTTTGATCTTACTTGTTTTATTAAGAAAATATTAATCCTAGTGTGACATGTTTACCTTAAGTGTCTTTTAATAGATGGATCATAGATATATACAAAATTTGCAAACACTTTTTCACAAACCAAGCCAATTAGCCGCACTACTCTTTGGGATAGAGTTTTGGTCTGTTTACATCCCACCCACCCCACACCATCTGTAATAATCGCATCTTATAAGATATGAGCGGTGTCACTACAACAAATTCAGGTTTTATAGGACAACAAAAATGTTTGAATGTCCTAATAGACTTCTTTATAAGACGTAAGTTTATAGGACCACAGACTCGTGTGTCCTATCTAAGAGTGTTGTAGTAAGTTTATACGAAACCCTTGGGCGTCTTAACAAGCTTTTAAGACACTTTTGAAACTAAAGGGAGTAAGGGGGCGTTTGGTTCGTATAATGGAATTTGATTAAATTGAAATCCATCGAAGAAATTTGACTTTGAAGGAATTGGAATGAAATTTGATGGAATTTGACCACGCGTTTGGTTGGTAGGAATTCAATTCCTTCACTTAAGCCAAGGAATGATGAATTCCTAAAATTGTGGAATTCAATGGAATTGGAATGATTCAATCACTTTCATTCCATAAACCAAACATGGCTTGGAATTTGGTCAATGGAATTGGCCATTCCAATTCCTTCAAATTCCATGAACCAAACAGCCTCTAAGGGGGCGTTTGATTCGCATAATGGAATTTGATGTTATTGAAATCCATTGAAGGAATTTGACTTTGAAGCAATTGGAATGAAATTTGATGGAATTTGACCACATGTTTGGTTGGTAGGAATTGGATGGAATTCAATTCTTTCACTTTAGACAACGAATGATGAATTCCTTAATTTGTGGATTTCAATGGAATTCAAAGGATTCCATTATGAGCAATATGTGAACCAAACTAAGGAATTGGAATTTGGTCAACGGAATTATCCATTCCAATTCCTTCAAAATCCATGGGCCAAACACCCCCTAAGTAGGGCTGTAAACGAACCGAACGTTCAGCGAACCGTTCGTGTACCGTTCGGCGGGAAGTTCGTTTATGTTCATTTATTTAATAAATGAACGCAAGGTTTTTCGTTCGTTTAGTTAAACGAACGAACATGAACAAAGGTCTCGTTCGTTCATTTACGTTCATGAACATTCGTTCATTTACGTTCGTTAATGTTCGTTCATTCCTGTTCGTTAATGTTCGTTCATTCCTGTTCGTTAATGTTCATTTATTCCTGTTCGTTTACGTTCGTTTATGTTTGTTTACTGAAGATAATAAGATACAATTAAATACTTAAAAAGTTAACAATTAATATTAATTATATTATTATTCTATTTCTATTATAATAATTAATAAAGGATGAACATTCAATTAGATCCCACCACCATGAATTAAAATTAAAAATGATCCCACCACCATGGATTTGTATGAATGTTTGAGCTTTTTTTTATTTTCTCTCTTCCGATGTGGGAGGAGATTCAAATCCACAAGGACCACAACATCTAGCGCTTTCTGTTAGCTTGAGACCTAACGCCGGTGTGGTGATTTCATCTCACATCGCTCTCTTTACCATCCTAGAGCCTGATACTCTATGTATATATATATATATCTCTTATCCCACATCGAAAATTTAGAGGAAGTCTTCCTTGTAAGGTTCTATATTTATAGTGCATGCAAGTGTTGAACTTTCTTACTAAGCCAGTGGCTTGAGCTTATTTGGACGACTCGTTTGGAGCACCTGATTAAAATGAGTGCACCTCAAGTTCATTTAATTGTTCGATTATGTTCGTTTAGTGTTTTAATTGAACGAACACAAACACTTCTATTTTTTAAACGAACGAACACGAACATTGGAATTTTTGTTTGTTTATTGTTCGTGTTCGTTCGTTTATGTTAAATGAACGAACATGAACAAGCCTTTGTTCTTGTTCGTTCGGTTCGTTTACTGGCTTACCCCTAAGTGTCCTATTAGTTTTTTTACATGATACTATTTGAAAAAGTGTCTGATAAAGCAAGTGTCGTATAAAAGGGTTTAGTAGGACACTTTGTTTCAAAAGTGTCCTAAAAAGCTTGTTAAGACTCCCAAAAACATCGTATAAACTTATTACAACATACAAGTGTTTGATCCTATAAAGAAATCTATTAAGACACTTAAATTAAAACACTTTTGGTGTCCTAAACCCGATTTTCTTGTAGTGTGTATAGTCTAAATCATGTTCTATATCCAACACATGTCGGTTTTTGCTTGATCTTCTAAGACAATCCAGATTATCTTCGCCTGAAGTGGAAAGATCCTTGCAGTGTTAGACTAATGAATTGCTTTTTAATTGAACGTATAATCTTGAATAGAGCTCAGCAGAAGATATCTACAATTGGAGCATGGGAGAACACCAAGAAAGCAGGCCTAGAGGCTGAACTAAAGAAGATTGAGGTAACATTCTTCTGTATTTTTCTATCTGCTTAGATTCTATGATTATTCATCATCTTCGGTCTTTACAAAGAGATTCAAATAACCATTTAATCGAAAAACATTAACGAGCAGGAGAACTTAGAGAAGAAAAAGGCCAAGTATATTGAAAAGCAGATGAACAAAATAGCTCTCCTACACAAACAAGCAGAAGAGAAGAGAGCAATGACGGAAGCCAAACGTGGAGAAAATCTTCTCAAAGCAGAAGAGGGGGCAGCAAAGTGGCGAGCTACTGGAGTCGCCCCAAAGAAAGGATGGTTTTCGAGCTAGATGCTTCCATCGGAATTCTAGTATGTTCCATTTGTAAAGTTTCCTTTTTGGGCTTTCTTATAATTTGCCATATATCTTAGATGTTTGCTTATTTATGTTGTGGATGATTGGTTTAATGTTTCATTATTTGGTGTGCATAGTAATGCAAATTATGTGTATATAAACCATTTGTAAGAAACAAATTTGAATGTGATATTTATGTTCCATGAAAATAGTTTCAGTTTTGTATTCCTAGGTCCTGAAGTGGCTCCATTTATGAAACATTCTAGTCCTAACAAGATTATGGGTTCTTTAAAAAGACCCCTAATCTATGTACATACATGTATCAAAAGGATTCTGGAATGCCAAACCATAAGGGTGAGTTTGGTACACTGAACAGGATAGAACAGAACAGGGATCACTGTCCCATGTTTGGCAGGACTGTTAGGTGGAACAGACAGGAACAGAATGAAACAAAAGTGGAACAAGCTTGTTCCACCCCAACCCTTGGAACAAGGTGAAACAGACTTATGTTTTACCAATATTACCTCAAAATAAAATCTATTTCTTTTCTAAAACATTAAATACGCCTTCCTTTTTATATTTTATTATTTCTTAAATTTTATTTTATGTTTTTTAAATTTTCACTTTATTGTCCTCAGATATTATTTTTATATAGCTACTATGTTTTGATTAATTTATTTAAATTATTAAACATTAATAGTAAAAAAAAATATAGAAAAGGTTAAAAAAATAAAAATTAGAAACTATATAAACATTTTATTTTGGTGTCACTTTAATCTATCTTGAAAAGAACTTTTGAATACTATATTTTGTTATAAAAAATATTTATTTCGTTATAGTTTAATAAATTACATAATTAATCAAAATATATATAATATATAAACATCTTATTAGGGGTAAATTGGTCATGTTATATGTTCTGTTCAGTTCTGTTTTACCAAACGCTGAACAATTGTTCTGTCATGTCAAATCTTGTCCTGTTCTATCATGTCTGCGTACCAAACGCACCCTAAAAGAGTCGTAGAACATCTTGATGATGCTAATAACACTTTGCTTGATCGTTTTAGAGACTTTTGGAGCCTTTCTTGATGAATGTTTATTTGTTGATTTTAAACTTGCTTTCAATTTGTTCATTTCAACAAGGGGGATTGTAAATTATTTTACTCCAAAATACATGCATGAAAGCAGGATTCAAAATGCATGCATGAAAAGGTCACCAAATATTGACACATGAGAATGGATAAAAGCGATAGTGGATGAGCTCGAAAGAAACAGTGTACAACGCGAGTTTGAAAGTCTCATATGTGAAATCGCCTTGGTCATTGGAGTTATGAAACTTAGAGCATCTTCAAGAGTTATACTATAATTAGTCTAAAATAAAATATCAAAATTAAAAAAAATGATAATAGAAAAAAGTTGCATTCAATTTCAACAGCGACTATTTTAACAATTCCAATATTAATTATATTATTAAAACAATTTTAAATACATTTAGGAAAAAAAAACTTTATAAAAAATTATAATACGTTAAATGTCATTGGTAAAAACAATTAAAATAATATATTTCCCTCCTCAATATTAAGTTGTAAAGATCTCTCCAAATTTAGAGAATTTTACCTTCTCTCTTCTTTCTATTTTAACATAGTTGTCGAAACTAAAAAAATCTTAAAAATTTATAGTTTAACGTAGCTGATATTATCCATTTCTACCTTAGTCCATAAGAGAAAGAAACCAATGCATAACAATATTTAGTATTTACATATTTGTAATTGTTAAACAAAAAATAATATTTCAAAAACATGTACATTTATAAGAAAGCAATTATAATAACACAATTAAGAAAAATCCACATACAACGTACGACTTGGAACACTCCCTTAGTTATTATCTAGTGAACAAAAACCATCCTCATAATTTGAGAAAGAAACCAATTGCTAAGGAAGTGATTCATCCTATCTTTCTATTAAAGAGGATGTTGAGGTTAACATTATGTCTAAAAATTCAAAATTGTATTCGAAACTTGTTACCAAGATTCTCAAGAATTCAAGTAATCTTCCCAACCCACTTTTTCTAGCCTCTCCGTCTTCTCTAATACTGTATCTCTCGCGTCTTCTTGGAATTGTATCATTCTGTACATGACGGTTGTGTCAACATATGCTTTATGTTAAACTTCCATTCATGTGTTATATAAGGACAGGTTCTGTTAGAAACCTAAAACTGATTAGAAACCCGGGAACCGACCACAGCATGACACGTGGCATATTAATCATGAACAAGACTTCTATATTCATCATGAATGTGTTATTCATGATGAATATTCATCCCGAAAAGGAACATGTGGAGTGTTGTGGGTGGTTCCCAAGTTCCTAATCAATTTTGGGTTTCTAACGGAACTTTCCTATACACACACACACACACAAAAAAAAAAAAAAAAAAAAGTTGATTAGAGATGGAGAGGGGGAACTGAACCTTGCTTGGAGGGTAGTATCAGTGACCCCTAACATTCTAACTGCCAACAAACCCGCATTAGTGGCATTGTTTATTGCAACTGTCGCAACAGGAACACCTCTAGGCATCTGCATTACGTTCACGGGATCGTTTAAATCCAAGAAAAGAATGTGATTGCCCACCTCTACAACATATGCAATTGATAATATAATTCGATATCGCTATGTGAGCGATTTAGAGAAGCAAAAAGAGAATTAAGTTCTCGGCCATTTTTAGGGACAAGGACCCAGTTTTGGAAATTTTGCATACCTGCACGATTGAGAGAAGGGAATCAAGCCCATCCAATGCAGAAGCACGTACAGGAACTCCAATCACGGGTAATGGTGTCAGTGCAGCTACCATGCCTATTGACAGGCAAGAGGTTACTCATGCGCATCTAACCATATTCTTCTAAGCTTGGAAATGGAAATAGAAGCACAAGAAAAAACCTGGAAGATGGGCAGCACCCCCAACACCGGCAATAATAACCTGGATGCCTCATTCTCGAGCAGATGTAGCATATGAAAACATCAGTTCAGGTGTCCGGTGTGCAGATACTATTCGAACCTGCAATATATACATTATCTTAAGGTCTAATAACATCTGATACTAGTCAACTATAATGAGGTGAACCACAAACGACAACCTAATCCAATAGATTAAGAATTAACCTCAACAGATACATCAAACTCTTTCAAAACTTTAGCAGCTTCTTTCATCACCGGAAGATCTGAATCAGAACCCATTATGATTCCAACACGTGGAGCGACTGTGTCAAGAAAATTATGACATATGAATCAGACAAGTATAACATAACGTGATCGAGACCAGAGAATCTTAGCCCAACTTTAGTGATTTAAGGCAGGGTTGGGTCTAGAGTCCAATGTACAGGTGGAATTTGTTTCGAAATTTGTGGAAACACGGGTTAATGTTATTACTTGGCTTGATTGTGTTGTTTAGTTCCATGTAAAAATGCATAACTTGCAATTATAACCACACAACCATCGGAAAACAAACCTGGACTCTCATCTGCGTTTTCTTTTAAAAATGATTTCACCCGTGTTTCCACAATCCCCATTGAGGGGCCAACAACTGTGATATGCCCCATCTTCCGTTGCTTTAGCATATCTGCAGAGTCAAGAATAATATGTTTTTAGCAACTGACTGATGATACTAAAGCATCGAGCTGATCGGTTACATCAATGTTGCTTGGAAAACCTACCTGGCTTATCATACCAATGAATGGATGCTCCTGGAGTACACAATGCCCTCCTAATAAGCTGATGTGCCATAATGAAACCCGGTTCTCCCAGCACACAAATCATAGGTACAAGCTTAACCATGTTGTTTATCATGATAGTAACATAAAAAAATGAATCTATATATTAACTATGTACATTATCAGCCAATTGCAAGAGCTTTCCACCAACTTGCAATACAAGACAAGTTAAGAACACTCGAGCAAAACTACATAAATGATCAGAAAAGGCCCAAGACAGTAAGAAACAGAAACATAATGACATATTGTGAACATCATTAGCAACCATCTAGGTACATACACTAAAATAGATATCATCTGAAGTTTCACAGTTTATCAGGATCAGTTCAACTTATTATTAAAAACCTATGGCGTATGCTCTTGAGAGAGAACCTACCTCTCAATAGTAGGTAATTTTCTATTAATATTCTGTTTGATCAATATAAATCATGTCGGTTCTATCTGTAACGGTCTAAAAACCAGGGTGAATTTAAACTGCGGAAACTAAACAATTAAGCATCAACAATATGTATAAACCTCCCAAAAAGGGGAACTGTACTTAACCTTTACAAAATCCAGAATACGGATAAGGATTCTAACAACAAACTAATCTAAACATATACTATCTAGATTACATCAGTTGTGGATCCAGAATCATCCAAAAATATGGGACTTAACAAATGCCCAACAATCCAATTCTAATCGTCTCAAAAACCCTCGAGATCAATCCCGGCACTCAAGCCCTTGACAACCCGCCGCTAACATATCATTTGAGAAAATGATATACATATCATTTGAGAAAAAGTGTTAGACTTAAAGCCTAGTGAGAACATACAGTTTATAAATTTCAAGAGATAGAAACAATTGTATCATAAGATAATCTTTCCAATAAGGTTTAATTTTTACAAATGAAACCTTTGCCACAACCGGGCCTTTTCGATACAAAACTCGTCATACGATGACAAAGATAACCAGTTTTACCAAGGATTGTAGCGTAACACAAAGTAGGTCACAATCCGAGTTATGAGTCGAAACACTTGGAATCCATGGCCACGAACTACAAAGGTCCGTACTACGATGTGAGGGAGGGCCCCTGAGGAAACCAAGTCAAAACTCGTTCACTAGGACTACAATATGACCCATGGCTAGTAACCGGTCTCACATAACCGTACCAAATGGCCCCCGAGGATCATATGCATCCATAGCTACAAATAAGGGAAAATATGATCCATGGCTAGTAACCGGTCTCACATAACCGTACCAAATGGCTCCCGAGGATCATATACATCCATTTATACAAAGAGGGGAAAAGACATCCCAAATATAAGTCGACTCAATACCTAGGGATCCACTAGTAATGGTACAGACTCGTCACAACAACATATGTGACCAACCATAGATAGACATATGGTATAAAATACATTTATAAACAGAATGCATTTTCAAGTTTAACTTCTGGTAAGAATGAAAATCATTAAAATGAACTTTAAACATTCTTTCAAGTAATCCACATAAATGTGCAAGTAAAACACCCTTTTTACTTCAAATAAGGCGGAACCCATCATTTTAGTCAAAACTGACCGGGAACCCCGAAATCACCAAAAACTCAAGTTATGTCAAAATGTAGAGAACCTAAATCCATACCGTAGAAATACTTTGGATTTCAAAAATATAAGTTTTGACATGTATAAAGTTTGTAAAAGGTAGTAGGAACTCACCAAACAGGTTTTAGAATAAAACCCGGAAAACCAGATATCGACCCCCTTGATAAGACGAAACTTTCTACACCGAAACCCCGAGAAATACACTAAATACTAGCAACTTACGGGAACTTGAAGATCCAAGGAAAATAAAAACTTAGAGAGAGAGAGATTTACACTGAATTAGATATTTTGGGCTGAGAACCCATTTTATGTCGGCCAGGGTCTTACGCGGGTTATGCCGCGACCTCAACTCGCGGCATAACTCGCCCGTGTCCAAAACCCCAATATCATCCAGTGGGTTACGCGGGTTGTGCCGCGACCTCAAGTCGCGGTGCTACTCGCGTGGTTCCTTGAAACTCGAAACATCCAGTGGGTTACGCGGGTTGTGCCGTGACCTCAAGTTGTGGTGCAACTCGCGTGGTTCACTGTTTGTTTGCCCAAAGTTCTCAAAACTAAACTCGAACTTCAAATCAAACGCAGTGCTAACGACAACAGCTTAACACAAGAATACAACGATAAATATAATGAAAATCCGGGGTGTTACACTATCAATTAGTTTCCTTTGTGAACCAAATAAGTCGTGTAAAGCGTTGGCAACTCTACTTACTTTCCAGTTGTTTTTTCCTTTTAACTTCAGCCCCTCTGCAGTGTGGAACAGAGAAGCAGGAGGCCTAAGCAATTGATAAATATCGAACAAAACTCTTCCCACTGCCTTGAACCATTGACACACTGGTTAGTTGACTCCATTCTAAAAGCTATTAAATGATGGTTTTACCTCATCTTCACCTAGAATGTTGTACATTATGGCAGCCGGAGCCTTCATTGACGGATCACCAAGAGGAAGACCAACGACTGCCCGCAAATGCTGCTCGTATTGCGATGTATAGCAAGCCTCAATAGCGTGGCGCCCACTGTTATGAGGTCGAGGAGCAACTTCATTTAGTAAAATCTGTATTGAAACGTGTGAGCAGAATGTTCAATGACAATTTGATGTTCATATAAAGCAGCAGAAATATAAAGTAAAAAAATGTAACAAAAAAAATAAAAAAGCATTATTAGGCACCTCGCCATCTTCTGTCAAAAACAGCTCAACTGCAAATACACCAGCACCTTCCAATGAAGCCACAGCTCGGGAAGCAATATCAGTTGCAAGTTTCATAATCTTCCATGACTCGTTAGTAGGTGCCTTAACAATGTGACAGATGTTTTCCCTATAAACAAGATTAAAGATATAGCATCAAATTATGAAATACAACTTCTAAAGTTGTATACATCATTATTGGAGATTTAGACAAATTGACGTAAATATAACTACATTAAGACATCAACTTGCCTATGAACAGTCTCAACAACAGGATAACATAATATAGAATCATCTCTTCCTCTTGCAATAATGACCGCAAGCTCCTAAAGCAGACATGAAAGTGCCGAACTCATCAACTCTATCACCAAATCGAACTCATAGAAAGACAATCTGATGGGGACCCCATAAGATCCTTGAACAAAAACATCTAAATTGAAAATGACTAGAGGACCATAAATAAGCATGCAATGGCATACCAAATACTCCCTTCTTCCCAAAATATTTGTCCATATTTCTATTTTATTTTTGTCCCAAAATAAGTGTCCACTTTCAAAAGTAAGTGCCCGGGCGGTGTTTGAAGTTGCGTCTATACCGATAAGTTGAGGGAGGGAAGATTGCGGTGGTTTGGTCACATTCATAGGAGACAGTTGGCAGCTCAGTGAGGAGGGTAGAAGGTGTGACAGTCAAGGGCGAGAGAATGAGGGGTAGGCCGAGAAGGACGTGATGAACCGAGGTTGGACATGGTGGCTTTAGGCACTTCCTAGGGCATGACCTCTGATAGGAGTACATGGACAATCAAAGCTAGGGTGGTAGATTGGGGGTGGAGATCTAGATGGGAAGAGAGGTAGAGGTAGGGGCTAGGGTTAGTGAGTCGACAGTTAAGTTTTACTTTGTTTCTGTACTTGCCCCTTTCCATACTGCTTTCTTACTTATATACAACTCTATCACATTTAAGTGTTCCAGCTTTTCTATTTTTAAGAGTGCCTACTTTTCTCTATTTCGAGCATCTTTTCACAAGCTGGAGGTCTTAACGGAAACAACCGCCCTACTATTTGAGACAGAGGTAAGGTCCATGTACATCTTACCCTCCCCAGACCCCACATTCTGGTGGGATTTACTGGGCCAATTTGGTTTGGTTTTTTCAAATGTGTCCACTTCTAAAAATAAGTATCTACTTTCCTATTCTACCCTCTAACTATGAGATGGATAAATTCACTACTGCCTCTATCCTATGCTGTTAAAATCGCGATATATCGGATATCGAACATCAGCAAAATATCGGTGGCCAAAAATCGGCCAAAATATCGGCCCCGAGAATATCGCCGATTTTTCCCCATTTTTGACCCATTTTTTGACCAAAATATCGGCCGATATAGCGATTTTTGTAGCTTTGTACCCTTTTGGGATTTAAAAAAAAAAATTATGTTGGGATTTAATTTAATACATTTACTTGGGTTTACTTGGGCTTCTTTTAAATGATAGTCAATTAGTGACTTGTTAGGTTTATGTTTCCTTCAATCTTTCTTTCTTCTACGGACTACAATAGCACTACAGTAAGACTTCTTCTTCTCGACTTTCTCTTCTTTCTTCTACGGACTACGATAACACAGACACAGCTGTTGGCCGATTCTTTCAAGGCATCAACACAGCTTCTGTTTCTGGTCTTCTTCTTCTAGGCATACTCTATTTTTGATGTTGAAACTCTATTTTTAATTTATGGATATGATATATTTGTGGATGCATACATATATATATATATTATATATATATATATATATATAATTCTAAGAAATATTATATGAACCGATATATCACCGATATATCCGATGTCTCAAATATCGGTCCCTCACCGATATACCACCGATATCCGATATTAACAGCATAGCCTCTATCATTAAGGGTAAAATTGTCATTTAGTTAATTGAAAACGTAATAATTACACATTTCTAATATGCCTTTTTCATTGTGGACATTTATTTTGGGATTTTGGGGTAGAGGGAGTAATAGACATTGAAGGAAAAAATCATCAGACATGTATGGAATAATTGAACTCTAAGCAACAATGATTATGATATATTACTGACCTTAACGAAAGGATCCCACTGCTCAGCATATAGACCATGACCATATCCTCCTAGAGCTGTAAATGAGAGATATCTTTGAACTTGTCAGTGCCAACATGTACTAACACCACACTCTAATCAACCAGGCACATGAAATATCATTTGAGGCAACTTGTATTTAAAACTTATAAAGAGCAGAAGCCAGGTGAAATGCTGATTCTATAAACTCATGAGTTTGACACTCTGATGGTGGGATGGCAAAAGCATACTAATTAGGCATGCGCCTGAATAAATAAGCAAATAGCTGCTCAAACCCTGTGTCTCCCAAAGTTCAATGAAATTGTATTAATGTGGAATAAAAGGGGTGCTTATAGAAAAAGTATTTATAGGCAGAAACAAACAAATGCTTTACAATGCTTAGCAGTACCCTTTAAAAATCACAACAGGGGGGAAGAGAGGCATGGATGAAAGAAAGACGAGGGGATAAATTAGAAAAAGTATAAGCCTAAGCAAGAAAGAAACCTCATGTCCT
This sequence comes from Arctium minus, assembly GCA_954870635.1. NCBI lineage: Eukaryota > Viridiplantae > Streptophyta > Magnoliopsida > Asterales > Asteraceae > Arctium > Arctium minus. Next base: position 161,048,978 of record OX941081.1, read on the forward strand.
TGTTGGCAGAGTGATGTACATTTTGAATTTATCGCCAGTGATGCGACAGTTGATCACAGCTAATGGGTCAATGGGCAGAGGCGTTTTGTGGTCCCATTACAACATTCAAGAAGAAGGTTGTCCTACAGGCCAGTTCAGTCCTTGAGGTTGTGTACAATTGTAGTATTGGAAACATGAGGAAGGATGTCTATGGAGCTAGTATATCTGTGCAACCCCTCGTAAACGCCAAAAGAGTAAAGAGCGTATCGGGGGGTACTTTACCGAGACTGCAACCGATCTTAGGGAATTACCAGCTTTTGAAATGGGTGTGTATGGAATTGACAGATTAGAGAGGATGCGTGAACAACATAAAACAGCCCTTTTGAGTTTGTAGTGACACATCACTGTGGGTTGAAGATTTAGAGGCGGTCGTTGGAAGCATTTACTTTGATGATTGGAGGGTAAGGCGGTTAATTAATATGGTAACGGACGTGACGGTTAAATGATATGGTGATGGATGTGACGGTGAATGTGATTGGAGTTTGTATTCGGCAAACCACTGCTTTTGATTTCCTAGCAAAATTTGGTAGAGTGATGATGCAGTGACTGCAACGTGCGTGAACACAATCATTACGAGTTGGAGTTGTTAAATGGAACCACCTGGCTCTTGATCCCACTTATTGAATTTCTTTCAAGCGTATTGAATGACTCTGGGATAGAACCACTGCATGGGGTTGTTCTAAAGTCCCTCAACATGCTCTTAACAGTTCAACACGCCTCAACAATTGGATGGATTAGTTAGTTTGGACTTTGGAGAGATGTAGTTGCAGCTGTAGAACATTATTGTAGTATTCTCACCTTGAGGAGAAGGTGAAAGTTGGGTTGCAGGTATTGATACACCCCGAAGTAGTATAGGGTGTTTAGTACACCAGCTGGGAAATGGGATATATCGTCCTTCATGGATAGCAAGTTGTTAGCTGGGATAGTGGGTGGTTAGAGATATTTTTACTATTTGTTGCATCACTAGTTACTAGTATAAATAAGAGGTCTGGGTGGTCTGGGAGGGTATCCTGCTTTGTGTTAAATGGGACAGTCCTTTGGAGAGATTCTGGCCTCTCGAAAGCCAAAAATCCCCCTTGTCAGGATCGAATTCTCAACAAGAAATAATTCTCAGAAACAATATCAAAGAAGTTTGCGGAATAACACTTTGATATTCAATGAAACAGTAAATCAACACAGTAAATATGAAGAACAAACTGTAAACTTGTATTGAATGCTTTGAAGTTACAAGATTACACACTCAACCTCAATATTGATGAACATGCTCACCAATACGAATTCTACTTCTCTAGAATTAGGATCTATGCCTTGAGGTTGATTTTCTCTCTAGAACTAGCACTTAGAATTGAATGAATTAATTTCTTAATCTATTCTAAACTATTCTATACATATACTGAATACAAAGATAATTACAAGAAATAAAAATATCTTCAGTATATCTTCCATGTATATCTCTAAGCTTCCATGTATATCTTCAGATTATCCAGCTATTATCCTTTCATACGAATCTTCATCATATAAGCAGTATTAATCTTCAGCAGCATTAATACTCTTAGCAGCATTAACTACCAAGCAGTACTAACCACTAGCAGTACTAACTAGCTAAGCAGTACTAACTTTGACTAGCAGTATTAATTCTACTAGCAGTAGTAACACTCAGCAGTATTAACCTTTAAATCTTCTAGCAGTAGTAACTTTGAACCAGCAGCATTAACCATACTTGATGAATTCTTCAGTTCCCAACAATCTCCCCCTAACTTGACTTTTAGGACAAGAAGTCAAGTTCTTCAGAATTAATCTTCAAGATGCTTTCAACACCTCTGGTTCAATTTCCCAAATTTGGATCTAGGCCCAAGCTTTGATTTACAGTTCTTCTCACCACAATCTTTGCCATCTCTGAATCCTTTGTACATACCAGTGTAGCTTTAAGCATCCCTTCTAACTTCTCCTTGCTATGCTCATAGATTTTGTCCACCAGGTAGTATTCATGATAACAATTGTCAATAGTAATCATGTATACTCCACAGTTTTCAAACAGTATCCATTTGTCAATCTTCTTGAATATGAACTCATGCATATGATCTTTAATCCTATGGTGCACTCTTTCAGGCTCAAACATCATGCACAAGTATTCCAATGTCACTTTGAGAAGATTCTCTTCAGTACCTTTCAACACAGGTTCATAAAGTTTCATCCCAACTTTATATAGTTCTTCAATATCAGCTCTTGAACAACTTCTGATGACTTTCCCCCATGTTGAATAAGCTTCAAATGAACCATCAGCTCTCTTGATTCTGAAGAAATTCTTTCCATTGTCTCTCAGAATATCCCAGAAGATGATCTCTGGAGCTTGCATAGAGATTGGAACAGCTTTCAAAGGTTCCACTATTGTCATGTACGGATCCATACTCTCATCTGTTTGCTTAGTGACCTGCTCTGGACTCTGTACTGGCTCTGTTGGAGATGTGACTGAAGGTTCTGCTTCCTTTTCAGTTTCTTCCACCCTAGGCCTTTTCAACTGCCTTTTTGAAGCAATTGATTTCACTCTTTTTCCAGACTTGGCTTCTATACCAACACTTCCAGGTTCTTCCTTCTTCTCTTCTGCTTCTTCTTTGGAGGGTGTGGTTTCCTCAGGGAATGGTTGTTGGATGTTGAGATCATGTCTCTCTTTCATCCTTCTCTCAGCCTTCTCCCTTTGTGCTGAATTCCCTTGGAGCTTGGCCATTTCCTTGTTATACAACTCTTCAACCTGAGAGTATGCCATGTGGATAAACATCTCTCCCTTAACACCAATTGCACCTTTCAGGAAGTTTATCATTTTTCTTCTTTCCTGATTGGCCAAAAATGTCTTGGAGGGTTGTCTTTTCTGTTTTTGCTTCTGAATAGGCATCTTCTTAATTTGAAGTTTCTTGACCTGAGCTGCTGTCTGAGCTGCTTCTTTCAAACTCTTTTGGTATTCTGTATTTAACTTCTTGGCCATAATCTTTGCCAGTTCTCTATCCTTTTCTGTTTGCAACTGCTCCTCTTTCTCCATTTGGTCTTGCAACTGCTTTGCTATTGCCTCATCCATTTCAATCTGAGACTTCTGTCTTGGAGGCATTTCAGCTTCAACCATCTTCTCTTTTCCTTTTCCCTTTGATTCTTTCAAAACTTCCTTCTCTTTTTCCTTCTCTGAGATCCTTCCTTCTTTGATAACTACTCCCTTGGCCTTTTGAGTAGCCTTAGGAGTATCATTCTTTGCTTTGACTAAAGTTTCTGCTATCTCCATTTCTTCCACAGAGAGCCCTATTTCTGCTGCTTTAGTTTCTGCTGCTACTTTTACTTCAGCAGCAGTATCTGTTTCTGTTTCCATCTCTTCCTCTGTCTCCCCCTCAACTTCAGCTTTCTTTTCAACAGTTTCCCCTTCATGCTTCTCCCCCTTGTTGAAAGAATCTTGAACTTGGTCCCTCTTTTTGAGTACAAACTGTTTCCTTCTTTTCTTTTGAACCAGCCTGGTCACCATCTTCTTCAATTTTTCAATCTGAACTTGTTGGGACAGGATAACCAGCTTCATCTCCTCTATTTCTTTTCCTTGTTTCATAACATCTAGGTTGATGTTTCCCATGGTTTCCATCAATTCCTGATAGTCATATCTGTCCTCACCTTCTCTAGAAGTGTTACCCTCCTTTGAAGGATCATTGGATCTTTTAGTAGTGGAAGTCTTCTGCCTAGCAGAAGCACTATCCACCCCCGTGGTTTCTTGGCACCAGGGACCTTCGAATGATTGCTCATTCAAAGTTGCCATGGGGGAGGTCTTATATATGTTACCACTTTCCTCCTCTGTGCTAGCAGGAGTAGTGGCAGCCTCATCACCCATATGCTCTACCTCCTCCTCAGAGAGCACCTCCTTTGGGTTGGGAGACACCCTTGTGGATTCCCTTTGAATATTCTCTACTGGAGAATGCTCCAATAGAGGGCTTAAAGGCTTGGGGGATGATGGTACAAGAAGGGAAGGAGCCTTCTTTACCTGTTTCCTCTTGTAAGTTTGGGTGATAGGAGAGGTTGGTTTTTCAAGAAGGGACTGAGGAATAGATTTTGAAAGGGAAGGTTGGGATTGGCTAGCAGTGGGTTGGTCAATTGGGGGCCTTGACCCTGCTACCATACCTTCATTGGTTTGGGACACCACCATCATTGTAGAGAACAATGGGGTGTCAACTCCTTCAGAGTCCCCAACAGATCTTCTCATATTTGAGAAAACCTTGCCTTTGGGGGGTTTAGGTACATATACCCCAACAGGTTGAGGTATATCCGTCAATTCATGAGTAATAACTTCTTGAACAAACCTGGGATACATAAAGAAGCTCTTTTTGTTTCCCATGTTTGAGACAAGATCACTGAAAATCATTTTAGAAAAGTTATACTTTCTGGCAGTGGCCAAGCACACCAAAGCATAAGCAATAGTGCTGCTGAACTCACTCCATCCAGTAGTCTTTTTGGAGATACAGTGCATAAGAGTATGGACAAAGAAACGCCATTGGGGTGAAAATTTGGCTTTAGAGAATTTGAAAACACCCAATGGGCCTCCATACCCCATTCTTGTAAGATTGGAAAACAGTTCATCGTTTGGAATAGAAGTTATACCAGAGGCATCATCTAGACGTAGACTGATGCGAATAACCTCTTCAGTAACTGTTAGTGGCTTTTCACAGATCCTTGTCTTGATCATTTGCACACCATTCTCAGCAACAATGGTGGCATTAGCCCAGAACTGCCTTTGATGCTCAATATAGATTGTAGGTGATATAGTAAGAGCATGAGCAATATGGCTTGACTTGAGGAAATCCACAATTTGATGAAATCCTGCAGCTTGCTTTGGCTTTTGTAGCATCGCGATCTCATTGTGTTCATCGATGAATGCCATGGATGCCATTGATCTTAGTGAAAAGCTTGCCTGAAAACTTCGAACTTGAGAGAGAAAGGGTTTAGAGCGCAAGTGAACATTATGCAAAGAGTCGTTATGAACTTTTAGGCGGGCAAAGAGTATTTATAGTATTCGGAACATAAGCAGTATTAACCTAGAGCAGTATTAACTACTAGCAGTATTAACTGAGAGCAGTATTAACTACTAGCAGTATTAACTGAAAGCAGTATTAACTGAAAGCAGTATTAACTGAAAGCAGTATTAACTACTAGCAGTATTAACTAACTAGCAGTATTAACTAACTAGCAGTATTAACTAACTAGCAGTATTAACTACTAGCAGTATTAACTACTAGCAGTATTAACTAACTTACTCCTTTAAGCTTGCGAAACACTGAGTACTGCTATGCATATCCTGGAAAAGAAGATTAGTAACACCAAGAATAAAAATATACAGGTATAAAACCACTTTTTGAGAAGGGGCTTATTCAGAGTTGATCATTCCCACACTAGTTACCAAGAAAGTGAATCTACCCACATCAAAGGATTTAGTGAATAGATCAGCAAACTGATTATCAGTGTGAACTTTTACAACTTGAATAAGTTTCTTTTCATTACAGTCTCTTATGAAGTGATACCTGATTTCAATGTGCTTTGTCTTTGAGTGCTTGACTGGATTATTAACAATGCTAATAGCACTGCTGTTGTCAATAAAAATTGGAGTGTGTAGAAAGGTTACCCCATAATCCAACATTTGATTCTGAATCCATAAGACTTGAGAACAGCAACTTGCAGCTGCTATGTACTCTGCCTCTGTTGTAGATGTGGATACTGTGGTTTGTTTCTTGCACTGCCATGAGACTAGTCGTGCACCCAAAAACTGACATCCTCCAGAAGTAGATTTTCTGTCCAAGTTTGCTCCACCTAGATCACTATCTGAGTATGCAAGTAGGTCAAAGGATGAGTCATGAGGATACCAAAGTCCCAATCTGGGTTGCCCTTTGAGATATCTGAATATCCTCTTAACAGCTTGATAGTGAGATTGCTTTGGCCTAACTTGGAATCTTGCACACACACAGACTGGAAACATTATATCTGGCCTAGATGCTGTGAGATACATGAGAGAGCCAATCATGGATCTATAATGATGCACATCCATATCCTCCCCCTCAAGATCTGCTGTTATTTGCTTGTGTGTTTCCATAGGTGTGCTGGCAGGTTTTGACTCTGAGAAACCAAACTTGGTTAGAATGTCCTGCACATACTTGGATTGACAGATGAAGATGCCATCTGACTTCTGTTGAACTTGGAGTCCAAGGAAGAAAGTAAGTTCCCCCATGGAACTCATTTTGAACCTTTGATGCATTAGATCCTCAAACTCCTTGCACATGTTGTCTCTTGTAGATCCAAAGATAATGTCATCAACATAGATTTGGACCAGCAAGATATCCTTCTTCTTTCTCTTGATAAATAGAGTCTTATCAATGACTCCTCTTTCAAAGTCATTTTCCAAGAGATAGGATGACAGAGTGTCATACCATGCTCTTGGAGCTTGATGTAGCCCATAAAGTGCTTTCTTTAATTTGTATACCCTGTCTGGATAGCTTGGGTTTTCAAACCCTGGTGGTTGACAGACATATACCTCTTCTTCAATTGAGCCATAGAGAAAAGCACTTTTTACATCCATTTGATAGACTTTGAAGTTCATGTAAGAAGCATAGGCTAGGAATAATCTGATTGCTTCTATCCTAGCCACAGGTGCAAAAACTTCTTCATAATCTATACCCTCTTCTTGAGTATATCCTTGAGCCACTAGCCTTGCTTTGTTCCTTATGACAATACCTCTTTCATCTCTCTTGTTTCTGAAAATCCACTTTGTGCCAATTGCTCTGTGACCTTTAGGAAGGTCTACTAGATCCCATACATCTTGTAGCTTGAACTGTAACAGTTCTTCTTGCATTGCTTCTATCCAGCTAGATTCTTTCATAGCATCATGTGCCTTTTTAGGCTCAAGCTGGGATAGAAAACAAGAAAGGACTGTATGTTGTTGATCTTGCATTTCTTGAAGCCTGCTTTGATGTCTAGTCATCATAGGAGAAGAGATATCTCCTATTACCAGCTGTGGAGGATGATTCTTTTGAACTCTGGTGTTATGACTAGGTTCTTCATTTAGTCCAGCCTCTAGATTAGAGTCATGCAACTCAACTGAAGTGTTTTCAGATGCCACTTCTGATTCTTTAATTTCTTGAGTCTCCTCATCTCTAGTTTCTTCTTCACTCTGACTTGGTCCAGTAGATGATTCCTTTTCACAGTCTTCAACAGAATTCACTGTGGGTATGGGAAATATCACAGATTTATATATACTTTCTGAGACTTGTGTGATCCCTGATCCTCCACTTCCTGTTCCTGTATAATCATCACTACTGAAACCAAAAGAATTAGTTAGTGAATCAATGTCAAATAGCCACTGAGGTCCAGACCCAACAGGATTTGGTGTGTTCTTATTGCATTTGACATTGTCACTTTCTTCAATTATTCTAGAAGATGAGTTAAAAACTCTGTAGGCCTTACTCTGAGATGAATATCCAACAAGAAATCCATCATCTGCTTTGCTATCAAACTTACCTAAGTGAGATTTGGTATTGAGAATTGTACAAGGACACCCAAAAGGTTTGAAGAAACCAATGAAAGGTTTTCTTTTATTTAAAAGCTCATATGGGGTCTTGTTCTTTTGCTTGACCACTAGAACTCTATTTTGGACATAACAAGCAGTATTAACTACTTCAGCCCAGAAGGTAATTGGCAATTTTGAATCAGCCAACAGAGATCTAGCAGCCTCTATTAGTGTCCTATTTCTCCTTTCAGCAATACCATTCTGTTGAGGAGTCCTAGGAGCACTATATTGCCTCTCAATACCTTTCTCTTCACAAAAGGTGTTTAGATCATGATTTTTAAACTCAGTTCCATTATCTGATCTAATGACTTTTACTCTTTGATTAGTTTGGTTTTCAATTCTTAGATAAAGGATTTGATAAGTCCACTTGTCTCATCCTTAGTCCTTAGAAAATATACCCAAGTAAATCTGGAGTAATCATCAACAATAACCAAGCAGTAAGATTTCTTGCCTATACTCATAACATTTGTAGGACCAAACAGATCCATATGCAGTAACTGGAGACAAGAAGAAACAGAATTTAACTCTTTGGTCTTATGAGAAGTTTTGTGCTGTTTGCCTTTAAGACAAGCAACACAATGATCATCACATGAAAAGACTTTTGAAGGTAAACCTCTTACAAGGTTGTTTTTAACAAGTTTGTTCATAGTCTTGAAATTCATGTGACACATCCTTCTGTGCCAAAGAGAGGATTCATCTACAGAAGCTTTTGAAACAAGACAATTTAGAGATGAATCACTATCAACATTGTCTATATCTAGACAGTAAACATTGTCCTTCCTTAGAGTTCTAAGTAGTATCATGCTTTCATCAACTACCTTGAACCCTGGAGCAAGGATCATACACTCAGTATTTGTAAATAATATACTATGTTGTTTGTCACAAACCTGTGATACACTTAACAGGTTGTACTTTAATTGATCAACATAGTAGACATCCTCAAATGTCATCTTACCTTTGGTGACATTACCTTTTCCACTTATCTTACCACCAGTAAGATTATCTCCAAATGCAACATGTCCTCCATTGATATGCTTGAAATCCTGAAGGCATGACATGTTGCCTGTCATGTGCCTAGAGCAACCACTATCAACATGCCATATGCTCTTTCCCTTGAGCTGTTGGTTGCCCTGCACATAAGATAGATCAGTTAGTATGAAATAGGAACCCAAGCCAAAGTGGTCTTGGGTACCCCTTTCTCATCAAAATACTTGCATTCTTTCTTGACAAGATTTTTGAACTTTAACTCCTCATTCTTGGAGTACTTTGTTACAATAATAGGCTTGGAAATATTTTTGCTAGAATCAGTACTGGTTTTAGAAGTACTAACTGCCTTAGCAGCACTTGCATGCTTAGCAGTACTAACCTTGTTAGCAGTAGTAACTGTGTTGGCAACAGTAACTGTGTTGGCAGTATTAACCTTTGAAGAGGTACTAACAGTATTAGCAGCATTAATATTTTCAGCAGTACTAACACAGGTAGCAGTAGTAACCATGTTAGCAGTACTAACAATTTTAGTGCTTCTAACCCTGTCATCAGTACTAACAGATTCAGTGTTTCTAGGCACCCACATTTTGACACTTTCTTTTAAAATCTTTTTCTTCATGGGGCCTTTCCTTTCATCATGTTTCTTTATCACATTTTTCTTTTCAGCCTTCCTATAATCAACAGGTTTTTGCACAAATCTTTGAAAGTTCATCTGTTGGTTAATAGGGTTAAAGTAACAATACTTAGCCAAATGATTTAACTTGCCACATATGAAACAAGGTTTTGGTCTATTGATTTTATTCAGATCAACTCCTTGTTTCTGAGCCCATTGATTATTCCAGTTTCTTTGATTTCCTCTTTTTAAATCAGAATTTAGGCTCTTGGCTTTACTGCAATCACACTGTTTACAAGATCCAGGATTCACAACTGTGGTTTGTTTGTAATGGACCTTGTTATTCTTTCCTTTTGTCTGCTCTATCTCCTTGGACTTGACCCAGATTTTCCCACATCCCTCATTGGTGATAATATTGTTTTCTAATGGTATCTTTTTACTCACATCATTATCCCTATACTCACTGGTTTCTTTCTCAGTTAAATCCTTAATTTCTACTTCATCCAAAGGATCTATCTTAAAGGCTTTCTCAGATAAGTCCTTTTTCTCCTTGGTTTCTAACAAGTCTGAAGTAGGAGAGATATAATTGTTGTTGTAAGGAGGAGGTGTATTGTTGTATCCAATACCAGGCTTCATCTTGTCATGAATCTGAGCCTTTAGAAGAGAATCCATTGCTTTTGAAGCATATGAAAACTTTTCTATGTCAAGTTTAACTTTAGACAGTTCCTCTTTCAGCCTATCACTCTCTTCTAAGGATTTAGACAGTTTGGTCTCTAACTCATTCTTTTCCCACTTCCAATAGTTTGTGTCATAAGAGTGTTGAAGTTCATTAGCTTGAAAGCCTTTGATTTGCTCTTCAAATCTCTCTACTATCAACACATACTCTCTTCTGTCCTTTTCTAATCTTTTGAGGTCATCACACATACTTTGATTGTGATTCCTGTATCTTGTGACAGTGTCAATGCAAGATTTAGTACAAAGATTAGAAATTACCTCAGAGGGAAGATCAGACACTTCTGCCATAAGAGCTTGATTCTGAATGGCTTCCTCAGCTTGATCACTCCAGTCAAATCCCATTCCTTGTTGAGAAACAAGGGCTTGGGCAGGATTCTTGTTTTGATTGTAGCCTCCATTCTGAGCTTGTAGGTGGTTGTTGTTTGGAACAGCACTCCTGCATTCTCTAGTAAAGTGTCCTTTCAAGTGACACTTATAACATTCCACCTTGGTCTTGTCAAAACCAGCTCCATCTTCTCTTCTTTGAGAGAAGTTATTCCTTCCTGTTCTTTTAATGAACTTCTTCACCCTCATTGATAACATGGCCATCTGCCATTTAATATCCATCTCCTCCAGGTCATCAGGGTGAATTTGATCCAGATCATCATTAATCAAAGAATTGTTGTTATGACTGGACAAAAAGGCTTCAAAGATAGTTTCAGTGCCTTTTTCTGAACTTACTCCACTGGCAGTACTAACTGCTTCAGGGTTGGCAGTAGTATCAGTGGATGCTGAGAGAAGTGCAGCATTGTGGATATAACCAGAGGGCTTCTTCTTGGTTTCTACCTCAGTTTCAAAAACTCTTAGATCATTGTATAGATCATCAAGTTCTTTCTCTTCCAGATTGTCACTCTGTCTATATGAGACAGTGTACATAGTCCATTCATCTCCAAGAGATCTGAGGAACTTTTTGTTGATATCATCTTGTTCCATCTTTACTCCTACAGTAGCCAGTTCACCAATGAGCTTGTTGAACCTATCAAAAGTTTGAGTCATAGACTCATTCTTTGAGGAAGTAAAGTTCTCATACTGCTGCTTTAGAACATCTTTTTGATTTCTTTTGATGCTCTTAGTTCCAGCAAATCTTTTCTCTAGAGCATTCCAGAGAATCTGAGCATCAGTGCAGTTGCAAAATTGATGCTGATATTCATTGGGGATGGCCAAGAGCAGAGTGCTTAAGGCCTTCATCTCTGTCTGTCTGATCTTCCTCTCACCATCTGTCTTTGGTGGAGGTCTTTTCCCATCTCCTCCTATCCTTCCAGCTTCAGAAGGACCATTCTCAATGATATCCCACATTGAGTAGTCAGTGAGAAGAATATATTGTCTGATTCTGATCTTCCACATGTCAAACTCACTGGGTTTGAGCATTGGAACCTTAGAGACCAAAGTACTGCTTGATTCTGTAAGATTTTCCATGATGAATAGATGTTTCTGAGAGAGTTTGGCTCTGATACCACTTGTCAGGATCGAATTCTCAACAAGAAATAATTCTCAGAAACAATATCAAAGAAGTTTGCGGAATAACACTTTGATATTCAATGAAACAGTAAATCAACACAGTAAATATGAAGAACAAACTGTAAACTTGTATTGAATGCTTTGAAGTTACAAGATTACACACTCAACCTCAATATTGATGAACAGACTCACCAATACGAATTCTACTTCTCTAGAATTAGGATCTATGCCTTGAGGTTGATTTTCTCTCTAGAACTAGCACTTAGAATTGAATGAATTAATTTCTTAATCTATTCTAAACTATTCTATACATATACTGAATACAAAGATAATTACAAGAAATAAAAATATCTTCAGTATATCTTCCATGTATATCTCTAAGCTTCCATGTATATCTTCAGATTATCCAGCTGTTATCCTTTCATACGAATCTTCATCATATAAGCAGTATTAATCTTCAACAGCATTAATACTCTTAGCAGCATTAACTATCAAGCAGTACTAACCACTAGCAGTACTAACTAGCTAAGCAGTACTAACTTTGACTAGCAGTATTAATTCTACTAGCAGTAGTAACACTCAGCAGTATTAACCTTTAAATCTTCTAGCAGTAGTAACTTTGAACCAACAGCATTAACCATACTTGATGAATTCTTCAGTTCCCAACAGAAGCGTTCCCTTTCCTTTGAGCTCGATCTCTGATTTTACTGGTGTACATCAGATGGCTTTCATTTCAAGCCACTTGAATAAAAGAAAGGAAGAAAGAAAGGGAAAAATGATGATAATGATGATGATAATAATAAACCTTAAAAATTAGAATGCATAGTTTCACAGACTCTTAACACATAGGGCTAGCTACAATGTCTAAATCTTTTGACACCAAAAAAGATTAATAAATTACATACCATTTATTGCAGAAGTGAGCTCCTCTTCACTTTTAGCAACAGCATTACCACGACCATCATAGGCCAGCCTTCTACTCTTTACCGTAAGAGGATATCCAAATTGGTGACCTGCTCTTTTGGCACTTTCTTGGTCGTCTATCTGTCCCAGCAAATTTTGTTGCCAAACAACTAAAGCAATGTAAATTATCTTTCTCAGGTGAAGTGAAAAGGGTATAATATATTCTTTAATGATCCAGACCTGCATAAACTTGGGAAGCGGAATGCCATGTCCAGAAAAATGGACTTTTTGAAGAAACTTATCCTGTGAAAAAAAAATATCTAGTCCATGTTAAAAGATTATCACCAGAAAACAATACACAGGGAGAAAACACTAGCCACAAAACATCTGCAAATAAACCATATAGTATCTTAGAGATCTGTGGAGTTAGTTAGAAGACATCAAGACAAAAGATCGAGTAAAGTAGAAAAATAGAGCCAAGGCTATACCAAGTGAATGCCATATTCTACAAATTAATAAAGATATCAAAATAGATATATAGACGAATAGAAGGCCAAAGCTCAAAAGTTATCTATTTTTGGGAAAATATAGAGACGGTTACAAATTCCCATGATTCTTACGAAGCCTTAATATGAGCATCCTTTATGCTCTCGGTCCTTTCTTGCAAAGTCGTAAGGTAATGCCCACCGACAACGCCTTAGATACACCACATGGCATACCATTGACAATCCTACAAATAATATACAAAATAGAACACCAGTTCCCTTTGCATAACTAGACAAACACTTTTTTTTTTATCAAACTATGGTAAATGGTATATACCTAAATGAAATTTTATTCTTAAGTTGAAATTACATGAACAGCTAAGTTGAAAAAACATGACACCATAATACAAAATCAAACAAGAACGCCCTAACCTAAAGAAAACTTGTGTGCCTGTCGCTAACCATAAAACCTTTTGTATTATATGCTTGAAACCATTGTCCTTTAGGGTGCATTTGGTACGCAGACAGGATAGAACAACACAAAACGGGACAAGACATAACAGAATAGCACAAAACAGTTGTTCAGCGTTTGGTAAAACAGAACCGGACAGAACAGATAACATGACCAATTTACCCCCTAATAAGTTGTTTATATATATTATATATATTGATTAATTATGTAATTTATTAAATTATAACAAAATATAGTATTAGAAAGTTCTCTTCATGATAGATTAAAGTGACCAAAATAAAAAGTTTATATAGTTTCCAATTTTTTTAACCTTTTCTATATTTTTTTACTATTAATATTTAATAATTTAAATAAATTAATCAAAACATAGTAACTATATAAAAATAATATTTGAGGACAATAAAGTGAAAATTTAAAGAGCATAAAATAAAATAAAAATTAAAAAATGAATAAAATATAAAAAAGAAGGTGTATTTAATGTTTTAGAAGATAATTAGATTTTATTTTGAGGTTATATTGGTAAAACATAAGTCTGTTCCAGCTTGTTCCATGCCAAACATGGGACAGTGATCCCTATTTTGATCACTGTTCTGTCCTGTTCAGTGTACCAAACGCACCATTAATATTTTACCGAGTTCAACTTTTGTTGAATTGCATAATCAGTGACTTGTATAATTTGAAATCCAACATACGACATTATTTAGGCAAAGTTAGAGATGACAACATAACAAACATACCTGGATAATGCGAATGGTAGAAGCTTTAGGCTGGCAAAGCATGCGCCCTAACTGTCCTCCACCCAAAACACCGACAATTTTTTCAGACAGTCCATGATCTAGTGTATTCTCCTTCCTACATCATAGGCATGATTCAAAGCCATTTCAAATCGTGGAAGGGTACAAAAACAAATTACTAACTATGAATAGTAAACATAATTAATAATGATAAACATCCAAGTTTCCACAGTTTTGAAGATTAAATAGGGAATGGATGTTTGTAAGGTTAGAAATCCAAGCTTCATGAACCTGTGTGAAACATCATTTTCCATTGATGCGCAACAAGTCATGGTACAAACATTTTGTTGATTAGTCATCGAACATGAAGGGAAAGAGATGCTGCTGAAGTTCCTGTATGCTCCGAACCCAAGTAGAGAACTTCGGTTGGAACAAAAGGCTGAAGTAAAACCAACTTGATGGCTGGGACCGTTGTGAAGAAAACTGCTTGGGCTCGGCATCCTTGTCACAACACAGTAGCAGAAGGTAAGTTTCCATATCTAGTCAAAATATTTAAAGCATTCCCTCCATCCCTCAAGATCGTGTTTCCTTTTTGGGGGTCTTCAACAAGAAATGCAATGTTCGCTTTTTTGAGAACTTCTAAGCAAAGTTGCCCATTTCCCCATATCAATCATTATAAGAGTATATCTGTTCATTTTTTTCACAAAATTTTACTTCTGTTTGATCATAGGAGTTCTATCTCTGGGAATCAAGGGCATTTGACTAGTAGTTAATAACTTTTTACACGCTTGGAGGGCTAAACTTTGCATTTCTTCTTGTGAGACAGAGGAAGTATACATATAAAAATCAAAGTAAACATATACTTACAAATACATAAATATGGAAATATCCAACAATTTATGAACTGAATGTTCTTAAAAGATCCTCAAACGCCTGTAACAATGTGACAACAAGATTTAATAACTATCCCTAACCCCAAACATAACATAAACTTATGCAATAAAATGTGACAATTTCTGAACTGAATTTTGTTTTATGGTTACTTTCGGGAACAACATTCCAAAGAGGCTTTTGAATTAAACAGTAAAATCACCATTCTTGCTTTTGAAAACAGAATCTACAAGGAAGCTTATTTATGACCACCAGAAAAGATGAAAAACTATTAACATGTAATGATGTAACACCATATTCAATGTTAATTACAAGAATGAAGAATCTCGTTCCCGAACTAAATTTATCCTAAAAATCGGAAACCAAACTATTTAAAACAATGCATGTTCACCAGAACTAGTCCATCTCCCATAAATTTTAAAAGAATGCCCGAATAAACTCTAAATCGTCTTGAAAACGAAAAATGGAATGAAGAACGTAGTAAAAACTCCAAATACACAGAAAACATGTGCAATCAGACTTCTCAAAATCCTTCCTATATAAAATCAGTTATCCAATCCAAAGTACAAGAGGAGGTTCCAATGGAAATCGAAACAATAAATGAAGTTGAAAGAATTGGGGAAACAGAAGCTCATTTACTTGTGAAGAAGACTTGCCAATCGTTAGAGTTGCTGAACCATGCAGCAGTGATATATGTCGTCGTTATTCATGAAGAAAAGTGAACGACTCTGAGAAGTAGTAGCTAGGGCTGAACCGAACGTTCAACGAACCGTTCGTGAACCATTCAACGAAAAGTTTGTTTATGTTCATTTATTTAATAAATGAACGAACATGAACACATTTTTTTGTTCAATTAATTAAATGAACGAACATGAACATGGTCTTGTTTGTTCATTTACGTTCATGAACGTTCGTTCATTTATGTTCGTTTACATTTGTTTATATATATAAATATATTTATATATTATGACATTAGACGAATGATCGTGTGAGAAGAAGAGTTAAGGTGAGATAGGATTTGGACCCTTTATCACTTTTAATCTCAAACCCACACATGAATTGCGCTTGATACGGGGAATTGATCTGATGCATCTCGGTGCATCTCATCCTAATGTGCATCCAAGGGTGGAGATCTCTTCTTCCCTTCTCACCATAACTTCATTCTCACCGGAACCCAACCCTATGACATTAATATATAAAATCATTAATTAAATTAAAGTTTTAGAATTCCTTTCCAATCCCTCCTAAATTTACCCAGTTTTTCATTTTGTTATGTTATTTTTATGAACGAAATGATGATCAATTGTGGTTGTGTTCGTTCGTTTATGTTCATTTATGTTCATTCGTTTACGTTCGTGAAGCATCTTAATGAACGAACACGAACAAACACATTTTTTTAGTGAACGAACATGAACACACAAATTTCCGTTCGATTACCGTTCGTGTTCGTTCGTTTGTTCGGTTAAATTAAATGAACGAACATGAACAAGCCTCCGTTCGTGTTCGTTCGGTTCGTTTAGGGTGCGTTTGGTACGCAAACATGATAGAACATGACAAAATGGGACATGACAGAACAACTGTTCAGCATTTGATAAAACATAATTGGACAGAACAGATAACATGGTCAATTTAACCTTAATAAGTTGTTTATATATATATTGATTAATTATGTAATTTATTAAATTACTAGAAGCGTACTCATGCAATGCAGCGAGATACATCACGATTTTAATGTCTCATTTTATTTTTTTTGTCGATTTACAGTACGATTTTAGATGGTTTTGAGAAAGTGGTAATGTTTTTTTTTATAAATTTGTTTAATTTAGGCTTGATAATATAATGTTTTTATATAAAAAATTAAGTATTTTGTTAGAATTCAATGATTATCTTATATATTTTACATTATATTATTAAGTCTAAATTAAACAAATTTATATAAAAAAATCATTAACACTCTCACAACCATCCAAAATCGCAATGTAAATCGACAAAAAACAGAAAATAAAATGAAACATTAAAATCGTGATGTATCTAGCTGCATTGCGCGAGTACACTTCTAATACTAATAAAGCACGGATAAAAAACTCTTAAATACAAATTATTAGGCACAAGGTACCATCATTTTATGCAACATTTTAAAAATCTCTTAATTTACAAGTATCAAAGCACAAGATACATATTACTACTGCAGGCTTCTAACACCCACCAATTTGGTACGTGCAGGACCTTCCTTTTATGCAGACATTTCCATGTATCACTATTAATTAATATATTATATTACTATAATTTTGTTTTAATTATATTATTAAATATGTAATTGGTTATTTTTTATAGATGTCATTAAAATATATAAGATAATCATTGAATTCTAACAAAATACTTAATTTTTTTTATATAAAAAACATTATATTATTAAGCCTAAATTAAATAAATTTATAAAAAAAACATTATCACTTTCTCAAAGCATCCAAAATCGTACTGTAAATCGACAAAAAAATAAAATAAAACATTAAAATCGTGATGTATAGCGCTGCATTGCACGAGTACGCTTCTAGTTTTATTAAATGTTTAAATATCTAAATGTCTTACGAGTTTTAAGTAAACAATGCAAATAATCTCACCTAAATGCTTTCTACAAATTTTATTAACCAAATAGAAAAATATTAATTTTGTTCATAAGCTCTCTCAAGATCGGGTTCAAAATACAAAATGAATGGTTGATAACTATTTTGAATGGATAATTTAAATGATAAAAATTTACAATTTTAACCATCTATATGATTTCATGATAAATGAAATTTGACTGTTTGATAAGCTTTTTAAATAATAGAAACTACATTTCGAATAAAATGTTAAATGAAACAAAGTAATACAAATTGAATAATCTTATCTCTACATCATTAGTAACTTCAAATATATTTAGACAAAAATATCTATTGATCAACGTAATAATTTTCGTACAATTCTTAATGTGGGGAATTTAACAATAACTGATTCGAAATTGATCACATTAATTAGTCATGTATTCATAATCATTGTCTTAAGAACTCCTTTGTATTCCGTCAATGTCTCATATCTTGCACCTTTCTCTTCGATAATAAACATGGTGTTATGGTCGCAATCCATGAATAATGAACCATGGATATTGCATCTCTTTAAAAGATAAACCGTAAAACAATCATTATGTCTCTTTATATTGGATAAATTACTTGCATGCACAAAAACCAAAAAACAACTTAATTACTTGTATGCACAAGTGCATACCGTCTATGATGAAAGGCTACCAGAGTGTTCCTCAGTTTTTCGGGGTTTTTTTAGGTTTTCCCCTGAATCTGACCCATACACACACACACACACACACACACATATATATATATATATAGCCTTAGGTTCATTTGAGAAATGGAAAGTATATGAGAAATAGAGAAGTAATCCTAACCATTCATATGGTCAAGATCGGATTTGACTGGTCAAAAGTTGCGGCTATTCCAAAAATAGAAGGACACTTTCGTAATTTTTACAAAATACACGGGTTGTGTTCATATATGAACATGTATAATTCACATATGAACTATATGTTCATATATGAATCAGTGTAATTCACATCTGAACTCTTTTAACTGATTCATATATGAACCTTTGTGATTCATATATGAACTAATTAACTGATTCACATATGGACTAATTAACTGTAAGTTCATATATGAATCAGTTGAACTAATTAACAGATTCATATATGAACTTTGTGATTCATATATAAACTGATTAACTGATTCATATATGAACGTATAGTTCATATGTGAATCATATAGGTTCATATATGAACTCATCCCGTGTATTTTACGAAATTACCCCTCTACCTTCTATAGACCATGCAAGGAATTATCCGGTGCTTCGCGGTCAAAGCCGCAAATGTTGACCAGATGAATGGCTAAGATTACTTCTCTATTTCTCATACATTTACCATTTCTCAAATGAACCTCTCCCTATATATATATATATATATATATATATATATATATATATATATATATATATATATATATATATTTCATGAGAAAATGATATCTAAGCAACCATTAGATTAATTGATTCAATGGATATGATTAAGAGGGTGTTTGAGATTGCTTATTTAAATGACTTATCTGCTTATTTTATTTTGTCACTACAGATAAGTTATTTCTAGTGTTTGGATTGGAAAAAAATGCTTATGACTTTTTGTCACCGCATATAAGTTGTTTTTAATAAGTTAGTATCAACTTATTTGAAACAACTTATGACTTTTTTGGTTATTTTACATATATAAGCAATCCCAAACACCCCTAAATAACAACTTATTAACTTATTACGTTTTGGTACCACATAAGTTAATAAACACTTAAAAAAAAGCATAAGTTGTTTTAAATAAGCAATCCCAAACACCCCTAAATGGACGTTTACAACAATATTTTTTAAATTAAAAAAACCTCAGCCCCTATTTCTTATTAAAAAAAACGAAAAAAATTAAACTTAAAGTAATTAATATATAATAAAGTATTTGGTCCCTAATTTTTCTCAATAATTTGCAATCCAATATGGATGTCAAATTAATAAGAAAAATAAGATTGTTTTCTTGGTGGAATTTATTATGCTCGAATTTTGTTTATATTTCGTCTTTTTTGAATAAAAACTAGAGGGCGTGAAGTTTTTTTAATTTAGAAAATATAGTTGTAAACATCTATTTAATCATATTCGTTAAATCAGATAATCTAATGGTTGATAGGTATCATTTTCTCGTGAACCTCACTATATATATATATATATATATATATAGGGCCTAATCAAATGAGAACTCAATAATTTGTGATAACTGTGTGATCTAATATAAACCAATCATTTCATTGTAATTAACTATATTGCCATAACTAATAAAAGGGGTATACTAGTAATTTTTTAAATTAGATAACAAACTCACCAAATCTTCTCCTTACGTCCATATATATCACATAATAAATATCTTCCCAAAAATCAATCTTTATTAACAAAATTAATACCTTACAAATATTTTCCATGCCTCCGATAAAGATTAACAGTTTAACATACTAAAATCAACCTTACAAAGTTAATCTCAATTCAAAAAATCAGCTGAATATCAAAAGTTAGGTCGGATGGTTGCGTTTTCATATCTACTTCTCCTTTTGCTTTGTTTGGACGATTGAAAATCGTAATAGAAGACGACGAAGAAAGCAAAACAGAAGTCGGCAAGACTGAAGACAAAAACGACGTATGAAAACAGAGGAACTTCCATTCGGAGAAAGTGGCGATCAATGTTGACGGAGAAGTCGGTAACTGTTGGTTTTGGATCGTTTCCAAACCATGTCGCTTCTATCTCAAGCTTCAGATATTTGAGACGATGACAACGGTACAGTTTTGGTTTTCAAACTCTCCCTCTCTCTGGTTTCAGATCTCGCCGGAGATGTAACGTCAGAGATATATCACAACATATAATTTCAGGTACCGTTGTTTACGAAGTGTATCACAAAGTATTTTTGTTGTTTACGAAGTGTATCACAGTGTGTCTTTGTTGTTTTACAAAGTGCATCACAGTGTGATGTTCTCACAAAATTTCCAGGCAACATGGGGAAGAAGATGAAGAAATAGAGGATTTTGTATAGTAATCACAATGTAACGCAATTGGTATCATAGTGGTACCACAGTTAGTATTACTGTCGTATCATAATAAATATCACATCTGTATGGTAATCATAGTGTAACACAATGTTCTTTAATTGCATCACAATAGTAATCACAGTGTAACACGATGTTAATCACAGTGTAACACAATGTTCTTTGAGTGCATCACAATAGTAATCACAGTGTAACACAATGCTAATCACAGTGTAACACAATATGCTTTGAGTGCATCACATTGGTAATAATAGTGTAACACAATGTATTTTGGGTATTCGTCGGAATAAAGTTCATCGGAAGTCGACTGCCGGAGGCTGGAAAGAGGTGATAGGAGAGAGAATTTTTTTTCAAATACCTAAAATGCCCTTTTAATTAAATTTCAGTCAAAATTACCAAACTTAATAATTTCCTCATTTATCATTTAATATGTGGCTCACATTGGATCTCACGGTTATCACAAACAATCAAGTTCTCCCTTGACCCTATATATATATATATATATATATATATATATGTGTGTGTGTGTGTGTGTTCGTGCACATGTGTGTATACGTACCTAAATATATTTTTTGAAATAAAGCATATTATATATTAAAACTAAACTTAAAGTATAGTAATTAATATATATATATTAAAGTATAATAATTAATTAATTTAATAAACTTAAAGTATAAAAAACTATTAATTTTTTATTTTTTAGAGTTAATTACATATTTGGTCCTGTAGTCTGTGCGGTTTTTACGAAATTGATCCTTTGAGTAAATACAAAAAAAGAACGAAAATGCCCTCAAGGTTAACGGAGGAATTTGATGGCCGTTAGGAATCATTTTCGTAAAAAATTACGTTTAGGAATCATTTTCGTAAAAAACCCCAAATCACAAGGACCAAATCCGTAATTAACTCTAAAAAATCCACGCTTCTCTTCCCTTCCCGTACGTGACCCCCCAACACCGTTTTCCTCCTTCACCGCCCATCCCCTCCCCCTCCCCTTCTTCTTCAGCGACCACATCTCCCTCATTGTACCTTGTCTTCCCTCGAGTAAGGTAATTGAACTGATAAACACTTACCAAGTTAAGTGTTTAGCAAACGTTTTTTCTCATTACTTGACATTTCATCACTAGAAGTCCCCAGCACTTCCACTTTCTTATTAATTGGTTTGGTTCGCACAAATGCTAACCATAGCTTAAACTTGTCAAGTTTCTGAAATTTTTTTCATCACATACACACACGAATAATCATCCATGAATGAAACACAATACTAATCTCCTTCAAGGGACTAGGTGCTTGCGAGCCCCCAAACATTTGTGTGCACATAATCAATATATGCATGTCATGTATGTTTACGTATACCACCCAAACGATACTCGTAGACAAATCCAAACTCCCGAATTGAACTTAACATGATCAACCTGTGTCTGTGAAGCACATCCAAAGACTTGTGGCATTTAGGTCCCTTGTGTTATCAACTCCAACAAAGTATCTCCATACACTAGTTACCCGTCCTGTTACATCCCAATTTTCACTAGGTTCGTAACGATATATCACAACTTAAAACATATAAATTACCCTTCACATTGCAGCGGAAAACTTTCTACATCGCAAGCGTCGTACCATCTTAGTCATCACATGCATATTCACACAAATCCAACTTAGTGATATACCATATTGTATAACTTAAAGAACAATAACTAGGATCAAATGGCCTAGTGATACGCCATCGAATCATACCTTTGCTCTTACTTCTCTCACTCTTGCCACAACCTGGGATACATGCTAATGTTAGCTTTACGCTAAGTGACTTCATGGTTTCGTCACTTCATTCGTAAATCATCACGACAATATAAATCGAACACAAATCTTTTATCCCACAAAACATTCATAAAACGTCATGTAACACCCTCAATTCTGAAAATAACAACTAATTTAGAATTTCCTAAATACACCATTAAATGATTTATCTACAATCACAATTTAAGATTTAACCTCAATACACATATTCATTCTATACATACAGTCTATGATACGGACGGGTGCTACTAAACCCAATAAAAGTTACTATCTCCCAACTAGAGAAGACTTCATCCAATACTTACTCTTGAGAGAAACTAAGCACATCTCTTCATAGCACTGCTAGAACCAACCCCCATCTGGAACCTGATGCACATGCCGACAAATAAAAAAGTTAGGCTTAACGCCTAGTGAGCTCAAGATTTTTACATAAGTAAACACATTTAAGATAATGAACTTTACTTAAAATCATGACCTTTTAATTGATGCACTTTAAAACGTGGAAACAACTCTTTTCCAATGTCATGCACTTTCAAAGATGAACACTTCATTTCAAAACATGCTTTATAAATTGATGCAACTCAACTAACTTGAAACATGACTCATCATCAAACCATGCATATCGTACGTCCGAAAACATGGACACTAGGTCCAATACTCACACGACCGTAAAGACCTAATGGCAATAAAATAAGACGTCCTTAATTTAAAATACTGATAGCCGACAATGGGGGAGACCCGTATCCGTTGAGAATGGAGGAAACACAAAAGTATACCACCCATGCAACGTTAATCGCATGACACCTCCCAACATCACAGCCCGGTGTCCCTACGACTCCTTTACAAGTGTCACCCCAAGTCAGTTGACCTTGATGGATCATTCCGAAGAATCCCATCCCGAAGGCCCGACACACTTAAAGACTACCTCCCAGGCATTACTTCAAGCGGCGGAGGTCCTAGCGCTTACTACTCCGGTAGCACTAGCCGACTCAATCCTTCTAGCGATCACTTGTAAAGTTTCTGGTCATAAAACATGGGTACCGAAGTTCAACCCCGCACTACCCAATTGACCATCCCAGAACAGACTGACTTACGTGCATATGGATCCAATACGACACAGTCTAACCTTACCGGACTACACACGAATGACCAAAGCACTCGAGCCCGTAACCAACCTCAATACGCATCACAGCGCATTAGTACGTACGTCATAGCTGGACTCTACATTGAGCCATATAAAACCGGACAAGTGTCCTCGAAACTCCTTTAAAACGACATCGAGCCAAAATGCTCAAAACCTCTTTTTGACCAAAGATTACGTTTTTCAAATAATAAACACACTCGACCCATACCATGAAATCACACGCTCCAAAATACTCGAATGGACTCCAACACAGTTTAAGTCGGGTCAAAAGGTTTTCCAAATAGATTTATGCTCCTTATCCTTTCAAAACGTCTCATAACACAAAATTGAACCTTTTACCCCAATCAACACTAAAAATGCCTTTTAACCAAATAATCTCATTTATACAATAAGTTACCAAACACACCCATTTATGACTCATTTATCAAAATGCCTAAAAATCACAAGAATGTGTGTTATACAAGTTTATAAAGTTAAATACTTTCAAAATAACCAAACTGATCAGCAGTTAACAATTTCATGTAAGATGTAAAATACTTTAAAATAACCATTTTGGCATATACACCGTTTTCACAAATCAACTTGAACTCACCTTGCTAGATTTAGGCTAAATCTATATTTTCCCCCAACTAGAGCTCATTTGAAGAACACTTGGATTCTCAAGTCAAAACTTCCAAAAAACCTAAATCCATACATAGTCAACCATAAATAGTCATAATCAACCACAAAGAATCGTTTCCCAAACCGTAAACATGAATACCTCAACTGATACCGAAACCCTAACTTCCATAAATGAAGAGAATAGAAGATTACCTTAACCCAAGCTTGAATCCACCAACCAAAACACCTCTAGTTCACCAAAATGGTTACAAACCTCCAATCTATTAAAGGAAGAACAAAGAGTGGATGAAACCCTGGAAAACTTTGGTGAAGAAGATGAAGAAGGAGAGATGAGGAGCTTACCACCACAAAATACTCTTGTATACTCTAATATACTTCAAATATCTTTCTAGATCCTTGAAGATTTCTCAAAAACGAAACCGTGGCAACTTGAATCACCCAAATCGGAGTTGTGGATCAAAAGTTATGAAGAAATGAAGTTCTAGGGCTGAAAATCGGGTTTTATGCCCGACCAGTGGATTTCGCGGGTTATGCCGCGACTTTAAGTCGCGGCATAAGTCACCCGTTTACTCCTAAGTCGTGGCATACATCCTAAGTCACGGCGTAAGTCGCGACATGCACTGCTCGTCCGGTTTTCTTCTTGTTCACTGTTTTGGCCATAACTTCTTCGTTATAGCTCCGATTTTGCTCCGGAAAGAACCGTTGGACTCGTAATTGAATCCTTCATCCATTTAGACTATAAAATATATGATTCAAGTCCAAAATCATATATCTTATTTTCCCCTTTAAAGCTACTGATTTCAGTATTAACTTGAAATGATACTTTTCGAAATTCGGGGTGTTACAATCCTCCCAACCTTAAAAGAGATTTCGTCCTCGAAATCTAGCACCAACCAATGACCCAACATTGCCCTTGGCGAGATCAATTGATTCTCTATCCCAAAAAGAAATACCTTCTCGAAACCTTACCTCATATACAAATCCCGATTACATCCCGATTGATGTTGTCACGGAATTCCACATATCAAGCCGCCATAAACTCAAATTCTAAGGTTCAATGCACCTTACCGGTGACGGAAGAGCATCGAGTCCTTATCAATTCATTCCCCCATCAATAAATTTTCGGTTGCCTCCCAACCTCAGATTGAACATATCACTTCAAGATAGCTTACGACTCTGAGCTAGCCACTCTCCCAATGGTACCCCAGAGTGAACTTGACCTTACACACCTCTAATCGCCCTTCATTGAATCCCATTACACTCTTTTATTGCCTTTTATGAACACAACAAATTCTATAGAAACGGCCCAACTATTGATTAATCATACCTCTTTCAAATCCATGTAGCCACATCCATGACGACTTTACCCGAGTGGCGACTGAATCCATATATATAACTGATGAGCTAATCATCTGCTGCTATTACCAAAACGATTCTTATAATCTCAACAAATCAAGGCCTTTTCAATAAGAGATTCCTACTTAAGGTCCATAACGATATCCTCACTAAATATCCCCCATAAGCAACACCCAAAAAGGTTTATCGTCCTTTCTTCCACGAAATTTCCCATCAACAAGTTTGATCTGATTCATCACAACAATAAATCAAATCCTCAAGCTGACCATCCAAACACAACATCTGTAGATAGCGAGTTACCCCAAAATTCGCGTCTACACAACCCTCATAATGCATTCTAACATCGATTGCCGAATCAGCAAAACTTCGTTGATTACAAGATTATCAACGATTGATTCCTAGGTATTAATACCTACATTCTTTAATGTTATCACTTAACTTGCAACACCAGGTTCAACAGATGTGCACTGAGGCATACTAACGATTATTTCCCAAAACCGAGTGTCAACACCTATCCTCAACACATCTATATGTAATGCAGATATACTAACAAATATTCCATTCCTAATTAGCAATGCCGATACGAAGTTGACACCTACTCTTGGAAATAATTGTCCAAAATCAAACGTCCTTACTAGTCAACCATAACATCATCAATAGTCACAGATACTCATTAGGGTGATACACCATAGACACATAGCATGCTGACGTACCACTAATCCACAAATTCAAAACTCAAACACACATAAGCAACCACACATGGTTTTAACCCAAAGACTTATCAAAATGGGAATATCATCACCTAATTAAATAGGAGAAAGCACAAGCCTGACACACCCATTACTTCTGTGCGAGCCAATCCAAGAACCAAAATCCCAAAATCCGGACTTCATGACTTATCCCAAAATCCCAAAATCACAAGATTTTGAAAACGACATGTAAAGAGGTTTTAACTTCATGACTTTTTGTCTCGTACTTCCATTCCGTAATCACTGATGTTACATGTTACCGTACCTTAACTACTCATCAATCAACTCTTATACCAGCTAGTGTCATACCATACTTTCATTGAGCATATAAGGTTTATAACCTCAACCATTTTATCATGTAATACATTACATCAAACGTCGTCTTTTCTTTGTTCACTTTTAACATATCCATAGGGCGGAATGACACCATTTCGGATCACTTTCCTTATTAGTCTCTTATGAGCATGCATGGTACTTTCATTGCATAGTCATCATTATTGAAATTGTCATCCAAATTATTCTTTCTAGCTCTTGCCATAGCTCCTATAGGACTTGTATCCTATAAAGTAGCGCATACCTTTGATACCTTATTTGCATTCGCCAGTTATTACGGCCACCATCAAATATAACCTGCTATTCATTATTTATTCTTTTTCATTATCTTACAAAGTATGTCATTTTAGTCACACCGACCCTATTTACATCTTGTCATTTCATCACATACCTTCCTCTTGTCATACTTCCATACTAGAGTCTATTAACGACTCCTCATATTTTATTCCACAACTTTCCATGTTATATACCTTCCTTGATATTCGTTACACATCATTACTCATAACAGTTGAAATCTATCAACTATTTGGTTAAACTTATAGATCATATATCGATCTTAGTGATCCTGCCGATTCCTTCAATTCTCATTAATCATTCATAAACGGGGTCTTGGACATTTACTATCTTCATCTTCTCTTGCATCCACGGTACTACACATAGTCCGCTTTGTTGGTAGTGTTAACAACATTTTTTTTCTTTTTTTTTATTATCCAATTCATCTCAAAGCTTAATTACGCTTCCCAATTCCTCTTATAAAATAGAACTTTCTCTTTATTGTTGAAATATTTCTTGCATTTATCTACATGCAATCTTGCTACCACTTTAGCCCTATCATATTACTCCCATGTAATACTTAAGTACTTGCACTTCTAGCTTCTTTATCATCAAGACTTCAAATCTTTCTTCTCAATCCAACACACTAGAACAAATTCACCGATATATATCTATAACGCCCTAAAAACGGGCTAACAAAAATTTTCCGGAAACTGGAAAAGTGGTATATAAATGCCAAAGTAAGAGCCATACAAAAATGGGAAATTAAGATACCTGTTTAATTACAGTTTGTAATTGTACGGGAAAATAAAACAACAACCGCCTAATCTAATTCCTCAACGGAAACAAGATTACAAAAATGGTGTCGTCTATAATCCAATGCCAATCTTCCCAAAAATGAACCTCTAATCTCCCCAAGCTCACATAGACCCAACTAAGCCTTCTTAGAAACGGCGGCGCTAGAACCTGAGATACACATATAAAACAAGAAAGTGTTAGGCCAAAGAGCCAAGTGAGTAATATGATAGTAAATGAATGCATGCAACAATTCTAATACTTGAATGTCAAAGTTAGGTTCCATATTAGAAATCAATGGGGGAGACCCATAACCCCAAACAAATTCCACCCAAGAGACGAGATACCTTAGTGTTAAGCCCCAATAGCCACACCTCAAGGCCCGACACACTCGGGGGTACAACGACGACATTGCCCCAAATGGCGGGGGTCTAGGCACATACCAACACGGTGGCGCCCAAGACTATGTCCTCCTAGTGACCATTTGACTTGGTTCATCCATGCTTCTCATGTATGTCCAAAGAGTATTTTAACTCTTACATTGTATATTTAACACCAATGCAAAACATTTACCCAACTTTATTCCTCCAATTAATTATATGCAAGGTATCATAATCTCCATCCTACCTTGCTCAAGCATATATGATTATACATAAAATTGAACACATAAAGTGAGAAATATATTCCAACACATAAAATAGCCATACTATAAAGTTTCATCCAATAAACACTTTCCTTTACTTGCTCATACCACTAACATTTATACATTTCTATCAATCAAGTTCCCATTCCCCACTACAAGTTTCATAGAGTTAAATGACAAAGTATAAAGAAACCCTAGTTTTCATTTGATGGAAATAATAACAAATATTCAAGTAAATACATGTATCTCATTTGAAAAGCGTTTAGAACACTCACTATCTAGGTTTTTAGCCAAAACCTATAAAAGTTAGTAGAAGTGAACGAGAATGTTGCTTTGAAGCTCCCAAGCTTGAATATTGACCCTTAAAGCACTTTAGAGATGGTAGAGATGAAGATTTAATGCATTTACTAGCCTCTAGATCATTTATGGAAGAGAGAGTGTGGAAATGATGAGAAATCTCCCCCAAGAGAGTCTCCAACAAAACCCTAGATCTGATTTTTGTGAAATGTTAAGTGAAAGGATCGCAGGGCTGAGTTTTAAACGGGCTGGACTACGCGGCGATAGTGCCCCGCGACATTGCCCTGGTCATTGTCGCCAGGGCATAGTCGTCGAACTCTCACCACTCGCGGTACAATCCCCGCGATTGTGACCAGCGAGAGTGCTAAGGGCACAATCGCATGTCACTCTCGTGCGGGACGTACCGAGGCTCACGAGCACCCCGCGACTTTGCCCGCACGACTTTGACATGTGTCATAGTCGCCGACAATGTCACCGAGAGGGTCTGTCACTCGATTTCCAACTGACATGATCTAAGGAACCATTTATATGAAGAAGGATGAAATTAAACCGTATAAGACAACTTAAGCGATAAAAGAAACAATTAAACTTAAGAATTACCTACCTAAAATTCCGGATGTTACAATCCTCCCCACCTTAATTAGGATTTCATCCCCGAAATCCCACTCTACGGAAATAAGTGAGGATAACGCCGTCGCATGTCCTCCTCCGATTCCCAAGTGATGTTGGAACCACGATGATGCTTCCATTGAACCTTGACCATTGTTACCTCCTTATGGCGAAGCCTCTTCGTCTTGGATTCTAATATCGCTTCTGGTTCTTCTATGCACCTGTTTCCGTTATCCACCCGAATTTTTGACAAAGGGATGACACTTTCTTCTTCTGCCAAGCACTTACGAAGGTAACAAACATAGAAGGTAGGGTGTATCCCGTCCATTTCCGAAGGTAAATCCAACCGGTATGCTTGAAGCCCAACCTTCTATAAGACTACAAAGGGTCCAAGGAAACGGGGGCTAAGTTTTTCGCATTTTCCAAAATGGATTATCCCCTTCCACGGTGACACCTTCAACATCACCCGATCTCCTACTTGGAACTCAACCGACCTCCTCTTCTTGTCCGCATAGATTTTCTGTCGGTCTTGGGTCGCTTTTAACCGCTCCCGGATGTCTTTCACTTTATCCGCGGTCTGTTGAACAATTTCCGGTCCGGCGAATTGATTTTCCCCCGCTTCGAGCCAACAAGTCGGGGTCCTACATTTCTGGCCGTAAAGAGCTTCAAACGGAGCCATTCCGATGCTCGAATGATAGTTGTTGTTATAAGAAAATTCTACTAACGGTAGGTGCGAGTCCCAATTTCCCCTGAAATCAATGACGCACGACCTCAGCATGTCTTCGAGAGTTTGGATGGTCCTCTCGCTTTGCTCGTCCGTCGGAGGATGGTAGGTCGTGCTCAATTTGACCTTCGTGCCCAACTCCTTTTGTAAACCGTCCCAAAATTTCGAAGTGAACCGGCTATCTCGATCTGACACGATAGATAACGGAACTCCGTGCCTTGACACAATCTCATCAATGTACAATTTAGCTAGTTTGTCCATGGGCAATGTTTCTCGCATCGCCAAGAAGTGCGCGCTCTTGGTGAGTCGGTCCACCACCACCCAAATCGTGTCGTGGCCCTTCAAAGTCTTCGGTAGTTTGGTGACGAAATCCATCGTGATGTGTTCCCACTTCCATTCAGGAATTGCTAAGGGTTGCAGGCTACCGTATGGCCTTTGGTGTTCTGCCTTCACTTATAAGCATGTGACACATTTCTCCACATAGTTGGCCACGTCGAGTTTCATCATCGGCCACCAATAGTTCGACTTGAGGTCCCTATACATCTTCGTGCTGCCTGGGTGTATGGAATACTTGGACTTATGAGCTTCTTCTAGGAGGAGTTCACACTTTCCTCCCAACTTTGGTACCCATACTCGGCCTTGGAATAACCTCAAGCCGCGACCATCTTCCGTCAATAGATCCCGTTGTTTTATCATCACTTCAGCCTTGAGGTTCTCCTCCTGGAGTGCTTCAGTCTAACACCTCTTGATGTCCTCGACTAGACTCGACACAACGTTAATTCTGGTAAGAGACAAAACGGCCCCACTATCATGACTCCGTCGACTCAAAGCATCCGCCACCACGTTGGCCTTACCCGGATGGTACTGTAACTCACAGTCATAGTCCTTGAGTAGTTCGAGCCATCTTTGTTGGAGCCCAACTCATCATTGCCTCGACCTTTGTCGGGTCCACCTTTACTCCATCCTTAGACACTACGTGGACCCAGAATTGCACCTCTTGAAGCCAAAACTCGCATTTCGAGAACTTTGCGAACAACTTCTCTCTTCGGAGGACTTCCAACACCTCTCTTAAATGTCCCTCATGCTCGACCTCGTCCTTCGAGTAGATCAATATATCGTCAATGAAGACAATTACGGACTTGTCCAAGAAAGGGCGACACACGCGGTTCATCAAATCCATGAACACGGTCGGAGCATTGGTCAACCCGAAAGGCATCACCAAAAACTCGTAATGACCGTACCTCGTTCGGAATGCCGTCTTCAGAATATCCTCTCTCTTCACTCTCACTTGGTGGTATCCTGACCGAAAGTCGATCTTTGAGAAACATCCCGCGCCTTGGATTTGGTCAAAGAGGTCGTCGATTCAGGGTAGAGGGCACTTGTTCTTCACCGTGACCTTATTCAACTCCTGGTAGTCTATGCACATCCATAGACCCGTCTTTCTTCTTAAAGAACAGGACTAGGGCTCCCCACGGAGACGAGCTTGGCCGGATGAAGCCCTTCTCTAATAACTCTTGCAATTGAGTCATCATCTCTTGCATTTCCGTCGGCGCTAAGCGGTATGGAGCACGGGCTATCGGAGACGCTCCCGGGATGAGATCAATTTGAAACTATACTTGGCGTTCTGGCGACAAGCCAGGTAGGTCTTCCGGGAAGACATCCGGATAATCTCGAACGGTTTTCACATCCTCCACCGACTTCTTTTCCAACTTGGCATCTACGATGTAGGCTAAATATGATGAACATCCTTTAGCTAAGTGCTTACGGGCTTTCAAGTAAGAAATTACGGGAGTGGATCCCTTCCTTTTCTCTCCATGAATTGTGAGCATACCATTCGGCACCAGTACCCTAATCATGGTAGTAATCCCGAATTAACACATGGTTCCCATTGGCTACTTCTACTACCAAGGCATCGGGAAGGGCACTAGCTGGGGTAGAAAACATTGCACAAAATGATTTTGACACAAAGGATCGGTTTGCACCCGAGTCAAATAAAACGAGGGCATGCAAGGAGTTTACAAGAAACGTACCCGATACTACATCGACAGTCTCTCTTGCCTCCTCAGCGGTCATCTGGAAGGCTCGGCTCGGTACTCTTGGCGGATTCTCTTTCTTTGGGGTTGGACCGCCAGTGGGATTACGGTTACTTCCAACCAATCTTGAACATTCTCTCTTCATGTGCCCCGACTCTCGACATTCGTAGCAAACGAGTCCCCGGACAGTGCAGGCACGGGTCATGTGATCCCTCTTCCCACATTTGGCACACTTGGGGGGACTAGAATAAGTCCTTTGACTGCATGGCCCACTGTGTTTGCTCTTACACTAGTGGCACCACCTCACCTCCCGGCGGGGGTCGCTTCCCTTTCCCCCGAACGCCGGTTTGAATTGACGATTTGGTCCGGATGACCCCTCCCACTTCCTCTTTTCTCCAACCAATCCCTTCTCCTCTTTTACCGCAATCATGTCGTCTTCTACGAGCAAAGATTCTTCAATAAC
This sequence comes from Arctium minus, assembly GCA_954870635.1. Taxonomy (NCBI): domain Eukaryota; kingdom Viridiplantae; phylum Streptophyta; class Magnoliopsida; order Asterales; family Asteraceae; genus Arctium; species Arctium minus. The sequence continues at coordinate 161,081,405 of OX941081.1, forward strand.
CTCGTGTAACGTCGTTCCTCTAGTGTTTCTTACCGCCATCCTCATCTCGGCCGGTAACCCAAGTTGATAAGCTTTAATATTTGACCTCTCGTCGGGGACCAGATGTCCCACTAAATTTAACTTTTCCAGAAAGAGATTGGAGTAGTCGGTAATGGACAGAGTCCCCTTCTTCAGGTTCCTGAACTCCTGTTCCAGTTTGTCCAACGACCACTCACTACAATACTTGTCCATGATCTTTTGTTTGAAAACCAGCCAAGTCAACTTGGCGAGAACTTCGGGAGTAAGGACAGAGCGGGTGATATTCCACCAGATCAGGGCCTCTCCCCTGAGTAGCTGAGAGGCAAATTTGACCCGTTGTGAGTCGTCGCACTCGCTAGATTTGAAGGCAATTTCCACCTCCTTTAGCCAATACATGCAAGCGACCGGATCTGAGGAACCCGAAAACTCCTTTGGGTTGCACCATAAAAAAGTCTTGTATGTGCACCCGGATTCCCTTCGCTTCTCTCTAACAGTAGCATGTTCTTCTGTTCCTACGGCGGCCGGTCCACCACCCGACCCATTCACAATACTCTCCGCCATTGTCTCGTGTTGACGATGACTAGCATCTCGATCCTCCAGTAGCTTCATAAAGAATTCTTGCTGCTGGGCCATGGCCGAGTTCATGGCTTGCATCATGCTATCCCTGATCCTCGTTTCCATAGTTACCTCCTCAATGACCGGAGCATTGTTGGCAACATTCACTCGTGGGACACGTTCGGGTCCTCCGCCCAAGATAGTGGGTATGTGAGGTCCCACTGAAGTCTCGACCAAGGGAGGTTGGTCGACAGTAGATTCCACTTCCACACGACTCGTTTGTAGGTCTGGGAGTCTGCTACGAGTGTTTACCATGGTTATCTGCCATACAGTTACGAGAAAGAGGTTGAGAAAAGACTAAGTGAGTTTAACTCATTGTACGTACTAAAACACATCTCAATTATCATAATAATGGCATTTGCAAGCATGATCACGTAATAATGCATTCATAATAGAAGTAGCTAAGTGAAATTATGAACAGATCATACACAAGAATTCTTGTTACCATAATTACAACTCTTAATCCATGTTATTCCGTAAATCCTACTACTCTCCCCACCAAAATTTCTACCCATAGGTGAGAGTCTCGTCATAAATACCTACAGTCTAAGTCTAGGCATGCTAAGGTTGATACCTAGTTCGCTTAAACTAAAGCTCTGATACCAACTTGTAACGCCCTAAAAACGGGCTAACAAAAATTTTCCGGAAACTGGAAAAGTGGTATATAAATGCCAAAGCATGAGCCATACAAAAATGGGAAATTAAGATACCTGTTTAATTACAGTTTGTAATTGTAAGGAAAAATAAAACAACAACCGCCTAATCTAATTCCTCAATGGAAACAAGATTACAAAAAGGGTGTCGTCTATAATCCAATGCCAATCTTCCCAAAAATGAACCTCTAATCTCCCCAAGCTCACATAGACCCAACTAAGCCTTCTTAGCAACGGCGACGCTAGAACCTAAGATACACGTATAAAACAAGCAAGTGTTAGGCCAAAGATCCTAGTGAGTAATATGACAGTAAATGAATGCATGCAGCAGTTCTGATACTTGAATGTCAAAGTTAGGTTCCATATTAGAAATCAATGGGGGAGACCCATAACCCCAAACAAATTCCACCCAAGAGACGAGATACCTTAGTGTTAAGCCCTAATAGCCACACCTCAAGGCCCGACACACTCGGGGGTACAACGACGACATTGCCCCAAATGGCGGGGGTCTAGGCACATACCAACACGGTGGCGCCCAAGACTATGTCCTCCTAGTGACCATTTGACTTGGTTCATCCATACTTCTCATGTTTGTCCAAAGAGTATTTTAACTCTTACATTGCATATTTAACACCAATGCAAAACATTTACCCAATTTTATTCCTCCAATTAATTATATGCAAGGTATCATAATCTCCATCCTAACTTGCTCAAGCATATATGATTATACATAAAATTGAACACATAAAGCGAGAAATATATTCCAACACATAAAACAACCATACTATAAAGTTTCATCCAATAAACACTTTCCTTTACTTGCTCATACCACTAACATTTATACATTTCTATCAATCAAGTTCCCATTCCCCACTACAAGTTTCATAGAGTTAAATGACAAAGTATAAAGAAACGCTAGTTTTCATTTGATGGAAATAATAACAAATATTCAAGTAAATACATGTATCTCGTTTGAAAAGGGTTTAGAACACTCACTATCTAGGTTTTTAGCCAAAACCTAGAAAAGTTAGTAGAAGTGAATGAGAATGTTGCTTTGAAGCTCCCAAGCTTGAATATTGACCCTTAAAGCACTCTAGAGATGGTAGAGATGAAGATTTAATGCGTTTACTAGCCTCTAGATCATTTATGGAAGAGAGAGTGTGGAAATGATGAGAAATCGCCCCCAATAGAGTCTCCAACAAAACCCTTGATCTGATTTTTGTGAAATGTTAAGTGAAATGATCGCAGGGTTGAGTTTTAAACGGGCTGGACCACGCGGCGATAGTGCCCCGTGACATTGCCCTGGTCATTGTCGCCAGGGCATAGTCGTCGAACTCTCACCACTCGTGGTACAATCCCCGCGATTGTGACCAGCGAGAGTGCCCAAGGGCACAATTGCATGTCACTCTCGCGCGGGACGTACTGAGGCTCACGAGCACCCCGCGACTTTGCCCGCGCGACTTTGACATGTGTCATAGTCGCCGGCAATGTCTCCTAGAGGGTCTGTCACTCGATTTCTCGTCCGAAAAGTCTCGATTACCAGCTGACATGATCTAAGGAATCATTTATATGAATAAGGATGAAATTAAACCAGATAAGACAACTTAAGCGGTAAAAGAAACAATTAAACTTAAGAATTACCTACCTAAAATTCTGGATGTTACAATATCTATCCCAAAAAAAAACTTTTACGTCAAAACTTTATATACCCATCCTCTTTTCACCAATCAAAGTTACACATCTACAGTTATATCGTAACGTCTAACAGTTGGACTTGAAATAATCTCATCACTTTCTTACTCAATTTCCGGCTTAAGACTAGGTTCTCCAAACCTAATTCACTTAAACCACAACTCTGATACCAACTTGTTACACCCCAATCTTCACTAGGTTCGTAACGATATATCACAACTTAAAACATATAAATTACCCATCACATTGCAGCGGAAAACTTTCTACATCACAAGCGTCGAACCATCTTAGTCATCACATGCACATTCACACAAATCCAACTTAGAGATATACCATATTGTATAACTTAAAGAACAATAACTAGGATCAAATGGCCTAGTGATACGCCATCGAATCATACCTTTGCTCTTACTTCTCTCAATCTTGCCACAACCTGGGATACATGCTAATGTTAGCTTTACGCTAAGTGAGTTCATGGTTTAGTCACTTCATTCGTAAATCATCAAGACAATATAAATCGAACACAAATCTTTTATCCCACAAAACATTCATAACATCATGCTTATTAAAACATTTTATACATATATCATAGGTGCAACTTGTCATCACATTAGATATCTCATTTGTCCACTTGGCATGGTGGGGCTCTGTCATTCCGCCCATCTCTAATCAAGCTCAGAGGTGCTCTCGAGCACGTGCCTTAACTACCGTCCCACACTGCAGTCTCAGAGGTACCCCTTCCAGCACATGTACTGACTATCATCATCATCTGCGGCTTCCCGCCGTCCAATAACAGCGTCCTCGTAATGAGTCCCACACTTACAACCACGTCACATCATTCTGATTTAATCATTCAAATATTTATCGTATGTAACATGTGATTCATCCAATATTTAAAATAATGGCATATGCTCAAAACATTTCACATCGTTAAACATCCAACATCGTAAAACATGCAAACATATATATTGTAACACCCTCAATTATGGAAATAACAACTAATTTAAAATTTTCTAAATACATCGACAATTGATTCATCTACGATCACAATTTAAGATTGAACCTCAATACACACATTCCATTCCATACATACAGACTATAATAAGGACAGGTGCTACTAAAACTTAATAACAATCACTATCTCCAAATTGCGGAAGACTTCACCAACTACTTACACTTGTATAAGGCTAAGGCTCAACTCTTCATAGTACTGCTAGAACCAAAACCCCCAACTGGAACCTGATGCACATGCCAACAAATAAAAAGGGTTAGGCTTAACGCCTAGTGAGTTCAAGAGTTTTCAACATTTATAAATGAATCATTAAAGAGGAAGAATGCAATTAAAATCATAATCTTACAAAATGATATGCTTCAATCATGAAAACGACTCATTTACTAATAATTATGCATTTTAAACAAAAGAGACACTAATATAATCGTTGACCAAACCAAACTGTTTTAAGGGCTAAGATCCCAATATAAAACGTTCTTTTATAAACTTAGATTTAACCCAAAACTTGCTCAAAATGAGAATAGAGAGATGACCCACAATTGTATAAAACACGGGTAAAATGTTATAGTTAAGCCCGACGAATAGAGATTTCGTCCTCAAAAGAGATTTCCTCCCAACCTTAAAAGAGATTTCGTCCTCGAAATCTAGCTTTCCGTTTAACGTTACCCTCATAATAGTTTGTCTCTGTTTACGAGGAGTTGCCTCTAATCCACTTGTCAGAACAATCATGATAACTTTTTGTTGATACTCCCGACAAATGTCCCCTCGAGCACATTGCACTTATATCCGAATGAACGTTAACTTACTAGAGTAGCCCCTAACCACAAGTCTACGGTCGTCTCCAAACCTTAGGTGATATGTAATACACCCAAGGAAGCTTGTGACCTCGACTTCTCATTGAATCCGCATTCCCATAATCAACACTAACCCAAAGAATTCCCAAAATTCCTTAAAATTCACCCTTGATACTGGTAAGGCCTTCCTTCCAAGGGTGTACCACTACGCTTTACGAGGGGTTGGTTAATTTAGATTAGGCTATTACACAATTACGATCTATTCTCAAACCTCAAATATTTCGTCCATAAGATCCTTACCACATCAAGAAAATCATACGCATCAATACTTGATTACCAACAATCTAACTTCTTTTAAGTTCCACCACCGCGAGGCTAACATTTCTCATGATCCAACGGGGAAACTTCCACACATTCCAAAGATTCATTAACCTCAAAATAACAAGTCGACGCCTAAAATCAAGATGGTCATACTGAAAACGTAGGTACACCGGCCAAACATTTCATTCCAGATTTGCATTGCCAAATTACAGTTAACACCTAACATGGCACTAAAATTCCTAATCTTACATCTCTAACAAATGAACCACAACATTCCCTTTAATCCTGAAGACTTGCCCTGATGACACATCCCCCAACACATGCATGATGTCGAACGATCAACCCAACAACCCATATCCAACCATAAGCAATTAACCACACAAAGCCTTAACCCGAAGATTTATCGAAGCAGAAAGATCACCTCTTAATTAACTGGGAGAAAACATAAATCTAATACCTCAATTATTCATGCATGACCCGATTCAAAATCTGAAACCAAATTCAAGGTTGACCACAAGTCGGATCATCCGACACTTCAAATCCCAAGGACTCCTCTAGTCCCTTAATTGCAACTCCTTTCACGATAGGGGTTTTTAATCTATACACCTAATGAGTTCAAGGTTTTTCAACTAGTATGCCAATTTGAAATTTATAAAACTTTCAAATACATAAGTTTTATAACAATTAATCGTGCGGTAAAAATACACTACCGTTCATTCGATAGGTTTCAAAATTGATCACCAACACTACGCATATAAAACCATTTCCAAAACTCATTTGATCAGTACTTATGTTAATAAAAACGGTAACAAAAGATGCGCAACAAAATTTTCAAACGGACTACCATGGTCCTAGTATGCATCAATTTATACTATGTATATGAAAAATAATTTTTCGCACTATAACCTGTGCAACAAACTGTTTGTTCATTCCAAAAGAGAAATTCACAATTTCAACTTTAAAATCTTCTCCTTTAAAAACACAAAACGTCGGAGGATAAAATCCCCAACAAGGCCCATTTACGTCCGTTTATTTCCCCAAATTTAGCAACACGATAGGAACGTAAATAAATTTTAAATCGAGTTTAAAACTTTGAGCCGCACAGATAAAACATACTTGACCAAAATAGTAACTACAACGACACGAATACCGATAATTCATTTAATGCATTGCGGAAAATTTCTAACAGTAAAATCAACAACTGAAACATGTTCTGAGCAAAAGTTCTATCTGAAACAACATAAATCTTTTATACGTTTACTCACACCAACAACATAATTTACACCAAATACGAATAGTATACAACGATTAACACTTGTATAAAGTCCAAAGATAAATCACATGATATTGAAACTTCCCCAAAATAACATATGGGATGACATGTATTAACAAAACCCATAAATTAACGCACACGATAATGCATGTACACATGTTCCAAAATTCATCTCCGCGACGCTAAAAGTCGTACGATAAGACACCATAAAACCCAACTGAATTTTCATAAAACTCATTAACGCTAAAATCAAGCGGTGTCAAAATTTTGATTTCCCAACATAAAAAGCATAAGACGACAATAAGTCTAAAAATGTTAAAATTTTAAAACCACAACGTACGAATAAGTGACCATTTTCAACAAAACTTTCATGAGACACGATGCCCAATAAACTCGTAAATTTACACGCAATAAAATTAAAACCCACGCATCTCCAAGTACACTCACGCCCCCAAAACGTCGCCAAACTCTACTCCATAAAATTCAACACGACTCATACAGACCAAAATTCCAAAGAAAATTCCGACTCAAGAACTTGAGAACAACTCTTCATTTAAGACCTTAACATACGTGGAGGAGATCCAATGTCAAGGTCAAAAATTCCACAGTTACTTGCCCAATACCCCAAATGACATTAAACACGGATCTTATAATATCTAAAAATAGCGTTAAACACAAAACGTCGACGAAGAGATTTTCAATATAAATTTGCAACCGCGTGCAACAATCATGCCTGTTTAAGCTCACGGTTTAAAATCTGATGAGTGCTAAATGTTTTACCAAGACTTCGTAACATAACTCACTTTATACTTTGAAAACATGAGAAACAATTTATGCAAACTTTTCTAGAAATAAATTTCGTGCATGAATTTTGGTCGGCTATCGGCATCCTAGGTCCCCGCTTCCCAATTTCCTAGCCACGCTATCGACAACCGGATGCATTAAACATCCCTAAGCATTAATCACACCAATATGATTAACTTACAATCTCTTCTTGAAATAGAGTCTCTTTATCAAGCCTATGGTTCTAATTTCAATCAATAACTCCGACACCAAAATGGTCAACTTAATGCATTCGTCGGGCTTAACTATCAACTCTTCCTTAGACTACTCGCTTAGAAACTTCTTTACTACCCCAACGGTCATCCCACTAAGGTAGTACAAGTACACACATGTAGCATGTAGGTTCACCATGACACTGGCCAGGTGCCATTATGAACGTACCGTACATGATCATCTTTGCTATCCTCGACAAGTTTCCTATTTCTAGCGACTCGATCGATCCCCAAAATATCTTATCTTAAGGTACCTAATGTGCAATTTCACTTACAATCACTTATAAGAACGCTAGTTTGGGTTTAGACATCCAAAAATCAATACCTAATTCTCTCAAACTTAAGCTCTGATTCCAACTTGTAACACCCTCAATTCTGGAAATAACAACTAATTTAAAAGTTTCTAAATACATCGACAATTGATTCATGTACAATCACAATTTAAGATTGAATCTCAATACACACATTTCATTCCATACATACAGACTATAATAAGGACGGGTGCTACTAAAACCCAATAATAATCACTATCTCCAAATTGCGAAAGACTTCACCAACTACTTACACGTGTGTAAGGCTAAGGCTCAACTCTTCATATTACTGCTAGAACCAAAACCCCCAACTGGAACCTGCTGCACATGCCGACAAATAAAAAGGGTTAGGCTTAACGCCTAGTGAGTTCAAGAGTTTTCAACATTTATAAATGAATCGTTAAAGAGGAAGAATGCAATTAAAATCATAATCTTACAAAATGATATGCTTCAATCATGAAAACGACTCGTTTACTAATAATTATGCATTTTAAACAAAATAGACACCAATATAATCGTTGACCAAACCAAACTGTTTTAAGGGCTAAGATCCCAATATAAAACGTTCTTTTATAAACTTAGATTTAACACAAAACTTGCTCAAAATGAGAATAGAGAGATGACCCACAATTGTATAAAACGCGGGTAAAATGTTATATCTCGAAATACCCAAAATATGGGTGGGACATGACACACAACTCAAAAACCATAGATGAAAACCCATATCAATAAATATCGCCGTAAACACGGACATTAGACCCAAAACTCACGCAACCATAAAATGGGACGAAATCTAATACTGAAATGTGGGAATGACGTATTTCATTCAAGCCTTAATATACGCGGGGGAAACCCAATATTAAGGCCATCATTTGTCGCCGACCCCATAAAACAAAAGTTGAAGATACGACATTAACATTTAAAAATACCCCGGATCGACGACGGGGAGACCCGTATACGTTGAGAGTAGAGAAACACACGAGTAGGCCGCCCATACAACGTACTCGCATGTCATCTCAATGTTTCCATCTTGGGTGGCGAGAACACGTGAATGGGGCCACCCGTGATGTTATTGGATTTCACCACATATCCCGGACCTAGTTCCCATGCCATACCAGACATCACAATCCTCGAACCGTTTATTGCCTCTAGCCATACTCCGTCGAGTTCTACCCTAAGGACTTACGGACATGGGTGCCTATCCAATCTAGACGAGTTTCAACTAGGAGGCTCGAGCCACCTATTGCCTACTCACTAGCGAACCCAAGCGGTCAACGGTCAATAACCAACCTTACCTTACCCGTTTTCCCAAAATAGACAGACTTACGTGCCTATGGATCCATTACAACACTTTTAACATTACATAACTCCAAATGAAAGACCAAAGCTCCCAAAACATGTAACTCTCAAATGACACGAAAAATGCGCCATCATACTCAAAACCCCACAACGGTTATTAATTCGGGCAAATGTCCTCAAGACTCAATTTAGTCAAAACCAAACCAAAGGCCCAACAATTTACGTAAACCCCAAATGAAAGCCAATAATAAACATTGAAACACGTTTGACCAATTATCATGCAAACACAACGACCAAAAGTATGATTAACTCAAATCTCATCATTGGTTGAGGCAAACCATTTTCCAAATGAACTCATACCCTTATATTTCCAAAATGCCTCATAACACGATAATATGCATTTTCCGAAAAGGTTTATAAGATCAAATGCACAAAATGACACTTACATCAAATGAACTCCAATTATATATGTAAAATCATCAAAGAAACATTTCAACATCATTTCTTTACCAAAATTCTCAAAGATCCCAAAATGGGTGTTTCACCATGTTTATAACACTAAACATTTCAAAATAACCAAAACTTATCAGGTGATCAGCAGTTAACAATTTCATGTAAAACACAAAACACTTTAAAATGAACATTTTGGCATGTGCACCGTTTTCACAAATCAATTTGAACTCACCTCGCTAGATTTAGGCTAAATCTAGATTTTACTCCACTTTGAGCTCCTTTGAAGAAACTTGAATCTTCAAGGTCGAAACCTCCATAAACCTAGATACGCAAATTTCACCCATAAATGATCACATTCAACCATTTAGAATCAATCCCCAAACACATGACATCAAAATCTCCATTTTGGTCAAAACCCTAATTTTGACCCCAAACCTTCCAAAATCTTACAAACCGAAACTGAAGGAATGAAACACTAGAAAATCATCAATGAAGCATTTACATCACCTATTAAGGTTTAGAAAAGGAGGGGATAAACTTACCATTTAGGTTTTGGTGAAAACTTAGAAACCCCCAAATTTCTTGAAGATGGAGGTGATGATGATGAGCTCTTAACCTTTGATTCCAATCCACCACCAAATATTCTTGGATATACCAAAAACTAACAATCTAACCTTGAAAAGATCTCAAAAACGAAACCATAGCAACTTGAATCGCCAAAAACGGAGTTGAAATGAGAGAGTTATGAAGAAATGAAGAACGAGGCTGAAATCGGACTTTTAACAAGTCTGGTACCAGTGTGCTACAATGACATGTCATTGTCGCATGTCATAGTCTCTCAAATGGTCCAGAAGGCTCTCCCTTGGCTGCTACTTTGCCAGTGCGACTATGACCATGTCATAGTCGTCGGGCATTGTAGTCGGACCCGTACCAATCCCCGAAACTCGACTTTTTCTATGCCAACACTCCCGAAACTCTTAGGGACTTAAAGTAATGTTTTTCCAACATAAATCCCACCATATACAAGTTACAAAAACGTCCGAGAGACCTTTACTCACTGAAAATTACGGGTGTTACATATATATATATATATATATATATATATATATTTAAAAACGTAGCATGCATGCCATTTTTCACAATAAAATGTAATATGTTCATGTACTCATCGTTTCACATATCGTCCAACACACAAGCATGCATTGCATATTTAACTAAAATATAGCATGCTTGAAAATCATCGTAATTATATAAAGAACATATTTACATACTTGCATGTATCCCATTTAAAAATAACATGAAACTCACTTCGATTTAGTGTAACTTGGTAGCTCGTAACCCTACACAAATTGTAAGGTCTAAATATACATTCCTTTATCAAGCAATCGCTCAATCATCGAACTCTCGAACGAATTTCTAGAACTTAATTAGTCGATCATCTTCTAGATCAATCAAGTAACTTAGACATCCTCAATTTTTTATCCTTATTTTACCAACACATAGTAATATACATACATACATACATACATATATATATATATATATATATATATATATGTGTGTATATATATATATATATATGTGTGTTGGAAACTTTTAAACCCAAATAGGTTTTCTATCACAATTCCTCAAAACGTGTGTATATATCCATATACATATATCCATATATCCATACATCCAAGATATATATATATATATATCCATACATCAAAAATTTTGCACCATTAGAACCAAACTCATTATTTAAATTCAAATTTGAGCCATCCATACCTCCATACTTCTTACGACTCCTCATCACCATGCGACTATGGTTTTTCACCATGTACGAACCTGTGTTTTTGCATATTCTGTTATATAAAATTTAAGCAACATCAAGTTACTCATCAATTCTCAAAATCACGCAATCTACATGGATTTTAGCCTCCTATTAATGACATATGAATCAACATCTAATTCTGATTATGGCCTCAGGATCAACATTTCCTTTTCGGTTTTAGAATTAACACTGTTACCGGTGGTCTTTTTGGTTACGTTGGCGGCCTTCGAGCCACCTCTACAACCGACAACTCATTTCATGCATTTAAGCAAGTCAAACGATAAACATGGAACTCTTAAACGCAACATAACCGGGAAGAACTCACTTTGATTTGGTGCTACAACTCGGAACCCTTGGCTTCATTTTGTCGTCTGATTTCTCTCTCGAATCTTATCCGTTCTTCTCAAATCTAAAGAATTATTGTTTAGGATGGAGAAATGACGCCTCAAATATTTTATTTTGCTCAAAGTCATGTCCAAATGAGCCAACCGCTATGTCAAAACTGTCGCTGCCGAATATGGCGTGCGAACCTCCCACGATGCAAATCTCCAAAGTTTGAAACCTTAGCAAAACAAGACCCTGGATTTTCATGTTTTCCCCAGCACCTTTCAATCTCTTTTCCTTTATGGCCCAAACAATTTACAACCCCTTTTTTTCTTTTCATTTTTTTCGGGTGTTACACGACCATGCGCTACTAGTGTCTGGTCATGCGGTCCTCTGCAAGATCTTCAAACATTACCTTAATTCCATCAATTAAATGTTTTGCAACCAAGTTGATCCAATTGTCCAATTGGAACCATAAATTTAATCATTGATGGTACGTATCTCACATCTAAGATCGTATGAATGCAACCATCAAACATCTTGATTCTAATAGAGCCGATGCACAAACACATGTTGTAGTGCTATCAACCATGAGAACTGTAATACCCGTGTAAGACTCGGTTTAAAATCATATAATTATTTCTTACTCGAATTGAACCGTAAATAAAAAAGATAGCAACTAAAGATAGTTGAGGGGTTAAACCCGTCAATTAACTAAACTAATTAATTAATTATATATATATATATATATATAAAGTAAAAAAAAAAGAGAGAGAGTAAACTACAATTTCATCTCATCACCGTCTCTTTCTCTCGTCTCTCTCTAAATTTTTTTAAAAAACTTCTCTCTACAATATCTATCGATCCGTCGAAGAAATCAACGAAAGAATTACATATTTGGAATCTACTCGTCGAGCCCGTCCTAGAGGTATAAATTTCTTCTTAAGTTATTTAAGTTGGTAAGTTAGGGTAGTTGAAGTTGGTTGGTAGATTATGGTTAGATATAGCAAAGTTATAATCATTTACATATATAGGAATGTTTGTTTTTGTCAAAATTACAAACGGGTAAAGTTTAGAATTAAATGGTGATATTTATATCTAGATATTTAACCGCATACCAAGTGATCGGTTTAATGTCTAAGAGAATATAATTTGTGATTAAGCTAGGATAATAAGCTTTGAGTTTTAGGTTGTGCGATTAATAATAATTGGTGGTTTATATAGGAAATCGAACGAGTTAAAGTTCGTTATCGGTCTTGATTAATCTCGTGTTGCATCTCATTTCAATTGAGGTACGGATTTCTTTCTTTGTTTGATACTTGGACACGTATTTGTATATACGTGTCTACTCCTTGGATATGGTACACCATGTATTACCTATCACAAAAGTGAAATGGTAACTTTCCGTATTAAACTTTTGGAAATCATTGATTTTGGGTTATTATATGACTTTATTATTTTGTCAAAGATTATTTGATTATGATTATATGATATTTCTTTGTTTCGAATCATGAATCATTGGTAAACAATTGAACTAAAACCTTTAAGGTTTATTGGATTTTGAATTTGTCTCCATGAGGTCGCATGTGTTGTAGACCTATGATTTCCGTTTTCGATTTTATAGATTACTTGACCATTGGGGGCACCAAGGTCGGGATGCTTCCACGATGGCTATACAATCGTGGCGTCCTCACTTAGAATGGACACGTATGGGGTCTGGCCAAGTAACGGCTATCGAGGGCGAATGGATCGATCTTAGTTACACGAGTCGGGTCGTGAATTATTCACGGCAGGGGTTAGATGGTGAGTGTGCCCACACTGCTACCCCATGGGACTTACGTGGTTTGATCAACCCGTGAGAATGACGTATCTTCGTGATACACACCGGTCTTTGTGACCCTTGTTACATCTTTGTGATGTTTGATTAGTTTTACGGATTTTACTCTTTTAAAAATACATTTTTTTTTATTTTAAATGATGAATCAGATAGGCCTTGGTGGTCTACACTTATTGAATATTTGTTTGATATTTAATAATATCAATGTTCTTTATTTCATTTCCGCTTCCACTCGTTAGATTATCGTTCTTTTATTTTTATTAATCCGTTCACTGGGCAAAGTTGCTCAGCCGTGTGTGTTTTGTTGGCACGACAGGTACTAGATGATTAGACAGGGGATGGGAATATAAAGAAAATAAGACAACTATTTTGGACTTCCTTTTGAAGATCTTCGGATAATCTGCTTTTTGGTTCTTTTGTTTTTTATGTCCATGTAAATATATCTATAAAACTTAGTTATAGTTGTCTTCATATGATGGTTTGTAATTTCGTGTTTATGTGGTTTAGTCGTGCTCTGAATTTTATAAGTCTACTTAGTGGATTTATTTTTGTTTTGATGTCCCCTAAACTGTGACATCGCCCCGTTCTTAACCACGCGGGACAGGGGGTGTTACAGATATGGTATCAGAGCTATAGGTTTATGATCTTGTAGTTATTTAAGTTGTGATTATGAGGATTGAGTAGGTTTAGGAACGGGTAGTTCTAGATTATTTATGTGGTAAGCTAGGTCATCTAGCCAAAGATTGTAAGTTTGATCAGTTAAGTAAATCTCAAGAAAAACAAAAGCCATCAACAGCTGGAGGTCGTGTATTTGCATTATCCGGTTAAAAGTCCACTGCTGGTATGGTTTTCGGAATTCTTTCTCTTATTAATAGATCTATATATGTGTTATTTGATACTGGTGCTTCACATTCTGTTATGTCTGAGAATTTAGAGGAACATCTTAAACAATTTGAATCACCAACAGAGTCTCCTATACCCATTACAACTCCGGTGGGTGGTTCAGTGTGTGTTGTGACTGAATTCAAAAATTGTCCTCTAACTATCGGCGACCATATTCGAGAAGTTACGTTACTCCCGATGAAAATGAAGCATTTTGATATTATCTTTGGAATGGATTGGTTGTCTAAGCATCAGAAAACGATCGATTGTAATTCAAAGAAGATTTTCTTTGGTGATAAAGATCATCCTGAATTCATATATCAAGGGATAGAACCGGAGGCAGGAACTACAACTGTATCATCTTTAAAAGCCAATTTGTTTACTTTGCAAGGTTGTGAAGGTTATCTCGCATCGTTGCAAGATCCAGACGAGGTACCTTCTAAACTTGAAAATATCCCTGTAGTTAATGAGTTCCTTGATGTATTCCCTGATGAACTTCCCGGAGTTCCACCAGAAAGAGAAGTTGAATTTACTATAGAACTTGTTCCGGGAGCTAGTCCTATTTCAAAAGCTCCTTATCGAATGGCTCCGACTGAAATGAAGGAACTAAAGGATCAAGTTCAGGAATTGTTAGATAAGGGATATATCTGACCCAATGTTTCACCTTGGGGAGCACCGGTCCTATTCGTTAAGAAAAAGGACGGCTCGATGCGATTATGTATTGATTATCGTGAACTTAATCGAGTAACGGTACGGAATAAATATCTCTTGCCCCGTATAGACGATTTGTTTGATCAACTTCAAGGGGCCACATACTTTTCCAAGATCGATCTGAGACATGGATATCACCAGCTTCGAGTGAGAGAGCAAGATATTCCAAGGACTGCATTCCGAACGCGTTACGGTCATTATGAATTTGTAGTTATGTCGTTCGGACTGACTAATGCTCCTGCAGTCTTTATGTATCTCATGAACCGTGTCTTTAAATATTATCTCGACGAGTCGTGATCGTTTTCATTGATGATATTTTGATTTATTCTAAAACGAAAGAAGATCATGAAACTCATCTTCGAAAGGCACTGGAAACACTTCGAGAAAAGAAACTTTACGCTAAATTTTTGAAGTGTGAATTCTGGTTACAACAAGTTAGTTTTCTGGGCCACATTATATCGGCGGAAGGTATTAAAGTCGATCCTGCTAAAGTTGAAGTTGTTGCTAAATGGCCAAGGCCAACTAATATTTCCGAAGTTCGTAGTTTCTTGGGACTTGCAGGATATTAAAGGAGATTTGTGGAAAATTTCTCTCGAATTGCACTGCCGTTGACAAAACTCCTTCGAAAGGGATTTAAATTTTATTGGGGTCCAGAACAAGATCAGAGTTTTGCAGAACTGAAACAGAGGTTGATTTCAGCTCTAGTTTTGGTATTGCCGTCAGGATCAGGTGGTTTTCAGATTTATAGTGACGCTTCTCAAACTGGACTCGGATGTGTTTTGATGCAGAACGGTAGAGTTATTGCATATGCCTCGCGTCAACTCAAACCATATGAGGTGAACTATCCGATTCACGATTTAGAGTTGGTTGCGGTTATTTTTGCTTTAAAAATCTGGTGTCATTATTTGTACGGTGAGACCTGTGATATCTTTACTGGTCATAAGAGTCTAAAATACATCTTTACCCAAAAAGAGTTGAATATGCGTCAACGACGATGGCTTGAACTTCTAAAAGATTACGATGTTCGTATTCAATACCATCCGGGTAAAGCTAACGTAGTTGCCGATGCCTTGAGTCGCAAACATTCTGGTACTATATCGAGTTTGATTGCTCAACCTCAATTGGTATCTGAATTGGAAAAATTGGGTATTGAGTTAGTATCTCGTATTGGGGTCGAATCTATAGCCAGTTTGAAGATTGAATCGACATTGATTTCAAGAATCAAAGAAGCACAACAACATGATGGTGAGATTTGGGCTATCCTTGAAAAATCAAAAGATGATCCAAAATCAGATTTTCGAGTGGACGACATGGGTACCATCTGGTATCGAAACCGAATCTGTGTACCTGACGATCCTGAAGTCAAGGAAGATGTACTAAATGAAGCACACAACTCATTATTCTTAATTCATCCGGGATATACCAAGATGTATCGTGACTTAAAGCAATACTTTTGGTGGAACGGTATGAAACGTGATATAGCTGAGTATGTTGCTAAATGTTTGACTTGCCAGAAAGTGAAAATCGAGCATCAGCGAGCCAGCGATCTGTTACAACCCTTAGAGATTCCAGTATGGAAATGGGAGCACATCTCAATGGACTTTGTGACAGGATTACCAAGAACT
The DNA here is from genome assembly GCA_954870635.1 of Arctium minus. Classification (NCBI taxonomy): domain Eukaryota; kingdom Viridiplantae; phylum Streptophyta; class Magnoliopsida; order Asterales; family Asteraceae; genus Arctium; species Arctium minus. The sequence goes on from OX941081.1 coordinate 161,098,096, forward strand.
GTACGTAAGCATAATGCTATCTGGGTGATCGTTGACAGATTAACGAAATCGGCACATTTTCTGGCTATACGAGAGACCTTTTCAGTTGACAAGTTAGCTGAATTGTTTGAAAGAGAGATTGTTCGACTACATGGCACTCCAGTTTCAATTACTTCTAACAAAGATCCCAGATTTACCTCTAGGTTCTGGAAGAGTCTCCACCAGGCCTGGGGTACAAAGTTAACCATGAGTTCGTCTTATCATCCTCAAAATGATGGTCAAACTGAACGAACAATCCAAACTCTTGAAGATATGCTTCGAGCTTGTGTTCTTGAGTGGTCTGGTAGCTGGGATGAGTATCTCTGTTTAAATTGAATTTGCCTAGAACAATAGTTTCCAATCCAGTATCGGTATGGCTCCGTTTGAGGCTCTTTACGGACGCAAATGTCGAACTCCTTTGTGTTGGAATGAAGTATGCAAGAAAGCTATCGAAGGCCCTGATCTTGTTCGAATAACCATGGAAAAAGTTGAAGTGGCTAGGCAGAAAATGGAAGAAGCTCAATCACGACAAAAGAGTTATGCGGATAAGCATAGACGGTCAATAGAATTTCAGCCCGGTGAGCATGTTTTTGTGAAAATTTCTCCTTTTCGAGGTGTTCGAAGGTTCGGATTCAAGGGTAAACTGAGTCCTCGATATATTGGACCTTTTGAGATATTAGAGAGAGTTGGTGAGGTGGCGTATCGTTTGGCACTACCTCCGCAACTTTCACACATTCACGATGTTTTCCATGTATCGTCGCTCCGTGGATATCGCTATCATCCTTTGCATGTGATTGACTATCCTTTAGAACGAATTGAGCCAGATCTCTCTTATGTTGAAGAGCCAGAAGCGATCATAGATCGAGAAGAGAGACGATTGCGACGCAGAACCGTCCCTTTTGTGAAGGTATTGTGGAAAAATCATACAGATCGGGAAGCGACATGGGAAACAGAATACTCGATAAGGAAGCAATATCCGCATCTATTTTAAGGTATGATATATATATATATATATATATATCCCTAATTTGGTTTCGGGGACGAAACCTTCTTTTTAGAGGGGGAGAAATATAATACCCGTGTAAGACTCGGTTTAAAATCATATAATTATTTCTTACTCGAATTGAACCGTAAATAAAAAAGATAGCAACTAAAGATAGTTGAGGGGTTAAACCCGTCAATTAACTAAACTAATTAATTAATTAATTATATATATATATATATATATATATATATATAAAGTTAAAAAAAAAAAAGAGTAAACTACAATTTCATCTCATCACCGTCTCTTTCTCTCGTCTCTCTCTAAATTTTTTTAAAAAACTTCTCTCTACAATATCTATCGATCCGTCGAAGAAATCAACGAAAGAATTACATATTTGGAATCTACTCGTCGAGCCCGTCCTAGAGGTATAAATTTCTTCTTAAGTTATTTAAGTTGGTAAGTTAGGGTAGTTGAAGTTGGTTGGTAGATTATGGTTAGATATAGCAAAGTTATAATCATTTACATATATAGGAATGTTTGTTTTTGTCAAAATTACAAACGGGTAAAGTTTAGAATTAAATGGTGATATTTATATCTAGATATTTAACCGCACACCAAGTGATCGGTTTAATGTCTAAGAGAATATAATTTGTGATTAAGCTAGGATAATAAGCTTTGAGTTTTAGATTGTGCGATTAATAATAATTGGTGGTTTATATAGGAAATCGAACGAGTTAAAGTTCGTCATCGGTCTCGATTAATCTCGTGTTGCATCTCAATTCAATTGAGATACAGATTTCTTTCTTTGTTTGACACTTGGACACGTATTTGTATATACGTGTCTACTCCTTGGATATGGTACACCATGTATTACCTATCACAAAAGTGAAATGGTAACTTTCCGTATTGAACTTTTGGAAATCATTGATTTTGGGTTATTATATGACTTTATTATTTTGTCAAAGATTATTTGATTATGATTATATGATATTTCTTTGTTTCGAATCATGAATCATTGGCAAACAATTGAACTAAAACCTTTAGGGGGCGTTTGGTTCGCTGGATTCCGCCGGAATCTGGTGGAATTAGAATGGTCAATTCCATTGACCGAATTACGTCGTGCTGTTTGGTTGCCAAGGGAATGGAATTGAATTCCATGAAATCCTTAGATTAAGGAATTGGTCATTCCATTTGAAAATGGATGGAATTGAATTCCATTCCATCATGGTTTTTCAAAAAGACAAAAATACCCTCCAAACATTTTCTAACAAAATTAAAACCCATCAGATGTGGATTTGGTTTCCTCTCTCTCCTCTCTCTCTCTCCTCTTCTCTCTCCCCTCTCTCTCCTCTCCTCTCTCTCCTCTCTCTCTCCTCTCCTCTCTCTCCTCTCACTCTCTCCTCTCTCTCTCTCTTTCTCTCTCTCTCTCTCCTCTCCTCTCCTCTCTTTCCTCTCTCTCGCTCTCGGCATTTAAAATAAATAAATAAATAAATGAAAATAAAAGAAAGGGTATTTTTGTCATTTTTCAGAATTCCATTCCAATTCCTTTGTAAACCAAACAGACATATTCCAATTCATTTGACTGATTACATTCCATTCCTGCCAACCAAACAGTTGGTCAAACCTGAAAACATTCCATTCCAATTCCTTCCAGATTCCAATTCCATTGACATATTCCATTCCATCAGAAATCATTCTGCGAACCAAACGCCCCCTTAAGGTTTATTGGATTTTGAATTTGTCTCCATGAGGTCGCATGTGTTGTAGACCTATGATTTCCGTTTTCGATTTTATAGAATACTTGACCATTGGGGGCACCAAGGTCGGGATGCTTCCACGATGGCTATACAATTGTGGCGTCCTCACTTAGAATGGACACGTATGGGTCTGGCCAAGTAACGGCTATCGAGGGCGAATGGATCGATCCTAGTTACACGAGTCGGGTCGTGAATTATTCACGGCAGGGGTTAGATGGTGAGTGTGCCCACACTGCTACCCCATGGGACTTACGTGGTTTGATCAACCCGTGAGAATGACGTATCTTCGTGATACACACCGGTCTTTGTGACCCTTGTTACATCTTTGTGATGTTTGATTAGTTTTACGGATTTTACTCTTTTAAAAATACATTTTTTTTATTTTAAATGATGAATCAGATAGGCCTTGGTGGTCTACACTTATTGAATATTTGTTTGATATTTAATAATATCAATGTTCTTTATTTCATTTCTGCTTCCACTCGTTAGATTATCGTTCTTTTATTTTTATTAATCCGTTCACTGGGCAAAGTTGCTCAGCCGTGTGTGTTTTGTTGGCACGGCAGGTACTAGATGATTAGACAGGGGACGGGAATATAAAGAAAAGAAGACAACTATTTTGGACTTCCTTTTGAAGATCTTCGGATAATCTGCTTTTTGGTTCTTTTGTTTTTTTATGTCCATGTAAATATATCTATAAAACTTAGTTATAGTTGTCTTCATATGATGGTTTGTAATTTCGTGTTTATGTGGTTTAGTCGTGCTCTGAATTTTATAAGTCTACTTAGTGGATTTATTTTTGTTTTGATGTCCCCTAAACTGTGACATCGCCCCGTTCTTAACCACGCAGGACAGGGGGTGTTACAAGAACGTTGTTTACTTCCTTTGCTTCAAATGTCGAGAAGGAATCTCTATACGTTGAATCCATAACCCACCAGTGATCATTGGCCGATGAATCAAATGCAACCAATAGTGTATCATAATCTATAGTATTTGATTTCTTTCGGCTTTGGACAATCCTTCACCATCATTGTGATATTGTACACAAGGAGAGGATTGTATTTCACTAAAATTAAATAAGTACAAGAGTTATTTACCCAATACAAATTAACTTCAACAATTTGATAAGTTACTAAAAGAGGAAATGAAAAGAGAACCAACGCAAATTGACCTAATTGTCTATTTATCATTGCATTGTGCACAACATGTCTTCATGGGGTCTTCCATTTTAATTGAACACGACATGCAAAGCGACTTTTGCATAGCAAGTCTCAAAACAAAGTTGCTCTGCTTTCCAATTTACATCAACATGTGAAACCCAAGTTGCATTCAAGATCGTTAACATTGCACCATAATATCTACCTCTGTGCACGTGACTTACAATGTGACTTGTAAGTCGCGTATGAAGTTGTAACACCCTCAAATTTGGAAAGAGCGACTAATTAAATTTTTTTCAACATTACCTCAAAATAGAATAAAATCTCTTACGACCAATCCATACTTGAAATACAATTATAGGTTGAACCATCAACAACTAAATACATTCTACATAAGGACTAATTAAAGTCGAGTGTTAATAAAAACTCAATAACCGTCGCTATCTCCAAAATGAATGCGAAAGACTTCACCCAATTATTCACTTAGAGCACACAACTAGTACTTATCTCTTCACAGTGTCGCTAGTACTAATTCCCCAGCCAGAACCTGATGCACATACCGACAAATAAAAAGGTTAGACTAATGCCTAGTGAGTTCAAGAGTTTCCATCATAAGCATATAAATTGTTAAACTAAATTTAAGTCATGCTTTCCAAAGTGGTAAGTATAAAAGTATAAAGTCAACATCTTTCTTAAAGACCAACACTTTCGTGATGAAAATACCAATATCAAACATTCATACAAAGATGACTTCGAGAACCCAATACTCACCCAAAACACAAATAAGGATTTATATTCAAATACTAAGAACCTGGATAACTCTATTATCCAAAATATCCAAAATCATGGATAGCAAATCCGTACTCAAAATGTCACCAGAACATGGACAATACTCAATACCCAAACAACACATTTCGGTAACAGGGGAGGAGACCCGTTTCCATTTAACGTAGTGGGAACACAAAAATATACTACGTATCTATGTTATAAGCATGCTTCAAGGTTGGACAACCATTGACATCAACCCTATCCAGGTCTTTAGTCATTACGGACATCAACCCTACCCAAGTCTTTAGTCATTATGGACATCAACTCAAACCGAGACTTTAGTCATGTCAGACATCAACTCAAACCGAGTCTTTAGTCTTATCGGACATCAACTCGAGTCTTTAGTCATATCGGACGTCAACTCAAACCAAGTCTTTAGTTATATCGGACATCAACTCAAACCGAGTCTTTAGTCATATCAAACATCAACTCAAACCGAGTCTTTATTCATTACGGACATCAACTCAAACCGAGTCTTTAGTCCCCAACAACAAAACCGACTTCTATGCCCATGGACCCATTGCATTATAGTCTAAATTACATGACTCCAAATTGAATGGCCTACACACTCAAAACATGTAATTCTCAAATAGAAAGCAATAAATGCAAATCATACCCAAAACTCTACATCGAGCTATCAAAACCGTACAAATATCCCCAAGACCCGACAGGGTTGAAACCGAGCCAAAAGCTCAACAACTCAATGGTTATTCAATAAAAGTCATCATAAGCGAGAAAAATGTATTTAGCCAATCTTTCATACAAAACACATGCTCAAAAACAGGATGAACTCAAAAACCATCATTGGTTGGGACAAACCATTTTCCAACAAAAATCATATCATTTATATTTCCAAAATGTCTCAATCATAACAATATGCATTTTCCAAACAGTTTATAAGATCAATTACACGAAAAGGATATTTACATCAAAGGACCTCCATATATGTATAAAATCATCAAGGAAACCTTTCAATATGATTTATTTATCAAAATAACCCAAATCTCAAATATGGGGTTTTCACAAGACTTATAGAATCACGTACCCAAAATAGACGGACTCGCCACATAAACCCACACTTGATATTGATCAAGTAAAAACACATAGATACTTCAAAATTGAAATTTTTGGCATGTACATAGTTTTCACAAATCAACTTGAACTCACCTTGCTAGATTTAGGCTAAATCTAGGCTTTTACCCCCAAAACTTGAATCTCCTTTGATGAAGGCTTGAAATCTTCAAGCAATCTCCCTAGATCTTAGATCCAACACATCTACAAGGTTTCCTTCACCACACAAGTCATCAAAATCACACCCAAGTTGAAGGATGAAAGGGAAAATGATGAAACTATCAAACCCTAGCTTAACATTGAGAAAGATGAGGAACTTGCCACCACATAATACTATTAGATCTTCCAAAATAATTCCATTATCTTGTCCTAATCTTGAAAAGCTCTTAAAAACGAGTTCATAGCAACAAGAATCACTGAAATCGGAGTTGGGATGAAGAAGTTATGAAGAAATGAAGTTTTGGGGCTGAAAATCGAGTTTTATGCTCGACAGGGCTTCGCACGGGTTTCCACGCGGCTAAACCCGCGCCAAAATCCGCCCGCTTGCCCCAAAGCTGCGCAGGTAACCCAAAGTCGCGCCAAGCACTGCTCATCCGATTTTCTTCATTTTTCTTGTCTGATCACTGTTTTGGTCATAACTTCTTCGTTTTAGCTCCGATTTTGCTCCGGAAAGAACCGTTTGACTCGTAATTGAATCCTTCATCCAACAAGACTATAAAATATAGGATTCAAGTCCAAAATCCTAGTTCTTATTTTTCCCTTAAAATACCCATTTGTATTAACTTGGAATTATATCTTCCTAAAAATCGGGGTGTTACAAAGTTGCTTAATGCTTAGTTTGTATCACTAGTGTCAACTTTCAATGTAAGCATGTCCAAAGGGAAAACAACTCACATGGCCCATGACAAATCCTCAATTGCCCCTTTAGAATCCAAAAGGCACAAACTAGTACATGACTTGGGAAATAAGTAAGTCTAGACATCAGTGGCAGGCCTAGAATTTTTTTTAAGTTGTGGCACCATTTGACTATAAAAACGAAGCTATAGATGTTCTTTTACAAAATCATCATTCGCCTGTTGGATAGCCCATTGTTTTTTGTATTTGAGGTCTTGTGCTCCGGTCTTTTATTCTAAATATTTTAGAAACATAAAAAACTTGAAAGCTAAAATTTGATACGAATGGGATTTGAACCCATGTCTTCAAGGGTAGAAAAGATTGTGCAAACCAACTCTACCAAGAGAAATTTATGTTATTATTGTAGTTTCAAGGAATACATGGTTGCATCTTACAAAATAATACGGTGGCACCTTTCACGAGCCTAATTTTTCTTCCACTATAGGAACGAAGTGGTGGCCCGTGTCACCGTATGCACCATAGTGGGTTATGAAGAACCATGATAAAACTTCATGAAGAACACAAGAGGAGAATGAAAAGTTGGCATTTATTATGGAGCAACCATGATAAAACTCCATGGGTATATATACTTAACAATTATATGCATGAACATATACAAGGTTTCTTTAAGTTAAAATGTAACATTGAAGGTAATCACTTCACTGAATTAGTTATTACTCACCCTCCCCATTTTACATATACAAGAAGTCTTCTAAGTTGAAAGCTCCATAATTGAAGTTGAAAATTTGATCATCAATTTTCATTTGGCTATGAAACATATCTTCGTTCGAATAATCGCTTAGACAGTTCACGGTCTCACTACTGTCTATGGATCCTTCATTTGATAGCAAACCATGCACAGGGGTTTCTTGGTAATTTGAGGTGCCATTGCTAAGGCTGTCCTTGCATGCTGAACTCTCATGTCCATGAAATTCTTCTAGGCTAAGCCAATCTGCAAATAAAATCTTTGGTAATTTGTTGATCTGAGCTGGTGGGGCCGGGTGATCTGTGTCAGCAGATGAACGGTTTGCGAAATCCGATGAATCAAAACTTGTGTTTCGTGTAATTGAGTTCATGTATGATGAAGAGGATTCTGTACATCCATTTGTGTACTCAGGTTTAGGTTGAGCTTCAAGATTTTCAGATTTTGCCACTTGCTTCTTCAGGTAGGAATGCCAATGATTCTTTATCTCATTATCGGTCCGGCCAGGCAAATGTTGTGATATTAGAGACCACCTGATTAGTGTTATGTCAGTCTTGGTTGGTGATTTATAACATTTACAGAGGTATATAACCTCTTTTACTGAAAAATGATTTAAAATGCGAAAATAATAAAAGAAAGGCCCGAAAGCAGGCAGCCTATATCAAAATTGTTGCTTACTTGTTGCCTAAAACGCCATGAAGAGCAAGGACAGTTTCTTCTTCTTGTATCGAGAATGCCCCTCTCTTTAATCCTGGTCTAAGATAATTAATCCACCTTAATCTGCAACTCTTTCCATTCCTTTCCAGACCTGAATGTGTTGGTATAAACTATTAGGATTGAAGGTCCTACACATAACAATACTTGAAAGATAACGAAAAATAGAAAACAGCATAAACGTATGATTTGTCTATTTCACTTGTTGGTCCTTAGATTCTTAATTTATGTATATTTTGTGAATCAGATGGCGCAATCATAAAAGGAAGACTCGCCTAAGATAAGAAGAAAACAAGATAGTAAACAGATGAGACACGAAAACTGTCAGTTTTAACTGTTTGACTGTCACATCTGTTTTCTGACGACAATTAGATACTTGAAATTGTAGACCGGTTTATAGTCCAAATGAGACTATATCCAACATAAGCAAGAAGATGACCGAAGTTAACATATGGGTATTTTTGCCAAAGGCACAAACATTCATGATCAGTCTCTTTCACTAGAACATTTTATAGTTACTACATCTTATTGACTCGAAGCTAACATAATCAACGGCAGTGTTGAAGACTGAGCACATTGAGAGTAATATTACCTGCATTGATGGGGACGGCACTCCAGCAACCATGACCATAGTTCACCACGTAATCTCTTAACTTTTGGTCCTCATCGGGAGACCATAAACCTTTCCTATGCTTCAGCTTTGGCTTCTCTGATGGCTTGCACCTCATTATGTTTCAGGTAAACGGATTTGATACCACGAAATATAATATATGAATTTCTGAGCGAAGTAAAAGCTAAGAGTGGAGAATGAGAAGAGAATTTGATGTTGATGATACTATGAACAGCTGACTTTAGATGGCTTGGCATTTAAAGAGAATGTCAAGGCCGTTTTTGCATCAGAAAAGGATTTTTAATTCTCCTACTGATCACCACCAAAATTAAAAAAAGAATTGTGCAAAGACTTGAAACTAATATAGATTAATGTCAAACTCAAGTAGACTTTTTAGAAAGAAAAAAAAAACATACATTCATTCCTCTCTTTTTTTTTTTCTTTTCTTTATATTCCCATGATTTTCAGATGTATTTACGACAATAGCATTATTACTCTTGGAATCTAAAAGAAGCATCATCATACAGTTGACAAATAATTGATTAACTACCATATGGAGAGAATCTCATATAAACAAATTAACCTACACTTGGTGTGTTAGGCATGCAAGTTCTTTAAGTGCACAGGAATATGCGATACAAACTCTTCAAACTCAGAAATAATGAAAAATCAATGATATATATATATATATATACACATATACATAGAGAGAGAGAGGTTCAAACGAGAACGCGAACTATTAAGAAAACACGAGGACAACAAATCATGTGCAAAATCATATATGATTCGGCATAACGGCAAAAAAATGGACACGGGCGACTTTGGCCGCGGCTTAAGTCGCCGCAATCATATATGATTTTGTATGTGATTCGCTGTTCTCGTGTTTTCTTAAATAGATATTGTTCTCATATAAATCCACCTCTCTCTCTCTCTCTCTACACACACACACACACACACACATATATATATAGTTATCTTAGATTTGTCTTTATCCCTTAAATGTTACTGAAATTATCGAAGACTTCTTATGCCAATGCCTCTGTGATAATGATGTGATTTTGTTGTGATAATAATGTGATAATTCTTTGATAAATAGAAGACTTCTTATGATGTGATTTTGTTGTGATAATGATGTGATTTTGCTATGATAATGAGGTGATTTTTGCTGTGATATATAATGTTGTGATAAATAGAAAACCAGTGATGATCACGTCATCGGCTCAATCCGATCATCATGTGATTTGCAACTTTTTACCCATTTTACCCCTGCATGCCTTCGATATTCCTAAAAAGGGTATATATTTATTTAATATTTTATTAATCCCTCGATCCTTCTAAAACTATAACTTAAAATAGAATAGTATTCTCGCATTTGCGTAAATCACAGGTATTATATATAATTTTATATGTATATATGGATATTTCTAACCAAAGAAGCCTAAAACCAAACCAAAGTAAATCTCAGAAAAAAAAAACCCGTCTCACAGATAAATTAAAAATATCAAGGAAAGTTTGACCGTTGTATAAAAGTTAAAGAACCTTTACTTATTACTCCTGGAAGTATTATAATGTGCATAATTCTTGCTATCCAAAGTCTAACAAGTCCTTGCCAATCAGAAGCTTGATTTGTTTATTTCAACAAAAATGATCAACAACTTCAGTTGAATATTTGTTTTCCTACCCATCAACCTTTTGCCGGTATAAAGAAATAAGTATTAAAGAATTAGGATTAAGTGTCCGTTGACAATGACCTGGTGAGATGGACAGCATATGATCATAACAATCGCTTTAGCGTGTGGCTTTCTCTATGTTTTATTTGAAAGTCTTTTGTTTTATGATAATCAACTTGCATCTAAGTATATTATTAGCCTTTTTTTTTATTGCAATACATTAATTAATATTCTCCTTTATGTAATATCATATGTGAACTTTATTCATATACATGATTTGACATTCAAAATTCTTTTATCAATACAAAAGAGACTTGAAGAAGTAGGGAATTGATTTATAGTTACTGCTTTAGAGAAAATTTAATACCTCTAACCTTGCTCCGAGTCTAGCTTTAGCCCATCTCATGCCTGTACGTATAAGCAATACAATTACAGTGGTTATAATAATTTTTCCTCAAGTTTTTGACTAGAGAATATGAGCATTAGTCAACACTTTCAAGATGGGGGAAAAACTGATCCTGCAGAATTTGACAACACCAATGATTAACTAGACGGATATTTTACATAAAAACAGGCATCTTTCCCCTGGTAAAAAATATAAGATACAAAAACAATTCAAGTTTTAAAGCATTAGATGATCAGACCATTTTGTCACACAACTTAGGCGGCATTCTTTATTCCCTAAGATAATCTTTATAGAAACGAAGACATCAGCATGCTTCCTTATGCCAGACCACAAGAACTACGAAGGGACACGTAGCATGGCATCTTTTTAATTTCTTTAAGAATTATGACTCAATATTTATATAGATTTTATAAAGATGGTAAGAAATATTGTCATTTAAGTAGAGAGAGTTGGAATGTCAATGGCTTTACTTTATTTCCAACAGGCATTGTCAACCAATAAACAATATCCTTGTGTTCTAAATAAATTAAATATTTAGAAATAATGTCCTGTTTGGAATCTCTTAAAGTAAACACCAATGAAAAGTGTAGTTGAAATGTTCAAAAAATCCTGGTGTTTAAAAACTCATCTCCACTGACCGACTGACGCCTGAAGCTTGAGGTCAGCAACTATTAGAATTTATCAGATGTCCAGGCATTGTTCGGGAATAGATTAGTTGTATTTTCTGTATTACCGACAATGCATTCTAGGATTAATTCTGATGGAGTTGTTCAGTTCTGATTAAAACTGACATCAAGCTACCAGGATCTCTCAAGAATTGACCGTCATCAACGATCATTTGATCATTATCCCTTCATTTACTTTTCCTTTCGTCAAAGCTCATAACCTCGTGAACTTTGAAGGTCATTAGCTGCTAAGAAGGCTATTTGAACCCAGTCAAACTTCACCAGTGGTAACTAAATCTAATCTAGTACAATTGAGCATTTTGAATGGTGCAGGCTATAAGTTAAGCTCACCCTCTGTTTCTGAAACTTCAATTGCCTTCCCTTATGTCCATCCAAGAACTAGATTACAAAAATCTCATATTAATTCTTAATTGTCCAAAAAATATGAACATCAAAATTATAAAGCAAGAGTTATTCAGGGGTCACAATCTCAGTTCTTACTTGTCTTACACAAAATGTGTAATCAAAATAATTTCTACACAAATTAACATATTAAGAATAACCAACGATCATGTACCTTCACCTCATTAAATTTGAAAGAGATCGGCCTATCCATCTCCTATGACTGCCACAAATTTTGATTTCGCCTTCATCTGGAGTATTCAGGAGCATAACAAAATTACTCATACTGTCGTGTAAGCGTCAAACAGAGATAAATTAAATTTTCAAATAAGCACCTAACTGTCATCACAGCATACAAAATAATACAGGGCTTAATTGTACATGCTTACAAAGACCTCTCATTGGTTATTACTATTACTCTTGCTTTGTTAAACACATGCGGAGACAAAAGTGAGATATGGACTTTTGGAACAGTCATATTTGCCTTCCATTAGCTAACCATTATTCTTGTGACAATGCCAAGCAAGCACTATGGTTCCTAAGAATGAACTATTCTGGAAAAAAATGTGAAAATATAGATGCAAAAAGACCATCGTACTTGACACATTTTGTCTAAAATGACTTATTTTTTGAAAGTAGTGTTCTTGCATTTTTGCAAGGATGGTCTGTTTGCAATAAAAAGGCAACTACAATGGTATAAAATGTCAATAAACAAAATGGACTACAAATAAAAATGAAATTACATAATTTATTACCTTTTGCACAATATGTTGGTCCAAATTGACAACTCAGGGACACAAAAGCCCATTAACAGAGTACAAGGCATCACAACTACACATTTTTACATCATTAATGTTGAAGTTTGGACATACATTTTCTTCAAAGATCAAATCATAAAAGTCATATTTCACATCTTGATGTTCAAGGCTCTGTTGCAGATTACTCATTCTTGATCCTTCTTGCGTGCCACTACTGTATGATCTCCCATTTATGATTGTTTCTTGAGAGCTAGAAGCATTATAAAATGCATCCCCGGAAACTGGTAACTCACCTGAACTGTCAAACTCATGAAACTGATGTAACGAAATCCAGTCAGCAAATAAAATCTTTGGTGGGATTCTAAGACCTGGTTCTTTTAAATAATCTAAATGCTCAGCATCATCTGATAATTCTTCCACCATGTATCGAGATGACTTGAGATTTGAACCTCTTCTTGTTGGCTTCAAAGATGAAGCTGAAGAGAATGCTTCATTCAATGTGTCCGAAGACGTAGGATGAGCTTGTACGTTTTCTAAGTTGGCGTATTTCTTCTTCAGATAAGAATGCCAGTGATTCTTTATCTCATTATCACTCCTCCCCGGCAAGTGCCGTGACATCTGAGACCACCTAAGAAATTTTTAAGTCTGCCCCTTGTTAGTTTCTTAGAGATATAAAGGATATTAATCTTGATATGAAACAATATTTTACTATTCAGAGCCTAGTCTTTTACATCTTTTTTCTCTCAATTGTCTTTTTGCCCACATAGATACTACGATTGTATAGAGGGGTCCTCAAGATATTAATAATATATGTTTGTATTAAAGAAATACCAATAAGTTTATAAATTATACAAGTTAGGATAAATAAATGCATGTTGATTAATGGATGAATTCTTTATATAATTTAAGAATTTTGAATATTTACTATTGACATTATAATTATGAAAATTGAGTTACCAACAAAAGGATCTTCGAGTATACAATAAGATATCTCTGACCAAGACATAAAATAGAACTTAGCAGCTAGATTGGATGTGAGAAATCTTTTTTTAGAACTATTCAAGATATTAAGTTAACTTGAACCATTGCAGTGTTGCATTTATTTACTTTTTGTTTATGGGAGTTCTAATTTAGTTGCTCATTTAGTGATTTCTTTGAGGACTATACTTAATTATGGAGGTTATGATCAATAGAGTAATTACTTTATCGAATTATAAAGAAACATTTTATAAAAATCGGTAGGAAAATAAATCTAAATTGCCACGAAGGAATGAAACTTTCTGTTGCTAGACTCCGTTCGTGCTCCAGGCTTCTTACTGCTGCTTCCTGCTGTTAAAAAAGGAACAGACTTCTTACTGCTGCTTCCTGCTGTTAAAAAAGACTATGAAACCTGGGTCCTCTAGGTTGAAAAACTAACCACTAGTTCTATTTAAGATGATTGTTCCATATTTTTTCATATGTATAGTAATTAACAAAAGTTCTATGGTGCTACTCGACACCATAGGCCACCACCTAGCTAGGTCCGTCCCTGATACCCATAATGCCATCCTTCATGGAGGAGGTACATAGAAGTGCCGTAGGAAACAAATAAGTTGCTTAACATAAGGTACTAAAACTTTCAAAATATTGAAAGAAAAAAGCTCATCCATGATGCACACTTACTTATTGCCTAACATGCCATGAAGAGTCAGGATGACCTGCTCCTCATGTGTGGTGAACATCCCTCGCTTTAATCCTGGTCTTAGATAATTAGTCCATCTTAATCTGCAACTCTTTCCGCTCCTTTGTAAACCTGTGTTGATAAAAACACAAAGTCAACTTCAAGATTGGGTCACATTTGCAAGATAATGTAAATCCTTCATCATCAAACTCTCGCTTGCAGGAGGGGGTTGATCTTCCAAAACATGAGAGTTGACAAGCACAAACGTTGCACGGAGAAAAGATGCATCTTGGAACAATTCAAACATTAATATACATAGAATTTGTAAGCAGGAATATACCGACTTTAGGATTTCAAGACATAAGACGACATTATGTCATCTGGCTTATTACCAATGTACTCATACAGACTCCTAGAGTCGAGGCATGAGTTGTCACATAGCTTTGATGATAACTTACCAGCATTAATGGGGACAGAACTCCAGCAGCCAAGATCATGGTTCAGGATGTAGTCTCTGAGTTTTTGATCTTCGTCAGGTGACCATAAGCCCTTCTTGTGCTTTAGAGTTAGGTTTGCTGATGACTTGCACCTCATTTTCCTAACAAGAAATGTTTCAACTTGTGAAAAGAAATTTGGTGCAAGCGAAATGATGTATGAACTCTTAAGGATATTTTTTTGTAATGAAGTTAGAAGTGAGGCTTTCAAGTGTTACCCACTTACCCTGATGTTTTTTGTAAACAACTATACCATAGCAGAAGGGTTTTCTTTTATTTTAATTGTCCCCTTCAAATCCATGCATAAATAGCCGTCCCATTCCAAGAATTTGAGTTTTGTGTATTTATTTATTATATGTCTATTCAGCAGGCTTAGAGAAGTTTTAGGACACATTACTTAGAAGTTACAGTTCATAAATTTCCCAAGAGAAAATTTCAAGTCTACACTGGAGCACAATTTCAAGGATACAACTTATATGTGAATTTAGGGGAACATAATGAAAGTTTTTCCTATCTTAATCTGTTCCTGTCTAGTTTTTTCTTATAATATTGTCAACCTTCTTGTTTGTATGTACTACTGAAAATTTACAAGACACAATAAGAATCCTAGTAACATGTAGGCAAATTGTTGAACTTGCATTAACATTGTGGGTTGATTATTCATTTCTTGCAACTATAATTGTGTGTGTAATTATATATCCTAACAAGGATGTCTGATATATGCAAAGAAAACTAACGTATGAAGCCTTGAACAAGTATTCTCAACTTCTCCGGTCCAAGAAAAGTCACCTCTAATTTTGGTTAAAGGTTGTTTACTGACTTTTCTTCATTTATATATTACACCTGCATAAAGACCAAATCAATGCTTAAATCCCTCTACGAATAGCCAATATGGTGCAGTACTGGCTCTTCAAGGGAGAGAAGGTTAAAAGAATCAAACGCTCTCAGTTAACCAATGGGAATTGACTACTAGATTAATAGAGAGGATTCACACCATATACATACGTATGTACATACACCTAAGACTTGCATACACGTTCTAAATGTGAAAACTGGATCCATGTCATGGGCACAGACCGGTCCTAAAAATCTGGTCTGGTAAAGGGTCCATCTCAAAAAAGAAAAGTTTGGACCCATTAAGGACTGGCTGTCTGGTCTGGGACCAGTCCGGTCCAGTCTAGACCAAACGGTCTGGTCCTTTTGCCTCTGCCTGTCTAAAATCATCATTTCAACATGTGCGTTGCTTTTCATCAATATCAACAGCAAGATTATCACAACCACAAGGGCTGTGGCGTGGTGGTAAAGGCTTGGGGAGTTCATAGCGCTCAACCCGGGTTCGAGCCCCACTAGCAGCACTTGTGGCCACTGAGGATAATCTCAGGGCTGCACGCTTTAGCAGCTGGGCCAAATGCCCTAATTGCCAGGGATTAGTCTGGGTCATAGGCCCAGGATACCCTTTCCAAAAAAAAAAAAAAACAGCAAGATTATCACATAAATAGTTTACCTCAACAGTTTCATAATTCAAGTGATCTTTTATTGGCAATATTTTACAAATATGTAACTTACTTCAAATGCATCAGCAGTCAAAATAGTTAAGCTTGGAGACATTTCTCTTTACTTTTACTGGCCAATGATAGTTTCCTACGATTCTTACTCCTTACCAGAATTCATTGAAGTTTATGATGCACATATGAAGTTCCACATACTTCAATTTGATATTACCAATCACTTTCGGAAGATCTGCTAGTAAAACAAGAGTTTTTAATGGAGAATTAGCTGAAAAATTCATTAGAATAGTATGTAGTCAGTAAGCTACTGCATTGGCCGGTGCAACGTGTTAGAGCGCAATTAGAATCCTAGTTTTGTGGTATAATTGTTAATATTCTTTAAATTCTAGATACAAAAAAGGGACAATTGACTTACTGTATAGAAATCCCAATGAGTAAGCAGAAGATCAATGAAATCACAAGAGCCAAAGCATGGATGGTTTGTCATTTGCTACATCAGTGTTGACTAGACCAATATTCATTTTTTTTTGTTTTTATTTTATCTAGAAGGAAAAACATGCATCTTTTAGCCAGGAAGAAAATGCATTATGTAGAAAAAAATAAACACAAGCATGGATACCTGATGTCATGCTCATTTTGTTTATCACTCAATGACCTACCTAAAAGTACAAAATAGACAGTTTGTGCCGGGGATTTTGGCCCTTTACTCCTAATAACTGTTCGCAAAAACAACCACAGATATACATATGGAAACAAGCAATCCTGGATACTTCCAGAACCAGCACAAACAATTTAAATTTTGAGGTGTTAATTCGATCATGGTTTAAAAGAGATAATAGTGCCTACTTAATTACTGACTTTGCTTTGCTCTATAGTCTATGGAGCGATGAAATTACCTTTAGTACCCTCAGTTTCACCTTTTTGGTGATAATTTTTTCATGAAGATATAACAATTCTTTCATGCAGCTTAAACAGGTCAAGCACAGGCTGGTATAACAAACCAAATAACAGGTCAAAGTATAGAAACTTCAAATGTCATCTTATATCTTTCATCGTCTATCAAATAAACAAAATCTACCCTTCTTTTAAAACTAATTAGAGGAACCAACAACTACATTATATATTCACCTTTGTTCTTCCTTCATCATGATGCTCTCTTTCTCTCAATACAAAGAGTTCTCGCTTGATATGCAATTACCATGATCTTTTTTCTTCCAAATCTTTAATTGAATCCACTTACACATACACAAGCCCGCAATCAAATGACCATTTTATATCTTAACAAGTTACCTCCAATCATTCACTTTGCTTGATTGCCAGTTGACCCAACAAAGCTTAGGCTTTTGATAGAAAAAAAAAAAGAGAGGATCTCAACCAACCCAATCAGGCCATGCTAATTGACTTAATTTTTTTATTTCCAATTCTAATTGTTTTTAATATGTTCCCTCTAGGTCCCTAATGAAATAATCAGCGTGGATATCTGCTTACGCATAGTTCCCACGCACCAATTTTCAAACCCTCCAGAGTCAATTTTGTCTTCCTAGACATGACACATGATAGAATAATATTATACACAAGTTACCTTTGAATTATTTTTGTTTTTAAATCTAGTACTTGGTAACCAATATCAGATCGGAAATCGGGTATGCAATAATCTCTTTTCCACACATTGAGCATGTCCTAGCCAGAGATCAGTACAGTCAGAAGTTCATAAATTAAAAAGATTTCTCGTAAATGCATACATTTGATGTTTTCTTGTTTTGTATCCATGTTTTCCATTTCTCAGTTCAATCACTAAAGAAAACATGCCTTGCAAATAGAGTTAAGTTTGTTTGTACTTCAAGCATAAAATTATGTACTTCTGCGTATGGAAAATACCTTCAAACGGTTGAAACAGATGATGCCTTAATCCTCAAAGAAAGCATGGAGTATGGAATGTGATAATCAGATGGTATATAATCATGGTATGCTTATGACAGGCATTAAGATGTTTGTTGAAATGCTTCAAAGAGGCCCAAAACCTAATAATTCACATACCAATATTTGTTGTAAGCTGGTGCTCTGAATTGGATTGGTATAAGATAAGGGGAACAGTAAGATCGCACAGTTTTAAGAAGGTTGCTTTTGCTGTTGGAGAGTCCTTTCAAGTTCTACCAAACATGACTGACTGATTCTTTCGATTAATAGCTGAGAGGTCTGTTGTGGTTAATGACGTTAGACATTTTGCCAATGGTATGCATATAAACCAATACAATAGCGTTATTGAATCGATTTATTACTGTAGAAAATGGATAATGCGTGTAACTAATTGTGCACGGCAGCTGTTTGATCAAATGTCTGAGAGATGATGTACCAGAGACAAAAGTGCAGTCACGGAACACAAACAAACAAAAATATTTCGGTTTTGATCCTTGAATTGTGCCATTTTAAAGAAAATTGATCCCTAATTTTGATTTATCGTTAAATTGTTTCTAAAGTATGCAAAATCATTGTTTTGGTTTCTTCCACTAACAAACGTTACTTTTTTCAGTTTAGACACGTCAAAAGCGAGCATTTTGATCTTATCTTCCGTTCTGTTAACTTTCTATTAACACGTTAAAAGAAGTATAAATTAAAAAAAAAACCTCAGCCCCACCCTCCCCGTTTGTTCCATCCTCGACCGCCCGCTCACTAAAAACAAACGACTCATAGTACTGTGACAATCACCACTCACCATCCACCCCCAAAACCACCACCAATGCAGTCAAAAACACAAAATCCATCTACTTTAAATCACAAAACTTACATCAAATAAATCCATGTAAATTCAAATACAAAACCATATTTTCTAAATCAAAAATCTTAAATTAAGAGCGGGAGGGGAGGGGAGGGGAGGGGTGGGGTGGGGTTCAACCAAGAAAGAAATAAGAGGAGGAGGGGGTGTCAGGAGACGAGGGGTGTCAAAGACAAATTGGGGTCAAGTGTCGAGGAAGGGAAAGAGGGGAGAGGGTAGGGTGAGGGACGATAGGTTTGTAAGGAGGGGGTTTTATGCTCTCTCTCTCTCTCTTTTCTTTTTTACATTTCATAGTAATATATAGTATATTTTTTTAATCTTTTAATAAAATTAAGAAAAGATCAAAATGTTCCCCTCTTTTTTTTAAAGGCCAACAATTTTATTAAAAACAAAGGAGAGAAACAAAGCTTCTACAAGACGCAGAACCAACACGAACCAAACAACAACCAAAAACGTATGAGCACAAAGCGAAGCAAGCAACCAAGGTCACACAAGACAACAACAAAACGAGTAAACATATACTACAGACAAAAGCCAAACAAAGAAAACCAAAACAAATGGAGCAACCAAATGAGAGGAAACAACAAAAACAGACCAAAAGCCCCAAAACCAGAGGCACCGAATCAACGAGAAGCAACTCTGAAAACGAGCTGAGAGGCCTAACCGTCAAACCCTTGACCCACACACCATTCCGTCCATGACATATTGAAGATCTTTTGACTAGACTTAACAGGAAAAACTAACACCTGCTAGTGAGTGGTGGTGACCAAAATGAGCAATATTACATATGTCAAGACACATTTGTAATAGATGAAGATTATGAACCAGTTTCGCTAAGAATCATAATTCATTGACCAAAACCAAAATTTACTCTAATCTTTATAATTGTGTAAATATTTACGAGTTTAATTTGTTTCCGTTGATCTACTAGATGATATAAAACATTTCTTCTATATGGTTCGTTAAGCTTAGACATCTGGTTACAATCATAACTTGTATCAAATGAATAACATCTAAACCCGAGATCTTGTGTGGTCCGTTAATTAAGCTTAGTTATCTTGTAAGTAGTATGACGGGGTTTTTAATAGTTATCCACCAAGCTGTTATAAAGGATTGTTTTTTCTTAAATTACCATTTTATCACAAATTGAAAATTATTTAAAAAATAAAATAAATAAATAGCTTTAAAACTACAAATGTTAGGTGTAGGTATTAATCCAATAGAAGTTAACCAACCCTACATAATCATGCGAGTTTCACACGCCTTAGAAAAGTGAGATACTTACCCATGTATATTTTCAAGTATTTGAAAGGTGATATGAATGCTATGTGTTTACTCTTCAGCATAGGGGTGTAAATGAGACGAGACAACTCGCGAGCTACTCGAGATCGACTCGGTCAAAATTCGGTCAACACTCGACTCGAATAGGCTTGACTCGAACTCGAGCTCGACTCGATATACTAACGAGTCGAGTCAAGCGACCTGATACTCGACTCGATAAGCTCATGAGATACTCGATAAACAAAATAATAATAATTAGTAATATTATTTTTAATTTAATTGATAATAATAATAGTAATAAGAATAATAATAATAATAAACTCAAATTTTTTGATTTTTTTTTGGAAACTGATGGTGTAAAAGACATGGGTAAACTCTTGATGGTGTGTCTAATACATCCCACATTGGCGGGATATAGAACCCAATGCTTTGAATTCCACTATATATAGATTTTTCTCCTCCCTTATTTTACATCTTTTGTCTTTGTTAAAATGGCATGAGCCTAAGAGCTTGAGCCTATGTAGGGGTGTAAATGAGACGAGACAACTCGCGAGCTACTCGAGATCGACTCACTTGAAATCGACTCGGTCAACACTCGACTCGAATAAGCTCGACTACTAACGAGTCGAGTATAATGATACTCAAGCTCGACTCGCATCATTTACACCCCTACTTCAGCATGTCAAATATATTTTGATATAATATGAAAGTTATATTATCCATGAAATCATTTTAGTATGTGTGTGAGTTCACGTAAAAGGGGACTAGTAGTTTGCCAAGACACAGTCACACAGGTGTGTAAATCCACAATGTGAGTACTAGTTAATGGTTTTTCTGTAAATGTATGTGTCCAGGCTAGCCCATATGGTATATGTAAGTACTGGTATATGATGGAAAAGCCCATGTATGTCGTGTCATATGAGATGAAGTGACCCACACCATGTTATACAGAAAATAAGAGTTCATGCAAGTATACATCTTTTTGTGAGCATAGTATTTGTGCTGATGTGTATGCATAACTTTTTAAAAATAATTGTATTTTGAGTGAGATGAACATATTATTTTCGCCACATCGACAATGGGGCAACCACTGCCTTTCAAGATTTGTTTCTTCTACCATGTCGTCGTCTTCCTTGATACCCGACCACACAGATGGAAGATGGAAACACACAAGAGCAACCATCAAGAGAAATGAAGGTTGTTTTTTTGTGATCAAATCCATATCACACCCCTTAAGCCTTTTGTTTATGCAAAAA
The DNA here is from genome assembly GCA_954870635.1 of Arctium minus. Lineage (NCBI taxonomy): Eukaryota > Viridiplantae > Streptophyta > Magnoliopsida > Asterales > Asteraceae > Arctium > Arctium minus. Next base: position 161,119,706 of record OX941081.1, read on the forward strand.
GCCAATAATTATTTGATCATTTCAATTCTAAATAAAGAAATAAAATAGACAAATACTTAATCATACACATTTTTACCAAATCAAACAAAATGGTTCATTTCATATCCGGATTTCAAAAAAAAAAAAGATATAAGTGATAGAAAACTCAATTATTGGTCATTTTATTGTGAGATTGTACACTTGATAGTTACATCATTTTTTTCTTGTTCATCAAACAACTTTTTGAGAGGTTGAGTTCGTTATTGACTTATTGTACTATAGTTGCATTCACTATTTAATATTGGGTTGTGCTATAATATTAAAAGTACAATTTTTTATCTAATAAATTTTAAGGTTACAAATCATATTCATCACTCTCTAAATTGGTCTGATATTATTCGTTTAACGCATCTGGACCTGTAAAGCTCGACCCATGACACTTCCCAATCCATTCAACTTCTTTGAGATCTTCCATGTTTTCTTCATCCCTTTGTGCTTTTCTACGTTCAGGCTTTGGCTTCTCATAGTATCCATTGATGTTCCCTAACATTTTTTGGTAACTATGGGTTTTCGGGCCAGCTTATGTGCACTGACTAATCCCCCGGGCGACCACAAATGGTCTGAGTCATCGCAGGTGAACCTCCATGGCCACAAGGGCTTTGTCAGTGCATGGATTTGAACCATGGTCCCTAACATTTGCGTTGTGTGTATATAAGTTATTTCTCATTTTCTCACTTTTTGGTGAAAAATGCTCTTAGAAATTTTTTTGGTATGATAACTTTTGTGCCCATACTGCATAGTTGGCTATCGTGATGCATCAATCATTCAAGTAGAGTTTGCTTCCCCGACTCTAACTTTTTTGAATATTGTGTCGAGCAACTTCATCTTGAAACAATACCTTACTATGTACAGGTTTGTTATAAAAAAAACATATGCCTTTTGTTGTTATGTAACTATAATATGGTACACATGACTTCGGAGACTCGATTGTTCTTCGTGTTGGTGCTCTATAAAATTCTTTGTGACTATGAGAGTGTGCTTATGATTTTGACAATAACTTGCGCGACTAGTAGCCTTATTCCATTCAGAAGGTTGAACAATAAGTAATTGTCATCTCAACAGATGAAACGATAACATAAATGTAAAGTTTTGGGATAACTGTAGTTCCTTAATGCTTTGATATAGAATAATTGGCTTAAAACCTTTAAATGAAACTATGATTAAAATTTGACTATTATGTCAGTTATTTTTCAATTTGGGCATTTTAGTCATTTCATAAAGTATAAACATGTTCGTACAAAAATTAATGTAGGGCACGAGAGTAATAATAGACACCTCTAGATGTATCATAAATAATTGTAATAATAGCATGGACAAAATGGAATCGGGGAATGAATGGTGGTTGTCTATGTACCTCCAACATTAGACGTGGTGGTAGTTATTCCAAGTCATCTTACATCATCTCTTCTCTTATTTTTTTTATCCGTCTAAATTAAAACTCATTCAAGGTTATTTATCAAAATCAGAGAGATTGATCAAAATAGTCAATTTGTTCCATCTTATTCACTTTCTATCCTGCTTTTTTCTAATTGTCGTTGACCATATTGCAAGCCATAAAGGTTATTTTGCAAGCGCCACATCTATTTCGTAAGCCGATCCCACAAGAATCATATTTAATTAAAAAAAAAAAGTATATTTTACAAGTTGCAAAATTAACACTTACATAATTTTGACTATTTTGATCAAATCAAAAACAAGTGAGCTAAAAAATAATTAGAGAAAACCATTTAACTATTTTGGTCGGTTCCCCAAAATGACCAATTAATATGTCTTAAAAATCATATATTTTTACATGTCTTTCATATAAAAAAAATATTATTTTTTTAATTTTAATTTCAAGATTGTTTTCGTATAAGTTGTTAATTTGATTCTTTTTATTATAATTATTTATTCAGAATTAGTAATTTTGTTTTAATTTACAGGGCTTTTTTATTTCGTTGGGTCAAAATCCAGTTGTTGTTTTTAGCTATTAATTTACCTAAATAAAATAAAATCCTTGTAAATATCACTTATTTTTTTTTGGGTAACATTTTCAGAAATCAAAATAGATTGTTTGTAAACATCTCTTACCCGATAAACTCTGATCGTGTAAGAGACTTATCCTTTACTTACCATGTAAGAATCTCAGTTGTTGTCATGTCTCTTATCAGATAAAAATTGGTTGCATAAATAAGTGTGTAAGGTTCTCTTTGTTCTTAATTTGGTAAAGAACACAATAGACAACTTTGAATAAGTCTTAATGTGGTGGACCTAAAATGCAAAAAGTATCACCTTTTCGTTTTCAAGTACTATGCAGAGACATCTTAATTGAAGCTTTTAGTTATTTCCAATTAAATACGTGTTGGTCCAACCCTTTTCTTGGCTAACGTATCTCCACATATAGTTGGTAAAGTTGTTTCATGGTTTATTATTTTAAACTTTACGTACAAATAGTACTATGTTAAGACGAAACCATTAATACTATTTACGTCGTTAATTTATTATATTCTTATTAATATCGTAATTACATGAAAACTCATACTAATCATCACTTTGATGATTTCTCTGTCAGACTTTGGCCATAATCTGATTTATAATCATGCTGGGAGTAAAACCCAACTCTTAAATACAATAAAGTTGATGAATTCTTTCTTACCTTGATTGATGAACGAAGTATTATTCGACACTAATAGTAATTATCTGGTTTTTGATTAAAAAACATAATTCTTCTTTATCTTCATAAAATCTGATTTCCTTACATCTTCAATTAAATCCACAACTTTCACACATTGACACTTGGGCTACATCTGTCATCTGTTCCAACTTTACATTTTTTGTCCATTGGGATTGGACTAACATTTTGCCAACTTGATCACTTCGGTCCCTCACTCCTACATCTTTATGAACATACTCAAAAATTGGGTGTTACAGTTTTTATCAATGTTTTAAAACCCGGGTTGATCCGGCCGGTTCAATCGGGAATCGGTGAAGAGACCGGGTCAATTACGACCCGGATTAAACCGCCGGTTTTTTGATTGAACCGGTAAAAACCCGGGTTGACCCGGTTAAAAAAATCAATTTCTTATATTTGTGTTTTTTATGTTTTTGGATTGATGTAAAACTTGTTGTTATGCGTTTTTTTAATCTTTTTGGGTTGATGTAAAACTTTTTTTTATGTGTATTTTTAATGTTTTAACTTGTGGACATCAAATTTTTGGTTTTATATATACATACATACATACATACATATATATATATATATATATGTATGCAAGAAAATGAAAAATACATAAAATTTCTTGAAACCGGGTCAACCACCCGGTTGAACCGTGACCCGGTCACCACACCGGGTCAACCAAAAAACTGGTTTTTAAAACATTGGTTTTTATTGAAACTTTAATTCTATAAAAATGTATGATTTGATATTTTCACTGTTTTTGTTAGTGTATTCATCTACTATTTTTTAATTTAGTTTTATTTTGTTATTAATTACTAGAAGCGTACTCGCGCAATGTAGCGAGATACATCACGATTTTAATGTTTCATTTTATTTTTTGTTTTTTTGTCGATTTACAGTACGATTTTAGATGGTTTTGAGAAAATGATAATTTTTTTTATAAATTTGTTTAATTTAGGCTTAATAATATAATGTTTTTTATATAAAAAAAATAAGTATTTTGTTAGAATTCAATGATTATCTTATATATTTTAATGACATCTAGAAAAAATAACCAATTACATATTTAATAATATAATTAAAACAAATTTATAGTAATATAATATATTATATTAATAGTGATACATGGAAATATCTGCATAAAAGGAAGACTCTGCACATACCAAATTGGTGGGTGTTAGAAGCATGCAGTAGTAATATTTATCTTGTGCTTTGATACTTATAAATTAAGAAAATTTTAAAATCTTGCGTAAAATAATGATACCTTATGCCTAATAATTTGTATTTAAGAGTTTTTATCCGTGTTTTATAATATAGTATAGATTATACTATTATATAACTTTATTGATTTGTCATAACATGTGGTAATGACGTCCATTCCATCATACATTATATATTTTAGGAGAATCTGAAGAAATTCGATAGAATTGAAATGACAAATTACTTTGATCAAATTTCTTGCTTTTGTTTCGTTTGCAGAATGAATATATTGGATTCCATAGAATTCTATGATTGAGGAATGCCATCATTGGGTTGCATAAGTCAAGGATTTTTTTTTAAAATTTCATTCCTTTCTCAATGTCAAATATTTCATAAGTTAATATAAAAAATAACATTTGAATCAAATTTAACCAACACGAACACCCATTCTCCATCCTCACCATTCGCCACCACCACCCCTATCATCGTCTCTCCCATTGTCACCACCACGACCACCTTTGGCATCAAGGATCGTCACCATCAACATCACTGCATCGTTGCATCCATTTTGGCCTCCAGCACCGTTGTCGCAACCCCTGCCACCACTACCACCGCCGTCGTTGCATCCACTTTTGCCTCCAGCACTGTCGTCGCTACCCCTACAACCATCGCTAACACCTCCATCATCATTGATTCATTGTCCCCACCACCAATAAATATTTTATTTTACTATTATATATATTATTTATTATTTAATTAAGCAAGAAATTACGAAAACATACGAAATGTCATAAATTTGTGTTTTCGTAATTTATCATTATTTCATCCCAATTCTAAACCTATATTCTGCCAACAAAACAGACAAATTTCAATTGTTTAGACAAAAAATTTATTCCAATATTTGTCAACTCAACATGTAGTCAAATCTTATTAAACTTTATTCCAATTCCTACAAATTTTAATTCCATTAGGACGCACTTGGTTTGCTGAAATGGATTGTAATTGGAGGGATTTGGATTTCAAATTCATTCCAATCTCATGTTTGGTTTGTAGGATTGTCCGGATTTGAAATCCTATGATTTTTTTGAAATCCTACGATTTCTTTGAAATCCCTTCAACATATGATTTTAAAATCCCAAGGGAATGACTAGGATTTCAAGGGATATCGTAGGATTTGTATATAATAATGTTTAAAAATATGTTAAAAACACATGTTTTCTAATATCAGTTAAATAAAAGATGATTTAATTATTTTTATATATTTTTATAATTTTTTAATGATTTTTTTTATAAATAATGGAATTCAAATCCATTCAAATCCTACAAACCAATACACACAAAAGAATCCAAATCCTCTCAAATCCATCCAAATCCGTATATGAAATCCAATCCATTTCATTCCATCCCTACAAATCAAACGGACCCTTAGGTGGCGTTTGGTTTGAGGGATTTGGATTTCGTGGAATAATTTGGAATTTGAGGGATTTGGATTTGGAAAGATTTGAAATATTTGGTGTGATTGGTTTGTAAGATTTGGATTGAAATTGAATTTCATTCTTTATAAATAATTTATTGAAACGAACTATAAATAATTATAAAAATAATTAAATCATATTTTTATTAACTGATAGTTACAAAACAAATGTTTGTAACATATAAATCATACAAAATCTTGTGAAATACCAACCACCCCCTTGGAATTTTAAAATCCTATGATTGTGGGATTTCAATGAAATTCCGGGATTTCAAATCCGAGAAATCATTCAAATCGAACATCGAATTGGAATATAATTCAATTACAAATCCCTCCAAACCCAATTCAATCCTACAAAACAAATAAGACCTTAATATATTCCAGTTCCAACAGATTACATTCTATGAGACTTATAGAAACAATATATTAATTATTTTACGGTAAACTAGTATGGACACCGCGCGTTGTGCGGTAACATTTTTTTTTCAAGTATTGAAATGATTTAATATAAGATCCAATCAATTAGGTAACAATTAATGAAATACAATGTAAAACAGTGAATGTATTTCCAGCATGTGATTAATTTACATATACTTATAATGGTTTGTTGTAAAGAAGAGTTTACCAATAATAGTTTTATTGTTATACTACTTAGAACTTAAATTACATATCCAAAACAATATCACTGTTGTTATTTCTAAAAGTTTGAAAAGAAAATAAAAAAAAAGGTTGGCTAAAATTAATCAAACTCTTTGAGTTGCCAAAAAAGGTATCATATATATATATATATATATATATATATATATATATATATATATAAATAGAGAGAGAGAGAGAGATGAAAGATCATTCGACATGTTAAGCATTTTGTGAGAAATCAAGAATTCTCAATACTATATATGATTACGACATTTGGGTGTGTTTAATCATATATGATTAAGCGTTTATATATTGTCGATGTAACGTGTGTTTAATCATATACGATGAAGCTTGCATATCATATATGATATCATAATTCACTCCTTTTCTTGTAAAATGTTTAACTTCTCGTTTGAACCTGTCATGAAGGATCGGGTGAGAAGCGTGAGAAATAGATATGAACCGTTGATTTCTTTTAATTTCAAGCTCTCTAATGAATTGCGGCTTAGAAAAGAATTGATCTAGTGCCTCTCGGTGCATCTTGTCTCGTTACATCTCATCCTAATGTGTGTCTATTTCTCATCCAACGGTCGATACCACTTCTCACGTTTCTCACCATTAACTCAACTTCTCCCCAGAACCCAACTCATATATATATAATACGTATATGTATATATATATAAGGGTGGTTTCATTTAAAAGCACACGATTCAAACAAACTTTACAAACCAATCATAGCAATCCATTTTAATTTTCCTTTTTTATTTAATTAAATTTGTAAAAGGTAGTTACCACGTTTGTTTAATTTATATTTCTTTAAATAATTTAATTTATATCATTAATCTTTAGTAGTTACCATTTTATGGGGTTTTTATTTTGATTTGATTTTTATATTTTGGTTATTGTATCATCGTCTTCATCTTCATTATAATAATTTCTCCAACAAATATTCATACGGATGTAAAGAATTTCATGAAACTCACTGGGTAAGCGCTTACCTTACTTTATCGTATAACATTTCCACCATCAAAATTGATTGTTGGTAAGTGTCTTAAACCCGATAAACACTTACCAGGTACGATTCATTTCCTTCACTTACCGGGTAAGACTATCGGTCCTTGTTATGGCTCTTACCGGATAAGATTTTAGGTAGTTTTCATGCTCTATAGATAAGGACCGTAAGATAAATGACACTGGTGACACTTACCCTGGTAAGTATTTAGTAAACGACCCTAAATCTCATTTTTTGGGGACGCCAGATGTTCGCCTTACATTGTTTCTCCTCAATGGTTCATCGACTTGGTGCACATAGACAAAATCATCACTATCGTCTTCGTCTAAAAGCACCGGATTTCAACAGTGTTTCCAAAAACGACGTCTTAATCTTATAATTTCACTCCGTTTCCAACCCGCATTCGAGGAAGAACCCTAATTTAATTGGCACAATGAATAAAAAAGGTAAAAGAATTAAAGATTCGAACATCGATTGATTTCGTTCATGATTTTGCATGAATTGATTTTTTTATTATCTTCACCACCACTCTAGTGAATACCAGACGGTTTAATTGTAATAACCCGGTCTAAAATCGATTAACTCAAAGTTTGGGGTGGAGTATGGTCAAAACTTTTTTTTGTAAGGGGCTAGGTGAAAATATGTGTTATTATAGAATGTCTTAGGGTTTTGTGCATTTATTCTTGGGTGTGGCGGCTGTTTTGGAGAAAGGGAGCTTGGAACGACCGGGAGAAAGAGAGCGAGGAAGGGAAGAAATTTCAAGGAATTCAGATTTTAATCATCTTCGTTGAAGGTAAGGCCCTATGTATATTCATATGCTTATTCTCGATCGATTAATTCGTTTTAGCCATAGATGGGTGTGGGATTTGGAATCTGAACTTTGATTTCTGGGTTTTGAATGATAGAGAAATCAACCTAAGTTAATCTCTGGGATTATTGAATTTTCAGTAAAATTAAATTTATCTCTCGTTAAAAAATCTGGAAATTTATGTTGCAATCAATCGTATGAAATTATTGAGACCTGCGGTCCAGCGTATTGAAATTTTGGGTTTCGTTCGAACAGTTTCAACTCCAGTCGTGAGGTTGGTTGAGGTTGATATCGGTCGAATGTTGTCGTCGGACAAGGCTTTTATCGGTCGAAAGATGATCCCGGTCAACCTCACGATCCCGGTCGAGTAGTGTAAAGTGGGTACCGATCGAGTAGTGTAAAGAGGGTACCGGTCGAAGTTAGAGACCGGTCGAACCCTCCCATCGTATCGGTCGATTTATGTTCAGTAGGTAGCAGTTCCGGGTGAAGGTAGTGGTATCGGTCGGGGTCTTACCCGGTCGCCGTTTGGAGACTAGTGGGCCGAAGCCCATGTGGAGTTGAGTAAGGTCTGTGGTCTAGTGAGTTAAACAAAAGTGTGGTATTGGGCTTTCTTAGCCGACCCACATCCTTTAAATTTATGGAAGTTAATTAAGTATTCAAGTTTAGTATTTCATTTCAAATTGGATTTAACGGGTTAAGTTCGACCAAGGATAGACGGACTTGGGATAAGGGTATTAGGACTAAATTTATTTGATTAGTAGATATCGTTGATTTACCGAGCGATGTCTCGATTTATAGGTTCGACTCGGACTATTCGATTAGATGGGAGATTTTAACAGTGGACTTCAGGTGAGTTTTTCTAAACTAAACCTTTGATGATGAAAGCATGTGAAGTTTATTTAAACTTGATTTATTTTATAATGGCATGATTTTACTAAATTGTTCAAGTATGTTATAAATTGTTGTTGTTGGAATGTATGCATACATTACTTGTGGGTTACGTGACCTAAGTCGGGGAGTGTGGCCCGCCTACTCGTGCCGGGGAGTGTGGCCCGTTTATGTCGGTGGGGGCGTGTCCCAACATTAAGGCAGCGCGAGTTAGACACATCGTCTTTGACGGTCGTGTGGTCCGTAACGTGTATTTATTCATGTGCCATTACTAAATGTTTCTTATAAATTCTGGAAAGTATGTCTTGTTTCTTAACTGTTAGAGGGAACTCACTAGACCTATGGTCTAACCCTCACTCTTTCAAAAATTAAAAATCTTTTCAGGGTGTCGGGAGTTAGACAGGGCAGCTAAGGGCAAAGAGAAGGCTTAGCGGGGCGGATAGAAGACTAATCCTTAGTTTATTCTTCTTATTCTCAGTTGTGTATAGGTTGTGACTGCAAACCTTGATTTAACTATTGTAAGTTTGGGACCGTTATGGCATGGATTATTATTCGATCATTAAAAATTTTATTTTTAAGAATCGATCCGCTTGTTTTTAATTTGGTTGGGTTGTTACAGTTGGTATCAGAGCCATAGTTTAAGGGATCTAGGTGACCAGTTGGACCTAGACTTAAACTTAGTAAGTGAATCACAACTGAGATTATAGGATGACCGTAGGAAGGTGAGTGATAGAGTAGTGAGGACTAACATGTAAGATAAATTTAGAATTACATTTGGCCAGCGTAATTGTAAATTTACAGGTACATGTGCGTGCTTAACTTGCTTTATTGCTTTGGGGGTTACCTTAATGGAGTTTTATTGATGTCTTATTGTAGTTATGACTGAAAGAGTAACTAGGAGCAGATCGATGCCTGCAGTAGAGGTGTCACCTGTTAATGAAGTGGTTGAGGATGGACCTGTTGCTCCTCCTCATGCAGCTGCTAACCGAGGGAAGGGTCGCAGACGACCCAAAGGGAAGGCAACAAAGAAAGAAACCACGCAAGTTAAGGGACCAGCTGCGGGGACTAGAGGTGGAAAAACGACTCTTGTGACGCGTCGGGCTAGGAGCGTGGATGCGGGACCAGAATTAGAAGCCTCACTTCAGGAAAGTTCGGCTTCGGTAAGGGGTCGAAGGCAGAATAGAAATCATGGAGGGGGACGAACGCAAGGGATTGTCACGCAAGAAACCTTTGCGGCTGAGATGGGGAAACTGCAAGAAACCTTGAACGCGTTGTTGACGCAGCGATCCAATTAGGCGTCGGCAAGTAAGGAGAAGAGTGGGAGCAAAGAGATGACTGAAGTGGCGGATTCACCGATGACTATGGTAGGGAGTCGCTCGCAGGCAACTTCTGCAGTAATGACCAAATCGGTGGGTAAGAAAGGATGTAGCTTCAAGGAGTTTGCTGCTTGCAAACCTCCTACTTACAAAGGTGAGTGCGACCCAGTTCTAGGATGAAGTGGATAAAAGGAATGGAATTGGCCTTCGACACCAGCAAGTGTTCTGAAGGGGACAGAGTTGTTTACGCCTTGGCTATGTTGAAGGATGAGGCGGTGATGTGGTGGGACGTGGAGTCTAGTGGGCAGGGTTCAGCAACAGCTAGAGAAATGTCGTGGGTTGAGTTTGTAAAGAGGTTCAAAGCACAATTTTGCTCTCTGGCGGCAATTAAGAAGTTAGAAGAGGAATTTTTAAGTCTTGAGCAGAGAGATATGACAGTTCGAGAATACACAACTAAGTTCATCGAGAAATCCATATTTGATGAGATTTATGTGCCTAACGAGGAAAGGCGAGTGGAACGGTACATCTTTGGGTTAAGAGGTAACATTCGGGAGTTTGTATCGAACAGGGATCCAGTATCGTTTCAGGCAGCGGTCAATGCAGCTGAGTTGCGGGAGAAAGAAAGGAATCGTCAGGCCACCGAGAGAAGCGGAGACAAACGGAAATGGGAAGGGCCTAACCGTGATTTCAAGACGTTCAAATCGGCAATATCTGATCATCGGAGTAATTCGAAGTTTGAGAGCAAACCATGTTGTAAGTGTAATAGAGTTCACAAAGGGGAATGTATGTTGGAGCGAGAAGGGTGCTACAAATGTGGGAAAATGGGGCATGTGGCTCGTGACTGCCGCGGGTCAAGGTCGTGTTACCAGTGTGGATCTCCTGATCATATCAGGACTGATTGCCCTCAGCTGAAAAAGGGAACTGCTGGGGTGTTTGGAGATAAAAGAATCGAGAAGAAGGTGGAGCCAGCTCGGGCGAGAGCAAGGGCTTTTAACATGACAGTTGAGGAAGCGGTTGAGACGCCAGATGTGGTAACAGGTACTTTTCCCATAGACTCGGTTTTTGCTAAAGTATTGTTCGATTCGGGTGCAAACCGTTCGTTTGTGTCACCGAACTTTGTGCACAAACTGCTAGTGAAACCCAAGAAGCTTAGTCAAGGGTTCGAAGTGGAGGTAGCCGATGATAGTCGAGTCTTAGTGGGAGAAGTATATGATGGGTGTAGTATAGGCATTGACGGTCATACCTTCCCATTGCGGTTATATCCAATGGGTATGTGGGAATTTGACGTCATTGTGGGGATGGACTGGTTAGCGTCTAATGATGCCAGTATCATTTGTAATAAGAAGCTAATCCGGATAGCTTTGCCGGATCAGAAGGAAGTTATAGTTTATGGGGATCGTCGGGATAGAAAGTCGTGCTTGATCTCGATGATCAAGGCTAGGCGTTGCTTAGTGAAAGGGTGTGTGGGATTTTTAGCGTATGTGGTAGATGCTAAGAAAGAGAAGAAGGGATTAGAATCTGTTCCGATAGTGTGTGAGTATCCGGAGGGGTTTCCGGAAGACTTAACCATTCTGCCACCGGATAGGCAAGTGGAGTTCAGGATAGATTTGATGCCAGGAGCGGCACCAATAGCGAGGTCTCCTTATCGCTTGGCTCCGGCCGAAATGAAGGAGATGATGACTCAATTGAAGGAGTTGTTGGATAAAGGTTTTATCCGTCCCAGTTCGTCGCCGTGGGGAGCACCGGTGTTGTTTGTAAAGAAGAAGGACGGGTCTATGAGAATGTGCATAGACTATCGAGAGCTCAACAAGTTAACAGTTAAGAATAGGTATCCGCTTCCTAGGATTGATGATCTCTTTGATCAGTTGCATGGGGCGAATTACTTTTCGAAAATAGATTTACGCTCGGGTTATCACCAGCTGAAGGTGAGAGAGGAGGATGTACCTAAGACTGCGTTTCGTATGAGGTATGGTCACTTCGAATTCCTAGTCATGCCATTTGGGCTGACGAATGCACCGGCAACATTCATGGATCTGATGAATAGAGTGTGCAGCCCCTTTTTGGACAAGTGTGTTATTGTATTCATTGATGACATACTAATCTATTCACAATCCATGAATGACCACGAAATGCATCTGCGAGCTGTGCTAGAATTACTTAAGCGGGAGAAGTTGTATGCCAAGTTCTCAAAGTGCGAATTCTGGCTAAGGGAAGTGCAGTTCTTAGGACATGTGGTGTCGGAAAAAGGAATCAAGGTGGATCCAGCGAAGATTAAAGCAATCGTAGAGTGGGAGGTGCCAAAGACGCCGTCCGAAGTGAGAAGTTTTCTTGGTTTGGCGGGATACTATCGAAGGTTCATCCAGGACTTCTCGAGAATAGCCACACCATTAACTTCTCTAACAAGGAAAAATGTTAAGTTTGCATGGAAGGAAACTCAGGAGGATGCGTTCAGCGAATTGAAGAAAAGACTGAGTAGCGCACCGATCCTGTCATTACCCAAAGGTACAGATGGATTTATAATTTATAGTGATGCCTCAAAGTTTGGTTTAGGGTGTATGTTGATGCAATATGGAAAGGTAATAGCTTATGCGTCTCGGAAATTGAAATAGCACGAAAGGAATTATCCAACACACGATCTGGAGCTGGCAGCCGTGGTGTTCGCATTGAAAATCTGGAGGCATTACTTGTATGGGGTTAAATGCCAAATTTATACCGATCATAAGAGCCTTTAGCATCTATTCAATCAAAAGGAGTTAAACATGAGGCAACGAAGATGGATGGAATTGCTTAGTGATTATGACTGTGAGATTTTATATCACCCAGGTAAAGCTAATGTGGTAGCGGACGCCTTAAGTCGGAAAGAGCATAGTTCAGTATCCAAAGTAGTAGTGTTTCGAGTCGAGGCGACTTCAAGCTTTCAAGAAGAAGTCAAGCAATGTCAAGAGGAAGCTGTTTCGAGTGAAAATTTGAAAAGCGAAAGAATCGTGGGAATCATTAACCTGTTGACTGTGGACAATCGTGGAGTCAGATGTTACAAGCAAAGAGTGTGGATTCCAAAGCGGGGAGATCTTCGGAAGAGAGTATTGGAAGAAGCTCACAAGTCGCGATACTCAATACATCCGGGAACCAATAAGATGTATCGAGATTTGAAGCAGAGTTATTGGTGGCCAGGCTTGAAGAAAGATATAGCATATTTCGTGGAGAGATGTCTAACGTGTTTGAAGGTGAAGGCGGAACATCAAAGACCGTACGGAGAACTGCAGCCGTTAGAGATACCGGTATGGAAATGGGATGAGATAACAATGGACTTCGTAATGGGACTGCCACGATCTCTAAGGGGCACGATACTATTTGGGTGATAGTGGATCGACTCACCAAATCGACTCACTTTCTACCGATCCGGGAGTCTTACCCGCTGGAAAAGTTGGCAAAACTGTATATTGATGAAATAGTATCTAGGCATGGAGTGCCATCTTCTATTGTGTCTGATCGAGATGCTCGTTTTATGTCAATGTTTTGGAAAAGTTTTCAAAGAGAGATGGGATCACAACTTAGATTAAGTACATCGTATCACCCTCAGACGGACGGACAGAGTGAAAGGACTATTCAGACGTTAGAAGACATGCTCCGAGTCTGCGTGATCGATTTCAAAGGCTCATGGGAGACTCATCTACCTCTGATAGAGTTCTCCTATAACAATAGTTATCACGCCAATATTCAAGCCGCTCCGTTTGAAGCGTTGTATGGGCGAAAGTGTAGAACACCTCTATGTTGGAATGAGGTGGGTGAAAAGCAGCTAGCAGGACCAGAAATCGTGCAAATGACGTCCGACAAAGTTAATCAGATTCGGGAAAGGTTGAAGGTGGCTCAAGATCGCCAGAGAATGTATGCAAACAAGCGAAGAAAGCCGATAGAATTTCAATTAGGAGACAGGGTGATGCTAAAAGTTTCACCATGGAAGGGAGTCGTTCGTTTCGGCAGGAAGGGCAAGTTGAGACCGAGGTATGTAGGACCATTTCCTATTATGAAGCGAATTGGAGAAGTAGCGTACAAGTTGGAATTACCTATGGATCTGCGTGGAGTGCACCCCGTCTTCCACGTGTCAAATTTGAAGAAGTGTTTGGCTGACAACGATGTTGTTATTCCTCTGGAGGATGTCCAACTAGATGAAAAGATAAGCTATGTGGAGGAACCGGTAGATATTCTGGATCGTAAAGTGAAGACGTTACGGAACAAGGAAATCCCTTTGGTAAAAGTTCAGTGGCGATTCCACAAGGGACAAGAAGCAACTTGGGAGTTAGAGTCAGTTATGAAGGAACAATATCCCAATTTGTTCAAAGAAGGAATTCCGGGGACGAAATTTTCTTAAGGGGGGGATATTGTAATAACCCGGTCTAAAATCGATTAACTCAAAGTTTGGGGTGGAGTATGGTCAAAAGTTTTATTTGTAAGGGGCTAGGTGAAAATATGTGTTATTATAGAATGTCTTAGGGTTTTGTACATTTATTCTTGGGTGTGGCGGCTGTTTTGGAGAAAGGGAGCTTGGAACGACCGGGAGAAAGAGAGCGAGGAAGGGAAGAAATTTCAAGGAATTCAGATTTTAATCATCTTCGTTGAAGGTAAGGCCCTATGTATATTCATATGCTTATTCTCGATCGATTAATTCGTTTTAGCCATAGATGGGTGTGGGATTTGGAATCTGAACTTTGATTTCTGGGTTTTGAATGATAGAGAAATCAACCTAAGTCAATCTCTGGGATTATTGAATTTTCAGTAAAATTAAATTTATCTCTCGTTAAGAAATCTGGAAATTTATGTTGCAATCAATCGTATGAAATTATTGAGACCTACGGTCCTGCGTATTGAAATTATGGGTTTCGTTCGAACAGTTTCAACTCCGGTCGTGAGGTTGGTTGAGGTTGATATCGGTCGAATGTTGTCGTCGGCCAAGGCTTTTATCGGTCGAAAGATGATCCCGGTCAACCTCACGATCCCGGTCGAGTAGTGTAAAGTGGGTACCGGTCGAGTAGTGTAAAGAGGGTACCGGTCGAAGTTAGAGACCGGTCGAACCCTCCCATCGTATCGGTCGATTTATGTTCAGTATCGGTCAAAGGTAGCAGTTCCGGGCGAAGGTAGTGGTATCGGTCGGGGTCTTACCCGGTCGCCGTTTGGAGACTAGTGGGCCGAAGCCCATGTGGAGTTGAGTAAGGTCTGTGGTCCAGTGAGTTAAACAAAAGTGTGCTATTGGGCTTTCTTAGCCGGCCCACATCCTTTAAATTTATGGAAGTTAATTAAGTATTCAAGTTTAGTATTTCGTTTCAAATTGGATTTAACGGGTTAAGTTCGACCAAGGATAGACGGGCATGGGATAAGGGTATTAGGACTAAATTTATTTAATTAGTAGATATCATTGATTTACCGAGCGATGTCTCGATTTATAGGTTCGACTCGGACTATTCGATTAGACGGGAGATTTTAACAGTGGACTTCAGGTGAGTTTTTCTAAACTAAACCTTTGATGATGAAAGCATGTGAAGTTTATTTAAACTTGATTTATTTTATAATGGCATGATTTTACTAAGTTGTTCAAGTATGTTATAAATTGTTGTTGTTGGAATGTATGCATACATTACTTGTGGGTTACGTGACCTAAGTCGGGGAGTGTGGCCCGCCTACTCGTGTCGGGGAGTGTGGCCCGTTTATGTCGGTAGGGGCGGTCCCAATATTAAGGCAGCGCGAGTTAGACACATCGTCTTTGACGGTCGTGTGGTCCGTAACGTGTATTTATTCATGTGCCATTACTAAATGTTTCTTATAAATTCTGGAAAGTATGTCTTGTTTCTTAACTGTAAGAGGGAACTCACTAGACCTATGGTCTAACCCTCACTCTTTCAAAAATTAAAAATCTTTTCAGGGCATCGGGAGTTAGACAGGGCAGCTAAGGGCAAAGAGAAGGCTTAGCGGGGCGGATAGAAGACTAATCCTTAGTTTATTCTTCTTATTCTCAGTTGTGTATAGGTTGTTACTGCAAACCTTGATTTAACTATTGTAAGTTTGGGACCGTTATGGCATGGATTATTATTCTATCATTGAAAATTTTATTTTTAAGAATCGATCCGCTTGTTTTTAATTTGGTTGGGTTGTTACATTAATAGTTATCGGTTGCGATAATTAGGCTAGTGTTTGTGGATATGAGTACCAGTAGAATCTTTCACTAAATTATCCATACTCTAGTTTGTTTAACCCAGTCTTACAGATCATGGTCCTGTATTTTGACATTGGATGAGTAAAGCAACCATATGTGAGACATAAATATGACCACGTCAAAGAACTGAAATAAAGAAACCTTTAAAGGTAGACTAATATTCTATTGCTTCCGTTCCGATAGATAAAACTAAATGATCTATGCATAATAAAATAACATACTAACATACTACTAGTGTTTAAGGTTGGGATTAAAATATATCACCATTACACACAATTAGTGAACATGTAAATTGAAGGTAACTAAAGTAAATTAAAATAAAAGAGGTTGGATCTAAGCTAAATTGTGAGCATCTCAGTTAAATTGTACTTTCTCAATGAATTAAATTAAAATAGTTAAGGCCTCTTCATGCCAAACATCTGTCACATTAACATGACAATACGATCTTAATAATTGCAAATTGCAACCTTTGATCTAGAAGCATGATGGTAACTTGGTATTAAATAGTAGGTACCAACCATGCACACAACCAGACAATCTATTATTACTTATGGTCCTGTTTGGAGTCTTAAATAACATGAACACCACTTCTCAATGATACTACCCACCGCCTAGAAAAAACAGTTGCACCAAAAGCCTCCACACAAACCCCTTGGTACATGTTCAATGATTTACAACAACCTAATAAGTAGCTTAAATACATTTATAGAACCATGTTTAGTAGCAATCACAATTTCTTCCATATCAAAAACTGTGTTCACCTAAAAAAGATATTCTTTCAACAAATTAGAGTAAAATAGATATATGCTCGGAACAGTTTGCTGCTAAAAAGTGAACACACATACAACATAGCACAAACTAACACAAAGAAGTTTAAATAACTAACTTTAGGTGTCAACCTGCCCAAGAAACACAACCACATAAATCAACATATAAAACTTGTTAACTTCTTGATATGACATAACTTATAGGTTCCAAAACAAAGGCATCATGATTAGTATTGTTGGAAAATGTTACTAAAAATATGGTTTTTACTAACTTTGGACACATTTAAATACATGTATATGTATTGTATATATCTAACTCTTCGTGGGTTTGTGTTCTCCTATATGAGAACTTCAAATCGATATATTATGTGTCCAAAACGGAATATGTGTGAATGAGATATCGATGCTCAAAGTTGAGTGTTTGGGATGAAATTGGCAAAAACAAGTGGGTGTGGAATCTTGTCCCATATAGGAAGGAGGAACAAATCTTTTATGGTTTATAACCATGAAGGTTGGAGGAGCTTATAAGCTCTTTGTTTGGTTTTACTCCAACACCTACCCGCGCGTAGGGGGGGTGCCGATTGAGAATTTCGTAGACTAAAATCGGCAAACTTGTGTGTGGGCGCGACCTGTGGACACGAATGCCGCTCCGAAATCTTGTGCTCGCGCAGAGTGGTTGCGGCCACTAGCGCCGAGCACTGGACTGTTTTCGAAACAGTGTCCCGCACGGAGTTCTATTTCAGTTTATTCAGTAACTCCCATTCGATACTCATTGATGTAAAACATTAATATGTTAATGATCAAATAATTACTTTTAATTATTGATTTATTACATATTAATTCGGTGGTTTCAATCTCGAGTATATAAAGGAGGGAATCGGTTTACATCGAGGAGACACAAGACACATATCGATACAAGCACATCGAATACCGAGATTCCGAACTCTACACGCATTCTCATAAATTCTTGAGCATACGATTCTCTCCGACATTTCCAGGCGAGTGGTTATATCCGGCAATACTTCTGCTTACGCTGTTGTACCCTGTGAACAGACGGTGAATCTGTTTAAGGGAATCGTGTCATACACGAGCCTCAATGTCGATTGACACTTATACGGTATATTCGTTTATGTTAATTATTTGTTGATTCCTCCTAGTTTCTTTTGTATTCGTTTTATTACAAATCACTTTGTTGATTTTGTAGTTTATTACATGCGTTGTAATATTATATGTACTAAAATACATATAGTGGAAATTACTAACAATCTTAAATATACTCCAATCGAGTTCGTCTCGATACAATTCGTTTTCTGTTTTGTGTAAACAGATAGAAACTGTGGTATCGTATTCTGTTTTGTGTAAACAGATTGTTTTCGTGGTACTAATTGTACACGTGAATCGAATCGAGTTTAGCTCGATTCAATTGGTTGTCTGTTTTGTGTAAACAGATTTTATATCGAATTTATTTCGATTTGATACGAATCGAGTTTTGTCTCGATTTAAGTGTATAAGGATTTGTTTGTATAAACGGATAGATAATCGAGTTGTTTCGATTTAATTCGTTTTATGTGAAAAGGAATTTCTATCGACTTTGGTTCAATTTAATTCTTTTTATGTTTTGTGTAAACATATTTTAAATCGTATTTGTCGATTTAAAGAATTACTGCTTGTAAACAGTTTGTAAAATCAAGCTTGTTTCGATTTTTGTGGAGATAGATTCTAAATCGATTTTGTGGAAATAGAATCTAAATCGATTTTCTATCGATTTTGTGGAAATAGAATCCAAATCGAGCTTGTTTCGATTTATGGAAAAAAGGTTTCTAAAATCGAGTTTGTTTCGATTTTGTGGAAAAGGTTTTAAATCAAATCTATTTCGATTTTGTGTAAACAAATTCTAAAACGAGTTTGTTTTGATTTAAATCATTTCTTTGTTTGTATAAAAGGACTCTAAATCAAGTTTGTATTTGATTTAAATCATTTTCTGTTTTGTATAAACAGATAGAGATTGCGTTCACTTGAAATTTGTTTTCCACGATGGTGAACGAGTTTGTGGTAGGAATGATCACGGATCGCACGGCTATGGTCTCGGAGTTGAATGTGTCTGTTGCAAACTCTAGAGAATGGTGGATTGATACCGGAGCGACCCGTCATGTGTGTCATGACAAGAGAAACTTCAACACCTACAAGGATGTTGATGATGGGCAAAAGCTCTTTATGGGAAATGCCACCACCGCCGATGTCAAGGGTATTGGAGACGTCATTTTGAAGATGACCTCCGGGAAAGAGCTCAAGCTTAAGGATGTTTTATATGTCCTGGAGCTTCGAAAGAACCTCGTTTCGAGTTGGTTGCTAAACAAGTTTGGTTTCAAACTAGTGTTTGAGTCGGATGAATTTGTTTTGTCCAAAAGTGGTATGCATGTGGGTGAAGGATATGCCTTGAATGGCATGTTCAAGTTGAATGTAATTGTTGTCAATGGAATGGAAAAAACAACATCAAGTTATGTTTATTTGCTTGAATCTCAAAATGTTTGGCATGGCCGTTTAGGACATGTAAATTTTAATTCCATTCGACATTTAATTAAATTAAACTGCATACCAAAATTTGATATTGACTCAAATCACAAGTTCCCCACATGTGTAGAAGCCAAACTTACTAGAACATCTTTCAAATCGATTGAAAGGAAAAACGAACCCCTTGATTTAATTCACACTGACGTGTGTGATTTAAAATTGGTTCCTACTAGAGGTGGGAATAAATATTTTATCACGTTTATCGATGATAGCACGAAATATTGCTATGTATATTTACTTAAGAGTAAAGATGAAGCAATAGACAAGTTTGTCTTGTATAAAAATGAAGTTGAAAATCAACTTAACAAGAAAATCAAGGTTGTTAGAAGCGATAGGGGAGGTGAATATGTTTCACCGTTTGCTGAATTTTGTTCTAACAATGGAATTCGACATGAACTCACAGCACCCTACTCACCTCAGCAAAACGGTATGGGTGAGAGAAAGAATTGCACCTTGAAAGAGATGGTGAATGCCATGTTGATTAGTTCTGGCTTAAGTCAGAACATGTGGGGGAAAGCTATTTTGTCGGCTAATTATCTTTTGAATAAGATACCCCACAAGAAACAAGATGAAACACCGCATGAACTTTGGATGGGTAGAAAACCATCTTACAAGTACTTACGAGTGTAGGGGTGCCTAGCTAAAGTGGTTGTACCTCCGCCTAACGTACAAAAGTTAGGACCTAAAACAGTGGATTGTGTATTCATTGGATATGCACAAAATAGTAGTGCTTATCGGTTTCTTGTGTATGAATCTAAAAATCCCGAGAATAAGAAGAATACAATTATGGAGTCAAGAAATGATTCATTCTTTGAAGATGTGTTTCCTTGTTTGAATAAGGAAGATCAAACTTCATCTTCTAAAGATAAAGAAATTGTTCGAGAGGATGAACAAGTTCTATCTGAAGAAGAAGAAGTGGAACCTAGAAGAAGTATGTGACACCCCAAAAATGGGGTAAGTAAATATTTGTGAAAATAAAGATAAATGGAAGATTAATGGGAAAAATGATGAATTTTTGTTGGGTCAAAAATGGTAAAAAGAGAAAGTACAAGGGGAATAGTTGACAAGAAGAAAAAGTGGGAGACTAGGGGCTAAAATGTATCTATCCAAATGTAGAGGGGCTTGTTTTGCCATTTTGGCAAACCTTTGAAATAAAAGAAAAGGAAACATCATTCTATTATGGAAGATATTAATTGCCTTTAATTTTATTCCTTTTTTTAAATAATCTAGTATTTAAGGGGTGATTGTAAGCGGAATAAATCTCTTTAGAATTTCAAGAAAAATATGGAGAAATGAGCAAGAAATTGACGGTCGAACGGGTTACGTTTTCTATGAACGAAAATCGCTATTGGAGGTACATTTCTTAACCAAATTCAATGTTCTTTATATGGTTAGATTTGTTCTTTTGATTATCTTTAGAATGATACAAGTTTTGACGGCTAACGATGGTTGTACGCCGTGTATTTTGAGTAAACGTCATTGTGGCGACGGTCTCGACGGTGAGGTTGTATAGAACTCGAAATTCGAGTTATTTATTTAGTGTATAAGGGCGGGGAAATCATGTTATAAATTAATTGTAATGAGTACCATTATTCTATGCAAAAGAAATGATGGAAAACGATGTTAAAACGGGTTGATTTAGCCGGGTAAATTTTAGTCTCGAAAACACTTTAAAACCGGGACTTTAAACTCGAAATTGGGAGGTTATGATTCATGAAATTTCATGATTATTGCTATGGGGTTGAGGAAGATTATTTGTGGTGTTATTTTACAAAAAGAATCATAGAATAATGTCAAGAAATGAGGGAAAACGGAAGTTTTCCGGCGACTGGCGATCGATCTCGGTTGGACGCACTCTGAGGGTTGTGTTTCGGGCTCCATGTTGGGCTTTAATTAAATTAATTGGGTTTTTATTAATTAGGGAAGTAATTATTAATTAGGTTATAATTAGTTAATTAACTTAAATGTCTAATTTAATTGATATATTAATTTAAATTTTATTAATATATTGTTATTTTAGATGATTAAAGTTAATTAATTAATTATTTCCTAGAGAGGGGATAATTAAATGATTTAATAATCATTTTTAGTGATGTAATATGAGATTTATGATTTATGTGGGACATTTTAAGTTGGAAGAACGAACTTGTCTAATTATAAAAATCAATTAGACGTGATGGGATATTATAAAGTTTTGTACTTTGAGTTTGACCAAGGTTGACCGTAAGTTGACTTTTTGGAGGTTAAACCATTAATTAAATATTATGGTATGGAATTGTAGGTTATCGATCGGGTGTTGACTGTAATCGACCTACACTCACAGGTGAGTCTTCATGAGGCTTTAACTGGGATGTATGCTTACTTACAAATTATTTGAGCATTATGATATTTTTGATGTATATGTTTATGTTGATACATGTATATGAATTATTATTATGGGTTGCATGCTATTTGTTTACGTGTTTTAAACATTAATTGGCATGTTATAAATGGGTTATGATTTTCAATCGAGTATGGGAATGGGTCGATACGTCGTAAGGGATGGCACTTCCAAGGGATGAGTGATCGGACAGGGGAGAGCCGTATAACCCGGGAAAATGCCGACGATGGTAAGGCCTTAACCCGACGGTTCATTTTAAGAGATCTCATTATTATTTAAAGGGTTTTTGAAACAAATTTGCATATCAATTTATTTAGGTGTTTGTTATTATCTATGATGGGAATGATTTGTGCACGAAAACCATGAACTCACTGAGCTTTGTAAAGCTGACTATTAGTATACATCTCAGGAGCAAGAGGTTCAAGGATGCACAAGGTAAAGGTTCTCACTTAGATACTGACAGATTTTAGATGTTTAGAGTTTATGTTTGAACTCATTTTGTAACGTAACCCGGTATGGGACAAGTTAGCGTTGGGTTCTTAATTATATTTAAATTTAGTAAGACTTCCGCTGTGAAATGGCTTTATTAGCCGTTATGTTTTGTGTTATTTATTGTTATTTAGTGAGATTGACGTGACACGACTCATGGAGAAAATAAGGGTGTTACAAAGTAAACGGGCTCGGGTTGAAAAATCGTTTGGTCCTGATTTTCTCACCTACGTGGTGGAAAGTGAACCCAAAACTTATCGTGAAGCGGTTACGTCTTCGGAGGGACCTCAATGGAAAGAAACCATCAAAAGTGAGATATAATCTATCTTACATAACCATACATGGGAACTAGTGGACCTACCACCGGGTTGTAAGTCACTAGGTTACCATTGGATCTTTAAAAGAAAGATGAAAGCTGATGGCAGTATTGATAAATACAAGGCGAGATTAGTGATCAAAGGATATAGACAATAGGAAGGTCTAGATTACTTTGATACTTATTCGCCGGTGACAAGAATAACCTCTATTAGATTGGTGTTAGCTATTGCAACCATTAGAAATTTGCAAATACACCAAATGGATGTGAAAACTGCTTTTCTAAACGGAGATTTAGAAGAAGAAATCTATATGGAGCAGCCTGAGGGATTCGTTGCCCCGGGACAAGAGAACAAGGTTTGTAAACTTATTAAATCCTTGTATGGCCTAAAGCAAGCTCCAAAGCAATGACATCAAAATTTTGATCAAGCCATGTTAGAAAACGGTTTTAAGATAAATGAGTGTGATAAATGTGTTTACATGAAAAACACCACTCATGGATATGTCATCTTATGTTTATATATTGATGATATGCTTATCATTGGCAGTGATGACAAAATGATAAAGTCCACAAAGGATATGTTGAAATCTAAATTTGACATGAAAGATTTGGGTTTAGCGGATGTGATTCTTGGGGTCAAGCTCACAAGAACCCAAAATGGTTTGGTGTTAAATCAAACACATTATGTGGACAAGATTCTTGAGAAATTCAATGAAGGAGATACTAGTATAGCTAGAACTTCAATTGACATTAGTCAACATCTATCTAAGAATAGAGGGGAAGGAGTTGCACAAGTGGAATACTCAAGAATAATTGGCAGTCTGATGTATCTTATGAGTTGTACTAGACCCGACTTAGCATATGCAGTGAGCAGGCTAAGTAGGTATACTAGTAATCCTAATTTAGAACACTGGAAGAATATTACTAGATTGTTAAGATATCTAAGATACACACGTGATTATGGACTGCATTATGGAAAATATACAACGGTGATCGAAGGATACAGTGATGCAAATTGGATATCTGATATAAAGGATTCCAGATCGACAAGTGGATATG
The DNA here is from genome assembly GCA_954870635.1 of Arctium minus. Taxonomy (NCBI): domain Eukaryota; kingdom Viridiplantae; phylum Streptophyta; class Magnoliopsida; order Asterales; family Asteraceae; genus Arctium; species Arctium minus. The sequence goes on from OX941081.1 coordinate 161,143,525, forward strand.
TGTTTACACTTGGAGGTGCGGCTATATATTGGAAATCGTCCAAGCAAACTGTTATAGCCAGATCCACGATGGAATCTGAATTTATTGCCTTGGATAAATGTGGTGAAGAGGCAGAATGGCTACGTCAGTTCATGGAAGATATTCCCAAATGGCCTAAGCCGGTAACGGCCATATGTATACATTGTGAAAGCCAATCGGTGATTGGTAGAGCTCAAAGTACAATGTATAATGGGAAATCTAGACATATTAGACGTAGCCATAATACGATTCAACAATTACTCTCTACTGGATTATCACGATTGACTATGTGAAGTCAAAGGATAACATTGCAGATCCGTTTACGAAAGGCCTAAGTAGAGATTTGGTTTATAAGTCGTCTAGAGGAATGGGACTAAAGCCCTTGAATGAGTAATTCATGCAAAGGAAACCTTACCCAGAAGACTGGAGATCCCAAGATCCGGGTTCAAAAGGACAACCTAGTTGTATGAATAAGGGAGGTCACTGTGGGGGAGTTAATAAACTTCCAACTCCAATTCTGGAATCAGTGATAGTAAGGCTAAGCATATGGCTTTTAATGATTATTGAAGATCACCTATGTGAGAGAGAAGTGGGGTCGCTTCGAAGGGAATTGTGGGGGCGCAATTCCTAACAGCTCTCGCTGAACCAGGCTAGTGTTCATGACCATAACGAACACGACTATGAGGATATGACCTTGTTAGGAAGAGTTATGTGTGAAATGTATTGTCTCCTACATAAATGGCAGATCAGTTCAAGGACATCGAGTCTACTGACAGCTAGGAGGCTAAGTGTGTTTCACAAGGGAAGGTTCAAAGGGTAACACCTACCTATCCTATGCAGGATTTGACCATTGAAATTGTGTAAGGAAGTTTTCGTATGCAAAGATCAATCTCCATTCATGTGGGGGATTGTTGGAAAATGTTAGTAAAATATGGTTTTTTACTAACTCTGAACACATTTAAATACATGTATATGTATTGTATATATCTAACTCTTCGTGGGTTTGTGTTCTCCTATATGAGAACTTCAAATCGATATATTATGTGTCCAAAATGGAATATGTGTGAATGAGATATCGATGCTCAAAGTTGAGTGTTTGGGATGAAATTGGCAAAAACAAGTGGATATGGAATCTTGTCCCACATAGGAAGGAGGAACAAATATTTTATGGTTTATAACCATGAAGGTTGGAGGAGCTTACAAGCTCTTTGTTTGGTTTTACTCCAACACCTACCCGCGCCCAGGGGGGGTGCCGATTGAGACTTTCGTAGGCTAAAATCGGCGAACTTGTGCGTGGGCGCAACCTGCGAACACGAATGTCGCTCCGAAATCTTGTGCTCGCACAGAGTGGTTTTTGCGAATTTTTTTGTTTTGATCCAGTGTTGTGGGCGGCTTATGGCGCGGGTGAACCCGCGCGGCTAACTGCGCCAAGCACAGGAATGTGAACCGAACAGTGTCCCGCGCGGGTCGTGGCGCGGATAGATCCGCACGGCCACTAGCGCCGAGCACTAGACTGTTTTCGAAACAGTGTCCCGCGCGGAGTTCTGTTTCAGTTTATTCAGTAACTCCCATTCGATACTCATTGATGTAAAACATTAGTATGTTAATGATCAAATAATTACTTTTAATTATTGATTTATTACATATTAATTCGGTGGTTTCAATCTCGAGTATATAAAGGAGGGAATCGGTTTACATCGAGGAGACACAAGACATATATTGATACCAACACATCGAATACCGAGATTCCGAACTCTACACGCATTCTCAGAAATTCTTGAGCATACGATTCTCTCCGACATTTCCAGGCGAGTGGTTATATCCGATAGTACTTCTGTTTACGCTGTTGTACCCTGGGAACAGACGGTGAATCTGTTTAAGGGAATCGTGTCATACACGAGCCTCAGCGTCGTTTGATACTTATACAGTTTATTCGTTTATGTTAATTATTTGTTGATTCCTCCTAGTTTCTTTTGTATTCGTATTATTACTAATCACTTTGTTGATTTTGTAGTTTATTACATGCGTTGTAATATTATATATACTAAAATACATATAGTGGAAATTACTAACAAGTATATCATAACATTACTTAAATCTACCACTCGCAACAACATGTGTCTTAATATTGATGGTAGCATTTTCTTCATAGTTTACAACAGAACTATTATTCCTTGATATAACAGTTATCTAAATGATGTTACTACCAAGATTAAGGATGCCTATAGTTATGAGTAGTAGTCATTGCTAATTTACAGCTAAAAGAAAGTAAATGGTATGTGATTGAGAATGATAATGTAGCTAAAGTTGATAGTATTTATTAGTTGCTGCAAGTTGTTATAAGAGTTAAACTGATGCATACTGTTAAATAGACACCCTAAAATAGAGAATAGTAACAATTTTGTTTGATGCACCAATGAGATTGTTTTTGATGATTCAAACCATGAGTTTGAATGTTACACCCACCTAGAGATGAAGACAGGTAAAATCAAAATAAATGTTTGATAACTTCTTATATATATTTAGGTGTAATAAAGTTAAACCTTAAACAGGTCACCTTAATGACATGAAGAGAATTATAACCTTAATGAACATACTTGAGTTCTTCACCTTCCACTAAAGCATCCACACCTGGCTGCCACACCTTTTTTTGAATCCTATTACATAATCGATCACAACATCAAAAACCCATATTTTTATCCACCAAACTGAGGTTTAAGAACTCAAAACCTTCACTGAACATCTTAGAGTTAACACTTTTATTTTAGGAATATCATATGTTCATCCCATATTTTTTTAATTAAGACATAAAATCAACATTTACCCTTTAAAGAATACCAACTTCATACCATCAACACACATGTGTCTCAACTAAATGAACCAACTTCGTACCTTCATCAACATGTATCTCAATTAAATGACAACCAAATTGGACAAAGATATCTACATATAACAAAACCGAGATGCCAATGAGCCAAACTAAACGGAGAACACAAAAAAGAACTCAAGAAAACAAAGAACACACATAAAAGAAACCTACAGCTAGGAAATTTAACATTGAAGTGAAATTAGTTTTACATTGGATAACTATTGAAGCTTGATGAATTCAAAATGGATCATACTTGTGTCAATTAATAACATCATACACGTAAAAGAAACCTACAAATAGGTGTACCTTCTATGAATGTAAAACTTTCTTTGTAGGAATCATCACCCCCCTGAACTAATAGCCATCTAAAAAAATAGTGAGAAACATGGTAAAAGCAACATATTATTCATTGAAATATAGATAACTATATACAATTATGCCTAAGAAGCCGATGATGTACAAATGGTTGTACCTTTGGATTCATATAGCCATTGTGTGTTTGCAGAGAGTTTGAAGCTAGTGTGTGAAGCTTACTCAAAAGCTATCAAAAGTAAAAGAACTTGAATTAACAAACCAATCCAGGAAAACAAAGAAAAAAGCGGTAACAAAACAACCGTATGAAATACCCACAACAACCTCTATTTTCTTCCATGGATTTTGATCAGATCTCTACCGAACACCGGTTCAAATAAGCCTTCATGCATCTAAATCGACTTTCTCTAAATTTATGACTACTCCCCAAACCCTTAAATAACAAGGCCTGATATTATAATCTAAGAACAGACTGAGATATGGCGATCGTGATAAATAAATATAAACAGAGCTGATGTGGATGAATCCTAAATAGAAACAACAGATCCACAACTAATTCCATTGCTTGAAGATTTGGGGAAGAGAAAGAGATACGAACCTGAATACCATGCTCGAGGCGCTGCTCCTGTGCCTAAATCAACTTCGCTTACCTGATAGGGACCAAGACCTTTCGGTTGATAGATTTGGAAAACGAAAAAGGGAGTGGAGATGAAAACCTAGTCGTGGAGAAGCAAACAGTATATTGTGAAAATGAAAAGAGAATGACACTGTTAAATATGGAAAATGAAAAGACACCTCTAGTCTGTTATGGAAGATGAGAAGACGAATGAGGAAATCAAAAATCAAATCAAATAGAAATACGGGAGAAGCTGAACAACGGAGATACAAGAAAAAATGGGTTCTTAGCTTAAGGGGAGGCCACGTAAGAAGGTGTGGTTTCTCCTTTAATATAGATTAAGATTTTATAAATATCATCCTCTTTTTGTTTCAATTCTAATTTTTCGTAATTTATTTTTTGCACTATACTTTTTCATCTATTTTAAAAACCTCTTGCCTCAAATTTTGACGTACGTAATTACATAAATAAGAATTTAATGTATCTTAATATTATTGATGTCATAGCGATTTTTATCCAAAAAATAACCACTTTTGTCCACTTATTGACCGCTCTGGCGCTATGTGAAAACGAATCGTGTCTTTTCTATTACCATGCATGATGATGGTCCTTCACTCCTATTTCATTAAATATTAATGAATAATAAATAAAATCAAGATAACTTTATTAATAAATAACTAAGTAATTAATTAAGTTTGATTTATTTAATAAAAATACTTTAATTACTGTATTATTTATTTTTATTATTATATTTTAACTTATTATAGTTTTTTTTTTTTAATTAATCATTTGAATATTTTTCAAAAACTAGCTCTGATGACATATTTTTGAATTTTAATCATTACATATGTTATTTAGAAACTGCCAATGGCGTGTAGCTCAGTTGGTTAAGGGGCGAGGAGATGTTTGCTCCAATAGGCCGTTGGTCTTGGGTTCGATCCCAGGCCCCCTCGCAATCGCCTTGCCGCTGAGTGAGTCAAGTATGCCCCTCACATTGGGAATTGGCAGCCTGTGTGGGCCGGTTTGCGTGTCCGGGAAATACACGTTTTGCTCCAATATGTTATTTAGAAACTAGTCTTCAAAAATTCATAAAACTGTTGGAAAATATTTGTAAAAAATCCTTTCCCACCGACTTTCAAAATCTGATGATTTTTGTTCGGTTCTCAAATTAAACGACAATAATGGTGTATAAATCTTCGACCAGTATAACTTTAGGCTCATAAATTTGATGATTTTTTTTTTCATATAACTCATAAATTTGATGTTTTTAGCCTATTGTTGAAGTTGAGATACTAATGAACCTACTATTTTTAGTGTTTTTAATGTTTTTTAACGTTTTAGTTTGGAGATGCTCTTAGTTTTCAAATTATAATTGTGGAGCATGTTTTATGAAATAGAAGTTTTTTTTTTTTGAAAAGGATGAAATAGAAGTTTATAAAAAGCTAAATTTACATTAAAAAATGTATATAACAATTTCAGAAAAATAGCTGTGTTTCACCAATTTGGATAGTTACATATCAATATTCGTAACATGTGATGCAAAAAAAAAAAAAAAACTGTCAGCTTTTAGTGAATTAACGGCTTTCTTTTACCGGAAAAAATCTTTACAACTCCATCGGAACCACCAGCAACCAAGGTGCACTCATCTTCCCCCTCTTGGCTCCAACATATGCTACTCACGAACCCACGTTCAGACGACCTGGTCCTGCTCCCACCCGCTGGTTCGAACCCATGAACCCATATCGGTTCACCCCACCTCTTATCGTACACAAACACCTGGTTACTCTCCGAACCACATCCAATCAATCCTTGATTTCTCCAAATCGATAATCCCACAAACCTTCTTTGGTTCGTATGCCCTCTATACGTCCGAATCAGGGTTTGATCTTCTACATCCCACATCTTCAAACACCCATCTGTACCCGACGTCATCACCGTCCGATCATCCAAAAATCTTGTGTAACTCACCGTCCTCTCATGCCCATTAAAGACCGCCACTGCCTTATCCATTTTCCTCACATCGTAAACGTACGCTTTTCGGTCAGCACATCCAACGGCTAACAATGCACCACCAAACGGGCTGAACTCCACACAACAAACCGGACTCCCTAATTGTACGGTACCCACATGTTTCCCACCATCATCATGTCGCGGGTCCCACATTTGCATGGTTCCGTCGTCAGAACCCGATGCTCCGAGCATCGGGTCCCAACGACAGTAGTCCATGCTCCAAACCCGTCGCCCGTTGTGCTCGTCGCGCTCGAAAACTGGCATCTTTGTTTCCAGATCGTATTCCGTGACGACGCCGTCGTAGTCGGCGGAGCCCATGACCCGGCCGGCGGTCCCGGGTTTCCATTTGAGGCTGCTGAGTTTTGCTGGGGTGCATATGCAAAAACGGCATGCGGTGGCGTGGTCGACCGCCGTACTTGGTGGTATCGATAGCAAGGAATTTAAACTGTAAACTCTGATTTTCCGAGCAATACCTCCGGTGGCGAAAAGGGTGGCGGAGGGGTTAATTTCTATGACTCCTAGGGTATCGGAGATGGGTCCATCGGTGACGGCGGAAGAAACCACGGCGGAGATACGGAAGTCCCACTCACACTTGGCTGACGATGATCTGTCTTCTTGATTGGGATTTTGAGATGGTTGAATTGGATCTGATTTAGATGAGAAGGTTTTCATTTCCCATTCATGGTTAATTAGCGGCGGTGGGGCGGGGGGCTAGTGGTGATGGAGGGTTGTTTTGGGACCCCCCTCACCAATTGAAGGGCTACGTTTGATAAATTCCAAATGAAGAAATGGATTGGATAGACATGCATGGCTGTATATTGTTTTTTTTGTGTGTATATATATACATACCCTATAAGGAATCCCTAATAAATGGCTATGTGTTTTCATTTATTACAATTGTGCCATTGCGTTTAGGTAATTGGTTAATCTAGTTGACCACTTGGGAGGAAACGGTCAATTTGCCTTCAATTGGTAAAGGGTGAGATGATTTTACCCAAATACAAGACATGTTTAATCACATGTCCTAATTTGTGTTAGGGGCTGTTTGACAGTTGCTGAATGGTTTAGCGCAGAATGATTAAGTGGCCTGAATGATTAAGAGGTTTTTATAATATACTGTAAAATGAAATATGATTGTTTGCTAATTGTTCATAATGAAATCAGAGCTCTTAATGGTTAAGGGAGGGTCAGGATACAAAATCATCAAGAGGATTTTGGAACCATTAAGAGGCAATACCTTTTTTTGCCAAACAAGATTTACCTCTTAGCGATTAAGAGGTTGTCTTTTAATGGAACCATTAAGAGGTAAACAAACAGCCCCTTAGTCTTAGACGTTGAGTGAACTAAAAAATGTCTCTCACATTGGTGTTATTAGAGACAGGTTTCGTGTGAAACTGATTGGCATTGCTGGTTATCAACTTTTTGTATTTATTTTTTAACGTTAAAGAACTAGTATAGATCGGATCTGAAATTGTTGAAAGTAGTTGCCACTACTGCTAGGGTAAGTCCTCTTACCGAATTATTATGATTGTCCTTTCATTATATTAAGATTTTAAATTGATAAATGATCAATCCAGTTATAATTATTAATTATATACGCTAAAACAATGAGAAAAGTGTAAAGTTAATTGAGTTAAAAAAAACTTATAAATTGAATTATCGAAAGGTAGTTTAGTCATTTCACAAGTTATTGATGTAGGAATGGGGAGTATCATAAACAAAATAAAAGTAATAAATGGAAGAGAGAGAAATTAAAATTGAATGGTGGTTGTTTATGTACCTCAAGTATTTGATGTGGTGGTTCTTGTTCCAAGTCATCTATGGTAACCCTATTCTTTCTTGGTTTTCCTTTCAAAAATATGTGATGCTCTTACTCGTTTTCTTATATAATTTTAAATTTTATTTATTTACAACTAATAAATAAAAGATTCATACAAGAACAAGATTAAATAATGAGCACAAAAAAATATATGTTGTATGTGACTAAAAATCACATGTTACTATAATAAATTTGGGTTTATAGGATGCTAAAATTGGGTAAGTGTCCCAATAAACTGTTTTATACAACATACGTTTAATGAACCAAACGTTAAAATGTCATATCTAAAAGTGTTGCAATAGGTTTATAAGACGTTTTTAATCATATTAACAAGTTTTCTATGATACTTTTAAAATAAAGGGTCGTATTAAGTACTATTTTATAGGATATCATTTGAGAAAATGTCTTATAAAAACAAATGTCCTATAAAAAGATATGTAGGACAATTCTTAAAAATGTGCTATGAAATAGCTAATACGACGTTTTATTTTAAAAGTGTCTTATAAACGACTTGTTAAGACACCCAAAAACATCATATAAACCTATTGCAACACCTTTAGATAAAACATATTATTGTTTGGTCTTATATACTTAAGTCTTATAGGGCGGTTTATTAGGATAATTAAACATTGTTGATGTCCTTTAAACCAGATTTTATTATGGTGTGTGATTCAAGTTTGATAAACACGAGTGTGCCCATACACGCTTGACCCAACAACTTAAGAGAGTTGAGCAAATCTAAATCACATATGATTTTTAATCAAACATCACATATGATTATTTTGGTTTAGATCACAAGGTCCTTTTATTTTGTAATTATTAAGAAAAATTAAAATTTTTTTACCAAAAGTTAAATGTTTCTATAAAATTGTACATTATTCTATTAATATATATATATATATATATATGCAAATTAATATACAAACTAAAAAAAATTATAAACTATGTAACCACATCTACACCACACTATTAAACAATTAACAGTTAGAATTGAAGTGGTTACATTTAAAAAAAATTAAAAATGAAAATACTCCTTAAAAATTGGGATGATCCACAATTATGATCAAATTTTGATGGTTTACAAGTTTTACAACTTTTTTTGGTTTACAAAAAAATACTCTCTCTCTCTCTTTCTCTATCTCCCTCTCTCTATATATATATAAATATATGTGTGTGTGTGTGTGAGATTTCAAATGCAAATTATACTAACAAATCTTAATCGTCCATCTAGCTTGATAAATATTTGGTTTTATAAATATCTCGTTTATTTCCAGATTTAAAACAATACACATAAGTAGGGGTGAGCAAAACCCGTCCAACCCAAAATACCCGACCTGACCCGAACCGAATAGACGGCGAAACCCGAAACCCGAAAAACTGAAAACCCGAGAACTCCCGATCCGTTATAATTTCGGGTAATATAGGATCGGGTTGGGTATCCAAAACCCAAACCCGACCCGACCCGAAAATCCGAAAATATATAATATTTAAAAAAAAACGGTTTACTTTTATTTTAATAATCGTAATTCTAAAATCTAAACCTAAATACTAATCGATCGAATCGACTTCAATCTAAAGTCTAAACCTAATCGTTAGAGACTCTCCAAGTCTCCATTCCACCACCGGCGACTCCACCGTCTCCACCGGCACGGCGACCACCTTCTACTCCTCCTCCTCGGCCTCACCTCACCTCCTCCGGTCCTCCCACTCTCCCAGACCTCGCATCGGCCCATCGCTCATCGAGTCATCGATTGAGTTACCACCGATTGGAATCGAGGCATCGAGTGACGGAATCGAGGCATCGACTGACAGACTCTACACTCTTGAGTCTTGACTCTTCTCTTGATCTCTTCAGTCTTCTCTGTAAGTTACCTGTTACCACCCGATCCACCCGACCCGAACTGCCCGAACCCGAACAACCCGAATTATTTACGGTCGGGTTTGGGGGTTTTTCACTCAACCGAATATCCGATCGGGTTTCGAGGTTTTGGGCCCGACCCGACCCGTCTGATGCTCAGGCCTACACATAAGAAATGAACTTTACATCATCTTTCAAAAATATCTCAACCATAATGAATGAACCATGATCACATTTCATACATATCTCAATTGTTTCCTAATATAAGATTTGTATATGGTTTATATTCGAAATCTCTTATATATATATATATATATATATATATATATGTGTGTGTGTGTGTGTGTGTGTGTGTGTGCGCGCGCGCACGTGTAACACCAGGAATTTTCGTTAAATAAAAGATATCCTTTATGACTTTCGATGGTTTTAATTGGTGGTTATGGTTGAAAAATTTTATGCTTAAGGCACCTATCGAATCGGGAGCATTTCGGGGTTAGAAGACCGATTTTTTGGAGCTCGACACAGTGGGGGCGACTGTGCTCGGCGACTGTGACACTGTCACTATCGCCGAGGGCATAATCATGGAGAGGGGTGTGTTCGCGGTACACATCAGGCGAGAATGCCCCGCGACTGTGACTTGGTCACTATCGCGGAAGGCCCCAAGGTTGCGGTACATATGTCACGATTATGACCGACGATTGTGACAATGTCACTGTCGCCTGGTCACTATCGCCTGCAGGTACCAAGAGTCTTTAAGGTCCGATTTTGGGTGGTTTTTCTCCACAATTCCTCACCCTTTTTACCCTAAACTCTCTCTACTCTTCAAACCTCCCAAATGTCGGTTTAGGTTGCATCCAAGGCTCCATCTCCCCTACTCTTTCATGTTGGGACCTCATCAATGGTGAGATTTGGAAGCTACTCCTAAAAGTTACTCACCTTCATCCCCATTTCAAGGATTCTTAAGTTTTAGGGTTTTACCAAACCCTTTATCCATTCTTTTGGTGCTTTGGGATTTGGGGTCATAATAGTGACCTAGATGTATTTTGTTGGTGGATTCAAGTTATGATTAAGGTAATCTTCTCGTTTCTTCATCTATGGAAATTAGGGTTTCGTTATGAGTTGAGATCTTCATATAAAATGTTTGGAGAACTATTCTAAATGGTTGAATATGATTATTTATGGGTGAAAACTTATGGATCTAGGTTTTTGGAAGTTTTTGGCTTGAAGATCCAAGTTTATTAAAAGGAGATCAAGATGGGGGAAAATCTAGATTTAGCCTAAATCTAGCAAGGTGAGTTCAAGTTGATTTGTGAAAACGGTGTACATGCCAAAATGTCTATTTTAAAGTGTTCATATGTTTTACATGAAATTATTAACTGTTGAGTTATTTGATAAATTTGGATTATTTGAAGTGTCTAACTTTATAAACTTGTAAAACACTCACCTTTGGGATTTTGGGCATTTTGATAAATAATCATATATTTTGGTATCTTAATGATTTATTTCGTGGAAGTAGATTTATTAGTATAAATGTATTTCATTGTGTATTTTGGAGAAATGCTTGATTTTGTGTTATGAGACGTTTTGAAAGGATAAAGGTTATAAACTCATTTGGAAAATGTTTTGTCCCAATCTAAATTATGTTGGAGTTATCTCCATATTTTGGAGCATGGGTTTTCATAAATGCGGGTTGTTTATGTTCGATTTCATTTTATGTTTTTTTCTTACAATTGGTCCTTTGATTTGTTGAGCCTATGGCTCGGTTTGGACCTCGTCGGATCTTGGGTACATTTGTCTTATTTTAATAACTCACTGTAGAGCTTTGGTCATGATTTTCATTTATTGCATTTTATTTGAGATTTAATGTTTTGGATGCGCTAGTTCATTCATTTGGAGTCAGGTTAAGTTCTATATTGTAGTGCAACGGATCCATAGGCACAATGTTCTTAATGTACCATTTTGGACAAGTTTACCACTTTGGCACGGAATAGGCATCGGGTCACCATGGTAAGTAAGGTGTGGACCTATATGGTCGGGCAGCGTCCCATGGGTCGTAAGGTGTAATTAATTACACCTTACTGAGTTCCCGTTTTGGAACTCTCAAGAATAGACTTAGAGGGGTTGACTTGATGTTTTCGAGCAATAGACTTAGAGGAGTTGATCTCGATAGGTTTTATGAGTATAATCCATTCGTTTTGGTTTTCTACATAGTTATGTGACCTACTTTTGTGTTCCGTCACGTGCAATGTAATCGGGTCTCTCCCGTCACCGAAAGGTGTTGTTTTGGGAATGAAGTTTTATAATCCATGTTTTCGGTGACGTTTTGAGTATGGGTTGTCATCCATGTTCTAAGGTTTTAAATATTGAATCTTATCCATGTTTTTGGATGTTTTGAATGATAAAGTTTATCCACGCTTTTAGTATTTGGTTGTTAAAGTATAAGTTATGTTTTCCGTGAGTTTTGGTTTTGGATTTATATTCGAAGAAACATTTTGTATCGTGGTTTTAATCACGAAGAGGATGCATGTTGGAAAAGAGATTGCTTTCAGACTTAATGTATTTTATTTTGGGAAATCACGTTTTAAATAACACTCTTAAAGTTTACTGTTTTGCATATCTACCATGAAAACTCTTGAGCTCACTCGGCATTAAGTCTAACCTTTAATTTATCAGCATGTGCATCAGGTTCCGGCTGAGAATAGTTCTAGTGACACCGTGAAGAGAGGAGTACTAGTTGTGTGCTCGAGAAGTGGACATCTTAGTGAAGCCTTCCACATTTGTTTCGGGAAAAGCAACTTGTATTTGGGTTAAGTAACACCTGACTTTGATTTAGTACTTGTGTATTTCTGGAGTTTATAATTTTGAGGTTAAAACATAGAATTTTAAATTTGAGGTATATTGGGTTTTGATTTGTAGGATGAAGTTTTGTACTTTATTTGATGTTATATCGAAATTTTTAATTAGTTGTTCTTACCAAATTTGATGATGTTACAGTGCGTACGCATATGTGTGTGTGTGTGTCGGGGGGGGGGGGGATGGGAAGGGTTCAAAAGAGGACACCCTTCATTTTGCGAAAACGCGAGAACACTAGCTCTTTTACTATAGTTAATCACATGTGATACTATAGTCCTTCACATATGATACACATGTGATACTCAACCAAAGACACGAACCGACCTTTGGCGTGACCTAGGTTGCGGGCAAGTCGCCTGCACACCACTAAGCTCCCTCAATTGTATTATCATATGTGATAAGGATGTTCTCGATGTAAGAATATAATCCATAACACGTGATACTAAATCCGACACACTGACGACCTTTGGCACAATATAGATCGTCGGCCAAGTCATCTGCATAGCACCAGGTCCCTTCACGTGAATAATCACATGTGATAAGAGTGTTCTCGCGTTTCGTAAAATAAATGTGTTCTCATTTAAACCTCCGTGTGTGTGTGTATATATATATATATATATATATATATATATATATATATATATATGAGCAGTTTCATTGCAAACTTGACTTTTGTTGTGAAACAGGGGATAAAGTAGAATGTGCCATGTGTCCTAGATATCTGTGAGACATTTTTTTTATGAATGGTATAGCAATGATTATGAATGTTATAAGAAATCATGTTCATTATTTTATGATTAATAAGAATAAATGGGGATACTCCTTTGTCCCCTATTTCATAGACCTGGCAAACGTGTCGTATCGTATTGAGTTCGTGTCGGGTTCAAAGTTAAACGGGTTGAAAGTGTCTAACCCTAACTCGACCCGTTTAAAAAATGGGTCAGAAAATCTCAACCCTAACCCGACCCGCCAAACCCGTTTAACATTTATAAAACTAAAAATTAGAAAGCGAAAATTCACAAAAAAGTACAAATACAAAATTTAAATGAAAGTATAAGAAATCCAAAATTTATAGTTCAAACTTATAAATTATAATCAAATCTAAAACACTAAAAATCCAAATCATTAAAAAGAAAACTTATAATATATATATATATATATAAACGGGTTCTTCGGGTCATTTTCGAGTTGAAATTTTTGACTCTGACCTTACCCGTTTAATTTTCGTGTTTTGTCGTGTCAACCCATTTACTTAAACGGGTTGCAATATATTACTCAAACTCGTTTATTTCGTGTCGAGTTCGTGTCGGGTTAGCGTGTCGTGTCAGTTTTTGCTAGGTCTAGTATTTCATACCATAAAACATGTTTGCAATTAAACTTGTATATATATAGGGGAGAGATCATTTGCAAACCCTCCTATTTGTGCAAACTATGCACACCGAAATTAAAAAATCACGTTTTTCCATTCATTTTATTATTATATTTAATTATGAGAGCTCAATATTCATTTTAGTACGAGGGGTGTCATTTATGGTAAATATCATGTTTATTTTATTTTCGGATATATTCAATCATAACCGTTTATGTTTTGAAAAATCAATTTATTACTTCCTCGTTCCAAAATAAATGACTACATTTCTATTTATGTTTGTCCCCCAATAAATGTCCACTTAAGTAGTAGATAAGTAAATTCTCAAATTTACCTTTAATTAATGTACAAAAATTTAAAAGTTGTGAAAAGAGAGAAATTAAATAAGGTAAAAATGTCATTTGGTTAACAAAAAAGTGTAATATTTATCAATGTCTAAAACTGTGTGTCATTTCAATAGTGGACACTTATTTTGGGATGAAGGGAATATTTTCTTTAACCAAAGTTCCAATTTTATTGATACAAGAGTTTAACTGGAGAAAACTTCCATGGATTGTTCATCATGGACAGATGAAACAGTTTCACTACAAAAATCATCATAGGTTCATCATCGGTTTATCGGTTCGTCATAGGTTCGTCATTGAATATTCATCATCGAGAAAACTTCCCCGTTTTCATCCAAACACACACACACACACACATATATATATAGGGTTATCTGTAATATTCGTGAAGTTCGAAAAAAATATGTTTTTTCATCAATCTTTCGCTTCTCTTGTGCCATGTGTGATGAAATTTATACTCAACAATGTTTCTTCATTAAAAATTGTAACACTCGGAATTTTCAAAGTAAGATTTCGTACATCGTTAACCATCTAATCGTCTTCCGTTTATCTTTTTGGTTAGAACATGTTGTACCTTCGAGCCTCCAATCGAACCATGCGAAAATCTCGAGTTTTGAGCAAAAGGTGGGCTCGGTGCATGTTGGGCGAGAGTGACTCGCGATAGTGACATATGTCACTATCTCTGGGCACAATCGCTGAGAGAGGACCGAACTCGCGGTACAATCTCAGCGAGAGTGCCTCGCGATAGTGACACTGTCGCTATCGCTGTCACTATCGCTTGGCAAGCTCGTCGTCGGGGGCTGTTTGTTTAAAAAAAATCGGGACTTGACCTCTTCCTCATTTATTTCTCATCTACCTCCTTTATTACTCTCTCAAAAACCCCTCCCTCTTCAAGAACCGAAATTAGGGTTTCACCAAACCCTATCTACCTCATTTATTGCTAAGAGTTGAGTGCATCAACTAGGGGTGTTCAAAAAAACCGTTGGGCCGCTCAAACCGGTCGAACCAAGTCAAACCAAACCGTTTTTTGTAACCCTATTCTTTCTTGGATTTCCTTTCAAAAATATGTGATGCTCTTACTCGTTTTCTTATATAATTTTAAATTTTATTTATTTACAACTAATAAATAAAAGATTCATACAAGAACAAGATTAAATAAATGAGCACAAAAATGTATATGTTCTTAAAAGTGTGCTATAAAATAGCTAATACGACGTTTTATTTTAAAAGTGTCTTATAAACGACTTGTTAAGACACCCAAAAACATCATATAAACCTATTGCAACACCTTTAGATAAAAACATATTATTGTTTGGTCTTATACACTTAAGTCTTAATTATAGGGCGGTCTATTAGGATAATTAAACATTGTTGATGTCCTTTAAACCTGATTTTATTATGATGTGTGATTCAAGTTTGATAAATACATGAGTGGGCCCATACACGCTTGACCCGACAACTTAAGAGAGTTGAGCAAATCTAAATCACATATGTCAAAGGAAAAACCGAACAGAACAATAATATATGGAGAGAATGAATTTGTAATTCTCATTAATCAAAAAACCCTTTAAATAAGGACGAGTTACAAGTAGATAGCTATAAGATATTTCAGTTCTAATCTAACTCTGATATACTTATCTCTATCTCTATCTTTATCTCTATCGCCATATCCTTTAGACGATGACATACTTATCCAACAACACTCCCCCTTGTGTTGAGTTAAAGGAGTGACGGTGCACAATTGTTGCATCGTTAAAACCTTACGTCAAAATAAAAACCAGTGGGAAAAAATAAAAGTCTGGCGAAGGAAAGAGTACATCACACCAATTTCTTTGCAATACATAGACTTATCCTTCAGTCTAGTTTTCTCTTAGATTCGTACATTAACCATGAGAGTTAGGAAAGCATGATGGTATATAAACAGTTGCCTCACTAAAACCTTACACCAAGGAACAAAACCCAATGGGAAAAATAAAACGTTGGTTGAAGGAAAGAGCACAACATACCAATATCACATGTATAGTAGACTCCCCCTTTTGTCTACTACTCCCCCTGATTCGTGCATTAATCAATGGAGTTTGGAAAACATTTGTATTTTAATACTTTCTACATGTTTCCAAAATATGGTTTTAGGTAATGATTTGGTAAAATATGTCACATTCTTTTGACACCTTACTTGATTCACTTGAATCTAAATGAGAGTCTTTTATTACTGATTGTATAGAAACTTAAGCAGAATATGCTTTGTGTTATCACCCTTGATGTATTTTTCTTTCATTTCTTTGATACATGAAGCATTATTTCCATATATGCAAGTAGGATACTGGTTGAACTCAAATTACTAGTTCATCTAATATGTGTAATGATAGTCCTTAATCATATACATTCTTTAATTATCTCATGGAGAGTAATATTCTCGGCATAGTTCAAGGAGGTAGTTATAAGGGTTTGCTTAGCTTACTTTCAAGCAATCTGGGTGTTCCCTGTGGTAATTCCTTATCCAGTTTGGGAACAACCTTTCTATGAGTCAGACATATACATAATATCAACAAACATATACCAAGACATTGTTTGGTGTTTTTCTATAAGAGCTAGTACTTTTGCTGCTTACATTCTATGTAGGTATTGAAGTTCCATTATCAATCCCATTTTTTTTTCTATAGGGAAAGTATAAGCCCATGTCAATGGTTTCAAAAGATTAATTTGATATCATTCCAATGACTTTGCGTTGGCGCTGAGCTAAATCTAGCTAACAAGTTCACTAAGAAATATAATATATGGTCAAGTGTATTATGCTAAGTACGATAATGTGCATATTGTACTTAGATAGGGAATTCCAGCACCCAACACTTTTTTGTCATCATCATTTAGACGAAATAGATCTTTCCTTAGATTTAACACTTCGACCGATCATGAGAGTACTAGTCGGATGTGCTTTGTCCATGTTAAATCGCTTGATAATTTTCTGGACATATGCGGATCGGTGGATTAATATTCCACAAACTCGGTGTCTAAGCTCAAATAGTTAGATAAAACCAAGTTTTCCCAAGATTTTTCATCTCAAATTTAGATTTCAAGTAGCTTGTGATTTCTCTAATTTCATCAAGAGTGCTTATTATGTTCATAACATCGACATATAAATTAAGCTGCTTTGAAATCTGGAACTTATTTTCCAGAAATAAAAACGCAAGGGCACAATTCATCATTATTATATATCATTTCTCAATCAAGTATTCACTTAGGCGGGTATACCACATCCGCATAAATTGCTTTAAACTATAAAGTGAGTGTTTCAATTTTATTGCAAACGCATTTCGTGATTTAGAGTTACTTGATTTTGGTAATGTAATATCATCAAGCACTTTTATATATCTCTGAATCTAGATCCCCGTAGAGATATGTGGTAACCACATTCATGAGCTTCATTTACAGTTCTTCGGAAACTACTAGGCTAATTAAATAGCAGAATAACGTCCATCACGGGAGAGTAAGTCTTCTCGTGGTCAATCCAGGGTGTTGTGAGAAACCTTGCGCCAAAGGAGAGCCTCATACATTATGGCTTAATTATTCTCATTACGTTTTATGACAAATGATTTATCTATGTCTTACAGGCTTTACACTTGGTGGGTTAGCACTATCAAACCAAATACTTGATCCTTTGTCAATGAATAGAATTATTTCAAGACTGTTTCTTTACGTTTAGGCCAATATGCTCTTTGTTGATATTATTCAACTGACTGGTTTGATGTCGTCGTGCTCTATCATCTTATGAGCCATAGTATATGCGAATAAATCATCAGTGATTATATATGATCTGTCCATCGACTCATATGTACTCTCATAGTTTATTTGAGATTTTTTTTCATCTCTAGAATCAATATTAACTTCGGAGCATCCTCCAATGATGATTCATGGACATAATTATAATTAGAGACAATCTCATGAGAGTTTTGTGTATTGATGATAAATGGATGTGCCTCACTATTATCTTCCTTTAGAATAGTATCCATCGAACCAAGTAGCTTCCACCGCTTCCATTTGGTAGCTACGACCTCAACCACTCATCCACTAAGTGTGATTGCAACGCACTTTCCAATGGCGTTGTGCCCCTGTTGGGGACTTTTAACCTTGCGATTATATTTGTAGCTCGTATATGTGATTTTGTCACTTTTGGAATAACATTAAACGCATCAGTTATCGAGTCTGATTCGTTTGACTTCAACTTTACATTGTGAAGTTTGGGGATCAATATGAGACAAAGTGGGAATATTCCATGAACAGTTCCTGTCGTTCCCTTGAAAAATACTTTTTCCTATCTCCCCCAAACGACGGGAAGACTGTCTCATCAAAGTGACAACCCGCAAATCTAGCAGTAAAGAGATCAATAGTCAAGGTTTATAATTAACGGATAATTGTTGGGGATTTATATCCAACATATACCGAATCGTCTTCTTAAGGACCCATTTTGGTGCACTGTGGGGGCGCAATTGGCACATATACTACATAACCAGCCATGCGTAAATGTAAAATATCAGGCTTATATCCAGTTATCAACTAGTACGCATGAGACTGGTTAGCTAGTAGTGGGTCTAAAAATGAATAAATAAAGTTGCATGTAAATTTGCATAACCCCCGGTAGATGTGGGTAAATTGGTGCGCATAACCAATTCCCTAGATACAATCAATATTCTTTTGATAACAACTTTTACGAGACTATTTTATATATACACATGGGGTATAGGAAACTTCACATTGATTCCAATACATATGCAATAATCATCAAATCCTTATGATGTAGATTCTCCAGCATTCCAAGTCATGTAGACTTGATGAGATAATCAGGATGGTGAGCCCTTAAACGTATAACTAGTGCTAGGAGTGCAACATTTCATGTGGACAATAATGCGACATGCATTCATCGTGTCAAAACTAGAACCATAAAGTACTTTAATGGCCCGCATTCTGGATGTTTATGTCCATAAATATCACCTTGTATTCGTTGTTAGAATAGAATATTTTTGTATTATGTTCTTAGATTTAGGATGGTCTCATTCTTGTCTTGGCTAAGGATCAGGGAATACAAAAGTTTTAAGTATTCGAGAGGGCATATTATGATGGTGTTGTTACTTCTTATGCTGCAAAAGTCAACAGTTGCAATTTACCTCATTTTGCCTTTCACTCGAAAGAGAATGTGTCTATGTGTATTTTGCAATACATGGATCACTATGTCATAACCATGGTGTCCTACATGGTCCTATCGAAACATATATTTGTCATTGTCCCAATTTATTGGTGACAAAATATGATTTAATGACCAGGATAATCTACTAACATGACATGTTAATTTCTCTAATATATGTTCCTTTTATATCATTAGAGTTTAGGTACATATACCCATTTGCATTCTTATAATGAATATCTTAACAGGGTTTCTATTAATATAGTGCTTTAGTAACTATTAATCTTGTACCAACAATAAAAATGACAGTACATCGTCTAAGTATTCTGGTTGGATGAATTATAAATTATATATTAGTTTATCTCTTTAAATTGTGTAAGAGGTCAAAAAATTCAAGTTATCCTCGATACATTCCTACACGGAACGGAGAATATTGAGAGTTTTGTATTTGTTTTGATGTATTTTCTTTTTTGTACATCTATAATTGTTATAAACTCGGGTATATATTAGTAGAAGCAATTAATTTGATAGTTAAAACACATTCAAATAAAATTTTACTCAACTAATCATAGATATGATATAATTCATTTTCAACTTGTTCACTTTTCGAAATGACTGGTAATTAATGTATTTCTTCTTTGACTATCCAATATCAACTGAGCAGTAGTTGCATCTCTGCTCCAAGGATTGGAAAATCCTTCCAACTAGTATCATGACCCTGACCCTTTCCACAGTCTTGTCCACGTGGTACATAGATGACACGTATGAAAAATTGTCTTTCACTTACTATTCTTTAGAGTTGTTTCCACCTCTAATACTTTCATTACTGATCTCGGGAATTTTCTTTATCCCGACATATCTGGTGTTGTGAAAGAGTTGTCTAAAGGATTCATTCCAACTTATATTGGTTCATTAATATTTACTTATATATGAAAGGTGGAAATAATGTTAGGAATCATGTCATCTTCTGTGAGTTCCTTGCCACAGAGATTGAGACGCGTTTTGGATACAACATTTCTTTGTTGAAATCAATTACCTTTTTTTTTGGTAAAGGAGTATCCCAGACCACTTTGGGCCCAGACTAATCTCCTGGAAAACAGGCCTATGGCCCGCGGGCATTCATCCCGTGGCCACAATACTACGAGTGGGGCTCGAACTGGGGCAACCGCTATGAAGTCCCCGGGCTCTTACCACCACACCACAACCTTGTGGTTAAATCAATTACCTTTTTTGTAATCGAGTAAGTGGGTTTCATTCCACTGTACGATTAGTTTGGGAAGTACATATTCATGAATACTCTCGATTCTCCCTTTCGAGACATCCCACAGTTCTTTGGGGGTTTCTAGTAAAGGTATTCCTATGAAAGTTATGACTTATATGTCGTCTCAAAACATGAGGATATTTGTTTGTACCTTTTCAAAAGGTTGGTTTTAGGTTCAATAGAGAGTTGATGGACTTTAAGTATTTTCTTGTACCTTTCAAAATGATATTTATATACTCATTTATGGTACTCAGATTCTTTTGAGTTTACGACGTTGATTTCGAGATGAGTTGTTTCAACCATTTACATATATAAGGGATAATATATGATTTTCTGTTTGATAAGGCAACGGATTGTGGTTACAATTATTATTTTATGTATGAAATTTCATTATCATAACCATATTGGATTTTGTATGCTTTAATTTTGTTGATAATACTTCATCAATATTTCAATTTGTGAAAAAGAAAATCACTCAATCTATTGGATTTCCAGGTAGTAGGGGAATCACATGGATTCTTTAAGTCCCTAGAAACCTTAGGCTTGTTTACACATGTTTGACAAAATCCAGTCGATATCTTGTGATTTATTTCATTTAAATATAACATTGTTAATTATAGAGCATTTGACATGAGACCAAAATGACTATGAGTTTGGCATATGAAGCCAATTTTAATATTTTAATACCTTAATAGTATTTTAATAGAGATTTTTCCATTAGACAAATAATTATTGGTTTTGACAAAGTCAAATTCAAACTTTAACATCTTAATACTATTTTTAGAACTTTTGGTTGGAAAACCAAAATATATGGGGTTGGAAGTGTAACTTCCAAAAATTAATTATAAAATTGAAAATTATGAGTAAGAACTCACAATTAAAATAAGTATTTAAATAATATTTTAACATTCATGCTATTTTGGAGCATTTACAAAATAACAAAAGTTATGGGGGTTGGAAGTGTAACTTCCAAAAATTAATTATGAGATTGTGAATTATAATTAAGATAAACATTTAAATATTAACATAAATAAATAATAAATAAATAAATAAATAAACAATAACATTGTAAACTAATTTGATAAACATCTATACATACAAATATTAAGATGAACATTTAAATTAACCATCTAAATATATGAAGATTGTAATCTAATTTGATAAACATTAATAAATAATAATAATTCAAAACGATAAATATTATCATATCTCATAATAATATAATTAATTTAAATTTAAATTAAGTAAATTTAATTCATCCCCTAAGAAGATAAACAACTATATTTAAATAGTTAAATTAACAAGATTTAACATATCAAAACAAATCTACGTGGATGTATAATACTAATATGTTCAAAATAATAGATTTTAAATTATCCAACTAAAACTAAATGAGATAAATTAAAAACAATATTAACATAATAAATATTTATTAAATAAAAAATCCAATAAACAATTTAGGAAAACATATTAAATTCTTATTTAATTAATTAAAAAAGAAAAAAAGGACCCATAGGCTCAAGACCTGAATCATATCACAAGTTTTTTTTATTTATTACAACAGAAAAAAAAGACTTAAAAACAAAATTATACAACTATTTAATTTAGATAATTACATCTAAATCACAATAATATCTCATAAAAATTCATATGATTATTTTTTAATGTATTTTTTTTCTCACATCGACATCCACTTCTATATAGTTAACTATTTTAATAAATTAAATAATTATGAATGAGATTTTGTTGTAATTTTTTTTTTCAATTCAATTTATATCAACAACGAAAATACAATGAAAGTATTTTATAGATCAAATCATAAACTATATTTTTTTCTAACATGATTTTATAATATTTACTTACGAAAAAGTTGATAGAAAACTTACTAGAATTTTTGACATACGTGACAATGAGTGAGGGATAACGCAGTAGCGACGCAATTTGACGAGTTCAATAGTGGTCGGCAATGGGCAAAACAACCGTTTGGCGGCGGTGGAAAACGGTTTTGAGCTTTACGTGCTGATAACATGTTAAAGGAAAAACCGAACAGAACAATAATATATGGAGAAAATGAATCTGTAATTCTCATTAATCAAAAAACCCTTTAAATACGGATGAGTTACAAGTAGATAGCTATGAGATATTTCAGTTCTAATCTAACTCTGCTATACTTATCTCTATCTCTATCTCTATCGTCATATCTTTTAGACGATGTCACACTTATCCTATAACAACATATGATTTTTAATCGAACATCACATATGATTATTTTGGTTTAGATCACAAGGTCCTTTTATTTTGTAATTATTAAGAAAAATTGTAAATATTTTACCAAAAGAAATGTTTCTATAAAATCGTACATTATTCTATTAATATATATATATATACACTAGATACGCCCCCGTGTATTACACGGGGTAATTTAAAAAAATTAAATCATGTCAAAAAATTTATTTTACAGATATGAATGATCATCGAAAGTACGATGCTATTTTTTCAAGTTTTATTTCCCTTTAGAGTTGTTTTTTTTTCAGCTGGTTACAAAATGTCTTTGTTTTATGCAGTTTTCACAAAGAATGTTTTGCAAAAAATTAATAAAAAATATGAATAAATATTAAGAATTTATAAAATAAAATTTATAATAGAACGTAAATGAAATTATGGAAAAGTGCATACTTAAAATATTAATAAAATAAGAATCACGTATCATAAATTACCAAATATTTATTTATATACAACATTCTTTGTTCTATTGCTAATTATACTTTCATCATCTGTAATTAATATTTTTAAAATTAAAATATCATAATGTCAAGAAAATAAAATAAAAAATAAAAAATGTTATTTTATAAAACTTCATGATAAAAATCAAAATTCTTGTATAAAAATTTAAAGAGGATGAAGTTTTTATAAAAAACTCTTGAAGTAAAAATTGATATAAAATAGCCAAAAAAAAAATTAAGACAATTTAGTGATTATTTGTATCAAATCTCATACTAATCATGACACATTAATTCGTATATATTTATGATATTTAATAATATAATTAAATCCAAAAATATTCAATATTGGACTCATTTCGAAGGTATTGACGAAACGATTACAATGGTATAATATTAAAAAATAACAATGTTTTAATGCATTTTAGTTCATATACATTATTTATGTTTATATGATAAGAGTCTAAAATGAAAAATAAAAAAGTAAGAGATTAAAAGTAAACTACATACCTAATTATAAGGGTAGTAAATGTAAGGTATAAATTAAAAAAATAGAATTAAGGAAAGATTTAAGGAGGAATGAATAGGGTTGTAAACGAACCGAACGAACACGAACGGAGACTTGTTCGTGTTCGTTCGTTTAACTTAACCGAACAAACGAACGAACACGAACGGTAAACGAACGAAATTTTTTGTGTTCATGTTCGTTCGTTATAAAAATATATTTGTTCGTGTTCGTTCATTAAGGTGCGTTTGGTACGCAGACAAGACAGGACATGACAAGATGAAACAGGACAGGACAGCTGTCCAGCGTTTGGCAAGACATGACATAACTGGACAGAACAAGACTAGACCGGTTAAATGACGAAATTACCCATGAGGAAAAATCATAGATTACATCACATAAAACTAATTTACATCACTAATACATAGTGCAATGGATTATCAAAAACATAAAACTAATTTATCACGATTGGATTTTGGATATGGAAATTAAAACCCAAATTTTAAGTTTCAGATTTTAGGTTGTTTCGGGTTTGGGTTGGTTGAGTTTCGGATTGATGTCGGTCGGGTTCGGATATTATATAATGCAAAAGTTATATATAAATTCAATCGTTTTTTTAGGATGAATACAATCGATTGAAATATTGATGAAATCGATAGCAAGTTTAAAATTTAGAAAATATTTCAACAAACTATAATTTACGATTTTCAAAAAATAATTAGATAAATAAATAAATATATATATTATTCAAAATATAGATTTATGTTATTTCGGGTTTTCGGACAGGTTGGGTGGCCAACGATCAAACCCAATCTGAACCCAGATATCCTCCCAAATGTCGGGTTTCGGATTATCTGATTTCGGGGTATTCGGGTTTTGCAAAAACACCTTATTTTCGGTTCGGATGCGGATTCAGATTTCGGACTATTCGGGTTTTGCACACCCCTATAAGAAGACATGTTTTATGTTTTTAACAAAGGGTATATTAGTCAAAATATTATTGTTCTACTTAGTTCCAAGGGGTTGGAGTGGGACAAGTGTGTCCCATGCTTGTTCCACTTAGTTCTAGCGTGTCTCACATATGGTCACGCCAAACATGGGACAAGCTTGTTCTGTTCTGTCCTGTTCCACTCTGTTCTACATACCAAACGCACCCTAAGAGCTAAACGAACGTAAACGAACGAACATAAATGAACATATACGAACGTAAACGAACGAACATAAATGAACATAAATGAACACAAATGAATAAAAAACAACCATCGTTACTCATCATTTCGTTCGTAAAAAATAACATAACATATAAAAAAACGGATAAACTTAGGAAGTAAAAAAAGGAATTTTAAAAAATTAATTTAATTAATGTTTTGACATATTAATGTCATAATATATATAAATATATTTATATATATAAACAAATATAAACGAACATAAATGATAATAAACGAACATAAATGAACGAACGTAAATGAACGAACGAGACCATTGTTCATGTTCGTTCATTTAACTAAACGAACAAAAAAAATGTGTTCATGTTCGTTCATTTATTAAATAAACGAACATAAACGAACTTCCCGCCGAACAGTTCATGAACGGTTCGCTGAACGTTCGGTTCGTTTACAACCCTATGAATGAATGTGGATGTGTTAAATGAACTTATAATGTAAAATGCGTCTAAATACATGTTTAGGCGGGAAAATAAAAAAATGGGTTCATCAGAAGGCGACACGTGTCCTTCTAGTTACTTATTTATTATATGTACAGATATATATGCAAATTAATATACATTATTCTACAACATATGATTTTTAATCGAACATCACATATGATTATTTTGGTTTAGATCACAAGGTCCATTTTTTACTTTTTTTTAATTGATAAGGGTATTTTAGTCTTTTACCTAATTTTGTAATATATATGGTAATTATTATTATTATAATATTAAACCTATTTCAATTTTAATGCATTTTATATATGATATTAATTATCCTATACTAATTGAAAGTATTTACTTTTGTGATTCCAACGTTAATTCCTTTTAATTTAAAGTATTCAATTTTTTATTCCAATTAATTTAAAATATTCACATAGAATCCGAATTAACGTGAGTTACATTGTGCTTTGGAATAATTAAGGCAAAATATTTTTTTATTTGATTTCCCTTTCATCAATATTTCGAAGAGAGTTATTTTCATTCTTTGTTATATATTTGTATGGTTTTTTTGATTGGAGTGTAAAAAATTAACCATACGGAGCAATGAAGGGTAACATGTTTGATGTTGTTTCGGCTAACGAAATTCATGTTCGAGATCTACTCGACAACAATGAAACGTTTTTATCGTATTTTATTCATCCGGTTGATGAAATTCCTAGTAATGATTCTGATAAGATTCTCGATAGATGAAACACGTGTTTCATCAAATACGTGCTTGATGAAACAATGTTGAAACTCATGAACCGATAGATGAAACACATTTACACATGATGAATTTGTTATAGATGAAACAATGTTGAAACGTGTTTCATCAAATACGTGTTTGATGAAACAATGTTGAAACTCATGAACCAATTTGTTTCATTGCTTTCATTAGATTCCAAACAATGCACACAAATGTTACATCAAAAATCGATTTCATCAACAAAAAAATGTTTCATCAATAATGTGTGTGTATACCTTTTCATCACTCCATCCATTCACCAACTTTCTAATAATCCTCTTAATTAATTAAGAATAGATATATAAAAAGAACCCTAAATTAAGTCTATTGATCATTATGTTTTAAGGCGCAAGAGAGTTATATAAAGAAACAACAAGTTTAAAAAGTTTTCTTATTCAACGGATTTCATTTTGTTACCAAAATTGAAACAAAAAAGCAAAAGACACTTTTGCCCTTTTAGCATATTATTATTATTATTTTTCATTAATAAATTAATTCATTTATTACCATATTTAAGTCAAATAAATATTGACCATTGATTACTAAGATCAATGGTATCTAGATGGTTTCCAAAGTTTCCAATCTAATATAGGTTTCCAAAGTTTCCAATCTAATGTAGGTTTCCAATTGAAAATTATACAAACAAATCTTAATCGTCCATCTAGCTTGATAAATATTTGGTTTTATAAATATCTCGTTTATTTCCAGATTTAAAACAATACTCATAAGAAATGAACTTTATATCATCTTTCAAAAACATCTCAACCACAATGAATGAACCATGATCACATTTCATACATATCTCAATTGTTTCCTAATATAAGATTTGTATATGGTTTATATTCGAAATCTCTTATATATATATGTGTGTGTGTGTGTATGTGTGTTGGGGGGATGGAAAGGGTTCAAAAGAGGACACCCTTTGCGAAAACGCGAGAACACTAGCTCTTTTACTATAGTCAATCACATTTGATACTATAGTCCTTCACATATGATACACATGTGATACTAAACCAAAGGCACGAACCAACCTTTGGCGTGACCTAGGTTGTGGGCAAGTCGCCCGCACACCACTAAGCTCCCTCAATTGTATTATCATATGTGATAAGGATGTTCTCGATGTAATAATATAATCCATCACACGTGATACTAAATCAGAGACACTGACGACCTTTGGCACGATATAGATCGTCGGCCAAGTCATCTGCATAGCACCAGGTCCCTTCATGTGAATAATCACATTAGATAAGAGTGTTCTCATTTGAACCTCTGTGTGTGTGTATATATATATATATATATGAGCAGTGGGGGCCATTCTGTAACGCCCTAAATTCTGGAAATAACAACTAATTTAAATTTTCTAAATATATCGATAATTGCATCATCTAAAATCATAATTTAAGAATTAACCTCAATACACACGTTCAATCTATACATCCAGTCCATAATAAGGGCGGGTGCTACTAAAACCCAATAACAGTCACTATCTCCAATCTGCGGAAGACTTCACTAACTACTCACCCTTGTGCCAAGCTAAGGCTCGACTCTTCATGGAACTGCTAGAACCAAACCCCCAACCGGAACTTGATGCACATGCCGACAAATAAAAAGGGTTAGGCTTGACGCCTAGTGAGCTCAAGAGTTTTCCGCATATATAAATTAATCGTTTAGAAAGGAAGAATGCGATTAAATTCATAGTCTTTCAAATTGATATGTTTCACTTATGAAAACTACCCGTTTAACAACCACTATGCATTTTGTACGAAAGAGGCATCGAGTTAGTCGTTAACCAAACCAAACTGTCTTAAAGGCGAGAATCTCAATATGAAACATACTTTTATAAATTTGGATTTAAACCAAAACTTGTTCAAAATGAGAATAAAGAGAGAACTCCCAATCTTTATAAAATGCGGGTAGAAAATGTTATATCTCGAAATACCCAACACGGGTGGAACATGACACACAACTCATAAACCATAGATAAAAATCTATATAATTAAATATTGCCATGAACACGAGCATTAGACCCAAAACTCACACGACCATAAAATGAACGAAATAAAATACCGAAACGTGGAAAAAACGCATTCCATTCAAACCTTGATATACGTGGAAAAACCCCAATATTAAGGTCATCATTTATCACCGACCACACAAACTAAAGTTGATAAAACACGACATCAACATTTAAAATATCACGGGTCTACGACGGAGAGACCCGTATACAAAGAGAATAGATGAACACGCAAGTAGGCCGCTCATACAACTTCCTTGCATGTCATCTAAACGTTTCCATCTTGGGTGACGAGAACATATGAGTGGGACCACCCGTGATGTTATTGGACTTCACCACACATCCCGACATCCTAGTTCCCATGCCACCACCGACATCACAACATCGGATCGATTATGCCTCTGGCCTTACTCCGTCGAGTTACACTTTCAAGGACTTATAGACGTGGGTGCCTACCCAATCTAGACGAGTTTCAACTCAGCGGCTCGAGCCACCTATTGCCTACTCGCTAGCAAACCCAAGCGGTCACCACAGTTGCCAAAAGCTTAGGCTTTCCAAAACAGCCAGACTCAAGTGCCTATGGATCCATTACAACACTGTCTAACGTTACATGACTCCAATTGAAAGACTAAAGCTCCCAAAACATGTAACTCACCAATGACACGAATTAAGTGTCATCATACCCAAAACCCACAACGGTTATAAATCCGGACAAATGTCCACACGACTCATTTAGTCAAAACCGAGCCAAATGCCCAACATTTTACGTAAATCTCCAACGAAAGCCTTTGTAAACATTAAAAACACGTTTAACCAACTGATGAAGACACAACGACCCAAGAGTATAATCAACTCAAACTCAACATTGGTTGAGGCAAACCATTTTCCAAATGGACTCTTTATCCTTATATTTCCAAAATGCCTCATGACATATTTATACACAATTTCCAAATAGTTGTAAGTGCAAACTCATATAAATGACCTTTACATCAAATGGACTCCACACACACACACACACACATATATATATATATATATATATATATATATATATATATATACGTCACAGAAGCATATCAAACTGATTTAATTGTCAAAATGCCCAAAGTCACAAATATGCGTGTGACACAAGTTTATAAAGTGAGATATAACCAAATACCCAAAACTTATCAGCAGTTAACAATTTGATGTAAAACATAAATACTTTAAAATAAACATTTTGGCATGTACACCGTTTTCATAAATCATCTTGAACTCACCTCGCTAGATTTAGGCTAAATCTAGATTTCACCCAACTTGAGCTTTCTTGAAGAAATCCGAATCCATGAGCAACTTATTCCATAAAATATAGATCCACAAATACCAACCATAAATATACTTATTCCACCATAAATAATTGTTCCCCAAACATTTTACACAAAGATCTCATCATATAACCAAAACCCTAATTTTCCATAAATGAAGAAAATGGATTATTACCTCAACCACAACTTGAATCCGTCAATCAAACACTTCTAGGACACCAACACAAGCCACAAACTCCAAATCTTCAAAATGGTGGAAAGTTGGATGAAACCCTAGAAAACTTGGGTGAAGAAGGTGAAGATGAAGGGATCTTAGTTATAGCTTCCAAACCTTGCTAGAAGATGAAGGAACACTTGGCTTGTGACAAAAACACTCAGAAATGAGTTAGGGTTCGTGGGAAAGGATGAGGGATCAGTTTGGGAGAGAAAAGAAAGAGATTAGAAATGAGAAAGTGAGAAAAATGGCTGAAATCGCAACATTTAACAATCTGGTACACGTAGTCTATAGTGCCAGGCAATTGTGCCAGTGGCACAATCGTTGGCACAATCGCCAGGAATGTACCCCGGGCCCTCAGCCTTGGCGATTGTGCCCTCTGGCACAATCACTGGCATAGTCGCCCGGGTGCCCTCGAACTCCAAAAATCCGACTTTTTCAACGCCAAAACTCCCAATACTCTGAGGGACTTTAAACAATGCATTTCCCCAACAAAACCCCACCGTTTATAAGTCACAGAGACGTCCGGGTGACATTTACTTACCGAAAATTGCGGGTGTTACACATTCAAGGGAGAACTCGGTTATCTGTATCAAACAAAAATGGTTTTTTGTTCAATGGGTCTGATGAAAAAAATAAAGAAAATTTAAATGAACGAAAATACCCCTGCCTTTAACAGAGAACATTAACTGAGTTAGTAACCGAGGACCACTTTCAAAGCAAAATGAAAACATGAGGACTGTTTCTAGAGTTATCAAAGCTTAAGTCCCACTTTCAAAGATTTCAATAAACCACGGGGACCAAAAATTAGAGTTTACTCTAAAATTTATGTTAATTATCTTAAATATGTGGCTCACATTGGATCTCACAGTTACCACAAAATAGCTAGTTCTCATTTGATTATGCCCCTATGAGCAGTTTCATTGCAAACTTGACTTTTGTTGTGAAACTGAGGATAAAGGAGAATGTGTCATGTGTCCTAGATATCTGCGGGACATTTTTTTTATGAATGGTATATCAATGATTATGAATGTTATAAGAAATCACGTTCATTATTTATGATTAATAAGAATAAATGGGGACACTCCTTTGTCCCCTATTTCATACCATAAAACATGTTTGCAATTAAACTTATATATATATATATATATATATATATATATATATATATATATATATATATAGGGAGAGGTTTATTTGAGAAATGGTAAATATATGAGAAATAGAGAAGTAATCTTAGCCATTCATCTGGTCAACATTTGCAGCTTTGACCGCGAAGCACCGGATAATTCCTTGTGTGGTCAATAGAAGGTAGAGGGGTAATTTCGTAAAATACACGGGATGAGTTCATATATGAATCTGTATGAATCACAAAGATTCATATATGAATTTGTTAATTAGTTCAACTGATTCATATATGAATCTTTGTGATTCATACAGATTCATATATGAATCACAAAGGTTCATATATGAATCTGTTAGTTAGTTCAACTGATTCATATATGAATCACAAAGGTTCATATATGAATCAGTTAAAAGAGTTCAGTTGTGAATTGCACTGGTTCATATATGAACATATAGTTCATATGTGAATTATACATGTTCATATATGAACACAACCCGTGTGTTTTGTAAAATTTACGAAATTGTCCTTCTATTTTTGGGATAGCCGCAACTTTTGACCAGTCAAAGCCGCAACTTTTGACCGATCAAAGCCGCAATATTTGACTAGTCAAATCCGATCTTGACCATATGAATGGCTAGGATTACTTCTCTATTTCTCATATATTTACCATTTCTCAAATGAACCAAACACTATATATATATATATATATATATCATTTGCAAACCACACCAAAATTAAACAATCACGTTTTTCCATTCATTTTATTATTATCTTTAACTAGAATCGTACTCGCGCAATGCAGCGAGATACATCACGATTTTAATGTTTATTTTTATTTTTTTGTTTTTTATTGATTTACAGTACGATTTTGGATAGTTTTTATTGAGTGATAATGGTTTTTTTATATATAAATTTGTTTAATTTAGGCTTAACAATATAATGTTTTGTATATAAAAAAAATTAAGTAGTTTGTTAAAATTCATTAATTATCTTATATATTTTAAATTTTTTATATTTAAATTGAGATGTTTATCCTGTTTTGATTGTGTTTATCAGAATTCAAATTTCATAATTTTAAGATTTGGGGATTAGAGATAAGAATTTTGGGGGATAAGGATGAAATTTATTAATTAGGGTTAAAAACATTTAAAAGTAGTACATATTGCTTCATTAATTATTTTTTAAGAGATTTTAAGTAGATTAACATTAAATAATAGTACATAATGCTTAATACATCACGATTTTAATGTTTTTTTTATTTTTTGTTTTTTATTGATTTATAGTACGATTTTGGATGGTTTTTATTGAGTGATAATGGTTTTTTATATATAAATTTGTTTAATTTAGGCTTAACAATATAATGTTTTTTATATAAAAAAAATTAAGTAGTTTGTTAAAATTCATTAATTATCTTATATATTTTAAATTTTTTATAATTAAATTAAGATGTTTATCCTGTTTTGATTATGTTTATTAGAATTCAAATTTCATAATTTTAGGGTTTGGGGATTAGAGATAAGGATTTTGGGGGATAAGGATGAAATATATTAATTAGGGTTAAAAGCTTTACAGGTAGTACATTAGACTTTAGTAGTTATTTTTAAGAGATTTTAAGTAGATAGCTTTAAATGATAGTACATAAAGCTTAGTGAGTTGTAATTAAGAGTTTTTTATGTCATCTTTATAATATAGTATAGATATAGATTATGAGAGCTCAATATTCATTTTAGTACGAAGGGTGTTAGTTATGGTAATTATCATATTTATTTTATTTTCGGATATATTCAATCATAACCGTTTATGTTTTGAAAAATCAATTTATTACTTCCTCCGTTCCAAAAGAAGTGACTACATTTCTATTTATGTTTGTCCCACAATAAGTATCCACTTAAATAGTAGATAAATAAATTATCAAATTTACTCTTAATTAATGCACAAATATTTAAAAGTTGGAAAAGAGAGAAATTAAATAAGGTAAAAATGGCTTTTGGTTAACAAAAAAGTGTAATATTTATACATGTCTAAAACTGTGTGTCATTTCAATAGTGGACACTTATTTTGAGATGAAGGGAATATTTTCTTTAACCAAAGTTCCGATTTTATTGATACAAGAGTGTAACTGGAGAAAACTTCCATCGATTGTTCATCATGGACAGATGAAACAGTTTCACTACAAAAATCATCATAGGTTCATCATCGGTTTATCGGTTCCTCATAGGTTCGTCATTGAATGTTCATCATCGAGAAAACTTCCCCGTTTTCATCCAAACACACACACACACACACACATATATAGGATTATATGTAATATCCGTGAAGTTCGAAAAAAATATGTTTCTTCATCAATCTTTCGCTTCTCTTGTGCCATGTGTGATGAAATTTATACTCAACAATGTTTCTTCTTTAAAAATCAAAATCCGTGAAACCTTAAATTCTTACCTCTAATGAAATCGGCCATGATTATCGAAGATTTTGACGGCCATGATTATCGAAGATTTTGATTTGTGCTTGTGGATTTTGGTAACCGTAATACAGAAATTTCAGAATGTTAATCACGCCCGCCAAATTATCGCAATTTCATTCGGAATCTATGATTAGGAGTTCCACTTTTTGGTCGATTTCGCCTTTCTGGGCTATATTAATAAATTAAAGATATTAATTTCTAATTTTTATTAACATAAATAACGACTCAATTAAGTTTTGACTATACATTGATGAAAATTGATAAGTGGGTTACATAGTTTGTACTAATAGGGTAGTTTGCAAATGAAACTCTCTCTCTCTGTGTGTGTGAATATATATAGGGTTGAGTATGGTGAGAAGTTGAGGTTAACAAAAGAAGCGTGAGAATGGTTATCAACCGTTGGATGAGAAATGACTGCACATTAGGATGAGATGCACCAGATCAATTCCCTTCTAAGCTGCAATTAATGGGAGGACATTTGATTAAAAGTGATCAACGGTTCAGATCCACACTTTTCACGTTTCTCACGTTTAACCTCAACTTCTCACACGATCTTTCGCGCACACACACACACACACATATATATATATATATATATATAAATTATATTTAAACTCATATAAATTATATTTAAACTCAAAACTTTAAGTTATGTCAAAGAAAAAGTATTCTCTACTTTCCAAAATAAGTGTTCTATCTTTCTATTTTAATTTGGGGTGTTGTTATCCCTACCCCTCCCCACTCACATACCCTCCATATTTCAGTCACATACCCCCTCCTATACCCCCTCCTACCTCACTCACATACCTCCTATAGGAGGGGGTATGAATATAATTCACCTTTAATTTGTCATAAAATAGGTGTCTATTTTCAAAAATAAGTGTTCATTTTCTTATTCTATCTTTATTTGTGAGATTAAAAAAAAACTTCTCTCTATTATTTAAAGATAATACATTCATTTAATTAAGTTAAAAATGTAATTATTACATAGTCTAAAAAGTATATGTATTTTTTTTAGACATTTATTTTAGGACAAAAGGAGTAATCAATTGAGGAAGGTGAATTATATAGTGAGTTTTCAAAATAATGATATTTAATAATGTGCGAACCATTTGAATAGTTGAATCGGTGATCATAATAACACAAATATATGAGCATTATCTTTTCTGGGAAACGAATTTTGGACAAGTGCCAATGTGATGGACCACCAAATGTAAAATGGAAAAAGGATCCCCACATCTATCGATTAAGATACAACGATGTATCTTAATTGAAGGTTTAATTTATTTTTGACTAGACAGCTGTCACTTCCATACTTTTCTTGCCCGCTCTTATTAATTGGGTTGGTTGTTTTAGTAGGGTTTATTAATTATTAAAAAACTTAGAGTAAATTACATCGTAGGTCCTTGTGGTTTACTTAAAATTTGGATATGGTCCCTATTTTGAAATAATTACACCAGGAATTCCTGTGGTTTGCATTTCGTTTCACTCTGGGTCCAGTGGTTTGAATTTTGTTGCACTCTGGGTCCCTGTGGTTTGTTGAAAATTGCATTATGGGTCCCTGCATTTCGTTGCACTCTAGGTCCCCCAGGGACTCAGGGTGAAACGAAATGCAAACGACAGAATCTCTGATGTAATTATTTTGAAATAGGGACCATATCCAGATTCTGAGTAAACCACAGGGACCCCTGGTGTAATTTACCCAAAAACTTATTTAATATATATATATATATATATATATATATATATATATATATATATATATATATATATATATATATATATATATATATATATAGGGAGAGGTTCATTTGAGAAATAATAAATATATGAGAAATAGAGAAGTAATCTTAGCCATTCATCTGGTCAACATTTGCGGCTTTGACCGCGAAGCACCGGATAATTCCTTGTGTGGTCTATAGAAGGTAAAGGGGTAATTTCGTAAAATACACGAGATGAGTTCATATATGAATCACAAAGATTCATATATGAATCTGTTAATTAGTTCAACTAATTCATATATGAATCTTTGTGATTCATACAGATTCATATATGAATCACAAAGGTTCATATATGAATCAGTTAAAAGAGTTCAGTTGTGAATTGCACTGGTTCATATATGAACATATAGTTCATATGTGAATTATACATGTTCATATATGAACACAACCCGTGTGTTTTGTTAAATTTACGAAATTGTCATTCTATTTTTAGGATAGCCGCAACTTTTGACCAGTCAAAACCGCAACTTTTGACCGGTCAAAGCCGCAATATTTGACTAGTCAAATCCGATCTTGACCATATGAATGGTTAGGATTACTTCTTTATTTCTCATATATTTACCATTTCTCAAATGAACCAAACACTATATATATATATATATAGAGAGAGAGAGAGAGAGAGGTGGTTTCAATTGGAAACCATATTAAATTGGAAACTTTGAAAACCGTCAGTTTCATTGGTTAAATTAATGAAATTGGTTCATAAAGTTGTTTAATATGATCAAGTTGTTTCATGTAATTCTTTTGTTAACGAAATTGTTTCATATATTTGTGTTTTTTATGTAGTTTCATCTATTTTTCTCATTTTGATGAAATTGTTTCATGTATTTTCGCAATCTGATGAAAAATTTTCATTTTTACATAAAAAACACAAATATATGCAACGATTTCATCAATAAAAGAATTATATGAAACAATTTCATCAAATTAAACAATTTCATGAAACAATCTCATGAAACAATTTCATTAACTTAACCAATGAAATCGAGGGTTTCCACGGTTTTCAAAATTAGAGTGGTTTCCATTTGATCGCTCCCCTATATATATATATATATATATATATATATATATATATATATATATAGGGTCTCCTTCATTTGCTAACCACGACATTGGTGTTAACCGTGCTAACAAATTTTCAACCAATCAGAATCATCCTAGAGTTTATGTCCTCAAAGGGTAATATGGGTATTTCATAATTCACGTCTATTTAATTTATTTCCATATTTCAAGGAGTTATTGTTAGAGCATAAATCTGTTGGATACAAGATCAAGATTGCTGAAGGTCAAAGGTACAAGAAGTCAAAGCTGAAAGTCAACTCTCATTAAAGTCAAAGTCAATTTGTAATAAAAAGTCAAAGTCCTTGTTTTTGTATTTGTTTCCTTGTAATTCTTATAGATATAAATACCTTGTATTTTCTGTTTTGTAGTAGAGTAGTGACTAGAATTTGTATACGAATTAGAGAGAGAGAATTGTAGAGTGAGAAAGAGGAGTCTATAGAGAGAAAGTCAAGAACAGAGTTGTAAATCATTTGAGATTGTGAATTGAATCAAACAGGTAGTTAATCATATCTTGTTTTGTTGATTTGCTTGTGATTAGAATCTAGAAACAGGACATTCAATTATTAATATGGTAGTTATCTAAATATTAAATATAACATTTAATACTTAATGTATTTCCATATTTAATGTATTTCCATATTTCGAGTATGCATATATGCATGTCTAGATGTCAGTGTGTATCTCAACCAATGCAGAATAGATCAGCTGATATGCACATATGCACATATACAACATGTACATATTCACAATACTCAATGTGCACATATGCATATTAGATACCAGTGTGCAGATATGCATATGCTCAATGTGCACATATGCATATTAGATATCAGTGTGCATATATGCATATAATATTTCAGCAAACATATGCATATATGCACTGTATGCAAGTGTGCACATATGCACTATCCTGAAAATTGATTTCTTCAAATCCTAAAAATCGTTTTAACCAACTTTCCGACCAAATTCCGGCGACCCCTATCTTTGTTCAATTCAACTTCACTTCATTTTCCGG
Organism: Arctium minus; assembly: GCA_954870635.1. Taxonomy (NCBI): domain Eukaryota; kingdom Viridiplantae; phylum Streptophyta; class Magnoliopsida; order Asterales; family Asteraceae; genus Arctium; species Arctium minus. The sequence goes on from OX941081.1 coordinate 161,180,676, forward strand.
TAACGTTGATTTATGCGGCGATGCGTTTAACCTCCTATGCATTATTTCTCCGTCTCCCTCTTTTTCTCCGGTGAACCCAACCCCACCCACCACCGCCGCCAAGAAATCGAACCATCGCCGGAAAATCAAGATTCTCATAATCGCCGTTTCCGTTGGTGGGTTTTTGTTATTATGCATCTTGCTTGCATTATTAACGATTTGTTTGAAAAGAAAAAAAGAAAAAAACTGCTGGCGATGGGTGTGAAAGGAGCTGAAGCAGTTCCGACGACACGTAGTGGCGGCAGCGGCGGAGGTGCGACGAGTGGTAGTGGGAAGAATGGTGAAGGTGGGTTTTCAAGTGAAGGTGATGATGGCGGTGGGATTGAGAAGTTGGTGTTTTTTATAGGATGAAATCCCTAATTATTTGGGTTTCTAATTTGGTAGGCCCATGTTCCCCAAATTAAAAGTAAGTGTATTTTGACCGAAATACCCCTGTGCATACATGCATTGTATTTTTTCAGCCGTTTTTAATATTTTAATTTAATAAAAAATCAATTAATTGTGGACCATTGATCATCAATCTACGGTTGAGATTGGTTAGCACGGTTAGCACTAATGTCGTGGTTAGCAAATGAATGAGTCTCTCTCTCTCTCTCTCTCTATATATATATATATATATATATATAGGGGTGGATTCAAATGAAAACTCATCTTTCATTGTACACATGAGGACAAATCTTAACTATTGATTAAAACTTAGAAAACAAATGTATGATTAAAACATAATAACATTAATTGAGAAGTGATTAAGGACAAAATTGAAAATTTGAATCAATGTCTACCTTATTTGACTTTTTATTTTTTTTTAATTAAGATTTTTTACCCCCTTAAAGTTTAAAATAAATTATATTAAAAATTACTAATATTTTAATCAAACAAATTACATTAGAAAAACGAGAATTTTGTGCGCTTCGATATGACATCCATCTCGATATAGTTTTTTTTTTTCGTTTTAACCGTTTTTACGTGAAATTCTATATATGTGTTATATTCATTATGAATATGTATGCACCTCCACGTGTGTCCACATTCAGTATGAATAACAAAGGTGAACGTTCATTCACTATTCATGATGAATAATACAGTATTCAGGATGAATAATACAACATTCAAGATGAATAATACACGAATTCATGATTCATGTATTATTCATCATGAATCGTGTATTATTCATTTCGAATGTTGTATTATTCATCATGGATGATACATTATTCATGATGAATAATATATGAATGACCCGTGAAAATGTAGATACATGGCGCATTCTCTTTTGTTTCTTAATTCACAACCGAAATTTGGTTTAATTCATTATGAAGATGTATATGCATCCCCGGATGTCCCACATTCAGTATAATGTGAACGTTCATTCATTATTCATGATGATTAATACAGTATTCCTGATGAATCACACAACATTCAGGATGAATAATACACAGATTCATGAATCGTGTATTATTCACCCTGAATGTTATATTATTAATCCTGAATGATACATTATTTATGATGAATAATACATGAATGACCCGTGAAGGTGTGGAGACGTGAAACACTCTCTTTTATTCCCCGGTTCACAACCGAATTACTCGATAGGTTCTCGATTCGTCTCAATGGGTGTTGGGTTACGGTGCTGAAAAACGCGATACTTTACGACGTTGAAGAAAGTGTTGAAGAAGGTGATGTCGAGTTACATACTTACGGTGTCGAGGTGTTGTACAGACTTGAACGTACATAAATATTCATAATGAATATAACACATGTATAGCATTTCACGTAAAAAACGGTTAAAACAAAAAAAACTATATCGAGATGGATGTCATATCAAAGAGCACAAAAATCTCGTTTTTTTATATAATTTGTTTGATTAAAATGTTAGTAATTTTTAAGATAATTTATTTTAAACTTTAAGTGGTTAAAAGTTTTTAATTAAAAAATAAAATAAAAAGTCAAATATGGTAGGCGTGAGTTTAAATTATCTTTCATTTTTACCCCTAAGCATCTTAAAATTAAAAACTCTATTTAATATGAGTTCTTGGATCAATAGAGATGGAGTGACTGAGATTTGTCCTTACGGACACAATGAAAATTGAGTTTTCATTTGATATTTCCTATATATATATGTAGTATCATATGTATGTATGCATCAAATGAAACATATTCTTACATGTCATGGTATATCATCGGTTTGTTTTAATCATAGGTGTCTGGATGCACACTTGACTAATCTCAGAAGCCTGAAGAATAGTTAGGAAAATCCTCAATGACCTTGTATGACTCGAACCAACGATCTCTGAAGAAGATCTTTAAAGGTCCAAACCTTTTTTTTTCTTTTTGAAAAGCATCAGGGCAATCATTCCATTAAACCAAAACAACAATATACACGTACAATACAGAGAGAAAAAAAATAATATAACATAACAACCTTTAAACAAATACAGGGCCTAAGTTGAGTTTGCAAGGTGCAAACCTGCATCAACAACAGATAAGGAGAATTGGAACTGTAACACCCTCGAATTTGGAAAGAACAACTAATTTAGAATTTTCATCATTACCTCACATGAAGGATAAAATCCTTTTCTACAAATCAATACTTGGAATACCTCAGATATAATTCTAGATTAACCTCTATAAATAACCACTCAAATCTTATATAAAGACTACATAAAGGTCGGGTACTACTAAACCTAAATACGTGTTGCTACTCCCAAGATAATTACGGAAGACTTCACCAAGCTACTCACCCCTCGTGCATTAAAATAGTATTCATCTTCACATGGTCGCTAGTACTGTTCCCCAACCGGGACCTGATGCACATGCCGACAAATAAAAAGGGTTAGGCTAACGCCTAGTGAGTTCAAGAGTTTCCAACATTATTAAATATATTGTTAAAACAAAAGAATGCAATTTAAATCATGATCTTTCAAAGTGCTTTACTTTAAATATGAAACGACCCATTTTCCAATAATATGCATCTTTAAGGACGAACGTCCCGATACAAAACATTCTTTATAAAGTGATGCAACCTAAAAGTCACTCAAAATGTGAATAGAAAACGGACTTCCAATTATAAAAACGCGGATAAAACTTTATATCCCAAAACACCCAAAACACGGGTGGGGCATAAGACTCAACTCATAAGTCATGGAAAACAATCCATATAAATATAATATGCCACCGGAAACATGAAACTAAAGTTCAATACTCACGCGACCATAAAGTGGAATGAAATCCAAACGTTAAAGTATGTACAATCAAATACCCAAAATATTGTTGGCCGACAACGGGGGAGACCCGTATCCTTTGAGAGTGGAGGAACACAAAAGTATGCCACTCATACAACGTTAATCGTATGACATTTAACGACATAAAAGCCCAAGTGTCCGTACGACTCCCTTCAAGCTACACCAAAAGAGACAACTGACCTTAGTAAATATTACCATGAATACCACCAAAGGCCTGACACAGTCGGAGGTTACAACCAAGGCATTGCCTCGACATGGCGGAGGCCCCAAACGCCCATCAACATGATAACACAACCGGAATCAGCCCTCCTAGTGTACACTTGAAAGGTTAAGGTCATAAAACGTGGGGCCCGGAGTCCAACCTGTAATACCCAATTGACCATCAAATAAAGACTGACTTACGTGCCTATGGATCCAATGCAACACAGTCTAAAATTACATGACTACACAGGAGTGACCAACGCACTCGAGCATGTAATTATCATTATTATACCACAAGATGCATTTAGATGCAAATCATAAATGGGGCTCTATATTGAGCCATTAAAACTGGACAAATGTTCTCAAGACTCTTTTAAGTCAAAACCGAGCTAAAACGCTCAAAATCCATTTTACCAACAAATAATGGTCCTCAAATAGAAAACGCATTTAAACAGAGTTTATACAGACACATACCTCAAAGATGTGGTTGACCCAAAAACCATCACGGATTGGGACAAAAGATTTTCTAATTGGTTTACGAGATCAAATACACCAAAATGCATAAACCATAAAATAAACTTCATTTGTACAAAATCACCCAATGCATAAATCATGCTATTTATTTATCAAAATTCCCAAGTCACAAATATGAGCATTTCATGAGATTAACACAACATAAGTTTACCAAATATTAAAACTTATCAAATACTCAACACATTGACTTTTACCAAGTAAAACACATTTTTACTTCAAAATACACATTTTTGGCATGTACATAGTTTTCACAAAGTAACTTGAACTCACCTTGTTAGATTTAGGCTAAATCTATATTTCCCCCAACTTGAGCTCTTTTGGAGAAACTTGAATCCTCAAGCCAAAACTTTCAAAAACCTAGATTCACAAGTTTCCAACCATGAATAACCATATCCAAGTGTTTAGAATCATTCGCCAAACATCTTATATCAAAATCTCCATTTTGGCCAAAAAACCTAGTTTGACCTAACTTTTCTTTCTGAACCGAAATTGGAGTAATAAAACACTAGGAAATCATCAATAAAACATTTACAACCCTTAAATAAGTTTAGAAATGGAGGGGATGGACTTACCACTTAGGTTTTGGTGAAAACCCTAAAATAGAGCTTGAGGTTGAAGATGAATATGGAAATGGTGAACGCTTGATCATAGCTTCCAATTCTACCACTTGATGATGTTTTGCCTCCATAATGCCAAGTATTTGAGCCAAGAATGACCCAAAATCACCATATATGTTTTAGGTTAGCTCTAGAGAGTGTTTGGGAAGAAGTGGGAATGAGAAATGAAGAAGTGAGCTGAAAAATCGGATTTATCAGCACCCTGTACCCTTTGTGCGACATTGACAGGCTACAATGCCCTGTTCAATGTCGCTGGTCATAGTCGCACTCAGCACCCCTCCTTCTGTTTCTTCCTGCTACATTGCCAGATGCGACTATGACACTGTCATAGTTGCCGGGCATTGTAGTCGTGCCCGTACCAAGCTCCGAAACTCGACTTTTTCAACACCAAAACCCTCGACACTCTCAGGGACTTTAAGTAATGTTTTCCCAATATAAATACCACCATTTACAAGTTGCAAAAATGTCCGGGTGACCTTTACTTATCGAAAATTACGGGTGTTACAATCCTCCCAACCTTAAAACGATTTCGTCCGCGAAATCTATATCTCACCCAAGGCATTTCATTACCCCCTAGCACTTATCGGGTTTCCTCGGTCCCCAAGAAGGTAATGAACTAATCGTAGACCTCAAAGATTCTATTAACCCAGATCGATCGTCTCCCTTCCCAAGGGATTGTCTCTAATCCACTTCATCCTTTTGCCAAAACCCGATGACTTCCTGACGCAACTGTCATACTGATTTTCGTGAAGACTCTCACATCCAATATCCGTCTTGATATGCTACACTCCTACTAGAGTGAACATTGAAACTTACTGGGGCAATTTCCAACCATGCGACCTCGGTTGCCTCCCAACCTTAGGTGACACCTACTACCTCTAGGGTAGCTTGTGATCTCAACATCTCTTTGACAAATCCGTACCAGTTCAACACGATTCTGGATCCGTATTCCGATGATCAACACTAACCCAAGGAATTTCCAAAATTCCTAAATAATTTACCCTTCATATTGGTAAAGCGTTCCTTCCAAGAACGCACCGATACACTTTCCGGAGGTTGGTCAATTCAAGTCTGGCGATTTCGCGACTCCTAAACTGAACATAAACATCAATCATCTACTCGATATACCCTTTACCAATCATAAAATTTTAATCGTTGATACTTAATTACTAACATCTAACATCCTTAAAGTTACCGCTTAAATTGCAACACACATGATTCATCGGGAATGTTCTAAAGTACCCCAACGATCATTGTCCTTGAATCGAATGTCGACACCTATCCTCAAACGACTATACCGCAAACGTGGGGGTACCGTCAATTTATTTCGTCCCGAATTTGCATTGTCGAATTAAAGTTGACACTTATCATGGCACTAAAATTCCAATCCTACATCTCTAACAATGAATCACAATATTTCTTTTATTCACGAAGGTTCTTTAAGATGGTACACCACCAACACATAACATGCCGTCAACGAACAGTCCATCAAGTCAAATCCAACCATGCACAAGCAACCACGCCAGGCTTTAACCTGAAGGTTCACCGAAGCGGAAAGATCACCACTTAATTAACTGGGAGGAATCATGAATCTAATACCTCAATCATTCATTCGTGCACCAATTCATAAACTGAAACCCATAATTCAAAACTGACCGCACGTTAGACCATCTGGCGCTTTAATTCCCAAGGACTCCTTTAGTCCCTAACTACAACTCTTTTCACAACAGGGAATTAAATCTATAGCTCTAATTAGTTCAAGGTTTTTCAACTATAGGACTCAACAAATATGCCAGTCGAAATTTTATAAGACTTTTAAACGCAAAATCTTTATAAAAGTTAATCATACGTGTAAAAATTCACTACTACTAACTCGGTAGTTGTGCAAAGTGGTCACAAACGCCACACATACAAAACAATTTGGCCATTACCCAAACTAATAATGACAATAACAAAAGATGCGCAACAAACTTTTCAAATGAACCACTATGGTCCTAACATGCATCAATTTATGTTGTAAACGTGAAATAATTTTATGTATTAAAACAATGTGCAACAAAGTGTTTGTACAAGACTCCTGTAACACCCGTGATTTCCTAAAGAAACGGTTAATGATTGGCCAAGGACATGGTCAGTTTCCGACCGAGAGAAATGGTCGGGGAACGATTAACGCAAGACGTGAGAAGACACAACTGACGATACGTGCGTCTTGGCCCGCGACCTCAAGCCGCAGATAGGCCCGCGTAAGTCACTATGGTTTGCGCTCTAAGGACACGCGCGACTTGGCCCACGAGTTGAGGTCACGGCCAAGGCTACGGAAGGCTGTCTAGTCGATTTATGCCAAGATTTCTAGGGTTTTCTTGCATTTATACTTCCACACTCTCCATTTATTTCCTTGAGGCGATTTATGAGCTCAAGAACCAATTTTTGGAGCACCTTGGTGAGAATCTACCCTAGAGAGACCAAAGAGATGGTGAATGAAGCTTGGTTGAGATGAGGGTGAAGAATGTCATGGATGAAATGTTGGTAGGAAGACTTTAAGCTTGTTTGAGGTAAGCTCTTGTATATTTCAAGCTCTTGTATGAGGATCTTTGTAGATCTAAAGTGTTACACTTGTTGGTAGTTCATTTCTCTTAGATTTGGAGAAAAGGGTTATTTGGGAACCCTAACCAATTGTTGAAGATGATGTGTTGAGGATGGAAGCTTCATTTTTGGAGGCTAAGGATTTGGGTTTGAAATCTAGGTTTAACCTAACCTAGCAAGGTGAGTTCAAGTTGATTTGTGAAAACGATGTACATGCCAATATGTTCATTTTAAAGTGTTTATGTGTTTTACATAATTTGTTAACTGTTGATCATCCGATAAGTTTTGGTTATTTGGAAGTGTTTGACTTCATAAACTTGTAAAACACCCATCTTTGGGAATTTTGATAAATGTATCATAATGAAAATGATTTGATAACCATGTTCATAAATGGAGGGTATTTGGTAAAAATACATTTTATATATATTGGTAATAAGTGTATTTCGAGTTATAATATGATTTAAAAATACCAACGTGTGAGTCATTGGAGTTTGGTCATTCCCAACCTTGTGAATATTTCGGATAGTGTAAACCTATGTGGTCATAAACTTGTTTAGAAAACGATTTATTCAAGTCTAAATGATATTGGATTGTATTCATACATTTTTGGAGTGTGTGGCTGCATAGTCATGGCCGATTGCATTTTATTGCATTTTGTGGATTTTAGCATATGGTCATTTGTCGGTTGGGATTAAGGCTCAGTTTTTGTGATCACCGAGTCTTGGGGACGTTTTTCCGGTTTAATAGCTTAAAAAGGAGCTTTGGGTGAGTGCTACGTTTATTGCGCTTTATTTTGGAGAATACATGTTTGACTGCGTGTGTCATTCATTTGGAGTCATGTATCTTAGACTGTAATGCATTGGATCCATAGGCATGTAAGTCAGTCGTAATTAAAGGTGAGGACTCTTGGGATTCTCACTTTGGGAAATGATGTCGTGTGGGCATTGATGTCGTCCCGGTTGTTTGGCGAAGAGGAACCTTTATGGGTTGTACTTCGGGACCATGGGTCTTGTGATTGGGTGTCTAATTCTTGTGCACGAGGGTTAGACATCGAGAGTTATCAAGTAAGGAGTTGTGACACCTATCTTGAATACTAGGGAGTAGGCACTAGGGGTCGAATGAGTACCCTGAGGATGAAACTCCACTAGAGACCGAACAGGCAATAAAATCGTGTATCCTTGAGGTGTCGCTCGGCGGGGCAGGCAATGGGGGATACGGTGTTTTGGGGACTTGAAATAAAGTCCGAGTGGAAGTGTAGCTCGGCAGAGCAGGCAATACAGTTACGATCCGAGGTGTAGTTCGACAACGTGGCTAGGTGGCTTAACTTTGTGTTCTGCCACAGACCACGGAATCGGGTCTCCCCCGTCACCGGAAGGTTTTATTTGGGTATTAAATTGTATCATTTTATTATCCATGTTTTCGGTGACGTCTTGCATATGCGGATTTGGTTACTCAAGATTTATGGGTTGTGTTTTATGTCCGCCCATGTTTGGGGTGTTTCGAGAAGTAAAGTTTTATTTTGTATTATTATAAATTGGGAGTTTGCTTACTATTCACGTTGTGGGTGAGTTGGGATTAAAGTGGTTTTACGAAAGAAGGTTCATGTTGGGTTCCTTGTTTTAAAGGTGTGCTATTGGAAAATGATGTCGTTTGATATTTAAAGTAAATTTGTTTGAAGGGCTATGATTTAAACTACATTCTTTCCCTTTAACAAATATATTTATTTCATGTTGTAAACTCTTGAACTCACTAGGCGTTAGCCTAACCTTTTTATTTGTCGGCATGTGCATCAGTTGTCAATTGGGAAATGGTTCTAGCATTATTGTGAAGAGATGAGTGCTAGTTGCCGGCGAGTGAGAGTAGCTTTAGGAAATCTTCCGCACCTTTGGGAAGAGCAGCTTGTGTTTGGGATTGAGTAACATCCGACTTCAGTTTAGTCTTTGTTTATTATTAGAAGTTTATATTTGTCGAGGTTAGTGATAAAACTTTATCTTGAAGTATTCGGAGTTTTGAACTGTAGGAGGAAGTTTGGTTCCTTATTTTGATATTATATCGAAATCTTTAATTAGTTGATCTTACCAAATTTGAGGGTGTTACAACTCCTGAAGAAGAAGTTTATGTAATCAAGTTCCAAAAATTTCCCATTTAGCTACAAAATGACATGGAAGAAAACTTACCAATAAGACCCGCATGCTTGAGTTCATTTCTAAAAATTTAACAAGGCAAAACGTGCATGCGATTGGTTGGAATGTAAAACAATTTAGATCGACTTTAGACTTTAAACCGGTCCGCCAATATGTTCTATGTTTTAAAATAGTGACTACAATGTCATGCATGCCAATAAACCAGAGTAACGTATTGTGTGAAACAATAACAGTAAAATCAACAACCGAAGAAGGTATAAAGCAAAAGTTCAACACGAACCATCATAGGTCTTTCATATGTTTACTCACACAAAAGTATAAATCAATTCAACTATCATGTAGTGCACAACAAAACACACTTGTATAAAAATTTAAAAGTGCACTAATGTAACATCAAGACTCTGATGACGTCTATTGCGGTTGCGAAAAGAAATGTGCAAAACTCGCAGGAGACAATAATGTGAAACAACAACTCGTAAATCGACGCACACAAAAATTCAGTATACGTGTTTCAAAATTCATCTACGCGACGCAAAACGTCATAAAATGAAACTCCATAAGACCCAACTAAAAATTTTCATAAAACTTAATGACACTAAAAATCAAGCGGTGCCAAAATCTTCGTTTCCTACGTAAAAGCATAAGACGAAGTTATGACTAAGATGTTATAATTCCAATAATTTCCCTTTTACGCAAAGTAATATAAAGTGACACTTTTCAACAAAACTTGCATGAGACATGACGCTTAATAAACTCATAAATTTACACGCAATATAATTAAACTTACGCATTTCAAAGTTCACTCACGTGTTGAAAACCTTGTAAAATAATACCCTATAAAACTCAACAAAACTCATACAGACTAAAACTCCCAAGAAAACTCAGATGCAAAAGCATGAGAATAACTTTTCCTTTAAAACCTTAACATACGTGGAGGAAATCCAATGTTAAGGTTAAAATTTCGCAGTTACTTGCCCAATACCCCAAATAACATTAAAACACGGATATTACAATATCCGAAAACAACGTTAGACAAGAAACGGGGATGAAGAGATCTTCAATAAAAATTTGCAACCACGTGCAATAAAACAATTTCATGCATGATTAAACTCGCGGTTTAGAATCTGGTGCGTGCTAACCATTTTTCCAAAATTTCATAATATAACCCACTTTATGATTTGAGAAATATGAGAACTTATTGATGCAAACTTATTTTAGAAATAGATTTCGTGCATGAATTTTTGGTCGAGACCCAAAGTCTCAGGACTTAGCTCACCAAGCCCATCAATTCACTACCGACATCCGAGCGCTCAACATCTTAGGGTAACGATAGGCAACTAAATTGGTTAACCTTACAATTTCTTCTCGAAATAAAATCGATTTGATAGGCCTATGGTTCTAATTCAACCAATTGCTCTGACCGAACATGGTCAACCAATGTATTCATTATGCCTAACTGTTACTCCAAGTGACCATGCTATAAGCATCAACTTCTTCTAATGGTTACCCACTTAGAAATTTCTTCACTACCCCAACGGTCGTCACATCAAAGTAGTCCAAGCATACACACGTAACGTGTAGGTTCAGCATAACACTGGCCAGGTGCAATTATGAACGTACCGTGCATGTTCATTCTTGCTACTCCCGACGTGATTCCTGTTCCTAGTGACTCCATCAACCTCAAAACATCCAATCTTAAAGTGTCTATTGGTGAATATTTCTCTCTCAATCACTTAAAGAATACTAGTTTGAGTCTAGGCATTCAAAATCAACACCTAATTCTCTCAAACTTAAGCTATGATACCAACTTGTAACACCCTCGAATTTGGAAAGAGCAACTAATTTAGAATTTTCATCATTACATCACATGAAGGATAAAATCCTTTTCTAGAAATCAATACTTGGAATACCTCAGATATAATTCTAGATTAACCTCTACAAATAACCACTCAAATCTTATATAAAGACTATATAAAGGTCGGGTGCTACTAAACCCAAATATGTGTTGCTACTCCCAAGATAATTACGAAAGACTTCACCAAACTACTCACCCCTCGTGCATTAAAATAGTATTCATCTCTTCACAGGGTCGCTAGTACTCTTCCCCAACCGGGACCTGATGCACATGCCGACAAATAAAAAGGGTTAGGCTAACGCCTAGTGAGTTCAAAAGTTTTCAACATGATTAAATATATTGTTAAAACAAAAGAATGCAATTTAAATCATGATCTTTCAAAATGCTTTACTTTAAATATGAAACGATCCGTTTTCCAATAACATGCATCTTTAAGGACGAATGCCTCGATATAAAACATTCTTTATGAAGTGATGCAACCTAAAACTAACTCAAAACGTGAATAGAAAACGGACTTCCAATTATAAAAACGCGGATAAAACTTTATATCCCAAAACACCCAAAACATGGGTAGGGCATAAGACTCAACTCATAAGTCATGGAAAACAATCCATATAAATATAATATGCCACCGGAAACATGAAACTAAAGTTCAATACTCACGCGACCATAAAGTGGAATGAAATCCAAATGGTAAAGTATGTAAAATCGAATACCCAAAATATTGTTGGCCGACAACGGGGGAGACCCGTATCCGTTGAGAGTGGAGGAACACAAAAGTATGCCACTCATAAAACGTTAATCGTATGACATTTAACGACATAAAAGCCCAAGTGTCCGTACGACTCCCTTCAAGCTACACCAAAAGAGACAACTAACCTTAGTGAATATTACCATGAATACCACCAAAGGCCCGACACAGTCGGGGGTTACAACCAAGGCATTTCCCCGACATGGCGGAGGCCCCAAACGCCCATCAACATGATAGCACAACCGGACTCAGCCCTCCTAGTGTGTAACACCCCAAAATTTTGAACTAATGATTAAGTTGTATTCGTAATTTATGTTGTTTCACTCTTTTGAAGTTACCAAGGATCAGTCGCGTTTTCGATTTTGAAAAATGTCAAGTTTTGGTGGGAGAGAGAGTCACTCGGCGAGAGTGACCGACGAGATTGCCATGGTCACTCTCGCGGTGGCAAAGTTGTCGAGGGCTAAGGACCGGTACCAATTGGGCAAGAGTGCCTGGCGAGAGTGCCAGGGGCACTCTCATGGTGTCATAGTCGCGGAGGAGCTTTTGGGCGCTCGGGCCGTGGCCGCGGTACAAGCCCAGCGAGAGTGACCGGCGATGTCACAATCACCGTCGGGCAGTTAGGCATTAAATGTCTGATTTCTTCTTGAGGTTCAAGGTTCTCATCACCAACATTCTCAACTCCAACATTCTCAACTCCAACCTTCTAGGGTTTTTCCATTGAATCTCTAAGTAAGTTTTCTTGACTTATAAACATCCATACGTGCACCATTACTTGCTTATGTGAAATCTATGGTATATTGTATGTTAACCTAAAAACTAGGGTTTTGCTTATCTTTAATAAATGAGACTTTTGGAGTTGGTGGAAGTGTTTAAACATCTTGTAAAGCTCTTTTATGCATGTTTCATATTAGGGAGGCAATTTATGGTGAAGGACTACTCCTCTACATGTTAAAAACCAAATATAAGTATTCTTATCAGCAGTTGGGGCCATTTCATTATTTGGGGCTAATAAATGGTCAAATGAGCATTAAATTTTAATGAGGAATGTGTAACGAGGATGATTATATTATTTGCCAGGAATATGTTTTGCATGAAAGTTGTTAACCATACTTCTTCACGATCCATATAAGAGATTTTATATCTATTTCCTTGTGCACGAGGATTTAGATAACATGCGTTTATTTGGTATATTTGTTGCCGCTAGGCATTAGCGGGTAGACAATAGGGGGCGCAAGTCCCTGAGTTGGAACTCAGCTAGATTGGATAGGCGCCCTTGTCTGTAAGTCCTTGAGGTGTAACTCGACGGAGTAAGCGCTAGAGGCATAAACGGTTTGAGGATTGTGATGTCCAGCGTGGCATGGGAACTAGAACCGGGATTTGTGGTAAAATCCAATCAACATCACGTGTGACCCCATTCACGTGTTCTCGTCACCCAAGATGGTAACAGGTCTCCCCCGTTTTTAGGAGTTATCTCTATTATTGAAACTCTATTGGGTTTTTAGTCGTCATATTTGCAGGTTTAAATTCATCTTATTTTAGACGTTATATTGCCAAAATTTTAAGTTTTATTTTACCCAATTTTAAGGGTGTTACAAGTTGGTATCAGAGCTCTAGTTTAAGTGAACTACGTATGTTAACTCGATGCCTAGACTTAAGCTGAGACTATTAAGTTACGAATTGCGAGCGTTGGGTAGAATTTCTAAGATGGGACAACCTTAGAGTCAACAGAAACTACGTCGTTGAAATTTGTAAAAGTGGTAGCGAGAATATTTATGTAGTGTTCGTTCATAATTTCAATTAGCTACTGTTATTATGAATGTATGGTTACGTGAATATGCTTGAGTTACTATGATTATGACGATCAATGAACCGTATGAGTATGTTTCTTGTGTAAATCTTGTGTTTCTTATCTTTCTCTTTCTCGCAATTATGTGGTAGATCCGAAATGGTAAATACTCGGAGCCGACCGCTAAACGAAGGAGAAATGCATGAGGATAGTTCGTCTAACCCAAATCCAGTAGTCCGGGTGGTGACTGTTATCCCCCCCAACATGCCGCCGATATTCACCAGAGAAGTGGAACACATACCCAGTGTGGAGTTGGCATCCACGAACCCGATTATTCAGTAGGCGAACCCTCAAGCTGATATGATGGCTAGTGTAATGCAAATGGTGTCATCGGCCATGGAAAAGCAACAAGAAGTATTTCTGAAGATGTTAGAGGAAAGAGATGTCAGTCTCCGAAGGCCGGAAATGGTGGCGGAGAATGCAGTAGCCAGATCGGGTGGTACCGGAGGCGAGAACCGTACTGATGGGTTGATACCTCCAGAGGCAAGACAAACAGGGAAGAGTTGTTCTTATAAGTCCTTCGTGGGTTTCAAGCCGCCAGAGTTTTCCGGGGTTGATGATCCTGGGGCTTGTATGAAATGGTTGAGGGAAATTGAGCGCACCTTCCGGGATTGCGGCTGTGAAGAGAACCATAAGGTGAATTTCGACTCTCAAATGCTATGGGGTGCAACTTTAATCTGGTGGGATGTCTACACCGCAACTATGGGAGAGCCTGTTTTGGCAAAGATGTCATGGGCTACATTCAAGGAGAAGGTTTTGGAAGAGTATTGTAATGAAAAAGAGATGGATTTTATCGAAGAAGAATTCCGAGCTTTAACGAAAGGGGATTTGACGGTGAAGGAGTATACTCGTCTCTTCATGGAGAAGTTGAATCTTGTGGGGCATGTGGCCCCAACCGAAAAGGAAAAGATGAAGGCTTATTTGAAGGGTCTCCCCGCGGACATGGGAAACAGGGTCCGCAACTCTAAAGCCACAAATCTTCGGGAGATCATCGAAGAGACCAAGGTTATGGAAAGAGTTTACGCGAAAGACAAGGATGAGAAGTCAAGGACCGTGGAAAAGAGGAAGTGGGAGAGCCCACCGAGTTCATTCAAGAAACCAAGATTTCAACCTAACGCTAGAAGCTCCGATAATCGTTGGGAGGCGAAATGGTGTTCCAAGTGCAAAAGCAAGCACTTTGGTTCTTGCAACTCCAACTCCAACCAAGTCTCATGCTTCAATTGTGGTAAGGCAGGTCACACAAGTCCGAACTGTCCTATGCCGGGAACAATCTGTTATGAATGCAAGGAGGCGGGGCACATGAAGAGGGATTACCCCAAGCTAAGGGGTGGAGCAAAGGGAGGAAACCCGCCAATTCAACCAAAGAAGGAAGCAGTCCCTAAAGCTCAAGGGAGGGCCTTTCAAATGTCGAGGGAGGAAGCGAAGGAGACCACCGATGTGGTGTCGGGTACGTTCTTACTCAACTCCCTTGCCGCTAAGGTGTTATTTTATTCCGGTGCTAATTTCTCTTTCGTATCTCTTGCATTTTGCGGAACTTTGAATGTGCCTACTAGTATCCTTAGCGATGCCTTGGTGGTAGAAACAGCGAATGGGGAGCAAGTGGTCTTACGTGAGGTGTTGGAAAAGTGCCATCTAGATATTAGTGGGGAGCTATTTGAAGTGGATCTACTTCCCATGGCAATCGGGAGTTTCGATGTGGTGATCAGCATGGACTGGTTGTCACGACACAAAGCAGAAATTTTATGTTCAAAGAAGATGATCAGATTACCGACCTCAAGCGGGGGCTTTGTCTTTGTCTACGGGGAGAAACTTAAAGGTGAAGTGGCTCTCATTTCATCCATCAAAGCAAGTAAGTGTCTCATGAAGAATTGTCCGTCATTCCTTGCCTACGTGTTGGATGCCAAATCGAAGAAGAAGAAGATTGAAGATGTGAGGGTCATTAGCGAGTATCCAGACGTTTTTCCTGAAAATCTTCCGGGCTTGACGCCCGACCGCCAGGTGGAGTTTCGAATCGATTTAGTCCCGGGAGCGGCGCCAATTTCCCGTGCACTATACCGTCTTGCTCCGACCGAAATGCAAGAAATGATGTCGCAACTTCAAGAATTATTGGAGAAGGGATTCGTGAGGCCGAGCTCTTCGCGTTGGGGATCTTCGGTGCTCTTCGTCAAAAAGAAGGATGGGTCGATGCGGATGTGCATCGACTACCGGGAGTTGAACAAGGTAACCGTAAAGAACAAGTATCCACTACCTCGAATAGACGATCTCTTCGTCCAACTGCAAGGAGCCGGATGTTTCTCCAAGATTGATCTCCGATCGGGCTACCATCAAGTGAAGGTTAGAGAAGAAGACGTTTCTAAGACCGCCTTTAGAACCCGTTATGGCCACTACGAGTTCTTAGTTATGCCTTTTGGGCTTACTAACGCACCAGTTGTGTTTATGGATTTGATGAACCGAGTTTGCAGACCTTTCTTAGATAAGTCAGTTATCGTGTTCATCGATGATATCTTGGTGTACTCAAAGAATGAGGAAGAGCACGAGCGACATCTTAAGGAAGTGCTAGGAGTGTTGAGGGAGGAGAAACTCTACGCCAAATTTTCCAAGTGCGAGTTTTGGCTACGAGAGGTTCAGGTTTTGGGTCATGTGGTGACCAGTGAAGGAGTAAAGGTGGACCCGTCGAAGATCGAAGCCATGACGAACTGGGAACCACCCAAGAGTCCCACGGAAATTCGGAGCTTCTTGGGTCTAGCCGGTTACTACCGAAGATTCATTCAAGATTTTTCCAAAATTGCCTCGCCACTGACGTCACTGACAAAAAAGAATGTGAAGTTCCTTTGGACTGAGAGTCGAGCGGGCCTTCTGGACACTACAAAGAAAATTGTGTGAAACGCCAATTTTATCCCTACCCGAGGGAACGGAGGATTTTGTGGTTTATAGCGACGCATCTAAGATGGGTTTGGGATGTGTCTTGATGCAAAGGGGCAAAGTTATAGCTTATGCATCAAGGCAATTGAAATAACATGAGAAGAATTACCCAATTCACGACCTTGAGCTAGCGGCGGTAGTGTTTGCTTTGAAGCTATGGCGACACTACCTTTACGGTACAAAGTGCACCCTCTTTACCGACTATAAAAATCTGAAGTATGTCTTCGATCAGAAGGAATTGAAAATGCAGTAGCGGAGGTGGCTCGAACTACTCAAAGATTATGACTATGAGCTTCAATATCATCCCGGGAAGGCTAATGTGGTCGCGGACGCTTTGAGCCGAAAGGGGTATGGCAGTGGCGTTCAAGCCACCTTTTCAAGAGTGGAAGTTGTCTCAAGCCTTATTGACAGAATCAAGATGTCACAATCGGAGGCACTTCTTGAAGCGAATCTCAAAAGTGAAATTATGGTGAAGCAACATCTCCAATTGACCGAAGACGGAAGGGGCTTGAAGTTGTTCCAATGATGGATTTGGGTACCAAAGATCGGAGGATGTCGAGAGTTGTTATTGGAGGATGCACATAAATCCAAATACTCGATCCATTCGGGAAGTACCAATATGTATCGAGATTTAAAGCTTAACTATTGGTGGCCGGTGATGAAGTTAGACGTGGCCAATTATGTGGAACGATGCATAACTTGCCTACAAGTGAAGGCAGAGCACCAATGACCTTACGGTAGTCTACAATCCTTAGAGATACCGGAATGGAAGTGGGAGCACATTACTATGGACTTTGTAACCAAGCTACCGAAGACTTTGCGGAACCATGATACCATTTGGGTAATAGTAAACCGCTTGACCAAGAGCGCGCACTTCTTGTCCATGAGGGAGACCCTACCGATGGACAAGTTGGCCAAGCTATATATTGACGAAGTGGTCTCAAGGCACGGAGTGCCACTTTCCATCGTATCCGATCGAGATAGCCGTTTCACTTCCCACTTTTGGGACAACCTACAAAAGGAACTGGGTACTAGAATCAAATTGAGTACCGCTTATCATCCTCAGACGGACGGACAGAGCGAGAGGACCATCCAAACTCTTGAAGACATGTTGAGATCCTGTGTCATCGACTTTGGGGGAAGTTGGGACTCACATCTCCCGTTAGTTGAATTCGCCTACAACAACAGTTACCATTCGAGCATTGGTATGGCACCGTTTGAGGCGTTGCACGGAAGAAAGTGTAGAACGCCCGTCTGTTGGCTAGAAGCGGGTGAGAAGCAGTTTTCCGGACCAGAGATTGTGTAGGAAACGACCGACAAGGTTAAGGGCATCCGAGAGCGTTTGAAAGCGGCTCAAGACAAACAAAAGAGTTACACGGACAAGAAGAGAAGGCCGGTCGAACTTCAAGTGGGTGAAAGGGTAATGTTGAAAGTCTCGCCTTGGAAGGGATTAATCAGGTTCAGAAAGCGTGGGAAGCTTAGTCCTCGTTTCTTAGGACCTTTCACCATCTTGGAGCGTATTGGGCTCCAAACCTACAAATTGGATCTTCCGCCCGAGATGGACGGGATTCACCCCATGTTTCACGTGTGTTACTTGAGAAGGTGTCTAGCCGAAGAAGAAAGCGTTATTCCCTTGTCCGAGATTCGGGTGGATAACAACCGGTGCGTAGAAGAGCCCGAGACTATCTTAGAAAAGAAGACGAGAAAGTTGCAGCACAAAGAAGTGGTTATGGTGAAGGTTCAATGGAAACACCATCGAGGGGCTAATGTGACTTAGGAGTTGGAAGAGGATATGAAGAGGTGTTATCCGCACTTATTTGTCTAGTTGAGATTTCGAGGAAGAAATCTATTCCAAGGGGTGGAGGATTGTAACGCCCCAAATTTTGGACTAATGATTAAGTTGTATTCGTAATTTATGTTGTTTCACTCTTTTGAAGTTACCAAGGATCAGTCGCGTTTTCGATTTCGAAAAATGTCAAGTTTTGGTGGGAGAGAGAGTCACTCGGAGAGAGTGATCGGCGAGATTGCCATGGTCACTCTCGCGGTGGCAAAGTCGCCAAGGGCTAAGGACTCTCGGTACCAATTGGGCGAGAGTGCCTGGCGAGAGTGCCCCTGGCACTCTCGCGGTGTCATAGTCGCGGAGGAGCTTTTGGGCGCTCGGGCCGTGGCAGCGGTACAAGCCTAGCGAGAGTGACCGGCGAGAGTGCTCAGAGTGCTCACTCTCGCGATGTCACAATCGCCGTCGGGCAGTTAGGCATTAAATGTTTGATTTCTTTGAGGGAACTCATTTATTTCAACTTTGGGGTTTTAGAGGCTACCGATTTTATCTCCTCTAGGTATGGATTCTTCCCTTCAAAACTTCATCTCTTTGTCATTCAATCCTCTCTAGAATCTTGGTTAGGTGTATTAAATGCTAACTAGGGTTCCTCTCATTTGGTAAACTAGCTCCATCTTCTTGAGGTTCAAGGTTCTCATCACCTACATTCTCAACTCCAACCTTCTAGGGTTTGTCCATTGAATCTATAAGTAAGTTTTCTTGACTTATAAACATCCATACTTGCACCATTACTTGCTTATGTGAAATCTATGGTATATTGTATGTTAACCTAAAAACTAGGGTTTTGCTTATCTTTAATAAATGAGACTTTTGGGGTTGGTGGAAGTGTTTAAACATCTTGTAAAGCTCTTTTATGCATGTTTCATATTAGGGAGGCAATTTATGGTGAAGGAGTACTCCTCTACATGTGAAAAATCAAATATAAGTATTCTTATCAGCAGTTGGGGCCATTTCATTGTTTGGGGCTAATATATGGTCAAATGAGCATTAGATTTTAATGAGGAATGTGTAACGAGCATGATTATATTATTTGCCAGGAATATGTTTTGCATGAAAGTTGTTAACCATACTTGTTCATGATCCATATAAGAGATTTTATATCTATTTTCTTGTGCACGAGGATTTAGATAGCATGCGTTTATTTGGCATATTTGTTGCCGCTGGGCATTAGCGGGTAGACAATAGGGGGCGCAAGTCCCTGAGTTGGAACTCGGCTAGATTGGATAGGCGCCCTTGTCTGTAAGTCCTTGAGGTGTAACTCGACGGAGTAAGCGCTAGAGGCATAAACGGTTTGAGGATTGTGATGTCCGGCGTGGCATGGGAACTAGAACCGGGATTTGTGGTGAAATCCAATCAACATCGTGTGTGACCCCATTCACGTGTTCTCGTCACCCAAGATGGTAACAGGTCTCCCCCGTTTTCAGGAGTTATCTCTGTTATATTTGTACAGGAAAGTAATAATGTCCCGTTTGGGAGGTATTGGCATTGTTTTCAATGCATGGGTCTTCCGGTAACATTTAATTATCGTTCATGCTTAAATTATAAACTGTCTTGGTATGTTACCCGCTAGACTTCGTCCTAACACTTGTGTTCATGTTTAATGGCTCACAGGTTCCGCTAGTGGTGCGAGTAGGGCACCTTGATTCGCCGGGAACACACCTAGGATCCCCCTTGGACCGGACATTTTTGGGAAAACGAGAGAGAGCGTTTTGAAGTCATAGTGACACCCATCTTAATCTAGTTGTTAATTATTCTAGATTAAATAGGTTGTCATGTATATGTATTATTATTCCGCCACTTTATTTGAAGAACTACCCCAACTCTATTGGGTTTTTAGTCGTCATATTTGCAAGTTTAAATTCATCTTATTTTAGACGTTATATTGCCGAAATTTTAAGTTTTATTTTACCCAATTTTAAGGGTGTTACATAGTGTACATTTGAAAGGTTAAGATCATAAAACGTGGGCCCCGGAGTCCAACCCCGTAATACCCAATTGACCATCAAATAAAGACTGGCTTACGTGCCTATGGATCCAATGCAACACAGTATAAAATTACATGACTATACATGAATGACCAACGCACTCGAGCATGTAATTATCATTATTATACCACAAGATGCATTTAGATGCAAATCATAAATGGGGCTCTATATTGAGCAATTAAAACTGGACAAATGTCCTCAAGACTCTTTTAAGTCAAAACCGAGCTAAAACGCTCAAAATCCATTTGACCAACAAATAACGGTCCTTAAATAGAAAACACATTTAAACAACGTTTATACCTCAAAGATGTGGTTGGCCCAAAACCCATCACGGATTGGGACAAAAGATTTTCTAATTGGTTTACGAGATCAAATACACCAAAATGCATAAACCATAAAATAGACTTCATTTGTACAAAATCACCCAATGTATAAATCATGTTATTTATTTATCAAAATACCCAAGTCACAAATATGAGCATTTCATGAGATTAACACAACCCAAGTTTACCAAATATGAAAACTTATCAAATACTTAACACATTGACTTTACCAAGTAAAACACATTTTTACTTCAAAATACACATTGTTGGCATGTACATAGTTTTTACAAATCAACTTGAACTTACCTTGCTAGATTTAGGCTAAATCTATATTTTCCCCCAACTTGAGTTCCTTTGGAGAACATTGAATCCTCAAGCCAAAACTTTCAAAAACCTAGATTCACAATTTTCCAACCATGAATAACCATATCCAAGTGTTTAGAATCATTCGCCAAATATCTTATATCAAAATCTCCATTTTGGCCAAAAACCCTAATTTGACCTAACTTTTCTCAAAATCTTCCAAACCGAAATTGAAGTAATAAAACACTAGTAAATCATCAATGAAGCATTTACAACCCTTAAATAAGTTTAGAAATGGAAGGGATGGACTTACCACTTAGGTTTTGGTGAAAACCTAGAAAACCCTAAAATTGAGCATGAGGTTGAAGATGAAGATGGAGATGGTGAACTCTTGATCATAGCTTCCAATTCTACCACTTGATGATGTTTTGCCTCCATAATGCCAAGGATTTGAGCCAAGAATGACCCAAAATCGCCATATATGTTTTAGGTTAGCTCTAGAAAGTGTTTGGGAAGAAGTGGGAATGAGAAATGAAGAAGTGAGCTGAAAAATTGGATTTATCAGTACCATGTACCCTTTGTGCGACATTGACAGGCTACAATGCCCTGGTCATAGTCGTACTCAGCACCCCTCCATTTATTTCTTCCTGCTACATTGCCAGGTGCGACTATGACACTGTCATAGTCGCCGGGCATTGTAGTCGTGCCCGTACCATGCTCCGAAACTCGACTTTTTCAACACCAAGACCCTCGACACTCTCAGGGACTTTAAGTAATGTTTTCTCAACATAAATCCCACCATTTACAAGTTGCAAAAACATATGGGTGACCTTTACTTACCGAAAATTACGGGTGTTATAGGAACCTCTACCCCCGACCAGGAAACGAAACCGTCTGCAAATTCTCGAGATCCTTACC
Organism: Arctium minus; assembly: GCA_954870635.1. NCBI lineage: Eukaryota > Viridiplantae > Streptophyta > Magnoliopsida > Asterales > Asteraceae > Arctium > Arctium minus. The sequence continues at coordinate 161,202,773 of OX941081.1, forward strand.
ATCTTTCGAGACGTTTCTTCAAAGCCTTCATCGTACACAGAAACAGACTACATTTCCTATGGGGCCGACACCCATGACGCCCATTCTAATTTACTTTTCCGATCCCTTCTCGCTATCCATTCGAAGCTTCAAAATTGATACTCGAAAAACAAATCTGATAATTTTCTCTTTTCCCCCTTAAAGACAATCTTGTTTCGATGCGATCAAATCAAATAAAGGAACAACCAAACCTTACTGCTAATGGAGCTAACCCACAAGGTTGTAACATCGGGTTTATATGATGTTAAAGTGTTTATATCACTACAAGAAAACTGGGTATTAGCGACGAAAATTAGCGAGGGAAAAAATCTCTCGCTATTTAGCGAGGGATTGGTTTGTGGTCAATCCATCGCTAATTAGTGAGGGATTAGAGAGGGATTGACCACAAACACAATCCCTCGCTAATCCCTCACTAATTAGCGAGGGATTAGTGATGGATTGACCACAAACTGAATCCGTCGCTAATCCCTCACTAATTAGCAAGGGATTAGCGAGAGATTGTTGGCATCCATTGCTAATCCGTCGCTAATTAGTGAGGGATTAGCGTGAGATTGGTTTTTTTTTCTTGTTTTCTCATTTGTATGAGTTATATGTAGCCACATACATGTGTATATGTTATATGTATAGTTATGTATGTCTTTTATGTATCTTTCGATCCGTGTTATATATGTGTATACATGATGTGTGTGTTGGTTGATAACGACAATTGAATCTACATATATATTATTATGTATATGGGTTTATATGCATGTGTATGTGTTGTATATAGGTTTTATATGTATGTGTATATGTAAACGTATAGACAATTTTTATGTGTTGTTTGGCCACATATAATATGTATATGTGTTATATATATATATATATATGTTAATGTGTATATATACAATACATACTTGCATACAAATATGTAATAAGTTACCATAAGCTAACATATATACAACGTATATACACATACATAAGTAGATCCACTTGCGGTTAGCTACCTACACACATACACATCATGTATAACAAGGACTGGCGGATACATATAACACATACATATGTATACATATAACACATACACATGTGCACACATAACACATAAAAATGATAAAACAAGAAAAAATCAATCCCTCTCCGGCCACGACATCGAGACTCATTCGAGAGATGTTTGATATCTTTCCCCTGGATTTTTTCTGCTGACAAATCGTTGTTTGATAAGGGTATCCTTCGAGAGATGATATGTGGCATAGAGACTCCTTCAGGATGAAATCGTCGGTAGTCGTTGGTCAATACCATTAGGCTTTTATGAAATGGAAATGAATATAGGCAATGGTTAGAATGCAACGAAGGTTGGAAAAGGATTAGGGTTTGATGAGTTACAAATTTAAATTACCAATTTACCCTTTGTTTTATTTTAGTAAAAACATTAATTATCTTAAATGATTCGTCCAAATTAGATCTCACAGTTTTCACAAACTACACAATTCTCATTTGATTAGGCCCCTATATATATATAAACCAATGTTTTAAAATCCGTTTTTTTGGTTGACCCAGTGTGGTGACCGGGTCACGGTTCAACCACCGGGTCAACCAAATACATTAAAAAAACATAAGCATAATTTTTTCATAAATACATTAAAAAACACATAAGCATAATTTTAATCAAGTTATTACATTGGGTCTTAAAAGGTTTCATTGGGTCTTAATGGATCTATCGGGATTTAAAGGGTTTCATTGGGTCTTAATGGATCTATTGGGGTTTAATTGATTCTACCGAACTTTAATCGGTTGTATTGGCCTTTAAAAGTTTTCATTGGGCCTTAACGGATCTATCGGGCTCTAAAGGGCTTTATTGGGTCTTAATGAATCTATCAAACTTTAAAGGTTTCTATTGGGCTTTAAAGGGTTTCATTGGGCCTTAATGGATCTACTGACCTTTAATCGATTCTATTGGAGTCAATCTCATGAAGACTAATAGCTCATGAAGAGCCATCGAAGCTCGTAAATGCTCAATATAGTTCATTAAGACAATATAGCCCATGAAGGCCTACTGAAGTTCATTAAGCGTCACCGAGACTAATTTAGGTCCAGCCGAAACCGGGACCGATTTTTGGCCATCTCTATATTCACGGTTGATATTCAACACACACACACACACACACACACACACACATATTAAGGCGAAAGATCTGAACCGTTGATCTCTTTTAATTTCAAACCCTTCCATGAATTGCGGCTTAGAAGGGAATTGATCTGGTGCATCTCATCCTAATGTGCGTCAAATTTTCATCCAACGGTTGATAACCACTTCAAATGTTCTCACTGTTAACTCAACTTCTCACGAGAACCCAACCCTATATATCGAATACTACATTATTATCTTTATTTTTAACAAAACAACATTTATTATCTAAAGTTATTTATTTTAGATAAAAAAACAAATCAAACTTTTAATAAATTATCAAATCAACTTTTTAACAAAACAAATCAACTTTTTAGAAAAACTCAAATTTACCCCCCAAAAAAAAGTCCCGCCCTCCCCTCCCCCCTTTTTCCAAGTTTCATGTGACCTTTTTTAATTCCCTCCCCCCAAAAAAGAATTAGGTTAAAAAAAGAACTCACCCAAATCTAAGAACCACCATCGCCATCACCAGCAGCCACCACCACCAGTCGAAGTCTCCACCACCAGCCGTGCACCAACACCAGCCGACGTTACCATCAAGAAGAATGAGAAGCACTACTTAGCAAGGCTTCCCTCAATTTCTCTCCTCTCTAAAACGATTTGGTACAAAGACTCAGGTTTTGAATTTTGTTTTAGATCGATTTTTGGTTACGATTTTTGGTACAAACGATTTTTTGTTTTGATTTTTACCGATTTTTTTTACTACAGGTTTTGCAATCGATCTGTACAATCGTCCTGTACAAAGACTCAGCTTCTGTTTTCTGTGCAATCGATCTGTGCATTCGTAATCTCCACCAGTCCATATCGCCACCACCAGCAACCGCCGCCAGCGACTACGCCATAGAGAAACCCTGTTTGGTGTCGATTATAGAGGTATACGACTGAGCCCCTGTTTGATTTCTCAATTTAATCTTCATATTCTTGATATATATATATACATGTATATCAGTTTACATATTCTTGATTATTGAGAAGAAACCACCATCGAGAAGCCCTGTCTTGATTCTTGATACATACATATATATATGAAATGAATTCATGGTTTTCGTATTCTTGATTCTTGATTCATGGTTAGAACATGCTTTTATCAGTTTATATATAGACGAAATGGATCAAGAAATGATGGGTATATATGTAAGTGAACTTAATTATAGAAGAATAAGGAGTCAATTGTTTGTAGTTAGAGCTGAAAATTTGAGTATGGATGTCGAAGTTGGGATGTTAGACGGCCAAATCACATTGGAATTAATTCATTCAACACTCAGTAGTCGAAATGGTGGCCTTCACGCGCAACTAATCTGATAAACGACCCACTAAGGAGTCAATTGTTTGTAGTGTTCTATTTTTGCTCTGGGTCTACAATTGCTCGGTTCATTTCAGTTATTTGTTCCTTTTTTTTCTTAATCATACCTGCATTTGTGATCTTCTATTATTGTCTATTCTCACTATATATAAATCTGTAAGGTATTTTGTCATTTGCATCTCCAGATTTGTGTTACGATATGTTATTGTGTATTTATGTTTGATTTTGGTGACCGGTTGGTTGTTGATTTATAATGATTTTATGATTTATGGGACTAAAATCTGCACAAATGTAGTCATTTTTTCGAATATAAGAGATTTGATTTGATATTTATCGTGAGTATAATGGGTGTTTCAATTAATCTACAAAGCATTATGTGAATTATAAGCTTTCTTTATCCTTCTCTGCTTCAGACCAATAGTGATTTTGATGCCAAGCCCATGGTGATGTTAGATATAGGGAATTTGACAGAAAACAAAATGATCAATTTTAGACTAAAACAAGGACGTGATTAAATCACTATCCTTAAGGAATATTAGCCCCCACTAAGTCGTTGATGGATATAGGCTAACTCCTCCCAGGACCTCCTCGATTCTAAGAACAGTAGGCAATGATCCTACATGTTCTTCTCATGATCATGATTATTGTGTTTGTGAAGGAGAGTGAAAACAAAAGAAAAAGATCATTTCTTTGGAAGGAAACTATTGTATATATATAGCAGAAAAATGAAAAGATGCAACCTTTCATTAAGAGGTGTAACCTCTTTTCATGAAGAGGTGCAACCTTTCATGAAAAGGTGCAATGATTCGATTTCCCTCCAAAAATAACCGAATTAACTAACTAACGGAGTTAACGAAAATATTAACGGACCGTTAATTATAAGGACCAAAATTCACTCTTCCTATGTGGGACAACAACAAGTGATAAATACTATATGTTCCAACAATCCCCCACTTAGGATTTATCACAAGCATCTGACCTTCATGCTTAAATCAAAGTAGTTTTCGCTTTGAACCTTGATATAGTGTATACCTCTCAAGAAGCCCAACAGAATGATAGGCGGCTTTAAGCATTTGAGCCATTATTTCATAAGTCAAACTCAGAGAGATAACACAATGATCAGTCATACCATGTTCATGAATAAGGGAGCACTATTATGGCCATGTGCTCGTCACAGTTTCATAGACACCTACAAAAGCAAAATATTTGCCTAAGCTAGAGCGGCACCGCCCTTTGTGTCTACATAGGTGAAGTCCCTTTAGTCACCAAATGAATACTTCATTAAGAGTATAAAAACTCACCCTCAAATAATTAATCATTAGTTTAGTAAACTAATGTCCAAGCTGGTGATCAATAACTTGGTTTTACCACATTAAACCTATAAGTAGATTTTAGTCAAAGTATAGGTTGGGTTTCTGTTATTGCCAACTTCAATCAATGGGTTTCAAACCCATATCTCCTGTAGTTCCATAAATCATGTCTCTAGGAAGACCTTTTGTAAACGGATCCGCTAAATTTCTACAAGAGCGTACATAAACAATAGTAATAATTCCATCAGAAATTAGTTGTTTCACATAAACATGCCTAAGGCTAATATGCCTAGATTTACCATTGTAGATATTATTATAAGCCCTCGCTAAAGTAGCCTCACTGTCACAGTTTAAGGAGATGGTTGGCATTAGTTGTGGCCACAACTCTATATCCAACAGCATATTTCTTAGCCATTCTTCTTCCTTACCTGCGGCAGCCAATGCCATAAATTCAGCCTCCATGGTGGAATGAGTAATACATGTTTGTTTCTTTGAAGCCCAAGAAACAGCACCCCCACCTAGGGTGAAAATCCATCCAGTCGTGGATTTGTTATCACTTCCACCAGTAATCCAACTAGCATCCGAGTAACCTTCAAGTACTTCTGGAAAGCCTCCATAATGTAAACCAAGATTTCTGGTTCTTTTTAGATATCCTAGAACCCGACCAATAGCCTTCCAATGGTCTTTATTCGGATTGCTAGTAAACCTCGAAAGTTTACAAACTGCAAATGTAATGTCCGGTCTTGTACAATGGGTAGCATACATAAGGCAACCAATGGCACTTGCATACTCAAGTTGAGCAATAGCTCTACCACTATTCTCATTTAACTTACATGATGTTTCATACGGGGTATTTGCCTCCTTATCAAGTATTTTATCAATGTAATGACACTAATTTAACATATAACCCCCACTATGCCTTTGCACTTTAATGCCCAATATAGTATCTACTTCATTCAAATCCTTCATTTGAAAACATGAACAAAGAAACTTCTTAGTTTCAATTATACCTTGCATATTGGTTCCAACTATAAGTATATCATCCACATAAAGGCATAATATAACACCATATTCTTGAGTAAACTTAGAATAAATGCATTTATCCGCTGAATTCTGAGAAAAACCATTTGAATGTATAGCAATATCAAATTTCTCATGCCATTTCTTAGGTGCATGTTTCAAACCATACAAGGATCTTTTAAGTTTACATACTTTATTTTCATTTTCGGGCAATACAAATCCCTTAGGTTGTCTCATGTAAACTTCCTCATCTAATTCCCCATTTAAAAGGGCCGTTTTTACATCCATTTGATGTATGGGTAAATTGTGTATAGAAGCTAAAGCAAAGAGTATTCTAATTGACGTAATTCTAGCTACTGGGGCATATGTATCAAAGTAATCTACTCCTTGTCTTTGACTAAAACCCTGTATCAGCAATCTAGCTTTGAAGGTTTGAACAGAGCCATCTATATTTAATTTAACTCTAAAAACCCATTTGCACCCAATAGCCTTGGATCCAAGAGGCAATTATGTGATTTCCCAAGTATTATTAGATACAAGGGAATCCAATTCGTCATTAATTGCCTCCTTTCAAAAAGCAGCATTCCTAGAGGTAACAGCTTCTTGATAAGTCCTTGGGGCATCTTCTACATGAAGAAGAATAGGTATTTTATTAAATACTTTATTATCCCTATCTCCTTGAACTAGAAATATAATGGCTTGAGAGTTAATAAAATCTGGACTTATATTTTTATCTTTTTTGGCTCTTTCACTTCTTCTAGGTGGAATAGAAGTCTCATGCAATTGTCTTTTATTACTCGTACCAATTTTTGGAGAGTGAGTACCTTGTGGCACATCAGAAGTGACTAGATCCAAGTTTGTTGAATCATGTCGAAATTTATTCTCAAAAAATTCAACATCCCTTGATTCAATTATAACATTTGTATCTAAATCCAAAAGGCGATATGCCTTTGAATTTTCTGCATATCCCACGAATACGCTCTTCAAGGCTTTGGGTCTAAGTTTGGACATTTTAGGCAAAGGAACCTTATAGTAAGCCAAACATCCCCAAACCTTGAAATAGCTTATATTTGGTTTTCTACCTTTCCAGATTTCATAAGGAGCTACTTTGAGTTTCTTTGAGATTACTCTATTGCTTACATGACAAGCTGTGAGTAATGCTTCACCCCACAAATTGTTTGGTAAATTTGAATTTACTAACATAGCATTAAGCATGTTTTGCAAAACCTCATTCTTCCTTTCCGCTACACCATTCTGTTGTGGTGTATATGGAGTCGTCATTTGATGAATCAAACCATGACTTTCACAAAAAGAAGAAAATTTCGTGGGAAAATACTCTCCACCTCTATCGCTTCTAAGTATTTGTATCTTTTTACCCTTTTGAGTTTCTACTTCAGCCTTATATCTTTTGAATGCATCAAAAGCTTGGTCCTTAGATTTTAGCAAATATACATAAGTATATTTAGAACAATCATCAATGAAAGTTATGAAATATCTATTTCCTCCTCTAGTTAGTTGCCCATTCAATTCACATATATCCGAATGAACTAACTCAAGGATTGTTGTGTTCCTATCAATCTTTGGAAAAGGTTTCCTTTTCATTTTTGCTTGAACACAAATTTCACATTTTTCATTATGATCATTATTATAAGAAATAATTCCTTGTTTAGACATGCATTTCATTGTTCTATAATTTATATGTCCTAGTCGATGATGCCATAAACTAAAAGATGAACATTCAATGCAAAAAATTTGAAGCAAATAAACAATCAACGATGTAAGTAGAAGTAGTAATTTTATTTATACTTAGTTTGAACATCCCATCAGCAACATAGCCTTTGCCTACAAACACACCGGCTTTAGATAGAATCACTTTATCAGATTCTAGCACAACCTTTATTCCATTTTTACATAGCTTATAACCACAAACCAAATTCTTCCTAATGCTAGGAACGTGAAGAACATCCTTGAGTACAACCTTTTTTTCAGAAGTGAAATTCAATTCAACAGAACCCATTCCAAACACTTTTGAAGTATGATTATCGCCCATCAATACTTCATGTCCTTCTTGCGATTCTTTGTAGTCCTTGAACAATGATTTGTTGTTACAAACATGTGTTGTCGCACCAGAATCGTACCACCAATCATCAGAAATGTTAAAGCTTGCAACATGCATTTCTTGAATCATAGAGATATTCAAGTCAGAAACCATGGCAGTAATTTCAGATGTAGGTTCTGTAATTTCGACCATGTTTGCATCACCACTTCCATTCTTCTTGTTTCCCAAATCAATCTTCTTCTTAGGATTCTTGCAAAAAAAATTCACGTGACCTTTTTCACCACACTTATAACAAGTGATTTCGGATAAAGGCCTCTTGCCTTTATTTTGAGTGTTTGTATAAGAGGATGAATGTGCCTTCCTTTTCTTGCCTCTATTCTTTCCAGATTCAACATAGTTGACTTTAGAAGTAGATTCACCATCCAAATTCTTTTCACGAATACGAGTTTCCTCTTCAATTCGTAAATGTTTTTGAATTTGATCCAAAGTGAAATCTTCGGAAGTGTGCATCAACTTTTTTTCTGTAATTCCTCCATGATGGGGGTAATTTAGTAATGATAGCCCCAACCACCAATTTATCAGGAATCACAATGTTGAGATTCTTGAACTTTGAGACAAGAATTAGAAATTCGTGGACTTAATCCATAATAGAAACATTATTTTTCATAGCAAATTCAAAAAATTTAAAAGTAATGAACTTATCTGTTCCTTCCTTTTCAGCGTTGTACTTTTCCTCCAAAGCGTTCCAGATTTCCTTTGCAGAAGTCATCGGTGTGTAGAGATCATACAAGTGATCAGTGAGGGTACTCAGAATGTATCCTCTACACAACATGTCATCGTGTTCCCTTTGTCTTTGTTCCTCTTCATTAAACACAACAATTTGTGGCGTCTCCAGTGTGTAATAAACTTTAGCAATAGTTAATAGAAACTTCATTTTCTCCTTCCAACGAGTGAAGTTCATTCCATCCATTCTGTCAAGTTTGTGGGAATCTTGATGTAACATCCCCCGTCCCCGTGGTCCGGAACGGTTGATGTCACATACGAGACTTAACATAAATACATATCTAAATTCAGAGCTATTAATAAACTCTAAACATATATTACAATCCAAACTATCATACCTCAAAAGATTTTATAAACTTAGAAAGATAAAACAAAGTGATTCTAAGAACTCCAAAATAACACGCTCGATCTCAAGTCCCGTCCCCGTAAACTTCACTTCGAACCTGCCGTGTCAGAAAACAAAAACACGGCTGAGCACAAGGCTCAGTGAATGGATTATAATATAAATTCGTAAATAATAATAAAAACATCGATAACGAAGCGGAAGACTTAAAAATTTAATTCGAAGAAAGTTCTTGAGACTGAAGTTCATAGTTCATTTAAATCAAAAGAAACGTTCGGTAATATAATCAAAAGCAATAATCTCAAGAACAGTTCACACTTTAGCTTCAAAATGTAATATAAATAAAGTCCGTCAATTCCAGTCGTGTTCGTGGGGTGATCAGCCACACGAACTGGGTCGGCATGCGGGCACACACAACGAGTCCCCCGTGAATTTAACCACGGTCACATATTCTGTGGGTAAAGTTCTAGAATCGATTCATCCGCCCTGGAGCCAACAAAGTTAGCCAAGTCCCCCCAGAGTGGGTTCACGTAAGCCACATAGGCTTAACTCTGGTGGACCGTCATCTGCAGGACGCTATGACAACAAAGCCGCCATAGAAGGCATCCCAAATAATGTGCCCATTTATTGGGTTCTTATAAAATCAATGAAAACTAAACATATGCCACTTACCCAAATGGCGATCACATAAATTATAATCTATATACTTCACATTTTTCATAAACAATCTCATACGAGACACATTTTAATAAAACATCAAAATGTTCAAACAATTGATTCAATAAAACCAAAACCAATGTGTATGTGTGTGTACAATTTCGTATTTGTTGATCACATTCGGTTGATCAATCACAAGGTGGTGAACCACCTTTAAGAAGGGTCAACTACAACAAATAGTTGCCCACGATTCAAAAGAAATGAAATCCATACCTTAACCAAATTGAGACGTAACACGCGAGACTGAAGACGAACTTTAACCCGTTCGATTTCCTATTTAAACCATAAATTTCTATTACTTACATAACATAAAACTCAAAGCTTAATTATCCTAAGCTTAATAATAAAATTATATTCTCTTAAACATTAAACCGATCACTTGGTGTGCGGTTAAACATCTAGTTATAAATATCACCATTTTGATTCTAAACTTTACCCGTTTGTAATTTTGACAAAAACAAACATTCCTATACATGTAAATGATTATAACTTTACAATATATATTCATAATCTACCAACCAACTTCAACTACCCTAACTTACCAACTTAAATAACATAACAAGAAATTTATACCTCTAAGAAGGGTTCGAAGAGTGGATTCCGAATATACGGTTGAATGTTTGATTACTTCAACGGATTGATAGATATTGTAGAGAGAAGTTTAAAAAAATTAGAGAGAGAGAGACGAGAGAAAGAGACTATGGCGGTGGGAGATTGTAGTTTACTTCTCTTTTGATTTTTAACTTTATATATATATATATATATATATATATATATATATATATATAATATTTACTTATTTTTTTATAATTTTTAGAAGTTTGGATGAATGACGGATTTTATCCCTCAACTATCTTTGGTTACCATTTTTAATTACGGTTCAATTCAGGTAAGAATAATTATACGTTTTTTTTTTTTTTTAAAACCGAGTCTTACAATTATTCCCCCCTTAAAAGAGATTTCGTCCCCGAAATCGAATTTAGACAAGAAACTTACATTGATTTAGGAACTCGGGGTACTCCCGTCGCATGTGCTCCTCAGTTTCCCATGTCGCCTCACGTTCAGAATGATTTTTCCATAGAACTTTTACGAAAGGAATCACTCTCTTTCGTGTACCTCTCTCATCACGATCAATAATCGCTTCAGGTTCCTCGCGATAAGAAAGATCAGGTTCTATACGTTCCAAGGGATATTCAATGACGTGTAAGGGATGATAGTTGTACCCTCGAAGTGAAGATACATGGAACACATTATGTATTTGGGATAATTGCGGCGGTAGGGCTAACCGGTAAGCCACAACGCCAACCCTTTCCAGAATTTCGAAGGGACCAATATATCTCGGGCTCAACTTTCCTTTTAGACCGAAACGTCTGATACCGCGAGTTAGGGAAACTTTCAAGAAAACTTTATCTCCCGGTTGGAACTCGATAGGTCGTCGTCGCTTGTCGGCGTAGCTCTTTTGACGAGCCTGAGCCTCTTTCATCATTTGACGCGCAATTTCGACCTTCTCGGTAGTAACTTGTACCAATTATGGGCCTTCAAGAATACGTTCTCCAACTTCATTCCAACAAGTCGGTGTTCGACATTTTCGGCCATAAAGTGCTTCATACGGGGCCATGTCGATACTTGACTGCCAACTATTATTCTAGGAGAACTCTATTAAGTACAAATAACTATCCCAACTTCCATGCCATTCCATCGCACATGCTCGGAGCATATCCTCCAGTGTTTGAATCGTACGTTCAGATTGCCCATCAGTTTGCGGATGAAAGGCTGTACTAAAATTCAAACGTGTGCCCCAAGCTTTATGTAAACCTTCCCAAAATCGAGATGTAAAACGTGGGTCTCGATCGGAGGTAATTGATACAGGAGTGCCATGGAGACGTACAATCTCACGTTGGAATACTTCTGTCAATTTATCAATTGACCATGTTTGTCGGATAGGAAGAAAATGAGCCGATTTTGTCAGTCGATCAACCACTACCCAAATTGCATCGTGTTTCAAGGTCGTGCGGGGTAGTCCGACTACAAAATCCATAGTTACGTGTTCCCATTTCCATACCGGGATGTTCAGCGATTGGAGAAGACCACCCGGACGTTGATGTTCACTTTTAACTTGTTGAGAAGTGAGACAACGAGCTACAAAATCGGTGATATCTCGTTTCATTCCAACCCACCAGTAATGGGTCTGTAAGTCGCGATACATTTTTGTTGTACCCGAGTGAACAGAAAACATAGATTTGTGAGATTCGCTCATAATCTGATCTTTAAGCTCCGAGTTATTCGGAACACAAAGACGATCCCGAAACCACAACACGTGATCATCATCGATCCTGAATTCCGAACTAACATTCTCTTTTGCTTGCTGGAAGTTCACCCACAATTCAACGTCGTCTTGTTGGGCTTCTTTTATCCGAGAAATTAGAGTCGGTTCTACCATCAGATTCGATAGAATTTCTGTTTGTGAACTCGGATAGATTTCTAGTCCGAACCGTTCAATCTCCAAAGCTAACTCTGTAGGAACAAGTAACGAGGAAACCTGTCCCACAACTTTACGACTTAAAGCGTCGGCGACTACATTAGCCTTACCCGGATGATACTGTATATGAACATCGTAATCCTTTAGAAGTTCGAGCCACCTCCGTTGACGCATATTTAACTCTTTTTGAGTAAATATATATTTAAGGCTCTTGTGGTCGGTGAAAACTTCACATGTTTCACCGTACAAATAATGACGCCAAATTTTAAGTGCGAAGATAACCGCAGCCAATTCGAGATCGTGAGTCGGATAATTGACCTCATAAGGCTTTAATTGACGTGATGCATATGCGATCACTCTACCGTTTTGCATAAGAACACAACCGAGACCTATCTTTGAAGCATCACTGTAAACTTGAAAACCTCCGGTGCCAGACGGTAATACAAGAACAGGTGCGGTAACCAATCGATGCTTCAATTCCTCGAAACTAGATTCTTGTTCGGAACCCCAATTGAATTTGACTCCTTTTCGGAGTAATCGGGTTAACGGTAGAGATATTTTAGAAAATCCTTCAACGAATCGTCTATAATAACCGGCCAGACCCAGAAAACCACGAACTTCAGATACGTTCGTAGGTCGAGGCCATTTAGTGACAATTTCAATTTTCGTTGGATCGACTTTGACACCTTCTGCAGAAATTACGTGTCCGAGAAAAGATACTTGATCAAGCCAAAATTCACACTTAGAACGTTTTGCGTATAACTTTTTCGTTCGAAGAGTTTCCAAAACGATGTGAAGATGTTGATCATGTTTCTCTCTTGACTTTGAATATATCAATATGTCATCAATAAACACGATAACAAAGTCGTCGAGATAATCTTTGAAAACCCGATTCATAAGATCCATAAAGACCGCTGGAGCATTAGTTAGCCCGAAAGGCATTACTAAGAATTCGTAGTGCCCATAGCGAGTTCTGAATGCGGTTTTCGGAATATCACAATCTTGGATACGAAGTTGATGGTACCCGGACCGAAGATCAATTTTGGAAAAGTATCGTGCCCCTTGTAATTGATCGAACAGATCGTCGATTATCGGCAATGGATACTTGTTACGGATCGTTACTTTATTAAGCTCCCGGTAATCAATACAAAGACGCATCGTACCGTCTTTCTTTTTAACAAAGAGAACCGGAGCTCCCCAGGGTGAAACGCTGGGTCGAATGAAACCTTTCTTTAATAAATCATCGAGTTGAGTTTTGAGTTCCTTCATTTCAGTTGGAGCCATTCGGTAGGGAGCCTTAGAAATAGGAGAAGCTCCCGGAACTAGATCGATGGTAAATTCGACTTCCCGAACTGGTGGTATACCCGGTAAATCGTCGGGAAACACATCAAGATATTCGGAAACAACAGGTACGGGTGCAGATGTAGGGATTATCTGTTCGGGATCTTGTAACGAGGCCAGAAAACCTTCATTACTTTGCCAAGTATACTGGTGCACCGTAATAGAAGTTAAAGCGCTAACATCTTCTTTTGGAGTACCTCCTTGGAAGATTGCCTCTGGTTTGTCAACATCTCCAAATAATATTTGCTTGGCGTTACAGTCTATAGTTGCATGGTGGTGTGACAACCAGTCCATACCCAATATTAATTGAAAGTGGGACATATGCATTGGAAGTAGAGTGACCTCCCGTATGCGATCTCCAACAATTAACGGACAATTTGAAAATCGAGTTAACACACAGATTGAACCACCCATTGGGGTAGATATTACGACTGGACATTCGGTGGTTTGTTCATAAGGTTTTAACCGGGATTCTAATTGTTCAGAAACAACAGAGTGTGTTGCTCCGGTATCAAACAAGGCATAAACAGATAAATCATTTAAGTTAACATGGCCTGAAATCATACCCGCTTGAGATTTGTCGCCAGGTAATGCAAAGACTCGCCCACTAGTAGTTGCTTGTTTTCCTTTTCCTTTTCCAGCTTTAGGACAATCTCTGGCCATATGCCCTTGTTCTTGACAATTAAAACACGAACCGGTCATCTTTAGACACGGACCCGGCCGATGTCGAAGATTGCACTTATCACAAATATTAATTGGACTCGAAACATTTTGACTCCCTCTGTTAGAAAACACTGGAAGTTGTGGCGTGAATTGACTTAAACTTTTATGTGGGTTAATGTTCGACTTTGACTTTACAAAACGAGGGTTGCTTTGGAAAGATCCAGGTCCACGTTTCTTATTGTCAACGCGTGAAGTTAACTGTTGTTGTTGTGACCGATCAATATTCTTCGCTGCGTCGGCCACTTCAGTAACGGTATTAAAAGGAAGATTCAAGAGACTATCCTTATACTTCGAGTTAAGTGTCCATTTAAACTTATTGGCTTGTTGCGCTTGTGTGCCTGCGGTATTTCCTGCAAAACGAGAAAACTTAAGAAAACGAGCCATGTAGTCGGCAACGGTTTCTTCCTCGCCTTGTTGGATCGTTGAATAGTCTTGCACATAAGCATCGCGATCTGCCGCCGTAAAATACTGATTGAAGAAAAATTCTTTGAAGTTATCCCAAGATAAGTTCTTAACAGATGGGTCAGTTTGAACGCAAGCTTCCCACCAATTGTTCGCTTCTTTCTCAAACTTGTAAGTAGCCAAGCGGACCCTGTACTGATCTGGAATATCTAAGACATTAAAAATCTTTTCGATGTGCCGAATCCAGTGTTCAGCATCTACTGAATCTACGGCCATTGAGAAAGATTGAGGTTTCTGTTTATTAAACCTCTCTAGCCATGTATGCATTTCTCCCGTTGGATTACCCGAACTTGATCCGGGATTTCCAATATTTGATGTAGGACCAGAATTTGGATTTGGATTTGTATTCGGATTTGGAGGAAGATTTTGTGCCGTCTGTCGCATAGCCTGGATGGCTTGTTCAAGATATGCAGGCATCATACTTGACATGGTTTGACGGACCACATCAGCAATATTAGGTTCACTAGTACCGCCCACTGGGTTAGGAATTGGGTTACCCTCATATTGAGATCTAGACTTGCGCGGGCGACCACGTCTCGACATTCTAATACAAAACAACATCAAGATCAGAATTCAAAACAGTTACGGATTGAAAATCAATAAATATAATTAAATTCTAGTATACCCATTCTAATGTCTACCCAATTCTCACAGGTCAAACTTATTTAATCTACAAGTCGTAACCTATACTCTGATACCATATTTGTAACATCCCCCGTCCCCGTGGTCCGGAACGGTTGATGTCACATACGAGACTTAACATAAATACATATCTAAATTCAGAGCTATTAATAAACTCTAAACATATATTACAATCCAAACTATCATACCTCAAAAGATTTTATAAACTTAGAAAGATAAAACAAAGTGATTCTAAGAACTCCAAAATAACACGCTCGATCTCAAGTCCCGTCCCCGTAAACTTCACTTCGAACCTGCCGTGTCAGAAAACAAAAACACGGCTGAGCACAAGGCTCAGTGAATGGATTATAATATAAATTCGTAAATAATAATAAAAACATCGATAACGAAGCGGAAGACTTAAAAATTTAATTCGAAGAAAGTTCTTGAGACTGAAGTTCATAGTTCATTTAAATCAAAAGAAACGTTCGGTAATATAATCAAAAGCAATAATCTCAAGAACAGTTCACACTTTAGCTTCAAAATGTAATATAAATAAAGTCCGTCAATTCCAGTCGTGTTCGTGGGGTGATCAGCCACACGAACTGGGTCGGCATGCGGGCACACACAACGAGTCCCTCGTGAATTTAACCACGGTCACATATTCTGTGGGTAAAGTTCTAGAATCGATTCATCCGCCCTGGAGCCAACAAAGTTAGCCAAGTCCCCCCAGAGTGGGTTCACGTAAGCCACATAGGCTTAACTCTGGTGGACCGTCATCTGCAGGACGCTATGACAACAAAGCCGCCATAGAAGGCATCCCAAATAATGTGCCCATTTATTGGGTTCTTATAAAATCAATGAAAACTAAACATATGCCACTTACCCAAATGGCGATCACAGAAATTATAATCTATATACTTCACATTTTTCATAAACAATCTCATACGAGACACATTTTAATAAAACATCAAAATGTTCAAACAATTGATTCAATAAAACCAAAACCAATGTGTATGTGTGTGTACAATTTCGTATTTGTTGATCACGTTCGGTTGATCAATCACAAGGTGGTGAACCACCTTTAGGAAGGGTCAACTACAACAAATAGTTGCCCACGATTCAAAAGAAATGAAATCCATACCTTAACCAAATTGAGACGTAACACGCGAGACTGAAGACGAACTTTAACCCGTTCGATTTCCTATTTAAACCATAAATTTCTATTACTTACATAACATAAAACTCAAAGCTTAATTATCCTAAGCTTAATAATAAAATTATATTCTCTTAAACATTAAACCGATCACTTGGTGTGCGGTTAAACATCTAGTTATAAATATCACCATTTTGATTCTAAACTTTACCCGTTTGTAATTTTGACAAAAACAAACATTCCTATACATGTAAATGATTATAACTTTACAATATATATTCATAATCTACCAACCAACTTCAACTACCCTAACTTACCAACTTAAATAACATAACAAGAAATTTATACCTCTAAGAAGGGTTCGAAGAGTGGATTCCGAATATACGGTTGAATGTTTGATTACTTCAACGGATTGATAGATATTGTAGAGAGAAGTTTAAAAAAATTAGAGAGAGAGAGACGAGAGAAAGAGACTATGGCGGTGGGAGATTGTAGTTTACTTCTCTTTTGATTTTTAACTTTATATATATATATATATATATATATATATATATATATATATAATATTTACTTATTTTTTTATAATTTTTAGAAGTTTGGATGAATGACGGATTTTATCCCTCAACTATCTTTGGTTACCATTTTTAATTACGGTTCAATTCAGGTAAGAATAATTATACGTTTTTTTTTTTTTTTAAAACCGAGTCTTACACTTGACATACCATCCTTAGCATCGTAGTTGAAGCATCCATGATAATATTCATTAAGTTTGTTAGATATAGGGAATTTGACAGAAAACAAAATGATCAATTTTAGACTAAAACGAGGACGTGATTAAATCACTATCCTTAAGGAATATTAGCCCCCACTAAGCCATTGATGGATCTAGGCTAACTCCTCCCAGGACCTCATCGATTCTAAGAACAGTAGGCAACGATCCTACATGTTCTTCTCATGATCATGATTATTGTGTTTGTGAAGGAGAGTGAAAACAAAAGAAAAAGATCATTTCTTTGGAAGGAAACAATTGTATATATATAGCAGAAAAATGAAAAGGTGCAACCTTTCATGAAGAGGTGCAACCTCCTTTCATGAAGAGGTGCAACCTTTCATGAAGAAGTGCAACATTTCATGAAAAGGTGCAATGATTCGACTTCCCTCCAAAAATAACCGAATTAACTAATTAACGGAGTTAACAAAAATATTAACGAACCGTTAATTATAAGTACCAAAATTCACTCTTCCTATGTGGGACAACAACAAGTGATAAATACTATATGTTCCAACAGGTTATGCTTTTGGGTCAATACTCAACAGGGAAAACAACTTCTATCAAGCATTTTCTTAAAAGTGATTATCGAGGCAAGTTCTCCATTCCTATAACATTGCAACTCTATCTCTCACACATTCTTTTTTCTTCTTATATTGTATTTGTTAAGTATATGATATCCACATAGAGAAAATACTTACACACACTCCTCACCGTTGTATTTCTTTCCATCAGGATCTCATATTGGACAGATTTGTTCTGGTGTGAATATCATCTTTGTAACTCTCTCTCTCTCTCTCTCTCTATATATATATATATATATATATGTGTGTGTGTGTGTGTGTGTATATATATGTTATATATATATATAACACTTACAGCAGGGTGTTTCATGTGTGTGTATATAGGAGTGGTGGGGGTGGAGACAAATATGGTGACGAGCCAAGCGACTATAAAAGGAGTGGTGGAATCAGAAGAAGCAGTTTGTGACAAGATAACGAAGAAAACAAAGAGAAGTGTGAAGGTGTTGTCTCATCTTCCTGTTGCGACGAGCAGTTTGTGACAAGATAACGAAGCAGTTTATCCCTGCCCCCTTCTAGCTAGTTATTGTTATGTACCGACATTAATTTTTTGATCGAATACTAATGTTAGAAAAACTTGTTATCTAATATGTATTTTATATATGTGATACAATCAATGTAAAGGAAAATAAATATAAAATAAATATTTTTTTTATAAAAAAATCAAATATTAGAGACGGATTAGTGACGGAAATCCGTCGCTAAAGTAATGAGTTCTCTCGCTAATCTGTCGCTAAAGTAATGAGTTTTCTCGCTAATCTGTCGCTACTAAGGGCCCTCGCTAATCCGTCGGTAATAAGGGCCCTCGTTAATCCGTCGCTAATAAGGGCCCTCGCTAATCCGTCGCTAATAAGGGCCCTCGCTAATCTCTCGCTAATAAAGGCCATCGCTAATCCCTCGCTGATACTAATCCCTCGCTAATCCCTCGCTGATACAAGTCACTCGGTAATCCCTCGCTGGTATTTGTCCCTCGCTAATCCGTCGCTGATGTTCGTCGCTGATAGCATCAGCTACGCCTATTTGGGCGACGAACTATCAGCGACGAATTCGAACTTTAGCTAGGGATTAGCGACGGATTTTTCCCTCGCTAATAAGGATCATTTTTGTAGTGTATGTTTTAATAGACTATTTTTATAGGATTTGAAGTTTATAGGATCAAACACTTTTTCGTCTTATGTAAAACTATTGCAATATGTTTATAAGATGTCTTTGAACATCTTAACAATTTTATAAGACAATTTTTTTGAAATAAAAAAACGTCCTATAAATTCTTTATATATGACATTATTTTAAGAAAAAAATATGTTTTTAGGACACTTCTTAAAATTGTCGTATAAAAAACTAATGAAACATTTTATTTGAAAAATGTCCTAAAAAAATTGTTAAGATGTCTAAAAGCATAATATAAACATATATTGTAACAATTTTTTATAGGGCGCACAATCGTTTATTTCTTTAGACTCAAGTCTTATAAACAAGGCTGTAAATGACATGAGGCGTGACATTGCGGCGAAATCAAACTTTAATCGTTAGGAGCCACGATAAGGTCATGATGTTTTTCAAAACTTGACTTGTTGCGGCAAAATCATATATCATATATATTATTATATATATATATACACATAAGTTTTATAGTATTGCTCAATGATATTAAACAATTTAAATTAGGTTATATAATAAAAAGTAATACAACAAAAAATATAATAAAAATCAAATACTTGTTATGTATGATCAATCACACACTACAAGGTGTATATTTATTTATGAATCAAATACAACAAAACAAGGATTCTTTTACAAATTTATGCAGAAAACATAAAAAGGTCCAAAACCCAATCTTTGACATTTAATACGTATACTAGTGTTGGGTCCGTGCATTGCACGGGAGGATAAATTTTTTGTTAGAATATTGAACCGAGTTAAAATGAAACGTAATTTCTCTGTTAACAGTTAATGAAATACAATGTGAAAAACGAATGTATTTTCATAAGTGGTTAACTTGCATATATTGTTAATCGTTTGTTGTTATGAGTTTGTGCAATAATATTGGTAATAGTTTTGTATTATATTATTTAAAACTCAAACGACATGTATCACAACATATCACTATTATAAATATGAACATACGTTTTTACAGATTTTGCAATTTTTCTGAAACCTCCTCGACAACACTTGACAATCACTTTGAACATATAAATCTGTAGATTAATTAACAACATTCAACCCATATCAAATATGACAAAGAAAATAAATGATTTCTATCTTTTGTAACCGGCAACTCAACTGGTATAGTTCAAATTCACTCAGTACCACTTGAAAATTTATCTGACTATTGACTTCAAGACCTCATAGTATTAGTCGATAAAAATAAAGATATGTATATATATCTTATTCCCCTACTTTGAAAAATAAGATTGTGGGTTTTGAAAAATATAAACAAATCCTTAGTAAATAAAATAAAATATAAAAAAGTAGTTTTTCAAAGAAACAAAAATATAGTAGAATACTTTTTGTTCAGTTGCAGGTTCCGCCATTGACACCCGACCGTTCGTCTTCTTCTTGTACTCGGATGATACATAGAGAAACTATATATATTTATAGTGAATGTAGAGAATATTCTAAAATCTTTTATTTTCATTTTCGATTTTACATTTAAATGTAAATATATTAAAAATATGGAAGAATATTTTTATATCTACATCGTTTCTATTTTATTTTCTTTACACTTGGTTAATTTGGAAAGTATTGCGGAATATTTTTATTTTAAAGAATACGATAAATTATTAGTGTATCTCGTTATTTTTTATTTTTAATTCATATCAACCTTTTTTTTCTTCTTTTAATGCCCGTGAAAAAAAATACGTGTAGATTTTATATTAGCAAAAAAAAATACGTGTAGACTTTATATTATGCTAATATAAAATACGTGTAGATTTTATAAAATAAAATAAATTTTATATTAGCAAAAAAAATACGGAAGAAAAAAGAGTTTATATTACATCTCATTATGTAAAAAAATATTTTATAAAATAAAATATGGAAAAAGATTTTATAAAATAAAATATGGAAAAATCATTATGAGATGTAATATAAAAAAATACGGAAGAAAAAAGATTTTATATTACATCTCATTAATATAGATTTAAATGTAAAATCTACATTTAAAATAGATTATGCTAATATAAAATCTATTTTATAAAATCCTCCACAAAAAAAAACAAATATTTATATTAATAAATGAGTATCCATTCCACAAATAGATGATTATGTGAGATACTGTGCTTGGAAAGGTTGTACCAAAGCATTAAGAAATTGTAAATTAAGTAATTGGCTTTGATTAGTTGTACCTTGTGCAAAAAAAATACGTGTAGATTTTATATTATGCTAATATAAAATACGTGTAGATTTTATAAAATAAAATATAATTTATATTAGCAAAAAAAATTACGGAAGAAAAAAGAGTTTATATTACATCTCATTATGTAAAAAGATTTTATAAAATAAAATATGGAAAAAGATTTTATAAAATAAAATATGGAAAAATCATTATGAGATATAATATAAAAAAATACGGAAGAAAAAAGATTTTATATTACATCTCATTAATATAGATTTATATGTAAAATCTACATTTAAAATAGATTATGCTAATATAAAATCTATTTTATAAAATCCTCCACCAAAAAAAACAAATATTTATATTAATAAATGAGTATCCATTCCACAAATAGATGATTATGTGAGATACTGTGCTTGGAAAGGTTGTACTAAAGCATTAAAAAATTGTAAATTAAGTAATTGACTTTAATTAGTTGTATTGTGTGCTTAAAATTTTGTAATTAAGAGTTTTTTATGTCGTTTTTATAATATAGTATAGATATAGATATTTATGTCAAAGAGAGCCCATCAAGAACATCACACTCCAAAGTCCAAACAATTAAATGATTCATTTAATGCTCAATGGTTGGAGTTTATTAAGTGGTCTAAACTTTATCTTGACTCCTATGTGGGACAAGGTTCCTCTTATCTACACTAAGTTCCAACAATACTCAAGTTACAAAACCACGCATTGGGTCATGGCGTGCCACAAGCTCGCCAGACACGAGCCTTGAGCCACGACATGCCACAATCTGACAATAGCATTCGTCGTGAACCTTTACAACATTGATTATAACAAAACAGTATATTAGGACACTTAGACATTATTGACGTCATATGAACCCAAATTTGTTGTGGTGGGTGAAAGAAATAGGAAAATGAAATGCAAATGATTGATTGTAATTAACTTACATAAACACCGATAAAATGTGTCTGGAATCCTATCTGTTTTAGGTGGTATGTTTATATCTGTATAAATATTGTTGATAGATTTGTATGCATATCAACCTATCGATTTTAATGTTATAACAAGTGATAAATATTTGAATATGTGGCATCTTGTGTACCAAATGAAGTTTACATGTCCATGAAAAATGCATAATAGACATTAAACGGCTTGTTGACTTATGCATTAAAATGTGTTATGTAGACAACAACATATTCTCATGTTATATAATTTAGTAAAAGTTTCATTTTTTTATTAAATATTTAAAATATTGTTAAAATTTAATTATAAAAACATACATATTACAAGAAGTTTTATTCAATCAGAATGTTCTAAATTAACTGTTGATCCAAACTCTCTCAGTGATTTGATAAAGACCCTCTTTTATACTTAGTGAAAATTACGTTTAATATGTATTAGTGTTTCACCATCAGCGATCAGACTGAGTCTGTTCAGTTATCGCTGATAGTCTTTCTTACAAAACATTTATATGTATTAGTGTTTCACTATCAGTGATCAGACTGAGTCTGTTCAGTTATCGCTGATAGTTTCTGATGTAAACAGTAACGTAATCCCTGAAGACAAGTCTCGCGTCAACAGATGTTCATAGCTGAATCGAAGACAAAGTTGCTGAACAAAGACAAGTCTACTAGTGACCTGATGCGGATATCAGTGAAGCAAAGACGAATCTACTTATACGCGAAGGAACATGAGGAAAAGCTTTAGCGATAGCTGAACCTCTTTATATCTATGAAGGAAGAGATATTCAGCGATCAAACGATCACGAAGCTTATGCCTCAAGTCTCCTTTTGTCTTACCTTGCACAACCAGTACGATGTGTCAGAACGGACATACCTCTGCCACAATTCGTACAACAACTCTGTCAACTACACTGTTCATGATACGGCCGAAAGCATGTCTTCCAAAGTCAGACTCTCTCAACCAATCACTGAACGCCACGTGTAAAGTGCCCTGCCATGCATTTAATGCATAGGGTATAAATAGAAAGATTACCTCTCCATCTGAAGATGTGCTCACCTCTGGCCTTCATCTTTCTACATTATAGAAACCCTTGTTTTCTATACTCTCAATCCCCCATTCTCTATATTCTTGTGCAACCATCTTAGTGTTTCTTAAGTTTGTTTAGATTGAGTCTGTCTTAATCTTATTCTGCAACAAACTTGTAAATTGTGTTTGATTTATCAATAAACAATTTATTAAACTTTAAATTTTGTGTTTGTATTCAACCCTCCCCCCCCCCCCCTTCTACAAACTTGTTAAGCACCTCTGGGACCAACAAGTGGTATCAGAACAGACTGTTTAATCTGATAAACAAGATCTTGCTTTATTCTTTTCCTTGCTATTCTAAAATGGCACTAAACACAAACACAAACTACTATGATAATGGTTCACTTTCTAAACCTCCTCGATTTAGCAGAGATAACTTCTCTCTGTGGAAAAATCGAATGATGCTATTTCTAGAAGGTGCAGATCCCACCATACCTGAATACATAACAAATGGACCCTATGAACCTGTCCAAATCATAGCTTCCATTCCAGCTACTGCTACCACTCCATTTATTCCTGAACGCTATATTGCTAAGGAAATCAGACAATGGAGTGATGAGGACAAAAAGAAGGTTGGTATTGATGCAAGGGCAAAGACCATTATCTCTATGGCTCTGCCTGATGAAGTTTTCCATTCCATCATGCATCTTAAAACTTCTAAAGAAATGTGGGAAACCATATGTGTTCAATATGAAGGCACCACTGAAATCCAAGAGACTCGAAAGATTAACTTGGTAAGACAGTATGAAAGTTTTATCGCTGGTAAGAGTGAATCTCTCTCTGATGTTCATCAGTGGTTTAACTGCTTAATCATTGATCTAAGAACTGTTGGTAGGACCTATTCTAATTCTGAGGTCCTAACAAAATTCTTGGAATGTCTTCCTGAATGCGGGGACAGTTATTCAATATGTCTCAAGCTGACAAAAGACTTAAACTCTCTTTCTCTCAGCAACTTGTATGGTATATTGCTTAACTATGAGCAATCAAACCTGTTGAAGAAGAATCTTATAAAAGATTCTAAGTACTCCAAAATCACTCCTGTTGCTTTAGTCTCTTCAGAGATAATTCCATCTCAACGATCTACTCTCACCATCACTGAGTTAGATTCTGAATCTGAGGATCTATCAGACACTGATCTTTCAGAGTTTTATGAGTCCTTAGCACTCTTGACAAACTCTTTTAAGAGATTTGCAAGAAAGAGCAATTTCAGAAGAAATAAGCCTCTCTCTCTCACTGACAAGCCAAAATCAACCCCTGTTGATAAGGCTACTGCTACTTGCTTTAACTGCGAAAAGATTGGACACTTTGCAAGTGAGTGCAGGTCGAAGAAAGTCTTCAAACCCTCTACCTCAAGAAGATCCAGCGATGACAAATACCTAAAGCTGAAAGACAAATATCAAAAGCTGAAAAGCTACAAGCGAAAAGGTAAAGGTCTCGTTACTGAAGAACATGACTGGGCTGAATCAGAAGAATCAAGTTCTGATGAAGAAGAAGTCGCTAATCTTTGACTTATGGCTGAGATTAAAGAAGAAGTGGAAGAATAATCTGAAACTTCTATGAGCTATATATCATCTCAGGTATCTATATCTACTAATCCCTCTCTACCTGAATCAGAGAGAAGTCGCGCAGTTGATGTGCTGACGATTGATCTTTACAATGCTTTAAACGGCAAATCTCTAGCTGAAAGCAAAAACAATGACTTAACTGAACAGCTGGAAAAATGCCATGAAAAGATCAAAGAACTAACTCTTTTAGAGGAAAGTTTGAAAGATCAAGTTGTTGTAAATTAAATCATCAGCATAGAACGCAAACAAGCAATCGCTGCTCTAAAAGCAGAAAAGGCTACTGTTGAAAAATGGTGCCATTCTTCAACAAAGATAACTGAGATAATAAATGCTCAAACTACTAGTGGTGATAAAACCGGTCTTGGTTTTTGGAAACCACAGGATGAGCCTAAAGAAGACTGTTCCATGCTTAAGTTTGGAACATTTGTCACTTCTATCTCTGACACTTCTTATAATCAGTTTTATCCTTCTTCTTCTAATTCTATCCCTGAGGAAAAATCCAAAGGCTCTAAGTCTGAGGATAAAGGAAAATCCATTCTTCGTCCTCAGAAGGCTTCCAAGAAAGCAAAGCTGAAAGTTCCCTCTAAATCTTCAGCGAATCAATCCTCTAGCTTTGTGATAGAAATCTTTGATCTCTGTCCTCCAAAGCTAAAGATTGATCTCAAGCCTAAGAGATCTTAAGAAATCAAAATTCCTCCCAGATCTCATGCTAAAAGCATTCTTGGACCAGGCCCTGCTCATCTTAAATTCTCAAAACCTTTCACTCCTGGTCCTAAAACCACTGTTAAATATAGAAAATGCTATCACTGTGGATTTACTGACCATATTGTAAGCAAATGTCCAACTGCCACTAAAGCTGATAAATCAGCCAAAGTGAAGATGAATGCCTCCAAGGCTGAGAAGGTCATCAAAGCTGAAAAAATGACCAAGGTGAAGAATACCACTAAGGTTAAGAAATTAACCAAAGTGAAGATTACCACTAAAGCTGAATCTTTATCTGCTATGAAGATTATTGAACCTTCCATCTCCACTAACCCCAAAGGACCCATTGAAAAGTGGGTACCAAACAAAGCTTTCTCTTCCTTATGTGTACAGGTATCAAAGGACATCTGGTATCTCGATAGTGGATGTTCTCGTCATATGACTGGTCAAAAAGACCTGCTCACTGAATACAAGGAAGAGAAAGGTCCCTCTATGACCATTGGTGGAAACGGAAAAGGATATACCCGAGGGTTTGGTGTCCTCAGCAATGGGACAACTACCTTCAAAAGAGTCGCTTATGTAGATGGATTGAAGCATAATCTTCTAAGCATCAGCCAGCTATGTGACAAAGACTATGAAGTTCGCTTCTCTAAGAAATCATGTTCAGTGGTGAATGAGAAAGCAAAACTTGCTCTCAGTAGTTATCGTAAAGAAAATGTCTATGTAATAGATATGGACTCTATTACCACTTAGAATGTGTGTTTTCTCTCTAAAGCCTCTTCTGATGTCAATTGGCTTTGGCACAAAAGGCTCTCTCATCTAAACTTCAAAACCCTGAATTCTCTCTCTTCTAAGGAACTGGTGTCTGGTCTCCCTCAGCACTCATATGCTGAAGAATCTCTTTGTTCAGCATGTGAAAAAGGAAAACAAACAAAAGCTAGTTTCAAGTCTAAACAAGTTTCCTCAGTGACAAGTCCTCTTCAGCTCTTACATATGGATCTGTTTGGCCCTGTCAACATCCAATCAATAGCTGGAAAGAAATATACGCTTGTCATTATAGATGAATACTCTCGCTACACCTGGGTTATCTTTCTTCACTGCAAGAGTGATACTCCAGAAGAACTAATATCCTTCGTTAAGAAGATGGAAGTGCTGAATAACCTTATTGTTCGTTCAATAAGAAGTGATCATGGAACTGAATTCAAAAACAGTTCTCTGAGCAATTTCTTTGAGAACAAGGGAATTTCTCACAACTTCTCTTCAGTAAGAACACCTCAGCAAAACGGAGTCGCTGAAAGAAGAAACAGAACGATCATTGAAGCTGCTAGGTCAATGCTCAGCGATTCTCATCTCCCTACTCAATTTTGGGCTGAAGCTGTAAACACTGCATGTTTTACTCAAAACAGATCGCTGATCGTAAAGCGATTTGGAAAGACAACTTATGAACTTTTTCATGGAAGAAAACCCTCTATCATCTTTCTTCATTTCTTTGGTTTTCAGTGCTTTATTCTAAACAACAAAGATCAGCTTGGAAAGTTCGACCCAAAAGCTGATGATGGAAAATTTCTAGGATATTCCTCCATCTCCAAAGCCTACAGAGTTTTCAACAAGAGAAGACAATCTGTGGAAGAAACAATTCATGTCACTTTTGATGAAACTCGCTCAGCGAACTCTAAACCAATCGCTGACAATGAAGAACTAAATGCTTGGATGTTTTCTCACTACAGAGAAACATAACCCTACTTTTCAAACCATCAACATTCAAATCCTCAGGTTGTTGATGATGATCCAAACATCATACCTCTTAACGCTGAATCCAACTTATAGATCTCAGCAGAGCCTCTAAACACACTTCTTCCATCAGAACCATCTTCGTCTGATCACCTCTCAGAAAACAATGGTATGTCTAACACTCAACACTTGATAGTTGATGAACCTTAAGCTTCATCATCAGTGAACATTCCAGTTGTTGATCCAATCTCCGAAGTAAGCGATCATGCTCCTGCTCAGCGATGGACCAGAGATCACCCCATTGATCAAATCCTTGGTGATCCCGATGCAGGTATTCAGACATGACGAAGTTCGGGTAATATCTGTCTCTTTGTTAACTTTATTTCTTTAATAGAGCCAAAGAAGGTTGATGATGCCCTCAGAGATCCAAACTGGGTCAACGCTATGCAAGAAGAGCTGACTGAGTTTACTCGCAACAAAGTTTGGAATCTCGTTCCTAGACCGTCTGACAAAACTGTTATAGGCACCAAATGGGTGTTTAGAAACAAGTTAGATGAACATGGAACTGTAACCCGCAACAAGGCTCCACTTGTTGCTCAGGGATACAGACAAGAGGAAGGCATAGACTATGATGAAACCTTTGCCCCTGTGGCTAGGCTCGAAGCAATTCGACTATTCTTAGCCTATGCAGTCTATAAAGACTTCATTGTGTATCAAATAGATGTAAAATCAGCATTCCTAAATGGAAAGCTGAATGAAGATGTCTATGTAGAACAACCTCCAGGGTTCTATGACCCTAAGTATCCAAATTATGTTTATAAATTGGACAAGGCTCTCTATGGTCTCAAACAAGCCCCTCGTGCTTGGTATGACACTCTCTCATCCTTTCTTATCTCTGAAAATTTTGAATGTGGCAAAATTGATAAAACTTTATTTTTCAAAAAGATAAAAGGTCATATTATTCTTGTACAAATATATGTCGATGACATCATATTTGGTTCTACTAACCCATCGCTGTGTACTCGATTCGCTGAAAGAATGAAGAAAGAATACAAAATGAGTATGATGGGTGAGCTGACATATTTTCTTGGTCTTCAGATTAAACAATCTGACAAGGGTACTTTTATCAACCAAGGTAAGTATGTTAAAGACATGCTGAAGAAGTTTGATTTAACACAAACTTCAGAAATTAAGACTCCTATGGCACCTCCTCTAACACTTAACAAAGATCCGTCTGGAAAACCTGTTAATGTCACTGCCTATAGAGGAATGATAGGCTCCCTGCTGTACCTTATAGCGAGCCGACCTGACATCATGTACTCTATTTGTTTATGTGCACGTTATCAATCTGAACCCAAGGAATCTCATCTGATCGCTGTTAAGCGAATTTTCAGATATCTAAAAGGGACTCCTAAACTCGGTCTTTGGTATCCCAAAGACTCAGGGTTCGATCTAACTGAATATTCTGATAGTGATTTTGCAGGTTGTAAACTCGATAGAAAGAGCACCACGGGTGGATGTCAACTTCTAGGAGGAAAGCTGGTAAGCTGGACAAGCAAAAAGCAAAATTCAGTGTCCACTTCCACAGCTGAAGCTGAATACGTAGCCGCTGGAAGTTGTTGTGCTCAGGTCTTATGGATGATAAATCAACTATTAGACTATGACCTTCAGTTATCAAAGATTCCAATATATTGCGACAACACTAGTGTTATCGCTATAGCAAACAATCCAGTGCTACATTCAAAGACTAAACACATAGATATCAGATATCATTTTATCAGAGATCATATGATGAATGGTGATATTGAACTTCATTTCATCCCTACTGACTATCAGCTTGCTGATTTATTCACCAAACCTCTTGATGAGACAAGGTTCAACTTTCTCATCAGTGAGCTTGGAATGCTGAATCTCGAAGAGTAAATCTTCAGCGTTCATGCATTAATTCAGTGATTATAAGTTCCCCATTATCATTCAATCTCAGATTAAAACTCTGACTCTCAGGTATGTTCTTTTACTTTCAATCACTGAATCTTCAGTCAGTAAGACGTTTTAAATAAAACTTTGATCACTGAAGTTTTTCTTCAAATGATTAAAAGATTTTTGAAAAACAAAATCTATCACTGAGTTTTCTCTTCAGTGATCCTTCTAAAAAAAATCAATCTCTGAATTTTTATCAGGGATTCTTTCAAAGGAAAAACCTCTCTCTGATATTTCTTCAGAGATAATTTCAAAAAGGACAAATGAAACGTTTTTCTCTCTCCTATGACGTCATTTGAACCGACAATCCACAACATGCCTTTTTTTGACACGTTCGTCCATTGCCCTTCTATCCAATCAACTTCGTGGGACGTGTCCATGTCATGATTAATGTTTGTATTCCCGCCTCTTTCTCTCTCCTACTCTCTACGTATAAAAGGAATGTTTCTTTTCATTCTTATCTTTTCATTCTTATCTTTTACGCTTTCTGAACAACTTTTTGAGCAAGAAATTCTCTCTCAAGCTTCTGCATCATCTTCATTCAAGATTACCAGGTTATTTTAATCTTTAATCTTGTTTCCTTTTCAATCTTGTTATTAAAATCCATTTATGTTCTATCATTATGGATTTTTATAAGATTTCTACTCACTAAAATCATTCTTTTTGATTTTATTCTTTCAAAACCTTTGGTTTTCTCATTGTTCTTTCTTTTTAAACTAAGAACAATGTCTTAATCTTCAAATTTTTTTTGTTTTTATCTGGTAAAAACTTCTTTATTTTTAGACTTTAATCCTTCCCTTCTATTCTTTATTTCTTTCCTTATTCAGCAATGGCACAGTCAACACTTGTTTCCTCCAAGAACGTCAAGTTCGCCCTCACTGACTCTGAAATCCCCAAGAACAACCATCTTGGACGCCTAGACTTCGATGGAATCAAATACCCACACCTAGTGGATGCTGCTAAATTCCTGAAGCAATCTTGCATTGCTTACGCTCTCACTGTTGATCCAAAACCCTCCAAAACTCTACTTCAACAGTTTTGGTTCACAGCTGAAGAATCGACCATCACCAACAAGAAAGGTGATCAGGTCCCTGCCATTTCTTTCTGCACTAATCTCGGCAAAGGAATGATGACCGCTTTCAGCTTAAGAAAGGCTCTCAGGTTTCCTGACAAACCTAAGAGTGGCTTTGAAGCTCTACCTACTGACGCTGAACTCATTCAGTTTCTGGATGATATGGAGTACTGTTGGGACAACAAGCCCCGCTCCACTATTCCCAACAAGAAGCTGACTCTCATCAAGAAGGCGAACATGCCTTCTCAGCTGAACTTTATCTTCTCTCACTTCATTCAGTGTATGAGTGGGAAAAGTGGTTCCCTTGATCAAGCCAGCAAGCTACAGCTCCAGATGGCCTACTTGGTAATCGCTGGCAAAAACTTTGACTTTGCCACTGCTATCTTTGACAATCTAAGGTCAAAGATAGAGAAGACGGAGAGGGATCCCAAGATCCCATATGTACGGTTCATCTGTGCATACCTAAAGTTCCTCTACGCCAACACTTATCCCACTACTACTGATGGCTCCTTCGCCAAAGTGGGTCAGCGTTCTCTAGAAGTCAAACCGCTGGACAACGAGGTAAGTATCTCTACCCTACGCTCTCGCCTCTCTCTCCATTCTTCTACTTCAGCGGCCACGCTGGAGGTTCATTCTTCTGCTAACCCTGCCGCTACCACTTGTTCCAAACGACCATCTGTTAGTTCCTTTGGCCCTTCGAAAAAGGCCAAAGTTACTAAGGAGACGCCAACCACTAGTTCAAGTCATGAGGAAGTTTCTCGACAAACTTCCTTGGATGATTTCGTGGTCCTCTCCTCCACATCTGTTGCTTTAATAACATCAACCGTGCCAGCGACCTAGGTCGCTGTCACAACAACAGTAACTCAACCTGAACTCTCAGTTCTTCAATCAACTGAGGTACCTTCTCAACCCCAAACTTCTTCTATCCCCATCTCTAATCCCTCTATTTCTTTGGTCTCTGACCCTCCTCTCATGTAGCAACCTCATGTTGCATTTTTAGGACCTGATTCTCAAATGTTTGAAAGAGACATGCAATTTTTCAACATGTTTGAACGATCAGGTATACCTAAACCCACCAATACACCTTCCTTCTCCCCATCTAAGCCTGTTACTCAGAAGCTAACTTTTCTTTCAGGTCCTAGTTTGGCAACTGTTGACGCGAATGTCAACATTTTCGGTGAAAAGGTGGTTTCTCTCACTGCCACTGTCAACGAAACCACCAGTGCAGTCAATACCGCTGGTGAAGAACTGAAGACTTTAACAGCTGCCTGCTCCTCCAAAGCTGAAACTTCTCAAATCTCTGTTCTTCAAGAAGAGATTGTCAAAGTCAAGGAGGATACTCAGCGACAGTTTGACACTCTGTCCTCAAAGGTTGATGCTTGGACCGCTCTTCTTTAGCAAGTACTCGACAAGCTGAATGCACCAGCTCCAACTCCTTCCCCTTCCTTCACGTCGAACGACCGCACATATCTGAACGTAGCTGTTGAATTTATTTATCAAGCTACTTCAGATATCGCTGTCATTGAAGGACGTCTGGAGAGTCTGGAGGCTGAAGTCAGGAAGTTGGCCTCTGCCCAGCCTTCCTCTCTACCTAAAGTTCCCTCCCTCCCTGATAATGACAAAGAGGGGGAGAAAGCAGCTGAAGAAATTAAAGAAGGTGAGACAACAGCTGAAGCTGCTGAGGTTCAACAGAAAGATCCCCCCTCTCATGTTGAGGGGGAGAAGGTTGCTGACCAAGCCCCTCCTTCTTTCAAAGACTTTGTCGAAGAAGAAGAAGAGGAGGATGAAGATGAAGAAGATCTTGATCTTGAAGATCAAGAGAAAGAGCAACCCCATCAAGAAGATGATGATGATGACGATGAAGAAGACCAGTCCTTATGGTGTTCTGCAGCCATCACATCTTCAGTGATAACTTCGAAAGAAGTTGTCACAGCAGGGGGGGAGTCATAGAACATCCTCAGGAACCCCTTCCCAAAACAAACCCAAAGGTGCGGTTGTTGAGGGAAACCTGAAGACAGTTTCACTATCTGAGGAGAATCCTTCTCAGGTATGCCTCTCACTTGTCCCTGTCTCTTTCTACAAACCCTCTATATCTTTCTAGCCTTTATCTTCTCTCTTTCCAAAACATACACTAACTCCTTTCTTTCCATTTTCTGTCCAGACAGTTCTCTCCCCTGCTTAACGGTAAAGAACTTCAAAAAATCCCAGCCGCTGTAGCTGATGAACAAATAATCTCAATCTCTGTAAGAGAGATTGATGAAGAAGATGATGAAGAAGATGAGGAAGAAGAAGAGTCCCTGCAACATCCAGGAAGGCTCTCTAGACCATCTCACTGGTCATAGGAAGAGATGAAGAGACGAACAGAGATGATTTCTCATCTACAGAAACAACGACTGAAGATCCCCTCTCAATCAACAGATCTAGAGTTCCTGACTGAAGCTGAAATCGAAGAATCTCTCAGGGCTGAGAAGCTGATAGCTGATTGTCAAAGAGATGCCTCTCTTGCTCTCAAGATTCAGTCCTCTCAAGTCAAAGACAAAAAGCTGAAGAAGAAACAGTTGAAGTCCAGGCTGCTCTATTGAAAGAGATTGAAGAGGAGCGCTCAAAAGAACTAGCGGTCAACGATAGCTCACTCGAATGGTGAAAACATAAAATCGATCATCGTTCTGACCCAATGAAGATCGTAGCAGTTGTCATCTCTGGGAGAAAAAATAAGGACAAACTTTCTGTCACTATGGAGATTACCAGAGAGGATGGAAGCTGCAAGGCTATGTACGTTTCAAAGCTGGAAAGCTTCGGCTACATGGAATGACTTGAGTTCAAAGATGCGCTGAAGAAATCAAAGTCAATCTACAGAGGCTATGTTGAAGGGATAAATGATGCTCTCATCAACAGAGTCGCTGCAGTCCTAAAAGTTCCATCTGCTCTTCCTTCTAAGTCAAAGCAATTCAAAAGAAAGCCTATCTCCTCTTCGTCTGAAAATGTTGCGGTGATCAGAAATGAAACCTCCACCAAGTTCTCAAGAGAAGCTCTGTTCGGTCCCCCACCTGATCTCTCAGTTCTCGATCTATCTCTGCCCCCTGGTGGACCATATGTTGCAGGGAAAGTACTCAAATAACCTTTTGGAATCTTCTTCAGAGATGATGAGGAAGAGCTCAGATTTCAAAGAGTATCTGAAATTCCTATATGTCCCCTCAGTCATCTCAAGGATCTCTTGTGCTTATGGTGTGACTTCTCTCCTTCTGCTGAACCGATCAAGGCAATAATCTCTCAAGAATCTTCAGATCGAAAGCAAAAAGGAGAAGAAATACCTGAGTATATGATCAATCCTCCTAAATCTTCTTTAGATAGCTGATAGATTAGCTTCCTATTTCTTGTAATCTAGTAGTAAAACTTACAGTAGTTAGTTCCTCACTTGTACTTGTAATTTTCATACCTTGTAATTCTATCATTGAATTAGTGAAAATTCAGTGAAGTACTTAACTCTATCAGTACTGTAAAAGATCCCTCAAAATAGTAATTGGGACATGTATGTTATGAGTCCTGATTATTCCTTATTTTGAACTATAAAGTAATTTTCTTCAGTTACTTTGTCATTATCAAATAGGGGGAGATTGTTGATCCAAATTCTATCAGTGATTTGATAAAGACCCTCTTGTATACTTAGTGAAAATTACGTTTAATATGTATTAGTGTTTCACCATCAGCGATCAGACTGAGTCTGTTCAGTTATCGCTGATAGTCTTTCTTACAAAACATTTATATGTATTAGTGTTTCACTATCAGTGATCAGAATGAGTCTGTTCAGTTATCGCTGATAGTTTCTGATGTAAACAGTAACGCAATCCCTGAAGACAAGTCTCGCGTCAACAGATGTTCATAGCTGAATCGAAGACAAAGCTGCTGAACAAAGACAAGTCTACTAGTGACCTGATGCGGATATCAGTGAAGCAAAGACGAATCTACTTATACGTGAAGGAACATGAGGAAAAGCTTCAGCGATAGCTGAACCTCTTTATATCTCTGAAGGAAGAGATATTCAGCGATCAAACGATCACGAAGCTTATGCCTCAAGTCTCCCTTTGTCTTACCTTGCACAACCAGTACGATGTGTCAGAACGGACATACCTCTGCCATAATTCGTACAACAACTCTGTCAACTACACTGTTCATGATACGGCCGAAAGCATGTCTTCCAAAGTGAGACTCTCTCAACCAATCACTGAAGGCCACGTGTAAAGTGCCCTGCCATGCATTTAATGCATAGGGTATAAATAGAAAGATTACCTCTCCATCTGAAGATGTGCTCACCTCTGGCCTTCATCTTTCTACATTATAGAAACCCTTGTTTTCTATACTCTCAATCCCGATTCTCTATATTCTTGTGCAACCATCTTAGTGTTTCTTAAGCTTGTTTAGATTGAGTCTGTCTTAATCTTATTCTGCAACAAACTTATAAATTGTGTTTGATTTATCAATAAACAATTTATTAAACTTTAAATTATGTGTTTGTATTCAACCCCCCCCCCTTCTACAAACTTGTTAAGCACCTCCGGGACCAACATTAACTTATTTACAACCAGAAGATTAATGATTCAAGTTGTTCTTTATAATAGATTCATATCACTTAGGATATTAAGACCAAGCCAATTATTTATAATTGCTAGGAAGAAAAGTTGCATCCCTGGTAGAGCAGGGATAGACACAAAAAAAATTATACGGTGGCACCATATTTTTTTCATACGGTTTTTATTAACATGTTTTCATCTTTTTACCAATGTTCAATATCGTCTGATATGTTTTTAGCACAATTTCGTCATTTCAAAGGATTTTTAAAGTTTTTTACTTGATTCCGAGAGATTTTTAAGTTTTTTTATTCGATTTCGAGAGATTTTTTTGGTATTTTTGGTTGATTTAGAGATATTTTTTCGGTTTTTTTGGTTAATTTCAAGATTTTTTTTTTGGTTTTTTGGTTGATTACGAGGCACGGTTGCACTTCTAAAATAATATGGTTGCACATTTTAAAACGATATGGTTGCACCTTTCACAAACCCATATTTTTTTTACTTTGACCTCCTCGGCTGTCATCTGAAAAGCTCGACCCGGGATCCTTAGAGGGTTCTCTTTCTTCTCCGGAGCACTAAACGTCTTACACTTCGGGCAATCTTTTTTGAAGTACCCCGGTGCCTTGCATTCTAAGCAAACATGCCCTTCACCGGGCAATCTCTTGTGGAATGATCGGTCTTCCCACACTTAGCCCAAGGGGTAGGGTTGGAGTTACAAGCGTCGTGATGATTACTTCGGCACTTTGGGCACCGAAGCGCCTCTCGGCGGTTATCAAATTTTATTCCTCCAATGAATGGTCTTGACCTCTTGAGAGGCCCAATATTGCTCTCCCATTTTCTCTTCTCTCCCACCACCGATCTCTCTTCCTTTCCCCGAGTGTAGACGTCTTCCGTGATCTGAGCTTCCTCTATTGCCTCGCCGAGAGTGGAGGCTTTAGACATACAGACCATTAACATCATGTCCGTCGGTAGACCTTTGAGGTATGCTTTAACCTTCTCTTTCTCAGTCGGGGCCACATGCACCACCAATCCCAACTTCTCCATGAACTGTCGGGTGTACTCCCTCATCGACATGTTCCCTTTCTTGAGAGCTCGGAACTTTTCTTCAATGCGGTCCATGACTCTCTCATTACAATACTCATCTATGGCCTTTTTCTTGAACTCGGCCCAAGCTAATCGGGCTAGAACAGTGGCCGAGAGGGTGGACTTAGGCTATGTTTGGCAAACTAGCTGATAAGCTAGCTAATGAAAAAGTCACGTTTGGCAAAAACTAGCTTATAAGCATGTAAAATTACCAAAAAGTACATATAGAAAAAATAATCAATTACAATATTTAATAATATAATTAAAACAAGTTTATAGTAATATAATATATTAATACAAATAAGGTAGTAAATAATATAATATGTTAATTAAAATAATTTGAAATTTATTATTATATATATTATAAATTTTTAATTTTAAACCAAATTTTAAAAAAAAATCTACATTAACTTATTATTTTAAATAACCGTTGAAAAAATAATCAAATAATAATTAGAAAAATAATAATAATTGATAACTAAAATATATTGATCACTATTGAAAAAAAATTGATATAATTATCAATAATTCTAAATAATTAAAAATTAATATCAATGTATAATTAAAATTTATATTATAATTTTCAGATAATATTAATTAATATTTATTAATTAATAATAATAAATCTTAATAGTTAATATTTATTTATAATTAATAGTTAATATATAATAATGAATATTAATGAGAACATAATTTGAATAATCACAAATAGCTTATCAAAAAGTTAACTTATGTCAATCCAAACATGTACCCAGAAAATAAGCTAGCTTATTTTTTCCAAACGATGCCTTATTGACATTCCACCAAATAAGGGTCGGGCCCCTAAGCATTTGGGAGCCAAATCTCACCTTCTGATTCTTTTCACATTCACAAACATCGAAGGCTTGCTCCATTTCCTGGATCCAGTTCATACACGTCACTGGATTGTCCCACCCGGTGAACTCTGGTGGTTTGCTACACAAGAAGGACTTGTAGGAGCAAATTCTCCCACCTTGTCTCCCATCAGTGGTCACAAGTTCTTCGGTTGGAATCACATTTCTGGTGCCCTCGAATCCAACACCCACCACATTCTCTGTAACCGTCTCATTTCTACGGTTACTCACATCTAGAACCTCGATCACCTTCAAGAGAAACTCTTGTTGTTTGGCCATGACCTCATTCATCATCTGCATTATGCTGGCCATCATTTTTGACTGAGGGGTCACCTCACGTATGACCGAGTTGGAAGAAGCAAAATCCACCCTTGGTATGACTTCGGGCCTTCCACCCAATAACTGTGAAAGGTGGAACCACGGTTGCCTTGACCCTTTCTATTTGGTCGGTCGTCGAAGCGGCCACCTCGTGTCCATCAACACGAGTACGCGGTTTACCTAGCGTGTTTACCATCTATGTAACACCCTAAAAATAGGGGGTAATTTAAAACTCAAATCTTACGAAATAGCAAGCTTAAATAAACAGAGATCACCCAAGAGGGGGAAATAGTTAGAGCGTATACAACATCTATAATTGGAAAATATAAATGATAACTCGCTAATCTAGGCCGTAATCATCTAGATTAAACAATTGTCACCAAATCTCCCAAAAGAATATATCACAATCAGTACGCCAATCCCTCAAAAGTTTACTTCCAAAAGTCTCCGCTATCCGCTCGACTCATGACACTCAATCTTTATGAGCCCCGCCACTAAGGGAACCTGTGTATAAATGTCAGTTAAGAAACAAGTGTTAGACTTACACCTAGTGAGTTCAAACATATATAAAATTACAATAATGAAATAGTTGTTACCAATGCAAGATTTTAACCAAATTTCATTTATGGATTCAAACCTTATACTCCATTGGGAGGAATTAAGGTTTCACCAAGTAACGGGAGAGACCCGGTGTAACACCCGTAATTTTCGGTAAGTAAATGTCACCCGGACGTTTCTATGACTTGTAAACAGTGGGTTGTGTTGGAAAAAGCATTGTTTAAACTCCCTTGGATTATCGAGAGTGTTGGCGTTGAAAAAGTTGAGTTTCGGGGCTTGTGAAGGGTCTCGCGACAATGCCCGACGACAATGACAGTGTAATAGTCGCACTGTTACAATCGCATAGAAGGTACCGAATGCTGGAGCAATGCTGCGACAATGCCGTACGACATTGCCATGGCATTGTCGCCTGACAATGTCGCTCCCAGGGGGCTGATTTGTAACGCCCGTAGTTCGGTGTAGTACTAATATATATATATATATATATATATATATATGCTTGTGTGTGTCCTTATGCCTTTTAAATTTAAGTTAAAAGGCTGAGGCAGAGACTTGCGCGGCTTGGGACCCGATCTCTAAACCGCGAACGAAGTCGCAGAACTCTCTAGAGTTCAGGCCTCCAGGCACACGCGCGGCCTGGTGCACGGCCTCAAAGCCGCGACCGAAGCCGCGGGGGTTCCTGCAAGTCCTAAATCGGGATTTTAATGCTATTTTCACCTATTCCTCTTCATAAATCGCAAATCAGATAGATTTAGTGGGAGGGAACCCTAGTTGGCGATTTTTGGTGCAAGTCCACACCTCTCCCCCTTCTTTTTTCTTAAAAAGCATTGAATGTTTGTGGTTGGGTAATGATTCAGGACTTGGAAGCATTTATTGTTGTTTATTTCAAGATTAAAGTTGTAAGGGCTCAACCATCAACCACTTCTTTTCTAGGGTTTTGTATAAAACCTAGATAGTGAGTTTCTTCTAACCATTTTCAACTAAGATACATGTCTTGTATG
Organism: Arctium minus; assembly: GCA_954870635.1. Lineage (NCBI taxonomy): Eukaryota > Viridiplantae > Streptophyta > Magnoliopsida > Asterales > Asteraceae > Arctium > Arctium minus. The sequence continues at coordinate 161,241,482 of OX941081.1, forward strand.
TTTAATTGTTATTACATCATGTGTATGAATAAATCTGATCATCTGATAAGTTTGACCTAACTGCTACCTTTGTGATTATTTGGGATTTTGGGCTAATGTTCATCATTTGGATTTTGATGGGTATATTGTTAGCATTATTTTGTCATGATTATGCAATATCATGGGTTTTATAAAGATCATTGTTGAATCTATATGTATTAGTGTTAGAGATCTAATATGGGATTGAAATCATGGTAGTCTTATACATGTATCTTATTGATATGGAAATGTATAGAGATGGATGTTATATATATATATATATATATATATATATATATATATATATATATATATATATATATATTGGAGGAACCGTGAGTATGTGCTAGGAGGATGTAGTCTTAGGTGCCACCTTGTCGGTATGCACCTAGACCTCCGCCATTTGGAGTAATTCCTGAGAGGTAGTCTTCAAGTGTGTCGGGCCTTTGGGATGTTGTTCATACGAGCGAACGTCAAGGTACATTGACTTGAGGTAAAACTCATTGGTATTATGGGTCTCCCCCATTGATTCCCTTATGGCCCAAGTCGACTATTACATTCTATAATTGTTCATACCATGTGCTATAAATGTTATGCCATGCTTTTATGCAACTCACTAGGCTCGTTTGGCCTAACACTTGTTTGGTTTGATGTGTATCTCAGGTTCTAGCGGCGCGACCGCCAAGAAGGATTAGCGGGCTTTTAGATGTGAGCTTGAGGATTTTTGGGATGCCACATTAGATATGACTATTTTTGGATGTAGATGACAACCGTTTGTAATCTTATTTCTTGTCTAGAATTTAGATTAAGAGGTTGTTATCTCTCATTTGTTGTTATTACAAACTTGTAATTAACAAGCATGTATTGTTCCCATTTTGGGATGAGCTCGTGCTCTGGCATATTTTATATACCACATTTCCATTTTTCGGAAATTTTTGTTGGTCCCAATTCTTGGGGTGTTACAAGTTGGTATCAGAGTTCTAGTTTAAGTGAACTAGGTGTCGACTCTAGTATACCTAGACTTATACTGGTTGTGCTTATAGGATCACTGTCCACATGGGTAGAACATTCCTAGGTGGAGAGATTACTAGGATTGCGGAATCGTATTGATTGAAATTTTATAATGATAACGAAGAGGGTTCTTATGTAAAATACATTCACAATCTCATGTAAAATACATTCACAATCTCACTTGGCCGGTGTTGTTCTGAATTTATGGTTACGTAAGCATGCTTGAAATTGTTATTATGATGATTAATCTTGTAGTAGTACGTAGTGAACCGTTTATCTTTCAAAGAATTAACCGGTATGATCTTTATCATGTGAGACAGTTCACAATGGTAAACACTCGGAACATGCTCCAAAATCCGCGGGATGGTCACATTGAAGACGAGTCTACCGCCGATCAACCTCCTTTGGTAACAGCTACTGAAAGGCCACCGTAACCGATGTCTTGGGTGGAGGACCAGAACAAGTACCAAGTTTTTTAGTGGAATCTTGTGGTATTATATTTATTGTTAGCGCACAGATCTATTGGATTCAAGATCATCCAATCTGAAGATCGCAATCTGAAGCTAAAGCCGGAAAGTCGACTCTCGATATAAGTTTAATGTTTATTTGTAATAAATGTCAAAGTATTTTTTATTGTATTTTATGTTTAGTCTAAATATCTTAAATAGATATGTAGATATTAGTTAGATATTATATTAGTTTATTAGTTTAATATTGCAAGTTGTTTTGCAAGTTTTGTTAGAGTGTTTGAGAAGCTAAAAAGAGAGAAATCAGATCACACACTCACGATGTAAATCAGAGAGAAAACACAGAGAGCTTCAAATCGAACAAAGATCAAACCTTGTAATCGTTGTTATTAATCAAACAGGTTGGTAATCGTTTATGTGTTTGTATCTATAAGAACTTGATAGTATTGTGGACCGACAATTGGTATCAGAGCTAAACCAGATCAAAATCAAATATGTTAAAGTCGAAACTGTGTTCTTCATATGCAAAATCGTTTTCGAATTTTAGAGTGTTTTAGGAGTGGAAATCGATCAGGTTGTGATCGAAAACAGTATTAGATCGATTGGGTATGCTTTAATTTCATTATTACACATCAATCGACACCCATTTTGAGATTTTAGTGTCAAACTGTTATCGTTCAAAAAGTTCACTGTGCTATCGATTTAATTCTTAAAAACTGATTTTTATCGAGATCAAAGGGTTGCAATCTTTTCTATAAGTGTTAGTGGTCATTTTATTACATATTGGGACTGCTAATCGTGCCAAACAGGTTAATATTGAGAAAAACAGATCATTTTTTTCGAGAACAGGGACGAACTCGCGCAAACACAGGGACGAACTCGCGCAAAGTTTGATTTTGCGCCAACATCATCAAGAACTCGCGAAGTCTGTTTTGGGCCATCAACTTCTCGCGCAAAAGTTCTTTCGCGCGACCTATCTCTCACGCAAACTTTTTTTTGCGCCAACCTCTTCTCGCGCAAAACTTCAGTTCGCGCAACCCTCCTATTTCACGAGAAACTAACTTTCGCGCCAACCTCATCTCGCGCGAAGTTGTGATTTGCGCCAGATACTGTTCGCGCAAGTTACCTTTTGCGCCACCCTCAGTTCGCGCAAACCTGAACTTTGCGCCACTACCTTCTAGCGCAAACTTGGAATTTTTACTTCAATTCTTGACTTAGTCATTTCTGAATCTAACTTTCAATATCTTTCTATATTCATTTGATTATCTGGACTAACGATCAATCAAGTTCTTATTGCATTATTATTCAAACAGAATGAATTTCAGCGAAGCTAATTCATTCAGTATGGATGAGAATACACCTGTACTTTACAAAGGAAAGATTTATGCCTTGGAAGCAGAAAAAGAGAAGAAAGAGACAGCACACTTGTGCTTGATGGATCAGATGAAGATAAAAACCGAAGTTGATTCTAATGGAGAGGTATGTGATTTAAGTGAATCAGATTTCTTAAATCAAATGCATGCCATGATGATAAAACTCCAAGAATTAGAGTCGAAACTCAAGCGTGAAAAGGGTGTCATAAAAGACAAAGACCAGTCAATACAGAAACTTAGCACTGACCTTGCTGAGAATAAAGTATTGATTGAGATTTTACATAGAAACAATTACACCAGCGCAAAAGAAAAGACCATAATTCTTAAAGAGAATACTGAAACAAAGTCTAAATTGAGAAAAAGTGAGTTTGATTTCAGAGAACTTACGAAAATGTATTCTTCGTGTTCCAAAGAGAATGAATCTTTACTTGCAAAATTAAAAGCTTTGGAAGAGAAGTTATACAAAATGGGTCAAACTGAACAAACCATTCATCTGAACAAACCCAAAGAAGAAATAGAGAGTTGGGGACTCGGATACGAGAATCCTCATTACCTTAAAAATGCTAAATCTGAAGTGCCTGCACTTTATGATTTTACCTTTATGAAACTAGCTCGTCGATTCCCTAAGCTTAAAGTTTTCTGGACTGGACTGTCAAAAGAGGATGAAGCCAAGAAAACAGAAAAACGAAAGAACACATCTAATGTTCAACTTCCATTTCGTTATGCGAAGTTGAATAATAGTTATAATGATGATCCAATATATCAAAAGAAATCTCTTTCAAATAACTTCTTTCAGAGTTATTCTGTCAAAGAAATGGAGGCGAAGCCTATTAAAGGTAAACTATATGTCCCTCCTCTCGTTTTGGAAAGTAAAATTTATGAACTTGAGACTTCTTTAACAAATGAAAGACTTTTGATTGATATTGAACAACAAGTTTTTTCAACTGTGCTTACGTGTACTGTTCTTTCTAAATCATTAAAGGCTTCAAAATCTGATGATTTGTTTGGTTTAACTAATGGCGGGTTTGATTTTCTAAACTCCGATGGTGCTTTAGATGAGTGTATTGATCAATTTGATTTTAATGCGAAACTTCCTAACCATTCATCTTTTGTTGTGAAACCCTTGGGAAAAACCAGTATGTTTGTGAAAAGTAAATCATCAATGAAAATTGATAAATCAGTCTCTGTGAACACTAAGTATGCTAAAGGTAAGAAGAAATCTCAGCATTCACAGAAACCGATCACTACTAGTAACCCAAAGAAGAAGCATTCGTTTGTTGCTCAAATGTCTAACTCACAAGTTTCAAATGTTTCATATCCGAGCAAGCAAAGGCTAGGAGTTAAATCTCAGTGGCAACCAAAACAGGAGTTTGACGAGACTGCTAAATCTTTTTCGAATATTGCTTGTATAAAACCAAAACTTGTCGATTCTCACAAGAAATATTCCGTACAACAATTATTCCAGTTATCTCAATCTACTAGAAAATTTTCAAATTATGGTAGATATGATCATGCTTCTCGTAAAGATCCTGCTGTTTGGTTTGGCACATATCATATTCCCTCTTATAATTCAAATTCTTCATTTGATTCTAAAAAGCAAAGCGGACCTAAATTTCAATGGGTGCCAAAGTCGCTTGCTAACACAATTGGATCCAAATGGAAATGGATACCAAAGAAAAAGAATGATTCTGTGTTGCAGGTACCTACTGTCGAGAGGGAGTAGGAGAAAGAATATCGACTTCTGACTATGTACAGATTAGAACTCATTCTTCAATGTCAAAATGGTTCTTGAGTAAATCAGCTCAAGACCCGGACATCAATGTCAACATAAGGCTCTTGAATACAACAGTTCAAGACCCGCACTTCAGTGATCTAAAGACCTTACTCCTATGCTGATATGAGACTGTACTCCAATACTCGAATGAGGAAATCAACCTTCAAGGAGGAGTACATACTTTTCTGAAATTATGCATCCAAAAATATGTCAATTAAAAAGATATGCATTAAAATTTCAGAAAGAATCCCAAAGAATCCCATGTGTCTGCAGTTAAGCGTATATTTAGGTATCTGAAGGGGACTGCAGATCTTGGTCTGTGGTATTCTAAAGATACTAGCTTTGAACTAACAGCATATACAGATGCAGATCATGTTGGTTGTATGTTAGACAGGAAGAGCATATCAGGTCATATACAGTTCATCGGTGATAAACTCGAAAGTTGGGCATCGAAGAAGTAACTTTGTGTTTCATCTTCAACGGCCGAAGCAGAATATGTAGCTGCTGCTAGCTGCTGTTCTCAGGTCTTATGGATGAGAACACAACTGCGTGACTACGGTTTTCACTTCAACCATATCCCGATATACTGTGACTCGAAGAGCGCAATCGCAATAACAGCTAATCCTGTTCAGCATACAAAGACCAAACACATTGATGTCAGGTATCACTTTATAAAAGATCATGTTGAAAAAGGAACAATTGAACTTTACTTTGTAAAAACTGATTATCAGCTTGCAGATTTGTTTACCAAACCCTTAGACGAAAAGAGATTCAATTTTCTTGTCTCTAAGCTTGGTATGCTAAATCTTAAGACCTAATCGGTGGTTACCTATTAAAGTTTCTTATTGTAAATCTTTCTTCATTTCTTCATTTCCGCAAGATATCTGCACTTCAATATTCTGTTCATGATTAAAGGGGGAGTATGTGAAGACATTGATAGATAATCATTGTTATTTTGAGGGGGAGCTCATAAAATCTTTGTATTTACCTTTTATGTCAAATTTTTGTAATGCACGATTTTAGGGGAAGTTTTTCAAATCAAAGGAGTTAGGAGATGACTTCTGATTATTTCTGATCAGAACTCGTACTTTCATTGTTTTTCTGCTTTTTGTCATTTTAATTTAAGTGAATAAATTTACTTTGACTATGACATAAGACTTTTGCAGTTTTTGAGAGAAGCTTACAAGATCATATCGTTATGACTTTAAGTTTAGCTTCATGAGATATAAGATCGCACGTAAAGGTATAATCCTTTATCTTAATCTCATATATGGTTGAAAAGTGGACAACTTTCAATCACAGAAAACATTGTTCCTAAATGTTTAAACCACTTCCCGAATCTCAAATAGATTTCATGAATTTGGAAGTGTGACTTTAAATGTTTTCAAGATCTAATTGTGCTTTAACTGAAATAGTTAAACCAATCTGAGCATCATATGCTTTCTAGGAAAACATAATTTCATTGTGCTAGGACTTAACACAACTTCTATGGATACACTTTAACAAGTGTTTCCTACCCAATAGGTTAATCCATAGTGATTGAATGTGAGAAGTAAAAAGAAATGAGTGTGGATTGTGTGATAAGGTATACAGAAAAAGGGAGTTTGGTTAGAGTGAGCTTAATGTTTAAAAGAAAGAGGGTGTGAGAATAGAGTTAAAAGAATATCAGAATTCTGCACCAACTTTTTCTGAGTCGGGCAGCCATAATTCTAATGTTTCACAACTCTTTGGTGAACATTATTGAAAAAGGCAACTAGCCCATGTCAGGATCTGAATTCTTAACAAGAATAAACACTCAGAAACAATATTAAAGGAGTTTGCGGAATAACACTTTAATATTCAAAGATCAATGAAACAGTGAATCAGAAATCACAAATTGTAAACTTTATTGAATGATTTAAAGCTACAAGATTTCACACACAACCTCAATATTGATGAACAGACTCACCAATACGAATTCTACTTCTCTAGAACTAGGGTTCTAAACCTTGAGGTTGATTCTCTCTATGAAAGCAAAAACTCAGAATTTTTGTTTATGTTATCCTTGATGTTACAAAACTATTCTATACATATACCGAAGATAAAAGATAATAATAAAAAAAATAAAAGATCTTAAATATAATCTTCCATAGTTATCTCCAAGACTTTCCATGATTATCTTCAGTCAATACATCTGTCATCCTTGCCATACGAAGCCTTCATCTCATAAGCAGCACTAACTTCATGAGCAGTATTAATATCATTCAGCAGTATTAACTTTGGTCTGGCAGTACTAACTCCAGCAGTACTAACTCTAGCAGTACTAACTACTAGCAGTAGTAATCATATTGTACTGGCAGTAGTAACCAGTTGTGCTAGCAGCATTAACCATACTTAAGCAATTCTTTCAGTTCCCAACAATCTCCCCCTAACTTGACTTTTAGGAAGAGAAGTCAAGTTCTTCAGATGCTCCCAAAACTCCATTATTCATATCCCTGTATCAGCATTCAACCCCAAACTTTGATTAATTGTTCTTTGGATCAAATACCTTGCCATCTCTGAATCTGGTGCACAACCAAGCTTTTTCTTTAACATAGCATGCAGCTTTAATCTGCTGTGGTTGTAAACTCTATCCACTAGGAAGTATTCTATATGATTTGTATTCATAGTCAGTGCATATACTCCACTAGTTTCATATAGAGTCCAGTTGTTAACTTTTTGAAACACATTTCTGATAATATCCTTCACTTCTTCTGGCTTGAACAACATACATAGATACTCCATCACAAGTTTTGTGATTGGTATTCCTGGAGCTTTTAGTTGATCAGCATACAACTTCATTCCTACTTCAAACATCTCCTCTAGATCAGATCTGGAACATGTTCTGACAATCTTGGCCCAAGTCTGATATACTTCATACTTCTCATCTTTCCTCTTGAGCCTGATATACTCTGTTCCATCAACTTTCAGTGTATCCCAGTGAATGATCTCTGGAGGCTTAACACCAACAGGTTCAGCTGATATAGGCTCAGGCACTTTGTCCATCACTACCATGTACAGATTCACATCAGCAGTACTTGATGGTTCTTCCTGTTCAACAGACTTAGGTGCCCCTTCTTCTTCAGCTCCCCTCTGTTCTTTCTCAGCTTCTTCCACTCTATGTTTCTTAGCTGGTGTTCTTCTTTCCATCATTTTAGTTCTTTTCAACTTCCTTAAACTGTCACCTAGAGTAGCTTCCTTCCTTGGTGATTCTTTCTCATCAGGGAAAGGTTTTTGAATTTGAAGATCATGTCTTTCTTTCATCTTCTTTTCTGCTTCAACTCTTGCTCTGTCATTTCCTTGTAACTTGGTCATCTTAGCTTCATACAAACCTTTGATTTGTTCAAAAGACATCTTTGTGAACATTTCCTTTTTAACTCCCACAACACCTTTGAGAAAAGTAATCATCTTCTTTCTCTCTTGAGTGCCAAGGAAGGTCTGTGAAGGTTGTCTCTTCTTTGCCTCCATTCTGATCATTCCATGCTTCTTTAGAGTTGTAGCTTTTTTCTTTGCTATTTCTGTTGCAAGACTCTTTTGATAAGCTTCATTAAGTTCTGTAGCCAGAGCTTTTTCCATTTCCCTGTCTTTTTCCACTTGAACCTTTTCTTCTTGCTCAAGTTCAGCCTGAATCTTCTTGGACAATGCTTCATCTGACTCAACCAACTTTTGCTTTTTAATTGGTTGATCAGATTCCACCATCTTAGCTTTGCCTTTGTCCTTGCTGTTTACTTTATCAGCACTAACTTTCTTGATAACTTCAACATTGTCTTTGATGACAACTCCTTTGGTCTTTGAAGTGACCTTAGGAGTATCATGTTTAGCTTTGATTAATGCTTCAGTTGTCTCAAGTTCTTGCACATTGCTGCTAAGAAGGTCTGTTAATACCTCTTGAACCATTTCTGCTGCTTCATTCAATTCAGCAGTATTAACAGTTTCTGCTTCTTTGCTTGTTTCAGCAGCATTAACTGTTACTGCTGCTTGTTCTGTTTCAGCTGCTTGTACAAATTCTGATTCTGTTTCTACTGCTTTCTCCCCCTCAAAATCAAATTTCTCCCCCTTATCTTTAGCATCTTCCATGTTTACATCAGCTTCTGACTCCCCCTTTTTGGGAGCATCATCCACTGGTTTCCTTCTCCTGAGCACAAACTGTTTCCTTTTCTTTTTCTGTACCAATCTCCTCACCATTTTCTTCAGTTTGGTAATCTGTACTTGTTGAGACAGAATTACCAGTTTCATCTCTTCTATGTCTTTGCCTTGCTTGATTACATCCAGATTGATGTTGCCCATAGTTTCCATCAATTCATTATAGTCATAACTGTCCTCACCTCCTTTGGGTGTTTTTACCACCTTTGGAGGATCATTGGATCTTTTTGTAGTAGAGGTCTTCTGCCTAGCAGAAGCACCTGCTACCCCCTTGGTTTCTTGGCACCTGGGACCTTTGGATGATTGCTCACCCAAAGTTGCCATGGGGAAGGTCTTATTGATGTTACCACTGGCCTCCTCTATGCTAGCAGGAGTAGTGGCAGCCTTTGCACCCATATGCTCATTCATCTCCTCAGTGAGCACCTCCTTGGGGTTGGGAGACACCCCTGTGGTTTCCCTATAGATATTCTCTAATGGAGAATTCTCCATTAGAGGGCTTAAAGGCTCTGTGGGTGAAGGTACAAGAAGGGAATGAGTCTTCTTTACCTTTTTTCTGATGTAGGTATTGGTGATTGGAGAAGTTGGTTTTTGAATAAGGGACTGTGGGATTGATATGGTGATTGAAGGTTAGGATTGGCTTTCAGTGGGATGGTCTAATGAGGGCCTTGACCCTGAAGCCATACCTTCTGGATTATGGGACACCACCATCATTGTAGAGAACAATGGGGTGTCAACTCCTTCCGAGTCCAATTGAGATCTCTTCATATTTGAAAAGACCTTGCCTTTGGGGATTTTAGGTACATATACCTCATCAAATTGAGGCATATCCGTCAATTCATTGGTTATAACTGCCTGGACAAATCTTGGGTACATATAGAAACTCTTTTTATTTCCCAAGTTTGACACAAGGTCATTGAAAATCATTTTTGAAAAATTGTACTTTCTGGTAGTGGCCAAGCAAACCAAAGCATAAGCAATGGTACTACTGAACTCACTCCAGCCAGTAGTCTTTTTGGAAATACAATGCATAAGGGTATGAACAAGAAAACGCCATTGGGTATAAAATTTAGCTTCTGAGAATTTGAAAACACCCAATTGGCCTCCATACCCCATTCTTGAAAGATTGGAGAACAAGTCCTCATTAGGAATAGAGGTAATACCTGCAGCATCGTCTAGTCGTAGACAGATGCGAATCACCTCTTCAGAAACTGACAAGGGTTTGTCACACACCCTTGTCTGGATTAACTGCACACCATTTTCTGTAACAGCAGTGGCATTCGCCCAAAATTGTCTCTGGTGCTCTATGTGGATTGTTGGAGACACTGTAAGAGCATAAGCGATATGGCTGGACTTGTGAAAATCTACTATCTGGTGAAATCCATCAGCCTGCTTCGGCTTTTGAAGCATTGCGATTTCGTTGTGCTCATCAATGAATGCCATGGATGCCATTGAGCTTGAGTGTTCTTGCCTGAAACTTACTAGGTGCTTGAGACAAAAAGGGTTAGAGAGAAGATGAATAGGATTCAAAGAGTCATTATGAGCTTTAGGCGGTCAAAAGGGTATTTATAGTATTCGGGACAGAAGCAGTATTAACTTAGAGCAGTATTAACCACTAGCAGTATTAACTGAGAGCAGTATTAACCACTAGCAGTATTAACTAACTAGCAGTATTAAAACTGCACTGGCAGCATTAACTGCACTTACACTGTTGAAACTTGTGATAGTCTGAGCAAGGTAATAACTTCCTGAGAAAGATGATTAGTAACACCAAAGAATAACAAATAACAGGTATGTAAACACTTTTTAAATCATGAGCTTATTAAGAGTTGATCATGCCCACACTTGTGACCAAGAAAGTGAATCTACCCACATCAAAAGCTTTAGTGAATAGATCAGCAAACTGGTTGTCAGTATGAACTTTAGCAACTTGAATAAGCTTCTTTTCATTACAGCCTCTAATAAAGTGATACCTGATCTCGATGTGCTTTGTTTTGGAGTGCTTGACTGGATTGTTAACAATGCTTATAACACCGCTATTGTCAATGAAGATTGGAGTGTGAAGAAAGGTTACCCCATATTCCAGCATATGATTCTGAATCCATAGAACCTGAGAGCAGCAACTTGCAGCAGCAATGTACTCAGCTTCTGTTGTAGATAAGGACACTGTGGTTTGTTTCTTACACTGCCAAGATACTAGTCTTGCACCCAAAAGCTGACATCCACCTGAAGTAGACTTTCTATCCATATTAGCACCACCCAAGTCACTGTCTGAATATGCAATCAAGTCAAAGTTGGATTCATAAGGATACCAAAGACCTAATCTAGGTTGCCCTCTTAAGTATCTGAAAATCCTCTTAACAACTTGAAGATGTGATTGCTTTGGCTTGACTTGGAATCTGGCACACAGACACACTGAAAACATGATGTCTGGTCTTGAGGCTGTGAGATACATGAGAGATCCAATCATTGATCTATATAGATGGACATCAACATCCTCCCCCTCAAGATCAGCAGTGATCTATTTATGAGTCTCCATAGGTGTGCTTGCTGGCTTTGAGTCTGTTAAACCATACTTATCCAGGATGTCTTTCACATACTTTGATTGACTTATAAAGATCCCATCTTTCTGCTGTTTCACTTGAAGCCCAAGGAAGAAGGTAAGTTCACCCATTGAACTCATTTTAAAGCTCTTGTGCATCAACTTTTCAAAGTCTCTACACATCTGATCTTGTGTGGATCCAAAGATGATGTCATCCACATAGATCTGAACAAGTAGGATGTCCTTCTTACTCCTTTTAATGAAGAGGGTCTTGTCAATTATTCCCCTTTCAAACCCATTTTCTAAGAGATAGGTAGACAGAGTATCATACCATGCTCTTGGGGCTTGATGTAGACCATAAAGTGCTTTCTTCAGTTTGTATACTCTGTCAGGATATAATGGATTTTCAAATCCAGGGGGCTGACAGACATATACTTCTTCATCAATTGTACCATATAGAAAGGCACTCTTCACATCCATTTGATATACCTTGAACTTCATGTATGAGGCATAGGCTAGAAATAGCCTAATTGCCTCTACCCTTGCAACTGGGGCAAATACTTCTTCATAATCTATGCCTTCTTCCTGAGTGTACCCTTGTGCCACAAGCCTTGCTTTGTTCCTGATCACAATTCCTCTCTCATCCTTTTTATTCCTGAAAATCCATTTGGTGCCAATAGCTCTATGACCTTTTGGAAGGCCTACCAAGTCCCAAACTTCTTGCAATTTGAACTGCAGTAACTCTTCTTGCATAGCTTCTATCCAACTGGAGTCTTTCATTGCATCAAAAACCTTCTTAGGCTCAATCTGAGATAGAAACCAAGAGAGTACTGTGTGTTGCTGATCCTGCAGCTCTTGAAGTCTGCTTTGATTCCTTGTTATCATAGGAGAAGAGATGTCTCCTATGACCAGCTCTGGAGGATGGTTCTTTTGAGTTCTAGTCTGATGACTAGGTTCTTCATTGATTCCCACTTCTAAATTGGATTCATTTAAGTCAGCTGAGGTGATCTCATCAGCTGCTTCTGGCTCTTCATGCATTTGATTCTCCTCATCTCTTCTTTCTTCTTCACTCTGAATTGGTTCAGTCATAGTCTCTTTTTCACATAAATCAACAGGTTCCATTGTAGGTATGGGAAAGATCACAGACTGAGGAATAATGTCTTGTACTTGTACTTGTTCATTCCCTGATCCTCCACTTCCTGAACCTGCATGATCATCACTACTGACACCCAAAGAGTTAGTTAGTGAATCAATGTCAAACAACCACTGAGGACCTGAACCAATAGGATTTGGTGTGTTCTCATTGCATTTGACATTGTCACTTTCCTCAATTATTCTAGAAGAAGAATTAAATACTCTGTAAGCCTTACTCTGAGATGAGTAACCAACAAGAAAACCATCATCTGCCTTGCTATCAAACTTTCCTAAGTGAGTTTTGGTATTGAGAATGGTACAAGGACACCCAAAAGGTTTGAAAAATCCAATAAATGGTTTTCTTTTATTTAAAAGCTCATATGGTGTCTTGTTTTTAGGCTTGACTACTAGAACTCTGTTCTGGACATAACACGCAGTATTAACTGCTTCAGCCCAGAAAGTAATTGGAAGTTTTGAATCAGCTAACAGAGATCTAGCAGCCTCAATCAGTGTCCTATTCCTTCTCTCAGCAACACCATTTTGTTATGGAGTCCTAGGAGCACTGTATTGCCTCTCAATTCCTTTTTCCTCACAAAAGGTGTTTAGGTCATGATTTTTAAATTCAGTACCATTGTCTGAACTAATGACTTTTACTTTTTGATTTTTTTGGTTTTCAATTCTTAGAATAAAGGATTTGATCAGTCCACTTGTCTCATCCTTAGTCCTTAGAAAATATACCCAGGTAAATCTAGAGTAATCATCAACAATAACTAAGCAGTATGATTTCTTACCTATACTCATAACATTTGTAGGCCCAAACAGATCCATATGCAACAATTGAAGAGAATTAGAGATAATGTTCAACTCTTTGGACTTATGAGAAGTTTTGTGTTGTTTGCCTTTGAGACAGGCAACACAATGATCATCACATGAAAAGACTTTTGAAGGTAAACCTCTTACAAGGTTGTTTTAACAAGTTTATTCATAGTTTTAAAGTTCATGTGACACATCCTTCTGTGCCAAAGTGATGATTCATCCAAAGATGCTTTTGAAACAAGACAGTTTAGGGATGAATCAGTTGAAACATTTTTCATATCTAAGCAATAGACATTATCCTTTCTGGGAGTTCTTAGTAGTATCATCTTTTCATCAACTACCTTGAATCCAGGAGCAAGGATAATGCATTCAGAATCAGTAAATAATATACTATGCTTTTTGTCACAAACCTGTGATACACTTAACAGGTTGTACCTTAATTGCTCAACATAGAATACATCTTCAAAGGTAATTTTACCTTTGGTTACATCACCCTTACCACTGATCTTACCTCCATCTGGAGTATTTCCAAAGGCAACATGTCCACCATCAATTTTCTTGAAATTCTTGAGGCAAGACATGTTCCCTGTCATGTGCCTAGAGCAACCACTATCAACATTCCAGATGCTCTTCCCCTTGAGCTGCTGGTTGCCCTGCACATAAGATAAAAACAATTAGTATTGATTGGGAACCCAAGCCAAAGTGGTCTTGGGTCTCCCTTTCTCATCAAATTATTTACATTCCTTTTTTATGAGATTTTTAAACTCAGAGCACTCTTTACTAGAGTACTTTGTCAAGATGATTGGCTTAGCAGCACAAACATTAGAAGCAGTACTAACCTTAGAAGTACTAACAGAGTTAGCAGCACTAACAGGTTTAGCAGTACTAACAGAGTTAGCAATATTAACATTAGAAGAAGTACTAACAATGTTAGTTTTAGCAGTACTAATACTCTTAGCAGCACTAACATTGGTAGCAGTAGTATTGCTTCTAGCAGCACTATCATTGTCAGCAGTACTATTTGTGGTAGCAGTACTAACAGTTTTAGTGCTTTTAGGAATCCACATCTTGACACTCTCTTCAACAGTCTTTTTCTTCATGTGGCTTTTAGATTTAACAGATTTCTTAGCCACATAGTTCCTTTCATTCTTCCTATAACCAAAGGGTTTTTGCACAGATCTTTGAAAATTCATCCTTTGGTTCATAGGATTGAAATAACAGTATTTAGCAATATGATTGAGCTTTCCACAAATAAAACAAGGTTTTGGTCTATTGATTTTATTCAGATCAATCCCTTGTTTTTGTGCCCACTGATTATTCCAGTTTCTTTGATTACCTCTTCTTTTATCATGATTTAGGGGCTCAGATTTAGTACAAGCACACTATTTGCAAGGAACAGGATTCACAACTGTGGTCTGCTTGTAATGGACCTTACTAGACTTTCCCTCAGTCTTCTCTATGTCCTTAGATTTTACCCAAATCTTTCCACAACCCTCATTGGTAATAATGTGATTCTCTAGAGGAATCTCATCACTCACAGTGTTCTCCTTACCCTTACCAGCTTCTTTCTCAGTTTTGTCCTCAACAACTACTTCATCTAAGGGATCTATCTCAGTGGCTCCCTCAGGCAAGTCCTTCCTATCTTTGGTTTCTAGCAAGTCTGATGTAGGAGGGATGTAGTTGTTGTTGTATGGTGGTGGTGTGGTATTGTACCCAATTCCTCTTCTCAGCTTGTCATGAATCTGAGTTTGTAGTAAAGAGTCCATTGCTTTAGAATCATTGGAAAACTTTTCTACGTCTAGCTTAACTTTGGCTAGCTCCCCTCTCAACTTTTCACTCTCCTCTTTAGACTTTGTCAGTTGGAGTTCTAGATCCTTTTTCTCCCACTTCCAGTAGTTTGTGTCATATGAGTGTTGAAGTTCATTGGCTTGGAAACCTTTAATTTGTTCCTCAAACCTCTCAACAATTCTCACATAGTCTTTTATATCTTTTGCTAACCTCTTAAGGTCATCACTCATATTCTGGTTGTGATCCCTGTACCTTTTAACAGTGTCAATGCAAGTTTTAGAACAGAGATTAGAACTTACCTCAGTTGGGAGATCAGATACCTCTACCATGAGAGCTTGATTTTGAATAGCCTCTTCTGCTTGATCACTCCAGTCAAACCCCATTCCTTGTTGAGAAACAAGGGCTTGAGCAGAGTTTCTGTTCTGGTTGAAGCTACCAGTCTGAGCTTGTTGGTGGTTATTGTGAGACACTCCACTTCTGCATTCCCTGGCAAAGTGTCCCTTCATATGACATTTATAACATTCTACCTTTGACTTGTCAAAACCTGCTCCATCTTCTCTTCTTTGGGAGAAGTTATTCCTCCCAGTCCTCTTGATGAACTTCTTTACCCTCATGGAAAGCATGGCCATCTGCCATTTAATATCCATCTCTTCAAGATCATCAGGATGAAGTTGTTCCAAGTCATCATTGATTAAAGAAGAGTTTCCATGGCTGGACAGAAAGGCTTCAAAAACAGATTCAGTGCCTTTTTCTTGATTTGCTCCATTAGCAGCATTAACCGATTCAGGGTTAACAGTAGAATCAATTGATGCTGATAGGAGTGCAGCATTATGAACATATCCAGAAGTCTTCTTCTTTGCCTCCACCTCAGATTCAAACACTCTAAGGTCATTGTACAGATCATCAAGTTCTTTTTCTTCTAGTTGTTCATTCTGTCTGAATGAAACAGTATACATGGTCCATTCATCTCCAAGGGACCTTAAGAACTTTCTGTTTACATCATCTTGATCAATCTGTACTCCCATAGTAGCTAGTTCACCAATCAGCTTGTTAAACCTGTCAAAAGTTTGAGTCATTGACTCATTCTTAGTTGACATAAAATTTTCATACAATTGCTTCAGTATTGCCTTCTGATTTCTCTTGGTACTTTTGGTACCAGAGAATCTTTTCTCTAGAGCATTCCAAAGCATCTGTGCATCAGTGCAATTGCAGAATTGGTGTTGATATTCATTGGGAATAGCCAAGAGCAGTGTGCTCATGGCTTTCATCTCTGGCTGCCTTATCTTCTTTTCTGCATCTGTCTTTGGTGGTGTTCTTTTTCCATCTGCACCGATTTTTCCTTCATCAGATGGTCCATTCTCAATGATGTCCCACATAGAGTAATCTGTGAGGAGAATGTATTGCTTGATCCTTATCTTCCACATGTCAAACTCATTAGATCTGAGCATTGGAACCTTTGAGACAAGAGTACTGTTTGATTCAACTGTGTTTTCCATGATGAATGAAGGTTTCTGAGAATACTAGCTCTGATACCACTTGTCAGGATCTGAATTCTTAACAAGAATAAACACTCAGAAACAATATTAAAGGAGTTTGCGGAATAACACTTTAATATTCAAAGATCAATGAAACAGTGAATCACAAATCACAAATTGTAAACTTTATTGAATGATTTAAAGCTACAAGATTTCACACACAACCTCAATATTGATGAACAGACTCACCAATACGAATTCTACTTCTCTAGAACTAGGGTTCTAAACCTTGAGTTTGATTCTCTCTATGAAAGCAAAAACTCAGAATTTTTGTTTATGTTATCCTTGATGTTACAAAACTATTCTATACATATACTGAAGATAAAAGATAATAATAAAAAAAAATAAAAGATCTTCAATATAATCTTCCATAGTTATCTCCAAGACTTTCCATGGTTATCTTCAGTCAATACATCTGTCATCCTTTCCATACGAAGCCTTCATCTTATAAGCAGCACTAACTTCATGAGCAATATTAATATCATTCAGCAGTATTAACTTTGGTCTGGCAGTACTAACTCCAGCAGTACTAACTCTAGCAGTACTAACTACTAGCAGTAGTAATCATATTGTACTGGCAGTAGTAACCAGTTGTGCTAGCAGCATTAACCATACTTAAGCAATTCTTTCAGTTCCCAACAGCCCATGCCAACTCTTGATCAAACCTCACCAGCCACTCATTTTCTACTCAAATAGAAAGTGTTTCACATTTTCAAAGGGGACGCAACACATTTGCTATCTGATTTTCATTTGGAAAATCTGGATATTGAAAAGAAGGAAGTTTGCCCCGCCTTCGCACTTCAATCATGCATATTGAGTCTGTGTTTAACTTACTGTTGTCTCAGTGGTTTACATAATTTTGAGCCTATAAGCAATCATCTGTGTTTAATTCTCTCTATCACAAGCACGAACACACAAGGAATTTGTTTCTTTGTCATAACGTTTATAGAAATTGCCTTTGTGGTGTTTCGATGATTGAATGAAACCCCTGGGGGAGTGAACATAATAAAAGCTCCTTTCCAATGTGTATTCGTTACACACAGTGACTTAGTGTTACTGACAGGCATTTTAACTGATTCATTTGTTGATTCAGGTGTCACACGACTATTTTGTCAGGATTTGCAAAGATCTGGATGAATATTTTTTGAATTGACGGATCAGCGGCTCCAAATGAAGGACATTTCTTACTCAGAGTTTTGATGAAATCGTTTCTCTATTCATCAAAAAGGGGGAGAACCTAAAGCTTGAAGAAATGTTCAGTACATTACAAGACTGAAAAAGAGAAGAGCTAACAAAGAAATGCGAAAGATCAAAGTATTCTGAAGACATGCTGATTTAAGAGAAATTTTCTTTGAAGATACTTTGCTACAGCATTCTGAGCTAAATCTGAAGATAATTTCTTCCCATCATCTGAAAGAGAGTTTATCTACGTATTTTGGGGAGATAGCTACTTGTTGAAGACAGAGAAGAAGATTGCATCTTCTGAGCTGAAAAAGAAGACTGAATTGCTAAAATCTTTTTAGTAATGATCTTGATTCAAAGGGGGATTGTTAGCGCACATATCTATTGGATTCAAGATCATCCAATCTGAAGATCGCAATCTGAAGCTAAAGCCGGAAAGTCGACTCTCGATATAAGTTTAATGTTTATTTGTAATAAATGTCAAAGTATTGTTTATTGTATTTTATGTTTAGTCTAAATATCTTAAATAGATATTTAGATATTAGTTAGATGTTATATTAGTTTATTAGTTTAATATTGCAAGTTGTTTTGCAAGTTGTGTTAGAGTGTTTGAGAAGCTAAAAAGAGAGAAATCAGATCACACACAACACACACACTCACGGTGTAAATCAGAGAGAAAAACATAGAGAGCTTCAAATCGAACAAAGATCAAACCTTGTAATCGTTGTTATTAATCAAACAGGTTGGTAATCGTTTATGTGTTTGTATCTATAAGAACTTGATAGTATTGTGGACTTACATTTATGCTTTCTCCCAGTTAATTAAGAGATGATCTTTATGCTTCGGTAAACCTGCGGATAAGATCTTGTGTGATTATTTACGCCTGGTTGGGTTTGATTCGTTGGATGGGTGGTCCGTTGGTTAGAAATGTAAGATTTGGAATCTTAGTACCTTGTTAAATGTTAATTTGACCATGACATTACGTCTGGAATGAAATCTTGGGCGGGATGTCCACGCTTTCGATATCGTCATTGTGGCTTTAGGCGTCGACTTGTTTTCCTGAAGTCATTGAAACTTGGAATGTTGGAAGTATTCCCGTTAGATCATGAGAAATGTTGACCTCTCGGGGATGGAATTTAAAGGAAGATTAGATGTGAGTAATTAAGTATCGATGTGTATGAACTTTCCCCGATGTGGTAGATATCTTTTTGATGGAATGTTTCGAGGATAGGAGTAGAACGGGGTTGCGTGATAGCTGGATCTGCATTAACCAACTACCTGGAGAGCGTACTGGTACGCCTCGGAAGGACGACCTGATCAATATCAAAAGCCGACCGTTAAGAATTTAGTGGATCCTTTGGAGGTAAATGTCGAACTTTGGTTGGGTTCAGAAGTATGTTGAGCTGAGGTGAATTGGCCGGTGTGAAGTTGGGATCACAAACTACTCTTGAGGTAGTAAGTACCACCCAAGGTTGGGAGACAACCGTAGTCTTGTGGGTAAAGACTACTTTAGTGAGTTAAGTGTTCACTCGGACATAAGTGTAATGTACCCAAGGGGACAGCGGTCGTGAGTATCGGCATAAGGATTATGGTAGTGGTTCCGGAATATGGATTAGAGACAATCTATCATACGGGTAACGTTTTATTGAAATCTTGATTTCGAGGATGAAATCTTGATTTCGAGGACGAAATCTCTTTTAAGGTTGGGAGGATTGTAACACCCGTAATTTTCGGTGAGTAGAGGACACCCGAACGTTTTTGGAACTTGAACGGCGGGACTTTTGTTGGGAAATCATTGTTTGAAGTTCCTTGGAGTATCAGGGGTATTGGCGTTGAAAAAGTCGAGTTTCGGAGCTTCGTACGGGCTTGGCTACAATGCCTAGCAACTATGACAGTATCATAGTCGCACCGGGAAAAGTCGCAACATGAAACAGAAGCTGCGGGGCACCCAACTACAATGACCTGGGCATTGTCGCCTGGCAATGTCGCCCAAAGAGGGCAAGACTGCTGTTAAGTCGCGAATTTCAGCCTTTTCCTCATTTCCTCTCATCCAAACTTCTTCTATTCTCTCCCAAATCGTTTTCCTTCTTCCCCTCCAAACCCTAACTTATTTTTGGTTCAAATCCTTGTATTTTATGGAGATAAAACGCCATCAAGTGGTAAAATTGAAAGCTATGGTCAATGATTCACCATCTCCATCTTCATCTTCAACCTCAAACCCCATTTTAGGGTTTTCTAGGTTTTCATCAAAACCTAAGTGGTAAGTTTATCCTCTCCACCTCTAAACCTTATTTTAAGACATAAATGCTTCGTTAATGATATTTTAGTGTTTTATTACTTCAATTTCGGTTTGGAAGATTTTGGAGGAATTTAGGTCAAAATTAGGGCTTTGACCAAAATGGAGATTTTGATGTAAAGTGTTTGGGGATCGATTCTAAATGGTTGGATGTGTTTGTTTATGGATGGAAAATTGTGTATCTAGGTTTCAGAAGGTTTTTCTTGTGGATTCAGAATTCTTCAAAGGAGCTCAAGTTGGGAAAAATCTAGATTTAGCATAAATCTAGCAAGGTGAGTTCAAGTTGATTTGTGAAAATGGTGTACATGCCAAAATGTTCATTTTAAAGTGTTTTGTGTTTTACATGAAATTGTTAACTGCTGATCACCTGATAAGTTTTGGTTATTTTGAAATGTTTAGTTTTATAAACATGGTGAAACACCCATTTTGGGATCTTTCGGAATTTTGGTAAATAAATCATGTTGAAAAGTTTCTTTGATGATTTTACATATATAATTGGAGTTCAATTGACGTGAGTGTCATTTTGTGTATTTGATCTTACAAACCTTTTCGAAAAATGCATATTATTGTGTTATGAGGCATTTTGGAAATATAAGGGTATGAGTTCATTTGGAAAATGGTTTGCCTCAACCAATGATAAGATTCGAGTTAATCATATTTTCGGTCGTGTGTTTGCATAATAGTTGGTCAAATGTGTTTCAATGTTTATACTGGTTTTCATTTGGGGTTTTACGTAAATTGTTAGGCTTTTGGCTCGGTTTTGACTAAATTGAGTCTTGAGGACATTTGTCCGGATTAAAAACCGTTGTGGGGTTTTGAGTATGATGTCGTATATTTGTGTCATTTGAGAGTTACATGTTTTGGGAGCTTTGGTCTTTCATTTGGAGTCATGTAATTTTAGACAGTGTTGTATTGGATCCATAGGCACGTAAGTCTGTCTGTTTTGGGAAAGCGGGTAAGGTTGGTTTTTGACCGTTGACCGCTTGGGTTTGCTAGCGAGTAGGCAATAGGTGGCTCGAGCCTCCAAGTTGTAACTCGTGTAGATTGGATAGGCACCCATGTCTGTAAGTCCTTGAGGTGGAACTCGACGGAGTATGGCCAGAGGCATAACGGTCCGAGGATTGTGATGTCGGTGGTGGCATGGGAACTAGGTCCGGGATATGTGGTGAAATCCAATAACATCACGGGTGGCTCCATTCACGTGTTCTCGCCACCCAAGATGGAAACGTTGAGATGACATGCGAGTATGTTGTATGGGCGGCCTACTCGTGTGTTTCTCTACTCTCAACGTATACGGGTCTCCCCATCGTCGATCCGTGGTATTTTAAATATTAATGTCGTATTTTTCCAACTTTGGTTTCTGTGTGGTCGATGGTAATTTATGGCCTTAATATTGGGTTTTCCCCGCGTATATTAAGGTTTGAATGAAATACGTCATTTCCACGTTTCGGTATTTGATTTCGTCCACTGTATGGTCGTGTGAGTTTTGGGTCTAATGTCCGTGTTCACGGCGATTTTATTTATATAGATTTTCATCTTTGGTTTATGAGTTGTGTATAATGTTCCACCCGTGTTGGGTATTTCGAGATATAACATTTTTACCCGCGTTTTATAAATTTAGGAGTTTTCTCTCTATTCTCATTTTGAGCAAGTTTTGGATTAAATCTAAGTTTACGAAAGAACGTTTTATATTGGGATCTTAGTCTTTAAAACAGTTTGGTTTGGTTAACGATTTACTCGGTGTCTCTTTCGTTTAAAATGCATAATTATTGGCAAACGAGTCGTTTTCATAAGTGAAGCATATCATTTTGAAAGATTATGATTTTAATTGCATTCTTCCTTTTTAACGATTCATTTATAAATGTTGAAAACTCTTGAGCTCATTAGGGAGTTTACAACCGTTGGCCATTCCGGAATGGAAATGGGAGCACATCACGATGGACTTCATCACCAAGCTACCGAAGACCTTGCGGGGACACGACGCTATTTGGGTGGTAGTAGATAGACTCACGAAGAGCACGCACTTCCTAGCGATGCGAGAGACGTTACCAATGGATAAGTTATCCAAGCTCTACATTGATGAAGTAGTGTCACTTCACGGTGTTCCACTATCCATAGTTTCGGATCGGGATAGTCGGTTTACTTCCAAGTTTTGGGACGGTTTGCAGAAGGAACTCGGCACGAAAGTCAAGTTGAGCATGACCTACCATCCTCAAACCGACTGTCAGAGTGAGAGGACGATCCAAACCCTAGAGAACATGATTCGGTCTTGCGTTATAGGCTTTGGGGGAAATTGGGATTCACACTTGCCGTTGGTGGAATTCACGTACAACAATAGTTATCATTCGAGCATTGGGATGGCACCATTCGAGGCACTCTACGGACGAAAATGTAGAACGTCGGTGTGTTGGCTCGAGGCGGGAGAGAAGCAATTTGCATGTCCGGAAATAGTACAAGAAACGGCGGATATGGTAAAAAGCATCCGAGAGCGGCTGAAGGCGGCTCAAGACCGACAAAAGAGTTATGCAGACAAGAAGCGAATACCGGTTGAGTTCCAAGTGGGGGAACGGGTCATGTTGAAGGTGTCACCATGGAAAGGGATCATCCGTTTCGGGAAGCGCGGGAAGCTTAGCCCTCGCTTTCTTGGGCCTTTTACAATCCTAGAGAAAATCGGGCTACAAGCCTATAGATTGGAGTTGCCACCGGAAATGGACGGCATCCACCCTACGTTTCACGTGTGATACCTTCGCAAATGCATAGCCGAGGAGGAAAGTGTTATCCCTTTGTCAGAAATTCGGGTGGACAACAGTAACCGATGTGTGGAAGAACCGGAAGCCATATTGGAATAAAAAACGAAGCATTTGTGACACAAAGAAATGACTATGGTAAAGGTCCAATGGAAGCATCACCGAGGTGCAAACGTGACGTGAGAAGCGGAAGAGGACATGAGGAGGAGATACCCTCATCTGTTTAGAGAGTGAGATTTCGGGTACGAAATCCTTATTAGGTGAGGAGGATTGTAACGCCCGTAGTTCGGTTTAGAACTTGTATATATATATATATATATATATATATATATATATATGCTTGTGTGTGTCCTTATGCCTTTTAAATTTAAGTTAAAAGGCTAAGGCAGAGACTTGCGCGGCTTGGGGCGCGGTCTCTAAACCACGAACGAAGTCGCGGAACTCTCTGGAGTTCAGGCCTCCAGGCGCACGTGCGGCCTCAAAGTCGCGACCGAAGCCGCGGGGCTTCCTGTAAGTCCTAAATCGGGATTTTTAATTTTATTTTCACCTATTCCTCTTCATAAATCGCAAATCAGATAGATTTAGTGGGAGGGAACCCTAGTTGGCGATTTTTGGTGCAAGTCCACACCTCTCCCCCTTCTTTTTCTTGCAAAGCATTGAATGTTGGTGGTTGGGTAAGGATTCAAGACTTGGAAGCATTTATTGTTGTTTATTTCAAGATTAAAGTTGCAAGGGCTCAACCATTCAACCACTTCTTTTCTAGTGTTTTGTATAAAACCTAGATAGTGAGTTTCTTCTAACCATTTTCAACTAAGATACATGTCTTGTATGTTTAATTGTTATTACATCATGTGTATGAATAAATCTGATCACCTGATAAGTTTGACGTAACTGCTACCTTTGTGACTATTGGGGATTTTGGGCTAATGTTCATCATGTGGATTTTGATGGGTATATTGTTAGCATTATTTTGTCATGATTATGCAATATCATGGGTTTTATAAAGATCATTGTTGAATCTATATGTATTAGTGTTAGAGATCTAATATGGGATTGAAATCATGGTAGTCTTATACATATAACTTATTGATATGGAAATGTATAGAGATGGATGTTATATATATATATATATATATATATATTGGAGGAACCGTGAGTATGTGCTAGGAGGATGTAGTCTTAGGTGCCACCTTGTCGGTATGCACCTAGACCTCCGCCATTTGGAGTAATGCCTGAGAGGTAGTCTTCAAGTGTGTCGGGCCTTTGGGATGTTGTTCATACGAGTGAACGTCAAGGTACATTGACTTGAGGTAAAACTCATTGGTGTGATGGGTCTCCCCCATTGATTCCCTTATGGCCCAAGTCGACTATTACATTCTATAATTGTTCATACCATGTGCTATAAATGTTATGCCATGCTTTTATGCAACTCACTAGGCTCGTTTGGCCTAACACTTTTTTGGTTTGATGTGTATCTCAGGTTCTAGCGGCGCGACCGCCAAGAAGGATTAGCGGGCTTCTAGATGTGAGCTTGGGGATTTTTGGGATGCCACATTAGATATGACTATTTTTGGATGTAGATGACAACCGTTTGTAATCTTATTTCTTGTCTAGAATTTAGATTAAGAGGTTGTTATCTCTCATTTGTTGTTATTACAAACATGTAATTAACAGACATGTATTGTTCCCCTTTTTGGGATGAGTTCGTGCTCTAGCATATTTTATATACCACATTTCCCTTTTTCCGGAAATTTTTGTTGGTCCCAATTCTTGGGGTGTTACATGATTATTGTTAAATACAAATTTTAAGCCATTTCTTCATCCCTCATTTCCCATTCATCCCCAAACACTCTCTAGAACCAACCTAAAGCATATATGGTGATTTTGGTTCATCCTTGGCCCAAATCCTTGGGTATTATGGAGGTAAACCATCATCAAGTGGAAAGATTAGAAGCTTTGATCAAGGATTCGCCATCTTCATATTCAACCTCAAGCTATAACTTAGGGTTTTCTAGGTTTTCATCAAAACCTAAGTGGTAAGTGTATCCCTTCCATTTCTAAACCCTAATATAAGATATCAATGTTCTCTTGATTATTTCCTAGTGATTGGTTTCTCAAATTTCGGATTTGATAGTTTTGATGAAATTAGGTCAAAATTGGGGTTTTGGTCAAGATTGGGATTTTGATGTAAAATGTTTGGGGATTGATTCTTAATGGTTGAATGAGTATATTCATGGTTGGAAACTTGTGAATATAGATTTTGGAAGGTTTTGCTTGTGGATTCAAGTGTTCTTTAAAGGAGCTCAAGTTGGGGTAAAAAGCTAGATTTAGCCTAAATCTAGCAAGGTGAGTTCAAGTTGATTTGTGAAAACGGTGTACATGCCAAAAAAAAATTTTAAGTGTTTTGTGTATTACATGAAATTGTTAACTGCTGATAAGTTGGCTATTTGGATATGTTTAACTTTATAAACTTATATAACACACATCATTGGGATTCTTGGGCATTTTGATAAATAAATCATTGTAATATGTTTCTTTGATGATTTAATATATAATTGGATGTTATTTTAAGTAATTGTCCATTTGGTTCATCTAATTCATAAATCGTTTGGAAAATGCATATCAATGTGTTATGAGTCATTTTGGGAAAAATAAAGGGATGAGTCCTTTTGGGAAAACGCTTTGTCTCGACCAATGAGGAGTTTTGGGGTTAATCACACTTTTGGTCTTTGTGTTTGCATAACCGTGGGTTAAAAGTGTTTTATTGCTTACACTGACATTTATTGTTCAATAAAGGAATTTTGTTGGGCTTTGGCTTGGCTTTGGTTGGCTTGACTTAAAAGAGTCCCGTGAACATTTGTCCAAGTTTTAATGGCCCTTTTATAGAGCACATGTTCAATATACGTCTTAATGCATTTTATTGCATATTTATGATAATTACATGCTCGAGTGTGTTGGTCATTCATGTATAGTCCTGTAATATTAGACTGTGTTGCATTGGATCCATAGGCACGTAAGTCAGTCTTTATTTGATAGTCAACTGGGTATTACGGGGTTGGACTCTGGGACCCATGTTTTATGAACTTGACCTTTCAAGTGTACACTAGGAGGTTTGGTTCTGGTTGTGCTATTATGATGATGGGCGTTTCATAATGGGCGTTTGGGACCTCCGCCATTCGGTCGATGATGATAAAAATAGGTAAATAAAGATAGTTGAAGGTATAAAGAAGTTTTGTTTTCACGTTCTCTCCATTTAAAATAGTTTCACATCTCCTCTCACTATATTAAAGTCGGGATCGACCACATCTGGGCAAAGACTCGACACACTCTAAAAATGATTGTTGATCTTGCACATAAATGATTGAAACGAGAGGACCATCCTCAACGAAAATCCTGCCTCTGCCCTTGGTTGTACCGAGGGTCCTCTCCCTCTCGCGATATTGCCACCGACGATATTGCCACCGGCGACAGTGACATCTGTCATAGTCGTCGGGCACAGTCGCCCCGCGTATACCGAGACCGGAAATTTGACCTTTTTCACCCGGTATGATTTCTCGATGTGCACAACGATTACGTTCAAAAGTTCAAGTGATATAAACCACTGTTTTGCTCTCCCTTTCAGAGAAAAGGGGAACAATATGAGCCTAAGGTGGTCTCGGGTGAGACCTCGAATATTGTTGGTGTTGCAGATGGCAATAAACTCGTATAAGTGATTATACGGTTCTTCTTTGGATAGGCCATGGAAGTTTGGAAGCGACTAAATGAGATGGGGGTGAATCTCATAGTAAGTGTCATCATCACCCGGTAAGAAGATCGGGGATGGGTTCTCGTAAGCGCCGGGTTGGAAATAAGTTTCCAGAGGAGGGTGATTTGGTGGCGGTGGATTTTCCATTTCTTCTTCGCTATCACTCATTAAATTTTTGTGAATTTCAATTTTAGGCTTCTTGATTATAGATTTCTGATTTCTAGTTCGCCTTTCGGTTTCTTTCAATTCATGCACTCCAAAAACTGACAAATCTTTCTTAGATCTAGTGTGGTGCATGCAATTTAAAAGAACTAGTTATCAACCTCAACCAGATCAAAACTTAGAACTACGTGACAGGCAACCTAATAAACAATTAAACTAAGAGAAAAAAACGCAATTAAAGTAAAGACTCGACTAAAAAAACACACAAAATAAAACTTTTTTTTGTTTTTTTAATAATAAAGAAAAGACTAAACTAAGCACACAAAAGAAAACACACTATAAAAAAAATAATTAAAACAAAGAAAAGATTACTTACCTAACCCACGAGAGATCAAGCAATCAATCTGCAAAACCTTATTAGAACGTATCGAGTAGCAATCTATTCAAAAGATAATGCAAACAGATAAAATTAACACAAACCAATTAATCTTAGCGCACAACTCCCCGGCAACGGCGCCAAAAACTTGATGCACGCGTCGTTAAACGCACAACAAGGTTTAAATTTATAAACCTAACTTAATCCAGTAAAGGGGTAAGTTGGGTATCATTCTTCTCAGGGAGTCAGTGGTTAGGTTAACAACTTGTGCTAAAACCGAATGTCGCACGTGTCACACAAAGATTGACTACCCACTCACGTTTTTAACACATAAACAAAATAAGTCATCCCCTTTTCTTTAATTTTCAGTCCAACTAAGCAAAGCCCAACTCTTTTTTTCAATTAAATAATAGAAGTCCATATCAAAAGCCCAAGATTCAGCCCCACCTCACTTTCTTTTGTTTTTGATTACCTGCTGTCCAGCCCACTTTTTCTGACTTCGACATCATTTTTGACTCAGATGCAGTTCAATTTTGTAGAAACTCAAAACTTCAAAGTTGTAGTTCCGTCTGTTAGGTTTCCAGATCATCTTGAATCACCTTAAATGGAGCTCGGAAGAGTGAGATATGCTCGAAACGCCACAATCGCGCAAATCTGTCAAAAATCCTCGTTTTGTTCTTTTTCGCTCCAAATTGTTCCGAACATATAAAGATATAAAAACACATTAACGTAGTTCGGTTTTACCATTTTTATGCATTAATTGAGGAAATTGACGAGAAAATAAAGTAAAACTCATCGACCGATCAGTGATCAAATAATTTATGATTCGATTTAAAATAATAATAGAAATTGTTGATAGTCCACAACTTTAAAATTATAAGAAACTTATAGCTTTAGTTTCTGTCAATATACCAAAACAAACATATATCCTGATCTTCGAGTTTGCAGTTTCACGATAAATGGATTTGAGTTCAATTTTAAGATGAAAAAAATTTGCAATTTGATTTGGTTTTTCCTAATTGAAAACTTGAATAAGATATTATTAATATCTTTTAATTTCAGTTTAGTGTCCAAGTTCGAAACTGGTCAATGGAAGTATGGAACCATGCAAACAACAATCCATTAGCTTTTGGGCTGGTAGTAGCCCAGTTTAACAACATTTAGGTGTAGTTTGTTTTTTAAAAGATCTAAAGTCTGAAGTCTTATTTTAGTTATGATTAATAAAAGGTGGTAATGTAAAAAGGTCTGAACGAATCAGACTTAAGAGACATTAAGAGGTTTTTTGAAAAAAACAAACAACCCTTAATTTTATTAGCCCATGAAATCAACGGTTTAGCCCAATAGGAATTTAACAGCGGCCCAGAAACTTTCCTTTTTAATTTGTATGAAAACCGACCCGATCAACATAAATCTTAGGCTAAACTATGATTTTTACACTTATAGTTTGTTGTTTATAACTATTTTCGTTTCTAACCTTTAAAATTTACTTAGTCGTTGTGATTCTCATTTCATTTCACATCACTTTTCGGCTCTGAGGCTAATAAAGTGTGAAAAGTTTGTTAAGGCATTGTTTGGCAAACTAGCTTATAAGCTAGCTGATAGCTGATAAACTAGCTTTTCAAAACGCTACTATGAGTAGTTTTTCAATATAGCTAGCTTATGGTCATCCAAACATGTACCAAGAAAAAAACTAGCTTATCAACTAGCTTTTTTTTGCCAAACATAGCCTAAGTTAGGGGTAATATGGTATTTTTTTTCATTTTTGTTGAATACTTATATTATTGTACAAGCTATAAAAGCTTTAGTAATTTATACTAAAGGAAAAGGTGAAAGGAAACCAAAAGGGAGTGGGGGTGAGGTAGGTTATGTTTTATTTTTATTTTATTTTTATAAAAGCTTTAACAGTTTGTACAATGATCTAAGTATTTAATAAAATTGAAAAAAAAAACTAAAAAGATCATTTTACCCTCTAGCTTAAGAGACTAGTCTAACTTCTTTAGCCTTAAGGGTGCGTTTGGTTTGCAGACTGGATGGGACGGGACAGGACAAAAACTCATTGTCCCACGTTTGGCATGACATGGGACAGAACAAAAATTCACTGTCCCACGTTTGGCACGACATGGGACAGGGACAGAGACTGGACAAGGTGGGACAAGATGGGACAAAAAATGGTATTTTCTTGTTCCACCAAAATAGGTGGAACAACATGGGACAAAAGTGAGACATAAACTAAAAATCATTGATTTACCGTTATTTAATGTATAATCCTAATATGGTATTAGTCTTAAGGGTCACCACTACCCATCGTCGCCATTACCACCATCGGCGGCCACCAGTAGCCACCGCCAACCACCATCGGCCACCTCTACTTATTTCTCCACCATAACAACCTCATTCACCACCTCCACAACCATCGGCCATCGCCACCACCACTACCATCGTCGACCACCTCCACTAACACCGATCACCACCACCTTTGGCCGCCACCACTATCAACGGCCACCGGTAGCCACCACCGACCATCGTCGACCACTTCCACCTCTTCCTCCACTACTACAACTTCCTCCACCACATCCACAACCACCGCCTATAGCCACCTCCACCGATCACCGCCACCCATTGCCGCCGCCACCACCGACGCTTACCGCCAACTACCGTCGGTGACCTCCGCCTCTTCCTCCCCTACAATAACCTCTATTACCCCTGTCCACCGCCACCACCACTACCATAGTCGACCACCTATACCTCCACCACATCAACCATAACAACCACCTGCACCACCACCATCCACTATCTTTCACGTTCTTCACAACTACCGTCCTTCACGGGCCACCCATCGCATTTATCTTTACCTGTCGTTGCAACTATGCATCTGCCAATTCATTAAGATATTCCAAATTGAATCAAATATTATATTTTCTTTATATGAATCAAATTTTTTTCGAACTACCATCAATTATTTCAGATTCTTCATTCAAATTTCCTACCCTTGTTTTTTTATGTATTTATATGTATGAAAATCGTTTAAAAAATAAAAATGTTTTTTTAATTAAATTATTTAAAGATATACTTTATTTGTGTTATTTATAACTATTATATGATATATAAAATCATCAAAAAAAACTTTTAGGGAAATTTGTCCAGTCATGTCCTATCCAGTCCTAGTCATACCAAACACAAGACAGACATTTGTCTTGTCCTGTCCAGTCTCGTCCAGTCCTGTCCTAGCCTCTTCTTCTGTCCTGTCCAGTCCAGTCCAGTCATGTCCTGTCCAGTCCCGTCCAATCATGTCTGCGTACCAAACGCTACCTAAAGACGAAAAGAGGGATGAAATGGAAAATTTAAAGACTAAAAATGAAAATATTTATAAATAAACCATATGAACAAAAATCATAGCTTGCTCTAAATCCTATTTGGATCAAATAACTTGCTATTTGTTGGGGCTGTGAATGGTGATAAATTGTGTTTTAAGAAAATGTTTCAAATGACTATGTTGATTATCAAATAATTAATGTAAAAAATAATTTCGCTTTAATATTCAATGAAAGATCAAAACAAAACAATAAATGTAATATAGCTAGAAATAAATTTACAACAATTAAAATAAAACACTCATATAAAATGAAAGGGGTTGTTTGTTTACCTCTTAATGGTTTTATTAAGAGGCAAACTCTGAATCACTAAAAGATAAATCTTGTTTGGCAAGAAAAACTGTCTGCATTTTAATGGTTCCAAAACCCTCTGAATAATTTTGTATCTTGACCCTTCTTTAACCATTCAGAGCCCTAATTTCATTCTGAACAATTAACAAGCAACCGTATTTCATTTTGCACTATTATCATAAGAGCCTCTTAATCATTCTGACTACTTAATTCTTCTATATCAAACCATTCAACAACTGTCAAACAACCCTAATATTTATATAACTGAATATTAAAGTTTAATTTTTTCTATTTTTTTAATGCACTAGAAAAACATGCTTTCAATAAGTATTGTCATTACGGTCCCACAATTGAAATTAAAATGGAAGGGAACCACTCTACTTTACACCGATCACTAATATATCATGTCTCTCACGTTGAAGGGAGTTAGTTGGTGCACTACACGAGACTTGTGGCCTGTGGTTTCAAATAGCATCTTCGAATCACTCTAAAACAATTCAAAAATTCTTCAATTTTTTTTTTGAACGGCAAGTAAACACACGTACACGTTTTCGGGGTATCCGGGCTCCCACTTAAGGGTGTCACCCGACTAATCCCCATCGATCACGACCCAACCTAATTAAGGGTACCACTATGTGGCAGACCCATGATCATGGATGTCACAGGATGCTCACCACGGGGTTCGAACCTGGATAGTCAGGGATACCCAGGATGTTACCTTACCACTGGGCTACAACATGTAGGACAAAAAATTCTTAGAGAAACTTACAATTTTTTATAAAATATTATATATCATTCGCCAACATTTTTTTTTCTTACTTCAAAATATTTAATAAAATATTATTTTAAGTAAATTATGTTTTTGGTCTCTGTGATTTATTAAAAATTGTGAATTTCATTAATGTGGTTTTGAAGTTTCGGTTTTAGTCCCTATAGTTTACAATTTATTTATATTTTCGTCCCTAAGACCAAAATACTAGTACTTTTTAGTATAAAAGACTAAATAGAAATGAATTGTAAACCATTAGTAATAAAAATAATGAATTGTAGTAAACGTTAGTAATAAAAATCGTAATTTCAAAACCATAGATACAAAAATAGAAATTTTCAATAAACCATAGGGACTAAAAACGTAATTTACTCTATTACGTCTATTTTAAAAAAATTGTTGAAAATGATATCATCATCAATTATTTCAAACGAAAAACATATAATTTAAAAATATTAAAACAATATTTTAAGTTACTGAGATTGATTTTTCATCAATCAAATAGATGGAAATCTAATTTACATAAAAAAAAATTCGTAACATGAGCAATATATATCAAAACGGGCAGGTTCAAACGAGAAGGTAGTCAATTTACGAGAAAGCGAGAAGAAATAAGAACCACATAATTTATTAATTAAAAAATAGGATAAATTGTTTTCTTAAAAATAAGGATAATTACAATTTGAATTGGATAAATCTTTAAAAATCTCATAATATCTTTTAAATTTATTTATTTTTTAATCTTAATAAATTCATAATTTTTTTTATCAAATTTATATTATTATTTTATAGAGAAAATCATAATTTTTATCAAATATCACATGTGATATTCATAACTAATTCATTATTTCTTTCACCATTTTTTTCTCTATTTTTTAGATTTACGTTTTGAATCACATGTGATTAACTTCGTTTAACATGTGATATATTATCATGTATCACATATGATCCCACTAGGTGGATTTTTGTAAATATCACATATGATACTATATGTCTGAATATAAATGACGCATAATCACATGTGATAATATTTACATCACAAAAATATCTATAAATATAAATATACATAATCACATATGATTAACTAAAATATATACAATTATCACATGCAATATTATTTATATCACAAAAAGATCTATAAATAGAAGTATATATAATCACATATGATTAACTAAAATATATACAATTATCACATGTGATAATATTTACATCACAAAAAGATCTATAAATAGAAATATACATAATCACATATGATTAACTAAAAAATATATATATAATTATCACATGTAATAATATGATATGTGATATGCATAAATATTCATATAATGATATCACGTGTGATATTTGGTTAAAATTGTGATTTTTTTTTATTAAAAGTATATTTAGAAAAAAAAATAATAAATAATTGAAATTACAAAATAAATAAATCTAAAAGATATAATGAGAATTTTAAGGATTTATCCAATTTAAAATGATAATTATCCTAAATTCTAAAACTATTTTTTATTTATGTTTTGTTAATTAATAAATTATGCGACCCACATTCCTTCTCGTCTTCTCGCAAATTAGTTTGCTTCTCGCATAATCTTCCCTCTGTATCAAAAATCCCACAAATGAATAAATTAAAATAAAATATATAATTAATTAGATTTAAAAATAAGAGATCACATGTTTATTTGAAGGTTGACCAAATCGTTTGTATCCTCTACTTATACTCTTTTGACCGTTCTGGGTATCATGCACCCGCATCAATCAACGGACGGATTCAAATACACAGCACCATAGCTTCATACACCGTCCGATTCAATACGTTTACAGCAAAAATGAACGCACAGGATCATATCCCCCTTACCACAGAAAGTAACTCCAGATATTTTTATTTTTGAATTTCTCTTATGAACTTTCGGTTTCCCTTCAATCTCAAGAAAAAGTCGAATCTTACGACGAACAGAGAGCTCCGTTTCAGAATAGAATCAAGATACATGCTAATTGGTAAGCCCTAATCGCTTTCTGTATTTTTGATTGCATCAAATCTCATGTTTTCGTTATATAATTTGTGTATGAAAGTGACGATCAGATCGAGGCTTGATTTTTAAGTTGTTAGTTTGAAGTCCGGATCCTTTATCTTGATTGAATTCAAGGAAATGTAACTGGAATTAGGTTATATTTTTGGGATCTCTTTAAAATTTCTGAATTCCTAAATTGAATGTGATAATTTGATGTCAATTTTAAGGGTTTGGGAAATCATAAGGTGTAAGATCAAGTACTACATACGAATTCGAATTAGCTGTTGGGAGTAGAGCGTCTTGTTAACAGTGATCCTAAAATTTACTGATTGGATTCCACATATCAGAGCCCACTTTAGCTAAGATCAGGATCTTGAGTTGTAGACACAGGACATTGGGTGGTTTTACTCTTATTTTGGATTTTCTTTTTTGCAAAATCTCCTGAATTATGATGAGAAGATGGCTTACAAGTACTAGGAGGTTCTCATAATGCCCTTGATATCTCTTATAAAGGTGTAACAATAAAATCTCTCAGTGTGTTCGTTCAGATGGGCTCTTCAATGTGTTTGTTTTAACAAGATTAGACAAGGACAGTGATAACAAGCAGTCGGGCAACGGAAGAACAATAAATAAATTGATTTATTGAAGTCAAATGCAGAACTAGTCAATTATATAGGAGTATTTGGGAATGGATTGAAAGGGAAAATGCATCTCCTTTCCCATTAAGTTTTGGGGGTGTGTTAATTTTTAGCTATTATTTATTTATAAATTTGTATACAATTTGGAAATCAAGTTTTTTGCCATGATATTAGTTCAAAGGTTGGTGTGATAAGGTTGGTATGGTATGGCTCCTATTGCTTTTACATTTCTTAAAGATGGAAAAAACACATTGTTGAATGTGACTTAGAAACTGAAACAGAGTCGCTGTTTGCTTTTACATTTCCAAAAGTAGGAAAAAACATATTGTTGAGTGTGACTTAGAAACTGAAACAGAGTCTCTGTTTATTTTTTACATGGTAGATTTCACGTGTTCCCACCTTGCGTTCATTGCATTTAGATGCTTAATCTGCTTGTTCTCGATAAAGTTAATTTTATATGCATTCTGTCAATATTGGGTACACATAATTGTGTTGCAACCATTATACTACCTTGAAATATAATGACCTTTCAAGATGACCACGTTTATAGCATCTTTTTTTTTTTTTTACATAAGAAATACAGCAGACCATTCAGCAACTCAGATTGTTTACTTGCCTAAAGATCTCAATCACCATGCTAACCCTTCTTCTAATTCTTTAGCATTTCCACAATAGTGTCGTAATGACTAGTACTAGATAACTAATCATCAGAATATCCCATAACTAGTTGGTTTCAAGAAATCCAATTTTCCAATCAGTTTGATTTGTTAATTTCTTGAAGGATGTCATTGTGCTATTTCTTATGGTGGTTGATCTTCTTAGATAAGAATATCCACTTCTGCCAGTTTCCGCTTACTTTTTTCTTTCATTTGTCTGGATTGTAGCTTAGAAGTAAAGAAACAACCTCATAAGATATGTTGTGTCTAGTGTATCTTGTAAATGGGCTACAAATGTAGAACATTCAATATTCATCCCCTACTGTGCTCAATTCTGAAGAGTTTGGGTGTGTAGTTCCTGAAGGCATGCCTATGTAATGAGGGCAATAAACTAATATGTGAGATAAACCTAAATTCTGTACTACAATGCTCATATCTCATTGGTTTTGCAAAGTCCAATACTTAAGTACCTAACATAAATTTCCTTATATGCATAGGCAATAACCGATAACTTATCCTCTCTGACGGGTACGTCATAACATTTTGGTAAAGCCCTGAAAAGAGGTCACATTGCAAGATCAAATTTTTCATTCTCTTCTAAAAAATTAGTGGTCTTGCATTTCTTTGTAGAATAATTTGAAAAGGTTGGGGTGTGGGGAAGAGCCATTTACTGATATTAGTTGAGTACTAAAGTGTACATTATAAATTATTTGTTGTTTCTTTAGTGTCAAAAGATATCTGAATAAATAAAACCTGCCAATTTTGTGTTTGACTACTTTCTATGGTTGTATATGCATGTTGATGTGCTAAAGTCGGATTATTTCTCCATAGACCTGAAAATGGAAGAGGATGGTCTTGACACAAAGAAATGGGAGGACTTGGACATTGACATTCTGGTGAAGATATTTCAAACTTTTGACATTTTTGAGTTGACCTCTGGCATTGCTCTAGTCTGTAGCACATGGCGTTATGCTGCTTGTGACCCTCTGTTGTGGAGAACTCTTGATCTGTCGATGCTCAAGTCCAATTTTATTAAAATCCCATTAGAACCTTATGTTTATGTGGACGGGCGATCTGATAAAACACTCACAAGAGTTCTGAAGATTGCTCTAAATCTTAGTCGTGGAAATATATCGACTTTGATTTTCCATTTCAATCTGTATGTCAGTGATGATCAGTTGACATACACTGCTGAAAGGTATCATCCAAAAGCCTATTTCTTCTTGTCTTCATTTTTACATTTACGTTCATCGTCTACTTGCCATTTAGGGCATGTTTTGGTACGCCGGACAGAATGGGACAGGACAAAACAAAAAACTTGTTGTCCCACGTTTGGCAGGACATTACACAGGGACAGGATTGAGGGGGAAATGCATTTTTTTGTCCCTATAGGTGGAACAAAAATCAGTGAGATTGGACATGATTGATAAATTACCAAACTACCCATGTCACTTTAAAACCCTAAAACCTTCCAAAAAAATTTCACCACCTACCTCAATCTCGCCCGTCCAGTCTTGTTCAGTTTTGTATGCCTAACAAATGAGCCCTTAAAGAGTATTTTTCTTATCAATTCTGGAATTGAAAATTTGTCCATTTGACCGTCATTTAACGCAGGTGTCCAAGGCTGAAACGGCTGGTTTTGCCTGCGTGGAATCGAATAAAGATAAGCGGAATATGCAAAGCCATAAGCATGTGGCAAGATCTTGAATCGCTAACAATGCCTAGCATAGCCAATCCTCCGTACATCATGGAAGAAATCTCCAAAAACTGTAAGAAATTTTCGGAACTCAAAATCATGGGGCCATGCGACATGTTCTTTGCACATACACTAGCAAATTGCTTACCAAACTTAAAAGTATTGAGCCTGCGGTGCTCGATGCTGTTCAAGGACGCACTACTAATAATCTTAGATGGGTTAAAGCATCTGGAAGTGCTTAATATATCCCATTGCATCCTTATAGAAGTTCCTCCACCACCTGCTCCTAGAAAAGTTCTAAAGGAGCTCGATGAGTCAATCTTGGAAAAGGCGTGTGGGATACGAGAGTTGTTGACATGTATGGACGAGGTGTGCGTTATGTGCCGGAGAACGAGGCTGGATGAAGGGTTGATGAGGTGGTATAAATATGAGGAAGGGCTTTGGAAAGAAGATGAGGTCAAGTCTCTTGCAATTTAAATAAGTAAGTAAAACCTCATCCATCTTCTATCTTTCTTTTTCATTGTAAGCCCTTTAGTTTGTATAGTATCCATTCGCATGTAGATTGTAGAGAAGGAAAGTTTTGTGTTTCGTTTTCTTTTCTTTATTTTTCTTTTTGTATATCTTTGTGGTATTATTGACACCTTATATAATAATGATATGCAAAACGTCTCATCTATATTCATTCACAGTCCGACTGGTGGAATGTTTGTTTTTCTTTTAAATGTTTTACACACTTTTATGCATATGCAGTCCAAACACGTACAGTAAAAATTAATAAAGAAAATGGTAAAATGATCACAAATGTCAAATATGTATGTTAGTAGCAAATTGATGCAAGGAAAATGAAATTAATTAGTAATCGTAACGAAATAGTCTAGGTGGACAACGAATTGCATCTCACACAAAAGAAGAATCATTTTGAAATAAATAAAAAATTATTAATTAATATATCGTTTACTTATCCATAATTTTAATATAATTAACAGAAAAATGAATATCTTGATACTTTATTGGTTTTTGATTTAACACAACTATCACATTAGTGATTCTTTTTATCGTATAGAATTTATAAGATGTATGTGTTACTTATCACATCTTTATCACATATATGTACTTGCTTATGGTAGTTTGAAATTCTATCACACGATTATCACTATTCTGTTTGTACGGGCTAGGACAAAATCGATTAACCCATGTATGAAACATCGATAATGAGACAATTACACAATTATAACAGTGTTATTATCACACAGTTTTGGGCAAACTCGATACACTTATCCCACATGTATCAGTCGTAAGTTTCTACCAGGGAACAAGTTTATCACACGGTTGAATAGTGTGATAACTATCACACGATTATCACTATTCTATCACATGATTACCATGCTTGAATAGTGTGATAAATAGTGATAATCGTATGATAAACTTGAAAATATAATAAAAGGATAATTATCACACGATTGAAAGATAAATCTCTAATCGAAAATAAAGGGATCATTATCATTAATTAGAGAAACCTAAAAATTATGAAAAATAGATAATTACATTAAGACCCTCAATGATTTACTTTTATTTATTATTATTTAAACTGTGGGTTAAATAAGTTGGAAGCTATCAACTGTTTTTGCATTTTCGTAAAATATGGGTATTCTTGTTTGAACCTCCACCTATATAGTGTTCATTTTGACATGTGTGAACGTATATGAACATATATATAGTTACTACTTGATAATGTGAACGTGTATTAGAATGTGAACATATATCCGTTAGTGTTCATTAGAGAATGTGAATGCGTATGAACGTGTATTAGAATGTGAACGTGAATGTTCCATGAACAAAATTAAAATTAAAATACACATTAATTTTGTTAAATGAATATTTGTAACCTCCTCCTAATTAATTATTAATTAATTATTATTTTGTAACTCCCAAGCAACCACTTTAGCAAGAAAAACATTTTATGAAATTCCATTTCTACCCTTGGACATTTAATGGTGATGTTGAAACCAACCAAGGTTAAAAATGAATTTCTATTGGTCAAGAGTGATTCATAAAGTTAGTATCATATAGGCTCAGGTTCAGGAGAAACCTCAAAAAAACAAAAAACTGAGGAACATCCTAACAACCCTTCATTTTGGAAGATATGCACTTGTGCATACAAGTAATTTGTAACATGCACACGTGCATATGCACACGTGCATACAAACCAAAAAACAACTTAATTTACTTGTATGCACAAGTGCATACCGTCCAAACCAAGGTTCCTCAAATTTCATTTTTTTGAGGTTTTCCCTTGACCCCCCCCTCTTATATATATATATATATATATATATATATATATATATATATATATATATATATATATATAGAGAGAGAGAGAGAGAGAGAGAGAGAGAGAGAGAGAGAGAGATAGTCCTGTTATTATGCAACCCATTATTATTCTACAATCCTTACAACCTAATCACAACCGTCAATAGTTTAATCAAAGGATATCATTTATATGGTGGCATAATTGTAAATACTTGAAATGAAAAGGATACGAGTGTACTGAAATATAATTCAATCAGGGGTAAAAATGGCAAAGGAAAACAATGAAATCAGCGGTTCCAAATTTTAGGAAACTCAATATCTTCTTCACTGGAAATCACTCGATCAGATTCTATCCCCAATCGCTGAAATCGGAGCAACTATCGACCATTTTCAACGCTAAAGTCTTTGAAAACGAAAATGCCAGACAGGGACGAAAGAGGTTTCGTTAATCCAAGAGTTCGAGGTAACAAAATTTACTCGTTGTTAATGGTTTTGTTTTTTGGGATTTCATCAATGACTAACAAGGATTCTTTAGGTTGCATCAGTTTACAGACTAAGTGTTTGATGAAATGCAACATACAGGTCTATTTCAATTGCCACCAAGCGGGTCAAGTGTTTGATGAAATGCACCATGTATTATCAATTGGCACCAAACGGGTCAATTTCATTCGTTTGTAAGTCATGTCCCTGCAATGCACACTAAGGCTATGTTTGGCAATCTAGCTGATAAGCTAGCTTATGACTGATAAGCTAGCTGGTAGCTGATAAGCTAGCTGATGAAAAAGTCACGTTTGGCAAAAACTAACTTATAAGCATTTAAATTACCAAAAAGGACATTAATTATTTATTTATAATTAAAAGTTAATATATAATTATGAATATTAATGAGGGGCATAATTGGAATAATCACAAAAAGCTCCTCATAAGCTACTCCAAGTAATTTATCAAAAAGCTAGCTTATGGCCATCCAAATATGTACCCATAAATTAAGCTATAAGCTAGCTTATTTTTGCCAAACAATGCCTAAATGTTTGATGAAATGCACCATACATGTCTATTTTTTTTGTTTCATCATGTTGTTTGCGCTTATGAATTTTGTTTCTTTGGCTTCTAATGAGTTTTGTTTAAGTACATATTTGGATTTCATCCATGGTATATCATTTTCTAAGATTTGATGTAGGGATGATGAAACAATATTTCTTGCAATGAAGATGGTTTCATCATGAGGTAATGCTATATATCATGTTATTTCATCAGGATATATCATCGTGTTTCATTATGC
Source organism: Arctium minus (assembly GCA_954870635.1). Classification (NCBI taxonomy): domain Eukaryota; kingdom Viridiplantae; phylum Streptophyta; class Magnoliopsida; order Asterales; family Asteraceae; genus Arctium; species Arctium minus. Next base: position 161,281,625 of record OX941081.1, read on the forward strand.
TATAAACCATTTTGTTGCATCATGTTATAGCAATTATGAAATGTAATTCATTTGATATCAATACTTTTTTCAACATGCTAATTTATTTATGAATTGTGTTTCATTGTATACCCCAATAAGATGAAACAAAATACCTGCAATTTCCAAATGGCACATTAAATCAACCAAATAGTTAGCTTGGGTTCAGAATACACAATAAACAACTATTTAAACTGCATCAAAATTAACTTACCTATAATGAAGTCAAATAAGGCAGCAAATGAACATAGCAGGCCAAACTAGGAAAAGCGCATAAAAAATGGAATAAGTAGGAAGATGGCGACAGGGCTGTTATGAAATACCAATCATTGCCTTCTAGAATAGTAGACCTGAATTTTAATAACTTTATAAAATAAACGATGTCCATCCATCTTTAGTTCAACTAGTAACTCTGGTATAAATAGAAGCCTATAAAGTACCACCTCAAAGGACTATTGGTGAAGGTTTTAGTTGTAGCATACCAAGAACCATGATAAGTAATCATAAAACATAGGCTGCTCATTATGATTTCTGGTACCAAAGCCTCTATTAAGTCATGTATCATGGCAATTTTCTAGTTTAGACGAATTGGTGAAGACTTTAAGTTGTCCCACTGATCTTGGATGCTTCCAGGTGTAGTTGATAAAAATGCATATGCATTAAAGAATTCACTTATAAATTTTGTTTATTTGGCTTCTGCTTTTGTACTTATTTGGATTACATCCATGCTATATCATTTCCTAAAATTGGATGTAGGGATGATAAAACAATATTTCTTGCACTGAAGATTGTTTCATCATGGTGTATAATGCTATATGTCATGTTATTTCATCAAGATATATCATCGTGTTTCATTATGCTATAAACCATTTTGTTTCATCATGCTAGATCATGTTGTTGCATCATATTATAGCATTTATGAAATGTAATTCATTTGATATCATGGTTCTTTTCTTCATCCTAATTCATTTAAGAATTGTGTTTCATTGTATACCATTTTGCTTCGTTATTTTATATCATTTTTCATATTATCAGATTTCCATTACAGGTTGATCATCATATACCATGTTTCCACCTACCATAAACATTGTGTTCATTTGAAAAGATCATTATTGACTACTATGGTGGTTGATTATAACATCATATCAAATATTATGGTATTGGCCATTGTTGACAAGTAACATATGAAGTTTTTAGTGAAAGACACAGGAACAAAATCAACATTTAGACCTACTATTGAAAAGAATGAACCCACTATTCAAAGTATTGGATCCAAGAAGCTGGAAGAAGTCATCACAGATTCAGTTAAGATGAAAGAGCATGAGGATAACGAATATAAAAAATGGAAACAATAAAGGTAATAACCAAAGTTGTTTGTCTAATGATTTTGAAATGGACAACATGTAATTCACTCATTAAATGTGATAAACATGAAATAGGTGAAACCGGTGACATGTTACTCTAGAAACAAAGCATTAAGAGAGTCACCCATGATAAAGAAACAAGTAAGATTGCTACTTAATTTATGGTATTTCACTGTGACAACATATTTGTGAATGGTACATTGTTTTGATTCTTATTTTTTCAGAGAACAAGGAAACAAAAAAGGATAAGTATAACCAATAGTTCTTCCTCTAAGAAACGAAAAGGTAATACTTTAAACTTTTAATTTCATGAATTGTTTAAATAAATGTGGATAAATAATTGCTTCCTATCTACCACAGATTTGGATTCAAATAGCGATTTTGAAAATGGGATTAAGGACCATCAAAAAAGCCCGACGATGTGTACAAGAAGCAAGCAACATCCAGGCCAACGCTGATATGAAGATATAAAAGATTCATTAACGCGGCCAAAATCAATGGCAAATATCCTTGATTCAAAATTGTTTTAATACATTTACAAACACCTTAATACATATTACAAAAACCAATCTTTTTAGCACTACCAAGAAAACTTGACATTGTTATTATACGTTGACAACACAATGTTAATGACCAGCAAAGGAAAAAAACGAAAAAAATGCAAAGCAATGAAAGAAGTTTATATTAATAGTGGGGGTGAAGATGTAAGGAACATACAGTCCAATGACGGAATGAAGAAGAAGATGGATACATTACATACAAGAACGTCTCCAAGCGCGTTACATGAAGCAATAACGGTCCTAAACAAAACACAAAAAATTTCAGTAAGAGAGATGAAGAAAATTTCATATGACTGTTCCAAATTAGTGAAGAAAAGAATGATGAAAATGATTTCATGTGACTGCTGAAATAATGAAACCAGTTGCATTTATTTTGACAATTTAACCTCCATCTCTCATCTGATTGCGTTCTTTTTTTGTGCATTGCTCATTACAAATCCATCATTAAAACTATTGAACACTAACATGACATGAAGTCACGCAATGAAGCAAACCATTGGTCATGCATATATGCTTGGCTTATATACCATAAATTTTAGACTAAATTACATTTTTGGTCCCAGTAGTTTCCATCCACTATCAACTTTCGTCCTTCATATAAACTGATTACAATTTTGGTCATTGTGGTTGTCATTTTGTTTCACTTTTGGTCCCTTTGACTAACTTCCGTTAAAAAAGTTTGTTAACTCAACGGCATTTTGGTCTTTTAATTTCATTTTCTTTTAAAAAGTAATATATATATATATATATATATATATTTCCCTTACCATATATAGTCACATTCTTCTCCCCCGGGTACCACTCTCCATTGGTGACTCATACCTCCCCCACCCCCACAGATCCGACCAGACTCCAGCGACCTCCATCTCTTCGAGCATCTCCATCTTCTCTTCTCAATTTCATATCTAGATAGAACATCTGAAACCGAGTCTAGTTCCATCATTTGGATCTCGGTTTTGTCTCTCGTCTCAGGTTCGTTTTCATCGATTCGAATATCTCATCTCATCTCTTTTATTCAAAAATTAACCTGCTTGGATCTGGTTCAAACACCTGCACCACTTCATCTTCTTGGATCTGGTTCGGAAACCTGCACAACTTCATCTGTTTGGATCTGATAGGAGTTTGAAGAACCCATTTCAGTTGGGATTTTTACTTAGGTGGCGTTTGTTTTTTAAGTGGTGTTGAAGTCTGACGTCTGATTTCACTTCTGATTTTTAAGTGGTGGCGCTAAAGTCTGAAATCTGAATAAAAAAGACTGTTTGTTTTTTATGTGGTGGTGCCGAAGTCTGAATAAAAAAATTGTTTGTTTTTGTTAGCTGAAAACGTCTAAATATATACTATTGTCTATTTTATCCCTTAAAATGTGATACTATCAAATTTAATTAAATTATACTACTAAAATTATCGTATTTACAAATACTTAGACCCGAAACCATAAATTGCATCAAAACAAACACAAAGGATCTGTATCATTTGCACAAAAGAGTGATAGCAAGTTCATTCATATTGAAGTCCAATTGATACCCTTTCAACTTTCATACATTTGTGAATTACTGGTTTCTCCATCTAAATTAGGGTCAGGAGACCAATCGATTTCCATCATATAACACGTTTTCACAATCTATAGCCTTTCAAAGAATGAATTGACACAAGTTCACTACTACATATTTACGTAAAAATACAAATCCATGAATAGCATAAATCAAGTGCGCATTCGATCTCTCAAAAGTGGAACCATTGACAACACGAAGAGAATGAACACCGACCACCTTCAAATTATGATCCACCACTCTCCCCACCAAGCATCCACCGTGGTAATGCCACATCGTGCTCACCGTCCGGCGACAAAAGTATTGATCTAATGGTTCAGATCAATTCCCATAATAACCCATGAATTAACTCATACCTTCCTGAAATCACCCTCGATCAAGTTTTCGACTAATTTAGGACCGACAGCCAAGAATCCCCTACCGATAGGATTGTAAGGAACAATTCCAATGCCAAGTTCTCTGCATAACAAATCGTAACGAAACATCGTTAAACAAACTAAATCAATGTAGATTTATGTTGGAACATACTCATATTACCCTAAAACAACATCAAAAACTCTGTAGATCACCTGCAAGTAGGAACAATTTCATCCCCCAAGTCTCTTGTCCATAATGACCACTCATTTTGTACTGCTATTATTGGATGAACAACATGAGCCCTTCTGATTGTTGAACCAGATGCTTCTGATAATCCAAATTTTTTTTTATTACAGTTCGTCTCATGAACAAACGTTAACAACAACTGAACATTGCCATGGCTACCATACGAGATAGAAATAGCAAAAAACAGCAAAAACTAAGCAGTACAACAATTGAAATTTCTTAAAACCACTGGTTTTGATATTAATTGAGTAGAAAATTTAGTAATGGCATATTTGCCTAAATTAGAACAAGAAAGGAAAAGTGTTAACAACATTGAATATTGCCATGGCTACCATACGAGATTGAAATTTCTCAAAAGTAAAAGAGGGCCCATAAGTTACAAAGCATTCTAGTATTGAAGAATTCTAGAAAACTCAATCTTGCCATAAGCACAAATCGACAGAAGCAGAAATCGACTCTTGAGATCAAACCCATTATATGTAATCGATAGAAGCACAAATCATTCTTGGAAATCGATCGAAGCATAAAATCGACTCTTGAGATGAAAGCGATCGAAGCATAAAATCAAACCCAGTATATGTAATCGACTCTTGAGATGAAGTCGATCGAAGAATAAAATCGAACAAAACCTTAAAATAGAGTCGATTAATTTGAACCTGCAAGTCCCGATTTGGAGTCATAGCTGTCGATTTGGAGAGGAGAAGAGGAGGACTTCGTTCGATTAGGAGAAAAACGATTGTACAATGCTTCGATTTGGAGATCGATTTGGAGAGCCGCTTGGCGTTGTGGAGATATCAGATAAGTGAAAAAAGTGATAAAGTTATCACTTTTTCGGTCAGTGGAAATAAAGTGTTAAGTGGATCTGAATTGGTGGAAAAAACAAACAAACTTAATTGATGTACCTCTGACTGAAAAGGTGATAAGGGGCATTTAAGTGCTTATTTAAAAAAAAAAAACAAGGCCTTAGTTTTTCTATTTTAGATCTTTGTTTATTTCAAAACTTTTTGCTTATGATTTTTTTAGTCGGAGAGATGATCGGAGAGGGATTCGTTAGAGAGGTGATTGAGGGATTTGGAGTAGTCACGGTAGAAGAAATCAAGAAGAAAAAGAGGGGGTGAATGGAGTTACTGGGGGTGGGTGAAGGTTGGGGTTGTTGCAGGTGTGATGAAGATGCAAAAATGGGATTTTGATTTTTAATGGTGTTTCTTGATGGTTATGATATTTGGGTTTTTAGACTTGTTTAGGATTTTTGGTTTTTTGATAGGTTTTTGTTTTTGGTTTGTTAGGATTTTGGTTTTTTTTTATGAGTTTTATTGGTCCGTAAGGTTCATTGGAGAAGACGACCAGAGAAGTAAGGGTTGACCGAGAAGATGTTCGGAGGGAAATGGTTGCCGGAGAAGGTGGCCAGACAATCATGTCAAGACGCCGGAGGGTGGGTCTAGCATGGGCTGAGGTATAAAAAATAAAATAATTTAATAAGATAGAATAGGAGAAAGACCTGAATACCCTCCATTTAATGTCATTTTTAACGAGAATTAGTTTGTAGGACCAAAAGTGAAATAAAGTGGCAACCATAGTGACCAAATCTGAAACTAAATGAGAACCACAGTGATCAAAACTGTAATTAGTTTAGAAGAGGGACGAGAGTTGATAGTGGACGGTGTAACACCCTCAAATTTGGAAATAACAACTAATTTAAAATTTCATTATTACACAAAGAAAAGAATAAAACTTCTTCCTACAAATCAAAACTTGATATACCTCCAATAAAATTTCACAATTAACCTCAAACAATTATAAGCTCCAGTCTTAAACTGTAACACCCGGTATTTCGCAATGTAAGTTTCCGTCCTTCGTTGGTATTTTCTCCGTCTTCCGTTTATCTTTTGGGGTGAGTTATGTTGTGCTTTCGAACCTTAAGTTGACCCATGCGGGAATCGCGAGTTTTTAGGCATTTTAGGCTTCGGTACGTCTGGCGTGAGAGTGACTCGCGATAGTGACATGTGTCACTATCGCGTGGCACAATCGCTGGAAACACCGAAACTCGCGGTACGTTCCCTGCGAGAGTGCCTCGCGATAGTGACTCATGTCGCTCTTGCGTGGCAAGATCGCGTGCGGGGTCTGGCCGAATTAATTCAGATTTTGGCCTCATTTCTCATTCCAAACTCAACTTTTCTTTTATTATTCTCTCTCAACCTCTCCCTTTCATAGAAACCGAACCTAGGGTTCCATTTACTCTCAACCACCTCATTTATTGCTAGAAGTTCGGTATTTCATCTATAGGTTCAAGTTTGGAGCATTTATCACTTCCTCCAATGTCATCTTCTCCAAAGGAGTAAAAATCTAGGGTTTGGGTTTTCTTCAAAAACCCACTTGGTGAGTTCCTACTATCATTTTCTAAATTTTATACATGTCAAAACTTATATTTTGAACTCCTATATATATCCTTGGTTTTGGATTTATGATTATCACATTTTGACCTAACTTGAGTGTTGGGAGATTTTAGGGTTCGTGCTAGGTTTTGTTAAAATGAAGGGTTCCATTTGATATGTGTTAAAATAAAGTATTTTCTTGCACATTTATGGTGAAGTACTTGAAAGAATATGTATAATCTCATTTTATGATTTTCATTCTTATCAGCAGTTAAACTTGGAAAATGAAATTTGGGGAGTAAATGTTGTTAGAAGCTATATGTTTAGCTTTGGTTAGTCACAAATGAAATTGTGACAAGTCTAGACTATTACTAGTGGATCCCTAGGTATTGAGTCGGCTTATATTTTGGGATGTCTTTTCCCCTTTTTGTAGCTATGGATGCATTTGACCCTCGGGAGCCTTTGGTACGGTTATGTGAGATCGGTTACTAGCCATGGGTCATAATGTAGTCCTAGTGAACGAGTATGACTTGGTTTCCTCGGGAGCCCTCCCTCACATCTTAGTATGGACCGACGTTGTTGGTGGCCATGGATTCCAAGTATTTAGCTCATAACTCAGATTGTGACTTACTTTTGTGTTCCGCTACAATCCTTGGTAAATCGGGTATCCCCCGTCATCGCAAGATGAATTTTTGGACCGAACAGTCCTTATGTGGCAAAGATTTAGATTGTAAACAAACCTTCTTGAAAAGATTTACTTTCAATGCAATTGTCTATATTTCCGCAAATTATAAACTGTATGTTCTCACTAGGCTTTAAGCCTAACACTTTTTCTCAAATGATGTGTATAACAGGTTCCTTTATCGGTGGGTTGCCAAGGGCTTGAGTGACGAGCATAGTCTTGAAGCATTTTTGAGTTGGCTAGTATTTGGTGTTTGAGGCATTTGATTTAGTTCCCTCTTTTGGTGATCTTTGGGTTGACAACTGATGCAATCTAGATAGTTTATGTTTAGATTAGTTTGTTGTCAATTTTCATTTCTGTTCACAGGTTTTTGTAACTGCCTTATACATTTACCCATTTTGGGTGGTTTATTACAAATACAAACGTTATATTTCCAAATTTTTAAAATTTTAAATTACTCTAAATTTTAGGGTGTTACATACACAAGGACTAAGCCAAAGACGGATGTTACGTAACCCAAATACAAGTTGTTAATCCCAAAATAAATGCGGAATACTTCACCAAGCTAAATCACTTCTCGAGCACACAACTAGCACTCATCTCTTCACAGTGTCACTAGAACTATTCTCAACTAGAACATGTTGCACATGTCAACAAATAAAAATGTTAGGCTAAAACCTAGTGAGCTCAAGAGTTTTCATCATAAATAAATATAAATCGTTAAATGGAAAGTATGCAATTCAAATCATGATTTCCAAAATGATTTACTCTAAATATGAAAATGACTCATTTTCCAATAACACGCTTTTTAGGTGATGACAATACCAATATAAGGCATCTACTCAAAATGTGAACCCAAGTCCAAAACTCACTCAAAACGCAATTAGGAATTAATATTCCAATACTGTAAACATGGACAAGACTCATTTATCCAAAATATTCAAAACATGGATAAGGTACAATAATTAAAATAACAAATCATGGATAACGATCCACGCTCAAAACGTCACCGAAAACATGGATAATACTCAATACCCAAAACCACACCTTTCGACAATGGGGGAGACCCGTTTCCATTGAACATGACGGGAACACAAAGGTATTCCACGTATCTATGTTATAAGCATGTTTCAAGGATGGACAACCCTTGACATCAACTCTATCCAAGTCATTAGTCATGGTAGACATCAACCCTATCCAGCTCTTTAGTCATTTAAACATCAACTCTATCTAAGTCTTTAGTTCGGTGCAATTGTGGGTTCAACTCTATCCAAGTCTTTAGCCTAAAGAATCACCAAGTTCAACCCTATCCAATGAAAGGTTTTGAGCAAACCTACTACCACATGATATAGGCAACGGAAGCATATTTAAAATTATCATGTGTAGCAATACAAAATAACATCTTTTCAGGATACATATGTTCTAGATAATTAACTACAAAAGAATGAACCAATATTACTTACTTGTTGATTGTGATTATCGAAAACCACAATGATAAATCAAACCTTTGATCTCGCCTCTTGGATGTTAAGGACCAATAGTATGAATCCCTCTAGTGGCTCACACTTAAGAACACCAAATACCAACAATATAGAAGAGGCTTAAACCCTAAACCCTTATTAGGGTTCACGATTTTGGGAGAGAGGGAGAGGGGATCGACGGCTACTAGAGAAAAGGAGAGAAAAACCTATTAGGTTTTGACCCCTAGCAGTTTATTTATACTCCTCTCCTGCTTCTATATTTTACACTTAACCCCCTTGAACAGATAAGCTCATTAAAACTATTTTAACCAATTATCGTTTATCCCTTTATATAATTAATCTAATTAATTATATTTTTGCTTACTATTAATTTATCATTAAATGATAAATTAATAAACCAAATGTTTCCCTTTATCCTTCCGATTGTTTATTTGGGTCTTAAGGGCAACCCAAAAGGACCCTGCTATTATTAGAAATATTACCAATAGTTAATGACCTTGGACACTATATCCAACAGTCTCCCACTTGGACAAGTTATTAACTCTATTTGGTTCAACACTTTCAAATAATCAGCAGAGAGCAAACCATCCAATGCAGTTGCCGAACTCTAATAAAGATTCGGTCCTAAAATAAGTGATTTAATGTTCCTTTGTTCTACAAGATATCATATGAACCCGAGACATGGATAAATGTCTATCTCATGGATCAAGATTATGTTTCCTGATTTCCGATATGTGTTGAATTCATCAGACTACTCAATCGAACACATCAATTCTAGTCAGGGTTTGGCCAAACACTTAATGTCAACACCAAATCATCGAGGGGCCCATGGATATCACTTCTCCTGTTTAGGCAGAAGGAACAAATAAACTTTGACTACACAGTTCATTTCTACTCATCATATTATACATGGACATACCCTGTATAGCTGCCAGTTACTGTCAACGTTGGAGCACATCAAAGCATAACAAAATCCTAGAGCAAAACTCTATGTATCTCCGTTTGAAGAACATAAAATATTATTATCTCAAAATTACTCTGACTTAATCCATGGAGTAAACATTTGAGTGTGGGTTGTTCCAATACTCAAATCACTATTAAGTACTCATGAGTGTTAGTTGCATTCTCTATGCTTCTAACACTCCATGACAGTCTTGAATCACTACTTACTTCCAGGTGTATGACTGACTGTGGAGGTTTAAGTAAATTAATACTCAGGAAGTTGGTTCTAAACATGCAAAATGAAACACGATAATAAATTAAATGTAAATGGACGCAATCCAACATATATTATAATCTCCATATAATAATCTCCAAATCAAATACAATTTATTATGTTTTCAATACATCAAACTAACAACTAAAACATTCAAGGTATATTGATAATTCTAACACCTATGGCTTCAGTATGATACTCATGTTTGGGTCGAGTTAATGCTTTCGTGAAAGGATACTCCGGATTCTCTTCAGTCGGCACTGTACTCACCACGATCTGATTCACAAGTGGAGTCAGCCACCGTGTCCTGTTTGGAACTTTTCCAAGTCACAGCCCCACCATTCAACAAGAACACCCATCCTGACTGCGAGCGGGAATCATCCCTATCTGTCTGGAAACTCGCATCAGTATAACCTATTACTCGTAATTCATCCTTTCCACCATAGACCAAGAACATGTCTTTAGTCCTCCGAAGATACTTAAGAATGTTCTTTACGGTCGTCCAATGACTTTCGCCTGGGTTCCCTTGATATCTACTCACCATGCTTAAAGCAAATGAGACATCAGGTCTAGTACATGTCATGGCATACATGATCGATCCTATAGCAGATGCATATGGAATTCGACTCATCCTGTCCAGTTCTTCACTAGAGCTGGGACATTGATCTTTACTCAATCTTATGCCATGTTGCATGGGCAAATACCCTTTCTTGGATTCACTCATATTGAATTTCTTCAATATCTTATCCAAGTATGTACTTTGGCTAAGCCCAATTAAACGCTTGGTTCTATCTCGATAAATTCTTATTCCAAGTATGTATGTTGCATTTCCCAGATCTTTCATAGCGAAACATTTCCCGAGCCAGACCTTTACATCTTGCAACATCGGAATATCGTTTCCTATGAGTAGTATGTCATCAACATACAAGACTAGAAATACAACATTACTCCCACTAGCCTTAACATATACGCAGGACTCATCTTCGCTTTGAGAAAATCCAAACTTCTTGACCTTTTCATGAAAACAAAGATTCCAGCTACGAGACGCTTGTTTAAGTCCATAAATGGATCTTTCAAGCTTACACACCTTATCTGGATACTCGGTATGTACAAAACCTTCAGGTTGTGCCATATACACATCCTCGTCAAGTTTCCCATTAAGGAAGGCGGTTTTTACATCCATTTGCCATACTTCATAGTCATGAAACGCAACTATGGCAAGTAATATCCTGATAGACTTAATCTTTGCCACTGGTGAGAAGGTTTCATCATAATCAATCCCTTGAGTTTAAGTGTAACCTTTCGCAACCAGTCTAGCCTTGAATGTGTGCACATTCCCATCCATGTCGGTCTTCTTTTTGAAGATCCATTTACACCCAACTGTCTTGCGACCTGGTGTATGATCAACCAATTTTCAAACTTGGTTATCGTACATAGATTGAATCTCGCTCTCCATGGCCTCTTTCCATTTGGCAGCCTCAGGGCCTGCCATCGCTTTCTTGTAGTTGGATGGCTCATCTGCACTATCAAATGTTTTATCATTGACTAGTGTATCTCCTTCCTTTGTAATATGAAAACCATAATAAAACTCATGAGGTCGATTAACTCTACTAACTCTACTAGTTCTGCGAAGAGGTGGTGAAGGTATGCTAGTTTCCTCAACAGGTGGTTCAACCTCATGTTGAGGGCTAATGTCAACTATAGGTTCATCATTGGTTGTTTCTTGAATTTCTTCAAGATCAATACTGCTCCCACTATCCTCTTTGGAAATGAGCTCCCTTTCTTGGAAGACTCCCCTTCTAGCTACAAATACTTTGTTCTCAGAAGGTTTGTAAAATATATATCCAAAGGATTTGTAGGGATAACTAATGAACCGACACTTCTCTGCTCTAGGTTCTAGCTTGTCGTTAGTTTCGCGCCGAAGGAAGACTTCACAACCCCAGACCTTTATATGTGCTAACGAGGGACGAGTCCCAGTCCACATTAGAGGGCGTCTTTGCAACCTTCTTAGTTGGAACGAGGTTTAGGATATGAGCTGCAGTTTCTAAGGCATAGCCCCAGAATGATATTGGAAGTGTAGCACGACTCATCATGAACCGAACCATATCAAGTAGCGTTCGATTTCTTCTCTCAGGTACACCATTGAGTTGTGGTGTTATGGGAGGAGATAATTGTTAAACTATTCCACAATCCCTTAGATAGTCGTAGAATTCATGACTCAAGTATTCTCCACCCCTGTCGGACCGGAGCATCTTGATCTTCTTGCCCAGTTGGTTTTCTACTTCGTTTTTGAATCCTTTGAATACTTCAAAGGTGTCCGATTTATTTTTCATCAAATAGATAAATCCATATCTACTGAAATCGTCAGTAAAGGTAACAAAGTATCTCTCGCCGTTTCTCGTGGCAGATCTGAACGGTCCACATACATTTGTGTGGATTAAGTCCAACAGATCCTTACCCTTTCCATTTGTCCTTTGAAAGGTGTTTTTGTCATTTTGCCAAGTAAGCAAGACTCGCATTCTTCATCCGACTTTAAGTCAAATGATTCCAAGATCCCGTCCGATTGGAGTTTGGCGATGCGTTTCTTGTTTATGTGGCCAAGACGATGATGCCATAACGACGATTTATCCAATTCACTATTGGAGGAACCAACATTTAAAGTTAAGTTATTATTATTTCTACCAGCACAAATCACGCTTTCATACACACCATTACAAGGAGATGCTTTAAAATAAAAACAACCATGTTTATAAACCAAAATGCAACCATTATCAAATTGAAATTCAAAACCATCCTTGTACAATGCATGAAAAGAAATAATGTTTCGAGTCATTTCCGGAGAGTAGCAACAATCTAATAACTTTATTGAAAAACCACTATTAAGCACGAGCTCAAAATCTCCAATCTTGGTAACAGCGGCAGTCATCCTGTTTCCCATGATCAGATTTAGCTCCCCACGTTTCAATGTCCTACTTCCCTTTAGTCCCTGAAAATTAGAGCAAATGTGAGTACCATATCCCATATCAAGGACCCAAGAGTTAGAAATTGAAGTACTATAGAGTTCAATCATAAAAATACTTGAGGTGCCACACCCTTTGACCTTGTTCTTTTTCAAGTCCTCCAGATATTTTGGGCAACTTCTCTTCCAATGGCCCTTTTCTTGACAGTAAAAGCATACGACCTCTTTAGGGTCACTTATGGGTGGTATGTCAGAAGAATCAACTTTTCTCTTAAGGCCTTGGTTGCGACGAACAACTTTAGCCTTTCCCTTCCCTTTGGGATGAGAAACTTTCTTCTTCTTACAGCCACCTTCCCTAATGGCCAGGACGGGAGCAGTTGAGTGAGCACTTTGGTCTTACTTCCGCAGATCTCAACATGCCATGGAGCTCCATCATGGTCTTGTCCATATTGTTCATATTGAAGTTCACTATGAACTGTTTATATGCCCCATTAAGAGAGTCCAACATCATGTCAATGGCGAGTTCTCTTGGGAAATCGACACCTAGATTGCCCAACCTGTCAATGTACGCTTTCATCTTTTGCACATGCACACATACAGGGGCACCGTTCTGTTGCTTACATTCCACAAGCGATTTTACGACTTGGAACCTTTCTTGCCTCGCTTGCTCCTGAAACATTTCACGAAGCTGATCATTCAGTTCAAACGCCCCCATGTTCTCGAAACTCTTTCGAAGTTCCGGGGACATGGACGCCAACATGAGACATGCGACTTTTGTGGATTCCGCGAATTGCTTGTTATATTGAGTTACCGCTTCAGGGCTTGCTTCATCATTAAGTATAGGAAGATCCTCGTCGAGCAAATACTCTTTGTCTTTGTACCTCAAGGCAATTCTCAAGGCACGAATCCAATCTAAGTAGTTTAGCCCAGTAAGCTTATCTTTACTTAGGATAGAGAGACACGTAAGGTTGGATGTTGAGTGAGTAGGAGGAGGAGGAGGAGGAGGAATATTTTCAGCCATCTGTAGATATAGTTTTAGTTAGTTTGATTTTATTTACCCGAAAATAATTAACAAGGGCTATGATCCATATTTTACTCTATGATGCGAAAAGGGATGCCGTAATCACATCACAAAGTTATTTAGGTAAACAAATGCTATTTGTTAATTTCATTCACTATGAAACTCCTAGGTCTTTTGAGATTCATTGACTTATGTCAATGGCATGTTAATCTCGATTATGCTTATCTTCTATTTGTGACTGGGATGCCGAGGATCACAAACTAGATGGTGAATCGACCATGCAAAAAACACATGGACCCCTCGGCTCAAGTACACTTGAGAATCACGAGGGCCACATCATTTTCGACTATAGTTTCACATTAACGTGCCAACAAACCGCACACGCTCCGTTATCAAACTATAAGAATATGTGTGTTCTTTTCATGGGTAGCATAAGACTTTCACATTTCTTAGTATATCTAAAATGGGATTTTAGTTTTATACTTTATAGTTAATACTTTTAACTTGTCATATTGACCTATCAAACCTTTTCGGTAATTCCACTAGTCCACACAAGAGGCGGTGAGTATGGTAACGCATGGCGTTTTAAAAACCATTGACTCATTCGGCAACCTCCTTAAACCCCCCTAGAGTGCTTATAGTGAGTACGCCTAGTCTCAGTTTGACTATCAATGTATAGTTTAATTTTATATATATAATTAAGGTCTATTATATATATATAAATTGAATGGAATTTTAAAACAATTTAAAATTATGATTATCTAATTAATTCTAATTAACCATGTGATGACACATTTAATAATTAATATAATAGTTTCCATAATTAATTCCAATTAAACATGTAAGGATACATGTTAATAATTAAAGTAGATATTTAAAATTATGATTATCTAATTAATTAAACATGTGATGACACATTTAATAGTTAATATAATCGTTTAAAATTATGATTATCCAATTAATTCTAATTAACCATGTGATAACACATTTAATAATTAATATAATCGTTTAAAATTATGATTATCCAATTAATTACAATTAACCATGTGATAACACATTTAATAATTAATATAATCGTTTAAGATTATGATTATCCATAATTAATGTAAATATTTGACATTCAATTTATATTCACTATATAAATAATGTTAATATTTATCTTACAATATTATTCAAACTTAAATATATATGTAAGATTATCTATTCAATATTTGCCAAAACTCAAATTTGTGTATTTAAGGCAAGTTAGGAAACTAGCCAAAAACAATTAGGGTGGTTTAACATTGCATAAAAAACGGCTACCCTATACCCTTTAGGGATTTCGATAAACATATAGGATTTAAATAAAAATATAATCACTAATAATACAAACCTTTTATGCAAGTTTTAAAAAAACTTAGTTTCTAAAAAATAGATTTTCTATTTTTCGAAAACTTTAAACCAACACAAATAGTTTTGCAAATCAAATTGAAAATACTTTTGAGAAAATATCTGAGAACTATGACTCTGATACCACTGAAAGGTTTTGAGCAAACCTACTACCACATGATATAGACAACGGAAGCATATTTAAAGTTATCATGTGTAGCAATACAAAATAACATCTTTTCAGGATACATATGTGTAGATAATTAACTACAAAAGAATGAACCAATATTACTTACTTGTTGATTGTGATTGTCGAAAACCACAATGATAAATCAAACCTTTGATCTCGCCTCTTGGATGTTAAGGACCAATAGTATGAATCCCTCTAGTGGCTCACACTTAAGAACACCAAATACCAACAATCTAGAAGAGGCTTAAACCCAAAACCCTTATTAGGGTTCACGATTTTGGGAGAGAGGGAGAGGGGATCGACGGCTACTAGAGAAAAGGAGAGAAAAAACTATTAGGTTTTGACCCCTAGCAGTTTATTTATACTTCTCTCCTGCTTCTATATTTTACACTTAACCCCCTTGAACAGATAAGCTCATTAAAACTATTTTAACCAATTATCGTTTATCCCTTTATATAATTAATCTAATTAATTATATTTTTGCTTACTATTAATTTATCATTAAATGATAAATTAATAAACCAAATGTTTCCCTTTATCCTTCCGATTGTTTATTTGGGTCTTAAGGGCAACCCAAAAGGACACTGCTATTATTAGAAATATTACCAATAGTTAATGACCTTGGGCACTATATCCAACATCCAGGTCTTTACCTTGGGATCTCACCATCCTGAACATGCTTGTTCATTTAGAAATTACATCGTATCACCAATGCCTATTTCCAAATTATAACTCGGGGATCTTATCCCACATTTACACGATAAAACCGACCTCTATGCCTATGGATCCATTGCATTACAGTCTAAAATATTACAAGACTCCCGATGAATGACTAACGTACTCAAAACATGTCATTCTCAAAATATATGCAATAAATGCAAATCTTTACCAAAGCCCCACATCGAGCTATTAAAACGACAATTGTCCCATAAGACCCATATGAGTCAAAACCGAGTCAAAAGTTCAACAACCCAATTGACTATTTATTTAAAAGTCATGATAAGTACTAAAATGTATTTGACCGACATTTATGCAAACTCATGCTCCAAAGGTATAATTAACTCAAAACCCATCATTGGCATTTTCCAAACAAAAACATACTGTTTATCTCCAAAAATACTTTATAACACAATAACATGTACTTTCCAAATGATTTATAAATTTAATGACACTAAGGATGCATAAGCATCAAATAATCTCCACATATGAAATAATCAATAAAAATAATACACTTTCAAGATTTATTTACCAAAGTGTTCAAAAACCCAAATATGTGTATTTTACGAGTTTTTATAAATCAAATGTACCAAATACGCAAAACTCATCAAATGATCCAACATTTATAATTATCAAGTAAAACACATAAATACGTCAAAATGAATATTTTTGGCATGTACAACGTTTTCACAAAGCAACTTGAACTCACCTTTCTAGATTTAGGCTAAATCTAGATTTAGGCTAAATCTAGATTTTTCCCCAACTTGAGCTCCTTGGAAAAAACTTGGATCCTCAAGCCAAAACTTCCAAAAACCTAAATCCACAAGTTTCCAACCATAAATACACATATCCAAGTATTTAGAATCATTCCTCAAACATCTTATATCAAAATCTCTATTTTGGCCAAAAACCCTAATTTGACCTAACTTTTCTCAAAATCTTCCAAACCGATGGAGAAATAAAACACTACGTTGTCATCAATAGAGAACTTATAACTCATAAAGAAGTTTGGAAGTGGAAGGGATGAACTTACCACTTAGGTTTTGGTGAAAACCTAGAAAACCCCAAAATTCTTGAAGATAGAGGGATGATGATAAGCTCTTGATCTTTGCTTCCAATCCACCACCAAATACTCTTATATAATACAAAAACTAACAATATACCCTTGAAAATATCTAAAAAATGAACCCATAGCAACTTGAATCGCCAAAAACGAAGTTGAAATGAGAGAGTTATGAGGAAATGAAGAATGGAGTTGAAAATCCGACTTTTAACAAGCCTGGTACACCCGTGCTACATTGCCATGCGACTTTGCCATGGCATTGTCGCATGGCATAGTCTCTCCAAGTGTAATGTGGTCTAAAACTTGCCTACGACTTTGCCAGTGCGACTATGACACTGTCATAGTCGCCGAGCATTGTAGCTGGATTTGTACTAAGCCCCGAAACTCGACTTTTTCTATGCCAACACTCCCAAAACTCTTAGGGACTTAAAGTAATATTTTCCCAACATAAACCCCATCATTTACAAGTTGTAAAAACGTCCGAGTGACTTTTACTTACCGAAAATTACGGGTGTTACAAACGGCGACCACAGGGACCAAAAGTGAAATTTACTCTAAATTTTATTACAACATACAATTACATTCCAACAAGATTAATCGTCCTACAAAACACTAAAAACATAACTCTCAAACTCGCATAAAAAAACACACCTTCAGAATCAGAGATTGGTGATGAATAACTATCCATTGGTTCTCCATTTGAAGAATTTGTCAAACCCGTATTTGCATCAAATAAACCATTAACACTATGTAAATCAGAACCACTAGTACACCCTTGCGTTGAATCAAACTCCATATTTTCTATTCCGATGACCACATCTTGACCTTGTATGAAGAATGTATCAGAGGTAGCATCACAATTACGTTGAAAAAAACCCCTTGCACAAAAAAAAACTAATTAATAATAAGCTGTTGGGAACTGAAGAATTCTTCAAGTATGGTTAATGCTGCTAGTTCAAAGTTACTACTGCTAGAAGACTTAAAGGTTAATACTGCTGAGTGTTACTACTGCTAGTACTATTAATACTGCTAGTCATAGTTAGTGCTGCTTGAACAAAGTTAGTACTGCTTAGCTAGTTAGTACTGCTAGTGGTTAGTGCTGCTTCGTAGTTAATACTGCTAGAAGAAGTTAATGTTGCTGATCATGGTTAGTGCTGCTTAAGAGATTCGGATGGAAAGAATGACAGCTGGATAATCTGAAGATTATGGAAGCTTTGAGATATACATGGAAGATATACTGAAGATTTGTTTAATTATTGTAATTATCTTTTGACTAGTATATGTACAGAATGTATAGAATAGATAGAAAAGAATTTTTTAGTTTTCATTCTTTTAGAGAGAAAATCAACCTCAAGGCATAGATCCTAATTCTAGAGAAGTAGAATTCGTATTGGTGAGCCTGTTCATCAATATTGAGGTTGAGTGAGTAATCTTGTAACTTTCAAAGCATTCAATACAAGTTTACAGTTTGTTGATTATATTCTGTTTTGATTTTCTGTTTGATTAAATATCAAAGTGTTATTCCGCAAACTTCTTTGATATTGTTTCTGAGAATTAATTCTTGTTGAGAATTCGATCCTGACAAGTGGTATCAGAGCTAGTATTCTCAGAAACCTGCAATCATCATTCTTCCTTGAAATCAGAAATCATCAATGGCTAAAGTTTCAGATTCTTCAAGCACAGAAATCCCCACAGAGGTAATGTCTAATCTTTGCTCTAAAACTTGTATGGAAACTGTTAAAAGGTACAGGGATCACAACCAGACAATGAGTGATGACCTTAAAAGATTAGAGAGAGATATAAAAGACTATGTAAGAATTGTTGAGAGTTTTGAGGAACAGATCAAGAGTTTCCAAGCCAATGAGCTTCAACACTCTTATGACTCAAACTACTGGAAGTGGGAGAAAGATCAGTATGAGTCTAAGCTTAAACAGAAAGAAGAGGAGAATGAGAAGATAAAGAGTGAGTTTGAGAAAGCAAAGCTGGATATTGAGAAATTTTCCAATGCTTCTAAAGCAATGGACTCTTTGCTCCAAACTCAAATCCATGACAAACTTAGAAGAGGAATAGGTTATAACACCACACCACCACCATACAACAACAATTACATCCCTCCTATATCAGACTTGCTAGAGACCAAGGATAGGAAGGAATTATCTAATGGAGCCACTAAGGTAGATCCATTAGAAAAAGTGGTAGTTGAAACAGACTCTGAAGAAGAGTACTCTAATAATAAGAGTAAGGAGAACACTGTGAGTGGTGAGATTCCCCTAGAAAATCACATTATCACCAATGAGGGATGTGGAAAAACTTGGGTCAAATCTAAGGACATAGAAAAGACAGAGGGAAAGTCTGGTAAGGTCCACTACAAACAGACAACAGTTGTGAATCCTGTCCCTTGCAAACAGTGTACTTGCAATAAATCTGAGCCCCAAAAACATGATAAACCAAGGGGAAATCAGAGAAACTGGAATAATCAGTAGGCACAAAAACAAGGGGTTGATCTGAGTAAAATCAATAGACCAAAACCTTGTTTTATCTGTGGAAAGCTTAATCATGTTGCCAAATACTGTTATTTCAATCCTATCAACCAAAGAGTTAATTTTCAAAGACAAACTCAAAACTCCTTTGGCTATAGGAAGCAAGGAAGGAATCAAATGGCTGAGAACAGAGCACCTAAAAAGTCTCATGTTCAAAACAAGTTTGCTAAAACTAAGAAAAATACTTCAAATAAACAAAGGAGTAACTTAAAGACAAAGAAAGCAAACAACCTTGTTCAAGTTTGGGTTCCAATTGCAAAGAAACCTGTTAGTACTGCTATCCCAGATAGTACTGCTAACAAGAATAGTGCTGCTAACTTGATTAGTACTGCTAACCAAGTTAGTGCTGCTAACAAGGCTAGTGCTGCTTCTAGTAGTAATGCAGCCAAACCTATAATCTTGACAAAGTATTCCAGTCATGAGATTCCTAAACATCTCATCCAGACTAAACTAACAGATTATATTGATGAGAAAGGACAACCCAAGACCACTTTGGCTTGGGTTCCCAACAAGACTAACTGATTTATCAAGTGTGCAGGGCAATCAAAAGCTCAAGAGGAAGAGCATTCTGAATGAAGAAAATGGTTGCTCTTGGCACATAACAAGGAACATGGACTGCCTTCAAATTCCTTAAAAGATTTGATGAAGGACATGTTACTTTTGATCCAGCAGAAGGTTAAAGTTAGAAATACTCCAGAGGGAATAATGATCATGAAGGATCAAGAAGAAAAGGATCAGGGGATGAACAAAGTAGTAAGAGAAAAAGGATGGTGTCAAAAAGTGTAAGAGTAGTTAATACTGCTTTCAGTTAATACTGCTAGTGGTTAATACTGCTTTCAGTTAATACTGCTAGTGGTTAATACTGCTTTCAGTTAATACTGCTAGTGGTTAATACTGCTAGTGGTTAATACTGCTCTCAGTTAATACTGCTAGTAGTTAATACTGCTTTAAGTTAATACTGCTAGTGGTTAATACTGCTTTCAGTTAATACTGCTAGTGGTTAATACTGCTTTCAGTTAATACTGCTAGTAGTTAATACTGCTAGTAGTTAATACTGCTAGTAGTTAATACTGCTAGTAGTTAATACTGCTCTAGGTTAATACTGCTTATGTTCCGAATACTATAAATACTCTTTGCCCGCCTAAAAGCTTATAACGACTCTCTGCATACTATTCACCTGCGCTCTAAACCTTTTCTCTCTCAAGTTCGAAGTTTTCAGGCAAGCTTTTCACTAAGATCAATGGCATCCATGACTTTCATCGACGAGCACAACGAGATTGCAATGCTACAAAAGCCAAAGCAAGCTGCAGGATTTCATCAGATTGTGGATTTCCTCAAGTCAAGCCACATTGCTCATGCTCTTATTGTATCCCCTACAATCTATATTGAGCATCAAAGGCAGTTCTGGGCTAATGCAACCATTGTTGTTGAGAATGGTGTGCAGATGATCAAGACAAGAATCTGTGATCAATCACTAAAGGTTACTGAAGAGGTTATTCGCATCAGTCTACGTCTAGACGATGCCTCTGGTATAACCTCTATCCCAAACGATGAACTGTTTTCAAACCTTACAAGAATGGGGTATTGAGGCCCATTGGGAGTTTTCAAATTTTCCAAAGCAAAATTCTCACCCCAATGGCGTTTCTTTGTCCATACTCTTATGCATTGTATCTCCAAAAAGACTACTGGATGGAGTGAGTTCAGCAGCACTATTGCTTATGCTTTGGTGTGCTTGGCCACTGCCAGAAAGTATAATTTTTCTAAAATGATTTTCAGTGATCTTGTCTCAAACATGGGAAACAAAAAGAGCTTCTTTATGTATCCCAGGTTTGTTCAAGAAGTTATTACTCATGAATTGACGGATATACCTCAACCTGTTGGGGTATATGTACCTAAACCCCCCAAAGGCAAGGTTTTCTCAAATATGAGAAGATCTGCTGGGGACTCTGAAGGAGTTGACACCCCATTGTTCTCTACAATGATGGTGGTGTCCCAAACCAATGAAGGTATGGCAGCAGGGTCAATGCCCCCATTAGACCAACCCACTGCTAGCCAAGCCCAACCTTCCCTCTCAAAATCAATTCCCCAGTCCCTTCTTGAAAAACCAACCTCTCCTATTACCCAAACTTACAAGAGAAAACAGGTAAAGAAGGCTCCTTCCCTTCTTGTACCATTAACCTCTCAGCCTTTAAGCCCTCTAAGGGAGAATTCTCCCCTAGAGAATATCCAAAGGGAAACCACAAGGGTGTCTCCCAACCCAAAGGAGGTGCTCTCTGAGGAGGAGGTAGAGCATATGGGTGATGAGGCTGCCACTACTCCTGCTAGTACAGAGGAGGAAAGTGGTAACATCAATAAGACCTCCCCCATGGCAACTTTGAATGAGCAATCATTTGAAGGTCCCTGGTGCCAAGAAACCACAGGGGTGGATAGTGCTTCTGCAAGGCAGAAGACTTCCACTAATAAAAGATCCAATGATCCTTCAAAGGAGGGTAACACTTCTGGAAAGGGTGAGGACAGATATACGTACTATGAATTGATGGAAACAATGGGGAACATCAATCAAGATGTTCTCAAACAAGGCAAAGAAATTGAAGAAATGAAGCTAGTAATTCTGTCACAACAAGAACAGATTGCTAACCTGAAGAGGATGGTGGTTAGTCTGGTACAAAGGAAGAAGAGAAAGCAATTCCAATTAAGGAGAAGGACCACTGAGGATGATGCTCCCAAAAAGGGGGAGATCAACATGGAAGAAGCCACAAGAAAGGGGGAGCTTGATGGAGAGAAAGTTGATGTTGAGGGGGAGCAGCAAGCAGAAACAGTTACTACTGCTGACATTAATAAAGCAGCAGAAACTGTGAAAGAAGTGTTAACAGATCTTGAGATTACAGAAACCTTACTAAAAGCCAAGAATGATACTCCCAAGGTCACTTCAAAGACCAAAGGTGTAATCATAAAAGAACAAGGTGAAGTGATCAAGAAAGATAACAGTAAGAAGGCAATGAGCAAAGACAAAGGAAAAGCAAAGATGGTAGAATCTGATCAACCAATCAAAAAGCAAAGGTTGGTTGAATCAGATGAAGCCCTAGCTAAAAAGATGCAGGAGGATATTGAAAAAGAAGAAAGAGTTCAGATGGAAAAGGACAGGGAAATGGCAAAAGCTCTAGCTGCTGAACTGAATGAAGCTTATCAACAGAGTATGGCAACTGAAATTGCACAGAAGAAAGCTGCAAGTATGAAGAAATCTGTGGTGAAAACAGTTGCAAAGAAGAGAAGACCCTCAAAGACATTCCTAGGTACCCAAGAGAGAAACAAGATGATTATATTTCTCAAAGGTGCTGTAGGAGTCAAAAAGGAGATGTTCTCCAAAATGTCTTTTGAGAAGATCAAAGAGCTCTATGATTCAGAGATGTTAAAGCTTCAGGGAAGTGAAACTGCTAGGGTGGAGATGGAGAAGAGAATAAAAGAAAGTAATGACTTTGATTGTCAAAAGCCATTTCCAGATGAGCAAGAAACACCTCCTAAGAAAGAGTCCACCCTGGGAGAAAGTCTAAGGACTTTAAAGAGAACAAAAATGATGGCAAGGAGAAAGCCAATTAAAAAGCCTAGAGTATCTGAAGAAGAGGCTGATAAGGTTGCTGAAGAAGAAGGGGCACCTGAGTCATCTAAACAGACAGAGCCATCTAACACTGATGATGTAAATTTGTATATGGTAGTGATGGACAAAGTGCCTGAACCAATTTCAGCAGAACCTGTAGGAGTTAAGCCTCCTGAGGTGATTCTCTGGGATACATTGACAGTGGATGGAAAGGAATACATAAGGCTGAAAAGAAAGGATGAAAAGTATGAAGTGTTCAACACATGGGCAAAAATTGTCAGAACATGCTCTAGATCAGATATTGAAGAGATGTTTGAGATAGGAATGAAGTTGTATGCAGATATTCTAAAGGCTCCAGGGATTTCAATTACAAAACTGGTAATGGAGTATCTGTGTATGATGTTCAAACCTGAAGAAGTAGAGCATTTGATCAAGGATGTCTTCAAATCAGTAAACAGTTGGACTCTATATGAAATTAGTGGAGTATATACAGTGACTTTGGATTTAAATCACACTGAATACTTTCTAGTGGATAGAGTGTATAATCATAGCAGATTGAAGCTACATGCCATGCTGAAGAAAAAGTTAAGGTGTGTTCCAGATTCAGAAATGGCTAAATACTTGATTCAAAGAATCATCAATCAGAGTTTGGGATTAGATGCAAACACTGGTGTCAGGATCGAATTCTTAACAAGAATTAATACTCAGAAACTAATATCAAAGAAGTTGCGGAAAAACACTTTGATATTTAATAAAACAGTAATCAAACACAGTATATAATGATCAAACAGTAATCTTGTATTGAATGCTTAAAGCTACAAGGTTACACACTCAACCTCAATATTGATGAACAGGCTCACCAATACGAATTCTACTTCTCTAGAATTAGGATCTATGCCTTGAGGTCGATTTTTCTCTTGAAAAAAACAGTTATCTAAAAATTCTTTCTATCTATTCTAAACATTCTATACATATACTAATAGAAAGATAATTACAAAGAATAAACAAATCTTCAGTATATCTTCCATGTATATCTTCTAAGTATATCTTCAGTATATCCAGCTGTAGTACTTTCCATCCGGATCTCTTTAGCAGCACTAATAATGCTCAGCAGCATTAACTTCATCTAGCAGCATTAACTGCAAGCAGTATTAACTATTAGCAGTACTAACTAGCTAAGCAGTACTAACTTTGTTCAAGCAGTACTAACTTTGACTAGCAGTATTAATTAACACTAGCAGTAGTAACACTCAGCAGTATTAATCTTCAACTTGTTCTGGCAGTAGTAACTACATTTGTACTAGCAGTAGTAACTACACTTAGTAAAATCTTCAGTTCCCAACAATCTCCCCCTAACTTGACTTTTAGAAGAGAAGTCAAGTTCTTCAGATATTCTTCCAGATGCTCTTTTTAATGCTCCCAAAACTTCCAAGATCACGCTGCTAAGTCTGGATTCAGTCCCAAACTCTGATTGATTATCCTTTGAATGAGATACTTGGCCATTTCTGAATTTGGTGCACAACCCAACTTCTTCTTTAGCATTGCATGAACCTTCAGTCTGGTGTGATTATATACTCTATCCACTAGGAAGTATTCTGTGTGATTTCTATCCAAAGTCACTGCATATACTCCACTAGTTTCATATAGAGTCCAACTTGTGACTTCTTTAAACACACTCTTGATGACCTGGTCCACTTCTTCAGGTTTGAACATCATGCATAGATACTCCATCACCAGTTTTGTAAGAGAAATTCCTGGAGTATTCAGATGGTCTGCATACAGCTTAATTCCTATGTCAAACATCTCTTCTATATCAGATCTAGAGCATGTTCTGACAATCTTGATCCAAGTATTGAATACTTCATACTTATCACCCTTCCTCTTGAGTCTGATGTAATCTTTTCCATCCATTGTCAGTACATCCCAGTGAATGATCTCTGGTGGCTTAACTCCAACAGGTTCTGCAGAAATTGGTTCAGGCACTTTGTCCATCACTACCATATATAAGCTTACATCATCTTTGATTGATGACCCTTGCTGGCTTGATGACTCAGGTGCCACTTCTTCTTCAGCAACATTTTGTTCTTCTTCTATTCTAGACTTCTTGTCTTTCTTTCTTTTGGCCATCATCTTGGTTCTTTTCAAAGTCTTTTGAACCTGTACTAGAGTAGCTTCCTTCTTCTTTTCTTCCTTTTCCCTTTCCATTTCTTTGATAGGAGTTCCCTCTTCACTTTCAGGAAATGGTTGATTCATATCTATATCATTACTCTCCTTGGCCTTCTTTTCAAACTCTACTCTTTTCTTTTCATTGCTTTTCAGATTCCCCATTTCCTTTTCGTAGAGCTCTCTGATTTGATCAAAACTCATCTTCACAAACATTTCTTTCTTTACCCCAATTGCACTCCTCAAGAAAGTTATCATTTTGTTTCTTTCCTGAGTGGCAAGGTAAGTTTGTGAAGGTCTTCTTTTCTTTGCACTTGTATTAGCCATCATAGCCTTTCTCAGACTTATAGCCCTTTGTTTAGCCTTTTCAGTTTCAAGCCCCTTTTGATAGGCTTTATTTAGCTCAGTAGCTAAAGCCTTTGCCATTTCCCTGTCTTTTTCCACCTGAGCTCTTTCTTCTTTTTCCATCTCCTTCTGCATTTTCCTTGCTAAAGCTTCATCTGATTCAACCAACCTTTGCTTCTTGATTGGTTGATCAGATTCCACTAACTTTTCTTTTCCCTTATTCTTTGATTCTGCAGCTTTGTCTTTCTGTTCTGATTTTCTGTCTCTCCCTTCATTTATGACCACTCCCTTTGCTTTGGGAGTGTCATTCTTAGCTTTGATTAGCACTTCAGCTACTTCAATTTCTGTTGGTGTTAACTCTGTTACTGCTGCTTGTGAGATTTCAGCAGCATTAACAGTTTCTGCTTCCTTCTCCCCCTCAACTTCAACTCTTTCTTTATCAATCTCCCCTTCCCTTGATGCTTCTTCCATGTTGATCTCCCCCTTTTTGGGAGCATCAGTCTCTGGTTTCCTCCTTTTGAGCACAAATTGTTTCTTCTTCTTTTGCAAAATCAGTTTCCTTACCATTTGCTTCAACTTGATGATTTGTTCTTGTTGTGACAGTACTATGAGTTTTAGCTCTTCTATGTCTTTGCCCTGTTTGAGTACATCCATGTTGATGTTGCCCATTGCCTCCATCAATTCATCATAGTTATATCTGTCCTCACCTTCTCCAGGAGTGTTACCCCCTATTGAAGGATCATTGGATCTTTTAGTAGTGGAAGTCTTCTGCCTAGCAGAAGCACTATCCACCCCTGTGGTTTCTTGGCACCAGGGACCTTCAAATGATTGCTCATTCAAAGTTGCCATGGGGGAGGTCTTATTGATGTTACCACTTTCCTCCTCTGTGTTAGCAGGAGTAGTGGCAGCCTCATCTCCCATATGCTCTACCTCCTCCTCAGAGAGCACCTCCTTTGGGTTGGGAGACACCCTTGTGGTTTCCCTTTGGATATTCTCTAGGGGAGAATTCTCCCTTAGAGGGCTTAAAGGTTGTGTGGGTGATGGTACAAGAAGGGAAGGAGCCTTCTGTACCTGTTTTCTTTGATAAGTTTGGGTAATTGGAGAGGTTGGTTTTGTAAGAATGGACTGGGGAATTGTTTTTGAGTGAGAAGGTTGGGCTTGGCTAGCAGTGGGATGGTCTAATGAAGGCCTTGACCCTGCTGCCATACCTTCAGTGTTTTGGGACACCACCATCATTGTAGAGAACAATGGGGTGTCAACTCCTTCCGAGTCCCCAGCAGATCTTCTCATATTTGAGAAAACCTTGCCTTTTGGGGGTTTAGGTACATATACCCCAACAGGTTGAGGTATATCCGTCAATTCATGGTTAATTACTTCCTGAACAAATCTGGGATACATAAAGAAACTCTTTTTGTTTCCCATATTTGATACAAGATCACTGAAAATCATCTTTGAGAAATTGTGCCTTCTGGATGTAGCCAAGCATACCAAAGCATATGCAATTGGACTGCTGAACTCACTCCATCCAGTGGTCTTTTTGGAGATACAATGCATTAGGGTATGAACAAGAAAACGCCATTGGGGTGAAAATTTTGCTTTTGAGAATTTGAAAACACCCAATGGGCCTCCATACCCCATTCTAGTAAGATTAGAAAACAGTTCATCATTAGAGATAGACATTATACCAGAGGCATCGTCTAGACGTAGACTGATGCGAATGACTTCTTCAGTAACTGTAAGTGAGTGATCACAGATTCTTGTCTTGATCATTTGCACACCATTTTCCACAACAATGGTTGCATTAGCCCAGAACTGCCTTTGGTGCTCAATGTAGATTGTAGGTGATACAGTAAGAGCATGAGCAATGTGGCTCGACTTCAGAAAGTCGACTATCTGATGAAAACCTTCAGCTTGTTTTGGCTTTTGTAGCATCGCAATCTCGTTGTGCTCGTCGATGAATGTCATGGATGCCATTGATCGTAGTG
Organism: Arctium minus; assembly: GCA_954870635.1. Lineage (NCBI taxonomy): Eukaryota > Viridiplantae > Streptophyta > Magnoliopsida > Asterales > Asteraceae > Arctium > Arctium minus. The sequence continues at coordinate 161,309,417 of OX941081.1, forward strand.
AAAACTTGCCTGAAAACTTCGAACTTGAGAGAGAAAAGGTTTTGAGCGCAAGAGAACAGTATGCAAAGAGTCGTTATGAACTTTTAGGCGGGCAAAAGGTATTTATAGTATTCGGAATATAAGCAGTATTAACCTAGAGCAGTATTAACCACTAGCAGTATTAACTGAAATAGCAGTATTAACTAACTAGCAGTATTAACCGCGAGCAGTATTAACCACGAGCAGTATTAACTGAACTAGCAGTATTAACTGAAATAGCAGTATTAACTACTAGCAGTATTAACTAACTAGCAGTATTAATCGCGAGCAGTATTAACCACGAGCAGTATTAACTGAACTAGCAGTATTAACTGAAATAGCAGTATTAACTACTAGCAGTATTAACTAACTAGCAGTATTAATCGCGAGCAGTATTAACCGCGAGCAGTATTAACTGAACTAGCAGTATTAACTAAACTTACTCCTTTTAAACTTGCTAAATACTGAGTACTGCTATGCATATCCTGAAAAGAAGATTAGTAACACCAAGAATAACAATATACAGGTATAAACTCACTTTTTGAGAAGAAGATTATTCAAAGTTTATCATTCCCACACTTGTTACCAAGAAAGTGAATCTACCCACATCAAAAGCTTTAGTGAATAGATCAGCAAACTGATTATCAGTGTGAACTTTGACAACTTGAATAAGTTTCTTTTCATTACAATCTCTTATAAAGTGATACCTGATTTCAATGTGCTTTGTCTTTGAGTGCTTGACTGGATTATTTACAATGCTAATAGCACTGCTGTTGTCAATAAAGATTGGAGTATGTAGAAAGGTTACCCCATAATCCAGCATTTGATTCTGAATCCATAAGACTTGAGAACAGCAACTTGCAGCTGCTATGTACTCTGCCTCTGTTGTAGATGTGGATACGGTGGTTTGTTTCTTGCACTGCCATGAGACTAGTCTAGCACCCAAAAACTGACATCCTCCAGAAGTAGATTTTCTGTCCAAGTTTGCCCCACCTAGATCACTGTCTGAGTATGCTATTAGGTCAAAAGGTGAGTTATGCGGATACCAAAGTCCCAATCTGGGTTGCCCTTTGAGATATCTGAATATCCTCTTAACAGCTTGAAAGTGAGATTGCTTTGGCCTAACTTGAAATCTTGCACATACACAGACTGGAAACATAATATCTGGCCTTGATGCTGTGAGATACATGAGAGAGCCAATCATGGATCTATAAAGATGTACATCCATATCCTCCCCCTCAAGATCTGCTGTGATCTGCTTGTGTGTTTCCATAGGTGTGCTGGCAGGTTTTGATTCTGAGAAACCAAACTTGGTTAGAATATCCTGCACATACTTGGATTGACATATAAAAATGCCATCTGACTTCTGTTGAACTTGGAGTCCAAGGAAGAAAGTAAGTTCCCCCATGGAACTCATTTTGAACCTTTGATGCATTAAATCCTCAAACTCCTTGCACATATTGTTTCTTGTAGAACCAAAAATAATGTCATCAACATATATTTGGACCAGCAAGATATCCTTCTTCTTTCTTTTGATAAATAGAGTCTTATCAATGACTCCTCTTTCAAAGTCATTTTCCAAGAGATAGGATGACAGAGTGTCATACCATGCTCTTGGGGCTTGATGTAGTCCATAAAGTGCTTTCTTTAATTTGTATACTCTGTCTGGATAGCTTGGGTTTTCAAACCCTGGTGGTTGACAGACATATACTTCTTCTTCAATTGACCCATAGAGAAAAGCACTTTTTACATCCATTTGGTAGACTTTGAAGTTCATGTAAGAAGCATAGGCTAGGAATAGTCTGATTGCTTCTATCCTAGCTACAGGTGCAAAAACTTCTTCATAATCTATGCCCTCTTCTTGAGTGTAGCCTTGAGCTACCAGCCTTGCTTTGTTTCTTATAACAATACCTCTTTCATCTCTCTTGTTTCTGAAGATCCATTTTGTGCCAATTGCTCTGTGACCTTTAGGAAGGTCTACTAGATCCCACACATCTTGTAGCTTGAACTGTAACAATTCTTCTTGCATTGCTTCTATCCAGCTAGATTCTTTCATAGCATCATGTGCCTTTTTCGGCTCAAGCTGGGATAGAAAACATGAGAGCACTGTATGCTGTTGATCTTGCATTTCCTGAAGCCTGCTTTGATGTCTAGTCATCATGGGAGAAGAGACATCACCTATTATCAACTGTGGAGGATGATTCTTTTGAACTCTTGTGTTATGACTAGGTTCTACATTCAGTCCAGCCTCTAGATTAGAGTCATGCAATTCAACTGAAGTGTCTTCAGATGTCACTTCTGATTCTTGAGTCTCCTCATCTCTAGTGTCTTCTTCACTCTGACTTGGTTCAGTAAATGATTCCTTTTCACAGTCTTCATTTACTGTGGGTATGGGAAAAATCACAGATTTAGATATACTTTCTTGAACTTGTGTGATCTCTGATTCTCCACCATCTGTTCCTGTATACTCATTACTGAAACCAAAAGAGTTAGTTAGTGAATCAATGTCAAATAGCCATTGAGGTCCAGACCCAACAGGATTTGGTGTGTTCTCATTGCATTTGACATTGTCACTTTCTTCAATTATTCTAGAAGAAGAGTTAAAAACTCTGTAGGCCTTACTCTGAGATGAGTATCCAACAAGAAATCCATCATCTGCTTTGCTATCAAACTTACCTAAGTGAGATTTGGTATTTAGAATTGTACAAGGACACCCAAAAGATTTGAAGAAACCAATAAAAGGTTTTCTTTGATTTAAAAGCTCATATGGGGTCTTGTTCTTTTGCTTGACCACTAGAACTCTGTTTTGGACATAACAAGCAGTATTAACTGCTTCAACCCAGAATGTAATTGGCAATTTTGAATCAGCCAACAGAGATCTAGCAGCCTCTATTAGTGTCCTATTTCTCCTTTCAGCAACACCATTCTGTTGAGGAGTTCTAGGAGCACTATATTGTCTCTCAATACCTTTTCCTTCACAAAAAGTGTTTAAATCATGATTTTTAAATTCAGTTCCATTATCTGATCTAATGACTTTTACTCTTTGATTAGTTTGGTTTTCAATTCTTAGAATAAAGGATTTGATAAGATCACTTGTTTCATCCTTAGTCCTTAGAAAATATACCCAAGTAAACCTGGAGTAATCATCAACAATAACCAAGCAGTAAGATTTCTTGCCTATACTCATAACATTTGTAGGACCAAACAGATCCATATGCAATAACTGGAGACAAGAAGAAACAGAATTTAACTCTTTGGTCTTATGAGAAGTTTTATGTTGTTTGCCTTTGAGACAAGCAACACAATGATCATCACATGAAAAGACTTTTGAAGGTAAACCTCTTACAAGGTTATTTTTAACAAGATTGTTCATAGTCTTGTAATTCATGTGACACATCCTTCTGTGCCAAAGGGAGGATTCATCTATAGAAGCTTTTGAAACAAGACAATTTAAAGATGAATCACTATCAACATTGTCCAAATCAAGACAGTAAACATTGTCCTTCCTTGGAGTTCTAAGTAGTATCATGCTTTCATCAACTACCTTGAACCCAGGAGCAAGAATCATACACTCAGTATTAGTAAATAATATACTATGTTGTTTGTCACAAACCTGTGATACACTTAACAGGTTGTACTTTAATTGATCAACATAGTAGACATCCTCAAATGTCATCTTACCTTTGGTGACATTACCTTTTCCACTTATCTTACCACCAGTAAGATTGTCTCCAAATGCAACATGTCCTCCATTAATTTGCTTGAAATCCTGAAGGCATGACATGTTGCCAGTCATGTGCCTAGAGCAACCACTATCAACATGCCATATGCTCTTTCCCTTGAGCTGTTGGTTGCCCTGCACATTAAATAAATCAATTAGTATGATTGGGGACCCAAGCCAAAGTGATCTTGGGTCTGCCATTCTCATCAAAGTATTTACATTCCTTTTTAATGAGGTTTTTAAACTCAGAGCACTCTTTATTAGAGTACTTTGTCAATATGATTGGCTTAGCAGAATCAATACTGGAAGCAGTACTAACCTTAGAAGTACTAACAGAGTTAGCAGTACTAACAGGTGTAACAGTACTAACCTTGTTAGCAGCATTAACATTGTTAGCAGTAGTATTACTTCTAGCAGCACTATCATTGTCAGCAGCACTATTTGTGGTAGCAGTACTAACAGTTTTAGTGCTTTTAGGAATCCACATATTGACACTTTCTTTAACCGAATACTTTTTCTTCATGTGGCTTTTAGTTTTAACATTTTTCTTAGCCACATGGTTCTTTTCAATTTTCTTATAACCAAAGGGTTTTTGCATGGATCTTTGGAAATTCATTCTTTGGTTCATAGGATTGAAATAACAGAATTTTGCAAGATGATTCAATTTGCCACAGATAAAGCAAGGTTTTGGTCTATTGATTTTACTCAGATCAACCCCTTGTTTATGTGCCCATTGATTATTCCAGTTTCTTTGATTTCCCCTCTTTTTGTCCTGTTTTTGGGGTTCATTCTTCTTACAAGTACACTGTTTGCAAGGACCTGGATTCACAACTGTGGTCTGTTTATAATGGACCTTATCAGACTTTTCCTCTGTCTTCTCTATGTTCTTGGATTTGATCCAAGCCCTTCCACAATCCTCATTGGTGATAATGTTGTTTTCTATAGAAATCTCACCACTCACCTTGTTCTTCTTACTCTTGCCAACCTCTTTCTCAGTCTTATCCTCAACAATTACCTCATCTAAGGGATCTATTTCAGTGGCTCCCTCAGGCAAGTCCTTCCTATCTTTGGTGTCTAACAGGTCTGAAGTAGGAGGAATGTAATTGTTGTTATATGGTGGAGGTGTGGCATTATACCCAATTCCTCTTCTTAATTTATCATGAATCTGATTTTGCAGTAAGGAGTCCATTGCTTTAGAAGCATTGGAAAACTTTTCTACATCAAGCTTAACCTTGGTTAACTCCTCTTTCAGTTTTTCACTCTCCTCTTTAGATTTGGTCAGTTTAAGTTCTAAATCCTTTTTCTCCCACTGCCAGTAATTGGTGTCATATGAGTGTTGTAGTTCATTGGCTTGAAAACCTTTGATTTGATCTTCAAATCTCTCTACTATCCTCACATAGTCTTTTATATCCTTTTCTAGTCTCTTCAGGTCATCACTCATCTTCTGATTGTGATCCCTGTACCTTTTAACAGTGTCTATGCAAGTTTTAGAGCAGAGATTAGAACTTACCTCAGATGGGAGATCAGATACTTTAGCCATAAGAGCTTGATTCTGAATAGCTTCTTCTGCTTGATCACTCCAATCAAACCCCATTCCTTGTTGAGAAACAAGGGCTTGAGCAGAGTTTCTATTGTTATTGAAGCTTCCAGATTGAGCTTGTTGATGGTTGTTGTTGTGAGACATTCCACTTCTGCATTCTCTAGCAAAATGTCCCTTCAGATGACATTTGTAGCATTCTACCTTTGATTTATCAAACCCTGCTCCATCTTCTCTCCTTTGTGAGAAGTTGTTTCTTCCAGTCCTCTTTATAAACTTCTTAACCCTCATGGAGAGCATGGCCATCTGCCATTTAATATCCATCTCTTCCAGATCATCAGGATGAAGTTGTTCTAAGTCATCATTGATCAAAGAAGAATTTCCATGATTAGAAAGAAGAGCTTCAAATGCATAATCAGTGCCTTTATCTAGATTTGATCCATTAGTAGCATTAACTGATTCAGAGTTAGCAGTAGAATCAATTGATGCTGATAGGAGTGCAGCATTATGAACATATCCAGAAGGCTTCTTCTTTGCCTCCACCTCAGCTTCAAAAACTCTAAGATCATTGTACAGATCATCAAGTTCTTTGTCTTCCAACTGATCATTCTGTCTGAATGACACAGTGTACATGGTCCATTCATCTCCAAGGGACCTTAAGAACTTTCTGTTCACATCATCTTGATCAATCTGTACTCCCATAGTAGCTAGTTCACCAATTAGTTTATTAAACCTGTCAAAAGTTTGAGTCATGGACTCATTCTTAGTTGAGATGAAGTTTTCATACTGTTGTTTTAAGATTGCCTTTTGATTTCTCTTGGTACTTTTAGTACCTGAGAATCTCTTCTCTAGAGCATTCCAGAGCATCTGTGCATCAGTACAATTGCAGAATTGGTGTTGATACTCATTTGGAATGGCCAAGAGCAGTGTGCTCAAGGCTTTCATCTCTGTCTGTCTTGATTTCCTATCTGTATCTGTCTTTGGAGGAGTTCTTTTGCCATCTTCACCAATCTTTCCTCCATCAGATGGGCCATTCTCAATGATGTCCCACATAGAGTAATCTGTGAGGAGAATATATTGCTTGATTCTGATTTTCCACATGTCAAATTCATTGGATCTGAGCATTGGAACTTTTGAGACCAAAGTACTGCTTGATTCTGTAAGATTTTCCATGATGAATAACTGTTTCTGAGAGAATTTGGCTCTGATACCACTTGTCAGGATCGAATTCTTAACAAGAATTAATACTCAGAAACTAATATCAAAGAAGTTGCGGAAAAACACTTTGATATTTAATAAAACAGTAATCAAACACAGTATATAATGATCAAACAGTAATCTTGTATTGAATGCTTAAAGCTACAAGGTTACACACTCAACCTCAATATTGATGAACAGGCTCACCAATACGAATTCTACTTCTCTAGAATTAGGATCTATGCCTTGAGGTCGATTTTTCTCTTGAAAAAAACAGTTATCTAAAAATTCTTTCTATCTATTCTAAACATTCTATACATATACTAATAGAAAGATAATTACAAAGAATAAACAAATCTTCAGTATATCTTCCATGTATATCTTCTAAGTATATCTTCAGTATATCCAGCTGTAGTACTTTCCATCCGGATCTCTTTAGCAGCACTAATAATGCTCAGCAGCATTAACTTCATCTAGCAGCATTAACTGCAAGCAGTATTAACTATTAGCAGTACTAACTAGCTAAGCAGTACTAACTAGCTAAGCAGTACTAACTTTGTTCAAGCAGTACTAACTTTGACTAGCAGTATTAATTAACACTAGCAGTAGTAACACTCAGCAGTATTAATCTTCAACTTGTTCTGGCAGTAGTAACTACATTTGTACTAGCAGTAGTAACTACACTTAGTAAAATCTTCAGTTCCCAACAACTGGGATTTAGGCCATGATAGAGTTTTGGGAGCATCTTGAAGAACATTTGAAGAACTTGACTTCTCTTCCTAAAAGTCAAGTTAGGGGGAGATTGTTGGGAACTGAAGAATTCTTCAAGTATGGTTAATGCTGCTAGTTCAAAGTTACTACTGCTAGAAGACTTAAAGGTTAATACTGCTGAGTGTTACTACTGCTAGTACTATTAATACTGCTAGTCATAGTTAGTGTTGCTTGAACAAACTTAGTACTGCTTAGCTAGTTAGTACTGCTAGTGGTTAGTGCTGCTTAGTAGTTAATACTGCTAGAAGAAGTTAATGCTGTTGATCATGGTTAGTGCTGCTTAAGAGATTCGGATGGAAAGAATGACAGCTGGATAATCTGAAGATTATGGAAGCTTTGAGATATACATGGAAGATATACTGAAGATTTGTTTAATTATTGTAATTATCTTTTGACTAGTATATGTACAGAATGTATAGAATAGATAGAAAAGAATTTTTTAGTTTTCATTCTTTTAGAGAGAAAATCAACCTCAAGGCATAGATCCTAATTCTAGAGAAGTAGAATTCGTATTGGTGAGCCTGTTCATCAATATTGAGGTTGAGTGAGTAATCTTGTAACTTTCAAAGCATTCAATACAAGTTTACAGTTTGTTGATTATATTCTGTTTTGATTTTCTGTTTGATTAAATATCAAAGTGTTATTCCGCAAACTTCTTTGATATTGTTTCTGAGAATTAATTCTTGTTGAGAATTCGATCCTAACAAATTGTTGGGAACTGAAGAATTCTTCAAGTATGGTTAATGCTGCTAGTTCAAAGTTACTACTGCTAGAAGACTTAAAGGTTAATACTGCTGAGTGTTACTACTGCTAGTACTATTAATATTGCTAGTCATAGTTAGTGCTGCTTGAACAAAGTTAGTACTGCTTAGCTAGTTAGTACTGCTAGTGGTTAGTGCTGCTTAGTAGTTAATACTGCTAGAAGAAGTTAATGCTGCTGATCATGGTTAGTGCTGCTTAAGAGATTCGGATGGAAAGAATGACAGCTGGATAATCTGAAGATTATGGAAGCTTTGAGATATACATGGAAGATATACTGAAGATTTGTTTAATTATTGTAATTATCTTTTGACTAGTATATGTACAGAATGTATAGAATAGATAGAAAAGAATTTTTTAGTTTTCATTCTTTTAGAGAGAAAATCAACCTCAAGGCATAGATCCTAATTCTAGAGAAGTAGAATTCGTATTGGTGAGCCTGTTCATCAATATTGAGGTTGAGTGAGTAATCTTGTAACTTTCAAAGCATTCAATACAAGTTTACAGTTTGTTGATTATATTCTGTTTTGATTTTCTGTTTGATTAAATATCAAAGTGTTATTCCGCAAACTTCTTTGATATTGTTTCTGAGAATTAATTCTTGTTGAGAATTCGATCCTGACATAAGCCATTTTGAATTTCATCATATCTTCATGTATAAAAATGATGATCTCCACGAACCTGGGGAAAGAAAGTGTTAGATTAATATGGAATGATATCAAAGAGTCGCTACATTCACGGATCCTCCATAATTAAAGGATTAATTCAATAAATTGAATGTACCGAAAATACCATTCTTTATTTAAAATAACTGGAAAAAACCGGATAAATATTGAATGGTGGATGATGGGGTTGCATTGGTTGTATGATATGAACAGGTTGCATTTGAACGTCTCTCTTTCTCTCTCTCTATATATATATATATGTGTGTGTGTGTGTGTGTGTGTACTATTAAAATATAACAAATTTAAAAGTAAAAAAATGTGGGTTAACGCCTCATCCTATCGGCGTTGGATGCAGTGACAAATGTTGGTGAGTTTAGTGAAATCATCTGTTCTTTTTGTGTAATTGGATTCACAAGATAATAATGGGGTTGGTAGCTAAGCTATAACACGAGTTAGGAGGTGTGGAGTGCACGCTCGTGTAAGCTAACTATGACCCGGGATAGTTGGATGGTCTCGTTTGGCGGTTTTATCAGTTTTGTAACTGAGAAAGTGACTCGGGCGGGTTGTGCCACGGGTTAACCCGTGCGGCTACCCGTGCCGTGCACTAGAATGTGGGGACGAGACAGTGATGCGGGCGGGTTGTGTCGTGGGTTAACCCACGCGTCTACCCACGCCATGCACCGTAACTGATATCTTTTATGATATCAATTTTGTAACCTCCAAATCTTTTTGTAACCGCCACCATTATATCCAACAATCAATACCATTAAATGGGATATTATTATCAGTTTTAATATAGGGTCGGTTACGATTCTCAAGATGTTTAAATAGGATCGATTTCTGCCTAAATCGATACTGGTGAATTGAGATTATCCTCGACTGGAAAACGAATAGGGTCGAAATATCACTTAAGGAAAGCGAGCTCTCATGCGATCTCACATTCATTATCCGAGTTCTAATCACTCTTCTTCTCCCTCGATTTTCTGCACCCTCATCAACAATCTTAAGTGATATTTGTTCATCGTGAGAGGGATGTCAAGTGATCAATCCGTGTGAGACATGACGACCAAGTTCACCAAACTTGAGAAGTTCGAAGGCGTCGATTTTTTACGATGGCAGAAGAAGATGCATTTCTTGTTGACGACCTTGGAGGTCGTGTACGTTCTAAGCACTCTGATGCCGGAGGTGATGGAGTACGAGACGTTGGAGATGACCCGACGTCGCGGAAAATGGGAGAACGACGACTACATCTGTCGTGGCCACATCTTAAATAGTATGTGTGACTCCCTCTTTGACATTTATCAAAATGTCGAGTCTGCCAAAGAGCTATGGGACTCTCTTGAGTCCAAATACATGGCGGAGGATGCTTCTAGTAAGAAGTTCCTCGTTAGTAATTTTAATAATTATAAAATTGTGGACTCAAGGCCTGTGATAGAGCAATATAATGAGCTCCTACGCATTCTAGGAAAATATGCTCAACATAATATGAAGATGGACGAATCCATCTCTGTATCGAGCATAATTGATAAATTGCCCCCCCCCTCTTGGAAACATTTCAAACACATGTTGAAACACAAGAAGGAAGAGTTGTGTAACACCTCGATTTGTGGTTGTTGAGTTGATGCAGGAAAAAACAGTGCCCCGCGCGGGTGGAGCCGCGCAGAGCACTGTCCGCCAAAAGCTTCCAGAGGTCAGCGCGGATGACCGCGCGGGTCAAGTCGCGCCGCGACCCGCGCACGACCCCTGACGACTTAAAAAGGGGATTTCAGCCCTCTTCTCATTTATTTCTCAACCTAATTTCTCTCAAAACCCTCTCTTCCCTCATAACTTCCTCCATTGATTTCAAGGAGCTTTTCAACCACCATCTTCTACATTTATTGCAAGATCAAGGGTTCCTAATCAAAGGTTCACCCAAGAAGCTCAAGTTCAAGGATCATCTTCATCTTCCCCAACATTTCTAGGGTTTGGCATATTTTCTAGGTTTTGGTTCAAAACCTAGATTGTGAGTTTACTAAACTTTTGTTAAAACTAGATACACATCATAATCTCTTACTTGTTATTATTGTGGTATATTTGCTCAAAATGTTCATATCCATGTGTTCAAATATTTGATGGTGTTCTTATGAAAATATGTGAGAAATATGTTTATAGGTAGCATGCCATGATTTACCCTATTTGTGCAAGTATTTGGGGTTTTCCTTATGTATACACACCAATAGTATTTTGACATGATTAATGTGTACATGTCTTGGTATACTATGATGATTTCTACTTGGAATATCCTTTTGGTGATATTGTATCTACAAAATGATTATATTGACATTTGGGTCCTATATTGGGCTTATATGGTTAGGATGGTGATATTGTACCCATGGTTGGTATTGAAATATACTTGGTTGAAATATACCTCACAAACCTCCTATATGTTTTATGTTGGACGAACCAAGTCAGTAGACACTAGGAGGATGTAGTCTTGGGTGCCACCGTGATGGTATGTGCCTAGACCTCCGCCATTCGGGGTAATGCCATGGTTGTAGTCCTCGGGTGTGTTGGGCCTTTGGGATGTCACTCTTAGTAGTTGGCATCAAGGTACATTGTCTCTTTGGGTGGAACTTGATTGGTGCTACGGGTATCCCCCGTTGACTCCACATTGTATGAAATTTGGTTAACTGCTGATAAGAATTGTGATTGCTCTAACATGCTATTTCTTGTTCAACTCACTAGGATTTTTGGCCTAATGCTTGTTTGGTGTCGATGTGTATCTCAGGTTCAAGCGGCGCCGGTTCTAAGCTGGCATAGTGGTTGAATGAGAGCTTGGGGAAATTTGCTTTTGGACATACTTTTTGGTAGAAGAACTTTTGGGTCATAAATGACACCCCTTTTGTAATCTCTTTTCTAGTTATATAAATTAGATTAGTTGGTTGTTATTTATTGTTCGTTAAATTACAACTGTAATTAAACAGGTTTGTATATTTCTCCATTTTTGGGAGACTCTTGCTATGGCAATTTGGTATACCTCATGTCCGTTTTTCGGATTTTTGTTATCCCTATTTTTAAGGTGTTACAAATTGGTATCAGAGCCAGGTTTAAGTGTACTAGGTATTGTTTTAGCATATCTAGACTTAAGCTTTAGACTTTATTGTTCCACTGTCCACTCGGGGTAGAAATCCTAGGTGGGGAGAGCGTTAGGAGTTACAGAATTACTTTAATTGAAAGTTGTGATGATAGTGACAAGAATTCTTGTGTATGGTTCGTTCATAATTTCACTTAGCTACTGCTATTATGAATGCATTGTTACGTGAGCATACTTGGTTTACTATTGTTGTGATAATTGATGAAGGTATTAGTACGTACAATGAGTTCAACTCGCTTAGTCTTTTCTCAATCCCTATTCTCGTGCGTGTTTGACAGATTTCAATGGTAAACACTCGAAGTAGGATGCTGAGTACACAAGAGGGCCACGTGGCGGTGGAATCTACCGCAGACCGACCTCCCTTGGGAGTAACCTCCAATGGACCTCCCATACCCACAATCTTGGGAGGAGGACCTGAACATATTCCACGCATGAACCTCACGACTAACAATGCCATCATGGAGGAAGTAACTATGGAGACCAGAATCAGAGACAATATGATGTTGGCCATGAACTCGGCCATGGCCCAACAACAAGAGTTCTTCATGAAGCTTCTGGAAGATCGAAAGGCCAGTAACCGACAACCAGAGACGATGGCAGAGAACATCGTTATGGGGTCGGGTGGACCAGTTGTTGTGTCTGTTGAAGACCCGATGGATAACGGGAACAAGGTGAAGGCCAAGGGGTGCACCTACAAAGCTTTTCTTGGGTTCAATCCGAAGGAGTTTTCGGGTTCTACAAATCTGGTTGCGTGCATGTATCGGCTGAAGGAAGTAGATATGGCCTTCGAGTCTAGCGAGTGTGATGTATCGCAACGGGTGAAGTTCGCTTCCCAACTACTTCGAGGTGAGGCCCTGATCTGGTGTAACCTCACACGGTCCGCCCTTACTCCCGAAGTTTTGGCGAAATTTGCTTGGCCGGTTTTCAAACAAAAGATTATGGACAAGTACTGCACTTGAAAGGTCGTTGGACAAGCTGGAAGCAGAATTCCGGGGGTTGAAGAAAGAGACATTATCCGTCACTGACTACTCCAAGATTTTCTTGGAAAAGCTAAATTTGGTGGGACATATCCTCCCGGATGAGAGATCAAAGATAAAAGCTTATCAGCAAGGGCTGCCAGCAAGGATGAGGACGGCAGTAAGGAATGCTAGGGGTTTGACCCTTCAGGATGTGATCGAGGAGTCCTTGCTGATAGAAGATGATTTTAAAGAAGAGAATGATGAGAGAATTGCAGTGGGAGAGAAGAGGAAGTGGGAAGGGATCTCTGGGCCCATTCGTCAATCTAAACCATTCACGGGCGGAAGAGTTAGTGATAATCGTCGTGAGTGGAGGTGGTGTCACAAGTGCAAAGCCAAGCATTCTGGACCATGCGACCCAAAACCTCACTCGGGTCCTGTTGAGTGTGCCAAGTGCGGCAAGAAGGGCCATGCAATTCAGGATTACCCTATTCGAGGGCCGGTTTGTTTTGAGTGTCGAGAACCGGGGCACATGAAGAAGGATTACCCAAAGCTTGTGGGCGGAAACCGAGGGAATTCTTTTGGATCGACGACGCGGGTCGAGCAACCGTCAAGGGCGCCAAGTCGAGCTTTCCGGATGACTACTGAGGAGGCAAAGAAGGCCGCTGATGTTGTTTCGGGTACGTTCCTCGTAAACTCCTTGCCCGCTCGGGTGTTATTTGATTCTGGAGCCACGTGTTCTTTTGTCTCGGATTTGTTCTGTAAGCAATTTGTTCTCCCTATTAGTGTCCTTCCCGATGCGCTAGTAGTAGAAGTAGCTAATGGGGATCAAGTGATCATTCGATATTGTTTCTGTGATTGCACTATAGAGATTGATGGGAACCATTTTGGAGTAGACTTGCTACCTATGGCTATAGGGAGGTTCGACGTGGTTATAGGCATGGATTGGTTGGTGAGGCATAAGGCCGACATCTTTTGCTCCAAAAAAATGATCCAAGTGCCTTTGCTGGAAAATGGTGTAGTCACCATCTACGGGGAGAAAGGGAAGAGGAGTAATCCTATCATCTCTTCTATTAAGGCTCGCAAATTGCTAGCGAAGGGTTACCCTTCGTATCTGGCTTATGTGGTGGACGCGAAGAAAGAGAAGAAGTCGGTGGAAGATGTGAAGGTCATGCAAGATTATTCGGACGTCTTTCCGGAAGATTTACCCGGGTTACCACCGGAACGGCAAGTGGAGTTTCAAATCGACCTCACCTCGGGAGCGGCCCCGATAGCTCGTGCTCCCTATCGATTGGCCTCGACGGAGATGAAAGAGATTATGAAGCAACTTCAAGAGTTGTTGGAGAAGGGCTTCATCCGACCGAGTTCGTCACCATGGAGAGCACCAGTTTTGTTCGTGAAGAAGAAAGATGGATCCATGCGGATGTGTATCGACTATCGAGAGTTAAACAAAGTCACGGTGAAGAACAAGTATCCTCTACCTCGCATCGACGATCTTTTTGATCAACTTCAAGGAGCGGGATGCTTCTCAAAGATTGATCTTCGATCCGGATACCATCAAGTGAGAGTGAAGAAGGATGACATTCCGAAGACGACTTTCCGGACGCGATATGGTCACTATGAGTTCTTGGTGATGCCTTTCGGCTTAACCAACGCTCCGGCCGTATTTATGGATTTGATGAACCGTGTGTGTCGCCCATTCTTGGACAAATCCATGATCGTCTTCATCGACGATATTTTAATCTACTCATAGGACGAGTCCGAGCATGGGAAACATTTGCGGGAAGTATTGGAAGTCTTAAGAAGGGAGAAGTTGTTTTGCAAAGTTCTTGAAGTGCGAATTCTGGCTCCAAGAGGTGCAATTCTTGGGGCATGTGGTGTCTAAAGATGGAGTAAAGGTGGATCCGGCAAAGATCAAGGCGATGATGAGTTGGGAGCCTCCAACAAGTCCGACGGAGATTCGAAGTTTCTTGGGCTTGGCGGCTTACTACCGGCGTTTCATTCAAGATTTTTCCAAGATAGCTACACCGCTCATCTCACTCACGAGAAAGAATGTCAAGTTTCTTTGGACCGCCGAGCAAGAGCAAGCCTTTCATACGCTCAAGAAGAAGTTATGCGAAGCCCCTATCTTATCCCTACCCGAGGGATCGGATGATTTCGTGGTGTATAGCGATGCTTCCAAGATAGGTCTCGGGTGTGTGTTGATGCAACGGGGAAAGGTGATAGCGTATGCGTCACGGCAACTAAAGGATCACGAGAAGAACTACCCGACTCATGACTTGGAATTGGCGGCGGTAGTTTTTGCGTTGAAGTTATGGCGACACTACTTGTATGGGACAAAGTGTACTCTTTTCACGGATCACAAGAGTCTCAAATACATTTTCGATCAAAAGGAACTCAACATGCGACAAAGGAGATGGCTTGAGCTTTTGAAGGATTATGATTGTGACCTACTCTATCATCCCGATAAGGCTAATGTGGTGGCAGATGCATTGAGTTGAAGGAGTCATGATAGTGGTGTCAAGATGTCCCTTACAAGGATCGATGTGGTATCAAGTTTGTTGGAAAGCATAAGGACGAGTCAAGTGGAAGCACTTAAGGAAGAGAACCTCAAATCCGAAGTCATGGTAAAGCAAAAGGAACTCTTAGCGGAAGACGGTTGTGGACTCAAGCTCTTTCAAGGACGGATTTGGGTGCCGAAGGTTGGGGGAAACCACGACCTACTTCTTGAAGAAGCGCACAAATCGAAGTATTCTATACATCCCGGTATCACCAAGATGTATAGAGACTTGAAATTGAATTATTGGTGGCCGGTGATGAAATTGGACGTGGCCAATTACGTGGAGAGGTGTGTCACGTGCCTCCAAGTCAAGGCGGAACATCAAAGACCGTATGGAAGTCTGCAACCGTTGTCCATTCCCAAGTGGAAATGGGACAACATCACCATGGATTTCGTGACGAAACTACCGAAGACCTTGCGCGGACACGACACTATTTGGGTAATTGTTGACCGGTTAACCAAGAGTTCGCATTTCCTTGCAATGTGGGAGACTTTGCCAATGGAGAAGTTGGCCAAACTTTATATTGATGAGGTGGTGTCAAGGCACGGGGTTCCGCAATCCATTGTTTCGGATCGGGATAGTCGCTTCACCTCAAACTTTTGGGCAAGCTTACAGAAAGAGTTGGGCACTAGACTGAATTTGAGCACGGCATATCACCCTCAAACGGATGGTCAAAGCGAGAGGACGATCCAGACGTTAGAAGATATGTTGAGGTCGTGTGTAATAGATTTCGGAGGAAGTTGGGATTCACATCTACCTTTGGTAGAGTTTGCGTACAACAACAGTTACCATTCTAGTATCGGGATGGCACCGTTCGAGGCATTGTATGGACGGAAGTGTAGAACCCCGGTTTGTTGGTTGGAAGTTGGCGAGAAGCAATTTTTCGGACCGGAAATAGTTCAAGAGACGGCGGACAAGGTGAAGGAAATTCGAGAGAGACTAAAGGCGGCGCAAGACCGACAGAAGAGTTATGCGGACAAGAAGAGGAGACCGGTCGAGTTTCAAGTGGGGGACCATGTTATGTTGAAAGTATCTCCATGGAAGGGGATTATCCGTTTTGGGAAGCGCGGGAAGCTTAGCCCTCGTTTCCTTGGACCCTTCGTCATTTTGGAGAAAGTTGGTTTACAAGCCTACCGGTTGGATCTACCACCGGAAATAGATGGAATACATCCTACGTTTCACGTGTGTTACCTTCAGAAGTGTCTAGCCGAGGAGGAAAGCGTGATTCCCTTGACGGAGATTCGGGTAGATAATGGGAATCATTGTGTGGAAGAACCCGAGGCGATTTTAGAGTCGAAGGTGAAAAAGTTGCGGCACAAGGAAGTGGTCATGTTTAAGGTTCAATGGAAACACCATCGGGGTGCCAACATTACTTGGGAATCGGAAGAGGATATGAGGAAGCGTTACCCCCACTTGTTTCAGTAGGATGTGATTTCGGGGACCAAATCCTTGTTAGGTGGGGAGGATTGTAACACCTCGATTTTTGGTTGTTGAGTTGATGCAGGGAAAAACAGTGACCCGCACAGGTGGCCGCGTGGGTGGAGCCGCGCCGTTAGCCGCGCGGAGCACTGTCCGCCAAAAGCTTCCAGAGGTCGGTGCGGATGACCGCACAGGTCAAATCGCGCCGCAACCCGCGCGCGACCCCTGACGACTTAAAAAAGGGATTTCAGCCCTCTTCTCATTTATTTCTCAACCTAATTTCTCTCAAAACCCTCTCTACCCTCATAACTTCCTCCATTGATTTCAAGGAGCTTTTCAACCACCATCTTCTATATTTATTGCAAGATCAAGGGTTCCCAATCAAAGGTTCACCCAAGAAGCTCAAGTTTAAGGATCATCTTCATCTTCCCCAACATTTCTAAGGTTTGGCATATTTTCTAGGTTTTGGTTCAAAACCTAGATTGTGAGTTTACTAAACTTTTGTTAAAACTAGATACACATCATAATCTCTTACTTGTTATTATTATGGTATATTTGCTCAAAATGTTCATATCCATGTGTTCAAATATTTGATGGTGTTCTTATGAAAATATGTGAGAAATATGTTTATAGGTAGCTTGCCATGATTTACCCTATTTGTGCAAGTATTTGGGGTTTTCCTTATGTATACACACCAGGATTATTTTGACATGATTAATGTGTACATGTCTTGGTATACTATGATGATTTCTACTTGGAATATCCTTTCGGTGATATTGTATCTACAAAATGATTATATTGACATTTGGGTCCTATGTTGGGCTTATATGGTTAGGATGGTGATATTGTAGCCATGGTTGGTATTGAAATATACTTGGTTGAAATATACCTCACAAACCTCCTATATGTTTTATGTTGGACGAACCAAGTCAGTAGACACTAGGAGGATGTAGTCTTGGGTGCCACCGTGATGGTATGTGCCTAGACCTCCGCCATTCGGGGTAATGCCATGGTTGTAGTCCTCGGGTGTGTCGGGCCTTTGGGATGTCACTCTTAGTAGTTGGCATCAAGGTACATTGTCTTTTTGGGTGGAACTTGATTGGTGCTATGGGTATCCCCCGTTGACTCCACATTGTATGAAATTTGGTTAACTGCTGATAAGAATTATGATTTCTCTAACATGCTATTTCAACTCACTAGGCTTTTTGGCCTAACGCTTGTTTGGTGTCGATGTGTATCTCAGGTTCTAGCGGCGCCGGTTCTAAGCTGGCATAGTGGTTGAGTGTGAGCTTGGGGAAATTTGCTTTTGGACATACTTTTTGGTAGAAGAACTTTTGGGTTATAAATGACACCCCTTTTGTAATCTCTTTTCTAGTTATAGAAATTAGATTAGTTGGTTGTTATTTATTGTTCGTTAAATTACAACTGTAATTAAACAGGTTTGTATATTTCTCCATTTTTGGGAGGCTCTTGCTATGGCAATTTGGTATACCTCATGTCCGTTTTTCGGATTTTTGTTATCCCTATTTTTAGGGTGTTATAAGTTGTCCTTTGTACAAATCGGTAGTCACTTGCGCATAGAGGAATCTCTTCGGGCGCAAGAGGCCGAGAAACCTAGGATAAAAGAGATTTCTGCCCCTTCGGTAAACATGGTGGAAGAGGGAAAATCCAACAACTTCATGGAAAAACGCAAGTTCAATGAAGCCAAGAAAGGGCCCAACAAAAAGGTTAAATTAACCTGTTGGACCTGTGGTATGACCGGCCATCTCAAGCGGGATTGTCGGGTTGTCAAGAATAAGAATGGAGCAAGCACAAGTGGTGGTGGGCAAGGATCCAAGGATCAAAACCCACGACAAGGTCATTTTCTTGACTTTGGTTTTAATTCAAATTTGAATTATGTACTACTAATATCTGAATCATTTTACGTGCAGGATGATGATGTTGCTTGGTGGATCGAATCGGGCGCTATGATTCATGTGTGCAAGGATCGACGTTGGTTTACCACTTTGGAACTGGTTGGAGACGGATCTGTGCTACACATGGGGAACGAGTTAAGTTCTCCCATTCTTGGACGCGCCTTAGTTAGGCTAGAGTTTAGTTCTAGCAAAATAATTGAACTTTTAGACGTTTTGTTTGTACCGCAAATTCTAAATAATTTGGTTTCTGGTAGTGTCTTGAATAAGTTAGGATATAGGCAAGTGTTTGAGTTCGACAAGTTTATCTTGTCAAAAGGTGGCTCTTTTGTAGGATTTGACTATTTGTATAATAATATGTTTATGTTGAGTTTAAATAAAAATAATCTTGTTTCAAATTCTGTTTATGTTGCAAACGAAAATTTTGTTGATTCTAATTTATGGCATGCAAGGCTTGGTCATGTGAATTTCAAAAGAATGGTTGAAATGTCAAAAGACGGTCTTATTCCGACCTTTGACATTAAAACAAAAAAAATGTAAAACTTGTATGTTAACAAAGATCACCAGACAACCTTTTCCTAACGTGAAAAGGGACTCGTCGGTGCTTGAATTAATCATAGTGATCTTTGTGATTTGCATTCAACTCCGTCTTTTGGTAATAAAAAGTACGTCGTTAATTTTATTGACGACGCTTCATGTTTTTGCTATGTATATTTGTTACACTCAAAAGATGAAGCTTTGGACAAATTTAAAATTTATAAAACGGAGGTTGAATTGCAAATGAATTGTTTTATGAAATGTTTGCGCACCGATCGTGATAGGGAATATTACGACTCCATGTTTTTCCAATCCGTAGGAATCATTCATGGGACTACGGCGCCTTATACACCACAACAAAATGGTGTGGCGGAACGGAAAAATAGAGTTCTCAAAGAAATGGTGAACTCTATGTTATCCTACACGGGATTGAGTGATGGATTTTGGGGTGAAGCCATGTTAACGGCTTGTTACTTATTAAATCGGGTTCCCAATAAAAGGAACAAGATTACCCCATATGAACTTTGGTTCAAGAAAAGGCCTAACTTGAGCTATATTCGAGTTTGGGGTTGTCGGGCGATTGTACGACTACCCGAACCCAAAAGGAAAGCTTTGGGTGAGAAAGGTATTGATTGCATCTTTGTTGGATATGCCGAGCATTCCAAGGCCTATAGGTTCTATGTTATTGAACCTAATGATTCTGTAGCGATTCACACCGTAATAGAATCGAGAGATGCATTATTTGATGAGACTAGATTCTCTTCAATACCTAGGCCAAAGGATATCGTTCCAAGTACTAGTGGAACTAGTGAGGTTGTAGAACAAGCAATTGTTCCAACCGAATCTCCGATGCTTCGAAGGAGCAAAAGAGGAAGGATCGAAAAATCCTTTGGTCCCGATTTCTAAGTATACTTGGTAGAGGGATCAAGAGATGAGATTGGATCACAATTCTCTTATTGTTATAGTATTGAGGAAGATCCAAAATCATTTGATGAGGCTATGAAGTCTCAAGATATTGCTTTCTGGAAAAAAAACAATAAATGATGAGATGGACTCCATCATGGGGAATAATACTTAGGTATTATCGGACTTGCCACCGGGTTGTAAACCTTTGGGATGCAAGTGGATCTTCAAAAGGAAGATGAAAGCTGATGAATCTATCGACAAGTTCAAAACTCGATTAGTAATCCAAGGCTTTAGGCAACAAGAAGGCATCGATTATTTTGATACATATGCCCCGGTTGCAAGGATCTCCATGATTAGATTGTTGATAGCCTTAAGAGCTATCCATAATTTAGTGCTTCACCAAATGGATGTCAAAACGGCATTCTTGAATGGTGACTTGGAGGAAGAAATTTACATGAAACAATCGGAAGGTTTTGTTATGCCCGAGATGGAGCATAAGGTGTGTAAACTTGTAAAATCATTGTATGGGCTGAAACAAGCACCCAAACAATGGCATCAAAAATTTGATGAGGTTATCTTGTCCAACGGTTTTATGTTAAACCAAGCGGACAAGTATGTATATAGCAAATTTGACACATCTGGTAATGGAGTAATCATTTGCTTATTCGTTGATGACATGTTGATCTTTGGCACCGACCAAAATCAAGTTGATAAAACCAAAGAGTTTTTTTCATCAAGTTTCTCCATGAAAGATATGGGAGAGGCGGAGGTGATCCTTGGAATAAGGATCAAGCGTGAGAACAAAGGGATTGTAATTACGCAATCTTATTACATTGAGAAAGTATTAAAGAAATTTAATTGCTTTGATTGTTCTCCGGTGAGTACTCCATTTGATCCGAGTGTGAAGCTTATGCCCAACTCGGGTGAAGCGGTGTCATAACTCGAGTACTCAAAGGCTATTGGATGCTTGATGTATGCCATGACAATCACTAGGCCGAATATCACTTTTACCGTAGGAAAGTTGAGTAAGTTCACTAGTAATCCTAGTATTCATCATTGGCAAGAGATTAGACGAGTATTTAAATACTTGAAGAAAACCATTGATTATGGTTTGTCACATGTCGGGTTTCCTTCAATATTAGAGGGATATTCGGATGCAAGTTGGATTACCAACTTAGAAGATCACTCTTCTACGAGTGGTTGGGTATACTTGCTTGGGGGAGGTGCCATCTCATGGGCTTCCAAGAAGCAAACTTGCATCACGAGTTCGACTATGGAGTCGGAATTTGTGGCATTAGCCGCTGCCGATAAAGAGGCGAAGTGGCTAAGGAATTTAGTCCATGAAATTCCGTTATGGCCGAAACCAATATCACCCATTTCTATCCGTTGTGATAGTGCGGCTACTTTGGCTAAAGCTTATAGTCAAGTATATAATGGCAAGTCTAGACACTTAGGTGTTAGACATTGCATGATTCGTGAGCTAATCACGAATGGGGTAATTTCGGTTGAATTTATTTGGTCACAACAAAATCTAAAGAACCACTTGACGAAGGGGTTAGCTAGGGACTTGGTTCACAAGTCGGTGATAGGGATGGGATTAAAGTCCATTTAAATCTCTAACAGTGAGATACCTAATTCTCTTCTAATACAACGTTAGAAGTTGAATTCAATGGGAAAGCTCACTCTAAGGAATTGGAGCACAAGATAATCATCCCAAGGTATGTGCTCGGTACCGCAAGTGGAGGAGGTAATAGTTCTTTTGTAAAAGTGCATGTGCAGGTGCATGATGAAAGGAACTACCTATATGAGTGTGAAGTGTGTCCGCTTCAATAAGCTTGGACTTGGCTTTGATGCACTCACGAATGGATAACGACACATGGCCTGTATAGTGTCAAGTTTAAACTTTAGAGAATTATTTAAATTCATGTGTATGTTATTTTCTGATACTCAAATGGGTTGAAGGGTTCAATCCATAGGACACCCGGATTCTCGAGTATTTGAAATGTGTAATGTACTAAGATGAAAATTCAATCTTCTAGATATTTTTATTTATGCATGAGTTTGTTTTCCTATATTAACTTTTGTTTGTGAATCAATGATTGCACTAAAATGGGGGAGGAATGTTGGTGATTTTAGTGAAATCATCGGTTCATTTTGTGCAATTGGATTCACAAGATAATAATGGGGTTGGTAGCTAAGCTATAACACGAGTTAGAAGGTGTGAAGTGCATGCTCGTGTAAGCTAACTATGACCCGGGATAGTTGGATGGTCTCATTTAGCGGTTTTATCAGTTTTGTAACTGAGACAGTGACTCGGGCGGGTTGTACCGCGGGTTAACTCGTGCGCCTACCCGCGCCGTGCACTGGAATGTGGGGACGAGACAGTGATGCGGGCGGGTTGTGTCGCAGGATAACCCACGCGGCTACCCGCGCCATGCACCGTAACTGATATCTTTTATGATAACAATTTTGTAACCTCCAAATCTTTTTGTAACCGCCACCATTATGTCCAACAATCAATACCATTAAATGGGATATTATTATCAGTTTTAATATAGGGTCGGTTACGATTCTCAAGGTGTTTAAATAGGATCGATTTCTGCCTAAATCGATACCGGTGAATTGAGATTATCCTCGAGTGAATTTCATGATACCCGGGCAGAATAGGGTCGAAATATCACTTAAGGAAAGCGAGCTCTCACGCGATCTCACATTCATTATCCGAGTTCGATCACTCTCATCTTCTCCCTCTATATTATGTGACCCGCTCCCCAACAACGAAAATGGAAATAAAACGAAAACCACAAGAATAAAAAAAACAGTTCTTAAAAATCAGAGATGAAAATCATTATAAACATCAAACCATGTGGGCTAAAACATTGTTTACTCTTGGAAATTTGAGTTAAAAAGCGACTAAAAAGAGGACTTTATTTATATAAATTGTTATTTCTATCAATTTCTCTTTGAAGAATTTTGTTAAAGAATTTTTTTTCAAAATCTTCGTTTATGAGCATCTCCTATAACTATGTTATAATTTTTCTAAAATAGAGTATAAAAAGTTAAAACATCTAAAAAAAATTACAATCAACTCCAACAGTTACTCTAGTTTAGCAATTCTACCATCAATTATATTAATAAAATATTATTTCTCTCTCTTAAACACACAACTTCAACGTTTCCTATTGGTGGAAAAGAATTAAATATTATTTCTCTCTCTTCAATATGGAGTTTTATAGATTTCTCCAAATTTGGAGATTTTTATCTTCTTTCTCTTCTTTTCTCTATTTTAGCATATGATATAGCCAATGTTTTAAAAACCGGTTTTTTGGTTGACCCGGTGTGGTGACCGGGTCACGGTTCAACCGGCTCAACCGGGTGGTTGACCCCGTTTCAAAAATTCTATGTATTTTTCATTTTCCTGCATATATATATATATATATATATATATATATATATATATATATATATATATATATATATATATATATATATAACCAAGAATTTGATGTCCACAAGTTAAAACATTAAAAATACACATAACAACAAGTTTTACATCAATCCAAAAACATTAAAAAAACACATAACAACAAGTTTTACATCAATCCAAAAACATAAAAAACACACATATAAGCATAAGTTTTTCATCAATCCAAATACATCAAAACAAAACATAACGTTCAAACCAAATCATGGATCTTGAGATATTGGAGTATTAAATGCATCAAGCTCACGATCGCTTTGTAATTGAAATTCACTCTCAACTTCATGGTCATCAACAACATGGTCACTTTCTACAATATCAGATTAAAAAATATTAATGTCACGTAAAAAGCTAATAATAAACTAACAACACCAAATTAATATATATAGAAACCGAGTGTGGAATCGAGCGTGGAGTCGATGATTTGTGAATTTGATTTTTTAACCCTAGCCGCTACCTTATACAGTTATACGAAATTGATTTTTTAACCGGGTCAACCCGGGTTTTTACCGGTTCAACCGGTTCTATCAAAAAACCGGCGGTTCAATCCAGGCCGTAATTTCCCAAAAAACCGGTCGTAATTGACCCGGTCTCTTCACCAGTTCCCGGGTCAACCCGAGTTTTAAAACATTGGATATAGCATAGCTATTGGAGCAAAAAAATTGTTAAAATCTCACTTGTTTCTATTTTAACATAGCTCTTAAAAGATGCTATAAAGAACTCTAATTTATTAAATAGTAGCATTACTTGAAGGGAAATTAATTAAAGTAGCCATTTTATAAAATCAGGTTTACCTTCTAGCCATTATCTCCCTTGTTTTATCAAAATAGCCATTAGGTTCGTGAAAGTAGTTCGTATATACGAACACCTCATTTGAAGTCAAAAATTTGATACATGTTTGTATTATGTGTTCGTATATCACGAACATAACTTAAAAACTCATAAGTTCGTAAAATGGTTCGTGGAAAATGCAAGGAGTTAAAAAAAAGTTGCATTTTAATTTTTTTTCACGAACACAATCACGAAGTGGGGCCAAAACTATAAAATTTTAATTTATTTTGCTATGATGAGGGGCCAAAATTGTAATTATTTCATTTTTCAAAGCATATGTTCGTATATAACGAACAACTTCCACGAACTTGGGCCAAAAACATAAATATTTTTGATATATGTTCTAAAGATGAGGGGCCATAATTACAATTTTGGCCCCTCATCATAGCAAAATAAATTAAAATTTTATAATTTTGGCCCCACTTCGTGATTGTGTTCCTGAAAAAAAATTAAAATATAACTTTTTTTAACTCCTTGCATTTTCCACGAACCATTTTACGAACTTATGTTTTTTTATGAGTTTTTAAATTATGTTCGTGATATACGAACACATATTACGAACATGGATCAAGTTTTTGACTTAAAAGGAGGTGTTCGTATATACGAACTCCTTTTACGAACCTAATGGCTATTTTGATAAAATAAGGGAGAGAATGGCTAGGAGGTAAACCTGATTTTCTGAAATGACTACTTTAATTAATTTCCCTTACTTGAATATCTTTTACCCCCCCCCCCCCCCCTCTTTCAACTTGGCTCACAACAGTCTTAACATTTTAACTTTATTTTCCACGTTTTCTTTTCATAAAACAACTAAATATATTGAGTACAAAATTACAACTTTTTTTGTTTATTTTATTTTATTTTAAGATTTTAAATAAACTTCATTATATTTTAGACAAAATTTATAATTTAAAGATACAATAATAAATAAATTGATTTTATAGCGTATAAATAATAGGTTATATCACATCAATGTATTATTAATTATTGATTTATAATAATAAAAACTTGAAATTGCTTAAATTCGTCTGAACAAAAAAATATATTTACAAAATACATTATCATAATAAATATAAACAGGGTCGTTCCTAGGTTTTTTGATGCCCTGTACGAAAACGTTAAAAAATGTCCCTATACCTATATTTTTTTAAGCAAATGAAACTACGATTTTTTAAAGTGTTTGGAACCTAGTTAAGCTAGGTGACTCATCCTCACATTGATTTTTATTAATTATAATTAAAAAAAATTCAAACAGTGGACATAAAACCAAAACCCTAAATTACAAAATATAGAATGATAAAATGATAAAACATGAATTAAGATCATGCTTCCTTCTTTTTTAGTTTTCCCTTTTTCAAATTGAAATTAGCACAATAGAACCTTTACTTCAATATATGGAACTTAAAACTAAAAGATAAGGAAAACTATAATTAGTTTTAACTAAAATAATAAATTAAATCGAAGTTAATGTCATAGTAAGCAAAGACCAAAACTCAGAAAATTACAAGCCTAAAGTCAAAATCTAATGTGGTAATGCCAAAACTTAAATTAAACAAAAGTCAAAAGAATAATGATAAATTGTAAATTCGTAATCTATGATATTGGCATTGCAAAGAACAAGTGCCCAACGAGGCAATATCACAATATGTTGTTATTGTTGTGCAATGTGCTCCAACTGTACTGATACAATGATGTATTCATGTGCATTAATTGCAAATTTCAATATGCAAAACGAACCGAACTAACATGAAGGAGGCTTGTTCGTTCGTAACTTAACCGAACAAGTAAACAAACACGAATGGTAAAAGAGCAAAAGTTTTTGTGTTCTTGTTCGTTCGTTTAACTTAACCGAACAAACGAACGAACGGTAAACAAATGGAATATTTTGTATTCTTGTTCATACGTAAAGAAAATGTGTTCGCTAATGTTAGTTCGTTAAGATGCTAAACGAACGAACGTAAAAGAGAATGAAAGTTTTTGTGATCATATTCGTTCATTAAGAAAACTTGTTTGTTCATGTTTGTTCGTTAAGATACTAAATAAAAATCAGCTTGAGTTGTTGAAATGTTGGGCTTTCATCGGTTCACGATGCGCATTCAATATCCATCACTACCAGGCCTTGGTCTGCTTTTATAGTTAAAACCCAGTTGTCCAATTCCTAAATTATCAAACCAAAACTAGTAATAGATGAAAACTTGATGCCCCCCAGGCTTTGATGCCCTCTATGATGGCACGGGCCGCACGTGGCCAGGGCCGACCTTGAATATAAATCACATATACATTATCTATAGTTTTCCATATCACACAATTCTTTAACAATTATATTCGATAAACTAGTTGTTAGTTGAAAAAACTAAGTACTAGTTAATAAGCTAGTTATTAATTGATAGACTAGTTATTTTTGGTATGAGTTAGTTGATAAGTTGGATGATAATTGTTGGTCCTAGGATACAATGTCTTACACATGATGTGTTTGTAGAAGTGGGTTGAACTAGGGGTGTAAATAGGTCAGGTTGGGTTGGGTTCGGGTTCAACCCATTTATTAATTGGGTTGAAAATCTCAACCCAACCCAACCTGTTTAATTAAAAGGGTTGAGATTTTCAACCCAACCCAACCCAACCTTTGGGTTGATGGGTTGGTAGCGGGTTGACCTGTTTATGATTATCTGAACCCAACTTGTTAAATAAATGGGTTGAACCTGGGTTGACCTATTTAAATTTAAAATTGTAAATGAAATAAAAATGCTTAAACTACTTCATTCCACGACAAATACACAACGACAAGTTCCACGAGTGGAGTCGTCGTGGAACAATGGAAGTCTGGAACTCGTCGTGAAAGTGTGGAACACTGGAACGGTCGAACAGAGGGAGAGGAGAGGACTCCGGTCGACGTATGTGGAGTCACCGTGAACAGAGCCGAAGAGGGAGGAGAGGAATGGTTTAGGAAGAAGAGCGGCCCCAATTTACTTTAGTGATTTAGGGTTTCAATTTCAACTTTCAAATTTTAATATATAAATTATATTATATTGATTAATAATTAAAATAAAAATATTAGGTAATATTATAAATGAGTTAGAAACAGGTTGTAAATGGGTTAGAAACAAGTTGTAAATGGGTCGAAATCAGGTTGTAAATGGGTCGAAATCAGGTCGAAAACAGGTTGGAAATTTCAACTCAACCCAAACCCAATTAATAAATGGGTTAGGCGGGTTGACTCATTTAACTTAAATGGGTTGAAATTCTTAACCCAACCTGCTAACTTTGGGTTGGGTTCGGGTTGGGTTGGCGGGTTGGGTCACTTTTTGCCACCCCTAGGTTGAACATAAACACTACAAATTTTCATTTTTATAAGAGTAAATTACGATTTTCGTCCCTGTGGTTTGATGTTTATAATGATTTTCGTCCCTGGTACTTCAAAACTGTATTTTTCATCCCTGTGGTTTCTATTTGCTTCCATTTTCGTCCCTCAATCCAACTTTATTAAAACTAATTGTTAATTCATTTAAAAATTGAATAAGCAAATTACATATTTGGTCCTTGTGGTATATAAAACTTTACATTTTTATCTTAGTTTACATTTTTTTTTACTTTTTCTTTATTTATTGTATTTCATCAAAACATTTATTTTTCTATTAATTATATTGTATATTTTTAATATTGATAAGTACATGATATTTTTTTCAAAGCTTTAGGTTTAAATCTCCTAAAAGTAATATTTTTTTTATTTATTGATTTATTAAAGTTTTTTTATTTATTTTAAATTATCATTGGAAAAAGTTTAATAAAATTCAAGAAAAAATAGTATTATTTTATAACAACCGGTTGCTTTTGTTAAATGCACTTTATTCTCACTTTTCTAAATTTTCATTTAAACTTTATTTTTTATTAATTAATCAAAAAAATTTAATATTTAAATAAAACACACACACCATTTTAAATTAGGTTATATATTAAAAACAAAAAATAAGACAATAAAATGATAAGAAGATTTCAATATGGTGTTACAAAAATAATGCAATGGATCATGACGTGCCATAGAATTAACGTGACGTCAAACACAAGTCTTAAATCTCATGTTATTTAGAACTTTGATATATATATATATATATATATATATATATAGGGAGGATCATGCGAGAAACAAACTAATTTGCGAGAAGGCGAGAAGAAATGTGAGCCACATTTTTTATTAATTAAAAAAATCATAAATAAAAAATAAAAAATAGTTTTAGAAATTAGGATAATTATCATTTTAAATTGGATAAATCCTTAAAATTCTCATTATATCTTTTAGATTTATTTATTTTGTAATTTCAATTATTTATTAATTTTTTTTCTAAATATACTTTTAATAAAAAAATCACAATTTTAACCAAATATCACACGTGATATCATTATATAAATATTTATGCATATCACATATCATATTATTACATGTGATAATTGTATATATTTTAGTTAATCATATGTGATTATGTATACTTCTAGTTATAGATCTTTTTGTGATGTAAATATTATCACATGTAATAACTGTATATATTTTAGTTAATCATATGTGATTATGTATACTTCTATTTATAGATCTTTTTGTGATGTAAATATTATCACACGTGATAATTGTATATATTTTAGTTAATCATATGTGATTATGTATACTTCTATTTATAGATCTTTTTGTGATGTAAATATTATCACATGTGATTATGAGTCATTTATATTCAGACATATATATTATCATATGTGATGTTTACAAAAATCCACCTAGTGGGATCATATGTGATACATAATAATATATCACATGCTAAACGAAATTAATCACATGTGATTCAAAACGTAAATCTAAAAAATAGAGAAAAAAATGGTGAAATAAATAATGAATTAGTTATGGATATCACATGTGATATTTGATGAAAATTATGATTTTATCTAGAAAATAATAATATAAATTTGATAAAAAAAATTATGAATTTATTAAAATTAAAAAATAAATAAATTTAAAAGATATTATGAGATTTCTAAGGATTTATCCAATTCAAATTGTAATTATCCTAATTTTTTAAAAAATAATTTATTTATGCTATTTTTAATTAATAAATTATGTGGCTCTTATTCCTTTTCGGTTTCTCGCAAATTGACTACCTTCTCGTTTGAACCTGCCCCTATATATATATATATATATATAGAGAGAGAGAGAGAGAGAGAGAGAGAGGTGGTTTCATTTGCAAACCACATTTATTTTGCAAACTATACAACCCATTTTCTAACCGTAGATTCCATCAATCAAGGGTCAAGATGTATTTGAGTTATTTATGTTAATAAAGATTAAAATTTAATATACTTAATTAATAAAATTAAATCGGAAGGGTATAATCATAAATTGGAGTTTCTATTTATGTTAATATACATTTGAGTTATTTATGTTAATAAAAATAAAATTTTAATATATATAACTAATGAAATTAGGACGGATGAAATCATGATGTTTCATGGATGAAATCAATGTCACCAATGATGAATCAAATTAGTTATGGTAATGAAATTGTATTGACCATTAAACCCTCATAATTAAAAATTAAATTAAATGAAAATCAATGATTGGTTAATTTTAGTTTGCAAAGTTTGCATAATAATACTGGTTTTTAAAAGATCTCTCCCCTACATATATGTGTGTGTGCGTGCGTGAGCACGTGCGCACGTTTATTTTAAATATTAAACAAATTTGATTAATTAATAAAAATAAATATTAAATTAAAATATGGAATAATGGGAGTAAAGTGAATTTAACAATAAACAACCGGGTTATAAAATAAGACTATTTTTTTTCTCGAATTTTATTAAACTTTTTTCAATGGAAATTTAAAATAAATAATAAACTTTAATAAATCAATAGATAAAAAATATTAGTTTTAGGAGATTTAAACCTAAAGCTTTGAAAAAAATATCATGTATTTATCAATATATTTAATGAAATTATTTGATTATTTTTATAATTAAAGTTATAATAATTATGAAAATATACAATATAATTAATAGAAAAATAAATGTCTTGATGAAATACAATAAATAAAGAAAAAAAATGTAAACTAAGATAAAAATGTAAAATTTTATATACCACAAGAACCAAAAATGTAATTTGCTTATTCAATTTTTAAATAAATTAACATTTAATTTTAATAAAGTTGGATGGAGGGACGAAAATGGAAGCAAATAGAAACCACATGGACGAAAAAAGCAGTTTTAAAAGACCAGGGACGAAAATCGTTATAAATGTAACACCCGTAATTTTCGGTAAGTAAAGGCCACCCGGACGTTTTTGTAATTTATAAATGGCTGGATTCTTGGTGGGAAATCATTATTTAAAGTCCCTTAGAGGATCGGGGATATTGGCGTTGAAAAAGTCGAGTTTCGGGACTTGGTACGGGCACGGCTAAATGCCCGACGACTATGATAGTGTCATAGTCGCACCTGTCATTGTCGCAGCAAAAGTCAGAAGCCATGGAGAGGTTGGCGACATTGCCATGCGACAATGCCCAGGGCATTGTCGCTGTTGGTCAATGTCGCACCAATGGTGCATTGGTATGTTAAGTCGCACATTCCAGCCTTTTTCTCATTTCTCACTTCTCAAATCCCACCCTTTCTTTCTCAAATTGATTCCCCTCTTCTTGGTTCAAACCCTAGCCATTCCTATGGCCATTCACCTTGATTTTTGAAGCATTTCCATCACCATCTAAGTCTTAGAAGTCTAGGATTCAAGAAGCTACCATTCCACCATCTCCATTGACGTCTCCTTTAGGAAAATTCTAGGGTTTTGAGTTCTATCAAAACTCACTAGTGTAAGTTCATCCATTTTCTTTCTAACACTTTAATCAAGTTACAAATGTTCCATCTACGACCTCCTAGTGTTTTTATTTATCAAACTTTGGGTTGGATGATTTTGGGGAAGTTAGGTCAAATTAGGGTTTTTGGCCAAAATCAAGATTTTGATATAAGATTGTTGGAGATCGATTCTATATGGTTGAAGATGTGTATTTATGGTTGGAAATTTATGGATCTAACTTTTTGAAGGATTTTGCTTGGGGACTCGGATTTCTTCAAGGAAGCTCAAGTTGGGGTAAAATCTAGATTTAGCCTAAATCTAGCAAGGTGAGTTCAAGTTGATTTGTGAAAATGGTGTACATGCCAAAATGTTATTTTAAAGTGTTTATGTGTTTTACGTGAATTTGTTAACTGTTGATTATCTAATAAGTTTTGGTTATTTGGAAGTGTTTAACTTCATAAACTTTTAAAACACTCATCCTTGGGATTTTTAGGATTTTGATAAATGTATCATAATGAAAATGATTTGATAACCATTTTCATAAATGGAGGGTATTTGGTGAAAATACATTTTATGGTTATTGGTAATAGGTGTATTTCGGGTTGTAAAATGGTTTGAAAATACCAACGGGTGAGTCATTGGAGTTTGGTCATTCCCAACCTTGTGAATATTTCGGATATTGTAAACCATTGTGGTTATAAACTTGTTTAAAAAATGGTTTGCTCAAATCTAAATGATATTGGATTGCATTCATACATTTTGGAGTATTTGGTTGCATAGTCATGGTCGGCTGCATTTTATTGTATTTTGCGGATTTTAGCATATGGGCATTTGTTGGTGGGGCTTAAGGCTCAGTTTTTGTAATCACCAAGTCTTGGGGACATTTGTCCGGTTCAATAGATTAAAGTGGAGCTTTGGGGTGAGTGTTGCATTTATTGCCCTTTATTTTGGAGAATACATGTTCGAGTGTGTGTGTCATTCATTTGGAGTCATGTATCTTAGACTGTAATGCATTGGATCCATAGGTATGTAAGTCAGTAATTTAATGGTGATGACGCTTGGGATTCTCACTTTGGGAAATGATGTCGTGTTGGCATTAATGTCGTCCCGGTTGTTTGGCGAAGAGGAACCTTTATGGGTTGTACTTCGGGACCATGGGTCTTGAGATTGGGTGTCTAATTCTTGTGCACGAGGGTTAGACATCGGGAGTTATCAAGTAAGGAGTTATGACTCCTATCTTGAATGCAAGGGAGTAGGCACTAGGGGTCGAATGAGTACCCGGAGGATGAAACTCCACTAGAGACCGAACAGGCAATAAGATCGTGTATCCTTGAGGTGTCGCTCGACAGAGCAGGCAATAGGGGATACGGTGTTTTGGGGATTTGAAATAAAGTCCGACTGGAGGTGTAGCTCGGCTGAGCAGGCAATACAGTTACGATCTGAGGTGTAGTTCGACAACGTGTCTAGGTAGCTTAACTTTGTGTTCCGACACATACCACGGAATTGGGTCTCCCCCGTCACCGGAAGGTATTATTTGGGTATTAAATGGTATTATTTTATTATCCATGTTTTCGGTGACGTTTTGTAATATACAGATTTTATTCGTGATTTATGGGCCGAGTATATGCCCTCCCGTGTTTGGGTGTTTCGAGAAATAAAGTCTTATCCGCAAGTTTATAAATTGGGAGCTTAATTTACTATTCACGTTTTGGGTGAATTTGGGGTTGAAGTTGTTTTATGAAAGAGTGTTCATTTTAGGTTGCTTGTTTTTAAAGGTGTGTGTTACTGGAAAACGAGTCGTTTAATATTTATAGTAAATCATTTTGAAGATAATGATTTAAATTGCATTCTTACCTTTAACAAATATATCTATTTCATGTTGTAAACTCTTGAACTCATTAGGCGTTAGCCTAACCTTTTTATTTGTCGGCATGTGCATCAGGTTCCGGATGGGGGAAAAGGTTCTAGCATTTTGGTGAAGTGTTGAGTGCTAGGAGTATGTGCAAGGGTGAGTGGCTTGATGAAGTCTTCCTCTTTAGTCTTTGAGAAGAGTAATTGTTATAGGGTTTTAGTAACACCCGACTTTAATTAGCCTCTATACCAGACTCGACCTATTAACTGTTGAAGTTTAACCTAGATTTCTATTCATGGCGACTCTAGTGATGTTTTGAAGAATATATTATATCCTTAATTGACGTGTATTTGAAAATTTTAAATTAGTTGCTTTTTCCATTTTCGAGGGTATTACAATAAACATCAAACCACAGGGACGAAAATCATAGTTTACTCTATTTATAAATAATTGGAAAATCTTAAACAATTGCTTAGCAAGATGAGAGAGAGAGAGAGAGGAAGAGAGGTCGGGAGAGGAAGTATGACTGGGGCAGGGAGAGTGGGGAGAGCCAATAGGATAGAGTCGGGGAATCGGAATGCGTCTAGGTATAATGGAACACCGCTGAAACGAGGGGCCTTCGGAAGTAAGAATCCAAACGAAGTTTCTTTTCTTTTCTACAATTTTTCGGCGAACTGGTAAGTGACTCATCTATGGAGGATGTTTAAGAGGTGCGGCTTAGTATCAGACATCTACATGGCAAATAAGAGATTGAAGAACAGAGATAGGTTTGGTTCTGTCCGATTTAAGCTCGTAAATAATGAAACCGAGATGGAAAGAAAGTTGAGAGGAATATGGATAGGGTCGTATAAACTAAGGATCTTTCTAGTGAACAAAAAAGGAGAATTGGAGGAAGTAGAAAGGCTATCGGGGCACGAGGGGCTGGTTTCAAGAAAAGAAGTTGGGACCAATGAAAAAAGGAAGCAGACAGGAGCTACGTTTGCGAATATACTTAGACGAGGATCAAAGAAGGACATCGGAAAAGTGGAGAGTGTGTCGATGGAGTTGGGGAGATGGGAAGCAGACAAGTCAAGCTTAGAGTACCTTCAAAGGAGTGCAGTCGGAAATGTTGTGTTGATTCAAGCTCTCTAAATGATTTGATAATGACCCTTTAAACTACTTAGTGAAAATTACGTTTAATCTGTATGTATTAGTGTTTCAACTATCAGGGAGAAATACTGAGTATGTTCAGTATTGTTGAATAGTTTACTTGTAATACATTAAACCTAATCCCTGAGGACAAGACTCGCGACAAAGTTGTTCCTCGCTGAATCCAAGATGAAGTGTTGAACAAATGATTTGCCTACTCATGATCTGATGCGGACATCAGTGAAACCAAGACAAGTCTACAACATGTGAAGAAATCTACAAGTAAAGCTTTGCAATTCGCTGAACTTCCTTTAACATCCCTGAAGGAAGAGATATTCAGCGACTGATGATCACTATGCTTACGCTTCAAGTTTCTATTGTCCTATCCTTGCACACCAAGGTACAGAATGTCAGAAGAAACATACATGTGCAGCAGACTGTACAACAAACTCTGAAACTACACTGTTCACCTCTGCCAAAAGGTTGTCCTTGTTAAAAGGTCAACATGATACAACAAATCAAATGGTGACACGTGTAAAGTACCCTGCCATGCTCTCAGATGTATTGGGTATAAATAGAAAGAGCTCGCCTCCTTCTAAAAATACGGATAGAGATTCTCTCTTTCTAAGAAACATATAGAAACCATTGCTTTCTATATCCCTCAACCCCCTTCTCTAATTCTTAGTACAAACCTCTGTGTGATTTCTTAAGTTTGTTTAGATTAAGGCTTTGCTTAATCTTATTCCGCAACAAGCAGTAAATTGTGATTTGATTCTTCAATAAACAATTTATTAAACTGAAAAAGAAAATCTTGTGTTTGTATTCAACCCCCCCCCCCCTTCTATAAACTTGATTGTCACCTTCGGGACCAACATGTTGCGTCAATGGAAAGTGTCGAGGCAATTCAGACTCTATTCAAGGCGGGATTGATAACAGGAGGTGGGATCAAAATACTTGGAGGAAGGAATATTTTAATTAACTTCGAATCAAAAGAGGCGTTGGACTCTATTCTTAAAAATAAGGTGCACGGTATACACCATTGGGTGAAGGAGTTGAGAAGATGGACGGTAGGATTTCATCCAAACAACAGATTGGTATGGGTGAGGATCGAAGGAGTTCCTTTACATGGGTGGAAAGAAGAAATTTTTGTAAGCATTGCTAGTAAATGGGGAAAGGTGTTAGAACTCAAGAATTGTAAGCTAGAGGAAAATTCAAACTTAATGTGGGGGAAAGCGCTTATAAGCACGGGACTGGTCTCTAGAATTAGCCAAATCTCAAGTATCAAATAGATAATTTATTTTTCGTCATCAAAATTGAAGAAGAAGATAATGGTTTTTTGGAGCGACAAATTGGAGAAGTGGATATGAATGGTTATGAAGAAAGGGAAGAAGACGATGAAGAATCGTCTATTCCATCGCAATGGTCAGAAAAGAATACCGAAGATGAAGATGAAGATGAATGGGGGTGGAGGAAAGTATTTTCGATAACAATCTTCAAAGCCACAAAGAAGAAGATCAAATGGTTGAAAAAGACAAGAGGGTTGGAGAGGACGAAGTGACAGGTGAGAAAAAAAGACGATCGACCAATGGAGGAAGATGACGGGGGCGTGGTGAAGGAAACCCAGAGGGCGAAACAACCGGAGCTGGAAGAGGCGGCGATGGAGAGCAGATCGGAAAGTCCAAATTCCGGTGGAGCAGCCGAACGGTTAGGAAGGAAAGGGGACACAATCATGTCCTCAATTCCCGGAGTCAATTTGAAAATTCATATGGATCGTCGGTTTCTAGAAACGGAATCTGCAGGGATGAGGAGTAATGAAAAAATGGGAGAGGTGAACGTGGGCCATAAATTTAGGCCTGAGGAAATTCAAGATGGTGGATCTAGAAAGGTAAAAGAAAAGGAGAGTGTGCCGAATATAGAGGATCATGATTGTCCACCAAGTAGTCCTTTAAATGTGGGCCAAGAACTTTTAAAAAATTGAAGAATAAGGAAATTAAGGTCGTAGAGAGTGAAGGAACAATGATAGCAAATTCAATCAGTTCAAGCAAAAAATGAAGAGACCAGAAACAAAAAAATCAGAATAATTATGGAGAAAAAATCAAAGTCAGAAAATCAGATCAATCTATGTTCAGGAGGGGAAGAGTGAGTTTTAATTTTATAAAATAGAAGGCAAGGAACAACATTCAGGCTAAAGGAAATCAGAAGAAGACAACCAAAGTCGGGGAACAATCTAAGCAAGAGCACATGAATTAGAGTGGGGGAGTAGGCTCGATGTCAAACCAAGTAGTAGTATCTCAAGAGCTGAAGAGTCTTGAGGAATTTAAGAAAGCAAAGAGCATTGAGGAATTCGGAAACTTAATTGGGGTTCAATGGAAGGCATTAACCGAAATGGGTGATGGAGGGGGAAGGGGAATCCGCACATAGTGATCAGGTAAGTCCTCTCAGATAGTTTCGGTAAAATTAGTTTTTTGATGAAGATTGTGTTGATAAATGTGAGAGGATTAGGATCAAATAATAAACGAGAATGGGTAAAAGAGGTTTGCAAAAGAGAGAACCCTTGTTTGATTGGGGTTCACAAAACGAAATTAAAAAATATTTCAAGCATAATATGTGGCAAGTTTGTCGGGAAAAAACGATAGGGATTTTGCTCAAGTTGGAGCTTCGGTTTAATCGGGAGGACTTTTATTAATGTGGAACAAGAACACTTTTCGTTGTGAATTCGTGGTAGAAGACGATAACTTTTTGGCGGTGATAGGTAAATGGGAAAAGATAGAGGGGCTTGTGGGTTGTGTAAACGTTTATGGACCGCGGGAACAAAAAGAAAGAATGGAAGTGTGGGGAAAGCTGGACCATTTTTGCGATAAGGAAGAGGTAAAATGGGTAATTTTCGGGGATTTCAATGAAGTTAGGGGTGCACACAAAAGGCTAAATTCGGAAGTGAACATTAAAGGTACGAAGGAATTCAATGAGTTTATTAGGCGAAACAACTTGATTGAAGCTCGATTTGGGAAAACAAATTTACAAGGGTGAGTGATGATGGTAAAAAGTTTAACAAACTTGATAGATTCTTGTTCACTAATAATTTTGGATCTTCTTGGAAAAACTTGGGGGCTAGAGTGTTAGAAAGGAAATGGTCGGATCATGCTCCGATTATATTGTGCGATTTGAAAGTTGATTATGGTCCAAAACCATTTAAATTCTTTGATGCGTGGTTACAAGATGCTAGCTTAGAAGGAGTGGTTCAAGAGGCTTGGGAAAGGAGGTATCATCAAGAAAACCGGATTGTAGGTTTTGAGATAAATTAAAAAAATGTCAAAATAGCTTTGAGAAGTTGGAACAAAAAGAATTGGGTTGAGGTGGATAGTAACTTGTTGTCTAAAAAGGAAGAAGTAAAAAAATGGGAATTAGAGGTCAAGTCAAAAGTTTTGGGGGAAGACGAAAGAAGTCGGTGGCTAGATACCCGAAGAAAATGGCTAGAAATGGAGGAAAAAAGCTTGGAATTGGACAAACAAAAAGCAAAAATTAAGTGGGTCAAGGACGGTGATGAAAATTCAAAATTTTTTCATGCAATTATAAAAAGTAGAGAAAGGAAAAACATGATTCGGGGATTAAATATAGACACGGTTTGGACGGAAGAGCCAAAGGAAATAAAAGAATATGTGTTTGATTTTTTCAAGAACAAGTTCGCGAGCCATAGAAATCAATTCCCAAAGTTAACAGTGGATAGATTGAAGAAACTTACGTCGGAAGGAAGCTAATGAATTAGAGCGAAGGATATCGGAAGAGGAAGTGTGGGATGCAATAAAGGAGTGTGGTAGTAATAAATCGTCGGGGCCGGATGGATTTACGATGGGGTCTCTAAAAAACGTTATGGGGAATCATAAAAGGTGATCTAATGAAGGTTGTAGAATCATTTTGGGAAAAGGAGGAGCTAAGCGAAGGATGTAATGCATCATTTTTAACTTTGATCCCGAAAAAACTCAAATCCGACTAGGTTAAATGAATATAGGCCTATTAGCGTAATTGGTGTTCTTTACAAAGTGATCTAAAAAATCTTGGCGGAACGTTTAAAGTCGGTAATGGGGAAACTAATTAGTAAGTAGCAAAGTGCGTTCCTTCGAGGTAGGTCTATTCTTGATGGGGTTCTCATAGCCAACGAGACGGTGGAATTTTTAAGAAAATCGAATAAGAAAGGATTTCTATTCAAAATAGATTTTGAAAAGGCGTATGATACGGTGGAGTGGGATTTTCTGTTGGATGGATTGATAGATATGGGGTTCAGGCTAAAATGGCAGAATTGGATAGAGGTATGTCTTAAAACAGCAAGGATTTCTGTTTTAGTAAATGGTGCTCCAACCGGTGAATTTCCAATGGAGAGGGGCCTAAGACAAGTGGATCCGCTTGCACCGTTCCTATTTTTGGTAATCACCGAAAGTCTCCATATCCTAATGGAGGAAGCAGTTTCAAAAGGCTTATTCAAAGGTATCAAAGTGGGAAAGGAAGAGATTTCGATATCGCATCTTCAATACACGGATGATGTTATATTTTTCAGGGAATGGAATTCTTTGAACCTCAAAAATCTCTTATGGTTATTGAAGTGTTTCCATGCGATCGCGAGTTTAAAAATGAACTTGAGTAAAAGCAAACTCTATGGTGTGGGAGTTCTGGAAGACGAAATTCAAGAGTGGGCAAAGGATTTGGGATGTGGCTTCTTGCCATTCATGTATCTCGGTCTTCCGACGGGTGCATCAATGAGAAAAATCTCTCATTGGAATCCGGTGATAGAAAAAGTGAAGAACAAATTAGCACCGTCGAAAGCAAAATCAATTTTGTTTGGAGGAATATGGACGTTGGCAAGATCGGTACTTGGTAATGTTCCATTATACTTTTTATCGTTGTTTCGTACCTCGTTAGGAGTGTTAAAAAATTGGAGAGTTTGCGATGTCAATTTTTTTGGGGTCGGGGGGGAGTGGTGAGAACAGAAAAAGGGGTCTAGGTTGGGTTTAGGTTTAGTGGGATACGGTGTTGGGGTCGTTTGGTAGAGGTGGGTTAAATATAGGAGGTCTTAAGGAGACTAATTGGAGCCTACTTGGAAAATGGTGGTGGGGGTTCCATAACGAGAATGGAGCTTTGTGGGTCAAGGTAATTAAGAGTGTGTACGATAGGGATGGGGGATTTATTGAGGGAGAGCATAGGGGACTTGGGGGGGATTTGACGTGGGCAAGCATAATTAAGATAGGGAAGGAAATCGACAAGGAAGGGGTGTTATTCACGAAGTCATTCGGGAAGCAAGTGGGAGATGGTACGAGTATCCGTTTTTGGGAGGATAGATGGGCGTCAAATGGTAGTCTCAAGGAGAGATTTAATCGTCTTTTCCAACTAGAAACGGATAAAGAAATGATGGTTAGAGATAGAGAGGATCTAAATGGCGGTGTGTGGGAGTGGAAATGGGGGTGGAGAAGGGAACAGAGAGGACGAGAAATTGGCGAGTTGGAGGAATTACAAAAGTTGGTCTCAGAGCATACTCCAAAGGAAGGGAGAGAGGACCGGGCATCGTGGAAGTTAGATATTCAAAGGGGATTCACGGTTAAAAAAATGCGGGACTCTATTGAAGAAAAACGCTCTATGGGAGTGGGAACCGAAGCGGAAACTTCTTGGACAAAAGCAATTCCAAAAAAGATTAGCATTTTCCTATGGAGATCAAAACTTGGTAGAATCCCAACTATATCGGTTTTGGATAAGATGGGTTTTGATTTAGATTCTATCCTTTGTCAGAGATGTGGTAATGAGATTGAATCGGTAGATCATGCATTAGTTAATTGTGATTCGATGATGAGGGTTTGGGAGCTAGTGGGGAGATGGTGGAATGTCAATGTAGATTCAGTGAATACGTTGAATGGCCTTCTCGGGACTGGAAGTCAAATGGGTTTTAGTATAAGAGGGTTGAAGAGATGGACATCGGTGATATATTACGTCCTTTATCTCATTTGGACCAATAGAAACAAAGTTGTCTTCAATAAATTTAGGAACACCGTATTAGACTATATCTTTGAATTTCAAATAAAATCCTCCGAATGGGTAACTAGGAGGGACACCGGGATAACAATGGATTGGGCATCGTGGTTTTCGTGCCCGAACGCTTAATCGATTGGAAAAGATCGAGGGGGGGAGGCTGTCGAGCGAAAATGGTAGAGGCGAAAAAGGGGGTGCAACTATCATAATTTTGAGCAAATAGTGGGGATGGTCTAGGCGGGGTGAAGGGTGTTGGACGACGTTTGGCTATTGCGTGCTAGCAGCAAATGGATGAAGATTAAAGGATCGATGGCAGTGGGTTTTGGTACAGATGATGGTTCTAAAAAAAAGGTGAGATACGCAGCTGTTATGGGGCAGCGGGAGGGGAGCCAGATGCTGAACAACATCACGGTTAGAGCCAACAGGGGGTATCAGGGTGGTGTGATTCAAGAGGGATAATAGACGATGTAAAAGGAGTCGATTAGGGGATTAGGTAGATGATTCTAGTGGGGTTGTATGGGTTTACTTCTCGCAAACGGGTTCATCTTCGTTGAATTCTCTAGTATGTTGTATAGCTTTGCTTCGCTTTGGTGCTTTTAGTTTCGGGCGGGTTTCTCCCTTCTCTTGTTTTGATACTTGGTGTGTTTGATTTGGTAATAAAATTATCTTGTTGATGTTCAAAAAAATAAAACTACATATTTGTTGTGGAAGCTAGGAAGGTAAGACTCGTGATCCTAAACAATCTGACTAGTGACAAATTTGTTAACACTGAAAGAGAAAAGGAAGAAGTTTCTCCTTTAGATATGAAAAACTAATATAATCCTTCAGATTGTAACACCGATTTTGCCTAAGAAGCTTCCGCAAAGAAGTTCTTTCAAAACGGATGAGTTGCAACTAATGACAAAAGTGACATTCTATAGCCACTATTGCATTAAATGCAATCTTGTAACTTTAACATGTGTCTTCATCTAATTTGTTGATACATGCGCGTATGTACTTTTCACTTCAGCCTTTGTAATTGTTGTAGACACTTGCTAACCCATCTCATTTTTTTGTATGCAGAGGGAACAGTAAATAAATAATGACACTAATAAAATAGTGTTTTAGAACTTATTTTAGCTGACATGCTTTACATGTTCCCATATTAGAATAGGAATTTGGGAGAGTTTGTGAGCCAAACATTCTTAGACAAGTTTGCACTCCAAAATTCAGCTTGCCAATAGTAGTGTTTGTCAGACTACTAGTTGACTTTATCTTGTATTGATCTTCTTTCAGCTAGATGACAAACCAATCCACTTTGGTGACTATCTTGACCTCACTTCAACTAGTCTCCGATTTTGTTGAAGGCATTTTGTTTTTGGATCAATACAGATAGTTACAAGAAAAACTCATATATCTGTCTATTCCGAAATATAAACTATATATCGAATTTCAGCTATAGACTATTTATGAAGTATATCTATCAGATGTTAAATGACCTAGAATATTTTGAGGATGAGTTATGAATCCAATAGGTTGAAGTTATATATACTTCTTATCGGATTCATTGTCAATATAATGCTTTGATCAAATCTGAGATTTTGATCTTTCAAATATTCTTAGCCATAGATCCGATGAAGACTCTATATCCAAAACCTTGAGCTATGTGATGCTTCTTTACAAAGCAAATGTTCGAATGATAGATTGTTTGAGCTATATCTGATGGATGTTATTCTTCGGATATACTCATTTCAAGGCTAAGAATGAATTTCTAATTGTTTTGGTCGGATGTTATTTGTATTATTCATAAATTTGATAGTTGAGACTAACAATAATATAAAATAACGTTAAAGTTAATGTTAATGTTAGAAAATTAATTGAAAATATATGAAGGATAATTAGAAAAATTGGGAAAAAAAACCTTGAAATGTATAGAAATGTTATTTGAAATAACTTTTCAAAAAAGTTTAACTTCTAACTAAATGAGACTTTTTCACTAAATTTAAAATATAAGGTAAAACATTGATTATCAATACATATAAATATACTTTATATAATGTTTGTTTTTCAATTTAAAAATAAAATACTATGATTGATGAAACCCATTTTTAGAATATCTCTGAAAATTATGTTGAAGTAGAGATTTTAGAGGTTTTAAAGGCCTTTTTTGTGTGTGCTCTAATAGCTATATACTAAGATATATACTAAAATAGAGAAAATGAGAGTAAAGGTAGAAATCTCTTAATATGAATAAATCTCTAAGGGCATCTCCAACCCAACCATTAAAAAAACAACACTATAAATACTAAAATAGTGGGTCCCTTGAACACTAAAAAAATCCAACTTCAACCATACACTAAAAAACAACACTAAAAACAACTTTATCATTATAATAATAAAAAAAATATTATTTAAGGTATAAAACTATTAATCTCTATATATAATTACAAAAATTAAATAAAATAGTAATATTTAATTTTAATTTTAAAGGCCTACTTTATTAGTCTTCAAATATAAAGACTTAGGGGTTGTTTGACAGTTGTTGAATTGTTTAGTACTGAATGATTAAGTAGTCTGAATGATTAAGAGGTTTTTATGATATAGTGTAAAATGAAATATGGTTGTTTGCTAATTGTTCATAATG
Source organism: Arctium minus (assembly GCA_954870635.1). Lineage (NCBI taxonomy): Eukaryota > Viridiplantae > Streptophyta > Magnoliopsida > Asterales > Asteraceae > Arctium > Arctium minus. Next base: position 161,352,251 of record OX941081.1, read on the forward strand.
AAATCAGGGCTCTTAATGGTTAAGGGAGGGTCAGGATGCAAAATCATTAAGAGGATTTTGGAACCATTAAGAGGCAACACTTTTTTTTACCAAACAAGATTTACCTCTTAGCGATTCAGAGGTTGTCTCTTAATGGAACCATTAAGAGGTAAACAAACAACCCCTTACTTTATTGACTTTCATTTTTTATAGTGTTTTAGTGTTTGGTTGGATATGAAAAAAACTTCATTTTTATCTTTTTGGTGTTTTTAGTGTTGGGTTGGGAAATGGTCTAAGGGGTCGTTTGGTTTAGTAGAATGGTTTTGAGGGATTTGATTTCGTAGAGGATTTGGAATTATAGGAATTTGGATTTGGAATCTTTCGCGTGTTTGTTTTGTAGGATTTGGAATAAAATTGAATTCCATTTTTATTAATATTTTATAAAAACAAATTTTAAAAAATTGCCTTTTTTACTAATTGATTATTATAAAACAAATGTGTTCAACATATTTTAAACCATTATTACACACAAATCCCATGAAATCCTGTGAAATACCAACAACTCCCATGGGATTTCTAAATCACAAGTTTTTGGGATTTCAATGAAATATCGGGATTTCAAATCCATGTAATCCATCAAATAAAACATGGGATTGGAATGGAATTGAATTGAATTCCAAATCTCAACAAATCCTATTTGTAACACCCGGATTTTCGGTAAGCTGTATTTCTCTCATCTCACTTCTAATTTCACTAAAGTGGGGTCTAAATCTTAAGAATGTTTCACTTGGAAGTCGTGGGTCAAGTCGAGAGTGTCGCGAACCTAAAAAGATCGAAATTCTAAAGTTTGAGGGAGTTGGGCGACCGTGCCACGCGACAGTGACTTGGTCATAATCGTCATGGCATAGTCGCAGGGAGCTTGTGGCTCGCGGTACAATGGGGGCGAGAGTGACACCTGTCACAATCGTTGTGCATTATCGCGAAGAGCCTGTGGCACTCGGTACACATGGCGCGAGAGTGACAGAGGGAACAATCGCGGGACACAATCGCCTTCGGGCCCCAGTGTCATAAATGCCCATTTAATCCAATCCATCTCATTTATCATTCATACCCACCTTTCTCATCTTTCTCCTACACGATTTATCTTATTAATTTCCAAACCCTAGACTTCATTTAGATATTTAACACTAGGATTTCAAGAGTTCCTCCATCATTTGCATCAAGATTGTTGACCTAGAGTTCAAGATCAAGGGTTACTTCCATTTTTAGAAGGTTTCTTGGTTTCTCCAAAACCAAGCATTGTGAGTTCATCATACTCTTTTAAACTTTATACATGTCAAAACCTTGTATTTTGATCCCTTGAACTTCTCCTAACCATGTTTTCTCATTTGATGGATTTTGACCCAATTTGATTATTTTGAGAAGTTTTAGGGTTTTCACCACTTTATGGAATAATAAAGGGTTTTATGTTAAATGCTATGAAATGAAGTTGTATGCTTATTTATGGTTGAATACTTGAAATAATCCATCATGGTTCATGTTTATGATTTTTATTATATTGGAAAAATTATTTGGTGAAAGTGAGTTTTGGAAAGAAATGAATGGATTATTGTTTGGATGGACCAAGGGTATCTCAAAGTTTTATAAATCCCCTTTTTGTGAACATATTATGTTGAAAATGGGAATGGTCGTTTGTTAGACCTTGCTTGGATTTACCTTCACATGGTGATGTTATGCCAGAAAAGCATTTTATGAAATTGTTGATAATTTGAGAACTATACGTGTGATTATAGTTGGTCACAAATGTAATTGTGACAAGTCTAAACTATTACTAATGGATCCATAGGTATTAGATGTAACACCCAGAAAATCCTAGTAAGTATTTTTATCACTCGAATCTCATTTGTTAAAAGAAGGGAATCATGTAGGAGTTGACCTTAGGATGACAAACCTCTAAACTGGACACTTGGATCATCGGAACGAAGAAAACGGCCACGATCTGGCCTTGGGCGACCTTGCCGCCAATTGTGACATCAGTGTCACACTCGCATGTCACAACCAAGCGGGAAGAGGGTCCACGGTACAAGTGGCGCGACTATGATAGCGATAGTGACACAAGGCATTGTCGCCTGTCACTATCGTCAGGTTTATACCGAGAGGGGGGGGGAACCTCGCGACTGTGCCTTGCGATAATGCCCTTGGCACTGTCGTCGGGCATTGTCGCCTGCGGGGGTCTGGGGGTATAAAAATCTGATTTTCAACATTCAAACTCATTATTTCCACTTCGCTCGTTTTTAGGCCGATTTTGGGAGAACTTTGGGAGATTTTCCTCTTCTCAAAACCTTCTCTTCATTTATTGTGAATCTAGGGTTGAGGGAAACATTTATTGATCATCCAAGAGGGTTGGTGGAGCATTAAGAGTGGTGTATCAAGCTAACAATCAAGTCTCAACCTTCTCTCCCTCAAGCTACGGTTTTCTAAGTTTCTAGGGTTTTCTATAAAACCTAGATAGTGAGTTTTCTAACTATTTTAAAATGAGATACATGTCTTTATATACTTCCTATTATCATTTCATGTTTCCTTTCATTATATTAAACATTTGACAAAATAGACATAAACTTTTTATACAGGAAAATGTTGGGATCTTGGTTACTAATCATTTATGGGGAATATTGATGAGATTATGTTGTTGGTAAATGTTGGGATATTTTCATGAGATATACATGGTTGATGGAGGTTATATGTGAAATTTACATGATTTAGGGTTTTGACCTAAATTGAGGTTTGGAGCTATATGAAAACTTTTATATGTATTTTGCTTGGAGTAGAATGTATATATTGTGGGATTTAATATTGGATGAATCACGAGTACGCACTAAGAGGATGTAGTCATGGGCGTCACCTTAATGGTATGTGCCTAAACCTCCGCCCTTTGGAGTAATACATTGGAGGTAGTCTTCAATTGTGCCAAACCTTTGAGATGTTGCTCATGTGAGTGAACATCAAGGTACATCGACTCTTGAGGTGAAACTCGTTGGTGTTTTGGGTCTCCCCTATTGATTCCTCTATGGACCTTCATGATTATTAACCCCCTTAAATGATTATTATTATTATTATTATGCTATTGTCCAAACTCACTAGGCTCTTTTGGCCTAACACTTGTTTTGTGTTGATGTGTATCTCAGATTTTAGCGGCGTAACCGCCAAGAAGGTTTAGCGGGCCTTTAGATGTGAGCTTGGGAGCACTTTTGGGACACCAATTATAGAAGATGACTATTTTGGGACATAGATGACAACCAATTGTAATCTTTTTTCTTGTTAAGAATTAGATTAAGAGGTTTTTATCCCTCGTTGCTTTATTATTACAAACTTGTAATTATACAGGCGTATATTGTTCCCTTTTTGGGAAAGCTCATGCTTTGGCATTTTTATGTACCACATTTCTATTTTCGGAAATTTTTATTGTCCCAATTTTTGGGGTTTTACATTAGAGTCGGATTATTTGGTGGGATGATTCCCGTTGTAACTAACATTGGGTCATTGAGGGCAACTTGGTACGGTTATGTGGAGCTGGTTACTAGCCATTGGTCGTGTATGCACTTCTAGTGAATGAGTATGATTAGGATCATTGAGGGCCCATATCCACATCTATAGTGCGAGTCTTAGAGCTCATGGCCATTGGTCCTAGTATGAGCTCACTAACTTGGATGATAACCTACTTTTGTGTTCCGCTATCCTCATTGGAAATCGGGTCTCCCCCGTCATCGCAACATGTTCTCTTAAACCTTATGTTCTTTATATAATTGGAAAGTTGAACCTTCTACATTCCCTCATGAAAAGTGTTTATATAACTTCACATTCATTTATTTATAAAATGTTTGTTCTCACTAGGCGTAAAAGTCTAACACCTGTTTTCTTTAATGACATGTATAACATATTTCGTTAGTGATGGGGCTTTCAAGAAGTGAGAGTTGAGTTGTGACACCCCAAAATACGGTAAATATAAAAAAAATACGAAAAGAAAATAAAAGAAAAAAAGAAGAGAAGAAAAGAAAAGAAAAATAAAATAAAATAAAATTGGCTTTTATTTTATTGAACCGAAAATTGAGAAGAAAAACGTGAAAAGGGGGTCCATTATGCCGTTGATGAAAGTGGAAGTGAATAAATGATTTGTGTTCACTTGGACTAAAAATATAGAAAATATCACATCAGGGGTGAAAATTGTAATGTTAGCCAAAACATTGAAGTCAGGGGGCAAATGCCATTCTTTAATATTACAGGGGTAGTGTCAGACGTCAACAGGCCTAAACTAAAGGGACCTGTTTTGTAAATATACCAGATCTGCAACTTTTCAGAAATGAAAACGATGGATGATCTTTGAGGCCTCTTATTGGCTCATTAGGTCAATGAATACGCCAAAGGATTTCAGATTTAAGTAGCCTATATGTTCCCTTTCATTTTTGGTTCAAGAAACTTCAAGAAAAACGGAGAAACGAGAGAGAAATCGGAGCTCAAAGTCACCGTCTGAAATCTCCGTTTATTGACAAATTGAGATAAAATACTCAATCAAATTCCGAGTTCTTTATATGGATAGCTTCGTTTTTAAGTAATCTATCGAACCTTAGTAACCTTATCTCTCATATTTTAGTTTACAAGGTCCGACTTTGAGTTTTTTTTTTTACAGATTTTCGAGTTATATAAAAACAAAAATTTTAAATGAGAAGATGGGACTCATTACTTGATGATTTTCGTTGAATCTTGTTCCTATGGTTGAGGAAAATAATTTTATAGAGTTTAGCAAAAAGAATCATCAAAAACGGTTAGAAAATAAGGTCGAACGACCGTTTTTCGGGTTTTCGGCAAGTTTTCGTTGAAATAAGGTTGACGACCAGTTGTGACTTTTTACGCAACTGTGGTTTTTAAAGTTTGGAGGTTTGACAGGTTCAACCACTTTATTTTTAAGTGTTATGTTTGTGAGTCCGTGTTCGTTACCAGATAAATCAAATAACAAACATATAACGATTACCAACCTGTTTAGATTATAAACGCGGATTACAAAGGGTTGATAATGGTTTACAGTGTTGAGCTCTCTCTGATGTTCTACACCTTGAATATGTGAGTTGTGTGTTTGTTGTGTTCTGATCGATATTATTGTGAAGAGAGAGAGTTTAGCATATATCATAATATCTAGATATATAATATCTAGATATTATATAAACTAATATAATAACTAAACTTAATATCTAAAACTATAATATCTAGATATTAAAACAACTTTGACTTTATTACAGAATAGACCCTAGACTATTGTTGAGAGTGACTTGTCAGCTTTAACTTCAGATTGCGATCTTCGTTTTGTATGATCTTGAATCCAATGAGACTGTGTCCTAACAATCTCCCCCTTTGGAACAAGATCATTACTAAAATGATTTGTCAATACGATCTTCTCTTTCAGCTTGGAAGATGCAATCTCCATCTTTGTCTTCAAATTGTAATAATCTTCCCCTTTTGATGTAGAGAAACTCTCTTTCGGTTGTTGGGAAGAAATTTTCTTCAGTGTTAGCTCAAAATTCTTCAGCAAAGTATCTTCAAAAGAAAATTTCTCTCGAATCAGCATATCTTCAGAATACTTACTCTTTGAAGAATTCAATCTTGGACGTGATTCTTGAAACATGTGATTTCTTGGTTAGCTCTTCTCCATTTCTTGGGTAGATCTTCTCCCCCTTTTTGATGAGAAGTGTAACGATTTCATCAAAAATTGATGACAAGAAATGTTGTTCATAAGGAGCCTCTGATTCGTCAATGCAATAGATATTTATCCAGATCTTTGCAAATCTAGACAAAATAGTCATGTAACACCTGTAGCAATAAACAAATCAGTTAGAAACGCCTGTCAGTAACACTAAGTCACTGTGTGTAACGAATACACAATGGAAAGGAGCTGTTTGATGTTGACTCCCCCAGGGCTTCCATTTAATCATCGAAACACCACAAAGGTTATTTCTATAAACGTTATGACAAAGAAACAAATTCCTTGTGTGTTCGTGCTTGTGTTAAAAGAATTAAGCACTTGATGATTGCTTATAAGGCTTGAAATTGTGTAAACCACTGAGACAACAGTAAGTTAAACACAGACTCAATGTGCATGATTGAAGTGCGAAGGTGGGGCAGACTTCCTTCTTTTCAATATCCAGATTTTCCAAGTGAAAATCAGATAGCATATGTGTTGCGTCCCCTTTAAAAATGTGAAACACTTTCTTGTTGAGAAGAAAATGAGTAGGTGGTGAGGTTTGATCAAGAGTTGGCATGGGTTAGTTGCTTGTTTCAATAATGATCACAAAAGAGTTGTGAAACACTAGAAATGTGGCTGCCCGGCTCAGAAAAAGTTGGTGCAGAGTTGTGATATTCTTTTAACTCTGTTCTCACACCCTCTTTCTTTTAAACATTTAGCTCACTGCTAACCGAACTCTCTTTTTCATGATAGCTCATTATCCAATCCACACTCATTTCTTTTGATTTCTCACACTCAATCACTATGGATTAACTTCATGGGTAGAAATCACTGGTTAACGTGATTCCATAGAAGTTGTGTTAATTCCTAGCACAAAGAAATTCATGTTTTCCTAGAAAGCATGTGATGCTCAGAATGATTTGTAATCATGTAAGCTCAGTAGAACATTTAAAGTACACTCCCGAAATATAAAATCTTATGAAAAAAATCAGGAAGTGGTTTGTACGTTTAAGAATATGTTTTCAATGATTGAAAGTTGTCCTTCTTTCAATCACATATGAGATTAAGATAAAGGAATATACCTTTAAGTGCGATCTTACATCTCATGAAGCTTAGCTTAAAGTCATAAACATATGATCGTGTAAGCTCTTCTCAAAAATTCTGCAAAAGTCTTAAGTCAAGTCAAAGAAACTTTATTCACTAATATTGAAAAGACAAAAAGCAGTAAAACTAATAACTTCTCTTACTCCCCCTAAAATTATGCATTTGAAAAAATTATCATTGAAAAGATATGCATTTAAAATTTCAGAAATAAATATGTACTCCCCCTTGAAGATTGATTTCCTCGTTGGAGTATCGGAGTACAATCTCTCATATCAGCATTGGAGTAAGTTCTTTTGATCTTTGAAGAACGAGTCCTGATCTGTACATAATCAGAAGTCGATATTGACATTGATGTCCGGGTCTTGAGCTGATTTACTCAAGAACCATTCTTCTTTGAAGTGCGGGTCTTGAACTGTGTTATTCAAGAACCTTTGTTCTGACATTGAAGTCCGGGTTCTGAACTGAAGTATTCAGAAGCCTTCGTTCTCCTACTCCCCCTTGACAGTAGGTGCCTGCAACACAGGTTTAGTTTTCTTTGGTACCCACTGGTATTTGGGTCCATATGTGTTAGTTGCAGTTCGTATGGGGGTTATGGAATAAGAACCATACCAGTAATGATCTTTCGTCTTGTGAACAGGATCATGTGTACAACAGTAAGAACAAGAATTTTCCTTACCTGATAACCTGATCATTTGATCTCTCGTGTAAACATGAGCAGGTTTACTTTTCAGCGCATTGTTCTTCATTTCATTATGCGTATGTACACATGAGCTTTCATCTTTAACTGGTTTCTTCTTCCAGAAAATATTTTCTTCCTTGTAGCTCTTCCTTCTCTGATGAGAACCTGAACCATCTAACTTTCTGTGAAAAGGAAGGTTAGTAGTACGAATCTGATTTGAAGATTTAGATTTATCAGGAAAATCAGGTTTCTGAGATTGGCTTTTCTTGCTATTACCAGAGGTGTTCTGTTTCTTTGAACGCTGATGTTTAGAAACACTTGGTAAAGCTTTTCCTTTTTCAAGAAAAATTGAATGATCTGGAAGTGAAGCATTGAAATCAACCATATCTACTCCTTCTATACACCCTCCATCAGAATTAAGAAATTCATTTGTGGACTCAAATAAATCATCAAAACTATCAGTCGAAGTTTGAGTTGCTTTTGAAACTGTAGAACACTTTGTAGATTTAGAATGAAAAACAGTGTTCTTTATAATAGTAGAAAACACATCTTGTTTTATATTCACCAAAATTCTTTCGTCAGATAAGATATTTTCTAACTCAATTATTTTTCTTTCTAATACGAGTGGAGGTAGATAAGTTTTAGCTCGAACAGGTTTTGCCTCCATCTCAGTAGAAGAATATGTAGCAAAATATTCTTTTGAAAGAACTTTTGGTTTGTCCGAAAGATAACTATCATTCAGTCTTTCATAACAGAATGGTAGTTGCATTTTCTTCAAATTCATTCTTTTTGTATCTTCTCTTGCCTCGACTTCTTCTGATGCTTTGGTAACAAATTTGGGTTTCAAATGAGAAAGTTTACGAGCAGCATACATATAATCTGCATTATATAAACCAGGTTGTTTTCTGATAACATGTTTCAGGTAATGAGGATTATTACAACCTAATCCCCATTTTGCTTTAAAATCAGCCTCTTCATTTGGTGTATTCAAGAAAATAGTTTGATCTGTTTGGCCTCTTGTATAGAGTTTGGCTTCCAGACCAGTTACCTTTTTCTCTAAAGTCTTGTTCTCAACATGAAGTTTAAATGCTTTCAGAACGCATTCTTGCTTTTCTGAATCAGACTTAGATAATTGTGAAACAAGATCAGAAATCTTCTTTTCAAAACAAACCTTTACAAGATTAAAATCAGAAGCAGATTTGCGTAGGGAATCCATGAGATCTTTATTCCCAATAACTGACGTATTTAGCTCAAAGATCTTTTGATTACGCCTAGCAACTCTGCCTTTTTCTCTTTTCAGTTTTGACTGAAGGTCTTGAAGTTCGACCATCATCGCATCCATTTTAATCATAAAATTATTCTCGGTTAAGTTCATTACCTCTTCAGCTCCTTCATTATCTGAATCATCATACTTTGCATGATTGGCCATCAAGCACATATTAGCAGCTTCTTCATTCTCTTCTTCTTCTTCCTCTTCAGAATGATCTAACCAGAATTCGTCTTCAGCCATTAATGCTTTGCCGGCTTCTTGTTGCTTGGCTAACATTAGTTTGTTCTGGTAATACGCAGAATTGCGAACCTTTGGCTTTCGACAGTTTGAGGCGAAATGTCCAGTCATGCCACAGTTGTAGCATATGATTGGGACATCAACTTTCTTGTCTGTACTGGTGTAGTCATTCCCAGATTGTTTCCTTTCTCTTGGTTTCTTCTCTTGAGATCTACTTCCTTCTATTCTTTCTCTATGCTTACGGTTCTTGGAGCTTGATGAAGAATATCTCTGTGTATTTGATCCCGGTTTCTTGTAGAATTTCTTTTGGAATGCACGGGTCAGTAATTGCAGTGCTTGCTTGAGACTTTCTCCATCATCTCCATCAGATTCAGTTTCTGATTCAGAACTTGTAATTACTTTCTTCTTTTTCTTCTTATCTTTCACAACAAGTGCAACGGAATCAGGAACTTTCTCAACTTCCTTTTTCTTCTTTCCATTCCTTTTCTCTTCTACTTCCTCTTCGTTCTGCCTTAGTGTCTCATACACTTCGTGGAGTGGAATGTCAGACAGATCTTTCATCTGTTTCATTCTTCGTGTATGCTTCTTCCATTCAGGTTGAAGGACACTGAGAAACTTGACGTTGTTCTCTATCTGTTTCTTTTTAACTTTATTCTTTGACAGCTCGTTCAGAAGCAGAACATATCGTTCATAAGTGTCAGCTAGGCTTTCATCTTCAAAGGCTTTGAATTCTTCGTAACTGTTTATACAGTTTGCGACTTTCATCTGGTTCCCAACCTTGGATCCCATCATCATCTTCTGAAGTTGATCCCACATCTTCTTAGCAGTAGCTTTGTAGCTGTCTATTTTGATGTAGATATCGTTCGGGATACTTTGAAGAAGTAAAGATCTTGCTTGCTTATCAGCTTTGAAACGGTTCTTTTGTTCTTCAGAAAATTGGGCATACTCTAGCGTAACAATTTTCATCTTCTGTTCTCTTTCCACGTTCCCATCCTCACTGTCAGAAGAATCATCTTCAGCATCATCATCATCATCATCATCAGGTACTTGGACAGAAAGTGGTGCCATGGGACCTTCTTTTATTGATAAAAGAATGTTATCTCCGTTTGAGTGTCGATCCACAAAGTCAAGAAATCTGTCTTTCCATTGTTCGTAATCCCCTTTGAACAGAACTGGGGGTTTGACATCCGTACCAATGGAAAGTGCGTCTTTTGAAGTCATCCTGTTTAGATCCTTAGAAAAACTAAGTCTGTTTCGAATCGTTAGTGAGGATACAATCAAGTAAATTTCAGAAAATAAATTTTCCAAAATTTAAACAAGTATAAAACGTGAGATTAGGTGATGGTGCAAAAATTTCCAAAGTTCAAAAACTACAATCAATTGCCACATGATTTTGTTAGAAGTTTGAGAGTGTTTTGCATGTGTGATAGATTTAGTGAGTGAGTTGTGTGATAGATTTAGTGAGTGTAAATTATGTGAGAGTGTGAAGATTTGACCGGAGTGGGTGTGAAGATCACGTGAGTGGAAGACCGGAAGTGAAGACCGATAGAAACCAAAGACCGGATGAGGTTTTGACCGTAGCTTCTAAGACCGGGAGAGAGAGAGGTGTGTGATTCGATCGGAGAAAAACAATTCGACCGGATTTGTTTTGGGATTCGACCGGAAGAGATGTTTGACCGGGGAAGTGTAGTGGAAAAATTTTATTCGACCGGGGAAGTGAGTTGGAAAAGTGGGATTTGACCGGATAAAAAAAATACTCGACCGGAACAAAGTTTGTGAGATTCGACCGGGGAAGTGAGGGTCCGGTCGAATGCTTAAGACCGATAGAATGTAAAAACTAAGGTTCGACCGGTACTCATAAGACCGATACGTCGTCTTCTCCGATTAAATCGACTGTAACTCTAAAATTAACCAAGCTAGAGGTCGATTTACCACACCAAATTTTGACACAACGATCTCCTTATCAATTAGAACAAGACACAACCTTTTGATTTCGAAAATAACCGTAAAATCAAGTTTTGATTTATAACACAGTGTTCTTCAAAAATGAAGAACACAGAGATGAAAATTTTGATTTTGATCCTGGTAGAGGCTCTGATACCAATTGTGAGTCCGTGATCGTTACCAGATAAATCAAATAACAAACATATAACGATTACCAACCTGTTTAGATTATAAACGCGGATTACAAAGGGTTGATAATGGTTTACAGTGTTGAGCTCTCTCTGATGTTCTACACCTTGAATATGTGAGTTGTGTGTTTGTTGTGTTCTGATCGATATTATTGTGAAGAGAGAGAGTTTAGCATATATCATAATATCTAGATATATAATATCTAGATATTATATAAACTAATATAATAACTAAACTTAATATCTAAAACTATAATATCTAGATATTAAAACAACTTTGACTTTATTACAGAATAGACCCTAGACTATTGTTGAGAGTGACTTGTCAGCTTTAACTTCAGATTGCGATATTCGTTTTGTATGATCTTGAATCCAATGAGACTGTGTCCTAACAATGTTTATGATAAAAAAATTAAATTACAAATCAATCCATCAACTTTGGATTTATTTTGAAATGACCCCAAATTATTAGTTTTAAAGAAATTAAAGAGTTCCATTTTCGAGATTAAGTATTTATATTAGGCATTTAATCTATTTTGGGCTTAAATTGATTAAACAATAGTTATTTGGATTATGTTGATTAATTAGTTTAGTTTCTAAATTAATTAATATGTTAATTTAAATTGTTATTTAATTAATATATTAATTTATTTTAGAATCTTAATTCGTTAACTAATTATATAATTAATTTAAATCTAATGACAGATTTGAGGCGTCGTATTTTGGTTAAATATTATCAAAACGATTTAACGTGGAACATATGATTCGTATAATTATTATAAGGATAGATCGACTTTGAAAGTCGTTATCAAGCGTGGTACTTGGAGGTTTCGTAAATTATTTTAATGATTCTATAATGAGATTAAAGCGTTGTAATTTGAGTTAAATATTTATTTAGATGCTTTAATTTGGAGAGATGGATTGATGAGAATGTAAAATTATTATTTTAACGTCTTAAGGCATCATCGAGTTTTAGACTTGGAAGTTTGACTAGAATTTGTCGAGGTTGACCGAGCTGACTAAGGGTTGACTTTTGATTCGTTTGACCCACGTGACTTTTAATGATGGGGTCAAATTGAGTTATTTGAGACATATTAAGATGCTCGGATATAGAGTTTGACTTTAGGCCGGGTTAGGTTGATCATAGTTGACTTTTGAAGAATTTAAGCAATTAATTGGATATTATGGTATTGAATGTGTATGTCTTCTGTCAAGAGCTATCAGTAATCAATCTAAACTTCAGGTGAGTCTTCATGAGACTTACAATGAGATGCATACATACATACAAATTTATTTTCAGCATTATATGATATGTATGGTGATGTGTAGATATGCATGACGTTTCAGTTTACACACATGATACAATATATTTTACATGTATGTTATGTGTTTATTTTGTTTTCAAATAACTCTATAATGCTATTTCATATGAAAGTTTTATGATCGGTTTTAACGGGTGGACATTTGACCAGTAAGTCACACGATAAATGTCGTGACCCCGTAATGGGTGTCTAGATAGGTGCAGGTCTGACAACCCAGGGAATGTCAGTGACAAAATGACCCTTACCCGACGAGACAGTTTATAAGATCTCTTTTTCTTTCAATGTTGCATGTTTTAAGAAAACACATATTATTTGATACAGAATTTACAAGTTGATATGTATGATATGATATGATTTTTATTCACGTAAACCATGAACTCACTGAGCTTTATAAGCTAACTATAGTATGCATCTCAATTCTCAAGGACAAAATGTTTCAGGTTAGACAAGGGAAAAAGGGGAACATATAAAGACTTGCCTAACCCATTTAAGTTCAATATTTATGTTCAGGCATCTATGATAGATAAATTTGTAACGTAATCCGGTATGGGACGGATTAGCATTTAAGTTACATATTTATTATTTTAAAGTTTTCCGCTTTAAACGGTTTTAATTTAGCCGTTATTTTGGAGAATTATTTTAGATTACGTAACACTTATCAAGGTGAAAATATGGGTGTTACATGAGTGATGGCCGCTAGAGGCAACTTTTGTAGTTATACTTTTGGGATTTTGGCGTACAAAAGGAATAGATTCTTTTGGGAGATTGGATCGAAAACTGTCATAATCTAGATATAACTAATTTATATTAGTTTGTTGTCAACTTCATATGTCCAACTATAAAAATTGTAAACGCTAATGCAGTTTCCCCTTTGGGTGATTTCTTTCCTATTTAAGGTGTCATTTGTTGCGTTTATTCAGATTTAAATTTACCCCTATTTTTAGGGCGTTATACATATCCAATCCTACAAACCAAACGAGACCTAAGACTTAGGCCCTGTTTGTTTTCCAAAATTCAGCTCTTAATAGAGCCTTTTATCTTAATCGGTAAGACATTCCCTGTTTAAGATTGTTTGTTTATTTTTAATATTAAGAGGATCTTATCTCTAAATCTTGTCTAAATCAAAAAGTGAATGGATTACCTCTAAATCGGTTAGAGGTACGTTGATATCTCCTATTTGTAAACTGATATCTCCTATTGATTTTAGTTGTTACGAGACTTTGTTCATGTTTTGTATTGTATTTGAATGAATTGACGTATTTAAATTGAACTTTTGAATGTGTTAAAAATGGTTGGTAGTATAATTTCATTAAAATGATTGCATGTTTTTTAAATTCAACAGAATAATATTCTGAGAGATAAAATATATAATTATACATATTCAGACGTTTGTCATCAGACAAAAACAAACAATCTAACTGATTCAGATTTCAGACTTCAGAACCACCTCTTAAAAATCAGAAGTGAAATCAGACTTCAGACTTCAGCACCTCTTAAAAAACAAACGTCACCTTAATATCAAGGAGATGAATATATTATTTTAACTGTTTTCACCGATGATTGAATGTGCTATAATTTTTAATAAAGTTTTGTTTAAATGTATATTGAGATGATAGATTTATAAGATATTTTAATAATACTAGAAGCGTACCCGCGCAATGCAGCGAGATACATCACGATTTTAATGTTTCATTTTTTTTTGTCGATTTACAGTACGATTTTAGATGGTTTTGAGAAAGTGATAATGTTTTTTTTATAAATTTGTTTACTTTAGGCTTAATAATATAATGTTTTTTATATAAAAAAATTAAGTATTTTGTTAGAATTCAATGATTATCTTATATATTTTAATGACATCTAGAAAAAATAACCAATTACATATTTAATAATATAATTAAAACAAATTTATAATAATATAATATATTAGTTAATAGTGATACATGGAAATAAAAGGAAGGTCATGTACATACTAAATTGGTGGGTGTTAGAAGCCCCAAGTAGTAATATGTATCTTGTGCTTTGATACTTGTAAGTTAAGAGATTTTTAAAATCTTGCATAAAATGATGGTACCTTGTGCCTAATAATTTGTATTTAAGAGTTTTTTATCCGTGCTTTATAATAATATAATATAGATAATTAATGCTAAGATTGTTAAAATAGAATAATTGTTGAAGTTGTATACCGTTTTTTTTTTCTTTCTATACTAGGCATATACCCGCGCGATGCAGCGGAATGTAAGTAAAGAACGGACAATTAATGCTATTTCATTATATACATTTCATCAATAATCAACCATGACCTAAGAATCACAACTTATGAAACCTAAACCCATAAAGATATTCAATAATTAGTTTATATTACAATTATTGACGAAAAAAATTATAATGATATTATTTATAATAAGACTGAAACACATTTTTACGATTATGTATTTTTAACGTGCTAACGGTGGAAAAAAATAAAACGTATGAATAGAAAAACAAATTATTTTGTAGATATTCATGATATTTAATAGTACGGTTAAATTAAAAAATATTCAATATTGGGCTCGTTTTGAAGATATTGAGGAGACGCTTATAATGATATAATTTGTAGAAAAATGAACGTATTTTTTCATTGCATTTTTGTTAATATATGATTATTTGTGTTAATATGATAATGGTGTAAAATGAAAAATGAAAAAATAAGGGATATAAAGTAAATTAAATAATTAATTGTAAAGGTGATAAATGTAACATTGTAAGGGTGGTAAATGTAATTATACAAAAATTTGTACAATAACCGTTTTAGTTTTTTCATTATATAGTATAAATTCTGATATTTAATAGTACGGTTAAATTAAAAAATATTCAATATTGGGCTTGTTTTGAAGGTATTGACGAGACGATTATAATGGTATAATTTGTAAAAAAAGGAACGTATTTTTTCATTGCATTTTTGTTCATATACGATTATTTGTGTTAATATGATAACGGTGTAAAATAAAAAATAAAAAAGTAGGGGATATAAAGTAAATTAAATAAGTAATTGTAAGAGTGGTAAATGTAACATTGTAAGGGCAGTAAATGTTATTGTACAAAAGATTAAGGGTGGTAAATGTTATTGTACAAAAGATTGTACAATAACCGTATAACCGTTTTAGAATTTTCATTATATAGCTAGACATATACCCGTGCAATACAGCGAAATGTAAGTAAAGAACGAACAATTAATGTTACTTTCTTATAGATATGTCATCAACAATTTATAAAACCCTAAACCTATAAAGATATTCAATAATTAGTTTATATTACAATTATTGACGAAAAAAATTATAATGATATAATTTATAATAAGAATTAAACGTATTTTACGATTATGTATTTTTAATGTGTTAATGGTGGAAAAATAAATAAAACGTATGGATAGAAAACAAATTAATTCGTAGATATTCATGATATTTAATAGTACGGTTAAATTAAAAAATATTCAATATTTGGCTCGTTTTGAAGGTCGGACGAGACGATTATAATGGTATAATTTGTAGAAAAATGAACGTATTTTTCATCGCATTTTTTTTCATATATGATTATTTGTGTTAATATGATACTGGTGTAAAATGAAAAATGAAAAAGTAAGGGATATAAAGTAAATTAAATAAGTAATTGTAAGGGTGGTAAATGTAACATTGTAAGGGTGGTAAATGTTATTGTACAAAAGATTGTACAATAACCGTTTTAATGGTATAGATAATTCGTATATATTATGATATTTAATAGTATGGTTAAATTAAAAAATATTCAATATTGGGCTCGTTTTGAAGGTATTGACGAGACGATTATAATGGTATAATTTGTAAAAAAAGAAACGTATTTTTTCATTGCATTTTTGTTCATATACGCTTATTTGTGTTAATATGATAACGGTGTAAAATGAAAAATGAAAAAGTATGGGATATAAAATAAATTAAATAAGTAATTGTAAGAGTGGTAAATGTAACATTATAAGGATAGTAAATGTTATTGTACAAAAGATTAAAGGTTGTAAATGTTATTGTACAAAAGATTGTACAATAACCGTATAACCGTTTTAGAATTTTCATTATATCTTTCTATAAATGTAATGTCTATTTTTAAAAAAATTATACCATAAATGTTAGAAATGATGTCATGTCCCAAAATGTATTGATATTTTCTTTTTGTTTTCGAAGTTTGTTTCCAAAACGTATAATATCTTAGATTTTTCAAAATAAATTTTAAAGGAAATTTTATTTTATCTATAGCAACTTTTTTATTTTGTAGATTATCTATACTATATTATAAAACACAGATAAAAAACTCTTAAATACAAATTATTAGACATAATGTACTATCATTTTATGCAAGATTTTAAAAATCTCTTATTTTACAATTATCAAAACACAAGATACATATTACTACTGCAGACTTCTAACACCCACCAATTTGGTATGTACAGGGTCTTCCTTTTATGCAGAACTTTCCATGTATCACTATTAATTAATATATTATATTACTATAATTTTGTTTTAATTATATTATTAAATATGTAATTGGTTATTTTTTCTAGATGTCATTAAAATATATAAGATAATCATTGAATTCTAACAAAATACTTAATTTTTTTATATAAAAACATTATATTATTAAGCCTAAATTAAACAAATTTATAAAAAAAAAAACATTATCACTTTCTCAAAACCATCTAAAATCGTACTGTAAATCGACAAAAAAATAAAATAAAATATTAAAATCGTGATGTATCTCGCTGCATTGCGCGACTACGATTCTAGTAACATAACTAATATTATTAAAATATTTAATATCTTAATATCTTCCATAAAATATTATTTCTCTCTCATATATATTTAATTTCAATAAATCTTATTGGTAGGAAAAAATCTTTTTCATAAGAGCATCTTAGATTTTGGGAATTTTGGGCTTTTTTTTTTGCTTCAATAGATTTTCTAAAACCTTTCTTCAAAATGAAGAAAGTGGTAGATAAGTATAAAATTTTCTAAATATGGAGAATTTCTCAAAAATGATTACCATGAGAAAGAAATATTTTTTTATTCTCACAAATAGGAAATTTAGGAATTAAATTTAAAAAAAAAACAATAATTTATCAAGTGAACAAAATATTTTAATAATATAATCAATGTTGTAATATTTGAAATTGAAATCTTTTTTGAAATTGAATGTAGTTTTTTTTAGAAATTTTGAAGTTTAATTCTCCCATTTTGAAGAATCTGTTGGTGATGCTCAGTCATATTTTAACTTCAACAGATTTTCCAAAACTTTCTCCAAAATAGAGAAAGTATGAGAGAGAGTGTGTGTGATTTTTTAGAGTAAATTACACTTTTGGTCCATGTGGTTGTCATCCACTATCAATTATAGTCCATCTTTTGAACTAATTACAGTTATGGTCACTGTAGTTGCCATTTTGCTTCACTTTTGGTCCCTCGGACTAACTTCTGTTAAAAAAACCTATTTAACTCCAGGGGTATTTTAGTCTTTTTTGTATTTATTTCACTATTTTCTTATTTTTTTTATCCTCGTTTCCGCTTCTAACACCCTTTTAGACGACTTGATAGCTCAAGAAAACTCAAAAGGACTCTTCAACATAAAAAGAACACTGATAAAATTAAATAAAACCATTGTTGTTCTTCAAGAAGACCCTACTAATTACTCCAAAATTCGTAGGCATGCAATATTAAGAGGTTGTTGCTCCTCCACCCTCAATGTGTTCATACACGCTACATCTTATAGGTTTAGCTCCCAATCTGGTAATTCACAAGCTTCCTCGTCTTCAAATTCACTAAACTGGAAATCATCAAAATCCCCAAATCCGTCCAACGGTTGATCAAAATTATCAAAAAATATCGAATCCAGTTCCATTTTCATATTTAACCTTCACCGATTTCTGCAAGACTCAAAGCTTATTCCACAACTGAAGACATTACAGCACAAGGAGCTTCGATTTTGGTTACGACGTTGTTGGGTTGAGAAGCTGGCGTGGAATCATTTACCTTTTTGGAAATGGAGAAAGTTTCTGGCTCCAGGACTCATAGTGGCAAGTTGTGGGAAATTACTCCCATTGATTCCTCGAAAACTGCAGGTTTAAGAGGTTGAGAAATGGCGACGGAGGAAAGGGTTTTGTCGGTGGTGTTCTTGACGTTGTTGGAACCATTCTTTGAAGCTTCAACCATGGCTTCAAATTCGAGTTTTTTTGATTTCGTAAGCTCTAGAGGTTTCTTCAGCAGTATTGTACATCCCGGGCCATACCCGTCTCTGCTTAAACGGGTCACAGTCTCACATATTTCCGCTGCCCATTTTCCCCATTTTCGTTGACGGACGCCTCTATATTTCAAGGCAGATTCCTGTCGGGGTTGACCGGAGGTTTTGGTCAAAACCCTCTTCTTCTTCCCATAACTTGTGGCCATGGAGGTTCACCTGCGATGACTCCAGGCCATTCGTGGTCGCCCGGGGATTAGTCGGTGCGCGTAAGCTGGCCCGGAAACCCACGGTTACCAAAAAAAAAAAATCACCGTTATTGCTATCTTGACATGAACTCTCGGTCTCAGTTTCTTTAGTCGTTACTGTCTCGGTCCCCCATCCTTTCAGTTCCCACCTCGACAACAAACCCACCTTAGCCAAATCGAAGCCCCAAACGGGAGGTGTAGTGTTTAACCTAATATTTGTTTCTTTCATATATGTTGAAGAGATAACCTAATCTCTGGCCTCTACGATGGGGATGGGAATGGGGAGTGGTGGCTTGGTTTCGAAGGAAAGGGAGCAAGGAGAATGGAGGAGTCGTCGGGAATGGTAGCCTGGAGAGGGATATATATATATATATATATATATATATATATATATTAATGTAGTAAAAATTTATTTTTTTTAACTGAAAATAAAAAAATACATAAAAGACCAAACTACCCCTAGAATTAATAGACATTTTTAACAGAAGTTAGTTTGAGGGACCAAAAGTGAAGCAAAATGGCAACAATGGTGACCATAACTGCAATTAGTTCAAGAGATGGACTAGGGGGTTGTGTTGGCAGTTGCTGAATGGTTTAGTGTAGAATGATTAAGTGGTCTGAATGATTAAGAGGTTTTTATGGTATAGTGTAAAATGAAATATGGTTGTTTGCTAATTGTTCATAATGAAATCAGACTCTTAATGGTTAAGGGAGGGTCAAGATACAAAATCATTAAGAGGACTTTGGAACCATTAAAAGGCAGCCCTTTTTTTTTGCCAAACAAGATTTACCTCTTAGCGATTCAGAGGTTGCATCTTAATGGAACCATTAAGAGGTAAACAAACAGTCCCTATAATTGATAGTGGGTGGTAACACATGGACCAAAAGTGTAATTTACTCTTTTTTTATATGTTCCCGCAAATAGAAAACCTTAATGTTAAATATTTATGAGAGAGAAATATTATTTTAATGATATAATTAATATTTTAGTCTCTAAAATAAAGAAATATTATTTTAGTTCTCTATTTTAGATAATATGTTGGAGATGCTATAAGAACATCTCCAATAGCTAAGTTATATTTTTCTAAAATATAACTTCAAAAGTCAAAGCTCTAAAAAAATTACTCCATACTTCAACAATTATTCTATTTTAGAGATTGTAGCATTGATTATATTAATTTAATAACCAATACATTAATAAAATATTATTTGTTTCTTATAAATATATTACTTTAATGTCTCATATTGGTGGAAAGATTAAAATATGATTTATCTTTATTAAATAGTGGGTTTTAGAGTTTTCTCCAAATTACTTGTATATTCTATCTTTTTTTCTCTATTTAAGCATAATACAATATAACATAACCGTTAGAGTAAAATAATCTCTAAAACCATTAAAAGTAATCATTTTTGAAAAGTCTCCAAATTTAAAGAATCTGACCTTCTCTCTTCTTCTTTCTTCATTTTAGGGAAGATTTTAAAGAATTTGTTAAAGTAAAAACCTCATAATCTCCATTTTAAAGAATATGTTAAAAAATAGTCTAATATTTGTTAGGTTTTAAATAATAAGTTTATTAAATATTATATGAAACAAA
Source organism: Arctium minus (assembly GCA_954870635.1). Lineage (NCBI taxonomy): Eukaryota > Viridiplantae > Streptophyta > Magnoliopsida > Asterales > Asteraceae > Arctium > Arctium minus. The sequence goes on from OX941081.1 coordinate 161,372,779, forward strand.
AACCTTAATTTCTTTTTGAGTAAACTACGATTTTCGTCCCCGTGGTTTGTTATTTGTAACGATTTTCGTCTCTGGTCTTTAAAAATTGTTTTTCTTGTCCTTATGGTTTTCACTTTATTTCTCTCTTCGTCCTTGAGGCTAATGGTGTTAGAAAAAAACTGCTAAGTTAGGGGTATTCTATTCTTTCTCACTTCTTTTTTTATTTCTCTTACTATTTTTCAAATAAATATATTATTGTACAAGTTATTAATTAAACCTTCTCAAAACCAACAGTGAGCCTCCCCAAGGACCCTAACTTTCTCCTGATCATCGCTACTACAACTTCTTGGCCTTTTTCTTCCCAATAGTGGCATAAATCTTCCAGGAATGTAAATGCAAAAACATTTAAAAGTTGAAGGGAAAAAAATACAAACGTGATAGTTTATGGGGGTGTTTGGGATTGCTTATTAAAAGTGCATATTAACTTATTGCGTTTTCAAACAACAAATAAGCTATTTTGAGTGTTTGGATTGGAAACTCCTTATTACTTTTCCACCCCGCTAATAAGCAGTTTTTGATAAGTCATTCCCAACTGACTTATTTGAAAATCCTTATTAACTTATTTAACCAAATTACATATTTGCCCCTTCTTTTTATAAGTTAATAAGCACTTTACAAATAAACATAAGTTAATAAACACTTTTACAAATAAGCATAAGTTGTTTTAAATAAGCAATCCCAAACACCCCCTATGTTTCTCCAAATGAAGAGGGCAAGCAAACAATAACCTGTACAAATGATTACATCAAGTATCATAATTAACTACGGTCAAATTTACACCACAAACATAAGCCCTAGATTTCATGGTTATTAACCATTCAAATACAAACCTACGTGTCGGATGTCAACTTAGATCACTTAGATACATAGATTACAAAGTAAAACAATCATAAATCATTAAACTAGAAGGAAGCAGAAAGAAAGAAAAAAGAACCTACAAACAAAAGAGCAGATAAAGAAGAAAACCATGAAAGTTATTATTATTTGTTTGTTCTTTTTTCCGGCAACCCCCCTCCAAAACAACCCTCCCTTTTTCTTCTTCAATGTGTACCTCCTCACCTTTTGATTTCATCCCTAAAATCGAAATCGGTAACTTAAAATCAAAATCAATAATAAGAGACAAAACCCTTAATTCAATTCAAACAAATAAAACCAACACATACGAATTCTCCGGGGAAGAAGAGGAGACCTTTTTGTTATCAATGTAACTTCAAACATCTCCAACTCAATATTAGGGATGAACATTAAGATAAAAGTGATGCATTTGACGGTTAGATCAATGGTGTTGAATGTTCTTTCTGTTGCAAAAAGGCAATACAAACCTACTCTGCTTCTTATTCCCTTATCGAGGACTAGAAAAAACACACAATAAACATCTCATGTTTACATAAACTTGTATGCATAGAAATGACAAAATCAAAGGAAAAATAACCAAAATGGAAACTGGAGTTTGCTTCCATTTATGGTCTGAACTTGAACAAGAGATTGCTTTCATATCTATTGCCACTGGACAAATGTTAATGCAATAAGGTAAAAGTTGATGTCTAAGCCCTGATTTGAAATTGCATTTACTTTATAGTTCTTATGATTCAAAGGAAAAATAAAACAAAACAATTCTTGATCTTGTCTGCAAGTAGAATCACCAACACTAACCTTAGCTTATTCTTTTACAAACGATGTTCTATAAGCTAATTAACAAGATGATATCCATTATTAAAGAGTGAAAAGAGATAGAAAGAGGGAGGGAGGGGGGAGAGAGAGTGTGTGAAGGGGAAAAGGAGGGTTGGCGTTGGGTATGTTGAAAATAAAGAGAGAAGTAAAGAGTTTACTGGATGCTTGATTTTATTGAGAGACTACGGTGGCTATAAATAGCATTACAAAGCAACAGAATCAAAAACTGAATCACTACTTTACTGGTCCTATAAAACAGGAGAAAGACTAGCTAAGCAAATTGAAAAAATCAAACTTGTTCCTCAAGGAGGAATTATTCAGCATCACGTGACCTAAAAAACAGGGAATTACTTTAGCAACTTCAACATCCTCCCTTAAACTGAATGATGTTAGCATTCAGTTTAAACTTGGACACGCACATACACCCATTAAACTCCTCATCTTTAAGAATGCATCAAACTTCAATGGTTTGGTTAGAATATCAGCAACCTGCTCTCGAGTTGAACATTGAATAAGCTCCACTACTCCATCCTTCACGAGATCTCGAAGAAAATGAAATTGCACATCTATGTGCTTACTACGACCATGAATTACCGGGTTTTTTAAGAGTTCGATTGCTGAGATATTGTCACAATACACCTCTGTTAGAAGGTTTTGCATTTGATTTAGTTTCTCCAATATTCTTCTTAACCAAAAAGCTTGGCATGCACTGGATGCAACTGCTATAAACTCGGCTTTGGTGGTAGATAAAGTGACTACCGGTTGCTTTGTAGAGGACCAAGAAACAACTCCTAAACTCATCAGAAATACATACCCGGATGTGCTTTTTCGATCGTCCAGATCACCGACATAATCGCTATCTGTATACCCAATGAGCTCTTCATTTCCTCCCTTCTTGTAGAACATCCCATAGCTGATTATCCCCTTCACATACCTGAGTACCCTCTTTGCTACTGACCAGTGCGACTTTGTAGGGAGCTTCATGTACCTACTGATCATGCTAACAATAAACATCAGATCAGGACGCGTGGTAGTTAAGTACATGAGACTTCCTACCATCTTCCTGTAAACAATGCCATCAACTTCAGCTCCCTCTTCATCCCTTGTGAGTTTCAGACCAGGAAACACCAGATTGTGTACCGGATTGCACTCGTTCATATTAAACCTCTGCAACATCTCTTGGGCATACTTCTGTTGGCCGATAAAAATACCATCAGTTCTTTGCAGTACTTCAATGCCAAGGAAGTACCTCATTCTTCCAAGATCGGTCATTTCGAATTCGGTCATCATAGACTTCTTAAAATTTTCAAACATCCCCTCAGCATTACCTGTATAAATGAGGTCATCAACATAGAGACACACAATTAGAATATTACCTTCAGTTGCATACTTGATGAACAAAGTGTGCTCATAGGGACATTTGCTAAAGCCTTCCTTAATAAAATACGCCTCAATACGACTATACCAGGCTCAAGGAGCCTGTTTTAGTCCATACAAGGCCTTTTTAAGGCGGTAAACCTTAGTTTCTTGCCCTTTCTGCTCATATCCAGGAGGTTGATCAACAAAAACTTCTTCCCTTATTTCTCCATGTAAAAAAGCGGACTTCATGTCCAACTGAGAGAACCTCCAGGCTTTCTGGGCAGCAAGTGCAATGATCATCCGAATCGTTTCAAAGCGAGCTACTGGTGCGAATACTTCAGCATAATCAGCTCCGTATTGCTGACAATACCCTTTTGCGACTAGTCTCGCTTTGTATTTATCTACCTCCCCATTTTCATTGAGATTCGTCTTAAAGACCCACTTCATGCCTATGTTTTTTCCTCCCGATGGCAGTGTCGTTAGTTCCCAAGTATCGTTTTTCTCGATCGCTTACATTTCTTGATCCATAGTTTGCCTCCATTTTTCTGATTTCACAACTTCTTCATACGTTGTGGGGCCTTGATCAGTAAATAAGGCAAAAAATGACAAGTCAGGGTCTTGATCGGTGAACAAGGCCAAGTGTGTCATCTCTGCACTTTCTTCATCGGAGAGACTGTCACCCGTCTCGTAGTCTATCATCCAAATTGGTTTCTTCCATGTGCGTCCTTCCCGTTGTGAGCTTTCAACATCTGGAGTGATACTTTGAGCGGGCGAGTCTCCGACATGTTGAGTGTCTTCTTTACTTTGAGTAAGTTCTGGTTCAGCCTCTGCAGACACTTTTTCATTTCCTTCAATTTCTGCCCCCGAATCTTCGTCACTTTCCCACTCAAGATCTGCTAAAATAGCTTGCTGGTGACTATCATCCCAACTCCATTCTTGATCTTCTTCGAATACCACATCCCTGCTAACAATTATTTTATTTGAAACAGGATCAAATAACCTATACGCTTTGGATTCATCACTTACCCCAAAAAATACACATTTGAGGCTCCTGGCATCAAGCTTTACCCTCTTCTCGTCTGGTACATGTAAGTGACCGATGCATCCAAACACTCGAAAGTGATATACAGATGGTTTGATCCCACTCCACGCCTCTTCAGGAGTCTTGTTTGTGATTGCGAGGGTTGGACATCGGTTCAATACATGCGTGGTCCAATTCACAGCTTCAGGCCAAAAGGTTTCGGGATTTTCTTTGCGGACATCATACTTCGCGCCATGTTCAAAATAGTGCGGTTCTTTCTCTCTGCAATGCCGTTTTGTTGGGGGGTATACGCAACAGTCAGTTGTCTCTGAATTCCATTTCCTTCACAGAAGTGTTTGAACTCCAGTGATGTGAACTCTCCCCCACGATCTGTTCTCAAAATTTTTATAGATGCACCAACTTATTTTTCAACTTGTGCTTTGTAAAGCTTGAATGTTGGAAATGCTTCTAACTTCTCAGCTATGAAGTAAATCCATGTTTTCCTGCTAAAATCATCGGTCAAGGTCATGACGTACCTTTTTTTACTGTTCAACAGTGGAGAGATCGGTCCGCATAGATCCGCATGCACCAGCTCAAGAATGTTGGACTACATGTGGTTTTGTTGGGAAATGGAGCACGATGTTGTCTGCCTACTAAACAATCTTCACACACCCTTCGAGAAATTGCACGTCTAGGTAGTCCTTTCACCATGTTCTTTCGTTGGAGCACTTTGAGGCTATTCCAACTGAGATGTCCATATCGACAGTGCCACAAACTTGTTTGATCTATAATGAGTGAAAAACATTGTTGTCCCTCTGATGTGCTACGGACAATCAACAGAAACATTCTGTTGTTCGTCATATTCTTTTATAAAATTAAGCCTTTCTATGGATGAAAGACTTTACAGATCCCACCGTGAATAGATACGCCAACTCCCTTCTTCTGCAGCTGACCGATACTCACAAGATTATTTGTTAAATCTGGTACAACAAACCCCCTGTGATTACTAACACAACATTTACCTCCATTCGAAACTTGCCTTTGCCTTGTACCATGAGACTTGAGTTATTTCCAAGCTTCACAGATTCCTTAAAGTTGTCGTCAAGCTCAGAAAACATGTTTTTGGTGCCACACATGTGGTTACTACAACCGGAATCAAGAAACCATATCTATTCTGATCTAGTTTGCTTGCTATCCAAAAGAGCCATCAATAACATCTCTTCTTTCACTTATGTATAATGAGCTGTTTGATTCTCCTCCTTAGGACATTCCCATTGAAAATGTCCTAACTCATGGCAATTGTAGCATTCTATGGTAGATCGGTCATATGCAAGCCTACCGCCTTGCCCCCTTCCTCTTCCTCGTCCTTGGTAAGAGCCTCGCCCTGTACCACGTTCCTCTTGTTGGGTTCCATATGTGACTTGAAGAGCCTGTTCATCTTCCACCTGTCTGCTCATCCTCTGTTCATGCACCAGAATACTGCTCTGGAGCTCATCTATGGATATGAGATCTAGATCTTTCAACTCTTCAATGGAACATACAACGTAGTCATATTTTGAAGTCATGGACCTCAATTTTTTTTTGATGATATGGACATCATCCATTGTTTCCCCTGCCATTCTCAACTTGTTTGCTATAGTGAGAGTTCTCCCAAAATAGTCATTAACAGATTCCCCAGCCTTCATGTGCAAAACTTCAAACTCTTTGCTAAGAGCCTGCCGTTGAGCGCGTTTTACACGTTCTGTCCCTTGATACTTTTGCTTCAAAGAATCCCAAATATCCTTTGCTGTATCCTTCTTCAAGGTTGTCTCCAGTATCGATCGATCAATGGCTTGGAACAGATAGTTCTTAACCTTTAGATCTTTCAACTTCTGGTCATCAAGGGCCTTCTTCTCTGCATCACTAGGATCTTTCCCTTTTGTTGCTACACTGATTCCGGTCTCCACCAGGCTCCAATATTCTTTGGAACGCAAAAAATTCTCCATCAGCATGCTCCAATTGTCATAATGACCGTCAAACTTTGGAATGGCTGGTTGCATAAATTCCTTGTCATACGCCATATCACCTTTGCTTCACCCTTGAGTGCTCTGATACCAAATGTTGAAAACAAAGAGAGAAGTAAAGAGTTTACTGGATCTTGATTTTATTGAGAGACTACGGTGGCTATAAATAGCATTACAAAGCAACAAAATCAAAAACTGAATCACTACTTTACTGGTCCTATAAAACAGGAGAAAGACTAGCTAAGCAAATTGAAAAAATCAAACTTGTTCCTCAAGGAGGAATTATTCAGCATCACGTGACCTAAAAACAGGGAATTACTTCAGCAACTTCAACAGGGTACACAATAGATCTAAGAAAGGAGATCGATGCATTTTGGGGTATCTGGATGCGGTTATAGGTGGTGGTTCCATTCACCGGAGATGGAGGAGAGAAGGGATGAGGCATGTCGCAGAGTACACAACAGATTTGGGAAGGAGATCAGTGAATGTGGTTGTCGCAGAGTACACAACCGATTTGGGGTATCTGTATGTGGCCAGACGTGGTGGTTGTGTTCACCGAAGGCGGATGAGGGAGGAGGATGTCTACGTAGGGGAGCGGGTGGTTGGCCGGCGATGGTGGTCGCCGGAAGGCAATCGAGCCAGCGATACTGATGAGAGGACGAGGATGATGAAAAGGCGAAGGAGAAGGAGTCGTTTAATATATTGTGTTTAATTTTTTAACCAAAAAGTAAATAAAATATGAAAAAACCAAAATGTCCTTCATTTAACGGATTTTTTAACAGAGTTATGATGGACGACAAAAAGCAATTAATTACAAACCATGGAGATGATAAAAGCAAATTTCAAATATCAGGGACGAAAATCATTATTAACAATAAACCATAGGGAGGAAAATCCTAGTTTACTCTTCCTTTTGGGGAGGGCTAAATGCACTTTTGTTTTTGCTAAATACACCAAAATCATTGAAAAATGATTATGTTTTTTTGGTTTTTTTTGTTTTTTCGTCATTTTGTTGTCTTTTTTATTTTTTTTTATTTTTATTATATATTTTTGTTTATATATTTTTATTATATATTTTTGTTTTGATTTGAAAAAAATAAATATTTATAAATATAAATATTACTAATTTTTTTTAATTATATAATTATAAAAACAAAACATAAATATTGCGATTTAACATATAAATAGAACATAAAATAATCTATATTACATTCGATTATTCTAAAATAACATTATCCGTAGTACAATTAACACGTAAAAACTTCATGTAGTTCTTTATTCACTCTGAATACGGGGTAGCCCATCCAGCAACACACCGATAACTGTGATGGAAAAAAAGTGATACAATTTGCAGAAACGGATATCCTTCTGCCATATCTAATTTCACATCATGGTTACCATTAACGTACCCTATTGTAAAAACAACATGTTCATACCACATTGGAGGAGTGGACCTAAGCGACAAGTACGTCCCACTGCCAAGTTAAAAAACACTATGAAGGTAAAAAAACCAAAACCAAGTTAAAAAAAAATCAAACTTTCACAGATAAAAGACTGTGAAGGTATATCTGAATCTTCACAGTGAAGACGCTGTGAAGGTATATCCGAATCTTCACAGTGAAGACGCTGTGAAGGTAAAAAAACGAACATTCACAGCGAAAAACACCGTGAACGTAACATTTACGGTGTTTTCCCTATGAAAAGTTCGATTTTTTTTACATTCACAGTTTTTTGGTGTGAAGTTTCATACTTTAAAGTTTGGTCTCACCGGTCTCACAGAAACTGTTTGGTCTCACGCGAACTTAAGCCATGTGTAATATATTAATATATATATATATATATAAAGAGTTTAGGTTAATGATAGTTTTAACCCTTAACTATCTTTAGTTGTCATTTTTATTTACGTTTCAATTCGGGTAAAAATAATTATATGTTTTTTAAAAAAAACTTGAGTCTTACAAAGTAAATTACAGATTTTGTCCCTAACGTTTGACGTTTGTTACGGAATTGGTCCCTAAAAGAAAAATACATTTTACAAAGTTATGATAAAATGTAATTGTTACAAAAAGAAAAATATATTTTACAAAGTTATAACAAAATCAAAAGTTACCAATTTATAGAATAAAATAAAATCAAAAGTTATAAATTTTATAAATTTATAAAATCAAAACACACATACATATATATATATATATATATATATAAAAAGATAAAGATAATAATAATGATGATGATTTGATTTGATTATTTATACTTTTATGATTGGGAAATTGACCCAAATGGCCCAAACATTGAACTGGATTGGTCTCCTAGCCCAATTCTCGCTATGTTTTTGGAAATAGCCCAAGGGACGCAATGGAGCCCAGGGGCGCAATGGAGCCCTAGGGCGCAATTGCTCCCGGACGCAATTGCGCCCGGACGCAATTGCGCCCTAGGGCTCCATTGCGCCCCTGGGCACGTGTCAAGCCCAGGTTAACCCTAATTAGGGTTTCTCCTTGGAATTTTGTTTGTTTGCTATTTTTCACGATTTCCAGTTGCTTTTTCATGTTGATTTTTACTGTTTTTTTCAAAAAGTTGTGATATCAAATTTATTTTAGCAGATAAATTGATTCCCTGTGTTTTTTGAAATTGATTCCCTAGATTATTGCTATAAAACCAACAACCACTGAAGTTGTAAACCACCATTTTCATCCACAAATTTCAGACAATTGTTTTGCTTGTGTATCTGTGCGTGTTTTTTTTGAAAATATGAGATCCGGAGATGATAAAGTCAAGTTACATCTCCTAAGCGGTGGTTCATGGCAGCAGGATGGTAACGGGTGGGAGTATGTTACCGATCAACCGATAACCCGTGTCAAGGTGGCACCTAACATTACGCATCTTTGGTTGGTTAATTGTATTCACAGAAAATTTCGTATCGATCCTGCTCTTGGTACGATTAGAATATCGTATAAGGTTAATGATGGTCTTTATGAGTTATGCAACAATGACGATGTTTTGTCTTTCATTCAATTTTTTGACGGTGAAAATAATCCACCAACACTTTGTGTGTTTGTCGATCCATCGATGTCCGGTGGAAGCGATCTCGGTGGTACTTCGAATGCCGGAGGCGGTGTGGATGAATCTGATGATACCCCATATGTTGTTCTCGAAACACAACAAGGAGGAGAAGCAGAACAACAAGAAGATGACGACGACGAAGTTTATAGACATGATGAGGAGTCTCATGTTTACCACTTGGGTTTATCTGATGTTGATACTGATGAAGACGACGACGAACCAGAAAGTAGTCCTATCAAATCATACGGTGGGATAAATGATTTCTTTGATATGCCCCCTCCACTTCCATCAGCGACCCCAGTCATCACACCCAACCTACCCCCACGTTATAGTCGTAGTAGAAGAGTAAGTTTGGGTCAAGTATTCCAGACGAAAGACGATCTTACACTCGCTCTCGGTTTGAAGTTTCTTGAAGAGGGTTTTGAGTTTGGAGTTCATCGATCAAACAAAACCAGATACGATGCCAGATGTAAGCAAGCCGGATGTTCTTGGCGTATCTATGCGACCTCTGTCGAAAATACCAATATGTTTCATGTTCGTATATTGGAAGACGTACACACTTGCTCGAGGACGCAGCTGCATCCCAACCACCATCAAGCAAACAGTAGAGTGTTGGGTAATTTTATTTACCCTAAAGTGAAGGATACCAGCAGGACATACCGTGGATCCGACATTGTCAACGACGTCAGATCGGATTTGAAAATAGATATTTCTTACTGGCAAGCCTGGCGCGCAAAAGCTTATGCACTCACGATGGTGCGTGGTACCCCTGAAGAATCGTTTACCCGACTCCCCTGCTTTCTCTATAATCTGGAGCTTCGGAATCCTGGTACCGTTACCTCCATAAGGACAGACAGTAGAGAACGTTTTGAGATGTGTTTCGCTGCCCTCGGTTGCGCGGTACGTGGTTATTTTAATAACTTTCGTGGTTATTTTAATTGAACTGCTATATTGAATAATGTTATAATATGAAAATGCCTTAAATATCTAGATTCGATCGTTTACCACACACTTGCGTCCGGTCATTATCATCGATGCGGCTCATTTGAAGGGTACTTACTTAGGCACAATGTTCTTAGCCGTTGCTATGGACGCAAATAACCAGATTGTGCCCATCGCTTTCGGAGTTGGTAGGTCTGAGAGTGGGGATGTGTGGACTTGGTTCTTAACCATGCTGAAGCGTTGTATCGGGGAACCCGAGGGGTTGGTTTTTGTATCCGACAGGGCTGCTTCAATTCACCAAGCAATTAATACGGTGTACCCGGGCGCCCATCATGCACTTTGTTGTCGCCATCTAATGATGAACGTAAAAACCAGGGACAACAGGGTCAGATACAGGAAGAAGTTATTTTGGAGGACGTGTAAAGCATATACGGTGGAGGAGTTTGAACTGAATATGACGGGTCTACGAGCTGTTTTACCTCTTGGAGCTCCGCTTATGGACCAGGTTGGACCGGAGAAATGGTCAAGGGCCCATTTCCCAGGAATGCGTTACAACATAATGACATCGAACAGTGCCGAGTCGGTGAATGCATTGTCTCGTTTTGCACGGAGCCTGCCTATTGTGGCCCTTATGGATTATTTCCGATGTTTTCAGCAAGAATGGTATTCGATTCGTCGGAGAAATGGAGGTTATCATCCTTGGATTTTTTACTGTTTGAATTTTATGTTTTCATTTTTGCAACACTAACGTAACAAATTTGTGTTATCGCAGAAGAAATGGTGAATCGTCTCACGCCTTGGGCGGAGGCCAAAATAGAAAAGAGAATTCACAAGTCGGCAACGTGGACTGTACATGAGATTGGTCGAGGTTACTGGGAAGTCCGCGATGGGGTTAGGGACGCAGAAGTTGACTTCAATAATCGTCTTTGCTCGTGCAGGAAATGGCAGTTATCAGGAATACCATGCGGCCATGTCATCGCCGTCGAAAGAAATCAACGGTGTACAGACGTCTCCCATCTGGCGACTGGTTACTACGCGTCGGATAATTTCCGACAAACTTACGCAGAGCTCATACATCCAGTCGGTCCAGGAGAAGGATGGGTTGTTCCAGACCACCCGCTTATGACCGTTAGACCACCGGTCGTAATAAGAAGGGCTGGTCGACCGAGTAACCATGACCGTATCCCGTCTCAGGGAGAGGATTCCATCCAGAGAAGATGTTCTCGTTGTGGACAATTAGGACACACTTGAGCAAACTGTCCATCTCCTGCACCAGTAAATGTGAGCCGACAAAGGGCATCTGGTAGTCGACAAACTGAAAGGGCATCCGGTAGTCGACAAACTCACAGGGCATCTGGTAGTCAACAAACACAACCAGTATCAACCCAAGAGAATTATGAAAGTTTTAGACATGGTACTTTTGATTTAAATGTTGATCTAAACGAGTAAACCATGTATGTAATAAACCTTTTATTAATATTATTATTGCTCTATAAAGTTGACTTCCGTTTTATCCACCTTATCGTGTTTTTTAAGTTGGAAGCTGTTATTTACAAAAGTATCCATCAAACTAAAATTTTATTGAAACCAAAGAAAACGGATGAAGTGCATCGATACAACAACCATCTTTGGAGGAGCCTACTACGGGTAGATTTCCTGGATCCTGATGATCCAGTCAGACTTTTCCTTAATCATGTCCTCCATGCCGGTGTAGCTGTCTTTGATTTCTATCACTTCATCTTCTAAGTCATTAATCTCTCGTTTCATCGCCCTAACACTGCGCTTCATTTCTTCCAAGAACTTCTTCTTCTCCGCAATACACGCCTCTTTATCTTTCTGAATATCCATGTTGCTTAGCCACATCCTTCTTATGTTTTGTATATCTGCATTCGCCGCATCACATGACTCTCTCAACCTGGTAGGCAGTACTTGAGACATTGGTAGACCCGGCTGTTGGTGAGCTTGATACTCTGGTGGGGATTCTCCCCCATGAGCATGGTAGTATGCCTCTCGTGCATTGTTAAACTCTTCCCACTCCTGAGGCGTAATTGGACGATCGGCCGCAGTTCTACCAAACTGTGCCCACTCCTCCGTTGTCTCGGGTGCCTTCCAGTTAATCCTTCTTGATCCATCATTTAATTGTTGGATATATGCGGATCCTGAAGCACCATTCGCTGACCTTCTACCCCTGGAACGTGAACCACCAGCCATTAAGTTATGAAAATGTAGAGAATGGTTGTAAACGGTGTGGAGGGTAGATAACAAGTTGTGAATTACTACTTCACCATAAAATCTACTTATGGTCGATGAGAAGATAGGGAGGGGCGCAATTGCGCCCCACTACTCAACTGCAAAGTGCCTGACAGGATTCACTGCAAAGTTATGGAACGATTCCCCTGCAAAGCCTGTTGTCAGGATTCCCTTGTAAAGCATTAAACGACAACGATTCCCCTGCAAATGTAGAGGGGCGCAATTGCGTCCGGGCGCAATTGCGCCCCTGTCCTTAGATTTTGGCTATAAATAACGGGGTTATACCAAAGTTATAGTTCACACCATACAACATTTTCATAGCATAATAGTCCCCTCTTTGACCAAACACATGGCTGGAAATGCATCATCGTCAAACCCACCGTCTTCACAAATAATGCCCTCCAGACTGAAAAAAGCGATAGAGAAAAGTGAAGCGGAGATCGAACAACTCACCGAAGAGTGGAAGGAAATGATGGCCAAGAAGGATGGCCACTTGCGAAGGATCGACGCGGACAAGGAGGAGATAAGAAGGTTGAAGAGGGAGATAAAAGAGAAAGAAGACCGTATTCGCCAGGACAACGTTCAAGTAAACAAGCTTATGCAAGATTTTGCAGTACTGCAAGCGCAGGTTACCCAGAAACAAAATTGGATTGATCAATGTAAAGCACTTTATCCTTAGCATTTTTGGATTTTCTATGTTGCTAGTTTGTACCCTTATTGCTATCACTTTCTTTCATGGTGCTTGTGTTGTTGTATTTCTTTCGTTGGTTGTTTAGTTCATATGCATTGTATCCGTTCAATGTTATTAGATATGTTCAATTTATTGAAATGATGCTTGTCTTGAAATTAACTAAAACTTCCAAAAATTTTATATACGTAGATAAATATACAAGGTCCTAAAAAGGTCCTAAAATGAATCATACATTTCGATTTGTCTGTATCATGGACCAAAAAACATCCGTCATATGACACCTCAATGCTGCCGCCCTTGTCGACTCATCCTCCTGGGCTCTTGGGACCTCGTTATTCGCTAAATGGGTGAGGAACATGCATGACAAAGGACCACAATCGCCCAAAGAACCCTGCTGTTGTGGTACCCCATCTGCGTGTACCCAAGTGAAGTCATGGCTTGCAGCTGCAAGTGATTGGCAAACAGCTAGGGTAAGAAGTTCCGGTAGATCGTTGGCGAACTTCGTCATCATTTCATTAAAGGTGTCCACATATGACGGGCTCCTGAAGCTATCATATATAACCATCTTCATGGTTTCTAGGTTTAAGTCGCCAACAACCCAATGCTTTTGGTCGATGCAAATGGGAATAAATACCTGAAATATTTGTTAAAAAACAAACCAACAGTGAATAACATTAAACTATACAGAAAGTTATAAATAACAAGTTTTTTTTAGAAATTGAAATTCATACATGTTCAACAGACCACCATGGTACACCATCCGGCTCCTTCAACATTTTGTAGACAGATTTCGGCCCCCCACCAAAGAGCAAGACATGCATGAAATCGGACGTCATCACCGTCCAAGTGGCACTGGGCGAACGCGACTCGCGGATAAACCGAACCCATCCGTCGATGTGCTATATAATAAATAAAAAAATGTTAAGTCATAAATGGACATTATGATAGACAAACTGAAATGACGTTTTAGTACTAACATCATTTTCGAGCCACCCCGAGCCCTGCAGACCGAGTAATAATCCCCACCAGTCCCGTCCGACAGCATGGGTGGGTATGCACCTAAGCCAATAATCCGGCAAATCATTATCATGCCACCTTTTGGCAATAGCGGATGAAGTGTAACTGGAAGCAGAAGAAGTGGTGGCAGCATCTGCTTGCTGACGAGGATGAGGGACCTTCGATGGGCGGCGCTGGATAGGTGGGCGTGTAGTAGGAGGCAAAGCGGTGAAAGGAGGGCGCAATTATTTCCCGGGATATTTCTCGCGCTGCGGCCTCTGGATAACAACGGCCGACGGACGAAGCTGTGTGTCCTGGGACACTGCAGGATGAGGCGTATCTTGGAACAAAACCCCAACAAACCCCTCCAAACCCATCTGTTGCGCTCCACTATCATGGAGCAACGCCCCGAATGTGCCCTGCAAAATATGTTGGGTCCTCACAACTTTGTTCTATTAAATAAATAGCAAATGTAACAAACAAATCTCTTAACTTACATGCTGAGTATGTTGGCCTTGTGTAAGCCCCGTGTACGCTGCCCCAGAGCCCTGCAAAATAACATTGAGGATATTCAGTTTCCATTCATAATATAAAAATCAAATTACCCACCAAATTGAATAACTTACATGTATAATTTGTTGTGGTGGTGTAACGAACTGAGATCCTAATAGGCCATCAAACGTGCCTAAGCCTGATGAACTCTGCACATTAATCTAAGTGATGTCATATGTGGTTTAAAAATGATGTCATATGTGGTTTAAAAACGATTGAAATAACTAACATTATCCGTGTATTGGGACGACCCTCCGAAGTACGAAGATCCGAACCCATGCGGTATGTCGTCGGGCTGGGAGGGCTGTCCACCCTGCTGCTGGGATGGAATCTGGCATCAAGCATATTAAACCACGTAAAGGTTCAAAAGATAACATTTAAAACCAGGTCCGTTAATTTAAGTTAAACACTTACCTGCCAAGCGCTAAACTGCCTCTCCATCTCGGCAATGCGTCTCTCAAGACTTTCTTGGTATGCACGATCAGATGCCCATTTCTCGGCTTGCCGTCTCTCAAGATCTTCATGCTCAATGCGATGAGAAGTCCGAAAGTCATGGTAATCATCCTTCCACCGCGTAAACTCAGACCACCGATCAGCATAGGGGTCAACATGCGGACTATGCTGATAGTGGCCTGCTGGACTATGCCCAACACGGAATGGTGGCTCATCGTAAGAGCTGGCCCCATGTGGCCTGCTGACGCCTGCGTCATCGTCATTCTGGTCTCCCTCTGAATCAGTTTGAACTTCTATACCAACAATTAACAACATTATCATAAATATCAGATAATCTAAAACGACTTCTCTTTATAAAAAAAATTATACATATCGGATAACTTAGAATGACTTCTCACCCTCGTCAACATCCTGCGTAACTCTAGCCCTCTTCGTCTGTCGACGCCCCGCCGTACTACTAAACCAGCGATGGCTCTCCGTATACCATTCCTGACTCTCCTCCCACGGCGTCGGAACAAGGCGATCACGTGGCATCCTATCATCCTAATATATTGAAAAATAACCATGTTAGAAATCCACACGAGGGCCCCACTTATCACAATTTTTTGGTCGTAGTAGATGTAACTTACCGTCGAGACATCCATGAGATTATGGGCATGATAGCTACCAATAACTGTCGAAGACCTAGCCCAACTAACTGCACGTGGCATCCTGGTGGTCAATATATAATACGTGCTGGCCATAGGAAAGGTCTCCAAAATCCATATCTGTGAATTATAAT
This sequence comes from Arctium minus, assembly GCA_954870635.1. Lineage (NCBI taxonomy): Eukaryota > Viridiplantae > Streptophyta > Magnoliopsida > Asterales > Asteraceae > Arctium > Arctium minus. Next base: position 161,388,597 of record OX941081.1, read on the forward strand.
ACCCAGACAGTAGTAAATATTTTCTAGAAATAGGGAATTCGGGTAGGTTGTAAAAATATTAATTTGATATCAACTTACTAACCTTGAAGGCAAATAAAAAACCAGTTAACGACATCCTATATTTATGGTCCGGTCGTTTCTGGATCGCTTTATTCATCTGATTGTAGGTGTGCGCCCATATATAGGATCCCCAGGGATACTGATTAAACACGCTCATATCATCAATTGCCCGAAGTACAGGGTCGGGAATATGCTGGGACAACTGATGACCGAGGAAGAACGTCTCAACCATCATCATCAGACAAATACGGACGGCAGAATCATCATCGATATGGGCCCGCCCCTCGTCAACAGTGCCGATAATATTGAATAAATCTGTGATGTGTCGCACCGTCAACTGGCCTTGCGGGAACATCCGTCTAACAAACCCACCGGACCGATTCTTATGCAACTTCGGGTGCGGTCCGAAACGGAGTGCTGTGATAAGACAGAACTCCTCACGGCCGAACCGAAGCGCGTGCTCACCAACCTCATAAATCATCTCGTCATCGCGTATATTTTCCGGGAAGACCTGTGTCTGCAAGAATATGTGGACCAAGGTCGGGTCGGCAGATGTATCGGTCAATTGCAACCAATGACCGAAACATGTCTCCTTGAATAACTCTAATCGCCGGGAGTTCAATTTCTGGCGAATCGAGTCCACCAGGGACATCTTACTCTTAATATTCAACTTTCCTGTGTAGAAAGTTCTTCCCTGCATAATAAGTGTCATTTTCTAATATTCAACTTTTCTATACGGACCTAAATTGTCAGTTTCTAATGTAGAGGGACCTAAAGTGTAAATTTCAAATGTTAAGGGACCTAAAGTGTATGTTTCTAAAGTAAAGGGACCTAAAGTGTAAATTTCAAAATTTTAGGGACCTAAAGTGTCACTATCTAATTTTAAGGGACCAAAAGTCTCAGTTTCTAAATTTTTGGGACCTAAAGTGTCAATTCATAAATTTCAAGGGCCTAAAATGTAAATTTAAAAAGTTAAGGGACCTAAACTGAATGTTTCTAAAGTAAACGAACCTAAAGTGTAAATTCCTTAATTTATAGGACCTAAAGTGTATGTTTCTCAAGTAAAGGGTCCTAAAGTCTAAATTTTAAAATTAAAGGCACCAAAAGTGTAAATTTCTAATATGTAATGTCTAATTTTTAAAAGTGTAATTTTTAAAAAAATTAAAGGATTATTGTATAATGTGTAAATTTTTACAATGTTCTATAATGTCAACATTAAATTTTAAAACTAGGCTATTACTAACTATAAATTTAAACCATACATAACAACAAAACCTATCAATGAAAATAAAAATATACCAAAAAAATTCATCCAAAACTAGGCTTTTAACTACAACCATTTAAAAGTATAAACCATACATAACAACATAATATATCCATGGAAATGAAAATATACCAAAAAAAGTCATCAAAAATAATGTTTTTAACTACAACCATTTAAAACTATACAACATACACAATAACAAAATCTAACAATGGAGAAGAAAATATACCAAAAAATCATCCAAAATAATGCTTTTAAGTACAACCATTTAAGACTATACAACATACACAATAACAAAATCTAACAATGGAGATGAAAATATACCAAAAAATCATCCAAAATAATGCTTTTAAGTACAACCATTTAAGACTATACAACATACACAATAACAAAATCTAACAATGGAGATGAAAATATACCAAAAAAATCATCCAAAAAATTAAAATGATAACTACAACCATTTAACACTATAAACCATCCAAAATCTATTAATATAAGTGAAAAATACACTAACCTCAGCCATTTGTGGATTGAGTAATTAAAAATGTGCAAAAATGGAGTTTGTCGACGAGAGAAAATGACAGCTCCGGCAAGTGGGGTTGGATCGAGTAATTAAAAATGGAGCTGGTCGGCGTACTTTCAGTATAAAGTGCCCAGGGGCGCAATGGAGCCCTAGGGCGCAATTGCGTCCGGGCGCAATCCTAGGGCTCCATTGCGCCCCTAGGCTCCATTGCGTCCCTTGGGCTATTTCCGAAAACATAGCGAGAATTGGGCTAGGAGGCCAATCCAGTTCAATGTTTGGGCCATTTGGGTCAATTTCCCTTTATGATTGGATTGGAAAACAAAAACGTCACTATTTGCACATTTTTGTGCAAATAGCAACCCCCTTTCTTTTTTGTGGGATTGAATAATAATAAATATAAAAATAAAAAGTCATATAAATATCGGTATACGCAGTGTGGGCAAAACCCTGAAATCTATGAGCACATAAAAGTCGGTACGAATCGCTTTTGCTTTGATCAACCCACTTTCTCCCTTCCTTTCTACCCATCTATTCACCCACTTTGATCATCGATCATGGCCGTAGAACTGTTTGAGACTCTAAAAGAAGCCATAACCGCATACACCGGACTATCTCCGACAACTTTCTTCACTCTAGTCGCTTTAGGTCTCGCCGTCTACTATGCCGTCTCCGGTATCTTCGGCGGATCTTCCGTTCATCATCCACAGCACAGGCCTAGATCATTCGAAGAAGATATGCAGCCTCTCCCGCCGCCGGTTCAGCTCGGAGAGATTTCCGAGGAGGAGTTGAAAGCCTACGATGGAAACGATCCTAAAAGGCCTCTTCTTATGGCCATCAAGGGTCAGATCTACGATGTCTCACAAAGCAGGTATATCATTTTAAACTCTTGTTTTGACTTGAGTGCTATTCGAATTTTGAGTTTTATGATTGGATTTTGGGTTGTGTGTCAAGCTTTTTTCAGATTATCTTCGTGCTCTTTTAGGGTCCCTTTCTGTTTTTTATATTCCGCCTGCTCTACCTTTTTGAGAAAGGCATGATCTTTATGAGAATAATGGGGTTTTATTCTCCTTTCACTTATGTTTCTAATATTTAACTTGTGGTTTTTTGGTTGAAGGACACGAGTTCTGTTGACTTGAGAATTGGGTATAATCAAAATTAGGGTTTTTAATTGGATTTTGGGGGTTTTGATCAAGCTTATGATTTGAGTGTTTAGGAAGAAGGCACATGTTTAATTGGATTAGTGGTTTTCTTGTGATCTTTTTTGATTTTATTCCCTATGTTTGTTGATTTTCTTTCTGCTATTCTGTTGTGATTCCGTATTGATTCCCCTCGTACACATCGGTGTCTATTTCAGTTGTTGGCAGTATTTTGGTGTTGCTTTTTCCCTTGTCTGGTAAAGCTTTAGAATACAATCTTGTCTCTAATCTTTGGGAAATGATTCTTTTAGTAATTTTTTTTGAAAAACTTAAAGAACAACTAAACCAAACTAATCTAGTAATCAAGTCACGCACATGGGCAGAGAGATTGTTTCAGTGAGGACCCGAATTTTGAAAAGATTTTGGAAAAAAATGATAGAACAGAGTTTCTCAACATTTTAAAGAAAACTTAAAGATTTTTATGTAAATGTATATGTTTGACTTGGTACACCAGGATGTTACTTGCTTCTCACTTTTAATTCTTTAGTTTCATTATGGATTAGGATCTTGTGTTTGCTACATGCTCTATTGTTAATATATGTGTGTGTGCATATATATATATATATATATATATATATAGGGTCAAGGTCAGAGTAAAGCCTCAAAAAGACGGAAAACTGAGTAATACTCTGGTAGCTCTTCATCTGTAATTTGTAACATGCACACTGCATTATGCACAGGTGCATAAAAACAAAAACAACAATTTAATTTATTTGTATACACAAGTGCATATAGTTCGGATCAAGGGCTACCAAGGTGTTCCTTAGTTTTCCATTTTTTGAGGTTTTCCCTTGAACCTCCCTCTCTCTCTCTCTATATATATATATGTATATAATGGTCATATCCACTGAATAAATTCATCTTACGGTTGATGGATGGTTTCCCCTTAACCTCCCTCTCTCTCTCTCTATATATATATATATATATATACATATATATATATATAGACGGAGGTTCAAAGGAAAACCTCAAAAAAATGAAAAATTGAGGAACACCCTGGTAGCCATTCATCTGGACGGTATGCATTTGTGCATACAAGTAAATTAAGGTGTTTTTTGGTTTTATGCACTTGCATATGCACGTGTGCATGTTACAAATTACTTGTATGCACAAGTGCATACCGTCCAGATGAATGACTATCAGGGTGTTTCTCAGTTTTCCGTTTTTTTGAGGTTTTCCATTGGACCTGACCCTAATATATATATATATATATATATATGGGTTGTTTAATTTGCAATCCTTAAAAAGGTTGCAAACCTTGCAATCTACATCTTAATCGTCGAATTCATGATCGACGGTTACAATAGATATGGGGCCCAATATTTTTAATTAAAAAAATAGAAAAATAAAAATAAAATAACCGTCAGATTCATGTGGGTTGCAACCTTTTTAAGGGTTGCAAAATATCCTTCCACTATCTATATCTATACTATATTATAAAAGAGATATAAAAAACTCTTAAAAACAACTCATTAAGCATTATGTATTATTATTTAATGCTAATCTACATAAAATCTCTTAAAAAACAACTAATGAAGCAATATGTACTACTTTTAAATGCTTTTAACCCTAATTAATAAATTCCACTCTTATCCCCCAAAATCCTTATCTCTAATCCCCAAACCCTAAAATTATGAAATTTGAATTCTGATAAACATAATCAAAACAGGATAAACATCTCAATTTAAATATAAAAAAATTAAAATATATAAGATAATTAATGAATTTTAACAAACTACTTAGTTTTTTTTATATATAAAAACATTATATTATTAAGCCTAAATTAAACAAGTTTATATAAAAAAAAACATTATCACTCTCTAAAAACCATCCAAAATCGTACTGTAAAACAAAAAATAAAAAGAAACATTAAAATCGTGATGTATCTCGCTGCATTGCACGAGTACGCTTCTAGTATATATAATGCTCATATCCACTGAATCCATTAATCTTACAGTTGATGGATTGTTTTTTAGGTTTTTCATTTATTTAGAGTTTTCCCTTGAACATCCCTCTCTCTCTATATATATGTATGTGTATATATATATATATATGCCATGAACACTACCTTTCAGCAAGTGGATATATATGTTAAACATTGGCAGATTATTTAGTTTTTACTAATGGGTAGAAATTGCCATTTGTTTCAGGATGTTTTACGGACCAGGTGGACCTTATGCCTTGTTTGCTGGGAAGGATGCTAGTAGAGCTCTTGCCAAAATGTCATTTGAAGAAAAAGATTTGAATGGTGATCTCACTGGTCTTGGTGTATTCGAGCTTGAGGCCTTGCAAGATTGGGAATACAAGTTCATGAGCAAGTATGTCAAGGTTGGATCCATCAAGAACCCAGAAGCTGCACCTGAGTCATCAACCACTGATCAGCCACCTGAGTCATCTCATGCCGAACCTGCTGAGCCATCTGCAGTAGAACCGGCTGAGCCATCGGCAGTGGAACCTGCTGACCATGTTTCACAGTCTACAGAAGCCCATGCTCCATCAGAAACTGCAGCCGGTGAAACCAAAGAAGACATCAAAAGTGAAGCCAACAAAACGGAGTGATTTTCTTTGTGATGCCTTAAGGAATGTGTAGTATATGGGTGTCCATGATTATGACTTCTTATTTTGTAGCTGAGATATACCCGTATCGTTTGGTATAAGATGACGATTATGATAAGTTACATTATTGAATATTACCAGTTTGTCGGTTTTAAAATGAATGATATGCATCTGGCATCTAGATTCCTACTTGTCTTTCTTCATAAATAGTCTAACCGAATGCGGAGTTTCCACCATTCTTATCAAGGAAGAGTCTTCTCTAAAAAAACGAGATTAAAAAATCGACACCTGCAACATCTAGGCCTACATTTATAATCGGTAGGTAACGATATTACAAGTGATTTGGGAAGAAGTTAAAAAGGATTTTGAGAAGTTTAATTGGCACCCAAAATCATTCAACAATCTTCATTCCTACTGCTAAGCATGCCAAAAGGATCTGTATTACTTGTTAATCATTTACTCTTTTTCCATCTTATATTCAGCTAATATCTCCCATGTTCTATTATTTCTATTGCATTATTATATGGAATTAGTGGTGGTCAACTAAGGATAAGAGAGGGTCATTAAGGTAATTTACATAAATTGAGGTCAAGTTTGATTCTGTACATTGGCTCTATCATCATGTCCAACTGTTTCTGTCTCTACTCTTATATATACCAGCATACTTCCAACAACCCTTTTCACATTTCCTCTATATTTACACAAAGTTTGCATCTTTTAGTTCCCCCCTTCTAAACAAGCATGAGACCATTCTCAGTTCTTATTTTGATGATCTTGATTGCAACTTTCCATTTTGGAAATTGCAGGATGATCAAAACAGCAGCCATTGGAGAGACAGAACAAAGATTGTTATCAAGAAAGTTTCTTTTCTCACATCACAGGCAGTTAAGCACAAGTTCTTATCGTTTCAAGGAATTTCGCAGCAACAATGGTGGTCAAGTGAATGAATCGCATCAACTTGTCCCAGGTGGACCGAACCCACTTCATAATTGATACAATTTCTTACCAAAAATCCGTTCTTGTATCAGAATATAGAATTAGCAATATATTAAAGTCTTATTATTTCCTTTTCTTTTTCATGATACAATCCATGTACTATAGATATAGATTACGCAGGATGCAGAATTTAATGTATGAAATATTGTATAAAATGAATCAGAATTTTGTTACCTTATTGTTTTCATTCTCCAATGATCATTTGCCATAAATTTACAAGAAATCTGTTTATTTTCGTATAGAAATCTCAGATTTTTCAACAAGATAATGACATTTCAGATGTTCATCAAAGCAATCTGGACTATAAGAGCATCTCCAACAGCAATCTGTTTATATTCATGATTCAAATGATTTGAAGTCAAACCCAACTCGATATATATATGACCGAAGATTTTAGTCTAAAGAAAGCATATAAAAGGGAAACGAAAAATTCCCATTTTTGTTGAGTTCTTTGTTTGAATTCAATCATTGAGAGGGAAAAAGAACCTGAATCACAGTTTGATCGTCGGTGGTACTAAGAGGACAGATGAAGTTTGTACGTTGACTTTGGAATCGAAGGCCAATAATATGCATTATATAAATAAAGTTCTTAAATCTTTTAAGCCAATATTTATATAGTTTTATTTGGCCAATCTTAGCTAAGCCTGTTTCACAATCTAAAATAGTTGCAGCCTGCAGAATGACATCAAGCTGCCGGCTGTACTTGCACGTTGACACCGTTGAAGAAAGGTACAAACTTGGTTGGATTCATGCATATTAACTTATTTCTTGTGTTTTCATAAAGGTTCGCCGAATTCAAAAAATTAGAGTTAATAGTTATGAAATTTTATATGAAAACCATATCTCAGTGTCTGCATATTTGAATTTTTAATACTTGGAATGAAGACATGCTTACAAATGGCCTATTTATGTTTAACAATTATTAATATTTTAGTTTAATTTCATGAATACCATGAACACCATGAACCGATCTTGATTTGTAAAATGAAGGCCAACTGTTAAAAAAGTCAAAGATAATCTCTTACTTGTTAGGCATGCTCAAAGATGAGGTTTCTTGAGGTCCATTTCATGTTTAAATACCCTTAAATAAACACAGTCAACTCATTAAATTAAGGCCAAAAATTGCAAGATGTCATAAACAGACACCAAGCATAATTGAGAAATACTAATTAATTTCAAGTGCATTAATTCTCAGGTAAGCTTAATTAAGAAAAATAATCAATTGCAGATGCAATTCTAATTCTCAGGTTGACCTTTTATACCCATAAATTTTTTCCCTATAAGTAGACTTGTTTACCAACCTACAACCACATTCAGTTTTCTTGATCTACTTAGAAAAATGAAGCCTCAAGTTTCTGGTTCGATCGTTATGGTTATCATCCTTCTTGGATCTTCAGTCCAGATGTCGAGTTGCAGAAACATCGTTGATCAAAAGAATGAAGAAAGAATAAGAGCCAAGTTCGTTGCTACGTTTCAGCGACACTTCCACACCAAACCCGAGTTGAAGAATGAAGAGAAGGGTCATTTCTACGAAGTGTCACACCGGCTCGTCCCTAGTGGACCGAACCCACTTCATAACTTATGAGTTTGCCAAAAGGGTTAGTTTATATATGCTTGCAGAGTCAAGCACAGAGAATTAAGGGACAAATCTTTATTGTAGTTATTTATATATAAGAATTTATTTAGACTCTTTTGGCTGAAATTTGTTTAGTAAACTTGAGATTGTAACACTAGGCTATGGCTTTGGATGTGGGTGTGGGTGTTTTCTGGTCATTATAGCCGGAAATTATGCTTACATGAACTCAGGCTAGATATGGTTAGAAACCACTTCCCAGTTCTAACTACTAACCAAGTTTTGGAACTTAAAAAAGTTAAAACAAAAAGATCCCTCCATGCCATCTGGTACAAGTATACTCGTCTATTCGAAAAAAGGTCAACCTTCGGAGGTTGAACATAGAAACCGATGGAACGGGCGAAATCGGAACCTGAAAACTAAGAATATGGGAATGGAGAACCGGATCATAATGATACTGATTTAGTACCGGTTTAGAACGGGTTTGGTCCAAGACCAAACCGGTGTACTGGACTTGGAATAGACCGATAAATATTAGTTTTTTTGATTGAAGTAAAAAAATAAGGTTTAGATTAGAATAGACTAAAGAATTCGTTTTTTGATATTTAGAACGGAGTACCAAACTCATTATACTGGTTCCGGCTTGGTGTATCGGTTTTACGGTTCCATACAGAGTTTAGCACGCTCCTAGTTATATCTCATATCCGCTCTCTTCAAGTTTTATACATGTAAATCGAAAAAGAAAAGAAAAACATGAAGAATTATATGCGTGTGAATGTATACATGTATATGAGAATGATACATTGTACTTTGTTCAATCTTGACTTTAAACCCAGAATAAAAAAATATCCGTAAACTCATTTTGATATAATTGATCTATTCCATAGTAATGCAAAACTATGCTCCATTAAGTCACTAGTCCAACAATACCATAAAGTCATTTGGTCGGTGAGATCAAATAATTGGCATCTAATCTATTACAAGTAATCAAAATACAATTTTTTCAAACACCTCAAAAGTCAACTTTAGTCAATACTGTTCCAAACCCAACTATTTTCTACTTCAAAATTATGGTCGGTTAAAGTTTCTTATAAGCTAGATTTAGGGGTCATTTACTAAATACTTACATGGGTAATCGCTTACCGATATCACTTATCTTACGGTTATTATCTATTGAACATGGAAACTATCTAGAATCCTACCCGATAAGAGTCATAACAAGGACCTAGAGTCTTACCCGGTAAGCGTTTACTGGGTTTAAGATGTTTACCAACAATCAATTTTGATGATCTAGAATGTTATACGATAAACATTATGGTAAACGACCCCTTTTAAAAAGTAATGTGAAATTACATATTTTCCCGGGTCAAGCAAGAAAAATGCATACCAAAAAGATATCAATTACTCTCTTAGAAACATGTTTTCATCTTCTATATTGAGATCCGTGTTTAATGGGGGGTTTTATCATAATTGGAAGAAAGATTGGTTTTTTAAAAGAAATTAGACAACAATTTGGACCTTTACAAGTTATCATAAAGACTTTTTCCTTTGAATATATGAAGAAAGTGGTTCTTGTTTTATATTTTATCCACAAAACTATTAAGTTGGTCAAATAAAGAGGCCATCGAACTGTGTCATCTCCTACACGTTGGCATTTTAGAATGGGGTGGTGTGGGGTGGGTTTCACCTTTTCTCCATTTTGGTGACCCTCTACACGTGTACCCTTCACTCATGTACCCTTCTTTCACCTCTTCATTCTCTAACCTAAAATACCCATTTTGATTATACACAACTGTATTAATTAACAACAGCCGCTTCGTTCTGCAATTCCATCGCTTCTGCCTCTTTTTTTCACTTTCCGATCGCCGGAAAATGAAGTCGCCGGAGGAGCTCAGGGATCGGAATATTGGGGAAAACGACCAGGTGAGTCTCTTTAGGGTTTCCGAACACATATCTTTTGTGGGTAGTTGCTGATACTCATCTTCAATTCAAGATCTCAAATTCCGTAATAAGAAATCCCTAATCTTTTCGATACGATTGAGGGTTTGGATAGTAAATGTAGTTTTTTTTTTTAATCTTGTTGATAAAATTGAGGGTTTAGATTGAGTAGTTCCTTAGATGTGGTTTCTAGATCTTTATTAGGGTTCTATCTCAGATACTGCGTTGAAATTGTTTGACTATTTGTTGATTTCCATTGGTGTGCTAGTGAAGTCAATTTCAAGATTTGTGTTCTTGAAACAACGTTATATTTGTATCTTAATTAGTAGCGATTGCTATAAAATCGAGCTAAATTTGTTTAATTTCACATAAACAAAAATTAAGACATCAAAACTATCATCATCAAGTAAGTAGCAAATTCTGTACTTTTTGCAGGCTAATTCATAAACTCAGTTACCATAGGGAGTATTATATCATGATCATGAATATGTACAAAAACTTGGATACTTGTTTGTTTCTCGTTTGGGAACGAAAGATTGAGCAGCATATTTAGGTGGCTTAGCAACTAAATCGACAGACGTTTCGTAGGATATCGTTACAATGAGTTTAGTTGCGGTTTCGTGTACATATACATGAAAAAAGATGACACCTTTATAATACTTGATGATATAACAAATCTCCTTTTGTTTGTGAATAACGTGAATATGTCTGCGATATGAACCACATCCATACTTGTTAACCGAGATAATGTTGTCTTTTCCTATCGTAATAACGTTTTTACCATTTAAATCTATGTAACGGGCTTGTTTTCTGTATCTGGAATAAGTATTTGAACCTGAATGCATTGAAAGCGCGCTTAAGGCACAAGAGGTTGGGCTTTGCTATGGTCGAGGCGAGGTGCATTCACGAGGCAAGCTAAGGAACCTTTTGGCCTAGGCGCACCTCGTAAATCAGACTAAAATTCTGTGTTTTTGTAAATAAGTCTTCTCGTCTCCTCGTCTCCTAGACTTCTAAAAAAGACTTATCATCTCCCACGATTAATGCACCACGCCTCTTATGAATACAACCATAGATAAGGGAAATCTACTTCTTGTTCAAGACATCAACTTATAGATGAAGAAGATGGAGTTGAATTATTAAATAAGAGTGAGACCGAAAAAGAAGATATTGGGGAGTATGAAACCTATGAGAACGTTGAAGAATACACACTTGATGATGATAAGGATGATAATTGAGGAGTGATTTTTAGTCGGGATTTTATTGAGCTATGTTTGATATTAATGTTATTTGAAAATTGAAATTGAACTATGTTTTATATAATTATATTCGAGTTGTTTATGTGTGTATATATATGTGTATATCTATATAGTGGTGGTTTGATTTACAAACCCAACCATTAGTACAAACCATTCTCAACCGTTCATTTAATCTAATGAATATCTGATTCAGTGAGTATCTCGATTGTTTTCTAGCATAAAGCATTGATCATAATAAATGAACTCTGATAATCTTCCATAAATATCCAAATCATAATTTCTACAAGTATCTCAATTAATTGGTTTGTATGGTTTGTAGTAATGGTTGGGTTTGTAAAAGATCTCTCGTCTACATATATATATATATATATATAGTGGAAGGATATTTTGGAACCCTTAAAAAGGTTGCAACCCTTGCAACCCACATCTTAACCGTTGGATTCATAATCGACGGTTATTTTATTTTTCTATTTTTTTTAATTAAAAATATTGGACCCCATATCTATTGTAACCGTCGATCATGAATCCGACGGTTAAGATGTGGGTTGCAAAGTTTGCAACCTTTTTAAGGGTTGCAAATTAAACAACCCCTATATATATATATCTTTTTGATAAGATGTGCTTCGCATTCCTGAGGCACGCGTCTAGGCCCTGGGACCCCTTTGCACCTACGTGTGCCTTGAGTCTTTAATAACTTTGCCTAAATGTAATTTATACATATCTGATTATCTTTTGAGATAACATTCTAATTTTTGCAAGAATCTAGATTGTAGTTGAGAAGGATGATGCAGAAGAGCTTCTTCCTGGGTGGAAAAAGGAAGTGAAAGTAAGAAAGATGGGTTCTAGGACAAAAACAGATCGGGTACTTACTGATTATTTTTGTAACTATTCCCGTTGCATAATCTTACCAGAATTATTCATCCTTTATTGTGATTAATCCGTTATCATACTTTATATGTCCATGCTCCCAGTACTATACGGATCCCGTCACTGGATACACATTCCGCTCTTTCAAGGACGTCCAACGCTATCTCAAAACTGGAGAAGTGGGAAAACTAGCAATCAAGCCCAAGGCCAACACCAAAATAGACGGAACTTGTTTCTCTGAAAATTCTTCTGGCTCATGTAAGTTTTAGATTTTCCTTGATTCTTTTTCCGAAGAGAGTTTGTCGTTTTAAATTGCCGTTGCCCCAATATTGTTCCTAGAATTTGTTACTAGAAGTAACAGGTAAGAAAATTGTGGCAGTGAATGACGTTAACCTTCCAGACGCCGGTAGATTGGAGGAACGAGAAGAAAAGAGTGCATCGAAGGAACAGATGATGGTTCCTAGTCCTGTGAGTGAAACTTCAAGGCATAAACGACCACTGGAATACGGGTCGGAAGGGTACAAAACGAGAAGCAAATCCAGTGAACCGAGCAAGTTTGAATCGCCTCAACGTGCTTCAAAACGACTAGCGGGCGTTGATGCACCACCACTGTCAACGCCAGAGCCTAAAACTCGTCAAGCTACTAAACTAGCCGGCATCAAAATTGAAGCATTTGATGCGCCGTCACCATCGCCGCCGGAGCCTAAAACTCGTCAAGCTACACGACTAGCCGGCATAAAAACTGAAGCACCACCACCACCAACACCGCCAGAGCCTAAATCCCGCCATGCTACACAACTAGCCGGCATAAAAACTGAAGCACCACCACCACCACCAACACCGCCAGAGCCTAAATCCCACCATGCTACACAACTAGCCGGCATCAAAACTGAAGCACCAACACCGCCAGAGCCTAAAACACGGCATGCTACACAACTAGCTGGCATCAAACTTGATGCATCACCACCTTCACTGCTGGTGCCTAAAACTCGTCAAGCTAGACGACTAGCTGGAATGGAAATTGATGCATCACCACCATCACTGCCAGAGCCTAAATCCCGTCCAGCTAGACGACTACTTGAAATGGAAACTAATGCATCCCCACCACCATCACCGCCAGAGCCTAAAACCCGTCAAGCTACACGACTAGCCGGAACGGAAGTTGGTGCATCGCCACTTTCACCACCAGAGCCCAAAACCCGTCAAGCTACACGACTGTCCGGAACGGGAGTTGGTGCACTGCCACTGCCACCACCAGAGCCCAAAACCCGTCAAGCTACACGACTAGCCGTAACGGAAATTGGTGCACCGCCACCGCCAGAGCCCAAAACCCGTAAAGCTACACGGCTAGCTGGAATGGAAATTGATTCATCACCACTGTCCCTACCAGAGCCTAAAACTCGTAAAGCTACAAGACTAGCCGGAAACAGAATCGGTGCATCACCACCGCCATTGCCAGAGCCTAAAACTCGTCATGCTACACGACTAGCTGGAATTAAAACCGATTCACCATCAGAGCCCAGAACTAGTTGTCAAGATACCATTAGACGAGCTAAAGAAGCAGAAACCAGAAAAACTGTTAATTTGGGTGCTATTCCAAAAGAGATTGAGAAGATAGCTGAAGTGGAAAAGAAAGTAGAATGTGTTGGAAAGATCACAGAAAAGCAAGATGGAAATGCTGGCATGGATAACAAGCCTAACCGTAAACAAGAAATTTCGATTCTTTCACCTCCAACGACTCAGGAAAGTCGTGAGAAGATCAAGAAGGACGATTTTAAGGCCAATGAGAAACAAGAATTCGTATTTTCTCCTAAACAACACAACAAGGAGATCGAAATGGGACCTGCCGCTCTGCCGCCAGCGAGTCACGCCACCCCCAAAGAGCAAGTACCACCTACTGTTGTTCCACCGGTGGGTTTGGGGATTCAAACGGATGATAAACACCATGGAAAACAAGAATTGCCTCCTGTGGTTAACTCTTCAGTTAGCAACCCGATTCTGCAAGATGGTAATGCAAAGCCTGAATCGTCGGCGATGAACTTTTGTTTAAACGATTTCTGGACAGACCCATGCATCGAATTTGCCGTAAAAACTCTAACAGGCGCCATCCCATTTGGAGATCTGAATAAAGCCGACAACTTTGCTGCAACGCCGTTAGAGGTGCCTCTGGAGGAGCTGTGGACAGACCCATGTATCGAATTTGCAGTAAAGACTCTTACGGGTGCCATTCCTGTTGGGGAAGAAAATTATTTACAGCACCAACCTAGCAGCAGCCGTTCAGAGAACCGATCCGTTCAGAGCTTCTCGTTGCCTGATGTCGGTATGAACTTCTGCCAAACTGAGGTTTTATCGAAGCATTTCGAAACGGTGCATAATAAGCAGCAACAACAGCAGCAGCAGCAGGATTCGGTTGGAAATGGCGTTTTACAGAAACCAGGTGTTGGTCAAGGGAGTAGTAGTAATATTAATAATGGTCAATGTTCTAGAGCAAGGTTCTTTTGAGTAGGGATTATGTGCAGTTGTAGACTTCAAGTAGAATCTTAGTTTCAGGTTTTCTGTCATGTTTTTCTGTTGTTGTCTGGAGTTTCTGATTAATGTTTGTAAACTGTATTTTCAGATGATAAATGCTGATGATGGCTTTAAGTTTAGGCAACATTTTATGTAAAATAAAATCAATTTATGTTATGTTTTTGTTTTTTCAATCGGCTAAAATAATCGAGTTGAACGGTTTTAAAATCATCTCGAGGTTTATTTAACGATCATATCTGTTTAAATCGATTTTTGTAGAAGAGTTTGAATCGTTATTTTAATTACAAATTTTCATTCATATACGAGTCAGTTTTGGTGGGTAAACCGGTTAACGATCGGATCTTTAACCGGTCTGCCTAATATTTGTTAACCTTAACCAATTACCAAGTCCCGGTTAAGGTTAAGATTACGCACGTCTAACAATGTTTTAAGCTGAGCAACTATTAGGTTTGAGCAATTTATTTAAGGAAATTAATTAAAGTAGTCATTTTAGAAGATCAGGTTTATCTCCTAGCCATTCTCTCCCTTAGTTTATTAAAATAGCCGCTACATTCGTGAAAGGAGTTCGTATATACGAACACCTCCTTAGAACTGATAAATTTGATACATCTTCGTAATATATGTTCGTATATACGAACATAATTTAAAAACTCATTAAAAAATCATTACTTCGTGAAATGGTTCGTGGAAAATGCAAGGAGTTAAAAACATTTACGTTTTTGGCTCCTGTTCGTGAAATTCCAATATATTACGAACCTGAAAGTTACATTTTTGACCCCTGATCGTGAAATGGTTTGTATTATACGAACCTGAAAGTTACAGTTTTGGCCCCTGATCGTGATATCCCAATTAGGAACACATTTTATTCAAAAAAATAAGCAAGTTATAATTATGACCCCTCATCTTTGGAACATAATTCAAAGATATTTACGTTTTTTGCTCCAGTTCGTGGAATATGTTCGTGATATACTAACATATTTTTTGAAAAACAAAATAGTTACAATTTTAGCCCCTCGTCTTCGCATAATAAATTAAAATGTTACAGTTTTGGCCCCACTTCGTAATATGTTCGTGATATATTTAAAAATAATTACAGTTTAGGCCCAAGTTCGTGAAACATTTAAAAATAATTACACGGACTTGTAATTTTTTGTCCTCATTACTCATTTTTTAGATTTTTTTCACGAAACCCTATACCTTTTGACTACTTTTTCACTTATTTACTTCTACATCTAATAAAGTTCATCCGTCCCCTCAACTTCTTTGTATATAAATACACGGGTCAAAAATGTAACTTTTTTTTAACTCCTTGCATTTTCCACGAACCATTTTACGAACTTATGTTTTTTATGAGTTTTTAAATTATGTTCGTGATATACGAACACATATTATGAACATGGATCAAGTTTTTGACTTCAAAGGAGGTGTTCGTATATACGAACTCCTTTTACGAACCTAATGGATATTTTGATAAAATAAGGGAGAGAATGGCTAGGAGGTAAACCCGATTTTCTGAAATGACTACTTTAATTAATTTCCCTAATTCTCTTGTAATAGTAACTAATTAAATATAAATTTAAGAAATAATTAGATTGTCCTTATCGTATGGTTTGGTGTTTTTAATGTATCCCAACCTTATTTTGAAAAATTAACGAAACTACCAATGTCGTTGTGTTCTGTAGCACATTTTAGCGAGTTGAGTCCTTGAATAAATTGAGGAGCAAAGTATTGAGGTTGGATTGGGACTAGGCAAGGGAATGGATTCCGATCCATCGGGGAATCCGGTCCACCCACCCCGGTCGAGAATGGGGATTCCCTACTAAACCGGGGATCCCCGTTTGTCTCAAACCGGGTTTGGGGACGGGGATGGGTATCGCCCTCACCGCCCCGCCCCATCCCCGTTATATATTTTAATTAATAATTAAATATATAGTATTTATTTAAACTAAATCGATAATTCATAATTTTCTATTTCCTAAATAGGTTTAGAATATAAATTTGTTATTTTTTGAATGTTAATATGTATTTTGATGAATCAAAATACAGTTACTCAATATGATTTTGGATATTTACTCGATATCTTTTCGTACGTGTGACGTTAAGTTTTTTTTTTTGGTTTAGGTTGAATTTCTTTTGGTTTTTTGTTATTAATTATTATATGATGTTGTGATTTTTTAGTATTGAATTAAATTTCTTTCGATTTTAGGTTTATTGAAAATATCTGAGATTTAAACATGTGCGGTGTTTTATATATTTGATTTAAATAGCTTACATAAATGGGGGGAAAAATTCCCCGTTTTCCCGTTGGGGATGAGGATGTGATCATATCCCCCGACGGGAATGAAGATGAGGACAAGGATGGAGATGAGGGATTGGAGACAGGGATGTGGATTGAGGTCCCCGCCCCATTCTCATGCCTAAAATTTCAACTATAGGAACTTATTAGCTTGTTAATTTATAAAATAGTTATGGAATTCATTAAATAGAAAAAAACGATAAGGACAATTTTTTTATACTATCAAGTACTATTTATTGATGCATATTACTTAAAATCAAGATTATAACTAAATGGCGTATATGAGTACAACTTTTTAAAACATGTTTAAATTCATATAACTAATTGATAAACATAATAAAAAACAGGGTAATCATTTTATTTTAAATATAAAAAATCTAAAATATTATTAGGATAAAACTTACAATACTTTATTATTATCTTTATGAAAATATATTATATTATTAAGGCTTAAATCATGTGAGAACCAAAAAAAGATTGAGAACCGTGAGAACCGATCTAAACCGTAATTCGGTTTTGATCCAATGGTTTTAATTAAAAGTTGATTCACCACATGAAAAGGGCATAATCGTCATTTTGGTAACATGATTCACCAGATGAAACATATAGATTCATTCATCAGATGAAACACAAAAATTCACCATATGAAACACAAATATTCACCATATGAAACACACAGATTCACCATATGAAACACATATTAACCTTATTTCACCAAATGAAATAAATCACAATTTTCATAAATATATTATTTCACCTGATTAAATCCAAACATAAGTTCATGTATATCTTAATTCACCACATGAAATCAAACAAAAGTTTCATCTATAATCTATTTTCACCTAATGAAATCAAATACAATTTGAGCGAAACGCTAAGATTTCCCCTTTTCCTATCTAGGGTTTGGTCTCTACGATATTGGGAGCAATTCCTAGTTGAGAGATATCGATCGATTGCAGGTCAAGAGGATGGGATGAAGCAGATTTTGGATAGAGGGATCTTCTTCTCCACAACTTATGTGTCATAGCTGTCGTGTCCCCTGAATCAAATCCCTAAATAAAAGTACATAAAAAACAACGATCAATGTGTCACCATGAACACCCACAACAAGAAATTATAAGGAAATCGTAAATGAAATTGAGCATTCCCAGAGTAAGTCAATTTTACGAAAAGGGATTGGCCCATAAAAAAGACTTTTTACTGCAAGGCAACTTACAAAACCTACCACTCTGCAATGCAAGATTGAGGCAACATAAAGAAATAATGTTGAACAAAGTTCTTTTTACAAACTCTTAATAAGATAGTAAAGATAATAATATACAATTTAGAAGCCTTAACAAAGAACTTACATGCTAAAGAATTGGTTCCGACTTGTAGAAAGCTCTAAGCTTGTCATCCAAAATGTCGTCCCTAAAAGCCTGTAAAATAGATAACATGTGTTAAGACACCCAATTAGATTTGTGTATTGATAATTAAAGACCATTTGAAAACTTCCACATAAACCAGAAATCAAGTTAAAAGCTCATTTGAAATATGTTTAAAGCTTACAGCAAAAGGCCAGGAAATAAAAGAGAGATAAAATTAAGGGCAAGTAATTTCCAGAGTCGACTAAAAGTGCCACCATGAGTTTTCTATTTTACTTACAGGCACCCATGTCCCAACAAGAATTTCTGCACCTGCAGCAGCTAAAGATTTTGCAATAGCCCAACCATATCCATTGTCATCAGCGACACCAGCAATAAATGCCCTTTTGCCTTCATATAAGAATTTGAACTGAGCAAGAAGTTACATTGCATCAACTCTATAAAATGGCACAACCCCCCCCCCCCCTCTGCCTATGAATCTATATTTACAAGCTACAAAACCAGAAACTCTTTCATTAAATAGAAATCTGTTTGCACTTCCATTTAAACAGATGCCATAATCAATAGGTTCAACCAGTCATGGTAAAGAAACCTGTAAAGAAAAGGATCAAACCTTTCAAATCAATGGACAGCTGGGATGCAGGTTTGCTTTCAAAACTTGACTCAATTGGTCGTTCCACATATGAAGACATTGTATCCTTTTACAGTAAATGGGTCTCATAGTAACAGGGACTTTTTTTACAAACCAAAAAACTATGAAACAAGAAAATGGAGCAACAAAATGATGTAAATAACAATGGTCAAGAGAATGGTTATGAATTTACCAGGTTCATTTCAATGAAGAAAGGTCCATTGAGGGGTAGATGGGCATACAGTAATTGCGCAAAATTATGTGTTCTACATACTAAAAATAGCTTGGGTGCTCCATATCATAAAAAAATACCTAGCAGATCAGAAAATATGCTAAACCCATCTTACTAATGTACAAGGCGATGAAATTGAAAATCTCAAACACATGTACAGATTCAAAGAAGAAACAGAAAAAGAAGTGATCAGAATCGCACAATAATAGGCGTGATTTATGCAGCAAAGTGATCAGATCTCAATGGAACTTTTTAGCTAACCATTGAATTGGAATTTTCGCGTAAGAGCTTCTCCTTCACAACTCCCTGTGAATTTTCGGTTACAAAAGAAAGACATTAATCAAGTAAACGATTGCAAATTTGTGCAAACAAATGGTTAGCTAAAGGATTCAGATATGAAACTTAATCTAATTTCGACAACATCAATTGGAATTTGGAAACCCTAATTTGGTCGAATACACATACCTGAGCAGGAATACTAACCGTGGTCTGCGGCGGAGATGAGAGAGCCGAATGGTGGCAGGCAGCAGCAGCGGCGGCGGACTTCTGGTCGGCTGGTGGTCGTCGTTGAACCGACAAGCTTCATCAATAGAACAACTAGCGAACTAAATACGTCTTCAGCCTACAAAAATCGGAAATGTAGTAGAGAAATACAAACATATTACACTTGTTCGTTGAATTTGTGAAGCTTTTGGAAGTCAATTACCTCGAGCAAACCGATTTTAGTCTGAATTGTGGTACGGCTAGGGTTTGGAAGTCTGTTATTGAAGCAAGAAGAAGGGAACGATTGGGGAGAGGGGTAATAATAGATGTGAGATACTGCTTGGATAGGTTGTACCAAAGCATTAAGAAATTGTAAATTAAGTAATTGACTTTAATTAGTTGTAACTTGTGTTTAAAATGTTGTAATTAAGAGTTTTTTATGTCTTTTTTATAATATAGTATAAATATATTTTTTTTAAGATTTTATGGGATCTTCACATTTGTATTTTATTCAGACATGAAAATATTATCGTTTTCTCAAAATTAAATAAACACTTATTATAAAATCTACAAAAACAAAGAATAAGAAAAAACATTAGAATCAAGAGAAATACGCATAAAAAACACATAAAAATTGTAGAATTTTGACCAAGAAAATCTCCTGGTTTTTTAGATAAAAGAAGCATTGGAACCGAAAGGAATAAAAAGAAGGTTTGTTTACGGCAGATGGGGGTAAAATTGGAAAAGCAAATATAAGAAGCAAAATAGGGCTAATCGTTATTTTCGCGAATCTATATTTCGACCAACAACCACCACCGGCGACTGTCTCGCCGCCGTCTCAACGGCGCAATCATTTCCTTTGGCTTCGGTAAGCAGAGTTCCAACCGATGTTTTTCAGTTTTCGATATTTTGTTCGATCCATACATGTCTCTCCTAATTTTCTCCTTCATATCGTGTTTAGGGCAAGATAATCTGTTTATGATTTTCGACTTGGTGCTTTTTTATTTGTTATTTTTACGTGGTTTTTTTATATGGATGCAACTTCTATGACATGAGAATAACTTAGGTCTTAGCGATTGTTTTTGTTCATGTATGTACTCGAGTGGAATTGGTGATGTTTGTAGGTCTAATTCAGAGTCGTATGCCATTCTGATTACATTCTTTTGGTTACACACTAATGAATTAGTTTTTTCAAGCGATTGTTGTTTATCCAGAATGCCAAAAGCTTTACACGCATGACCTAATAATATTTGTCTTAATGAGATAATAGGCTGAAGAAGGAAAAACACTATTTCTATAATTCATCGCATCAACTTCGTGGTTATGTGTACCCACTCATTTAGATTTCAACCACTATTGAAAACAGTAAAGGATAATTGTATAATCTTGAAGGTGGTCCTTAATGTCAAAGCCTTACTCAATTAAAGATATGGTAATGGGGTTGATCATAAGACTTGAAGTTCTGTGAATACAAGATAAATTGCGTTATAGGTTGCTCATCTCATTTTGCACCTTTTGGGCTCTGATAGCATACAGTGTTGTAAGTTAAAATTATCTTTGGAAAATTGTCATGGCTACAGTAATAGTGCTTCCACATAAAAAATTATAAAGGTCTGTCTTTGTGTGTGTGTTCTTGCTGCTTCTTTTTTGGTGATCCCTTTCATATCATTAGATCATTCATATACTTGGTTCCTGCTGTTAAGTCCAAATTCCCAAGCTTGACTAAATAAATCCTGTTGTCATGCATTCTTTATCATTAAAATAGCCAAAATCTGTTAAAAAAACGTGACAGAATTTTTTTTTAATTTTTTTCTCCTCTGCAATTAGGTTACTCAGCTACTGGCGACTTTTAGGTGTCAGGTGAACAAGAGGAGATATGAGGTAAAACTCGTTGATACATGCCTTTTAAGATAATGCCACCATTATTTCTTGTAATGATGTTTTCTTGGTCTTTATTTTCACGTGAAGATTGTTCGACTAGATAGAAAGGATGAGACACTATATGTTGATGACCTACTCTGATCTGAATTTGACAGATATAGCATATGTTTCACTTTATCTATAATCCTATTGGATGTGCCATCAGTAATTGCTAACTAATCAAGTTCCAAACTTGTATTCATATCTGTTTTTTTTAAACTCTTGATAAACAATCTCTTTTGGGTACATTTATAGCCTACCTGAATTAGTTTAGGATAAAGGGCTTGTTGTAGTTTCGTTATTATGAACTTCCATGATGTTGTGCAAGAAGATGCCTTTACAATCACGTGGTCAAGGAATGGATGGAGTGCTTGACTTATCACTAATTCACTATTCACTAGTGTGATTACATTGTAGAGGTTATCTTCTTGTGGGGTGTCTTTATGCAGGCTTAGAACCCTTCAATGATGAGACTAAGCACATGGGTTGATCTAGAGATGGTGTCAGCTCTGCTTCTGTCCTTAAGCTTCATCTCAATATGTGAGTTGACAACTTTTGTATTCAATGATTGGTAAGAGATGTACATTAGGACAATAGTTGCCACTGTGAGCAGAAAATTAGTCATGTTTATATTGAGAATAGATATAGGTAAGAGCTTTGTACACAGGTTCACAAGTTACATGTTGGTGGAATCCCTTTAATTTATCAACAATTTTTTTGTTTTTGCTGATGTATACTTCTGTGTGTAAGGAACAACTTGGACAAGTTAAGGCACCAAATTTGTTATTTAGAATAGAAAGAGGGAATGGAGACTACCTCTCTAATCTATTGTCCCCGACAGAAGTTTTATGTACATAAATATCGATGTGTTATTAGTTCAAGGCAAAAAATAAATACCTAACACCCCCCCCCCCTGCGCGCGGCGGAAAGCAGGCTAGAAGTAGGATGAATGTACTAACCTACCCAATTGGTTGCATGGGCCAGCGAGAGAGGAGGGGGGGTGGTGCATGCATTATCTTGATCCAAAAATGTGAAATTCCTTGCCTCTCTAAAATTGGAGCTTTCTTATTCCCATCTCTAATTCACAGATGATACAAGAGACCATCCATCTTTACTGATGTCTACATCTATTTTATATGTTCAATAGTTGCCTTTTTTTTGTATACATGTTGTGAATTTCATAATTGTTTCTTGATGCTGTG
The DNA here is from genome assembly GCA_954870635.1 of Arctium minus. Classification (NCBI taxonomy): domain Eukaryota; kingdom Viridiplantae; phylum Streptophyta; class Magnoliopsida; order Asterales; family Asteraceae; genus Arctium; species Arctium minus. The sequence continues at coordinate 161,411,483 of OX941081.1, forward strand.
GATCTGTCCTTGTATTATCATCTCTGTTGCAGTAGGAAAGGTGTGAGATGGGATGAAGCAAATCTGGGAGAAATTGAAGCAAATAAACCTGTAAGGCAAAAAATTACCGAACCAAAGACTCCGTATCATCCTATGGTTGATGTTGATGGTAAACTAATTTATTCTCTCTGCATCTCAAAGTTATTTATATTGCATGTATTATTTTGGGCTTTTTCTAGGTCAGAGGTTAGTTATGCCATTTTTATCTTACTGAATGATTGCCCTTCCTTATGTTAGTTAGATAAAGTGTGGTAAATCATAGATGGCCTAATGGTTTAAGCGTTGTAAGATTGACATCCTGAGTTCACTATTCCTGAAGATGTTAGTAGCTTTGGTGTGCAAAATTTTCACTATTGGCTGGACAGTGGTCTATCGTAATTTAGTATGTTGATGTGGTCTTCCTTCCTTTTTCTTTTTGTTATGTCCTAATATTTGTTATTCAATGTTTATATTAAAGAGACATGCTGCAGATTTTAATGAGGTTATCTTATTATTATATGAAATTATTGAATGCACAATTTAGCTGCTACTAATTTGTGTCTATATGTATTTTGAGAGGCCAGATTCCCATGTCAAAGAAATCCTTGTATCTATTTATATATTTCTAGAAAGGAAAGAAAATAATGGGAGTTGCAGATCAAAGTTTCATGTTTCCATAATAGCACATCTCGCTTTCTTCTTTCATCATGACAAAAACTTCCTTCCCTGCTCCCCCTGTGTGTTCATTGCCAAGCCGGTTATGAACAAAATGTGTGTTGAAGTTTAATGAAGTAAACTTTATAAACCGAACTTGGGAGCATGATGAAAAGAGCCTCGTCTCTTGTTTCGCTCCAGTTTTCTTCTTTCTGTTGGGAGTGGAAATGTTGAAACTATAGACTAATAGACATACACTGGCCTTTAACTCTTTGTGCATGTCTTATAAAATGGGAAAATGTAATTGGCATAGTTGTTTTGGATGGAATTCTCTTGTTGTCTCTCATCTTTTTCATACACGGATAAAGGTTACCAAGCCTGTTTCAGTGGACCATGCTTTTACTCTTAACATTTAATGCTCTAATGTGCAAGACAAAGGAAATAAAGCATAAATTGATACTTATGCATGTTCCTGGAAGGTTTGATACTATGATAATACCTATATATTGCTTTTGAAAAGAAATCCATGATGCCAACAGCCCAACAGCTTGAATTTTATTGCAAGATTTGTTTTCTGAATTTGAAAATGTGCAATTGTATTTGAGAATACATTTGGTGGTGTCAGGTGAGCTAATAAACCGTCTTTGCAGGATCTTTGTCTCCAATACGGAGTTCTGGGGGTGATAGTAGCGTGCATGCGGAAGCAATTCGGTCTGCATTGAATGATGTGGCATCGTCATCTTCTAGTAGTAGCAATAACTTGCGACGTTCTGGGTGGACATCATCGGAGGATGAAGCAGATTATATGGATCATGATGATGAAGGTGATATTATAATCTTTTTATTATTTGAGAAAAGTCTTATATGGATGAGAAGAGTGAGTTGTGGAATGAATAATGAACAGATTCTGAAACGGGGATAAGCAGCACTTGGTTTAGAGAGCAGAGGCGTGCTCACTATGATGAATTCCGTAAAGTGAAAGAAATGCAGCGGAAAAGGGGTTCGTTAGATGAAGAGGAGTCGTTGTCATCTGATGACGATGGTCATGGAGGGGAGAAAAGAAATGGAAAGTGTGGTTCTTCTTCGTCGTTAGCAAGTGGTTTGGAAGACATAGACATTACAGATGCTGCTGCAGGTCCATCTTCTTCTTCTCTGAAATGAGATACATTTAGAAGTATTATTGTTTTGGATTATGATTCTGGTGCTCATATTTTGCATGATACAATACAAAGGTCTCTTGTTGTAAATAAGCATCTTCATGTGCCAAACTCAATCAATCATTTTTACCCACCTTCATACTTCCCTATTCCTATTATGGGTAGCCAAATTAGGGTTTCTAATTTGTGTTTTTAAATTATGGGAAATTAGGGTTTGTAGTTTGTGTTTTATTCTTTTTAATTTGTGCAATTGGTAAATTTGATCCACCTTGTAATCCTCCATTTGAGCTTGATGAAAAAGAAAGAAAGAAATAGTGATCTCTTACAAACACTATAACGCAATTTATCTTATATTCACAGAACTTCAAGTCTTATGATCAACCCCATTACCATATCTTTAATTGAGCAAGGCTTTGACATTAAGGACCACCGGCCTTCAAGATTATACAATTATCCTTTACTGTTTTCAATAGTGGTTGAAATCTAAATGGTGAGTGAGTACACATAATCACGAAGTTGATGCGATGAATTATAGAAATAGTGCTTTTCCTTCTTCAGCCTACTATCTCATTAAGGGACTGTTTGGCAGTTGCTGAATGGTTTAGTACAGAATGATTAAGTGGTCTGAATGATTAAGAGGGTTTTATGATTTAGTGTAAAATGAAATATGGTTGTTTGCTAATTGTTCATAATGAAATCAGGGCGCTTAATGGTTAAGGGATGATCAGGATGCTAAACCATTAAGAGGATTTTGGAACCATTAAGAGGCAACCCTTTTTTTTGCCAAACAAGATTCACCTCTTAACGATTCAGAAATTGCCTCTTAATGGAACCATTAAGAGGTAAACAAACAACCCTTTAAGACTAATATTATTAGGTCATGCGTGTAAAGCTTTTGGCATTCTGGATAAACAACAATCGCTTGAAAAACCTAATTCATTAGCGTGTAACCAAAAGAATGTAATCAGAATGGTATACGACTCTGAATTAGCCCTACAAACATCACCAATTCCACCCAGGGCCGATCCTGAGGTTTCTGATGCCTTGTGCGGGAAGGCTAAAAAAGTGCCCTCACGTCGGGTTTTTAAGCAAACAGAACATACTATTTTTAAGGGGTTTGGAACCTAGTTAAGCCAATCAACTCACCTGCATGGTGAGTTTTACTAAATCTAATGAAATAATACAATTAAAGGAGGACATAAAACAAATCCTGAATAACATCATGACATAAAAATACATCACCTAAAAAGATGCATTATGCATTTCTTGAGACAAAAATAATAATTATATTTATCATGTTTGTATTCTCTTTAACATGTGGAACTTGAAAGAAAATAAAATAAATTAAGTTAGTTTTAACTAAAATAATAAAGTTACATAAAGTTAATGTCACACAAGTTGATAATATTATGTGCAAATCAATCTCAATCTATGAACAAAAGGTCAAAAATTAAGCGACATGTCAACATGCATATTTGCAAACATCAAAGCGATTGCAAATCAATAAACAACAAAAATCAAACTATGGCTAATATTTACAATACGAAAAATCGGTAATTTTGTGCAAGTATGTGAACAACAAAGCAATTTAATTATTTGAATGTGTGAACATAACGATTTCATGCTATAAATTACAAATGAACATTAAACAATCCGTTCCTAATAAGAATGATGATTTCTTATGAAGCTCTCATAAGCATTTACGGAAAATTTGTGATTTTTTTTTTGCAAATATCATTTTGAATACAAAGAGAAAAAAAAAGTTTCTTAGAATAAGATGAGTGTTTTTCTTACAAATATTATTTCGAATATAAAGAGAAAAATGTTTCTTAGAATAAGATGAGTGTTTTTTTACAAATTTTATTTTGAATATAAAGAGAAAAATGTTTCTTAGAACAAGATGACCTATAAAACATATTTGGTAGAATAAACATAAATAAAGAAAAATGGAGGACAATGTGGAGAATGAGAAAACAATTTTTTGATCTTAGAATTCTTGCTTCATCATCGGTGTCGGCTGAAAATGAAACGTCTTTCAAGCCTTGAAAATTGGAACAGTCAAACACGAATAAATGAAGAACAAAACAAACCACGTAGTTGTTTGAACGTTCACGATATCATTCTCCATTCATTCTAATTACTAGACCAAATACTGATTAGGCGCTTAGTTGATTACCTTGGCGGCTTGGGCATGAGTCAATTGTTTATAACCTAGTATTAAACTCATAGCTAATAACACATCAAAACTTGATGCCCCTTGGGCTTATGATGCCCTGTGCTGCGGCACGGGATGCACATGGCCAGGGCCGACCCTGAATTCCACTCCGAGTATAATGAACAAAAACAATCGCTAAGACCTAAGTTATTCTCATGTCATAGAAGTTGCATCCATATAAAAAACCACGTAAAAATAACAAATAAAAAAGCACCAAGTTGAACATCATAAACAAATTATCTTGCCCTAAACACGATATAAAGGAGAAAATTAGGAGAGACATGTATGGATCGATTGGGTCGAACAAAAAATCGAAAACTGAAAAACATCGGTTGGAACTCTGCTTACCAAAGCCAAAGGAAATGATTGTGCCGTTGAGACGGCGACAATCATCGGTGGTGGTTGTTGGTCGAAATATAGATTCGCGAAAATAACGATTAGCCCTATTTTGCTTCTTATATTTGCTTTTCCAATTTTACCCCCATCTGCCGTAAACAAACCCTCTTTTTATTCCTTTCAGTTCCAATACATGGACCAGTTCATATATGAACCTGTATGATTAACATATGAACTATATAGTTCATATGTGAACCAGTGTAATTCACATATGAACTCTTTTAATTGATTCATATATGAACCAATTAACTGATTCACATATGAACTAATTAACTGTAGGTTTTTATGTGAATCAGTTGAACTAATTAATAGATTTGTATATGAATCTTTGTGATTCACATATGAACTAATTAACTGATTCATATATAGTTCATATATGAATCACAAATGTTCATATATGAATAAGTTAAAAGAGTTCATATATGAACATATAATTCATATATGAATCATACATGTTCATATATGAACTCGTCCCGCGTATTTTACGAAACTACCCTTCTATCTTCTACAGGCCACACAAGGAATTATCCAGTGCTTCACGGTCAAAGCCGTAAATGTTGATCAGATAAAGGACTATGATCATTTATTTATTTCTCATATTTTTAGCATTTTTCAAATGAACCTAATCATATATATATATATATATATATATATATATATATATATATATATATCTTCAAAGGTTTCATACATGCATTATTCACATTTTTCATCTTACAACTATACATATTATTCACATATGCTATTCCCATTTATGGAATTGCATATGTGAAAAAAGCAATTTCTTCATATGCAACTATATATTTCTTATCCATATGCATATATGTGAAGAAACCCATTTGATTGATGCATATATGAAAATTGTCCATAATATCAAGGATTGAGATTGGTTTGTAAGGGGTGCAACAAATACACGGTTTGTATTTGATTTCTATATATATATGTATATATATAGGGTTGGATTCCGATGAGAAGCGTGGGAAGTGGTTATCAATTGTTGGATGGGAAATGGACGCACATTAGGATGAGATGCATCAAGATGCACCAGATCAATTCCCTTTTAAACCGCAATTGATGGGAGGACTTGAGATTAAAAGAGATCAACGGTTCGGATCCACTTCTCACCGTTAACTCAACTTCTCACACGATCCTTCGCCTATATATATATATATATATATATATGAGAGGACGTTTGTAACAACCCGCAATTTCCAATAACATATAACACGTAATTTACATATATTACGATATAATGATATTACACATTGTGTCTCTTCACTCGAAAATATAGAACAGTATGAAAATTGTTACAAACGTTTTTGCTAGTAAAGTTCACATACACACGATTCATCGCATCATGATCAAAAGCAGACTTCCAAATAATATTCAATCGACTTCACAAAAAAACATTCGAACATATAATCTCACATTTCCCCTTTTCCTTTACCTTCTAATGAGGCTGTCCTGAAATACATAATTTTGAAAACAAAATGAGGGTTAGACCATACGGTCTAGTGAAGAAACCTCTGACAGTGCAACTAATGCGATAACACAGTTCATATAAAACTTTACAAAATCAGTAACCATATTGTAGGCTCCCAGGCACTACATTTCAGTTAATCGTATAGTTGTCACTCAGACACAACATCGTTGTTAGTCTTAAAATTGGCACCTAGACACAACATCGCAATTAGTTATAAAGTTGACTCCCAGACACAACATTGTAATAATACCGTAACACATTCAACGGTAACAAATCCAACATATCAATAAGATATCATATCATAGTAACAACCATTTAATAATATATGCATTTCAGTTCGAAAATGGTTATAAGAAAACTCACCTTGATTCAATATACGAAGATATAAGCTTAACTGATACAAAAGATCGAAACCGAACGAGAACCCCAAAACCGAACACTTGAATCTAAATAAGGTAAACACGGTTACAATCTAGTGGATTGAATCTATTCCATAACTCTAAACAATGCCTAAGGACCCTAAACGATACCCCTAAAGACCCCAAAACGAAACGAAGAGAAATCGAAAAATTCAAAACAGGGACCAAGGTGACTTTCCATGCGACTTTGATCGCTTCGAAAGTCGCGTTAGCCTCTAGATGGGTCTTTTTCGACCTACACAACCCCTGTTCTGTCCAGTTTTTCACCATAAATCTAAACCATGTAAAAAGTCGGATAAAATTCATACTTTTGATGCTCCAATACTCTCACCCTTTATGAAATCAACATAAAATGATAACTTTCAAGATTTAACAATTTAACCTTTTAGGATCAAAACCCACAATTGGGTAAGAACTTAAACTTAGTTCAACCATGGAAGAAAACCTAAATTATTAAACTCCCAAACCTAACCTAACCTTAAGCTAGAAAGAATAAAGGAAGAAAAAAACTCACCTTGCTAGAGGTACCGAATTCTCTACTTGCAAAACCACCAAAGAAAAAAAACAACGGTTAAAGAAAACTCTAAATCAAAACATTCTCACGCCATCTTCGGCCTCCGAACCCGACATCATCTCTAGATCCCACTCCGACGTCCACTTCTTTGACGAACCTTTTCCTTATGCATCTATGAACCTCCCCCTCCCTCTAAAGCTCATGTCTCTACCATTGAAGCATCCTACACAGATTACAAGTCTCCCCCTAAACTGAATCAAACTCTAAAACTAAATGAAACCCTAAAACAAAACCATGGATGAACCTCTGATGTAGATGAAAATTTTAATGAAAGCTTTAAGGAATAGTAATATGTCTAATAATCTGTTTGTTCTCTAAAAACATCGAACTAGAGAAATGCAGCAAGGTGAGATCTTATGTGGTAGACGGATGATCGGAGATGGGGGGACGCCAGAGACGAGGGGGAAACCATAGACGAGGGGGACTCTGTAGACGAGATGGATGCCAGAGACGATGGGACGCGAGAGACGATGGGTGAAACACCCTCAAATTTGGAAATAACAACTAAATTAAAATTTTCTGATAAACATCAAATAAGAATAAATACCTTTATAAATGTCAATTGTTGATTACTTATAACGGCAATTTAGGATTTAAAATCAAGCAATAGTAATCCAAACCTTACACAAAGTCTAGATTAGGGACTGATATTACTAAAACCCAATAGTTATTGTTATTTCCAAGTACGGAAGATGTCTCTAATTAGCGAATTCCTTCTCGTGCCTCTAACTAACACTCAACTCATCACAACATCGTTAGTACCATTCCACAACGAGAACCTGATGCTCATACCGACAAATAAAAAGGGTTAGTCTTAACGCCTAGTGAGTTCAAACAGTTTTCATCTAAAACCGAGAGACTGGTTATCTAAATTATAATTTCTCTAATGAAATGTATTTAATATAAAATAAACCTCTTTCCCAGAAACCACCATTTTTCGTGATGAAAACTCTAAATGAAAACATACATTTAAGTACGAAATTAAGACCCAATACTCACTCAAAACGTGAATAAAGCTCAATATTTAAATACTGAAAACATGGATAAAACTTTATTAACCAAACACCAAAATATGGAGGAGATCCAATATTTAAACCATAAATCATGGATAACATTCATAAGCAAAACTACACAGAAAATGTGGATAAACTCTATATCTAAAAACAACACCTTTCGGTAACAGGGGAGACCCGTTTCCATTGAACATGGCAGGAACACAAAAGTATGTCATGTATCGATGTTATCAAACTATACCTCAGATTCAATGACTTTAGTGCACACTATAACAAGTGTCACCTCAAGTCCTTAATACCTTTGGTGCACCCCCTCCACCAAGTGTCACCTTAAGGTCACAATACCTTTAGTGCACACTCCCTACCTAACGTCATCTCAAAGATACCAAATTTTAGTGCTCATTAATTCTCTAGTTGAGTTCCAACCTCAAGGTTCTCATTCGAACTATAGTGTCTACTCACTAGCATTCAAGATAGGAATCTCAAACTTCCTACTTGATAACCCAAAATGTTTAACCCTCAAAAACATCAAAACCACAATACCCACGGTCTCGGAGTCCAACTCATAAGGGGTTGCCTCCACAATACAGGGATGACCATAATGCCTACTCGAGCATTGGTCACAAAGTGAGAACATTAAGACTCCTCACTTATCAAATACGACTAGCTCATATGCCTATGGGTCTGATGCATTACAGTCTAAATTACATTACCCCAATTGAATGACCAACGCACTCAAAGCATGTAATTATCAATAAAGATGCAAAAAATGCAACCAAACCCAATCAAAGAGTAAATTAAACCGGACAAATGTCCCCCAAAACTAAAATGGGCCAAAATCAAGGCAATAACATCATACTTATTTGACTACTCTAATAAAAGTCAACTATAAGCAATAAAACGCATTTAACCCATGTTTATGCAAGCATATGCTTTAAAAGCCTTGGCACATACTCATTAGAACTAAAATTTTTCTTCCTACTTTCTCTCCCAACCGAACCCTTGGCATTTATTACTGATTTTGGAGCATTTAAGGCATCAAGACGTGTGTTTTTTAGGGTTTCTTTATCATCAAGCTTAGAGGAATAGCAAACTAGAGACTTCTCACTTCATCTTCTCCATCAAGATCTTGCTAGGATTTTCTAACAAAACCTAAGTTGTGAGTCATTCTCATTTCAAAACTTTATACATGTTAAACTCAACTTTTCTATCTATGATTATCACATTGTCTTTAATTTTCATTTATGCAAGTTCAACCCAAACTCATAATTTGGAAGGTTTGGTTATTGTTGATAAAAATGTACAAAATGGGATTATAAAGAGTCTATATGTGCAATTATGGCTTTTTAAGATGGTTATTGTTTCCCTTTCTTTTAAAGATAGATATTTGGAAATGTTAGGTCGAATTAAGGTTTTGGAAACTCTTGGTTATTGATGAAACTAAACTTGATTGATGACTTATTATACTTGAATGGTCATTTATCTCAAACATTATAGAGTTTGGAAGGAAATGGGTATTTACTATAACGGAAGTCTTAAGTATGATTTTGGTAATTTTGGTATGGATTCTCATGGTTCTTGTAACACCCGTAAATTTCACCAGTCAGTAAATGTGGCCCCGCGTCAACATGGAGGTTTATTAGTATGAACCTTGCGTGCGGGAGGAATTGCTTGGATTTCTAAAAGCGTCGGAAGCGTTTTGGGCGAGAAAAGCAGATTTTTGGACTTTGGTATGGGTTGGACGAGAGTGCCCCGCGATAGTGACAGAGTCACTATCGCCGTGTCATAATCGCCGAGGACCAAGGCCCTCGGTACAACTTCGGCGAGAGTTCCTCGCGATTGTGATACCGGTCACTATCGCTTGGCACAATCGTGGAGAGCTGGGAGCTCTTGGTACAAGTTCGGCGAAAGTGCCTCGCAATAGTGACATACCGCTTGGCACAATCGCGATCGGGGTCTGAGAGCTTAAAACCGAACTTTTTAGCCCTTTTCTAATATGTTACTTCACCCATTTCATTTTTCTCTCCCAAGAACCGAACCCCTTTACCCCCATTGTCGATTTTGAGCATTTGAGGCACCAAGACATGGGATTCCAAGTGATTCTTTAGCCTCCAACAAAGCTTGGAGGCTAGAACTAGAACCCTCTCATCTTCTTCATCACCTTCATCCATTTTCTAGGGTTCTCATCCAACCCTTTTTATCACTTAAAGTTTGGAAGTTTACGACTCATCTTGGTGACCTAGAAGTATCTTGGTTAGTGGATTGAAGTTGTGGTTATGGTAATATCCTCTTTTTCTTCATTTATGGAAATTAGGGTTTCCGATATAAGATGAGATATTTGTGTAAAATGTTTGGGAACAATTTTAAATAGGTCGATATGGATATTTACGGTTGAAAATTTGTGGATCTAGGTTTTGGAAGGATTTTGCTTGTGGATTCAGATTTCTTCAAGGAAGCTCAAGTTGGGGGTAAAATCTAGATTTAACGTAAATCTAGCAAGGTGAGTTCAAGTTGATTTGTGAAAACGGTGTACATGCCAAAATGTCAAATTTTAAATGTTTATATGTTTTACATGAAATTATCAACTGTTGTATTACCTGATGAGTTTGGATTATTTGAAGTGTTTCACTTTATAAACTTTGTAAAACACCCACATTAGGGATTTTGGGCATTTTGACAAATAAATCTCAAGTATTTGTGTTTTAATGAGTTATTTTATGGAAGTAGGTGTTTTGAGTATAAATGTACATTTAGAGTGTGTTTTGGGGAAATGGTTGATTTTTGTGTTATGGGACGTTTTTGAAAGAATAAACGGTATAAATACTTTGGGGAAAATGATTTGTCCTAATCTAAATTGTGTTGGAGTTATTCATGTACTTTGGAGCATGTGTTTGCATAAATGTCGGTCGATTGCATGTTATTATATTTTGTGGATTTTAAGATACGGTCATTGGATTTTGGGCTCAAAGTTCGGTTTTCATCGGTGTCGAGTCTTGAGGACATTTGTCCGCCTTTAATAACTTTAAGTAGATCTTTAGGTGTGAGTTGCATTTATGGCATTTTACTTTGGGGAATACCTGCTTTTGTGTGCGTGTGTCATTCATTTGGAGTCATGTATTTTAGACTGTAATGCATTGGATCCATAGACATGTAAGTCGGTAATTTGCTAGTGAGGAGTCTTGATTTTGTCACTTTGGGGTTTATGTCGTGTTGACATTGTTGTATCCCGGTTGTTTTGCGGAGAGGAACCTTTATGGGTTGTACTCCAGGACCTTGGGTTTGGTGTTTGATGTTCTAATTCTTGTGCACGAGGGTTAGACATCATGAGTTATCAAGTAAGGAGCTGAGGCTCCTATCTTGAATGATAGTGAGTAGGCACTAGGGATCGAATGAGTACCGTGAGAATGAAACTCCACTAGAGAATGAACAGGCAATAGGATCACGTATCTTTGAGGTGTAGCTCAACGGAGTAGGCAATAGAGGATATGGTGTTTTCAGGACTTGGAATACAGTCCAACTGGAGGTGTAGGTCGGCAGAACAGGCAACACAGTTACGATCCGAGTTGTAGTTCGATAACATGGCTTTGTGGCTTAACTTTATGTTCCGCCCCGTACAACGGAATCGGGTCTCCCCCGTCACCGGAAGGTGTTATTTGGGGTATTAAATTGTGTTATTTTATTATCCATATTTTCGGTGACGTTTTACGTATATGATTATTATTTAAGATTTATGGGTTGAGTATTATGCTCGCCCGCGTTTTGGGTGTTTCGGGAATTTAAGTTCTTATTCGCATTTTTATAAATTGGGAGTTTATTTTCTGTTCACGTTTTGGTGTTAGTTCGGGATTGAAGTTGTTTTACGAAAGAATGTTCATGTTGGGTTACTTGTTTTAAAGGTGTGTGTGCTATTGGAAAATGAGTCGTTTAATACTTAAAGTAAATCCTTTAGAAATACTATGATTTAAACTGTATTCTTTCCGTTAACAAATGTATTTATTTTATGTTGAAAAGTTTTGAACTCACTAGGCGTTAGCCTAACCTTTTTCATTTGTCGGCATGTACATCAGGTCCTTGTTGGGGGAAAGTAGCTAGCGACACCGTAAAGAGTGAAGTGCTAGTTAGATGCGCGTGAAGGATTTAGATGTTTGAAGATGTCTTCCGCTTTCGGAGATAGCGACTAGTATGGGGTTTTAGTAACACTCGACCTTGACTTAGTCTTGATGTAAGACTTGGTTACCTGATATTGATGTTAAATCCATTTTTGCTATGTGAAATTAATTTAAGTATCGAGCTATAGAAAGGGATTTACCCTTCATGTGATGTATTATTGAAAGTTTTAATTTAGTCGCTCTTTCCAAATTTGAGGGTGTTACAAGTTGGGATCAGAACTTAAGTTTGAGAGAATTAGGTATTGATTTTGGATGCCTAGACTCAAACTAGCCTTCTCTTAAGTGATTGAAAGTGAAATTGCACCATTAGGTACCTCAAAATATGACATTTTGGGGTTGATTGAGTCACTAGAAATGGGAACCTTGTCGAGGATAGCAAGGATGATCATGTACGTTACGTTCATAATGACACCTGGCTAGTGTTATGGTGAACCTACATGTTACATGTGTATACTTGAATTGCCTTGGTATGATGACCATTGGAGTAGTGAGAAAGTTTCTAAGCGAGTAGCCGATAGAAGAGTTGATGTTTATAGCATTCTCATGTTGGGGTGATGGTTAAGCACAGTGAATACACTAAGTTGACCAATTTGTCTTGGAGTTATTGGTTGAATTAGAACCATAGGCTTATTGAATTGGCTTTATTTCAAGAAGAAATTGTAAAGTTAACTAATCTAGTGTGATTATTGTCTTAAGATGTGGGAGCATCCGGATGACGATAGTGTAGCTATGAAATTGAGGAGTGTGGTTCTAAGACATTGAGATGCCGACCAAAATTCATGCACGAAATTGATTTCTGAAATAAGTTTGCACCAATTACTTCTCATGCTCCCGAATCATAAAGTGAAATATATTATGAGATTTTGGAAAAATGTTTAGCACGCACCAGATTTTAAACCGTGAGTTCAAACATGCATGAAATTGTTTTATTGCACGTGGTTGCAATTTTTTTTATTAAAAATATCTTCATCCCCGTTTTCTTGTCTAACGCCATTTTCGGATGTTGTAATATCCGTGTTCAATGATATTTGGGGTGTCGGGCAAGTAACTGCGAAATTTTAACATTGACATTGGATCTCTTCCACGTATGCTAAGGTTTTAAAGGAAAAGTTATTCCCATGTGTTGCGTCTGAGTTTTCTTGGGAATTTTAGTCTGTATGAATTTTGTTGACTTTAAAGAGTATTATTTTGCAACGTTTTTCGACGTTTTCGACGCATGAGTGAACATTGAAATGCGAAAGTTTAATTATGTTGCGTGTAAATTTATGAGTTCATGAAACGTCGTGTCTCATGCAAGTTTTGTGGAAATGTATCCATTTATTTTACATTGCAATAAAAGAGAAATATTAGAATTTTTACATTTTAGACATATCTTCGTCTTATGCTTTTATATTAGGAAACAAATATTTTGACACTGTTTGATTTTAGCGTCAATGAGTTTTATGAAAATTCAGTTGGGTCTTATGGAGTTTTATTTTACGACATTTTGCGTTGCGTAAATGAATTTTGAAACATGTATACTGAATAAGGGTGTGCATTAACTTTTGGGTTGTTTAGTTTTAATGTTGTTGTATGCATCTCATCGGTCTATTGGTATGCATGTCATGGTGGCCACTATTTTGGAGCAAAGAATGACTTGTTTGTGCAACTTAAACGTTTGAAGTTGATTTAAATTATCTTACGGTTCGACCAAATCACATGCATCTATCGTTTTACTAAGTTTGAGAAATGAACTAACGTATGTGAGGTTTATTGGAAATCTTATTTCATGACATTTTATGGTTAAAAATGAGTATTTGGATCTTGAAATTGCGAAGTTCTTCTTTTGGGAGTTTGTACAAACATATGTTTCGCATTGTATTGGTGCAGAAAATTATTTTACGTATACGACATATATTAATGCATATTAGGACCATAGTGGTCCATTTGAAAAGTGTTGCACCTTTTGTTATTGTCAATATTAGCGTGAGTACTGATAGGGGTGTCAAATTTGTACCATGACAAACCAACCAATTGCATTACCAACCGTACCAATTAAATTGGTACCAACTAAATTGGTTGGTATACCGTACCAACTTCATAAACTTGGTTGGTACGTGGTATTGAAAGTCGCCTACCACGGTAATACCGTACCGTACCGACTTCTATATATATATATAATTATTTAGTAAGTAAAAATCAATTAAGTGAATTATATTTAATTATTAATCCTTTTCTTTTAGAGGAATTTATCAATTTAATATCTTATCGTTTATTGTTTAGTACATTAACTCCTCCATGCCTCCTCATAACAACACCAACTCATTACTCAGTAACTCCTCGACTCCTCTCCTCAATGCATACCTCCAACCTCTACAATCCGCACTTCCATCGTTCGACAATCACACGACAACACCTTTACACGAGCACGTGAATCTGCAATCGATCCTCGAAGACGCTCTAATGCATTTTCTATATATATTATTTAACCTATTAGAGCCCATTGTAACTTCAACGTTTGAGATGTTGGTACAAAACTGTACCAACATGTACCAACCGAAAAAAGTTGGTACCAATTAAGTTGGTACCAAGTAGAGTTGGTTGGTACATGGTATAAATATTTGCGTACCAATTATAATTGGTTGGTACACGGTATTGAGAAAAAAAAACATGGTACCGTACCATGTTCACCCTAAGTACTGATCAAATGCTTTTCGATATAGTTTTATGTGGGTAGAATTTATGACCACTTTGCACTACTACCGGGTAAGCGGTAGAGAATTTTTACACGTACGATTAACTATTATAAAGATTTTGTGTTTAAAAGTCTTGTAAAATTTCAAGTGGCATATTTGTTGAGTCCTATAGTTGAAAAGCCTTGAACTCATTAGGGTTATAGATTTGAACCCCCTTGAGAAAAGAGTTGTAAATAAGGGACTAGAGAAGTCCTTAGGAATTGGAGCGTCGGATGGTCTGGCTTGTGGCCAGTCTTGAATTTTGGGTTTCAATTTATGAATCGGTACACGCATGAATAATTGAGGTATTAGATTTATGCCCTCTCCCAGTTAATTAAGGGAAGACCTGTCTGTTTCGTTAAATCCGTGAGTTAAGGTCTCGTGTGAATGCTTGTTTCTGGTTGGTTATGAGTTGTTGGGTTGATTGTTCGTCATCATGCATGTGTTGGAGGTGTGCCACCCAGGTGAGATTTCAGGAATTAAGGAAATCTTGTGGTTCGTTTGTTGGGTTGTAAGATTTGGAATTTTAGTGCCATGTTAGGTGTCAACTTTAACTCGACAACGTAAAATCCGAAATGGAATATTGGACAGTAAACCCACGTATTTGGTATGGTTGTTTTGAGGATAGGTGTCGACATTCGATTTTGAGGATGATGACAGTTGGAATGCTTCGGAACGCACTAGATGAATCCTGTGCATTTACATATTAAGCGGTAACTTTAAGGGTATTGGACGTTAGCAATTAAGTATCGATGGTTAAGATTTTCTTGATATGGTAAAGGTTTATATCAACTGGATGAACGATGTTTGAGTATGGTTTGGAGTTGCGCAATCACCTAATTTGGATAAACCGACCCCCCTGGAGAGTGTATTGGCATGTCCTTAGAAAGCAATCTCTACAAATACCAAGGGTGAATGAATAAGAGATTTTGAGGGATTCCTTGGGTTGGGTGCCGATCATCGGAATACGGGTCCAGAATCGTGTTGGATTGGTACGAATTTGTCAGAGAGAGGTTGAAGTCACAAACTACCCTTGAGGTAGTACATGTCACCCAAGGTCGAGAGACAACCGTAGTCTCGTGGTTAAGGGCTACTTTAGTGAGTTAAGCATTCACTCAGATATAAGTGTAAAGTGCCCAAGGGGACGGTTGTCGTGGGTAACAGCATAAGGTTTATGGTGGTTGTTCTGGCAAGTGGATTAGAGACAACCTATTATGCGGGCAACGTTTAATGGGAATCTAGATTTCGAGGACGAAATCTCTTTTAAGGTTGGAAGGATTGTAACACCCGTAAATTTCTCCAGTCAGAAAATGTGGCCCCGTGTCAACATAGAGTTTATTAGTATGAACCTTGCGTGCGGGATGAATTGCCTTGGATTTCTAAAAGCGTCAGAAGCGTTTCGGGTGAGAAAAGCAGATTTTTGGACTTTGGTATGGTTTGGGCAAGAGTGACCCGCGATAGTGACAGGGTCACTATCACCGTGTCATAATCGCCGAGGACCAAGGCCCTCGGTACACCTTCAGCGAGAGTGCCTCGTGATTGTGACACCGGTCACTATCGCTTAGCACAATCGCGGAGAGCTGAGAGCTCTCGGTACAAGTTCGGTGAGAGTGCCTCTCGATAGTGACCATGTCACTATCGCTTGGCACAATCGCGATCGTGGTCTGAGAGCTTAAAACCGAACTTTTTAGCCCTTTTCTCATTTGTTACTTCACCCATTTCATTTTTCTCTCCCAAGAACCGAACCCCTTTACCCCCATTGTCGATTTTGAGCATTTGAGGCACCAAGACATGGGATTCCAAGTGATTCTTTAGCCTCCAGCAAAGCTTGGAGGCTAGAACTAGAACCCTCTCATCTTCATCTTCTTCATCACCTTCATCCATTTTCTAGGGTTCTCATCTAACCCTTTTTATCACTTAAAGTTTGGAAGTTTATGAATCATCTTGGTGACCTAGAAGTATCTTGGTTAGTGGATTGAAGTTGTGGTTAAGGTAATCTCCTCTTTTTCTTCATTTATGGAAATTAGGGTTTCGGATATAAGATAAGATCTTTGTGTAAAATGTTTGGGAACAATTTTAAATAGGTCGATATGTATATTTACGGTTGGAAATTTGTGGATCTAGGTTTTGGAAGGATTTTGCTTGTGGATTCAGATTTCTTCAAGGAAGCTCAAGTTGGGGGTAAAATCTAGATTTAGCCTAAATCTAGCAAGGTGAGTTCAAATTGATTTGTGAAAACGGTGTACATGCCAAAATGTCAAATTTTAAATGTTTATATGTTTTACATGAAATTATCAACTGTTGTATTACCTGATGAGTTTGTATTATTTGAAGTGTTTCCACTTTATAAACTTTGTAAAATACCCACATTGGGGATTTTGGTCATTTTGACAAATAAATCTCAAGTATTTGTGTTTTAATGAGTTATTTTGTGGAAGTAGGTGTTTTGAGTATAAATGTATATTTAGAGTGTGTTTTGGGGAAATGGCTGATTTTTGTGTTATCGGACGTTTTTGAAAGAATAAACGGTATAGATACTTTGGGGAAAATGATTTGTCCTAATCTAAATTGTGTTGGAGTTATTCATGTACTTTGGAGCATGTGTTTGCATAAATGTCGGTCGATTGCATGTTATTACATTTTGTGGATTTTAACATACGGTCATTGGATTTTGGGCTCAAAGCTCGGTTTTCATCGGTGTCGGGTCTTGAGGACATTTGTCCAGCTTTAATAACTTTAAGTGGATCTTTGGGTGTGACTTGCATTTATGGTATTTTTGCTTTAGGGAATATCTGCTTTTGTGCGCGTGTGTCATTCATTTGGAGTCATGTATTTTAGAGTGTAATGCATTGGATCCATAAGCATGTAAGTCGGTAATTTGCTAGTGAGGAATCTTGATTTTCTCACTTTGGGGTTTATGTCGTGTTGACATTGTTGTATCTCGGTCGTTTTGCGGAGAGGAACCTTTATAGGTTGTACTCCGGGACCTTGGGTTTGGTGTTTGATGTTCTAATTCTTGTGCACGAGGGTTAGACATCATGAGTTATCAAGTAAGGAGCTGAGACTCCTATCTTGAATGCTAGGGAGTAGGCACTAGGGGTCGAATGAGTAACCTGAGGATGAAACTCCACTAGAGAATGAACAGGCAATAGGATCGCGTATCTTTGAGGTGTAGCTCGACGCAGCAGGCAATAGAGGATACAATGTTTTTTGGACTTGGAATACAGTCCGACTGGAGGTGTAGCTCGGCAGAGCAGGTAACACAGTTACGATCCGAGTTGTAGTTCGATAACGTGGTATGTGGCTTATCTTTGTGTTTCTCCCCGTACAACGGAATCGGGTCTCCCCCGTCACCGGAAGGTGTTATTTAGGTATTAAATTGTGTTATTTTATTATCCATGTTTTCGATGACGTTTTGCGTATATGATTATTATTCAAGATTTATGGGTTGAGTATTATTCTCGCCCGCGTTTTGGGTGTTTCAGGAAATTAAGTTCTTATCCGTATATTTATAAATTGGGAGTTTATTTCCTGTTCACGTTTTGGCGTGAGTTCGGGATTGAAGTTGTTTTACGAAAGAATGTTCATGTTGGGTTACTTGTTTTAAAGGTGTGTGTGCTATTGGAAAATGAGTCATTTAATACTTAAAGTAAATCCTTTAGAGAGACTATGATTTAAACTGTATTCTTTCCGTTAACAAATGTATTTGTTTTATGTTGAAAACTCTTGAACTCACTAGGGGTTAGCCTAACTTTTTTCATTTGTCGACATGTGCATCAGGTCCTTGTTGGGGGAAAGTAGCTAGCGACACCGTAAAGAGTGAAGTGCTAGTTAGATGTGCGTGAAGGATTTAGATGTTTGAAGATGTCTTCCGCTTTCGGAGATAGCGACTAGTATGGGGTTTTAGTAACACCCGACCTTGACTTAGTATTGATGTAAAACTTGGTTACCTGATATTGATGTTAAATCCAGTTTTGCTATGTGAAATTAATTTACCCTTCATGTGATGTATTATTGTAAGTTTTAATTTAGTCGCTCTTTCCAAATTTGAGGGTGTTATAGTTCTTACATATTAGTGTGTGGAATATTAGTTATGCATACTTGGAAGGTTTTGGTGTTAAACTTATGTTTCCCGGATTATAGATGGAAAATGTGCAATTTCTTATGATATGCTTTCTAAAATTATACTTTTGTCTTGGATGGTGATGGCAAGGTAAGATTCGGGTGGAGTTGAATTTGTTAATTCTTGAGTGAAAGACTTGAATAGAGTTGAACTCAATGTCATAGGGCTAAAGACTCGGATAGAGCTGATATCCAATATGACTAAAGACTCAGATAGAATGATGTCTAATATGACTAAAAACTCGGATTGAGTTGATGTCCCATGTAATTAAAGATTCGGACTGAGTTGATGTCCAATATGATTAAAGACTCAGATTGAGTTGATGTCCATTATGACTAAAGATTCGGATTGAGTTGATGTCCAAATTCACTGAAGGCCTCACCTAGATTTATAAGCAATGTTTTGTCATTTGAGAAATGTGGAGACTATGCTATTTGTGTTTTTACCTCATCATGGCTTTTAAGTTTGAATTGGTCAGACTTTTTTACATTCAGACTGTTTTTTTTCTGTTTTCAAAACCTCTTAACTCTTAAATACATCTGAAATAAGAAGTGGTGACCTAACTTCTTAAAACCTCTTATCGTTGCCTCATTTCATATGTTTTCCTTTCTCTCAAGACGCATCCAGACGTTACAAAAACAAACAGTCTTATTGATTCAGATTTCGTACTTCAGCACCAACTCTTATTAATCAGAAATTAAATAAGACTTCAGACTTAAGACCTCTTAAAAAACAAACGCTATGCGTTATATTTCCGTTTTAATAGTCTTACTATTTAACTGTTCGAATTCACTAGGCGCCAGCCTAACACTTTTTCTCGAAATGACATGTATATCAGGTTCTCTTAGCGGCGGGGCTCGCAAGAGTTGATGGATAAGCGTGTTGGCGATAGCGACAACTTTTGCGAATTTGTCTTTTGGAAACTTTTGGTGTTCAGATCCGGATGGAAGTCTTTTGGGGAGTTTGTTGACAATCGTATTAATCTAGACATAGATAGTTTAGATTAACGCATTATCATTGTTAACTCTCACTTATATAATTATAAACGCTACTTACTTTTCCCCTTTTTGGGTGATGATATTTATAGAAATGCCAAGTCTACGGTATTTTCCAGGTTTAAATTACTCCTATTTTTAGGGTGTTACATTTTTGGCATAGCCGCAAATTTTGACTAGTCAAAGCCGTAATTCTAGACTAGTCAAATCCGATCTTGACCATATGAAGGACTACGATTACTTTTCTACTTCTCATATATTTAGCACTTCTTCTTTAAACCTATGACTATATATATATATATATATATATATATATATATATATATATATATAGGGGTTAAATCATGTGAGAACCAAAAAAAGGTTGAGGACCGTAAAGACCAATCTCAATCATCCAAGGGTTTTAATCAAAGGCCATTAAAGAGAGTGGCATTTTTTGTAATATTTGTGAAAAGTTTGTCTAATCTCACAACTCATTTGAAAGTACCAGGGGAAGATTTATAATTTGAGATTAATCTCAAACTACACGCGTCCTTGCATCTAATCTGGAACATCATTGCCATACGAAAAAAAACCCATCAAGAACAGATCCAGACAATATCCATCGCTGGAAACCATCTCTGACCATCTCCGTCACCGGCAACCAGTTCCATCTCTGGTATCACATCCCAGACCAAAACTAACGACGATATGAAACTCCCCTCCTTTTTAGTTTTTACTATAGTCAATCACATGTGATATTATAGTCTATATATGATACACATGTGATTTCAAATCAGAGACAAGGACGACCTTGGCACGATTTGAGTTGTGGGCCAAATCGACCACACACTTCTAGGCCCCATCACGTGCATTATCACATGTGATAAGGGTGTTTTTTGATGTGATACTATAATCCGTCATAAGTTGTAACACCCCAAAATCCACCCTGGGGTAATGTCACATCTTTCATCCCAAATATTACCTTATACCGTCGAATATGACTATAAGATAATATCAAAACCACAACCACAACGGAAGTCTTAACGTAAAGTAAATACAAGTCTCCAACATTAGTCCGTCCCATACCGGACTATATTACATAACACTACAAATACATAATAAATAAGTTTGACAACTAGCAAAGCATTAAAGAACATAACCATGTAAATCTATCTACGCCTTGCCCTTCCCTTTGTCCAAACCTGAACAACCGGCTCCTGAGATGTATACTAATAATTAGCTAAAAAGCTAAGTGAGTTCATGCTTTACGTGCACATAAATGTACACTTCATCAAGCACCAATGAAACAGTATGCATATTGTTTTTAGAAAACATTTGACACCAATGAGATCTCCTTAAACCTCCTCATCGGGTAGGTCCGCTCTGTCACTGCATTCCCTGGGTCGCACGACTAACACCCATCCGGCACCCATTATGGGGTTGTGCTAATCCTCATTTAGGTAGGTCCGCTCTGTCACTGGCATTCCCTGGGTCGCACGACTCACAACCGTCCGACACCCATTACGGGGTCGTGCCACTCCTCAACGTGACATATCGAGCCCAATCCCATACCCCATATCGACACCAAAACGTGCCACATGAAATCAACTCCAAAAATATATATAGCATGCTAAAACAAAATGTTTATAAATCAATTAAACAATAGCATGCAATCCCCTATATAAAAATAATGTGCATGGAACATTCACTCCTAAACATGTACATAAGATATCTCCTCATGCATAACATACGTAACTCCAAATAAATAACATATCTATATACATGTAAACATGTTGCCCGTAAACATGCATATGAAAATATATCATCATGCTCCACATAATTCCACTTAATTATCATGCCAACATAATTTTTATTTACGTATGTATGCATCCTAGAAAAGTCTCATGAAGACTCACCTAAAAGCGTGTGTGTCCAAACGATAAACTTCGCTTTAGCGACCTACAGGACATGCACCAAAATATTCTATCGATGGCCTATATTGCCAAAAAGTCAACAAAAGTCAACTATGGTCAACCTTCGGTCAACCCCCGAGCATTATGCTCATCAACATCTTAAAATGTCCATTTACTCCATCCATAATTTTATAAACTCCATTCCCTATTTTAAAACGTCTCAAATAATCATTTGACTCCAAAACGACGCTTTAAAATCGAATTATTAAATCATTAAATTAATTAAATGATTTAACGTTCATCCTCCTCTTAAGAACGATTAATTAATAAATATTAATTTCAAATTAACCAATATATTAAATTAAATTAAAATCTAATTTAATATACTAATTAAGTTAGAAGCTAATATAAATTAATTAATATCCTAATAATTCAATTACAACACCTCCATAATTAAATAGATTCTCTGATAATTAATTATAGGATTTTCTAGAAATTATTAATTAATTAATTTAAATTTTTAATTAATTAATATATTAAATAAAATAAAATAAATTGAATTTAATAAATTATTTAAATTAGAAAGAGTAAACTACAATTTTGGTCATGTGGTTTACCCGAAAATACGAAAGTGGTCCCTAAACTTTAATAAGTGCGGATTTCATCCCTGAGGTTTTGATTTCGCTATGAAAATGGTCCCTCCTCCATTAAGTCTGTTAGATTTCTCCGTTAAGTCAAGGGTATTTTTGTCTTTTTATTATACAAGGATAAGTTTTATAATTTTGCTTGAACTTGAGAGATCAAATTGTAATTTAGTCTAATTATATTGATATTATATTTATATATTGTATATATGTTATATATATATATATATATATATATACGAACACATACAGGGACCGGAGCATCTCCGACGGACTTCTCCGACACCCTCCTCCGGCGACCACTCCGACCATTCCAACAAAACCAACGAAACTCACTTTTTTCTACTGCAATTCCTCCAAAAAACCACCCATTCCAAAAAACCCTCTCAGACACCCCCCACAAAACACCACCCAATTGTTGATTAAACCTAAATCCATTTAGGTTAACCCCACCAAGCCTAGACCTTATGTTCTTAACCTTCAAAGACACCAGAGGAAGACTTATTCCCATAACCCACAAATCAAAGACATATATACGTATATATATATACGTATATATATATATACACCTAAATCCATTTGTGAGGTCGCCGGAGATGGTGACCGGCGACCCCCACCCTCTCCCCCAAACTGTGAGGTCGTCTGTGTATATACATATATATATATACACACGCACACACATAATATATATACACACACACACTCTCTCACACACATATTGTTATTCCCAGATTCTAGTTCCTAAATGCAATGAATCAAAACAAACACATAAACAAGAATCAATTACCTGTTTTGATTTCACTTTCAATTCACAATTTACAACTTTCTCTCTCTAGAACTCTCTCTCTCTCTCTACGAATCTTTCTTTCAGATTACAATCATACAATGTCACACACCCAAACTATACAAGATAAAAGCTATTTATA
Organism: Arctium minus; assembly: GCA_954870635.1. Lineage (NCBI taxonomy): Eukaryota > Viridiplantae > Streptophyta > Magnoliopsida > Asterales > Asteraceae > Arctium > Arctium minus. Next base: position 161,434,878 of record OX941081.1, read on the forward strand.
CCAATTCCTAATACAAGGAAAATAAAATACAAAAACAAATACAAAGACACTTTGACTTTTATTACAAAAGACTTTGACTTTAATGAGATTTGACTTTTCCAGCTTTGACTTTCTTGACCTTTGACCTTCAGTCTTCTTGATCTTGTATCCAACAGATTTATGCTCTAACAATCTCCCCCTTTGGATTCAAGATCACTGTTGAAAGATCTAGCAATTCAGTCTTCACTTTTTAAGCTCTGTCAGTACAATCTCCCTTTTTTCTTTGACTTTATTCTTTCCAAAAACTGTCTTCAAACGATTAACAATCTCCCCAAAACTTTCACAAGACACTTTCAGATTTTGGAAAGAAATTATCTTCAGAATCAGCTCGGTTTGCTTTAGCAAGTAATCTTTAAAGAAAATTTCCTCAAATCTTCAGAAATTCTTTGATCTTCTTCGAATCTTTACTTTTGAATCTTCTGACTAAGACATTTCAGAAAATCTTTTCTCAAAACTTTATCATTTCTTAATACCATCTCCCCCAAACTACAAAACTTTATCATTTCTTGATATCATCTCCCCCTTTTTGATGATTTGAGCAACTATATCATCAAAACTTTTCTTCCAAGAAATGTCATTAACCATTCTGATCTGTCCAAGAGCCTCTAATTCTGTGATCCGTAACCATGTATTGATCTAGATCTTTTCAAATCCAGACAAAATATAAATGTGTAACACCTGAATCAACAAATGAACCAGTTAAAATGCCTGTCAGTAACACGAAGTCACTGTGTGTAACGGATACACAATATAAAGGAGCTTTTGTGATGTTCACTCCCCCAGGGCTTCCATCCAATCATCGAAACACCCCAAAGGCAATTTCTATGAATGTTATGACAAAGAAACAAATTCTTTGTTTGTTCGTGCAAGTGTAGAAAGAATTAAGCACGAATGATTGCTTTTTAAGGCTCAACATAGTGTAAACCACTGAGACAACAGTAGATAAACACAGACTCAATGTGCATGATTGAAGTGCGAAGGTGGGGCAAACTTCCTTCTTTTTCAATATCCAGATTTTCCAAATGAAAATCAGATAACATATGTGCTGCGTCCCCTTAAAAATATGAAACATGTTCTTTTTGAGAAGAAAATGAGTAGCTGGTGGGGTTTAGTCAAGAGTTGGCATGGGTTAGTTGCCTGTTTCAATAACGTTCACCAAAGAGTTGTGAACGCTAGTAACGTGGCTGCCCGACTCAGAAAGTAGTTGGTGCAGAGTTTGATATTCTTTTACTCTGATCTCACACCCTCTTTCTTTTGATCATTAAGCTCACTACTAACCAAACTCTCCTTTACATTTTACCTCATCACACCCACACTCATTTCTTTTAGACTCCTCACACTCAATCACTATTGGATTAACTTCTTGGGTAGGAAACACTGGTTAACGTGAATCCATAGAAGTTCATTTAAGTCCTAACACAAAGAACCCATAATATCCTAATAAGCATGTGTTGCTCAAGATGGTTTAACTTTATCAGTTAAAGCTCATATACAAATGTCAGACGAATGTATGCTCATAAAATATAATCATGAAGATTTGAGCATTTTTAGACATTGAAGTATTTTCAAACAAGTATATGAAATGAATGAATATGAATGCAAAAGGCTTGTTTGAAAATCTGACATTGTATGAAAATGATCAGAAATGAAGGATAAATCAATTAAGGCTTATGGTCAAGAATAATGGATATTGTCTATACGAAACAAAAATATAGACATTCTTGAAATGACGTTTCGAAATGAAATATCGCTCAAAATTCATTAAAGTACAAGCGGGGTGTCTTACCATCGAAAAATTGTTTCAATTTAGAGACATGGTAAGAACAATTTGAACAAGAAATTAAACCGATGTGTGTGAATACTTGAAAGTATGTAGAAAAGACAATACGCAAGTATTTATCTTTGGAAACACACGGTTTATTAATCATTGAAGCTCAAAAATGAAAAATGAAAACATTTAAAATCACACTTCCAATTCATGAAATCTGTTTAAGAATCGGGAAGTGGTTTGAACATTTAAGAACATGTTTTCTATATCTGAAAGTTGTCCTTCTTTCAGATATATTTGAGATTAAGATAAGAAATTTACCTTTTCGCGCAATCTTAAATCTCATGAAGTCAACTGTAGTCATTAAGATATGATCGTGTCAGCTTCTCTCAATCTGCATAAGTCTCAAAGTCTAGTCAAAGCAAATTTATTCACAAATTTATTCAAATGTAAATGACATAAAGCAATAAAACGATTAAAGTACGAGTTCTGATCTGAAATAATCAGAAATCATAATCCTTTTACTCCCCCTGAAAATATGCATCTGAAATTTGTCAGTGATAAAACACATGATAGAGATCTACAACTCCCTTTGAAGTGTAGTTCATCATATCTTCCGAATACATATTTCCAGAAAAACTTATGTACTCCCCCTTGAAGGTTGATTTCCTCATTTGAGTCTAGGAGTACAATTCTCATAACAGTCCGGGAGTAGCATCTCTTTTTCATCATTGAAATACGAGTCCTAAACTGTTATGTTTAGAAGTCAAACTTCGTTGAAGTACGGGTCCTAAGCTGATTTACTTAAATTCAATATATATATATATATATATATATATATGACTGTGTGTGTATGCATTGAGATCGCCGGAGATGGTGACCGGAGCATTGAGGTTCACCGGAGTTATTAATTTTGGGGAAGAAGATAGAGGTTGAAAGAAGGTGGAAATGGAAACTTTTGTTAATTATATAGGTGAGGTCGCCGGAGATGGTGACCGGCAACCCCCAATCTCGTGATTATATATATGTGTGTGATTATATATATATATATATATATGTGTGTGTGTGTGTGTGTGTATAATATATATGATTATATATGTGTGTGATATATATATATATATATATATATATATATATAGAGAGAGAGAGAGAGAGAGAGAGAGAGAGAGGAGAGATATTTTGCAACCCTCATAAATGTTGCAACCCTTGCAACCTAGATCACAACCGTCCATCTAATCTCATTGGTTTTTTAATTATTAATTTATTATAAATTATCAAAAGGGCATTTATGTAAAACGGTTTTTATTTCATTTTTTTATTAATTTTTATTTCGATAATTATTAAAAGTGGCCCCTAAAAATATGGGATTTGAATGCATTAATCTTGGAAGTTATGGATTCCCTTATTTTTATTGTTTATCGTGCAGATTATTTTCAATATTTTTCACTTTTCCTTTTTTTGTTAATTAACGTTTAGTTTTTTGTTTTATAATAATTTTGCACATCTGATAATTAAAATTGAAAGCACGATGAACAAGAGTGATGCATGATTGAATCTGGCAATGGAAACTGAAATAACGATGAACAAGGAAGTCGATGAAGATGATGCTTCGAAGAAATTAGATTATCATCCGCCAGAAAACGAAATCGATCGTGATTCACAACAAGGAGATGAAATTATGAATGCTCGAGTCGAAGAAGATGTATTGTCATTGAATTCATTGCCGACTAAGAATCATAAAAGCAGAATCAATGGTTTCGATGGTTTTATGATTTTGACGGTGCATAATTGATGGTTTCGAGATCGAAGGAGACGAGTTCCAAAATCGATGGTTTCGAGATCGAAGGAGACGAGTTCCAGAATCATCGATTGACATTCAAGCCTCCATATCCATGGTTTGCGGTTCTTGTCGAAGATATTTCATGAAACATATTCATGAAAGCAGAATGAAACCCATAATCATGAATACTATTTCAGCTCATGAATCAGAAATGAAACCCATAATCATGAAAGCAAAATCATCGAATGACATCAAAACCTGCACATCTTCATGATTTCTGGATCGAAGGAAATTGTGTTCTTTGATTTCTTGTTATGATGATGGAGATGCATTTTTTATTTCGAGAAGATGATGGAGTTCTTGCCGTAGATGATGAAGATGCAATACGTGGTGGTGGTTGGCCGGAGATTTTGCCGGAGATGATGATGAAGATGAAGATTTGATGAATGCATGAACCCTATTTCATCTCATTAAACAGAAATGAAATCCAAAAGACGCAATGGGGGTGATTGGCCAGAAATCTTGCTGGAGATGATGAAGGTTTTTCCGAAGATGATGAAGAGTCATCAGATGCATGAAACGGTTGAAGATCCAAGTTGCCATGTTTAGTGGATTTCTTAAATTTATGTTTTTTCCAAAATTAGGAAAATGTTTGAAAGTGTAATTTATACCTATTTTGCCCTTCAACAGGCTATTTTTCAGTGAAAAAATAAATAGAAAATGAATTTGATAAATATGGAAGTTATGAATTAATCTTGACCGTTGGTATCTAAATCTATGGTGATGAGGGAGGTTGCAAGGGTTGCAAAATTTATTGGGGTTTCATAATAAAGCACCCCTATATATATATGTGTGTGTGTGTAAGAGAGAGAAAGAGAGATTATGTACAAGAAAGAGAGAGAGACAAAAATAGGGCAAAAACAAGTAAAGACAAAAAAAACGTGTAAAAAGACGAAATTACCCCTGACTTAACGGACGATTTAACGGAGTTAACGCCAGAGGGACTACTTTCATAGCAAAATTGAAACTCCAGGGATGAAATCCACACTTATTAAAGTTCAGGGACCACTTTCGTATTTTTTGGTAAACCACAGGGACCAAAATTGTAGTTTACTCAATTAGAAAATTAACTAACTAATTATGTTCCTAATCCTAAATAATTAATTAGTAAATCTTGTCTTCCATACTCATCAACCCAATCCATAGTAAAAACAGGTCCAACATTATTAATTAAATAGGCCCAACAATTTAATTAAATAAGACCAAAACAATTTAATTAAATGACCCAAGACCTTTACTAAAATGACCCAAGACATTCTGGTCCATGACCCGGTTAAAACCCAAGGATCAACGGGATCTGACCCACTGCCCGTCCGGGTCGGTTTGACCGAACCACCCGAACAATCTGACCCGCGACCGAACCACGATCGGACCACCCAAACCGCCGTCGCACGGCCAAACGTCGATAACGACATTTTCGGCTCGTTTGGGCTCGTTTCTCCGCCTTTTTCCACGATTCTTTTTGCATTATTTCACCATAACATAAACCCTCATCTAACAATCCAAATATCCACGAAAACGGTGAACCGTAGCACCCAGAATTCGCGATTAAGCGTCCCGTTTTTACCAAAAACTCTCCGAATCGCGTTTCCGACCAAAACGGCGGATTCTGGGTCGTTTTTACAACACAAAACTTTCAGAAAACATGCAGTAAGTATAACGTGCAAGTTCTGAACTTCTACTTGCGAAAACGAACGGAAAACTTACCGAAATTCATCGTGACAACACTGAAATGTCACACGTTCGGCCACCGTTTTCTCTCAAACCGCTCAACCATTTCGCTCCGCACCAATTCCAAACTCGCTCGAAATCCAGAGAAGAAGAGAACGATACCAAATATGTTATGTAATAACTTGAAATGAACACGGTCGCATTACATAATTCACCCACGACGGTTTTGGCGAAAACGGACCTCCCCACGACGCCCAACATGCAAGTTTCGTGAGTTGACACTTTTAGTCCCTAAAATTTATACTCTCACCCCTTAATCTTTCTTCCTCTTTTTACTTTTCACCTTTCACTTGCGTGTGAATTGTTTTCTCCCCTCAACCTTTATTCTTAATTATTAACGTTTTTTTTCCGAGTGTTACATAAGTGATACTAAATCAGAGAATCAGACGACCTTTGGCGCAACCTAGATCGCGGGGCAAGTCGTCAACACACTACCAGGTCTCCCGAAGGTGTTCTTGGGTTTTCGCAAAACGATGGTGTTCTCGTTTGAACCCATCCCCCCCCCTCTCTCTCTCTCTCTATATATATATATATATATATATACTAGGCATATACCCATGCACGATGTGGCGCGAAAAATCGTGCAATCGAAGGAACAATTGACAAATGTATGTATCCGCTCACGAAATATCTCGAAATCAAAATGACAACAACGTTTTCATTTTAAGTTTGTATTCTTCGTTCTTATCGATACTTTAGTCTATGAAAACACGGTGCTTGAGTCGTTTGGTTTCCTTATATGTGAATCATAGATTAAAGTATCGATAAGGACGAAGAAATACAAACTTAAAATGAAACGTTGTTGTCATTTTGATTTCGAGATATTTCGCGAGCGGATACATACCTTTGTCAATTGTTCCTTCGATTTCACGATTTTTCGCGCCACATCATTTCGGGTATATGCCTAGTTTATAATAATAATGAAATGTATTTTTAATATATTTTAGTTGATCTGCGATTATGTATTTTTAATATGCTAAAGGTAAAAAAAACGTATGAATAGAAAACAAATTAATTAATAGATATTTATGATATTTAATAGTACGGTTACATTAAAAAATATTCAATATTTGGTTCGTTTTAAAGATATTGACGAGACGATTATAATGGTATAATTTGTAAAAAAAGAAACATATTTTTTATTATTTTGTGTTAATATAACAAATGTGTAAAATGAAAAATGAAAAAGTAAGAGATATAAAGTAAATTAAATAACTAATTGTAAAGATGTTAAATGCTACATTGAATTTTGAAAATAACCGTTTTACAATTTTAATATAATAGTATAGATATAGATAGTATATATATATATATATATATATATATATATATATATATATATATATATATATATATATAATGTTACACATTTATGCTACCCATAAAAATATTCAATAATTAGTTTATATTAAAATTATTGACGAAAAAATTATAATATTAGAATTTATAATACTAATGAAACATATTTTTAATATATTTTAGTTGATCTATAATTATGTATTTTTAATATGCTAATGGTGAAAAAAAATAAAACATATGGATAGAAAACAAACTAATTCATAGATATTCATAGTTTTTAATAGTACGGTTAAATTAAAAAATATTCAATATTGGGCTCGTTTTGAAGTTATTGACGAGACGATTATAATGGTATAATTTGTAAAAAAAGAAACTTATTTTTTCATTGCATTTTTGTTCATATACGATTATTTGTGTTAATATGATAATGAGTAAAATGAAAAATGAAAAAAAAAAAGATATAAAGTAAATTAAATAATTAATTGTAAGGGTGGTAAATGTAACATTGTAAGGGTGGTAAATGTTATTGTACAAAAGATTGTATAATAACCTTTTTATAATTTTTAGGGATATAAAATAAATTAAATAAGTAATTGTAAGAGTGGTAAATGTTATTGTACAATAACCGTTTTAGAATTTTTATATAAAACAATTTAATTCATAGATATTCATAATACTTAATAGTACAGTTAAATTAAAAAATATTCAATATTAGGCTCATTTTGAAGTTATTGACGAGACGATTATAATTGTATAATTTGTAAAAAAAAACGTATTTTTTCATTGCATTTTTGTTCATATACGATTATTTGTGTTAATATGATAATGATGTAAAATGAAAAATGAAAAAGTAAGGGATATAAAGTAAATTAAATAATTAATTGTAAGAGTGGTAAATGTAACATTGTAAGGGTGGTAAATGTTATTATACAAAAGATTGTATAATAACCGTTTTAGAATTTTTAAGGATATAAAATAAATTAAATAAGTAATTGTAAGAGTAGTAAATGTAACATTTAAGAGTGGTAAATGTTATTGTACAATAACCGTTTTAGAATTTTTATATAAAACAATTTAATTCGTAAATATTCATAATATTTAATAGTACAATTAAATTAAAAAATATTCAATATTAGACTCATTTTGAAGGTATTGACGAGACGATTATAATTGTATAATTTGTAAAAAAAGAAACGTATTTTTTCATTGCATTTTTGTTCATATACGATTATTTGTGTTAATATGATAATGATGTAAAATGAAAAATGAAAAAGTAAGGGATATAAAGTAAATTAAATAAATAATTGTAAGAGTGATAAATATAACATTGTAAGGGTGGTAAATGTTGTTGTACAAAAGATTGTACAACAACCGTTTTAGAATTTTTAGGGATATAAAGTAAATTAAATAAGTAATTGTAAGAGTGATAAATGTTATTGTACAAAATATTGTACAATAATCGTTTTAGAATTTTTATATAAATAATTTAATTCGTAGATATTCATGATATTTAATAGTACGGTTAAATTAAAAAATATTCAATATTGAACTCGTTTTGAAGGTATTGACGAGACGATTATAATGGTATAATTTGTAAAAAAAGAAACGTATTTTTTCATTGCATTTTTGTTCATATACGATTATTTGTGTTAACATGATAAGAGTGTAAAATGAAAAATGAAAAAAGAAAAGATATAAAGTAAATTAAACAATTAATTATAAGGGTGGTAAATCATTAAATGTAACATTTAATTTTAATGACTTTCCAAAAACCATTTTTCAAGAACTGACTTTTCAACAACCGTTTTAGAATTTTAATTATATAGTATTGATTACATTTATTTTAAAATCACATTTTTAGATATTCATGAGTGATTTGCGGCCAAGCAATGGTTACGTCTCCTATATTATATTACATTATTTATAAGGAAACAATTTAACATTTTGGTTAAAGTTGGATTGGACCCATCTGAAAACATCTTCCTTTCAAAACAACATTTATTTATAAACAATGTGGTGGTAGTTTTATCTTAACTTTCGGTTTCAATTTTATTTATTTCTTCCATAAGTTTTATCCACTTTATTATTATTAAAACATATTTAAAACATCTAATTAGTAATTTAAAATTTTTGTTACGCTCTTTGTTTATTATTAAAATTTTTGTTACACACTTTGTTTATTCCGAATGTAATCATTTACTCTTTTTTTTTTAACTACGGGGTATGGGTTAGCTTTTGCACATCTCTATTAATTCTAAGGGCCCTGAAAAATAGGATATCAAATTTCCAATGATATTACAAGATTTGAACCCGTAACCTATGAGAAAGATCCCCAAAATTCAAAGCTTATTACAAGTTGAACCAACACCACAAGTTTTGTAATCATTTACTTTGAAGTATATAAACAAGTAATCAGAAGTGTATTTCTGGTTTTGAAGTTATGAAAGGACCTATCACAAGAGATTAAGGGTCCGTTTACCAAACGCTTTACTCAGGTAAACGCTTATCAAGTCACATTACCTTACCGGATGAATATGAAAAAAACTGTAACACCCTTGAATCTGGAAATAACAACTAATTTAAAATTTTCTAAATACATTGATAAATGATACATCTCTGATCATAAATTAAGATTGTATCTCGATACACACATTAATTCTATAGATACAGTCTATAATAAGGACGGGGGCTACTAAAACCCCATAATAGTCACTATCTCCAAATTGCGGAAGACTTTACCAACTCCTTACACTTGCACAAAGCTAAGACTCAACTCTTCATAGAATTGCTAGAATCCAAACCCCCAACTGGAACCCGATGCACATGCCGACAAATAAAAAGGTTACGCTTAACGCCTAGTGAGCTCAAGATTTTTCAACATATATAAATGAATCGTTTAAAGAAAGAAGAATGTCATTAAAATCATAATCTTTCAAAATGATATGCTCCGCTAATGAAAACGACTCGTTTACCAATAAATATGCATTTTAAACGAAAGAGACACCGAGTTAATCGTTAACCAAACCAAACTGTTTTACCGACTAAGATCCCATTATAAAACGTTCTTTCGTAAACTTAGATTTAAACCAAGATTTGCTCAAATGAGAATAAAGAGAGGACTCCCAATTTCATAAAAACTCGGGTAAAAATGTTATACCTCGAAATACCCAACACGGGTGGAACATGACCCATAACTCATAAACCAAAGATAAAAAAACCCACATAAATAAATATCGCCGTGAACGCGGACATTAGACCCAAAACTCACGCAACCATAAAATGGACGAAATTAAAATACTGAAAACGTAGAAATGACGCATTCCATTCAAACCTTAATATACGTGGGGAAAACCCAATATTAAAGCCATCATTTATCGTCGACCACATAAAAATCAAAGTTGGTAAAATACGACATTACCATTTAAAATACCACGAATCAACGATGAGGAGATTCGTAAATACTGAGAATAGAGAAATACGCAAGTAGGTCGTTCACGCGACTTCCTTGCATGTCCTCTAAACGTTTCCATCTGGGGTGGCGAGAACACGTGAATGGGGCCACTCGTGATGTTATTGGATTTCACCAACGTGCCCCGGTCCTAGTTCCCATGCCATACAAGACATCACAATCCTCAGACCTGTTGTTGCCCCTTGCCATACTCCGTCGAGTTCCACTCCGAGGTCTTACGAGCCCGGGTGCCTATCCAATCTAGACGAGTTTCAACTCTGCGGCTCGAACCACATATTCCTACTCGCTAGCAAACCCGAGCGGTCACTAAATGTAACCCAAAACCTCAGGCCTTACAAAACCAATAGACTTACGTGCCTATGGATCCAATACAACACTGTCTAAAATTACATGACTCCGAATGAAAGACCAAAGATCCCAAACATGTAATTCACAAATGACGCAATTATGCGCCGTCGTACTCAAAATCCACGACGGTTATAAATCCGGACAAGTGTCCACACGACTCATTTAGTCAAAACCGAACCAAAGGCCCAACACTTTACATAAATACCCAAATGAAAACCGATTTAAACATGGAAACACGTTTGACCAACTATTATGCAAACATGACCAAAAGTGTAATTAACCCAAATCTCATCGTTGGTTGAGACAAAACCATTTCCCAAATGAACTTATACTCTTATGTTTTCAAAACGCCTCATAATACAATAACACTCATTTTCTAAAAAGGTTTATGAGATCAAATACACCAAATGACCCTTACAACAATTGACTCCAATTGTATATGTAAAATCATCAAAGAAACATTTCAATGTGGTTTATTTACCAAAAACTCAAAGATCCCCAAAATGGATGTTTCACCATGTTTATAAAACTAAACACCTCAAAATAACCAAAACTTATCAAGTGATCAGCAGTTAACAATTTCATGTAAAACACAAAACACTTTAAAATGAACATTTTGGCATGTACACCGTTTTCACAAATCAACTTGAACTCACCTTGCTAGATTTAGGCTAAATCTAGATTTTACTCCGCTTTAAGCTTCCTTGAAGAATTCCGAGTCCACAAGCAAAGTCCTTCAAAACCTAGATCCATAAATTTTCCACCATAAATATACATCCAAAACCATATAGAATCGATCCCCGAACATGTTACATCAAAACCTCCATTTTGGGCCAAACCCTAATTTTGGACCCAAATCTTCCAAAATCTTACAAACCGAAATCGAAGGAATCAAACACTAGGAAACCATCAATGGAGTATTTATATCACCTAAAAAGGTTTAGAGATGGAGAAAGTAAACTTACCACATGGGTTTTGGTGAAAACCTAGAAAACCCAAAAATTCTTGAAGATGGAGGCGGTGATGATGAACTTTTGACCTTTGCTTCCAATCCATCACCAAATACTCTTAAATCTTCCCAAAACTAACAATCTATCCTTGAAAAGCTCTCAAATACGAAACCATAGCAAAAAGAGTCGTCTCAAACGGAGTTGTGGTGAAGGAGATATGAGGAAATGAAGAAAAACCCCAAAAATCGGATTTTTAACCCCTCTGACCTGCTCCGCGATAGTGCCTGGCTAAAGTGACATATGTCACTTTCGCGAGGCCCTCTCGCTCCAGATGTACCGAAAGTTTTACACTCTCAGAGATAGTGCCAAGCTAAAGTGACACATGTCACTTTCGCTAGGCACTTTAGCCAAGCTTGTACCGATCGTTGTTTTGGCCATAACTTCTTCGTTTTAGCTCCGTTTTCGCTCCGGAAAGAACCGTTGTTCTCGTAATTGAATTCCTCATCTAGCTAGACTATAAAATCTAGAATTAAATCCCAAAATATCATTTCCTTTATTTCTCTCAAAATATCGATTCCTATACTAACTCGAAATAGTACTTACCCAAAAATTACGGGTGTTACACCATTGACATAATTACATGGAACATTCGTTGGGACGACCAACCACTTGGAAATATCCGTTGCTATTGTGACATATGTCACAACTGCATGGCACTATAGCTAGGACTGCCACGCTTTTAGTACCATTGGTGCTATTGTGACATGTGTTACAACCGCATGACACTATGGCCGAGTCAACCATATGTGTTTCTTCCTTTACCGGTTCACCCAATTCAACACTCTTCTCCAAATAGGATAAAAAAATTCAGGGTGTTACAAAAACCAAAAATCTTATCCTGTAAGAGCCAAGACAAGGACCGATAGTCTTACCCGGTAAGTGATGGTGTGAAGACTCTTACCACGGTCTACGCTTACCGGAAAATTTGTAACATACATTACCGTTTTGATGGACTAAAATCTTACCCGATAAGTAAGTGGTAGTGTTGAATTTTACTGGTAAGCGCTTACCCGAGTAAACGTTTTATAAACGGCCCTAGGAGGTTTAGACTTGGTTACTAAAAGTCTGGTCTGTTATCATCCATTATATCGAAAGACTTGTTTTTTTTAGGTCTTGTTACCATTTTTTTGGGGAGGCCAAGGGTGTAAATGATGCGAGTCGAGCTCGAGTATCATTATACTCGACTCGTTAGTATATCGAGTCAATCTCGAGTTCGAGTCGAGCTTATTTGAGTCGAGTGTTGACCGAGTTTTGACCGAATCGATCTCAAGTGAGTCGATCTCGAGTAGCTCGCGAGTTATCTCGTCTCATTTATACCCCCTACATAGGCTCAAGCCCTTAGGCTCAAACCATTTAACAAAGACAAAAGATGTAAAACAAAGGAGAAAAAATGTTTATATATAGTGGAGTTCAAAGCATGTGTTCTATATCCCGCCAATGTGGGATGGATTAGACACACCATCAAGAGTTTACCCATGTCTTTTACACTATCATTTTCCACAAAAAAAAAGAAACTTGAGTTTTGTACTACTACTACTACTACCGCTACCACCGCCACCACCGCCACCACCGCCGCCGCCACCGCCGCCGCCACCGCCGCCGCCACCACCGCCGCCACCACCGCCGCCACCACCGCCACCGCCACCACCACCACCACCACTACTACTACTACTACTATTATCAATTAAATTAAAAATAATATTACTAATTATTATTATTATTTTGCTTATCGAGTATTTCACGAGCTTATCGAGTCGAGTATCAGGTCGCTCGACTCGACTCGTTAGTATGTCGAGTCGAGCTCGAGTTCGAGTCGAACCTATTCGAGTCGAGTGTTGATCGAGTTTTGACCGAGTCGATCTCGAGTAGCTCGCGAGTTGTCTCGTTTCATTTACACCCCTAGGAGGGTTAATGACACCCCTAAGCTTTGCTAGTGGCACCCCTAAGTCTATTTTATCATTACTTTTATTTTTGTCTTTTTTGTTTTTCGTCTTTTTATTGTTTTATCTTTTGTCTTTTTTATTCTTTAAACATATTTAAATTAGATTTTAATTAATAAAATATTAATTAATTCTTTTATTTATTTATATTATATTATAATTAATATGAATTATGTAAATATATAATTTATTTATATTATTAAGTTTATTTTATAACATAAAACATATCATTGTACATTGAGGTTTTTTTCCTTTTATTTAAAAACAATTAAATTATTATTAATATAAACATTACTATTTTTTCTAATAATTATTTAGAATTATAAATATAAAATAAAATCTTTAAAGATTTTCTTTTAAGTTTTTTTTTTCTAATGATTTTATAATGGGGTAGTCCATACAGCAACACAATGATAGCCGAAATGTAAAAAAAATGTGATATACTAACTAATACCATTTGTGTTTGTATTACTTAGAATAAGACATACATTTAAGAAAAACAAACTCCAAAATAAAATCTTCAAAATTATTTTTTTTTCCTACCTTTGACTCTTTGAGATACAGTTCAACTAAACAACAATCTCACCAATCGGTTTATGAATAAAACAAAACACTTTCTTTTCTACTTTTGGAAAAAAAATAAAGAAAAAGGAACTCATCTTATACGAAAAACTCTAAATAAATGGAAAACCGAAAAATCACACAAAACAAATGAAAAAGTATATCAATATGTATGTCAAATTAACAGGAAAAATATGATCAATTCTTTGAGGTAATTTGTTTCGTTCGAATTTTGATCATAATTCATACTTTTTCATTTTTAAAAAATAGGTGGTAGGAGATTTTTTAATTTAAAAATAAAATTATAATGTATCTTTAATCACATTCATTGATCAACTAATACCTAATGATGGAGTGTTTTTCAGTTTTTGATTTATTTAGGTTTTTCCCTTAAACCTCCATATCTTTACTACTTTATAAAACATTTGGGTTGCTTTTCTTAAATACAATCTTTTAAGCCTTATGTACCACCATTTAAAGCTTATTTACTTAATTTTTAACTTTACATGTTTTCACTGCTAGAGTACAACAACACTAATGCATACATATCAAGCCATTCCTTATCCTTTTATCCAATTTCCAAGAGCGCCGATTCAGACTCTCTTCATCCAAGTGACGCTTTGGCACCCTCCAAGACGATTCATACACCATCGAGGATGCCAATTCAGGGCTTTTTATACTCTCTCACGGTTTCTTCAAATCAGGTACTATTTTACCATCGATTAGGTTTATTTGTTTCCTTTCACGGTTTCTTCAAATCAGGTACAATTTTTATAGTCTTTACAATCGATTCATACACCATCGACCCCGAGAATTCTCAGGTATGATTTGACCATCGATTTAGGTTTCTTTGTTTCCTTTCACGGTTTCTTCAATTTCTACCACCATCATCAGAATCTGTCAATTCGTCCTCTTCCTGAGATTGTAGCCCTCGAAGGGCAGTCTGATGGCAAGAGCTTACTTTTTGAAGCAGTTCAAGATGGGTACACGTAGGCCTCTCATACTCCAAATGCTCCATGATCCTACTTATCTCGATCCTAGGTGTCGGTTTCAGGTAATAGATTTATTTAAGTGTCAATCGTCCAATTCTGGATATTATATTGTTTAGTTTGGATTTTCAGTTTTAGATATCTTGGAAAACGTATTCATAATCAAACTTTGGAATTCGATCAAAGCTTATACAATTGGAAAATTGAATGTTTGAGAACATTTTGGGTAATTTGTAGCTTGAACTATTTGTATTCATTATGAATATGCATGATTCTCAAATTTAACTTTTTTGATAGGAGGAGGGATTCTGATGAATATGGTTGTCTTATAATGTTAGAATCAACAGTTGCATACACCATCAACTCAAGAATTGATGCACTTGAATCAAGTGCTTGTGATATTACATAGAATCATATATGTACTAGAATATATAGAATATGTTTTGAAAAGTGATGGTATATATATATATATATATATATATTCTAATAATGTGTTTTAGTGAGTAAATATGAAACACAAAGATACTTTAACGAGAATGATAGTTGTATGTATATATATATTGATGTATATTTTCATATTGATTATTTTTCTCTTTAAAGATTGATTGTAATTGGTAAAGAAATCACTCATATGATCACTAATAGTTTTTTGTTTGCAATCATGGATAGTTTTTTTTATTATCGTAGAACTACTTTTATGTTATTCAATGAAGCAAGGATTTCATCTACTTTCATGTGGTCTTTTGATATCTTTCAGTCTTTGCAAGAAAGTTACATCTAGATTAGAAATCGCTCATCTTGCTCCTTTACACAAATCAGGTAGGCCATCAAACTGTAGATAGAATTTGAGATTTTCGTTTCTAATTAATCAACTCAAATATGGATGTTTAATCTTTAATTTCTTGAGCAATTGGGCTCTTTTGTGTCTTATCTTCTATATTTGTTGTTCACCTTAGCTATATTTGTCTTAACCATAATTGCTTACACTTTTTTGTTCTTTGATTTTGAGCACCAACACTGTTGCTGAATGTTGTATTTCATGTTTTTAGGAGAATTTCTATTGTAAAACAGAATTGTGTTTTTTATAGGGAAAAATGGCAAGATCAAAGTCAGTTATTTATATAACTAGCCATCTTAGGCAGTGAAGTTAAGTTTTGAGGAGACATACATGCAAGGATAGAGACTCTTACCTAGTAAGTGATGTGACAACTCTTACCCGGTTAGTGTTTACTTAATAAATTGTTGCGTACGATGCTATAATGGACTAAAATCATACTCGATAAAGTAGAGTGATAGTCTTGAATC
Source organism: Arctium minus (assembly GCA_954870635.1). NCBI lineage: Eukaryota > Viridiplantae > Streptophyta > Magnoliopsida > Asterales > Asteraceae > Arctium > Arctium minus. The sequence continues at coordinate 161,451,177 of OX941081.1, forward strand.
TTACTGATAAGTGCTTACCAGGTTAATGATTGGGTAATAACTTTTGGTTAGTTGGTGTACGATGTTGTTGCATGCTTCTCTGTTTTAAAACCTGGTGGACTACTTTCTTCTAATGACCCTATAAAACATGTCATTTGATTCTGGCCTCTATGACATGACCATGCTTCATATTTAGCCAGATCAAAGAGTAGGATTTAGGGAATACAAGCGAGCTGATGGCACCTGGTTCACACTTTTTTCTTTGGATAGTGCATGAGATATCTTTCTAAGCGTTGGATTGATGGAGGTAATAATATTTTCCTTTTCTTAATTTTCTATTCATTTGAGAAAAATTAATGTTTCAATCTTGTAATTCCAGTATAACCTTGTACGTTAGCAGAATTAATTTATGTTTTTGCAGCTTGAGCTTGAATATTTCTGTGTGAAGTCAATTAACCGTCGTAAAAAAAGACGATACGTAGGGTGTGGATTATGTTACTCTGGTATTGGTGATGTATATGGTACGTTTCTGTACCAAATGTTCTCTTTTAAGGTTCATCATTGTGGTATAGATAGTGCGTTCAACTCCTCCTCTTTGTCTCCCCACTGGTTTGTTTCCTCCCTTCGGCGTTCTTCCTTTCTGCCTCGCCTCTCGCGTTCCTTTGTCCTTCGTCCTCCATGGTCCTCCTTGTTGCCTCGCCTCACAGATTGAGATTCGATTTTTTAGGAGATTTTTAGGGTTCTAATATAGTAGTCGGATGCTGCAAAACGTAAAGCGGAATCATGAACACATTAAAAGCCAAATGCAATCCTTCTTCAAAGCTGGTAAAGTTTGGTGTTTCCTTTTTTGTTCATTGGAGAGTTTACCATGGTCGGATTGTAGATCTGTGATTTATGTTTAGATGTTTTGATTTATTTGATCTTTGTTTGTTCAAAAGTTTATGCTCATTACCACTATATGGCAATACATATATTCTAGGATGTTGATTGTTTTTCACTTTCACATATTCTTTTTCATGGTTGATGTGTGACTTTCATCTACAATGTGCAATTTAATGACATATATAAAGAGGTTTTAGGGTCTTTGAAGTCGGCAGGCAGATCTCTGGGTGAGTTATTTAACATTTTTTGTGTTTTTATAAAACAAAGAATCATCTTGAATACAAAAGCTAAAAACATTACAAAATTCATTAGAAATTAAGAGACTAGACAAAACAATTAATACTTTGATGTATGAAAATTGGGATTTAAATTCTTAGACTAAACAAAACTAATCGAGTTAATTGATCATAAAAAATTATGTTTGTCCACAAATGACATGTTTTTAAAAAGTCCAAACTGGATTAAAAAACTTTTGTTATGACAATCATTAAAGCTATTGTTTGATAATTTTTAATGTAAATGTTACTCTGTAATCGATATGTTTGCTTTCATTTATTTAAAATTCACCACCCGCTGCATTGGTATATATATATATATATATATATATATATATATATATATATATATATATATATATATATATAGAGAGAGAGAGAGAGAGAGAGAGAGAGAGAGGGAGGTTCAAGGGAAAACCTCAAAAAAATGGAAAACTGAGGAACACCATGGTAGCTATTCACAGGGACGGATGCAATGTGGTGGCTACGGTGGCACGTGCCACCGTATTATTTCTCCGACGAAGGGTAAAAATTTTAGGTTCGTATAAGGTGCAACCGTATTGTTTTCGAGTGTGCAACCGTAATGTTTTCGAAACTTCATAACGTGCTCTGAATTTTGAAACTGAAAAGCCCATTCAATACAACAGCCCAATCTGATTATTTGAAACTAATCTGAATTCTAAAACTAAAAAAAGCCCAATCTAAATTCTGAAACTAAAAAAGCCCAATCTGATTATTTGATTTAGCAAATTTGAATTATGCAATTAGCCCAAACTTCACTTTACCTCTTTACATTTTACGCCTCATTCACAAAAATCAAAATCGCGGGAATCGATCAAAAACCCTTCTCGGCTTCTCCTCCACTTGATCGATCGAACTCAGAACTCAGAAGAAGTTCTAAAACAGGGACAAAACTTAGTGACTGACTCGGTCTCTGTTTCATGAAATCAACTCAGATCGTCTGATTTCTCCACAGTCCACATCTCATTTAGGTATAATTCTTACTTTTTGTATTCATTTGTTTGAAATTTAACTAAAAAACAACAGAAATCGCAAGTGTGTGTGTTGGAATTTTGGGTTTTGAAACTTTCTTTTTGTCTCTGTTTTCTTAATTTTTCAGTTGTGTAATATTGTTTGCCCTGCGTTTGCCTACTGTCGGCTGTCCTACACACTCCACTTGCTAGTTGCTACTGTACTGCTAGACTGCTAAGTGCTATTGTGCTAATGAGTTTTAGTTTTTAATAATTTAATTTACAATTTGCTAGTGGCCTAGTGCCTAGTTGGAATTGGAAGTTGCTAGTTGGTAATGGTTTAAAAATTAAAATAATGGTAGAAATTACTTGTAAGTTGTAAATGTGATTATGTGATATTTCTAATTTGGTATAACTTGTGGTAATGTGGTAGTATTGGTCTCTCTTTTTCATTTAGTGTGGCTATGCTATGGAAAAGTTTTTGAAACGAAAAGCTCTATCAACCAGTAATACATCCAACAACAATACGATTGATATTAACAATCTTCCTTGGGATCCATCAGAGAGGCCCAAAATTAGAACTTATGACCCAAATCAGAGAGATGAAGTTAGACAGAAATACTTGGTTAGGGGGCCTTGTCAACCACGAGGTCACGAGTTCCCATGCAAAGTTATAGGGGCTAAAGCAAGACGTTTTGTTGTTAATTGGTTTGATCAATTTCAATGGTTGGAATATAGTGTAAAGGTAGATAGAGCATATTGTTTGCCTTGTTACTTGTTTAAAGATCAAAGTGGGAATCATGGGACAGATGCATTTGTGACGGATGGATTTAATAGTTGGAGTAAAAAGGACAAACTTAAACTTCATGAGGGCGAGGTTAATAGTTTTCACCATAAAGCACTTAAAAAATCTGAAGATTTGATTAACCAAAACCAATCAATTAGCGCTGCCCTTCATAAGCAAACAGAACTCATGAAGAGCGAGTATCACATGCGATTGAATGCTTCAGTTGAAGTTTGTAGATACTTGTTGGAAAACGCTTTACCATTTCGTGGAAACGATGAGTCCGAAAATTCAATGTATAAAGGGCTTTTCTTGGGGACTTTAAAGTTAATTGGAAGGACAAATAGTGATATTGAGAAGGTTATATTACAAAATGCGCCAAAGAACAATCAATTGACATCTCCAATGATTCAAAAAGATCTTGTTACTTGCTTTGCGGAAGAAGTGTTGAAATCCATCATGGGGGAAATTGGAGATGATGTGTTTGCCTTGTTGGTGGATGAGTCTAGCGATGTCTCTAGAAAAGAACAAATGGCCGTGGTTTTGAGGTTTGTTGACAAATACGGAATTGTTCAAGAGAGATTTATTAATGTTGTTCATGTGATGGATACATCTGCCTTAAGTCTTAAATCTGCACTTGATGCTTTATTTGCAAAACACGGATTGAGTTTCACAAAGGTAATTTATTTACTTTATGTCTTAAATATATCATTGAATCTCCTAAGTCCTAAATGCATAAATCTATCTTTGAAATAGGTAAGAGGACAAGGTTATGATGGTGCTAGCAATATGAGTGGCAAGTTTAATGGGTTGAAAGCTTTGATTTTGAATGATAATGAGTCGACATTCTATATACATTGTTTCGCCCATCAACTTCAATTAGTAGTTGTCGCGGTTGCAAAAAAACATGACGGTGTTAAGGACTTCTTTGATTTGCTAGCTTTGGTTGTTACCATGGTGAACTCTTCTTGCAAACGGAAAGATATGCTACGAGAAAGTCACAAAGATAGAATTCAAGAAGAAATTGGAAATGAGGAAATTGTGACCGGTAAGGGGTTAAACCAAGAGATTTTGCTTATACGAGCCGGAGATACACGATGGAATTCTCATCTTAAAACAATTATGAGTTTGATTTCTTTGTTTCCGGAGGTTAAGATGGTGCTTGAATATGTCGAAGATGATGGTGATAATGGAGCTTCCCGACTTCAACCAAGTGGTCTTTTATCATACTTCAAGACATTTGAATTTGTGTTTTATATGCACTTAGTATTAACCATTTTAGGGTTAACAAATTAATTGTCTCAAGCTCTTCAAAGGAAAGATCAAGACATCTTGGAAGCGGTTGATTTGATAAGAACAACCAAAGCCCAATTGCAAATGTTAAGAGAAAATGGGTTTGATCAAATTTTGGAGAAATGTTACTCTTTTTGTGATAAACATGAGATTGTGAAGTTGGATATGACGGAAGGTTATGTTAATACAAGAAATCCAAGGAAGAGGATGAATATTAGCAATTGACATCATTACAATTATGATATATTCAACACTGTTTTGGATATGCAGATTAGAGAGTTTGGTGATCGTTTTTGTGATATCAGCACCGACTTGCTTCAAAACATGGCATCTTTGAATCCACGCAATTCATTTTCTCAGTTTAACAAATCAAGCTTATTGAAGTTGAGTAAGATATATCCACGTGATTTTGATGACAAGGAAAGGATGATTCTCGAGCACAAACTTGACATCTACTATCATTTTGTTTATAATGATGATAGATTTGCCAACTTAAACGGCATTGCCGACCTTGCTAGATCGATGGTGGCAACAAGAAAACATCTTTCTCATCCTTTAGTCTACCGATTATTGAAGCTAACAATGGTTTTGCCCGTTGCAACTGCTACGGTTGAAAGATGTTTTTCGGCGATGAAGCTTGTCAAGACAGATCTACGTAATCGAATTGGTGACAACTTTTTGAATGCGGCTCTCATTTGTGACATAGAAAAGGAAGCACATGCTAAGGTTAAGACCGAAGATGTCATCGATCGTTTCCAAAAGATGAAGACACGTCGAGGACAAATTTAGGATCTATTTATATACTTTTTGTAATTATTTTTGGGTATATAACTATATATTGACCGTTTTCAAAAGATGAAGACACGTCGGGTGCAAATTTAGGAGTTATTTACCGATCATATAAAAACAATATTTTTTGTAAATGTATTTTGGATATATATTTTATTATATTAATTATGTAGTGCCACCGTATGAAAAATTTTCTGGATCCGTCCCTGGCTATTCATCTGGACGGTATGCACTTGTGCATAGAAGTAAATTAAGGTGTTTTTTGGTTTTATGCACTTGTGCATATGCACGTGTGCATGTTACAAATTACTTGTATGCACAAGTGCATACCGTCCAGATGAATGACTATCAGGGTGTTCCTCAGTTTTCCGTTTTTTGAGGTTTTCCTTTGATCCTGACCCTATATATATATATATATATATATATATATATATATATATATATATATATATATATATATATATATATATATATACTAGCCGTCTACCCGCGCGATGCAGCGCGGGTGAATCACAATTCTGAAGAAAATAACTTTTCTGACACCGATATTTTTTGTTCAACAATAGTCACTGCACTGACATGGGTTATTTCATTGAAGTTCACGTGTGTCGTCTCCATAAGGGTCGTACATTGACTACTTCCTTCACCAATAGCTATTTTTTTTGCATGATATTTGTGTACTAAACAAGAAGTTATTTCCCTTTGATTCTACATGATATTTGTGGAGATATTTTGAGTAATGGTCTGTGTTTAAGATTAATCATGGCCGGATAAACTTTACCAAACTCTGATCTCCATCAGATCTATGTTAAGAATCTATCTGTTTTTTTAATTATTTTAAACTGAGGGGTTGTTTACCAAAACTTTTGGGTAATCGCTGACTGAAATAAGATGTCTGACTGGAATAACATGTCTGATTCAAATAAATGATTAATTAAAAATCTTGTTTACACATTATTTTACACTAAGTGTTGACTGATTAAAAATGACTGTTATAAGCAATTGTCACTTTATTTATCAAAAACTTTATAGAACACAATATATGTTTTATTATGATATTATTTATATTTATGTAATTGTAACATTTATTAAATGTTAATGTAAATTTAATGCATACGTTGTAATTGAATTTACTTTTTTTGAAGAAAAATTGAATTTGAAACCATGCGTAATTTTGAAAAGTGATTATTAAAATATTTTATATTTAAAAGTACTTCAAGAAAATATGAGTCATTAGAATATATTATATTTTTATTGAATAAGACTATTTTATATATAAAAATATGTACTGCACATTTCCAGATAAAAGTTATTGATTGAAACCCTTTAGACGCCATAGGGAAAAACCCAAGAATGTCACCGTCTTTTGCTTCTCAACCTCAATACTAAACACTTTATCTCTTAACTGTTTTTGTTTAGAAAAAATTTGTGAGTTTATCTTTTTCAGTTCATTACATATTTTTTCAGCAATATTTGCTCTTCTTCTGAGATCATCAAGCTTTTTTTGCATTAATTCTTTCTTTGACCAAATATTTCATCCTTTGTAATTATATTTTCATGAGAATTTGAATAAGAATACATTCTAGATTTCTTTATGAATATCAATAGACTTCGTTAAATTTATACGTTTTTATAATAAAGTTGATTTTCAGTAAAAATAATAGCTATCGTGAGAATAGTAAGAAAGAATCTCCATCATTTGATCAATTATAGTTAAAAATCAGTTAAAAATCAATTAAAAATCTCTTTTAAGCTAATTAATGGGTTATTTTGTGACTTAATCTAAAGCATTAGATCAACACTAATTAAAAATGAACAATGATCCAAATCCCTTCTTACACTTCTTATTAACTCTTTTTATAATATATACACACACATTTTATGTGAAAGAGATAATGTATTATGTATTTTTAAAAGGAAAAAAATAATCAATTTGATTGTAATTTTGATGGTATTTATAAATTTGTAATTTTTTACATTCTAAATATTTTAATAAGAAAAGTCAAAATCATAATCATTTACATACATTCGAAATTTATGTAATAAATGGTTTATATTTTAGGGGTTGTTTATGAAAATGAAAATGAAAATGAAAATGAAAATAAAAATAAAAATAAAAAAAATAGGGAAAAATTTTCTTTCCCTTCAATTTAACTTGGAATAAAAATTTAGACTTGTGAGAAAATGGATCCATCATATATTCATATTAAATAAAATCAAACAGTTTTTTATACATTGTTTTACTATAAAGTCGAGGGGCTTATAAGAAAAAAATTAAAATCAGTACAAGCTGTTAGATATAACCTATATTACTCTTCATTATTATCTATACTATATTCTAAAGCACGGATAAAAAACTCTTAAATACAAATTATTAAGTATAAGGTATCATTATTTTATGCACGATTTTAAAAATCTCTTAATTTACAAGTATCAAAGCACAAGATACATATTACTACTGCAGACTTCTAACACCCACCAATTTGGTATGTGCAAGGTTTTCTTTTTATGCAGATCTTTCCATGTATCACTATTAATTAATATATTATATTAATATAAATTTGTTTTAATTATATTATTAAATATGTGTAATTGGTTATTTTTTCTAGATGTCATTAAAATATATAAAATAATCATTGAATTCTAACAAAATACTTAAATTTTTTTATATAAAAGCATTATATTAAAATCGCGATGTATCTCGTTGCATTGCGCGAGTACGCTTCTAGTATATATAAATTCTAATAAATATTTATACAAGCTTACATGATTAAAAATCCAATAAATCAATCATTATCAACATTTAAAACCAATTATTTATACTAAACTTTCTAAAAGACATCCCCCAATATAATCTTGACCATCAATTAAGAAACTCAACGGCTGAGATATAAATAACACTATATTCCCAAAGATTAATATGTGGGCTTTATCCAAATTAGTTTCCCAGCAATCCTTTAAGAACCATATGAAATAAAAGTACAATTTATACTACAAAAATTACAAATCCTGTAATAACCCGATCTAAAAGCGATAAACTCAAAGTTTGGGGTGGAGTATGGTCAAAACCTTTATCTGTAAGGGGCTAGGTGAAAATATTTGTTAATATAGAATGTCCTAGGGTTTTGTGCAATCATTTTGGGTGTGGCGGCCGATTTGGGGAAAGAGTTTTGGAGCGACCGGGAGAAAGAGAACGAGGAAGGGAAGAAATTGCAAGGAATTCAGATTTGAATCATCTTCGTCGAAAGTAAAGCTCTATGTATATTCATCTGCTCGTTTCACGATCGATTAATTCGTTTTAGTCATAGATGGGTGTGGGATATTGAATTTGAACTTTGATTTCTGGGTTTTGAAATGATAGAGAAATCAACCTAAGTTATCTCTGTGGTTAATGAAATTTCAGTAAATTTAAGTTTATCTCTCGTTATGGAATCTGGATTATGTTGCAATCAATCGTATGAAATTAATGAGATCTGCAGTCCTGCGTTATCGAAATTCTGGGTTTTTGTTCGAACGGTTTCGACTCCGGTCGCGAGGTCAGTCGAGGTTGATATCGGTCGAATGTTGACATCGGTCGAGGTTGATATCGGTCGAATGTTGATATCGGTCGAATGTTGACATCGGTCGAGGTTAATATCGGTCGAAAGTTGATCCCGGTCAACCTCAGTCCGGTTAACCTCACAATCCCGGTCGAGTAGTGTAAGTGGATGTCGGTCGGGAGGGACATCGGTCGAAGTTAGATTCCGGTCGACCCCTCCCATCGCCTCGGTCGTTTGATGTTTAGTTCCGGTCGAAGGTAGCAATTCCGGGCGAGAGTAGCGGTACCGGTCGGGGGTTTTACCTGGTCACCAATTGGAGGCTAGTGGGTCGAAGCCCACGTGTAGTTGAGTAAGGACTGTGGTCCATTGAGTTTAAACAAAAGTGTGGTGTTGGGTTGTCTTAGCCGGCCCACATCCTTTAAATTTATGTAAGTTAATTAAGTATTCAGAGTTTAGTATTTCGCTCCAATTTAGATTTAACGGGTTAAGTTCGACCAAGGATAGACGGACTTGGGATGAGAGTATTAAGGTTAAATTTATTTAATTAGAAGACACCGTTAATTTACCGAGCGATGTCTCGATTTATAGGTTCGACTCGGACTATTCAATTAGGCGGGAGAATTTAGCGGTGGACTTCAGGTGAGTTTTTCTAAACTAAACCTTTGATGATGAAAGCATGTGAAGTTTATTTTAAACTTTGATTTATTTATGATGGCATGATTTTGCTAAATTGTTCAAGTGTGTTATAAATTGTTGTTGTTTAAATGTATGCATACATTACTTGTGGGCTACGTAACCTAAGTCAGGGAGTGTGACCCGCCTACTCGTGTCGGGGAGTGTGGCCCGTTTATGTCGTTGGGGGTGTGTCCCAACATTAAGGCAACGCGAGTTAGACATGTCGTCTTTAACGGTCGTGTGGCCGGTAGCGTGTTTTATTCATGTGCCATTATTAAATGTTATTTCTAATTCTGGAAAGTATGTTTTGTTGCTTAACTATTAGAGGGAAATCACTAGACCTATGGTCTAACCCTCGCTCTTCCAAAATTAAAAATCTTTTCAGGACGTCGTGAGTTAGACAGGGTAGCTAAGGGCAAAGAGAAGGCTTAGCGGGGCGGATAGAAGACCAATACTTAGTTTATTCTTCTTATTCTCAGTTGTGCATAGGTTTTTTACTACAAACCTTGATTTAACTATTGTAAGTTTGGGACCATTATGGCATGGATTATTATTCGATCATTGAGAATTTTATTTTAAGAATCGATCCGCTTGTTTATAGTTTTGTATGGGTTGTTACAGTTGGTATCAGAGCCATAGTTTAAGGGATTTAGGTGACCGGATGGGCCTAAACTTAAACTGTGGAGTAGATGGACACAACTGAGATTTAGGAAGCCTTTAAGAAAGACCTTGATCAATGTGAGGTGATAACAATAGTGAGTACTCTCATGTAAGGTAAATTCAGAATCGCATCTGGCCAATGCCATTATAAATTTACAGGTGCATGGGCATACTCAATTGCTATTGTTAAGTGTGGTTCAGGGTAGAGAGTTCTATCCATAGATTGATAGTTTTAGTCTAGCGTGTGGTGGAAGTTCGTTTTTTTTGGAAGTAAGGTTATGCCGTTAGGATGCACATCGTGTGGGATGTAGATATTTCGTTGAGAAAGGACCTTCTGAGTCCATAAGGAAGAGAATGATGCTAGTAGATGAGATTGTCGCTCCAAGGGAGTCTTCGGTTGGTAAAGGGGTATGTCGTTTAGTGAGAAGCATGAGAGTGTTAATCCAAGAATCGAATGATCGATTTGAGGCTTCTAAAGCTGTAGATAATTGAAGGGTGGTTGAGAGACGATATCAGTGTTGACTGATAATATGTAGTGAGGATCAGATGGGAATGAGTTACCGTTTGGGTTGTGAGTCAATAGTCACGGTGATGACTAGTTTTAGGATTTCAAGGCTGTTAGAGGTCGACAGTGCTGGAGGTTGTGGCACAGTTGAGAACCCTGACTGGTTGGTCGGAAGCGAGGAGCCTGGGATGAATTATAATGAATGTAAACAGTTGATCTTATGAGAGTAAATAGCCTTCAATGTCATTGAGCCTCCTGCATTGTGTGTCAAATAAATTGCTGAAGCTTTTTGTATCTTTCACATCAGATGTTTTGGCAAGTGTGTGTCTTACGAAGTCGTCGTTTCGAAAACGTGTCGACACATGCGGATATGTGTTTGAATCGAAAAGACAAGTTTTTGGACTTTGGGTGATAAAATTTGAAAATAATTATATATTTCTTTGCAAGTGAGTCGATTTTTGGATAAGAAAATCAAAACATCATTTGATCGCATGAATTTATAAGTGAGTTGGGTGTAAACATGTGTTGTCATATCAACAAGGGTGAGAGTCGTTGGCACGCTCAGTGTAAGCACTTTCTGGGGTATTTTTATAAATTGTGTGTGTAGGGTTCATCGGAAATGTTCCAATTGTGCCAACCCCGACAATGGGGTATGGTGAGGAGAAATTGTTGTGGAGTTGAGGTAAAACGATTCTTGAAACCGTTATATGTGGCTAAGTCAGTGTCGTGTCGTGTATACGTGAGTTTGTTTTCTAATGTAGGTAATTTCTAAATTTTCAACCGTGTCAAAAGTTTAAGTGTTTGTGCGTCATGCATGAAGGCTATGAACTCTCTAGGTCGTGAGGAAGGTTGCAAATAAGAATGATGAAAGTTTTAAAGAGTGGAAGTGTGTCGCTCGATCAGAGGGGAGTAAATATGTGATATTGGTATTCTTCTAAGTAAGGGGGTGAATAGCGGAGGTGGTTAATGGAGACATTGAGCTATGATGTTAAGGATGATGGTACTATAATGGTTCACCGTTGGTTGCATGTGGATGTCGGTAAACGGTGGTGTCTGGAGTCGAGTTTGGGGTCGTAAAATATTTTGGCAATTATCTGCTGCAGTGGAAGATGAAGGTTTCACTAGAGAGCCATGTAGGATGGTAACAGAGTGGAAGTACATCAATGTCAATTGTTGCTGTGGAAATCAGAAACCATTTATGGTAATGTCGGAGCGCGGAGAATGAAGTAGTAGTTACGGATAGTTTCGAGGAGTTTTGTGATGAAGCGAAGAGTTATTCAGAAAAGGTGTGTACCTAGTGTGATGTTGGACAACCTTGTGTGGATAATTCAAAAAGGGAAAATCACTAGTTCAGTAAAGTGGTTCTTTATCGACAAGGTTTTGATGGTTATGTGGGAGTGACGTTTTTATATAGCACAACTGGAATGGGTTGCGCTTTGTGCATATAAGACTTCGAGGTAGTACGTTTAATTATTCAGGCTACTAGAGTTTGATTCCAGCAGGTCGCGATGAGCTGTCAAGGAGCGATATCTAGTTGAGTGGCTTTGAAAATCATAGTTTTGTGATTTAACCAGATTTGAGAAAGACAAGGCCGTGAAATGCCTTGAGGTCCGATTTCAGTATTATGACCAGTGAGAAGAGAAGGGTATTTGTAGGTGTGCCAAGTGGTCGTAGAGACTTGCAGTTGTTCTGGAAGGAGGTAGTAGAGTGTTGATAGTAACCAGTAGTCGATGACGTCTTTATGACATAGCTGGGAGTGCAAATCCTTAAAGTGGTAAGGAGTTTCCTTAAGGATATGTAGAAGGTGGGTGTTATCGTCATAGGATGAACGTCTTCGTCCGAAGATCTAGGGGGAATAAGTTGTAAGATTGTGGTTGGGATGTTAAGTTGAAATTAATGTTGTCAAATGATGGGTGGGGTTATCTAAGAGATGAGCTATATGTTCTGGTTTACAGCAGGTTTTGGGCGGGATTATTTTATATCCCTAAAAGGAAAGTTGGGAGTGTCGAACTGTTTAATTCTGGAGGTTTTGCAGTAGATGGGAAATTCGTGGGCATGATGAATTATGCTTGAGGGTTAAGAGATTATAGCAGATTGGGCAATCTTGTTTGGCGAGAGAGAGTGGTGCGGCGTTTCGATTAGTGGGTAACGTTTTTGAAGAGTTGGGTTGATAATCTTGTGTGAGAATTATGGATAGTCGGTGAAGCTAGCAAGTGGTGTTATTGTGCTTCGATACATTTGGGATTCATCGAGGAATAAGTCAGCAATGTTGGGTGAGCGGTGTTTCTTGCAACGAGAAGAAAGTGAAGATATCATGTCGAAAAGGTGGGAAATCTGAGAGTAAGAGGTTGGCAAGTGACACAAAATGTGGAGGTATGCTTTAGATTCTGTTGACAGCAAAGTTATAAATCCCTAGCCTGGGTATGAGAAAGGGAGCATGGCGTTGGTGTGGTGCGTGTATGATTAATCAAAGTCGTGCAGCTGACTAAAAGTTCACGTTACTAATCAGTGAGTTGGTCGTTAGAAGTGGAAGGTAGAGGTGTTGGGATATAGTGCTGGGAGCGAAGATTCATAGTGTCAGTATTGGCAATGCGTGAAAAAGGGGATTCCAAGTGAGTCCGTTATTCTGTGTTATTTCCTTTGAAAAAGTTGTATGAAATTGGTATTTCCGTATCGAGCGGGTGAAGCTGGGTTTTATTGCGTAATTGGTCGAGTGCTTGTGGATGCAATGAGAAATGGAAGTATGTGTCGCATTAATCGGACAGTTAGAACCGATGGATTTCGAAGGTTTTGAATTGTGGAAATTTCTACCATTATGTGAAAAGTAGAAGCGTTGACGTTGGGGCGTTATATATTCAGGGTATAAGAATTGGATAAAGCCGATGAGTTGAGATCAGTGTGATTGGAAAAAGGAAAGTGCGTTTGCGTTGACTTATGGCATGCTAAGAGGGGTTGCTTGCAAGGACAAGTTCCATGAGGAAGAAACTCATGTCTGTGAATTGTTGGTGATGTCTATAGTTGACCGAGTGTTATGTTGGAGAGTTGGGTGAGTATTTGGTCGGTGATGCATGTTGTCGTGGTGTGACTCCGACAAGGAAGTTGATGTAATCGAGGGGTAAATTTGATGGTTACGTACGACCATGTAATGATCAGAATGGCTTGGATAATCTAATAGTACTATTTAGGTTAGATTGAGAATTATGAGTCATTAGTCCCAAGCGGTGACAAATGGAAGTTACCAGTCTCGCATTGGAAGGGTGTGAACCGATTCAGAAAGAAATGGAAGTTAAGACCTAGACTTGTCGGGCCGTTGCGATCCTGGAGCGTGTTGGGGAGATAGATTATAAATTGGAATTAACCGTGGATCTGCGAAGAGTGCACCCCATTTTTCATGTTTCTAATCTGGAGAAATGTTTAGCAGAAAGCGATGTCGTCATTTCATTAGAGGATGTTCAGATAAACGAGAAGATAAGCTATGTAGAAGAACCTGTAGCAATTCTGGATCGTAAAGTGACGAAATTAAGGAATAAGGAAATTCAACTAGTGAAAGTTCAGTGGCAATTCCACAAAGGTCAGGAAGCGACTTGGGAGTTAGAGTCAGTTATGAAGGAACAATATCCCAATTTGTTCAAAGAAGGAATTCCGGGGACGGAATTCTCTTGAGGGGGGAATATTGTAATAACCCGATCTAAAAGCGATAAACTCAAAGTTTGGGGTGGAGTATGGTCAAAACCTTTATCTGTAAGGGGCTAGGTGAAAATATTTGTTAATATAGAATGTCCTAGGGTTTTGTGCAATCATTTTGGGTGTGGCGGCCGATTTGGAGAAAGGGTTTTGGAGCGACCGGGAGAAAGAGAACGAGGAAGGGAAGAAATTGCAAGGAATTCAGATTTGAATCATCTTCGTCGAACGTAAAGCTCTATGTATATTCATCTGCTCGTTTCACGATCGATTAATTCGTTTTAGTCATAAATGGGTGTGGGATATTGAATCTGAACTTTGATTTCTGGGTTTTGAAATGATAGAGAAATCAACCTAAGTTATCTCTGTGGTTAATGAAATTTCAGTAAATTTAAGTTTATCTCTCGTTATGGAATCTGGATTATGTTGCAATCAATCGTATGAAATTAATGAGATCTACAGTCCTGCGTTATCGAAATTCTGGGTTTTTGTTCGAACGGTTTCGACTCCGGTCGCGAGGTCGGTCGAGGTTGATATCGGTCGAATGTTGACATCGGTCGAGGTTGATATCGGTCGAATGTTGATATCGGTCGAATGTTGACATCGGTCGAGGTTAATATCGGTCGAAAGTTGATCCCGGTCAACCTCAGTCCGGTTAACCTCACAATCCCGGTCGAGTAGTGTAAGTGGATGTCGGTCGGGAGGGACATCGGTCGAAGTTAGAGTCCGGTCGACCCCTCCCATCGCCTCGGTCGTTTGATGTTTAGTTCCGGTCGAAGGTAGCAATTCCGGGCGAGAGTAGCGGTACCGGTCGGGGGTTTTACCCGGTCACCAATTGGAGGCTAGTGGGCCGAAGCCCACGTGTAGTTGAGTAAGGACTGTGGTCCATTGAGTTTAAACAAAAGTGTGGTGTTGGGCTGTCTTAGTCGGCCCACATCCTTTAAATTTATGTAAGTTAATTAAGTATTCAGACTTTAGTATTTCGTTCCAATTTAGATTTAACGGGTTAAGTTCGACCAAGGATAGACGGACTTGGGATGAGAGTATTAAGGTTAAATTTATTTAATTAGAAGATATCGTTAACTTACCGAGCGATGTCTCGATTTATAGGTTCGACTCGGACTATTCAATTAGGCGGGAGATTTTAACGGTGGACTTCAGGTGAGTTTTTCTAAACTAAACCTTTGATGATGAAAGCATGTGAAGTTTATTTTAAACCTTGATTTATTTATGATGGCATGATTTTACTAAATTGTTCAAGTGTGTTATAAATTGTTGTTGTTTAAATGTATCCGTGAAAAGAGTACACTTGGTCCCATACAAGTAGTGTCGCCACAACTTTAACGCGAAAACTACCGCCGCCAATTCCAAATCATGAGTCGGATAGTTCTTCTCATGGTCCTTTAACTGACGCGACGCATAGGCTATTACTTTCCCCCTTTGCATTAGGACACACCCAAGCCCCATCTTTGAAGCGTCACTAAACACAACAAAGTCTTCCGATCCTTCGGGTAGGGATAAGATCGGAGCTTCGCACAACTTCCTCTTGAGCATCTGAAAGGCTTGCTCTTGTGCATCGGTCCAAAGAAACTTGACGTTCTTCCTTGTAAGAGAGGTGAGCGGTGTAGCTATCTTGGAAAAGTCTTGAATGAAACGCCGGTAGTAGCCCGCCAAATCCAAGAAGCTTCGAATCTCCGTCGGACTTGTTGGAGGCTCCCAACTCATCATTGCATCGATCTTTGCCGGATCCACTTTTACCTCGTCCTTTGATACCACATGCCTCAAGAATTGCACCTCTTGAAGCCATAATTCGCACTTCGAGAATTTCGCGAACAACTTCTCTCTCCTTAGAACTTCTAATACTTCCCGTAAGTGTTTTCCATGCTCGGACTCATCCTTTGAATATATTAAAATATCGTCGATGAAGACGATCACGGATTTATCCAAGAATGGGCGACACACACGGTTCATTAGATCCATGAATACGGCCGGAGCGTTGGTTAAGCCAAAAGGCATCACCAAAAACTCATAATGATCGTATCTCGTCCGGAAAGCTGTCTTCGGAATGTCTTCGTTCTTCACTCTCACTTGATGATAACCGGATCGAAGATCAATCTTCGAGAAACATCCCGCGCCTTGCAGTTGATCAAAAAGGTCGTCGATGCGAGGTAAGGGATACTTGTTCTTCACCGTGACCTTATTTAACTCCCGATAATCTATGCACATCCGCATGGATCCATCCTTCTTCTTCACGAAGAGTACCGGTGCTCCCCATGGTGACAAGCTCGGTCGAATGAAACCCTTTTCCAGCAACTCTTGAAGTTGCGTCATCATCTCTTTCATTTCTGTCGGTGCCAAACGATATGGATCACGATCTATCGGAGCTGCTCCCAGAGTGAGGTCAATCTGAAACTCCACTAGACGTTCCGGTGGTAATCCGGGAAGATCTTCCGGAAAGACATCCGGATAATCCCGCACGATCCTCACGTCTTCCACTGTCTTCTTTTCCTTCTTCGCGTCCACAATATAGGCCAAGTACGAAGGATAGCCCTTCGCTAAAAACTTGCGAGCCTTAAGAGATAAGATAATAGGATTATCCCTCTTTCCTTTCTCCCCATAAATGGTAGCCACACCATTTTCCGGTAATGGCACTTGGATCATCTTTTTGGAACAAAAGAATGTCCGCCCTATGCCTTACCAACCAATCCATACCTATGACTACATCGAAACCTCCTATAGCCATAGGTAATAAATCCACTCAAAAAGAACTCCCATCGATCTCTAGAGTGCAATCACAAAAACGATCACGAATGATCACTTGATCCCCATTAGCTGCTTCTATTACTAATGCATCGGGAAGAACACTAATAGGAGTGGTGAATTGTTTACAGAAAGCATCCGACACAAAGGAACATGTAGCGCCCGAATCAAACAAGACACGAGCAGGCATAGAGTTTACTAGAAACGTACCCGAAACGACATCTGCGGTCTCCTTTGCTTCCTCGGTAGTCATCTGGAAAGCTTGACTCGGTGCCCGTGATGGTTGCTCAACCCCAGTCGTTGAACCCACAAAATTTCCACCACCTCCTCTAACTAGCCTTGGACACTCTCGCTTCATATGCCCCGACTCTCCGCATTCATAACATACCGACCCACGGAGGGAACACTCTCGAGTTGTGTGGTTTTTCTTACCACACTTGTTACACCCGGCTGGACCGGAGAGAGTCCTTGTAACGCACGACCTCGAGTGCTTGGATCTGCACTTGTGGCACCACCGATCTTCACGGCGTTGATCACCCGCTCTCCCGCTTACAAAGGGTCTTGATTGATGAAAGGGCCCCGATGGCCCTTCCCACTTCCGTTTCTCACCAACATGCTTCTTCTCATCCCTTTCGGCATTGATGTCGTCCTCAACGAGTAAGGACTCCTCGATAACCTCTTGCAGAGTCGAACACTTGGCATTCGTTACCGCCGTTCGCATCTCGGCCGGTAACCCTTGATGATAGGCTTTAATCTTTGACCTTTCATCGGGGACTAGATGTCCCACCAAGTTTAGTTTCTCCAGAAAGAGTTGGGAGTAGCTAATGATAGACAGATTCCCTTTCTTCAGATCTCGGAACTCCCGTTCCAACTTGTCCATCGAACGCTCGCTACAATACTTGTCCATGATCTTCTCTTTGAACACCGTCCAAGTTAACTTAGCCAGAACTTCAGGAGTGAGTACTGATCAAGTGAGATTCCACCAAATCAAAGCCTCTCCCCGAAGTAGTTGAGAAGCAAACTTGACCCGTTGAGAGGGATCACACTCACTTGACTCAAAGGCCATCTCCACTTCTTTGAGCCAGTACATGCAAGCAACCGGGTTGTCTGAACCTGCAAACTCCTTAGGGTGACACCCCAGAAACGCTTTGTAAGTGCACCCCTTAGTCTTCGTCCGGATCCCTTCAGCGGATGGTTCCTCAACCGTTACCACATTTGGTCCACCCGACCCCACAATAATGTTTTCAGCCATCGTCTCAGGTTGTCGGTGGCTAGCGTCTCGATCCTCTAGGAGTTTCATGAAAAACTCTTGCTATTGGGTCATGGCCGAAGTCATGGCCAACTGTTGTTGAGCCAAGGCCGCATTCATGGCCAACATCATGCTATCCCGAAGTCGGGTCTCCATGGTAACTTCCTCCATCATGGCGTTACCTGAATTGAGGTTCCGGCGCGGAATATGCTCAGACCCTCCTCCCAAGATTCTGGGTATAGGAATGTCATCGGTGGTTACACCCACGGGAGGTCGTACAGCTGCAGATTCCACCTCTGGTTGACCCTCTGGCATGTCCGGCAACCTACTTCGAGTGTTTACCATTAAATCTGCCATGCACGAACGAGAAATAGATTGAGAAAAGACTAAGCGAGTTGAACTCATTGTACGTACTACTACCTTCATCAATCATCATAATAATAGTAAACCAAGTATGCTCACGTAACAATGCGTTCATAATAGCAGTAGCTAGGTGAAATTATGAACGAACCATACACAAGAATTCTTGTCACCATCATCACAACTCTCAATTAGTGTAATTTCGTAACCTAACACTCTCCCCACCTAGGATTTCTACCCCAAGAGGACAGTGAAGTCATAAAGTCTAAAGCTTAAGTCTAGATATGCTAAACAATACCTAGTTCACTTAAACTAAAGCTCTGATACCAACTTGTAACACCCTAAAAATAGGGATAACAAAAACTTTCCAAAAATGGAGAAGTGGTATAAAGTTTACCATAGCAAGAGCCTCACAAAAAGGGGAAATATACAAATAACATGTTTAATCACAATTCTGTAATTTAACGGATAAATAAACAACAACCAACTAATCTAATTTCTACATCTAGAAAAGAGATTACAAAAGGGGTGTCATCTATAAACCCCAAATCTTCCAAAAATAGTTCAAGTGCCAAAATCCTCAAGATCTTGCCCAAAGCATCTAAACTTGCCTAGGAGCCGCGCCGCTAACACCTGAGATACACATCGACCCCAAACAAGTGTTAGGCCAAAAAGCCTAGAGTTATCCAATGTTCAATATATGTGGAGTCATTAGGGGAGACCCAAAGCACCAATCAAGTCCCACCCAAGAGTCGATATACCTTGATGCCCTTAAACAAGGAACACCCCAAAGGCCCGGCACACCCGAAGACTATCGCTAAGAAAATTCCCCGAGTAGCGGAGGTCTAGGCACATACCATCACAGTGGCGCCCAAGACTACATCCTCCTAGTGTACTGACTTGGTTCGTCCACATAACGCATATAGGAGGTCCTTTAGGTGTATTTCAACCCAACATATTTCAATACCAACTACGGGTACAATATTACCATCCTATCCTCATGCAGTCCAACAAAAGACCCAAATGACATTATATTCATCATGCATATAAATATGTCATCAAAGTGGTTTTTCAACTAAACCATAATAACACCCATAAATGCATACATTTAACATATCAAGGTACCCATATTATATATCCATGGGAAAAGCCCCAAATATTGGTACACATAACATAAAAACATAGCATATCACCAATACCCATATTTCTAACCATTTTCATCAAGAAATCCCAAATACTTGAACACATAGAGAATGAAATAACACATAGAAGATTATGATGTGTATCTAGTTTTAACAAAGGTTTAGTAAACTCATAATCTAGGTTTTGAACCAAAACCTAGAAAATACGGAACTCTAAAGATGGAGAAATGCTTTGACTTGTTCTTGAGGATATTCTCCAATAAATGAAATCCAAGGTAGGTTGAATGCCCCAGGATTGATGCTTAACCACCCAAAGTTGCAATAAATGCTTTGAGGGGAGTAAATGATGGCTTGATGCTTAAACCCTAGAATTCTCCTCTTGAAAACGATTGTGTGTGGGTGTTTATGTTTTGAAATTGGTTGAAAAGGGGTTTTAGAGACCTGCAGGTGTTCCCGCGGCTTATGTCGCGGCTTGCAACCCGCGGCGTAAGTCGCCCGCGTGCCCCAAAGGGTTGACTCCAGTAGCTTACGCGGCTTTTGCCGCGACCAGTAACCCGCGCAGAAAGTCGCGTAAGTCTCTGTTTGCCATTTAGTTAAACTATAGAACCCCACAACATAACTAACAACAACCTTAAGCAAGATAGACATTTTAAGCATATAAGTCCTACATCAATTAATACCAACATAGGATTAACAAGGCCTAATACTCACATAGGTACATTTAATGCATTTAAAGGAATGAATACTTACTTTGAGAATTTTCGGGTGTTACAGTAGAGATGAAGAAAATCGAGAGATAGAGATAGTTGTAGAAGGTTACATATAAGTTTGAAAATGAAGAGAGAATTTCAAATTTCAAAATTTGGATATGCAATCACTTAGAAGCAGGAATTGATGTAGTGTACACAATCACTTGGAACAAAGCTTAATATAGAAAGAAAAGAAGTTGAACAGAAAGAAAGAAAAGGCTGGACATTTCACTTTCGGTGGTGGTGGTACTAAGCTAAAATGATTTGTACATCGTGCTTTAAAGCTTGTAATTCATAGTTTTTCAGATTTCATGCATAAAATGCTTGTACATTAGGCTTCATGACTTGTCTTTAAGAGTTTTGTTGTAAATGTATTATAAGGTAGTAATATATATATATATATATATATATATATATATATATATATATGTGGTTTCATTTGCAAACCACTATTATGTAGCAAACTATGAAACTCATTTTTTTACTATATATTGAATTCATCAACGGTCAAGATTCAATTGTTGTAATTATGGTAATAATTAAATTCTTTTGATTTTTTTAATGGAAAAGGAATTAATGAAAGGGCAAACTTGTCAATTGACATTCCATCTCAATTTAGAAATTCAGATGAAAGACTATTTTTATATGGAAACATTTTTATTTAAGGTAATTTTTTATTTCAAATTCAAGATAATACTAAATCATAACCCTTTTACATGGAAATATATTTTTTGTTTTTTTTTTCAATAATAAACGCATATATTATTGTTTATTATGGTAATTGTTTTTTGGATATATACAAAATCTTAACCGTTTTTATATGTAGGATCAATTTTCAAAAAAAAAATTTCAAAATTAAAGGACGCTTTCATTGTTCTCGATCGAGTAAAATCTATACCGATTGACATTTGACACAAAACAGGTCGTAAACGAGTGTGAAAGACCGATGAAAACGAAGATGAAATAAAGATGAACGAAGATGAACGAAGATGAAAACAAATATGAAACTGAGATGAAACCGAGATAAAAAAACGTTGAAGAACAAAAAAATTGCAACACTAAAAAATTGAAACAAAATTAAAAAACGTTGAGGAACAAAAAAAAGATGCAACATTAAAAAATTGCAACAAAATTAAAAAATGTTGAAGAACAAAGAAAAAATTGCAACATTATAATTAAGGCTCATTAATGAGAGTATATAATTCCAAAATTAAAATAAAATGATAAATACCTAAAATAAAATATTCTACTCCAAAATGACATATAAGCCCTTCATAATAAATAAAAAAAGAAAAAAACTTGAAATTCAATGATTGGTTTAAAACAGTTTGCAAAGTTTGTTACGTAAGGTTGGTTTTCATATGATCGCTCCCCTATATATATATATTATATATAATAAAATTAGAAAAATAAAATTATTCGTATATACATATATAATACGATATAAATAATATATCCTAGTATTAATATATATTTTCAATTCGTAATATATATGTATCTATACTATATTATAAAAGAGACATAAAATACTCTTAAAAACAACCTATTAAGCATTATGTACTATTATTTAAGGTTAATCTACTTAAAATCTCTTAAAAAACAACTAATGAAGCAATATGTACTACTTTTAAATGCTTTTAACCCTAATTAATAAATTTCATTCTTATCCCCAAAATCCTTATCTCTAATCCCCAAACCCTAAAATTATGAAATTTGAATCATGATAAACATAATCAAAACAGGATAAACATCTCAATTTAAATATAATTTTTTTTAAATATATAAGATAATTAATGAATTTTAACAAACTACTTAATTTTTTTTATATAAAAAAATTATATTATTAAGCCTAAAATTAGGAAATTTGAATTCTGATAAACATAATCAAAACAGAATAAACATCTCAGTTTAAATATAAAAAATTTTAAAAACAGAATAAACATCTCAATTTAAATATAAATTTTTTTAAATATATAAGATAATTAATGAATTTTAACAAACTACTTAATTTTTTTATATAAAAAACATTATATTATTAAGCCTAAATTACCTATTAAGCATTATGTACTATTATTTAATGTTAATCTACTTAAAATCTCTTAAAAAACAACTAATGAAGCAATATGTACTACTTTTAAATGCTTTTAACCCTCATTAATAAATTCCATCCTTATCCCCCAAAATCCTTATCTCTAATCCCCAAACCCTTTGAATTCTGATAAACATAATCAAAACAGAATAAACATCTCAATTTAAATATAAAAAATTTAAAATATATAAGATAATTAATGAATTTTAACAAACTACTTAATTTTTTTTATATAAAAAACATTATATTATTAAGCCTAAATTAAACAAATTTATAAAAAAAAAAAACATTATCACTCTCTAAAAACCATCCAAAATCATACTGTAAATCGATAAAAAAACAAAAAATAAAAAGAAATATTAAAATCGTGATGTATCTCGCTGCATTGCGTGAGTACGCTTCTAGTTTAATATATAATAAGAATAAAAAAAATAATATAAGATATATGTATTTAATAGTAATAATCTATACATATAATAAATAAGTAACGGAAGTGACACATGTCATCTTCTGGTGACTCTATTTTTTCATTTTCCCACCTAAACATGAACCTGGACGCATTTTACACTATAAGTTCATTTAGCAAATCCACATTCATTCCTTATTTAATCTTTCATTAATTCAATTTTTTTAATTTATACCTTACATTATAAGTTCATTTAGCAAATCCACATTCATTTTTTTTAATTTATAATTAGTTATGTAGTTACTTTTAATCCCTTACTTTTTTATTTTTCATTTTAGACTCTTATCATATAAATATAAATAATGTATATGAACTAAATTGCATTGAAAAAAACATTTTTATTTTTTACAAATTATATCATTGTAATCGTTTCGTCAATATCTTCGAAATGAGTCCAACATTGAATATTTTTTAATTTAATTATATAATTAAATATCATAAATATATACGAATTAATATGTTGTGATTACTATGGAATTTGTCGAAATTAGTATGAGATAAAAGTTGAAAATGAGATTGCATATGTTCGGAAATCCAATTTAGAAATCAAAATTGCAATATGAATATCTTTTATTGAATTAAAATATATTATATTTTCTAACACTACTACAAATATGACTTTTATACGCGCCTAATTATACACGGTTTTTGTTGTTTTTACAAAAACCACATATAAAGGACGAATCTAGAACCTTTTTATACGGTTCAAGTCGAACTGTTGCTAAAAATATGGTTTTATGCACGGTTCTGGATTAAAAACCGTGTAGAAAGGGTACTCGACAATTACAAACGGTTACATCGATAAAACCGCGTACAAATGTTACCTTTTATATGCGGTTGTGTATTAAAAAGTGCGTACAAATGGGTTACTTTTATATGCGGTTATTGCTACAAAACCGTATGTAAAGGTGTGTAAAAGGTGTCTTTACACACGATTTTTAGTAAGAAACCGCGTATAAAAATAACCCCTTTGTACGCGGTTTGTTAAACACAACCGCATATAAAAGTAACCCTTTTGTACACGTTTTTTTACACACAACCGCTTATAAAAGTAACCTCTATATACGCGGTTTCTTACACATAACCGCGTATAAAATGTCGTACCTAGGGTTTCCCTATAAATTCAAATGGAAGACTTCGTTTTTTTCTACCCAATGTGGCTCCTTCTCGAAAACAACACCTTTTTGACCTTTTTTTGGCCTTTTTAGAGTTTTTTGATGGTTTTTGGCATTATTCTTCACAAAGAGTAAGGTATGATTATATCTTAAACAAATAGTTCATCAATTACTACTTTTATATGCATTAATATCATGTTTTTAAGTAATATTATGTGTATATAATGAGAGAAAAAAGAGAAAAAGTTTGACTGCACTTTTTGGGCAATCACAGCCGCGTCGTTTCTTCTATTCCCGGCGTTTGAACCGTCGGATCGTCATGATTTTTCGATAGTAGCTTCAAGACGTTTATCTACTTTATGAACGGTGGAGATCTATTTTGGAGGTCTATAAGTTGTCCTTTTTTTGTTCGACAATCTGCAGTATTTTTTGTAGGCTTTCTGATTGTATTGAAGCGCAACCACGCCGTTTCTATTATTCCCGGCGTTTGAACCGTCGGATCGTCATGATTTTTGGCCAGTTACTTCAAGAGATATTTTTCTACATTCTGAATGGTGGAGATCTATTTTTTAAGTCTAGAAGTTGTCTTTTTTCTGTTCGAAAATCTGCAGTATTTTTGGTATGTTTTCTGATTGTATTGGATTCGAGTTTTCATCAATCATGGTCGATCAACCGTGGAAGGCAATGAGAAGGAACAACCGTGGAAGACAATGAGTTCGTTTACTTTGAAGCGTGTGAAAGTTGGTAAAATTTGGTAATGAATGAGTGGATTATTTTAAAGATTATTAGACATGATTATACGATAAAAAGTATTAGAATGTTTGGTTACTTTGATATGTTACATTTACGTTGACGATCTTTAAAATTTAATGATTAATGGTTACGTTCAGATGCTACATTTACATATCTAGCTGATTTTTGTATTTGGACTTGTGTTTGAAATGTTCTATTAATCCAATTGGAATCGTATTTGGAAATGTAGCTTATCAGATATAATACAACTTCACCAACATTTGAAATATTGGATGGTAACAAAATCAATGAAAATATTAAAAATATAAATATAACTCATTGTACACGGTTCTAGTAAAAAAACTGTGTAGAAATGTCTGCAATTTTTTTTTATAAATGGGTACATTTATACATGGTTTTGTTATGAAAACCGTGAAAAAATATTACAATTATAAACGGTTTTAGCAAAAAACCATGTAAGATAGACACTTTTATAAACGGTTTGTAGGACTTTTTTAAACGGTTTCATCTAAAAACATGTAAGATAGACGCTTTTAAAAACGGTTAGCAGAACTTTTTTAAACGGTTTCATCTAAAAATCGTGTAAGATTGTGACTTTTATACATGGTTAATATTACTTTTCTAAACGGTTTTGAAACCGTATATAAAAGTTGAGTTTTATACACGGTTTTGGAACCGCATATAAAAGCCCGATACTTTTACAAACACCGGCGATATACGCGGTTCCAAAACCGCGTATAAAGCCCAAAACAACCGTCTATTAAAGCATAATTTGTAATAGTGTAAAAATAAAATAAGAATATATTTTATTCTAATACAAATTGAAAATCAAATATTATTTCGTATTATTATTTTTGTAATACAAATTGAAAATCAAGTATTATCGAACATATGCAAATCTTTTTACAAAATTCATTTCAACTTTTATCTCACAAATTTTAATAATTGATTTTCAAAATCAATTATTAATACAAAAAAAAGTTTTTTGGCATGATTTAACCGGCTGCAAAAAACAACAACAACTTTGAAAGGAAAAATGTTTGGAAAAATAACATCGTACTTTCGATGATCATTCATATCTGTAAGATAAGTTTTTTGGCATGATTTAATTTTTTTAAATTACCCCGTGTAATACACGGGGACGAATCTAGTGATAATATATATATATATATATATATATATATATATATATATATATATATATATATATACTACCTTAATATTGGTTTACACCAAATGTCTTAAAGACAACTTCTAAAGCACATTGTACAACCATTTTATGCAAGAATTTTAAAAAACTCTTAATTACAATTTGTTATGCATGATGTGCAAGTTTTTAATGCATCCTATTTACATGATCACCTTACATGGGCTTTTCACTGTTCATTGTACTGCCCCTTCTACCTCTCAGATCAGACCATACCGAGAGTAATGTAACCATACGTTTTATTCTTCTACCTCTTCATGCCTCATCCCATACCGATAGTACGCTATACCAATTTGGATTCACACGTTTCCTTCTCTCTGAAATGAAAGATTTCTTCTCTGTATCGCTACTACCTGCTACTCAAGGTTGCATATAAATCCAGCCACAAGGTTTTAATTTCTCCACATGTTATTCTTATTATTTCACTCATACTTTCTTCCCTTCCTCCATTATCGATCCTGGTTAGAATCAATGGGAAAATCAGCTAGAGCTCTCAATTCATCACTCTCGGTGAGTTTAATTTTAGTTTCAATCAATTGATTTCTTATGTGGTTACCTAGGTTTGGATTTCATACGTGGTTACTTAGGTTTCAATCAGTCGATTTCATACTCTCTGTAACTTCTTATTTCTCTAAAAGTTCAATTTTTGTTTCAATTTTAGGCGACTCCAAATGGTGGTTACGTGATTGGAGTTTTTACCCAGATTAGTATAGATATTATCCAAATGATTCTATGATGTGAGTTTTTACCCATATTGGATTATACAAATAGACACATGGACTTTATGTTTCTTTTCCACAACCTAGGTTTGGAAAACATGATTTGGGATCTTATGCTTTCAAAAGGACTAGGTTCTTGAAATGGAGGATTCAGTTTCTTGAAAGGAGTATAAGGAAGTTGGATTTTTGGCCTGGTGGGATTAAGACAAATTTTCAGGTGAGTGATCTGAAGAATTCGCCGGGACCAGGGAAAAGGGAGCTCCGGTTGGCTACAAAACAAGCTTTGTAGCTGTTGCAGGATAATTACCCTGAATTTGTGGCAAAGCAGGTGAATTTGTACCCACAAATTGTGTAGATTTTAAACTATTGGTTACTGGTCTATGGTTTTGTTGTTTAAATGAAAAAGGTTGAATTTTGTAAGATAAAGAATGTCATACTCATTTTTGTGTTAAATAATTAGAGCTTTCATTAATGTTTTGGGAGATTAATTGTTGTTTTTAATTAGTGAAATCTATTGCATGTGAAATCCTAATCTGAAAAGTTAGGAACTTTGGCAGCACTAACTTGTATGAGGTGAGAATGAGGTGGTTTTGGTGGACCTAAAGATAATTGGGCAAATTCTTTATGAATTTGGGGTTTTAATTGATTGATAAAAAGCATGTAAAAGACTATGAGATCAATGTATCATCTTAAAGATATACTTTTTCTATTCAAAAATGAATCTTGAATGGTGGGATCAACTCCATTTTTGAATGGAACATGGCATGCATATTAGCTTTTTTATGATTGTAAGTTGGTAGATTTATTTATGGTGTAATTATTCTACTTGATGCACACAAAATCTAATGCTTAATTATATTTCATTGATTGTTGTGGTGTGATAAGCTGTAATTCTTTTTGTGGGGTTTTATGTTTGAAGGTTTTCATCAATGTTCCGTGGTGGTATTTGGCTTTCTATACAATGATGAGTCCATTCATGACTCAAAGGACTAAGAGCAAGGTTGTGTTTGCCAGCCCTGCAAGAACTGCCGAAGCCCTTTTCAAGTATGTTGATTTGTTTGTTCCTTGAAATATTTTGTTGCAATTTTGTAAATCTAAAAAGAAATTGTCGTTGCATTCGGTTTTTGAGTTTGAAGTTGTTTTTTTTGTCACCTTTTCATGTAGATATGTGATTCCAGAGCATGTTCCAATACAATATGGTGGGCTTAGCGTGGATTATTGCGACTGTAATCCACAATTCACGATTGATGATCCAACTGCGGTTGTTACCAGCCACCAAACAAACTGTGGAGATTATCGTGAATGAGGTATAATTACATTCTTTCTCTTTATAGACTATTTGTGTATTTATATTATATTACCGACTTTATGCTTATTATGAAATAGCTTATAAGCTGATCGTAAAATGACGGATTCACACACAAATTAACTAAACCATAAGAATTGATGATTATCTAAAAGACTTATGTGTGTAAGCAAATCTATATTCATAGTTGGGACATATTGATATGTATAACTGGTAAGTTTTCTTTTCTATTCTTTTTTATGATTTACTGTTGGGGTGGTTCAAAGTTATATTCCTTCTGTCTTTACACCTCTGCTTCTTTCATATATTGTTTTGACTTCATGAAATGTCCCTATTTTACAAAAAGACACATTTGTCAACAAGTCCATGAACGTCCGTAGGTTTCTAAAATATCAATTAGTTCATTTCTCCCATATCAGCCATTTTAATCCTACTCACAACTTTTAAAGATCAATTCAATTTTAGTTTCTCTCCCATGACCCTAAGGTTGAAGCCAATTGTGATGCAACAGCGATTTGTAGATGGTTCCCTAATATCTGTTTTGGAGGTATGGCATTAAAATAGATTGTAGTTTTCATAGGACAGGCTCAGAAACACTTATGGTTTTTATCACGATTGCGAGGACAATTAATAAACTGTCTACATTCTTTTATTTCGTGGTTTTATCCATGGCCTTTTTTTCCTGTAAGATCATTATATTAAAAGGATCATTCTATTAATCGGTTAATTCTGATGTGAATTCCCGGTTGGTCAGCAAGGTGCATAATCAGCATACCAAAATTCGAGAGTAATTGTTTGCTCATTTGAAGCTTTATTGTCAATTGCATTTGCTAGGATTAGGCATATCTACATTAACTTTTTTTTGTGGTTCAGGATTTGGATTATCCTGGTCGCTGTAGTGACCCTCGTAGAGCTGCTTCTCTAAGCAGGTTCCCTCAAAAGAGGATAGAACGTTACTTTGAGAAGATCAGATACAATGTTCGTCAAGAAGTTGCTCGCAGGTAACATCGTGGAAGCCTTAAGTTGTTGATGTATCACTATCGAGAACACCTTTGATTAGCATGAACATTTTGAAATTGTATAAAATCCTGTATCTGAAAGGAACTTGGTAAGTCGGAACTTTATCATCTTAATCTTCCATGTCCCAACAAATTATAGAATCACAATCGGTAGTTATAAGGTATCTAGAGGATGTTTTATGAGATGGATATAGATATGTGATTATGTGCTATGTTGATGCTTGATTTGTGAAGCCTTGTTCTTGTTTAAAGCTTGACGTTATCTGATTTATTTATTCAATTTTCTTGAACATCGTATTGCTTATGGGTCCATGTTTCTTTATCAAAGTGGCACCTTGGAATACCTCAACTTCTTTATAGGATGGCTTTACTTGTATGTTGTGATTTTACATGAAATATTTCATGTAGTTATACAACCACTTTTCTTGAAAACAGAAGTTGGTCCTCAAGGTAACTCGAGATTGAGACATGAATATTGGAATTTTTGATGTCAATATACTTTGTGCAAGCAGATGTGCAGTCTCTAAGTGTAATATCCCGTAATTATTAAGTAAACTTTTTATTTTGTTCAAGTTTGGAAATCTAATGAATTTAGAGGGGTTAGATGTGTCATGGGCCAAAAATAAATAAATAAATATATTTGAATATATACTCATCTCCTAGGGTTTGACGGCGGTTTTGATAGGCTTACCAAAAAGAAAAAAAAAGAAAAAATAAAATTGGTTTCCTATCCTTTTGATATTGCCGATGGAAGGATAAAGAAGAGTTAGGTTGTATTATTTGAAGTTCCAAGCAACAATTTTTAGATTCCAAGTTTGACTCATGTTGAATGTTTTGATGGTGATTTAAAGGATTTTATATCCGTTGAAGACATACAAGGGATATTTCATTGGTTAAGGTACGGATTCCTTATTCTTCCCTCATTAATTTGTGTTTATTTGAATCGTTATATATATGTGTATGGATTCTTCATGTTCCCCACTTTTGTGTTCATTCGATCCGTTGTTTATATGTTAATTCCGTTTATGCTTATTTGATTCGTTACGTATATGTATGATTTCTTTGCTTTTTGTTTCGACTCTTTTCGTTCGATTTGGTCACTGTATTATTTCTTCCATCAAGTCGGTTTCCTTCCCGTCCTATTAGTTGATCGTTTAGTTTCCTATTCGTTTTGCATAAGATAAATCGTGGTTTGAATATGTTAAAAACGTCAAACTCAATTTATAAATCTGCTGAATTACCTTTTTGAAATTTCGTGTTATTTGTAAAAATCATAATAAATCGCTCGTTTATCGGATTAAGGCATACGATATATTTTTGAAAAGCTGGAGGTGTCGTCTACGATTTACTGTCACACGAGCAAACTGTAATTTTTACTCTAAGGTGTCTAAAATCTGGGTTTTTTAAAACTGGTCTCGTTTTAGGCCAGAACAGCGCGACGGTTTTCAAAAATTCGTGTAAAATCTATTTTAAATCTGATTCGGTCCATTCTTGATTCGTTGGAATCCTAAGACGTTTATTTGAAACTTCTGTTTAGATATTGTTTCGTAAAGCTTAATGTAATTAGGATAAAATGTTGGATTTGTGAACGTGTAAAGTGCTAAAATTAGTACGACACAATTTCAAAAAGTTGTGTGTGTGAAATTCCTAGTCTATGTTCGGATTTGATTCGCCGTACGTTTTTAGTTTCAACTCTTTTGTAAAGGTTCATAATGAAGTTACGTCTTTGTTTACTAAACTCGTTCCTTTTAAATTCCGTTTCTATTTGTAAGTCTTTTAGTGTTAAAGTGTTTGAAAAATAAAGCTTTTAAGTGGAGCGATCAATATTTTTGTACGTTTAAATACCCTTTTTATTCGTTTTGTAATTAGTATGATTTGATATTCATTTAGTGTGATCACATGTGTTGTGACATAATTTTGAAGTTTATACGTTAAGGTGTACCGAGCTACTAACCACCTATGGGGGTACCATAGCCACGTCATTGTGGCACCGATGGCGTGACACCACCCGTGGCAGTGTGATCAGTCCACGGCGTCTCCTTTTGATTTTGTGTGTGCTCTGATGAGAGCTGGCGTGGTGTGATGGGAGGCGTATGGGTCGGCCCTAGTTTGTAGGGTGGATGACGGTGTAGTGCCCAACACCGCATCTCACATTATTTAGTACAGTTGGATGAGAATGTCCGACGTATGTGCCTATGTGGCTTATGTCTGACACTTGTTGTATCAGTTTATGTGTGACATGAAACTCAAGTGTATGCGATTATGTGTTCGAGCTCGTTATGCAATCTTATGATATGATTTTGATTTAAGTTTCTCAGATTAGTTTGGTATTTAGTTGACAATATTTGTTTTGATTTGACAGTCTTGAACTTTGACAAAATTATTGTCTCGATATATGAATTTGGATTTATTCATTTTGTTATGACTTTTGATTAAGCAATTAAATTTGAGTCTTTTGGTCTAATTTCTTTTGGTTTCGTTTTCTTTGTTTTGGGGTAATAAAGTCTGTAGTTGAAGTTAGATATGGAATGATTATACTCAATTTAGCTTTCGTAAACACTCAAAAATTCAAGGCTCTTGTCCAAAATTCGATTTTTATTGTATTCGGTATTGAGTTCGGTTATTCGCTTGTTATCTATTGTATCTGTGCACTGAGCGTTTGGCTCAGCCGCATTTCTTTGTTCGCGGCAGGTATTCGAAGGGAATCTAAAGAGTTTAAGAAATTTAGAGCTTCATCCTATATAAGAGGTTTGTTGGTAAGAAGTTTAGGTTTTATTAATGTTTTGATGTAAGTATTGGAAGAAAGAAAGTGTATCGTTTGAGACAATTTTTTTTTTTTTGATGATGCTTATTTTAATCAAGGTTTAATAATGCTCTGTATGCTCTTGTTAGCGTTTGTGTTAGGTTCAGACGTAACCTCCTTTTCCATCTCGGGAAGGGGGTGTTACACTAAGTCTAAAGTTTGTCCTTGGTATCCTTCCCTGTGGCAAGAAAATGTCAACACCGAGTCTCGCTTGTTGGCTACCTGAACCTCCTCTCCTCCCCATAAAAGAAATATTAACTAAATAATCAATGTACAAGGGTACTAAGGGAAAAGATCCTGTTTTTCTTATTTAGATCAACCAAAATTAGGGAAGCATGTGAAAGTATGAGTAATAGCTTGTATTTAGCCTCCAAGTCTATATTTCCTCTTTAACCATTTGTTATTGTATTTATGTTTATACAACGAAACAAAGAAAAGTTTGACTTCGAATTTTTAAGAAAAATGAACTACTCTGCAAACAAAGGGGTCGTTTACTAAATGCTTACCCGGTAAGTCGCTTACCTGGTCATTTACCCTACCGGATGAACATGGCAAGGGCTGAGAATTTTTACCCGGTAAGGATGAAGAGTCTCACCCGGTAAGTGACAGTGACAACTCTTACCCGTAGCTTATTATTGCTTGGTTTTGATTGTTCCTTACATTATACCAGATCGTTTTTGCTAATTTACTTCTGCTGAATGTTGTTGCTGCTTGTATCAAATGTTGTTAAGATGTTACTGTTATTTGATCTATGTTCAAATGCTTAGTCTTCTGCTTCTTATTTCTTTTATCTCAATTTGACTAACCACATGCTGTATTTTAGTTTGTTAAAAAGATTAGTATTTTCTTTTAAGCAATCCCACTACAATGTTTTCTAGCTATTGTCCTTAACAAAAGATTGGTATTTAACACTACAGTGTTTTCTAGCTTTTGTCCTTGGTGGGTGGAACTAATTCAAGCACTCAATTTATATTCAATCGTAATATCATCTTATATATTTCTGCTATTGTTTTTTTTACAACTCTGTTATATATGGGAGTCGAATTAACAGTTGCCGTAGAGTAGTTTATCAACATCCGGTTGTTATGGGATTCGATGGGTGTTGGTGGCTCCTATTAGATTAAAGTATTACTTGTATTTGAATATTTGATCATAGAAATCAATAGAAGTTATATATTTTGATTCTTGGATGACTACACCAAATCACTTGGGGATCGTTTACTAAACACTTACCCGATAAGCGCTGGGTCATTTATCTTACTGGTTTTACCGGATGATCATGACAATGGTAGATGAAAAACCATTAATCTACAAGTTGTTTTCTAAATCAATTATGTTAACCTTGATTTTATATATCAATCCATTCACAAATTAAAACAACACAAAACCATCAAATAAGTTGAGGGACATGATAAAATAATACAAAAAAACGAAATCGAGGTTTGAATCTTGGCTTCAAATCGAAATGCGTCCTGCCGCCCGCCGCAATGCGCGGGTACACAACTAGTATATATATATATATATATATATATATATATATATATATAAAGGGAGGATTACGCGACAAACAAACTAATTTACGAGAAGGCAAAAAGAAATATGTCACATAATATATTAATTAAAAAATATCATAAATAAAAAAATAGAAAATAATTTAGAATTTAATATAATTACCATTTTGAATTTAAGATAACTATCCTTTTGAATTTGATAAATCCTTAAATTTTCACCATATCTTTTAGAATTATTTAATTTTCAATTTCAGTTATTTCATAACTTTTTATTAAGTTATATATATATATATATATAAGGGTTGATTTATAGATTAGTTAATTTAGATTATCTCTAAGAGTTATGTTAAAGTTTTTCTAAAATATAGTAAAAAATTCAAAATCTCTAAAATAAATTGCATCCAACTCCAACAGCTATTCTATTTTAGCAACTCTACTATTAATTATCTTATTGAAATATTCAATTTATTTAATTATATTATTAAAAATATTAAATATATGGAAAGTTGGGAGAGGAAAAATTTGATTTTTAGGGGTAATAATTAGTTTTGAGGAGAAACTATCTATTTAAGGATTTCTCTAAATTTAGATATTTTTACAATCTCTTTCATCTTATCTCTATTTTAGCATAGAAGATAACATAGCTGTTGGAGCAACAAAAATGCTAAAATCCCAATTTCTTTCATTTTAGCATATATGTTGGAGATGCTCTTAGACATTTGATGTATTAGTACCTTTTCAATTTCCGATGCATTCAACACTTCTATTAGAGCATCTCCAATGGAGGTTCTTTTAAGAACATCCTTTTTACATTTTTTGTTGTCACCTCATTTCTAACTCATATAAATTAATGTCCACAATGGTAGTTTTATAAGAACCTCCTTTTGTTATTAATAATTATTATAAAGTTAAGAAAATAAAATAAAAAAATAAGGAAAATGTCACATTTCACAAATTTCATGGTAATAACCAAACCTAAAAGAGTTTGGGTTCTTACAAGAACTCTCCACAATGCTAGTTCCTACAAACCACTATATTTTTTGCTTATAAGAATCTTGCATTGGAGATGCCCTTAAGGGGTGCCATTAGAGCATCTCCAATGCAAGTTCTTATAAGAACCTCTTTTTTGTACTTTTTGGTGTCACCTCATTTCCACCTCATCAAATTAAAAATTCACATAAAAGTCAACAATGGTAGTTATTATAAGAACCTCTTTTGTGGGTCCCATACATTTTAATATTAATATATATAATATTAATACTTATTATAAAGTCAAGAAAAAAATAAAAAAATAAAGATAATGTCACATCTCACACATTTCATGGTAAGAACCAAGGTTCTTATATTTAAGAACCTAAGGAATTTGGGTTTTTATAAGAACTCTCTACAATGCTAGTTCTTACAAGTCATTGCACTTTTAGCTTATTAGCAATGCCTATTTTTTGTCTTATTCACAAAACATCGAATCAATCAATCCTATGACATTTTCTCGAACCATTTCGGCATTTTGTGCCAATATCAATAATTGTTTGAGTTGATGAGATATTCATACAAATCAAAACACTCTCAAAACTCAAAATAAAGCAATCGTTATGTTCTTGAACCCTAATTTCTCGTGTATTAGTGATTAACAAATACAATATTTGATTAGATTAAAATAGTATTTTTTTTTATAAAAGTGATGTACATTAAATATTTAAATATTTAAAAATTTAAAAATAATTTTTTCATAAAAGGAAGAGTTAATAAAATAGTAGGTTTATATTTTTTAGAAGAATACAATAGTAGGTTTATTAAAAAAAAACTAAAAATAATACATTTTTGTTGATAATCCGATTGAAATTAAGAACTAGGCTTTAGAGGCCGGTTACAATCTTTTTCAGAAGAACCGCCGGGACAAACTATGACCATTGGTTGTAGAAGAATTTGCAAGGACCAGTTGAAGATCATATTAGTCCTGATTTTTTCCTACCTCCACTCCACACCCACAATACGTGTAAATAATTCTTATTTTATATTGTATTATAATTATTTAATTGATTTATCATTTCATATACTTTTTGTTAGCCAAGTATCCCACTTTTGCTCGACTGAATTTGAATTTAAGTGGCCGTTTATAAAAAGTTCACTTTATATATCTTATAGGATGGATATGAAAAAGATTGAAAATTTAATCGGTAAGAGCGGTGACAAGGACCAATAGTTTTACCCAGTAATTAAGAGTGATGACTCTACCGGATAAAGAGTATTGCATACAATGTCGTTTCATTGATTAAAATCTTACCCGGTAAGTTAAGGGGCCGTTTGGTTCGCAGAATGATTTCTGAAGGAATGAAATATGTCTAAGGAATTGGAATCTGGAAGGAATTGGAATGGAATGTTATCAGGTTTGACCAAGTGTTTGGTTGACATGAATGGCAATGTAATCAGTCAAATGAATTGAAATCTGTCTGTTTGGTTTGCAAAGGAATTGGAATGTGTTGGGTCATCTGAAGATTTGAAGATGACCTCCTGATCTTCCATCTTACATCATCCTACTTAGAATATGTTTGAGGTTCTTTTAGCAGCTTGGTTTCTATACAAATGTTCGGTGAAGTCGAAGATCAGCCGAAGAAGACAAAGAAGGAGTACATCTCTCAAAGCGGATTGAAGATAGTCTCCTCAGCCTAAAGCCAAGCATGCCCAAGTGATCAACACCATCACCATCAGCCAGGATGGTGTCAATCACATATCTCTCAGGAGTATGAAGGTGTCCTCACATCTTCAGGAGCCGAAGATCTCTCAGGTCTTCGGCAGCCGATGATCTCATCTCTCCTTAGAGTATGAAGGTGTTCTCACATCTTCAAGGAGCAGCCGAAGATCTCTCAAGTCTTCGGTAGCCAATGATCTCTCCTTAGAGTATGAAGGTGTTCTCACATCTTCAGGAGCCGAAGATCTTTCAAGTCTTCGGCAGTCTATGCTTAAGGATTTCTTTCAAACGCATTGTACTTTTCTGACAAAGTATATTGTGATATCTTGCATTGACGTGGACCTCATCTGGAGACCAGATAAAGTAAGTTTTGTCTACTACACCATTTTAAGGAAAGGTCTCTACCATCCTTCTGCAGGTCAACACTTCAAGCCAAAACACCCCAAGACAAAAGGTACATCCTGTACCTTGCTGAAGACCTGTGTCCATCCTTTGCTCAACAGGTGTCCCATGCATTTAATGCATGAGGCACTATAAATATGGAGGATGGTTCAACATGCAAGATCACTAGCTCTCAAGCATTCAAGCTCTCTAAGTGCACTGGCATTCTCTCTCTAAGAAGTTCTTATTGTTTTCTAAGTGTTTTACAATTGTTCTTCATTTCTCTTTGTGTAAGATTGTTTGAATAGATTTCATCTATTCTCTTCCGCAACAATCAAAAGTTTTCTATGTGTAATTCTTGATTTCAAATCAATAAGAATTAAATTAAGTGAAAAACTGTGTGTATTGTATTCAACCCCCCCTTCTACAATACTTCTTTTATTTACTTGCTGCTATTTGGGACCAACAAGTGGTATCAGAGCGGTTTAGTTTAACCCAATAAACTAGATCCGTGATGGCAGCCTCTTCTTCTTCTTTGAAAAATGATTCTTCTCAAAACTTCACTGCTGTTTCATACGACAATGGCTCTATAGCCAAACCACCAAGGTTTAACCCCAATAACTTCTTCTTATGGAAAAGTCGTATGATACTCTTTCTAGAAGGAGTTGACAGCAGATATCCAACTATTTTACATGAAGGTCCTTTTATTCCTAGAGTTTGGGACCGATATAATGCAGACAAGGGAAAAGCTGATGAGGACTCTTCTGAAGAAGAAAGAACTCCAGCTACTGGGAGATACATTCTAAAGGACCCCATTAAATACAATGATGAAGACAGACGTCTTATAGCTCTTGATACTAAAGTCAGAGCCATCATTGCCCTCTCTCTGCCTGATGAGGTCTATCATTCTCTCGTTAACCTTTCTACTGCAAAAGAAATGTGGTCCACTCTGTGTGTTCTTTATGAAGGTACGTCTGAGGTGAAAAAGAGCAAAAAGATTGCTCTTGTAAGAAAGTATGAACTCTTCTCTCATGAGAAGGGTGAGTCTCTCTCAGACTACTACAATCGCTTTAACAGTCTTCTCAATGATCTTAAACTTGTGGGTCGCATATATGATAATGAGGAAGTCTTGTGCAAGTTCATGGACTGTCTTCCTGAGTTTTGGGAAAACATCTGTACTTGTATCAAGTCTACCAAGGATCTTGACTCTATGCCTCTCACTGCCTTGTATGGCACCCTCTACAACTATGAGCAGACTAAACTGCTTAGGAAGTCATTCACAAAAGACATCAAAGGCTCTTCTCTAGCCCTTGTCGGTGAATCTTCCAAAAGTACTATGTGTATCCCTAGGATCACCTATCCTTCTGAATCTGACAACGATAGTCAAGAGGACCCAAATGACCCTTCAAAAGCCTATCTCAGTGAGGCTGATGATGAAGGAGAGGAGACCTCTGTGGCTCAGCTGTCAGATGGTGTTGCCATGCTGGCTGGCTTCTCTAAAGGCAAACCTCGCTTCTCTTCTGGAAAATCCAGGTTTTCTAGAAAAACCTCCTCTACTCTTTCAAAAATTGCTTCCTCTGACAAATCAAATGAGGAATGTTACAGGTGTGGGAGGAAGGGACACTTTGCTTCTGAATGCAGAAGCAGGTCCTCTGATAAGTCTAGACGGCCCTCCTCTAACCGTACATCCTCTAGGTCTGTCAGAACCAAGTCTGATTCCTACCAACCTTCCTTTCAAAAATCAAACTCGTCTGTTCCTTCAAACTCTGACCGTGCTGAAAAGTACAAGGCCAAATACAAGAGAGAGAAGGAAAGGAATGCTCTTCTAGCCAACAAAGGAAAAGGTCTTCTTGCCGAATCTCATGATTGGGCAGATGAACCAACTTCCGAAAGTGATAAGGAAATGGCCAACCTTTGATTTATGGCTAAAATAGATGATGCTGATGATGGTGAAACCTCTTCCACCTCCATGGCTCTTGTGTCTGCTGAGTGCTCTACCTCATCCACTCAGGTACATCCATTTTTCTCTCTCTCTGATGCTGAGAAAATTGAAGCCTTTGACTCTTTGACCATTGACTTCTATGAAGCCAAGGATGCAAAGAAGAAGGCAAATGCTCAGATAAAATCTCTTTCTTCTCAACTGCAAATCTGTCTTTCTCAACTAAAACACTTTGATAAAATCAAGGTTGAGCTTGAAGATTTGAAAACTATAAATTTTACTCTTGCTAAAGAGAAAAATAAACTTCTTAAAAAGTTTAAAAAGGAGCAAGAAACTGTGAAAAAGTGGACAAGCTCGTCCAAAAATTTAGAAAGGATTTTTCAGGATCAAATGTCTTGTGATGACAAGTCTGGACTAGGCTTCGGGAAATATGACCTTGAACCTCCTTCTGACACTCATGCTCTTTTCTCTCTTCCCTCATTCTATGAATCCTCTGAAGAGAACTATGACAACTCTGAACCTTTGGACTCTTCTGATCCTTCTAAAGATCTCAAGTTTGGAATGTTCATCAAAGCTAAGAGCATTGACTCACCTAATGAGAGTGAGGAAGTACAAGACTCAAATGATCCTTCTAAACCAATTATTGAGTCTATGTGTTCCTTAAAAATAAACGAGCCTTCCTCTTCTAAACCCAAACCTTCCAAAGTTCCTCAGCATTCTCCAAACAAAGTCTCTTTCTCCAAAAAGGGAAAATCTGTTGCCAATCTTCCTCCCCAAAAGAAACTTCCCAAGAAAAACTCAAAGAAACCATCTTCTCTTCCAATCCCCAGAGCTGTGATGTTAAATAAGCTAAATTCCAAGACACCCTCTTCTATTCCTTCAACTGACTCTGGCAAAGGTATCTTGGGTCCTAAGCCTCTTGACTATCCTCTAACCTCTAAGGCCATGAAAGTCAATGTGACCAGTCATCACAAGGAATCTGGTCAAAGCTCCAAAAAGGTTTTTACATATAGAAAATGTTATAACTGTGGTAATACCTCTCACCTTGCTAAGAATTGTCCTCTGGAGAGAATTGATAAAAATGCTTCCAAGGATACTTCTTCTCCTTCTAACTCAAAAGGACCCATCTCCAAATGGGTACCAAAGAACTGATTTTCTTGTGATTGCAGGGTCTACGGCACCAACAAATCTGGTATCTCGACAGCGGGTGCTCAAGACATATGAGCGGCAACAAATCTCTTATTGTAGACTTCGTGCCTTCCAAAGGTCCTTCTGTCACCTTTGGTGATAATTCCAGAGGAAGTACTAAAGGTTATGGAACACTCTCAAATGGTTCCATCACCTTTAACAAGGTAGCCTATGTTGAGGGCTTGATGCACAATCTTCTAAGCATAAGCCAACTGTGTGATCTGGGCTACAAAGTGATGTTTGAATTATCTTCATGCATCATTTTCAACGAAAGGATGGAAATCGTACTCTCTGGATACCGCAAAGAGAATGTCTATGTCATAGACATGGGACATAGCTCATCCTTCGGAACAAACATTTGCTTTGTCTCTGAAAACTCTGCTAAAAGATGCTGGCTCTGGCACAAGCGTCTCTCTCATCTAAACTTCAAGACTTTGAATGTCCTTTCAAACCAGGAGCTTGTCACAGGCATGCCAAAGTTGTCATTTGTGAAAGAAAAGCTGTGTGCTGCATGTGAGAAAGGGAAACTCACAAAATCTTCCTTCAAGTCCAAGCAATGCTTCTCCATCACTCAGCCTCTTCAGATGCTTCACATGGATCTGTGTGGACCAGTCAGTACTCCAAGCCTTGGTGGTAGAAGGTACATTCTGGTTATTATTGATGAATTCACTCGTTACACTTGGGTATTTTTTCTCAGGTATAAAAGTGACACTACTGAAGAAATCATAAAGTTCATCAAAAAGTATGAAGTGTTGAATGGGCAGCTGGTAAGATCTGTAAGAAGTGACAACGGAACAGAATTCAAGAACAGTTTGTTGGATGACTTTTTCAATGAAAAAGGCATCTCTCAGAACTTCTCTGCCGTCAGAACTCCACAGCAGAACGGTGTAGTGGAGAGAAAGAACAGAACGCTATGTGAAGCTGCCCGATCCATGTTGAGTGAATCTCACCTCCCTACCTACTTTTGGGCCGAAGCAATCAACACTGCATGCTTCACCCAAAATAGGTCTATCTTTGTAAAAAGACATAATAAGACCCCTTATGAAGTCTTTTATGGTAGAAAACCCAACATTGGTTTTCTTCATGTCTTTGGGTGTGTCTGCTACATTCTCAATGATAGAGAAAATTTGGGAAAATTTGATCCCAAAGCTGACGAAGGAATCTTCGTGGGATATTCTCTCACTTCCAAAGCTTTCAGAGTCTACAACCTCCGAAGGAAGTGTATTGATGAATCCATCCATGTCAAGTTTGATGACCTCAAGATATCATCACTCTCTTGTGATGGTGAAGAATTGAACAGATGGATATCCTCCTGTGTTGGTGATGGTCCTCTTGCAACATCATCATCGGACATTCCCTACACAGTTCCCACTTCTCTCTACCAAAACAATGAACCCTCTACATCTCACAACCCCTCCTCTCATCAAGAGGATGATCCTCAGCCTACCCAACCTCAACATACACTCCAAATCATCCCAGTCTCTCCATCTGACATCCACTCCTCACCTATACAAGCCGATCTTCCATCCAACTCTCCTCTACAAATCTCTTACCCTCCTCCTTTACCTCCTGCCCTCAAGTGGACAAAAGATCACCCCATTGATCAAATCATTGGTGATCAACAAGCTGGTGTACAGACTCGAAGAGGCGTTGGTAACATTTGTCTCTATGTGAATTTCCTTTCTCTCATTGAACCAAAGAAAGTTGACGAAGCTCTAGCTGATCCATGTTGGATCACTGCCATGCAAGAAGAACTTTCTAAGTTCGAAAGGAATAAAGTCTGGAGATTGGTTCCTCGTCCTTCCCGAAAAAAC
Source organism: Arctium minus (assembly GCA_954870635.1). NCBI lineage: Eukaryota > Viridiplantae > Streptophyta > Magnoliopsida > Asterales > Asteraceae > Arctium > Arctium minus. Next base: position 161,492,469 of record OX941081.1, read on the forward strand.
CATCATAGGAACCAAGTGGGTCTTTCGGAACAAAATGGATGAAGAAGGCACGGTGATCAGAAACAAGGCTCGACTGGTTGCACAAGGCTATAGGCAAGAGGAAGGAATTGACTATGATGAAACATTTGCTCCAGTTGCCAGACTTGAAGCCATCAGAATCTTCCTTGCTCATGCTGCCTACAAGAACTTCAGAGTCTTCCAGATGGATGTCAAGAGTGCCTTTCTGAATGGGGAGCTAGCTGAAGAAGTCTATGTGAAACAACCCCCTAGCTTTGAAGATCCAGTCCATCCTGACTATGTGTACAGGTTAGACAAAGCTCTCTATGGTCTAAAGCAGGCTCCCCGTGCCTGGTATGACACTCTTGCTGACTTTCTCTTAAAGAACAAGTATACAAGAGGTAAAATTGACAACACTTTGTTCATCAAGCAAACCTCAGGTAATCTTATCCTTGTTCAAATTTATGTGGATGATATCATTTTTGGTGCCACTGATGAGTCACTGTGTGATGAGTTTGCCTCTCTCATGAAAAGCCAATATGAGATGAGTATGATGGGGGAGCTTACTTTCTTCTTAGGACTTCAAGTTAAACAATCTTCAGAAGGAATCTTTATAAATCAAAGCAAATACATTCGTGACCTTCTGAAGAAGTTCAATTTTGAAAACTCCTCCCCCATGAAAACTCCCATGGCACCACCTTTGAAACTCCATGCTGATCCGGATGGTGTATCTGTGGATATCACCAGCTACCGAGGCATGATCGGCTCTCTTCTTTATCTTACTGCAAGTAGACCGGATATTATGTTTGCTACTTGCCTGTGTGCGCGTTACCAAGCCAATCCAAAGGAATCTCACTTGGCTGCGGTTAAACGCATTTTTCGGTATCTCAAAGGTACCATGAATCTGGGTCTTTGGTATCCCAAAGACTCAGGTTTTGATCTAATGGGGAATTCAGATTCTGATTTTGCAGGCTCTAAGATTGATAGGAAGAGCACCACTGGCAGCTGTCAACTCCTTGGTGGCAAGCTTGTTAGTTGGTCTAGCAAGAAGCAGAACTCAGTCTCCACCTCTACCGCTGAGGCGGAGTATGTAGCTGCTGGAAGTTGCTGTGCTCAAATCCTCTGGATGAAGAACCAACTTAGAGACTACAATCAGCTGTACTCTCACATCCCGATTCTGTGTGACAACTCAAGTGCGATAGCCATCGCAAACAATCCGGTGCTACACTCTCGTTCCAAGCACATCGACATCCGATATCACTTCATTCGGGATCACATCTCCAAAGGTGATATCGAGTTACATTTCATCCCTACCGACCTCCAACTGGCAGATCTCTTCACCAAGCCTCTTGACGAAGCTCGGTTCAAGTTCCTAATCGGAGAACTCGGTATGTTAAATGCCGATATTTAACTTTTCTTTTGTTCAAAAAAAAAAAAAAAGAAAACAAAAAAAAAGAGAGAAAGAAAAGAAATAAAAAAAAAAGAGAGAAAGAAAAGAAATAAAAAAAAAATCAGTTTTTTTTTACAACTCAGTATTTTTTTCTTTTCTTCCTTTCTCTATATCTCTCTCCCCCCCTCCCCTTCGGCCTCTAGCCGAACTCCCCCCCCTCTCTTTCGGCTCTCTCTCTTTCTCTCTAGCTCTCCCTAGCCGAACCCCCCCTCCCCTCCCAAACCCTCTCTCTCGGCTCTCTCTCTCTCTCTCTCTCCTTATTCCTCTCCCTAGCCGAACCCCCCTCTCTCCCTACCCCTCTCCCTACCCCTCTCCCTAGCCGAACTCTCTCCCTCCCCTCCTTTCCCCCCTTCGGTTCTCTCTACCTTCGGCTCTCTCTCTCTCTCTACCCACCCCTTAGCCGAACCCCCCCTCCCCTCTTCGGCCCTCCCTCTCCCTAGCCGAACCCCCATCCCCCCCCCTCTCCTCCCTTCGGCTCTCTCCCTCTTCGGCCTCCTCTCCCCTCGCCGATCTCTCTCTCTTTCCCTTCCCACTTCGGTAGCCGAAGCCCCCATCCCCTCCCTTCTCCCTTCGGCTCCCCCTTAGCCGAATTCCCTCACCTCCTCCACCTCACTTCCCTTAGCCGAAGACCTCCCCTCCCCCCACCCTCTAGCCGAAGCCACCTTCACCCACCCCCTCTCCTCTTCGGCACCCGACCCAACACCCCATCTCCCTTATCCCTCCACTTTTCTTTTCACTCCAACCGAATACCCCTTGGCCGAAGTCACAAGCTTTACCCCACAACCCCTTAGCCGAAAATCCATCCACCTACACCCTCTCTCCTTCCTTTTTTTTTTCGGCCACACACACTCCCACCCCAACCATCCCCTTAGCCGAATTCCACCCTTCCTCCATCCTTTATAATTATTTTTTTCTTTTTCTCTCTTCTCCTTCCCCTCAACTACTCTTGGCGGAACCAAACAAATCGAACCCCTTATTTTTTTTCTTTTTCACTTAGCCGAACCACTTTCCCCCCCCCCTTTTTTTCGGCCAATCCCCATCCCCAACCAACCTCCATTTTTCTTTGACTTTTTCCTAACCCCCTAACCTACTCCCTTTTATCCTTTTTCTTTCCCTTTTCCTTTCCCAAGACTCCCCTACCCATCCCATCCCTCCTTTTCTTACACCTCCTACTTCCCTTCCCATCCTACCTTTCCCCTTCTTCCTTCCATATCCCCCTTTTTTTTACAATCCTCTCCTTTCCCTATACATATCCTCCTACTTTATATCACCTTTCCCCTCCTTACCATCCTTACACAACCCTCCCTATTATCTCCTACCTCTTTAGCCTACCCATTTCAAATCCCTTCCTTCTCTTTTTCCCTCCCATTTCCACTATAAATAACACCCCTTCCCTTCCATTTTCCACCATCACTTCCTTCATTCATTCTTCTCTTCCTCCTATATTTTTCATGGCTTCCTCCTCTTCCCCCAACCTTGTCAAGAAAAATGTGTTCACCTCCCCCACCTCTCATTCCGATCTCATTTTCAACCCATGCAATCATGTTGCACGGTTGGAACGTGATCCCAAGCATAGTGAGTTTGACCCAATTGCTTCCTTCCTCATGAAGTCTCCCCTTCACTATGCCTTGACATACAATCCACCAAAAATAAGCAAATTGCTCATTGGCAATTTTTGGCTTACTTGTGTCTATGACGCTACATCCGAGAAAGTGTCGGCTTCCATCCTCTCCGATCCCGTTTCGCCGGATCTCACTTTCGGGGTTGAAGATGTTCGTTCGGCACTACATCTTCCTCTCTATTCACCCTATGAGAAATTCCCACATGGAAATGAGCATGAGGAAGTTGTTGCGACTCTGAACTACATCCGTGGAGAACATGACAGGAGTCCGGGCACACTGCTTCGCAAAAACATGGGAGGTATCTGGCATTTCTTCTTCTCTCATGTTATTTTATGTCTTAGCAAGAAAACTACTGGACATGATCAATCTCCCTCTTCCATCACCCAACTGGCACATGCTCTTATCTTTCAAAGAAAGATTGATTTTGCGCGGTATTTCTTCCATGAATTGGTCAGTATCATCACCCCTCACAAGCGGCCCCATGTCGCTTTTCCTCGGTTTATATGGCTCATCATTTATCATAAATTTGCTACTGCCATTGATGCCTCTCATAGCATCACTTTTGACTACAAGGCGCCGATTATGACCAAACCCCTTCTTCATAAGGGGCCTTTGGCAACTGACAACCCTCTGCTTCCAGGTATGGTCTCTTTCCTTACTTCTCCCAATCTACAGTGGGGAGATGCCAAGGACACTCCGGTGTCCAAAGGTCCCTCCTCTGTAGTGGACCCCTCCCCCTCACCTCTTGTGATGTCGGCTAGCACTATCTCATCATCAGCTACCGACACCGCCGCACCTACCCAAAGGGCCATACCACTGAAAGGACCTTCGGTGGTTACCGAGGCCTCACCCACCACCTCAAAGCGGCGGCACTCTACCTCTTCCCCTCCCTCTTCTCCCAAAAGAACGAGGAAGGTTTCTAAGGCCATCCCACATACTCCATCCTCCGATTCTTCACAATCGACGGATGTTGACATTGTCCCATTCGGGCCCGGGGATTCCGACATAGCCACTGCCCCCGCCTTTGTATCCTCACAACAGGATGCAACTGTAATATTTGGGGACCCTCAACTTCCCTCCTCCACTCTATCCTTAGTGGATGAGGATGACTTGGTCTTCTCCCCGGACCAAGGTTCTGCTTTCTCACTGCACGACCTTTCACCCGACCAATTCTTGGTCGATGTTTATGCACCGCCCGGTGAAACACGGGTCTTACCCAAGGCCAGTGTAGAGGGTATTTCACAATATTTGGCTTATTTGCAACAGGGTCACAAGCAGGTATCTACTTCCTCCATTCCTTCTACCACTGATGTACGGGACACTCCTCCTTCTGCTCCCATTATCCCCCCTGCAATTCTGGAGGCTATACAAGAAACAAACAGACAACACCTCCTCTTGGGGGCTCAGTTTCGTGATCATCAGACACTTCTGGGTTCTTTTGTCAAGGTCTCTTATGACAAGCTAATGTCTCTTGAGTCCTCCAATCATCACCTCACTACCTTAGTCACTGCTCTTCGGGCCGCCTCCAGTGCTCGTGATGAGGAGGTTCGTCGTCTGCAAGCGGCTTCCGAGTCTCATCAGGCCCTCACTACTCAGATTCTTGAGTCCTTGAAGTCTCTTCATCAGAAGGTTGATTCTATGACGGTTGCTCCCCGGCCAGCCGCTGAGGGGGAGAAACAGGCGGTTCCAATCTCTTCTGACAGCGGCCGTCAGGGTCCCACCCCCATTTCCACCGATGCTCCAACTGAGGGGGAGATTTCAAGACAAGGAGGAGACAAAGGAAAGACAAAGCTATCTCCTGACGAACAGGCCTTCTTATCCCATCAACAAAAGTCTGCCGTTCTAAAGGCTTTTGTTTCTGAAGCTGATAGGCTCAAGATTCAACCTCCAAACAAGGTCACTTCTGGCTTTGGCTTCTCTAAAGCCAAGTTTGATTCTCATGACATCCTTTGGTACCGAAAGACTTTAATGGGAAGAAAGTTGAAGTCTAAAATTGATGAGATAAAACTTGGCACCACCAAAGGTTCAGATACAGAGGTTCGGATAGTTATCATCAGGGAAGACAAAACTCGTCAGTACATCAAATTCAGCGACCTTGAAGATTATGGTCTCTCTGAATGGTACGAAATATTTGAACTCTTATCTAAATCATTTAGTCGTCACAGGGTTCTGGCTAAAAAGACCATCAATGGTCTACTTGAAAAAATGAAAGACTTTGCAAGAGACTACAAGCATTCCCCTGAAGAAGAAGCTCAAGTTCACTATCTCAAAAATATGTGCATCTCCTCCTCTCCACAACTCTCCTCTTCTCTCAATCAAAATCTTTTCAAAGATCTGGCTGCCAAGGGATTAATCCCTGATATGAAGAATCTAAATCTGAAGACCCCAGGCGGTCCGTGTCCGACCCGTTCTTCAAATGTTGGTACTGTAGTGTCTAGGCCAACCAGAGGAGTCTATTTCTTCGATGAAAAGGAAACTCTCAGGTTCTTCAGACATGAGGAGATCTCCATTGCAGACACCAAATTTCTGGTTGCTATCCTATCTCTCATCCCCGTAAGTTCTGAAGCCTCTCTCATTCGTAGTGATATTATTGCTGAGCTTCACAAAAGACCGAAAAACGAATGAGGTTCTTCTCTAAATCTCTCTATCCTTCTTATGTACTTGTAACCTTGTTTTGTTAAGACATCATGTTAAATACAAGTGCATTTTCTCTTACTTAGTTTGTACATATATACTTCATTCTTTTATTCTTTTGTAAATGTCGGATATACTTTATAAATCCTTCTAAAAAAAATGTGAAAAGAACCCAAAAAGAGTAAAGATGGGTCAAAATGAATTTATTCAGTACACTCTTTGTTCTATTCTTTAGTATGGATGTCATCCTCAAATAGGGGGAGATTGTTGGGTCATCTGAAGATTTGAAGATGACCTCCTGATCTTCCATCTTACATCATCCTACTTAGAATATGTTTGAGGTTCTTTTAGCATCTTGGTTTCTATACAAATGTTCGGTGAAGTCGAAGATCAGCCGAAGAAGACAAAGAAGGAGTACATCTCTCAAAGCGGATTGAAGATAGTCTCCTCAGCCTAAAGCCAAGCATGCCCAAGTGATCAACACCATCACCATCAGCCAGGATGGTGTCAATCACATATCTCTCAGGAGTATGAAGGTGTCCTCACATCTTCAGGAGCCGAAGATCTCTCAGGTCTTCGGCAGCCGATGATCTCATCTCTCCTTAGAGTATGAAGGTGTTCTCACATCTTCAAGGAGCAGCCGAAGATCTCTCAAGTCTTCGGTAGCCAATGATCTCTCCTTAGAGTATGAAGGTGTTCTCACATCTTCAGGAGCCGAAGATCTTTCAAGTCTTTGGCAGTCTATGCTTAAGGATTTCTTTCAAACACATTGTACTTTTCTGACAAAGTATATTGTGATATCTTGCATTGACGTGGACCTCATCTAGAGACCAGATAAAGTAAGTTTTGTCTACTACACCATTTTAAGGAAAGGTCTCTACCATCCTTCTGCAGGTCAACACTTCAAGCCAAAACACCACAAGACAAAAGGTACATCCTGTACCTTGCTGAAGACCTGTGTCCATCCTTTGCTCAACAGGTGTCCCATGCATTTAATGCATGAGGCACTATAAATATGGAGGATGGTTCAACATGCAAGATCACTAGCTCTCAAGCATTCAAGCTCTCTAAGTGCACTGGCATTCTCTCTCTAAGAAGTTCTTATTGTTTTCTAAGTGTTTTACAATTGTTCTTCATTTCTCTTTGTGTAAGATTGTTTGAATAGATTTCATCTATTCTCTTCCGCAACAATCAAAAGTTTTCTATGTGTAATTCTTGATTTCAAATCAATAAGAATTAAATTAAGTGAAAAACTGTGTGTATTGTATTCAACCCCCCCTTCTACAATACTTCTTTTATTTACTTACTGCTATTTGGGACCAACAGAATGTAATTATGAAAAATGACAAAAATACACTTTCTTTTAGTTTTATTTTTTATTTATATTTTTTTAAATGTTGAGAGAGATAGAGAGGAGGGAGAGGAGGGAGAGGAGAGAGAGGGAGAGGGGAGAGAGAGAGAGAGAGAGGGGAGGGGAGAGAGATGAGAGAGAGAGGGAGAGAGAGGAGAGAGAGGAGAGAGTGAGAGAGAGGAGAGAGAGAAGAGAGAGAAAGAGAGAGGGGTTAGGAGGGTATTTGTGTCATTTTGAGAAAATCTGATGGAATGAAATTCAATTCCATCCATTTTAAGAAGGAATGACCAAATCCATGATTAAAGGATTTTATGGAATTCAATTCCATTCCATTGGTAACCAAACAGCAGAATGGAATTTAGTCAATGGAATTGACAATTCCAATTCCATCAGATTCCGACGTAATCCAGCGAACCAAACGCCCCTTAAGTGAAAGTTTTGACTATTACCGATAAGCATTTATCGGGTAAGCCGTAAGCGTCACATAAACGACCCTAAGTTTATCGTCAATACACATTTAAAACTAAGCATATCACCATATATATATATATATATATATAGGCAAGGTTTAAACGAGAACACCTATGTTTTACGAAAATGCAAGAACACTTTTAGACCTCAAAATTATTTAACACCATAAAAAATAGAATAAATGAAAAAGATATTAGTATTTATCAACAATTTTCTATTATCTTAAATTTGTCCTTATCCCTTAAATGTTGTTATTATTATCAAAGATTTTTTATGTCGATGCGCCTGTTGTCGAAAATGATGTGATAATGCTGTGATAATAATGTGATATTGATAAATCAAAGACTTCTTATGGTGTGATAATGTTGTGATAATGATTTGATTTTGCTATGATATAATGTGATAATGCTTTGATAAATCAAAAACTTCTTATGATGTGATTTTGCTATGATAATAATGTGATGTTGATATTTTGTTGTGATAATGATGTTATAATGTTGTGATAATCGAACATCGTTGAAGATAACATCCACAATCATCGTTCTCTTGGTTTACTATGTGATTTTGTTGTAATAATGAGGTGATAATGTTGTGATACATTATGATCGGTGAATATATTACATGTACGTGATTTTAGGGATAATTAATTCACAAATATTATAGATAAATACGAAATAACATTATTATCATTAATTATTTACATTTTTCTTTAAATGATAATTATGGGTTAAATAATTTGGAGGCCCAGAACTGTTCTCACATTTTCGTAAAATATGGGTGTTCTCGTTTGAACCTCTCCCTACATCTATATAGGGAAGGGTTCAAACGAGAACCCCTGTGGTTTACGGAAATGCAAAAACAGTTGTGGGCCTCCAACTTTTTTCATCCATAATTTAAATTATAGTAATAAAAACAAATCATTGAGGGTAGTAATGTAATTATTTATTTTTTATTAAATTAAATTAAATTTTAATTAATTGTAATTATCCCGTAATTTTTTGTTAGATTCTAATACCAGATTGTGATACATTTAAAGCGGCTAACTCAGTTTCAAATTCCTTTTTGTCGACACAGAATGGAAGATTTCATGTGATAATATGTGGCAAGTTGTGATAATAATCATATGATAAGCAAACATTTTGTGATAATCAAACAATATGTGACAATCTGTGATAATTATGTGATAAGCATACAATCTGTGATCATACAAGTAACTCAAATGACCATAATCGCTTAATCTGTGATAATCATGTGATAAGCAAACATTCAGTGATCATAATCATTTAATTTGTAATAACCATACATTGTGATAAATAAATATATTATGTGATTACTTGAGTTTGCCCTAATCGAACAAACTGTGTTAATCTTACAAATGCTATAATCGGCCATTCAGTGGTAATCGAAGAACACATAGGGTACCGATTTCTTGAGTTGTGATAATCGGAGAGTCTGTTCGGTTACTCGACTTCGCCCTAATCTGTGATACTCATATTATGATAATTATATGATATAAAATGGCAAAACACCTCTCTTATTGATTTGCTGTCCATATAGGTTGAATATGTGATAAAGTTGTGATATCTAATACATGCCTCTATTTCCCTTCTTCCCTAGACTTCTCTAATGTTGATATCCTTCTGCAACCCTAAAACTATTGATCCCTCCCTGTGATAACCCTAGTACTACATGTTATCTGCTATTGTGATAACCACATTCTTCGATTTTATGATTATCACTTTCCCGATGATCGAAATAATCTAATTTGAATCTGCATTCCTATTTCCAATTTTACCCCTCTACGTCTTTATTATTTAAAAAAAATATTTAAACTTTAAAAAATCTCTCAAATCCTCTTAAACTGTGATTTAAAACATAATACAAGACTTACAATTGTTCTCGCATTTTCGTAAAACAGAGAGGTTCTCTCGCATTTTTGCAAAACAAAGGGGTTCTCGTTTGAACTCCTGCATATATATATATATATATATATATATATATATATATATATATATATATATATATAGGGGGCCATTTAAAGGAGAACTCGGTTATTTGTGATAACCGTGAGATCCAATCTTAACCACAAATCAAAGGATAAATTAGGAAATTAATAATTTTGGTAACTTTAATTAAAATTTTAATTAAAGGGTATTTTAGGTATTTTATAAATATTCTCTCACCTCTCTTCCCTCTCCTCTCCCCTCTCCTGCAAATATTATTCTGGCGATAAATGTAGTGATACACTGTGATAAATGTTGTGATACACTGTGATAAATGTAGTGATACACTATGATAAATGTTGTGATACATTTCGTAAAACAACACTATCTGATACAATGTGACACACTTCGTACAACAATGAAAATACAATGTGATACACTTCGTACAACAACAAAAGCACAGTGTGATACACTATGTAAACAACGAAAACATAGTGTGATACATTTCGTAAAACAACTAAGACGCACTATAATACACTTCGTAAAGAACGGAAATCACTATGATACACATCGTAAAATAACGGTACCTGAAAATATACTTTGTGATACATCTCTTCCGTTACATCTCTGGCGAGATCTGGGTTACATCTCCGGATCTGTCGATAGTTATGCTTTGGTGAACACCATTGATAATGGATTCAATCAACTGTGCGTTTGCGACATGGAACAACGAGAGACCTGACATTATTTCGGATGGGTTTTGCAACATCATAGAATGTGTCGTCACTCTTGCATCGTCGATTGATCACTGAAGGTTGAGTATCCAACATGATCGATTGTGTTGTCTCCATGAAGGTGGTCGAGTTTGTATTAGTTGAAGACTTCAAAAACAAAACGACGTAGGTGATTGATTTCCGTCGGGTGCAGCGGCGACGATGTCAACTCTTTCTTAGCCACGATGTTGGCATGCGTCGATGGATAATAGCAGAGAAGACAAAACAAAAACAAAACGGTGAGCTTCGGTCATCTCTTTAAACAAAATGGGGAAATGGTGGAAAGGGTACTGTAGAAAACAAAGTGACTGAAAGTGACTGTATTCATGAATGGGGAAATGGTGGTTGGGTGTTGTAGAAAAGAAAGAGAATATATTCATGGAATTGAGCAACGACTGAATTTTGTTTAGGGTTCCATGAGTTGTTAAAATAAATTAAATTACCACTTTTACGCTTTATTTTATTTTAGTAAATAACATTAATTATCTTAATTGATTTGTTCACATTGGATCTCATAGTTATCACAAATTACACAGTTCTCATTTGATTAGGCCACTATATATATATATATATATATATAGAGAGAGAGAGAGAGAGAGAGAGGGCGTTCAAATGCAATTTCTTTACATGATGCAACTCATGCAACCCCTCTATCCACCACTCATTTTATTTTCATTTTTGTAATTAAGAAAAAGAAAAAAAGACTGAAAATAAAATGATTGATGGATAGAAAGGTTGCATGGGTTGCACCATGTAAAGGGGTTGCATAATAACCTACTTCTCTCTCTCTATATATATATATATGTGTGTGTGTGTGTGTGTGTGTGTGTGTATAATGCAAATCAAAAACGTTTTCAAATGTTGCAACTTGCAACTTGCAACCAATGCAACCCAATGAAATTTAATCCTAACCGTAGATCATCCCTCCTTTTAAGAAATATTCTCGTTTTTTATTTTTTAAAAATTTAACCGTCTTATTTCCAACCATTGATTGTTTAAGTGTGGAGTGCATAAGAAGTTGCATTGGTTGCAACATTTAAGAGGGTTGCATTTGTTGAACCCTATATATATAGGATTAGGTTCATTTGAGAAATGTTAAAAATATGAGAAATAAAGAAATGATCCTAACCCTTTATCTGGTCAACATTTGCGGCTTTGACCGTAAATCACCGGGTAATTCATTGTGTGGTCTGTAGAATATAGAGGGTAGTTTCGTAAAATACGTGGGATGAGTTCATATATGAACCTGTATGATTCAAATATGAATTATATGTTCATATATGAACTAGTGTAATTCACATATGAACTCTGTTAATTGATTCATATATGAACCTTTGTGATTAATATATGAACTATACGTTCATATATGAATCAGTTAATTAGTTCATATATGAATCTGTTAATTAGTTCAACTGATTCACATATGAACCTACAGTTAATTAGTTCATATATGAATCAGTTAATTGGTTCATATATGAATCAGTTAAAAGAGTTCATATATGAACATATAGTTCATATGTGAATCATACAGATTCATATATTAACTCGTCTCGTGTATTTATAAAAATTACGAAATTGTCCTTCTATTTTTCGAATAGCCGTAACTTTTGACCAGTCAAAGTCATAATTGTTGAGCAGTCAAAACGCAATATTTGACCAAATAAAGTCGATCTTGACCGAATGAAAGGCTAGGATTACTTCTCTATTTATCATATATTTAGCATTTCTCAAATGAACCTCTCCATATATATATATATATAAGCCAAGGTTATTTTGCAAGCCAGTAAAATGTTACAATCTCGTACAACCCTCATCTCAACCATTCATTTAACCCATTGCATTTGGATTCTCAAATTGAATTTACCTGATTTCGCCAAATTTCTACAGCAAATGTCGATGCACAAAACATTTCATGCAATGTATCGGATGAAGGTGGTACTTTAATAAAACAGTATGCATTCAATGCTAGTGTATGCATTTAATGAAATATTATGCATTATAGTTAATATTTTTACATGAAGTAATCATTGATGCAATTCATAATGAATTGGCTAAATGAATGGTTTAGATGAGGCTTGCACGAGATTGTAACCTTTTACTTGGTTACAAAATAAACCACCTATATATATATATATATATATATATATATAGAGAGAGAGAGAGAGAGAGAGAGGTTCAAAGGAAAACCTCAAAAAAATGGAAAACTGAAGAACACTATAGTAGCCATTCATCTGGATGGTATGCACTTGTGTATACAAGTAATTTATAACATGCACCCGTGCATATGCACAAATGCATAATATGCACATGTGCATAAAAACCAAAAAACTAATTAATTACTTATATGCACAAGTGCATATCGTCCACATGGAAGGCTACTAGGGTGTTCCTCAGTTTTCCGTTTTTTTGAGGTTTTCCCCTGAACCTGACCTATATATATATATATATATATATATATATATATATATATATATATATATATATATATATATATATAAATATATATATATATATATATATATGGAATAATCGGGCTGATCTACATAATATTTTAGTTTTAAGTACTTCTTAGATCATCCACAATGTGGTTTTTGGGAGCTTTTTATGAGCTTTTTGAGAGGTTTTTCAAAAAGCAAAAACCTTATATTGAGGTTTTTCACATAGTGAAGAGGTTTTTCACTTGAGGTTTTCGTAAGGTTTTTCGTCATAGGTCGTAACTGCACGACCTGTTTTTTCATAGATTTTTCGTATTTAATTAGTTTTAATTTTATAAAATTTTATAAAAGTTTCGTATTTAATCAGTTTTATTTATTAACCAGTTTTATTTATTAATATATTTAAAGTAATCATATTTAAATAAAATTATTAAATAAATAATATAAATAAATACGTAATGAAAGTAATTATATTTTTATATATTTAAATTAATATCTCAAATTTGATATCTTTATAAAATTATAACAGATTTTTTAATGACCCAATTTTTATTTTCGGTTATACATAATTTTAAGTTTAACATTTTTAAAATTTTTATTTTACATACGTTTTATACAAGAAGTTTATATATAATATATATTGGATTAAAATATTTAAAAAATTATGTAAAATAAATACATAATTAAATTAATAATATTTTCTCGTTATAAATAAATATGTATTTATATTAATTTTAATATATTTATATTTATAAATAAAAATATAAATAATATAAAGTTAAAATAGTGGGGCCCTGAATAGTTTGAAAAAACAATGAAAAAACTTGTACGAGGTTTTTCACATAGTGGAGGTATATAGAGGTTTTTAAGTTGTTGAGGTGGTAATAATAATGAGTAATAAAAAAGCTATGAAAAACTTTGATGAAAAACCTACACGTTATGGATGCTTGAGCATCTACAATGTATGACTTTTTCACCAAAGTTTTTCATACTTTTTTCTTACACATTAATTTTTGTTACCTCAACAACTTAAAAACCTTTATATATCTCCACTATGTGAAAAAAAACTCATCCAATCTTTTTCATTACTTTTTAAGCTATTCAGGCTCCCACCATTTTAACTTTATATCATTTTTATTCTTATTTATAAAAATAAATACATTAAAATTTATACAAATACATAAAAGTATGTACAATAAAATTAATAAAAATTAGGTTTCTTAAGAAATATATAAAAGTTGTATAAAAGAATGTAAAATAATAATTAATAAATGTTAAACTTATAAGTATGTATAACCAAAAATAAAAATTGGGTCATTAAGAAAACTGTTAGAATTATATAAATATGTAAAAATTGAAATATTATTTTAAAAATATAAAAATATAATTACTTTCATTATGTATTTATTTTATAATTATATTTAAATAGGATTACTTTAAATATATTAATAAATAAAAATGGTTAATAAATAAAACTGATTAAATACAAAACTTTTGTAAAATTCTATAAAGTTAAAACTGATTAAATTCGAAAAACCTACGAAAAAACATGTAATAACCATGTTCTATGTAATAAGTTAGACCTTGGGGGGGGGGGGGTTGTTAAAAGGCTCATAGTTTAAGGGTCTAGTGGGAGAAAAAGTGATGAGGGAATTAACCCTAGAACCTACCTCATTTGTAACTTTGGCGTCTGAAATTTTTGGATTAGGAGAGAGAGCTCAGGGCGATTCTAGTGAAGAAGAGCAAAGGAGCAAATTTCAAGCATACGTCGATCTTCCAAGGTAAGTTCTAACTCTGTTCTTTTGTCGTTGGGTAGAGGTCTAACGTTTGCTTTCACAAAAATCTTTCTCTCGGGGTCATTAGCTACCAATCGATCATTGTGTCTTTTCTAGAAAAGGGTTTTAGGTTGAGATGGAAGTTGGACTGTTCGATTCGTGGTATGGGAAGAGAGTGAGACCATTGATCATAGAGGGAAGGAATCGAGTCGTTTACCGTCTTTTGATAAATTATTTTTTTGGAATCTATATTGTTGGTGAACTGTCGGCCTTCGATGGTTTTTTTTCACAGAAGTGGGACACCGGTTGATACCGGGCCCGGATACCACCGGGCGACCCCGGGCGGTATGCCACCGGGAGACCCCGGGGTGTGGAGTCCCGGTCGACATCAGGGATTAGGTTCCGGTCGAAGATCATGGATCCGGGCGACCGCTTTTGGTCAGACCCCGGTCGCCAATCAGAGAGAAGACCCGGTCGAGTCTTTGGACCCCAGGCGATTTCTATACTGGGCCGCGACCCATGACCTGTTTCCTAGCTAGGCTTCGACAGTTAGTTGGCAGGCCCAGATTGTACTTCGATGATTAGGTATTATTTTATCTTGATTTGGGTTGATGTTTAATTAGTGGGTCGAGTTTCTTATAGAGTATTTTGACCATTGGAGTAAGCTCGGTATTACTTACCCTATGAGCTTAGATTAGCGGTTTTAATTTGGTCCAACCGCTCGAGATTATAGTGTGTTAAAGACAGTTTCCGTTATAAATTAGAAAGTATCGGGAGTTTACCGACCAATGTCTTTTCTTATAGGTTTCGTTTCGGACCATAAGAGTAGACGCAAAGACTTAAGCAAGGGACATCAGGTGAGTTTTCGGAACTAAATGTTTTACTAACAAAAGCTTATGAAGGTTTAATTAAAACTTTGATTTAATTACGCTGGCATAATCATGATGGATTTATTTAAGTGTGTTTATTAGTTGTTGATATTTAAATGTATGCATACATTATTTTCGGAAGCTGTGACCTAAGTCGGGGAGTGTGGCCCGCCTGCTCGTACCGGGGAGTATGACCCGTTTATGCCATTGGGGATGTGTCCCAAAAATAAGGCAGTGCGAGTTAGACACGCCGTCTTCGACGGTAGTGTTGGTCGGTAGTGTGATTTACTCAAGTGATGCTTATAAATTTGTTTTGACTTAAAGTGTGATGTTTGTATTGTTGCATAAACGTTAGAGGGAACTCACTAGAACTTCGGTCTAACCCTCACTCTATCAAATCTAAAAACTTTTTTTCAGGCAAGCGTGAACTAGGAAGAGCTAATAAGGGCAAAGAGAAGGTGTAGCGGGAGTTGGCTAGAAGACTGTCACCTTAGTTTATTTTTCTTTAAATCTCAGTTGTGTAATAGATTATCATTGCAAACCTTGAATTAAATTGTAAGCTTGGGACCGTTTTGGTATGGAATATTATTACGATTTTATTATTATTAAATGTCTTGTTTAGGTTGTTATAGTTGGTATCAGAGCTATAGTTTAAGGGATCTAGGTGACCGGACGGGCCTAGACTTAAACTAGGAGAGTAGAAACACAACTGAGAAGTAGGAAGACCGTAGGAAGACAACAATAGAGTAGTGAGGACTAGCATGTAAGGTAAATTCGGAATTACATCTGGCCAGTGTAATTGTGAATTTACGAGTACGTGCATGTGCTTAACTTGCCGTATTGCGTGTGGTGTGTTGAATTGAATGTCGTATGTTTCTTCTTATCAGAAATCATGTCTGAGCGAGTAACAAGAAGTAGGTTTGTGCCAATTTCTGTGAGTGAGCCAGTTAACGAAGTCGTTGCTGAGGAACCAACAACTGCTGTTAACCTGACTGCCACCCAAGGAAAGGGTCGCGGTCGACCTAAAAGTAAAGGGAATACGACTCGAAAGGCGACCACTCAAGTGAATGAACCAACTGTGGGAACTCGAGGGGGAAAGACGACTCGTGTTGTTCGTCGAGCTAGAAGTGTGGAGGTGAGATCAGAGCAAGAAACCTCTCTTCAAGGGAGTTCAACTTCGGTGAGGGGTCAGAAGCAGGCAAGAAACCGTGGTGGAGGTCGAACTCAAGGTTTTGTTACACAAGAAACCTTTGCGGTTGAAATGGGAAAATTGCAGGAAACCCTGAATGCTTTGTAGGCCCAGCAAACTAATAATGCATCGACAAGTAAGGAAAAGAGTGAGGATAGGGTGGTGACCGAGATTTCTGACTCGCTAGTGATTGTGGTGGGAAGCCACTCGCAGTCGACTCCCGTAGTGGCGACTAAAGCAGTAGTTGAGAATGGATGCAGCTTCAAGGAGTTTGCTGCCTGCAAGCCTCCTACCTACAAGGCAGAATGCGACCCAGTGTTAGCGCTGAAGTGGGTAAAAGGGATGGAATTGGCATTTGATACCAGTAAGTGTTCTGAGGGGGACAAAGTAGTGTATGCGTTGTCAATGCTGAAAGACGAAGCTGTAATGTAGTGAGATGTCGAAGAAGAAGGGCAAGGTTCGGCGGCAGCTAAAGAAATGTCTTGGGGTGGGTTTGTGAAAAGGTTTAAAGCGCAGTTCTGCCCTCTGGCGGCAGTCAAAAAGTTAGAGGAAGAGTTTCGGAGTCTGGAGCTGAAGGATATGACGGTTCACGAGTATACTACAAAGTTCATTGAGAAATCCCGATTTGCAGAAGTTTATGTGCCGAATGAGGAAAGGCGAGTGGAACGTTTCATCTTGGACTGAGAAGCAACATTCGGGAATTCGTCTCGAACAAAGAACCAGCTACGTTCCAAGCGGCGGTGAACGCAGCCGAGATGAGGGAGAAGGAAAAGAATCGCCAGGCTACCGAGAGAAGTGGAGACAAAAGGAAGTGGGAGGGGACGGTCCGCGACTCCAGGACATTTAAATATGCAAAATCCGATCAGCGGGTTTTACCTAAGATTGAGAATAGGTCGTGCAGCAAGTGCAACAGAATGCATAAGGGGGAGTGTCTGTTGGAACGAGAAGGTTGCTTCAAATGTGGAAAGACTGGACATATGTCTCGGGACTGTCGTGGGCCAAGGTCTTGCTACCAATGTGGGTCCCCTGATCATATCAGGACTGATTGCCCACAGTTGAAGAAGGGAGCGGTCGGAGGATATGGAGATAAAGGAGATGAGAAGAAGGTAGAGCCAGCTCGGGCGAGGGCTAGAGCTTTTAATATGATGGCGGAGGAGGAGGTGGAGACACCAGATGTGGTGACAGGTACTTTTCCTATAGACACGATTTTTGCTAAGGTGTTGTTTGATTCAGGCTCAAACCGTTCGTTTGTGTCTCCGAATTTCGGCATAAATTGCATGTGAAGCCTAAGAAGCTTAGGCATGGGTTGGAGGTAGAAGTAGCCGATGATAGTTGAGTCTTAGTGGGGGGAAGTATATGATGGGTGTAGCATAGACATTGACGGTCATTCCTTCCCATTGTGTTATACCCGATGGGCATGTGAGAATTTGACGTCATTGTGGGGATGGATTGGTTGGCGTCTAACAATGACAACATTGTCTGTAACAAGAAACTGATCCGTATAGCTTTTCCAGGCCAGAATGAAGTAGTAGTGTATGGGGATCGTCGGGATAGGAAGTCATGTTTGATATCCATGATCAAGGCTAGGCGGTGCTTAGTGAAAGGGTGTGTGGGGTTCTTAGAGTATGTCATAGACGCTAAGAAAGAGAAGAAGGGGTTGGAGTCAGTTTCGGTAGTAAGTGAATACCCGGAGGTATTTTCGGAAGACTTGACCACCTTGCCTCCTGATCGGCAAATGGAGTTCCGAATAGATTTGGTGTTGGGGGCGACACCAATCGCAAGAGCCCCCTATCTCTTGGCGCCGACTGAGATGAATGAAATGATGACACATCTACAAAAGCTGTTGGATAAAGGTTTTATTCGTCCCAGTACGTCACCGTGGGGAGCGCCGGTGTTATTCGTCAAAAAGAAGGACGGGTCTATGAGAATGTGTATAGATTATCGAGAGCTCAATAAGATAACAATCAAGAATAAGTACCCGCTTCCCAGGATTGATGATCTTTTCGATCAGTTGCAAGGAGCGAGTTACTTCTCGAAGATAGATTTGCGTTCGGGATATCATCAGCTGAAGGTGAGGGAGGAGGATGTACCCAAGACTGCTTTTCGCACGAGGTACGGACATTTCGAGTTCTTAGTCATGCCTTTTGGTTTGACTAACGTACCGGCAGTATTCATGGACCTAATGAATAGAGTGTGCAGTCCACTTTTGGACAAGTGTGTCATTGTCTTCATCGATAACCTACTAATTTATTCACAGTCCATGAGCTACCATGAGTCGCACATGCGATCAGTGTTGGAGTTGCTCAAGCGGGAGAAGTTGTATGCCAAATTCTCGAAATGCAAGTTTTGGCTAAGAGAAGTACAATTCTTAGGACACGTGATGTCGGAAGACGGAATCAAGGTGGATCCAACAAAGATCAAGGCGATCAAAGAGTGGGAAGTGTCGAAATCACCGTCAGAAGTGAGGAGTTTCCTAGGCTTGGCGGGTTACTATCGAAAGTTCATTCAGGACTTCTCAAGGATAGCCACGCCATTAATGGTTCTAACGAGGAAAAACGTCAAGTTTGTGTGGACGGAAGCTTAGGAAGATGCGTTCAGTAAGTTGAAGGAGAGTCTAAGCAGTGCACCTATCCCGTCCTTACCCAACGGTTCAGAAAGGTTCATAATCTATAGCGATGCTTCTAAGTTGGGACTAGGGTGCGTGTTGATGCAAGATGGAAAGGTGATTGCTTACGCGTCTCGTCAGTTGAAGGATCATGAGAAGAATTATCCGACGCACGACCTAGAATTTGCAGTTGTGGTATTTGCGTTGAAGATTTGGAGGCACTACCTGTACGGAGTTAAGTGTCAAATATATACCGATCATAAGAGCCTACAACACCTATTCAATCAGAAAGAGTTGAATATGAGACAACGAAGATGGATGGAATTGTTAAGTGATTATGATTGCGAGATTCTTTACCACCCTGGTAAAGCCAACGTAGTGGCCGACGCTTTGAGTCGGAAAGAGCATAGTGATGCAACCAAGGTAGTGGCGTTTTGGGTTGAGGCAACTTCTAATTTCTTGGAAGAAGTCAGAAAGTATCAAGGGGAAGCGGTATTGAAAGAAAACTTGAAGAACAAGAGAATCGTTGGAATAGTTGGCTCATTGATCGCGGACAGTCGCGGAGTGAAATGTTTCAAGAATAGAGTGTGGGTTCCAAAGTTGGGAGACCTTCGAAAGAGAGTGTTGGAAGAAGCACATAAGTCACGTTACTCAGTACATTCACGAACCAACAAGATGTATCGAGACCTGAAGCAAAGTTATTGGTGGTTGGTTTAAAGAAAGATATAGCGTACTTCGTTAAGCGATGCCTAACGTGTTTGAAGGTGAAAGCGGAGCATCAAAGACCGTATGGGGAACTGCAATCGTTGGAAATACCGGTGTGGAAGTGGGATGAGATCGCGATGGATTATTTTACTGGATTGCCGCGATCACCTAAGGGGCACGACGCCATTTGGGTGATAGTGGATCGACTCACGAAATCTGCTCACTTTCTACCGATCAAGGAGACGTACCCATTGGAGAAATTGGCTAGGTTGTACATTGATGAGATTGTATCCAGACATGGAGTACCGTCATCTATTGTGTCAGATCGGGATGCTCGCTTCACGCCATCATTTTGGAGAAGTCTACAGAGGGATTTGGGTTCACAACTCAAGTTGAGTACAACGTATCACCCTCAGACGGATGGCTAGAGTGAGAGGACCATCCAAACATTGGAAGACATGCTTCGAGCGTGTGTTATCGATTTTAAAGGTTCGTGGGAAACTCATCTGTCATTGATAGAATTTTCTTATAACAATAGTTACCATGCTAGTATTCGAGAAGCTCCGTTCGAGGCGTTATACGGACGTAAGTGTAGAACACCGTTGTGTTGGAATGAGGTGGGTGAAAGACAGCTAGCCGAACCGGAAATTGTGCAAGTGACGGCCGATAAGGTCAACCAGATTCGAGAAAGGTTAAAGGTAGCCCAATATCGTCAGAAGATGTACGCAAATAAGCGAAGGAAGCTAATAGAGTTTCAAGTAGGGGACAAGGTGATGTTAAAAGTCTCGCCTTTGAAGGGGGTAGCTCGTTTCAGCAAGAAAGGCAAGTTAAGACCGAGGTTTGTTGGACCGTTCGTTATAGTGGAACGCATTGGGGAGGTAGTATACAAATTGGAATTACCCGTGGACCTGCAAGGGATTCACTCTACGTTCCACATATCAAATCTGAAGAAGTGTTTGGCAGAGACCGACGTGGTCGTACCGTTAGATGATATTCGTGTGGATGAAAAACTAAGCTACATAGAGGAGCCAGTGGCCATTTTAGACCACAAGGTGAAGAATTTAAGTAACAAGGAAATCCGCTTGGTAAAGGTACATTGGAGATTCCACGCGGGACATGAAGCCACGTGGGAAGTGGAGGCAGACACTAGAGCTCAATATCCCAGACCAAGTGAATTCCGGGGACAGAATTCTTTCGGGGGGGGGGGGGGGATATTGTAATAACCTTGTTCTATGTAATAAGTTAGACCTTGGGGGGTTTTGTTAAATGGCTCATAGTTTAAGGGTCTAGTGGGAAAGAAAGTGATATGAGGGAATTAACCCTAGAACCTACCTCATATGTGACTTTGGTGGCTGGAATTTTTGGATTAGGAGAGAGAGCTCAGGGAGATTCTAGTGAAGAAGAGCAAAGGAGCAAATTTCAAGCATACGTCGATCTTCCAAGGTAAGTTCTAACTCTGTTCTTTTGTCGTTGGGTAGAGGTCTAACGTTTGCTTTCACAAAAATCTTTCTCTCAGGGTTATTAGCTACCAATCGATCAATGTGTCTTTTTTAGAAAAGGATTTTAGGTTGAGATGGAAGTTGGACTGTTCAATTCGTGGTATGGGAAGAGAGTGAGACCGTTGATCATAGAGGGAAGGAATCGAGTCGTTTACCGTCTTTTGAGAAAATATTTTTTTGGAATCTCTATTGTTGGTGAACTGTCGGCCTTCGATGGTTTTTGTTCAGAGAAGTGGGACACCGGTTGATACCGGGCCCGGATACCACCGGGCGACCCCGGGCGGTATGCCACCGGGCAACCCTGGGGTGTGGAGTCCCGGTCGACACCGGGGATTTAGGTCCCGGTCGACATCGGGGATTAGGTTCCGGTCGAAGATCATGGATCCGAGCGACCGCTTTTGGTCAGGCCCCGGTCGCCAATCAGAGAGAAGACCCGATCTAGTCTTTGGACCCCGGGCGATTTCTATACTAGGTCGCGACCCATGACCTGTTTCCTAGCTAGGATTCGACAGTTAGTTGGCAGGCCCAGATTGTACTTCGATGATTAGGTCTTATTTTATCTTGATTTGGGCTGATGTTTAATTAGTGGGTCGAGTTTCTTATAGAGTATTTTGACCATTGGAGTAAGCTCGGTATTAATTACCCTATGAGCCTAGATTAGCGGTGTTAATTTGGTCCAACCGCTCGAGATTATAGTGTGTTAAGGACAGTTTCCGTTATAAATTAGAAAGTATCGGGAGTTTACCGACCAATGTCTTTTCTTATAGGTTTCGTTTCGGACCATAAGAGTAGACGCAAATACTTAAGCAAGGGACACAGGTGAGTTTTTTGAACTAAATGTTTTACTAACAAAAGCTTATGAATGTTTAATTAAAACTTTGATTTAATTATGTTGTGATAATCATGATGGATTTATTTAAGCGTGTTTATTATTTGTTGATATTTAAATGTATGCATGTGCATACATTATTTTCGGAAGCTGTGACCTAAGTCGGGGAGTGTGGCCCGCCTGCTCGTACCGGGGAGTGTGGCCCGTTTATGCCATTGGGGGTGTGTCCCAAAAATAAGGCAATGCGAGTAAGACACGCCGTCTTCGACGGTAGTGTGATTTACTCAAGTGATGCTTATAAATTTGTTTTGATTTAAAGTATGATGTTTGTATTGTTGCATAAACGTTAGAGGGAACTCACTAGAACTTCGGTCTAACCCTCGCTCTTTCAAATCTAAAAACTTTTTTTTCAGGCAAGCGTGAACTTGGAAGAGCTAATAAGGGCAAAGAGAAGGTGTAGCGAGAGTTGGCTAGAAGACTGTCACCTTAGTTTATTTTTCTTTAAATCTCAGTTGTGTAATAGGTTGTCATTGCAAACCTTGAATTAAATTGTAAGCTTGGGACTGTTTTGGCATGGAATATTATTATGATTTTATTATTATTAAATGTCTTGTTTGGGTTGTTATAAAGCAGTTCGTGCAGTTACGACGTATGACGAAAAACCTCACGAAAAACCTCAAGTGAAAAACCTCTCCACTATGTGAAAAAACTCCAAAGAAGGTTTTTGCTTTTTGAAAAATCTCTCAAAAACCTACTAATAACCACACTGTCCACAATGTGTAGGTTTTTCATCAAGGTTTTCATAGTTTTTTTCTTACACAATATTGCCACCTCAACAACTTAAAAACCTTTATATGCCTCCACTATGTGAAAACCTCATCCAAGTTTTTTTATTGTTTTTCAAACTATTCAGGGTCCCACCATTTTAACTTTATAAAAATAAATACATTAAAATTTATATAAACACATATTTATTTATATCAAAAAAATATTACTAACTGAATTATGTATTTATTTTACATAATTTTTTTAAATATTTTAATACAATATATATTATATATACACTTCTTGTATAAAACATATGTAAAATAAAAATTAAAAAATGTTAAACTTAAAAGTATGTATAACCGAAAATAAAAATTGGGTCATTAAAAAATCTGTAGAATTGTATAAATATGTCAAATTTGAGATATTAATTTAAATATATAAAAATATAATTACTTTCATTATGTATTTATGTAACACCCTAAAAATTTTGGGTAATTTTAAAAATTGAAAATTCGGCAATATAACGTTTATAAATAGGGCAAACCACCCATAAAGGGGTAAAGCGTAAGCATTTACAAAAACATGTAATAATGTATGGGGAAACAACAACAAACTAATCTAAAACTACATCTAGCTAGATTACATTGGTTGTCAACCCAATACCAAAAATAAATAATTGTTTCAATGTTAAAGCTTCCAAAAGTTCTATCATTCAAAAATGCCCTCAAGAGAACACACTCTTCTCTCAACCCCTTGATGACCCGCCGCTAAGGGAACCTGTTATACACATCATTTGAGAAAAAATGTTAGACTTAAAGCCTAGTGAGAACAAACAGTTTATATGAAAGACATTAAAAGAATTAGTTGCAACATAAATAAACTGTTTTCATCAACATCCTTGTAAATGGTTTGGTAAACACATAATGACCTTCCGGTCCAGACTTCATCTTGCGATGACGGGTGTAAGCCCGAATTCCAAGGATTATGGCGAAACACAAAGTAAGCCACTTTCCGAGTTTTAAGCTCACCATACTAGGATCAAGGCCGCGAACACGCCGGCTCGAATAAATATGTGGGGGGATGGCACCCAATGATCCTAGTCATACTCATTCGCTAGGATTTACATTTACGACACACGGCTAGTAACCGGTCCCACATAATCGTACCAAGTTGCCCTCTAGGGTCCGATGTCTCAACTAGCTACATACGGGAGTTACCCCCAAATAATAAGTCAACTAAATACCTATGGATCCATTTGTAATAGTCTAGACTCGTCACAATACACTTGTGACCAACTAAAATCAAACATATAGTTCATGATACCATTTAGTTCCAAATCACATTTTCATGATTAACTGCTGATAAGAAAATACAAAGCCCAAACATGAAACATAAGGCTATCTTTCCGTTTCCAATATATATCTTCACCAAATAATTTTCAAGTGTAAAAACCATTTAAATGGCAACAAGGATTTCTTCAAGATTTAAACCATTTATTTCTCTTTCACAAGGTAATCCTTTTCAACCAAATTCCCATGATATGCTAAATATGAACTTGGCTAAAAGTCACAACTTGAACATTTACTCATCAAAATAAAACAACGCCATATTTGTAGTTCCACACATGGATTATACTTTCATTTTACAAAAATGGTAAGAAACCCTAAAAATCTCCAAAACCCCAAGTTAGGTCAAAATCTCATAAATGATGAAAATGTAAATAAGGAGATGATTAGAAGTTAAACTATGTATTTCGATAAAAATCAGATAAAAAGACTTATTTTCGGAGCTGGTCTAATAAATGCAATTGTGCCCGCTAGCGATAGTGACACGCGATAGTGACATTGTCACTATCGCGGGGCAGGGTCGCGCCATCTGTACCGAAAGTCGTAGGACTTTCCACGATAGTGCCCTGGCGATAGTGACACTGTCACTATCGCGTGGCAAGGTCGCGCCAGATGTACCGAACCCAAAAACTCCAGATTTTGAACCCGCTACTTACGAGACTACAACAAGGGAAAAGACACAATGGATAGGAGTGAAATTAAACGAATAAAGGTTACAAATACAGACAAGTTGGGAATCTGATTTACACAAGATTACGAGTGTTACAATTTATTTATATTATTTATTTAATAATTTTATATAAATATGATTACTTTAAGGGAATTTAATTGAAATACCCAATTTTCAAAAATCAGTTACCTAAATACCCCAAATCTTCCATTTTTTTCCAAAATACCCAACAACCCCGTGATTTTGGGCCGGGATAAATATTTTTCGCAGGGTTGATAATGTTTCGTGGGTCAGGGTCGCGAAAACCGAAAAAATACGGGGTAGACCCACCGCAAAGTGAAAAAAACACGAGGTTGGGGGCCACGAAAATGTAAAAAACATCGGGTTTGTGAGGAGGCCACGATTAGGGTTATTTCGCGGGGTTACCCCGCGATTGAAGCAATTTTCGCGGGGTTAGGGCCGAGATAAAGGTTTTAACCAAGATCAACGGTGAGATGAGGTATTTAGGTCAAATTAATCCATGCAACTACTCCCCTCCCCTTATAAATTAGAGGTCCCCCCAATTGAAACCCCACCACTATCTCCTTTCACTCTCTCAAAAATCTCACTTTCTCAAATATTACGTGTATTTCACACGCTCGGATCTCAACTCGCTTCGTTAGTGTTTTTAGAAGTCGGATATGTCTCGTTTACTTAGTACGGTAAGTTTCTCTTAACCCCGTTTTAGTTTTATATTTTAGAGTCTTAGACTATGATGTTGTATGTTTTTTTTAGACTATGTGTTTGATTCCAAAATATTGCGTTTATTTTAGAGATTATGTGTTAATTTTAGAGTGTTACGTTTACGTTAATAATATGTTAGATTATTGCATTTTTTGTACAGATTGCGTTAATTTAAAAATATTGCGTTTTTTCGAAAATATTTTAGAGATTATGTGTTAATTTTAGAGTTTTGATAATATGTTAGAGTATTACGTTTTTTTGGAAACTATTTTAGAGATTGTGTTAAATTTAGATATTGCGTTAATTTTAGAGATTGCGTTTTTTTGAAAAAGATTGTAGAGATTGCGTTGTTTTTAGAAAAATATTGTTGAGATTGCGTTAAATTTAGAGATTGCGTCTTTTTGAAAATTTGCGTTTTTTTTGAAAAATATTGTCGGGATTGCGTTTTTTTAGAGATTGAATTTTTTTGAAAAATATAGTAGAGATTGCGCTTTTTTTTTTAGAAAAATATTGTAGAGATTGCGTTAATTTTAGAGATTGCGTTTTTTTTTTTGAAAAATTGCGTTTTTTTGAAAAATATTGTAGGATTGCGTTTTTTTTGAGATTGCATTTTTTTGAAAAATATAGTAGAGATTGCATTTTTTTAGAAAAATCTTGTAGAGATTGTGTTAATTTTAGAGATTACGTTAATTTTAGCGATTGCGTTTACGTTGATAATATGTTATAGTATTGTGTTTTTTTAGGACACCTAACTTTGCTAAACTACAACCTAGGACCCTTAAGTTTGCCAAACTACAACTTAAGCCCCTTAAGTTTGCTAAACTACAACTTATGCCCATTAAGTTTGCTAAATTACAATATAGGACCCTTAAGTTTGCTAAACTACAACCTAGGACCCCTTAACTTTGCTAAACTACAACCTAGGACCCTTAACTTTGCTAAACTACAACTTAGGCCACTTAAGTTTGCTAAACTACAACTTAGGCCCCTTAACTTTGCTAAACTACAACTTAGGCCCCTTAAATTTACCAAACCTCTACAATCAAAGGAAATCAATGTTAGGGTCAATGTTATCATGCCTTAGGGTTCTATGTGGTTCATTCTCCAATGGGCCCTGGGAGCGACTTCTTTCCTCTACTCCTAGGCACGGTTGAAGGGGCAGGAGTTGGACATTCTCCATGAGTATGGAAGGAAGTCAGAAGTCTCCGTCAAACTGCACAAACCGCCCACACCGCACCGCACCGCAAAACGCGGTTTAGAACTTTCGCTGTGCGGTTTGTGGTTTGCATTTTTACCAAACCGCACTATGCGGTGCGGTTTGCGATTTTAAGTTTTCAAATCGTGGTTCAAACCGCACCGCACCGCACCTTTTATATTACTTTTAAATTTTATATTTTAAACATATATATATATATATATATATATATATATATATATATATATATATATATAAGGAGAGGTTCATTTGAGAAATGATAAATGTATGAGAAATAGAGAAGTAATCTTAGTCATTCATCTGGTCAACATTTGCGGCTTTGACTGCGAAGCACCGGATAATTCCTTGCATGGTCTATAGAAGGTAGAGGGGTAGTTTCGTAAAAATACGCGGGATGAGTCCATATATGAACCTATATGATTAACATATGAACTATACGTTCATATATGAATCAGTTAATTAGTTCATATATGAACCACAAAAGTTCATATATGAATCTGTTAATTAGTTCAACTGATTCATATATGAACTTACAGTTAATTAGTTCATATGTGAATAAGTTAATTAGTTCATATATGAATCACAAAGGTTCATATATGAATCAGTTAAAAGAGTTCAGATGTGAATTACACTGATTCATATATGAACATATAGTTCACATGTGAATTATACATGTTCATATATGAACACAACCCATGTATTTTGTAAAAATTATGAAAGTGTCCTTCTATTTTTGGAATAGCCGCAACTTTTAACCAGTCAAATCCGATCTTGACCATATGAATGGTTAGGATTACTTCTCTATTTCACATATATTTACCATTTTTCAAATGAACCTAAGGCTATATATATATATATACTAGCAGTGTACCCGCACAATGCAGCGAGACATAAAGTATGAATAAAATTATGCATTTCTTATGGTGTAACCCATCTTACGTGGTGCATGAAACCCAATAGAAAAACAAAATGGTGTTATGGTTGTGAGAAAAACTTTTCTTTATGTGCAAGTGATTAAATGCCTTCTTTAGTATTATATTTCAGAGAATGTAATTCGATGGAATTGGAATACATAGAAAGAATTTGACTTTAAAAGGACTGGAATGAAATTTGATGGAATTTGAACACATGTTTGGTTGTAGGAATTCAACTCCTTCACTTAAGCCAAGAAATGATGAATTCCTTAATTTGTAGAATTCAATGGAATTGGAAGGATTCCATAATTTTCATTTCGTGAATCAAGCATGGGCTTGTAATTTGGTCAATGGAATTGGTCATTCCAATTTCTTCAAATTCCTTTCAATTTCATGAAACAAACAACCCCTTAGTATTTGTCAAAAAGACAATTACCTAATGATTGACTCTTCTTTTCAATATTGAATAACTAATTCACTTGAACTTGCAGTCTAATGTGATGGTAAAAAATCTTTAAAGATCACATTCAGTTAAAACCTTGCTCAATACATTTCAGCTATGGCCAGCTGCAACACTGACTATCCTTTTATGTAACTACCAATCATCATCAATGAAATGGATCACATTAATTTCGCCAATTTTACAGTCATATTAAAGAAGTTTTAACATGTGAAAAAATTAGAAGTCAAACAGTGATCTATATAAAAGCATATATTACCAAAAAAGAAGACAATTTGTAGGTGAGGATGTTTCCCTTTCTTGGCTTGGAGATTGCAACAACGATGTTTACTGGGCTGTGAATAGACAAAATGGGAAAATGAAGGATTTAATAACATCAACTTTCCCCCATCTAGCTTCTGTTGCCAAAATTAATAAAGGTCCACCTATATAAAAACCGTTTAATATTCAAATAAAAGAATGAAACTATACAGTTTTTACCTATTATGAGCTTCAAGGAACAAGAAATAGCAACATGTTAACACTCCGAATCTCATCAAGCCACTGAAGAAGAATAAGTTCAAAACCTTCGTATACAACAAATTTAATCAAAGCTTAAGGGCCGTTTACCAAACGCTTACCCGGGTAAACGCTTACCCGGGTAAACGCTTACCCGGGTAAACGCTTACCCGGGTAAACGCTTACCCGGGTAAACGCTTACCGAATCACATTACCCTACCGGATGGATATGGCAAAGACCAAGAATAGAATCTTACCCGGTAAGAGATAAGGCAAGGACCAAAAGTCTTAACCAGTAAGTGAGGGCAAAGATTTTTACCACTGTTAGTGCTTACCGGGAAAAAAGGTTGCATATGATACCATTTTGGTGAACTAAAATCTTACCTAGTAAATAAGTGATAGTATTGAATTTACCGGTAAGCGCTTACCCGGGTAAGAGTTGGTAAACGACCACTTAGTCTAAGGAACCGTATGGGAAAAAAATCAATCAAATGTCCAAACTTAGAGAAATGGGCAGCTAATAAATGCTTACCATCAATAGAAACATGGAAACTTCCAACTTGAAATTATTGTTCTTCTTCAAAGTAAAAAGATACCAATGATATATGTATGAACAAAGATTAGGATGAGTATCAGGTTAAAAGATTCTACATCATCTTTGAAGACAATAAAATAATATAAAACACAAGTGTCTAGAAAATGTAACATATGGGTCCAAAAGACTAACTTTAAATAGATATATAATAACAAATGAGATCACAGAGAGCATCCATCCATACCTCTCCTTCTTTGCACAAAACCAGGGTAATCTGTCTTTTGCATCAATAAACAAAACATAAAATAAAATATGATATCAAATAGAGCATAATTATCATGACGAGCAACAAATAGTGCAAATACATCCATACCTCTCATTCTCTACAACTTGACTTGGAACCTTTTGAAAATACATAAAACAAACAATAAAGATGAAGAGATGTTTATAATTTAATCTATGATTTAAGTTCACAACACAATGATTCAATCTAAAAAGTTCAAGAGAGGTGAGGTTGCTGTTAGATGAAGCCAACTATTTGTACTGTATATTTTTATGGAGCCAACAAAAATTCAATAGTTTGGTCTTAAACTTTTATGGAGCCAACAGAAAAAGGTTACATATTAAAGCAAACAACACAGATCGATAAATCAACAAAATCTTGTTGCTGCAAATTGATGTAATCTGAAAGCCAATAGCAACCTAAAAACAATTTTACCAAATTGATGTCAAGAACAGGAAGAAGAAATCAACAGGAAAAAATATATATATAGAAATTAAATAGTATTTCAAACATTAAGGGGTCGTTACTAAATCCTTACCAGGTAAGCTCTTATCAATATCATTTACCTTACCGATTGAGCATGACATGGATCAAGAATCTTACCTGATAAGAGACAAGGACTGAGAGTCTTTTCCGGTAAGTTGAGAGTCTTACCCGGTAAGTGAGAAAAAAAAAGACTTACCTGGTAAGCACTTACCGAGTTTAAGATGCTCAACAACAATCCATTTTGATGGTTGAGAATGTTACAGGATCAGTGAGGGAAATTTCTCTTGCGGATAAGTACTTAGCAGGTAAGCTTTATCAATGGCCCCTTAGTTTATAAGAACACATTTTTATTGTTGAAAGAAATCTAAAAGGAAAGTTTTTGAGCCAATATGATATGGGGTTGTCTTACTTTTTAGAACCTAGGGTACTTGTAAGAAAAAGTAAGATAAACATGCACCAAGCATATTGGAATCAAAAACTTGAATTAGCATAAATTACTAAACTAATAACATCTCTACTCATAAGCATTTCCTCTCAAAACTACTTGATTCATCATGAAACAAAATGGAAAATGGAAGCAACAAACTAACTATTTCAAAGACTTGCAGGCATATTAAGAGACCAAGATAGTACCAACTTAACTCTTCTCTTCACCATTTGCATGCTCCCTTTCCTCCTCCGAAATTTATCGTTGTTCACAAGTAACATATTGATCTAAATAACAAAAAAAACAATACGAATATTATAACTTCACACACCAAGACTTATTGAGAACAACCAATAAGCAATAATTGTGGCTATTTTTTTGAAAATCAAGACCTATTATAGCTTATATAACTTTTACCTTTCCTACAAATGAATTCATTAAGATTTAGTGGTTATAAAACTTAATCAATCATGTATTTTATGTCAAGTTCAATAAACAAATCCTCAAGAACAATCATAGACATCCTTACTCTTTTAAACGTAAAATCCATTCTTCAGAACTTCTGTATTTGTGACAGCCGTGGAAAGAGCTGCAAGAATAATCAAAACTGAAAAGAGTTATCTATAAGACATTATTCCTTATTTAGATTTAATTAGCAAACTGATCATCTCTTGATCCTAAAGCTATCTAAAAAATCATTCCCTTAAACACAAACATCCAAAAATATAAAGAGATGTTTTCCACCTGTTATGCAAAAACTGATGATAAACCATCTATGGGTGGAAAATTAGGGTTTAGCAAGAGAGACAAACAGATTAGTCGGCAAAAACATACATAAATCCAGGGACGTCGTTTATGGAGAGAAAGAGAGATGTAGACAGGAAGGAAGCGTGAACACTTGCTTTGGGACTGTAATCATCTTCATGGAGTGGGATGAAAATATGTGTTCAACAAAACTTTTGAAATTGTACATCAGGAAGAAAGCGTGCAGAGGTAGAAGAAGAAAGGGCATGCCAGTGGGTATGGTGTAGACGTGAAGGGGTTGAAGAAAAAGTACAATCGGTATGGTAAGGTACTCTCGGTATGGTAAGGGTTAAGGGTTCAGGCTTTTTTTTTCTTCTGTGTAAACCAAAAGGGTTTCTACTTGTACATTAGGCTTTAAAAGTTGTCTTTAAGAGATTTTTGAATCTCATGCTTAAATTGATAGTACTTTGTGCTTTAAAATTTGTGTTTAAGACATTTGGTCTAAATGTATATTAAGGTAGTATAGATATGTAGAGAGAAAGGTGGGTTCATACGAGAACGGTATCTATTTAGAAAAACAAGAAAAAGGTTGGTACATACAAAATCACATGTGATTCACGTACAAAATCACATGTGATCCCGCGACTTCGCATGCGACTTGAAGCCGCGGGAAAAGTCACCCGTGTCCCATTTTTCCGGGTTAATGCCAAATCACATGTGATTTTGTACATGATTGTTGTTTTTCTTGTTTTCTTAAATAGTTAGCGTCCTCGTTTGAACCTTTCTCTCTCTCTCTCTCTCTCTCTCTATATATATATATATATATATATATATATATAAATGGGCTTGTCTTTTTAACTTTTAATTTTGGACTTTAAGTATTTATATTTTGTAAGCCTTATTTTTAAGCCTTTTAACTTTTAAAGCCCAACAAATTGAAAAAGCCCTAGGTTTTAGGCATCACCGATCACGTTCACGACTCAGCCCTCAGGAAGGATGACTTTTCACCTCAAGACTTCGGTCTTCTGTGTTCAATGTTCAATCTACTTCGGTCTTCTGTGTTCAATCATCTCACGACGTTCACCTCACGACTTCAAGAATCTGAGTTCAAATCTCAATCGACTTCTGCTTTCTGATTTTGAAACCACTTATGTTCGGCGGTGCCTTCTCATAATCTCATTCGACCTTTGCTGTTCTTTCAAGAATCTGAGTTCAAACCTCACGACTTCTTCCTTCTCAAATCTCAATCGACATCTAAAGGTATTTCATTACTATTAGTTAGATTATTAAATTTGTTGTTTATATTCTATTTCTTTAATGATTACATTATGCTTCTTTGTTGATTACTTTCTGTTTCCTTGATGAGACTTAGATTTTTTGAATTAAATTTGTTTCCTTGATGGTTATTTTTGTTGTTACTTTTCTTTGTAGATGGGTTGTTATTAAATTTGTTTCCTTGATGGCTTATTTTTGTTGTTACTTTACTTTTCTTTGTTGTAGATACTGTTATACTACATGGAAGGAAGTTAGAAGTCTCCGTCATCCGTTACTCCTTTGAGCCAAACTCAATCAGAGGTCGTTGATTCAAGTAATTTTTCTACACCTTTGCAATCTAAAAATGCTTCTAGAAATCAGTCAGATGTTTGGGATCATTTCACCAAAAACCTTGACGACCCAAATGGTCCTAAAGTTGTTTGCAATTACTGTGACAAGTCTTATGTGGGTGGGGATAGAAAACATGGAACAAGTACACTTAGGACTCATTTGGTTAACCAATGTCCTATGAATCCATTTAGATTGGAAGATAAAAGGCAGAAAACTTTGATTTTTCAAAAAATAGGTGGGGGTACGACTGAAAGTGGAGGATGCAATAATCTAAAGGTTGTGTCATTTAGTCAATCTGATTGTAGACTTGCTTGTGCTAAAATGATTGTCCTTGATGGGTTATCATTTAGGTTTGTGGAGGGAGATGGTTTTAGAGAATTTTGTAGTGTTGCATGCCCAAAGTTTATTATACCTTCACGCATCACAGTTTCTAGGGACATTATGAAGTTATATGACATTGAGAAGAAAAAATTGAAGGACAAATTTTCTAAGTATTCACAGACAGTTTCCTTGACTACTGACACATGGACATCCATTCAAAATGATTGTTATATGGTGTTGACTTCACATTTCATAGACCATGAATGGAAATTACAAAAAAGGATTTTGAATTTTTGTCAAATCACTAATCATAAAGGAGACACAATAGGCAAATCAATTGAAGCATGTTTAAAAGAATGGGGTATTGAACGGGTTTTTGCCATTACAGTTGATAATGCATCCTCTAATAATGTTGCAATTATTCACATTAGAAAACGATTGCAAATATGGAAGACTGCAATTTGTGATGGAGAGTTTTTGCACATGATATGTTCAGCTCACATTCTGAACTTAATTGTGGGTGACGGTCTTAAAGAATTAGATGATTCTATCGCAACCGTCCGTAACACAGTTAGATACGTTAGAGGTTCATCTTCTAGGTTGGCAAGGTTTCAAGGGTGTGTGAAAAGTGCTTGTAAGGAGGATAAAGCATTTATTTGTTTGGATGTTTCAACAAGGTGGAATTCGACATTTTTTATGTTGGATCGTGCAACAAAATATGTTGATGCTTTTAAATTGCTTAAGGAAGAAGATGGATTTTATGTGCAATACTTTAGTGATGAAGATAGACAAGGGAGGAGGGTAATGGGACCACCCACTTCAAATGATTGGGATAATTGTGTAATGTTTTGTAGGTTCTTGAAAGTATTTTATGAAATATGTACCGTGCGTGGTAGAATAATCAAATGGTGTGAGAGTGACAAACCAATATTGAAGAATATGGCTTATAAGATGTTGACCAAATTTGACAAGTATTAGGGTTTTGTTGAAAAACAAAATGTGCTTCTTTATGTGGCCATAGTTCTTGACCCTCGATACAAGATGAAATTTGTGCAACTTTGTTTGAATAAACTATATGGTGAGGATGAGGTGCAAACCATCATTGGGTCTATGAAGAGTTGTTTGTCAAAGGTGGTATCTCGCTATACCATTGAATTCAAAATGAGAAATCCGGAAGTAAGTGGCACTCAAAGTGGGGCATCTACTCAAGAAAAAGGTTTGATGGTGAGTGGCTTAACGGTGGATTAAGATGATGATGAGTCTTTCAACATGTTTGAAACTGAATTTGAAAAAGAGTGTCATGAAGACGAGGCTTTAGATGTGACAAATGAGCTTGACAGATATTTGGCCGAACGAAATGATGGGGAAAGGAAAAATAAGGATTTTGATATCTTGGAATGGTGGAAAATATCTTCATCTAAATATCCTATTTTGGCAATGATGGCTCATGATGTTCTTGCCATTCAAGTTTCAACTGTAGCTTTCGAGTCTGCGTTTAGTACGGGAGGACGGGTACTTGATTCTTTTCGAAGTTCTTTGAGCCCAAGCACAGTTCAAGCTTTGATATGTTGTCAGAATTGGTTGAGAACTTCAAAGTTGGCATTAGATATGGGGTCACTACTAGAGGATACAGAAACATATCAATGTGGTGTTTCAGGTAAAATTACTTATTAATTATTATTGTTAAAAAAATTCATCATATTATTTGTTTGCTTAATTTATATTTTTGTTCATATTGTAGATGGCTTTTCAGATGGTAATGAAGTTGTTGATCTTGAATAAAGAATTGGGCATTGGCAATTGGAAGTCAAGATGAAGACGAAAGAAAAAGTTGGAGACGTCACTAAACTTTATCCGTTTATCGTATTGAAACAATTTATGTTTTTAGACTATTTCTTTGACTATTTTTAATTATGCATTTTGGAGTTGGATGTAATCAAAGTTTCAAACTCTTTATTTTTTGGACTACGGTCACTTAATCGTTGATTTTCTAACGTATTTTAAACTTATAAAATTTTCTATTGTAGGCATAAAGTTGGGGCTGTAAACGAACCGAACGTTCAGCAAACCGTTCGTGAACTGTTCGGCGGGAAGTTCGTTTATGTTCGTTTATTTAATAAATGAACGAACATGAACACATTTTTTTTGTTCGTTTACTTAAATGAACGAACATGAACAATGGTCTTGTTCGTTCATTTACGTTCGTGAACGTTCGCTCATTTATGTTCGTTAATGTTGGTTCATTTATGTTCGTTTATATTTGTTTATATTTGTTTATATATATAAATATATTTATATATATTATGACATTAATGTGTCAAAGCATTAATTAAATTCATTTTATAAATTCCTTTTTTTATACCTCCTAAGTTTATCCGTTTTTTTTTTTACTTTGTTATGTTATTTTTTACGAACGAAATGATGAGTAACGGTGGTTGTTTTTTATTCATTTGTGTTCGTTTATTTTCATTTATGTTTGTTCGTTTACGTTCGTATATGTTCATTTATGTTCGTTCGTTTACGTTCGTTTATGTTCATTTATGTTCGTTCATTTACGTTCATTTAGCTCTTAATGAACGAACATAAGCGAACACGAGCACACATATTTTCTTAACGAACGAACATGAACACACACAAAATCGTTCGTTTACCGTTCGTGTACGTTCGGTTAAGTTAAACGAACAAACACGAACAAACCTCCGTTCGTGTTCGTTCGGTTCGTTAAAGTGTGATAGGGACAAACCGCATAAACTGCACTGCATTTCGCGATGCGGTTTGGTGCGGTTTGAGGCATATGCGGTGCAGTTTGCGGTTTGGGAAAATGCTCAAACCGCACATGCGGTGCGGTTTGTGGTTTTGCCCCAAACCGCACCGCGAACACCCCTATTAGGGCTCCATGTGGTTCTAGCTCCGATGGCCCTGGGAGCGACTTCTTTGGCTACCTAAACCTCTACTCCTAGGCACGGTTGAAGGGGCAGGAGTTGGACATTCTCCATGAGTATGTCCTACTGCTCCACACCTAATACATGTTCTGTGTATCGGACCTTCACCATGAGATGGACGTCGATCGTTCTTTCTTAGTCTTCCGGCACGTCTCTTGGTTATTAACGGTGGATAGCATGGCGGAAGGGGGACATATGGCGTCACCCATGATTGAGGGGGTCCAACCGGATAGATTACCTCATGATATGTTGACCGGTAAGTATCGGACGTGTAGTAACTTATAGCTAGATCGCTGCAATCTCTACGATTCATATGCCTTGCCGCAGCGATGGCATGACCACACGGTAACCCATAATATTGTCATTGCTTACATTCACAAACACGGTTGGCCATATCGACAGTCGGGTGAAAACGGGTATCCCGAACGTGGAACTGACCATGTCCAATCTCTCTTACCGACCATGTCGCAGACTTTCCCGACCTTCTACGAATTATCTCATCTGCCATTGGTGTGAAATCATTACGCATTTCACCTACAAATATGTGTTAATTGTGTTACGATTAATACAAAACACAAAAAGAGCAACTAACATATAAGTTCAATATTTCATAGTTTATCAACCTCCCTTTCGCCGTCGAAGTTGGTACCACTCTTGATGAAAATCTCGGAAGTACTCCATAAGGCCGACAATCGGTAACATGCGCGCAAAACGGGACAGTGCATTCACCGACTCTACACTATTAGAGGTCATTATGTTATACCGTTGTGCAGGAAAATGGGTCATTGACCACCTCTCCTTACCAGCCTCGTCTATAACTTGTGCTCCACGATCTACTTCAAATCGTAGTGCATTCATGTATATGTCAAACTCCCTAATCGTATATGCTTTGCATGCCTTCCAGTAGGTGGCCTTGTTTATTGTAATACGTTTGTCGACGCTTTTCACGTTCATCTCCAAATGTCGACAACATAGAGCGTGAGGGGTGGAGGGGTACACGGCAGAAATTGTGGCGCTTATAGAAGGAGCCTGTCGGACAAAAATACCAACCCTTCCGGGACTCCGATACATTCTCTCAACATGGACAAAAACCAACCCATTCATCCCCCGTCTCGGACTTGCCTACTTCGAAAGCCAAGGGCACAATGTTGTTATTTCCGTCCATGGCAACCGCCAAGAACATCATACCCAGATGAGGTCATTTTAAATGGGCAACGTCTATTACAAGGACATGACGCAGATTTGTCTAAAACGTGCGGATCTGCAAAAAACGTAGGTGGTTTCCGTTTGTAAATGTTATAATATATAATATGTAAATATACGACATGCTAATATACGTACCGCACATCCAATGGCAGCGAAACAAAACTCAAAACGTCTGTTTGAATCCGTCCTTATTATAGTGTGTGTACCCGAATTCTTCAGCTCCAAATTATATAAATACGTAGGGAGTCGTTCGTACGACTGATCGGGAGTGCCTCTCACCATTAGTAGTGCCTTGCATCGCGCATGCCATCCTTGGTGGTAACCATTGTTGATCCCGTACTGCTGGTTTATATCGTTGACAGTGTCCTTCGGCCGAAATTCCCTGCTAGCGTCAAGAAACTTGCCTTTCAGTATGTGGCACAAAGTCCTTTTGTTGGCCTGTCGGTGGCTGGCATTCAGTTGCGTCCTCGAACAAGTGTGTACGTCGTTCAACTTTCTAACGAAAAACAGCCCTCCTTCAGGGCCCACGGACTTCGTGGACATACGTCATTCACAATTTTGTTGGTCATAGACAACCTCGTATCTGCTTTTGTCGGATTTCTTCGCTCTAAACACAAAACCCTCTTCCAAGAACTTCATTCCGAGCTGTATGATCTTTTCCTCCTTCATATGAAATATCTGACCTTCATGTATACTTGTACTGCGATTGTAAGGTGTGGGTTGGTAGGGAAAGAGGCATATCAAAATAATCGTTTAGCTCACCAAATGATTTATTGCTAAGGTTATATGTTTCTTCTTCTGTGTCCTCATCATTATCGGTATCTGATCTGTCCAGATCAGATATACCCGTTGTGAAAACATGGGTTTCGTCATCAACAACTCCAGCAAACCGTTTTTTTAGGTCTTCTTCTTCTTCTTCTTCTTCTGCTTCTTCTTCTTCTAGTTGCGTATCCGGAACAACATCGGGATAAGACTCGTTAGGACGATATGCATGATCAGAATAAAGTGTGGTGTCGTAGGATTCCTGAAATTGAGAATCAGGCTCCAGTTGACTACCACCGACATGGATTTTGTCATCACCTTCGTCACACATCAATGATGTGACATACACAAAAAGTTTTAGAGGTATTTCTGAATCAGCTGCAAGTTGCATAAAACCAAGGATTTCATCATCGTTGGTTAGCTCCATCAATGAGCGATCTTCACGTCTAAACACCAACTTGCAAGCAACAGAATCTTCGATTCCACATTTTCCCATGGCGTAATCAATAAACCTCTTATATGAAAGCATTATTGGAACACATACACCACACCTTTTGTACTCAATAAAATCCCACCCATTGTTGTTTTGCACCCATTGACCATCGTAACATAAATAGAACCTAGATTTTTTAACAGATGAACTCATTTTTTCAGTAGTATGAAAAATGAAGCAATTCAAATGATGAAAAAGAGAGCAAGAAAAAAGAATGGAATGGATGTGATGAACGAATTTGACTTACATCTTACAGATCTTTATAGACAAGATTGAATGGAGAAGATGAAGGTGAACCACAAATTCAATGACAATAGTACAATTATTGTATGACAATCAGACCAAAGTGTGGAAAAAAACAATAGAATCATACAAAAAAATGTGAAAAACAGTTTAAACCACATGAAATAATAGACCCTGAAACCCTAATTTCCCAAACCCTAATATTTTCCCGGCCCAACCCCGTGAACACTACCATTTTCGCGGACCTACCCCGTGAACATTACATTTTTGCGGCCCTACCGCGTATTTTTTACATTTTCGCGGGGTTACCCCATGATTTCTTAATTATCGCGGGCCATACCCACGACAATTGATAACCCCGCGAAAATTCATGATCCCGACCCTAAATCACGGGGTTGTTAGGTATTTTGGAAAAAATTGGGAGATTTGGAGCATTTAGGTAACTGATTTTTGAAAATTGGGTATTTTAATTAAATTCCCTTACTTTAATATATTATTAATAAATAAAACTGGTTAATAAATAAAACTGATTAAATACGAAATTTTTATAAAATTTTATAAAGTTAAAATTGATTAAATACGAAAAACCTATGAAAAAGCAGGTCGTGTATGACGAAAAACCTCACGAAAAATCTCAAATGAAAACCCCCTCTCCACTATGTAAAAAACCTCAAAATGAGGTTTTTGCTTTTTGAAAAAACTCTCAAAACCTTCTAAAAACCTCCCAAAAACCACATTGTCGATTCTCTTAGAAGACGTGTTTGAACTTTTCATTTGTTTGGGCATGAATGATCACGTTATCGTCGATTTTATAATAAAATTTTAATCTTATAATTATTGTTTTATAAGCATTGTTGAATACAAACATATAAACTACACCACATTTAGCGTTGCAGCTTTTTGCTGTTTAAGGTATATACGATATGGTTTCTGGTTTGAAAAAACAAATGCTTAAACCAAACACCCCTAGTATCCACCATGGACTTAAGGAAAGGCAGAAAAAGCAAGAAATTAGTGATTTAGAATAGATAGATATTATAAGAGTTTAGTTGTTGCTAAAATATCTGAGGAAGTGACAAAATGAATTTGGTGATTTTATGTATCAATGGATTAATTAATAATTAACTAAATATCCAAACAATTAGCAGAAACTCGTTGTTGCCTACAATTACATTAAACAAAACCTTATATCTCCTCCAGTGATTGATCATCGATGCAAGCTTTTTAATTAAGAGGATGATCATGGCGAACTGCTTCAGTTTTTATCATTGTTGCCGGTTTTTACGTGTTTGATCTGTGGAACTACCTGTGATTTTAACAAACTAGGTTTATGTAAGTATCGGTATTTAATATTAGTAATAATATAAATTATTAATATAATAATAAAAAAAATACCTGATCGTCTTGAGTAGAAGGAAAGAATTGGTGGAGGCGTAATCTTCTGACTCCTTTGCTCGTGTCCAAATTATCTAATTAAATTAAAATAAATACATAATCAATTGAAAACGCTTTCATTAAATAAAACAATATGGCAGACCTCAAAATATCTTTTCTTATCCTCATGTAAACTCTTAATTTCAAAAAAAAAATCTGTTTTTTTTAATTTAAATTTAGTTGTTGCTTA
Organism: Arctium minus; assembly: GCA_954870635.1. Classification (NCBI taxonomy): domain Eukaryota; kingdom Viridiplantae; phylum Streptophyta; class Magnoliopsida; order Asterales; family Asteraceae; genus Arctium; species Arctium minus. The sequence continues at coordinate 161,532,882 of OX941081.1, forward strand.
ATACTCCAATTTGAAGATCCAATGCAATGATTCAAAAAATGTATTATTGAAACACGTTGAGTTATAAAATTCAACCTCGTCAAAATTGTGTTCAAAATGCAAGATCTAACAAAATTTTCAATGTTTCCCCCTTACTTTTCACGATCAAAATCTTATTCTCGATCCGGCCAGGAGGAAGGACTACTGGAAATTAACTTAGAAGGAAAATAAGTCCGCCTGAATGCAATTATTCACAAACATATATAATGTTTAAAACTCTATTTCACTCTTTGATCAAATGATTAGATTGTGATCTATGTTTCTCTATCGATTTTTACACAACAAAATCATGTTTTCCAGAAGTATTATTTTAAAATTTTATCAAAACAAACAAACACTAAATCACCGATCTACAACGGATGCATCATCATCGATCCGTTTTACATACCTGACGGAAAATGTCGTTTTCTTCTCTTCGTGCAGATCGTCGTCTTCGAGTCTAACGTCGATTCGCAACTATCCGGTAAGTACCGATCCATCCGAAGAAGACGACCGCCACCGCTGCCGTGCTCTAGTATTGTTCGAACGAACGAAGCCTCTACAGATTTCAGAAAATGAAGGTGCCTGTCGTTCGTCCATCGAAAATCATTGCTATCGCTATTTGCATCCATTACAACCACGAATCTCGGTGATCGTCGGAAGATATTTATCGGCGAAGCGATTCTCTACCGCTTGGAGATATTGCAGATCCGCTTTTATAAGGGAGCCTCTCTCACTTTATTATTAGTTCTTTTTCCACGTTACGTGAAAATTGCCACGCGCTAACGCAGGTGTAGTGTAGATACGCGCCCAGACGATGCGGATCTGGATTGGTGGAGAAGCGAGTAGAATACAGCTTCTTTACCCGAGAGAATGGTGAAGGCGAACCGCTAATGAAAATATCCGAGGATCATTTATTTCAATCAGAGATTTACCCACAGATATTTTTGGCTTTCACCCAAATATCTTGCAAACCGTTACAAAAAAAATCATCTACGAATCTTTATTATAGAACATGATTTTTATTCCCCTTTTTAAAATAAATATTTGTACTTTAACTTATTTAAACCTTTTCAAAAAAAAAAAAAAAAAAAAAACTTTTCAAAATTTTTTAAACTTATTTAAAATGAATATTTAATTTCAAGTTTGATGTATTTGTTATTTGCTTTAGAGTGAATTGTGGATTTGGTCAATGTGGTTTTATGATTTCTTTGACCATGATCCTTATTCTATATTTATTGTGGATATAGTCCCTGTGGTATGCAATATATTGTGGCTAAGGTCCTTTAAACAATAACATCATTAACTTTAAAGGGTTAAAGGCATCATGTGTCTTGCACAGTATGGGTATAATAGTCATTTTACTTTTCCCTTTCAATTTATTTTATACACCTTTAAAACAAACAATACTAAATTGTGAATTTGGTCCCTATGCATCACTATTCACTCATCATCTTTAAAACACATTTATCATCTCTCTTAATTTTATTTTCATCCAATCTTTATTGTCAAAGTACAACTAACTTATTAAAGAGCAAAAAAAAAAATTTACTTGCATAGACCATTTGGAAACCATGATGTGGGAAAAAGGCTTATATTATGACATAGGAGACCATTTGGAAACCATGATGTGGGAAAAGGCTTATATGCATGTCAGTTGACATCTGTAAACACAAATATATTATGACATAGAAGGTTGAAGGGAAGACAATAGTGTCATAAGAACATCTCCAATCGGCCGTTAAATCGCCTATCAAAATTTATTTATACCAAAATTACCATTTTAACATTAATAATTTGTTTTTAAAATTAACATATTTATATTAAGTAAATTATGTATACATTTAATATATATTTGATGTTTTTTTAGAGTGTGATTGGAGTTGAGTTTTTTTTATGGTGTTGATGGACCCACTAAATTTGGTATTTTTGTGTTAAATTTGGTGTTGTGGTTTGAGATTCTCTAAATAGTCATACTTGAATTACACACCAAGTCACTTGAAACTTGCTGGGGATCCATACCCTTTCAATTAGCATTTTAATATCTAATGCACTATATAATGAAGTTTGGATCTCCAAAATGAAGATGATTATATCACATTTTCAAATGGTCTATGTATTTTATGAGAAGAATTAATGTACTTCATACTCAAGTCACTTAGATGTCATCAAAAAAATAAATAAAACTGTTGCCAACAACTACTACATAAATGTTGATATAAAACAATTGTCATTTTGATGGGTTTCCCTTTTGGGGATGTAATATTGGTTTCAAACAATTGTTATTTTGATAGGTTGTCTTTTTTAGGATGTAGTGTTGGGTTCAAACAATTGTTATTTTTAAATGCAAGTAATTTTTTTTTTGCACTTTAACAAATTAGTTTTTCTTGTACTTTGACAATGAAGATTGGATGAAAAAAAAATTAAGAAAGATGATAAATGTGTTTTAAAGATGATAAATGATGCATATGGACCAAATCCACAATTTAGTATTGTTTGTTTTAAATGTGTATAGAATAAATTGAAAGTGAAAAATAAAATGACTATTATACCCATAGTGTGCAAGACACATGATGCCTTTAACCCTTCAAAGTTAATGATGTTAGGGACCCTAGCCACAATATATAGCATACCACAAGGACCATATCCACAATAAACATAGAATGAGGATCATGGTCAAAGAAATCACAAAACCACGGGGACCAAATCCACAATTCACTCTTTGCTTTATTAATGAACGTAAATTTGTTATTTAATTAATTAAAAATATATTTAGTATATAGCTATAAAATGTTTTTTATTATGGATATTTGTTTGAAAAGGAGAGGTTATTACAATGTTAAATTTAAATCTCATGATTTTTTTAATCGAAAATAGAAATAAAAAAGCACAACAAATGTTTTTTTTTTTAAAACGGCTTGTTAGTTGTTAGTGGTTCAGGTCCAGCAGTGACATCCAATTGGACAGTATGCTGACCCTGAGACCCCCTATAACAAATGTTTTATTTGATTCAAGTGTGTTGTTATTATTTACTTGGATGTCAAGCACTTTATTGGGCAAAAATCAAACACCCCATTATCGTAAAGAAATTATTTTATTGCTTGTTTACCAAAAAATTTAGGTAAATACTAACTCGAATAAAAGATCTAATTCGAATAAGTGGCGACAAAAAAATGATGTTTACATAATATTTTATATCAAGTGTTGATAGAATAAAAATGACAATCATACCTCTCTATTAAAGTTTAAAACAAATATTAATTTGAAGAATTCATATAGGGTGATGCTTTGTGCACCCTAGTCTACATGACTAGGGTGCAATTAAGATTAAAAAATGAACATTGTTTTCCTAACCTTCCTCACAAACATGTTTTTTATTTTTTTTAATGATATTTACAATTTTGATCCCTAAACTCATTTTATTAATTTACTTTATACCTTTTGGTTTTATATTTTACATTTTACATTTTTATTATATTAACACATATAAATATATATTAACTAATATACGTTAAAAAGTAATTTTTTATTTTAACAAGTTACACCATTATAATCGTCTTCTCAATACCTTCGAAATGAGTCCAATATTGAATATTTTTTGATTTAATTTTAACAAGTTACACCATTATATATGTGTGTGTTTTGATTTTATAAATTTATAAAATTTGTAATTTTTGATTTTATTTTATTTTATAAATTTGTAACTTTTGATTTTCTTATAACTTTGTAAAATGTATTTTTCTTTTTGTAACAATTACATTTTATTATAACTTTGTAAAATGTATTTTTTTTAAGGACCAATTCCGTAACAAATGCCAAAATAAAAGGGTAAAAAGTTAGTAGTACTAAAAGACAAAATATGAAGCTACAAAAGTCCACAACTCATTTTCATGACCATACTTTAGTCATTGTTCATATGCGGCATACTCTGGAGTTTTCTATGGAATCGATGAAATACTTACTTCGTTGTCTTTTTGGGAATCGCCAGCACCAGAGCAACACTGGATGACTATGCCTGAGACAGGTATATTGATAGCCAATAGGTTTGGTGTGATCTTTCACCTTTTAACCATTGGAGGTTGTATGACTTGTTTTCCTCTCCAGAAAGGTCCCGAAGAGTTTCAATAGTTTTTACAATTTCACACGTAAACAACAATCATTACGTGGTGGTCCAGTTAGAAGGAGAGTACCCAATGCCTCCCATTTCAGCATTATGGACCCGGAACAAAATCCCGTCAGCAGCTGGATGGCAAACCATATATATGTCACGTCTAGAATTCTATAAGCAACTCAAACCAACTCAACAAACTTTTGTCAATATAGAGGATTAGTTTTTAAAAATTAATTTTGGACTTTGTACAATTTGTATTTTTCTTCTTATAACAATTAAATCAAAAAATATTCAATATTGGACTCATTTCGAAAGTATTGACAAGATTATTATAAGGTGTAACTTGTTAAAATTAAAAATTATTTTTTTAACGTATATTAGTTAATATATGCTTATATGTGTTAATATAATAAAAATGTAAAATGTAAAATATAAAATATAAAACAAAAAGGTATAAAGTAAATAAATAAAATGAGTTCAGGGACCAAAATTGTAACTATCATTTAAAATAAAAATACAAGTGTGAGGAGGAGGGTTCGGAAAACAATGGCAAATCATTGGGTTTATTATACTAGGATGTGATTGGAAATTAGACTAGGGTGTATTTAATTCAAATAGTAATTTTTTCTTTGAAAATAAAATATTAATTTTTACTATTTCTATTAAAATTTGTATCCACAATTTATTTTAAATAAATGATATTTTTATGGAATGTTTTATATTTATTTTACAATTTACTATATTATTTATATTATAATTATTTATTTACTTATATCACAAATAAATCATATTTAGTGTATTTTTATGATTTTATAAATTATTAAAATATGTAAATATAAAATATAAAATAGTTAGTGATATGGCAGTGGAGACCACTTTTAAAAATAGTTTAAGGTATCATTGATGGGGAGATGTTATTGCAAAGCTGATGTGACACTTTAGAAAGAAGTTTGAGATTTTATTGATGTGGATTGTAACAACCCAAACAGAAACTATAAAGTAGCTGAATAACATAAAGAAATTTCGCCAAAACGGCTCAAGACAAAAGTCTAAAATCTCAAAGGTTTACAATAAGGCAACCTATTACAATTGAGAATTAACTAAAACCAAACATGCTAAAGGTAGTCTTCTATTCTGGTACTCGATCAAACCTTCTCCTTACCCTTGCAAGAGCTGCCTATCTCACGCTGACCTGAAAAGGGTTTTTAATATTTGAAAGAGTGAGGGTTAGACCGAGGTCTAGTGAGTTCCCTCAAAACAGTTCGAAATCTAAACAATGCGAGTTTATACAAATAAGAAATCAACTTAACCCATTCAGCTTGGCAACAATTTACTTTTAGAAAACAAACTCGCTTCCGGTACACACTACCGTTACCCGAAGGAAAACGGCGTATCTGGATCACACTGCCTTATCTGGGTCACACCTCCAAATTGGCATAAACGGGCCACACCCCCCGGTATGAGCACAGTCGGGCCACACCCCCCGACTTTGACCGTAAAGCTCTCCAACAATGTATGCATACAATTGAACAACACATAAGTAAAAATCATATAATATGATTATCATTACTTGCCGATATAAGTCTCGCATAAAGGGATACATGCTTTAAAACAACTTCCACCCATAAGAAACACTTTAAAGATACTCATAAATATTTTGTTAACAATCTCATGTACATAAATAACTTGCGGATTCGTATGAGAGTTTAGTTTGAAAAGACTCACCTTAGCTTCTTGCTCACGGTCCGTGCTCTAACGATTCGCAACCTACGACAATTCGATAAACGATAAGACACACCACTTAGACTTGTCGGTCCACACAATAATGTTTATATCAAGTTCTTAGATTAACAACACATAAAGATTACCAACCTGTATTGATTATAACAAATGGTTACAAGGTTGATCGATACAAGCTTTGATTGTGTTCTCTGTGTTTTCTCTCTTTTACACCTTTTAGTGTATGTTTGTATGTATGATCTGGATAATATCTTATCTGATTGTGTTAGAGAGATACTAGAGATATCACAATATCTAATCTAGTGTGTCTTACACACTTCCTAACAACTTGCAACATATTAAACTAATAAACCTACATAATATCTAACAAATAGATATTATTTCTAGCTAAGTTAATATAACTAACTAAACTAAAAACTAACTAAGTTAACTAATATCTAACAAACTAGATAATAATTTAACTATTACAATAACAAATAATTACATTGACATTTATTACAAACGACATAGACTTTAATATTGAGAGTCGACGTTTCGGCTTTAGCTTCAGATTGCGATCTTCAGATTGGATGATCTTGAATCCAATGAGACTGTGTCTTAACAATCTCCCCCTTTGGATCAAGATCATTACGAAAATGATTTTAGCAATTCAGTTTTCTTGTTCAGCTCAGAAGATGCAATCTCTTTCTCTAGCTCTGAAATCAGCTTGTGTTCAGAATAGTTGCTTTTGAAGATTTCAATCTTGGACGTGATTCTTGAAACATGTGATCTTTGCCATTTCTTGTGTAGTCATTCTCCCCCTTTTTGATGTTAAGTGCAACGACTTCATCAAAATTATTTGTAAGAAATGTCTATCTTGCAGTTAGAGCCTCTGATTCGTCAATTCATAAGATATTCATCTAGATCTTTGCAAATCTAGACAAAATAGTCGTGTAACACCTGAATCAACTAATGAATCAATTAGAATGCATGTCAGTAACACTAAGTCACTGTGTGTAACAAATACACATTGGAAAGGAGCTGTTTGATGTTGACTCCCCCAGGGCTTCCATTTAATCATCGAAACACCACAAAGGTTATTTCTATAAACGTTATGACAAAGAAACAAATTCCTTGTGTGTTCGTGCTTGTGATAGAAAGAATTAAGCACTGATGATTGCTTATAAGGCTCAATATTATGTAAACCACTGAGACAACAGTAAGTTAAACACAGACTCAATGTGCATGATTGAAGTGCGAAGGTGGGGCAGACTTCCTTCTTTTCAATATCCAGATTTTCCAAATGAAAATCAGATAGCAAATGTGCTGCATCCCCTTTGAAAATGTGAAACACTTTCTTGTTGAGAAGAAAATGAGTAGATAGTGAGGTTTGATCAAGAGTTGGCATGGGTTAGTTGCCTGTTTTAATAATGTTCACCAAAGAATTGTGAAACACTAGTAATGTGGCTACCCGACTCAGAAAAAGTTGGTGCAGAGTTGTGATATTCTTTTAACTCTGTTCTCACACGCTATTTCTTTTAAACGTTTTGCTTTCTCTAATCACACTCATTTCTTTTCGCTTTGCATACTCAAACACTAAGGATTTAACTTCATGGGTAGAAATCACTGGTTAATGTGATTCCATAGAAGTTGTGTTAATTCCTAGCACAATGATTCCTTGTTTTCCTATGATGCACGTGATGCTCAGATTGGTTTAACTATTTCAGTTAAAGCACAAAGTTGATCTTGAAAACATTTAAAGTCACACTTCTAATTCATGAATTCGTTTTGAGAATCAGGAAGTGGTTTGAAAATTTAGAACAATGTTTTCTATGATTGAAAGTTGTCCACTTATCAACCATATATGAGATTAAGATAAAGAATTATACCTTAACGTGCGATCTTACATCTCATGAAGCTAAGCTTTAAGTCATAAACATATGAACTTGTAAGCTTCTCTCAAAAATTCTGCAAAAGTCTTAAGTCAAAGTCAAAGTAAAATTTATTCACTTAAATTGAAAAGATAAAAAACAGTAAAACTTTTTAAAGTACGAGTTCTGATCAGAAATAATCAGAAGTCATATCCAAACTCCTTTGTCTTGAAGAGCTCCCCCTAAAATCTTGCATTACAAAAATTTGACATAAAAGGTAAATGCAGAAATCTTATGAGCTCCCCCTCAAAATAAGATTGACCACATGTCAATTTCTTCTCATACTCCCCCTTGGATCATGAACAGTATATAGAAGTGCAGATATCTTGCGAAAATGAAGAAATGATGAAAAAGTATACAATTAGAAAACTTTGATTGGTAACTACTGATTAGATTTTAAGATTTAGCATACCAAGCTTAGAGACAAGAAAGTTAAACCTCTTTTCGTCTAAGGGTTTGGTGAACAAATCGGCAAGCTGATAATCAGTTTTTACAAAGAAAAGTTCAATTGTTCCTTTTTCAACATGATCTTTAATAAAATGATACCTGACGTCTATGTGCTTAGTTTTGGTGTGTTGAACAGGATTCGCTGATATTGCGATGGCGCTCTTGGAGTCACAGTATATCGGGATCTTGTTGAAGTGGAAACCGTAGTCGCGCAATTGAGTTCTCATCCATAAGACCTGAGAACAGCAGCTAGCAGCAGCTACATATTCTGCTTCGGCCGTGGAAGTTGAAACACAAAGTTGCTTCTTCGATGCCCAACTGACGAGATTGTCACCGAGGAACTGTACATGTCCTGACGTGCTCTTCCTGTCTAACATACAACCTACATGATCTGCATCTGTGTAGGCTGTTAGTTCAAAACTAGTATCTTTAGGATACCACAGACCAAGATCTGCAGTGCCTTTTAGATACCTAAATATGCGCTTCACAGCAGACATATGGATTTCTTTAGGATTGGCCTGATATCTTGCACAAAAGCATGTTGAGAACATTATATCTGGCCTACTGGAAGTAAGATACATTAAAGAACCTATCATCCCTCGATAAGTCCTAACATCAATAGCCTTTCCCGAAGGATCGGTGCCAATCTTAGTACCTGGTGCCATTGGGGTACCAATCGGTTTTGAATTTTCCATTTTGAACTTCCGAAGAATATCCATAATGTATTTTGATTGATTGATAAAAATACCTGATGAAAATTGTTTTACTTGTAAACCGAGAAAGAAATTCATCTCTCCCATCAAATTCATCTGAAATCTAGACACCATAAGGTTTGCAAAATTCTTACAGTACTTAGGAGTTGTAGAACCAAAGATAATATCATCTACATAGATTTGAATTAAAATGATATCGCCTTTTTCCTTTTTGATAAACAAAGTGGTATCCACCGTTCCTTTTGAAAACCCAAACTTTACTAGAAAAGTGGAAAGGACATCATACCAGGCTCAAGGTGCTTGTTTCAGACCGTAGAGTGCTTTGTCGAGAATGTAAACGTGATTCGGCTTCTCTTGATTGACAAAACCCTCTGGCTGAGAGACGTAGACTTCCTCCTTCAGAATTCCATTCAGGAATGTTGTCTTCACGTCCATTTGAAAGACCGTGAAGTTTTTGTGGGCTGCGTAGGCTAGAAACATTCTGATTGCCTCTAATCGCGCCACAGGAGCATATGTCTCATCATAGTCGATTCCTTCCTCTTGTCTGTATCCTTTGGCTACTAGTCTTGCCTTGTTTCGGATAACGGTACCATCTTCGTCTTTCTTTATCTTGAAAACCCACTTCGTACCTATAATTGTTTTACCTTTAGGCTTTGGTACGAGTCTCCAGACTTGAAGTGCATCGAACTGATTAAGCTCTTCTTGAATTGAGATCACCCATTCTGGATCAGCAAGTGCCTCTGATACACGTGTTGTCTCGAACTTGCTCAAAAAGGAGTCATGCATGCACATATTCATTGATGTTGACCTAGTTTGCACCGGTTTTGATGGATCGCCAATAATCTGGCTTAGCGGGTGCTCTTTGGTCCATTTATGTTCATGAGGCAGTGGATTAGATGATTGTATGTCGGTTGTATCATCTACAAATCCACTTATACCTTTTTCTGTTTGTTTAGAAGGAATTATGATTTCAGTTGAAGGGGCAGGTTCAGAAGGCTCAGCAGGTACTACTTGATCTGGCTGTAGATTGATCTGAATAGTATCTCCTACTGTTTCAGCTACTTCTGTCCCTTTATCATTTGTCACTTCTTCAACTGTTGGAGTCGGCATTTGAATTGGAATCTCTTGTTGAATCGGGGCGTTGGATTCAATAGGAACATCTGAACTGGTTGGATGAGTAGTCGTTAAGTCTTCCATCCTGTCAACCACAACAGATTTCTTTACATTAGATCCAAGAAATTCATCATAAAACAATTCAAATAATAAATCTAAATCAGATAAATGGTTAGTAGAAGTTGATGCTTCATCTGATTTATTCTGTTGAGAAGCAGGTTCTGGACTGAGTTGCCCAGAAGCTAGTACTCCGGTTATAACGGGGTCTGAACGTTGTTGTTCGAAAGCCATTTCTTCATCAAACGAGACGTTGATGCTTTCAATCACCGTCTTTGACTTCTTTAGATAAACCAATGAAGATTCCTTCATCCGCCTTAGCACTGAAATTATTTAGACTCTCCCTATCGTTTAGAACGAAACACTTACACCCAAATATATGAAAATATTTGATTGTAGGTGTGCGGTTGTTGATTAATGCATAAGGAGTCTTCTTGAATCTTCGATGTACCATGGATCGATTCTGTGTGTAGCAGGCGGTCGATACAGCTTCAGCCCACAAAAATAGAGGTAAGTCTGATTGACTTAGCATAGTACGAGCAGCCTCGACTAGCGTACGATTTCTTCTTTCGACCACTCCATTTTGTTGAGGCGTACGAGCAGCAGAGTATTGATGTGAAATCCCGACATATTCGAGATATTCTTCAACTTTATTGTTCTTGAACTCTGTGCCGTTGTCTGTTCGTAGAAACTTGACCGGTTTCTGCAGATTCACCTGGGTCGTCTTTAGGAATGTGATGAGAACATCTGGTGTCTCATCCTTTGAACGTAGAAACTTGACCCATGTGTATCGCAAGAAATCGTCCACGATAACGAGTATGTACTTTTTTCCGCCTAGACTCTGAGTTCGCATCGGACCTCATAAGTCCATATGCAATAACTCTAACGGAGCGCTTGTACTTGGTTCAGGCTTTGGTTTATGAGGTGCCCTCTTCATCTTGACCTTTTCACAAGCTGCACAAAGATTTTCTCTTTCATATTTGAGCTCTGGAAGTCCTTTGACGAGCTTTCCACTGACCAGATTGTTGATGTACCTGAAGTTGAGGTGAGAGAGCCTTCGATGCCATAACCAAGTTTGTTGCATCGAGGCTTTCGTCAGTAGACAAACTTGCTTGTCAGTCTGGACATTTGATAAATTGATTGTGTAGAGGTCTGATTCTCGAGTACCGACCAAGAGTTCTTCGCCTTCTTCATTGCGAACTGAACATCTCTTGACTTTGAAGTTGACCTCTAAGTCTTTGTCACAGAACTGGCCTATGCTGAACAAGTTGTGTCGTAAGCCTTCTACATAGCTCACCTTCTTGATCGTGACATTGTCATGTTGTACATCACCGTATCCCATGATTGGAGAAAACTGGTCGTTGCCGAATCTGACTGTTCCGCAATATTTGTCTTTAAAATTGGACAGTATCTCTTTTTGCCCTGTCATGTTCTTGGAACATCCGCTGTCCAAGAACCATGTATGACTAGTCTGCATAAGAGAAATTACAAATTTAGATATTTATACGACAACTTTGGAATTTTCACTTTGATTATCGAAGTGCGGGTCTTGAAGTGATTTATTCAAAATCCTATTTTGACTTTGATGTTCGGGGTTTAAACTGCATTATCCAAAAACCTATTTTGACATTGAAGAACGAGTCCTGATCTGTACATAATCAGAAGTCGAATTCTCTTTAAGCTTTGTGTGTCTGCAACACAGATTTAGCCTTAGGTACCCACTGGAATTTGGGTCCTGCTGTGTTAGCACAAGATTTTGGTACCCATTTCAAATTGGGTCCTCTTTTCCTTTGAAATGCATTTGAAAAATTAGAATGAGATGAATGCACATGATAATTGCCAAACCATTCTTCAGAATCTTGACAAGAAGTAGAAACATGTTTATCATAAATAGAAGACTTTCTAGCGGATAAAGATAACTGAAATAATTGCTTCATTGTATATTGTTTACGAGAAACAGCAAGTTTTGAGTTCAAAACAGCAATATCAGCAATTAGGACATTTTTACTAAGCGAAGTCTTATTACAATTAACACTACTAAACGATAAAACGGTCTTGTCAAGCTTCCGTTTGGGTTGCCATTGAGAATTTACTTCTGGCCTTTGCTTGCTCAGATCTGAAACATGTGAAACTGGTGAGTTAGACCTTTGAGCAACAAGCGATTGCTTCTTCTTAGAATTACCAGTAGTGTTCGGTTTATGTGAATATTGAGATATTTTCTTACCTTTAGCATGTTTAGCTTTCACAGAGACTGAGTTATCAACTTTCGTTGATTTTGCACTATTAACAGGCATACTGTTTTTGTTCAAAGATTTCTTAACAAAAGATGAATGGTTAGGAAATTTTGCATTAAAATCAAATTGTTCAGAACAATCATCTAAACCACCGTTAGAGTTCAGAAAATCAAGCTCTTTATTAGCTAGACCAGACATGTCCTCAGAGTTTGAAGCTTTAGAAATAACAGAATTTGAAAACACAGTTGAAAAAACTTTTTGCTCAATATTCATCAAAAGTCTTTCATCTGATAAAGAATTCTCGAGTTCAGAAATTTTACTTTCTAAAACGAGAGGAGGGACATATAGTTTACCTTGAATAGGCTTCGCCTCCATTTCCTTTTCAGTATAACTTTGAAAAAAATCACTTGAAAGAGTTTTCTTCTTTTGATATATTGGATTTTCATCATAACTATTATTCAATTTCGCATAATAAAATGGAAGATGAACTTTAGATGATTTCAAATGTTTTTCAGTTTCGTTGGCTTCATCCTTTTCAGATAGTTTAGTCCAGAAAGTTTTAAACTCAGGGATTCTGCGAGCTAATTGCATAGAAAGATGATCATAAAGTACTGGCACTTCAGACATCCCTTTTTGTAGACAGTGAGGATTCTTATAACCGATTCCCCATCTCTCTATTTCATCTTTGGGTTTGTTCAGATGAATAGTCTGTTCAGTTTGACCCATTTTATATAACTTATCTTCCAAACTTTTTAATTTTCCAAGTAAAGAAAAGTTTTCTTTGATACATGAAAAATGCAATTCTTTAAGCTCATATAAATCAATCCCACTTTTTAGCAGTTGAGATTTGAGTTCAGAATTCTCTTTTAGAATTATTATCTTTTCCTTAGCGTTGGTGTCATTATCTTTATGTAAAACTTCAACCAATACTTTCTTCTCAGCAATTTCATTGCTAAGTTTCTGTATCAGTTGGTTTTTGTCAGTATTAACACCATTTTCTCGCTCAAGATTAGATTCTAACTCTTTTTGTTTTAAACTCATGGCATGCATTTTATTCATGAAATATGAATCTGATAAATTACACACCTCCTCATCTTCATTATCTGAATCAACTTCAGCATCTGATTCTATCTGTCCCATCAAACACATGTTGACGGCTTCATCTTTCTCTTCATCCTCTTCTTCATCATCTGAATGATCAAGCCAGTATTCATCTTCAGCCATCAGTGCCTTACCAGCCTCCTGTTGCTTTGCAAGAAGCATCTTGTTCTTGTAATAATTGGAGTTTCTGACTTTTGGCCTTCGGCAGTCTCTGGCATAGTGACCTGTTTTGCCACAGTTATAGCACGTTGGTGGTTCTGTCTGACTGGATCCTTCAGCTTTGAACTTTCTTTCTTCCGGTTTCCTCTCCTCTATTCTTTTCCCTTCATACTGATATCTTCTCTCTTCAGGCTTCCTTTCCTCTGTTCTTTTCCTTTCACATCTCTTTCCTTCATATCTGCTTCCTTCAACCCTTTCCTTGTGGATGTAGTTGTTCGGACCAGAAGAATATCTCTGACTGTTTGAACTTGGCTTCGTGTAGAACTTTTTCTGAAAAGCATTTGACAGCAGAATCATTGCTTGCTTCAGTTGTTCATTTTCCTCCATGTCAGAGTTTGCATAACCTTCATCTTCTTCTGATTCATACACAATTGTCTTGTTTTTCTTCTTCCTGATAACAAGAGCAACTGTGTCGTCAACTGTCTTTCCTTTCTGTCTCCTTTCTTCTAGAATTTCATCCACCTCTTCTTCATTTTGTCTGAGGGTTTCATACACCTCATGAAGTGGAATCTCATTCAGATCTTTGATCTGCTTCATCTGCCTAGCAAATCTTTTCCATTCCGGTTGAAGAATACTCAGGAATTTGACGTTCAGCTCAATTTGAGATTTGTGGACTTTGTTCTTGCTAAGTTCGTTCAGCAAAGTCACAAACCTGTCATAGGTTTCTTCTAAAGTTTCTCCCACCCTGCCTCTAAATTCTTCATAATTATTTAGGCAGTTGGAGATTTTCAGCTGATTCCCAACCTTCGAGCCCAGCATCATCTTTTTAAGCTGATCCCACATTTCTTTGTCGGAGGCTTTGTAGCTGTCAATCTTTACATAGATTTCATTTGGAATTCCTTGTAAAATGTATGACTTAGCTAATCTGTCGCCTTTAGCTCTTATGAGGTTATCATCTCCTAGCTCATGAAACTTAAGTTCAACTTCAGTTGGCACATTTCCAACCAAGCGAGTCGTCGTAACTGGTTTCATAACCCCTTCTTCTATAGATTTCCTGATGAATTCACCCAGCTCATGTATGTCAATAAAGTTCAGAAACCTATCTTTCCACTGTTCGTATTCTCCTTTAAAGAGAATTGGTGGCTTGGTGTCAGTTCCTATTGCAAGGGCTTCTCTGGATGTCATTTTGAAGAAAATTCTAAGTCTGGATTGGAGCAAAGAGGTTTGCGTTTCAAGGTTTGCGTGCGCAAATTGAGGTTTCCGTGTCAAGCACAGTGCGCAAAGTAAGGTTTGCGTTTCGAGAGGGATGCGCAAAGTAAGGTTTGCGTTTCACGTGGGAAGCGCAAAGTTGAGTTTGCGTTTCACGTGGGAAGCGCAAAGTTGAGTTTGCGTTTCGAGAGGGTTGCGCAAACTTGACTTGATCTTTTCGAGAAGAGAGTGAACACGTGAACTGAGGTTTGTGTTTCTTACTTGTTGCGAGAAGTGAGGTCGAGGTTTGCGTATGCTCTTGGATCCGAGAAGTATGCTTTGCGTATGGCTTGAGATGCGCAAAGTTGAGCTTTGCGTTTCACTTGGGGAGCGCAAAGTGACTTTTGCGTATGATGTTGGACGCGCAAAGTTGGACTTTGCGTTTCAGGTTGGACGCGCAAAGTTGGACTTTGCGTTTGTTCGTCTGTACTTCGAGAATTTCGACTTTTCAACCTGTTTTTCCAAGATTAACAAACCCAAATGCTACCAATATGTCTAGAAACACTTCTAGAACTGAATGTGACCACTCGATCTCTATAAAAATCACTTTTTGAAAATAAAATCGATGGCACAGTACCTTTTTCAAAAACGAACTCAGATCACTAAAATCACAAAATGGAACTCGATTAAAGCTTAAAAGTGAAATCAAACAACAACAACTCGATCTTGCATGCTAATCGATCACAACCTGATCGATTTTAACACCTAAAACACTTTAACACTCGAAATCGAATTTCAAAATAAGAACACAGAGTCGTTTTCTGAAAAACTTGATTTTGATCTTAATCAGGCTCTGATACCAATTGTCGGTCCACACAATAATGTTTATATCAAGTTCTTAGATTAACAACACATAAAGATTACCAACCTGTATTGATTATAACAAATGGTTACAAGGTTGATCGATTCAAGCTTTGATTGTGTTCTCTGTGTTTTCTCTCTTTTACACCTTTTAGTGTGTGTTTGTATGTGTGATCTGGATAATATCTTATATGATTGTGTTAGAGAGATACTAGAGATATCACAATAGCTAATCTAGTGTGTCTTACACACTTCCTAACAACTTGCAACATATTAAACTAATAAACCTACATAATATCTAACAAATAGATATTATTTCTAACTAAGTTAATATAACTAACTAAACTAAAAACTAACTAAGTTAACTAATATCTAACAAACTAGATAATAATTTAACTATTACAATAACAAATAATTACATTGACATTTATTACAAACGACATAGACTTTAATATTGAGAGTCGACGTTTCGGCTTTAGCTTCAGATTGCGATCTTCAGATTGGATGATCTTGAATCCAATGAGACTGTGTCTTAACAAGACTTATACATTCTTATACAATTCCCTAAAATCCTATTTACTGGACTATTCTAATAAACATCCCCGGATGACCCGGTCAAGGCTCACATCCCCCGGGCTCCCCCACCTCCCGGGGTCACGACCCGGGTTCTCCACGTCGGTCCACCGCCTCCTGGGGTCGACCGATCCCTCGCCGCCCGGGGTCGGCCCTTCCTACACCGACCGGACTCCCCGGTCCCCCATCACCGCCCGGGGTCACCAACCCCGGGGTTGTATACATTACTTTACCCGGAGCGATTTTGAGAACCTGCGCAAACCGCAGAAGTCGAACAAAACTTCCGACCCTCAGACATAAGGATAAACTTACCCATCTAATTAGATTTTAAAACTCTAAACCACATTAATCACTCTAATAAGCATTACCCAACATTGGATCGATTCCAAAGAAAATAAAGGGTTTTTTTCTAATGTCCAGTGCCTAATCTTATCAAACATCAGACTTCAAAAACATACTAACTACATAAACTTTTAGAGAGAAAGGTCTTAAAATATTACCTCAAGAGAAGTTATCTTGCAGCACTCCAAAACCTCTTTCTTCTCCAAGTCGCACCCCAAAATCTCCCAGCCTTCCTTTCTTCAGCCGCCAACAGATAGAATGAAGGGAATCCCTAGGTAAAACCCTTTTATTACAATATTTACATTTAACCCCCTTAACTTTTGGACTTGATCACCCTTTTTCCCAAAAACCTAAAATTTCCTATTCCAAACTCGGTTATCCCCCCCTCAAAAGGATTATGTCCCCAGAATTCCATTGTCGAACAGATGAGGATATTGAGACTTCACATCCGCCTCCACTTCCCATGTTGACTCTTGTCCTTTGTGGAACTTCCACTGCACCCTTACCAACCTAATCTCTTTATTCCTCAGCTTATTGACTTTATGATCCAGGATGGCCACCGGTTCTTCGACATAACTCAGTTTTTCATCCACTTGGACATCCTCCAATGGTATTACTACACCGGTCTCCGTCAAACATTTTTTCATATTCGACACGTGGAATGTGTGATGAACTCCTCGTAACTCCTCCGGAAATTCAAGCTTGTATGTTACTTCTCCAACGCGTTCTAAAATAGCATACGGTCCGACAAACCTCGGGAGTAATTTACCTTTCTTTCCGAAACGGACTACTCCTTTCCAAGGTGAGACTTTTAACATGACTCTGTCTCCTACTTGAAATACAATTGGTTTTCTTCGTTTATTCGCGTACATCCATTGTCTGTCTTGCGCCGTTTTCAACCTTTCACGAATTTGGTTCACTTTTTCGGTTGTCACTTGCACCATTTCTGGGCCTGTCAACTGTCGTTCTCCTACTTCGTTCCAACATAAAGGTGTCCTACACTTACTCCCATACAACGCCTCAAACGGTGCTGCTTAAATATTGGCGTGATAGCTGTTATTATACGAGAACTCTATCAATGGCAAATGAACTTCCCACGAACCCTTGAAGTCGATCACACATGTTCGGAGCATGTCTTCCAGCGTTTGTATGGTCCTTTCACTTTGACCATCAGTTTGTGGGTGATAGGTTGTACTCAACTTGAGTTGCGATCCCAACTCTCTTTGTAGGCTTCTCCAAAAGGATGACGAGAAACGAGCATCCCTATCTGACACAATATACAATGGTACTCCATGCCTGGATACTACCTCATCTATGTACAATCGAGCCAATTTCTCTAATGGGTACGTTTCCTTAATTGGCAGGAAGTGAGCTAACTTTGTGAGTCGATCCACTATCACCCAAATGGCATCGTGCCCCTTAGGTGATCGCGGCAACCCGGTAACGAAGTCCATCGCAATCTCGTCCCACTTCCAGACTGGAATTTCCAACGGTTGAAGCTCCCCGTACGACCTCTGGTGCTCCGATTTCACCTTCAAACACGTCAGACATCGCTCGACGAAGTAAGCAATATCCTTCTTTAAACCCGGCCACCAGTAATTCTGTCTTAGGTCACGGTACATCTTGTTGGTTCCTGGGTGTACGAAGTAACGTGACTTATGCGCTTCTTCCAATACTTTCTTTCGAAGTTCTCCCTTCTTTGGAATCTACACCCTATTCTTGTAGCATTTCACTCCACGATTGTCGGCGATCAGCGACTCAACAATTCCGACTATTCTTTCGTTCTTCAAGTTTTCTCCCAAAACTGCTTCTTCTTGGTACTTCCTGAATTCTTCCAAGAAGTTAGAAGTGACCTCAATTCGAAAGGCCACCACCTTTGTCGCATCCCCACGCTCCTTACGACTTAGGGCATCAGCCACCACATTGGCCTTGATCGGATGGTAAAGGATCTCACAGTCGTAATCGCTCAACAATTCCATCCACCTACGCTGTCTCATGTTGAGTTATTTCTGGTTGAATAGATGCTGAAGACTCTTGTGATCCGTATAAATCCGACACTTAACCCCATACAGATAATGCCTTTAGATTTTCAAAGCAAATACTACTGCTGCCAGTTCCAGGTCATGCGTCGGGTAATTCTTCTCGTGCTCTTTCAACTGACGAGATGCATACGCGATAACCTTGCCCTCTTGCATCATCACACATCCTAGACCCAACTTTCAAGCATCGCTGAAGATTACAAATCCTTCCGTCCCGTTGGGTAGGGACAAGATAGGTGCACTGCTCAGACTTTCCTTCAATTTACTGAACGCATTCTCCTGAGCCTCCGCCCACATGAATTTTACGTTCTTCCTAGTTAGAGTCGTTAATGGTGTGGCTATCCTCGAGAAGTCCTGAATGAAATTTCGATAATAGCCTACCAATCCCAGAAAACTTCGCACTTCTGAGGGCGATTTCGGCGTTTCCCACCCTTTAATAGCCTCAATCTTAGCCGGATCGACTTTAATCCCATCTTCTGACACCACGTGTCCTAAAAATTGTACCTCTCTCAACCAAAATTCGCATTTTGAGAACTAAGCGTACAATTTCTCGCGCTTAAGCAATTCTAATATTGCTCGTAGATGAGACTCATGATCCTTCCTAGACCGTGAATAAATTAGTATGTCGTCAATGAAGACAATGACACACTTATCCAAGAGTGGGCTACACACTCTATTCATGAGGTCCATGAAAGTTGCGGGCGCGTTGGTTAAATTAAAGGGCATGACTAAAAATTTGTAATGCTTGTACCTTGTACGAAAGGCTGTCTTAGGCACATCCTTCTCCTTCACTTTCAACTGATGATACCCCGATCGCAGGTCTATCTTCGAAAAGTAGCTCACTCCTAGTAGCTGATCAAAAAGGTCGTCAATCCTGGGGAGTGGGTACTTATTCTTAACAGTCACTTTGTTGAGCTCCCGGTAGTCTATGCACATTCTCATAGATCCATCCTTCTTCTTGACAAACAACATTGGGGCTCCCCACGGTGAGGTACTATGGCGAATAAATCCCTTATCAAGAAGTTCTTGCAACTGAGTCATCATCTCCTTCATCTCCGTCGGTGCCAGACGATAGGGTGCTCTTGCGATAGGTGCAGCTCCAGGCGTTAAGTCAATTCGAAACTCCACTTGCCGATCAGAAGGCAGAGTGGTTAAGTCGTTCGGAAACACTTACGGATATTCGCTTACCACCAAAACCGACTCTAACCCCTTCTTCTTTTTCTTAGCGTTTACTACGTACGCTAAGAACCCCACACACCCTTTCACTAAGCACCGCTTAGCCTTGATCATAGAGATCAAACACGACTTCCTATCCTGACGATCCCCATACACTACTACCTCTTCCTTACCTGGCAATGCTATTCGAATCAGCTTCTTATTACACACTACATGAGCATCATTCGATGCCAACCAATCCATCCCCACAATGACGTCAAACTCCCCCATACCCATCGGGTATAGCCGAAGTGGGAATGACTGACCATCGATGACAATACTACACCCTTCGTATACTTCCCTCACCAAGACTCGACTATCATCCGCTACTTCTACCTCAAACCCAATACTAAGCTCCCTGGGTTTCACACTCAGATTACAAACAAAATTCGGTGACACAAACGAACGGTTTGCTCCCGAATCAAACAATACCTTTGCAAAAGTCGAGTCTATAAGGAAGGTACCTGTCACCACATCTGGTATTTCTACCGCCTCTTCTGCCGTCATGTTGAACGCCCTTGCTCTAGCTCGGGCGGGTTCTACCTTCCGCTCCCCTCCTTTTCCCCAGCATTCCCAACAGTTCCCTTTTTCATTTGTGGACATTATGTTTTAATATGACAAGAAGCACCACACTGATAGCAAGTTCTAGCTCCTTGACAGTCCCGTGCCATATGTCCTGTTTTTCTGCATTTAAAACAACCCTCCCGATCTGCCAAGCATTCCCCTTTGTGTATCCAATTACATTTGTTGCACAACTTATTCTCAACCCTCGGAATAACTCGCTGATCGGATCGAGTACCTTTGAATTTCTTTGGATCACGCGTCGACCCTTCCCATTTTCTTTTCTCACCGTTCTTCTCAGTCATTTGGCACGCCTTATCCTTTTCAGTCATCTCGACCGCGTTAACGGCCGCCTGAAAGGTAGCAGGTTCTCGTGCTGCCGCCAGCTCTCGAATACTGCTTCTCAGCCTAAATAAGTATCTGTCCACCCGACGTTCCTCATTCGGCACATACACCTCAGCGAAATGAGCCTTTTCCAGAAATTTAGTTGTATACTCTCTCATTGTCATGTCTCCTTGCTCTAAATTCAGGAATTCCTCCTCTAACTTCTTCACGGCTGCCAATGGACAGAACTGCTTCTTGAATTTAGCTACAAAAGTTTCCCAATCCATACCTCTAGCCACTTTCGAACCCTTGCCCCCTGTCTCTGCCTCCCACCAAAATACATCATCGTCCCTCATCATAGATAGAGCAAATACCACCTTATCTTCTTCTATACACTTGCAGGTGTCAAATGCCAGATCCATATTTCCAATCCACTTGATAACCACCACTGGGTCTCACTCTCCTTTGAAGGTAGGAGGATTGCAAGTGGTGAACGTTTTGTAACTGCATCCTTTCTCGGTCGATGTCTTGACTTCCAAAACTAGGGTCGACTGAGAGTGACTGCCAACCACAATCATTGGTGAGTTGGTCACCTCAATCGTCTCTCTCTTCGCTCTTTTCATGACTTCCCGCTATCCCTCTAGTTTGATGAACCAACAACACTTGCAAGGTCTCCTGTAACTTCCCCATTTCAGTGGCGAAAGTCTCTTGTGTGATAAAAGCTTGAGTCCGACCTCCCCCACGGTTCTTCACTGGCCTTCTTCCCCTTGCAGTAGCCGAACTTTCTTGAAGAGAGGGTTCCCGTTCAGCCATGATCTCCACACTTTTGGCTTTTTGGATAACCCGCACAGTTCTCTTCCCTGGAGCTCTGACCTCCGGTTCCTCCACTTGAGTGGCCGCCTTTCGGGTTGTCTTTCCTTTCCCTTTAGGTCGCCCACGTCCTTTTCCTTGTGTAGCAGCTGGTCGAGAGGGATTGACTGGTCCATCCTCAGTAGGTCCATTCACAGGTGCCGCTGCAGATACCGGCACAGATCTGCTTCTAGTCACTCGCTCCAACATGACTACAGATAAGACATCAACACACAAACTTAATTATGATAGGCCCAAAGCAATAAGGCAATTTAAGCACACGCATGTACCTGTAAATTTATAATTACACTGACCAGATGTAATTTTAAATTTACCTTACATGCTAGTCCTCACTACCCTATCACTCGTCTTCCTATGGTCATCCTATGATCTCAGTTGTATTCTACCCTCCTAGTTTAAGTCTAGGACCGTCCGGTCGCCAAGATCCCTTAAACTATGGCTCTTATACCAAATGTAACAACCCAAACAGAAACTATAAAGCAGCCGAATAACATAAAGAAATTTCGCCAAAACGGCCCAAGACAAAAGTCTAAAATCTCAAAGGTTTGAAATAAGGCAACCTATTACAACTGAGAATTAACTGAAACCAAACATGTTAAAGGTAGTCTTCTATTCTGGTACTCGATCAAACCTTCTCCTTACCTTTGCAAAAGCTGCCTATCTCACGCTGACCTGAAAAGGGTTTTTAATATTTGAAAGAGTGAGGGTTAGACCGAGGTCTAGTGAGTTCCCTCAAAACAGTTCGAAATCTAAACAATGCGAGTTTATACAAATAAGAAATCAACTTAACCCATTCAACTTGGCAACAATTTACTTTTAGAAAACAAACTCGCTTCCGGTACATACTACCGTTACCCGAAGGAAAACGGTGTATCTGGCTCACACTGCCTTATCTGGGTCACATCTCCCAATTGGCATAAACGAGACACCCCCCCAGTATGAGCACAGGCGGGCCACCCCCCACCGACTTTGACCGTAAAGCTCTCCAACAATTTATGCATACAATTGAACAACACATAAGTAAAAATCATATAATATGATTATTAGTACTTGCCGATATAAGTCTCGCATAAAAGGGATACATGCTTTAAAACAACTTCCACCCATAAGAAATACTTTAAAGATACTCATAAACATTTAGTTAACAATCTCATGTACATAAATAACTTGCGGATTCGTATGGGAGTTTAGTTTGAAAAGACTCACCTTAGCTTCTTGCTCACGGTCCGTGCTCTAACGATTCGCAACCTACGACAATTCGATAAACGATAAGACATACCACTTAGACTTATACATTCTCATACAATTCCCCAAAATCCTATTTATTGGACTATTCTAATAAACAGCGCCAGATGACCTGGTCAAGGCTCACATCCCCCGGGCTCCCCCGCCTCCCGGGCTCACGGCCCGGGTTCTCCACCCCGGTCCCCCGCCTCCCGGGGTCGATCGATCCCCCGCCGCCTGGGGTCGGCCCTTTCTACACCGATCGGACTCCTCGGTCCCCCACTCCGCCCGGGGTGTACCGGGCCTGGCCTCCACCATCACCGCTCGGGGTCACCAACCCCGGGGTTGTACACATTACTTCGCCCGGAGGCGATTTTGAGAACCTGCGCAAACCGCAGAAGTCGAACAAAACTTCCGACCCTCAGACATAAGGATAAACTTACCCATCTAATTAGATTTTTAAACTCTAAACCACATTAATCACTCTAATAAGCATTACCCAAAATTGGATCGTTTCCAAGGAAAATAAAGAGTTTTTTTCTAATGTCCAGTGCCTAATCTTATCTAACATCAGACTTCAAAAACATACTAACTACACAAACTTTTAGAGAGAAAGGTCTTAAAATCTTACCTCAAGAGAAGTTATCTTGCAGCACTCCAAAACCTCTTTCTTCTCTAAGTCGCACCCCAAAATCGCCCTGCCTTCCTTTCTTCAGCCGCCAACAGATAGAATGAAAGGAATCCCTAGGTAAAACCCATTTATTACACTATTTACACTTAACCCCCTTAACTTTTGGACTTGATCACCCTTTTTCCCAAAAACCTAAAATATCCTATTCCAAACTCGGTTATTACATGTATAGTCTTAGATCGGTTCTCACGATTTTCAACATTTTTGTGGTTTTCATTTGATTTTCTTCCTCTCTCTCTCTCTCTATATATATATATATATATATTTAAGTTGTGTTCTCGAACTTGGGAGAAAAGAAAAGAAAGAAAATGAAAGGAAGAGAAAAGGAGGGAAAAGAATGGAATGGAAAATAAATTTTTTATTTGTGTTTTCGAAAGGGAAGGAAATAGAAGGGAAAAAAAAAAGAAAAAAACTAGTTTTTCTTGTTCTTGAACAAGCTATAAAGGAAAGGGAATATGTCATTTTTACATGTATACCCTTTAAAGACATATTCTTTAAAATGAAAGGTTGGGTAGTTCTCATTTGATTATCATTCTCTCTCTCTCTCTCTCTCTCTATATATATATATATATATATATATATATATATAGTGTTTGGTTCATTTGAGAAATGGTAAATATATGAGAGATAGAGAAGTAATCCTAGCCATTCATATGGTCAAGATCGGATTTGACTAGTCAAATATTGCGGCTTTGACTGGTCAAAAGTTGCGGCTATCCCAAAAATAGAAGGACAATTTCGTAAATTTTACAAAACACACGGGTTGTGTTCATATATGAACTTGTATAATTCACATATGAACTATATGTTCATATATGAACCAGTGCAATTCACAACTGAACTCTTTTAACAGATTCATATATGAACCTTTGTGATTCATATATGAATCTATATGAATCTGTATGAATCACAAAGATTCATATATGAACCTTTGTGAATCACAAAGATTCATATATGAATCTATATGAATCACAAAGATTCATATATGAATCTGTTGAACTAATTAACAGATTCATATATGAATCTTTGTGATTCATACAGATTCATATATGAACTCATCCCGTGTATTTTACGAAATTACCCCTCTACCTTCTATAGACCACACAAGGAATTATCCGGTGCTTCGCGGTCAAAGCCGCAAATGTTGACCAGATGAATGGCTAAAATTACTTCTCTATTTCTCATATATTTACCATTTCTCAAATGAACCTTTCCCTATATATATATATATATATATATATATATATATATAACAATCTTTTAAAGGGTAAATTATCATTATTTTTCTTCCATTTCCTTTCCTTTCCCTCCTAACAAAGTTTTAGGAAAACGAGTTTTTTTTTTACTTTCCTCTCCCTTCCCTCTTTTTCTTTTCCATTCCTTCGTAAAAAAGGTTTCGAGAACACAACGTTAGGGTTCAAACGAGAACATTTTTATTTTACGAAAACGTAAGAACATCCTTTTACTATAGTCAATCACATATGATATTATAGTCCATATATGATACACATGTGATTTTAAATCAGAGACACGAAATCCTTTGGCGTGACCTAAGTTGTGGGCCAAGTCTGTAACACCCCAAAAATTGGGACAATAAAAATTTCTGAAAACGGAAATTGGTATATAAAATGCCAAAGCATGAGATTTCCCAAAAAAGGAACAATATACGCCTTTATGATTACATGTTTGTAATAATGAAGCAATGAGGGATAACAACCTCTTAATCTAATTCCTAACAAGAAATGAGATTACAAACAGTTGTTATCTAAGTTCCAAAATAATCATCTTCTATAAATGGCGTCCCAAAAATGCTCCCAAGCTCTCATCTAAAGGTCGCTAAACCTTCTTGGCAGTCGCACCGCTAGAACATGAGATACATATCAACACCAAACAAGTGTTAGGCCAAAAGAGCCTAGTGAGTTGAACAATAGCATGGCATATTCATTTAAAGGGGGTTAATAAACGTAAAGGTTCATAGAGGAATCAATTGGGGAGACCCAAAATACCCACGAGTTTCACCTCAAGAGTCGACGTACCTTGATGTTCACTCTCATGAGCAACATCCCGAAGGCTCGACACATTTGAAGACTACCTCCACGACATTACTCCAAATGGCGGAGATCTAGACACATACGAATAAGGTGGCACCCAAGACTACATCCTCCTAGTGCCTACTCGAGGTTCATCCAATATCCAATATCACATTATACACATTTTCCTCCAAGTAAAATTATATAAAAGTCTCCACATAGCTCCAAGCCTCATTTTAGATCAAAATCCTAAATCATGTAAATTTCACATAAATCATTCACCAAATACACACATCCCATGAATATATCCCAACATTTGCCAACAAATAACTCCATCAAGATCATCATAAAACACTTAGAACTCAATGCCCCAACATTTCCCAATATAGCAAAATTAGGTCTATTTTATTAGGTGATTAACATGATGAGAAGGAACAAGATATGACAGTAGAAAGCATATAAAAACATGTATCTCATTTTAAAATATTTAGAAAACTCACAATCTAGGTTTAATAGAAAAGCCCTAGAAACTTGCAAAACCCTAGAAGTGAGAATGGAGAAGGAAGATGATCTTAAGACTTGGAATCCTTAGCTAAAATCTTTGGTTGGTAAGGCTTCATTCTTGCAATGAATGAGGAGAAGATAGCTTGGAGGCTCCTAGGTCTGATCTTGAAGAGTATTTAGTGAAGAAAGAGTTTTGTAAAAGAGTAGATGAGGAATAAATGAAAGAATTGGCTGGTTTCCCCTTTTAAGTCGCACAGGGGCCGCGCGCGAGTCGTGGCGCGCTTGGACTCGCGTGAGGAGGCACACCGGCCTCTGGAGTCGATAGAGGACAGTGCTTCGCACGGTTCGTGGCGCGGCACCACTCACACAACCATCCGTGCGGGACATTGCCCAACTCACTCTTTTCCTTGGTCAAGAATCAGGGTGTTACAAAGTCGACCACACACTTCTAGGCCCTATCACGTGTATTATCACATGTAATAAGGGTGTTCTTGATGTTATACTATAATCCATCATAAGTGATACTAAATCAAAGAATCAGACGACCTTTGGCGAGACCTAAATCGTGAAACAAGTCATCGACGCAGTACCAGGTCTCCCTACGTGTATTATCACATGTGACAAAGGTGCTCTTGCATTTTTGTAAAACGAGAGTGTTCTCGTTTGAACCTCCATCTATCACAGGTCAATGTTGGTCTTTTATTGTAATGAATTGCATTCCGTATTTTTTAGAAAAAAATTACAATTGAATTGCAACGATTACCGAGTATTTGAATACAAAAAATTGCTCATATAAAAAAAACAATTACTCAAATAATTACAGAAATATTTGAAATTCATTACTAATAGAATTATTCTCATTAACTTGTTGGAAAATCGATGGGTTACCTCCACCTTCAGTTGATAAATCATCAGGATTTATGCAGGGCCGGTCCTGAGATTTTGGATACCCATGGCGAAAAGCAAAAAAAATGTCCCTTTTACGCAAATGAAAAACAATTTAAAGGGGTTTGGAACCTAGTCAATCTACTCATCCCCACGCCAGATCTTTATTAAATAAAACAAAAATGATACAACGGGGAGGGGGGGGGGGGACATAAACCAAAACCCCGTATAATAAAACTTAAAATACATTACCTAAAACGATGTCTTCGTGCGTTCTTTGAAGCAAAAATATCAATGACTTTATCATAGTTAATATCTCCTAAAAACTTACTCTCAATACTTAAGATTGCTAACCCGTTCAATCTTTCTTGGCTCATGGTAGACCGTAGATAGGACTTCAACAACTTTAACTTCGAAAAACTTCTTTTCGCGGATGCAACGGTGACGGGTAAGGTTAGCAAAATCCTATAAGCAACCAATACATGTGGAAACATGTCCATCTTCTTTGCAAACTCTAAAATTTGTATGGATGTCCAAGGATTTCCACTCTTGGATGCCTCTTCTGGTAACATTGCCTGCAAAACATGTAACTTCATAAACAAATATTCCCCATCAATATCAGAATCATCACCATTTGTTAAAGCAAGTTCAAGATTCATACAACATTTTTTCAACTCATCCTCATGTAAGTTTACTAACTTTCGTCCGTCAAACAAGAAACCAAAAATAGATTTAAATTCTTGCATTTGTTCAAATCTAATTCGTAACTGAGAAAGAGTCATATCAACTAAAACAAGAAAGTAATCGGTTCTAAAACACTCATCAGCAGATCGTTGTTCTCTCTCGGTATTTGGAATTTCAAAAAATTGTTTTTTTCGAGAAAAAGAACGTTTGACAGTTAATTCAGGCTCATCTCCAATATCTTTAGCTTCATTAATAGCACATGCAAACCCATTTTCTCTATATTTTTCAAAATATACATCTAATCCCTTGAGATTTTCAATGGCAATATCAAGAAGCATATCTTTAGATTGTAATTTCTTACTAACTAAATTAATTCTATACAAAATTTCGTGCCAAATAACCAAACTTAGAATAAAATCAAAACTTGAAAGCTCACCATTAACCAAAGAATCGACATCCCTACACACTTTTCCATCCTCACTTACCTGAGCCAATTGTATTAAAGCATCTTTGATTTGGCCAACTTGAGTCTTGATAGCTTTAACACTTTCAATATGGCTTTCCCAACAAGTAGTAGATAAGGATTTCAAAGTCAAATCATCAATATGTTCTAATAACACAACCCATCTTTTTTGTAGAATTAGCAAACACATTGTATATCGTTTGGCAAGTACTCAAAAAGGTCTTGGCTTTGAAACAAGAACTTGCCATATCACATAAAACCAAATTAAGACTATGACAACCGCATGACATGTAAAAGGCTCTAGGATTTATATTAATTAATCTTTTTTGCACACCTTGATGTTTTCCTTTCATATTAGCCCCATTGTCATACCGTTGACCCCACCCACAATTAATATCCAAATAAAGTGATTTCAAAATATCTTGTAATGCATTAAAAAGTCCTAAACCGGATGTATCTTCTACAACTAGAAACTCAAGAAAGAACTCTTCTACTTGAACAGGAGAACTTGACACATCAACACATCTAATAATCAAAGTTATTTGTTCTTTGTGGCTTACATCCAGAGTACAATCAAGAATAACTGAAAAATATTTTGCCTCTTTAATCTTTTTAATGATCGCACTCTTTTACATTGGATGCTAACATTTCAATCAACTCATTTTGAATTTTGTGGCTAAGATAATGATAATGAGTTTTTTTGTCTTTGATTTGCTGAAAATGTTGTTTCATAATAGGATCAAACTCAAAAATCATTTGAATTATGCCCAAAAAATTACCATTAGACTCTTCAAAAAGTTTTTCATTGCTCCCACGAAAAGGTATGTTATACTTTGCTAGACATTTAACAGTAGCAATTATTCTAATCAAAACTTCTTTCCAATGGTCGGTATCCTTTTTTTATCATTTCTTGTAACTCTTTATCAAGAGTTTCATTTTTACTCAATCTCAATCGCAACTCGAACCAAATTCTTAAGTTAGTCATATGCTCAGGACTATTTTCATGAAGGTTTAATCTATGACCAAGATGCTTCCAATCATTTAATCCAACACTTGTTAATTGACATTGTGATCGACCATCTTTGAAAAGTTTGCAACAAAAACAAAAGACTTTATCAAGCTCTTTTGAATAAACTAGCCACTTTTCTATCATGACAATCACCATTGCGTAACTTACGAACATAAAAATCATTCGAGAAGTGTCTACCTATATTATCTTTAGGGAAATTGATTTTAGAGTCCTTAATAGGTCCATTTTCAACAAGCAAGTCTTCCATTTTTGAATTTAACTTATCCCAAACCCTTGGATCAAATATATTCAAATGAATATCCCTATCATCACAAGCATTATCATTTATATCACAAGCATTATCATTTGCATCACAAGCATTTGCATCACAATCATTTGCATTTGCATTTTTATCACAAGCATTATCATTTGCATCACAAGCATTTGCATTTTTATCACAAGCATTATCATTTGCATCACAATCATTTGCATTTTTATCACAAGCATTATCATTTGCATCACAAGCATTTGCATCACAAACATCAACATTTGCATCACAAGCATTTGCATTTTTATCACAAGCATTTGCATCAGAAACATTTTCAAAAACATTTAGCTGTCTAACAATAAACTTATTTAAAGATCCTTGCAAAGATTGAGTAATTTCTTCTTGTATTTTTTTCTTTTTCTATTTTGTGCACCGATGGTTGTGATCTAGGAAACATATTGTAAACAAGTTATACGATATAAAGAATAGAAAGATAACACATGATTTAGTCGTGAAATTGCCAAACCGATTGAAACTTCAAAGCTGAAATAAACTTGTTTCTACATAATGACAATTGACAAAGACAACAATATCAATAATTAAACAATCAAATCTAAAACAAATTAAAATACATCTAATGTAAAAAGTAAACAAATAATGAAATAAACCTACTCTAATAAAATAAACCTAACAGGCTAACAAATACAAATCAAATCAGTATTTGTAATTTGTAAACCTAATAAGTAATAATCAAATAAACAAAAAAATACATTGTGAAATTAAGAGTTTACTGTTTATCTACAAAGTCCAACCTAAGACGCCAAGAGAAGAGGCCAAGAGTAAATCTTTAATCTTGCTTGCGTTCTACTGTGTACAGCGCTTCATAAAATCAGGGAGGCAGACGCTGGACAGTACTCGCCAGTCACCAGTCGGTCGTCGGTCGGTACTCGGTCGCCGGTCGGTCACGGAATCACAAAGACAGAGGGAGAGAGCGAGAATCGAGAGTTAAAGACAGAGCGAGAGAGCGAGAGTCGAGAGCGATACTCTGATAGTGATTAGAGAGAGCGAGAGAGCAAGAGTTTTAATCGTAATTCGTAAGTGTGTGGGTTGGGCTGCAACGGTAAAGAAACATAAATAGACCCAACTGAACCTACCCATATGATCCACTAGTTAAAAATTTGATGCCCATATGTTACTTGTTGCGCAGGACCACCACCACCCTGACCCATAGCCAAGGTCGGCCCTGGATTTATGGCCTGAGTTCCGACATCTTTATCCATCAATGTCGAATTCATCAACTTATCTATGATGAGACGAACTTCCATATCACTTGAATCACTAACACGATTGCTATTATATTGATGTTGTTCATTCATCTATAAAACTCCATGAGCATAATATGATATAACTTGAAATGGATGACATAATAATTACCATCCCTAATATATTGCAGCCTTCTAACCACATTAAATTCAATGGTCTTGTAAATGTAACATCTAATTAAACTGATTAAAAAAACTGAAATCTAAAAATTACCTTTATACCTTTACTCATATTATCTAGCATTTGAATTAACAAGAACGATAGATGTCTTGTGATTGGTTCAAAGGGGTTTGCATAGTTAATACAATTTCTTTGGTTAACAAAAGATCATCTCTATCTATCTATCTATCTCTCTCTCTCTCTATATATATATATATGTGTGTGTGTGTGTGTGTGTATGTGTAGAGGTTCAAACGAGAACATCCTTGTTTTACGAAAATGTGAGAACACTTATGAACCTCCAACTTATTTTAATACCATAAAAAAATTAGCATAAATGAAAAATAAATTAGTTTTTATCAACAATTTTCTGTTATCTTAAATTTTTTTTTATCCCTTAGATGTAGTTATTATCATCAAATATTTTTTTGTGTCGAGGCGTCTGTAGTCGATAAATGTTGTGAAAATGATCTGATTTTGCTGTGATAATAATATGTTTGATAAATCAAAGACTTCTTATGATGTGATAATGTTGTGATAATAATCTTATTTTGTTGTGATATAATGTGATAATGCTTTGATAAATCAAAGACTTCTTATGATGTGATTTTGCTATGATATTGATTTGATTTTGTTGTGATTTTGTTGTGATAATGATGTAATAATGTTGTGATCGAAAATCAATGAGGATAACGTCCACAATCATCGTTCTTTATGTTCATTATGTGATTTTGCTGTAATAATGATATGATAATGTTGTGATACATTGTGATTGGTGAATATATTATTTGTACGTGATTTTAGGGATAATGAATTCACTAATATTATATATAAATACGAAATCACATTATTATTATCCTTAATTATTACTTTTTTTCTTTTTCTTTTAGTTATAGGTTAAATAATTTGGAGGCTCCAAAATGTTCTCGCATTTTCGTAAAATAACGGTGTTCTCGTTTGAACCTCTCCTTATATATATATATACACATATATATATGTTCAAATGAGAAATGCTAAGTGTGAGAAATAGATAAATGATTTTAGTCCTTCATCTGATCAACATTTTCGGCTTTGAGTGTGAAACACCAGATAATTCCTCGCATTGTCTGCAGAAAATAGAGGGGTAGGTTCGTAACTTTCACAAATAGACGACAAACAAGTTCACATCTGAACAAATGTGATTCACATATGAACTATACGTTCATATGTGAACAGTTAATTAGTTCATATGAGAATCACTTAATTAGTTCATATGCGAATCACAAAGGTTCATATCTGAATCTGTTAATCATATGTGAACAGTTAATTAGTTCATATGAGAATCACTTAATTAGTTCATCTGTAAATTACAAAGGTTCATATGTGAACAGTTAATTAGTTCATATGAGAATCACTTAATACGTTCATATGTGAACAGTTAATTAGTTCTTATGAGAATCACTTAATTGGTTCATATGTGAATCACAAAGGTTCATATGTGAATATGTTAATCAGTTCAACCAATTCACATATGAATCTACAGTTAATTAGTTCATAATTGAATCACAATGTTCATATATAAATCAGTTAAAAAGAGTTCATATGTGAATTACACGGGTTCACATATGAACTCGTCTCGCGTATTTGTAAAAGTAATGAAACTGTCATTCTATTTTTGAAATAGCCGCAATTTTTGACTAGTCAAAGCCGCAATTTTTTATCAGTCAAATCTAATCTTGATCATATGAATGACTATGATTATTTCTCTATTTCTCACACATTTAGCATTTCTCATTTCAACATATATATATAGATCGTATGAGAAGTTGAGTTAACGGTGAGAAACGTGAGAAGTGGATCTGAACCGTTGATTTCTTTTAATCTCAAACCCTACCATGAATTGCGACTTATAAGGGAATTGATCCGGTGTATCTCAGTGCATCTTATCTCGGTGCATCTCATCCTAATGTACGTCTATTTCTCATCCAACAATCGATAACCACTTCTCACACTTCTCACCGTTAACTCAACTTCTCACTGAAACCCAACCATATATATATATATATATATATATATATATAGGGCTAAATCAAGTGAGAACCATAAAAGGGTTGATGGTCGTGAAAACTGATCTTAGCCGTTAATTAAATTTGATCTATGACTATGAAAAACAATAGCATTTTTATAATATTATTAAAATTCCAAATTAGTTATTAGTCAAATGAAAAGTTTGAAAGGGTATAAATGAGATTTTATATGCAATTTAAATTTCCTAGGTTGTTACATCTTTTTCTTAATTATAAATCATTTCATTTAGAAAAAAAAAATCATCTTAAAAAAATCTATATGGAAACTTTTTTTTTTTGTTTTTGACACTAAAACTTTTGAGATGATTTAACCAATCTTTTATTTATTTTTAATTAAAAAAGAACACTAATTTTTTGAATCTAAAATATTTTAAATATAACAGAAATTTTATAAAAGTTAAATCATAAAAAGACAACACTAAACTATTTCATTCTATGTTATTCACTATGTGAAATAAAACTTTAATATTTTATAACATGTTTCAAATCAATGACACTTGTGTTTCACATTATGAAATGACACATCATTTCATATTGTGAAACAACATAAAACTAATTCATTCTATGATGTTCACTATGTGAAACAAAACTTCAATATTTTATAACACATTTCAAATCAACGACACTTGTTTTCACATTATGAAACGATACAACATTGTTTCAAATTTGTGTTGTTTCATGAAATGAATCAATATGTTACTACTTCACATCAACGACCCTGTTTTATTTCATATTGTGAAGCAACAACCTAAGTGTTAACCAATATATTGTTTTGATATTAATACTATTATATATATTTTAAAACTTTTTTAATCTTTGTAATTTTCAAATTGTAGCTAATTTAATCATGTGTTGTTTCAGTGTATGAAACAAAAGTTCAATATTTCATGTGGCATTCTACATCAACGTCACTTTATTTTTTCATATTGTGAAACAACACTAAACTATTTCAATCTATGTTGTTCACTATGTGAAACAAAACTTCAGTATTTTATGATATTTTTCAAACCAACGACACTTGTTTTCACATTATGAAACGACACACCATTGTTTCATACTGTGTTGTTTCATGATGTGAATCAATATTTTACCACTTCACATTAACGACCCTATTCTATTTCATAGTTTGAAACAACAACTTAAGTGTTAGCTAATATATTGTTTCACATAGTGAAACAACAATAATATTATATTGTTTCATAATATGAAATAATGAAAATTATATAATTCTTATAAATTGTATGATTAATAAAAATATACTCAAAATTTATGTAAGTTGTCTAGACTTAGACTTAATATACTCAATCTAAGTCGAGACATCTTACATTCATTCCTAGATCACTTAAACTAGAGCTCTGATACCAACTTGTAACACCCTAAAAATTAGAGTAATTTAAAATTCGGAAATTAGGCAATATGACGTTTGTATTCGGTATAAACCTCCCAAAAAGGGAAAAAGTACTAAGCCTTTACAAAAAACCTATGAACGAATATGTAAATCAACAACAAACTAATCTAAACATAACTATCTAGATTACATCGGTTGTCAACCCAAAATCACCAAATGATGGGACATAAACAATTTCCCAACATCAAATACTAGTCATCTCAAAAATGCCTCAAAGACCATGCTCATCACTCACGACTTTCGCAACCCACCGCTAAGGGAACCTGTTATACATATCACTTGAGAAAAATTGTTAGGTTTAAAGCCTAGTGAGAACATACAGTTTATAATTTCAAGATATATAAACAATTGCATCGAAAAAAAATCTTTTCAAGAAAGTTTAGTGTACAATTGAAATCTTTGTCACATAAGGACCGTTCGGTCCGAAAATTCATCTTGCGATGACGGGGGATACCCGATTTACCAAGGATTGTGGCAGAACACAAAAGTAGGCCACAATCCGAGTTGTGAGCTAAATACTTCGAATCCATAGCCACGAACAACATAGGTCCGTACTAAGATGTGAGGGAGGGCCCCCGTGGAAACCAAGTCATACTCGTTCACTAGGACTACATTATGACCCATGGCTAGTAACCAATCTTACATAACCGTACCAAAGGCCCCCGAGGGTCAAATGCATCCATAACTACAAAAAGGGGAAAAGACATCCCAATAATATAAGCCGACTCAATACCTAGGGACCCACTAGTAATAGTCTAGACTTGTCACAATTTCATTTGTGACCAACCATAGTTAGTCATATGGTTCCAATAACATTTATATCAAAAATGCATTTTCAAGTTTAACTGCTGATAAGAATGAAAAAAAACATAAAATGAGATTATATACATTCCTTCAAGTAACTCACATAAATGTGCAAGTAAAACTCCATTTTACTTCAAATAAGATGGAACGCATCATTTTAGTTAAAAATAAATGGGAACCCAAAAATCTCCCAAAACTCGAGTTAGGTCAAATATAGTAAGCTTAAATCTAAAACCAAGGAGAATTGGAGATATATAGGAGTTCAAAATGTAAGCTTTGACATGTATAAAGTTTAGAAAATGGTAGTAGGAACTCACCAAGTGGGTTTTTGAAGAAAATCCAAATCCTAGATTTAACTTTGGGGAAGATGACAATAGAGGTGGGGACTTTAATGCCCAACTTGAAACCTTGATTGCTATACCCAACTTCTAGCACTAAATGATGTAGATTTAGGTTGGTGAAACTCTAATTTCGGATGAGAGGAGTTATGAGGATTGAGAGAGAGAGAGAGCAAATAAGGTAGATGAGAAAAAAATGAAGTGTAATGGGGGAGAAACCCATATTGGACATCCAAAGGATTCCCGCGGGTTATGCCGCGGCCTCAAGTCGCGACATAAGCCGCCCATGTTACTGAGAAGATAACAAGGCAGTGGGTTACGCGGCTTGTGCCGCGGTTTGCAAGTGGCGGTGTAACTCACGTAAGCCCCTGTGATTCACCATTTCCACCAAAACCCTCAATTCAAACTTGAAACCAAACGCGGTGCTAAAAACAAAAGTTAAACACAAAAACACTACGATTGAACGATAAACAAGGCTAGAAGTCTTAACGCTAGAATTTACATAACGAAAATTCGGGGTGTTACAATCCTCCCCAACTTAGGAATGATTTTGTCCCCGAAATCCCAACTACTCGAAAAGGTGAGGATATCTTCGCTTCATATCCTCCTCAATTTCCCACGTCACATTGGCTCCCCGATGATGCTTCCACTGCACCTTGACCATAGTGACCTCCTTGTGACGCAATTTCTTAGACTTCTTCTCTAATATAGCGTCGGGCTCTTCTACACATCGGTTACCCTCGTCCACTATTAGCTCGGAGAGAGGAATGACACTATCTTCCTCCGCCAAACACTTCCGAAGGTAACATATATGGAACGTGTTTTGGATTCTGCTCAATTCCGGCGGCAGTTCCAATTGGTAGGCTTGCAAACCCACCCGCTTAAGCACTTTGAAAGGTCCAAGGAAACGGGGACTCAGTTTCCCACGTTTTCCGAACCTGATAATGCCTTTCCATGGCGACACCTTAAGCATCACTCGGTCGCCCACTTGAAACTCCATCGACCGCCTCTTCTTGTCGGCATAGCTCTTCTGCCGATCCTGAGCCGCTTTCAATCTTTCCCGAATGCTTTTGACCTTATCGGTCGTCTCTTGCACGATCTCAGGTCCGGCGAAATTCTTCTCTCCCGCTTCAAGCCAACACACAGGAGTTCCGCACTTCTGCCCGTACAACAACTCAAATGGTGCCATCCCAATACTCGAGTGGTAACTATTGTTGTAAGAAAACTCCACCAAAGGTAGATAAGAGTCCCAACTACCCCCGAAATCGATGACACAAGACCTCAACATGTCTTCCAGCGTTTGTATCGTTCTCTCGCTTTGACCGACGGTTTGCGGATGGTAAGCCGTACTCAACTTTACTCGTGTGCCAAGCTCTTTCTGAAAACCATCCCAAAAATATGAAGTGAACCGAATATCGTAATCCGACACGATCGACAAGGGCACCCCATGCCTTGAGACCACTTCGTCGATGTAGAGTTTTGCCAACTTGTCCATCGGTAAGGTCTCGCGCATAGCCAAAAAGTGAGCGCTTTTAGTCAATCTATCGACTATTACCCAAATGGTATCGTGACCTCGAAGAGTTTTAGGCAACTTCGTCACGAAGTCCATGGTAATATGTTCCCACTTCCACTCGGGGATCTCTAAGAACTGAAGACTCCCATACGGACGTTGATGTTCGACCTTCACTTGTAAGCACGTCACACAACGCTCCACGTAACGTGCCATATCAAGTTTCATTACCGGCAACCAATAGTGCAACTTCAAGTCCCGGTACATCTTTGTACTTCCTGGATGAATGGAATATTTGGACTTATGGGCATCTTCAAGAAGTAGCTCACAATTACCCCCAACTTTGGGCACCCATACACGACCGTTAAACAGTTTGACTCCACGGCTATCTTCCGTTAAGATTAAACGTTGTTTTGTCATGACTTCATCCTTGAGGTTCTCTTCCAACAATGCTTCCACTTGAGATGTCTTGATCTTCTCGACAAAACTTGACACTAACTCGATTCTCGAAAGGGTAGCCCGAATACTTCCGCTATAGTCCTTCCGACTTAACGCATCGGCCACTACATTCGCCTTACCGGGATGGTAAATCAACTCACAATCGTAATCCTTGAGTAACTCAAGCCACCGCCGTTGCCTCATGTTTAAGTCTTTTTGATCAAAGACATACTTCAGGCTCTTATGATTCGTGTAAAGTGTACATTTCATGCCATAGAGGTAATGTCTCCAAAGCTTCAAGGCGAACACCACCGCCGCTAACTCCAAATCGTGGGTAGGATAATTCTTCTCGTGAATTTTAAGTTGCCTCGAGGCATAAGCGGTCACCTTGCTTCTTTGCATCAACACGCATCCTAATCCCATTTTCGAAGCGTCGCTATAGACCACGAAGTCTTCCGACCCTTCGGGTAGCGACAAGATTGGAGCTTCACACAACTTCTTTTGTAGAATCCGGAACGCCTTCTCTTGCGTTTCGGTCCAATCGAACTTCACATTCTTCCGAGTTAAAGTTGTCAAGGAAGAAGCGATCTTCAAAAAGTCTTGAATAAATCTCCGGTAATACCCCGCAAGACCCAAGAAACTTCGAATCTCGGATGGACTCTTGGGAGGCTCCCAATTGATCATGGCTTCAATTTTGGAGGGGTCCACTTTCACTCCGTCTCGAGTGACAACGTGACCCAAGAATTGCACCTCTTCAAGCCAAAAATCACACTTGGAGAATTTGGCGTACAATCTTTCTTTTCTCAACACGTCGAGAACTTCATGAAGATGTTGCTCGTGCTCTAACTCGCTATTGGAGTACACGAGTATATCATCAATGAATACAATGAACGACTTGTCGAGGAATGGTCGGCACACTCTATTCATCAAGTCCATAAACACCGTCGGTGCGTTAGTTAGACCAAATGGCATCACGAGAAATTCGTAATGGCCATAACGCGTTCTAAAGGTTGTCTTCGGAACGTCTTCTTCTCTCACCTTCACCTGGTGATAACCCGAGCGTAAGTCGATCTTTGAAAAACACCCCGCTCCTTGGAGTTGATCAAACAAGTCGTCTATCCTTGGAAGCGGGTACTTGTTCTTCACGGTCGCTTTATTCAACTCACGGTAGTCGATGCACATTCTCATTATGCCATCCTTCTTCTTGACAAACAAGACCGGAGATCCCCAAGGCGACGAGCTCGGTCTTATGAAACCCTTCTCCAAAAGCTCTTGGAGTTGTGCCATCATCTCTAGCATCTCCGATGACGCCAACCGGTAAGGGGCTCTAGCAAGAGGAGCCGCTCCCAGCACGAGATCAATCCGAAACTCCACTTGACGGTCGGTGTAACTCGGGCAAGTCGTCCGGAAAGACATCGGGAAACTCACGCACAATCTTCACATCTTCAAGCTTTAAATTCTCTAGCTTGGAGTCAATCACGTAGGCTAGGAAATACGAGCATCCTTTCACCAAGCATTTGTTCGCCTTTGCCATGGTGATTATTGCTACTTTTCCTTTCCTCTTCTCACCATAGATCACAACAACTTCACCATTGCGAATGGGAAGTCGAATTAATTTCTTGGAACATATGATCTCGGCATGATTTTTTGCTCACCAATCCATGACGACCACCACATCAAAACCTCCGATTAACATTGGCATAAAATCGATCGGGAAACCTCTCCCTTCAATTCCGAGAGTACACTTCCTCAGAATATCGTGGATCAGAACTTGACTACCATCTGCTATCTCTACCACTAACGCATTCTCTAGACTATTAGTGGGCATAACAATCTTTTGACAAAACAATTTAGATATAAAAGAGAAACTGGCACCCGTATCGAACATTACACGAGCAGGTACGGAGTTTAGAAGAAACGTACCCGATACCACATCAATGGATGCCTTGGCCTCATTGTCCGTCATTTGAAAAGCTCGACCTGAAACCCTAGATGGGTTCTCTTTCTTCTCCGGTGCGCTTCCCGACTTGAGCTTCGGGCAATCTCTCTCCATATGCCCCGGTGTCTTGCACTCATAGCAGACAAGTCCTTTTGATCGGACAGTCGCTGGTGATGTGATCAGATTTACCACAGTTGTAGTAAGATTGAAGAGTGGGGTTACAGTTGCCATGGTGCTTGCTATGACACCTATGGCACCATCTAGCTTCTTGATAACCGCTGAAGTTTCGGTTTCCGACCAAAGGTCGGGTTCTCTTGGGAGGAACGTAATTGCTCTCCCACTTTCTTTTGTCCACAGCCACCACAACTTTCTCTGGTTTACTCTTCGCGTAAACCTCTTCCATGAACTGTGCCTCCTCAATAGTCTCACGAAGGTTGGAAGCCTTCGAATTTCGGACCATGGTCATCATTTTCGACGGTAGACCCTTCAGATAGGACTTAATCTTCTCCTTTTCTGTTGAGGCCACATGCCCCACTAACCCCGGCTTTTCAATGAATTGACGGGTATACTCCCTCACCGTAAAGTTCCTTTTCTCAAGCGACCGAAACTCCACCTCGATCCGATCCATAGCCCTCTCGTTGCAATATTCTTCCAATAATTTCACCTTGAATTCGCCCCAAGTCAGTTGGGCCAAAACAGTAGGAGAGATGGTGGACTGGATAACATTCCACCATGTCAGCGCCATATCTCTGAGCAGTTGCGTACCGAACCTCACCCTTTGGTCATCTCTGCACTCAGATGAACCGAAGGCTTGTTCGATCGCTCGAATCCACTTTACACACGCAACTGGGTCTTCGGAACTAGAGAACTCTGGTGGTCCACAACCCAGAAAGGATTTGTAGGAACAACTCTTCCCACTTCTCGGAGCACCAACAACCCTGTGCTCCTCAGTTCTGATCCCATTACCGGTGCCTCCAGAACCAACCACGATGTTTTCAACAACCGCCTCATTTCTCTTGAGGCTAGCATCGCGATCCTCTAACAACTTCAAGAACGCCTCTTGCTGCTTCTCCATGGCCGACGACACCATTTGCATGATACCCGCCATCATGTCAGCTTGAGGGTTTGCCTCTTGAATCACTGGGTTGGTGGATGCCAACTCCACTCGAGGCACTTGCTTTACCTCCCCAGTGAATATCGGTGGCATACCAGGAGGTACGATTGCCAGTGCTCTAACCATCGGGTTTCGCTAGGGCGAACTAACGTCGCGAAGGTCTCCATAGCCTAACGATCGATTACGTGTGTTCACCATAACCGAGTAATCGCTTCCACACAAGCAACAGAAAGAGTAAGAGAGAGATCAATAGAATAAGCACAAAGAACGTACTACTACATTACTAGTTGTCATAGTAACGGCACCTCAAGCACAATCATATATAAATATTCTCATAATAACATTAGCTAAGTGAGATTATGAACATATAACACATAAAGGTTCTTGTTACCATCGCCACAATGCTCGATAACTATAATTTTCGTCGACTCTTAGACTAACCAATCTTAGAAGTTCTACCTAACTCACAATCAATACTTAACATACTTAGTCTAAGTCTAGACATATTACATTCATGCCTAGATCACTTAAACTAGAGCTCTGATACCAACTTGTAACACACTAAAAATTAGAGTAATTTAAAATTCGGAAATTAGGCAATATGACGTTTGTATTCGGTATAAACCTCCCAAAAAGGGAAAAAGTACTAAGCCTTTACAAAAAACCTGTGAACGGATATGGAAATCAACAACAAACTAATCTAAACATAACTATCTAGATTACATCGGTTGTCAACCCAAAATCACCAAAAGATGGGACTTAAACAATTGCCCAACATCAAATACTAGTCATCTCAAAAATGCCTCAAAGACCATGCTCATCACTCACGACCTTGGCAACCCACCGCTAAGGGAACCTGTTATACATATCATTTGAGAAAAAGTGTTAGGCTTAAAGCCTAGTGAGAACATACAATTTATAATTTCAAGATATATACACAATTGCATCGAAAGAAAATCTTTTCAAGAAAGTTTAGTGTACAATTGAAATCTGTGTCACATAAGGACCGTTCGGCCCGAAAATTCATCTTGCGATGACGGGGGATACCCGATTTACCAAGGATTGTGGTGGAACACAAAAGTAGGCCACAATCCGAGTTGTGAGCTAAATACTTGGAATCCATGACCACAAATAACATAGGTCCATACTAAGATGTGAGGGAGGGCCCCCGAGGAAACCAAGTCATACTCGTTCACTAGGACTACATTATGACCCATGGCTAGTAACCAGTCTCACATAACCGTACCAAAGGCCCCCGAGGGTCAAATGCATCCATAGCTACAAAAATGGGAAAAGACATCCCAATAATATAAGCCGACTCAATACCTAGGGATCCACTAGTAATAGTCTAGACTTGTTACAATTTCATTTGTGACCAACCAAAGTTAGTCATATGGTTCCAATAACATTTATATCCAAAATGCATTTTCAAGTTTAATTGCTGATAAGAATGAAAAAAACATAAAATGAGATTATATACATTTCTTCAAGTAACTCACATAAATGTGCAAGTAAAACTCCATTTTACTTCAAATAATATGGAACCCATCATTTTAGTTAAAAATAAATGGGAACCCTAAAATCTCCCAAAACTTGAGTTAGGTCAAAATATAGTAAGCTTAAATCTAAAACCATGGAGATATATAGGAGTTCAAAATGTAAGCTTTGACATGTATAAAGTTTAGAAAATGGTAGTAGAAACTCACCAAGTGGGTTTTTGAAGAAAACCCAAACCCTAGATTTAACTTTGGGGAAGATGACAATGGAGGTGGGGACTTCAATGCCCAAATTGAAACCTTGATTGCTATACCCAACTTCTAGCACTAAATGATGTAGATTTAGGTTGGTGAAACCCTAATTTCGGATGAGAGGAGTTATGAGGGTTGAGAGAGAGAGCAAATAAGGTAGATGAGAAATAAATGAAGTGTAATGGGGGAGAAACCCATATTGGACATCCAGAGGAGTCCCGTGGGTTATGCTGCGGCCTCAAGTCGTGGCATAAGCCACCCGTGTTACTGAGAAGATAATAGGGCAGTGGGTTACGCGGCTTGTGCCACGGTTTGCAAGTCGCGGTGTAACTCGCGTAAGCCCCTGTGATTCACCATTTCTACCAAAACCCTCAACTCAAACTTGAAACCAAACGCGGTGCTAAAAACAAAAGTTAAACACAAAAACACTACGATTGAACGATAAACAAAGCTAGAAGTCTTAACGCTAGAATTTACATAACGAAAATTTGGGGTGTTACAAGGTGCATGCGTGTGTTGGTGGAACCAGTGTTCATGAAGATCAGCGCATTCTCTCAGCTGGTGTCCATGTTGTCGTTGGTACTCCTGGTCGTGTCTTTGACATGCTCAGGAGGCAGTCACTTTGTGTTGATTACATCTAGATGTTTGTGTTGGATGAAGCCGATGAAATGCTTTCCAGAGGTTTCAAGGATCAAGTCATTTCTTTACCTAAAATTTTGCTTTGACCGCCTGATTACATCTCATACTACTCATCTATGGTGTAGGATACTTTTCGTAAGATTCCTCTTATTGAGATTGAAATGGGACTGCTTACAAACTTACCTTCTCTTACATAAAATTTCTCTAAGACGTCTCTTTAATATGGAATGTATTATGCTTTTCTTATTTACATGACATGATACTGAGTTCTCTCTCTTTCCAATCATATTGTTCTATTTTGCTTGGCACTAACCTACAAAATCTTCTTCAGGTCAAGAGACCAATTAAGGCAAAAAGAGGATCAAATTGCTAATACTGAGCAACAACATACTCAAGAGTCAAGAGGCAACTCATTATATATTTAGATTGGTGATTTTATTGGAAATTTTGGATTTGTTTTTTACATAATGAATTTATTGATGCAGTTGAAAAAGAAAATGTAGAACTCAAGATTGAAGATTCATCAAAATGAAGAAAAAATGATCAACATTTATGCATATCAGGTGCACAATTCTTGGCAACAAAAGTGATTTTTCAGTTACCGTCACTTGTGAAAAAAACCAACAATGTAAGGTTAACTTCATTTAGTCATTGTTATTCCCTTGATAGAATTGCATTGTAAAAGCTTTCACTCATTTGATGCTTATGTATTAAACCGATTCCTTGTATATAGAAAGTTTCATTGTTTTTAATGTGAAAAGTTGCATTGATTTACAATTATTCAGTAATTTGAGCCTTACACAAGTTGAAAATTCATTATCCTGTCATGAATAATGGACAATTTGTAAATGGAAACTACTTCAGTGGGTCTATACCTATTTTCAATATACTCGATTTTCTACTAGTATCTTGAGTGGTGTATGTTGCTTTGTTGCTCTTTTATGTTTGTAATCTCATTGATGGTAGCAATCTTGATACTTTTTTACACCCCGTCGCATTGTGCGGGCAATTAACTAGTATATATTACATTTGTTTTAAAATCATATTTTTAGATATTGAGTGATTTGCGGCCAAGCAATGGTTACGTCTCCTATATTATATTACATTATTTATAAGGAAACAATTTAACATTTTGGTTAAAGTTGCACTCATTAGAAAACATCTTCCTTTCAAAACAACATATATTTATAAACAATGTGGTAGGTTTATATTAGGGTTGTTTAGGATTGCTTATTAAAACTCCTTATTAACTTATTGTGTTTTTACCCAGCAAATAAGCTATTTTGAGTGTTTGGATTAGAAAAAAGAAAAAGTGCTTATGATTTTTCCACACCGGTAATAAGTAGTTTTTGATAAGCCAAACCATTTTGACTTATTTGAAACCCCTTATTAACTTATCTAACCAAATTACATATTTGTCCCTTCTTTCTATAAGTTAATAATCACTTTACATATAAGCATAAGTTAATAAGCACTTTTACAAATAAGCAATCCTAAACACCCCTTTAACTTTTGGTTTCAATTTTACTTATTTTCTCCATAAGTTTTATCCACTTAATCTATGCTATATTATAAAGCATTTATAAAAAACTTTAAAAATAATTGTTAAAACTTAATGTGCCACTATTTAATGTTAATTACTTAAAATCTTTTAAAAACAACCATTAAATCATTATGTAGTACATTTAATGTTATTTATTAACTTTCAATCATTATCTCTGACCACTTTAACTCCCCTAAAATCA
Source organism: Arctium minus (assembly GCA_954870635.1). Taxonomy (NCBI): domain Eukaryota; kingdom Viridiplantae; phylum Streptophyta; class Magnoliopsida; order Asterales; family Asteraceae; genus Arctium; species Arctium minus. The sequence continues at coordinate 161,577,447 of OX941081.1, forward strand.
CTTCCCACTTCAACTCCTCTAAAATCACTCTCCGTATTATTAGATACACAATAAAAATTAAATTTTAAATATTAAAAATCTAAAATATAATTAAGAAAATCTGACATAATATTTAATGTTTATTTTATGAATAAAAAAACCTTATATTATTAAACCTAAAATAATTTACATTATTATTAAACTTTCGAATAAAATCTTAAAAACAAACTTTTATGCATTAAGTACTGTTTATTGATACACATTACTTGAAATTCAAGATTACAAGTCATGATTATAAATTTCTAAAGTTATATGTTTGAATTCATAACTAATGATAAACATAATCAAAACAGAATAAACATCTCAATTTAAATATAAAGAATATAAAATATAGAAAATAATAATTGAATTCTAACAATTTAATTTTTTTTATTAAAAACATTATATTGTTAAGTCTAAATTAAACAAATTTATAAAAAAAAACATTATCACTCTTTCAAAACCATCTAAAATATGAGATCGTGCCTTCAAGTTTTGTGAGAGGAGACATAAGTCGCTCAAGTATAACAGGCCCATATGGCCCATTTAGAGGGCGGGCTGATTTTTGTGTGTGTACAAGGGTTTAGACCCAGCAGGTTCTATTTTCAATTTATTTAGAGCTGCTGATTTTAAAAAGAATCAGACAACAACAAAAAAAAACCCTAGTTCTCTCTACACTCTCACTCAAAAATCTTGCTCTCTAAACCTCAAGAACCCTAACTTGTTTCTCCATTATTGTAAGCTGAATTTTTCTCAAGTGTATCATCATCAAAGTGATAGTGGATCAGTTTTCGGCGTCCTCCGCCCGTGGTTTTTCCCTTTTCGAGTTTCCACGTAAAAATATCGGTGTCTCTCTTACTTATGCTTTATTTTGCATTTACTTAGGTTTGATCATTGTTTACAATTTTCTTAGTGGTTGATTATCTTGCATTGTTAATCGTATTTTCACTTGAATCTCGATATAGAACTTTAGTTCATTTGTTCTTGGGTAACTTATGCTTTTATCGGGAACCAATCTTTGAGCTTTTAGCTATTTGGGTCTTGGTAATTTCACAACAATTGGTATCAGATAGGGGTGCTCAAAAACCCGACGAACCCGATCAACCCAACCCGAAAAAATTGAAAAAAACCCAACCCGAGGTAACCCGAAGCATGATTGATACAAAAAATATTCAACCCGACTCTATTGGGTCGGAATTGGGTCAAGCTCAATGGAACCCGACCCAACCCGTGAACCCGAGGTAGGTAACCTAAAGCACTCATTTTTTTTTTAATTACTTCACAGTTCACTTCACAACACATTTACACCTACACGAATGTAAGCCGCCTCCAGCCTCCTCCAGACTTCGATCGATTTCTCCATTCCATCGATTCGATCGATTTCTCCATTCCATCCGTTCTAGACTTCGATACTTCTTTGATTTCTCCAGAGTCCAGACCATTCGGTTTCTCCAGATTTCTCCAGACTGGTAAGTGGTTCTTCTTCTTCTTCGTTTGATACTTCGATTTCGACTTCCTCTTCGTTCGATTTCGACTTCCTCTTAGTTCGATAAATCGATTTTTGTCATAATTATGAATGATGTATGGCATTCAGAGTCTGTATGTGAATCGGTCAGAAGTGAGTACTGTATGGTAAACTATTCCAAAAAAACCGAAATCGTTCATATGATCCAGAAGCGTGCTTTTTGCAGGTTGCTCTGATCTCTTTATTCCTCACAACTGTTGCTCTGATCTCTCCTATTAATCGCAGGTATGTAAAACCCTTATCTAATTTCTAGGTTTGAGACAATGATTTATGTGAATTCTGTGTTTTTGAAACTATGATTTCTATGTTGGTGGATCTTTATTGTGTTATTGTGTTTGGGCATGATTTCTTTTCAACATTTCTCATCTTCGATTTTTATCACTCCCTGTATTCCTATCTTGGTTTGTGAATACCCCCATTGGGTTCTTGTTTTATTTTTATCATAAGCATTTGAACACCAAGTGTTTGATAAAAGTTCCCAATGAGAAAAAGATTCAAGTTAATAAACTAATTTCCCATAGGTAGTTTACCATAGATGGTGGTGTTGTGGATCATTGGTAGTTTTCCTGTTTTATTTTTATCACAATTCATTGTTTACAGATTCATACATTATGTTAGTTACAGCCTTACATATTATGTTAGTTACAGCCTTACAGGTTCACACTTCACAGTTCACTTTTAGTTAAATTTAAAGAAATGTTTCCTTTATGTTTATATTTCTAAATTTGATTTCATCTTGTTTAAACACAACCCGATCAACCCGACCAACCCGATCAACCCGAACGGTTTGGGTTGTACTTTTGATTGGGTTGGGTTGGGTTGTAAAATTTTCAAACCGCCTATCTTGGTTTGATTAGTCGAAAAGCCTCTAACCCGATCAACCCAACCCGTGAGCACCCGTAGTATCAGAGCTCAAGGATAAATATTGAGATTTTTTGATCTATTGAAGATTGTAGGATTATTGATTTGCTAGGGTTTCATTTATGTCGACAATGAAATTCGATTTGCCTTTGTTGGAACGAGATAGCCGATATCCCTTATGGAAGATAAAGATGAGAGATGTCCTTGTCCAACAAAATTTACACAAATGTATTTTGGGACGGGCTTTTATGCCCGGTGCTTGGACGGAAGAGGAAAAAGAACTAAATGACTTGAGAGCCTCATCCTTGATTAGATTGCATTTGTCTAACGATATTTTATGTAACACCCTAAAAATAGGGATAACAAAAATCCGAAAAACGGACATGTGGTATACAAAATTGCCAAAGCAAGAGCCTCCCAAAAATGGGGAAATATACAAACCTGTTTAATCACAATGTAAGTTAACGGACAATAAATTAACAACCAACTAATCTAATTTCTACAACTAGAAAAGATATTACAAAAAGGTTGTCATCTATAGTTCCAAAAGTTCTTCTATCCAATGTATGTCCATTTGCAAGGATTCCCCAAGCTCTCACCCAAGCACTATGCCAGCTTAGAACCGGCGCCGCTAGAACCTGAGATACACATCGACACCAAACAAGTGTTAGGCCAAAAGAGCCTAGTGAGTTGAACAATAATGAGCATTCATGAACAGTTACAATTCTTATCAGCAGTTAACCAAAGTTCAACAAATGTGGAGTCAATAGGGGAGACCCATAACACCAATCAAGTTCCACCCAAAGAGTCGATATACATTGATGCCATCTACCATGAGACGCCCGAAAGGCCCGGCACATTCGAGGACTACAACTAAGGAAACTCCCTGAATGGCGGAGGTCTAGGCACATACCATCACGGTAGCGCCTAAGACTACATCCTCCTAGTGTCTACTGACTTGGTTCGTCCAACATAATTTATAGGAGGTCTTGAGGTATATTTCAACCAATACATTTCGATACCAACCATGGGTACAATGCTACCATCCTAACACATAAGTCCAATATGAGACCAAATTCCAACATAACCAATGTTTAGATACAATATCGCTAATAAAACATTCCAAGTAGATTATATCATCTACTATGTCACATATACCCCAAATCATGTCAAAATAGCAACGACATATATATATATATATATATCGACATATATATATATATATATATATATATATATATATATGAAGTAAATCCCAAATATTTGACAAATAGAATAAATCATGGCAAAATACTCATAAGAAATCTCCCAACACATTATTCATAAAACCACCATCAAGTATTTGAACATATAGAGATAACCATTTTGAGAAATGTTAAAATAATAACAAGTAAGAGATTATGATGTGTATCTAGTTTTAACAAAGGTTTAGTAAACTCACAATCTAGGTTTTGAACCAAAACCTAGAAAAGATGAAACCCTAGCTTTGAGGAGAGGAGACTTGAAGATGAGAAGATAGTCCTTTGAGAAACCCTAGAAATCTTTCTTGAGGATGATGAATGCAAGTAATCAATGATCCAACCACCAAAAAGGGTTTGGTATAAATGTGGATTACGGTTTGGGAAGTAATGAACCAGTTTTCTTGGAGCCAAAATCGCCAAAGAGAGGGTTGAAATGTGTTGCAAATGAGTTAAAATCGGCTGGAAAGCCATTTAAGTGAAATCCCCCGCTCGCGATAATGTCCAACGACAGTGACATTGTCACTGTCGCGAGTCATAATCGCGCCAGGCTTGAAGCCCGCGGTACATCCCACGCGATAGTGACAATGTCACAATTGCGAGTCACAGTCGCGCCATACACCCCCAACTCTCGGTACAACTATCGCGATAGTGACCAACGATTGTGACTTTGGCACAATCGCGTGGCACGATCACGCCACACTCCCAGAAGCCCGAAAACTCAGTCTAAAACGATTGCCAGCACGAGGTTTAAACAATTACGATGGTAAATTAGTTTATATAACATTTCAAAGTAATAATGATCATCTAATACACATAAAGGCTCATATTCTCAAATAGTCATAATTTAATAAAACAAGAGGAAGGTTACTTACCTTGTAAATTTCTGGGTGTTACAATCCTCCCCACCTAATTGGGATTTCGTCCCCGAAATCTCATCCTAAATTAAACAAGTTAGGGTAGCGCTTCTTCATGTCATCTTCGGACTCCCAAGTAATGTTGGCACCCCGATGGTGCTTCTATTAGACTTTAACCATCACCACGTCCTTATGCCTCAACTTCTTCACTTTCGATTCTAAAATCGCCTCCGGTTCTTCCACACAACGGTTTCCATTATCGACCCTAATATCTGTCAAAGGGATTACACTTTCCTCCTCGACTAGACACTTCCGAAGGTAGCACACGTGAAACGTAGGATGTATTCCATCCATTTCCAGTGGTAAATCCAACCGGTAGGCTTGCAACCCAACTTTCTCCAGAATGACGAAAGGTCCAAGAAAACGAGGACTAAGCTTTCCGCGCTTACCAAACCGGATAATTCCCTTCCATGGAGATACCTTCAACATGACACGGTCGCCCACTTGAAACTCAACCGGTCTCTTCTTCTTGTCCGCATAACTCTTCTGTCATTCTTGCGCTGCCTTTAGTCTCTCTCGAATTTCCTTCACTTTGTCCGCCGTCTCTTGAACTATTTCCGGTCCGGCAAATTGTTTCTCGCCCGCTTCTAACCAACATACTGGGGTTCTACACTTCCTTCCATACAACGCCTCAAACGGTGCCATTCCGATACTAGAATGGTAACTGTTGTTATAAGCAAACTCCACCAAAGGTAGGTGCGAGTCCCAACTTCCCCCAAAATCTATAACACACGACCTCAACATATCCTCTAATGTCTGAATCGTCCTCTCGCTTTTCCCGTCTGTTTGAGGATGATACGCCGTGCTCAGATTCAGTCTAGCGCCCAACTCTTTTTTGTAGACTCGCCCAAAAATTCGACGTAAGCGACTATCCCGATCCGATACGATAGATTGTGGAACTCCGTGCCTCGACACCACCTCATCAATATAAAGTTTGGACAATTTCTCCATTGGCAAACTCTCCACAACCACCCAAATAGTGTCGTGACCGTGCAAGGTCTTCGGTCGTTTCGTCACAAAATCCATAGTGATGTTGTCCCACTTCCACTCGGGAATGGACAACGGTTGCAAACTTCCATACAACCTTTGATGCTCTGCCTTGACTTGGAGGCATGTGACACACCTCTCCACGTAATTGGCCACGTCCAATTTCATCACCGGCCACCAATAATTCAATTTCAAGTCACGATACATTTTAGTGCTACCGGGATGAATATAATACCTCGACTTATGCGCTTCTTCGAGTAGTAACCCCCGATTTCCTCCCAACTTCGGCACCCAAATTCGCCCTTGAAAGAGCTTGAGTCCACGGTCGTCTTCCGTCAAAGTCCACTTTGTTTCACCATGATCTCGGACTTGAGATTTTCCTCTTTGAGTGCTTCCACTAGACACGACTTAATGCTCTCCAACAAACTTGATACCACATCGATCCTTGTAAGGGACATTTTGACACCGCCATCATAACTCCTTCAGCTCAATGCATCCGCCACCACATTGGATTTTCCGGGATGATAGAGTAGATCACAATCGTAATCTTTCAAAAGCTCGAGCCATCTCCTTTGCCGCATGTTGAGTTCCTTTTGATCGAAGATGTATTTGAGACTCTTGTGATCTGTGAAGAGAGTACACTTTGTCCCATACAATTAGTGCCGCCACAATTTCAACGCGAAAACTACCGCCGCCAATTCTAAGTCATGAGTCGGATAATTCTTCTCATGATCCTTTAGTTGCCGCGACGCATAGGCTATTACTTCCCCCCTTTGCATTAGTACGCACCCAAGCCCCATCTTGGAAGCGTCACTATACACCACAAAGTCTTCCGATCCTTCGGGTAAGGATAAGATCGGAGTTTTGCACAACTTCCTCTTGAGCGTTTGAAAGGCTTGCTCTTGTGCATCGGTCCAAAGAAACTTGACGTTCTTCCTTGTAAGTGAAGTGAGTGGTGTAGCTATCTTGGAAAAGTTTTGAATGAAACGTCGGTAGTAACCCGCCAAACCCAAGAAACTTCGAATCTCTGTCGGACTTGTTGGAGGCTCCCAACTCATCATTGCCTCGATCTTTGTTGGGTCCACCTTTACTCCGTCCTTTAATACCACATGCCCCAAGAATTGCACCTCTTGGAGCCAGAATTCGCACTTTGAGAATTTCGCAAAAAAATCTCCCTTCTTAGAACCTCTAACACTTCCCGTAAGTGTTTCCCATGCTCGGACTCGTCCTTTGAATATATTAAAATATCATCGATGAAGAAGATCACGGATTTATCCAAGAATGGGCAACACACACGGTTCATCAAATCCATGAATACGGCCGGAGCGTTGGTTAAGCCGAAAGACATCACCAAAAACTCATAATGACCGTATCGCGTTTGGAAAGTCATCTTCGGAATATCTTCTTTCTTCACTCTCACTTGATGGTATCCGGACCGAAGATCAATCTTTGAGAAGCATCCCGCGCCTTGAAGTTGATCAAAAAGATCTTCGATGCGAGGTAGAGGATACTTGTTCTTGATTGTGACTTTGTTTAGATCTCGGTAGTCGATACACATCCGCATGGATCCGTCTTTCTTCTTTACGAACAAAACCGGTGCTCCCCAAGGTGACGAACTCGGTCGGATGAAACCCTTCTCCAACAACTCTTGTAGTTGCGTCATCATCTCTTTCATTTCCATCGGGGCCAAACGATATGGAGCACGGGCTATCGAAGCCGCTCCCGGAGTGAGGTCGATTTGAAACTCTACTTGCCTCTCCGGCGGTAACCCGGGTAAGTCTTCCGGAAAGACGTCCGGAAAATCTTGCACAACTTCCACATCTTCTACCGACTTCTTCTCTTTCTTCGCGTGCACCACATAAGCTAGGTACGAAGGATAACCCTTCGCTAGAAACTTGCGCGCCTTAAGAGACGAAATAATGGGATTATTCCTCTTTCCTTTCTCCCCATAAATGGTAACCGCACCATTTTCCGGCAACGACACTTGGATCATCTTTTTGGAGCAAAAGATGTCAGCCTTATGCCTTACTAACCAATCCATACCTATGACCACATCGAACCCTCCTATAGCCATGGGTAGTAAATCTACTCCAAAAAAATTCCCGTCGATCTCTAGAGTGTAATCACAAAAACGGTCTCGGGTGATCACTTGATCCTCATTTGCTATTTCTACTACTAACGCATTAGGAAGGACACTAATAGGAGTGACAAGTTTTTTTACAGAAAACGTCCGATACAAAAGAACACGTAGCACCCGAATCAAACAAAACACGAGCTGGCAAAGAGTTTACTAAGAACGTACCCGAAACAACATTAGTGGTCTCCTTTGCCTCCTCGGTATTCATCCGGAAAGCTCTACTTGGCGCCTTTGGTGGTTGCTCGACTCTTGCCGTCGAACCCACAGAATTTCCACCATTTCCTCCCACTAGCTTCGGACAATCCCTCTTCATATGCCCCGGTTCTCTGAACTCATAGCATACCGGCCCCCAGATGGGACACTCTCGAGTTGTGTGGCTCTTCTTACCACACTTGGCACACCCTACTGGACCGGAGTAAGTTCTTGTAGCACATGGCCCCGAGTGCTTTGACTTGCACTTGTGGCACCACTGATCCTCACGACGCTGATCACCCGCTCTCCCGCTTACAAAGGGTCTTGATTGACGGACTGACCCAGATGGCCCTTCCCACTTTCGTTTCTCTCCAACTTGTCTTTTTTCTTCCTTTTCCGCATTGATGTCATCCTCAATGAGTAAAGACTCTTTGATGAATTCTTGCAAGGTCAAACCCCTAGCATTTCTCACTGTCGTTCGCATCTCGGCCGGTAAACCTTGTTGATAGGCCTTAATCTTCGACTTTTCATCGGGGACCAGATGTCCGACCAAGTTCAATTTCTCCAAAAAGAGTTTGGAGTATCCGGCAATGGACAGAGTCCCCTTCTTCAGATCTTGGAACTCCAGCTCCAGTTTGTCCAACGAACGCTCACTACAATATTTATCCATGATCTTCTCTTTGAACACCGGCCAAGTTAACTTAGCCAGAACTTCAGTAGTGAGGGCGGATCGAGTGAGATTCCACCAAATCAGAGCCTCTCCCCTTGAGAAGCAAACTTAACCCGTTGAGAGGGATCACACTCACTGGACTAAAAGGCCATCTCTACCTCCTTGAGCCAATACATAAAAGCAACCGGGTTGTCAGAACCCACAAACTCTTTAGGGTGGCACCCTAGAAATGCCTTGTAGGTGCACCCCTTAGCCTTCGACTTATTCCCATTATACGCTGGATCCTCAACAGATACAACAACTGGTCCACCCGACCCCATAACAATATTTTCCGCCATTGTCTCCGGTTGTCAGTTACTGACGTCTCGGTCTTCTAAAAGCTTCATGAAAAACTCTTGTTGTTGGGCCATGGCGGAGTTCATGGCCAACATCATGTTATCCTGAATCCGGGTCTCCATGGTCACTTCCTCCATGATGGCATTACTTGCATTGAGGTTCCGACGCGGAATCTGTTCAGGTCTTCCTCCCAAGATTATGAGTATGGGAGGTCCCTCGGTAGTTACGCCCACAGGAGGCCGTTCAGCTGTAGACACCACTTCCAAGTGTCCATCCGGTGTATTTGGTAACCTACTCCGAGTGTTTACCATTTTAATCTGCCATACATGTACGAGAAATAGATTGAGAAAAGACTAAACGAGTTGAACCCGTTGTACGTACTAATACCTTCATTAATTATGATAATAATAGTAAACCAAGTATGCTTACGTAACAATGCATTCATAATAGCAGTAGCTAAGTGAAATTATGAACGAACCATACACAAGAATTCTTGTCACCATCATCACAACTTTCAATTTAAGTAATTCCGTAAACCTAACGCTCTCCCCACCTAGGATTCCTACCCCAAGTGGACAGTGAAACTATAAAGTCTAAAGCTTAAGTCTAGATATGCTAAAACAATACCTAGTTCACTTAAACTAAAGCTCTGATACCAACTTGTAACACCCTAAAAATAGAGATAACAAAAATCCGAAAAACAGACATGTGGTATACAAAATTGCCAAAGCAAGAGCCTCCCAAAAATGGGGAAATATACAAACCGGTTTAATCACAGTGTAATTTAACGGACAATAAATTAACAACCAACTAATCTAATTTCTACAACCAGAAAAGATATTACAAAAGGGTTGTCATCTATAGTTCCAAAAGTTCTTCTATCCAATGTATGTCCATTTGCAAGGATTCCCCAAGCTCTCACCCAAGCACTATGCCATCTTAGAACCGGCGCCGCTAGAACCTGAGATACACATCGACACCAAACAAGTGTTAGGCCAAAAGAGCCTAGTGAGTTGAACAATAATGAGCATGCATGAACAGTTACAATTCTTATCAGCAGTTAACCAAAGTTCAACAAATGTGGAGTCAATAGGAGAGACACATAGCACCAATCAAGTTCCACCCAAAGAGTCGATATACATTGATGCCATCTACCATGAGACGCCCGAAAGGCCCGGCACATCCGAGGACTACAACTAAGGAAATTCCCCGAATGGCGGAGGTCTAGGCACATACCATCACGGTGGCGCCCAAGACTACATCCTCCTAGTGTCTACTGACTTGGTTCGTCCAACATAATTTATAGGAGGTCTTGAGGTATATTTCAACCAATACATTTCGATACCAACCATGGGTACAATGCTACCATCCTAACACATAAGTCCAATATGAGACCAAATTCCAACATAACCAATGTTTAGATACAATATCGCTAATAAAACATTCCAAGTAGATTATATCATCTACTATGTCACATATACCCCAAATCATGTCAAAATAGCAACAACATATATATATATATATATATATGAAGTAAATCCTAAATATTTGACAAATAGAGTAAATCATGATAAAATACTCATAAGAAATCTCCCAACACATTATTCATAAAACCACCATCAAGTATTTGAACATATAAAGATAACCATTTTGAGAAATGTTACAATAATAACAAGTAAGAGATTATGATGTGTATATAGTTTTAACAAAGGTTTAGTAAACTCACAATCTAGGTTTTGAACCAAAACCTAGAAAAGATGAAACCCTAGCTTTGAGGAGAGGAGACTTAAAGATGAGAAGATAGTCCTTTGAGAAACCCTAGAAATCTTTCTTGAGGATGATGAATGCAAGTAATCGATGATCCAACCACCAAAAAGGGTTTGGTATAAATGTGGATTAGGGTTTGGGAAGTAATGAACCAGTTTTCTTAGAGCCCAAATCGCCAAAGAGAGGGTTGAAATGTGTTGCAAATGAGTTAAAATCGGTTGGAAACCCATTTAAGTGAAATCCCCCGCTCGCGATAGTGCCCGGCGACAGTGACATTATCACTATCGCGAGTCACAATCGCACCAGTCTTGAAGCCCGCGGTACATCCTATGCGATAGTGACAAGCGAGTCACAGTGGCGCCAAACACCCCAAACTCTCGGTACAACTATCGCGATAGTGACCGGCGATTGTGACCTTGGCACAATCGCGTGGCACTATTGCGGCACACTCCCAGAAGCCCGAAAACTTAGTCTAAAACAATTGCGAGCACGAGGTTTAAACAATTACGATGGTAAATCAGTTTATATAACATTTCAATGTAATAATGATCATCTAATACACATAAAGGCTCATATTCTCAAATAGTCATAATTTAATAAAACAAGAGGAAGGTTACTTACCTTGTAAATTTCCGGGTGTTACATTTTACAGGATGTTGCGGAAGAGGAAACGACTTATCGAATATGGTGTAAGCTAGATAAAATGCTTATGACAAAGAGCTTGCCCAATAAGCTCCATATGAAGCTTAAATTGTATGCCCATCGTTTATCTAAAGGTGGTTCAGTTACTGCACATCTATCGAAATTCAAAGAGATAGTTGGTGACTTGAAGAACCTTGAGGTGAAATATGACGATGAGGATTTGGGTCTAATTTTGCTATGCTCTTGAGGAATTGTATACCGCTTTGAGTTCAAAAGAGAAGACGAAGGAGATAGTCCCCGGTCATGAACCAAGGGCCGAGGGATTAAATGCAAGGGGAAGATCTTTCGAAAAATTCTCGAGCTCTTCAAGCAAGTCAAGGTCAAAATCTCGTGGAAAGAAGAAGTTTTGTAACTTTTGTAAACGGAAGGGTCACATCATTGACGAATGTTTTAAGCTTCAAGCCAAAAACAAAGCCAAGAACAAGACAACGGGTTCCTCCGGGGAAGCTGACATTGTTGAGCACGATGAAGGTGGAGCTAGTGAAGGTGAAGTCATGACGGTCTACGATGGTAATCCAAAGGCCACGGAAGAGTGGATTCTAGACTTGGGTTGCACATTCCATATGTGTCCCAACCGTAGTTGGTTTCATACATATGAGCAAGTTTCCGAAGGTGTTGTGATGATGGGGAACAATGCTACATGCCCTATTGTTGGTCAAGGCACAATTAGAATCCGTATGCATGATGGTGTCACCCGAACACTTGGGAATGTGAAACATGTTCCCGAGCTTCGAAGAAATCTCATCTCTCTTAGTTCCCTTGATGAAAAGGGTTACGAGTTCTTGGGTAAAGGTGGGGCTATTAAGGTCAAGCGTGGAGCACTAGTTGCAATGAAAGCTCAAAGAAAGTCCGCTAACCTTTATATTTTGCAGGGTCAAACCGTTACGGGTGACATTGCGGTTGCTTCCAAGTCAATGTCTGATGGTGATCTATCCAAGTTGTGGCATCTTCGTCTCGGTTGCATGAGCCTTGGTGGCATGACCGAGCTAAGTCAATGTGGTTTGTTGAATGGCCACAAAGTTACCGATTTGCAATTTTGCGAGCATTGTGTGTACGGCAAGACGAAGAGGGTCTAGTTCTCAAGTGGCATTCACTCGAATAAAGGGCCGCTTGACTATATTCATTCCGACCTTTGGGGTCTGGCTCGTGTTACTTCTTATGGTGGAGCTTCTTACATGCTCACTATGATTGACGATTTCTCTCGTCGAGTGTGGGCTTTCTTCTTAAGACGCAAGAATGATGTTTTCGAGATATTCAAAGATTGGAGGACGATGATCGAAAAGCAATCCGGTAAAGAGGTGAAATATCTACGAACGGATAATGGCTTAGAATTTTGCTCTGAGGAGTTTAATGCCTATTGTCAGAAGGAAGGCATTACAAGGCATCGTACCGTTGCCCATACTCCTCAACAGAATGGTGTAGCCGAAAGGATGAACCGCACTATTCTTGAGAAAGTTCGATGCATGCTTTCAAACTCTAAAATGCCCAAGGTATAAAGCTCGGTTAGTCGCGAAAGGTTATAGTCAAGTTCCTGCATTGACTATAATGACATTTTCTCACCGGTGGTGAAACATACTTCTATTCGTGCATTGCTCAGGATGGTCGCATCTAAGGATTTTGAGCTTGAGCAATTGGACGTAACGACCACTTTTCTGAATGGTGAACTTGAGGAAGAGATTTATATGCAACAACCAGAAGGTTTCTAGATTCCGGGTAAAGAAGGTCACGTGTGCAAACTTATAAAATATCTTTATGACCTCAAACATTCTCCTAGGCAATGGTACAAGAGATTCCACGCATTTGTGACCGCACACAGCTTATCAAATTCGTTGTATGACAGCTGCATTTATTTCAAGAAGTGTGAAGATGGGTCGATGTTATATTTGCTCTTGTACGTGGATGACATGCTCTTAGCAGCTAAAGATATGGGAGAAGTTCAGAAAGTTAAAGATCAGTTAAATTTAGAATTTGATATGAAGGATTTGGGAGCCGCAAAAAGAATTCTTGGTATGGAGATCATTCGTGACAGAAAGGCGAGAAAATTATACCTTAGTCAAAAGGGGTATATTCAGAAAGTTCTTCGCCGGTTCAACATGTCTGAAGCAAAGTCTATCAACACTCCATTTGCGCCTCATTTCAAGTTATCATCCGTTTTAAGTCCTTCGATTCAAGCCGATGTTGCCTATATGGCAAGAGTGCCATATTCTAGTGTGGTGGGATCTTTGATGTATGTCATGATATGTACCCGTCCTGACCTTGCCTATGCAGTTTCTATGGTGAGCAGATATATGGCCAACCCGGGTAAAGAGCATTGGAGAGCGGTCCAATGGATTTTTCGTTACTTGATGGGCACGACAGATCTGTGTTTGCATTTTGGGAAGAATTCTTCGGGGGTACTTGGCTATGCGGATTCCGATCATGCCAAGGATTTTGATAATAGAAGATCTATTACTGGATATGTTTTTACTCTTGATGGATGTGCCATTAGTTGGAAGGCACATTTGCAACCTACCGTCGCTTTGTCCACAACGGAAGCGGAATACATGGCGGTTAATGATGTTGTGAAAGAAGTTGTTTGGCTCAAGGGATTTTTTGGTGAATTGAGTGATCATCTGAAGGTCAAGGAGGTTTTCTGTGATAATCGAGGTATGGTTCTCTTGACCAAAGATCGGATGTTTCACCATAAGACGAAGCACATCAATATTCGTCATCACTATGTTCGTGGGGTAGTAGCTAAAGGTGATGTTAAAGTGGTCAAGATTAGCACTCACGACAACGCAGCGGATATGTTGACTAAGCCGCTTCCGGTATCCAAGTTCGATTTGTGTTTGGACTTGGTTGGTGTTGCAAGACGGAGTTGATGCCCTTAGGGGCGAATTGGCGGAGGATATTGCTTTTTCGAGAACTTTGATTACTTTGGTATTGCTTTGTTTACGGGTGATCGTTTTTGGCTTGAGATGAAGATTGATGGAGATTGTGTTCTTGGTGTATTTACTTGGTTTGGAGACGAGGTGAAGTTTTTCTCTTTGCATGGTTATTTTGGATTGAATGCAAGGTGGAGATTTGTGAGATCGTGCCTTCAATTTTTGTGAGAGGCGACATCAGTCGCTCAAGTCTAACAGGCCCATACGGCCCATTTAGAGGACCGACTGATTTTTTTGTGTGTACAAGGGTTTAGACCCAGCAGGTTCTATTTTCAATTTATTTAGAGCTGCTGATTTTAAAAAGAATCAGAAAACAACACAAAAAAAACCTAGTTCTCTCTACTCTCTCACTCAAAAATCTTGCTCTCTAAACCTCAAGAACCCTAACTTGTTTCTCCATTATTGTAAGTTGAATTTTTCTCAAGTGTATCATCATCAAAGTGATAGTGGATCAATTCTCGGCGTCCTCCGCCCGTGGTTTTTCCCTTTCCGGGTTTCCACGTAAAAATCTCGGTGTCTCTCTTACTTATGCTTTATTTTGCATTTACTTGGGTTTGATCATTGTTTACATTTTTCTTAGTGGTTGATTATCTTGCATTATTAATCGTATTTCCGCTTGAATCTCGATATAGAACTTTAGTTCATTTGTTCTTGGGTAACTTGTGCTTTTATCGGAACCAATCTTTGAGCTTTTAGCTATTTGGGTCTTGGTAATTTCACAACATAAAATCGTACTGTAAATCGACAACAAACAAAAACTGAAATGAAACATTAAAATCGTGATGTATGTCGCTGCATTACGCGAGTACGCTTCTAGTTATTATTAAAACATATTTTAAACATCTAATTAGTAATTTAAATTTTTTGTTACACTCTTTGTTTATTCTAAATGTAGTCATTTACTTCTTTTTTTAATTACAGGCACCTGAGTTAGCTTCTGCACATCTCTACTAATTCTAAAGGTCCTGGAGAACAAACATCAAATTTTCAATAACATTGGATGACTTTAACTCGTAACCTATAAGAAGGATCCCAAAAAATTTAAAGCTTATTACAAGTTGAACAAACCCCACAAATTTTGTAATAATTTACTTTGGAGTATATAAACATGTATTCAGATGTGGATTTGTGGTTTTGAAGTTATGAAAGGACCTATCACAATTCACAAGAGAGTAAGAGGTTTAGACCTAGTTACTAATCCGTTATCATCCATTATATTGAAAGACCTGTTTTTTGAGTCTTGTTACCATTTTTTTTTTGTCTTATTTACAAAACATCAAATCAATCATTCGTATAACATTTTCCTGAACCATTTCGGCATTTTGTGCGAGTATAAATAATTGTTTGAATTGATGATATATTC
The DNA here is from genome assembly GCA_954870635.1 of Arctium minus. Taxonomy (NCBI): domain Eukaryota; kingdom Viridiplantae; phylum Streptophyta; class Magnoliopsida; order Asterales; family Asteraceae; genus Arctium; species Arctium minus. The sequence goes on from OX941081.1 coordinate 161,593,084, forward strand.
ATACAAATTAAAACACTCTCAAAACTCAAAATAAAGCAATAGTTATGTTCTTGAACGGTTGAACCCTAATTTCTCGTGTATTAGTGATTTATAAATACAATATTTGATTAGAGTAACAAAGTAATTTTAAAAAAACGATGTACATTAAATATTTAAAACTTACAAATTTTAAACATAATGTTTTTATAAAATGAAGAGTTAATAAAATTGTACGCTTATTCAGGGCCGGTCCTGAGATTTTGGATGCCCATGGCGAAAGGCAAAAAAAAATGTCCCTTTATTACGCAAACGAAAAAACAATTTAAAGGGGTTTGGAACCTAGTCAAGCTAGGCGGCTCATCCCCCCGCCGGGTCTTTATTAACTAAAGCATTTGCATCACAAACATTCACATCACAAACATTTTCATCACAAACATTTGGTTGTCTAACAATAAACTTATTTAAAGAACCCCGAGGGTTGTGATCGAGGATACATAGTTTAAACAACTAAACAAGTAATATTAGTAGAGATCAGAAGGATAACACCTGATTTAGTTGAAATTGCCAAACTTGTTGTTGAACCCTGGAAGTTGAATAATTATAGTAGCAACTCTATTACTCTAATTTATGCAACCAATAAACATAATAACATTCAGATTCAGTCATTCTTATTCAAACCAAAATAACAAGTCAACAACAAAACAAATAATCCATTCAATGATTCAATCATTCATGATTTAACCCAAATACCCAATACAATAACCCTAAATGTAACTCAATCTGTAAAGTAAAATGTAAAACACTCAAAAATCAAAAATCAAAAATCAAAACAGTAAATACTAAATACTAAATAGAGAATAAAATACCTCGATGGACGATGGCTCGATTCGATGCTGCTGCCCCCTGAGAATCTGAGATGAAACGATTCAACGAAAGAGAGCGAGAGCCGAGAGCGAGACTGGGAGATAGAGAGAGCGAGAGCGAGACTGTGTGAGAGAGACAGAGACATAGAGTTTTGATTAAGAGAGCGAGAGCATGAGAGAGAGACAGAGAGTATTGAGAGAGCGAGAGCGAGAGCAAGAGACCAAGAGTCGTTCGATTAGAATTTAGAGGGAGCTAGGTAGGAAACGAAATAATTTTGAAGCGTCAGTGTAGTACAATAGTAGCCTAGTAGGAGTCCGTTGGCTGGCTTATAACAGTTCAAAAAATTAAGGCCCAAGCCCAAATAAACACACATATATATAATAGACTTGGGCTTAAAATATGATGCCCTATAGATTTTTGATGCCCTGGGCCATCGCCCCACTGGCCTAGGCCTAGGGTCGGCCTTGCGCTTATTTAAAACATTAAAAAAAACTAAAAATACATTTTTTTAATAATCCGATTGAAAGAACCAGGCTTTAGAGGCTGGTTACAATCTTTCTCAGAAGAACCGCGACCAGAAGAACCGCGACCAACTATGACTATTGGTTGTAGAAGATTGCAAGGACCAGTTGAAGATCATATTTGTCCTGATTTTTTCCCACCTCCACACCCACAATATGTGTATATTATTTATACTGTATTATTTAACTGATTTATCATTTCATATACTTTTTGTTAGCCACATATCTTCATATACTTTTTGTTAGCCACATATCCCACTTTTGGTCGACTGAATTTGAAATTAAGGGGTCGTTTATTAAAAGATTCTGCTCCTTTATCTTATCGGATGAATATGATAAAGATTGAGAATTCAACCGGTAAGAACGGTGACAAGGATCAAGAGTTTTACCAGTAAGTGAGAGTCCGGATGAAAATATTGCATATGATACCTTTTTATGGACTAAAATCTTACCCGATAAGTTAAGTGAACGTGTTGACTATTACCGATAAGCACTTACTGGGTAAGCGTCGGGTAAACGACCCTAAGTTTATCGGCAATAGTCAATACACATTTGAAACTAAGAATATCACCACAAGCGAGATATATATATGTATATATATATATATATATATATATGTATATATATATATATATATATATATATATAGAGAGAGAGAGAGAGAGAGAGGGAGGGGGGGAAGGATCATGCGAGAAGTTAACATTTTGCAAGAAGGCGAGAAGTGTGATATCATATATGACTACACGGACTGTGAGTGTGTTTAATCATATATGATTAAACGTCTATGTATTGTCAATGTAACATGTGTTTAATCATATATGATTAAGTTTGTGTATCATATATGATATCACACTTCTCGCCTTCTCGCAAAAAAGTTTAGTTTATCGTTTGAATTTGCCCTTATATATATATATATATATATATATATATATATATATATAGGGGAGCGATCAATTGGAAACCAGTATTACATTGGAAACTTTGGAAACCGAAATCAACCAATCAGTGAATTTCTTTTTTTTTATTTTTTTTAATTGAAAAGGTTATTTGTCTTTTACATTATTTCATAATATATATGGTAACTGTTATTATTATTATATTAATAATTATTTAATTTTAATTTAGCTTATATATGGTAATAATAATCATTGATTAATTTAAAAATGAGATATTTAATTTAGGTAAATTATTTAATTTTAATTTAGCTTATATATGGTAATAATGAAACAATAATGCTAACACGATGAACCTGATGAATCTATTTTCATTATGAAACAATAATGCTAACACGATGAACTTGATGAATCTATTTTCATATACGGATATGCAACTGAACAGGTAATGAAACAAAAATGGGAAGTTAACAAAAATGGCACAAATTCATCATGTTTTATTATGAAACAATAATGCTAACACGATGAACCTGATGAATCTATTTTCATTATGAAACAATAATGCTAACACGATGAACCTAATGAAATATGTAATCCAATGAAATCTGTAATCCACAAATTCATTATGTTTCATCACAATATTAGATTGCGTGAGAAATTTTATAATAAAATGAAATTAAAAAATATATTTTCTTACATTTTAAAAGAAAAATAATTTTTTTGATGAAAAGACAAATGCTCCACGTTTTCATAGTAAAAAAAATAACAAAATTTAGATTGCGTGGAAAATTTTATTTTGGTTTCAAGTAATCTAAATAAAATAAACCTTTCTTGCCATATTTGAGCACAAAATCAAAAGACATATTTATCCTTTTCATCTATTATTTTTATTTATTATTAATAAATTAATTAATTTACTACCATATATAATTCAAATGAATCTTAACCATTGATTATAAAGATCAATGGCTGAAATTTGGTTTCCAAAGTTTCCAATAAAACTTGGTTTCCAATTGATACCACCCCTATATATATATATATATATATATATATATATATATATATATATATATATATATATATATATATATATATATATATATATATATATATATATATATGGCCTAATCAAATGAAAACTAGGTAGTTTGTGATAATCGTGAGATCCAATATGAGCCACTCATTTAATATAATTAATGTTATTTTTAAAATAAAATAAAAGATTAATTTGGTAATTTAACAATTTGGATATTTATATTAGCAATCAAATCATTAATTACAAGTTACCTTACTTATATTTTGAATCGTATTAATTACAAAGGGTCTTATATCACAAAGGATATCACGGTGTATCATATTGTATTTTGTATCACAAATGGTATAACGGTGTATTTTGCCGGAATTAGGTTCAGAGGAGAGAGAGTATCACGGTGTATCATAGTGTATTTTGTATCACAAAGGGTATCACGGTGTATTTTTGCCGGAATTAGGTTCAAAGTAGAGAGGAGAGAAAGGGTATCACGGTGTATCATAGTGTATTTTGTATCATGAAGGGTATCACTGTGTATTTTGGCGGAATTATATTCAGAGGAGAGAGGAGAGAAGAGATAGGTGAGAGAAAATTTTCAAAATACCTAACATGCCTTTTAATTAAAAATTGAAATCAAAATTACCAAATTTATTAATTTCCTAAATTATTCTTTGATTTGTGGTTGAGATTAGACCTCACAGTTACCACAAACAACTGAGTTCTCCTTTGAATGAGCTATATATATATATATATATATATATATAGGGGTTGTTTATTTTGCAACTCAGTTGTAACACCCTAAAAATTGGGGTTAATTTAAACCTGAATAACGGCGTAACACTAAGACCTGTAATAGCAAGAATCACCCAACAAAGGGAATAGTATGACGTTTACAATAATCAAATTAAGGATGAGTCTGACAACCTACTAATCTAAACAACGCAAGTCTAGATTATAGACGGGTGTCACTATCTCCATCAAAAAAAATTCCAGTCGAAGTCTCAAAAGTTGTTCCCTCTATAATTTCAACAAAATCTATACACGGTCACGTGCCTCTCCGCTCAATCCCGAGGAGTCCCTCCGCTAATACGACCTAACATACATGTCATTCAAGAGAAGTGTTAGGCTAAAGCCTAGTGAAAACATACAGTTGATAAATTAATTAATAACACGTAGACGTAATATACATGGCTCCCAAACACGACTAGGTCATTTGTTGCATATAAAACACTTTCAAACTCTATCGATATGTTCGTCAAAACTATCGATGCCATGTAACACCCGTTATCTCGGTGTTAACTCTAAAATAAGTCAAGGGGTGTCAATTGATGGAAATAAGGAAGTAGAGGGGGCATTTTGTAAATTGTATGCCTAAAAGACCTAAACCCTATGAGGTATTCCCATTTTGGTAAGTCTGATATTTTGTGCGGAGCTAGGAAGAAAGGAGGAAGAGAAATGATTCTTCAAGCAAAGGAAGAGAAGAAGCAAAGTTTTGGGGAATCGTTGGTAGCAATCGATCAGACCACAAGGGTTGTCTCTTTAGGAGGTGAGCATTTCTTTAATCTTGTCTTGTGTTAATCAATCTGAGAAGTTTTGTTTTATAAAGAAACCCTTATGAATCTGATATAGAAATCAATTATGGGGAAATCAGGGTAGGATCATTTATGATTTCAAGGTAACCTTATGCTGGATTGTTCCTTAGTTGAATCTAGGCTCGATTGGGAATGTTTTTGTTCTTTGGTAGAATTCGATAAGGGATTTATCCCAAAATCGCCGCCACCGCAAACCAAGGTTTGGGGAAACGCCTTCAACCCTAGACCGCATCCCCTTTGCAGACCCGCGACCAAGGCGGTATGGTGTAGGGGTCTCAGACCCGGTTGTCTTTAGGATCGAAAGTCAACGGAAACCGGGCTCCAATTGTGCCGAATGTTGAATTTCAGTCGCGTGCTTATGGGGCGGGGTTCACCCCCAAACCCGCGTGCCTATAAAGCAGGGTTCACCCCAAACCCGCGTGCCTATGCAGCGGGGTTCACCCCAAACCCACATGTTTGGAAGCGGGGCACCTCCCAGAACCGGGTGTCGCTAACCCGAGATTCATGGAGTCGGGTGTGGCGTGAGGAAATCGTGAAACCTGAGCGTCGGCCTTAGAACCAGGTGTCAGCCTTAGGGTCGGGGTCTCTTGACCCGGTTGTAGTTTAATAGTTTAGCCGAAGCTCAATTTCTGTTTAGGATGGCTTACGACCCAAGTTGCATGCATTTTTATTTAGAAAGGAGTAGGCCTTTAAAACCTCAATTTAGGGTGTTGTTAGAAAATTAATGGTCGGGTGTGTCATTTATGTAGGAGTGTTCCTTCAGAATCTGTTTCGGGGTGTGAGTTGAATTTCCCAGTAACCAGGTGAGTTCCTCTTTATTATAAATCCTTTTCTGTTAAAATTGGAAATGGTTTACGTGTTATATTTTAATTTAGTATCACTTCTCGTTGGGTGATTTCGAATAATGCAATAACGAGTTACTTATTGAGTTGTTACTTGAAATTTACGTTATATGCTATATGATTTGTGAAGTGGATTATCGTATCAAATGTGGGCGCCATGGCTTACCTTATACCATCGGGGATGGTTGAACTGCGTGTAATGAATTTGTTTCCTTACACGCGGGAACGACATCGACTTGGGGGCGATTTGGGATCTACTGGGGCCCCGGAGACGGGCGGATCGAGATCCGGTGAAGGGTAATTAGTTGGAATTGTGTTTATTAAATGATTTATAAACTTGAGTATTTATACTTGGTTGTTGTCGGGAATTCACTAGACCTTTCCGGTCTAACCCTCGCTTTCAAACTTTCTTAAAACCCATTTTCAGGTAAGGATTATGTTGGTGGCTCGTCCAAGGGTAAAGAGAAATGTTAAATGACGGTGGAGTGGAGATTGATGCCTTAGTGCGGTTTAGTTGCTTTAGATGATTCTCGGTTGTAATAGAGTTACTTCCCGTTTTAAGATTTAAGTTTCTTTTTCCGTATTCATGAATTGGGACGCATTTTCGGAATTAAATATTATATTGTTAGGTTATGGCTTGCTTTGGTTCTGGGTCATTACAAATTGGTATCAGAGCCATAGTTTAAGAGATTTAGGTTACCGTTTGGACCTATACTTAAACTGTAGGCGGGACACAACCGAGAAATAGGACGTCGTAGGGTGACCACTATTGGGGTGTATGTAATGAGAGATAGGGACTTTGTGACTAAGCTGGAAGTGGGAACAGATCACGATGGACTTTGTGACTAAGCTGCCGAGAACCCCGAAGGATTACGACGCAATTTGGGTCATCGTGGATCGACTCACTAAATCGGCGCATTTCTTACATATAAAAGAGACCTATACCATGGAGAGATTAGTGAAATTTTATATCGACGAGATTGTCGTTCGTCATGGTGTACTGTTGTCGATAATGTCCGATCGTGATAGTCGGTTCACGTCGACATTTTGGAAGAGTTTCCAATGAGAAATAGGGTCTCGAATCAAGATGAGTACGGCGTATCACCCGCAAAACGATGGTCAGAGTGAGCGAACTATTCAGACCTTGGAGGATATGTTGAAAACGTGCGCTCTAGATTTCCAGGGCTCGTGGGAAAGTCATCTACCGTTAATCGAGTTTGCCTACAACAACAGCTACCACACAAGCATCAAAGTTGCCCCGTATGAGATACTTTACAGAAGGAAGTGTTGCACACCTTTGTGTTAGAACGAGGTGGGGGAAAAGCAACTGGCTGGACCAGAGATAGTGCAACTGACGACAGATAAAATTGTTCAAGTGCGAGAAAGATTGAAGGTGGCGCGGGATCGCCAAAAGAGTTATGTCGACAAGCGCCGAAAGGATATAGAGTTTTTAGTGGGTGATAAAGTGATGTTGAAAATATCACCATGGAAGGGAGTGGTCCGATTTGGGAAGAAATGGAACCTAAGCCCACGATTTATTGGACCGTTTGAAATTATCGAAAGGGTTGGAGAAGTGGCATATAAGTTGGATTTACCCGAAAGATTGAGGGGTATTCACAACACATTTCACGTCTCAAATCTGAGAAAGTGTTTAGCGGATGTCGATATGGTGGTGCCCCTGCAAGACATGCGGGTATAGATTATCAATTAAATTTCACTGAGGAACGGTAGGAAATTGTGGATTGTAAGACTAAGCGATTGAGGTCAAAAGATATCAAGTTAGTGAAAGTTTATTGGAAGTTTCACAAAAGGCGGGAAGAAACTTGGGAACTGGAGTCAGAAATGAGGTCTAAATACCCGCACCTTTCTGATAAAGAAATTTTGAGGACGAAATTTGTCTAAAGGAAGGGAGTGTTGTAACACCCGTTATCTTGGTGTTAACTCTAAAATAAGTCAAGGGGTGTCAATTGATGGAAATAAGGAAGTAGAGGGGGTATTTTGTAAATTGTATACCTAAAAGACATAAACCCTATGAGGTATTCCCATTTTGGTAAGTCTGATATTTTATGCGGTGCTAGGAAGAAAGGAGGAAGAGATCTGATTCTTCAAGCAAAGGAAGGGAAGAAGCAAAGTATTGGGGAATCATTGGTAGCAATCGATCAGACCACAAGGGTTGTCTCTTGAGAAGGTGAGCATTTCTTTGATCTTGTCTTGTGTTAATCAATCTGAGAAGTTTTGTTTTATCAACAAACCCTTATGAATCTGATGTAGAAATCGATTCTGGGGAAATCAGGGTAGGATCATTTATGATTTCAAGGTTTCCTTATGCTGGATTGTTCCTTAGTTGAATCTAGGCTCGATTGGGAATGTTTTTGTTCTTTGGTAGAATTCGATAAGGGATTTATCCCAAATTCTCCGCCACCACAAACCAAGGTTTAGGGAAACGCCTTCAACCCTAGACCGCATCCCCTCTGCAGACCCGCGACCAAGGCGGTGTGGTGTGGGGGTCTCAGACCCGATTGTCTTTAGGATCGAGAGTCGCCGGAAACCGGGCTCCAATCGTGTCGAATGTTGAATTTCAACCACGTGCTTATGGATCGGGGTTCACCCCCAAACCCGCGTGCCGATGAAGCGGGGTTCACCCTAAACCCGCGTGCCTATGCAGCGGGGTTCACCCCAAACCCGCATGTTTGGAAGCGGGGCACCTCCCAGAACCAGGTGTCGCTAACCCGAGCTTCATGGAGCCGGGTGTGGCATGAGGAAATCGTGAAACCCGGGCGTCGACCTTAGAACCAGGTGTCAGCCTTAGGGTCGGGGTCTCTTGACCCGGTTGTAGTTTAGTAGTTGAGCCGAAGCCCAATTTGGTTTAGGATGGCTTACGACCCAAGTTGCATGCATTTTTATTTATAAAGGAGTGGGCCTTTAAAACCCCAATTTAGGGTGTTGTTAGAAAAATAATGGTCGGATGTATCGTTTAGGTAAGAGTGTTCCTTCAGAATCTGTTTCGGGGTGTGAGTTGAATTTCCCAGTAACCAGGTGAGTTCCCCTTTATTATAAATCCTTTTCTGTTAAAACTGGAAATGGTTTACGTGTTATATTTTTATTTAGTATCACTTCTCGTTGGGTGATTTCGAATAATGCAATAATGAGTTAATTATTGAGTTGTTACTTGAAATTTACGTTATATGCTATATGATTTGTGAAGTGTATTATCGTATCAAATGTAGGCGCCATGGCTTACCTTATACCATCGGGGATGGTTGAACCGCGTGTAATGAATTTGTTTCCTTATACACGGGAACGACATCGACTTGGGGGCCGATTTGGGTTCTACTGGGGGCCCCGGATACGGACGGATCGACATCCGGCGAAGGGTAATTAGTTAGAATTGTGTTTATTAAATGATTTATCAACTTGATTATGTACACTTGGTTGTTGTCGGGAATTCACTAAACCTCTCCGGTCTAACCCTCGCTTTCAAACTTTCTTAAAACCCCTTTCAGGTAAGGATTATTTTGGTGGCTCGTCCAATGGTAAAGAGAAATGTTGAATGTTGGTGGATTGAAGATTGATGCCTTTATCCGGTTTAGTTGCTTTAGATGATTCTCGGTTGTAATAGAGTTACTTCCCGTTTTAAGATTTAAGTTTCTTTTTCCGTATTCATGAATTGGGACCCATTTTGGGAATTAAACATTATATTGTTATATTATGGCTTGCTTTGGTTCTGGGTTGTTACATGCCAATAGGCATGTTTGGCTTCAACCCAAACCATGTCTTTATCCACTTGACATGTTAACGCGACCGGGTATTTAGTCGTTTCGGACGTCAACTCAAACCGACTCTTTAGTCACCTTGAACATCAACTCCATCCGAGTCTTTAGTCACTTTGAACCTTAACTCAAACCGAGCCTTTAATCGTATTGGACCACAACTCAAACCGAGTCTTTAGTCGTATTGGACCTCAACTCAAACCGAGTCTTTAGTCGTATTAGACATCAACGCTTTCCGAGTCTTTTGTCTTATTAGAAAGTTGGGGCATCACCCCATAACAATATACCTTCGAGAGACAAGGACCCACAATTTCACTTTTCACTTACCACAAGCTTCACCTAATATCTTATCCACGAAGCATCGTTATTAACAACACGAAGCGTTCTATCCACCTACAAACTCATATCATATGTTTACACAACTTTCCAACCTCAACCCATCAAAATCCAACTATCTTCACAAGTAAGATTTTAGGTCAAACTTTACACAACCAAACAAGATGGAGAAATGTATGTAAAGGATTTTAAAAACTCATGTTTAGACATGTTTAAAGTAGGATAGACAATATTGAAGGCTTGGACTAGCACAATAAATGCTCAAAGGGACTTAAATGACATGAATGATTAAAGGTCTGGAGTGGTTGGAAGATATTAATGGTAAGAGAGTGAAGGAGGGGAGACTTACCAGGTTTCTTGAGAGAAAAATCGCACCCAAAGAGCTTTGATTGAGAATATTGGGGTAAATGAGGGTTTGGGGCCGATTTATTCTTTTTATCAGCGATCTGCACTCGCGTGCGAGTGCTCGCACAGTTCCACCCTCGCGGAGATCCGTGCAGAGCACTGGAGTCAAGACGGGTAGAGCCCTGCATGGATGCTCACGCGGTTCCATTCGCGCGAAGGGCCGCGCGGAGCACTGGTGGGAAATTTTCCGCCTTCATTTCAACTATTTTGCTCAACATCAAATAATAATACAGGGATTCTAGGCCAAATCACGAATAAAACCCCAAATTTTGGGGTGTTACAATCCTCCCCACCTTGGAATGGATTTCGTCCCCGAAATCCCGACTATTCAAATAAGTGGGGATATCGACGCTTCATGTCCTCTTCCGCTTCCCACGTCACATTGGCACCATGATGATTAGGGGTGTAAATGAGACGAGACAACTTGTGAGCTACTCGAGATCGACTCGGTCAAAACTCGACTCGAATAAGCTCGACTCGATATACTAACGAGTCGAGTCGAGCGACCTGGTACTCGACTCGATAAGCTCGTGAGATACTTGATAAGAATAATAATAATAATAATAATTAATAATAATAATATTTTAATTTAATTGATGATAATGACAATAATAATAAGTTTTTTTTTTTTTTTGAAAAATGATGGTGTAAAAGATATGAGTGAACTTTTGAGAGTTTGTCCAATCCATCCCACATTGGTGGGATATAGAACTCAATGCTTTGAACTCCACTATATATAGACATTTCCCCAACCTTGTTTTTACATTATTTGCTTTTGCTAAATGGCTTGAGCCTTAGGACTTGAGCCTATGTGATTGTTTTAATAGGAGTACCCTATGAAAACGGGTTCACCTTGAGTTCTTTTACACATTAAACGGGTCTGAGCTTGATCCGAGTTTTCGAGCTCGAGTTTGAGCTTGATTCGAGTTTTTGAGCTTTGATTCGAGCTTGAAACGAGTTCGAGTTCGAGTTTGGAAATTGGTTATTGAGTTCGAGTCGATTTTGTATTTTCAATACTCGCGAGTTTTTGAGTCGAGTTCGAGCTTGGTAATCGAATTTCGAGTTCGAGTCGAGTTTGTATTTTCATTACTTGTGAGTTTTTTAGTCGAGTTCGAGCTTGGTAATCGAGTTTCGAGTTCGAGTTCAAGTCGAGTATAATGATACTCGAACTCGACTCGCATCATTTACACCCCTAATGATGATGCTTCCATTGCACTTTTACCATCGTGACTTCTTTATGATGGAGCCTTGTGGTTTCTCTCTCTAGAAGAGATTCAGGCTCTTCAATGCAGTGATTGTCATCAACTCGAATTTCTGACAGCGGTATGACGATTTCCTCTCCCGCCATACACTTCCGTAGATAGCATACATGGAACGTAGGATGGATTTCGTGCATCTCTGGCGGCAAATCTAGCTTGTAGGATTGCAACCCAATACGCTCGATAACTGTAAACGGTCTAAAAAAAACGGGGGCTTAACTTCCCACGCTTTCCAAATCGTATCAAGCCTTTCCATGGGGACACCTTTAACATCATGCGGTCCCCCACTTGAAATTCTATCGGTTGCCTCTCTTATCGGCATAGCTTTTCTGTCGATCCTGCACAGCCTTCAAACATTCCCGGATGCTTTTGACTTTGTCGATCGTTTCTTGCACGATTTCGGGCCCGACAAATTGCTTTTTGCCCGCCTCTAGCCAACATACGGGAGTTCTACATTTCCTCCCGTACAAGGCCTCAAATGGTGTCGCACCAAGGCTAGAGTGGTAGCTATTGTTGTATGCAAATTCTACCAAAGGTAAGTGAGTATCCCAATTACCACCAAAATCGATCACACACGATCTAAGCATGTCCTCCAAAGTTTGAATTGTCCTTTCGCTTTGTCCGTCTGTCTGTGGATGGTATGTCATACTCATATTCACCCGCGTACCCAACTCTTGATGTAAAGCTCCTAAAAACCTTGATGTGAACCGACTATCATGATCGGAAACTATCGATAGGGTATCCCATGTCTAAAGACCACTTCATCAATGAAGAGTTTCGCCAATTTATCCATTGGCAAGGTTTCCCTCATCGCAAGGAAGTGAGAACTCGTAGTCAAATGATCCACAATCACCCCAAATAGTGTCATTTACCTCTTAACGTCTTTGGTAATTTGGTCACAAAATCTATGGTGATCTTGTCCCATTTCCACTAGGGTATCTCCAAGGATTGTAAGCTCCCATACGGACGTTGATGCTCGGCCTTCACTTGTGAACAAGTCACACATTTCTCCACGTAATGCGTCACGTCTAACTTCATAACCGGCCACCAATAGTGCAACTTTAAGTCCCTATACATCTTGGTGCTTTCCGAGTGAATAGAGTATCTGGATTTGTGAGCGTCCTCTAAGAGTAGATCTCGATTTCCTCCAATATTTGGCACCCAGACACGCCCATTAAAGCATTTGATTCCACGGCTATCTTCCGTCAAGAGTAGTCGTTGTTTGGTCATCACCTCTTCCTTGAGGTTTTCTTCCAACAAGGCTTCGGCTTGAGCCTCCTTAATTCGATCCATGAGACTTGATACCAATTCAATTCTTGTAAGTTTGGATCGAAGCTTCCCACTATATTATTTTCGGCTCAATGCATCGGCCACGACGTTTGCTTTACCCGGATGGTAAAGCAACTCACAATTGTAATCCTTAAGCAATTCCAACCATCGCCTTTACCTCATATTTAGCTCCTTTTGATCGAATACATACTTCAAGCTCTTATGATCCGTATACAAGGTGCACTTTAACGCGAACACTACCGCCGCTAGTTCCAAATCATGATTGGGGTAGTTTTTCTCGTGCACCTTTAGTTGTCTCGACGCGTAGGCGATCACCTTCCCTCTTTGCATGAGCACGCACCCTAGACCCATCTTGGATGCATCACTATAAACCACAAAATCCTCCGATCTCTCCGGTAAGGATAAGATCAGGGCTTCACACAACTTCTTTTGCAAAGTCCGAAATTCCTTCTCTTGAGGGTCGGTCCACACGATTTCACGTTCTTCTTAGTCAAAGTCGTCAACGCAGAAGCAATCTTGGAGAAATCTTGGATGAATTTCCGATAATAACCCGCTAAACCCAGAAAACTTCGAATTTCGGACGGAATCTTGGATGGTTCCTAATCCATCATAGCTTCTATCTTAGCGGGGTCCACCTTCAGACTGTCTTTCATGACCACGTGCCATAAGAATTGCACCTCCTTCAACCAAAATTTACACTTGGAGAATTAGGCATACAATTTCTCCTTCCTTAAAACTTCCAATACTTCTCGAAGGTGTTGCACGTGATCAGATTCATCCTTGGATTAGATTAGGATATCATCAATGAATACGATTACCGACCTATCAAGAAACGGTTGGCACACTCAGTTCATCAAATCCATGAACACCGCTGGGGAGTTCGTTAACCCGAAACCCATTGAATCCATATTCACAGAAAGATAAACTCAAAAACTTGTTACTTGCACACACATGGAAATGTATGACAAGCAACAAAGATGGTAGAAAAATTAGCTTAACAAGACTCAATCTCTTAACAACCATAGATTTACGCCTATCCCCAGCAACGGCGCCAAAAACTTGATGGGTGATTTTTACACACCTACAGACGTGTGCTAATTAAACCTCAAAGCAAGTATACAATGAGATCTAATGTCGTCTTTCAAGTAATAAAATGGTAAGAACCAAGTATCGTATTCCACAGGGATAGGTATCTTAGGTTGCAAGATCTTGAGATGAAAAACTAACTTCAGATGGCGATGTTGAAGACATACTTTTGGTTGTTTGGTTAACACAGATCTAAATAACAAGAATAAAAGAGAAGCAAGGGTGTAAGACTTTTGATGGTATATGGATCCAAACTCCAGTAGGTCAATGCTACAGCACTTGTCATAGCATGATGCTATTTGAGTGCTGCAGCAGGCTTCTGACTCTAACTAGTTTCATTATCAATTTTAAGACACGTTCCTCTCGGACTCTCACCATCCCATTATTTCAGTAGCTATGAACCATCTCATCTCTGAGCAAGGTTCCAGATAAGGGAATGATGGGAATGGAGTTCTCAAAATATACGGCGAAACAAATTCTCTTCGTTAAAAGTTACTCTTTCGAAATAACCCCCGTACCTACCAAGTTGATGTATTCCAAGTAGCTTATCTTTAAGTCTACTCCATTTTAACCTTTTGAAAAAGTGACAACTTATCAAGAATGGATCATTTTAAATGACACAAGTAACAACTCTCGTTGCAAGTAACTCTTTCGATATTACCTCTCATGTCACTAAATTGACGTGCTATTCAATGGCCTATCTCTAGGTCCATGACACTATTACACTATCAAAATAATCATTTTGTCAAAGAGTTTTGTTATCTTGATAAAACTTGAGTTGGAATAATAAAATTTCGTCAAAGTCACAAAAACCCACTTTCTTTTAGATCCACATGACCACCATTTGTCTCACACCCAAGCTCGATGATTAGCTACTCATTACAAAATAAAAAATAAAAACTACTACTAAGAATTACAAAGATGAACATAATGTAAAGTGCTCTTGAAAGATAAATGACTTGAAAGTATATAAATATATATATATATATGTGTAACTAAAAATGTAAAGACGAAAACGTAAATTACAAGGAAATGGAAATGACAAGAAAGTAAACTTGAATATAACTACAATAAACTTTAACTACTAAAATCTAGAACAAAAGAGTAAAGGAAAGGCTAGAGGTGCAAGATGAAGAAAGAAAATACAACCTAATAAAAAGTGCAGGTGGATGCTGTTTCAATGCTGCAAGCATTCATATTTAAGAACAAAGATTATATGAAGATGATGAAGAACACGATGAACATGAATGATTTCTGGAAATTAAAAGAACAAGGGACTGGAGACCAGTTCGTGAATCAAACAGAAAGTAAAGGATTTAGACTAAGCATAACAAGATGGAAAGCTTGAAAGAAAATAAGAAGAACAAGATGAAGAACTTAAAGATTAACACTTAAAATTAAAGAACTAAAGAGTGGTTTTCGATCAGCCCCAAGCTCCTACAAATCAGATGCAAAAGACATTAAGAAACATAAACTAAGATGATGATAAGAGATGTCCCCTTATGAGCAACAAAGCCTTCCTTTTATAGACAAGAGGAGTGGCAAAGTTGTAAATTAAAGAGAATCTAATTGTACTTACCTAGTCTAATGCCAACTAAGGCTACCAAAGCTTGTTCCAACTTAACTAAACTATTACAAACCAGATTAACTAATTGTCCAAGGGTTACAAAAGATCAATTCTAAGCCAAAAGTCAGATTCAAGTTTCGATCTTCAAGATTTCCCTTCCAAAAACCATCAGCTCCATGCTGTTCTGATGCTGCAGCATGCCCTGTTTCCAAATAGATTTCCAAAAGATAACCAAATTTAGCCTACAATCTTAATAAAACAAGTAAATCACACAACTTGAGCTCCAAGACACAACAAATGGAAAATAACGTAGAAAATGACTCAAAGTGGGATTTGAAAGTGAAAAATTCTATCTAAAAAGGCTAAAAGAAAAGGGCTTAAGTACTCAAAATTGAGTACTTATCACTCGCCCTTCCATCTTTCACCGTACACGGTCACCGGCTCTTCATACAAAATTGGGATATGAATTAGTTCCTTTGCACAAAGAATCTCGGCATGATTATTCGCTAACCAATCAATTCCTATAACGACATCAAATCCTCCAATGACCATTGGCATCAGATCAACTGGAAATTTCTTTCCTTCGATCTCCAACTCGCAACCCCTAAGAATATTCTGGAACACTACTTGGTCACCATCCGCTAGCTCTACCACTAAGGCATCCTCTAAACTACTAGTGGGTACGACTAACTTTTGACAGAAAGATCTCGATCACAAACGAAAAACTTGCGCCAGAATCAAACAATATACGTGTAGGTAAGGAGTTTAGAAGAAACGTACCGGATACCACATTGGTCGAGGCTTTTGCCTCCTCAGTGGTCATTTGAATCACTCTTCCCGTTGCTCTCGGAGGATCCACCTTCTTTGCTCCGCTTCCTCCCATTTTCAACTTGGGGCACTCACTCCTAATATGGCCTGGTTCCTTGCATTCAAAACACGTGATCCCTCTGACCGGGCAATCACGGAGATCATGACCCGCTTTCCCACACTTAAAGCACCCCGCCCCGCTCGAAATGCACGGGCCGACATGTTTACTCCGGCATTTAGGGTACCACTTAGCCTCATGTCTAACCTCAGTCCCGCGGTGGTTGCTGTTGAAAATTATCGGTCTCTTGGAGGGTATGGAGTTCCCCTCCCATCTTATCTTCTCGGTTCCCCTACCAACATCTTCTCGGCCCCAGTTGTTGGCGTCTTCCACCAGTTGTGCTTCCTCTATTGCCCGCGAAGGGTGGAGGCCTTAGATACGCGAACCATGTTCACCATGTCAGACGGGAGACCCTTGATGTAGGCCTTGATCTTTTCTTTCTCGCTTGGGACTAGATGCCCCACCAATCCTAGCTTGTCCATGAACTGTCGGTTGTATTCTTTCACGGTCACAATCCCTTTCTTCAAACTCCGGAACTCATCGATGATCCGATCCATAGACCTCTCATTGAAATACTCTTCGAGCACCTTCCTCTTGAAAGTTTCCCAATCCAACTTGTCTAGCACGGACGTCTCTATAGACATAGAGTAGATGTTCCACCATGTGAGGGTCGCCCCTTGAAACATTTGAGAGCCAAAAGTTGCTTTCTGGCCCTCTCCACATCCACTTTTCCTAAAAGCTTATTCCATATCTCTTATTCAATTCATGCAAACTATCGGGTCATCATTTCTTCTAAACTCGGGTGGTTTACAACTTAGGAAATTTTGAAAGAGCACGTCTTAGTCGTCTTAATGTGAAATTTGTCACTGCCTCTGTGGGATTTCTGTCTCCGGTACCCCCGGATCCCACCACAGTCACTTTTTCCGTAACTGCCTCGTGCCTGCGGTTGTTAGTGTCTCTGTCTTCAAGTAGCTTCAGAAACATTTCTTGTTGTTGGGCCATAGCCGCGTTCATGTCTTGCATCATCCGATCCATCATTCTTGATTCTGGAGTTACTTCTTCCATTATTGGCTCAGACGTTGCAATGTTGTGTCGGGGTATATGCTCAGGCGCTCCACCCAAAACGTTATGTTGGGGTGGGGGCAATTCAGTCGTTGTCACCCTTGGTTGGTCGGCCGTGGATGTCGTCGCATCATGACCATCCGTCCTATTCTGAATGTTTACCATTATAGTCTACCACACATACACGAGAATGGCGGTGAGAAATAAACTATAGGATTTAACATACGAAAACGTACTACCACATTCATCAATCATAACAACGGTAATCTAAGAATGATTACGTAACAACACATTCATAATAGCAGTAGCTAATTGAAATTATGAACAGGTCACACATAAGAATCCTTACTACCACCATCATAATTCTCAACTTATGTACTTCCGTCGGTTTAAAGACAATCTTATCTTAAGAATTCTACCCAATCTCACAATTCATGACTTATCCGATCTAAGCTTAAGTCTATGCATCTTACTTTCATACCTAGTTCACTTAAACTACTTCTCTGATACCAACTTGTAACATCCTAAAATTTGGGGTTAATTTAAACCTGAATAACGGCGTAACACTATGACCTGTAATAGCAAGAATCACCCAACAAAGGGAATAGTATGACGTTTACAATAATCAAATTAAGGATGAGTCTGACAACATACTAATCTAAACAACACAAGTCTAGATTATAGACGGGTGTCACTATCTTCTTCAAAAGAAATTCCAGTCGAAGTCTCAAAAGTCGCTCCCTCAATAATTTCAACAAAAGCTATACACGGTCACGTGCCTCTCCGTTCAATCCCGAGGAGTCCCTCCGCTAGCATGACCTGACATACATGTCATTCAAGAGAAGTGTTAGGCTAAATCCTAGTGAGAACATACAGTTGATAAATTAATTAATAACACGTAGACGTAATATATGTGGCTCCCAAACACGACTCGGTCAGTCGTCGCATATAAAACACTTTCAACCTCTATCGATATGTTCGTCAAAACTATCGATGCCAATAGGCATGGTTGGCCTCAACCCAAACCGGGTCTTTATCCACTTGAGACGTTAACCCGACCTGGTATTTAGTCGTTTCGGACGTCAACTCAAACCGAGTATTTATTCACCTTGAACATCAACACCATCCGAGTTTTTAGTAACTTTGAACCTCAACTCAAACCAAGTCTTTAGTCGTATTGGACCTCAACTCAAACCGAGTCTTTAGTCGTATTAGACCTCAACTCAAACCGAGTCTTTAGTCGTATTAGACATCAACTCTTTTCGAGTCTTTAGTCTTACTAGAAAGTTGGGGCATCACCCCACAACAATATACCTTCAAGACACAAGGACCCAGAATTTCACTTTTCACTTACCACAAGCTTCACCTAATATTTTATCCATGAAGCATCGTTATTAACAACACGAAGCCTTTTATCCACCTAAAAACTCATATCATATGTGTACACAACTTTCCAACCTCAACCCATCAAAATCCAACTATCTTCACAAATTGATTTTAGGTCAAACTTCACATAACCAAACAAGATGGAGAAATGTATGTAAAGGATTTTAAAAACTCTTGTTAGACATGTTTAAAGTAGGATAGACAAGAATGAATTCACCTTGTAGGGTTGTAGCTTAAACCTTAGTACCCTATAACTAATGAGAAGGGATGAGATCCTTGAGAAGGCTTAGACTAGCACAATAAATGCTCAAAGGGACCTAAATGACATGAATTATTAAAGGTCTGGAGTGGATGGAAGACATTAATGGTAAGAGAGTGAAGGAGGGGAGATTTACCAGGTTTCTTGAGAGAAAAATCGCACCCAAAGAGCTTTGATTGAGAATATTGGGGTAAATGAGGGTTTGGGGTCGATTTATTCTTTTTATCAATGATCTGCACTCGTGTGCGAGTGCACGCACAATTCCACTCGCGCGGAGAGCCGCGCGGAGCATTAGAGTCAAGACGGGCAGAGCCCCGCGCGGATGCTCACGCGGTTCCACTCGTGCGGAGAGTTGCGCGGAGCACTGGTCTGAAATTTTCCGCCTTCATTTCAACTATCTTGCTCAACATCAAATAATACAGGGATTCTAGGTCAAACCACGAATAAAACCCCAAAATTCGGGGTGTTACACTAGTAAAAGGTTACAACCTCGTGTAACCCTCCTTTAAGCCATTCATTAGCCCCTTTCATAATTAATGATTAATGGTTCATGCAATAATCTTACCTACAATTCATAGTATTTCATTAAATGCATACACTAATATGTAATGCATACTGTTTCATGAAAGTACCACCTTCATCCGATACATCGCATGAAACATTGTGTGCATCGACATCTGCTGCAGAAATTCGACGAAATAAGGTAAATTCATTTAGAGAATCAATGAGAATCCAAATGCAATGGGCTAAATGGATGTTTTAGATGAGGGTTCGAGGTTGTAACCTTTTACTAGGTTGCAAATAATTATGACCTATATATATATATATATATATATTTAGAGAGAGAGAGAGAAAGAGAGAGGGGAAGGTTCAAACGAGAATACTAAATATTTAAGAAAACAAGAAAACAACAAATCATATGTGATTTTACGTTAACCGAAAAAAACTGGACGAGGACGACTTTGGCCGCGACTTAAGTCGCGTGAATCATATATAATTTTGTATGTACTCGGCTATTCTCGTGTTTTCTTAAATAGATATTGTTCTCTTATTAACTCACCCTATCTCTCTCTCTCTCTCTCTATATATATATATATATATATATATATATATATATATATATATATATACTAGCAGTGTACCCGTGCAATGCATCAGGATGAGCAATTGTAAATGGAAATAAAAAATTAATGTAATAGCTTATCAGAAAAAAAAAAAAAGAAAAAAGATATATATGGAGTAAATCATATATTTATAATTTATGTAGCATTAGTAGTGATAAACGCATAACTTGAGTTTTTTCAATCATGAAGCATTAAGAAATTATATTAAAGTAATCGTTAAATGTATATTTGAATTTTAAAAACATTTATTAATCAGCGATATCTAACGAATGATAATATTTTTTCAAAATACTGAAATATAGAATAGGTAAAAATAACAAATATAATGTTGGATAGTATTATTTTGTATCTAAACGTATATATAGGTTCATTATTAGTTAGTTTTATAGAATTCAAAAGGCTTTAAAAACTTGTATACATGAAGAAAATACATGTACTATCATAATTAAAGAAATATGTTAATTTGAGCAAGTAAAAAACTTTTCTTCTTTTGGAGAAACCCCAAATGGAAGGGGAAAAACTTGAATATGGAAGGTAGTGAAAAAGTAAAGTTTGAATTTTTTTTTTTCAAATGAGTTGTACCTTATGCATACTAAGTTATGATTAAGAGATTTTTGAAATGTATGCATAAAATGGTAGTACCTTATGTTTTATAAGTAGTAATTAAGAGTTTTTTATTCCGTCTTTATAATATAGTATATATATATATATATATATATATATATATATATATATATATATATATATGCAGAGGTTCAAACTTGAACGCCCCTGTTTTACGAAAATGTGAGAACACTACTGAGCTTTAAAATTATTTAATACCATAAAAAATAGAATAAATGAAAAAATATTAGTATTTATTAACAATTTTCTATTATATTAAATTTGTCCTTATCCCTTAAAGGTTGTTATTATCATCAAATATTTTTTTATGTCGATGGGTCTGTTGTCGAAAATGATGTGATAATGTTGTGATAATAATGTGATATTGATAAATCAAAGACTTCTTATGATGTGATAATGTTGTGTTATAAATGATTTGATTTTGTTGTGATATAATGTGATATTGTTTTAATAAATCAAAATTTTCTTATGATGTGATTTTGCTATGATATAATGTGATAATGTTTTGATAAATCAAAGACTTCTTATGATGTGATTTTGCAATAATATTATGTGATTTGATGTGATTTTGCTATAATAATAATAATGTTATAATGCTATGATAATCGAACACCGGTGAGGATAACATCCACAATCATCGTTCTCTTGATTTATTATGTGAATTTGTTGTAATAATGATGTGATAATGTCGGGATGCATTCTGATCGGTGAATATATTATTTCTACATGATTTTAGGGATAATTAATTTACAAATATTACAGATAAATACAAAATCACATTATTATCATTAATTATTTAAATTTTTTTAAAATTATAAATATGGGTTAAATAATTTGGAGGCTCAGAAACATTCTCGTATTTTCATAAAATATGGGTTTTCTCGTTTGATACCTCCATATATATATATATAGAGAGAGAGAGAGAGAGGGGGGGGGGGAAAGTTCAAATGAAAACTCAATTTTTATTGTGCATGTGAGGACAAATCTCAGTCACTCGATCTCTTTTGATCCAACAACTCATATTAAATAGAGTATTTAATTTTAAAATGCTTATGGGTAAAAATGGAAGAAATTTAAACACACGTCTACCATATTTGATTTTTTATTTTCTTTTTTAATTAAAAACTTTTTACCCAATTAAAATTTAAAATAAATTATCTTAAAAATTACTAATATTTTAATCAAACAAATTACATAAAAAAAACGAGAATTTCGTGCTCTTCGATATGACATTCATCTCGATATAGTTTTTTTTTTTCGTTTTAACCGTTTTTTACGTGAAATGTTATATATGTGTTATATTCATTATGAATATTTATGTACGTTCAAGTTTGTACAACGCCTCGACACCGTAAGTATGTAACTCGACATCACCTTCTTCAACACTTTCTTAAACGTCGTAAGGCATCACATTTCTTCAGCACCGTAACCCAACACCCATCAAGACGAATCGAGAACCTATCGAGTAATTCTGTTGTGAATCCGGGAACAAAAGAGAGCGCGTCACGTCTCCACATCTTCACAAGTCATTCATGTGTTATTCATCATGAATAATGTATAATTCAAGATGAATAATACAACATTCAGGGTGAATAATTCATGATTCATGAATTCGTGTATTATTCGTCATGAATGTTGTGTAATTCATCCTGAATACTATATTATTCATCATGAATAATTAATGAACGTTCACATTTTTTATTCATACTGAATGTGGGACATCCGGGGATGCGCATACATATTCATAATGAACTAAGCCAAATTTTGGTTGTGAATTAGGAAACAAAAGAAAGTGTGTCATGTGTCTACACCTTCACGAGTCATTCATATATTATTCATCATGAATAATGTATCATTCAGGATGAATAATAGAACATTCAGGATGAGTAATACACGATTCATGATAAATAATACATGAATCATGGATTCGTGTATTATCCACTGTTCTAAAAAACTCGCCGCACAGCCGCCATGGCGCGCCATGGCACGCCATGGCACCAAGGCTTGTGTCTCACGCCACGTTAAGCTTGTGGCACGCCATGGCCTAATGCACAATTTTTGTAATGCAATATTTGGTATTTTTTTATGTTTTTAATTTCTTATTTGCGGGTTTTTACTATATATAACCTAATTTAACTTGTTTATTAGTATTGACTCATTGAATAACACGCCAAAACATATGTTTTTATATATAATATTATATATAAATTAGAAATTTGACGCCATAAGTCACGCCTTGAAAACGCCAAGGCTTCGCCATGGCTCCCCTAAGGCTTGAGGCTTGGCCTCGCCGCCACGCCACGCCTCACACCATTTAGAATCTTGGTATTATCCATCCTGAATATTGTATTATTCATCATGAATAGTGAATGAATGTTCACCTTTGTTCTTCATACTGAATGTGGACACCCGAGGACGTGAATGCATATTCATAATGAATATAACACATATATAGAATTTCACGTAAAAAACGGTTAAAACGAAAAAATCCTGAATATTGTATTATTCATCCTGCATACGGTATTATTCATCATAAATAGTGAATGAACGTTCACCTTTGTTATTCATACTGAATGTGGACACCTGAAGACATGCATACATATTCATAGTGAATATAACACGTATATAGAATTTCACGTAAAAAACAGTTAAAACGAAGAAAAAACTATATCGATATGGATGTCATATCGAATAGCACGAAATTCTCGTTTTTTTTATTTAATTTGTTTGATTCAAATATTATTAATTTTTAAGATAAAATTATTTTAAAGTTTAAGGGGGTAAATTTTTTTTAATTAAAAATAAAAAGTCAAATAAGGTAGGCGTTGATTCAAAATTACAATTTTGTCCTTAATCACTTCCCAATTAACCTTATTATGTATTAACCATTGATTAGTTTTCTAAGTTTTGATCAATGGTTAAGATTTGTCCTCATGTGCACAATGAAAGATAAGTTTTCATTTGAACTCACCCCTATATATATATATATATATATAAGAGGTTCATTTGAGAAATGCTAAATATATGAGAAATAGAGAAGTAATCTTAGCCATTCATCTGGTCAACATTTGCGGCTTTGACCGCGAAACACCGGATAATTCCTTGCATGGTCTATAGAAGATAGAGGGGTAGTTTCGTAAAATACGCGAGATGAGTTCATATATGAACTATATGATTCACATATGAACTATACGTTCATATATGAATCAGTTAATTAGTTCATATGAGAATCAGTTAATTAGTTCATATATGAATCACAAAAGTTCATATATGAATTTGTTAATTAGTTCAACTGATTCATATATGAACTTACAGTTAATTAGTTCATATGTGAATCAGTTAATTAGTTCATATATGAATCACAAAGGTTCATATATGAATCAGTTAAAAGAGTTCAGATGTGAATTACACTGATTCATATATGAACATATAGTTCATATGTGAATTATACATGTTCATATATGAACACAGTCCGTGTATTTTGTAAAAATTACGAAAGTGTCCTATTTTTGGAATAGCCGCAACTTTTGACCAGTCAAAGTCGCAACTTTTGACCAGTCAAATCCGATCTTAACCATATGAATGGCTAGGATTACTTCTCTATTTCTCATATATTTACCATTTCTCAAATGAATCTAAGGTTATATAATATATATATATATATATATCTAATACTACTTTATAAAGCATTTGACATGCTTTTCTTAAAAACAACATTTTAAGCCTATTGTACCACTACTTATTGCATATTTACTTAATTTTCAACTTTACAACTTTTTACTGCTAAGGTACAACACAACTATTCCATCTCCTCGATTCAGGTTATTCCTCTATCCAAGACAACCCTTCACTTGCTCTCCCGATTCGATGCAGGGTTTCATATACTCAGATGGATTCATCCTATTCTCATGAACTCTTCATGTGCGACTCCTCGATCGGAGAACTCCACCGGCCAACACCGATCTCGATCACCGGTGAAAGTGTTGTTCACTGTCGTCTCTTCATCGAATGAACACCTTTTTCCTTCATCGATTGAACTGCAGGTTATGTTTCCTTTTGTTTTTTTTTTTCTCCAAATCGACCGAACACTGTTTATGTTACGATTTCTCCATCATCTCCATGTTACAATTTCTATTTTGGTTACTGATTTGATTACGATTTTTATTTTGGTTACTGATTTGTTTACTATTTATGTTATCTCTTCAAGTTACGATTTCTGCTATCTCCATTTCATGATTCATGTTTTCTTTGGGTTTGAAAATCTAAACTTAGTTTACTAACTGCATCGATTTTCTATGGATTTAGGTAATCGATTTCTTCTCTCAAGAGTTTCAGGTAATCGATTTCTGTTTTCTTTGGGTTTGAAAATCTAAACTTAGTTCACTAACTGCATCGTTTTTCTATGGATTTAGGTAATCGATTTCTTCTCTCAAGAGTTTTCAGGTAATCGATTTCTGTTTTTGGGTTTGAAAAACATCGATTTAAGTCGATTTCTGTTTTCTTTGGGTTTGAAAATCTAAACTTAGTTCACTAACTGCATCGATTTTCTATGGATTTTTTACTCCGTTTTTGAAAATCGATTTGGCACATAATCTATTTTTTGGGTTTGGAGAATAATCCATTGTTTTTTTACTCCGTTTTTGAAAATCGATTTGGCACATAATCTGTTTTTGGGTTTGGAGAATAATCCATTGTAGAAATGCCTTTGATCTTTGATAAAAATCAACCAGAGACTTCCGTCTACAGTGCTGTCGGTGAGCCCTACAGTGGCAAGTTTGGTAACTTGCCACCATAGGAGTAGTCTCGACGAAGCCTAGGATCATCCACTAAAAAAAACATTAATGATGTCTTTTGGGTCAATATTTGATTGGGTTTAACTAATTTTAGTTATCATTCATCGAGTTTTCTACAGATATAATGCTAGCCAAGTGAGTAGTGTCTTTAGTGAACGATAGACCATAGTTACAAGCTTGTCGTGAAGTCAATGTTAGTGATGGTGTTTTCCCTCCATAATCAGGTTTATGCTACCTTGTGATAAATCCAACAGCAAATGCATGCATTACTTGTTGTCAACCAAGCATTTGTTAGCATATATTTAGTGATTTATATCTTCAGTTACCTCATATTTGTGCTTCATTTTAGTTTTCTTTTTCTTCAACATTTTTAATAAAATGGTTCCGCGCATTTCTGAATTATTGTTTCGTTATTGTTTTAATGCAATCCATAGGCTGATAGGCAACCTGCTATGTGGGTGTGCAGTCGAGAAGCCTAATTTAGGATCCAACGTTTGTTGATCTTCTTTTTTTCTTTTGCAGCACTGAAATGTGGGATTGGCAAGGTGAAGATTACAGATTGCAAGCAAGTAAGCCTCTAGATAGGATTCTTTATCTTTCATTAGCACGATACATGTACTGTTAGCATTATCAGATTGTTGGTAAGCCGTTTACATTTATATACACAACTAAAAATTAATAGTTGCTTTTCCTAATGCCACTTCTTTTTCAATTTCAATGCTCGAAAATTAGATCAAAACTATCTTTTTATGGGGATAGTAGGAATACTAATTCTTTAGTTAAGACATGTCACAAGTTTACTTGTTTTGTGAATTACCTCTTTAATATAGTTACTTTTGTCTTTTATTAGTTCCCAAACTCATATAAAATTGTTTTTTTTTCTGTTGTTGGATGGATCTGTGTCTGGTCAAATTCTATTTGATTCAACTCAGGAAGCAATTTGATTTTTTTTGTATGTTGTTTAATAGTCATTGGATGCTCCAGAAGCTGTGGAATTTTAAGTTTACTGTTGTCCTTTGGTGATCCGTTCTGACCGTGACGAATATGGAGCTTGAGGTGCTTTTTTTACAAGAGTTTGATTAGAGGTTGTGGGTTATGTGTTTTCGTCTCTATTTTGTGGTTTCTTTTTTATCAACTTTGGACAGATTTTACTTGCCTTTTGGTCAGTTGGAATAGATGTTTATCGATGGTGGCCTTGGTCTCAATTTTCCTAAATATCTTTTCTTTTGGTTTGGTTCCATATGGTTGTTGCTGTCCTTTTTTTTTCTTTTTCATATGGTGAGAGTGAGGTATGGTTGTCCAAGATTTTGGTGCTTCATGCATATCAATTTTGGTGGTCTGTTGTTTGTTGTTTGTTTACCCTTTTATTTGCGTTTTTCTTTTCAAGATAATAAGATTCCCTAATTATCCATGGCTTTTGAACACCATCAATATAGTTTCTTATGTACTATGATTGGTATTTTTTTTTTGGTGAATGTGAAATAGGGTCAAATTTTTGAGTAGGTACCTTTTTGGAAAACTGTTAGTTCTACACCTATTTTTTTAATGATCATGAACTTTGGTCACATAAATATGCCTACTAGATTAATTGGAAAAGCTATATCAGCTTTGTGATTATGAGGACTTCAATGGTGTATGGGGATCCAAGCTTTTTTGTGCATAATTTACCCACGTTTTTCGTGTGTAATTTGGTTAGAAGTGTGATATTTGTCTATCTATATATATGTTTGTGGCACCGTAGTCCAAGAATTTTTTTTCGCTTTCTGCATTTTTGTGGTGGACTTTGCTCTAAATAATCCCATCTAGGGGTGCTCAAAAACCCGATCAACCCAATGCGAAATAACTCAAACCGAAGCAACCCGATGTCTAATCGAGTTGTAAAATATTCAAACCGTAGGTATTGGGTTGATATCGGGTTACTTTTATTTGAACCCAACCCAACCCGATGAACCTGATCCTTTTATTTTGTAGATTTAATATTATTATTAAGTCTCTATTAATATGTAAATTAGACAATTACACTATTACGTACCCTCTTCATTTACATATATTTTCAATCTATTATTCATCTCTATATAACTCCTTTGTATATATGTTTAATAAATGTAAACACACACACACACACACATATATATATATATATATATATATATGCAAACTTAAAAATTAACTAAATGTGATATATTTAAGATTTAAGAAGTATGGATAATTTGTATCAAATGGTTGATGATGACACGGCCAACCTCAAGGCCAAGAAAGCGAAAGTATCGGGGTTGGAGACGTCTAAAACGATTGTTGTTGATTGACATATTATCGTTTGGTTTAGACATTTTTATATGTAATATCATAATATTTTTGATGGACTTACATACTCTCATGAATTATCGGTCATTCGGTTGTATTTCAAAAAAATGTTTCCTTTATGTTTATATTTCTAAATTTGATTTCATCTTGTTTAAACATAACCCGACCAACCCGATCAACCCGAACGATTTGGGTTGGGTTGGGTTGTACTTTTGATTGGGTTGGGTTGGGTTGTAAAATTTCCAAACCGCCTATATTGGGTTGAGTTGTTAAAAAGTCTTTAACCCGATCAACCCAACCCGTGAGCACCCCTAATCCCATCGCATGTTTTCCAACATTCCAACTATGAATTTTTTAAAGGTTGTGATATAATTCTCTGTGTTTGCGAACCATGATTTGTTTATTTTAGCAGGTTTACTACAGTTTCCACCTAATGTTCATGCTTTCAAAGCCATTGATGTTGACATCCATATTTTTATTTTTGTTTTGCTGTTGTGGCTTACCATCATATGGACTTCTCAATAATAAGATGAAGGACATTGCATGAATGTTGATACAAATTATGAGAACTCTTGAGGGTACCATCACCACGAATATGTTATATGAGGTCACACATTAGCTATAGAAGTAGGGAATTTGGACATTTGCACCGGTCTCTGATCAAATAATACATTTGGGGCGAATCCGCGCAGAATGCTTCAAACATGTACAGGTCTGGGGTTCGACTGCGAAGCTGGAACACTCGGTGTGGTGCGAATCCGCGCATAATGATTTGGTGTTGTTACCGCTGATATTTCGGTACTGTTCGCTGTTGTTTCGACGCGGTTTCGATGTTGTATTGATTAGGAGTTTGTCATTGTTGTTTCGGTACTGGTTCGTTGATGATTCGATGTTGTTTCGGTACTGTTTTGCTGTTGTTTCGATGATGTTTTGGTACTGTTTTGTTGTTGTTTTCGATGCTGTTCCGCTGCTGTTTCGGGACTGTTTCGATGCGGGTTCGGTTATGTTTGCATTTCGCAAATGGTGCGTCTCTGATACCTTGTTTTTCTGAGGTTCGGCTTGTTGTTTTCGTCGTTGTATTTCTGTTTGCGGCTGTATAAACTTGTGGTGTTGTTTGGTAATAAAAGTCTTTGTTGCTCTTCAAAAAAAAAATACATTTGGGGCATTTTTATTTTTAATTGTTTTGTTTATTGAAGGGATATTTGCTTCTTTACTTTTTATGTGTATGCTAATTTTAATCTTCATGACTTGGTACGTGTTTAGAAATGGGGATGTTTCTTTTTTATCCCAAGATCTGGAAGACGGTATCCAATAGTGATCATTTTACGGGTTGGCTCAACTGGTCAGGTCTTTTTGGGTTCTAACCAAAAATCACTGGTTCGAGTCCCCACCAATCGGACTTTTGGAGCTCTTCTCGAATTTTCGTCTTCATCCCTACCACTCTTGATATGGTTTGTTTGAACGATGGTTTTATCAGTCGAGTTTTACAGTTTTGAATGGGTTTTAGTTGAGCTTTAAAGTCTTGAGTTACCTTCCTTCTTGCTCAAAGATTTTTGCAATCAATAAGTGGTATACAAGATCATGAATCTGTTGTCAAAATAAATTTTGTCGATAGTACGGTAGTTTTAAAAAAGAAACTTTTCAATTATATGCATGAGGAATATGATTTTTTGGTTTACCATTAAAGTTGACCATTGATTAATCACATGGAATCTTAAGATTATCCATTGTAATGGAATGCTATTGCATTTGGTTTAATGATAGTGTGGAACACGAATAAATATGGCATTTACATATATATTTGGCATTGTAATGGAATGCTATTGCATTATAGATATTTCTTGATTCACTATAAAATTTGACATCCCGCCGCATTGTGCGGGCACACAACTAGTATATATATATATAATGCAAATAAAAAACCTTTTAGTGATTTAGAATAGCAAGATATTATAAGAGTGGTCGTTTACCCAAATGCTTACCCGGTAAGCACTTACCGATAAAACTTGACACACTAACTTACTTTACCTTTACCGGGTAAGATTGTAAGCATCATGATGGTATTATATACAACAATTTACCCGGTAAGTGTTATAATATTTAATTATATTATACATTGGATGCTACATGTGACTAAAGTCAAACTTGGACCAACTTGGCATAACTCAAATTTGGACCACATATTTTACATTGGAAGACTTGGCATATGTCATCCTCCATATGTCATCCTCCACTTCCATCCTATAAATACCCCTTCCCCTCCAACCATTTTCTTCATCCCTTTCTTGAGTTTTCTCTAGATAACCACCAAACACTCTCCCTAATATATTCTTGAGGTTGAGAGTGTTCTCGATATTCGGTGGTATTTGGGAAAGTTTCGTTAGGTGATCGTGGATCTCAAGATCCTTGTACAAGCACTTTGTAATCTCCTTGGTTGGTAATAATATTCTTGCTCTCTCTTTGGTAGATGTACACTATCAAAAACCGATAGTGGAACCACGTTAAATCACGGTGTTATTTGTTTTGAACTTGCTATAATTATAGATAATAACGTATTTATTATTATCTATATTTCGTGGGTTTATTTTTCTATGTTAGAGAATTATTGTGCAACATCTAGATTATTGTTATCCGCATTTGTTGTTGGGTTAATTGTGCACTTGGATTTCTACTCGTTTGGGACCTTAGAAATCACTCGCTAGCTTTTGCATTTGTGAGGAACAATTTTTACCTTACAATTGGTATCAGAGCTTCGGATCTAGATTTGGGTTTGTGTAGAAAATATACATAAACCAGTTTGCACATTTTTTTCTCTATGGCTGACGTAGAAAATCCATTTGGTGCTGGTTCCTCAAACCAGTCCCAAAAACCGTACCAAGAAGGTACATTTAATTTGTCCGGGGCTGGGATTCGTATACAGACTTGGAATGGGGACGGTGACTTTGGTAAATGGCAGTTCACAACATCTGCTGCACTTAGAAAAAATGGAGTCCATCCCGTAGTATTTGTCAAAGACGAGTTAGACCCTAACATGTCTGAACTTAAAGCTAAAGAAATGGAAGCATAAGCATTTACTACTTTGCAGATGGCTATGGGAGAAAATGTTATATCTGAGATTGTGTCTGAAAAGACAGCTGCAGGTATTTGGAGCAAGCTTAAGAATTTATATCTCAAGAAAACTTTGACCAATAGATTGTTACTGATGCGGTCGTGTCTCTTCTTCAAAATGAAGGAAGGCACAACCATTAAAGCTCACATGACCGAATTTGAAGATATCATCATGAAGTTGAAGGCAACGGATGCGCTTCTTGCGAAAGATGAAGAAGCACTTGCTATGATCCTGTTGTATTCACTTCCCGAGAAATATTCTCAATTCACTAACAGTTTTATATATGGAAGAGAAATTCTTTCTTTGTCTGATGTGAAAACAGGAATGATTTCTGAAGATCAAAGAATTCAAATGAGGATCGGTAACAATCCCAGGGAGAACAATTGCAGTCAAGGCCTATTTGCTGACAGAGGCCGAGACGATCAGCAGTCTTCAAGAGGAAGAAATCGTGGGCGCTCTCAGTCCCGTCGGTCTGGCTCTCGTGGGAAATCAAAGATACGTGGCAACTGTAACTATTGCCACAAGCCAGGTCATTGGGTGAAAGATTGTCCGAGTCTTAAAAACAAAGACAAAGACAACGCCGAATCATCAATTGTTGCAGCCGAAGAGGAGCAAAATGCCTTCTCTGCCACAGTTACACCACCGCAAGGTGGCAGGCGATGGGTGTTAGATACCGGGGCATCTTGCCACATGACACCATTCCGGGACTATTTCTCTACCTTCGAAAAAGTTGAAGGTAACAGTATTTATATGGGAAATAGTACTCGTGTGTTACTAAGGGTATCAGTATTGTGCAGATCAAGATGTTCGATGGGTGTATTCGGACATTGAATAATGTCAAGTTTGTTTCATCCATGACTCGTTCCTTGATCTCTGTTGGACAACTGTCCAAACTGGGTTGCAAGATTCGGATTGACGACGGGAGTTTGCGCATCTCTCGAGGGAGTATCATTGTGATGAAAGGCGAACGAGCGGAAAATAATCTTTTCCATTTGATTGGCGAAATTATTTCTTCTGAATCGTGTGTGGCTGATATTTCTCAGAATCTCGATGTTGCTCGCTTATGGCATCTTCGTTTGGGCCACACATCCGAGAAGAATTTGGAGATTTTGCGCAAGCGAAAACTCATTAAAGTCGCTGTACCTGCCAGCCTGGAGTTTTGTTTGGGATGTGTCAAAGGAAAGCAGACGCGTGTTTCTTTTGGTGTTGGAAAACACAACACTAAAGGAATCCTCGATTATGTTCATACAGACATCTGGGGACCATCCAGTACTCCATCCCTTAGTGGAGGTAAATACTTTGTTTCGTTTATTGATGATTTCTCACATAAGCTTTGGGTGTATGTGTTGAAGTTAAAGTCAGATGTCTTCGATACGTTCAAGACTTGGTTGGCACGAGTAGAGGTCGAGACTGGCAAGAAGTTGAAAGTGCTGAGATCTGACAACAGTGGAGAATTTACTAGTGGTAACTTCAAAGACTTTTGTTTGCGTAAAGGCATCCACCGTCACTACACCACACCAGGCGACCCTCAATCTAATGGGGTTGCAGAGCGGATGAATAGGACTTTGCTTGAGAAGGTCCGATGTATGTTGTCGACATCGGGCTTCCCCAAATCTTTCTGGGTCGAAGCACTTTACACCGCGGTGCACATTATTAATAGGTTACCTTGTTCGGCTATCGGGGGAAAGATTCCGGAAGAGGCTTGGAGAGGTAAAAGAAACATCTGTCTGAAATACATACGTGTATTTGGTTGTCCTGTTTATTTTCATGTTTCAGGCCAGGACAAGTTGAATCCTAAAGCCACCAAAGGATTCTTGCTCGGCTATACAGATAGTATCAAGGGTTACCGAATCTGGAACCTCTTGACTCGTAAAGTGATTCATTCTCGACATGTCACATTTGATGAATTAGTCCTGTTGAAGTCACAGGATCCTCAGTCCTCTCAAGATCCGGAAGTCACTACTACTGTTGCTCCTACTACCAATGATGTGGAGACAGTAGACAGTTCTTGTATTCCCAGTTCATCCACTCCTGATATTAGCTCAGAATCACCCGTTAATGTTGAAGAAGTCATTCTGCCAGTGACTTCTACTAGTGATTCTGAAGAAGAGATTCTGAATGATGGTGGAGACGATGGCGATACAATCCCAGTTATTGCGCCTACCAGGCATAGTCAAAGAATTATTCGTCCGCCTAACAGGTATGGAGATTGGGATTTTGCTAACATGAGTTTTACAGATCAGCTGGAGTTTGCTTTGCATGTAGGGCAAGATGAGCCGCTTGATATAAAGGAGGCATTGGCCTCGACCCACAGTTCTAAATGGCTTGGAGCCATGCAAGAAGAGATGGAAGCTCTCTCGAAGAACAACACTTGGGACTTATGTCCATTGCCGAATGGCAGTCGTGCTATTGGTTGCAAGTGGGTTTTCAAAGTCAAAGATGACAATCGGTACAAGGCTCGTCTCGTTGCTAAAAGGTATCGAGTATGATGATATTTTTGCTCCCGTTGTACGTCATACATCTATCCGTGTTCTTTTAGCGATCGTGGCTATTCACGATTTGGAGTTAGAACAGTTAGATGTAAAGACAACCTTCCTACACGGAGACTTGGAGAAAACTATCTATATGAAGCAACCTGATGGTTTCGTTTCCGAAAGCAAGCCAGAATATGTATGTAAACTCAAGAAGTCCCTTTATGGACTTAAACAATCGCCTCGTCAGTGGTATAAGAAGTTTGATTTGTTCATGCTCAATCTGGGATTTGAGCGAAGTGAAAAGGACGCTTGTGTCTATCATAGACAAAGTGGTGGCGTTTTCACTTACTTACTTCTTTATGTAGATGACATTCTTATAGCCTGCAGGGACCGGTCAGAGATCAAACGTCTGAAAGATAAGTTGAAGTCAAAATTTGAAATGAAGGATCTTGGCGCGGCGCAGAAGATTTTGGGCATGGAAATCATGCGGGACAGAAAGTCCCGAACACTTAGATTAACACAACGGGCGTATATCCAAAAGATATTGAAGCGGTTCAATCTTGATGGTGCCAAGACGTCTAGCACTCCGCTACTGAAGCACATCAAGATTACAAATGAAGATTGTCCAAAGGATGACAAGGGAAAGGCCGAAATGTCAAAAGTTCCATATGCTAGTGCGGTCGGGAGTCTCATGTACGCCATGGTGTGTACTCGTCCCAATCTTGCACATTGTGTCGGAGTGGTGAGTCGGTTTCTCGCGAATCCGGGTCGATCACATTGGACAGTCGTTAAAACGGCATTCCGATATTTGAAGGGAACTTAGACACATGGTCTTATATTTGGTTTGTACAATGACTGTGAAATTGTTGGATTTTGTGATTTTGACTATGCAGGTGATCGAGTTGGTTGGAGATCCACATCCGGTTATGTGTTTACCTTAGGTGGAACAGCCGTCAGTTGGAGATCACGTTTACAGTCCATTGTTGCATTGTCAACCACAGAAGCTGAACTTGTTGTGGCGGTTGAGTCTGCAAAAGGAAGCGGTCCATTTGAAAGAATTGATGAGTGGCTTAGGCTTCGAGCAACCTTCCGTGCGCATTTTCTGTGATAATCAGAGTGCCATACATTTGGCTACTAATTTGGCTTTCAGCTCCCGGACAAAGCACATAAATGTGCGTGATGCATATCTTGTGAGATTACATGAAGCGAAGATTGTCTATTTGAAGAAAGTCCTGACAGACGACAATGCCGCTGATATGTTCACTAAGTCGCTACCGCCAGCTAAGTTTGAGCATTGCTCAAACTTGATCCAGCTCCGTTTGTGTTAGTGCCGTTGGGCACTTTGCTCAAGAGAGAGAAGATATTACCAAAGGTGACAAAATGACATCTTTGAAGGAATTACTTTGTTAAGTGCTTAGAGCTTTGCTTATGCTCTACCTTGTTTAGTAGATTGTGCATTTGAGGTTATTTGTTTGCTTGTAACTTTGACGGGTGATGGCCATGCCGAAGCTCGTCAAGGTTGGAATGCATTTTGCTACCTCGTGCCAATTTACTTTGCTATCTACTTGCTATGATCAACCGTTGGAAGAACTCGTATTGGTTGGATTGGGATTCGTTTCGCTATCGAGGATCACATGCATCATGGTGGAGTGTTATAATATTTAATTATATTATACATTGGATGCTAAATGTGACTAAAGCCAAATTTGGACCAACTTGGCATAACTCAAATTTGAACCACATATTTTACATTGGAAGACTTGGCATATGTCATCCTCCATATGCTTGGTTGTCATCCTCCACTTCCATCCTATAAATACCCCTTCCCCTCCAACCATTTTCTTCATCCCTTTCTTGAGTTTTCTCTAGATAACCACCAAACACTCTCCCTAATATATTCTTGAGGTTGAGAGTGTTCTTGATATTCGGTGGTATTCGGGAAAGTTTCGTTAGGTGATCGTGGATCTCAAGATCCTTGTACAAGCACTTTGTAATCTCCTTGGTTGGTAATAATATTCTTGCTCTCTCTCTTTGGTGGATGTACACTATCAAAAACCGATAGTGGAACCACGTTAAATCACGGTGTTATTTGTTTTGAACTTGCTATAATTATAGATAATAACGTATTTATTATTATCTATATTTCGTGGGTTTATTTTTCTACATTAGAGAATTATTGTACAACATCTAGATTATTGTTATCCGCATTTGTTGTTGGGTTATTTGTGCACTTGGATTTCTACTCGTTTGGGACCTTAGAAATCACTCGCTAGCTTTTGCATTTGTGAGACACAATTTTTACCTTACAGTAAGCGCTTACCCGGGTAAGAGTTGTCACTCTCACTTACCGGGTAAGACTCTCCATCCTTATTCTCGCTCTTACCGGGTAAGATTCTATGCCTTTGTCAAGTTCATCGGCTAAGGTAAATTCCCCAGTAAGCGCTTACCGGATAAGCGTTTTGTAAACGGCCATTGCTAAAATATCTGAGGAACTGACAAAATGAATTTGGTGATTTTATGTATCAATGGATTAATTAATAATTAACTAAATATCCAAACAATTAGCAGAAACTCGTTGTTGCCTACAATTACATCAAACAAAACCTTATATCTCCTCCGGTGATTGATCATCGATGCATGCTTTTTAATTAAGAGGACGATCATGGCGTACTGCTTCAGTTTTTAACATTGTTGCCGGTTTTTACGTGTTTGATATGTGGAACTACCTGTGATTTTAACAAACTAGGTTTATGTAAGTATCGGTATTTAATATTAGTAATAATATAATATAATAAAAAAAATACCTGATCGTCTTGAGAAGAAGGAAAGAATTGGTGAAGGCGTAATCTTCTGACTCTTTTGCTCGTGTCCAAATTATCTAATTAAATTAAAATAAACACATAATCAATTGGAAACGCTTTCATTAAATAAAGGGAAATTGGCTGAAATAGCCATATTAGACATTGAGTTGCACCTCCTAGCCATTTCTCTCCCGGTTTTACAAAAATAGACCTAGGTCCCCGATAGCGGAATGTGTCGCTAAAAGACAAAAAAAGACGGCTCGAACTCAGGTCCGCTATAGAGGACCTGCAGGTCCGCTATGTGTCGCTAAAAGACAAAATTAAATGTGCATAATTGCGAAAAATAAAAGTGTCCTCTATAGCGGACCTGCAGGTCCTCTATAGCGGACCTGAGTTCGAGCCGTCTTTTTTTTGTCTTTTAGCGACACATAGCGGACCTGCAGGTCCGCTATAGCGGACCTAGGTCTATTTTCGTAAAACCGGGGGAGAAATGGCTAGGAGGTGCAATTCGGTGTCTAATATGGCTATTTCAGCCAATTTCCCTTAAATAAAACAATATGGCAGACCTCAAAATATCTTTTCTTATCCTCATGTGTAAACTCCGTAGTCTGGCTGAATGCAATTATGCAAACACAAGTATAATGTTTAAAACTCTATTTCACTTTTTGATCAAATGATTAGATTGTGATCTACGTTTCTCCATCGATTTTTACACAACAAAATCATGTTTTCCAGAAGTATTATTTTAAAATTTTATCAAAACAAACAAACACTAAATCACCGATCTACAACGGATGCATCATCATCGATTGATCCGTTTTACATACCTGACGGAAAATGCCGTTTTCTCCTCTTCGTGCAGATCGTCGTCTTCGAATCTAACGTCGATTCGCAACTATCCGGCAAGTACCGATCCATCCGAAGAAGAAGACGACGACCGCCACCGCCGCCGTGCTCTAGTATTGTTCGAACGAACGAAGCCTCTACAGATTTCAGAAAATGAAGGTGCCTGTCGTTCGTCCATCGAAAATCATTGCTATCGCTATTAGCATCCATTACAACCACGAATCTCGGTGATCGTCAGAAGATATTTATCGGCGAAGCGATTCTCTCGCTTGGAGATATTGCAGATCCGCTTTTATAAGGGAGCCTCTCTCACTTTATTATTAGTTCTTTTTCCACGTTACGTGTAAATTGCCACGCGCTGACGCAGTGTAGTGTAAGCTACGCATCCAGAGGAGCTGACACGTGTGATGCGAGCAGATCCGGAGTGTCAGGATTGGTGGAGAAGCGAGTAGAAGACAGCTTCTTTACCCGAGAGAATGGTGAAGGCGAACCGCCAATGAAAATATCCGAGGATCCTTTATTTCAATCAGAGATTTACTCACAGATATTTTTGGCTTTCACCCAAATATCTTGTAAACCGTTACAAAAAATATGTACTTATCTTTACCAGTGGTAGCTCAAATTTTCGACCAACTCGGTTAATCTAATCCAAAAAAACGGGAAAAAATAACTTAAATTGAGGTAACCAGATACATAATCAATACAAAATTTTCCCTAACCGCACTTATTGGGTTGGAAACGGGTTGGATCTAAAGTAACCCGACTAACCCAACCAAAATTTGTATGCTTTTACTTTTTTTTTTTTTTTTTTTTTATGGTTTTAGAGTTTTAGCGGTTTTTCTTTCTATTCTCAAGTCTTCTATCTTAGTCGTAGTTTATATCTGTATACGAGACCACACCGATTAAAATCGTATGAATTTAACCTTCAAGTCTTCAAATATCTTCAACATCGATACATTCAAGAGCCAAGAGATACTATTCTTCTACTTTTCTCTTATTAGCCTTAGTTTTTATATTTCCATTTTGATTTTAGTTTTTTAAACGAAATCACTTAGTTAGATTGTAAAATGACGTATTAAAATTTCAACCCGACCAACCCAACCCACATGGTTTGGGTTGGGTTGGGTTGGGTTGCACATTTGATTGGTGGGTTGAGATTTTTCAAACCACAAATATTGGGTTGGGTTGTTAAAATGCCTTCAACCCGGCCAACCCAACTCGTGAGCACCCCTATTTATTATAGAACATGATTTTTATTCCACTTTTTAAAATAAATATTTTTATTTTAACTTAATTAAAATGAATATTTAATTTCTAGTTTTATATTAATCATAAGATTGATGTATTGGTTATTCGCTTTATTATTGAACGTAAATTTGTTATTTAATATATTAAAAATATACTAATTATATAACTATAAAATTGTAAATATTTTTTATTATGGATATTTGTTTGAAAAGGAGAGGTTATTACAATGTTAAATTCAATCTCATGATTTTTTTTTTTTTGTCAATAAGGTTGTAGCCCAGTGGCCGGTAACATCCTGGGAGGGTAAGGGGTGAAAGCCTTACTACCTGGGTTCGAGTCCCGTGGTGATCAACTTGAGACATCCGATTCAGGCGGGTCCTTTGGGCCGGGTCTGGATCGAGGGGGGGATTAGAGGGTGGCACCCTTAAGTGGGAGCCCGATACCTCCTGAAAGCGTAGCCCGGGTGGAAACTTTCAAAAGTTGTCTTTCAAAAAAAAAATCTCATGATTTTTTTGATCAAAAATAGAAATAAAACAACAAATGTTTTATTTGACTCAAGTGTGTTGTTATTATATACTTGGATCTCAAACACTTAATTGGGCAAAAATCAAACACTCCATTATCGTAGAAATTATCTTCCCAAAAAAAAAAGGGTAAGCACTAATCGGATTAAGAGGTTGTTACCAAATTCTTACCGAGTAAGCGTTTACCGGTAAGAGATTCACTTTCATTTTTCTTATTGTATAGGGAAATTGACAAAAATAGCCAAATTACATTAAAGATTGCACCTCCTAGCCAAGTCTCCCCGGTTTTTGCAAATAGCCATAAGTCCGCAATTGGGGACCTAAAGGTCTGCAATCCGACAGCTAAAAGACAAAAAAAGTCGCGGATTGCGGCAGGTCCGCAATGGATCGGGTCACCCAGGTTCGCAATCCGCAGTATCCGACACGTGGCACGATCCTAACAACCCCTAACCTAGGTCCGCAATGCATGCGGCAGGTCCGCAAAGAAATTTAATGTTTTTAATTGTTATTTATTGTATACACGGTTTCCAAATATGCAAGTCCCTAACTCCTCAATTGCGAACATAGGTCCGCAATTGCGGACCTAGCTCCTCAATTGCGGACTTATGGCTAAATTTGCAAAAACCGGAGAGACTTGGCTAGGAGGTGCAATCCTTAATGTAATTTGGTCATTTGTGCCAATTTCTCTATTGTATAACATCATTGGTCATGAAAATAGATTGTTGGTAAGCATTTAAAACCCGGTAAGTGTTTACCAGGTAATAGCCGTTTCTCAAATTTACCGGGTAAGACTCTCGGTCTTTCCCTGTCTCTTACCAGGTAACCTTCTTGGTCTTTACCATGCTCAATCAATAAGGTAAATGATATTGGTAAGCACTTACCCAGTAAACGTTTAGTAAACGACTCTTAAGAGATCTGATTTGAACAAGTGCATACCAAAAATTGATATTTATATAATATTTTGTAGTAAGTGTTAGCCGAATAAAAATGACAACCATACCCCTCTATTAAAGTTTAAAACAAATATTAATTTGAATAATTCATATAAATATTAATGTTTGCTTTGAAAATAAAATATTAATTTTTCTTCAAAGCCAAAATATTAGTTCTCTCTTTGTTTCTTCTTCCCAAGCATCTTCCGATCTGATTTCCTTTCACTTTTACTCTTCTAAGATTTTCGATTCAAGATTTACTACGTTTCATGATTCTCTCTACATTTATAATATGATGTCTTTATATATAAACCTCGACAGGGAAAAATAGCATGATTTCCTCTGCATTTATAATAGTGACTGTATGTGTACATAGAGAAGAAGCGTGCAGAGAAGGAAAAGAGAAGGTTTTCAATGAAGAGATTGAGGGGAGGGTAAATGAGGAAGAGTAGGCACTGACTGTGGTAAGCATAGTTCCTTCATTTACCCCAGTAAGATAGAGTGACCAATAACTTTTTTTTCTTTTTTGTAGACGCTCCTGCCTCTTACTTGGTAAGAGAATCTCACCGGTTAGAGGTGAAAAGAGGCTAATAAGCAGTCCTTACTTACAAACAAAGAACATGTAAAATCGTATTTTAATAAATATAATAGTTAGTTAGTATACAAAAGGAACCCACTTGCTTTTATATATGTCATCTTATAGAACATTCAAATAAAGCTTTTACATTTTGAGTATATAATGTCTATTAATAATTACTTACAAATCACTAACGAAATAAGAATTAGGGGGAGCAACAAAAAAGATGTAGTAAATTGTATTCCTATTTGAGGAATCCAATGATTTGGTTTCAAGTCATCACAATTAGATGTATTTTAAGCAATGTTCTAAAAAATTTGCCGCACAGCCGTCATTACGTGTCATGGCACCAAGGCTTGTGTGTCACGTCACGTTAAGTCCATGGCATGTCATGGCCTAATGCGTAATTATCGTAATGAGATATTTGATTTTTCTTTACGTTTTTAATGTATTATTTACAAGTTTTTAATATATATAAGCTAATTTAACTTGCTTATTACGATTAACTCATTGAGTAATACTACAAAACATATGTTTTTTTATATAATACTATATATGAAATAGATTATTGACGACATAAGTCACGCCTTGAAAACGCCATGACTTCGTCGTGGCTCCTAAGGCTTGAGGTTTGGCATCGCCACCACGCCACGCCTCACGCCATTTAGAACCTTGATTTTAAGTTTTTTTTTTATAGTATAAGAAACTAAATTTTTGAAAATGTGGATGTAATTACGGTGGTTTGAGATATCAGTATGTTTAGTTATAATATTTTTTATGAATCTCCTTGAACACCTGTGTTTTTTAAAAAAATTAAAAAAATAAAACCAATTTGTCATATTTAGTTATTTACTAGAAGCGTACTCGCCCAATGCAGCGATATATTGAATTTCTTTCTAATGGCTCTCTTCCTACTGCCTCTCTTGCCTAAAGAGGGCATACTTTAGATATAATGAAAACCTTTAGTTTAGGAGTCATTCAGGCTAGTAGAGTAATCTCGCCATGCGACACGAATTGGATGAGAAGCCTGTTCCCTTGCGGCATTCTTGCTTTTATCTAGCTGGAGTTGATGGACTAACTGCACTGACAAGAATGAATATCTCCTTTGTTTTCTTTGCTACATCATGATTTTAATGTTTTATTTTATTTTTTGTCGATTTACGGTACGATTTTGGATGGTTTTGAGAGAGTGATAATGTTTTTTTTTTATAAATTTGTTTAATTTAGGCTTAATAATATAATGTTTTTATATAAAAAAAATTAAGTATTTTGTTAGAATTCAGTGATTATCTTATATATTTTAAATTCTTTATATTTAAATTGAGATGTATATCATGTTTTGATTATGTTTATTAGTTAGTTATGAATTCAAACATATAGCTTTAGAAATTTGTACTCATGCATCATTACTTGTAATCTTGAATTTTAAGTAATGCATGTGTATCAATAAACAATACTTAAAAAATAAAAATTTGCTTTTAAGAGTTTATTCGATAGCTTAATAATAATGTAATTTATTTTAGATTTAATACTATAATGTTTTTTTTAAATAAACATTAAATATTCTGTTAGATTTTTCTTAATTATATTTTAAATTTTTTATATTTAAAAATTGATTTTTATCATGTATTTAATTATGTAGGAGAGTGATTTTAGGGATTGAAGTGGGAGTGATTTTAGGAGAGTTTAAGTGGTTAGAGATAATGATTGAAAATTAATAAATAACATTAAATGTATTACATAGAGCTTTAATGGTTCTTTTTAAGAGATTTTAACTAATTAACATTAAATAACGATACATTAAGTTTTAACAATTATTTTTAAGAGTTTTTTATTCGTGTTTTATAATATAGTATAGATATGGAGATATATGCCATTACATATGATTATAATCTATTTTTTATTTCAACATAAGGTTTTATTTTTTATTTTCAACAATAAATTGTATCAATTACTATAACTTTAATATAAAGTTTTACATCTTGTTAGATCTTGTTTGTACATAACTAGTGAAAATGTAAGCTATGGGGACGCTTTCTGTAATTATTTTAATATAGGGACTTATAGCGTGATTTTGCTTAAACTACAAGGACCAAAGATGTAACTTACCCAAGGAATAATGAAACAAGTCGACCGTGTTTTGGGGCATAGCATCCTCTCGTGATCCGCTCCATAAGGTCGAATAGACGATTCACCTTTCCACGTCACCATTTTGATGATAAAACTATTTTTGTTTTTTAAAATAAAATAAAATCATGTTTTGAACTTTAATTTATTAAAATTGGACGATGAAAAACATTGAATCGGTTGCAACTTTTAGTTCACTTTTAAACTGAATTTGGATTTTAAACCAATTATTACGTCATAATTTAAAAATGTAAACAAAAATAAGAATAAAAATAGAAATGTTATATTTCAATGAAATGTTTTTGGTTTGAGGTTGTAAATTGTTGAGGTTTATGTAAAATGTGTTATTTGAATTACATTTATCTTGAATTTTTGAAATTTTTAAGAGGTATAGATTATTATTGTAAATATACGAACTCTAAAGTCGCATAACCTTCCACGTTTCTCCTCTATGAAAAATCAAATTATTTTTAATTTCTAAGTTATACTCTATAACTTTATAATTAGCTATTTAATTTATTTTCAATCCTCTTACTTTTTCATTTTACATTAATACCTTATCATAAAAACATAAATAATTGTATATGAATTAAAATACATTTCATTTTTTAACAAATTATATCATTGATTCATACATTCAAAATGAACCTAATATTGAATATTTTGGATTTCTCATGTTATTAAATATCATGAATACATACGAATTAACTTGATTTATATTCCTTACATTTTACACTCTTATCATATTAAAATTACATAATTATAGATTAACTGAAGTACATAAAAAAACGTGTTTTTATGTTACAAGTTATATCATTACAATCATTTCGTCAATACTTTAAAAATAAGTTCATTATTAAATATATTTTTTTAATTTAATAATATTGTAAAGAGAAAATTGCAACAAAATCAAACCAACTTTACCTTTTTTTTCTTTCTGTTTTGAGAAACTAACTTTCAAAAATTTTATTTGAATATTTGGAAGAAAAAAAAAACTTTATATTTATTTAAGGGAATCGTTTATCTATTGAGCAGGTAACCCATTACCTAAAAAATGAGATGACAAAAAAAAAAAAAAAAAAAAACTAAAACTTAACAAAAATCTATACTATATTATAAAACATCTATAAAAAAACTTTTAAAAAAAATTGTTAAAGCTTAATTTATCGCTATTTAATGTTAATTACTTAAAATCTCTTAAAAACAATCATTAAAGTTTTATATAGTACTATAATCGTACCCGCATAATGCAGCGAGATACATCACGATTTTAATGTTTCATTTTATTTTTTTGTCAATTTACAGTACGATTTTGGATGGTTTTGAGAAAGTGATAATATTTTTTTATAAATTTGTTTAATTTAGACTTAATAATATAATGTTTTTTATATAAAAAAATTAAGTATTTTGTTAGAATT
The DNA here is from genome assembly GCA_954870635.1 of Arctium minus. Taxonomy (NCBI): domain Eukaryota; kingdom Viridiplantae; phylum Streptophyta; class Magnoliopsida; order Asterales; family Asteraceae; genus Arctium; species Arctium minus. The sequence continues at coordinate 161,636,991 of OX941081.1, forward strand.
CAATGATTATCTTGTATATTTTAATGACATCTAGAAAAAATAACTAATTACATATTTAATAATATAATTAAAACAAAATTATAATAATATAATATATTAATTAATAGTGATACATGTAAATGTTTGCATAAAAGGAAGACTTTGCACAAACCAAATTGGTGGTGTTAGAAGTCTGCAGTATTAATATGTATATTGTGCTTTGATACTTGTAAATTAAGAGATTTTTAAAATCTTGCATAAAATGATAGTACTTTGTGTCTAATAATTTGTATTTAATAGTTTTTTATCCGTGCTTTATAATATAGTATAGATATTTAATTCTATTTATTAATTTTCAATTCTTATCTCTAACCACTTCAACTCCCTTAAAATCACTCCCGCATAACTAAATACAGGATAAAAATCAAATTTTAAATATAAAAAATCTAAAATATAATTAAGAAAATCTAACAAAATATTTAATTTTTATTTTATAAAAAACATTATATTATTAAACCTAAATAAATTAATTTATCGAAAAAACGTTTAACAACAACCTTTTATGCATTAAGTATTGTTTATTGATACATATTACTTAAAATTCAAGATTACAAGTCATGATGCATGAGTATAAATTTTTAAAGCTATATGTTTGAATTCAAAACTAACTGATAAACATAATCAAAATAGGATAAAATCTCAATTTAAATGTAAATAATTTAAAATATATAAGATAATCATTGAATTCTAACAAAATACTTATTTTTTTATATAAAAAACATTATATTATTAAGCCTAAATTAAACAAATTTTTTTATAAAAAAAACCATTATCACTCTCTCAAAACTAAGGGTGTTCAAAAAGCCGACCAACCCGATAACCCGATAAACGTTTTAACGACTTCTCTAAAATTATTTATATTTCCCTCTAATATATATAAGTTACCAAAAACAATTTGGCAATAACGAACAACGTAACTCGTAAGAGGACATTATTGAAAAATTATATGTAATACCTGAATATTTGATGAACTCGTATATTCTTTTGAATAATGGATTGTATTTCATAGAAAAAATTTCTTATTCTTATGTTTTCAATATTGTTTTTACTTTGTTTAAATACAACCTGACCAACCCGAACGGGTTGGGTTGGGTTGAAAATTCTCAAACCGTCAACATTGGGTTGGGTTGTTGAAATGTCTTCAACCCGATCAACCCAACTCGTTAGCACCCCTACTTAAAATCATCCAAAATCGTACTGTAAATCGATAAAAAAACAAAAAAATAAAAGAAAATATTAAAATCGTGATGTATCTCGCTGCATTCCGCGAGTATACTTCTAATTATTTAAAAAAAAGTTAAATAAAAAGTTGAAAGCCCTAAACTGAAATTGAAGGTCCACCCCACCCCTTCACATGCTGACATTTCCCTGGTTGTAAGTTTGCAACCCTCCCTAATCTCCGGTGACTGAAAATCACCTTCAATTTTCGGCAACAACCCTCTTCGTTTTCTCTACCGCTCTCATGTTTCCACTTATTTCTTTTAAGATTCGCCATCATCTCTCTTCACACCATCTCTATCCATCTCGAATGTTGTGTATATTGAGAAAAAAAACTAATCGGCCGTAGATGGAAGGAGATGGAGGGTCACCGTCAGGAAAAAAAACAACTCTCTCTACACCATCTCCTGTTCACCTACACATTTAACAGAAAAACAAATTGGATGTTGTGGAGGGTCACCGTCAGAAATAGAAAGGGAGGTTGGGAGATGTAGTCGTCGGTAGGGTGCTTATAACACCCATAATTTTCGGTAAGTAAAGGTCACATGGACGTTTTTGTAACTTGTAAATGGTGGGGTTTTTGTTGGGAAAACATTATTTAAAGTCCCTGGGAGTTTCGTGGGTCTTGGTGTTGAAAAAGTTGAGTTTCGGAGCTTGGTACGAGCCCAACTACAATGTCCGGCGACTATGACAAGTCACAGTCGCACCATGCAAAGTCGCGCGGGGGAAACATTGGCCTAGGGAAAGTGGGCGACAATGCCAGGCGACATTGCTCTGGGCATAGTCGCCTGACAATGTCGCATGGTGGGGGGCAGGTTGCTATAAATTGCGGGTTTCAGCTTCTTTTTCTCATTCTTCGCCCCTAACTTTCTTCCCAACTCTTCCAAAACTCTCCCAAGACCCACTTTCTTCATCTATGGTGTTTTTGGGGTTCTAAATCCTCAAATCCCCAAATTGTGAAGTATCAATACTCTACCAAGTGCAAGGATAGAAGCTTGATAGCAAGGATCTTCATCTTCATCTTCAACCTCAAGCTCCATTTTAGGGTTTTCTAGGTTTTCACCAAAACCTAAGTGGTAAGTTTATCCTCTCCATTTCTAAACCTCATTATAAGATATAAATGCTTCATTGATGAAATCCTAGTGTTTTATTCCTCCAATTTCGGTTTGGAAGATTTTGGAGAATTTAGGTCAAAAATTAGGGTTTTGGCCAAATTGGAGATTTTGATGTAAAATGTTTGGGGATCGATTATAAATGGTTAAATATGATTATTTATGGGTGAAACTTGTGGATCTAGGTTTTGGAAGGATTTTTCTTGTGGATTCGGAGTTCTTCAAGGAAGTTCAAGTTAGGGTAAAATCTAGATTTAGCCTAAATCTAGCAAGGTGAGTTCAAGTTGATTTGTGAAAACGATGTATATGCCAAATGTTCATTTTAAAGTGTTTTTGTGTTTTACATGAAATTGTTAACTGTTGATTATCTGATAAGTTTTGGTTATTTGAAAGTATTTAACTTTATAAACTTATAAAACACCCATCTTTGGTATTTTAGGGATTTTTGATAATTGTATCATAATGAAAATGTTTTGATAACCATTTCCATAAATGGAGGGTATGTGGTAAAAATTCATTTTAGTGGTTGGAAATGTTTTGAAGATACCAACGTACGAGTCATTGGAGTTTGGTCATTCCCGACCCTGTGTACCTTTCGGTTATCTTAAACCTCCGTGGTTTTGGGGAAAAAAGTATTTCAAGTAATTTGGTGAGTAAATCTTTGATATTGACTTTTTAACGATTTATCGTACGCATGTTAATTCTTTGGAGTAATTGTACTTTTAATGTTTGTTATGAAAAATGTCGACATGGTGCTTTGGGGATGTTTAAGAGAGAGCCAATGGGGTTATAAACTTGTTTAGAAAATTAATGGTCCAAACCTAAATGGTGTTGGAATATATTTATGCATTTTCGGAGCATGTGCTTGCATAAACATGGTCGGTTGCATTTATTGCATTTTGTGGATTTTAGCATGTGGTTATCCGATTGGTTAAGCTTAAGGCTCGGTTTTCGGATTTGTCGGGTCTTGGGGACTGTTGCCCGTTTTCAATAACCTTAAGGGGAGCTTTGGGTGTGAATGACATTTATTACACTTATCTTGGAGTATACATGTTTTGAATGTGTGTGTCACTCAATTGGAGTCATGTATTTTAAACTGTAATGCATTTGAATCCATAGGCATGTAAGTCAGACATATTTAAGGATGAGGAGTCTTGATATTCTCAACTTGGGAATTATGTCGTGTTGACATCGTTGTTGTCCCGGTTGTTTGGCGAAGAGGAACCTTTATGGGTTGTACTTCGGGACCATGGGTCTTGTGATTGGATGTCTAATTCTTGTGCACGAGGGTTAGGCATCATAAGTTATCAAGTAAGGGGTTGAGGCTCCTGTCTTGAATGCTAGGGAGTAGGCACTAGGGGTCGAATGAGTACCATGAGGATGAAACTCCACTAGAGACCGAACAGGCAATAAGATCATGTATCCTTGAGGTGTAGCTCGGCAGAGCAGGCAATGGGGGATAAGGTGTTTGGGACTTGAAATAAAGTCCGACTGGAGGTGTAGCTCGGCGGAGCAGGCAATACAGTTACGATATGAGGTGTAGTTCGACAATGTGGTTAGGTGGCTTAACTTTGTGTTTCGCCACATACAACGGAATCGGGTCTCCCCCGTCACCGGAAGGTGTTATTTGGGTAGTAAATAGTATTATTTTATTATTCATGTTTTCGGTGACGTTTTGTATATACGGATTTTATTCTTGATTTATGGGTCGAGTATTATGCGCTCCCATGTTTGGGCGTTTCGAGAAATAAAGTCTTATCCACACTTTTATAAATTGGGAATTTAATTACTATTCACGTTTTGGGTGAGTTTGGGGTTGAAGTTGTTTTACGAAAGAATGTTTGTGTTGGGTTGCTTGTTTTTAAAGGTGTGTGTTATTTAAAAATGAGTTGTTTAATATTTAAAGTAAATCATTTTGAAAGATAATGAGTTAAACTGCATTATTTCCTTTAACAAATATATTTGTTTCATGTTGAAAACTCTTGAACTCACTAGACGTTAGTCTAACCTTTTTATTTGTCGGCATGTTCATCAGGTTTGGTTGGGGATTTGTTGCTAGTGACTTCGTGGTGAGATGAGTGATAGTCCGACACGAGAGAGAGTAGCTCGGTTAAGCCTTCCGCACTTTTGGAGATAGCAACTGTTATTGGGTTTTAGTAACACCGACCTTTGATTAGTCTTTATACAAGACTTGACCTATTATTTGTTGAAGTTAAATCTATAATTTTAATTGAGGTGATGATTAGTAGAATAGATTTTATTCTTATTTGATGTATAATTGAAATTTTCAATTTAGTTGATCTTTCCAAAATTGAGAGTGTTACAGTGCTCGAGTGGGAGACCATATTAATTTATTTTATTTATTTAAGTTAATGGCATGTAATTTTATTATATTAAAAAATATATAAGTGACACGTCAGATTTTACCGGTTCCACATAATTGTTAATAGGTTATCAGATAAACGAGTCCCTTAAATAAACGAATAGTTTGTTTCAGACCCTAAAATGGAAGTTTTGAAAGTTGGTTCCCAAACATAGGAATAAGGGCAAAGTTGGTTCCATTTTGATGCAATTTTTTCTATTGTGAACTATCATAAATACGTATAAATCTATATTATATTATAAAAGGCCTTAAACCGTTATATATTATAAAAGTCCCATCTTAGGACATAACTTGACAAATCTAAAAAAATTTACAAATTGTGTCTCTATAGTTACAAGTCACCATAATCATCATTAGTTTTGATTTTTGTGTTTTTTGATTAACAATAGTTGGTGTTCGTTTAACGGTACGATTGAGTCAACATATGGTCCAAGGGGTGACCAGACCAAACTAAACTATCCCAGTATATCGTGCTTAGGGGTGGAGTCTTATTGTTAAGGATAGGTGTTGTCTTCCTAGTTTCTGCAACAAATATGTAATTCTTTGTTTTTATAAAATATATAGAATTAAAAAGTGAAAATTTGTTGTGTTTGTATTACCCCCCACCCCCCCTTCTTACAAACAATTGTAGTATAAGTCATTAACCCCTCCGAGACTAACAAGAGTATTATCCATGTTTTGGATATAAAGTACTATCCATATTTTGGTGTTTTTAGGTATTGAGTTTACCCATGTATTCTGTGTTTTGGAGCCTGAGTTTTATTTATGTCATAGGTAGGTTTGGATATTTAATTTCATATTCAAAATGGATGTTTTGGTCAATGAGTTTTTCATCCTGAAAATAATGGGTTTTGGAAAGATGTTTTTATTATAAATGTGTTTTCACTTAGGTAAATTGTGATTTAAAGAGCATTTCAGTTTTACCGTGTTATATTTGAAATGAAAACTGTTTGAACTCATTAGGTTTTATGTTTAACATTTTTTTTCTTGTCGACATGTGCATCAGGCATTTGTGGGGCGGTCCTAGCGACACTTCTGAAAAGTTTAGTGCTAGTTAAAGGCACATAAATGACTTAACTATTTGGGACGTCTTCCGTATTTTAGAGGTAACGACTTATGCATCGATTTAGTAGCAACCATTCCCCATCTAGTTCTTGTATAAGGTTTGGTTTGGAAGTTGTAGACCTTCAAATTAATTTTGCCTTGTAAGTAACTTAAGAATCATAGTTGAGTTTTGATTTGCAGTAATTATAGTGTTTAATAAAAGTTTTAAATTAGTCGTTCTTTTCCAAAATTTTGGGATGTTACAAAAGTACTAACCAAACCCCTACCCCCCCCCCCCCCTCTAAAAATTCCCAGTGTGACAAACCCCATTCCCGATGGACGAATTACTAAGGGTTTGAATGTGCCAAAAATTTCACTAGTTTTCGGTCAAAGAGATCACACCTAAAATAGACACAAGAAATCGATCCCAAATACTCCAAATAAAGTCTAATTGGTTTTATAACTCAAAAACTTTGATTTCCCTTTCTTTTAATCAAAACCCATATCTTGATCAAGACAACAGAGACTTTTACACTTGTAATTACTCCATAAAATGGAGTTTTTATGCCACTGGAGAGAATGGGATGGGTGGGAAATGAAGTTGATAGTTTGTTGGTTGAATGAGAGAATCAATGCCGACAAGGGAGAGGATGACCTAACCACAAGGGTTGTGGTGTGGTGGTAAATGCTTGGGGAGTTCATAGCGCTCAATCCGGGTTCGAGTCCCACTAGCAGCACTTGTGGCCACTGAGAATAAACTCAGGGTTGCACGCTTTAACAGCTGGGCCAAAGGCCCTAATTGTCAGGGATTAGTCTGGACCATAGGCCCAGGATACCCTTTCAAAAAAAAAAGGGAGAGGATGACATATGCGACGATCAAGGGCTCAATGATGGCAAACGATGAAGAGGACAGAGGGTGAAGTGGTGTAGTTCATGTTTTGGTGAAGCAATCCAAGCGAACGTGATTGGGGAGAGTTAGGTATAGAGGATTGGAGGAGATCAGATGGGATGACGATGATGGTAGAGGAAAGAGAATGATTAGGTTGAAGGCGCATGAGGTTGATAGTGGCATCGGCGCGTATGGTATGAATTTAGCGGAGGAGGTGGCCAGGAATCAGAAGCTTAGCAGGAGTGGTTGGTTTAGGGGTTTGTCGGGACGAGGAAATGGGTAGGGTGAGAAGAGGGGATGCAGATGAGGTGGGTCACCTGGTAGATTAGGTTTTTATTTCTATTTGTATAATAAATGCAAATATGTTGTACATATGCTAACTAGTACATTATTTTGATTATTTTTTAATAACTAAAAGATTAAAATACCAAAATGTCTCTTATTTAACAGGTCATAGTGGAGTAGGGACGATTTTGGCAATAAAATCAAAACCTTGATGGTCCTTGTAATTTCAAAAAGTGAATGACAATACACGGATTCTCAGAAAACTTTAGGGAGCGTTTTGTAATTCATCCTATATTTATTTAATGAAATTGTTTGTTTGGTTGTTTGCTATTTCTTAGGTTGGGACTTATTCATTTAAGAACCCTATATATTGTGATAATCGTAGAAATTATTATCTTAAGGTATTGTTTTACATGTTTTTTTATCATTTAATGTATTGATGGACATATATTTGTTTTATACTGTGTTTCCTTCATATGTATACGGTTCATAATGTGAGACATTTTTACGTATAATTTTGGTTTCACAAATATGCTAAAAAGGTTCACATTGTGAAACAAAATATATGTTAATTGATATTCTAAATCCTAGTCTTAGATGATATATATATATATATATATATATATATATAGGGAGAGGTTCATTTGAGAAATGGTAAATATATGAGAAATAGAGAAGTAATCTTAGTCATTCATTTGGTCAACATTTGCGGCTTTGACCGCGAAACACCGGATAATTCCTTGTGTGGTCTATAGAAGGTAGAGGGGTGATTTCATAAAATACACGGGATGAGTTCATATATGAATCCATATGAATCACAAAGATTCATATATGAATCTGTTAATTAGTTCAACTGATTCATATATGAATATTTGTAATTCATACAGATTCATATTCATATATGAATCACAAAGGTTCATATATGAATCTGTTAGTTAGTTCAACTGATTCATATATGAATCACAAAGGTTCATATATGAATCAGTTAAAAGAGTTCAGTTGTGAATTGCACTGGTTCATATATGAACATATAGTTCATATGTGAATTAGGGTCTGTTTGTTAGCAGCTTAATAAGCTTAATGAGACTCACAGCTTATTCAGTCAGCTATATATGACTGTTTGGTAGTGGCTTAATGACATAAAAAGTGACTTATTCAGTAAGATTTCAAGGGGGAGCTTTATGCAGAAAGCCAAGTTTTTTCCAAACCAGTCTCTCTCATTAAAAAACATGTTCCTTCCATCTATGAAAAAACTCTCTCAAATAAAAACCTTCTAAATCTATACAGACAGATTAATCCACACAAACAACTTTATCCATACAGAACTTAATGAAAAACCAACCAAACAGCCCCTTATACATGTTCATATATGAACACAGCCCGTGTGTTTTGTAAAATTTACGAAATTATCCTTCTATTTTTGGGATAGTCGCAACTTTTGACCAGTCAAAGCCGCGACTTTTGACCGGTCAAAGCCGCAATATTTGACTAGTCAAATCCGATCTTGACCATATAAATGGCTAGGATTACTTCTCTATTTCTCATATATTTACCATTTCTCAAATGAACCAAACAATATATATATATATATATATATATATATATATATATATATATATATATATATATATATATATATATATATATATATATATATATATATATATATATATATATATATAAGGTTATCACATGATTTTTTGTTGAAATGGAGGTTCGCCTTTTTAGGTCTATCTTAGAAAATAATAAATAAGGAGAGTTGGGTATTGTTTGGCAAAAATAAGCTAGTTGATAAACTTAGCTTATTTTCTTGGTACATGTTTGGATGACCATAAGCTAACTTTTTGATAAGCTACTTGGAGTAGTTTTGAGGAGTTTTTTGTGATTATTCCAATTATGCCCTCATTAATATTCATAATTATATATTAACTTTTAATTATAAATAAATAATTAATGTCCTTTTTGATAATTTAAATGATTATAAGCTAGTTTTTAGCAAAGGTGACTTTTACATCAGCTAGTTTATCAGCTACCAGCTAGTTTATCCGTCATAAGCTAGCTTTTCAACTAGTTTGCCAAACAACCTTGGTATATGGGCCAAGATGTTAAAAGAAGGAGACTTCGTATTTGGGCTAGAATTCACTTCTATCGTACGACATAAACAGAAGTTGAAACTTGTAACTCAAGATTTTTCAAGAACACTAACAAGCCCTAATCACAAACAAAAAGAGATCGAAAACAAAAGTACAGAACAGAGTGATTCCATCCAGTCTTAGATCTCTTGTTAACTTCAAAATCACTTTGTGTCTTTCCAGATTGAAAAAATGTCATTTCTCTTGATATCAAGCAACAACAATAACCTCATAATCCACGCATCACTCTCCCTCTTCCTCACTCTCCTCTTCTCCTTCATCAAGATCCCATCTTTCTTCCTCCATGGCCTCCACACTTACATCCACCCTGATGACGTCACCACCCCAAACCCATCCTCTAATGGTATCAGAGCCACAATTCGAAGGCCAGGCGACACCACCTCTGAATTCAAACCCAGAAAGAAATCCAAAGATAATAATAAGTTCGAGTTCGACGAAAACAAAGCTCAGATCTTTCGGCTCAAACTCAACCACAATCACCTCCAATCAAGACTCTATTTTGATCAGTTTCGTGGGGTTTTCAATTTCACCATCGTCGCATGTTCTTGCTTGTTGCTTCACAACTTCTTGCCTTCATCAAAAGATTCCTCCGGAGTTCTACCAAATGGTACATTGATTCCAATCTTGTTAGGGCTTTTAGGCCTTGTGAGAGTATTCATAATGATTGGTAGGGTTTCTTTTGAGCGATCTGCATCCAAGAGTTCTGAGAAGCAATTGAGTCTTTTAATCGGGTTTTTAGGGACTTTAATCGGGTTCTTCATTGTCCTCCAAGTTATCCCCAATTGGGTTTTCGATTTCGGGTTTGAACCTTTAGATGGGTATGCAAAGTTTTGCATTGCAATCTTGATGGGATGCATATCTGGACTCTTGTATGTTCCGGCCACGAGAACTGCCCGTGCGTATTGGCTTGGAACGGATCAGATTCGTTGCAATTTATCGATGATTTATTGTGGGTGGTTTGGAAGAATGCTACTTTACATCGGCTACTTAACGGCTATATTCACTTCGTTGCTTTGGATTAACCCCTTTGCTGATCTCCTTATTAACAAAAACATCGGTGTTAAGAAAGGATCGCGGCATTCGTACAACATTCGAGACACCAATCATGTAGTTGGCAATGTGGGGATGTCAAGATCAGATTTTGAGAACTTCAGGTTATGTTGTTTGCTAGCAACAGGAGTTCTCCAAATGCTGACTTTGCGAGCGAATTTGCAAATGTTTTTGAACGAAGCGGTGTTATCTTGGTACCAAAGATTGCATGCTAGCAAGGTTCCGGATTTGGATTACAGTAGGGCGAAAGTGTTCTTACATAACCACTATCTATGCCTTGCTGCATTGCAGTTCTTTTCGCCGCCTGCATTGGTACTCCTCTTTCTTGGCTTATCGCAAATAGATGATAATGTTCTTGATCATTTTCGAGGTTTGTGTAACATCATTCCTTGCTCTGCTTTGGTCAAAGAAATGGCTTTGTTTCTAGCTTGGTGGATTGTTTTGCTTTCGGGTATTTTTGTTTCGGTGAATCTTGCCATTTATCGACACGGGGTTTTGTATGTTTCATAAGGTTTTGTAACGGATCGAGTTTTGTAGAGTTTTGTGTTGGTAACAAAATTCTTCTCTTTTTTATGAGTTATGCAACTTTTATGATACTTTTGACTCCATTCACGTGTTTCTTTTGGGTGATTACATATAATTATGTTGACAAATTTCTTGCAATTGGAGCCTTTAGAATTGAAATTGAAAGAACTTATTGAAACATAATCAAGTTAACAATATCTTGTAATTAGTGAAACATTCATCTTCTTGGTAAGCTTAAAAACATACTACTTGCTAGCATTGCCTGATTTACAATTCTACCCTTGATCTTCGCATTGTTGCCTCTAGGAAAAACCGAAAAAAAGATCAATTGAACTCATTTTTTATGGCTTTCAAGAACTTGAGTACATGAAGCATGGTAGGCCTACTGGCGGGATTTTCCGAGAGGCAAATAGCAGCAATCTGGACGGTTTGAAGCATTGCGTGTTTCGAATCAGCGTTCCTAACGGTTGGATCGAGCACGTCAACAACGTGACCTTTCTTGATCTTCTGGAAAACCCACCCAACCAGGTTCCCGCCTTCAATGTCTTTGAACTCGGGTCCTGTCGGCTCTTTTCCTGTCACCAACTCGAGAAGGATTACGCCAAAGCTATAAACGTCCCCCCTCGTCGTTGACCGCCAGCTTTGACCATACTCGGGTGGGATGTAACCAAATGTTCCAGCTAAATCCGTGCTCACATGTGTCTCGCATGCACTTATCAGCCTAGCTAGCCCAAAGTCGGCAACTTTTGGTTCAAAATCTTCGTCAAGTAGGATGTTACTGGCTTTGATGTCCCGATGGATGATGTGTGGAATGAACCCGTGATGAAGAAAGGCTAAACCACGAGCAGCACCCACTGCGATCTTGAACCGTTTGCTCCACCCCAAGATTTCCAAAGCTGCGGTTCGGTTTCTCAACCAAAGATCCAAACTTCCATTAACCATGTACTCGTAAACAAGCAGTTTTTCCTCGCCAAAAGAGCAGTAACCTAGCAATGGAACCAGATTCCGATGCTTAACCTTTCCCAGTGTCTCCATTTCAGCCAAGAACTCTCGTTGGCCCTGCGTTTTAGACTTGTTTAACTTCTTGATCGCCACAATCTTCCCATTGGGCAATTGAGCCTTGTAAACGGTTCCAAATCCACCGTCACCGACAATGTTGGATTTACAGAAGTTGTTGGTGGCTTCCAGAATGTCGACGAGAGTCAACTTCAGTAGGGGCTGTTCGAACATGGCTACATTGATGCTTAACGGCTCTTTCGATCTGCTGCTACTCAATAAATACAGATTCTGATCAACAGAACTGTCCAACTTGCTCTCATCAGTAACTTCTTCACAATACTCCCTTTTCTTGATTCTGTTCATCCATATTTTCGCCATAGTGAAGAGTGCGATCAACACAGCTCCAATGGCGATCGATACCAAAGCCCAAACGTTCAGAACCCATGATCTTCTTCCGAATTTCTGAACCGGGCATTGCATACCAAGAATCCCACCACACAAATCTTTGTTCCCAGATAAAGAAATTCTTGAAGTATTGCTACATATTCCATTTCTAGGAACAGGGCCTTCTAATCCATTTCCTTGCAAATTCACAAAATTCAAATTCAAGATGCTACATAATTTGTTGGGTATCTGACCGGAGAGCTTGTTGTTCGAGAAATCCAAGTATTCGAGCTCCATAAGGTTCCCTAGTTCCGATGGAATCTCCCCCGTAAATGCATTCCTGTGGAGATCCAAAGAGGTCAGGTACGACATATTGCCTAAAGATTGAGGCAGTGCACCCGTAAACAAGTTGTTACTTAGATTCATTATCTCGATCCGCCACGCTACAGAATCAAGAAACAACTCATATATATCACCCGAGATCCTGTTTTGCTGCACGAAAAACCCCACTAGATTCACCATCTCCTTAAGGGTGGAAGGAAGCTCCCCATCAAGCTGATTATTACTTAAATCCAAATGCGTTAACCCGGTTAATCCCCCAAACGTGAAGGGTATCGAACCCGAAAGCTTATTGCCAGTCACGTTAAGCTTCACTAAACTATCGAGTTGACCTAGTTTGTCGGGTATGCCACCGGTGAGGTTATTATTCCCCAAATACAGCCCTTGCAGCTTCGAAGAACCACCTAATTCCATAGGTATCCCACCCGAGAACATATTACCTGACAAGTCTAAGGTGGTGAGGTTGGTTAGCTTAGCCAAAGATTTCGGTATTTCCCCCGATAGCATGTTACCGTTGAGCAAAAGATCCACCACGACCAAACAACTCCCTAGCTCGTCTGGTATCAAACCCGTTAACCAGTTGTTGGAAAGATCATACAGCCCATGGTGCTGAACGAAACTCGAATCTGGGATGCCGACTTGCCTGAAATATTTCGACCTTCTTGATGAAGGAATTGACCCGGAAAGATGATTGTTCGAAAGAACTAAGCATTGCAACCCGGGCAAACCCGAGATTTCCTCTGGAATTGACCCGTTGAATCGGTTATCACCGAGGTCCAATGTGGTAAGAGAAGTGCAGTTTCCAAGTTCAACGGGAATCAAACCACTCAACTGATTGGAATTCAAGTTCAGAACAGAAAGTGCAGCGAGTCTTCCGATATCTTTCGGGATTTCTCCACTCAACCGATTGTTACCGAGAACCAACCTCTCGAGTGCAACCGACTTCCCAATGTCTCGAGGAAGATCACCCTCTAACATATTATTTGCAGCAGAGAACTCCAACAGGTTCATCGAGTCCCATAACCTCACTGGAATCGAACCACTTATGTTATTCGAATCAAGATCAAGAACCATTAAAGGAAGCTCGGAGAAGTAAGCCGGTATCGACCCAACGATCTGGTTATCCGACAACAACAACTGCGAAACATTGCTACAACCCATAAACGTGTCGCGAATTGAACCCAAAAGCAGATTACTCTCGAGATCAATCTCAGTTATCGAAACAGCATTGCATATTTCTCTAGGAATCGAACCCGTTAACAAGTTGTTACTCAAACCAAGAAGGTTAAGCAGCGAGCAATTACCAATCTCCGGTGGAATTCGACCCGTGAACCGATTACCCGACAACAAAAGCGAGTTCATCCGATCCCACTTCCCTATCCAAGGCGGCAACGGCCCCGAAAGCTGGTTGTTTTCGGCAGAAAACGACAGCATTGGGAGCTTAGATAGCTGTTCCGGCAAAGACCCAGATAATGAATTGAAAGAAAGAACCAATGTTTTAAGATTACGACAGTTTCCAAGCTCACTAGGTATAGAACCATTGAGTTGGGCGTAAACCAGGTTCAAGATTGTCAAGTTTTGTAACTCTCCAATGGATTTCGGGATAGAACACTTCAAAGGGTTGTAGGAAAGATCAAGTTTCGATAAAGATTCGAGCCTTGAAATGGTTTCCGGCAATGGGCCTTTTATTGAGCAAGAAGGTGAGAAGAAATTCTGTAATCTTGAAAGATTCCCAATTTCCGGCGGAATCACACCGGAGAAACGGTTGATTCCGATGAAAAGATCAGTGAGGTTAGAAAGAATCCCAATTTCAGGTGGAATATGGCCGGAGAGTGTATTATTAGCAACATCCAAAAAGATTAGGTTTTTGAGGTTAGTGAGAAGATTAGAAGAGAGAGAACCTGAAAGAAAATTGTTACCAAGCCCAAGTGATCGTAATCTCGTGAGGTTTCCAATCTCCGGCGTGATTATTCCGGTGAGTGAGTTGGACGAGAGATCAAGAGATTCAAGTTCCGACAACTTTCCGATCTCCCTAGGGATTACGCCGGAGAAGAAGTTGGGTCCGAGCTCAAGCGTTCGCAACTGAGTCAACTCACCGAGTTGACTCGGTAACTCGCCGGAAAACTGGTTTTGGCCCAAATCCAGCACACGGAGGCGTCGGAGTTGGGATATTTTGGGCGAAAGGTTGCCGGAAAAGTGATTGGAAGAGAGGTCGAGGAGTAGGAGGTTGGAAAGTGAGAAGATGGAGTCGGGAAGTGGGCCTTGGAGTGAGTTTTGTGAGAGAATCAACATGGTGACGTGATTGTGTTGGCAAGAAACACCTTGCCATTGACAATGTGGGGTTTGGAGGTTCCATGTGGGAAGAATGTTTTGTTTGTTTGTGATTGAGAGTGAGTTCTTGAAGGAAATCAAGGTGTCTCTATCTGGGTTCTTGTCAACAATGGCGGCAACACCATTGAAGATGAAGAAGACAAAAGTTAAGTATGAGAGACACTGAAGCTTGACCACCATAGCCATGGAGAAACAGAGAGATAGTTTGTGTTGTTTTTGTTTGATTTGTTGGAAGCAAAATGAAGCCATTTTGTGAGGAAGAAGAAGTACATACGGACACAGAGATTCCATAGCTTTTTTGGAACTATGTATCGATAGTGTTGGATTCTTGCGTAATGTAACTACCAACGGCGTCGTTTTAGGTGAGGCCAAGGCCAAGGCCAAGGGCCCCTACTTCTTGTTTATTATTTTAGTCGTCTAAACGAAAAAAATCCAACACAAACCAAATAAACAAAACCCTAATAAATTATTTCTGATTTTTTTTGTTGGGTCATCTAACAAATTCTTTAAAAATAATTAAAATCTAAAAGGTTTACAAAAATTACATTCAAATTCCAAAAACATATTCTCTGTTTTAAAAATTACAAGATTGTTATAAACATATAACTTGCTTTACAGGGTAAGATTGTAGTCCATCAAAACGATACAGTATGCAACAATTTACCCGGTAAGCATTTACTGGGTAAGAGTCGTCACTCTTTCTTATAGGATAAGAGGATATGACTCTTCATCTTTATCATCGCTCTTAGCAGGTAAAATTCTTGGTCTTTACTATGTTCATTTGATTATGTAAATAATCCGATAAGCACTTAGTAGGTAAATATTTGATAACAGACCCCTAGGTTTTATAGTTGTATATATTTAAATCAAATAAAATTGTTTAAAAAAATTTAAGAGTAAATTACGAATTTCGTCCCTATGGTTATTGAGAATTTTGGATTAGGTCCCCAAATAAATTAATTACGTGCATGGTCATCGTGGTTTTATTTTTATTATGGATTGGGTCCCTTACCCTAACTCTACTAATCTATTATCTGTTAACTCAGTGGTATTCTGGTCATTTTATTTTTCTTCTCTCCACGAACACAACTTTGTTTTTCAATCAAATTCACAAAACCTACTGTGAATTCCCCCCATTTATGAGTATTCAACGCAAAAATGAAAGCTTTTCCTTCTAATTTCACCAAAATTTACTCCGGCGACAATGTCGTCTGGGTTTTCCGACGGGTTTCCAGATTTCTTCAATGTGAACGGCGTCGGTGTAAGGAACATTGCCGGAAGATCTATGTCCATGATGAATGTGAACAACTTTAATAGAACTGACGACACTCCGTACAGGTCCCAACTCGCCGGAATTATCGCTGATACGACGTCGTTGGGAAGTGGGTCACGATCTGATTTGATCGAAAAACGATCGTTGGTTGAATTCCAACTGCAACACCGACAACAAGCTTCCGGTTACTTGAGAAACGTGAAACAAACGGGTTATAATCAACAGGTTTCTCAAGTGGATTTTTTGGGTTCGTAATTTACTTATATATATATATATATATATATATATATATATATATATATGGTCTTTCACATTCATCCAACATAGGGATTGGCGCCTCCCCTTGAAACTGTCCTTGCCGATCACCTTCTCCGGCAAACTTGCCCGACGATCTCCTTCTCCGGCATTGACCCTTCTCCGGCAAAGCTATCTTCTGGAAGAAGCTGCACATGAAGGTTAAGGATGAAGACACATAGGATTATGGGGAAAGGTTTGTGGATGAATCCTATGTGGGTTTTGATAAAAGATTAATAACAATAAAAAGGTTTTTCAAAAAAAAAAGTTTTTTAATTATTTTTTATGCTTTTAAAGAAAAAACTAATAAGACGATAATGCCCCTGACTTAACGGAGAAAACTGTTAGTGGTGTTAGGGAAGGGACTCAATCCGAAACAAAAGTGAAACCACGATGACCATGGTTGTAATTAATCCGTTTGGGGGACCCAATCCAAAATTTTCAATAACCACAGGGATCAAATATGTAATTTACTCAAAATTTAAATAACCAAAAGTTGAGACCCCGTTTTGAAATGGTGTAGTTTGGTGGTAGGGGGCCTGAAAGTAAAAAAGGCTACGGTCAACAATTCACTTCTGCGGTTTTAATGTACATTGACGATAATGGACTTAGAAGTGGACCCACCAAAAAATGGTAGTTGGGTAAAGGTTCAAGGACATTAAAGTCAATTCGGCATGACCTCTTTCCCACACCTCAATTTTCTAAACCCAAACTAGTTGATAGTTGTTGAATAATTTGATGTAGAATGATTAAGAGACTCTTATGATATAGTGTAAAATAAAATACGACTGTTTTTTAATTGTTCAGAATGAAATTAGGGCTCTGAATGGTTAAGGGAGGGTCATGATACAAAATCATTCAGAGGGTTTTGGAACCTTTAAGAGGCAGACTTTTTTTTTACCAAACAAGATTCACCTCTTAGCGATTCAGAGATTGTTTCTTAATTGAATCATTAAGAGGTAAACAAACATCCCTTACATGTATTATAAGATTAATTCTTGTTTTTAAGTTTATTAAAAAGGTTTTATTTGATTCGTCGTTGGCTAATTTATCATCTAATTTATTGAAATGTAATTTGGGGTAGTGTTTCAATAAGCTCCAGTTACTTTTAACCTTGATTAATAACCATAAGTAAGGGGCTAGAATTGGGTTACGGTCACTTGAATTCAATCCATTCCGACGAACAATGTACCCTTCTTTTCTTTGAATTTAGATGGTTTGCTTAAATTTTGGATTTGGTTCCTGAAACAAACTATCTACTTGATAGTCTTTAATTTTTCAATTTCATGATACTCAAGGTTCATGGAGTTAACATCGTCAGTTAGCAATAGGGTTGTAAATGAACTGAACATTCAGCGAACCGTTCGTGAATCATTTGACGGGAAGTTCGTTTATTTAATAAATGAATAAACATGAACACATTTTTTTGTTCGTTTAGTTAAATGAACGAACATGAACAATGGTCTCGTTCGATCATTTACGTTAGTGAACGTTCGTTCATTTATGTTCTTTTACGTTTGTTTGTATATATAAATATATTTATATATATTATCACATTAATGTGTAAAAGCATTAATTAAATTATATTTTTAAAATTAATTTTTTATACCTCCTAAGTTTACCTGGTTTTTCATTTTGTTATGTTATTTTTTACGAACGAAATGAAGAGTAACGGTGGTTGTTTTTTATTCATTTGTGTCCGTTTATTTATGTTCATTCGTTTATCTTCATCTATGTTCGTTCATTTACGTTCGTTTAGCTCTTAATGAATGAACATAAACGAACACGAACAAACATATTTTCTTAAGGAACGAATATGAACACAAAAAATTTCGTTCGTTTACCGTTCGTGTTCGTTCGGTTAAGTTAAACGAACGAATATGAACAAGACTCCGTTCGTCTTTGTTCGATTCGTTTACGGCCCTTGTTAGCAACCATTATGAGACCGGTCAATCTTTGGACAAATTTTAGGGACCAAACGTGTAATTCACATCGTTTTTTTATAAAAATATTGAAAATTTTGATATATCCAAATATAAGTCAAATTTTAAACTAAACCACATATCAAATAAAAATATTTTTATGAGTAAACTACGATTTTCGTCCCTGTAGTTTATTGTTTATAACGATTTTCATCCCTGGTCTTTATAAACTGCTTTTTTGGTCCTTGTGGTTTACAATTTATTGCTATTTTCGTCCTTCTTGCTAACTATGTTAAATTAATCCGTTGAATCAAGGACAATTTAGTCATTTTATTCTTTTACAATTGTCCTTTTTTATTTAATATAATATGTAAATTATTAATATTAAAAATCCTCCCAAGAACCCGTCGCCACTCCCTTCAGTCCCTTCCCCTCCGTCGACAAAGTCGGAAACCGTCCGCCAACCCTTTTCAAGTGAACGGCGACTACAACACCATCATCTTCGACCAACACCTGCAACCTATTCCTCGACTCACCATCAACACTGAAACCACCTCAACCCATTTTGTACTGGATCGATCCCTGGTTCAAACTGCTTTAAATCCCTCTCGTCCTTATGGTACAGTGTGATCTTTGCGTGGAGGTAGGGAAGAACATATGTCAAGACTCAAGATAGAGTGAATCAAATAGGTTTTTCGTCCTTGGTTTCAATCCCATCTCGTCCTTAGTGATCTTTGATTTTCGTCCTTGGTTTCCTCCCATGGTAGTGTGATCTTCGGGTAGGGGTAGGGGAAGAACATAGGTCAAGAGAGAGTGAATAACGGGAGAGAGAAGAGAACATTGAAAGGAGATCGCTAGGAGGAAACATTGGGGAGGAGATCGATGGTACACGGCGGTGAAAGGGGAAGGTGATGGTGGCAACAATGGAGAAGATAGCCGGAGTTTCTTCCTCGCCGCTGATGCATCTCCGCCGTCCTCCTCCTCCACCTTGCCGTTGACTCAGTGAGAGCTCGATTCTCGCTCTGCCTCGTTTTCCTCTCTCTCGATTCTCTTCCCGCTCATGCTCGACACCGTGCTGTTCGGCGACTAAACCAATGCGTCGTCGTCGCGTTCCGCCATTAACGCCACCACAGCCGATGTGGACGGCGATTCCACGAGCGTAAGATCTCGTATCCGCATTCAGATCTACATTTCCGATCAAACAGCAAATTAAGAAACTTATGAATTTTTTTGATTTTTCTCGAACAAATTTGGATGAATCTGTACATCTACGCGTGCGTGTGTGCGTATGATCGATTATCTCGGCATGTGTGCGTAACTACACACATTTTACACACATCGACGTTTTCGTATATAACATGCATCGAAATCTGTTGTTTCAGAAGTTGTTTCCTCCATTATTTCCAGAAGGCAACTAACTATGGGAGAAACTATGGGAAGGAGATCGATGGGAGCAACCGAGCAAACTTGGGGAAAGAGATGGATGGTACACGACCATTGGAGGTGGAGCTGGTGTGCACCGGAAAACAGGGGGGAAAGATGATGAGGAGGCAACTTTTTTTTTTTTTTTTTTTGGGGGGGGGGGGTGTCGGGGCATGGATTTAGAAATATGGGTTTAATATTGATATATATTGTATTTTTTTATTGTGTTATACTTCAAATTTTTAACTGAAAATATAAACAAGTAAAAAGACAATAATGTCCTTGACTTAACTGAACTTCTTAACAGAATTAGGCTCAAGGACGAAAAAAGAAACAAAATGGAAACCACAAAGACCAAAAAAGCAGTTCTTAGTGACCAGGGACGAAAATCGTTATAAACAATAAACCACAGGGACGAAAATCGTAGTTTACTCTATTTTTATTTATTTAAAAACTATTAAATTGACAAATTGACTTTTACGGAAGATCTCAAATTTAGAAAAATAAAGAAAATCAAGAGAAATTCACATATCTTTTGGGTTGAAAATTCAGATATGTAAGCAAAGTCTTGGAAATTAAGTACGGTTAACGTAAGATTATTAATATATAGTCAAGCTATGAATACTTAAAATAATAATAAAATATTATTATAAATTAAGTTTAAAAAAACACTGATTATTCAAACAATTAAGAAAAAACTATTGCTACATCCTACAAGAATAATAAGTAGTTATATGATCAACTATAAGAAAACGTTTGTTATCCAAAAATATAGAAAGTTGCGATATATTAACTTTTTCTTTTTTCTTTTATTTCGAGAACCATATGAAATATTTCAGGTTATTATGTCTTTAATGATATTTTGATTACCATATCAATTTAATTGTTGTAGTTAATATAAGAATAATGGATAATTCAATTTAATAATTTCTCACAATATTTTAACTTTAAAAACATGATTATTTTTTCATAACAAAAAATTATTTATATTGACGAACAAATTTTAATATGTAACTATCTCACGTTAATCGTAATTAACTTTCAATATTTTAACCACAAGGCTTGTGGTGTAGCGGTAATCACCTAGGGAGTTCATAGCGCTCAACCCGGGTTCGATTCCCTGCATTCGCAACTTTGTGGCCACTGGGTTTAACCTCAGGGCTACATGCTTTAGCAGTCGGTTTCTTTGCCAAGAGATTAGTCTGGGCCAAAGGCCCAGGACACCCTTTCCAAAAAAAAAACTTTCAATATTTTATTTGTCTATTTTAATGTTCAACACAAAAGATAGGTGAACTTCTTTTGACTTTTTACACTTGAAAAATCCTAACGCAAAAGTCATATTGTCAATTTAATAGTTTTTTACAATAAACATAAATGTTTTATTTAATATGTAATTTAATTTAAAAAATTTGATTTGTAATTGGAGATATAAAATATTTAAAAAAAAAAGAATTAAAAAAACGTGAATCACGACAAACTTTAAAGCGAATTACATTTTTGATCCTTATAGTTTGCCCAAAGACTGATTAGTTCGTCATAACAATTGCTAACTAATGATGTTAACTCTAGAAACTTTGAGTGTTATAAATTGAAAAGTTATGGACCATCAGTGTATAAATAGTTTGTTTTATGGACCAAATCCAAAATTTGAGCAAATTGTAGACCACCAATGTAATACACTCTTGAATTTAATATGATTGTTAACTCATCTATTAGTATGTACATTAAATTGTTAGACCATCATCCTCTTTATATACATATAATTTGAATTTTTTCTTCGTCTTTATATAACTATTTCATTTGTTTTCATACATGTATTCAGTAAAAACGATCATATATATACAAATCAATAAAAAACAATTAAATATGATCTACTTAATGAGTATAAATAAATTGTATTAATTAAAAACAAACTAGTTTATGTTATCAAGATCGCCTTATGGTTACGTTTGGTATGCTGACAAGACAGGATAGGACAAAACATGACAAGATAAAACATGACAGAACAAGACATAACAGAATAGAACAAAACAGTTGTCCAGCGTTTGGCAAGACATGACAGAACTGGACAGAACAAGACTAGACTGGTTAAATGACGAATTTACGTCTGATGAAAAATCATAGATTACATCACATAAAACTAATTTACATCACTAATACATAGTGCAATGGATTATCAAAAACGTAAAACTAATTTATCATGATTGGATTTCGGATATGGAAATCAAGACCAAATTTTAAGTTTCGGATTTTAGGTTGTTTCGAGTTTGGGTTTACGGGTTTCAGGTTGATGTCGGTCGGGTTCGGGTATTATATAATGCAAAAGTTATGTAAATTCAATCGTTTTTAGGATGAATACAATCGATTGAAAGATTGATGAAATCGATAGCAAGTTTAAAATTTAGAAAATATTTCAACAGACTATAATTTACGATTTTCAAAAGATACTTAGATAAATATAAATATATATATATATATATATAATATTTAAAATATAGATGTATGTTATTTCGGGTTTTCGGACGGGTTGGGTGGCCAATGATCAAACCCAATTTGAACCCAAATATCTCCTCAAATGTTGGAATTCGGATTATCGGATTTCAGGTTGCGAAAACACCTTATTTTATGTTCGGATTCATATTAAGATTTCGAACTATTAGGGTTTTGTACACCCCTAGCTTGGAGGCGTGGATGATGAGAAGACATGTTTTAGGTTTTGGTTTTTAACATATGATATATTAGTCAAAATATTGTTGTTCTACTTAGTTTTCATGGGATTGGAATGGGATAAGTGTGTCTCATGCTTGTTCCACTTAGTTCTAATGTGTCCCATATATGGTCACGCCAAATATGGGACAAGTTTGTTCTGTTCTGTCATGTTTCATCCTGTTCTGCATACCAAACACACCCTATATTTGTTATTATTTGTTATTTTATTTGCACAATAAAATGGTAACTTTTAAAAACATATTATTTTAAAGGGTTTTTTTTTTTCAATTTTCTTTCCTAAAAATGCTATTCAATTTTATATCATTATTATATTTCATATTTACTTTTAATTTGTTTTCTGTAGCATAAATTTTAAGTTATATTTGAAAACCTAGTTGATAAGTTAATTGTTAACTGAAAAATAACATCCATCATTAATGTTCCAACAAAACCCCTGTCCCTCTTTGTTTTTTCAGGCAAAAGCCTCCCTTTCCCTGCTTTTGTCGGTGAAATTCTTCCTTAGTTCGAAAACAGGTTTAGATGCAAGGTTATGATTTCGAATCCAGATGCAAGGCTAGTTCGAACCTTTATAGATGCAAGTCTAGTTCCAACCCATATTAAAATGCAGAAGTGTAATGAAGATGCTTAAACGATGGTGTCCTTGAGGGATGATACTTTGATTTTTCTTTTGTAGTGTTTTGAATTTTGTTTAGCATTTTGATTCATGTTGGAGATTTTAGGGTTTCAAATTTTTTTGAGATCTGATTTAGGGGGTTGTATTTAGATTTATGTTGAGATTTGATTTAGGATTTTTATTTAGATTTATGTTGTTTCCTGTGTATGAATTCGATTTATTGGTTGCTTTTGAATGTGATTGAGTTTAGATTTGTACGAATGTTCTTGAGATTTGTGTTGTATTAATGTTCTTGAGTTTTTTTGTTGTATGAATTGTTTTGATTTTGTTTTATATTTTGGATATGTGTTTGACAGTTGTTGCAGTGGCGGTCAGGGAGGTAGTTGTGGGTGGTGGTGCGTTGAATGTTCTTGGTTAAGAGGAAGGAAATGGGAGGAACGAGGGCTAAAAAGACCAAATTCATGATGGGCTTTCTATTTATTATTCAGTAAGATAATTATATTAAAAGATTTACACTCATATTAAAAGAAGAAAAAAAAATCATATATATGTTAGTGTTATATAAACAGTCTGGGATCAAATAAAAAATATAATTTGAAAGAGTTCTACAATTTCGTTTTATCCGTGATTGCATGACATGTGTGAATCCATTAAATTGTAATGTTGTGATTAAGTAAATATGTAAAAGTAAAATCTAAAGTTAAAAATGTAAAAACAGAAAAAATTAATTAATAAATAAAGTCACACCTTGTAAAAACATGTCATGTCGCTTATCAAGGCATCATAGTGTAAGTCACGACTTATATAAACACTATAAAAACTTATCGTAATGATGAAGACCTGTCTTACTAATAAGGTGGTCATGATAACTTTTGGAACCCTGTGTGAAACACGGAATAAGTTTGGAAAAAAAAAAGAATATAAATAATCTTTTTTACAAAAACGTGATGATATTTCAAAAATAATATAGTTTAGGTAATTGTACAAATATATATAAATATACAAGAAAACAAAAATTATTTAAACATATATTTAGAAAATGAATACAACAATAAATGATGTGATTATTCTCTATAAATATAATAACAGAAGGCAATAATAGAAGGCACTATTGACTGACACTTGTCACATGCTATACTCAGACTGCTTTTTTGTGTTACTCTTTCTTACCAAAAAAAAATATTTAGAGAATCGCCACACAGTCTAAAATAGAGGTTATGAAATTAAATTATTATTTCACTCTGGGTAGGTTCAAACGAGAAGTTAAAAATTTTACGAGAAGGTGAGAAGTGTTTAATCATATACGATACACAAGCTTAATCATATATGATTAAACACATGTTATATTGGAAATACATAGACATTTAATCATATATGATTAAGTACACCCACAGGTCGTGTAATCATATATGATACCACACTCCTCGTCTTCTCGCTAAATGTTTAACTTCTCGCATAATTCTTCCTCTATGATAATATATATATATATATATATATATATATTTGAAAGACATATTTTATAAACACCAAAAACAGTCGGATACAACCAAACAAAAAACAAGACCATAGTAGAAACAAAGCATCTGCAAGGTCACGAACAAAACGAAAGAAACCATGAGGAGACCAAGGCAGCAAACAAAACAAAATTAATTAACGCGACACCTAATACCAACAACATCGTGACAGGCTAAGTTTGCAAGAGGCAAACTATCGAACCCCATCGAAGACCGCAACATCTCGCGACCACACTCTTTTCCGGTACAGCCTGTATCGGGTTATGGTAATGAATACGGGGCCGTGAACCACCTTGTACTGTCCACCGAAATCTTGTTGTTGCGCCTTTTTATCCACTCCCAAATATGGTCATTTGAACTCGTATAATTGATCCACATTTTTCCTTTTATCGCCTCTAAATACCACCCTATTTCTGTGCTCCCAAATCATATACAAGGCTGCCCAAATCACCCCATTCCAAAGCGAGTCGGTCGAGTTATTGTTAACCGAATTCGCTCCTTGTTGGAGGATTTCTCGTACCGTTGTCGTCGTTTCCAAGTTTATGTGCCACCATCTACCAATTAACGTCCATAATTGTTTTACCTCCGGGCAAGATACTAAAGCATGGTCAACCGTTTCGGCCGATTCACCACATCTAGGACACAATATCGTATGTAAATCTATTCCCATTCGATCTAAGACCGACCGACATGGGATTCTTCCTCTTCTAGCTCTCCATATGAAAACACATACCTTTTTTGGGATGATTTTCAACCATTTTGTTTGTTCCACCATTTCGTTTGAATTTGATCCTCCCTCTTCCATAACCTTTCTTAACGTCTTAACGTCTTAACCTTGAAGCTTTTTCACTCATCTAGTGACCACTCCAATTTGTCTTCGCGACCTATTACAGGTTGATTATTTTCTAGTCTTTGGATGAGATTTTCCAACACGCCGATTTCCCTTCCCCTCTGATTCTTTAACTCTTCGTTGGACTTCCATTAACTAGGATTGACATTGAAGCAGAATGAAGGCAAGCCTTTATCCACGTGACCCATTTATCACCAAATCCCATTTTTTGCATACTATCGATCAAGAAATCCTACTCCACACTATCGTATGCTTTTTCGAAATCCATCTTGAAAATCAACTTTTTTTTTTCTTTTTTTTCGCATAAAATCGATCACCTCATTGGAGATGAGGACCTCGTCAAGAATGGATCGACCTTTCACGAAAGCGCTTTGAGTATCACTAATTACCTTCGTCATCACGATCTTAATTTAATATTAAAGAAGTTTTTTAAACTCGATATATTTTAATTTTGAACAGGAAGAGAAAAATTTACTTAAGAAACGAAAGAAACAAACAACAAAAAAGTTAAAAAAAGGGGAGTTTTACATGGAATAGAAACCAAACCACAACCGAAAGAAAAACAAACAAAAGGGCCACATGTTACTCTACCCCGAAGAACAAGCCATGACCACCCCCACAAGCTAAACAAAACAAAAGTTACAACAAAACCCAAAAAAATTGGAACCAAAGAAAAGTCGAAGAGAACCAAGCGACGAAAAAGTTACCCATCAAGGCCTTGATCCCTACACCAACCCGACCAAGAAATGGAAACATCTTTGAGTGTTTAGAAACCATTGGAATGATACTAGTTGAAATTGGAAAACCCAATCAATCTGATGTTGACCCAGCTAGAATGAACCATGTTGTTCCGATAATTTCAAATTAAGTATAGAATAATTCAAACCACCGCCTTCCAAAGCTTCCTTTTCGAACTCGATAAAGCTTGAGAATTCAGACATACCAAAAGATCTTCTAGCGATAGCATCGATGGATGACTCCATCCCCACCAAACACACTTTTTATAACCTAAACCCACAACTCATCCTTACTAGACATGAACTTCCACCACCATTTACCGATTAGGCCCAATTTACAGCCCGAAGGCTTCCCATTCCTACCCCCCCCCCCCCCGATTGAAAGGCACTCAAAATTGTATCCCATTTAATCCATGCCCATTTACGATAAGAATCGTTCCCCCCCCCCCCCTCCCACCCCACAAAAAAAAAATCTCCTCACACGCTCAAGTGTTTGAATTACAAGAGCTAGTGCATGATAGAGCGAGAAAAGTAAATAGATAGGTTGCCCAAACTTAAGTGTTAATCTCCCCTTGACAAAAGGTAATGAAGCCGCCAGTCGTTTTGAACTTCTCAATGATTTTGTAATTTGTAGCCATCACCAACACTGCTTTCCGGCACCCCCACTCGATACAACTTACTTTTTTCCACGTTGATTTTAAGACTCAAAGTTGCTTGGAAGCATAAAATCCCAATTAATGTTCGAATGTTATTTTCGCCCCATTCCCCGAAACAGATAGCGTCATTTGAGAATTCGAGGTGAGAAACACATACCCCGCTTCATTCCACTGTGACCTATTTAAAGATACCTTGACTTGAAGCTTCATGCATAACTACGTTGAGGCCTTCAACCACAATCAAGAAAATGAAAGGATATAAAGGATCCCCTTGTCGTATGCCCTTTTGCATAATAAACTCGGAATTTGGCAACCAATTAGTGAGGACGGATATAGACGTGGAACTTAAACAAGCCCCAATCCACAGACACTATTTTCTGTCGGATCCCATTTGATCCATGACATCCTGGAGTTAATCCTAGTTGATACAGTCGAAAGCTTTCTCAAGGTCCACTTTAAACATTGTCGTGCTTTTGGTATATTTTTTCAAGAAAGCCAATGTGGTATTCGCGATTAGGACCCCATCTAAAATGAATCTTCCTTCCAGAAAGGCGTTTTGGGATTCTTCAATTAACTTGTCGATACCTGTTTAGACTCTCGGCCAAGGTTTTGGCAACGATTTTATGCATGCTTCCAATCAAGCTCAAAGGCTTATAATCTCCAAAAATGAATTGGATTCAAAATCTTTGGAGCCAAGAAGGAGGCATTATATCCCGGATTAAATCTCTCATGAGCGTAGAACCACTCCATACCTTCATAAACTCATCCTCGATGATATGCCAAAACCGATTGAAGAATTTAAAATCGAAGCCATCTGGCACAAGAGCTTTCAAGCTACCGTGTAATGCCCTAAAAATAGGGGTTAATTTGAATCTGAATATTTGTGGAATAAAACAAAGTTATAAAAAATAAATCACCCAAAAATGGGAACAATTGCATGGTGTTTACATCACAATTGACCAAGTGAAATAAAACTCAACAACCTACTAATCTAGACCAACTAAATTGTAACACCCTCGAAAATGAACAGAGCAACTAAATTAAAACTTCCAAATTATACAACAAAAAGGATATAATCTATTTTACAAACATCACTTGAGACACCTCAAAAGAATATTGGATTTAATTTTAACAACTAAAAGGTCAAGTCTCGCATAAAGACTAATCAAAGTCGGGTGTTACTAAAACCCCAAAATATCAGTTGCCCTTATCAACGACTATCGCGGAAGACTTCATCAAGCTACTCACCCTTGCACAAACTCTTAGCACTCAATGCCTCACCAAAAAGGTAGAACCTCTTCCCCCATCCGGAACTTGATGCCCATGCCGACAAATAAAAAGGTTAGGCTAATGCCTAGTGAGTTCAAGAGTTTACAACATGAAATAAATATATTTGTTAAAGGGAAATAAAGTAATTTAAATCACAGACTCTCTGACAGATTTACTTTAAATAACAAACGACACCATTTTTCAAAAGTACATCTTTAGAACAAAGAACCCAACATGAACCTTCTCTCGTAAAGATCACTTTAATCCCAAACTCAACCAAAACGTGAATAGTAAGCAAAGCTCTTAATTTATAAAAATATGAAATACGACTTTACTTCTCGAAATCCTTCAAACGTGGACGGGGCATAAAACACAACCCATAAATCTTGAGTAAACAATTCCCCATAAGTAAAACGTCACCGAAAACATGGATAATAAAATGACACAATAAAATACCCAAATAGCACCTTCCGGTGACGGGGGATACCCGATTCCATTGTACGTGGTGGAACACAAAGTTAAACCACATAACTATGTTATCGAACTACACCTCAGATCGTGACCGTATTGCCTGCTCTGCCGAGCTACACCTCCAGTCATTACTATATTTCAAGTCTCCACCACACCGTATCCCTTATTGCCTGCTCTGCAGAGCTACACCTCAAGGATACGCGATCTTATTGCATGTTCGGTCTCTAGGGAGTTTCATCCTCAGGGTGCCCACTTGACCCTTAGTGCCTACTCCCTATCAGTCAAGATAGGAGCCTCAGTTCCTTACTTGATAACACTCGATGTCTAACCCTCGTGCACAAGAATTAGAACATCAAACTCCAAACCCAAGGTCCCGGAGTACAACCCATAAAGGTTCCTCTCCGCAAAACAACCGGGACAACACCAATGCCAACACGACATTATTTCCCAAGGTGAGAATCCCAAGAGTCCTCACCGATACATACAACTGACTTACGTGCCTATGGATCCAATGCAACACGGTCTAAAATACATGACTCCAAATGAATGACTCACGCACCCAAAACATGTATTCTCTAAAATAAAATGCAATAAATGCAACTCACACCCCAAAGCTCCATTTAGGTTATTAAACCGAACAAAAGTCCCAAAGACCTGACAAAGCCGAAATCCGACATAAAGACCCAACAATTACGTAAATCTCCAATGGGCGCCAATATAAACATCCAAAACACGCTTGACCAACATTGATGAAAATACTACGACTCAAGAGTAAATAACCCAAAACTCCTCGTTGGTTGAAAAAAAAACGTTTTCCAAATGAACTTATTCTCTTCGCGATACCCAAAATGACTCATAGTACCATGATATGCATTTTCCAACGGTTTATAAAATCGTATGCACCAAATGGACAAATATATAAAATGACCTCCATTTATCTCTTACATCATCAAAGAAACATGTTAACATGATTTATTTATCAAAACGCCCAAAAACCTCAATGATGCGCGTTACATAAGTTTATAAAGTTAAATATACCCAAATAACCAAAACTTATCAGCAGTTAACAATTTAGTGTAAAACACAAACACTTTTAAAATAAGCATTTTGGCATGTACACCGTTTTCACAAATCAACTTGAACTCACCTTGCTAGATTTAGGCTAAATCTAGATTTTCCCCCAACTAGAGCTCCTTTGAAGAACACTTGGATTCTCAAGTCAAAACTTCCAAAAACTTAAATCCATACATATTCAACCATAAATAAACATGATCAACCACAAAGAATCGTTTCCCAAACCATATAAATGAATACCTCAACTGATACCGAAACCCTAACTTCTATAACTGAAGAGAATAGGAGATTACCTTAACCCAAGCTTGAATCCACCAACCAAAACACTTATAGTTCACCAACATGGTTACAAACCTCCAATCTACGAAAGGAAGCACAAAGGGTGGATGAAACCCTAGAAAACTTTGGTGAAGAAGATGAAGAGGGAGGGATGAGGAGTTTACCAACACAAAATACTCTTGTATACTCCAATAGACTTCCAATCTCTTGCTAAATCCTTGAAGAGCTCTAAAAAACGAGACTATGGCAACTTGAATCACCAAAAACGGAGTTGGGATGAAGAAGATATGAAGAAATGAAGTTTAGTGACTGAAAATCGGGTTTTAAGCTCGTCCAGGGGGTTTCGCGACTTACCTCGCGACCTTAAGTCGCGGCATAAGTCGCCCGCTTCCCCTGGTTTTCTTCTCGATCACTGTTTTGGCCGTAACTTCTTCGTTATAGCTTCGTTTTTGCTCCAGAAAGAACCGTTGGACTCGTAATTGAATCATTTATCCATCAAGACTATAAAATCTAGGATTCAAGTCCAAAATCATATATCTTATTTTCCCCCTTAAAGCTACTTATTTCTGTAATAACTTGAAACGATACCTTTTTACCTTTTTGACATCGGGGTGTTACATAAATCTAGATTATGAACGGGTGTTAATATCTCACTTCCAAAAGTATGTTATTACTATACCAAATGTACGCCTCTATGTGCTTCCAAAAATGCTACTTCCCTTCAAGACTCTCCACTCAAACCCGAGAAGTCTCACCGCTATAATGACATGTTATTTCAAGAAAAAATGCTAGGCGAAAGCCTAGTGAGAATAAACAATTATATTGGAGAAAACAGTAAGTTATAAATGCAATAAGTGCGGATAAGTAAATGAAATAGGTAAGAATAAAATATCGTTTTTATACAAATACCTCTTGGATTGACGGGGGAGTCTTGTTTACTAACATAAGTGGCGGAACACAAAAGTAAGTCACTTAACATGTTAGTAAAACCAAATCACATAATAATACACGTATTGGATGTCGAGCTCGGCTACTTAAAGCGTACACTCATGAAATGTCAACTTCAACCACTCTAGGTCCTTACGTTAAGTTATCCTCATCCAATGAAATGTACTAGCATGTAGGACTTATACCATACCGTCGATGTCTAACTGTGCCTCAATGTGGAAACTAGTGTTCCATCATCGGAAATAATGACTCTAGTGCTTATGGATCCATTACCTTAATACCAACCAAACAACAAATTCTATTTAATCAAATACCATTAAATTTCTAATCAACCTCCCATTCAAGGTTCCCAAAACAAGTAAGATGTCATCAAAGGCAGAACCACATTTTCAAATAATTCCCCATAAAGTTCCATGGTTCCCAACATACTCATTTGAATATCATTTCCACATAATAACTCAATTCCACAAGTTCTTACTCAAAACATCCCAACATTTCAAAACCCTAGTTTTGACCCAAAGTGTTTAAACTTAAAAAATTTAGGAAAGCATGTTCTACAAATGTGTAAGCCACAAATAACCCAAAATATTAGTTATTCAACCTTGCAATCATATTTATCCAAGTAAGCCCTAGCATCTCCAATGAGAACTTGGAACCCTAGTCTTTTAATCCTTAGCTTGATGATGAGAACTTCAATGGATGGTGGTTGAGACCCTCTTGAATGCTCCAAAAACGTCTCCAAAAGGGAACCTTCAAGTTGAGAGCATTTACTTTGAGGTGGGTGAGAAGTTATGAGGATTGAGGACAAAAAATGTAGCTTAAATGATCCCTGATCCCTGCCACCCGCCTGTGATTATGCCCGAGCGATTGTGCCCTAGCACTCTCGCCGAGCACAATCGCCCGAAATGTACTGAGCCTTGGGCTCATGCAGCGACTATGACATGCGACAGTGACCCTGACACTGTTATCGGGCATTATCGCAGAAAGTGTACCACGAAGGGTGGAGTCCTCGCGACTATGCCTTGCGATAGTGCCATTTGGCACAGTCGTCGGGCACTGTCGCTCCACCCCCACCCCCGAGCTCCGAAAATCCAAACTTTTCTTGCAACGAGCCAATGATAAAATGTAGTATTTCAAGGGAGTGAAATTAAATTGCATGACTTAATTCGTACCGAAATTTCGAATGTTACATACCGCAAAGGTTAATCACATTCCAAACTTTAGAATCCGTGAATTTAGCTTCCAGAAAGTCTACCTTGGCACAATTTAATCTTTTAAAAATGTTGCTACAAATTTTTGCTCCAAATCCCCGTTAGCCATTACCCCTGAGATATTTTCGCTTTAGAGACAGTATGGAAAATTTAGAGTTTTAGTCGCCATCTATAATCCACTTGGATCACATTTTTTGGATGAGAAACTTAGACTTTTTTCCTTCTTGATTAGCCCACTTAACCCGCGCCAATTTTCGCAAAGCCAATTCGTGGTCCGTGAGCATCCCCTTTTTTCAGCCTCCAACTCCAAGTTGCAAGTTGTTGTTTTCTCAAAATCAATCGTCCTGAAACGTCTTTTGCTCCATTCTTTTAAATCCTCCTTAACATTCTTAAGTTTGTCTCTATGAATTTTATCCGGCTCTAACAAAATAACCTGTTTTCCCCAAGCATTTTTTACTATCGTCCCAAAATCCGGTTCGTGCATCCAGGCATCAAAGATCTGAAACAGTTTTGGGCCAATGTCTTTCTTCGAATCTTTTAACAAAATCGGACAATGGTCCGAAAATTTCCTCTCCTAAGAAACCACCATAAGGTTGGACCGCAAAGCACGAAGCTCTTCCGAAACTAGAAAACTATGCAGCTTGCTAAACTTCAAGTCATCTTCACTAACTTTAGTAAATCTCCTTTCCCCTAGAGGAATAATAAATAGCTTTTTCTGATCTTATGAAGTCGTTGAAATCACTTGAAGTTCTTACATTAAGAATGGTGTTTCGTCTCTCATCTGCATTCCTAACTTCATTAAGGTCTCCAAATAGGCACCATAAAGCATTTATCGAGTTCATAATTGATGATTGAGAACAAAGATTTATTATTTTAGTTGTTTTTAACAATTAGATTGAATATATTATTCTTTATAAAAATATGTTGGGATGATAAATTTATAAAATATTTCAATAATCTAACTAGTGTTAGAATAGAATAATTCTTGAGATTAGATGTAATTCTTTTAGAAAATTTTCATTCGATGAAGATTTCTTATGACAAAGACTTGACACGTTGACACTTACTATTAATATATATTTATCAAGAATAAACTTCACATTTCCTTCTCGTGGTTATCCCAAATTTTGAAATAACCCATATGCTCTTCAATGAGTATATAAATAGTGAGAGTCCGTTGGTTTAGAGACATTTTAGTATTTTGCATATTTTTTATTTAAAAAATTTATGGACAAGTTGTTAAAGTATATATTAGAATATTATTAATTATCTATACTATATTATAAAAACGACATAAAAAACTTTTAATTACAATATTTTAAGCATAAGTTACAACTAATTAAAGCCAATTACTTAATTTACAATTTCTTAATGCTTTGGTACAACCTTTCCAAGCACAATATTTCACATAATCATCTATTTGTGGAATGGATACTCATTTATTAATATAAATATTTGTTTTTTTGTGGGGGATTTTATAAAATAGATTTTATATTAGCATAATCTATTTTAAATGTAGATTTTACATTTAAATCTATATTAATGAGATGTAATATAAAATCTTTTTTCTTACGTATTTTTTTATATTACATCTCATAATGATTTTTCCATATTTTATTTTATAAAATCTTTTTCCATGTTTTATTTTATAAAATCTTTTTACATAATGAGATGTAATATAAAATCTACACGGTTTTTTTTTTCTTCACGAGCATTAAAAGAAGAAAAAAGAAGGTTGATATGAATTAAAAATAAAAAATAACGAGATACACTAATAAATTATCGTATTCTTTAAAATAAAAATATTCCGCAATACTTTCCAAATTAACCAAGTGCAAAGATAATAAAATAGAAACGATGTAGATATAAAAATATTCTTCCATATTTTAATATATTTACATTTAAATGTAAAATCGAAAATGAAAATAAAAGATTTTAAAATATCCTCTACATTCACTATAAATATATATAGCTTCTCTATGTAACGGTCGGGTGTCAATGGCGAAATCTGCAACTGAACAAAAGGTATTTCACTATATTTTTGTTTCTTTGAAAAACTACTTATTTTATTTTATTTACTGAGAATTTGTTTATATTTTTCAAAACCCACAATCATATTTTATTTACTGAGGATTTGTTTATATTTTTCAAAATACATACGTTTTTCACATTGTATTTCATTAACTGTTAACAGAGAAATTACGTTTCATTTTAACTTGGTTCAATATTCCAACAAAAAATTTATCCTCCCGTGCAATGCACGGGCCCAACACTAGTATCTAATAATTGAGACACATTCTGAGTCATTTTTGTGCAAGTTTTTAAAAGATAGATACAACCCCATGTAATATACTCAAAATAAAAAAAATATTTCTCCGACGATTTAGACAAAATCCGTTGTTTGATAATAATCAGTTTTTAATTTGCTTTATTAATTACTAGTTACGTGCCCATGCGATGCGGCAGGGATATAAACTTCTACAAATCTTAGAACGTAAAATTAATGTTAATTGTTACTCGTTAAAAAATAATATCCCACCGGAACAATGACATTAAGCAAATGCGCCATCAAAGCCAGAGAACTTAAACCAAACAAGAACATTCGAGACCAAATGGCAATCAAAGCCAGAGAACTTAAACCAAACAAGAACATTCGAGACCAAATGGCAAAAAAACAGATAATTTTACATTTTTAAGAATTAACATCATGTCAAACAAAGAAACTATTTACAAAGCCCAACTAACAAATTCCACATCAAATTGAGCAACACCAAAGCTTATATTTAAACATCTTTTTAAGTTTGAGTACAAGTGACATCAATCCATTGCAAAAAATCCAAGTAGCCTATAGTTTATATGGGAATCAAGACAATATTTGGTTGAACAAGTAGAGGATGGAGTTTTATGACTTACAAATAAATTAGAGAAACACAAAATACAAGTAGAACAATCCCTTTTCTATAGACATCTTGGTTGAAACCTAAAAATACGTAAATATTACATATTTTAGTTAATGAAATGACATGTTTACCCCAGATAATAGAATTTTTCTTCATCTTATAATTAAGGGTAGAATAAGAAAGTAAATATTACTTTTGAAATTAGACAATAATCTTGAAACAAATTAAAATATAAATGTGGACATTTATTTCAAAAACCAAAGGAGAAGCAAACAGACATATGACGGATAATTGTTTGGTCATATTAAGGCTAGAAATATTTGACGTCCTATAAAGTTGATTTTGTGGTAGTGTCCCAAAGGCTGATTCACCTCTGCAAATAAAAGGTATTTTCACAGTCAAAACTCCCAAAACTCTATATACTCGAAACAAGTAAGCCAAAATATAGATATAGGCATTGTTGCTGAAAGACATAAAACAGACATGCACTTAAAAAAAGATCATTTAAGCTAGTTATGGTAAAAGCCCCGCTATGAAATATAAATAAGATCTTGATTTACACACACACACAACCAACATTACCAAGATCATACAACGTTGAACACGAGTAGTTGAAAACATGATTTTCAAAATCATACGCCTCGAGGCAAGGCGGTCCAAAACCGCTCATGAAGCTTAAGGCTTACGCCTCAATTGGTGAGGCGGTGCCTCAAGGCGTGAAGCGCAAGCCTCAAATGTTTTTTGTTTTATAAAAAAATGACTTGTACTTCTATTTAAAAAGTAGAAAGTCAAAAGCAAAAGTAAGTGTACTTTTAATTACTAAAAATACAAAAACCCACTTTGGGGTGTCATTTCCTCTTCTAGAAGAAATTTTATGAACTTGTGAAATTTAAAATTTGGTATGGAATTATGTTTTGCTTATTATTATTATTTATGAATTTTATTTGGTATGAAATTATGTTTTCCACGTATATATTATATATTATACATACACACACGTATATTATATATATATACACACACGCCTCGAGGCTTCCGTCTTGGACCGCCTCGAGGCTTACGTCTCGCCTCGCAAAGGAAACACCTCGAGTCCCGATTGGGATTTTTAAAACTATGGTTGAAAATATCCCTTCTTACCGGGTAAGCACCCTTTAACTAAGAGGCGGTCAAAGTATATATATATATATATATATATATATATATATATATATATATATATATATATATATATATATATATATATATATATATAGGGGTTGTTTTATTTGCAACTCTTAAAAATATTACAAACCTTGCAACCCACATCTTAACCGTCGGATTCATGATCGGCGGTTACAATAGATATGGGGTCCAATATTTTTAATTAAAAAAAACAGAAAAATAAAAATAAAATAACCGTCGATCATGAATCCAACGGTTAAGATGTGGGTTGCAAAATATCCTTCCACTATATATATATATATGTGTGTGTGTGTGTGTCTAATCAAATAAGAACGGTGTAGTTTGTGATAACCATAAGATCCCATATGAATCAATTATTTAAGATAATTAATGTTATTTATTAAAATAAAATAAAGGATAAATTGGTAATTTAAATTTTTTTGACAACTCATAAATAAAACCCTAAATTTTTTTCCAGACGCCGCATGCAAATATTCATTTTCTTTTCATAACAAAAACCATTCCACCGTTTCACCATTTTCTGATGGTATTGGCATGCGACACCTATTACGAGCACGTTGATTCCATCGTTTCACTGTTCCACCGTTTTCTGAGCAAGTTGATTTCACTCAAGGATGACGCTGATGCTGAAGAGGGAATCTTTCGGACATTGAAATCAAAGCTTTGCTTCTGGTATGTGTCAAAAACGATGACGGAAAATTAAATCATAAGATGGACAAGATGTGACAGCTAAAGAGGTATGTGCCAACTCCTGGCGAACCAAAGAGGTGGAGAAGTCAGAGACGAGAAAGTCTGACGTAATGGTTGGTGCAATGGTGCCATGGCAACTCCTACTACGAGGTTGTTAAACAACATGACGGTTCAGATGTAAAAAACCGTGAGATCCAATGAGTTTGTGATTTAATGTGAGCCAATCATTAATGGTTTCATATTCCTCTTCTTGATTTTTTATTTTATTGGTATCACCCTTCTTGCTATTACAATAAGTATCACAGTGTGAATCACAATGAGTTTTTGTCTCAAAGTTTAGAATTAATGGGTATCACAATATGTATAATTGTTGTTTACAAAGGGTATCACAGTGTGTCTTCATTGTTTTATGAGGGGTATCACAATGTATTTTCGATGTTTACGTGTGCCTTCATTGTTTTACGAGTGGTATCACAATGTATATTCAATGTTTACAAAATGTATCACGGTGTCTCTCCGCTGTTTTACGAAGGGTATCACAACATTTCTTATTTATTTTCGATGTTTACAAAAGGTATCACACTGTGCATCATGTAGTCACCGGAATAATTTTCGCCGGAGAAAAGAGAGGAGATTTATAAATACCTAACATACCCATTAATTAAAATTACCAAAATTATTATTTTCCTAATTTATCCTCTGATTTATGGTTAAGATTGGATCTCACAGTTACCACAAATAATCGAGTTCTCCATTGAATGGTCCCCTATATATATATATATAGGGGCTAAATCAAATGAAAACCACAAATATGTGAGAACCAATATAAAAATATTTTTTCACATGATATTTTTTCACCAAATGCTTGGATTTAATATATTTCTTCCCATATATTTGTTTCATAATATGATAGTTTTACATGTATTTGTTTCACCACATGAATATTTTTTACCTGTATTTTTCATTTCACTAGGTGAATCAAATTTTATTTTTCATGTGTAATCTTTTCACAAGGTGAACAAAAACATATATGAAACAATATCTTAAATAATAGGTTTTGATGAAAAAAAAGCATGTAAAAAAATATTTTTATATCGGTTCTCAAGGGTTTGTAACATATTTTTGGTTTTCATTTGATTATCGGCCTATATATATATATATATATATATATATATATATATATATATATATATATATATATATATATATTGGGAGGTTTAAGGGAAAACCTCAAAAAATGGAAAACTGGAGAACATCTTGGTAACCTTTGATCCGGACGGTATGCACTTGTGCATACAGGTAAATTAAGTTGTTTCTTGGTTTTTATGCATGTTGCAATTTACCTGTATGCACAAGTGCATATCGTCCGGTTGAAGGGCTACGAGGGAGTTCCTCAGTTTTTCGTTTTTTTAGGGTTTCCCTTTAACCTGACCCTATATATATATATATATATATATATATATATATATATATATATATATATATATATAGGGTTGAGTTCCGTTGAGAAGTTGAGTTAATGGTGAGAAGTGGTTATCGACCGTTGGATGAGAAATGGGCGTACATTAGGATGAGATGCACCGAGATAAAATGCACCGATATGCACCCGATCAAATCCCTTCTAAGCCGCAATTCATGGGAGGGCTTGAGATTAAAAGAGATCAACGGTTCAGATCCACTTCTCTCGCTTCTCACAATTAGCACACCTTCTCACACGATCCTTCGCATATATATATATGTGTGTGTGTGTGTGTGTGAGAGTGAGAAATTGACAATCCATGATTGGGCACAATTTAAAACTGGTCAATACTTCTGTCCATTACAAAATTAAGTATTTGAATAAGCCATGACATCATTAAATGCAACATTAAGATAAAGATAAAGTCTTGATGCAGAACATCCCTACCATGAGATTTAACACTTAGGTGGCGTTTGTTTTTTAAGAGGTCTAAAGTCTGAAGTCTTATTTTAGTTATGATTAATAAGAGGTGGTATATAAAAAGGTCTGAACGATTCAGACTTTAAAAAAAAAAAAAAACCTTACACATCTATACTTCCACTTACAATCAGGCTCTAAAAGTAAAAGGTAATAGTTAATACAACAGGCTTACAGTGATGGTTTGACAAAATCGCGATGTCTAGAAACAAAGAAACTTACAAGTCCACTCTTCTCCCAAAACAAAAAGAACTTAGAAGCCGTTTACTAAATGTTTACCGGGTAAACGCTTACCATGTCACATTACCTTACCAGATTAATATAGTAAAGACCAAGAATTTTACCGCTAAGAGAGACGTAAGGACCAATAATCTTACCTGGTAAGTGTGGGCGATGACTCTAACCACGGTTAGCGCTTACCGGGTAAACTGTTGCCTACGATGACAGTGGACTAAAATCTTACCCAGTAAATAAATAATAGTGTTAAATTTTACCGGGTAAGTGTTTAGTAAACGACCCCTTACATTCCATTATTGAGGAAAAAAGAAACCTGTTAGATTGATATTCTCTATAGGCTTGACTTATTTTTCAAAAAAAAAAATCAACGCTATAATATTGGAGTACATATATCACCAATAACCTCAGTTGTTGCAATTTTTAAAGACCAACAAGGGAGGGGACTCTTACCAAGGCTTTTGGCATCGATTAGAATCAATTTCCAGAATTGCTTGACAGCAAGCTCTTAGAGTCTTTGAGTTCCAACAGGCAACTACAATGAACAAAGACTACATATTATAGTAGAATGACACAATATGGTCTGATGCATGTGCAAAAGAACATTGAGGTATCCACTGCTGTGGAGCAGTCTTAGCACGAGAAGGCCATGCGCTAAAGTTTCAGCCATATTTCGGCCAATTGTTTATCCCAATCAGCCGAGATGAATGTTTCACAATCCCTAATGCAAAGGTGGGGTCATAGGGAACAGAGGGAGGGAGTCGAATGATGGTTAAAGAAGACTATATATAACAAAGATGAACAACATATATATAACAAAAACATCAACATTAAGGATGAATGCATATCTTAGAAAACCAACAGAATCTGAAAATGCCAACTAAAAGCAAATGAACAAACAACAGATCATATATGACTATCCATGAATATCAAATGATTGAAGAGTAAATCGATTTTAAGTAAAGTGGCTTTCTCATAAAGAAAACTTACTTCTCTTTCAAGATTGCTCTCAGCTTCAACAATAGCAACCCCTACAACGCACCCAGAAGACAAATGTGCAACTTGTATACATAATACATACATGTATACCACCAACTGATGTGTCTGATAATACATCTAGAGTTGCAATCCATCTCTACCAACAAAAAGTTGAGCATATTAGTGATGATTTGTAGCAGATTCGGTTAGAGTGGACTTCAATTTAAAAGGCTAGACATCAACCATGTTTGCATTTTATTTGATTCCATCATTTTGTTTTTAGGTTAAACAGAGTTGAATCAAGCAAATAATAAATAACCTAAAAACAAAATGATGAAATCGACAGCAGAAGGATCTTCAATCTAACTCCAACCTTGTCTGCTAAGAATTCAAACTGCAGATATGGTTACTGTCTTACTTGATCAAAGCAAATTTGGTCTTAAATCTTAAATCAATCAAAATACAAGAGCAATCTACAGTATCTAAGAAGTTAATTAGGGAAAAGAGGTTCTGAATTTACTAAAGTGAACAAAATGCAAACATAGTACATCAAAAATAGGTTCTTAGTGTTATAAGACATTTAGTGTCAAAGGAAGACCATAATTACAAAATACAATGATCCAAAATGAAAAACCTACAACAATACTCAAATTTTAAAAAAACCTCAAAACATCAAACACATTAAAGAAATATGACACTGCAAACCTCATAAATACTTAAAATCGATAAGTCTGGTGATGTATTAAGAAAATATAAAAAAAATCAAGCTCACAAATACTTAGTATCGAGAACTCTGGTGATGTAAAACCTTACAAACACAAATAAACCGGCAACAGAAGAACAAATCGAGCAAATGCACTATGAAACTACCTGATCTGTGTGTTCGTCAAGAGGAGCAAGTGGAGCGAGGGGGAACCCGAGATGAGCGAACCACATATTAAAAAAACCTTGCATAGTGGTATGGTTTATGGTTTAGAAACTGGCAACAGAAGAAGAAATCGAGCACAAAGAAACTGGCAAAAGAAGAAGTAATCGAGCAAATGTACACCAAAAGAACATTAGAAACCCTACCTGATTGAATCGTTGATTTGGGGGAAACTGAGTGAATCATATGAATAATTGATTTGGGGGGAAACCATAGATAAAAAAAAAACCTGCATCGTACTATGAGTCGTCCAATCGGTGCTACAAACCCTAGATTCCTTCCCGCCGATCGTATTTGCGGGGGAGGCACGAAACCTCGAGGAGCGGTTGGGTGAGGCTGCTATGGGGAATGCCTTTCTTTTACAAGGTGGTGATTGTGCTGAGCCGAAGATATTGCAGGAACGTGGGCAGGTAGGAGATCGTGGGGAAGAGGAGAAGCACTTTCAAAACAACTGTCTAAACCGTAATACAATTTTAATTAAGTAGTATAGATTTTAGAATAAAAAACTGATTTTTATTGAAATAAATATAAAATTATACACCAACATCCAGCCTTGTGCAGAGCAGTGAGCAGCTATAGTTACAAACTGAAATCACCAACAATGATGTTTGATATCAAATCAAGTATGTTAATTAATAATAGTATTTTGCCACAAACTACAGAGGAATTCTTAATCCATGTTATAAATTCAAGAAATCCAATAAGGAGCAATTGGATAGCATTTTTATCAAACTCAAACTACTCAATGAGATATATTGAAATCAGATGTATTTTTCTTGATAAAACATGATCTAAAACTTACACATATCCTCCAGGTGCAGGATCTCATCAACACTTCCAGGAATGAGGTACTTGCAGCAAAATTCCAAGTTTCCAAGGTTAATCTGGTCTCTTTATGACTCAAAACCTGGTATATTACATCCATTGCAATGCCTTCTAGACTATGATTTGGTTGATAGATAAATTTGGTGAAACATAAGTGAAGCGAAATCAATCAATCTCTCCGCTTCTATGGCGATCATCTTCTTCATCTGTCTCACCATCGCTTTCGATATCAGAATCTGAACCTTCTTCACTCCCCTTTTCATTCTCGGTCCGAGACTTTTCAGAAATAATTTTGACATCCATATGATTATTCACCCTTTCCCTCCTATGATAAACAAGCTCATGATCCATATTGGGTCTCCTCAATGTGATCAACTTAGCCAATTGCCTCCTAGCCAAATACAACTCATTTGGCTCAATCAATTCACCCTTGTTATAAGCCTCTCTAAGAAAAATCGTATGAAGCTTCCCGTGATTTCCCCTTGTAGAAATATAAAATATACCCTGATGCTGAAGAAGAAAATCTTTCAGCTTTTTCGGCAAATTCATCGTGATCCTAAAATGGGCAATCCTCTCCAAACTAATCTTCTTTTCTACTGTTAAAGACAGAATTTCGTGAATCATTGCAATTGCTCTCTTGTCCATTCTCTTCTGGGCCTCGAGCGATCTCATATCATAGCCGGATACATCTTCATATGGCGACCAATAAGGAAGTCTTTGCCATTTCCAAACAGCAATCCTGTAATACTTCCCAATCTTGAACCCAGGTGGGAAATTGACGATAAATGAAAATCGAATGTTTTCAGCATCTCCACCTTTTTCTCTGTATTCCTTCTCCCTAATTTTCTCTATAGCACAAACACCTACAACTGGATCTCTCTCTACTATCTCGATATACTTACTCCTACTTTCTTTATCTTCAAACAATCTGAAGAATTGTGGGTGTTTCAGAATTACCGAAAACTCAAAGTCCTCCGGGAATCCAAACTCTCTCCTCGCAATCCGAACATGCTCAAGCCCCAGCCGTCCAGTGTTTGACAGCATCAGGAGCTTCCTCAACCTGGTCACGGCATCGCCAATTTGGGCAATGACAGCTTCGTTTTCCTGTTGAATTTGGATAAGGGCTTTTCTTGTAAGCCTGCAATAAAGGATTCTTTGAACTGGGTGTTCGAAAACATCAAAAATATGAGGGAATTTGAGGACGAAACGCCCAGCTTCGAATTGTTTGAAGCCGAGTCGGCGAGAGAGATTGTCGAGACGAGCGGATGCGACCATAGAGTTGGGCTGAGAGAGGATTAGTTCTTGAACTTTAAGGACTTTGCGCATTTTTTTCTCGATTTCCATGTAATTATCATAACCATGATCTCGGACTCGTTGTTGCTTTCTGGGTATTGAGGTTGATTGTGAAAAATCGCGAACGAAGCAATGAACCAATGCAAG
The DNA here is from genome assembly GCA_954870635.1 of Arctium minus. Taxonomy (NCBI): domain Eukaryota; kingdom Viridiplantae; phylum Streptophyta; class Magnoliopsida; order Asterales; family Asteraceae; genus Arctium; species Arctium minus. Next base: position 161,680,115 of record OX941081.1, read on the forward strand.
TTTTGAGGGCTTGAGCTTATGGTGGAAGTACCTCTTGCACATAGAATTTGCAAACAGGAAGACCTAAATTGGGAACACATACAAGTAGTGAACTTTTGAGGTAAGATAAAATAAGTAAACTGTGACCAAAATGTATGCAAAATAACAAACTACAAATGCATATAAGAAACACACATAGGAGTGGTTCATCAAACATGGGAAACAAGTGAAAGAATAATGATGTTATATACCTGAGAATCAGAGTGAATAAATCTAATGCCCCTGCCAGGATATATCTTCTGGCCACTGAAACGGCAGAGCTGAGTCCTGCAAAAAAGCAAGATAAATTTCTAATTAGAACCAACACTAATAGCATCACTAAGAACCACCAAATAGAGATGCACGCTATGATGTGGTTATAATGATACCAACACATATAGCATCCCCAATCGAAACTAAAACAAAAGATCAAATTTCAATAGCCTATTGACAAACAATCCCATACACAACTTAGCCACGAAAAAATCCAACAAATAAAATCGAAATTTTGTCCCGTATGAACAAGAAATCAAATGTGTATAGATACTGAGAAATCTCTAAATCGAAAAGGCATACATCATTGCAGATTTAATGCAACATACAGTTAAATCCCGAGATCTGATTGATGGCTTATCAAACCCTAGTATACCAACAGATCATGTACCAGTAAGGGGCTGTTTGGTTTTTCATTATTCTGCATAGATAAAGCTGGCAGTATGGATTAATATGTTTGTCGGTGAATGTCAGGAAAAAAAAAACTGAATAACATAACTGTTTGATAAATATGCTGAATGGTAGATTCAAGACGATAAAAATTATCAATTTAAACAATATTTAGAATAAAAAAAACTTTATCAAACATAATTATATGAATTCAATGACATAATCACAACAAATGAACCAATATTTGCTTACAACTTAAGCAATTGAACCAGTAATACATATAGGTGAAAACGTGAAGTAAAACCCATTGAACCAAGTTATTTCAAGAGCAAAGATAGATCAACTACCCAAAACCAAAAAACTAAAAACCAAAATCAATTGTATCATCATTCCAAGTAATAACATTTCTTTGAGGCATTCCATCAAACACTTTATGAGTCTCACCTCCACTCTGCTGTTTCTCCTTCAACTCAAGAATACATTCATAAAAACATGAAAAGGAATCAAATTTATGAAGGATAAGTTAGAAACCATGAAGATGAGGATTGATTCAGATAATAATTGAACACAAAAAAAGCAAAGCTTGAATCAAAAGAAAGTAGAGCAGGGACTAACATAATAGCTAAGGATTTAAACATTCCTTTTGTGCTTCAATCTTCATCAATCCATAGTCAGCACCCAGTAACTTCTGCAACTCCTTCGATTTCTTTCTTCACGCATCCACACCAGCTGGTCTATTTCTTTTTTTTTACCCATCCTTGGATTTCTTCATATTTGCCATATTTCCCTTCGTATTCTTTTGCTCAGAAAGGAATCGTCCCCTTATAAACCAAAATCAGTGAACAAAACAATCGAGTGGAAGGAGGGGGATGGGAAAAACCATCGAGGACGGAATGAAAGGGCAGAAATGGAATCTTACCCGGCGGTAAGTGTTTATCGCTATCACTTACCTTACGGTTTTTATCTATTGAGTATGGAAATTACCTATAATCTTACCCGGTAAGAGCCATAACAAGAACCTAGAGTTTTACCCGGTAAATGAGATAAATGACTCTTACCCCGGTAAGCGCTTATCGGGTTTAAGACACTTAGGGGTTGTTTACTAACTCTTTCTGGGTAAGTGTTGTCCGGGTAAGAGTGTTGTCCTGGATAAGTGTTGTCCGGGTAAGAGTGTTTACCAAGTGTTTTATGGTAAGCTGTGTACCAACAAAAAAATGACAATTTTAACCTTTTTGTAATTATATGTTTACCAAACAGCCCAAATTGACTCATGTTTATACAGAAGGGATTATTGCGAAAGGAAACCAAACAGCTTCCGTTGCAATACAAATCCACCTCCAATCTTGATCATCAAAATCCAAAATTGATTAGCAACGCTTATATCCACTCCAACATATCATCCAACCCTCCCATTTTGAGCAAGAAGACAACCACACCAGGTAAGGATCCAAGAAAATAATCCCTACTAGTTTGGTTCTACCAAAAAAAACCCAGCCTCCACTCCCACGAACAGATGTACAGGTCAAAATTCAAAAACAAGACCAACCCCACCACCATCTACTAACCACCCTCCAAATAGCCATCTAACCAATATCGATTGTTTCAAAGAAAAAAAAATTGATCCTGAAAACAGCAGAGGAAGCACAGTTCTTTTAAAAAAAAAAGTCGGTAGGAATCATACCAGGTGAAGAGGCGCAGTGGCGGGAAGAGCAGCGGAGGACCGGAGGAGGAGTGACGAGAGGAGCGACGAGAAGCGGGGAAAAACCCTAATTGCAAATTTTGGGAAGGGGCAGTTCTGGAATCGTGAATCTGACTGGGTAATGACTGGGGTAAGCATCATTTTGGATCTGGCACGGTAAGATCTCGGTCAGTTTCTCGGTCAGATTCGGGACTTGGTAAACGCGCTGACTGCGAGTCAGATTTGCTGACCGAGTCAGCCTGGTCAGCAGTTAGTAAACAACCCCTTACAAACAATCGATTTTGATGGTCTAAAATGTTATACGATAAGGTAAGTGAGGGTAATTTCCTTGCCGTTAAGCACTTACCAGTAAGCGTTTTGGTAAACGACCCCTTAGTTGTTGTCCCAACAAAGCAGAGGTTGGATGTTAGTTGCTGAATTATTTTGTGCAAGATAATTAACCGGTGAGAATAATTATGAGGCTCTTATGCTACAGTGTAAAACGAAATATGGTTGTTTGGTAATTGTTCATAATGAAATTAAGGCGTTAAATGGTTAAGAGAGACCCAAGATACAAAATCATTCGGGGGTTTTAGAACTATTAAGAGACAGACTTCTTTTTGCTAAACAAGATTCTCCTCTTAGCGATTCAGATGTTGACTCTTAATGAAACTATTAAGAAGTAGATAAACAGCCCCTAAGCTCTCGTTTATACCAATAATTCACAAAGAAAGATGAAGGTATAGCTTACCGGATAAGTTATAGAGTTCATTAATAACATTAAACTCTTTCCAAATAGGGCCTAGGATTGTTTCAAGAACTCTCACTAATTCAGGGGTTACATAAAGCACGATGGTAGTCTTATGAAAACACATTCCAATTGTATATTTTAGGAAACTGATTATTACACTAAAGTTTAATAGATGTTCGCGTTCTTATCGATCAAACAAACAATTGATGCTTGCAATACATAAAAAATGGACGAAGGAATAGGTTTAATTGATAAAATACGATTTGAATTTAAAAAAAATGTTAAGTTTGTGTTATAGGTGTCATGTAAATTCAGGGAATTATTGGGGGAGGGGATTGGAGATTAACTTTCATTACATTTATCTCTACTTTTGGTTGCCTAAATGTAGAACAAAGAGAAGTTGAATATATTGCTTGTGGAAAATAAAACTATGTATACTATATTATAAAGCATTTGATTCAAAGTTTTGAAAACAATTTATTATGCATTTAGTACTACCTATATTTGTAAAAGTTGTTTGATGAGATAAAAGTAGTTTTGAAAAAACAAAACCCTTAGGGGGCGTTTGGTTTGCAGAATGATTTCTGAAGGAATGGAATATGCCTAAGGAATTGGAATCTGGAAGAAATTGGAATGAAATGTTATCAGGTTTGACCAAATGTTTGGTTGGCAGGAATGAAATGTAATCAGTTAAATGAATTGGAGTCTGTCTGTTTGGTTTGCAAAGGAATTGGAATGGACTTCTGAAAAATGACAAAAATACCCTTTCTTTTATTTTTATTTACATTTTTTTAAATGTTGAGAAAGAGATGAGAGAGGGGGGAAAGAGGAGAGAGAGGGAGGGAGAGGGAAGGGGTAGACAGAGAGAGGGTAGAGAGGAGAGAGATAAAGATAGGAGAGAGAGAGAGAGAGAGAGGAGGGAGAGGGAGAGAAGAGAGAGAGAGAAGAAAGAGAGGAGAGAGAGGGGAGAGAGAGAGAGGAGAGAGGAGAGGGAGAGAGAGAGGGGTTAGGAGAGTATTTATGTCATTTTGAGAAAATCTGATGGAATGGAATTCAATTTCATCCATTTTAAGAAGGAATGACCAAATCCATGATTAAAGGATTTCATGGAATTCAATTTCATTCCATTGGTAACCAAACAGCAGGATGAAATTTGGTCAATGGAATTGACCATTCCAATTCCATCAGATTCCGGCGGAATCCAGCGAACCAAACGCCCCCTTATTGTTTGTTTTTTCTAAACCACTTTATCTCATCAAAGAAATCTCTCCCTACAGACTTTAGCACATCTAAAAAAAACACCTAAGGTGTTAAGCAATCAAAATAGGGAAAAGAGGGAGATTTGTTAGACGAGATAAAGTGTACGAATGGCGATTAGTTTAAGAGATAAGAGGTCCGAGAGGTTCATACAACTTAGTAATTGTACACATACTATAGTTATTTGTAAACTTGAAATTTAACTAATTTTGCAAATATAGGTAGTATTCAAAGCATAATAAGTTGCTTTTAAAACTTTGAATCAAAGGCTTTATAATATAGTATACATAGTTTTATTTTTCACAAACAATATATTGAAATTCTCTTTGTTCTTAAAATTAGGCAATATTACGTCTTAAATCATTAAGGATAGTTTGGTCTTTTTAACTTAGTTTTGGTTTGTTATCTAGATAGTTGGGGTTAGTCTTTGTAATATAAAAAGAGCCTCTCTCTTATTTTGTGGTTTAAATAACTGGGGGAATAGATAAATCTAATACATCAATCTAAATAACTGGGGGAATACATAAATGAGGACTTAATGTATCCATCATACTTAACCATCACTTCAAATGACAATGCCATAGACATCGACTCTTCTATTGGCTACTCGCTTAGAACCTTTCTCACAACCCCAACGGTCATTATACCAAGGCAGTTCAAGCATGACCATGTAGCATGTAGGTTCACCATAACACTGTCCAGGTGCCATTATGAACGTACCACACATGATCATCCTTATCATCCTCGACAAGCTTCCCGTTTCTCACGACTCAATCCATTCTGAAATATCCTATCTTAAGGTACCTAATGGTGCAATTTCACTTTCAATCACTTAAAATAACGCTAGTTTGAGTCTAGGTATCCAAAATCAACACCTAATTCTCTCAAACTTATGCTTTGATACCAACTTGTAACACCCTCAAATTTGATAAGAGCAACTAATTAAAAAATCGCAATTTAATAACAAATAAAGGACAAAACTTCCACTTTGCATAACAAAGGTCAAAATGCCTCGAATATAAAATTCTATAAATAACCTCAACAATAACAAACTTCAGTATTAAACAAGGACCTAACTGAAGTCGGGTGCTACTTAACCCCAGTAATGTTGCTCTTCACAATACTAATGTGGAAGACTTCACTAAGTTAATCACCTCTTCGGCACACCACTAGCACTCATCTCTTCATAGTGTCACTAGAACTATTCGCCAACGAAGCCTGTTGCACATGCCGACAAATAAAAAGGTTAGGCTAACGCCTAGTGAGTTCAAGAGTTTTACATGAGTAAATATCTTTAAAAATGATGAACTTCGCTTAAAGTCATGACCTTTCAATTGATGTACTTTAAAACATAGAAAACAACTCTTATCCAATGTTATGCACTTTCAAAGATGGACACCTCATTTCAATCATGCTTTATAAATTGATGCAACGTAAACTAACTCGAAACATGAATATGAAATGACTCCCATTTAAGAAACACGGATAAAACGTTATATCCCAAAACACCCAAAACGGGTGGGGCAAAATACTCGACCCATGAATCATCATCAAAACCACATATATTGTACGTCCGAAAACATGGACACTAGGTCCAATACTCACGCGACTATAAACGAAAGGAATCTAACTACCAAAACAAGGGGTTGACATAATACATTCGAACCTTAATAAACGAGGAGGGAGGTCAGATATTAAGACCCTCATTCACTGTCGACCATAAAGAACCAATGACAATAAAATAAGACATCCTTATATTTAAAATACAGGTAGCCAACAACGGGGGAGACCTGTATCCGTTGAGAGTGGAGGAAACACAAAAGTATGCCACCTAAGCAGCGTTAATCGCATGACACCTCCCGCCATCACAGCCAGGTGTCCCTACGACTTCTTTAACAAGTGTCACCCCAAGTCAGTTGACCTTGATGAACATTCCGAAGAACTCCATCCCGAAGGCCCGACGCACCTAAAGACTACCTCTCAGGCATTACTTCAAGCGGCGGAGGTCCTAGTGCCTACTCCCCCGGTAGCATTAACAGACTCAACCCTCCTAGCGATCACTTGTAAAGTTTTCGGTCATAAAACATGGGTACCAGATTTTAACCCCGCGGTACCCAATTGACCATCCTAAAACAGACTAACTTACGTGCTTATGGATCCAATGCAACACAGCCTAACATTACATGTCTAACCCGAAATGACCAGCGCACTCGAACATGTAACCAACACCAAAATGCAACAAGGTATATTAGTACGTACATCATGATGGGGCTACTTGAGCCATTCAAAACCGGACAAGTGTCCTCAAGACTCTTTTAAGTCGACACCGAGCCAAAATGCTCAAAACTCCTTTTTGTGACCAACGATTAACGACTCCCCAAAAGAATAACGAAATTGACTTACTTCATGCAGACACACTCCCAAAATACGTGTACAGACTCCAATGCAGTTTAAATTGGGACAAATTACTTTCCAAATGATTTTATGCCATTTACTTCTTAAAGACAACCCATAACACGAAATTACGCATTTCTCCAAAACAAACACTAAAATGCCTTTTTTTAACCAAATAATCTCACTTGTGCAATAAATCGCCAAACACACCCATTTATGACTCATTTATCAAAATGCCCAAAAATCCTCAATATAGGTGTTTTACAAGGTTTATAAAACCAAACTTCTCAAATAACCAAAACCCATCAAGTAACTCCACAAATGATAATTTCATGTTAAACACATAAGTACTTTAAAGTAAACATATTGGCATGTACAACGTTTTCACAAATCAACTTGAACTCACCTTGCTAGATTTAGGCTAAATATAGATTTTACCCCCAAAACTTGGATCTCCTTTGATGAAGGCTTGAATCTCCAATAAATCTCTCTAGATCTTAGATCCAACACATCTACACGGTCACCTTCACTACACAAGTCATCAAAATCACACCCAAGTTGAAGGATGAAAGGGAAAAGGATGAAATCATCAAACCCTAACTTAACATTGAGAGAGATGAGGAGCTTACCACCACAAAATACTCTTGTATTCTCCAATAGACTTCAAATCTCTTGTTATATCCTTGAATAGCTCTCAAAAACGAACTATGGCAACTTGAATCACCAAAAACGGAGTTGTGATGCAAAAGTTATGGAGAAATGAAGTTCTAGGGCTGAAAATCGGATTTTATGCTCGACAGGGCGTTTCGCGACTTATCACGCGACCTTAAGTCACGGAATAAGTCGTCCGCTTCCACTAAGTCGCGCGGGTGTCCTTAAGTCGCGGCACAAGTCGCGTAGTGCACTGTTCGCTCGATTTTCTTCTCGTTCACTATTTTGGCCATAACTTTTTCGTTGTAGCTCCGATTTTGCTCCGGAAAGAACCGTTGAACTAGTAATTGAATCCTTCATCCACCAAGACTATAAAATCTAGGATTCAAGTCCAAAATCCTAAATCTTATTTTTCCCTTAAAATTACCAATTTATGTGTTAACTTGAAACGATATTTTTCAAAATCGGGGTGTTACAATGCTTCCACCCTTAAAAGAGATTTCGTCCTCAAAATCTGGCACCAACCAAGCACCCAACATCTCCCTTGGAAAGATCGATTGATTCCCTATCCAAAAGGAATGCCTTCACGAAACCTTATCTTATATACGAACCCGATTACATCCCGGTTGAGGTTGTCGTTGCGTTTCTCATAACGAGTCATCGCAAACTCAACCTCAACGTTAGATATATCTCATTGATGATGGGATGAACATCGAGTCCTTACCAAACCATCTTCCTATCTTTAAGATCTCGGTTGCCTCCCAACCTTAGGTTGTACACATCACCTCAAGAGTAGTTTACGACCTTAACTAGCCATTTCCACCAAGAATACTCCAAAGCGAAATTTTCCCTTCAATAATCGGTTTGTACTTAAAGTCTACCTCGGCATTCTCACCAAATTTTCAAATAATCATCACCACCAAAGATGTAACACCCCGATTTTCGGTTCAAGTTTATGCGGAAACCGATATATTAAGAAAAAATAAGATATTTTATTTTGGAATTGAATCCTAGATTTTATAGTCTTGTTGGATAAAGGATTCAATTACGAGTCCAACGGTTCTTTCCGAACCAAAATCGGAGCTATAACGAATAAGTTATGACTAAATCGGTATTTAACCAAAGAAGAAGAAACAAGTTGTTGGGCCTGTGCGCCCTCCTTCACTAAAAGCGCACGGGTCGTGCGTGAGGGGCAGAAGCCCAAATTCGGGGTTAAATAAGTTTTTCTCAAATCTCATTCATTTCTCATCTTATTCATTTCAAGCATTCTCTCCTAAACCCTCCCTCTTCACCTACTTCTTCTAAGGTTCTTTCAACCACTAAATCATCACCATTCATTGCTAGAGTTAAGATCATCATCCAAGGTTTCGGTTTGGAAGATTCATCACCATATCCATCTTCATCTTCTTCAAGTGTCCAAAAGCTTGATTTTGGGGTTTTCGTCTCCTACCTTATATTTTCTAGATTTTGGGTTGGTAAGAGTATTAAATCATCATAGAGGTTCTTCCAAGTGATTTCATTGAAGCATCCTTCAAGATCTTCATCTTCCCCAAGTGTTCAAGTCTAAGTTTTTGGGTTTTCTTCTAAAAACCTACTTGGTGAGTTCCTACTATCATTTTACAAACTTTATACATATCAAAGGTTACATTTTGAACTCCTATATATCTCCATAGTTTTGGATCTAAGTTTATGGCATTTTGACCTAACTTGAGTTTTTGGGATATTTTAGGGTTCCTAATCATTTTCGTGAAATGTAAAGGGTTTGATCTTATTGAAAATAAATGGAGATTTACTTGCACATTTATGTGATTTACCGGAATGAATGTATATAAATCTCATTTTGTGGTTTCATTCTTATCAGCAGTTAAACTTGAAAAAGGCATTTTGGTTGTAAATGTTTTTGGAAGCTATACGTTTAGCTTTGGTTAGTCACACATGTTATTGTGACAAGTTTAGACTATTACTTTTGAGTCGACTTATATTACATTATTGGAGGTTACCAAGTAATGTAAATTACAGAACTACATGTGCATTAAATTGTGAGGTTATGGCCGTTAACAAATTACAGAACTACATGTGCATTAAATTGTGAGGTTCTGGCCGTTAACAAAATACATAACTACATGTGCATTAAATTGTGAGGTTCTGGCCGTTAACAAATTATAGAACTACATGTGCATTAAATTGTGAGGTTCTGGCCGTTAATAAGATATAGAACTACATGTGAATTAAATTGTGAGGTTCTATATGGTAACCAAAACGAAGAACTACATGTGCATTAAATTGTGAGGTTCTGGAAAGAAGGTTTATGACCTTATTTTAATGAATTCTATTCTTATCAATAGTTAACTTGGGAATGCCTATTTGAAAGGTTTCCGTTTGAATGAAATTGTTTATATCTCCTGAAATTTATAAACTGTATGTTCTCACTAGGCTTTAAGCCTAACACTTTTTCGAAAATGATGTGTATAACAGGTTCCCTTAGCGGCGGGTCGTCAAGGGGGTTGAGTGAAGGGTTTGGTCTCTTGAGTAAATTTCTGGATGTTAGTTGATTTAGAGACTTGGTGTTTAAACCAATTTATTTATTATAGTATTGGGTTGACAACCTATGTAATCTAGATAGACTTGGTTTGGTTTTGGCTTGGATTGGTTTGTTGTCATTTTCCGCACGTATTGGCAGGTTTTGTGAAGGTTTACGCCTTGCCCATTATTATGGGTGGTTTGTCCTATTTATAGACGTTATATTGCCGAAATTTCAATTTTTAAATTACCCCAATTTTTAGGGTGTTACAAGTTGGTATCAGAGCTCTAGTTTAAGTGAACTAGGCATGAATTTAAGATGTCTAAACTTAGACTGAGTATGTTAGGCAATGATTGCGAGATGGGTAGAATTTCTAATATGGGTTAGTCTTAGAGTCGACGGAAACTATGGTTATCAAGCGTTGTGGCTCTGGTAACGAGAACCTTTATGTATTATATGTTCATAATCTCACCTAGCTAATGTTATTATGAGGATATTTATACGTGATGGTGCTTGAAGTGCCGTTACTGTGACAATTGGTAATGTAGTGGTACGTTCTCTTGTGCTTGGTTTACTATTGTTATGATATTTGGTAGATGTAGTAGTACGTATCCTTCGTGTTCAATTATGTTAATCTCCTCCTTATTCATTCTCGTGCTTACGTGAACTGCCTTGGTATGGCGACCATAGGGGAGGTAAGAAAGTTTCTGAAAGGGTAACTGTTAGAAAAGTTAATGATTTTATTATTCGTTACTTGGAGTGACGGTAAGTATGGTGATCGCATTAAGTGGTCAGTTTCGGGTCGGATCAGAACCATAGACTTTTTGAATCGATGTATTTGAGGAGAAATTGTGAAGTGAACCTATGAAGTCCGCGATCTTTGCCTTAAGATGTTGAGCATCTGGAGGACGATAGTTTAGCTAGAGAAATCAAGGAGCATGAGTTCAAGCTGATTTGTGAAAACGGTGTACATGCCAAAATGTCTATTTTAAAGTGTTTGCATTTTTATGTGAAAATTGTTAATTGCTAATCATCTGATAAGTTTTGGTTAATTGGAAGTATTCAACTTTATAAACTTATAAAACACCCACATTTAGGATTTTGAGCATTTTGATAAATAAATCATATAATTTGGGTATTTAAACGATTTATTGCATGGAGCATATTTTGAGTATAAATGCATTTTATTGGGGGTCATGGGATGATTTGAAAGGATAAATGGTATAAACCCACTTGAAAAATGTTTTGTTCTAATCTAAATCATGTTGGAGTTATTCATGTGTGTTGAAGCGTGGATTGCATTATTTCGGGTCATTTACTTTTGAATTAAGTTTATGATTTTCAACGTTGGGTCTTTGGATTTTGTTGGGTCTTGGGGACACTTGTCCTGTTTTGATAGCTCATTGTAGAGCGCCTGGTTATGATTTGTATTTATTGCATCGTATTTGGGAATTTCATATTTTGGAATGCGTTAGTTCATTCGTTTTGAGTCTGAGATTATTCTCTTATGCTATAATCTTAGAAACTTGAGTTTACTTATATTTTGATGTTTATTTTATAAAGCTTACTCAAATTTCATTATTCGAGCATTACCAGTATTCTCATTTTGAATAAGTGTGGGATTTCATTATTCCATAAAAGAATATTTTGAGTTGAGGTATCCATTTATAAAATGCATATTAGTAGTAAATGAGTGGTTCTCTTATTTTGTTAAATGAATCATTTTAATATATTCCTTTGACGATGTAATACATAAATGGAGGTCATTTATATAATTGCCCATTTGGTGCATATGATTTTATAAACCGTTAGAAAATGCATGTCATTGAACTATGGGTTGTTTTGGAAGAATGAAGAGAAAGAGTACCTTTGGAAAACACTTTGTTTCAACCAATGAGAAGTTTTTGGTTAATTACTTTTTTTTGGGTCGTAGTAGTTGCATAATTATTGGTCAAACGTATTTCGATGCCTCTACTGGCTTTCATTGGGTATTTATGTAAATTGTTGGGTCGTTGGCTCGGTTTTAACTAAATGGAGTCTTGAGGAAATTGGTTCGGTTTAAAAACAGTGGTATTGTTTCCCTTTGAGTTTAGTGGGAGCAGTTCAGTTGCTTATATCATGTATGCATATTTTATTGGAAATTTCTATCATGGTATTTCAGCCAATGTTTTAGAACGATGAGAGCATGTTTATATTTGTCTTTGAACTCGAAACCGACATAAATTATTTCATGTTTTAACCAGGTGCATTCGCATATCAATCTACTAGCTTTGTGAAATAAACGGTCGCATGCAAGTTTTATTGTGAAATCTTATTTCGTACCGCATTGTGAATAAAAGAGAGAAAACTTTAAGAGTTCGATATTATGAGCATATTGTCTTGGGTTTTGGAAACATTTTATTTATACAGTTTGGAATTAAACTAAATTACTCTTGCAATTGCTCAAATAGCATGCATATGTCTTCACTAAATTTTGGGAAATGATCGGACGTATATAGGTCTTGTTGGAAATTTTATCTTCCGACGTTGGGTGTTAAAGTTAACGATTTTAAAGTTGAAATTGTGAAACCCTCTTCTGGGAGTTGTACAAACTTTTATTGCACATGTTATAGGACGGAAAGTTATTTTCATATGCATGACATAAATTGATGCATACTAAGACCCTGGTAGTCCGTTTGAAAATTTTGTTACACATCTTTCGTTATCGTTTTATTAGCGTAAGCACTGATCAAATGAGTTTTGAAAATGGTTTTATATGTGTGGCATTGGTGATCAATTTTGAAACCTATCGAATGCACGATAGTGTATTTTCACCGCACGTTTATTTGTTGTGAAACTTATGTATTTGAGAGTTTTATAAATTTCAAAGTGGCATAGTAGTGTGAAAAACCTTGAACTCATTAGGCTATAGGTGTAGGCCCCCTCGTGTTAGAAGTCGATATTAAGGACTAAAAGAGTCCTCAGAGTTTGAGGCGTTAGTCATGTACTTTCTCCCAGTTAGTTAAGTAACGATCTTTATACTTCGTTAAACATGCGGATTAAATTCATGTTCGGTTGTTTGGGTATGGTTGGTTTTGGATTTGTGGGATTTTGGTACGACGACATGCTATGTGATGGTAGTGTACTATATGGTTGGGTATTTGTGAGTCATGATGATGTTATGGTTGACTAGTAAGGATGTTGGATTTGGGTGATTACTTCCAAGAGTAGGTGTCAACTTTGATTCAACATTGTTAATCGGGAATGAAATGTTTGGTAGTATACCCACATTCACAGAATGGTCATTCCGAGGTTAGGTGTCGACACTCTATTTTGAGGACAATGATTGTTGGTGTGCTTCAGTGTACTTCCGTTAGATATAGTGTATCTGCAGATCAAACGGTAACTTTAAGGAAATTAGATGTGGTTGATTAAGAATCAATCATTGGTGTGTTGATAGTTGTCAAGACTTTCGTTGATTTGGCAATCGATGCTTGAGCGCATGACGGGAGTTGTGTAACCTAGGAGTTTGGGGTTAAGCGGCTATCGGTAGAGCGTAATGGTATGTTTCAGGTGGAAATACAATGTTTGGGTCTATGGAAGTGTGGGAGCTCTTGCAGACTTTGTGTCTGGGTCAGTTTTGAGGAACGAAATTTGAGGTTGCGATGGTGCGGACCAAACTATTCGTTAGGGAATTTCGTCAAAGGACAATAGCTATTTGGTAGTTATGTTTATTGGCGACATTTGGTGAGAATGTCGAAGTAGACTTTAATGTATAAATCAATTATTGAAGAGACCTTGATGCGTAGTATTTAGAGGTATCGAAGGGAATTGTTGGCCTTGGAGTATTTTCGGTGGAAAGGACTAGATAAGATCGTAAATTTCTTTCGGAATATCATGAGCAATCTAAGGTTGGGAGACAACCGAGATTTAGCGATCAAGAAGCTGATTAATCAATAGTTGGATCGTTTCTACAGAATTTGTTGTGTTAGTAAACAAAGCAAGAAAAGAGTGTAATGTGTTTCAATGAAGGGCTATTAGAGGTGTGTAAGGTCAATTTCACTCTGGGGTACCATTGGTGAGAGTGGTTAGCTCAGAGTCGTAAGTTATCTTGTGGTGTTATGTTCGATTTAAGGTTGGAATGCAACCGAAAGTTTATTGATGGGGAAAATGAATTGATAAGGACTCGATGCTCTTTACGTCATCGGAAAGGTGCATTGAACCTTATAATTTGAGTTCATGGCGACTTGTTATGTGGAATTCAGTGGCAACGTCAGCGGGATGTAATTGGGATCGAATATGAGGTGAAGTTTAGTGAAAGCATTCCTTTTGGGATAGGAAACCAATCGATCTTTACAAGTATAATGTTGGGTGCTTGGTGGTTCCAGATTTCGAGGACGAAATCTCTTTTAAGGTTGGGAGGATTGTAACACCCCGATTTTCGGTTCAAGTTTATGCGGAAACCGATATATTAAGGAAAAATAATATATTTTATTTTGGAATTGAATCCTAGATTTTATAGTCTTGTTGGATAAAAGATTCAATTACGAGTCCAACGGTTCTTTCCGAAGCGAAATCGGAGCTATAACGAAGAAGTTATGACCAAATCGGTATTTAACCAAATAAGAAGAAGAATCAAGTTGTTGGGCTGGACTCCTTCACTAAAAGCGCACGGGTCGTGCGTGAGGGGCAGAAGCCCAGATTCGGGGTTAAATAAGTTTCTCCCAAATCTCATTCATTTCTCATCTTATTCATTTCAAGCATTCTCTCCCAAACCCTCCCTCTTCACCTACTTCTTCTAAGGTTCTTTCAACCACTAAATCATCACCATTCATTGCTAGAGTTAAGATCATCATCCAAGGTTTCGGTTTGGAAGATTCATCACCATCTCCATCTTCATCTTCTTCAAGTGTCCAAAAGCTTGATTTTGGGGTTTTCATCTCCTACCTTATATTTTCTAGATTTTGGGTTGATAAGAGTATTAAATCATCATAGAAGGTTCTTCCAAGTGATTTCATTGAAGCATCCTTCAAGATCTTCATCTTCCCCAAGTGTTCAAGTCTAAGTTTTTGGGTTTTCTTCTAAAAACCTACTTGGTGAGTTCCTACTATCATTTTACAAACTTTATACATATCAAAGGTTACATTTTGAACTCCTATATATCTCCATAGTTTTGGATCTAAGTTTATGGCATTTTGACCTAACTTGAGTTTTTGGGATATTTTAGGGTTCCTAATCATTTTCGTGAAATGTAAAGGGTTTGATCTTATTGAAAGTAAAATGGAGATTTACTTGCACATTTATGTGATTTACCGGAATGAGTGTATATAAATCTCATTTTGTGGTTTCATTCTTATCAGCAGTTAAACTTGAAAAAGGCATTTTGGTTGTAAATGTTTTTGGAAGCTATACGTTTGGCTTTGGTTAGTCACACATGTTATTGTGACAAGTTTAGACTATTACTAGTGGATCCCTAGGTTTTGAGTCGACTTATATTACATTATTGGAGGTTACCAAGTAATGTAAATTACAGAACTACATGTGCATTAAATTGTGAGGTTCTGGCCGTTAACAAATTACAGAACTACATGTGCATTAAATTGTGAGGTTCTGGCCGTTAACAAAATACATAACTACATGTGCATTAAATTGTGAGGTTCTGGTCGTTATCAAATTACAGAACTACATGTGCATTAAATTGTGAGGTTCTGGCCGTTAACAAATTATAGAACTACATGTGCATTAAATTGTGAGGTTCTGGCCGTTAATAAGATATAGAACTACATGCGCATTAAATTGTGAGGTTCTATATGGTAACCAAAACGAAGAACTACATGTGCATTAAATTGTGAGGTTCTGGAAAGAAGGTTTATGACCTTATTTTAATGAATTCTATTCTTATCAATAGTTAACCTGGGAATGCCTATTTGAAAGGTTTCCGTTTGAATGAAATTGTTTATATCTCCTGAAATTTATAAACTGTATGTTCTCACTAGGCTTTAAGCCTAACACTTTTTCGAAAATGATGTGTATAACAGGTTCCCTTAGCGGCGGGTCGTCAAGGGGGTTGAGTGAAGGGTTTGTTCTCTTGAGGAAATTTCTGGATGTTAGTTGATTTAGAGACTTGGTGTTTAAACCAATTTATTTATTATAGTATTGGTTTGACAACCTATGTAATCTAGATAGACTTGGTTTGGTTTTGGCTTGGATTGGTTTGTTGTCATTTTCCGCACGTATTGGCAGGTTTTGTGAAGGTTCACGCCTTGCCCATTATTTTGGGTGGTTTGTCCTATTTATAGACATTATATTGCCGAAATTTCAATTTTTAAATTACCCCAATTTTTAGGGTGTTACAAAAGATTTATCGTCCTTTCCCTGACGAAGTTCCTAACACTAGTTTGGTCTGATCCAAATTACGAGGAATATGTTCCCTAATCTGACCCAAGCACCATATCTGCAGATATCGAATTACTCTAAATCCCACGGTTACACAATTCCCATACTACATTCAAGCATCGGTTGCCAATCAACAAGTACCTCGTTGGTTACAGGATTACCAATGATCGATTCCTAAATTCCATCATCTAATCTTCTTAAGGTTACCACTTAAATTGCCAACGCACCGGTTTCATCGGAAGTACGATGAAGCATCCCAACGGTTATTATCCTCAAATAGAATGTCGACACCTACCTTGAAAACTTTTACACCTCAACCGTGGATATACCACCATAAATTTCCTTCCATATTTTACACTGATGATTCAAAGTTGACACTTATCATGGTACTAAATTCCGACACACAAATCACCATAATTTCCTTATTCCTGAAGACTCACCCGGATGGTACACATCCGATCCATCGGCTCATATCCTACCGAAGTCAAGCAACCACCCAATGAGTTAACCCGCAACATTCACCGAAACAAAAGATCACCACTTAAATAACTGGGGGAATACATAAATCTAATACATCAATTAATCATGCGTGCACCGATTCATAAATCTGAAAATCCAAAATTCGAAACTGACCACGAGTTAGATCATCCGACACCTCAATTCTTAAGGACTCCTCTAGTCCTTAATTACAAATCCCTTCACCAAAAAGGGGTTTAAATCCGTAGCTCTAATGAGTTCAAGGTTTTTCAACTACTATGCCAATTTGAAATTTTATACAACTTCTAAGTGTAAAAGCTTTAGAAATGCACAAATAAAATCCACTGTTGTTTACTCGGTAGGTGTACAAAGTGGTCTCAAACGCCACACACATAAAACCATTTTGAAAACCGTTTGGTCATTACTCAAACTAATAAAACCCGAAAGAGAAAAACACAAAATTTTGAAACTTCCCAAAATAGCACATGAGATGACATTTATCAACACGACTTCAAGATGCCTCTTACGGTTGCGAAGATATAGGTGCAAGACTCGCATGAGACAAAATATTAACTAAAACTCATGAATTAACGCACACAATAATGCAAGACTACGCGTTCCAAAATTTCTTTTTATTACGCGATTCAAACTGTCACAAAATAAAACACCATAAGACTCGACTGAATTTTCATGAGACTCACTAACGTTAAAATCAACCGACGTCAAAATTTTCCTTTCCCGACATAAGAGCATAAGACGACAAATAATCTAAAAATGTTAAAATCTTAAGACCACAACGTAAGATAAAACGACCCTTTTTCAACAATACTAACATGAGACACGTCGCTCAACAAGCTAGTAAATTTACACGCAATAAAATTAAAACCCACGTATCTCAAAGTACACTCACGCACCCAAAACGTCGCAAAACAATACTCCATAGAATTCGACACGACCCTTACGGACCAAAATTCCCAATAGAATTCTGACTAAAAAACATGGGAACAACTCTTCCTTTAAAACCTTAACATATGTTGAGGGCGTCCAATGTCAAGGTCATAAATCGCAGTTATTTGACCAAGACTCTAATCAACATCAAAACAAAGACACCATAATATCCGAAAATAGCGTTGGAAAACAACGAGGATAAGGAAAAGTCTTGACAAAGTTTGTAACCACATGC
Source organism: Arctium minus (assembly GCA_954870635.1). Lineage (NCBI taxonomy): Eukaryota > Viridiplantae > Streptophyta > Magnoliopsida > Asterales > Asteraceae > Arctium > Arctium minus. Next base: position 161,698,083 of record OX941081.1, read on the forward strand.
AACAAAATAATGTTATGCATGTTTAAAATCATAGTTTAAATACTTGTGTGTGCTAGACATTTTTCCCAGATTTCGTAATATAAGCTACATGGTGATTTGGAAATATGAGAAATAATTGATGCAATTTATTTCAGAAATGAATTTTGCGCATGAATTTAGTCGGCACTCAACATCTTAGAACCACGTTTTCAATTTCCCAATCACACTATTGTCATCCGGATGCTCAAACATCTTAAGGCATTAATCATGCTAAATTGGTTAACCTTACAATTTCTTCATGAAATAAAGCCGATTCAATAAGCCTACGGTTCTAATTCAACCAATAACCCCGACCTAAAATGGTCAACTTAATGTATCCATCATACTTAACCATCACTCCAAATGTCAATGCCATAGACATCGACTTCTATTGGCTACTCGTTTAGAACCTTTCTCACTACCCCAACGGTCATTATACCAAGGCAGTTCAAGCATGACCATGTAGCATGTAGGTTCACCATAACACTGGCCAGGTGCCATTATGAACGTACCACACATGATTGTTAGCCCCAAATCTGAACCAATGAAAGTATTGAAAATAACTAAGTCTTCATCTAAAGAATTTCAAGGGACATCAACAAGTCTGTCTCTGAAGTCAATTCAGAGTTAGCCTGAAGAAAACAAGTCTGTCTCTGAAGTCACTTCAGAGTAAGTCTGAAGAAAGCAAGTCTGTCTCTGAAGTCAGTTCAGAGTCAATCTGAAGAAAGTATGTCTGTCTCTGAAGTCAGTTCAGAGATAGTCTCACAGAAAGACATCAGAGAGCCCCTCATAAGAGATCCTACTTCAGAGCTCTGAAGATGTTCACTCTGAATTTCTTGACAAAGAAGAACAAATGACACGTCACCTTATGATAAGATTTACTTTCTAGAGTAGGTCACTATTCAAGCATGTCTTGATCTTACCTCTTAGGTAAGACACTGTTCAATATCTTGATCTTACCTCTTAGGTAAGATAATGTTCAAGCCATGCTTCTATTTGTCAGATAAGTACACTATTTGCTTTATGGTCCTATAAATAGGACCATCACCTTATTGTTCAAAGTGTGCTTAAGAAGTCTTATAATTGATAATATAAGTTGAATATTTTATTCAAAGAATATCTTGTTTATCTATTATCTGCTTTATGAACTGTGATATTTGAATCTCCTTTGATATTAAACTATATTGCTTCCGCTGTTATTACTCTTATTGTTTATTTCATTGTTGTGAGATTAAATCTAGGATCCAACAATTGGTATCAGAGCCTTCTTTGTTTTCTAAACAAAGTAAGATCGCATCTGCATACTCGGATAGATTTACATCTCATTGATTCTAACTTTCAATATCTGTGCATGTTCAAATAAACCTGGTTTATTAAAGAACACCATATGCTCAAGATTTGATAGTAAATCACTGTTCAATACAAAAAGCATTTGTTCTTCAAATCTTCATCTTTTTCTTCAAAAATGGAAAACTCAAGCATAAGTGTCATTTATACAGCTGGGTCATTAACAAAACCTCCTACACTTTTAAGGGATGAATATCCCCAATGGAAGATAAGGATGGTGAATTTCTTAGAAGGTATGGACAAGGATCTTTTTAGATCAGTGAACGTTGGACCTCACATTCCAATGGTGTTGGTACCAAGAGTTCCTGCAACAGCAGATACTGCTGAAATCCCTGCATATTATGAAAAGAAAACCACAAACTTCACTGATGAAGAAACTAATATGATGGATAATGACTCAAAAGCTGTTAGATTACTAATAATGGCCATTCCCAATGATATCTTTCAAGAACTTGATTCTTGTAAAACTGCAAAAGAGATATGGGATCAGTTGTTAAATCAACTTGAAGGAGACCTACAAACCCAGAAAAATAGAAGAAATCTATGCATCAATGAATATCATGATTTTCATGCTCTACCAGAAGAAATATTACACCAAACTTACTCAAGATTCAACATTCTTATCAACAAATGCAGAAAGTTTGGAGTGATAAGAACAAAAGAGGAAAACAACGTTCTTTTCTTGAAAAGCTTAAATGAAGAATGGTCACTACTGTCCATGTCTATACAAGCCAATCAAGATCTTGAGTCATGGTCATTAACTGACATTTATGGCACTCTTGTTGCACATGAAAAGGAAGTTATGAAGCAAAAATCAAAACTGTCTTTAGGTGGACCCCTTGCACTTGTTTCAAAACAAATTTCGAAAGAAAACAATTGTGAAGAGTCACGAAAAGCTTTGGAAACAAAAAGAAGATCCAAAAAGGTCCTAATGGCAGAAGAAAATCATTCAGATTCAGACTCAGAAGATGATATCAATGCCTTCGCCAAATCTCTTGCATTAATAACTCATCAATTTAACAAGAAATTTGGCAAGAAAGTATTTGAAGGAAGGAGAGAGAATGAAGAAAGAAGAAATCCTGAAAGAAGATTTCAACAAGAACCCAGATTCACTCCATATAGTGATCAAAAGGGTACAAACTTCAACAACAATGATGCAACTCAACAATCAAGACCTCAACAATCATTTCAACCAAGGTATCCACAGCCACAGAGATATTTCAAACCTCAAGAACAGAAGCCAGAGACAAGTACTGCCACTCTTCCAACAAATCAAAATGATGGAAGATGTTTCAGATGTGGAAAAATAGTCCATTTCTCTGCAAACTGCAGAGGAAAACTTGTCAAAGATCAAGATTACTACAAGAACAAATACAAGTACAACGTAAAAGAAAGAGTTCTTGTAGCAGAAATGGAAGACTGGCTATCAGACTCAACAAGTGATGGCGAGGAAGAACCTACAAATCTCTGTGGTATGGCTTTTTCAGATGGAAATCAAACTGATGGAGCATCAGAAGACAACTCTGAAAAGGTAAACTCTCTTTACACCTCTGACAGTGATCCTGAAATAGATGCTTTTAAACTAGTTAATGAACTTTAGGATCCAGAGCAAAAGTTTCTTGAAGAGAAAAAGAAAAGAGAGCAAGTGACAAAAGAGCTCATTTTTTTCAAAAGAGAAAAGAATCTTCTGGAATCAGAAAAGAAAGAAATTTTTCTTGAAAAAACCAAACTTGAAGAAACTCACAAGCAAAAAGAAAAATCATTTTCAGAAGAAATAAGGAAAATTGAGAAAGTTTTAAAAGGAAAAGAAGAAGAAGTAAAGAAATCTGAGTATGAAAGGCTCAATTCTATTGCCTTAACCAAATTTTTTCAAAAGGAAAGAGAAATCCTACATCAATCTCTAGATAGAAAAAATCTTCGAATCAAAAGCTATGTTAATGCACAAGGTGTTTTCGACAAAATAAAAACTCAAATGAGTTGAATTCATTCACTGGATTGGAGAAAACTTCACTTTCTTCCACTTTCCGTATGGGAAAGGTCCAAAGCTCTGAAGGTCCATCTCTGAATAATTTCAAAAGAATGAAAACACCAGAGGGATCAAAAGCAAGAGCTTTGAATTTCAAAAATACTATATACTCTGAAGTAAAAAGCTTTCAAAAGTCTGTGTTACAAATAAAAAGAGAAACTTCAGAGGTACTATTCACAAAACCTCAAAGCAATGATCCCAAAGAAATTTTCAGATTTGATGCTTTCATCTCAAATAAATCAGAGACATCGGAACCAAGTACCTCTGATACAAGTACTTCTGAAAATGAATCTCAGAGTTCACTTAATCCGTATGCCCCTCTGTATTCACCAAAGTCAGATGAAAACATCAGAACTACATATGAAGATGATGTTAAAAAGATATTGAAAGAAAATATCATGGAGGACTTAAAAAGAAAAGAAAGCATGAAACGGATCATTAAAGTCTCTAGAACAAAAGAAATTGAAAAACCAATCGAGATAACTATCTCTATTAAAACTAAGAGAGACTTTCTTGATTCTGATTCAGAATCTGATCAAGAGATTGATGAACAAATTTTTTGTAAACCAGAGAATGTAATTCACAAAAAGATAGAAACTGTTGGGTCTGGTATTTTGAATGTTCCAATTTCAATTTTGAAAACCAAAACCAGAATACCAATAAGTCCTGATTTTGCAAATATGTGTTTACAAGCAAAAACATCTCTGGAACTTGAAAAAGAATTACAAGAAAAGGCAAAGAATAAAACAAACACTTCTGAATCTTACACCTATAAAACAATAAAATTCTCTCATGAACAAAAAGGAAAATGGACAAAAAATAACCATATTGATCCTGTTTGTGCAGTAAGCAGCAAAGAAAAGAAGTTGTTTTTGATCAAGAAAAAGCAACTTGAAAAGAAGACTGTCTTTCAAGCAAAAAGGAAAGAAGTAGTTAGGGATACATGTAATATTCCTAATGCTAGTTTCAAAAGAAGTCAAAATGTAACAAATGCTTTTAATAAAAAGAAAAACTTTGCTCCTACTTCTTCTTGTTCTATTAATTGCAACTGCATTCATCTTTTGATCAAACTGAAAAATCATTTCAGAGGATCACATTGTCTTCTGAATCAATCTCTGAAAAATATCTCAGAGACAAAATTTCAACAGAAGACAACAAACGACAAGACATCAAAAGATGAAATGCCAAAAAGTCATACAAATCCACCAAAGTCTAACAAAAAAGGACCCATAATGAGATGGGTACCTAAGAAACAATAATCTGTCTTGCAGAATCAGTCAATGCCAATCTGGTACCTAGATTATGGATGTTCAAGACATATGACTGGAAATAAGGAACTGCTATCCTCATTCAAAACAAAATCTGGAGGAGCAGTTACTTTTGGAGACAATGTGCAAGGACAGATTAAAGAATATGGTGAGTTGTCAAGAGGAAATGTTTTAGTTTCAAAGGTTGCTTATGTGGATGGATTAAAACACAATCTGATCAGCATAAGTCAACTTTGTGATCATGGTTTTGATGTGAAATTTCAAAGAAAATACTGTTCACTTCTCCACTCAGAATCAGGTCAAGAATTACTCAGAGCAGACAGAAAAGGTAACCTCTACAGAATGAATTTTACCAAAATCAACGAAACTGATTCAAAGAAACTTTGTCTTGTATCTCTGAATAGTGAGGAAGTCTGGCTCTGGCATAAAAAGTTTTCACATCTAAACTTTTCCTCACTTGATAAATTAGTTAAACTTAATTTGGTTAAGGGATTACCATCTCTGAAGTTTAACAAAGATCATCTTTGTTCTGCTTGTGAGATGGGAAAAATGAAAAGATATTCCCATAAAACCAAAAGTGAAAACAACTGTCCTAGACCTCTGCACATGCTACATGTGGACCTTTGTGGTCCTATCTCTGTACAGAGTCTAGCAGGTAAGAAATACATTCTGGTTCTAATTGATGAATTTTCCAGTTTCACATGGATAGAATTCATCAGAGCCAAATCTGATGTACCTGATATTTTGATAAGATTGTTGAAAAGATTACAGGTTCTATTCAGCAGCAAAGTTCAGAAACTAAGAAGTGATAATGGAACAGAGTTCAAAAATGCCAAAATCAATTCATATCTATCAGAAGAAGGCATTACTCCTAACTTTTCTGCAGCAAGAACCCCTCAACAAAATGGAGTAGTTGAAAGGAAGAACATAACACTTGTTGAAGCTGCAAGGACAATGCTAGCTGGATCTGATCTTTCAACAAAATTTTGGGCAGAAGCAGTGGCATCAGCCTGCTTTACTCAGAATAGAGCTACAATTGTCAAGAGATTTCAGAAAACATCCTATGAACTCATTAACAATAGGAAACCTAATGTTAAATATTTTCATGTTTTTGGATGCAGGTGTTACATTCTGAACGATAGAGAATCTCTTGGAAAGTTTGACAAGAAAGCTGATGAGGGCAAATTCATTGGATATTCATTAGCCTCAAAAGCTTTCAGAGTGTTCAATTTTAGAACAAGGACCATCCAAGAGAGCATCAATATCACTTTTGATGACAATAAAAGCTCTGAACAACAAGAAAGTCTCTCAACACCTATCTCTGAATCATCAAGAGAATCTGAATTAAACAGAATATTTGAAGATTTCTTTGATGAAGATAACCCAGAAGTTATCTTCAGAGATAGACAAAGAGAGAATTCAGAAGGACCCCAAGAAACAGGTACAACCCTTTTTGGACCCTCTGAATTAACACCTTCTGTTTCACCAAATTCAGATCAGCAAAGTGAATCAGAAGAAGCTGAAGATCAAAAAGAGGATGATCAAGGAGTGTCTGAAGTAACTCCAGAAACAAATAGTGAAGAAATTCAAGAATCTGCTTCACCATCTCGGGAAACAACTTCAAAGCCTCTGAACAGCACAACAGAGATGTCACCAACTGTCATCTCTGAAGCTCAAACTCCACCCCAAATCTTTGTTCCAATCTCAAGATGGACAAAAGATCATCCAATTGATCAAATCATTGGATCCTCATCAGAAGGAGTTAAAACAAGATCTACAACAATCAATGAATGCTTCTACGTAAACTTTTTGAGCATTATTGAACCAAAGAAGGTAAAAGAAGCTCTTGAAGATCCTCATTGGATTTTTGCAATGCAGGATGAACTTCAAGAGTTTATAAGAAACAAAGTCTGGACCCTAGTTCCCCTTCCCAAAGGCAAATTTGCAATTGGAACAAAATGGGTTTTCAGAAACAAAAAGGATGAGGATGGAATTATAATCAGGAACAAAGCCAGGTTGGTTGCTAAAGGATATTTCCAAGAAGAAGGTATTGATTATGATGAAACCTTTGCACCTGTAGCTAGGCTAGAAACAATCAGAATCTTCTTAGCATATGCTGCACACAAAGGATTCAAAGTTTATCAGATGGATGTTAAATCTGCCTTTTTACATGGTAAATTAAATGAAGAAGTTTATGTCCAACAACCACCTGGATTTGAAAGTACAGAGTTTCCTAATCATGTTTATTATTTGGATAAGGCTCTGTATGGACTTAAACAAGCTCCAAGAGCTTGGTATGCAACTCTGTCCACTTTTCTGATTAAAAATGGATTTGACAAAAGCACAATTGATACATTATTATTCATCAAAAGGTACAGAAATGAGATGCTATTAGTACAAATTTATGTTGATGACATTATATTTGGTTCTACAAATCAAAAGTATTGTGACAAGTTTTCAGAGTTGATGAAGAGTGAATTTGAGATGAGCCTCATGGGAGAATTAACTTTCTTTCTGGGCTTACAAGTAAAACAAACTTCAGAAGGCACTTTCATATGTCAAACTAAATATGTCTCTGAAATTTTGAAAAAGTACAAACTCAATGATTCAACTTCTATGAAAACGCCTCTTGCCACCGGAGTCAAACTTGACTCTGATCCTTTAGGACAATCTGTGGATATTAAAACCTACAGAGGCATGATAGGTTCACTATTATACTTAAATGCAAGTAGGCCTGACATAATGTTTGCAACATGTCTTTGTGGTAGATATCAAGCAAATCCAAAAGAATCTCATTTATCCGCTGTCAAAAGAATTTTCAGATACCTAAGAGGGTCACCATCTTTAGGCCTCTGGTATCCAAAACTTTCTAGTTTTGATCTAACAACTTACACTGATGCAGATCATGTAGGATGTAAGCTTGACAGAAAAAGTACCTCTGGGTGCTGTCAGTTACTGGGCAATAAGCTGGTAAGTTGGTTATCCAAGAAACAAAACTGTGTTTCAACTTCAACTGCAGAGGCAGAATATGTTGCTGCTGCTAGTTGTTGCTCTCAAGTAATATGGATGAAAACTCAGCTCAGAGATTATGGCCAACAATATGAAAGAATACCCATTCTGTGTGATTCAAAAAGTGCCATAGCCATCTCTGCCAATCCAGTACAACATTCAAAGACAAAACACATTGATGTAAGGTATCATTTCTTAAAAGATCATGTTGAAAGGGGAACAATAGAAATGTACTTTGTACCAACTGATCTCCAACTTGCTGATATTTTCACAAAAGCTTTAGATGAACGAAGGTTCAATTTTTTAATTAGCAAGTTAGGAATGTTGAATATGTCTACCTAACAAGGAAGAAACTCAGAGTCTCTTGATCAAATAATCAGAGCCTCTGAACCAAGTAGCATATTTCAATATCAGTCTCTGAATGTTCTCCAAACACAACAAAAGGGAGAAAAATAAAAAAGTTGTTCTTTTGTCAAGGGGGAGAAAAAGAACTTTTCAGAAGACAACTCAGAGTCTCTGAATTTCATCTCAGAGTCTCTGAATTTCATCTCAAAGTCACTGAATTTTGTCTCAAAGAATTTTTCAAATGTCAACTCAGAATCTCTGAATTTTGTCTCTGAATCAAATTAATTTTTTCTCAGAGTTTCTGAAAATGGTCTCTGAAGTCTACTCAGAGTCTCTGAAATTAATCTCAGAGTCTCTGAAATTGAGGATTTTTTTTCACAAATCATCTGTCAAGGGGGAGTCAACAACTTTCAGACCAATACATTCCTCAAACAAGAACCTTTTAATAAATAAGCAATTTTTGATATCATTTAAAATTAAAATTTCAGTTTAACTGAACCTTATTATTTCAAGTAATATCTTAAATTACTTCTTAAGGCGAAAGGTTTGTCTAGTCAGCACAAAGAAGATATTCAATTTTTTATTGAAAAATGGCGCCCCTTTCCTATTTTCTTGGAACCTACATTCGTAGGTACAACAATTTTCAAGGCCACGTGTCACAAAAAGGAATGAGTGAAAGGCCAAACAGCTTTATCCAAATGGTCAAATCACTGCCGTTTTACCTTATGTACTCGAGTGTATCTTTTTCTAAATTTGGATACAAAACCAATTTAAAATCCGGATATTCATTTTTACAAATTACTCTCGAGCACAATCTCTCTTTCTCTCCAAAAAGAATTTGAACTTCATCTTCTTCACTTGAACTCAAAAATGGCGTCTTCAAATGAATGGTGCAAGCTTTTTCCTAAATCTGGCGAACCTTCAAGACTGTATCGTTTTCCAATCAAAGACAACAATCACATGATTCAGCTTGATTCTCCCAAATTTGAAGAACAATACGGAATAATCTGCGAGTTCTTCTCCAACTGTGAACTGACTCAAGCCCTAACTGCTTTTACCAATAAATGTCCACTCTCGTTTGTTCAAGAATGGTATTCTTCAAGTCACTACAACGATGCACATAACGGAATAATCGGCGAGTTCGACATATCTCAAGTCGTAAAATGTCGAATACTCATCAATCCTATTGTTCTAAGAGAAGTTCTCCCACTCCTAACAACTGAGGAACTTCAAATCACGTGTTTTGAGAAACGCCCAACTTCTGAAACACTACTCCAGTTCATTCGAATGCTAGGTTACAACACTAAAATCACCAGATTGAGCAACTTCCGACGACAACACCTACCACCATTCTGGAACTTCATGTTCTTTGTCCTAAACCGCACTCTCACCTGCAAACTGGGGAGCATGGATCAAGCAACACCAGAAATACTGTCAATCATGTAGGCCCTATTCTTCAATCGCAACTTGGACATGGTCGGCATAATCTTTGATATGATTCTGACATCAATAGAGAAGAAGAACAAATGCTTGGCAAAGGACCCTGAACAAACGACCCAATCATCCAAAGTTCCTTCAATAACATTCCCAAGATTTATGTCTCTAATCATCCATGCTGCGATCGAGAAGCTTCATATTTTGATTGCCCCTGAACAACCCAAAACTCCTTTCTACATAATGAACAGCTTCAAACCGACTATTCTATCTGAAGGCTATACAGAAGCAAGGAGGATCCCTCACCACATGCTGAATCAGGTAAATCCTCAATCTGTAGCCTTAGCTTCTTATCTTAGTGTTGCCCAAGGACTAGAACCAGTTATGGGAACCCCAACACACTTAGGTCCTGAACCTGGAATTGAGAGTAAGAGCATCTAGGCTTCAGAGGGATCTGAGGACCCTGAAGTACAGAGCTCTCACAAGAGTGAACCAGAGGGTACTCTTGCTAGAGAAACCGAAGTTGAGAGAGATGACAGAGCACTTGAAAGGACTGTCAATGAGGAAGTAAGGGAAGAAACCTCATCTTCTAGTGTAGAGGATAGCTCGACTAGCTCTGAGGAAAGTGAGGATGAATCTTCAGAGACTAGCTCTGAAGATTCTTAGAGAGAAGAGAACAAGTCTTCTAAGGACTTGGAGAAACCTGAGAGTTCTTCCCCTTCCATACAAAAAGATGCCTCAAGGCACATATATTTTAGGACACCAACCCCATCTCCCAGTGCAACCACACAATCTAACCTACCTGATCCAGAGGTAATGGTTATTGAATCAGAGGTGCACACCTCGAACCCAAACCAGCCAGCCACTTCAGAGGTACCTTTTTCCACCTCTGAAGTTCACATAACTGAGGAAACTCAAATTCTGGATAAGCCCTCTTCACAGGACTTAGCCAATACTTTAAGTACTCAGTTGCCTCAGAGTACATCCGGAAATCCTACACATAATGATGCCTCTGTGGCTCATCTCTCACCCTTTAGGATATCCAGAAGTAGTTGTCCAACTCAGGGACAATGGCTTGACCTACAAGCACAAGGATTGACTTGCCTAGATCGCAAGCTCAACTCCCATATTCACTTCCAGTCCTCTGAATCTGAGGAGGAGGAATTCGATGAGAACAGAACACTCAGAGATGATTCTCCGGAACATCAAGGATTGAGTGGAAGTCCTTCCAGAGACAACATCAAAACAGCTCTGAACGAAGGCTCCTCTGAACTTGAGGAAAAATTGGCTACATGTGTTGTAACCAATGTACCCCTCTCTGAACTTCTCACAAAATCTGAGTTCTAGAGATTCTGTGAGGAAGTCAGAGGCTCCATGAATGAGCATAACTTTCAGAGAATTTACGGTTCAGAGACCTCTGCTCTTCGCTCTGAAAACACAAACCTCAGAGCAGAGGTTTCCACTCTGAAGACCCAACTATTGGACTCCTCTAACAAAATCCAAGAGTTGGAACAAGAACTGTTCAGATAGAAGGCCGAATCATCCCTGGAGAGAGCAGCTCTTAAAGCTCAGAATGCTGCTCTTCAACATCAAGCATCTACAAACATCGATGTCCAGAAGGCTCTACAAGAACTGAGGGATGAGGTAGTAGCCACCAGATCATCTTCACTCTCAACAGATCAAATAGCCTCTATCTCTGATCTCATCAAAACTACAATTCAAGCCTCTGTACCAGATGTCAGCGCACCATCAGCAACACCACAGCCGCCACCTCGAACTTCTGAAGACCTCATCACTAAAAGTGACCTGGCCTCTTTCAAATCCGCAATAATGAGCAGAATGCTGACTTGTTCTTCCAAGATCTCTACAATTGCTCAGAAGCAGGTCAAAGCTACTCTAGAACTTCACAACTATAAATCAGAGGACCAGATTGCTGAAATCAGAACTGCGGCTTCAGAGGCAATCGAATCCATTCAGAAGACACTTCTGGATCCCAAAGGAAAAGGAATCGCTGAACCAAGCTCTCCCAAATCGAACATGTAACCAACACCAAAATGCAACAAGGTATATTAGTACGTACGTCATGATGGGGCTACTTGAGCCATTCAAAACCGGACAAGTGTCCTCAAGACTCTTTTAAGTCGACACCGAGCCAAAATGCTGAAAACTCCTTTTTGTGACCAACAATTAACGACTCCCCAAAAGAATAACGCAATTGACTCACTTCATACAGACACACTCCCAAAATACGTGTACAGACTCTAATGTAGTTTAAATTGGGACAAATTACTTTCCAAATGATTTTATGCCATTTACTTCTTCAAGACAACCCATAACACGAAATTACGCATTTCTCCAAAATAAACACTAAAATGATTTTTTTAAACCAAATAATCTCACTTGTGCAATAAATCGCCAAACACACCCATTTATGACTCATTTATCAAAATGCCCAAAAATCCCCAATATGGGTGTTTTACAAGGTTTATAAAACCAAACTTCTCAAATAACCAAAACCCATCAAGTAACTCCACAAATGATAATTTCATGTTAAACACATAATTACTTTAAAGTAAACATTTATGGCATGTACAATGTTTTCACAAATCAACTTGAACTCACTTTGCTATATTTAGGCTAAATATAAATTTTACCCCAAAAACTTGAATATCCTTTGATGAAGGCTTGAATCTCCAAGAAATCTCTCTAGATCTTAGATCCAACACATCTACACGGTCACCTTCACTACACAAGTCATCAAAATCACACCCAAGTTGAATGATGAAAGGGAAAAGGATGAAATCATCAAACCCTAGCTTAACATTGAGAGAGATGAGGATATTACCACCACAAAATACTCTTGTATTCTCCAATAGACTTCAAATCTCTTGCTATATCCTTTAAGATATCTCAAAAACGAAACTATGGCAACTTGAATCACCAAAAACAGAGTTGTTATGCAAAAGTTATGGAGAAATGAAGTTGTAGGGTTGAAAATCAGATTTTATGCTCGACAGGGCGTTTCGCGACTTACCACATGACCTTAAGTCGCGGCATAAGTCGGCCGCTTCCTCTAAGTCGCGCGGGTGGACCTAAGTCGTGCGGGTCCAAGTCGCGTAGTACACTGTTCGCCCGATTTTCTTCTCGTTCATTGTTTTTGCCGTAACTTCTTCGTTATAGCTCCGATTTTGCTCTGAAAAGAACCGTTGGATTCGTAATTGAATCCTTCATCCACCAAGACTATAAAATCTAGGATTCAAGTACAAAATCCTAAATCTTATTTTTCCCTTAAAATTACCGATTTATGTGTTAACTTGAAACGATACTTTTCGAAATCGGGGTGTTACAACTTGGGTAGATTGATTTAGTGTGTGGAAGTACTATTTAATAATCTATATTGGAACCTCTTGGAATTTCGTGAGCAATTATAAGGATTCATAGTTTTGCACATTTGATAACACTTCTAACGGTTGGAATTATTGATTGGTTTTGTTGGCATTGAACTGACTACATGGTTGCATTTGGGCGTCATGACCCCATGATTACTTGTATCATTTCGTCCGATGTTGGAACACTAGTTTTCCACATCGAGGTACCGTTAGGCATCGGATGTGGTATAAGTTCTACGTGTTAGTACATGGCATTGGATAAGGATAACTCAACGTAAGGGCCCTTTGTGGTTGAAGTTGATATTCCGTGGGTGTACGTTTAAAGCCACAGAGCCTGACATCCAATGCATGTATTTATTATGTGTTTGGTTTTACTAACATATCAAAGTGTCTTACTTTTGTGTTCCGTCACTTATGTTAGTAAGCGGGTCTCCCCCGTCAACCCAAGAGGTAATTGTATAAAGTAATGTTTTAATCGCATATATTACAACTGTTCAGATCTTATTTTTTCCAATATAAATGTTGATCTTACTAGGCTTTAGCCTAACATTTTTTTTCTTAAAATGACATGTATAATAAGTTATTCTAGCGGTGGGACTCCACGGGTTTGAGTGGAGGGTCAAGAAGAGATGTAGCATTTTTGGTGGCATATAGAGGCGTACATTTGGTATAGTGATAGTGTATTTTTGGAAGTGAAATGGCAACACTCGATCTTAATCTAGATATAGTTGGTCTAGATTAGTAGGTTGATGAGTTCCTTTTCACTTGTTTCTTGTAATGTAAACGCCATACTTTTACTTCCCCTTTTTGGGTGATTTGGTTATGTTAGGTTCGTTTAATTCCGCAATTATTCAGGTTTAAATTAACCCCTATTTTTAGGGTGTTATAATGCTAAATCAATCTTGATGTTTTGTGATAACAAACCAACTCGTCAGATCGCTATGAACCTTACGTTTCACGAGCATATGAAACACATTGACATTGACTGTCATATTGTTCGAGAGAGGGTTGCTAACAAGTTCATTCGGTTAATGTCAATCAGTACTCCCTTTCAACTTGCCGACATTTTTACCAAGCCTTTACCAAAAGCAATTTTGCAGAATCTAGTTTCCAAGATGGAGCTTAAGAACATATATTTTTCGCGCTCGTCTTGAGCGGAAGTATTACGTCTTAAATCATGAAAGGTAGTTTGGTCTTTTTAACGTAGTTGTTGTTGGGATTTAATGTTCAAAAAGGTTTCAAAAACTCATGAAAGACTAAGAATATCTTACATGCAATGGAAGCAAATAAAATATTTGAACAAAAACATAAAACAATTTTATTTCCACCAATGATCTTGTTAGATGACTCAGGAATTCATCACTCAGATATTCACCCCCTCTATCGGAGCGAAGGATTTTAATGGTTTTGTTGAGTTGATTTTCAACTTCACTTTGAAATAATTTGAACATTTCAAATGCTTCATGTTTATGTTTCATCAAATAAACATATCCATAACGACTGAAGTCGTCAGTGAAGGTGATGAAGAATCTAGCACCATCTCTAGACATGGTTCTGAAAGGACCACATACATCAGTATGTATGATTCCTAACAAATCTTTCGCTCTTTCACTAGAACCATAGAAAGGAGCTTTAGTCATCTTCCCATATAAACAGGATTCACATATATCAAATGAATCGTCCTCATTTGCCTTCAAAATACCACTCTTTTGAAGTTGGGATATGTGTTTCTTGTTTATATGGCGAAGACGGCAATGCCATAGATAAGAATCATTCAAACCTTTCTTGAGTCTTTTGGTGTTAGCTTGGTATATAGAACTATTGTTTATTGAACTATCCAGATTTACTTCATATATTCCATTAAGAGGTCTAGCTTCGAAATAGAATATATCATTCTTGTAAGCATGAATAAAATCGTCATTAAAACGATAGGTAAAACCAGATTGTTTTAAACGAGCAACTGAAATAATATTTCTAGTCAAACTAGGTACAAAACACACATTATTTAATGTTAAGTACAGGCCATTTGGTAAATGTAAATCGTAATCTTTAGTTCCTTACTTTTTCTGAACCCCTGTAACATATTACATATGTGAGTTCCACACCCAGTATCAAATACCCAAGTGTTAGGTGAAAAAGTAAATAGATCTATTTCTATCACATAGATACCTGAAGGCCCTGCCTCAGCCTTCCTTTTCTTCAACTCTGCCAGATAAGTAGGACAGTTCCTTTTCCAGTGACCAATTTCACCACATTCAAAACATGTGTCTTCTTTGGCCACTTTCTCCTTCTTCTTTGGTTGTGGTGTTTGGGCAACCCTTTTGCCCTTGCCCTTGCCCTTAACAACCTTTATCTTAGCCTTGGAGTTAGTGGTTTTGGGCTTCTTGGTTCTACCCTCCCGAATCATGAGCACATGAGGGGTTTTCTTAGGGAGGTTCTTCTCAGCAGTTTTGAGCATCTGATGCAATTCTGAGATAGGTTTCTCCCAACCATTCATGTTGTAGTTCATGATGAAGGGGTCATAGGATTTGGGTAGAGAGTTCAAGATTATATCCGTTGCCAAATCCGTTGAATATTTAGAGCCAAGACGCTCCAAATGATCCAAATGACCTTTCATCTTGAGAACATGATTGCTCACACTTCCTCCCTCCTCCATTTTACATGCGTGCAACATTCGAACGGTTTCGAATCGTTCTGTCCGGGCTTGCTGTTGGAACATTTCCTTCAGTTGAATGATCATATCATATGTCGTGTGATGCTCAAAAATTTCTTGGAGTTCGGGGATCATGGAAGCCAGCATGAGACCCGACACTTCGATCGAATCATCCATATGTTTCGACCAATCTGCGTGAGGAGCTCTAGGAGTGACAGGAGGCTCATCGGGAAGTGGGGTATCCAACACATACAACTTCTTTTCTGGCTTGAGAACAATTCTAAGGTTACGGTGCCAGTTGAGGATGATGTGGTTAAGTTTTTCCTTTTCAAGGATGGATCGAAGGTAATTGGTAGGATGGTTCGCACTTTGGGCCATCTACAAAAATTTAACAAAGTTCTATTTAGCATTTTCGATTTTTTAAAACTTTAATTATAAATATAAAGTCTAGGATCCAACGTTGCAAAACAAATAAATGGTTAGGTGACCTTTATCCCATATATTTAATTCAACAAGGTAGGTAACGTTTACCAATTACATCCAAATGTAATTCCTAGTTTTATGGGATCCTTAACATCGTTTGTTAAAAGGCATGTTTGATCCCATCTATGCCTCGGGTTTCTAATGTTTAGGTGACCTTTATCACAAAAGATTCCCGATCAAGTCATCCAACTTGAACAACGTGTGGAATCGACCCATAACTAGTGGTTAGGTGACCTTTATCCCACTAGAAATCGCGAAAACCACTTCGGCCATCAAAAGACAATCCAAGTAGTTAGGTGACCTTTATCCCACAAGGATCGTACAAATGACGTGCGAGTGTTTTCAAAAGGACGACATAGACTTGCATTTATTGAAGGGATTTCAATGTTTTACAATTGTAGTTTTGAAAAACATTTTGTATCATGTGTTATTGTATACATCCAATTAACATGGTATTATATTTTTTCTCATCATATGGTTCCTTAGTCAAAAGAAATCCTTATTTTATCAACTAAATATTTGTGGTCAATTTATTAATATCATATATTAAGGTTCATGTTTGATCACAAAAGAACCATTTATAGTCTTTTAATAACCATTTATTTAGACTATGAGTTTGGATGAGTCTTAAAATCTCTATTTTAACTCTTTTTACTAATTTCAAAATTTGACGTTTGGAATTTTTAGAACAAAAAATTATAAAACCATTTTAGCATCTTATGACAAAATTCGTCAAATCTTGATTTCCAAACTCTTAGTGCCATATTATTGCATGCATCCAATAATCAAGGTACTCTAAATTTTGAAAAACTTGTTTCTTCAAAATAAATTTAACATTTAAAATCCGATTTTAAAGTTAGAGTGTTTTTCAATAAACTATTTTATTTAAAACACATTTCAATCAATTTGCATGTTATGGATTTAAAATCTCCATTTAAAAGTTTGGTCCTCTTCTCACTTTTAAAACATATCTTAAAATGTCGCTCCAATTTTCAAACAATTTTAAAGCACGTTTGAATCAATTTTATGTTCTTTACTAGCATATAAAATATCTTATATTTTGAAGCAAATAAAAAAAGAACATAAACAATCACAACATGCAAAATAATGTGCATAAAACAAAGCAATTTCTAATGACATTTCTTGTGAGCCAAAACAAGAAATGTCAAGTCCATTCCTAAGGACAATTTTTTTATTTTTTTTTATTTTTTAAAGATCTTCATGCTCCCACTTGCTTTGACATCTCCATGCAAACAAGTCACCAAGCTCCATCTTCAAGTTCCATGTTGGTCTCCATTTATTTACAATTTATAAATAAAGAAACTAGTTCTAACAACTAATCTAATATTTACAAAATGAACATAACAGAAGATAATAAATCCTATTTACTATTACAAACCAACATGAATAAAAAAAAATTACAACCATATCGAATTTTTAACTCACATAAAAAACACGAAAGGTCCATGGATTGTTTATGCACATATTTCATAAAATAAAACAACACTTTGTTTTCTAAGGCAACTTTTATGTAACAAAAATGCATGTTAAAATTTTGTTACATAAAATATAAAGACTAGCATAAAAGTTGCCATGCATGAACCCTTTTCATACAAAATGATTTTTTTTTTTTTATCCATGGCTTCCAAAAACCAAGTTTCAACCAAAAATCTAATCATGCATATAACATCGGCTCTGATACCACTTGTTGGGATTTAATGTTCAAAAAGGTTTCAAAAACTCATGAAAGACTAAGAATATCTTACATGCAACGGAAGCAAATAAAATATTTGAACAAAAACATAAAACAATTTTATTCCCACCAATGATCTTGTTACATGCAATGAAAAGATATAATTTAAAACAAAGCAATGTTTGGAGATATAACCTTTGGAGACTTTGAATCCTCACGGGAGGTTGATCGTTGATGAAGATGGTAGAACCCAAGGTAGAGTTCCTCTATCGGTATCCACCAACAAACTCCAACACCTTATAGAATGCTAGTTCCTTCTTGATGATGCAAAAGAGGTTCTTCCACCAATCTAATCTATAGATTTTGTAGAAGAAAAAGAAAAAGAAGAACCACACCAAAGGTGGTGGTGGCGGTGAGTTTTAGAGAGAGAGGAGAGAGATGACACTTTTTCTTGTCATAAAAAGCTACCACAAAAAGATCTTGCAAGAGCCATTTTTATTATCATATTTCCATGGTTTCAAAATTGATGGTTTCAATTTTGATGGTTTTTAATTTTTCATTTAAGACCATCTAGTTTAAAGCTTGACAATGCAAACTTTCTCTCTTGGTCCCCTTAGTTTGAATAGTTAAAATCATAACTTTAACAATTCAAACTTTATCACTATAAGTCCCTCTTTTAATTCTAGGTACATATGAGCCCATCATATTATAAATAAACTAGAATCTTTTATTTGCATCAATTATTATGAATCACATTCAATAATAATTTTCAAGAATTATTAATATTTATCAAGAATCGAATTCTATAAATATTAATTAGGTGTCTACTTGTTTTGGTGTGACCCTATAGGATCATATGTTACCGGCAATATTATTTTATAATCATTCTTGAGCATATAGAATCAACAGTTGTTGTTTGTTATCTAGATAGTTGGGGTTCATCTTTGTAATAGAAATAGAGTATCTCTCTTATTTTGTGGTTTAACTGAAAATATGAATTTCGTTCATCCTATCTCTGTTACAGGCAACCAAAAGCAGAGATAAATGTAATGGAAGTTAATCTTCAAATCCCCCAATTGACACCTATAACACAAACTTAACATTTTTTATTGACAGATTTAGAGTTTCATTTTTCACAAGCCATGTCTTGCAACTCTTTTTATTCTTACAATAACGATAACTATTCACAAATAAAAATCTATCATAATTTATTGTTACACCTAAACATTTCATATTGAATCAAAACATTTAGATGTTTCTTTTCATCAATCTATTTCAACTATTGCTGGAAACGCGGTAAATTTACCTAGTTTTTAAAACAAATTATTATGATATTTATTAAACAAAAGCACAAACATAATGGCTTAGATACAAAGATAAGTTGTTTGGTGGTTAATATATAAATACCGTAAATTATTTGGTCATTTTGGCTAGGATTGAGCATCGGACGGGTCGGGCCGGGGCCTAAATCCCAGAACCCGATCGAATATCAGGTGGCGGGATCGAGCAACAAAATCCGACTGAAAGTTTTCGGGTGGATCGGATATCGGGTGGATCGGGTCGGATTTTCGGGTAATTCGGGTATTGGGCTTTAGTTTTATCAACATAGACAGTAACCTATCGTGTCTGTGTGACTGTGTCCAAATTTCAATCAAGATTCAAGGGTAACAATAAACTCCAAATTCCAAAACTTCAAGTTAATCAAAATTTCAGTAACTTACCAAAATAAAGAAATCAAGACTCCACCAAAATAAAAAAAATCCATAAAGCATAAATCAGTAGTAGTAGAGAGTCTGAGAGTGTAAAATTAGAAAAAGAACTTACATTTTCAATTCATGATGGGAGGGAAGGGAGCTGTCAAAACTCAAATCTAGAAAGAGAGAGAGCCTAGATTAAGGATTTAGCCGTGGGCGGTGGTGGTGGTGCGACGCCCGACGGCGGTGGCTGGAGGCTGGAGCAGGGCGCCGAAGTCGAAGTCGAGAGTGAGGGAGCGAGTGAGGTTCTAAGATGAGGGAGTCGATCGAGATTCGAGAGTATACTGGTTAGGGGTAATACAAAATTAGGTTTTAGAATTTAGATGATAATAGATTAATTAATTAGTAGATATAGTATAATATAGTTTGTAATAATAAAACTGATATTTTAAAATATTTAAAAATTTCTCGGATATTCAGACGGGTCAGGTTTGGGATTTGCATGCCCAACCCGATCTTGCTTTACCCGAAATACTAATCGGATCGGGTGATTTGGGTTTCGGATTTTCTCCTTAAAATCGGGTCGGTGGGATCGGGTAATTCGGGTTTATCGGGTTTTGCCCACCCCTAATTTTGACAATTGTATAAAGGGAAAATTTTAAAAGAATCCAACGAACTATACCATTTTGAATGATTAAGTCCCTACATTATTTTTTTGAATGAAAAACCATTAAACTTTCACCTTTTGAATGATTAAATTCCTAAACTATTTTTCTAAATGAAAAAACCATTAAACTTTCTCATTTTAGATGATTAAGTGTAACACCTCGGATTTCCGTTTTGTAATCTTGTTATTCTTGTGTTTAAGCGTTGTCGTTAACACCGCGTTTGGTTTGGAGTTTGATGTTGGATTTTGGGTGGTTTTGGATTAACCACAGTGAACCACGCGAGTTGCACCGCGACTTGAGGTCGCGGCACAACCCACAAAACCCCCTGTTTGTATGGGTTTTTGTGTTAGCGGGCGAGTTATGCCGCGAGTTGAAGTCGCGGCATAACCTGCGAGGTCGCCTGGCCGACTTAAGTTGGATTCTTCATGTCAGGATCTAATTCTCAACAAGAATAATGAACTCAGAAACAATATTAAAGAAGTTGCGGAATAACACTTTAATATTCAACAATCAATGTAACAGTGAATCAGAAATCACAACTTGTAAACTTTATTGAATGATTAAAGTTACAAGATTTCAATCAAAACCTCAATATTGATGAACAGGCTCACCAATACGAATTCTACTTATCTAGAACTAGGGTTCTAAGCCTTGAGGTTAATTCTCTCTAAAAACGTATTAAAACAAAAGTTAATGCTATCATAGATTTCTATACTATTTATACAAGACATATTACAAGATAATTATCAAAATATAATTGATCTTCAGTCCATAATTATCTTCTTTATTTTAGCAAGTCTTCTATACAGTTGTCTTCATTCCATACTGAGTCTTCATCTCATAAGCAGCACTAACCTTCTTCAAATGTATTAACCATCTTCAGCAGCATTAAAATCCTCAACAGTAGTAATTGTGTTCAGCAGTATTAACTTTGATCTGACAGTACTAACTTCAG
This sequence comes from Arctium minus, assembly GCA_954870635.1. Taxonomy (NCBI): domain Eukaryota; kingdom Viridiplantae; phylum Streptophyta; class Magnoliopsida; order Asterales; family Asteraceae; genus Arctium; species Arctium minus. The sequence continues at coordinate 161,719,065 of OX941081.1, forward strand.
CAGTACTAACTACTAGCAGTACTAACTCTCCAAGCAGTACTAACTTTGGAAATAGCCGTACTAACTTGTCAAGCAGTATTAAATCTACTAGCAGTAGTAATCAGTTGTGCTAGCAGCATTAACCATACTTAAGCAATTCTTTAATTCCCAACAATCTCCCCCTAACTTGACTTTTAGGAAGAAAAGTCAAGTTCTTCAATTATGGTCTTCAAGATGCTTTCAACACTACAGCTTAGTTGCCCAAATTTGGATTCAGACCCAGACTTTGATTGATTGTCCTTCTTACCACAATTCTGGCCATTTCTAATTCCTTTGCATACACTAGCTTAGATTTCAGCATCCCATTCAGCTTCTCCTTGCTATGATCATATACTTTGTCCACCAGGTAGTATTCATGATAACATTTATCTATTGTGATCATGTATACACCACAGTTTTCAAATAGTATCCAGTGATCAATCTTCTTGAACCCATACTTATGATGTAGATCCTTGATCCTGTAAACCACCTTTTCTGGTTCAAACATCATACATAGGTATTCCATTGCAACCTTGAGTAGATTTTCTTCAGTTCCTTTCAAAACATGCTCATAAAGCTTCATTCCCACTTTATACATTTCTTCTAGGTCAACTCTTGAACAACTTCTGATTACTTTCCCCCAAGTTGAATATACTTCAAATACATCACCAACTCATTTAAATCTGAAGTAATCCTTTCTGTTGTCTCTCAAAATGTCCCAAAAGATGATTTCTGGTGCTTTCATAGAAATGGGAACAACCCGTACTGGTTCTATTAAAGTCATATAAAGCCCCATATGTTCATCAGACTGACTTGTTTGTTGTGCACTTTGACTAGGTTGCTCTGTATGATCTGCCACATATGATTCTTGATTCGGCTGTGGTTCTGCTGAAGGTGGAACAGAAGATTATGCCTCTCTTTCTGATTCTTCAACCCTTGGCTTCTTGGACTGTTTCTTGGAAGCTATAGTCTTTACTCTCTTTGCAGATTTCATTCCCATTCCAACATTCTCTTGCTCTTCCTTCTTTTCTTCAACCTTTTCCTTTGAAGATGTGGTTTCCTCAGGGAATGGTTGTTGGATGTTGAGATCATGCCTCTCTTTCATCCTTCTTTCTGCTTCTTCCCTTTGAGAGAAATCCCCTTGAAGCGTTGTCATTTCCTTCTTATACAGCTCCTCAACTTTGTTGTATGCCATGTTAGTAAACATTTCTCCCTTTACACCAATTGAGCCTTTCAGAAAGTTGATCATTTTTCTCCTTTCTTGATTGGCCAAAAAGGTCTTGGAAGGTTGTCTTTTCTGCTTCTTGACTGGCATTCTTTGCTTGGATGCTTTCACTGGTATTTTCTTGGCCTCAACTGCAGTTTTCATGCTCTTTTGATACTCTTCATTGAGCTTTCTGGCCATCTCCAGTGCAAGCTCTCTGTCCTTTTCTGATTGGAGTTGTTCTTCCTTTTCCATCTCAGCTTGAAGTTGTTTTGCCACTTCTTCATCTAACTCCAACTGGTTCTTCTTCTTTAAGGGTTGTTCAGATTCAACCATCTTAGCTTTTCCCTTTGCATCCTTCAAATCTGCCTCACTCATTTCTTTTATTTTCTTTTCAAGGCCTCCTTCTTTAATGACCACTCCCTTGGCCTTTTGAGTAGCCTTAGGAGTGTCATTCTTGGCTTTTACCAACGTTTCTGCAATTTCCAATTCTTCAACAGATAGCCCTGTTACTGCTGCTACTTGTTCTGTTACTGCTGCTTGTGATTCTGTTTCTACTGCTGCTTGAACCTCATCTGTTTCTGCTGCTTGTGGTTCTGTTTCTGCTGCTTTCTCCCCCTCAAAATCAAATCCCATCTCAGATGTACTTTCCTTTTCTACTTCAGCCTCTTGATTATCCCCCTTGTTGAAAGCATCATTAGCACTTGTTCTCTTCTTCAAAACAAACTGTCGTCTCCTCTTCTTGTGCACCAATCTTGTCACCATTTTCTTCAATTTGGTAATCTGTACTTGTTGAGACAGAATTACCAATTTCATCTCTTCTATGTCTTTGCCTTGTTTGATGACATCCAGATTAATGTTGCCCATAGTTTCCATCAATTCATTGTAGTCATATTTGTCCTCACCTCCTTTGGGTGTGTTTACTACCTTTGGAGGATCATTGGATCTTTTAGTAGTAGAGGTCTTCTGCCTAGCAGAAGCACCTGCTACCCCCTTGGGTTCTTGGTACCTGGGACCTTTGGATGATTGCTCATCCAAAGTTGCCATGGGGAAGGTCTTATTGATGTTACCACTGGCCTCCTCTGTGCTAGCAGGAGTAGTGGCAGCCTTTGCACCCATATGCTCATGCATCTCCTCAGTGAGCACCTCCTTGTGGTTGGGATACACCCCTATGGTTTCCCTATAGATATTCTCTAATGGAGAATTCTCCATTAGAGGGCTTGAAGGCTTGGAGGGTGAAGGTACAAGAAGGTAAGGAGCCTTCTTTACATTTTTCCTGATGTAAGTATTGGTGATTGGAGAAGTTTGTTTTTGAAGAAGGGACTGAGGGATTGATATACTGATTGAAGGTTGGGATTGGATTTCACTGGGATGGTCTAATGAGGGCCTTGACCCTGAAGCCATACCTTCTTGATTGTGGGACACCACCATCATTGTAGAGAACAATGGGGTGTCTACTCCTTCCGAGTCCATGGGAGATCTCTTCATGTTTGAAATGACCTTGCCCTTGGGGATTTTAGGTACATATACCTCATCAAATTGAGGCATATCCGTCAATTCAGTGGTTATAACTGCCTGGAAAAATCTTGGGTACATATAAAAACTCTTTTTGTTTCCCAAGTTTGACACAAGGTCATTGAAAATCATTTTTGAAAAATTATACTTTCTGGCAGTGGCCAAGCAGACCAAAGCATAAGCAATGGTACTACTGAACTCACTTCATCCAGTAGTCTTTCTAGAAATACAATGCATAAGGGTATGGACAAAGAAACGCCATTGGGGTGAGAATTTAGCTTTTGAGAACTTGAAAACACCCAATGGGCCTCCATACCCCATTCTAGTGAGAGTGGAAAACAAATCATCATTAGAGATAGATGAGATACCTGAGGCATCGTCTAGACGTAGACAGATGCGAATTACCTCTTCAGAAACTGTCAAGGGTTTGTCACACACCCTTGTCTTGATAACCTTTACACCATTTTCAGTAATAGCAGTGACATTGGCCTAAAATTGCTTCTGGTGCTCAATGTAGATTGATGGTGACACTGTAAGAGCATGAGCGATATGGCTGGACTTGAGAAAATCCACTATTTGATGGAATCCAGCAGCTTGCTTTGGTTTTTGAAGCATCGCGATTTCATTGTGTTCATCAATAAACCACATTGAAGCCATCGAGCTTGAGTAAACTGGACTGAAACTCACTAGGTGCTTGAGAGAAAAAGATTAGAGAGACGATGAACAGTATGCAAAGAGTCGTTATGAGCTTTTAGGCGGGCAAAAGGGTATTTATATGATTTGGGAAAGAAGCAGTATTAACTTAGAGCAGTATTAACGAACTAGCAGTATTAACTGAGAGCAGTATTAACCACTAGCAGTATTAACTAACTAGTAGTATTAACTGAGAGCAGTATTAACCACTAGCAGTATTAACTAACTAGCAGTATTAACTGACACCTGAAGTAGTAACTTTGCCCTGGCAGCATTAAAACTACATTGGCAGTAGTAACTATACTTACACTTTTTGAAGCTTGTGTTAGTCTGAGCAAGGCAATACACTTCCTGAGAAAGATGTTTAGTAGCACCAAAAATAACCAAATAACAGGTATACAATCACTTTTTAAACATGAGTTCATTCAGAGTTGATCATGCCCACACTTGTGACCAAGAAGGTGAATCTACCCACATCAAAAGCTTTGGTGAATAGATCAGCAAACTGGTTGTCAGTATGAACTTTAGCAACTTGAATTAGCTTCTTTTCATTACAGTCTCTAATAAAGTGATACCTGATCTCAATGTGCTTTGTTTTGGAGTGCTTGACTGGATTGTTAACAATGCTAATAGCACTGCTATTGTCAATGAAGATTGGAGTGTGAAGAAAGGTTACCCCATAGTCCAACATTTGATTCTGAATCCATAGAACCTGAGAGCAGCAACTTGCAGCAGCAATGTACTCAGCTTCTGTTGTTGATAAGGACACTGTGGTTTGCTTCTTACACTGCCAAGATACTAGTCTTGCACCCAAAAGCTGACATCCCCCTGAAGTAGACTTTCTATCCATATTAGCACCTCCCAAGTCACTGTCTGAATATGCAATCAAGTCAAAGTTGGATTCATAAGGATACCAAAGACCTAATCTAGGTTGCCCTCTTAAGTATCTGAAAATCCTTTTAACTGCTTGTAGATGTGACTGCTTTGGCTTGACTTGGAATCTGGCACAAACACACACTGGAAACATGATATCTGGTCTTGAGGCTGTTAGATACATGAGAGATCCAATCATTGATCTAAAAAGATGGACATCAACATCCTCCCCCTCAATATCAGTAGTGAACTATTTGTGAGTCTCCATTGGTGTGCTTGCTGGCTTTGAGTCTGTTAAACCATACTTATCCAGGATGTCTTTCACATACTTTGATTGACTTATGAAGATCCCATCTTTCTGCTGTTTCACTTGAAGCCCAAGGAAGAAGGTGAGTTCACCCATTGAACTCATTTTAAAGCTCTTGTGCATCAACTTTTCAAAGTCTCTACACATATGTTCTTTTGTAGACCCAAAGATGATGTCATCCACAATCTGAACAAGTAGGATGTCCTTCTTACTTCTTTTAATGAAGAGGGTCTAGTCAATTATTCCCCTTTCAAACCCATTTTCTAAGAGATAGGTAGACAATGTATCATACCATGCTCTTGGGGCTTGATGTAGACCATAAAGTGCTTTCTTCAGTTTGTATACTCTGTCAGGGTATGATGGATTTTCAAATCCAGGGGGCTGACAGACATATACTTCTTCATCAATTGTATCATATAGAAAGGCACTCTTCACATCCATTTGATATACCTTGAACTTCATGTATGAAGCATAGGCTAGAAATAGCCTAATTGCCTCTACCCTTGCAACTGGAGCAAAGACTTCTTCATAATCTATGCCTTCTTCCTGAGTGTACCCTTGTGCCACTAGCCTTGCTTTGTTCCTGATTACAATTCCTCTCTCATCCTTTTTATTTCTGAAAATCCACTTGGTGCCAATAGCTCTATGACCTTTTGGAAGGTCCACCAAGTTCCAAACTTCTTGCAACTTGAACTGTAGCAACTCTTCTTGCATGGCTTCTATCCAACTTGAATCTTTCATTGCATCATAAACCTTCTTAGGCTCAATCTGAGATAGAAAGCAAGAGAGTACTGTATGTTGCTGATCCTGCATCTCTTGAAGTCTGCTTTGATTTCTAGTTATCATTGGAGAAGAGATGTCTCCTATTACCAGATCTGGAGGATGGTTCTTTTGTGTTCTAGTCTGATGACTAGGTTCTTCATTGATTCCCACTTCTAGATTGGAATCATTTAAGTCAGCTGAGGGGATCTCATCAGCTACTTCTGGTTCTTCATGCTCTGAATTCTCCTTATCTCTTCTTTCTTCTTCACTCTTAATTGGTTCAGTAACAGTCTCCTTTTCACAGATTTCAACAGGTTCCATTGTAGGTATGGGAAAGATCACAGACTGAGGAATAATGTCTTGTACTTGTACATCCCCTGATCCTCCACTTCTTGAACCTGCATGATCATCACTACTGAAACCCAAAGAGTTAGTTAGTGAATCAATGTCAAACAACCACTGAGGACCTGAACCAATAGGATTTGGTGTGTTCTCATTGCATTTGACATTGTCACTTTCCTCAATTATTCTAGAAGAAGAATTAAATACTCTGTAGGCCTTACTCTAAGATGAGTAACCAACAAAAAAACCATCATCTGCCTTTCTATCAAACTTTCCTAAGTGAGTTTTGGTATTAAGAATGGTACAAGGACACCCAAAAGGTTTGAAAAATCCAATAAATGGTTTTCTTTTATTTAAAAGCTCATATGGTGTCTTGTTTTTAGGCTTGACTACTAGAACTCTGTTTTGGACATAACAAGCAGTATTAACTGCTTCAGCCCAGAAAGTAATTGGAAGATTTGAATCATCTAACAGAGATCTAGCAGCTTCAATCAGTGTCCTATTCCTTCTCTCAGCAACATCATTTTGTTGTGGAGTCCTAGGAGCACTGTATTGCCTCTCAATTCCTTTTTCCTCACAAAAGGTGTTTAGATCAAGATTTTTAAATTCAGTACCATTGTCTGACCTAATGACTTTTACCTTTTTATTTGTTTGGTTTTCAATTCTTAGAATAAAGGATTTGATCAGTCCACTTGTCTCATCCTTAGTCCTTAGAAAATATACCCAAGTAAATCTAGAGTAATCATCAACAATAACTAAGCAGTATGATTTCTTACCTATACTCATAACATTTGTAGGACCAAACAGATCCATATGCAACAACTGAAGAGAATTAGAGATTGTGTTCAACTCTTTGGACTTATGAGAAGTTTTGTGTTGTTTGCCTTTGAGACAGGCAACACAATGATCATCACATGAAAAGACTTTTGAAGGCAAACCTCTTACAAGGTTGTTTTTAACAAGTTTATTCATTGTTTTGAAGTTCATGTGACACATCCTTTTGTGCCAAAGTGATGATTCATCCAAAGATGCTTTTGAAACAAGACAGTTTAGGGATGAATCAGTTGACACATTTTCCATATCCAAACAATAGACATTATCCTTTCTAGGAGTTCTTAGTAGTATCATCTTTTCATCAACTACCTTGAATCCAGGGGCAAGGATAATGCATTCTGAATTAGTGAATAATATACTGTGTTGTTTGTCACAAACCTGTGATACACTTAACAGGTTGTACCTTAACTGCTCAACATAGAAAACATCCTCAAAGGCCATCTTACCTTTTGTTACATCACCCTTACCACTAATCTTACCTCCATCTGGAGTATTACCAAAAGCAACATGTCCTCCATCAATTTTCTTGAAATTCTTGAGGCAAGCCATGTTCCCTGTCATGTGCCTAGAGCAACCACTATCAACATGCCAGATGCTCTTTCCCTTGAGCTGCTGATTGCCCTGCACATACGATAAATCAATTAGTATTGATTGGGAACTCAAACCAAAGTGGTCTTGGGTCTCCCTTTCTCATCAAAGTATTTACATTCCTTTTTGATGAGATTTTTAAAATCAGAGCACTCTTTACTGGAGTACTTTGTCAAGATAATAGGTCTAGCAGCACAAACACTAGAAGCAGTACTAATTTTAGAAGTACTAACAGAGTTAGCAGCACTAACAGGTTTAGCATTACTAACCTTGTTAGAAGTACTAACAGAGTTAGCAGTATTAACATTTGAAGAGGTACTAACAATGTTAGTTTTAGGAGTACTAAAACTCTTAGCAGCACTAACATTGGTAGCTGCAGTATTGCTTCTAGCAGCACTATCATTGTCAGCAACACTATTTGTAGTAGCAGTACTAACAGTTTTAGTGCTTTTGGGAATTTTACATCTTGACACTTTCTTTCACAGTCTTTTTCTTCATGTGGCTTTTAGATTTAACATGTTTCTTAGCCACATATTTCCTTTCATCCTTCCTATAACCAAAGGGTTTTTGCATAGCTCTTTGAAAATTCATCATTTGGTTAATAGGATTAAAGTAACAGTACTTGGCAAGATGATTCAATTTGCCACATATGAAACAAGGTTTTGGTCTGATGATTCTACTCAGATCAACTCCTTGTTTCTGAGCCCACTGATTATTCCAATTCCTTTGATTGCCCCTCTTTTTATCATGTTTTAGGGGCTCATCCTTATTACATGCACATTGTTTGCAAGGAACATGATTCACAACTGTAGTCTGCTTGTAATGGACCTTTTTGGACTTTCCCTCAGTCTTCTCTATGTCCTTAGATTTGACCCAGTTCCTTCCACAATCCTCATTGGTGATAATATTATTCTCTAAAGGAATCTCACCACTCACAGTATTATCCTTACCCTTACTAGCTTCTTTCTCTGTCTTGTCCTCAACAACTACTTCATCTAAAGGATCTATCTTAGTGGATCCCTCAGGTAAGTCCTTCCTATCCTTGGTCTCTAGAAGATTTGATTTAGGAGGGATGTAGTTGTTGTTGTATGGTGGTGGTGTGGTATTGTACCCAATTCCTGGTTTAAGCTTATCAAGCATTTGAACCTTTAGGATTGAATCCATTGCTTTAGAAGCATATGAAAACTTTTCCACATCTAGCTTAACCTTGTCTAGTTCTCCTCTCAACTTTTCATTCTCCTCCTTGGACTTTGTCAGTTGGATTTCTAGATCATTCTTCTCCCACTTCCAGTAATTGGTATCATATGTGTGTTGCAGTTCATTGGTTTGGAAACTTTTAATTTGTTCCTCAAACCTCTCAACAATTTTCACATAGTCTTTTATATCTTTTTCTAATCTCTTAAGGTCATCACTCATCTTCTGGTTGTGATCCCTGTACCTTTTAACAATATCTATTCAAGTTTGAGAACAGAGATTAGAAAGTACCTCAGTTGGAAGATCAGATACCTCTGCCATGAGGGCTTGATTTTGAATAGCCTCTTCTGCTTGATCACTCCAGTCAAACCCCATTCTTTGTTGAGAAACAAGAGCTTGAGCAGAGTTTCTGTTCTGGTTGAAGCTTCTAGTCTGAGTTTGTTGGTGATTGTGAGACACTCCACTTCTGCATTCTCTGGCAAAGTGTCCCTTCAGATGACATTTATAGCACTCCACCTTTGACTTATCAAAGCCTGCACCATCTTCTCTTCTTTGGGAGAAGTTGTTCCTCCCAGTCCTTTTGATGAACTTCTTCACCCTCATAGAAAGCATGGCCATCTGCCATTTAATATCCATCTCTTCAAGATCATCAGGATGAAGTTGTTCCAAGTCATTATTGATTAAAGAGGAGTTTCCATGGCTGGAAAGAAAGGCTTCAAAAACAGATTCAGTGCCTTTTTCTTGATTTACTCCATTAGCAGCATTAACTGATTCAGGGTTAGCAGTAGAATCAATTGATGCTGATAGGAGTGCAGCATTATGAACACATCCAGTAGGCTTCTTCTTTGCTTCCACCTCAGATTCAAACACTCTCAGATCATTGTACAGATCATCTAGTTCCTTTTCTTCCAATTGTTCATTCTGTCTGAATGAAACAATATACATGGTCCATTCATCTCCAAGAGACCTTAAGAACTTTCTGTTTACATCATCTTGATCAATCTGTACTCCCATAGTAGCTAGTTCACCAATCATCTTGTTAAACCTGTCAAAAATTTGAGTCATGGACTCATTCTTAGTTGACATAAAGTTTTCATACAGTTGCTTCAATATTGCCTTCTGATTTCTCTTGGTACTTTTGGTACCAGAGAATCTCTTCTCTAGAGCATTCCAAAGCATCTGTGCATCAGTGCAATTGCAGAATTGGTGTTGATACTCATTGGGAATAGCCAAGAGCAGTGTACTCAAGGCTTTCATCTCTGTCTGCCTTGTCTTCCTTTCTGCATCCGTCTTTGGTGGGATTCTTTTTCCATCTGCACCAATCTTTCCTTCATCAGATGGGCCATTCTTAATGATGTCCCACATGAAGTAATCTGTGAGAAGAATGTATTGTTTGATCCTAATCTTCCACATGTCAAACTCATTAGATCTGAGCATTGGAACCTTTGAGACAAGAGTACTATTTGATTCAACTGTGTTTTCCATGATGAATGAAGGTTTCTGAGAATACTTGCTCTGATACCACTTATCAGGATCTAATTCTCAACAAGAATAATGAACTCAGAAACAATATTAAAGAAGTTGCGGAATAACACTTTAATATTCAACAATCAATGTAACAGTGAATCAGAAATCACAACTTGTAAACTTTATTGAATGATTAAAGTTACAAGATTTCAATCAAAACCTCAATATTGATGAACAGGCTCACCAATACGAATTCTACTTCTTTAGAACTAGGGTTCTAAGCCTTGAGGTTAATTCTCTATAAAAAACGTATTAAAACAAAAGTTAATTCTATCATAGACTTCTATACTATTTATACAAGACATATTACAAGATAATTATCAAAATATAATTGATCTTCAGTCCATAATTATCTTCTTTATTTTAGCAAGTCTTCTATACAGCTGTCTTCATTCCATACTGAGTCTTCATCCATAAGCAACACTAACCTTCTTCAAAGGTATTAACCATCTTCAACAACATTAAAATCCTCAACAGTAGTAATTGTGTTCAGCAGTATTAAATTTGATTTGACAGTACTAACTTCAGCAGTACTAACTACTAGCAGTACTAACTCTCCAAGCAGTACTAACTTTTGAAATAGTAGTACTAACTTGTCAAGCAGTATTAAATCTACTAGCAGTAGTAATCAGTTGTGCTAGCAGCATTAACCATACTTAAGCAATTCTTTAATTCCCAACACTTCACAAATATCTCATTTGGGGTTGATATTTCTGTTTATCTCAAATCTTTCTCTTTCTCTCTCAAGTTCTCTCTCTCTTTCTAGATCTCAGTGGTACCAAGTTTGGTTGTTAGATTTCGTGTTACTAGTAAGGGTTCGGTGTTAAAAGCTTCACCTCTTCGTCATGGTCGATATTTGGTTTTTCGGGTTTTCGTCTAAAACCTATTTGGTGAGTTCCTACTACCTTTTTCTAAACTTTATACATGTCAACAATTACATTTTGAACTTCTATATATCTCCATGGTTTCAGATCTAAGTTTACTACTTTTTGATATAACTTGAGTTTTGGGAGATTTTAGGGTTCCTGATCATTTTCGATTAAAATGATGGGTTTCATCTTATTTGAAGAAAAATGATGTTTTACTTGCACATTTATGTGGGTTACTTGAAAGAATGTTTAAAGTTCATTTTTGATGATTTTTATTCTTACCAGAAGTTAAACTTGAAAATGCATTTTGTTTATAAATGTTATTTTATACTATATGACTATCTATGGTTGGTCACATATGTTGTTGTGACGAGTCTGTACCATTACTAGTGGATCCCTAGGTATTGAGTCGACTGATATTTGGGATGTATTTTCCCCTCTTTGTAAAAATGGATGTATATGATCCTCGAGGGCCATTTGGTACGGTTATGCAAGACCGGTTACTAGTCATGGATCATATTTTCCCTCATTTGTAGTTATGGATGCATATGATCCTCGGGGGCAATTTGGTACGATTATGTGAGATCGGTTACTAGCTAAGGGTCATATGGTAGTCCTAGTGAACGAGTTTGACTTGGTTTTCTCGAGGGCCCTCCCTCACATCGTAGTACGGACCTTTGTAGTTCGTGGCCAAGGATTCCAAGTGTTTCGACTCATAACTCGGATTGTGACCTACTTTGTGTTACGCTACAATCCTTGGTAAAACTGGTTATCTTTGTCATCGTATGATGAGTTTACATTGAAAAGGCCCGATTGTGGTAAAGGTTTCATTTGAAAACTAAACCTTATTGAAAAGATTTCCTTATGATACAATTGTTTATATCTCTTGAAATTTACAAACTGTATGTTCTCACTAGGCTTTAAACCTAACACTTTTTCTCAAATGATGTGTATAACAGGTTCCCGTGAGCGGTGGGTTGCTAAGGGCTTGAGTGACGAGCTTGGTCTCGGGGATTTTTGAGATGACTAGTATTGATGTTGGGCAATTGTTTAAGTCCCATTCTTTTGGTGATATTGGATTAACAACCGATGTAATCTAGATAGGTTATGTTTAGATTAGTTTGTTGTTGAGTTAAATATCAGTATTCAGGTTGTAAAGGTTAAGTACATTTCCCCTTTTTGGGAGGTTTATACCAAGTGTTGATGTTTATTTGTCCAGTTTCCACATTTTAAATTCACTCTGGTTTTTAGGGTGTTACAAGTTGGTATCAGAGCTCTAGTTTAAATGATATAGGCATGAATGTAAGATGTCTAGACTTAGACTGAGTATGCTAAGCATTGATTCGTGAGTTGGGTAGAACTTCTAAGATGGGTTGGTCTTAGAGTTGACGGAAATTATAGTTATCGAACGTTGTGGCGACGGTATTAAGAACCTTTATGTATTGTATATTCATAATCTCACATAGCTAATGTTATTATGAGAATATTTATACGTGATTGCACTTGAAGTTCCGTTACTGTGACAATTGGTGATATAGTAGTACGTTCCTTGTGTTATTCTGTTGATTTGTCTCTCATTATTTTCGTGCTTGTGTGGCAACCATTATTTAGGTATGATGAACACACGTGGTCGTCCGTCGGGCGGCGGAGATCTTCGCGATGTTAGTTCGCGTGAGCTGAATCCTGTGGTTAGAGTGTCAGCAGTAGTTCCTCCGGGCATGCCACCGATATTTACTGGGGAAGTGGAGTTGGGGCCAAGAGTAGATTTGGCATCCACCATCCCCGTTATTCAAGTGGCAAACCCTCAAGCTGATATGATGGCCAGCGTCATGCAGATGGTGACGTCGGCCATGGAGAAACAGCAAGAGGTTTTTCAGAAGATGTTTGAGGATTGAGGCAATTGTGGAGAAGGTTGTGGCAGTTGCTGAAAAGAGGAAGTGGGAAAGCAGTTCAGTACCTCTCAAGAGAACCCGACCTTTTGTCGGAAACCGAAGCTTCAGCGGTTATCAAGGAGCTAGATGGTGCCGGAGATGCCGAACCAAGCACCATGGTAGCTGTAACACCGCTCCTCAACTTTGTAGCAAGTGTGGGAAGTCTGACCACTTCTCACATGATTGTTCGATCAGATGGCTTATCTGTTTCGAGTGCAAGGCACCGGGGCACGTGAGGAGAAATTGCCCGAAGCTCAAGTTGGGTAGCGCGTCTGAGGAAAGAGAGAATCCATCTAGGGTTCCGAGTCGAGAGTTTCAGATGACAGCCGATGAGGCCAAGGCATCAGATGATGTGGTATCGTGTACATTTCTTATAAACTCAGTACATGTTCGTGTTTTATTCGATACGGGTGCCAGTTTTTGTTTTATATCTGAATTGTTCCGTCTAAAGATTGTTATGCCCACTACTAGTCTTGAGGATGCGTTAGTAGTTGAGATAGCAAATGGTAGTCAAGTTCTGATCTGCGATGTTTTGAAGAAGTGTACTCTAGGAATCGAAGGGAGAGATTTCCCAATCGATTTGTTGCCGATGTTAATCGGGGGTTTTGATGTTGTGGTCGGAATGGATTGGTTAGCGAACAATCATGCCGAGTTTGTATGTTCCAAAAAATTAATTCGACTTCCCAATCTTAATGGCGAAGTTGTTGTGATTTATGGTGATAAGAGGAAGGGAGATGTGGCAATAATCACCATGACTAAAGCACGCAAGTGTTTGGTGAAAGGATGCTCGTCTTTCCTAGCTTACGTGATCGACGCCAAGCTAGAGAAGTTAAAGCTTGAATATGTGAAGATTGTGCGTGAGTTTCCAGACGTCTTTCCGGACGACTTGCCCGGGTTACCACCCGATCGTCAAGTGGAGTTTCGGATTGATCTCGTACTGGGAGCGGCTCCTGTTGCTAGAGCCCCTTACCGGTTAGCGCCAGCAGAGATGCAAGAGATGATGGCCCAACTCCAAGAGCTTTTGGAGAAGGGATTCGTAAGGCCGAGCTCGTCGCCGTGGGGAGCTCTGGTCTTGTTCGTCAAAAAGAAGGATGGCACAATGAGAATGTGCATCGATTATCGTGAGTTGAACAAAACAACAGTGAAGAACAAGTATCCGCTTCCCAGGATTGACGACTTGTTCGATCAACTCCAAGGAGCGGGGTGTTTTTCCAAGATCGACTTACGTTCGGGTTACCATCAGGTGAAGGTAAGAGAAGAAGACGTTCCGAAGACAGCTTTCAGAACGCGTTACGGCCATTATAAGTTTCTTGTAATGCCTTTTGTCCTAATGAACGCACCAGCGGTATTTATGGATTTGATGAATAGGGTGTGCCGACCATTCCTCGACAAGTCGGTCATCGTATTCATTGATGATATACTCGTGTACTCTAAGAGCGAGTTAGAGCACGAGCAACACCTACACGAAGTTCTTGATGTGTTGAGAAAAGAAAGATTGTACGCCAAGTTTTCCAAGTGCGACTTTTGGCTTAAAGAAGTGCAATTCTTGGGTCACGTTGTCACTCGAGATGGAGTGAAAGTGGATCCCTCCAAGATTGAAGCTATGCTGAATTGAGAGCCTCCCAAGAGTCCGTCAGAGATCCGTAGTTTCTTGGGTCTGGCGGAGTACTACCGGAGATTTATTCAGGACTTTTCGAAGATCGCTTCTTCCTTGACAGTTTTAACTCAGAAGAATGTGATGTTCGATTGGATCGAAACGCAAGAGAAGGCGTTCCGTTTTCTGCAAAAGAAGTTGTGTGAAGCTCCTATTATGTCGTTGCCGGAAGGGTCGGAAGACTTCGTGCTCTATAGCGACGCTTTGAAGATGGGATTAGGATGTGTGTTGATGCAGAGAGGCAAGATAATCGCTTACGCCTCGAGGCAACTTAAGTTACACGAGAAGAGCTATCCTACCCACGACTTGGAGTTAGCAGCGGTGGTGTTCGCCTTAAAGCTTTGGCGACATTACCTCTATGGCACAAGATATACACTCTTCACAGATCATAAGAGTTTGAAGTACGTATTTGATCAAAAGGAGTTGAACATGAAACAAAGGCGGTGGTTCGAGTTGCTCAAGGATTACGATTGTGAATTGCTTTACCATCCAGGTAAGGCGAACGTGGTGGCCAATGCGTTAAGTCGGAAGGACTATAGCAGAAGTATTCGGACTACCCATTCGAGAATCGAGTTAGTGTCTAGTCTTGTTGAAAAGATCAAGACGTCGCAGGTTAAAGCTTTGTTGGAAGAAAATCTCAAGGAGGAAGTCATGACGAAGCAGCGTTTGCTCTTAACGGAAGATAGCCGTGGAGTAAAACTGTTTAGCGGTCGTGTGTGGGTACCCAAAGTTGGGGCTAACCGTGATCTATTGCTTGAGGATGCTCACAAGTCCAAGTATTCCATTCATCCGGGAAGTACAAAGATGTACAGGGACTTGAAGTTGCATTATTGGTGGCCAGTAATGAAGCTTGATGTGGTGCGTTATGTGGAGCGATGTGTAACGTGCTCGCAAGTTAAGGCCGGACATCAACGACCGTATGGGAGTCTTCAGTCTTTAGAGATTCCCGAGTGGAAGTGGGAGCACATTACCATGGGCTTTGTGACGAAGTTGCCTAAAACTCTTCGAGGTCACGATACCATCTGGGTAATAGTCGATAGATTGACTAAGAGCGCTCACTTCTTGGCTATGCGCGAGACTTTACCGACGGACAAGTTAGCGAAGCTTTACATCGATGAAGTGGTCTCGAGGCATGGAATACCCTTGTCGATCGTGTCGGATATCGACAGTCGGTTCACTTCGAACTTTTGGGATGGGTTTCAAAAAGAGCTTAGTACGCGAGTTAAGTTGAGTACGACTTACCATCCACAAACCGACGGGCAAAGCGAGAGAACGATCCAAACTTTGGAAGACATGTTGAGGTCTTGTGTCATCGATTTCGGGGGTAGTTGGGACTCTCACCTACCTTTTGTGGAGTTTGCTTACAACAATAGCTACCACTCGAGTATTGGAATGGCACCTTTTGAGGCGTTGTACGGGCGGAAGTGCCGAAATCCCGTGTGTTGGCTTAAAGCGGGAGAGAAGCAATTTGCCGGACCTGAAATAGTGCAAGAGACAGCCGATAAGGTCAAGTGCATTCGTGAAAGATTGAAAGCGACTCAGGATTGGCAGAAGAGCTATGCCGATAAGAAGAGGCGACCGATGGAGTTTCAGGTGGGCGACCGTGTGTTGCTTAAGGTATCTCCTTGGAAGGGCATTATCAGGTTCGGAAAACGTGGGAAGTTGAGTCCCCGTTTCCTTGGACCTTTCAAAGTGCTTAAGCGGGTGGATTTGCAAGCCTACCAATTGGAACTGCCATCAGAGTTGAGCAGAGTACACAACACGTTCCATATTTGTTACCTTCAGAAGTGTTTGGCGGAGGAAGAAAGCGTCATTCCCCTCTCAGAGTTAAGAGTGGATGAGGTTAACCGTTGTGTAGAAGAACCTGGCGCTATCTTAGAGAGAAAGTCTAAGAAGTTGCATCACAAAGAGGTCACTATGGTCAAGGTGTAATGGAAGCATCATCGGGGGGCCAACGTGACGTGGGAAGCTGAAGAGGATATGAAGCGAAGATATCCTCATCTTTTCGAGTAGTTGGATTTCGGGGACGAAATCATTCCCAAGTTGGGGAGGATTGTAACACCTCGAATTTCCGTTTTGTAATCTTGTTATTATTGTGTTTAAGCGTTGTCGTTAACACCGCGTTTGGTTTGGAGTTTGATGTTGGATTTTGGGTGGTTTTGGATTAACCATAGTGAACCATGCGAGTTGCACCGCGACTTGAGGTCGCGGCACAACCCGCAAAACCCCCTGTTTGTATGGGTTTTTGTGTTAGCGGGCGAGTTATGCCGCGAGTTGAAATCACGGCATAACCCGCGAGGTCTCCTGGCCGACTTAAGTTGGATTCTTCACAAATATCTCATTTGGGGTTGATATTTCTGTTTATCTCAAATCTTTCTCTTTCTCTCTCAAGTTCTCTCTCTCTTTCTAGATCTCAGTGGTACCAAGTTTGGTTGCTAGATTTCGTGTTACTAGCAAGGGTTCGGTGTTAAAAGCTTCACCTCTTCGTCGTGGTCGATATCTGGTTTTTCGGGTTTTCGTCTAAAACCTATTTGGTGAGTTCCTACTACCTTTTTCTAAACTTTATACATGTCAAAACTTACATTTTGAACTTCTATATATCTCCATTGTTTCAGATCTAAGTTTACTACTTTTTGATATAACTTGAGTTTTGGGAGATTTTAGGGTTCCTGATCATTTTCGATTAAAATGATGGGTTTCATCTTATTTGAAGAAAAATGATGTTTTACTTGCACATTTATGTGGGTTATTTGAAAGAATGTTTAAAGTTCATTTTTGATGATTTTCATTCTTACCAGAAGTTAAACTTGAAAATGCATTTTGTTTATAAATGTTATTTTATACCATATGACTATCTATGGTTGGTCACATATGTTGTTGTGACGAGTCTGTACCATTACTAGTGGATCCCTAGGTATTGAGTCGACTGATATTTGGGATGTCTTTTCCCCTCTTTGTAAAAATGGATGTATATGATCCTCGAGGGCCATTTGGTACGGATATGCAAGACCGGTTACTAGCCATGGATCATATTTTCCCTCATTTGTAGCTATGGATGAATATGATCCTCGGGGGCAATTTGGTATGATTATGTGAGATCGGTTACTAGCCAAGGGTCATATGGCAGTCCTAGTGAACGAGTTTGACTTGGTTTCCTTGAGGGCCCTCCCTCACGTAGTAGTACGAACCTTTGTAGTTCGTGGCCAAGGATTCCAAGTGTTTCGACTCATAACTCGGATTGTGACCTACTTTGTGTTACGCTACAATCCTTGGTAAAACTGGTTATCTTTGTCATCGTATGATGAGTTTACATTGAAAAGGCCCGGTTGTGGCAAATGTTTCATTTGAAAACTAAACCTTATTGAAAAGATTTCCTTATGATACAATTGTTTATATCTCTTGAAATTTACAAATTGTATGTTCTCACTAGGCTTTAAGCCTAACACTTTTTTCTCAAATGATGTGTATAACAGGTTCCCGTTAGCGGTGGGTTGCTAAGGGCTTGAGTGACGAGCTTGGTCTCGGGGATTTTTGAGATGACTAGTATTGATGTTGGACAATTGTTTAAGTCTCATTCTTTTGGTGATATTGGATTAACAACCGATGTAATCTATATAGGTTATGTTTAGATTAGTTTGTTGTTGAGTTCAATATCAGTATTCAGGTTGTAAAGGTTAAGTACATTTCTCCTTTTTGGGAGGTTTATACCAAGTGTTGATGTTTATTTGTCTAGTTTCCGCGTTTTAAATTCACTCTGGTTTTTAGGGTGTTACATTAAGTCCCTGAAATTTTCTTTTCCAATAAAATAAACCATCAAACTTTTAGAAATTAGTTATTTACATCAATTTAACAAAAAAAAGCTATATGTAACCGACTATGAAGGTTTTAAAGTAAAAAATAAACTTAAATCAGTTTTATCGTTTCCAAACCGTACGCCATTCAAAACCCACACAAACACTGGTATAACTCCCCCCGCCACTCCTCGGGAAAATATCGCATATCGCACTATTGGCCCTTGCCATCGATCTCTCTCTTTTTGATATATATATATATATATATATATTATCTTTTGATTCTTCCTTTTTGATAGATACAAAATAGGTCAAAAAGAGAGAGATCGATTGTAGAAACCAACAACGTGACATGGAAAACGAACAAAGATGAGGCGAGGATGAGTGGCGATGGGGAACAATACTGTTGTTTGCGAGGGGTTTGAATGACGTATGGTTTATTTTATTGAAAAAAATTCTTCAGATACTTAATCATTCAAAATAAGAAAGTTAAATGATTGTTTCAATGAAAAAAATAGTTCAAGAACTTGATCATTTAAAATGAGAAAATTTAATAGTTCTTTCATTCAAAAAATAGTTCAAAGACTTAATCATTTAAAATGAGATATTTCGTTAAGTATTTCTGAACTTTCCCCGTATATTAAAAAAGAAAAGGATGAAACAAAAGGATCAAAAAAATAAAAAACTAGAATGAAGGGTTAAAATCGCAACTTTTAATTCCATAAGGATGGATTGTTAAAATTAAAATCCCTAGAACATGTCATAATGCCGATGCTGCTATGCTATATAATATCCGTGAGAATTGGGGGTCCTAGGGTTTCATTTTCATTTTCGTCACACAAGAAGGGTAAGCTGCGGCCGCCATGGTTCTCAAGTATGATCTCTCTCAATCCTTCCTTTCTTTCTTCATCTTTAATCGTATTTGATCAATTAAACCTAATCCTTCATCCATCTTTTTTGTATTGCAAGAATCGATTGTTTGTTTGGTTGACAAGAACCCGAATATCTGTTAGACTTTACTGTAATCATCAGTTTCCTCAAATATATAATTGGAATGTGTTTTCATAAGATTATTATCGTGCTTGATAGAACCCCTAAATCAGCGAGAGGTTCTTGAAATCATCTTACTGGTACATGATCTGTTTGTATACTTAGGGTTTGATAAGCCATCAATCAGATCTAGGGATTTAACTGCATGTTTGCATTAAATCTGCAATGATGTATACCTTTGCGATTTGGAGATTTCTCAGTATCTCTACGCATTTGATTTATTGTTCATACGGGGACGAAATTTCGATTTTATTCTGTTTTGTTTTTTTCATGGCTAAGTTGTTTATGGCTATTTTTACTTGTTAATTACGCCATAAACCCTAAATTGTTTGTCAATAGGCTATTGAAATTTGATCTTTTGTAGTTTAGGTTTAGTTTCTATTGGGATTCTATTGTTGGTATCATACTATCATTATAAGTATAACCACATCATATTGTGCATCTGTATTTGATGCTTCTCAGTAATTGTATTAGTGTTGGTTTTAATTTGAAATTTATCTGCCTTATCACAGGACTGAGCTCTGCCGATTCAGTGGCCAGAAGATATATCCCGGCAGGGGGATTAGATTTATTCGATCTGATTCTCAGGTATATAAACATCATTATTTTCACTTGTTTTCCATGTTTGATGAACTACTCACTAGTGTCTTTGTTTTATGCATTTGTAGTTGTTATTTGCATACAATTTGGTCACTCTCAAAAGTTCACAACTTGTATGTGTTCCCAATTTAGGTCTTCCTGTTTGCAAATTCTAAATGCAAGAGGTACTTCCACAACAAGCTCAAGCCCTCAAAGCTGACATGGACTGCCATGTTCAGAAAGCAGCACAAGAAGGTGAGAAATGAAATTTGCTTTTGGTTAATCCGTTGTTAATATCCGACTGGTTGCTAATTCTTTCCCTTCAATCCAAAAATTACTACAGGACATTGCACAAGAAGCGGTGAGGAAGAGGCGTCGTGCGACCAAGAAGCCTTATTCTAGGGCTATTGTGGGCGCAACCTTGGAAGTTATTCAGAAGAAAAGAGCGGAGAAACCAGAAGTCCGTGATGCTGCTAGGGAGGCCGCCCTTCGGTATATGATTGCTCTCTATTGCTATGTATGATTATTATCAGTTGAGAATGAAGTATGCAAATAATGTTGTATAAATTGCAGTGAAATTAAGGAGAGGATTAAGAAAACCAAGGATGAGAAGAAAGCAAAGAAAGCAGAAGTGGTATCTAAACAAAAGACTCAAGGGAAGGGTGGCAATGTGCCTAAAGGTAAGGGACCTAAACTCGGTGGTGGTGGCGGGAAGCGTTGAAATATCGTTGTCGTTTTCTTTCTTTACTAGATGTTACATGTTAGTTGAAATTTTGAATGTTTTGTATTTGTTGATGAGGCAAACCTATCCTTTTTTACATGTTGGTTATTGTTCACAATATTTGATTTGTGAAATTGAAGTGATCTAATTTATTATGATTTTGGTGATGGTGGTTGGTTCTGTTACTGATGATATATATGCTGAAACTCCATTTTTAGTTGCTGATTAAATACAAAGAAAACACGTGGATTTGGGTTGGTCGGGTTTAGACATTTGAACAACTAAATCTAATGTTTATGGTTTGAAAAATCTCGACCAAGCCCAAGCAAAATTACAACCCAACCTACACTGTGTGAGTTGAGTTGGGTTGAAACTTGGTATATCATTTTACAATCTAGCTAAACTTATATGTTTAAATGAAGTAAAATTAAAATGAGAATATACATAAAAGGCTAACAAACTCAAAAAAGTTGAAAGTTCATGTAAATAAGAAAATAGAATCACGGTTTAAATTGTAGTATAATTTTGAATATAGCTAATTATGGGTGGTCTAATATATAATGCACATATATTAATTAAAGACTTAATAATCATTAGTATAATTTTGATTATAGCTAATTATGGGTGGTCTAATGTATAATGCACATATATTAATTAAAGACTTAATAATCATATTAAATGAATAGTATTGAAAACATTGAGCTCATCTAACCTAATTCCAACCTAATAGATGCGTTTTTTTGAACACCCCTTACAAGTGTGGTTTGCCCATTTGATCCTTACCGACATCAATGGGGATAACATTCCAGTAGCCAAAAGCCCAAAATTCTAGAATCCCAAATAATCACCAAGATGAACTCGACCGGTCTTGACAAATTTCTTCCAATGAATCGGGGGAGAGGAAGAAGAAGAAGCACCGTATTTGAGTTGAGAGGTGGAGAACCACCATGTCTGGGTTGCCCCTTTCACTTCCCATCGTCGTTTCGAAGAACATAATGTTTAGCGAAAATCAAAGGTCACCTTATTCGGTACTTGTTATGAAAAATAATCAACAAAACAACCTCTTATCCCTAACAATATTTTTTACTTGTATTTTAAAGTATAGGGTGCCATTAGCCTCCCCCTTAGTTTTATTTATCTTATTTAAGATAAATATATATTGTAATAAAAGAAGAAGTTTTAAAATAGGATAAATTAGATAGGACGTAATAAAAATAAATCGAGGACACAAATTAATAAAATATGCTAATGGCCTTGTGGTAGATTCACCTTTTTTTTATATTAAAGGTCTTAGGTTCAAGTCTTGTTATGCTATATCTTTTTATATTATAAATAACAACAATGCCTATTAAGTTGATGCCCCTGGGCTTGTGATGCCCTGGCCGACACTAGGGCCGGCCCTGTTTGTTACTATGATATACTCCCTCCGTCCCAAAATAAATGTCCACAATGAAAAAAGACACACAGTTTTAGGAATGTGTAATTATTACACTTTTTGATAAATCAAAATACAATTTTACCCTTAATTATAGAGATAAAAATTTTCTCTATCACATAATTAAGGGTATAATGGGAAAGTGTAAATTTACTTTTGAAAATGGACACTTATTTTGGGACAAACAAAAATAGTAATGTAGACACTTATTTTGGGATAGAGGGAGTAATATTTTCTAAAAATGATAACTAACTATATATTCTTTTGCTTTCAAGCCATAAAATAAAATCGAGAGGATATAAAAAAAATAAATCATGATTGAAAGTTCAAATATTAAGGTGCTGTATACCTAATGCTTACTCGGTAAGTGCTTACCAAATCACGTTACCTTATCGATGAGCATGACAATGACCATGAATCTTACCCGGTAAGGACAATGACAAGGTCCAAGAGTCTTACCCGGTAAGTGATGGTTACGACTCTTACCCGGTTAACGCTTACCGGATGAATTATTGCGTAGGATGCCGTTTTTCATGGACTAAAATATTAACGGGTAAGGTTAAGTGATCGTGTTGAATTTACCGGTAAGCGTTTAACGGGTAAGTGATTGGGTAAACGATGTATCATGTTATATTACATGGGAACTTTGAAGGGATTAATTATTTGAGAATATATCTATTACATTCGCACTTGTTGAAGATAGATGTTCTAAAAGAATTATATATAAAAAAGCTACTACTACTCTAATAACTGCTAAATAATATTAACCGCTTTGAATGACACGAAAGATCCCCTGCATCACATCCCCATCCTACTCCTACACACATCAACAACACTTGCGTGGCGAGCATTCGGCTTCAAAATCGGATAACCAGATAGGTGATCACGCCGTCAAAATCAACAACTCCACTAAGCACACGATCTTCCACTAATTTCTCCCACCTTCCATTATTATACTATACACCCTTTGATCATCTCACCACTCGTATCGCACTTTATTATTGATCATCTTCGCTACGATGATGTCGGGCGATGATTTGGAACGCCGTGGTGGAAGACCCAAGAACAGTAACACAACGGGAAGCTATTCTTCATCGTCATATGCGCATACAGAAACAACCCATTGGACTTCATGGTTGATCCCTGTGTTCGTGGTTCTTAATATTGCTGTTTTTGTTGTACTCATGTACATCAATAATTGCCCCAAACACAATCGTTCGCGTATCTATGGCAAGTGTGTCGCCAGGTTTCTTGGTAGATTCTCGTTTCAACCACTTAGGGAAAACCCTCTCTTCGGCGCTTCGTCGAACACGTAGTGCTCACTTCCCTTTTTCTTTAATTTTACTGAATCATCATTGAAATTTCGATTGTCTATGCTTTCGAATTGTGATTGGTGTTCGTTGGTGCTTAATTAGAGTAGAATTGAGATTGAATTTGTGAAATAAATAATACCCTTCTTTGACCTCTGGTGTCCAATTGGTACTTTTTGATTTCAAAATTGGTTTGAACCCTAAATGTTTTATGCTACATAGGATCAATAAAGATGACAATCTATATAGGCTTTGCATTGAGAAGTACCAATCTTGACATAAAGATTCACAACTTTTTTAGTTATAATTGAGGTATGATCAAGATGTCTTCATGGGTATCTTTGATGCATACTTCCTGTTTATTCTGCCATCACTTGTTCCCTTATGTCATAAATTTAATTTGGGTGTTTTTGGGGCTATGAAAAATGATGTATAGATGCAAACAAACACTTGCTACAAGTGTCTGGGACTACAAATGTGTCACTTAGCAGACTGTTTTGCAAGTGAAAAATTTGAAGTTTTTTTGTATGACCAAATTGAGTTTGTTTGTTTGTTTGTTTTGTAAAGACTAGAGAAGTTGGGAGCTCTTCAATGGTGGAAAATAGTTCATGGGCATCAAGGATGGAGGCTTGTAACTGCTAACTGGTTGCATGCTGGTTTGATTCATCTAGTTGCTAATATGCTCAGCCTTGTTCTTATCGGCATTCGTCTTGAACAGCAGTTTGGATTTTGTATGTTCACCTTCTTCAATTTTCATTCTTTTGCAAAATGTTTTATGATTAATAATAATACTCTTGAACTTGGCAGTATGCATTGGAGTGATCTATTTGTTGTCTGGATTTGGGGGAAGTATTCTTTCTTCATTATTCATTCAAACAAACATCTCAGTTGGTGCCTCTGGGGCTCTATTTGGATTACTTGGGACAATGCTATCGGAACTCATCACGAATTGGACTATCTACACCAATAAGGTTTTCATCGATCTCATTAAAACTTGAGTTCTTGGTCGTTTAGATTCATTTTTGATGACAAAAATGTTATCTTTTTTGCAGGCGGCAGCGCTGTTGACACTTATCGTCATGGTGGTTGTGAATCTAGCTGTGGGAATTCTGCCATTTGTTGACAATTTTGCACACATTGGTGGATTCTTGACGGGTTTTCTTCTAGGTTTCGTTTTACTTCCTCGTCCTCAGTTTGGATGGTTTGAACGACACAATCTTCCAGCGGATGTTCGTGTGAAATCCAAATACAAAGCTTACCAGTATGTGCTTGGCCTGCTTGCGTTATGTCTCCTTGTTGCAGGGTAATTAAGCCAATTGACTAACCACTACTGATCTGAAATTTAACGCTATCTTTGTAAACTAAAAATGTAGGTTTATTTGTGCAGATTTACGGTGGGTCTAGTGATGCTGTTTAGGGGAGAGCAGGGATACAAGCATTGCGACTGGTGTCACTACTTGAACTGCGTCCCAACGTCGAGATGGGAATGCAATCGTAGTTAGTAAATGCTGTTTTTCGTCTGTGTAACGAGGATATTTGCATAGTTTTTGTTTAGAAATTGGTTGTTTTTGTTGTGTGTTTTTGGTGTTTTTATGTTGGTGTTATTGAAGTAGATATTTATTCATTGTTATGACGTTGGATGAAGGAAGATTCTTTTGGAGTACAAACATGTATATATTATACAAATAAGAATATAAGGTTTATTGGCGGGGACCCAAGGCCCACTTATGTGGACCCTACAGGCCCTACCTCTATAAGTCTGCACCAGAAAAGACATCCTGTCTTCCCCCGGATTCGAACCCTAGTACGAGACCCCAGGTGGAAGCGTTTACGGAAGAGAGGTGGCCACTAGGCCATTGAGTGGGCTCGATATATATTTATATTTAAAGGGTCAAAACTTCAAAGAGGAGCTTTTGGGCTCTTCTTTAGCCCAAAATCCTTTTTTTTTAGTTTTAGTTAAATCTGAATTAATTAATTATCTGTAATTTAATATCGGAAATCATTTTATAGTTTTAGTTAAATTTGATTTAATTTTGGATTTGATGTTAACGGCCAAAACAATTAATACACGAAAGGTAACGGCATAAATACCTTATTTCTTTATTCTACGTTTGATAGATGAGACATGATAGAATAGGATAACGCAAAACTTATTATCCCAACGTTTGGCACAACATAAGACAGGACAAAAACTTACCGTCCCACATTTAGCGTAACATGAGACAGGATAAGGACTCAATGTCCTACGTTTGGTGCAACATGAGACAGGGACAAGAACCGCGACAAGGTGGGACAAAATGGGATAGAAAATAATTTTTTCTTGTTCAACCAAAATAGGTGCAACAAGATGTGGCAAGAATAAGATATAAACAAAAATATTACTAATTAACACTCGTTTGATATATAACCTTAAAATGGTATTTGTTTTAGTGGTCACCATCGCTAGTTGTCGCTGTTGCTGTTGCCACCACTGATAGCCACCGTCGGCCACCTCAACTACAACAAACTCCTCCACCAGTGCGGATCCAGGATTTTTGCATAGTGGGGGCACTTTAAGGTAGGTTAAAGGTTTGCAAAGTCCTTTGATGTGTTTTTTAGCCTAATTCTACGGTTTCGAGAGATTTTTGAAGTTTTTCGGTTGATTTCGAAGGATTTTTAAGTTTCTTTTTGTCGATTTCAATGGACTTTTTCGATTTTTTGGTTGATTTCAAAAGACTTGTTTGGGTTTTTGGTTGACTTTGAGGTACTTTCTTTGGTTTTTTTGGTTGGTGGGGGCATCGACAGAAAAACACTGGGGGGAACCATGATAGGATGTTAAAAAAAATTTGTTTTCAACCTAAAAAACATGTTTTATTTGGTTTTAGTGGGGGCCCATCCCCCCACCAATTTGTAGTTGCATTCGCTCTTGTCCTCCACCACCTCCACAACCACAGTCGGCCACCGACCACCACCATCCATCGCCACCTCCACAACCACCGTCGACTACTGACCACCATCGTCCAATTAAATTGGTCTTAATTGTAGTCGTTTGGTAGTATTGTACCACACATACAAACTTGGTTGATACACGGGTTTGGAAGTAGCATATCATGACAATACCATGGTATCAATTTTTTTAGGCATTGTTTAGCAAACATAAGTTAGCTTATTTTTTTAGTACACGTTTGGATGGACACAATCTAACTTATTGATAAACTAGTTGGTTTATGGTTTAGGGTTTGGATGGACATAAGCTAGGTTATTGATAAACTTATTAATTAATTATTGAGTAAATTGCATTTTTTGTCCCTGTGGTATGTTGTTTTTCTCACTTTTAGTCCCTACAAAATTTTTATTGTAAGAAAAACCCTGGGGTATGCAAAAGTACTCGGTTTGGTCCCTAAGGAGTAACACCGTTAGGTTGCCTTTGTTAAAACCACTCATGTGACTTGCACATAAAGCATATTGATCTTTTTACAAACAACAAACCACAAGGACCAAAATTGCAATTTACTCTTTTATTATTATACCATTTATTTAAAACATAATAATTTACTTGATAGCGCTTGACAACCATAAAAACCAATAATGTAATTTATCAAAAACCACATGTTTTAAATTTATTTTTATTGAATATTTATTTAAATCAAGTGATAATTATTTATTAATTATATAATATAGTTATTTTGTTTTATATAAATGGTAGATTAAATTACAAATTTGTTCCTTGTGGTTTCTTGTTTATAACACTTTTGGTCCCTACAATTTTCAAATTACAGTTTCGCCAGTGGAATATGCAAACCGGATTTGGTCTCTCTTTAACGACTGTTAAAAGGATCGGTTAAATCAGGGGTACTTGTAACACCCTCAAATTTGGAAAGAGCGACTAATTAAAAACTTTCAAAAATACCTTAAAGGATAATAAAATCTCTTACTAATAGTCCATAATTGAAATACATTTCTAGGTTGAACCATCAACAAATAATTAAAGTCTTACATAAAGACTAACTAAAGTCGAGTGTTACTATAACCCAATAACAATTGCTATCTCCAAATATAAATGCGGAAGACTTCATCAAGCTAATCACCTCTTCGAGCACACAACTACCACTCATCGTTTCACAGTGTCGCTAGAACTAATCCCGAAGTGGAACCTGATGCACATGCCGACAAATAAAAAGTTTAGGCTAACGCCTAGTGAGTTCAAGAGTTTTATATCATGATTATAAAGGAAAACGTAAAATGGAAATATTGTATCTTACAATCATGATCCTTTAAATGATTTACTTTAAAAATAAGAGAACAACTCAATTACCAACAATATGCATTTTATAGATGGACGCCTCAACGCAAAAACATTCTTTCATGAAATAATGCAATACAACACTTACTCAAAACGTGTATGTGGTAAATGCTCAAACGTTGAAATTTGAATAAAACTTTATATAACAAACGACCGAAATAAGAGTAAACTCAAGTCTCCAAAATTATAGCATAAGGGAGATAACTCAAACTCAAAGTGTCACTGAAACCGAGGATAAAATTAAATACCCCAAAACAACACCTCTCGGTGACGGGGGAATCCCGAATTCCAAGGCTAGTGGCGGAACATAAAACTAGGCCACATTCCAAGTTACTGAGCTCACCATACTAGGAATCACATGGCCACGAGCTCGCCGACTCGTACTAAGATGGGGGGGGGGGGGGGCACCCGAGGATTCCTAATCATGCTCATTCACTAGGATTTACATTTACGATCCATGACTAGTAACCGGTCCCACATAACCATACCAAAGGGCATCCGAGGATCCAATGTCTCAACTAGCTACAAATGGGAAGTGACTATCCCATAAAAACAGGCTCAGAAATTAACTCGCGGATGCAGGTCCGGGTATTGGACTCCACGAGCCCTCACCGTATTATCCTCGATATCCCAAGACTAATTCTGGTGCCAACATATAAATAATAGCCCATTTTCTTTAAATAATAATGACCGACTCATATGCCTATTGATCCACTGCATTACAGTCTAAAACATTACATGACTCCAACTGAATGATCAACTCACTCAATACATGTAATTCTTAAATGATGCGCATTAACCGCCATCATACTCAAAACTCCACGATGGGCTATTAAACCGGACAAATGTCCTCAAGACTCATTTATTTTCAAATATGCATTTCCAAGTTTAATTGTTGATAAGAATGAAAATCATAAAATGAGACTATATTCATTCTTTCAAGTACCTCTCATAAATGTGCAAGTAGAACTTTAATAAACATCCCATTTCATGAATGATGCATAAAACCCGACAAACATTTAAAACTGTATTTCTTTGACCAAAGATCTATTTATGCAATAAATCATCAAAACACATTCATTTGTGACACCTTTAACAAAATGCCCAAAAATCCCAAATGTGGGTGTTTTCCAAAGTTTATAAAGTTAAATACTTCAAATAATCAAAGATTACCAACTAACCCAACATTTGATAATTTCATGTAAAACACATAAACACTTTAAAATGGACATTTTGGCATGTACAACGTTTTCACAAATCAACTTGAACTCACCTTGCTAGATTTAGGCTAAATCTAGGTTTTACCCCCAAAACTTGAACCACCATTGAAGAAGACTTGAACCACCAAGAAACCTCCCTATATCTTAGATCCAACACATCTACAAGATCACCTTCACCACACAAGTCATCAAAATCAAACCCAAGATGAAGGATGAAAGGGAAAAGGATGAAATCATCAAACCCTAGCTTAACATTGAGAGAGATGATGAGCTTACCACCACAAAATACTATTGTATACTCCAATAGACTTCAAATCTCTTGATAAATCCTTTAAGAGCTCTAAAAAACGAAACCATGGCAACTTGAATCACCAAAATCGGAGTTGTGATGCAAAAGTTATGAAGAAATGAAGTTCTAGGGCTGAAAATCGGGTTTTATGCTCGACCAGGGGATTTCGCGACTTACCACGTGACCATAAGTCACGGCATAAGTCGCTCGCTTCCTCTAAGTCGTGGAATAAGTCCTAAGTCACGGCATAAGTCGCGAGATGCACTGTTCGCCCAGTTTTCTTCTCGTTCACTGTTTTGCCCATAACTTCTTCGTTATAGCTCCGATTTTGCTTCGGAAAGAACCGTTGGACTCGTAATTGAATCCTTCATCTAACAAGACTATAAAATCTAGGATTCAAGTCCAAAATCCTATATCTTATTTTCTCTTAAAATTACCGATTTCTGTATTAACTTGAAACGATACCTTTTCGAAATCAGAGTGTTACATTTTAGACTTTTCTAGTTTTTAAATTATTTTTCTAAAAAAAACACGCTTAATGACAACTTAAAAAAAATTAAATGAAATATCTTAAAACGCTACATTTATTATTAATAGAAATAGATAAAATTCGATTTTCTTCTTACATAAATAAGAAAAAGCGGCACATTTTTCCAACCCAACTTAAAATAGAAAATGTTTTTTTTTGGAATAGTGTAGATAGATTTGCAAATACATATCAGATAAATTGCATAAAAATTTAAAAAATATTCAATGTTAACTCATTTTAAAAGTACCGACAAAACTTTTCTAAAAGTGTAATTACAAACAAAATACAAAATTTTAATGTATTTTTAGTTAAATTATCATTAATATAATAAGGAATATAAAATGAAAAATAAAATGATAGGAACACAAAACTGAAAAAATACAAGACCACAAGGAATAAAATTGTAATTACTTAATCATCTAATAAAACAAAACAGGGAAAAAGACAAATATAGTTAACTAGCATTTTTAACTAAGCTTAGTCAGAAGGCCCAAAAGTGAAAAAAATGGCAACCACAATTACCAAACTTGTAATTAGTTTAAAAGAGGGACCAAACTTGATAGTGATTGACAACCATAAGGACTAGAAATGTAATTTATCAAAAACCACATGTTTTTAATTTATTTTTATTGAATATTTGTTTAAATTAAGTGATAATTATTTATTAATTATATAATATAATTATTATGTTTTATATAAATGGTAGAGTAAATTATAAATTTGGTCCCTGTGGTTTCTTGTTTATAACATTTTTGGTCCCTACAGTTTTCAAATTACAGTTTCGCCATTGGAGTTTGTAAAAAACGACCGGATTTGGTCTCTCTCTAACGGATGTTAAAATGACCCGTTAAGTCTGGGGTATTTTAGATTTTTCTAGTTTTTTTTAAATTATTTTTCTAAAAAAACAAGCTTAATGACAACCATATTCTCGAGCACCAGTCACCTCTGAACCAATCATCTTCTCCAACCAAGTACACCCCAAAATCAAAATCAGTTCCAACTCAAAATCTCAAAATCTATACCTAAATCCAAGATCAAAATCCAAACTAAAACGAAAGCGAAAACCAAAAACACAATGAAGAAATCGTTGAAATTTTGCCTCAAATGAAAACCAAAATCGAAACCTTTGGATCTTCCAGAATGAGAAGAAACTTTCCACATATGAAAACCAAAATCCACACCTTTGGATTTGTCAAGTATGAGATCAATGAAAATTCCCCCAAATGAAAAAATGGGAGAAAAAATTGATGTCTTAACCTACCAATTGATATCTTAAACCTCTGCATCACCACCGATCGACGACATAATTCCCCAAATGAAGAATCGGTGCACGCCACCTGTCGATCTCCACCATCTTTGTGCCACTCCCTACCATCTTCTTTTGCAGGTGACAAAGACACCATCTTCGTTGACCATCTCCAC
Source organism: Arctium minus (assembly GCA_954870635.1). Taxonomy (NCBI): domain Eukaryota; kingdom Viridiplantae; phylum Streptophyta; class Magnoliopsida; order Asterales; family Asteraceae; genus Arctium; species Arctium minus. The sequence goes on from OX941081.1 coordinate 161,750,004, forward strand.
CATCCCACCACCATTCGTCAACCATCTCCACCATCCCACAACCATTCGCCGACCATCTCCACCATCCCACCACCATTCTCCAACCATCTCCATATCCCCGCCTCTGCCTTCTCCTTCTGCTATGAGCATCGCCAGCGTCCTCTTTCTTCTTCCCTCTAATTACACATTGTTCCAACCTTCCCTCGTTTTTTCTCTACAACCCTAAAACACCAAATCCAAAATATGATGACTGCATTTGTTTGAAACCCAGAGGAGAAAGGGGGTGGGGGAGGGGTTGTTCAACGGAGCTGGTGACAGGTGGTGGGGGGAGGCGCTGCTTCGCCGGAGATGGTGACTGACGGTGGGGAAAATGATTGGTTCGTCGGAGATGCTTGCTCTTAGCGCCTGTGGGACACACACATGATATATATATATATATATATATAACTTAATATAATATATATTAGTTAGATTTTATTTTTAAAGAAAAAATAAACAAAAATTGAAAAGTCTAAAATACTCTTGACTTAACGGATCCTTTTAACAGCCGTTAGAGGGAGGGACCAAATCCGGTCGTTTTTGCTTACTCCAATGGTGAAACTGTAATTTCGAAACTGTAGGGACCAAAAGTGTTATAAACAAGAAACCACGGGGACCAAATTTATAATTTACTCTAAATGGTATAATAATAAAAGAGTAAATTGCAATTTTGGTCCTTATGGTTTGTTGTTTATAAAAATACCAATACACCCTCATGTGCAAGTCACATGGAGGGTTTTAACGGAGGCAACCTAACGGTGTTACTTCTCAGAGACCAAAACCAAGCACTTTTGCATACCATAAGGTTTTCTCTTGCAATAAAAATTTTATAGGGACCAAAAATGAGAAAAACAACGAACCATAGGGACCAAAATTGCAATTTGCTCTTAATTATTTATTGGTTTAGTTTTAGTTTTAATTTTTAGAGTAAACTACAATTTTGGTCCATGTGGTTTACCAGTTTCTTTGAAAATCGTCCCTAAACTTAAATAACTACATTAATCATCCCTCAGGTATGGATTTTGCTTTGAAAATGGTCCCTGGTCACTAACTTCGTTAAATTTCTCCGTTAAGTTAGGTGTATTTTCGTCTTTTTACTTTTCAGGGACCAAATTGTAATTACTCTAATTCATACTAATATTATATATATATATATATATATATATATATATATATTAATATAGGTCGGTAATCAAATGAGAACCACAAAAAGATTGAGGACTGTGATGACTAATCTCAATCATTCAATGGTTTTAATCAAAGGTTATTAAAAACAATGACATTTTTTGTAATATTAGTGAAAGTTCTAAAGGTTCAAGGGTAAACATGCAATTTAATATCTCAAATACATCTCTCTCAACTTTCACCCAAATTAATTATGTAACATCCAAAAATTTAGGGTCAATTTAAAATTCGAAAATTCGGAATATGACGTCTATAACTGGAGTAAACCTGTATACCCTATCATAGGGTCAATTAAAAAGCTGAATGATGTTGTAATGACATTTAACAAAACTAAGGTGTATCATCCTAAAATGGGGAATTAAAGTGTGGCGTATACAAGTCCAATGAAATGAAGAATAATAATCAACAACCTAATAATTTAAGTTTATCAAAATAGATTATGGTCGGGTGTCGCTATTCTTCCAAAATGGTAAGTCCTCAAAACCATATGTGCCGGTCAACAAATCTTCAAAAAGACCACTCTCGACCACTCGGTCGTCCACTCAATCCCGACGAGCCCCACCGCTAAGATGATCCGCCATACATGACAACTAAAGAAACAAGTGTTAGGCTAAAGCCTAGTGAGAACAAGTAAATTAGAATTGGAAATCATAAACCCATTTGTCGTTGTACGGTGGATATAGCCGTGAGCTAAATCAAAGCAATCAAGTAAACCATTAGTGATCATAACATGACACAAATAAACACCAATCACTTAGTGAGCTCAACTCTTCTAAGTCTATTGCTCGAAAACATCAAGTCAACGCCTCTAGGTCTATTCTTGAGAGTTCCAAAACGGGAACTCATGCACAATGGAATTACACCTTACTGCCCATGGGATGCTGTCCGACCATATAGGTCCACACCTTACTTACCATGGTGACCCAATGCTTATTTCGTGCCAAAGTGGTGAACCTAATGTCTAAAATGGGACATTAGGAACACTATGCCTATGGATCCATTGCACTAAGACCTAGTACCAAAACATTCCAATATATTCATAATCGATCATGTATAAAAGGGTTATCACTAATTTACTTGTATGAAACTTCCTAACATGGAGTCTTGACTCCCAACCAAAAATGGTTATTAACACAACCCATCAACAGAATAGTATAAATCCCATTTCGAATCACTATTTATCAATAAATAAACTAATACTTGAATCTCTTCAAAACCCTAAGTTCACTTTGGGTTTACCAAAATTCCATAAAACAAAAGTTGTTCAATAAGTATGTAAAGAATCTAGAAAACCATTAATCATAGTTTAACTATATGTTTGAAACATTCTTGTTTAGGTTTCAAAAATGTAATATCCCCAAAACTCATGTTTAGGTCAAAATACAACAAACCCAAATACTTGGTTAAGATACATAGATGAAGGTTACAATACATAAACCCTAGTAATTATGTAGGAATAAAGGGTAGAAAACTCACCTTGTAAAGTTTGTATACAAACCCTAGATGATGACAACTTGAGAGAAAGAGATGGAATTGAGCTTAGATCCTTAATCACTTGGGTCCAATAAACCTCAACCAACCTAAACAAACCATAAAACATTATTCAATGCTTTCCCTTAAGAGAATTTAATGAAGGGTGAAAAGTTCATACCTAGTCTTCAAGGAGAAATCGCCCAACTTCAAGGAGAAAGTGAAATAAATGAGAGAAAATCGGTTTTAGGGCATTAAATGGCCTGGAGGCCGCTCGCGATAGTGCCCCACGACTATGACATGGTCATAGTCGCATGTCATAGTCGCTGTCCCTACTCGCTCTTGGTACCAACTTGGCGACTTTGCCAAGCGAGAGTGACAACATGTCACAATCGCTGGCATTGTCGCTGTTGCACCCCAACTCTCGGTACACCCTTGGCGACCTTGCCAAGCGAGTGTAAGATCCCACATTGGTTGGGGAGGGGAACAAAGGTTGCCTTTTAGGGACTTGATACCTCCTCTATTAGACGCGTTTTAAAACCGTGAGTCCGGGTGTGTGGACAAAGTGGACAATATTTGGTACGGTTGGCCCGGGATGTTACAAATGGTATTAGAGTCGGGACCCAGACTAGTGTGCCAGCGAGGACGCTGGGCTCCCAAGGGTGGTGGATTGTAAGATCTCATATTGGTTGGGGAGTGAAACAAAGGTTGCCTTATTAGGGACTTGATACCTCCTCTATCAGACGCGTTTTAAAATCGTGAGTCTTGGTGTACATGTGTGGAGAAAGCGGAAAATATCTGGTACGGTTGGCTCGGAATGTTACAGCGAGAGTGACAGGTCTCACAATCGCTGGCACTGTCGCTGGCACTGTACCGAGCCCCAAATTTTCAACTTTGATCCTCCCGGTCCAAAACACGAAACACGATAAATTTCTAGAACGATCCCTTGCACTAAGCATAGGATAAGACTAGGTCAACTAGTTACATCCGAGCATCGGAAGTCATAATTCACAAAAGGGGGGTTCTTACCGAGAATACGGGTGTTACAATCCTCTCCAACTTGGAGACAATTTCGTCCTCGAAATCTTGGTTAGGTGAAAAGGTGTGGATATCTTCGATTCATATCCTCCTCCGCCTCCCAACTCACATTCTCATCCCGATGGTGTTTCCATTGAACCTTGACCATTGTGACGAAACTTTTTCATCTTCTTTTCCAAAATTGCGTCGGGTTCTTCGACACAACGGTTTCCCTCGTCAATCCGAATATCTGAGAGAGGGATGATGCTTTGGCCATCGGTTTGGGGATGGTAAGTTGTACTCAACTTCACCCGTGTACCCATTTCCTTTTGCAAGCCCTCCCAGAAGTGTGACGTGAAACGACTATCGCGATCCGAGACAATATACAATGGCACTCCGTGATGAGATATCACTTCATCGATATACAACTTCGCTTGCTTGTCCATAGGTAGGGTTTCCCGCATGGCCAAGAAATGGGAGCTTTTGGTCAAGCGATCCACTATTACCCAAATTGTGTCATAACCCCTTAAAGTCTTTGGCAAATTCGTCACGAAGTCCATAATGATATGCTCCCATTTCCATTCCGAAATATCCAAAGACCGTAAGCTCCCATAAGGTCGTTGGTGCTCGGCCTTCACTTGCAAACAAGTCACACATCACTCTACATAGCGCTCCACATCAAGCTTCATGACCGGCCACCAATAGTGCAATTTCAAATCTCGGTACATCTTTGTGCTTCCCGAATAGATAGAATATTGACTTATGGGCATCCTCGAGAAGAAGTTCCAATTGCCCCTGATCTTGGGCACCCAAACACGCCCGTTGAATAGATTTACTCCCCGACTGTCTTCCGTCAAAAATAGGTGTTGCTTTGACTTAACTTCCTCCTTGAGGTTCTCCTCTAGCAAGGCTTTGGCTTGCAACGATTTGATTCGATCAATGAGTGTTGACACCAACTCAATCCGTGAAAAGGTGGCTCGAGAACTTCCCCCATAGTCTTTCCGACTCAAAGCATCGGCGACAACGTTTGCCTTACCCGGGTGGTAAAGCAATTCGCAGTCGTAATCCTTTAGTAACTCCAACCACCTCCTTTGCCTCATATTATTTTCCTTTTGATCGAATATGTGTTTCAAACTCTTGTGGTCTGTATAGAGAGTGCACTTAGTACCGTAGAGATAGTGTCACCATAATTTCAAAGTAAACACCACCGCTGCCAATTCCAAATCATGAGTAGGGTAGTTGATTTCATGCACCTTTAGTTGCCTTGACGCGTAGGCGATCACCTTGCCCCTTTGAATTAGGACACAACCCAAACCCATCTTCGACGCATCTCTATATACTACAAAATCCTTTGATCCTTTGGGTAAAGACAAGATTGGAGCTTTGCAAAGCTTTCTTTGTAGAGTCCGAAATGCCTTCTCTTGACTCTCGGTCCACACGAACTTCACGTTCTTTTGGGTTAGAGCCTTCAATGATGAAGCTATTTTGGAAAAATATTGGATGAATCTCCGGTAATATCCCGCCAAACCTAGAAAACTTCGGATCTCCGACGGTCTCTTGGGAGGTTCCCAATTCATCATTGCCTCGATCTTTGCGGGATCCATTTTAACCCCTTCCTTGGTGACTACATGCCCCAAGAACTGATCTTCCCGAAGCCAAAAGTCACACTTTGAAAATTTTCATATAACTTCTGCTGCCTTAACACTTCTAGAACTTCTCGAAGGTGTTGCTTGTGAACCCCTTCGTTCTTGGAGTACACTAGAATGTCGTCAATGAACACTATTACTGACTTGTCAAGGAATGGTCGGCACATTCGGTTCATCAAGTCCATAAATATCGTCGGTGCGTTGGTTAGGCCGAACGACATTACTGGAAACTCGTAATGGCCTCATCGCGTCCTAAATGCTGTCTTCGAAACGTCGACCTTCTTCACCTTCACTTGATGGTATCCCGAACGAAGGTCGATCTTTGAGAAACACCCCGCGCCTTGAAGTTGGTCAAACAAGTCGTCGATCCTTGGGAGTGGATACTTGTTCTTCATCGTCACCTTGTCCAATTCTCTGTAGTCAAGACACATCTGCAACGTGCCGTCTTTCTTCTTGACGAACAAGACCGGAGCTCCCTGATGTGTTTTAAATTTATAACAGCAAACATACGGGAGGTGTAGCATACGGGTCAATCACAGGGAGGCGATGGACTAAACACGGACTCGTTCTAAACTATGGGCTAGCTACGGGAATTATCAATTGGTGATTTTGATTTTTATAAAACTAATAAAATAAACAAACAAAAGAAGGGAACAAAACAAAACTATCGGACATTGGGTAATGTCAACTTCAGATTTTGGTAATGGTGGGAATTCGTTATGCAAAATTACTTCAACCCTCTTTCAAGGTGGAAAAACTTTTCTAACCCAAGACTCATATTTACTTTCGCAATATGTGTACGTTGGGAAGAAACATTATGATTTAAAATGAATATTTTTCTCAATCAACGTCCTTAACTATTTATCATATTAATACCATTGTCATCAACCAATTTAATCTAAGTAAAAGACCGAACCTTCGTTCATATCTAAAACTAATCGAATTAACTAAACGCGTTATTAAAACCAAACGAATCAACACCAACTTTCGTTAGATTGAAATCAATTAAAACCCAACGCCGGTTTAAAAATAATAATTGGTCAATACCATAACTTCAATCCAAAAAAACGATTACCCAAATGAACGAAAGTTAAACTACGAAACAAAACATAAACATAAATCTAATGAAAGCAATAAAATTAATCTATGAAAACCATAAAGATCGATTCAAGGAGTGTCACTCTCCAAAAATCGTTTTTAACCTAAGAAATTGGTAAATAAATTTAAGAACGATGTAAGAAATTAAAAAGAGAGAAGTAATATAAGGAGAAAAACATTAATACTAGATAAATGGTAAAAATAATAAAATAATAAATCAAAACATAAAATAAAATATGGAGAAACGAAACGTTACAGCGAGTGTTGAATGTTGAATGAGAATCTGTCACATTTCATCTTCATCTTCGATCCGTCGAAACATCGCATCTCCTTCACATCTTCAAAAGACTCAACAAACGAGGGATTACAAATAAATAAAAAACTAAACTAAACCTAAAATCTAAAATATAAACTAAAGAACTTACAAGAAAAAGAAAAGAAACTAAAACCTAAAAATTCACCACCAAACAAAACAAAACAAAACAAAACAAAACAAAACAAAACAAAAGACTAAAACTAAAAATATAAAAAAAACAAACAAAGAAAAGAAGAATACGACGTTGGCCATGGGGGAGGAAGAAGATGATCACAAAACCAAAATCAATTTCTATTTAACTAAATAAAGTTTCAAAAACAACCCCTCAACTTTGCAACATTTTCAAAAACGTCCCTCTTGATTCTTTTCTTTCGAAAGATCCTTTGTTGAATTTGTTTCTTCCAAAACTAGTCCAACTTTTATCATTCTTCTTGAATTTTCCCACCACATAAAGATCGATCAAATACTTTAAATCCATCGTCATCCATGTTCACGCTTTCGATGTAAAACATGTCAAAATACGACAAAAACACAAAAAGTACCAATGTAATATCCCCAACGATGATTATACGAAAATTTACTAAAAATAAAATGAAAACTATATGCAAACGACTAAACACGACACAAAATGCAAGTTTAAACTAATATGAATGCATGCAGAAAATGCACTTAACACTCCCCAAGGCGACGAGCTCGGTCTTATGAAACCCTTCTCAAAAAGGTCTTGGAGTTGAGTCATCATCTCTTGCATCTCGGAGGGAGCTAACCGATAAGGAGCTCAAGTGATTGGTGATGCCCCCGGAACAAGGTCAATCCGGAATTCCACTTGGCGATCAGGTGGTAAGCCGTGCAACTCATCCAGGAAAATGTCGGAAAACTCGCGCACCACCCTAACATCTTCAAGATTCCTATTCTCGAGTTTGGTATCTATCGCGTACGCCAAGAAGGATGAAAATCCTTTCGCTAAGCACTTTCGCGCTTTAATCATCGATATGATCGCTACTTCACCTTTATTTCTCTCGTCGTAGATTACTACCGTCTCGTTATCCACAACGGGTAGTCGGATCATTTTCTTAGAGCACACGATCTCGGCTTGGTTCTTCGCTAGCCAATCCATCCCAACCACCACATCGAATCCACTGATTTGCATATGCATAAAATTGATGGGGAATTTCTTCCCTTCAATCTCAAGGGTGCAATTCCTTAAAACCTCACGAATTACTACCTGGCCACCATTAGCTATTTCTACCACTATAGCATATTCTAAACTACTAATGGGCATGACAAGATTTTGACAAAACGCAACGGATATGAAAGAGAAGCTGGCACCCGAGTCAAACAATACATGCGTAAGTACAGAGTTTAGGAGAAACGTACCCTATAACACATTAGTGGATGCCTTCGCCTCTTCTATTGTCATCTGAAACACTCTTCCGGGCGCTCTTGAAGGATCCACTTTCTTCCCATCGGCTCCTCCCATCTTCAATTTCAGGCATTCTGCCCTCACATGTCCTGACTCCTTGCACTCGAAGTAAATTTGCCCCTTAACGGGACAATCTCTGAAAGCATGGCCAACCTTGCCACACTTGAAACAATTTCCAGGAACAAAGTTGCACGGACCAAAGTGTTTGCTTCGACACTTGGAACAACACCTAGCATCACGCCTAGGATCGGTTCTCCGGTGGTCGTTATTGTTGAAAGGTCTTGGTCTCTTGGAGGGCGCAAAATTTCCCTCCCATTTTCTCTTCTCGACTTGACGGCTACCTTCCTCCTTGCTGCGGTTGTAGGCGTCTTCCATTAATTGGGCCTCTTGAATCGCCTCTCGGAGAGTGGATGCCTTTGATACTCGGACCATGGAAATCATCTCTAAGGGAAGGCCCTTGATGCAAGCCTTAATCTTATTTTTCTCTGTTAGGACTAGATGTCCCACCAACCTCAGTTTATCCACGAATTTCCGGTTGTACTATTTCACCGACAAGTTGCCCTTCTTCCAATTCCGGAAATCTTCTTCGATCCGGTCCATCGATCTCTCGTTGCAATACTCTTCCAATAATTTTTCTTTGAATGTCGACCAAGTCAACTGGTCCAAAATAGTGGTCTCAACAGAAGTGGAATAAACATTCCACCAAGTGAGGGCCGCCCCTCTCAGCATTTGGGATCCAAACTTGGCCTTTTGATTCTCGCCGCATTCACTGGTCCGGAAGGCTTGCTCCATTTCCCGGATCCAATTCATGCACATAATCAGATCATCTACACCTTTGAATTCGGGCGGTCGACAACTTAGAAAAGTCTTGAAGGAGCAAGTCTTCCCTTTTGATCTTGCATCCAAGTTCACGGGACCTTCGACGGGGATTTCATTTCCAGTACCCCCGGATCCCGCCACCACAATGTTTTCGGCAACTGTCTCATACCTACGGTTGTTGGTGTCTCTATCCCCTAGAAGCTTCAAGAGTAACTCTTGTTGTTGTGCCATGGCCTTGTTCATGGCCAACATCATTCAATCCGTCATTCGAGTTTCCGCTATCACCTCTTCCAATATAGGTTCCAACGTCTTTAGATTGCGTCGGGGAATGCACTCGCTTCTTCCACCCAACACCTCATTTATACGGGGAGGTTTTTCCGCCCTAGTCACCCGCGGTTGGTCGGCCATGGATTCCGTTGCTTCGGGGCCCTCCGGTCTATTCCGGGTATTAACCATTTCAGTCTTCCATACAATCGAGAATGGAGGTGAGAATAAGTTACGAAAATAAAACACAAGGAAACATACTACTATATTCATTAATCATCATAATGACAGTAATCTAAGCATGCTTACGTACGATATATTCATAATAGCAGTAGCTAATTGAAATTATGAACATACTACACATAAGGATTCTCGTCACCACAGTCACAATTCTCAATCAGTGTAATTTTCGTCGACTCTAGGACCATACTATCTTAAGAGTTCTACCCAATCTCATCGGAAATAGCTTAATAACCTCAGCTTGAGTCTAGGCATCTTACATTCATACCTAGTTCACTTAAACTAGAGCTCTGATACCAACTTGTAACATCCTAAAATTAAGGGTCAATTTAAAATTCGAAAATTCGGCAATGTGACGTCTATAACTCGAGTAAACCTGTATACCCTATCATAGGGTCAATTAAAAAGCTGAATGATGCTGTAATGACATTTAATAAAACTAAAGTGTATCATCCTAAAACGGGGAATTAAAGTGTGGCGTATACAAGCCCAATGAAATGAAGAATAATAATCAACAACCTAATAATCTAAGTTTATCAAAATAGATTATGGTCGGGTGTCGCTATTTTTTTAAAATGGTAAGTCCTCAAAACCATATGTGAAGGTCAACAAATCTTCAAAAAGACCACTCTCGACCACTCCCACTCAATCCCGACGAGCCCCACAGTTAAGATGACACACCATACATGACAACCAAAGAAACAAGTGTTAGGCTAAAGCCTGGTGAGAACAAATAAATTATAATTGGAAATCATAAACCCATTTGTTGTTATACGGTGGATAAATCCGTGAGCTAAATCAAAGCAAACAAGTAAACTATTAGTGATTATAACATTGCACAAATAAACACCAATCACTTAGTGAGCTCAACTCCTCTAAGTCTATTGCTTGAAAACATCAAGTCAACCCCTCTAGGTCTATTATTGAGTGTTCCAAAACAGGAAATCATGCACAATGGAATTGCACCTTACTCCCCATGGGACTCTGCCCGACCATATAGGTCTACACCTTACTTACCATGGTGACCCAATGCCTATTCCGTGCTAAAGTGGTGAACCTAATGTTCAAAACGGGACATTGGGAACACCGTGCCTATGGATCCATTGCACTAAGACCAAATACCAAAACATTCCAATATATTCACAATCGATCATGTATAAAAGGATTATCACTAATTTACTTGTATGAAACTTGCTAACATGGAGTCTTGACTCCCAACCAAAAATGGTCATTAACACAACCCATCAACAGAATAGTATAAATCCCATTTCAAATCACTATTTATCAATAAATAAACTAATACTTGAATCTTTTCAAAACCCTAAGTTCACATTGGGTTTATTAAAATTCCATAAAACAAAAGTTGTTCAACAAGTATGTAAAGAATCTAGAAAACCATTAATCATAGTTTAACTATATGTTTCAAACATTCTTGTTTAGGTTTCAAAACCGTAATATCCCAAAAAACCATGTTTAGGTCAAAATACAACAAACCCAAATACTTGGTTAAGAGACATAGATGAAGGTTACAACACATAAACCCTAGTAATTATGTAGGAATAGAGGGTAGAAAAATCACCTTGTAAAGTTTGTATACAAACCCTAGATGATAACAACTTGAGAGAAAAAAAATGGAGTTGAGCTTAGATCCTTAATCACTTAGGGGCGGATCCAATGGGCAAAGAGCTTTTTCTGGATTTCTTCAAGAAATGGAACATTGATGTTAGGGTGTTTTATTTGTTAAATAGAAGTTCAGGGTGCAAAGTGTAATTCTTTAATAGTTTTATTAGTTAATTGGGCCTAAAGCCCATAAGCCCATTAAGCCTTGTAAGTCTAAGTATATAAAGGCATTATTAGTTTCATTATCAGTTTAGTCTCATTATTCATAATTCTCTAGTCAATAGGTTTACATTTACTGATCATATATTCTCTCTGTAAACCTAAACCCTTTCATTGAATATTAATCATATGACTAGAGGTTGTGGCTATATTATTGTTCTTCATTGATATAACTGTTCGTGATTGCACTGTACTGGGATCTACAATTGATTCTGACTCTTTCCCATTTCAAAGGCGGAGCTGGCTGAGTACTTTATGTTTCAAGAACTGGTGAGGCTGGCGGAGATCGTCTAGGGTGATATGTCTGAGACAGATCGGGATGAAATGAAGAATAAGTCAGTAGGGGCATACCTGCAGAAGATTGTTCGACTGAATGGTAATCTTGAGCCACATTTTCGAAATTTAACAGCTCATCGATTTCAGCTTGAAAGACTACCAAAGCTTTTTCTATGTTGAACGGTTCTTCTGACGGATCTAGATCTGAATAAGGATCAACAATAATTGCCCAACTATCTATATTGTAAGATGAACCTCTACCATATTCCTTAGGCTTTTCAACCGTTGGATTGACGTCGTATGGCACTAAATCCATTACCTGATCCTGGGCCTGACCTTGTCCTTTGTTTGGAGTACCTGAACCCATCTCTGTCCGTCCCTGTACCGTAACCACCACATGTGTTGACTCGGGCTCAGATGTGCGTTGGCGCTTCTCCCCCTCATGGTGATCAGGATCATCCTGGTCATCATGTTCGCGCTTAAGCCCTTCTCCCTGACTTCGACAGGTTGCTTCCAAAGATGACACCCTTTCAGTTAGTGCAACTAGAGTTTGCAGCATAGACTGAATAGTAGCGGTTTGGAGCTGGAAGGCTTCAGGAGATATAGTGGGTGGGGTTGGAGGTGTAGGTGTTGATGCTTGAGAACGTAGAAAGGAGCATGGATTTGAGGTCATCTATGGAGAACTAGGTGGGTGGAGGTGGTGTTGGTGTTGTTGGAGGTAGTATTTCAGGCTCAGGCATAGGGGCTTTACTTTTGATCATCCGCTTCAGAGCATCTACCTCCTCCTTCATTTCTAACTGCATAATAGAATGGACAACCTTTAGGGTGCCGTCCAAAAAGTCCCTTGAGACAAACTCAGGAAAGCTAATACCTGGGTCACTCAGACTTCCAGTTGTGGTAGCGACTGTGGAAGTCATACCATCTACATTCACAGCTAGCGTGATGATAGATGTGGTAGGACTTCCACCTAATCCTCATAATCCACCGATAGGTAGAGTTACTATGGGTGTTCCGGCTGGGTCACTAAGACGTTCAGCAGTAGTCGAAGTATGGATTCATGTCCTAGTCAAAGAAATAATTTCATCAATTGGCTCTAGATGCTGTGCACTGAAAGAAGGCGAGGACTGGGGCAACTGTCCTCTAGTTTCAATACCAGAACTCTCCAAGTGAGAGATAGGTAGTATATGTGCTGAATCCCCATGAGAAACTGAAACCAACATCTGTGAAGAGACGTTGAAGTGGCTGGGTGGGGTGTGCAATTGCATCGCTAGGTCCACGATGACTTCTTCAATACCCTGCCTCATCATATGAGACTGGGTAGAAGATGTGGCTACCTGGCTAATAGTGGCTAGGGGAGGTTCAACCTGAGGTGGTTGCCTTATCACTCGTGTACGCTCAAAACTATGTTTACTTTTTCTTTCCCTCTCTCTATTTACTTCTGCATTTTCGACTTAAACTCCCTCCGCTCTCCTTATGTCTCCGGGTGAGGGCTGGTCATTGTCACAATCAGAGTCAGATGACTCGTCACTTGGTTCCGTTGACTCGGTTTGAGATACAGATGGGGTGGTGGACAGGTCGTCGACAGCTTCAGATTCCGTTTGGGAAGAGTAATGGATTTGATTGGTTTATGTCGCGGTATCCTCTTCTGAAATCTGAGAATCGGCCTGCGGTGGGGTAGGCGATCGACGAGAAGTGCTGGCCTCGCTTGGTCTAACGGCACTGCCCGCTTCAGTTTCCCTGGCAATATGTTCTCTTAACACACTCGGTCCGGGAGCCCCAACTCTCCGGACTCTTCCTCCTCTCGCGCGTGGATCCTCACGCCTCTCAGGTCATGCTCCTTGGGGAGGTCCTTCCGATTCTAGATAGACCATAGGCGCAGGTATACCGTGTGTGCGTCTATATTCTATCATACTCAGTGCCGTTAGACTAGCGTAGGCCAATAACTCATCAGGGATACGTCTAGCGACTATGTTGGTGATTTCATTTCTGGTCAGAAGACGATTAGTGGGATGGTGAGGACATACCAGATGAGGGGAGCGTCGAGCTATCGTGGGATGGATTTGCATGTAGTTCCTGATGAATATCTGAAGAAAACCCATAAACGGGATGAAGTTCCATCATTTTGTAGCGTTGTCTCGGACCTTTTGGTCTAGCTTGAACCATAGAATATCGGCGTAGTCAGCATGTCAGGGGAATGCAAGATCATGAAAGAGTCGCAACAGGTTGGCACTAGTCTAATCTATGCCCTTGGTGATGGCAGATAGACATCTGTTGAGGAATGTGAACAGAGTGTACCATATTGGTGTTAAGTGCCGGCGGTTGAATGCTGATGGGAAAGGTAGAGGCACCGCATATCCCAGAGAGTGGATATCTGCACACAGCATGGAGTCTGAGACAATAGGGTAGAAACTGTCTCTGCCCGGAAAGGAGTCAGCAGTTGGTAAGCGGAGAAATTTTCGAAAAAGCTCCCGTGTGAGAAGTATCTGCGTGGTGTCAATTCTGGCCTCCAGATGGAATCCATCTTATTCTTCGATATGCGTGAGAGATTGCCAGAACTGCTGGAGATACAACTGAGGAATATCTACAGTTTCCGTGAGAGCATACGAGAGAGGGTGGCCTCTGAGGATCTCAATGATCACTTGGTGTTGGCCTTGGGGTTGAGAGAAGTCCAAGTGGAAGTTGTTTGGAGTGAGCGGGAGGTACTGATTTGGATGGATTAGTGCAGCGTCGACGATTGGATCAATGTCTTGATTCGGATTCTGTGCCATGGTACCTGTGAAAGATCATACAGTTAGTTTATAGTACAGTTTTAGGCAAGATTCCATTATTGACAAATCTGAACAAGAAATAGTCGCAATTTGAGGGTCCGAGAGCGAAAATTCCAGGATAAAGTTCAAATGAGGTCAAAGCCTTTCAAATATGAAATCCCAATACACATAATTGATGAGCGGTTAACAATGAATCCCAAGAATTACATATGCACATATGAAGTCTGAACTAGCTAAGCTGAATGAGCAAACATTAGTCAATATTGATGATTCCCCATCACATAAGCTGAACCATGATCTATCCGAAAGTTAGGACCCGGGGATAAGACCCCGGGAGTAGTACTGGGAGATAGTCGATCCAGGGTTACACGACCCCGGGAGAACAAGACCTGGGGGATGAGCAAGTGCCGAGATAGTTGGTCCGAGATAATGGCCCGTGAGTCGAGATGGGAATGGTGGTATCGGGTGGTCATGAGTTCCCAGGAGTTAAAGTACTGGGAGATTGGTATGGTTCACGGCCCGGGGCGGTAGACGGTCCACGACACGGGGCAGACCGGGAAGTGTATAATCCAGGGGTGGTGCTGTGTTAGATCCCAGGAGGTACCGGAAGTTTGATGAACCGGGGGACAGGTCGAGAGCATATATCCGGGAGGTTAAGTTCTGGGAGTTAAGACCCCGAGTGTTCAGACTCGGGAGCGGAAAAGTGCTCGAACCCGGTACTTACTGGGAGATACCACTAACCATGATCGAAGTTAAATGCAGTCAACAGACTGGTAAACCTGATGCAAAAATCAATCCGACAATCCAAACTACATTGTAAACACATCCAAAACCTGTAATCGATTAACGAATATCAATTTTAACAGGTTAGCAAAAAAAAACTGACTGATCAACACACATCGATTTCAACTAGACAATAAACAAACAAAGTAATAGTTTCAAAATTAAAAAAAAATTTAAACGGTCCCTTAAGAGATAACACATATCGATACAGATCAAAACATAAACCAATCAATCAACTCGGGGATAATCCTACTAGGTACATCGACCATCCAACTACCAGAAATCGAGCAACATGAACTCAATAAGCATCAAACAAATAATACATAATCGATCGAACCACATATTTTGAATATATGGATCTCAACTCAGAACTCAGAAACCTACATATCGTCAATTGATATTGAGTCGACTATAACCGAAACCTGTTTCTACATTGAGTCGATGTGAACAGGGACGAAGATCGGCGGTCGTCGAAGGGTCGACGTTGGCGATACAAGACCAGGTTCAATGGGCGGCGGCGGCGACTGCCGCGTTAAACCCTAATCGATGGGGGGAGGGGTTCTATTAAGTCTACATCGAGAGCGAGAGAGAGATAAGGAATGTACCTGATCGATGGAGCGACAATGATTTGTTGGAAGAATCAAAATAGAAGTTCGATCGAGATAGATAGTGGCGATAGGGAAAGAGAACCGGGAGAACGAGAGATTGAGAAAACTAGAGAAAGAGGAGAGAGTCCGGGGTATGAAGTCCCGGGTTAGGTTTTATTTAGGGGGCGCCTTTAGGCGATCGGGTCGATACCGGTTGAGCCGGTTCCCGGGTGTCCCGGTTTTCGGGTATCCCAGTTTTAAAACTCTATTTAAAAGAAAAAAATTACTCTCCCCCTTGAGATAAAATTAACACCTAATAAGTGTAAAAGAAAAATAATAATAAGTGTAAAAAATGACTCTCCCCCTTGACTTGCTTTTAAGATTTGGACACAATTAAACATAAGAAACTTACCCGCTCCCTCTCAAATGAAGAATGGTGGAATACTTACAGAATTTCACGCGGTGTGGCTCTCCCTTAACCCAAGAACAAACTGTGAACGCTTATCAAAACGACATAAGCTTTAAGCAACTGAAGTAACGAAGTGAAAGTTAAAATGAAACACAACGAAATGAAAAACAAAGGAAACTAAAAAAAATGACACGAACGAAATCTAACTTATTAATACAAAAGTTTGAAATTAGCACAAAACTTGACGAGTAAGATGCAAAAACCAATGAGTGTTGACTTGAGCATTCAGAGAAAATCACTGAAGCATTGAGTCACAATCATTCGTTATTGAATGATACTCGTACAGGTCTGTAGAAGGGTCAAACTTTCAGATTAAGCATGCCTAGCTTAGACACTAGATATTGAAAGCGTTTTTCGTCCAAGGCTTTGGTTAACGAGTCTGCTATCTGATGTTCTGTATTAATAAAGTAGAGTTCGATTGTACCTCTTTTGACGTGATCTTTGATGAAGTGATAACGCACATCTATGTGTTTCGTCTTCGTGTGTTGGACGGGATTGCTAGATATGGCAATTGCGCTCTTCGAGTCGCAGTAAATGGGGATCTTCGAGTAGTGGAATCCATAGTATTTTAGCTAGGTTTGCATCCATATCACCTGCGAGAAGCAACTGGTGGCTGCTACATACTCGACCTCAGCGGTAGAGGTTGAGACGCAATTTTGTTTCTTCGATGCCCAGCTGACTAGTCGATCTCCCAAGAACTGGATATGCCTTGGCGTGCTTTTCCGATCCAGCATGTTTTCGGCATGGTCAACGTCTGAATAGGCCGTCAGCTCAAAACCTGTCTCTTTTGGGTACCACAAGCCAAGATCAACAATACCTTTTAAGTAACGAAATATACGCTTAACTGCAACTAAATGAGACTCTTTTGGTTTTGACTGAAATCTTGCACATAAGAATGTCGAAAACATAATGTCTGGCCTGCTAGCCGTTAAGTACATCAAGGAACCAATCATACCTCTACAGGTCTTAGCATCCACGTCCTTTCCGTCAGGATCGGAGTGTAGCTTAGTACTTGTAGACATGGGCGTCTTCATGGGTGCAGAATTTTCCATCTGGTATTTCCGAAGAATATCCAAGATGTACTTAGATTGATTTATGAAAATTCTTGTGGCTAATTGTTTTACTTGAAGAACAAGAAAAAAATTCATTTGACCCATCATACTCATTTGAAAATGTTTGCTCATGAGGACTGAGAAGTTATGACAATACTTGGGGTTTGTTGAGCCAAAGATTATGTCGTCGACATAGATCTGTACAAGTATGATATCATGTTTTTTCTTTTTAATAAACAAGGTGGTGTCGATCTGACCTTTGGAAAATCCAGCTTTAGTTAAGAATGAAGAGAGTGCATCATACCAGGCTCGTGGTGCTTGCTTGAGACCATACAAGGCCTTGTCAAGAATGTAGATGTGATATGGTTTGTCAGAACTCACGAAGCCTTCGGGTTGCGATACATAAACTTCTTCCTTGAGAACTCCATTCAGAAAAGCGGTCTTCACATCCATTTGAAACACAATGAAGTTCTTGTGGGCGGCGTAGGCAAGGAACATTCGAATTGCTTCAATTCTAGCAACCGATGCGAATGTCTCATCGTAATCAATTCCTTCCTGTTGGCGATATCCTTTGAATACCAGACGCGCTTTATTTCATACTATGATTCCATCTTCATCCTTCTTATTCTTGAAGATCCATTTTGTCCCAATCACCGTCTTGTTCTTTGGCCTGGTAACAAGTCGCCACACTTTGAGGCTCTCGAATTGATTGAGCTCCTCTTGCATAGCTATCACCCAGTCTGGATCATTTAGTGCTTCGGAGACGGTTGAGGGTTCGATGCGGCTAAGGAACGAAGAAAAGAGGCAGTCATTCGCGGTAGCGGATCAAGTCTGAACGGGTGCATTGGGGTCGCCTATGGTCTAATGTAAGGGGTGAGCTCGTGTCCACTTAGTGGTATGTGGGAGAGGTTGATATGTCTGTTGGGAAGTATCGGGATCACATAACCACCCGGGGGTAGATCTTGAACTGATTCGAGTGATAACGACCGGTGAAGTGGAAGCTCCTGTGCTAGAGTCGTGTGAGTGAAGGAGGACGACTCAGCAGGTGATGTATCTATAGTGGTTTCCGGTATTGCCGGAGATGGAGCTTCTTGAACAACTTCAACAGCGGTCGGTTCAGGAGCTGCTACGGTTGTCGGTGCTTCGGTAGTAGCTTGAGTGGTCGAAGGAGGAGGATCATACGAGCTTGGTGATTCTGATTCAGTGACAGTAGGAGTGGCCGTATCAGACGACGTTGATTCACTTGATGTGGATGGACCAGTGACAGTTGTCATGTCCTATGCTTGAACTACAATCCTGTTACACGGTATATCATTCGGCTTAGGAATAAAATATTCATCATAAAAATGCTTAAAAAGTAAATCCAAATCTGAAAGATTGGCTTGTGACGTAGACGCTTGATCTGAATTATCAGGAGATTGTATAGATCCTGGACGAAGTTGTCCAGAAGCTAACACACCAGTTAAAGCGGGTTCTGAACTGAGGTGTTCAGAAGCCATATCAGCGGTCTCGTCAAAAGTCACATTCACACTTTCAACGACAGTCTTCGTCTGTTTGTTGTAGACTATGTATGCTTGGGCTTGAGATGAGTAGCCGATGAACACTCTTTCATCCTCCATTGGGATGAACTTGCCGAGATCGTCCTTGTCGTTCAATACAAAACACGTGTACCCGAATGCATGGAAATACTTGATGTTCAGGATGCGATAGTTGATGACCTCGTATGGCGTCTTATTGAACCGCTTGTTGATGATAGAATGATTTTGAGTGTAGCAAGCAGTTGCAACTGCCTCTACCCATAAGAAAAGCGGGAGTTTGGACTGGGATAACATCGTGCGTGCGTCTTCAACGAGAGTTCGGTTGCGATGCTCTACTACCCCGTTTTGCTGAGGAGTACGAGCAACTGAGAAGTTATGGGTGATACCCACTGAGTTAAGATACCCGTCAAGCACTTGATTCTTGAAATCTGTGCCATTATCCGTCCTGATGGTCTGAAATGATTTATTAAGATTAACTTGAACGCTCTTTAGATGTGAGATGATCAGTTCGGGAGTTTCATCCTTGGATTGAAGGAATTTGACCCACGTGTATCAAGAGAAATCGTCGACCATGACCATAACGTACTTCTTGTGGTTGATACTCTGAATGCGCATCGGTCCACACAAATCCATGTGGATAAGTTCGAGGGACCGTGAAGTACTTGGAGCGGCTTTAGGCTTGTGAGTAGCCTTCTTCATCTTCCCCATTTCGCAGGCGACACATAGGTGATCATTTTCGAACTTGAGATCTGGCATACCTTTTACGTGTCCGCCGAGCACCAACTTGTTGATGTTCTTGAAGTTCAGGTGTGAGAGTCTACGATGCCATAACCAATTTTGTTCGGTTGAAGCTTTGGACATCAAACAAACTTCCTTTTCTGCTTTCAGAGATGAGAGATCAATCGTGTAGAGATTGGTGTGACGTGTTCCGACTAGAAATTCTATTCCATCTTCAGTTCAGACGCTGCACCGTTTGGCTTTGAAATTGACCTCTAGATTCTTGTTGCAGTAACTGACCGATGCTGAATAAGTTGTGACCAAGACCTTCGACGTAGGACACCTTCTTGATGGTTAGGTTGTCCTTTACAATATCTCTGTATCCCAAAATTGGAGAATAGTGATCATTCCCAAAACGTACATTCCCATAAAATTTCTCGATGAAGTTCGTGAGAAGCTCCTTTCTTCCGGTCATGTGTTTGGAGCAGCTTGAATCTAAATACCACTCATGACCGTTCTGCAAAACAAGTTAAGTTCTTTTAGGTACCCATTCATAAATGGGTCCTTTGGGGTTAGAAGTAACACCCGTATAGGAGATCCGTTTTGACTTGGGTCTGTTTCTACGGCATGGTGCATCAAACTTTGAACGATAATTAAAAACATGATAAGAACCAAACCAATCAGATGCATATCTACGATCAATAAAATCATTCAACCCACAGTAGGAACAACAAACACAATCATGAGACAGTTGAAGTAATTGCTGAATTGAATAAACTTTCAAAGGAAACAATCCATTACATTCAACCAAAGCATTAGAATTTAAAACATCATGACTGTTATTGTTTTTCCTAGAATTCAAAACTGGATTAACTGATTCCGTCTTCGCTGTGCTCTCCTTCGACTTCTTAGGTACCCACTCGTATTTGACTTCTTTCCTTCGACCAAAAGTATCTAAAATACTGTTAAACTCACAGTCATAAGATTAGAATTTTGAGGATTGTCTCTTGTTAGAGTGACCGGTCTTTTTCTTCTTCTGTGAACGTCTTTTGGATTTAGATTTAGAAGAACTATTCACAGAAGTGTTTTGAGGGGCAGATATGGAACATTCGCCCTTGTAAAATTGTATTGGAGCCTCACAAGTTGAATTCAGAAAATCAACATGACTTGGAAGTAAAAGATTGAAATCAAATTGGTCTAACTGACTGTCTGGACTCACCTTGGAATTCAGAAATGTTGAAAATTCCATTTCCTCATCAGAGGGAACCTTATCACTTGTGGGATTCAGGAAACTGGAAGAATTTGTGCTTTTCAAAGGATCATGCGCGGAAGCATTTTGGAAATCAGAATGGTGATCCGTTTTGAAATACTTTAACTAAGGCCCCTTTCCCTTTTCAGAAGATATTGGTGAAGAATCACCCAGAAAAGCTTTACAGGAAGAGGTGTCTGAGGGCGGAGAAGAACGTTCTGACAGATCGATTATCTCCCTTTGGAGCTTTTCTTGAAGATCAACTCTGTGGAGTTGCTCTTTCATCAGATCTGCTACCAAGGCAGACAGTTGAGAAGTAAACTTGTTTATTTCTATCTGAAGATATTCTTTTTCCTCCCTAGATACAGATTCCTTTTGATCAGAATTTAGGCACTCAAGTTTGGATAATAAGTTTTGTTTTCCTTTTGAAAATTAGCTCTCTTCTGTTCAAATGACTCTTCTAGCTGATCAATTTTCTTTTCTAAAATCAGAGGTGGAACATAGATTTTGTAATCCATCGATTCCTCTTCAAGTTCAACGGGTTTTGAATCAAGTTCAACCTGAGAATAACTTCGAAAATAGTCATTTGACAGAAAACGGGGTTTATCGGTGTTATATGACGCATTCAATGAGTCATAAACAAAAGGAAGTTGCATCGTGACAGTATTTTTCCTTCTCAAAGTTTCCAGTTCCAGATCCTTATTATCAAGTGGCTTGGTCCATCTGATTTTGTACTCTGGGTAGGTTTTGTCCAATCCCAAAAATTCGAAAGCATATAACGTGGGAACTTTGGTCAAGGCCTTTTTCAGATAATGTGGGTTATCGTAACCGAGACCCATCTCTGAATATTTGAGTTCTTTAGGTGCATTTAGATGAATCGTTTGAATCGTTTGACCGATTTTATAAAGTTTCAGTTCGAGATCCTTTAACTTGTTAGTTAACCGTTTATTTTCATTTTTACAAGAAACACTTTTACTAACAATCTCAAATTTCTCATTTTATGACATACGAAGCTTGTAAGTAAGATCATCTACTTTGGTATTTAACTCTTTTGATTCTTTTGAAAGACTCTCACACTCTTCCTTTACATTAGAAATTTTGCACAAGTTTCCAGCAATATCTATGCTTTGTTTTTCAAGCGTTTCAGACTGTGATGACACACAAGTCTTGAAGGAGGAGATGAAGTGAGAATTTTCTCTATTGGTTTGCTTGTAGGAGTCTAACTTTTGCACAGTTATTTTCATTTGATCAATTAAGGTTTTATGGATAGGAGCACATACCTAACAGGTGGAATCGCGATCATCATCGTCTGAATCTGACTGTGTCGAGTGCTTACCCATGAAACACATGTGAGCTTCTGCATCATCTTCATCTTCATCAGACACGTAGAGCCAATGATCATCTTTTTCTAGAAGAGCTTTACCAGCTTCCTTTTGTTTGGCCAACAACATCTTGGCCTTGTAGTATTCGGAGTTGCGAACGACCGACTTGCGACATTCTTTGGCAAAGTGACCCAAACGACCACAATTATAACATTTTATCGGCTTGTCCTTGGCTTTCTCATCAAGCTTATTCTCAACCTTCTTTCCTTCATCAAATCGTCTCTTCCCTTCATACTTCTTCTTATGATCATGTCGTTTGAGAGAAGTAGTGGAGTATCTCTGATTATTTGATGATGACTTTTTGAAGGACTTCTTTTTCTGAAATGCTTGAGACAAGAACATCACAACTTCCTTAATCTGAGTGTATTCTGGATCCGAATCACTTTTCACTGGATCCTTTTCAGGGGTTCAACTGACAGATCGAACTCTTTTGTCTGAGACGAGTGCTAAAGGATCAACCATAGGCTTTTCGTCTGCCTTTTGACTTCCCATCAGTTCAAGAACTTCCCCTTCGTCCTGTAGAAGCATTTCAAATAGTTCGTGCAGGGGAACTTTCTCCAGGTTTTGACTATGGCGGATATGAGAGACAAACGTCTTCCATTACGGCTGGAGGTTGTTCATGAACTTGATGTTGTTCTCGGTGTTGGTCTTCCTGATGTGGCTTTTTTGCAGATCATTCAGAAGTTGGTTGAACCGTTCATATGTTTCCGTGAGCGTCTCGCCTTTCCTTAAAGCTGTCATATCGGGAAATGCAACTAGTGATCTTCAGTTGAGTGCTTATTCGACTACCCATCATCATTTTCTCAATCTGGCCCCACATTCCTTTCGTAGTAGCCTTGTAGCTGTCGATGCTAGCATATATGTCGTTAGGCAGGCTTTGTAGAATGTAACTCTTCACATGCTTTTCCGCGCCATGCCATTTCTTTTCTGGACCAGTAAACTCATCGATGGATTTTTCGAGTCGACGGTCTAGTCGACCTTCGTTTTCGTCTCCAGGTAGGACTTTCATCGGCCAGGCTTGTGGCCCCTATTTCAGACACAAGAGTATTTCTTCATAGTCCGGTTTTGCTTCGATAAAATTCATGAATCGATCGTGCCATTGTGGGTATTCTCCCCGATAGATCACCGGAGGTTTTTGATCTGAACCAATGGCTAGAGCGTCTCTAGAATTCATCTTTAATGCACTGTATAGATCGTGAGACAAAGTATTTGATCCGAAAAAGAATGATTTTACCTAGGACTGAAGGTCAAGGACCCGGTACCCGGGAGACAAGGACCCGGGAGACGGGGACCCGAGAGACTGGAACCGGGAGACTGGAACCTGGGAGTGCAAAGTCCCGCGATTGCAAGGTCCTGGGAGTTAAGATCCTGGGAGAGTGAAGAGTCCGGGGGCAAAGGTCCCGGGCGATTCAACCAGGTTCGTGTTCTTCAAAAAAAGCGGCGATAAACCAACAGATTCGACAGAAAACAATCTTGTAGCACAAAATCAATCAACATTTTAGATATATGACCAAAGAAACAAAATTAATTCAAGAAACAATAACTAACCACTCAGATTAGCAGTTTCAATTTTGATTAATAATGAATACACCTAAGAACCAAACTTAAATCTGGGTTTAATGATGAATACGCCTAAGAACCAAAATCGAATATGGGTTTAATCGATGTAGCGATTAACTCAGAAATCGACCCAAACAGTCTTTTAATCACACAAAGATGATATAGATTATCCAACACAGATGAAGAAAACAAAAAAAAAGACTAAGCTTAAACTCAGTATAAGGAAATTAATTATGAGAAGCACAAATAAAGAAGAACACGATTCAAGCAAACCAGACGTCGATTAAGCAAAATCGATAGAGAGAAGGATTCTAGACAAACCTTTTGGATAAAAATTCTTGTCTTTTTGCTCTGATACCAATTGTAGATCCCAGAAACAGTGCAATCACGATAATAATCAATAAACAATAGATATTCAATCACAACTGCTAGTCATATGATTAGATTTATCAGTAAAGGGTTTAAGGTTTACAGAGAGAATTTCAATAGGATTAGGTATGACCATTAAACTAGAAAGCTAGGTTAAGAAACAATAAATATCAGGCGTGCAAGCCTTTAGGGCTCAAAAGCCCATAAACTAACAACTTTCATTAAATTACAGTTTTCACCCCGAACTTCTATTTAACACATAATTCACCCTAACAACACTGTACCAAAAAATTAATATGCATAAATGCATATCCATATATGCACTGTTTAAAGAATATGCACATATGTACAAATGCATATATGAACATTCTTACATATGTGGTATGCATGTATGCACATTCATGCATATGCACATGTGCACAAATGCACATTCATGCATATTGCACATATGCACAAAATTTAAGTGTAAACGACACCGTCATGGACGAGATAGGTGATCGGAATAGGGTTTTGGCGAGCCGGTGAGTGAGGTCAGAAAGTGTAGTATGGCGGTCTACGACGACGATACGTGTATCGTCGCCGACGTAACATAGGGATTTGTCGTGAGGACGAGGGACTATGTGACCGTCGTAGCTACACATCAGCCAGAGCTTAGTCAAACCACTAGCAGCCGCCGTTGTAGGACTGTTATTATGTGGGTATAGAGGGTTTTCTTCTCCCCATGAATCATTTTTTCAGGAACGAGGTGAGGAGTCTACGGAGTCATGGTGTGTAGCGGTGGTAATGGTGGTTTCCGTTGTGGCAGTGGTGGCAGTGGCGGAGATTGGCGGTGGTTGTAGCGGAGCGGCGGTTTGCTCCATTTTTTTAGAAAGAGATATGCACCACTTTATTAAAATCAGCTGAAAATATGGAAAAGTAAATAACTTCCAAATTAGAGATAAGTTACAATTTTAATTTTAAAATTATTGTATTTAATAAATGAAGATATCAATACCAATTTAGAGACTCCCTTAAAATATGGATAGGTAGTTATTAGGCGTGAAAAAGAAAATTCCAATATTACCCTTTGTTTGTGATTAGGCGTGTATATTGACATGTAATTAATAATGAATCTGATTGGATGATAATTGGTTAACACGGTTAATACCAATGTTGTTGGGGATAAAATGAACCAAGTCTGGTTAGTGCTGCTAGAGTATTGAAGATTACTACTGCTGAAGTTTTTAGTACTGCTAGTTGAAGGATTACTACTGCTAGTAGAATTACTACTGCTTGAAAGTTAGTACTGCTAGTAGTTAATACTGCTTGAAGATTACTACTGCAAGAGGGAAGTTAATACTGCAAGCATAGTTAGTACTGCTGAGGATGTTAATGCTGTTGAAGATTAATGCTGCTGGATGAGGATAAAGTTAATACTGCTCATGAAGATAATGACTTAAAACGAAAGAATAGGAGCTGGAGATAAAGATGAAGATAATTATGGAATGGATTATGAAGATCAAATTTGTTTTGATAATTATCTTGTAATTAGTTCTGTATATATAGTTTAGAAGTCTTTGATAAGAGACATAGTTTTTGACATACGTTTGTTTTAGAGAGAATTAACCTCAAGGTTCTTAGTAGTCCTTTCAATAGAGAAGTATTGAACATCTGTTGAGCCTGTTCAATAGATTGAGGTTTTGTTTATAATCATTAAGTTAATCAATATAACTTGTGATTTGAGTTTATACACCGTTTCATTGAATTACTGTTAAAGTGTTTTTCCGCGACTTCTTTAACATAAGTTTCTGAGTATTTATTAAATTCTTGTTTCGAATTTCGATGCTGACAAGTGGTATCAGAGCCTTGAACTCAGAAATCAAAAATCATCATGGACGGATCTCATGACAATGTTCTTGTTTCAAAGGTCCCCATGCTCAAACCCAATGAGTTTGACATGTGGAAAATCAGAATCAGGCAGTACATTCTTCTTACAGACTACTCAATGTGGGATATCATTGAGAATGGTCCCTCTGATGGTGGAACGATGGACGCAGATGGCAAGAGATCTCCACCAAAGACTGATGGAGAAAGAAAGATGAGACAGACTGAGATGAAAGCCTTGAGCACTCTGCTCTTGGCAATTCCTAATGAGTACCAACATCAATTCTACAACTGTTCTGATGCTCAAATCCTGTGGAATGCATTGGAAAAGAGATTTTCAGGTACTAAAAGCACTAAGAAGAATCAGAAGGCAATTCTCAAACAACAATATGAGAATTTTATGTTTACAAAGAATGAGTCCATGACTCAAACCTTTGATAGATTCAACAAGTTGATTGGAGAGTTGGACACTGTTGGTGTCAAGATGGACCAGGATGATATCAACAGAAAATTTCTAAGATCTCTTGGTGAAGAATGGGTGATGTATACTGTATCCTTTAGACAAAATGACAATCTGGAGGATAAGGAGCTTGATGATCTCTACAATGATCTAAGGGTGTTTGAAGCAGAAGTTGAATCCAAGAAAAGGCCATCTGGATACTCTCATAATGCTGCCCTCTTATCATCTACTACTGATTGTACTGCTAATACAGAATCAGTTAGTGCTGCTTATGGCTCAAAACAGGATGGGTCCAATGATTCTGTTTTGGAGGCATTCCTTGCTAGTCATGCTAAATCTGCTCTTATCAATGATGATATGGAGCAGATCAATGCAAATGACCTTGAAGAGATGGATATCAAGTGGCAGATGGCAATGCTCACCATGAGAGTCAAAAGATTTATCAAAAGAACAGGTAGGAACAATTTTGCCATGAGAAGAGAAGATGGTGTTGGATTTGATAAATCCAAGGTGGAATGCTACAAATGCCATAATATAGGACACTTTGCCAGAGAGTGCAGAGGAGGAACTGCTCAACAGCATAGAAGCAATACTCATCAACCAAAGTCTACTAACTATAGCAGGAATTCATCTCAATCTCTTGTTTCACAAGAAGGAATGGGTTTTGATTGGAGTGATCAAGCTGAGGAGGCCATTCAGAACCAAGCATTGACGGCAGAGGTTTCAGAGTCATCAAGCACTGCACTTCCCACAGAGGTAAAATCTAACCTTTGCTCTAAAACCTGTATTGAAACTATTAAAAAGTACAGGGATCATAATCAGAGCATGTGTGATGACCTTAAAAGGTTAGAAAAAGATATAAGAGAGTATGTTTTGATTGTTGAGAAGTTTGAAGAACATATTAAGGCATATCAAGCCAATGAACTTCAATATTCATATGATCTCAACTACTGGAAGTGGGAGAAGAATCAGTTAGAGATTGAACTAGAGAAGGCTAAAGAGGAGTGTGAGAAAGTTAAGAGTGAATTTGAGAAGGCCAAACTAGATATTGAGAAATATTCCAATGCTTCTAAAGCAATGGACTCTTTTCTTAAATCTCAAATTCATGACAAAATAAAGAGAGGTATAGGCTACAACAACACCCCTCCACCTTACAATAATAACTATATCCCTCCCACCTCAGACCTCTTAGAAAGACAGGACAAGAAGGAATTACCTGCAGGAGCCACAGAAGTAGATCCTTTAGATAAAGTAGTGGTTGAGGCATATTCTGAAGATGAGAACTCTGAGGGTAAGAATAAGGAAGACCATAAAGATATTCCCTTAGAAAACCATATTCTTACAAATGAGAGAGGGGTAAACCATTTATTAAGAGTGATAAAGTGGAGATGTCCAAGACAGAGAAAGAGACTGTTAAGAGTGAGAAAGCTGAGACCTCCAGGAAAGGAAAGGAAAAGGTACAGGGAATTCACTACATGAAAACCTCTGTTATAAATCCCTGTACTTGTCAACAGAACAAGCCCCATAAACATGATAAAATAAGGGGAAATCAGAGAAACATAAATAATCAGTGGGCTCAAAAACAGGGAATTGATCTAAGCAAAATCAATAGACCAAACCCTGTTTTATCTGTGGAAAATTGAATCATCTTGCCAAATACTGTTATTTCAATCCTATTAACCAAAGAGTTACTTTTCAAAGACATACACAAAATTCTTTTGGTTATAGGAAACAATCAAGGAATCACATGGCTGCTAATATGAGAACAGTACCAATGAAAACTGGGACTGCAAAATCTCATATTCAGAATAAGTTTGCTAAATCAAAAGAAAATACTCCAAGTAAGTCAAGGAGTAACTCACAGAACAAGAAAGCAAACACATCTGTCAAGATTTGGGTTCCAAAAGTCAAGAAACCTGTTAGTACTGCTACCTCAAATAGTACTGCTAACAGAAATAATGCTGCTGATAGCAATACCACTGCTAACCAAGTTAGTACTGCTAACCAAGTTAGTACTGCTAACAAGGATAGTGTTGCTACCAGTATTAATGCTGCCAAACCTATAATTCTGACAAAGTATTCCAGCCATGCGATTCCTAACTCTGATCATCTTATCCAGACTAAAATTACTGATTATAAATATGTTGATGAGAAAGGACAACCCAAGACCACTTTGGCTTGGGTTCCCTCCAGAAACTAACTGTTTTATCATATGTGCAGGGCAACCAACAGCTCAAGAAGAAGAGCATATGGCATGTAGATAGTGGTTGCTCTTGGCACATGACAGGTAACATGGTCTGCCTTCAAAACTTCAAAAATTTTGATGGAGGACATGTTGCATTTGGTGACAATCCAGAAGGAGGTAAGATCAGTGGAAAAGGTATGGTATCAAAAGGTAAGATGTCCTTTGAAGATGTATACTATGTTGAGCAACTGAGATACAACCTGTTGAGTGTATCACAAGTCTGTGACAAGAAACATAGTATACTATTTATTGAGACTGAATGTATTATCCTTACTCCAGGTTTCATGGTAGTTGATGAAAATATGATACTACTTAGAACTCCTATAAAGGATAATGTTTATTGTTTGGATTTAGAGAATGTATCATCTGATTCATCATTAAACTGTTTACTTTCAAAAGCTTCCTTAGATGAATCATCTCTTTGGCACAGAAGGATGTGTCACATGAATTTTAAAACAATGAACATTCTTGTGAAAAACAACCTTGTAAGAGGTTTACCTCAAAAAGTTTTCTCATATGATGATCATTGTGTTGCCCGTCTTAAAGGCAAGCAGCACAAAACTTCTCATAAATCCAAAGAAATAAATACAATCTCTTTTCCTCTTCAATTATTGCATATGGATCTCTTTGGTCCTACAAATGTGATGAGTATTGGTAAGAAATCCTACTGCTTAGTCATTGTTGATGACTTCTCTAGATTTACTTGGGTATATTTTCTGAGGACTAAGGATGAGACAAGTGGACTGATCAAATCCTTTGTTCTTAGGATTGAAAACCAAACTAATCTAAGGGTTAAAGTCATCAGAACTGATAATGGAGCTGAATTTAAAAACAATGACTTAAACAACTTTTGTGAGGCTAAAGGTATTGAGAAACAATACAGTGCTCCTAGAACTCCTCAACAAAATGGTGTAGCTGAGAGGAGAAATAGGACACCAATTGAGGCTGCTAGATCTCTGTTGGCAGATTCAAAATTACCAATTACTTTCTGGGTAGAAGCAGTTAATACTGCTTGTTATGTCCAAAACAGAGTTCTAGTAGTCAAATCTCAAGGCAAGAGACCTTATGAATTTTTTAACAAGAAGAAATCATTTATTGGATTTTTCAAACCTTTTGGGTGTCCTTGAACTATTCTCAACACTAAATCTCACTTAGGCAAGTTTGAAAGCAAAGCTGAAGATGAATTTCTTGTTGGATACTCATCTTAGAGTAAGGCTTATAGGGTATTTAATAGTTCTTCAAGGATTATAGAGGAAAGTGACAATGTCAAATGCAATGAGAACACACCAAATCAAGTTGGTACATGTCCTGATTGGTTGTTTGACATTGATTCACTAACTAATGCATTGGGTTTTAGTAATGTGCAAAATGCAGGAACAAGCTCAGAAAAGGTACAAGCACAGAGTTCAGAGTTTGTGCTGTTTCCACTACCTACAACAGATCCTGTTGAATTTTGCCAGCAAGAAAAGAAAGATGATTCAGAATCAGAAGATTATGATCCAGATCAAGATGCAGATGATAAAGCAGATAAAGAGGACAAAGGTGATGAAGAGAATAAGAGTGATAAAGAGGATGCTCATAATTCAGGAAACACAGGACCTGAGATGCCCATACTGTCAGAAGAGGACACTGATGATGACAATTCTTCAGTGTATGGTGGAAGCACTCCAGAAAAGAATGACACCAACCTTGAAGCAAATCTTAATGAGGAGGCTGTCAATGCTACAAGAACTCAGAAGAATCATCCTCCTCAATTGGTGATTGGTGACATTAATTCCCCAATGATCATAAGGCAACAAAGCAAGTTAGGGGGATTGAAAGACCTACAAACAGGTTTGTTATCTTGTTTTCTATCCCAGATTGAGCCCAAAAAGGCTTATGATGCAATGAAAGACCCAAGCTGGATAGAAGCAATGCAAGAGGAGCTGCTGCAGTTTGTGCTGCAAGATGTATGGGATCTGGTTGAACTTCCAAAAGGACAAAGGGCAATTGGTACAAAATGGGTTTTCAGAAATAAGAAGGATGAGAAAGTAATTGTGATAAAGAATAAGGCCAGGCTTATGGCACAAGGATACACACAAGAAGAAGGAATAGACTATGAAGAAGTATTTGCTCCAGTGGCCAGAATTGAGGCAATTAGGCTGTTTCTAACGTATGCTTCTTTCATGAAGTTCAGAGTTTTTTCAGATGGATGTCAAGAGTGCATTCCTATATGGGACAATTGATGAAGAAGTATATGTTTGTCAGCCTCCAGGGTTTGAAAATCCTAATGACAGAGTATACAAATTAAAGAAAGCACTCTATGGGCTACATCAAGCACCAAGAGCATGGTATGACACTCTGTCTACCTATCTCTTAGAAAATGGATTTGAAAGGGGAATAATAGGCAAGACTTTGTTCATCAAAAAGAAGAAGAAGGACATCCTACTTGTGCAGATCTATGTGGATGACATCATCTTTAGATCCACAAAAGATTATATGTGCAAGGAGTTTGAGGAACTAATGCACAAAAGATTCAAGATGAGCTCTATGGGTGAACTTACATTCTTCCTTGGGCTACAGGTTAAACAGAAGAAAGATGGTATCTTCATCGACCAATCCAAGTATGTGCAGGATATACTTACCAAATTTGGATTTTCAGATTCAAAGCCTGCAAGCACACCCATGGAAACACACAAACAGATCACTGCAGATCTTGAGGGGGAGGATGTAGATGTTCATCACTATAGATCTATGAATGGCTCCCTCATGTATCTAACAGCTTCAAGGCCAGATATTATGTTTGCTGTCTGTGTGTGTGCCAGATTTCAAGTAAGACCTAAGCAATCTCATTTTCAAGCAGTCAAGAGGATCTTCAGATATCTCAAAGGACAACCTAGGTTGGGCCTTTGGTATCCTCATGACTCAACATTTGATCTACTTGATTAATTTGATAGTGATTTGGGTGGTGCAAACTTGGATAGAAAGTCTACATCAGGAGGATGTCAGTTTTTGGGAGCAAGACTAGTTTCATGGCAGTGTAGAAAGCAAACCACAGTGTCCACCTCTACAACAGAAGCAGAGTACATAGCTGCTGCAAGCTGCTGCTCACAAGTGCTATGGATTCAGAATCAGATGCTAGACTATGGGGTTACTTTTCTGCACACTCCAATCTTCATTGAAAACAACAGTGCCATAAACATTGTTAATAATCCAGTAAAGCACTCAAAAACCAAGCATATAGAAATAAGGTACCATTTTATTAGAGACTGCAATGAAAAGAAGCTAATTCAGGTTGTGAAAGTACATACAAGTAACCAATTTGCTGATCTATTCACCAAAGCTTTTGATGTGGGTAGATTCACATTCTTGGTTACAAGTGTGGGCATGATAAACACTGAATAAGCCTCCTTTGATTTTCTTTATGTACCATTTCTATATAGATTCCTTTCTGCTTACTTTCTCATATTTTATTGTGCATAGTACTGCTAACCTTGTGTGTTTAAGTGTTTCAGATTGCTTAAATTGGATACTTGGTACTTCTAGTTCAGTTAATACTGCTCTCTATATTACTCATGATGACAGTTTCAATATGGTTAAGTATGGTTACTACTGCCAGGCGGTTTATACTGCCAGTGCAAAGTTACTACTGTTTGTCTTATTTCTACTGCTAATCAGTGTTACTACTGCTTATATGTGTTAATACTGCTAGTCTGTGTTAATACTGCCAGTATGTGTTACTACTGCCAATCTGAGTTAATACTGCGGGTTTGTTAATGCTGCTAGGGTACTTAGTACTGCTCCTAACTGAAACCCTCTACCTATAAATACCCTCCTTGCCCGTCATTTTCAAAAACGGCTCTTTGAACTTCCTACGAGTGTTCTTTCTCTCTCCTTCTCTTGAATTCTTTCTTATCAGTGCATAACCCTAGTTTCGATCAAGAAGATGGCAGGACTCGACTTCTTTGATGAACACAATGAGCTCTCCATATTACAGAAACCCAAGCAAGATTAGGGTTTTCATGCTATAGTGGATTTCCTCAAATCCTCGCACATTGCCTACGCACTCACTGCCAATCCCACAATCTATGTGGAACACTTGCGACAGTTCTGGGCAAATGCCTCAATACAGACTGTGGAAGGAAATCAAGTCATCCAATCAAGGGTTTATGACAAACCCGTCGCCATCACAGAGGATTGCATACGCACTCATCTATGCTTAGATGATGCCTCAAGTATAACCTCTTTACCTAAGGAAGATCTCTTCCAAGTTCTTAGTCGAATGGGGTATGAAGGTCCCACTGATGTCTACAAGTTTTACAAGAACAAATTTTCACCTCAGTGGCGATTCTTTGTTCATACCCTACAACACTGCATTTCACGCAAAACAACTGGATGGAGTGAGTTCAGTAGTACCATAACTTATGCTCTGGTCTGTTTAGCAACCTCCAGAAAGTTTAATTTTTCACAAATGCTTTTAAATGATTTGCTGTCAAACCTGGATACCAAAACAAAGAGATTTTATATGTATCCTAGGTTTGTACAAGAGATTCTACTAAAGGAATTGACGGATCTACCCTCTCTTGAAGAGGTGTATGTACCAAAACCTCCCAAGGGGAAGGTGTTCTCAAATATGAAAAGGCCTAGCAAGGACCTTTCTGGACAAGACACTCCATTGTTCTCTACAATGATGGGTGTGTCTCATTCCCATGGTAAGGCATCAGGGTCACAGCCCACATCTGACCACCCAACTGATGCCCTACCCACGCCATTCAATTCTATTAATACTCCTCAGATCCCTATTGTTAAGCCAACTTCCCCTATCACCAAAACATATCAAAGGAAAAAGGTACAGAAGGTTCCTTCCCTTCTTGTATCTTCACCCTCAAAGCCTATAATCCCTCTGATAGAGCATTCTCCATCAGAGAATATCCAAAGGGAAACCATAGGGGTGTCTCCCAACCCCAAGAAGGTGCTCTATAAGGAGAAGGATGAGCATGTGGGCAGAAAGGCTCACAC
Organism: Arctium minus; assembly: GCA_954870635.1. Classification (NCBI taxonomy): domain Eukaryota; kingdom Viridiplantae; phylum Streptophyta; class Magnoliopsida; order Asterales; family Asteraceae; genus Arctium; species Arctium minus. Next base: position 161,783,655 of record OX941081.1, read on the forward strand.
TACTGTTTCTGCACAAGGTATAGGACAAGATAGTGTGAACATATCTAAGACCTTCCCCACGGAAACTTTAGATGAGCAATCATCTAAAGGTCCCAGGTGCCAAGAAACCACGGGGGTAGAAGGTGCTTCTGCTAGGCAGAAGGCCTCTACTAAAAGATCCAAGGATCCTTCAAGGGTGGTAAAAACACCTAAAGGAGGTGAGGACAAATATACTTATGATGAATTGATGGATACTCTTGGTACATTAAGTCTGGAAGTTCACAATCAAAACATGGAGATAAAAGATATGCAATTAGTGATTTTGTCTCAATAAGAACAGATAGCCCATCTCAAGAAGTTGGTGCTCAAACTAGTGCACAAGAAGAAGAAAACTCAGTTTGTATTAAAGAAGAGAAGGACTAATGATGCTTCCAAAAAGGGGGAGAGGTCAGAAGCTGAAATAGAAAAGGAGAGTACAAGTAAGATGGAATTTCAGTTTGAGGGGGAGACTGGTGCTAAAAAAGAAAAGGAGGTTGGTACAAAAGCAGAAACCTTTGTCAAAGAAGCAGAAACAAGTATGAAAGAAGCAGTAACAGAACCAGCAGCAGTAACTACACCAGAAGCAGAAACAGAACAACCAGCAACAGAAACTGATCTGACAGTAGAAGAACTAGAAATTGCAGAAAGTCTAGTTAAAGCAAAACATGACACTCCTAAAGCCACTCAAAAATCTAAAGGAGTGGTAATCAAAGAAGGAGGATCAGAACAGAAAAAGAAGAAGAGCAGTGAGGCAGAGATCAAGAGGAAAGGGAAAGAAAAGGTGGTTAAATCTGTGAAACCATCAAAGAAATCATCTCAAATAGCTCTCGATGAAGAGTTAGCAAAGAAGCTACAAGAAGAGATGGCAAAGGAGGAAGAAATCCAATCTGCAAAAGACAGAATGATTGCTTTGGAATTGGCTACTAAGCTTAATGAGGAATATTAAAGGAGCTTAAAGACTGCTGCTGCTGCTAAGAAAGTTACAAAGAAGGCATCAAGGCAAAGGCTGTTATTAAAGACAAGACAAATACAGCCATCTAAAACATTCCTAGCCAATCAAGAAAGAAGGAAAATGATAAACTTTCTGAAAGGAGCTATTGGGGTTTCTGAAAGAATGTTTTCCAGTATGTCATTTGGAAGGATAGAAGAGCTATACAAGAAGGAGAGGGGCAAGCTGAAAGGGGACTTCACAAAAAGGGTTGAGGTTGAAATAAAAATGAAAGAAAGGCATGATTTGAATATTCAACAACCATTCCCTGACAGTGAAGAAGGCACTCCTATCAAAGACAAGGCAGAAGTGAAGAAAGAAGAGACCTTAGCTCAAAAGCTTGGAGCTATTAAAAGAAAGAAGTCCATAGCTACCAAGCCAAAGGAAAAAAGGTCTAGAACTGAAGAAGGAAAGAAAGATCAGAAAAGTGAGGAAATGGAAGCAGAACCATCATAGCAGCAGAAACAGGGTGAACAGGTTGACAAGGAAAAGGAGAGTCAAGAGCAGTCTAATCAACAATCTAATGAGAAGTTCCATTTGTACATGACTTTGATAGATGAAGAACTAGTGCAAGCTGACCCTATCTCAATGCAGGCACCAGAGATCATTCACTGGGATACTCTGAGGGACAACAGAAGAGAATATTTCAGATTCAAAAGAATGGGTGATCAGTATGAGGTGTATTCAACCTGGGGAAAGATAGTGAGAAGCTGTACAAGGGCTGATCTGGAAGAAATACACAAAGTTGGACTAACTCTGTATGAAGATGTGCTGAAAGGAACAAAAATGAACTTAATCAAGATAGCCATGGAGTACCTATGCATGATGTTTGACCCTGACAGAGTTAAGCATAATATCAGAGATGTGGATCATGAAAAGGTATTCAGAAGCATTTACCACTGGATGCTCATTGAAAGATGTGGAGTATATGTCCTAACCATAGACAAAAGCTACCATGAGTACTACTTGGTGGACAAAGTGTATGACCATATGAGAGCAAAGCTACAAGGAATGTTGAGAGCAAAACTGGTATGTTCTACAGGATCTGAAATGGCAAAGATTGTAATTAGAAGAACCATTAATCAAAGTCTGGGACTGGATCCAAACCTTGGGAATTGAGCTGGAGTTTTGAAAGCATCATAAAGGCCCTATGCTGAAGAACTTAACTTCTGGATTTCAAAAGTTAAGTTAGGGGGAGATTGTTGGGGATAAAATGAACCAAGTCTGGTTAGTGCTGCTAGAGTATTGAAGATTACTACTACTGAAGTTTTTAGTACTGCTAGTTGAAGGTTTACTATTGCTAGTAGAATTACTACTGCTTGAAAGTTAGTACTGCTAGTAGTTAATACTGCTTGAAGATTACTACTGCAAGAGGGGAGTTAATACTGCAAGCATAGTTAGTACTGCTGAGGATGTTAATGCTGTTGAAGATTAATGCTGCTGGATGAGGATAAAGTTAATACTGCTCATGAAGATAATAACTTGAAACGAAAGAATAGGAGCTGGAGATAAAGATGAAGATAATTATGGAATGGATTATGAAGATCAAATTTGTTTTGATAATTATCTTGTAATTAGTTCTGTATATATAGTTTAGAAGTCTTTGATAAGAGACATAGTTTTTGATATACGTTTGTTTTAGAGAGAATTAACCTCAAGGTTCTTAGTAGTCCTTTCAATAGAGAAGTATTGAACGTCTGTTGAGCCTGTTCAACAGATTGAGGTTTTGTTTGTAATCATTAAGTTAATCAATATAACTTGTGATTTGAGTTTATACACTGTTTCATTGAATTACTGTTAAAGTGTTTTTCCGCGACTTCTTTAACATAAGTTTCTGAGTATTTATTAAATTCTTGTTTCGAATTTTGATCCTGACAAATGTCATGGTTAACACGGTTTAAATATTATATTCTAAATTGTGTGTGTGTATATATATATATATATATATATATATGTATACATACACAGACTTTTCTTCCAACAATTCCATGGTTGGGATTGTATTTCAAGGTCACCCAACTCGCCAATGCTAACCCATCTCCGACATCTACACACACAAATCACACACCCCGCAACCATTTAAAAATATTAATTAAATGGGATGTGTGAGATTGACCAATTTTATTTTATTCATATTATATGTAATGGTTATTTAAAATTATGAATTAATGTAGAGTTTTTTAAAATTTGTTTTAATAAATTCAAAATTTATAGTATATATATAATAATCAAATTTAAATTCTTTTAACTAACATATTATATTATCTAATTTTTTCTTTTACTATCTTGTTTGTATTAATTAACATACTATATTATTAGAAATTTATTTTAATTATATGATTAGATATTTGTTTTAATTATATTATGAAATATTGTAATTGACTATTTTTTCAAGATGTATTTTTGGTCCTTTTACATTCTTATCAGCTAGTTTTTACCAAACATAATTTGTTCATTTAGTTTATTAGCTAACAACTATCTTATCAACTAGTTTGCCAAACATAACCTAATTTAATTATTATTAGTTTTTGTGTTTTATGTATTGAACATTAAACGTTGTAATTTTAACTATTTTGTTTGAACATTAGAATTTTTGCAACTTTTATTCCTTACAATTAAAAACTCTTAGACATCACATATATTACAGGGAAACTCAAAATTCACTCAAAATTTGAACAAAGTGGTAAGTTTTCATATATGTAACTTGAAGTTGGTACAAAACCGGTATCAACCGAAAATTTGGTACCAAGTACAGTTGGTTGCTAGACGACATAGGATTCTGGGTACAAATAATAATTGACCGATACATAATGTTGGGAGAAAAACTTGGTACTGTACCGTTGGTCAGATTTATGCAACCCCAAAAGGCTACAACAATTGGGAAACCACACAATTATACATGTTCTCCCAATATCCTCTTAAAACAAGTAATAATGGTAAGAATATACCAGATATCGATCCATAGGGACAAGAAAGTAAGGATTTTTAGCAAGTCAAACTAAAAGTAAAATTTCAGATGGCAATTTGGAAGCAATATTTGTGAGAGTTAGTTAACTAATAAAAACGATTTAATACAGTAAAAGAAAAGCAAGGTGCAAGTTTAGGCTAGAGTTTAGCAACAATGTGTTTAAGAACATTGCTACAACATTACCCGTTAGGATGTTGAAGCATTGGGTCTCAACCGCACTATTGAATTGAACAGTCCCTGTTGATCCCAGTTTTGTGTTCTAGACAGTGATTAACCAAACAATCTACGTAAATAGAGATATATATATGTGCGGAAGCGATTTATATGTAGAAAGATGGTTTGGTTTGGTAGTAGACACACAATCAAGCAATAAAGAAATTGTTAAGACACAGTCTCATTGGATTCAAGATCATCCAAACTGAAGATCGCAATCTAAAGCTAAAGCCGGAACGTCGACTCTCGATATTAAAGTCTATGTCTATTTGTAATAAATGTCAATGTAATTCAATATAATTGTTTGTTTATTATACTAGTTAACTTAGTTAGTTTGTTAAAGTTAGTTATTAGTTATATATTAACTTAGTTAGACATAATATCTATTTGTTAGATATTATGTAGTTATATTAGTATTATATGTTGCAAGTTGATTAGGAAGTGTGTTCAACACACTAGATTAGATATTATGTGATATCTCTAGGATGTCTATCAACCAAGATCAGATCAGATATTATCAGACACACAAAAACACACACAAAAAGGTGTAAAAGAGATAATACAGAGAACACATTCAAACTTTGAATCTGATCAACCTTGTAACCGTTGTTATATATCAATACAGGTTGGTAATCGATTAATGTGTTGTTTCTAAGAACTTGATATAAGTATTGTTGGACCGACAGAAATCAATAGACAAAATGAGAATTAGTCACTGAAATATTATCTTCATCGACTTGAACTATTACACCAAGAACACACACTACTGTGTGTATAAATGCTCTATACAAATATTTGAATTACAAGACAAAGCGTGGTGAATTGTGTGTGCTCGCATACTATGAATTCAGGAGGTACTCCCTTCATATACAAGGGGAGAACACACAATTGTATAAGACAATGTGCTCCAGAAGTTGATCTGCGACTGCAGGGTTTGCGAGTGGAGTGCCTCTGATCTTCTGGATTTCTTCTTGAAAGTGCAACAGATACTTAGTAGAATATTTGTGGCTCTCTATCCCATAGAAGATCTTCTTTTCGCCTTGTTGGTTCAGATAGATGAAGCCAAATTTTAGATTGATGATGATGGAGTTTGGTACGACAGAGGCAGAGGCAGGGCAAGTGTCTTCAGGGGCTGTTAAGCTGATCTTTTTCACTCCAAGGTCCAGAGAGACTTGGAAGTCGAATATATTGTAGTAAAGCAGCTTTTCCCTCATGACTTTCTTGATGATGAACTGTGCAGTTAGGTTTTCTTTCCTCCATTCGAATCTGTCCTCTGTCCATGCAAAGAGCTCTGTGAGATCATAAGGGTAAAGATTTCTTAGATCAACATCTGTAAACGTCATCTTTGACCCATCTTCTCTTTGCACGATATATTGGTGGTACCAGAAGTTTCGACACTTGGTATGCAGCTGTTTGATCCCCAGATCCTCTGTGATATTTTCCATAGAGAACACCTTAGATTTTGGTTGAGCCTTTTCCTTATAGAATCTTCTAGTTTTTTTTGAAATTATCTCCCCTGAGAGTGTGGGTGCTGGTAGTGGGTCATTGATTCCTCGGCTGTATAAGTATTTGTAGACAACTTCTTCCAGATCTTGGTCGAGAGGATGGAATTGGTTTTCTCATTGCTTCCATGGCTTGGATAATCTCTGCTACTCTGTCCTTTGAGGGTTTTGTCAGAGGATATAGGATTGGTAGCTCTGACAGAGGTTGTAGATCGAATGCCCAGTCTTCTTCCTCAGGTTTAGGCTTCACGAAAGAGTCAAAAGCACTATTCATGAGCTTTTCAGAACTTGGTGGAGGCTTAGACTTTGGATTCTGAACTTCTGTAGTTATGGCCTTCCCTTTGTCTTTAGCTGAAGGTTTTGGTTTGGAGATCTTTGTGGTTTCCATCTTCTGTACACTTGCTTTTTGAACTTGGACTTTTTAGGAGTTGGGGTTTTGGATTTGTGTGGGAGTTGGAGCTGCAGAGGCAGATTGCTTCTTCTTCTTCTGAGTGTTGGCCTCTGAGCTCGTGGGTACTTGTTTGATGGGTTCTGTGATAATGGGAATTTCAGGTAGTGCCTGCAGCTTCTCCCCCTCACGATGCCTAGAGGGACCAGACCCATCTGGTCCTTGGTCATCGTGCTTTGTCTTCTTCTTTTCAGCCACTGCTTGGCAGGAAGACGATTCCTTTCTTTTCTTTCGGCGGCAGAGGTTTGATCTCGCATGATACTTGATCATTGAGACCACATCTTGTGCAGCCATAGTTGCCTTGTTGACCTCATATTCAGTATGGAATTTCATAAGGGCCACAGTTCTTTTGAGCTCCTCTGAGACAGATTGACCCTTAGAACCCATACTTTTGCCTAGTTTATGTACCTCCTGCAGAAGCCTCTCCCCCATCTTGTGTAGTTCGACTTTGGTGGCGAGAGTTGAAGGATAACCGACTTCTGCAGGGTTCTGTGGCTGAGAAGTAGATGAAGATTACAGATGAATCATGACACTGCGAGTCATGTCCTTGATATCGTTTCGCAGAGCCTCAAGGTCATTGACTATAGAGGCTGAGACTTTTGCTGCGGCCTTTGGAGCTTCATCCATCACAATCTCACCCAAGACCTTGATTGTAGCGGTTTGTTTATCCATGACTTGGATGATCCAGTTTGAGTCTTTATGAGTTGCAGAGGTGGCAGAGGATTGGACCAACTTTTGTATATCAGAGAGTTCTGGGCTGTGATCTGGTTTAGTTCACCCAGAGCCTCTGTGTTCGCTTTCAGAGCCTCTGTTATCAGTTGAAAATATGCCTTGGTCATGTTGTTGGTGGGGATTGAGCTTTGCAACTCGTCAAGCCTTCTGTACACATTGTCCTCGAAGGTTTTAAACTCATCCTTCGTGACATATGTACTGGGGTAACCTCTTGGCCAACACATGGTCCAGATTTTGCCAATGAATGTTTGGCACCTAGGGAACTTGTTTTGAGGCTAGGATCCGTAGGATTTCCTTCTTGATCCTCGATGCCCCTTAGAGGGGGAATCATCTACTGAAGTTCTGTCGTCAATATTTTCAAGTGAAGATTCAGGGGGCGTTTGGTTCGCAGATTCTGATGGAATCTGATGGAATTGGAATGTTGAATTCCGTTGACCAAATTCCATTACATCGTTTGGTTCATTCTTTTTAAGGAATTGGAATGTTGAATTCCAATGAATTCCACAAATGAAGGAATTCAAAATTCCTTGGGGGGGAGGTGGTATTTCATTGGAATGGAATGTCATATTTTTTTTGGACAAAATTGCCCCTCATCCTAATATTCACCACCACCTCCGACCACCACCATCGGCCACCACCTCCGGCCACCGCCACCGGCCACCATTGACCACCACCTCCGGCTACCAACACCGGCCACCACCTCCGGCCACCATCAACCACCTCCGGCTACCACCATCACCTCCGACCACCATTGACCACCACCAACCACCACCACCTCCGGCCACCACCGCATCCGAACACCACATCCGACCACCACACCGACCACCACCACATCCGACCACCACACCACCTCCGGCCACCGCCATCGGCCACCACCACCTTCGGCCACCACCGCCACCACCCACCACTACCGTTCAACATTATTAGCAGACACCAACTCTCTCTCCCCTATCTCTCTATCCCTCTCTCTCCCCTTTCTCTCTCCTCCCTTTCTCCCTCTCAATCTATCCTCTCTCTACTCCCTCTCTCAATCTATCCTCTCTCCCTCTCTCTCCTCTCTCTCAATCTATCCTCTCTCTCCTCTCTCTTTCCCTCTCTCTCTCTCTCTCACTCCTCTCCCTTCCTCTCCTCTCTCTCTCTCTCTCCTCTCTCTCTCCTCTCATCTTTCTCTCCTCTCTATCTCTCTCTCTCTCTCTCCCTCTCTCTCTCATCATCATTCGTGTGCAAAAATAATCAAAACAATTTTAGTTAAAAATTAAACTATTTAATGACTATTTCATTAAAGTAATTTTTTGTTGAAAAAAATTAAAATAAACAAAAAGGGTATTTTGGTTATTTACCAAAATTCCATTCCAATTCTAAAGCTATAATTTGTGAACCAAACAGAAAAATTCCAATTCATTTAATGGATTCCATTCCAATTCTGTCAACCAAACTGGTGGTCAAACCTGAAAACATTTCATTCCAATTCCTTCAAAGTCAAATTCTTTTGACAGATTCCATTCCATCCAAAAACATTCTGCGAACCAAACGCCCCCTCAGAGTCTTTCACTTGATTCTTGACGAGTGGACTCTGTGGTTGATCTAGACCCAGAGAGTCAACGTGTGTTCTCACAAGCACCTCTGAAGTGCTTTGGATTTCACTCATGTGTGCAGCAGAGGCAACAAATGCCTCTATAGGGGTAAGTGGTGTGTTCTGGGGAAATAAAACACTTATATCTTCATTGCCATCCTTTTGAGAGGATGGGGTTTCTTTGGTTTCCCCGGTTAGCAGTGGTACAGGGGAGGAAAAAGGTTCCTCTGTTCGGTCGGTTTGGGTTTGGTTCAGAGTGTGCACTCTTTCTTCAACATTCCTCAGCACTAGATCTGCAGGGATGGATGGGTGGCTTGCACTGGGAGGGGGTTTTGGTTGTGTGCCCTTGGCATCTTTTTCACCCTCAATCTCCTCCTCCGTTTGTTTTTCTCTCTCCTCACCCTTGTCTTTTTCCTCATCATTGCTTGAAAGACCAGTGACATCCTCTACTTCCATAGTGGTGTCCAGAAATCCCAGGCCCTCTGTTGGTGGCTTCTGACCCTCATCTTCCTTTGGTGGGGAACTTAGTTATTCCACCACCTCTTTGGCAATCTCCACGGCAACCTTCATAGGGCTTTGAGGGCTGATAGGTTCTTCAGTAGTGGCTTTGTCAGAGCTGGGAATTTCTTCGATCACCAACTTCCTCTTTTTCCCTTGCAGAGGCACTTCCTTCTCCTCTGCAGGTTCCTTCCGTGAGATCTTGGCCTGATCCTCTTCTAAGGCCTTGGTGTTGGTCTTGTCAGCCAACTTGACAAGCCTTTTCTTCTTAGCCTTTTTCGAAGGCTCCTCAGAGGCTTGTACCTCTGGAGGAGGTACAAAGGCCTTTTATTCATTGGTCTTTGCAACATCGACCTTAGGCTTCTTTGCCTTCTTCTTCTTCTTGTGAGGTTTTTGAACCTCTTCGACCTCAACATGTTCAGGGTTTGGGACCTCTACTTGCACGGTCCTCTTCTTTGGTTTCTTTTTCTTTTCTACCTTGGAAGACTCACCCCCATCCAATCTCTAGTTCTTTCCTCTCTTCTACTCCCATCTCAACTGCTTCTTTAGCCCGTTCTCCCTCATCTACACTATCTCTTAGATATACTGCAATCTCAACCACAAGGAAACCTATACGTGGAGGGGTTGTAGGACTTGCTTCAGAAGTCCTGTGTCCATGTATGTAAGCTAACCTATCCTCTTTACTACCCAAATACGTCAGAAGTTTAGATGGCAGAGGTCGTGCCATGGGATATCCAGTTGCCAACACAATGGGTTTATGAGACTTCATCTCATAGATTTTTATCATCTTACCCGCAGAAGGTAGTTTTTCAGGACCCACCATTTCATTGCCAAGTAGAACGACAATGAATCTGTTGAACACCAGGGTAGTTGGCTACTTATCCCTCCTATATTCCTCTTTGGTGAGTACGACGTTCATCATCTCTCTGAAGACCAACTTTGCATAGTCCAGAGGCAAGTCATAATATATCCCATACATGATGGCTAGGATATTATGGCTTGACTGGTCTGGACTTCCTACCTTGCACGTCAGAGCTCTGTTAAGTATAGAGAACAGGACGTTCCACAGAGGGGGTAGGTTCTATCGTCTGAACTCAGTCCTCTTAGATATGGGCTTGGCATACCCAATAAACCTAAGGAATTTTACAAGTTCATTGTCATCTGGTTCATCACTGAATTTGACCAAGTTCAGTTGGTCCATGGTAGGGAGTTCAAAAATGTCAGAGACCATTCTCGTGTTGAGGCCAAGTTCTAAGACCTTGTCACTTCCGGCACATGTAGCATAGCCCATTATGCAATGGCCATACTTAGGAATTTTCTCATATCGGCATCCTTGCCAGAATTGTTGTACATATGACACAGGGATATCAGTCCTAGTCATAGTTAAAGCTTTGTGTAGAAAATGGTTTTTCAACAGTTTTATGAGGGGTTCATCTTCAGTGGGGTAGCCCTTAGGTTTTAAAACAACGAAATGATTGTTTGGTTTCAGTTGAAGAGAAGTGGTGTGGTACTGGTGCCTAGTGAAGGAGATCATTCTGCTGGTCAATTGGTGTTGTTGGCCCACGGATGTAGAATCATCCTTTTGATCAATGGAATGTTGAGAGTTGTTGGAGTTTTGGGAGTTTCCAGTAGATGTGGATTTAGACACCATTGTTTGCAAGAGAATAGTAGAAAGAGAGTTGCAGGTTTCTCCTTGTTCTTGAGAGAATAAGAATTTCAGGTAAAAATGAAAGATGAAAAGGGTTTTGGGTATTTATGGTGTGAAAGGGGTAAAGAATTAAGCGGTAAAAAAATAAAAATTTGAAATCCGTAATTAGTATGTAGCTAGGAATTGAGCTGTTTCCAAAAATGACGGTACAGATTACGTTCCAATCACATGTTGCCACGTCATTTAGGGCGGTGCACAATCGAGTATGTGCGCCTCCCACTAGTCTGACGCGCGTGGCATTTGCTATACCCAAATGTCTGTCATTTTAAAAATAACCCGCACCCCAAAACCTTTGAAAATACACAAGTGTTGAAAGTGACAGAAGCTTTGTGGGTTAGGAGCTTCTGAGGTTTGGGGTTGGCTCTTTCGCGCACAATGATACACTTTATACCTAAAAAAACATTTGATGTCGATAGAATGAACAAGTTTGTCTTTCTTGAGGAAAATTTGATGTCAAGAAGTATCTTTGTGGGATACAGAGGCTCTAGTGCATCTTGTAGAGGCTCTGAGAAAGGCCATTGAGGCTATTTGACAAGATATTTCTAATAAAGGAACGACATTTCATTGTTTTGATCACCCAAAGTTTAGACTTGTTTTTGTAGGGGATTTGGGACATATTTGGAAATTGGTGTCCGAGAAAAGTGTTTTTGTCTTTGAAGATCTGCGAAGAACTTAGCTGACACGACAATCTTTCTTAATAGAAATGGCTCTTCTGGTTCCCCCTAGAAAGATCAAGGTCTCCTTCTGATCCCCCTTGACCTATGCTTGGATCATATGTGATAAGCTTTGCACAAGACATAAATCAAGGAACCACACTGTTTTGACCACAAGAATTGACTTAAATAACAAAGCTATACATGCAAGAAAATGAACTATGCAAACAGAAGTAAAGACAATATACTGAAACGAAATATATATACAACAGAAGCTCTGTGTTATCCCAGTTTAATCTAGTTGATTAACAATCATAGAACACAATATATATCAAGAGATATAAAGATTAGAATAACATACCAATCCCTTGAATATTCAATGAAAACCTTGTGTGTTATTGATACCTTGAATATAGGATTATAATACTGATACGAATACCTCTCTCTCTAAACAATAATTATGAAAGTAATAATAATGAGAGTTAACCTAAAACCTAAACTAATTAAAACATTAAATAACTAGGCTTTTAAGGCCTAATGGGCTTGGGGCCAATAATAACAAAACTATTAACTTATTACACAATAGACTCTCTAACTCACTTTAACACAATTGCAATTTAAACCCTTAACTTTAACTTTAATCTTGAATACAATTTATGATCCAACAATCTCCCCCTTTGGATTCAAGATTAAATTTTTTTTGGCAATAGTTTTCGGGTCTTCACGTTTCTTGAAAACTGTAGTAGATATGACTTTGACAGCTTCAAATCTTGTAGCTTTACACAGTCTTCAACTTTCTCTTACATGAAGTGTCCTTCTGACGATCATCTTAAGTCAGGCTTTTAATATATCAAATAAATTCCGACACTTTGACATCTTTGAAAACTTCAACAATCTTTACTTCAAGACTTCAAAAAGTTCTTGTATTCTCCCTTGTTGATTATTCTCCCCCTTTTTTTTATGAGTGGTGAGAATCATCATCATCAAAACTTTGCAAAACAATCTCCCCCTTTGAATATGGTCATCAATTTAGCACTGTGTTCACGTAACGAGCCCTGTGTGAAATAAGAGCAGTCTTCCCAGATGGAAAGAGTGATTATTTCAATCTTTGCAGATTCAAATAAGAAGTAGTAACCATTCAAATCTTTTCAAATTCAAACGGTTTAATAGGTGTAACCCTGAATCAACAAATCACTCAGTTAGAATGCCTGTTAGTGACACAAAGTCACTGAGTAACACAAAGTTACTATATAAGGAGCTGGTTTGATGTTGGCTCGCCAGGTCTTCCATTCAATCATCGAATAACACATTGTTATCTATGAATGTTTTGACAGAAAACAAATTTCTGTGTGCTAGTGCATGTGTATGAAAGAATTAAGCATTGATGATTGCTTTTCATTTTAGGCTCAAAGTATGTAAACTTGTTGAGACAACAACAAATTATACAAAGACTCAATGTGCATGAGAAAATGTTCGAAGGTGGGGAAACTTTCCTTCTTTTTCAATATTAGTATCTTCCAAATGAAGAACCAATAGCATATGTGCTGCGTCCCCAAAAAATGTGAAACATTCTCTTTTTGAGAAAAGAATGAGTAGCTGGTGGGGTTAATGCAAGAGATGGCATGGGCTAGTTGCCTATTTCAATGATGGTCACCAAAGAATGTGAACCAATCAGATAATGTAGCTGCCCGACTCATAAAGTGGTTTGGTGCAGAGTCTAATATTCTTTTACTCTGTTCACTCACCCTCTTTCTTTTAATGCTCACTTCTAACCAATCTCTCTTTTCCATTTTACCTCTTCACACACCATCACTCAATTCTTTTGACCCCTCTCCCCTCAATCACTCAGGGAATACTTCCGGGGTAGGAAACACTTGTTATCGTGAATCCATGGAAGTTCTGTTAAGCTCACACACTGAATCCCTTGTAATTTCCTAAAAAGAACATGCTGTTCAACAGGCTATTGTACATGAAAGCACAAATAAGCACAGAGTTACATGAAGAATAAAAAAATTTCGGAGAAGTCAAAACAGTTATTTTTGACGATGCAATTCTCCCCCTCAAACTAAAAAGAGTTTGACAATTTAAGCTCTTAAGGAATTTTTCAATTAAACTTATAGACGATTAAACTCTTTTTCTATGAAGCTCCCCCTCAACTGAAGTTTTTTTTTAAAGAAACATAAATTAACAGAAAGCAAAAAGATAAAGAACTGAAGTGCGGGTTCTAATCCGATGTGATTAGAAGCCATTGTCACTTGAACAAACCTGCATATAAAAAAATATGGTAATCATTTGTGAAAATGATTCCTCTCTCGTTAGCAACAGTTGAAAAAAAATGAACGCAAAAGTAAAACTTAGAATACTCCCCCTAGAATCATGAAGAAGGTCTAAGACATGTTCAACATACCAAGTTTGCTGATTAGAAATTGGAACCTCTTTTCATCCAACGGCTTGGTGAAAAGATCAGCTAACTGGAAGTCTGTTTGAACAAAGTGCATTTCAATGTCACCTTTTTCTACATGATCCTTGATGAAGTGATAGCGTACATCTATATGCTTGGTCTTCGAATGCTGTACCGGGTTAGCTGTTATGGCAATTGCGCTCTTGGAAACACAATAAATAGGAACACGCTTGTAGTTGTATCCAAAGTCCCTTAATTGTGTCTTCATCCAGAGGACTTGAGAACAGCAGCTAGCAACAGCTACATATTCAGCCTCGACAGTGGATGTTGAAACACAATTTTGTTTCTTTGAGGTCCAACGAACAAGTTTGTCACCTATAAATTGACATGATCCATAGGTGCTTTTCCGGTCTAGCTTACATCCTGCATGATCAACATCTGTAAAGACAGTTAGATCAAAACGAGAATCCTTTGGATACCAAAGGCCTAGATTAGGAGTGCCTTTGAGATATCGAAGGATTCGCTTAACAGCATTATAGTGCGACTCTTTAGGATTAGACTGATATCTCGCACAAAAACATGTGGCGAACATTATATCTGGGCGACTGGCAGTCAGATAGAGTAAAGAACCAATCATGCTACGATACACCTTTTGATCAACAGGTTTCACGGAGGGATCTGCGTCTAAGAGTGTACCAGTGGCCATTGGTGTTTTCATGACTGAACTATCTGACATATTGAACTTTTTCAAAATATCTTTTATGTATTTAGCTTGATTAATAAATATGCCTTCGGGTAATTGCTTTACTTGTAAACCAAGAAAGAAATTCAATTCACCCATCATTGACATTTCAAACTTTGTTTCCATTATCTTTGAAAAGTTCTTGCAAAATTTCTGATTTGTCGACCCAAATACTATGTCGTCAACATAAATCTGAATGTGAATCAAGTTCTCACCTTGCCTTTTAAGAAATAAGGTAGTATCAACTGTACCTTTCTTGAAACCATAAGCTAAGAGAAATTTAGTGAGAGTTTCATACCAGGCTCGTGGTGCTTGCTTAAGACCATAAAGCGCTTTGTCTAAAACATAGACATGATCAGGGTAATGAGGATCAACGAAACCTTCAAGTTGTGCCACGTAGACCTCCTCATGCAGAACGCCATTCAGGAAAGCTGACTTTACATCCATTTGATAGACTGTAAAGTTTTTATGTGTTGCATAGGCTAGGAAGATTCTGATGGCTTCGATCCTTGCAACCGGGGAGAATGTTTCGTCATAGTCAATGCCCTCCTGTTGACAATACCCTTTTACGACCAAACGAGCTTTGTTTCTCACAACTACTCCGGCTTCGTCTTTCTTGTTTCTGAAAACCCACTTTGTTCCTATAACAGATTTACCTTTAGGTAGTGGGATCAAGCGCCATACCTTGTTCCTTTCGAATTGTAGAAGCTCGTCTTGCATAGCAGAAATCCAGAAGGGATCACGTAGAGCTTCAGACGCTTTCTTTGGCTCTAAGGAACTGAGGAAGCTTGAAAACATGCAGAAGTTGGCTGATGCTGACCGTGTTGTGACACCAGATTGTACGTCACCTATCACGTTGTTCAGGGGATGATCCTTAGTCCAACGATGTGTGCTTGGTAAGAATTCAACTGTTTGTTGCGTATTGGACGCATCGTTTTCATCGTGCATAGCAGGTAGCTCCATAGATGTACTCGGGACATCTTGTACTGGAGTTTCTGATTCTGAGACTTCTGGAGTAGTAGTTGAAGTACTCGTGACTTCGTTTCCAGAAGAACTATCTGCAGAGACAGATTCAATATTAGGAGATTCAGAAACTAACGGTTTAGTTGTACCTGATGGAGATGAAGTTTCAGTGACTTCTTCGGAAGGTCCAAATATGTCTTCAGAAATGGTAGGGACCTCCGAGCTTGTTATTGATGTAGATATGCCTTTATCAAAATCTGCACAAATATCATTAAAGGCATCAATAAACAATAATTCTAACTCAGATGAAGTACAGTTAGAGTTATAAGAAGTAGATCCTTTAGAAGCTGGTTCTATTCTGGATTGAATAGAAGCTTTGTCCTTACGACTGAGTTCTGAACTGTTGTGTCCAAAAGTCCTTGTAGAATTCTCATCAAAGGAGACATTCATGCTCTCAACAACCGTTTTAGTTCGGATAATGTAAATTCGATAAGCTTTGGTGTCAGAGAGTATCCAACGAGATATCCTTCACCCGCTTTCTTATCAAATTTTGATAATCCTTGACGCTCTCGAAGAATGTAACACCTACAACCAAAAACACGAAGGAATTTGATGTTAGGCTTACGATTGTTCATTAAATCATATGCTATTTTGTTAAACCGTTTGACCACAATGGTACGATTCTGTGTAAAGCATGCTGTAGCGACTGTCTCGGCCCAGAGGTACATAGGTAGATCTGAATAAGCAAGCATAGTACGAGCGACTTCAACAAGAGTGCGATTCTTCCGTTCAACAATGTCGTTCTGCTGTGGAGTGTAGGCTGTGGAGAAGTTATGTGAAATTCCTACAGAGATAAGATAACTCTGCAAGGTGGAATTCTTGAACTCCGTGCCGTGAAGACGTACTGGCAATTGAAGACGTACTTGGATGCGCTTGATAAAAGCGATAATCAACTCTGGTGCATCTGACTTGTTACGAAGAAACTCTAGCCATGTATACCTTGAATAGTCATCTATCATTACTAAAACATACTTCTTGCCGTTGATAGACGCTGTTCGCATTGGGCCACAAAGTTCCATATGAAGAAGTTCCAGTGCAGATGAGGTCGATGATTCAACTTTGGACTTGAAGGAGCTTCGCTTCATTTTTCCCATCTCACATGCAGAACAGAGTGAGTCTTTTTCAAACCTCATTTTTGGTAGACCTTTGACCAGACCTTGTCTTTGTAGCTTCGCTATAGATCGGAAACTCTGATGAGACAAGCGGCGATGCCATGTACACGATTGTGCTTTAGTTGCTTTGGCTAATAGGCATACTGGACGTGTGGCAGACAGGGTTGGAAAATCTACATAGTATAGATTTCCATGACGCTCAGCTTTGAAGACTTCGTAACCATCGGGATCCTCGAGATATCAATGAGTGGTTGTGAAGCGGACTTGATATTTCATATCACAGAAGTGACTGGTACTAAACAGATTGTGATCAAGTCCTTTAACATATAACACTCTTTGAATCTTCACAACACCATTATCGAGCATTCCATATCCTCTGACGTGTCCTTCGGCTTCAGAATTGGCAAACCTAACTGCTCCGGCAGGCTCCTCCACATAGTTATGCAAGAGGTGCTTGAATCCTATCATGTGGCGTGAGCATCTGGAATCTATCACCCACAGCCGACAGTCCTGCAAAAGAGACAATTAGTTTTGCTTAGGTACCCATATAAGGATGGGTCCTTCGCGGTTAACTTCACGCAATTCAGGAATATCAGCAGGTTTAACTTTCACACGCCATTCATAACGGGGTTTTGGAACCCATTTCCAAACCATCTTGACATTTAATTCTTGAAAGTGCTTTTTAGAAGTAGGATTGGCAACCTTAGCTCGAAACACTTTGGGTTGTGCGGAGGAATCAGAATTAGAATTAGACTTAAGGTTCAGTTTAGCTTTTCTCTTACTCTGTTTGGTCTTTGGAAGGGAGTAGTATTTGAATGAGTTATCCCAACAGTGTTTGCAATATAGATTTTTTCGAGCAAAATTCATAAACTTAGATTTATCGGAACAAATCTTACATTCATGTTCATCAAAAGAATTACTTTTCAAAATAACACTCTCTGAAGTACAACTATTTGAAGCAAAAGTTTCACTAGATAACCTATCATTCTTACTCAAACTATTATCTTTATTCTTCTTACTCCTCCCAACTCCATTTCCTTTTATATCTGAAACAGAAACAGGAACCTTGTTAGTCTCTAACTTAGAGGGTGGTTCTTTTCTAGAGCTATTTGAAGTCTCACCCTTCTCAAAAATACTTGGTGGATATTCAGGACAATCAGAGTAAACAACTGAAGGTTTTGCAGGAGCATCAAATTCTGGATTGGTTCTTACCTTCCAACTTGGATCATTGAACATTTGTTTATCATTTGAAGCATTTTTAAACAAAGTAATTTTCAAATCATTGATCTCTGTGCAAATCTCTTGATTTTCTTTTAAAGATTTTTCAAGTTTAAATTTGAGATCAAAGTTTACATCTTCGACCTCATCAAGAGACTGTTGCAACATATTAATTTGCTTCATCAATTCAGATGTATGATCGTTCACAGAATTTGACTCCTTTAAATCAGAAACAGGATCAGAGTCACAAGCATTCATCATGTCAGAAAACTTTTCTTCATTCATGGACTCAATAAACTCCGTTTTATCATTTTGAACACAAGATTCATTCATGATGACAGGTTCTTCTTCAACCTCTTCAACAAGTAAAGGTTTAGAAGCAATGGGATTTGAGACTGATGGTATAGTAGATGGATCAACATCCGATTCATACTCATCATATTTGCATGCAGTCTCAGGTGGAACTGTGTTGGTGCTTACTGATTCTTTGGAAGGTGTGGTAAATAGTGATTCAAACTCAGTAAATTCGATCTTTCGAGTCTCATAGCTTTTATTCAAATCACCATATTTGAAACCCAGTGATTTAAAAAGATTTTGAGAATCAGTGTCATCAGTCTTGGTCTTTCCCATTTCTTCTTGACCTTTGGTCTCTTTAGAAGGTTTAGGAGAACTTGCTTCTACAAAGGATGCACGAATGTTAGGAATGGGTCTGATTGCGGAGCCAAATTTATCAAAATTATATAAGTGCTCCGGTGTCTTTTTCAAAATTTCGTTAGTTGGCACACCCAGACCTGGTTTAAGTTTATAAAACCTTTCATCCTGGAGTTTATTGGTCAACAGATTTAATGTCTGCTCAGTCTGACCTCGTTTCATATTAATATCCTCCAATTGCTTGATTTTGGTGAAAGCTTCATTTCTTTCTTGATGACAAACTTCAAATTTGATTTGAAACTCACCCTTTTCAACATTAAGATTCACAAGATCCTTTTCTAAACCAGATATTTTTCTTTTTAAAGACTATTTTTCAGCTTTTAAATCATCCTTTTCGTTTTCTTTTTCTTCCACAATAACTTTTAGCAAGGCATTTTCATCACGAAAAATCAAAACTTCTTGATGTGCAGAGCTAAGTTTACCTCTCAATAAAGCAAATTCATCTTTCATATTATGTATTTGGGCCATTAAAGATTCAATAAGTTCAGAATTATCACTTACCTCATACTTTGCATCTTCGGATTGTGCCTCAGAATCTTCATCGTCACCATCCAGCTTTGCCATATAAGATACTTGGGTGAAGTGCGCTTGTTCCTCGTCATCAGAGCTTTAAAACAACCAGTTTTCTTCTTCAGCCATCATCACTTTTCCTTCTTCAGCTTTCTTGGCAATAAGTGACTTTCTTGCGTAATACTCTGAGTTCTTCACTTTCTTGAACTTTCAATCTCTTGAGAAGTGCCCAAATTTGCTGCAGTTGTAGCATCTTCCTGGTTCATCCTTTCTTTCTTCACACTTCTCCTCTCTCTTTCCTTCTCGTCTATCTTCCTTCCCGTCTTCTCGTCCTTCCTCTCTCCTTCCATGCCTCGGCTTGTATCGCATCTCAGACATCTCTTTCTTGTATCCATCATACTTAGGTTTTGAGTAGAATCTCTTCTTGCCAAAGCTCTTCTTGAATCGTCGCGTAATTAGAGCCAAGTCCTCAGAGAACTTCTGTATATCTGGATCAGAATCAATTTCCAGTTCTTCATCGCTTGAAGCAGATTCGGACTCAGTAACCTCAGTAACAAGAGCTTTAGACATCTTTTTCTTTGACCTTGCAGAGGGTATAGGAACTGAACTCTTTCCTTTGCCAACTATGAGAGCCACGGAGTCCTTCAGATTATTAGACTCAATATTAATAGATCTCACTTCATCCTCATGTTGAGAAAGAGTAGAGAAGATATCAGTGACATTTTCTTGAGCCATATTCTTGGACATCTGGAGGTTGATGGCAAAGTTCTTCCACTCTGGATTCAGATTCTTGATGAACTTGTAATTTATCTCAGAAGAAGATTTAGAGATATTGTTCCTCCGCAAGTAATTGAGAATGATGTTATATCTGTTGTAGGTATCTAGTAGCAACTCTCCTTATTTTGCATGAAATCCCTCGTATGCATTTATGCATAGATTCTGCTTAGCTTGGATGGAGGCTTCACTTTCTTCAAACTGTCTTGCTAGTTCATCCCAGACTGCTTTAGCAGAGCTCTGACTGTCTACACGATTGTATATGTCGTTTCGAATATCCATTGTCAGATAAATTTGAGCCTCTTCATCTGTCTTGTACTGTTCTTTCTGCTTTTCAGTAAAGAACTGATAAGGTTTAGGAACTAATCTGTCAGGGATTTCTGGAGAGGTTTCTGTTGCAGCTTGACCCTTTACTGTGATCATTGGATTTACTGGACCATTAATGATTGATTCCATGTAATATCTGTTCTTGTGATTCAGAAACTGGATCATTCTGGTCTTCCATTGCTGATACTCATTAGCCATGATGACAGGAGGTTTGGACTGAGAGCCCATTGAGAGAAGCTGATTCGACATCTTAGCTGTACGGTTAGTAATTAAACTTATCTGTATCAAGACAACCAACTAGATGAGATCGTTAGAATCAAGATAAAAACCACACTAAACAATTTTCAGAAAAATAAATTTCCAAAAATAATTAAATGCAGTACACGCACAGTAAAAATACATAAATAGAGTAACCACAGAAAATCTGGCGCAAAAGTGAGCTAAGACTGGCGCAAGAGGACAGATTTGCGTGAGAAGCATGTTGGGTCTGAAATGAGCTAAGGATGATTAATACTGCCATATACTACTTCTTGTGTAATTAATACTGCTAGTTCAACATTACTACTGCTGTTGAGATTAATACTGCTAACATGGTTAGTACTGCTAGCATGTTAGTACTGCAAGATGGTTAATACTGCTGAGTAATTACTACTGCTTATGAAGATTAAAGCTGCTGAGAAGATAATGATGGAATGATTTGATTAATGCGAAAGTCAAGGAGATTTGAAGATAATTATGGACTGGATCATGAAGATTAATTTTTCTTTTATAATTATCTTGTAATCTGTCTTGTATATATACTGTATAGAAGGCATAGTTTAGAATATACATTGATAGAGTTTTTGATATACGTTTTGTTTTTAGAGAGAATTAACCTCAAGGTTCTTAGAAGTCCTTTCAATAGAGAAGTATTGAACGTCTGTTGAGCCTGTTCAACAGATTGAGGTTTTGTTTGTAATCATTAAGTTAAATCAATATAACTTGTGATTTTCATTCTGATACTGTTCCATTGATTTACTGTTAAAGTGTTTTTCCGCAACTCCTTTAACATAGTTTCTGAGTGTGTGTTAAATTCTTGTTTGAATTTCGATCCTGACAAGTGGTATCAGAGCCTGTGTAACTCAGAAAGCAAGAATCATCATGGACGGATCAAGCGACAGCGTACTTGTTTCAAAAGTCCCCATGCTCAAACCCAATGAGTTTGACATGTGGAAAATCAGAATCAGGCAGTACATTCTTCTCACAGACTTCTCAATGTGGGACATCATTGAGAATGGTCTCTCAGATGGAGGAAAGATGGATGCAGAAGGCAAGAAACCTCCACCAAAGACTGATGGAGAAAGAAAGATGAGGCAGAAAGAGATGAAAGCCTTGAGCACTCTGCTCTTGGCAATTCCTAATGAGTACCAACATCAATTCTGCAATTGTTCTGATGCACAAATTCTATGGAATGCACTGGAGAAAAGATTTTCTGGTACCAAAAGTACCAAGAGAAATCAGAAGGCCATCCTGAAGCAGCAATATGAAAACTTCATGTCTACAAAGAATGAGTCCATGACTCAAACTTTTGATAGATTTAATAAGTTAATTGGTGAATTGGCTACTGTTGGTGTCCAGATAGATGAAGATGATGTCAACAGAAAATTTTTAAGATCTCTTGGTGATGAATGGACTATGTACACTGTCTCCTTCAGACAGAATGACCAACTGGAGGACAAGGAACTGGATGACCTCTATAATGACCTTAGGGTGTTTGAAGCAGAGGTAGAAGCAAAGAAGAGGCCCTCTGGATACTCATACAATGCTGATATTTTATCATCTTCTACTGATTCTGCTACTAATACAGAATCAGTTAGTGTTGCCTATGGATCAAAGCAAGATGGATCTAATGACTCAGTTTTGGAAGCTTTTCTAGCCATTCATGCTAATTCCACTCTAATTAATGATGAATTAGAACAGACAAATGCTGATGATCTGGAAGAGATGGATATCAAGTGGCAGATGGCTATGCTCACAATGAGGGTAAAAAGATTCATCAAAAGGACTGGAAGGAATAACTTTGCTCAGAAAAGAGAAGATGGGGTTGGATTTGATAAATCCAAGGTTGAATGTTACAAGTGTCACAAGCTGGGGCACTTTCCAAGAGAATGCAGAAGTGGAATGCCTCAACAGCATACTAGCTACCATCAACCATCACAGTCCACTAACTTCAACAACAGGAACTCTTCTCAAGCTCTTGTTTCCTAAGAAGGAATGAGATTTGATTGGAGTGACCAAGCAGAAGAAGCAATTCAGAATCAAGCTTTAATGACTAAAGTTTCAGAGTCAGCAAGCACTGATATTCCCACAGAGGTAAAATATAACCTTTGCTCAAAATCTTACATAGAAACTGTTAAAAAGTACAGGGATCACAATCAAAGCATGTGTGATGACCTAAAAAGGTTAGAGAAAGATAGAAGAGAGTATGTTGTAATTGTTGAGAATTTGGAAGAACAGATTAAGGCATACAAAGCCAATGAACATCAACACACATATGATACTAACTACTGGAAGTGGGAAAAGAATCAGTTATAGTTTAACCTTAAAAAGTCTGAAGAGGAATGTGAGAAGATAAGGAGTGATTTTGAGAAAGCCAAGCTGGACATTGAGAAGTTTTCCAATGCCTCTAAAGCAATGGACTCACTTCTAAAATCTCAAGTCCATGACAACCTGAAAAGAGGTTTAGGATACAACAGTACCCCTCCACCCTATAACAATAACTATATCCCTCCCACTTCAGACCTCTTAGAAAGACAAGAGAAAATAGACTTACCTGCAGGAGCCACAAATGTAGATCCTCTTGACAGTGTAGTGATTGAGGAAGAGGCTGAAGAACAGACCACTAAGGGTAAGAATAAGGATGACCTTAAAGAAATCCCTTTAGAAAATCATATCCTTACTAATGAAAGGGGGGTAAACCTTTTGTAAAGAGTGAGAAGGCTGAAAGTTCTAAGAGAGGGAAGGGAAAGGTACAGGGAGTCCATTACATGCAAACCACTGTTGTTAATCCCTGTACTTGTAAAAAGAATCAACCCCAACAACATGATAAAACAAGGGAAAATCAAAGAAACAGAAATAATCAGTGGGCTTTAAAACAAGGAATTGATCTGAGAAAAATTAACAGACCAAAGCCTTGTTTTATCTGTGGCAAGTTAAATCATCTAGCCAAACACTGTTATTTAAATCCTATTAACCAAAGGATCACTTTTCAAAGAAATATACAAAATCCTGTTGGTTATAGGAAGCAAATAAGGAATCATATGGCTGAGAATGTGTGAAGGTCACCTATAAAATCTCATGATCCGAATAAGTTTGCTAATTCAAAGAAAAATACTCCAAATAAGCCAAGGAGTAACTTAAAGAAAAAGAAAGCAAACAACTTTGTTCAGGTTTGGGTTCCAAAAGTAAAGAAATCTGTTAGTACTGCTACTTCAAATAGTACTGCTGACAGAAATAGTGCTGCTGCAAGCAATACTACTGCTAACCCAGTTAATACTGCTAACAAAGTTAGTATTGCTAACCAAATTAGTACTGCTAATGATGTTAGTACTGCTAACAAAGTTAATACTGCCAAAAAGTTAGTACTGCTTCCAGTGACAGGCCCATTCTTCTGACAAAGTATTCAAGCAATAAGATTCCTCAGTTTGATAATCTCATCAAGTCTGAATATGAATATGTTGATGAGAATGGGAAACCCAAGACCACTTTGGCTTGGGTTCCTATTAAAAACTAACTGCTTTATTATATGTGCAGGGCAACCAACAGCTCAAGGGAAGGAGCATTTGGCATGTTGATAGTGGTTGTTCTAGGCACATGACAGGTAACATGGCCTGCCTTCAAAACTTCAAAAGAATTGATGGAGGACATGTTGCTTTTGGTGATAATCCAGCAGGTAGAAAGATAAGTGGAAAAGATAATATGTCAAAAGGTAAAATGACCTTTGAGGATGTATACTATGTTGAGCAATTGAGATACAACCTGTTAAGTGTATCACAGGTCTGTGACAAGAAACATAACATATTATTCAATGATACTGAATGTATGATCCTTGCTCTAGGGTTCAAGGTAGTTGATGAAAGTATGATACTACTTAGAACTCCTAGAAAGGACAATGTTTATTGCTTAGACTTGGAGAGTGTAGCTTCTGATTCATATTTAAATTGTTTATTTTCAAAAGCTTCATTGGATGAATCATCTCTTTGGCACAGAAGGATGTGTCACATGAACTTTAAAATAATGAACAAACTTGTGAAAAACAACCTTGTAAGAGGTTTGCCACAAAAGGTATTTTCATGTGATGATCATTATGTTGCATGTCTTAAAGGCAAATAGCACAAAACTTCTCATAAGTCCAAAGAGATAAATACAATCTCTTCACCTCTTAATTTACTGCATATGGATCTGTTTGGACCTACAAATGTGATGAGTATTGGTAAGAAATCCTACTGCTTGGTTATTGTTGATGATTTCTCTAGATTCACTTGGGTCTATTTTCTGAGGACTAAGGATGAGACAAGTGGACTGATCAAATCCTTTGTTCTTAGAGTTGAAAACCAAACAAATCTAAGAGTTAAAGTCATCAGGTCTGATAATGGAACTGAATTTAAAAACAATGACCTAAACAACTTCTGTGAGGAAAAAGGCATTGAGAGACAATACGGTGCTCCTAAGACTCCTCAACAGAATGGTGTTGCTGAAAGGAGAAATCGGATTCTGATAGAAGCTGCTAGATCTCTGTTGGCAGATTCAAAACTTCCAATTACTTTTTGGGTAGAAGCAGTTAATACTGCCTGCTATGTTCAAAACAGAGTTCTAGTAGTGAAATCCAAAGACAAGACACCTTATGAGCTTTTTAAAAAGAAGAAACCTTTTATTGGATTTTTCAAACCATTTGGTTGTCCTTGCACAATTCTCAATACCAAAACTCACCTAGGCAAGTTTGACTGCAAAGTTGAGGATGGGTTTCTTGTTGGATATTCATCTCAAATTAAGGCCTACAGAGTTTTCAACACCTCTTCTAGGATTATTGAGTAAAGTGACAATGTCAAATGCAATGAGAACACACCAAATCAACTTGGTTCAGGTCCTGATTGGCTATTTGACATTGATTCACTGTCTAATTCTTTGGGTTTCAGTAATGAGCATAATGCAGGAACAGGGACAGAAAAGGTACAAGTACAAAGACAAGAGTTTGTGCTGTTCCCAACACCTACTGCTGATCCTGTTGAATTCTGTGACCAAGATAAGAAAGATACTTCATATTCAAAAGACACTAAACCAGCTCAGAATGAAGAGGCCAGAGTTGAAAAGGAAGATCAACCCTCAGATTCAGGAATCAAAGGTCCTGAGATGCCATGTTTGGAAGAAGATGACACAGATGATGATAACTCTTCAGTTTTTGGTGGCAACACTCCTGAAAAGAATGACTCTAATCTGGAAGCAGATATTAATGAAGAGGCTGTTCATCAAACCAGAGTTCAGAAAAATCATCCTCCTCAATTGGTGATTGGTGACATCAATTCTCCTATAATCACAAGGAATCAAAGCAAGTTGGGAGGATTGAAGGACATACAATCAGGATTACTATCTTGCTTTCTATCACAGGTTGAACCCAAAAAGGCATATGATGCAATGAAGGATCCAAGTTGGATAGAAGCAATGCAAGAGGAGCTACTGCAGTTTGTGCTGCAGGATGTATGGGATTTGGTTGACCTTCCAAAAGGACACAGAGCTATAGGCACTAAATGGATCTTCAGGAACAAGAAAGATGAGAGAGGAATAGTAATAAAGAACAAGGCCAGATTAGTGGCACAAGTGTATACTTAAGAAGAGGGAATTGATTATGAAGAGGTATTTGCACCAGTGGCCAGGATTGAGGCAATCAGGCTATGTTTAGCCTATGCTTTTTTCATGAAGTTCAGGGTCTACCAGATGGATGTAAAGAGTGCTTTCCTGTATGGGAGAATTGAAGAAGAAGTGTATGTCTGTCAGCCTCCAGGGTTTGAGAATCCTAATTATCCTGACAGAGTATACAAATTGAAGAAGGCACTCTATGGGCTTCATCAAACACCAAGGGCATGGTATGACACTTTGTCTACCTATCTCTTGGAAAAATGTTTTCAAAGAGGAATCATAGGCAAGACTCTGTTCATTCAGAGGAAGAAGAAGGACATCCTTATAGTGCAAATCTATGTGGATGATATTATCTTTGGATCCACAAAAGATCAAATGTGCAGAGATTTTGAAGAATTGATGCACAAGAAATTCAAGATGAGTTCTATGGGTGAACTTACTTTCTTCCTTGGGCTACAAGTTAAGCAGAAGAAAGATGGGATATTTCTAAGCCAATCCAAGTATGTGCAGGACATTCTTACTAAGTTTGGATTCTCAGATTCAAAGCCTGCAAACATACCCATGGAGACACACAAACAGATCACTGCAGATCTTGAGGGGGAGGATGTGGATGTTCATCACTATAGATCCAAGATTGGCTCCCTCATGTATCTCAATGCTTCAAGACCAGATATCATGTTTCCTATTTGTGTGTGTGCAAGATTTCAAGTAAGGCCTAAGCAGTAACACTTTCAAGCAGTCAAGAGGATATTCAGATATCTCAAAGGCCAACCTAGATTATGTCTTTGGTATCCTCATGACTCACCATTTGACCTATTTGCTTATTCAGACAATGACTTGGGTGGTGCAAATTTGGATAGAAAGTCAACTTCAGGGGGATGTCAGTTTTTGGGTGCAAGACTAGTGTCATGGCAGTGCAAGAAACAAACCACAGTGTTCACCTCTACAACAGAAGCAGAGTATATAGCTGCTGCAAGCTGCTGTTCACAAGTACTCTGGATTCAGAATCAAATGTTGGACTATGGTATAACTTTTCTTCACATTCCAATCTTCATAGACAATAACAGTGCTATGAGTATTGTTAATAATCCAGTCAAGCACTTCAAAACAAAGCATATTGAAATCAGGTACCATTTTATCAGAGACTATAATGAAAAGAAGCTAATTCAGGTTGTGAAAGTCCATACAAGTAACCAATTTGCTGATCTATTCACTAAATCTTTTGATGTGGGTAGATTCACATTTTTGGTCACAAGTGTGGGCATGATAAACTCTGAATAAGCCTATTATCTTTTGACTCATGTACTTGTATAGATTCCTTCCTGTTTACTTTCTCATTTTATATTGTGTATGGTGCTGCTAACCTTGTATGTTTAAGTGTTTCAGATTGCTTCAACTGAATACTTAGTACTTCTAGTTCAGTTAATACTGCTATGTATATTACTCATGATGTCAGTTCCAATATGGTTAAGTATGGTTACTACTGCTAGGTGGTTTATACTGCCAGTGCAAAGTTACTACTGCTTGCCTTATTTCTACTGCTAATCAGTGTTACTACTGCTGGTATGTGTTAATACTGCTAGTCTATGTTAATACTGCTAGTATGTGTTAATACTGCCAAAGTATGTGTTACTACTGCTAATATTAGTTAATACTGCGGGTTTGTGTTAATGCTGCTAGGGTATTTACTACTGCTCTTAACCGAAACCAGTACCCTATAAATACCCTTTGTGACTGCCAAAATACAAACATCTCTTTGAACTTCCATTGCTACTCTTTCTCTCTCTCTCGATTTCTTGCTTTCCAGTGTAAACCCTAGTTGCGATTCGAACCCTAGAATCAATCAGACCGATGGCAGGACTAGAATTCTTTGATGAACACAATGAGGTTGCTATGCTGCAAAAACCCAAACAGGCTGAGGGTTTTCAATCAGATTGTGGATTTCCTCAATTCGTCGCACATTGCCTATGCCCTCACTGTCAATCCCATAATCTATGTGGAACATCTACGACAGTTCTGGGCAAATGCTTCAATTCAGACTGTGGAAGGAGGGCAGGTCATCCAATCAAGGGTTTGTGATAAACCCATTACCATATCAGAGGATAACATACGTGCACATCTACGCTTAGATGATGCCTCAGGTATTACCTCTCTTTCTAAGGAAGATCTCTTCCAAGTTCTTAGTCGTATGGGTTATGAAGGTCCCACTGATGTATATAAGTTTTACAAAAACAGATTTTCACCTCAGTGGCGATTCTTTGTTCATACCCTACAACACTGCATTTCAAGAAAAACAACTGGCTAGAGTGAGTTCAGCAACACCATAGCCTATGCTTTGGTCTGCTTAGCGACCTCTAGAAAGTTTAATTTCTCTCAAATGATCTTAAACGATTTAATGTCAAACCTGGATACCAAATCAAAAAGCTTTGTTATCCCAGTTTAATCTAGTTGATAATCAAACAAGAAACACAATAAAGATCAAGAGATATAAAGATCAGATAAACATACCAATCCCTTGAATAAACAATGAAACCCTTGAGTGTTCTTGATACCCTTGAATACAGAGAATACGTACGACTATTAACTCAAATATTATCAGAGTTCTTTCAAGGTTAACCCTAAATCTAAACTAATTAACACTTTAAATACCTAAGCCATATGGGCTTATGGGCTTGATAGACTTAAGGCCCATTTATAAATAACTATTGAATAAATACTAATTAGACCCTCTAACTTTAACTATCAAATAAATACAGTTTAAACTCTTTAATCTTGAATACAATTATTTGATCCAACAATCTCCCCCTTTGGATTCAAGATTAAAAAAAATTGGCAATTGTCTTCAGATCTTCACTTTTCTTCAAATATATCGTTTATAGATTCAAAACTTGTAGCTTTAAAATCTTTTCTTTCTTTAAAAACATCAACAATCTTCATATTATATTCTCCTTCTTTGATAATTCTCCCTTTTTGTATCTTCTCCCCCTTTTTGATGAGTGGTGAGAATCATCATCATCAAAACTTTGCAAAACAATCTCCCCCTTTTCAAGACAATCTCCCCCATTGTGTATGATCACGTAAGCACAATCTTCATGTAACGAGCCCTGTATGGAAATAAGAGCAGTCTTCCCAGATGGAAAGAGTGATTATTTCAATCTTTTCAGATAAAAATAGTCAATTGTAACCGTTTAAATCTTTGCAAATTCAAACAGTTTAAGAGTTGTAACCCTGAATCAAAAAATGACTCAGTTAAAATGCCTGCCAGTAACACAAAGTTACTGAGTAACACAAAGTTACTATATAAGGAGCTGGTTTTGATGTTGGATCCCCAGGTCTTCCATTCAATCATCGAATAACACATGGTTATCTAAGAACGTTCTGACAGAAAACAAATTTCTGTGTGCTCGTGCATGTGTATGAAAAAATTTAAGCATAGATGATTGCTTTTCAATATAGGCTCAAAGTATGTAAACTTGTTGAGACAGAAACAAATTATACAAAGACTCAATGTGCATGAGAAAGGGTTCGAAGGTGGGGCAACTTTCCTTCTTTTTCAATATTAGTATTTTCCAAATGAAGAACCAATAGCGTATGTGCTGCTTCCCCAGAAAATGTGAAACATTTTCTTTTTGAGAAAAGAATGAGTAGCTGGTGGGGTTGTATGCAAGAGATGGCATGGGCTAGTTGCCTTTTTCAATGATGGTCACCAAAGAATGTGATCCAATCAGATTATGTGGCTGCCCGACTCAGAAAGTGGTTTGGTGCAGAGTCTAATATTCTTTTACTCTGTTCTCTCACCCTCTTTCTTTTAATGCTCACTTCTAACCAATCTCTCATTTACATTTTACCTCTTCACACACCATCACTCAATTCTTTTTACCCCTCTCCCCTCAATCACTCAGGGTATACTTCCTGGGTAGGAAACACTGGTTATCGTGAATCCATGGAAGTTTTGTTAAGTACTCACACTGAATCCCATGTATTTTCCTAAAAGAACATGATATTCAACATGCGTTTTGTACATGTAAGCACAAATACCACTTGTTACATGAAGCATAAAAATTTTGGAGAAGTCAAAACAGTTGTGTTTGACGATGCAATTCTCCCCCTTAACCTAAAAGTGGTTGGCAATAAGCTCATATCAATTTGTCATGAAGAATAATATGCTGGAGAATCAAAAACGAATTTTGTTTATATGAACAATATATAAACATATTTTCAATGAAAGCACATGAAATGACGTTTGTTTCAATCAACAGTGAATACAAAGAACGTGAGTATTACCATAGAACGATTTAACTTTTGATACATGGTAATAACAAAGTCAAATAGAATGTTCTGAACCGTTATGTGTATGAATACTTGACAAAGTATATTGACAAGATAAAACGCAAGTATTTATCTTTAAGAACACACGGTCAGATAATCTTTTAAAATCACAGATAGTCTCCCCCTTAACTGATAATATATATATTTTTAAGATCAACCAGGAAAAATAAAGCACTGAAGTGCGGGTCCTAATCTGATGTGATTAGAAGCCATTCTCCATTAAAGTACGGGTTCTAAGCTGTTTTACTTAGAAGCCTTCATTTTGACAATGAGGCACGAGTCCTGATCTGTAGTAATCAGAAGTCATTGTTCTTTCTCCCCCTTAAACTTTAGGTGCCTGCAACACAGATTTAGCTTTTCGTACCCACTGGTATTTGGGTCCTTATGGGTTAGTTGCAGTTCTAGTGGCAGATATGAAATAAGAACCATACCAGTTATTCACATAATCTTTTCTTACAAAATCATTTGAGCCACAGTAGGAACAACTAATTTTCTTTTGTGCTAACCTGATCAATTGATGGATTGTGTAAACCAGATCAGGTTTGCCAAAAGTTTTACCTTTTGAGGCATAGTTCCATTTTGCATTTGATGTATGTACAAATGATTCTTCTTTCTTCTCCTTCTCCGAGGATCCTTTAACTCTCCAGATCCAGTTTCCTCTTTCTTTATCATCATCCCTTCTCCAGAAGCTTTTCTTTTGAGACTTAGTCTTCTTGAAGTTACCTGAACTATCAACATTTTTGTCATAGAAAAGGTTAGAAGGACGAATCTGATCAGTAGATTTAGAAGTAAGACAATCATCTAAATCATAGAAGGGATTAAAGAAAACATTTGAAAAGTGTGAACTTGAAGCTGTTTTTAATGAACTGTTTGAATCAACTAGATCATCTCTTGGTGATTGAGCTATTGACTCTGGCGTCTTGTGCTCAGTCAGATTCACCTTGAATACGATCTCTTCAAGTTCCTTTATCTTTGAAGACAAACTGTTTCTTTCCTTTTCAATCAGATCAAACTTCTTATGCAACTCAGATTTTGCATTCTTCTCCTTCATGATGTTTGTTGACAATTCAGATAGCTTTCCTGTCAGCTTGGCTATCTCAGTTTCAAATATTTTATTTTCTTCAGAAAAGTCTATATTTGGTTTCTTCAGCTCAACTGTCTTCTTCTCTTTCTCAGCCTTTTCTCTTTCAATAATGATAACCTTTTCAAAGTCTGAAACTTGTTGAGAAAGCTTAACACATCTAAGCTCTAATGATTTCTTCTCTTCAAAGGCTTTTCTGGAGAAATCAGAGAATTTCTTAGCAAATTCTTTTCTTTCTTTCTCTATCTTCAGCAATTCATCTTGGACTTTTGTATTGTCTCTGTCTTGGGTGTCCTTTTCTTTCAGCTTTTCAATCTCAACCTCAAGACTGAGAACTTTATCTTTCAATTTATCTCTTTCCGCAAAGACTTGAGAATTTATCTTTCTAAGTCCGTCACTAGTATCTCTTGCAACACTTGTACTCCTTCTAAGCTCCTCAAGTTCTCTTTGCATTGCATCTTTCTTTGACCATGTAGAGCTGGATTCAGATATTTTCAACTTTACTTGAAGATCCAAGATCTCTTTTTCTTTAGACTCAATTATTCCTGCAAAGTCAATTAAAGAATCATAATCTTTTGAATTTTCTTTTAAAGCATTGATCAGAATAAGAAGAAATGAGTTCTGAGTCTGTAAAGTCTTGTTCTCAGCTTTGAGCATTTTGTCCTCTTTGTCATACTCATCAACCATACGAGATGATATTGATAACTGTCTAGCAAGATATTTAGCCTTTGCTTTTACTTCTGAAAAAGTCATGTTGTTAAAATCATGGCTATAACCTTCAGACATATTTAGCTGATTCGACATCCTGGCTGTATGGTTAATAATCAAACTTTTCTGTACCAAGACAATCAACTAGATGAGATCGTTAGAATCAAAATAAAAACCACACTAAAAAATTTTCAGAAAAATAAATTTCCAAAAATAATTAAATGCAGTCCTTTCAATCAGTATAAAGCTCAAACAATACCGGGAATTTTTTTTATGATCTCGAACAGAACTTTGTCCCCCTTCGCAGACTTAGCACGGGAGTCCCTAGAGAAAAAAATTACGCAAAAGTGAACAGTACTTGCGCAAAGTGAACAGTAATTGCGCAAAGTGGAGGTTTGCGCGTCACTTGGGTTGCGCAAAGTGGGATTCGACCCGTAACTTGGTTAGATCGGTATAACGTTCGACCGGTAACCTGCTTCGACCGATATGATGTTTGACCGGGAACTTGTAAAGACCGGTAACACGTTTGACCGGTATGACGCAAGACCGATGCTTCGACCGGTATTAGTTCGACCGATATTGGACTAGACCGATATGAAGGTATGGACCGATAGAACTATTCAACCGGTATTTTATTGGACCGATAAACTATATTCGACCGGTATTAATTCGATCGGTAAAGTGTGAGGACCGATATTGTACAAGATCGGAAAGAATCGACCGGTATTGATGTGAGTGTGTCGGTCGACCGGTATAAACCGATATGAATCTATCAACCGGTATTGGTTTTGACCGACAAGCCTTTGACCGATATGGAATGTGTGTGTATCGAACGGACAAATGTGAGTACCGGTGAATATAATGACCGATATGTTCTTAATGCTTTCGACCGATATAATCTTAAGTCGACCCAGAACGATGAACAACCCAGAAAAATCAACCCAGAAACACACAAATCACGAAAATTGAATGCAAAGATTAGACTTTTATACCCTAAAACATATATCGAACACAACCCAAACAACCTAAAAGATTGAAATCGACTTTTAAGATTCAATTTTGAGACCACAGAGATCGACTACCATACTAACCCAGAAAAACACAAACCCAAAAATTCAATCACTTAATGAATTTGAAAGCAATTAAGCAATCAGATAACATTCAGAAGCATCAAACTTATCTAATCAGATCAACTTTAACCATAGAAACATGTTAATTCATGAAGTTGATTTTCACAGATTTATATATATCGATGAACACAGTGATAAACCGATAAACACAGATTTAATCCAATTAGCTTGATTCTTAGGCTCTGATACCATTTGTTATCGCAGTTTAATCTAGTTGATAATCAAACAAGAAACACAATAAAGATCAAGAGATATAAAGATCAGATAAACATACCAATCCCTTGAATAAACAATGAAACCCTTGAGTGTTCTTGATACCCTTGAATACAGAGAATACGTACGACTATTAACTCGAATATTATCAGAGTTCTTTCAAGGTTAACCCTAAATCTAAACTAATTAACACTTTAAATACCTATGCCATATGGGCTTATGGGCTTGATAGACTTTAGGCCCATTTATAAATAACTATTGAATAAATACTAATTAGACCCTCTAACTTTAACTATCAAATAAATACAGTTTAAACCCTTTAATCTTGAATACAATTATTTGATCCAACAAGCTTTTATATGTATCGAAGGTTTGTACAAGAAGTACTTAATAAGGAATTGACGGATTTACCTACCTTCAAGGAGGTATATGTACCAAAACTCCCAAAGGGGAAAGTGTTCTCAAATATGAAGAGGCCCAGTAAGGACTTCTCTGGTATAGACACACCATTGTTCTCTACAATGATGGTTGTGTCCCACTCTCAAGGTGAGGCATTAGGGTCAAAGCTCACATTAGACCAACCCACTGATGACCTACCCACACCTTCCACTACAATGCATATCCCTCAGTCCCTTCTAAAGAAGCCAACATCACCCATTACTCATACATACACAAGGAAAAAGGTATAGAAGGTTCCTTCCCTTCTAGTATCTTCACCCCCAAAGCCTAAAAGCCCTCTGATGGAGTATTTTCCATCAGAGAATATCCAAAGGGAAACCACAGGGGTGTCTCCCAACCCCAAGAAGGTGCTCAATAAGGAGGAGGAAGAGCATGTGGGCAGTGAGGCTCACACTACTGACTTTGCACACAGTGCAGGGTAGGACAGTATGAATATCTTTAAGACCTTCCCCACGGAAACTTTGGGTGAGCAATCATCCAAAGGTCCCAGGTGCCAAGAAACCAAGGGGGGTAGAGGATGCTTCTGCTAGGTAGGAGACCTCTACTAAACATTCCAAGGATCCTCCAAGGGTGGTAAACGCACCTAAAGGTGGTAAGGATAGATATACATACGATGAATGGATGGAAACCATAGCCAATATCAATATGGATGTCAATTCTCAAGGGCACAAAATAGTGGCTATGCAACAGGTCATAACTGGCCAACAAGAGAAGATTGTAAATCTCAAAAAGCTGGTGATGAAGTTAGTGCTCAAAAAGAAGAAATCAAAGTTTGTGCTAAAGAAAAGGAGCTCAGATCATGATTCTTTCAAAAAGGGGGAGACCAAAGAGGATGAATCTCAGTTTGAGGGGGAGATGGGAAAAGAAGCAAAAATGGGTACAAAAGATGTTGGGAAATTCAGAATTTGACAAGTACAATTAATACTGCTAGAAGACCTTGGTTACTACTTCTGAAGATTACTACTTCTGAAGTTAATGCTGCTGAACAAGATTAATGCTGCTAAGTCAAGGTTAATACTGCTAGAGGAGATTACTACTGCTAAGCAATTTTAGTACTGCTAGTAGTTAGTACTGCTGAATGTTAATACTGCTCAAAGTATTAATACTGCTGAAGACTTAGTGCTGCTTATGAGATAATCAAGATTCGTGCAGATCAAGTTTGAAGATTAAGGAAAGCTTGAAGATAAAGATAGAAGATTATTTTGAAGATCTTTTATTATTTGTAATTATCTTTTATCTTCAGTATTTATAGAATAGTTTAGAATTGATAGAAATCAACTTTTAATAACTTTAGCATTCTGAGTTTTTGTTTTTGTTAGAGAGAATCAACCTCAAGGTTTGTAATCCTAATTCTAGAGAAGTAGAATTCGTATTGGTGAGACTGTTCATCAATATTGAGGTTGTGTGTTGAATCTTGTAACTTTATAATCATTCAATAAAGTTTGCAAGTTCTTATTCTGATTTACTGTGTTCCATTAATTATTGAATATCAAAGTGTTATTCTGCAAACTCCTTTGATATTGTTTCTGAGTGTTTATTCTTGTTAAGAATTAAGATCCTGACAAGTGGTATCAGAGCAAGTATTCTCAGAAATCTCATTCATCATGGAAAACATAGTTGAATCCAACAGTACTCTAGTCTCAAAGGTTCCAATGCTCAGATCCAATGAATTTGACATGTGGAAGATCAGAATCAAGCAATATATTCTCCTCACAGATTACTCTATGTGGGACATCATTAAGAATGGCCCATCTGATGCAGGAAAGATTGGTGAAGATGGCAAAAGAACCCCTCCAAAGACGGATGCAGACAGAAAGACAAGGCAAACAGAGATGAAAGCCTTGAGCACTCTGCTCTTGGCCATTCCAAATGAATATCAGCACCAATTCTGCAATTGCGCTGATGCACAGATGCTCTGGAATGCTCTAGAGAAGAGATTCTCTGGTACCAAAAGTACCAAGAGAAATCAAAAGGCAATCCTGAAACAACAGTATGAAAACTTTATGTCAACCAAGAATGAGTCCATGACTCAAACTTTTGACAGGTTTAACAAACTGATTGGTGAACTGGCTACTATGGGAGTACAGATTGATCAAGATGATGTAAACAGAAAATTCTTAAGGTCCCTTGGAGATGAGTGGACCATGTACACTGTTTCATTCAGACAGAATGATCAGTTGGAAGAGAAAGAACTTGATGATCTGTACAATGATCTTAGAGTATTTGAAGCTGAGGTGGAGGCAAGAAGAAGCCTTCTGGATATATTCATAATGCTGCACTCCTATCAGCATCCATTGATTCTACTGCTAACCCTGAATCAGTGAATGCTGCTAATGGAGCAAATCAAGAAAAAGGCACTGATTCTGTGTTTGAAGCCTTTCTTGCCAGTCATGGGAATTCCTCCTTAATCAATGATGATTTGGAAGAACTTCATCCTGATGATCTGGAAGAGATGGATATTAAATGACAGATGGCCATGCTTTCCATGAGGGTAAAGAAGTTCATAAAGAGGACTGGGAGGAACAACTTCTCCCAAAGAAGAGAAGATGGAGCGGGATTTGATAAATCAAAGGTGGAATGCTACAAATGCCATCTGAAGGGACACTTTGCAAGGGAGTGCAGAAGTTGAGTGTCTCACAACAACAACCACCAACAAGCTCAATCTGGAAGCTTCAATAACAACAGAAACTCTGCTCAAGCCCTTGTTTCTCAATAAGGAATGGGGTTTGATTGGAGTGATCAAGCAGAAGAGGCTATCCAGAATCAAGCTCTTATGGCTGAAGTATCTGATCTCCCATTTGAGGTAAATTCTAATCTTTGTTCTAAAACTTGTATAGACACTGTTAAAAGGTACAGGGATCACAATCAGAAGATGAGTGATGACCTTAAGAGATTTGAAAAGGATATCAAAGATTATGTGAGAATTGTTGAGAGGTTTGAGGAACAAATTAAAGGTTTTCAGGCCAATGAACTCCAACACTCATATGACACCAATTACTGGAAGTGGGAGAAAAAGGATCTAGAGCTTAAACTGACCAAATATAAAGAGGAGAGTGAGAAATTGAGTGATGAACTAACCAAGGTCAAGCTTGATGTAGAAAAGTTTTCCAATGCTTCTAAAGCAATGGACTCTTTACTACAAACTCAGATTCATGATAAGCTGAGAAGAGGAATTGGATACAATGCCACACCTCCACCATATAACAACAATTACATCCCTCCTACTTCAGACCTATTAGACACCAAAGATAGGAAGGACTTGCTTGAGGGAGCCACTGAAGTAGATCCCTTAGATGAGGTAGTTGTTGAGGATAAGACTGAGAAAGAGGTTGGCAAGAGTAAGGAGAACAAGGTGAGTGGTGAGATTCCTCTAGAGAATAACATTATCACCAATGAGGACTGAGGAAGGGCTTGGATCAAATCTAAGGACATAGAGAAGACAGAGGGAAAGTCTGGTAAGGTCCATTACAAACAGACCACAGTTGTAAATCCAGGTCCTTGCAAACAGTGTGCATGTAAGAAGATTGAGCCCCTAAAACATGATAAAAAGAGGGGAAATCAAAGAAACTGGAATAATCATTGAGCACAAAAACAAGGGGTTGATCTGAGTAAAATCAATAGACCAAAACCTTGTCTTATCTGTGGCAAATTGAATCATCTTGCCAAATACTGTTATTTCAATCCTATGAACCAAAGGATGAATTTTCAAAGATCCATGCAAAAACCCTTTGGTTATGGGAAGATTGGAAAGAACCATGTGGCTAAGAAATCTGTTAAAACTAAAAGCCACATGAAGAAAAAGTCTGTTAAAGAAAGTGTCAATATGTGGGTTCCTAAAAGCACTAAAAATGATAGTGCTGCTAGAAGTAATACTACTGCTAACAATGTTAGTACTGCTGACATTGTTAGTACTTCTTCAAAAGTTAATACTGCTAACTCTGTTAGTGCTGCTAACAAGGTTAGTACTGCTAAACCTGTTAGTACTGCTAAGGTTTGTACTGCTTCTAGTGTTTGTGCTGCTAAGCCTATCATATTGACAAAGTACTCTAATAAAGAGTGCTCTGAGTTTAAAAACCTCATCAAAAAGGAATGTAAATACTTTGATGAGAAAGGGAGACCCAAGACCACTTTGGCTTGGGTCCCCAATCAATACTAATTGTTTAATCTTATGTGCAGGGCAACCAACAGCTCAAGGGGAAGAGCATCTGGCATGTTGATAGTGGTTGCTCTAGGCACATGACAGGGAATATGTCATGCCTCAAGAATTTCAAGAAAATTGATGGTGGACATGTTGCCTTTGGTAATACTCCAGATGGAGGTAAGATAAGTGGTAAGGGGGATGTTTCCAAAGGTAAAATGACCTTCGAAGATGTATTCTATGTTGAGCAGTTAAGGTACAACCTGTTAAGTGTATCACAGGTTTGTGACAAGCAACATAGTATATTATTTACAAATTCTGAATGTATTATCCTTGCTCCTGGATTCAAGGTAGTTGATGAAATGATGATACTACTAAGAACTCCTAGAAAGGATAATGTTTATTGCTTAGATATGGAAAGTGTTTCAACTGATTCATCCCTAAACTGTCTTGTGTCAAAAGCCTCTTTGGATGAATCGTCACTTTGGCACAGAAGGATGTGTCACATGAACTTTAAAACAATGAATAAACTTGTTAAAAACAACCTTGTAAGAGGTTTACCTTCCAAAGTCTTTTCATGTGATGATCATTGTGTTGCTTGTCTCAAAGGCAAACAACACAAAACTTCTCATAAGACCAAAGAGTTGAACACAATCTCTAATTCTCTTCAGTTGTTGCATTTGGATCTGTTTGGTCCTACAAATGTTATGAGTATTGGTAAGAAATCATACTGCCTAGTTATGGTTGATGATTACTCTAGATTTACTTGGGTATATTTTCTAAGAACTAAGGATGAGACAAGTGGACTGATCAAATCCTTTATTCTAAGAATTGAAAACCAAACTAATCAAAAGGTAAAAGTCATTAGGTCAGACAATGGTACTGAATTTAAAAATCATGACCTAAACACCTTTTGTGAGGAAAAAGGAATTGAGAGGCAATACAGTGCTCCTAGAACTCCACAACAAAATGGTGTTGCTGAGAGAAGGAATAGGACACTGATTGAAGATGTTAGATCTCTATTGGCAGATTCAAAACTTCCAATTACTTTCTGGGCTGAAGCAGTTAATACTGCTTGCTGTGTCCAAAACAGAGTTTTAGTAGTTAAGCCTAAAAACAAGACACCCTATGAGGTTTTAAATAATAGAAAACCTTTTATAGGATTTTTCAAACCATTTGGGTGTCCTTGTACCATACTCAATACCAACACTCACTTAGGAAAGTTTGATAGCAAGGCAGAAGATGGTTTTCTAGTTGGTTACTCATCTCAGAGTAAGGCTTACAGAGTTTTTAATACTTCTTCTAGAATAAGTGAGGAAAGTGACAATGTCAAGTGCAATGAGAACACACCAAATCCTATTGGGTCTGGTCCTCAGTGGTTATTTGACATTGATTCACTAACTAACTCTTTGGGTTTCAGTAGTGATTACAATGCAGGTTCAGGAAGTGGAGGATCAGGAGATGAACAAGTACAAGTACAAGATATTATTCCTCAGTCTGTGATCTTTCCCAGCCCTACAATAGAGCCTGTTGATGTATATGAAAAGAGACTGCTGCTGAACCAATTCAGAGTGAAGAAGAAGGAAGAGATGAGGAGACTCATGTGCATGATGAACCAGAAGCAGCTGATGAGATTCCCTCAGCTGACTTAAATGATTCCAATCTGGATGTGGGAATCACTGAAGAACCTAGTCATCAGACTAGAACTCAAAAGAATCATCCTCCAGAGCTAGTCATAGGAGACATCTCTTCTCTTATGATAACAAGGAATCAAAGCAGACTTCAAGAGCTGCAGGATCAGCAACACACAGTTCTCTCCTGCTTTCTATCTCAGATTGAGCCTAAGAAGGTTTTTGAAGCAATGAAAGATTCCAGTTGGATAGAAGCTATGCAAGAAGAGTTACTGCAGTTCAAGTTGCAAGAAGTTTGGGACTTGGTGGACCTTCCAAAAGGTCATAGAGCTATAGGCACCAAGTGGATTTTCAGGAACAAAAAGGATGAGAGAGGCATTGTGATAAGAAACAAAGCAAGGCTGGTGGCACAAGGGTACACTCAAGAAGAAGGCATTGACTATGAAGAAGTGTTTTCTCCAGTGGCAAGGGTAGAGGAAATTAGGCTATTTCTAGCCTATGCCTCATACATGAAGTTCAAGGTATACCAAATGGATGTGAAGAGTGCCTTTCTTTATGGTACAATTGATGAAGAAGTATATGTCTGTCAGCCCCCTGGATTTGAAAATCCATCATATCCAGACAGAGTATACAAACTGAAGAAAGCACTGTATGGTCTTCATCAAGCCCCAAGAGCATGGTATGATACTCTGTCTACCTATCTCTTGGAGAATGAGTTTGAAAGAGGTATAATTGACAAGACCCTCTTCATTAAAAGAAGTAAGAAGGACATCCTATTGGTTCAGATTTATGTGGATGATATCATCTTTGGATCCACAAAAGATCAAATGTGTAGAGACTTTGAAAAGTTGATGCACAAGAGCTTTAAAATAAGTTCAATGGGTGAACTTACCTTCTTCCTTGGGCTTCAAGTGAAACAAAAGAAAGATGGGATCTTCATAAGCCAATCAAAATATGTGAAAGACATCCTGGACAAATATGGTTTATCAGACTCAAAGCCAGCAAGCACACCTATGGAGACTCATAAACAGATCACTGCTGATCTTGAGGGGGAGGATGTTGATGTCCATCTATACAGATCAATGATTGGATCACTCATGTATCTCACAACCTCAAGACCAGACATCATGTTTCCTGTGTGTCTGTGTGCCAGATTCCAAGTCAAGCCAAAGCAATCACATCTGCAAGCTGTTAAAAGGATTTTCAGATACTTAAGAGGGAAATCTAGATTAGTTCTTTGGTATCCGTATGAATCCAACTTTGACTTGATTGCTTATTCAGATAGTGACTTGGGTGGTGCTAACATGGACAGAAAGTCTACTTGAGGTGGATGTCAACTTTTGGGTGCAAGACTAGTATCTTGGCAGTGTAAGAAACAAACCACAGTGTCCTTATCAACAACAGAAGCTGAGTATATTGCTGCTACAAGTTGCTGTTCTCAGGTTCTATGGATTCAAAATCAGATGCTGGACTATGGGGTAACCTTTCTTCACACTCCAATCTTCATTGACAATAGCAGTGCTATAAGCATTGTTAACAATCCAGTCAAGCACTCCAAAACTAAGCACATTGAGATTAGGTATCACTTTATCAGAGATTGTAATGAAAAGAAGCTAATTCAAGTTGCTAAAGTTCATACTGACAATCAGTTTGCTCATCTATTCACTAAAGCTTTTGATGTGGGTAGATTCACTTTCTTGGTCACAAGTGTGGGCATGATTAACTCTGAATAAGCTTATTTGGTTTAAAAAGTGTTTTCATACCTGTTATTGGTTTATTTTTTGGTACTACTAACATCTTTTCCAGGAAGCTATTACCTTGCATAGAGTACCACAAAGCTTCACAAAGTGTAAGTATAGTTAATGCTGCCATTGCAGTTTTAATACTGCCAGTGCACAGTTAATACTGCTAGTGGTTAATACTGCTCTCAGTTAATACTGCTAGTTAGTTAATACTGCTAGTGGTTAATACTGCTCTCAGTTAATACTGCTAGTTAGTTAATACTGCTCTCAGTTAATACTGCTAGTTAGTTAATATTGCTAGTGGTTAATACTCCTCTCAGTTAAGACTGCTAGTTAGTTAATACTGCTAGTGGTTAATACTGCTCTCAGTTAATACTGCTAGTTAGTTAATACTGCTAGGTGTTAATACTGCTTATGTTCCGAACCGTATAAATACCCTGTTTGCCTGCCCAAAAGTCCATAACGACTCTTTGATTTCGATTCATCTGCTCTCTAACCCTTTTCTTTTAAAGCACCTAGTGATTTTCAGTCCAGAATATTCAAGCTCAATGGCGTCTATGGCATTTATTGATGAGCACAATGAAATCGCGATGCTACAAAAGCCAAAGCAAGCTGCAGGATTTCATCAGATAGTGGATTTTCTGAAGTCTAGCCATATCGCCTATGCTCTGACAGTGTCTCCATCCATCTATATCGAGCACCAACAACAATTTTGGGCT
Organism: Arctium minus; assembly: GCA_954870635.1. Taxonomy (NCBI): domain Eukaryota; kingdom Viridiplantae; phylum Streptophyta; class Magnoliopsida; order Asterales; family Asteraceae; genus Arctium; species Arctium minus. Next base: position 161,825,816 of record OX941081.1, read on the forward strand.
AATGCCACCATTGTTACTGAGAATGGTGTGCAAGTGATCAAGACAAGGGTGTGTGGCAAACCCTTGACAATTACTGAAGAGGTAATTCGCATCAGTCTATGTCTAGATGATGCCTCTGGTATCTCATCTATCTCTAATGATGAACTGTTTTCCACTCTTACAAGAATGGGGTATGGAGGCCCATTGGGTGTTTTCAAGTTCTCAAAAGCTAAATTTTCACCCCAATAGCGTTTCCTTGTACATACCCTTATGCTTATGCTTTGGTGTGCTTGGCCACTGCCAAAAAGTACAATTTTTAGTGATCTTGTATCAAACTTGGGAAGCAAAAAGAGTTTTTACATGTACCCCAGGTTTGTTCAGGAAGTTATAACCCATGAATTGACGGATATGCCTCACTTTGATGAGGTATATGTACCAAAAATCCCCAAAGGTAAGGTCTTTTCAAACATGAAAAGATCTCCATTGGACTCGGAAGGAGTTGACACCCCATTGTTCTCTACAATGATGGTGGTGTCCCACAATGAAGAAGGTATGGCAGCAGGGTCAAGGCCCTCATTAGACCATCCCACTGCTAGCCAATCCCAACCTTCACCCTCCATATCAATCCCTCAGTCCCTACTTCAAAAGCCAAATTCTCCAATCACCCAAACTTACATAAGGAAAAAGGTACAGAAGGTTCCTTCCCTTCTTGTACCTTCACCCACATAGCCTCTAAGCCCTCTAATGGAGAATTCTCCATTAGAGAATATCAACAGGGAAACCACAGGGGTGTCTCCCAACCCCAAGGAGGTGCTCAACACGGAGATGAATGAGCATATGGGTGCTAAGGCTGCCACTACTCCTGCTAGCACAGAGGAGGTCAGTGGTAACATAAATAAGACCTTCCCCATGGCAACTTTGAATGAGCAATCATTCAAAGGTCTCAGCTGCCAATAACCCAAGGGGGTAGCAGGTGCTTCTGCTAGGCAGAAGACCTCTACTACAAAAAGATCCCATGATCCTTCAAAAGAGGGTAATACTTCTGGAGAAGGTGAGGACAGATATAACTATTTTGAATTGATAGAAACCATGGGAAACATCAACATGGATGTGATCAAACAGGGCAAAGAAATAGAAGAGCTGAAATTGATAGTTCTGTCTCAAGAAGAACAGACTGTCAACTTGAAGCAAATGGTGAAGAAATTGATTCTACAAAAGAAGAAGAAACAATTTGTGCTCAGAAGGAGGAAACCAGTGACTGATGCTCCCAAAAAGGGGGAGTCAGAAGTTGATGCCAAAGCTAAGGGGGAGCAAGAGAAAGTGGATGTTGAGAGGGAGCAACAAGCTGTGGAAACTGAGTTTGTACAAGCAGCAGAAAAAGAGAAAGAAGCAGTAACAAAACAAGAATCAGTAACAGTTAATGCTGCTGAGTCAAGCCAAGCAACAGAAACTGTTAATACTGCTGATCTGAAAGAAGCAGCAGAAATAGTACAAGAGGTACTAACAGATCTTGAAATTGCTGAAACTCTAATCAAATCCAAGCATGATACTCCCAAGGTCACCTTAAAGGCCAAAGGAGTTGTCATCAAAGAAAGAGCTGAGGCTGTAAAGAAATCAAGCATTGAGAAGGTGATGAGCAAAGATAAAGGCAAAGCTAAGCTAGTGGAATCTGATCAACCTATCAAAAAGCAAAAGTTGGTTGAGTCAGATGAAGCTTTGGCCAGGAAGATGCAAGCCGATCTTAAGCAAGAAGAGAGGGTTCAAGTAGACAAAGATAGGGAGATGGCAAAGGCTTTAGCTGCAGAACTGAATAAAGCTTATCAACAAAGCTTAGCAACTGAAATGGCTCAGAAGAAAGCTGAAACTCTTAAGAAATCTATGATGATCAAGAAGGCTGCAAAGAAGAGACAAGCCTCAAAGACATTCCTAGGTAACCAAGAGAGAAACAAGATGATCACATTTCTCAAAGGTGCTGTAGGAGTCAGAAAGGAGATGTTCTCAACAATGCCATTTGAACAGATTAAAGAGTTGTATGATTCAGAAATGCTCAAGCTTCAAGGGAATGAAACTGCTAGAGTGGAAATGGAGAAGAGAATGAAAGAAAACAATGATTTCATGATAGAAAAACTTTTTCCAGATGAGTAAGAAACACCACCAAAGAAAGAAGCAACTATTGGTGAAAGTCTAAGGACTCTAAAAAGAACCAAGATGGTGGCAAGAAGAAAATCAATCAAGAAGCCTAGAATAGCTGCAGAAGAAGTTGAGAAGGTTGCTGAAGAAGAAGAGACACCTAAGTCATCTGAACAGAAAGAATCAGCAAGGTCTGATGATGTAAATCTATACATGGTAGTGATGGACAAAGTGCCTGAACCAATTTCTGCTGAACCTGTTGGTGTGAAGACTCCTGAAGTCATCTTCTGGGATACATTGAAAGTTGATGGTAAAGAGTACATCAGGCTCAAGAGGAAGGATGAAAAGTATGAAGTACACAATACTTGGGCAAAGATTGTAAGAACATGCTCCAGGTCAGATGTTGAAGAAATGTTTGAAATAGGAATGATTTTGTATGCAGATCAACTGAAAGCTCCAGAGATTTCACTTACAAAATTAGTGATGGAGTATCTGTGTATGATGTTCAAGCCTGAAGAGGTGGAGCATGTCATCAGAAATGTGTTCAAAACTGTCAACAAGTGGACTCTATATGAAACTAGTGGAGTATATGCATTAACTATGGACTTAAATCACATAGAGTACTTCCTAGTGGATAGAGTGTACAATCACAGCAGACTGAAGCTTCATGCTATGCTGAAGAAGAAGCTAGGATGTGTTTCAAATTCAGAAATGGCTAAGTATCTGATCCAAAGAACTATAAATCAGAGTTTGGGGTTGGATGTAAATACAGGAGTATAAGACTTGATGAGGTTTTGGGAGCATCTTGAAGATTATCTGAAGAACTTGACTTCTTTTCCTAAAAAGTCAAGTTAGGGGGAGATTGTTGGGAAATTCAAAATTTGACAAGTACAATTAATACTGCTAGAAGACCTTGGTTACTACTTCTGAAGATTACTACTTCTGAATTTAATGTTGCTGAACAAGATTAATGCTGCCAAGTCAAGGTTAATACTGCTAGAGGAGATTACTACTGCTAAGCAATTTTAGTACTACTAGTAGTTAGTACTGCTGAATGTTAATACTGCTGAAGACTTAGTGCTGCTTATGAGATAATCAAGATTCGTGCAGATCAAGTTTGAAGATTAAGGAAAGCTTGAAGATAAAGATAGAAGATTATTTTGAAGATCTTTTATTATTTGTAATTATCTTTTATCTTCAGTATATATAGAATAGTTTAGAATTGATAGAAATCAACTTTTAATAACTTTAGCATTATGAGTTTTTGTTTTTGTTAGAGAGAATCAACCTCAAGGTTTGTAATCCTAATTCTAGAGAAGTAGAATTCATATTGGTGAGCATGTTCATCAATATTGAGGTTGTGTGTTGAATCTTGTAACTTTATAATCATTCAATAAAGTTTGCAAGTTCTTATTCTGATTTACTGTGTTCCATTAATTATTGAATATCAAAGTGTTATTCCGCAAACTCCTTTGATATTGTTTCTGAGTGTTTATTCTTGTTAAGAATTAAGATCCTGACAAAAGCACAATGCAGCAGAAACAAAAGTAGCAGCAGAAATTGGCTTAGCAGCAGTAACTGAAGCAGAAGAAGTAACTGAAGTTGCAGTAGAAACTGAAAAAGCAGCAGCAGAAACAGGGCTGACAGTTGAAGAGATAGAGATTGCTGAAACTCTGGTGAAGGCAAAAACAGACACTCCCAAGGCTACTCAAAAGGCCAAGGGAGTGGAAATCAAAGAAGGGGGATTGAAAAGAAAAGAAAAGAAATAAGTGATGATGAGGTAAAGAGAAAAGGAAAAGAAAAGATAGTGGAACCTCTGAAGAAAACAAAGAAGTCAGTTCAAATAGTTCTAGATGAAGAGGTAGCCAAACAACTGCAAGCTGAAATAGAAGCAGAAGAAGAGTCTCAAACTGCCAAAGATAGGCAAATTGCTTTATATCTGTCTAAAAAGCTCAATGAGGAGTACCAAAGGAGTTTGAGGGATGCAGCTGAAGCCAAGAAAGTCCAAGCAAAAGCATCTATGTCAAGGCAGCCAGCACAGACAAAGAAAAGACAACCTTCAAAGACTTTTGTTGCCAACCAAGAAAGGAGGAAAATGATCAACTTTCAAAAAGGATCAGTTGGTGTTAAAGAAGGCATGTTCACTGTATGTCTTATGGAAAAATTGAAGAGCTTTACAAGAAAGAAATGACCAAGCTACAAGGAAACTTTATTCAAAGGGTTGAGGTTGAAAGGAAAATGAAAGAAAGGCATGATCTGCATATCCAACAACCTTTTCCTGAGAGTGAAGAAACCCCTTCTAGAAAAGAAGTGGAAGAAGAACAGAAAGAAGAAACTCTTGCTCAAACAGTCAAAGCTGTCAAAAGAATGAAAACCATAGCTTCAAAGAAACAGACGAAAACGCCAAGGATTGAAGAAGTGCAAAAAGAAGTTGAACCTGTTGTTGCAACCCCTGAAGAACAATCAAGTCAACAAGATGTAGAACAATCTGAGGTACATGTTGGTTTGTATATGACAGTGACTGATAGTGAACCTGTAAAAGCTGACCCAATATCAGTCCAAGCCCCTGAAATTATCCATTGGGATATCCTGGAAGATCAAAGGAAGAAATACTTCAGGATTAAAAGGATGGGAGACAAGTATGAGGTTTACTCTACTTGGGGCAAAATCATCAGAAACTGTTCTAGATCTGACTTAGAAGAAATGTTCAAGGTTGGAATGAGCTTGTATGAAAAGAATTTGACAGGAGCAGGAATGAGCTTAATAAGATTAGTCATGGAGCACTTATGCATGATGTTTGATCCTAGCAAAGTTCAACATGTTGTCAGAGATCTGCATCTGGAGAATAAATTCCAAAGAATAGACAATTGGATGCTATATGAAAGGTGTGGAGTCTATGTCATCACTATTGACAGATCTTATCATGAGTACTACCTGGTGGATAAAATTTATGATCACAGCAAAGCCAAATTTCAAGGTATGTTGAAGGCTAAGCTGATATGTTCAAATGATTCTGAAATGGCCAAGATAGTAGTCAAAAGAATCATCAATCAAAGCTTAGGTTTGGATCCTAATCTTGGGAATTGAGCTTAGGTTTTGAAAGTATCATGAAGACCAAATTTTGAAGAACTTAACTTCTCAATCTGAAAAGTTAAGTTAGGGGGAGATTGTTGGGTCTGAAATGAAGGATGATTAATACTGCCAGATACTACTTCTTGTGTAATTAATACTTCTAGTTCAACATTACTACTGCTGTTGAGATTAATACTACTAACATGGTTAGTACTGCAAGATGGTTAATACTGCTGAGTAATTACTACTGCTTATGAAGAATAAAGCTACTGAGAAGATAATGATGGAATGATTTGATTAATGCGAAAGTCAAGGAGATTTGAAGATAATTATGGACTGGATCATGAAGATTAATTTTTCTATTATAATTATCTTGTAATCTGTCTTGTATATATACTGTATAGAAGACATAGTTTAGAATATACATTGATAGAGTTTTTGATATACGTTTTGTTTTTAGAGAGAATTAACCTCAAGGTTCTTAGAAGTCCTTTCAATAGAGAAGTATTGAACGTCTGTTAAGCCTGTTCAACAGATTGAGGTTTTGTTTGTAATCATTAAGTTAAATCAATATAACTTGTGATTTTTATTCTGATACTGTTCCATTGATTTACTGTTAAAATGTTTTTCCGTAACTCCTTTAACATAGTTTCTGAGTGTGTGTTAAATTCTTGTTTGAATTTCGATCCTAAAAAAGCAGGTCACGCAAAGAGGAGCTTTGCGCGAGTAACTGTTGGCGCAAAGTGATAGGTTCTCGCTAGCAACGGGTGGCGCAAACAGAGGTTTTCGCTAGATGACGGTCGTGCAAAGCAGAGGTTCGCGCGAGCCGTGGGTGGCGCAAAGAGGAGGTTCTCGTTAGATGAGGGTCGCGCAAAGCAAAGGTTCGCGCGACAAGGCCGTGGCGCAAGGTGATGTTTGCGCGACTAAGTACTGGCGTAAAGAATGAGTGTGATCGGTAAGTTGCACGACCGGGGTCTTGCTTGGACCGGGAACTCTTCCGACCGGGATGCTGCAAGACCGGGAGACTTCTTTGACCGATATTGGTCTTGGACCGGTAACTTGCTCGAACGGACTTAAGAGTCGACCGGTAAGCAACTGAGACCGGAATCGATATAGACCGGTAGTGGGTATCGATCGGTAAAGTATCGACCGGTAAAATGCTTTGACCGGTAAACTTCCTTGGACCGGTAATGATATGTGCGTTAACCGGGCGACCGGAGTGTCCCTGACCGATACAATAAATTCAGGTCGACCGATAGTGATTAAGAGTGGGCTGACCGGTAAGATGTATGGACCGATAAAATGTGTATGGACTGATAAGTTCTTAAAGGTTCGACCGGTATGTTCTTACAGGTCGACCCAGAACGATACAATCAACCCAGAAATCACACAAAACACAGAAATTGAAAGCAAAGATCAGACTTTTGTACCCAGAAACATATATCGATCACCATTTAAACAATATCAAATATCAATTTCAACTTTCATGCATTAGTTTTATGAACACAGTGTCGACTTTTCACGAACCCAGAATTCACAAAATCCTCCAAAAACCAATTGATTTGAGATATTAAGAGCAACTAACTAATCATATAACATTCAGCAACATAAAACACATCTAATCAGATCGATTTCAAGTATAAAACTCACAAAATCAAGGAATCGATTTTCACCCGGATAACAAATAGAAGTCGATGAACAGTAACTCGATGAATAGTAAAATCGCAAAACACAGATTTAATCCTAAAAACTTGATTCTTTAGGCTCTGATACCACTTGTTAACCCAGTTTAATCTAGTTGATTAACAATCATAGAACACAATATATATCAAGAGATATAAAGATTAGAATAACATACCAATCCCTTGAATATTCAATGAAAACCTTGTGTGTTCTTGATACCTTGAATATAGGATTACAATACTGATACGGCTACCTCTCTCTCTAAACAATAATTATGAAAGTAATAATAATGAGAGTTAACCTAAAACCTAAACTAATTAAAACATTAAATACCTAGGCTTTTAAGGCCTAATGGACTTGGGCCCAATAATAACAAAACTATTAACTTATTACACAATAGACCCTCTAACTAACTTTAACACAATTGCAATTTAAACCCTTAACTTTAACTTTAATCTTGAATACAATTTATGATCCAACACTCTGTGCCAAGGTTCAAAGGCTCTGTGAATCAACTCAGATTTAGCATGCCTACCTTTCCGACAAGAAAAGAGAATCTTTTCTCATATAAAGCTTTTGTGAATATGTCAGCAAGTTGATAATCTGTGGGCACAAAATACATTTCAATGGTGCCCTTCTCCACATGGTGTTTCAGAAAATGGTACCTGATATCTATATGTTTAGTCTTGGAGTGCTGAACAGGGTTGGCTGAGATCGCAATGGCACTCTTTGAGTCATAGAGGATGGGTATTTTCTCTATAGCAAGACCATAGTCCCTAAGTTGAGTTCGCATCCACAGAACTTGTGAACAACAACTAGTGGCAACAACATATTCTACTTCTGTGGTAGAGGTTGACACGCAGTTTTGCTTCTTTGAAGCCCAACTTACAAGTTTACCACCTAGGAATTGGCAACTCCTAGATGTGCTCTTTTGGTCTAGCTTACATTGTTGGGTTTGAAATGTGCTAAGGATGGTTACTACTGCTAGATATGACTATTACTACTGCCTGAGGAAGTTAGTACTGCCAGATCATAATTAATACTGCTTGAAGGAGTTAATGCTGCTGAGACAAAATTAATACTGCTTGCTGAGAATTAATACTGCTAGTTCATAATTAATACTGCTCATGAAGATAGTGCTGCTTATGAGATGAAGACTCCGTATGAGAATGAAGACAGCTGTATAGATTGAAGCTAATGTAAAGGAGATAATTATGGACTGAAGATCAATTTTATTTTGATAATTATCTTGTAATCAGTCTTGTATATATAGTATAGAAGTCTTTGATAGAAACAGTTAATTATTTCATATGTTTTGTTTTAGAGAGAATTAACCTCAAGACTAGTTTAGATCCTTTCTATAGAGAAGTATAGAACGTCTGTTGAGCCTGTTCAACAGATTGAGGTTTTGTGTGTAATCATCAAGTTTAATAAATATTACTTGTGATTTAAGTGCATATACTGTTTCATTGATTGTTAGTGTTAAAGTGTTTTTCCGCAACTTCTTTAGCATTGATTCTAAGTGTGTGTGAATTAAATTCTTGTTTGAATTTTGATCCTGACAAGTGGTATCAGAGCATTGTTAAACTCAGAAAAACAACAATCATCATGGACGGTTCAAGTGATAGCGTTCTGGTCTCAAAGGTTCCAATGCTCAGATCTAATGACTTTGACATGTGGAAGATTCGGATCAGGCAATACATTCTTCTCACAGATTACTCTATGTGGGACATCATTGAGAATGGCCCATCTAATGAAGAAAAGATTGGAGAAGATGGAAAAAGAATCCCACCAAAGACGGATGGAGAGAGGAAGATAAGGAAGACAAAGATGAAAGCCTTGAGCACACTGCTCTTGGTTATTCCGAATGAGTATGAACACCAATTCTGCAACTGCACTGATGCCCAAATGCTTTGGAATGCTCTAGAGAAGAGATTCTCTGGTACCAAAAGTACCAAGAGAAATCAGAAGACAATATTGAAACAACTGTATGAAAACTTCATGTCAACTAAGAATGAGTCCATGACTCAAACTTTTGACAGGTTTAACAAGCTGATTGGTGAACTAGCTATGGTTGGAGTGCAGATTGATCAAGATGATGTAAACAGAAAGTTCTTAAGGTCCCTTGGAGATGAATGGACCATGTATACTGTCTCATTCAGACCGAATGACAAGTTGGAGGACAAAGAACTAGACGATCTTTATAATGACTTAAGGGTGTTTGAGGCTGAAGTTGAAGCCAAGAAGAGACCATCTGGATACACTCATAATGCTGCTCTTTTATCATCTTATTCTTCTACTGATTCTGCTACTAATACAGAATCAGTTAGTACTGCTTCTGTATCTAAGCAGGATGTATCTAATGACTCTGTATTAGAAGCTTTTCTTGCTAGTCATGCGAATTCTGTTTTAATTAATGATGATCTTGAACAAACTAATGTAGATGACCTTGAGAAGATGGATATAAAGTGGCAGATGGCCATGCTAACTATGAGGGTCAAGAGATTCATAAAGAGGATTGGAAGGAACAACTTCTCTCAGAGGAGAGAAGATGGTGCTGGGTTTGACAAGTCAAAGGTGGAGTGCTACAAGTGTCACAAGATGGGACACTTTGCAAAAGAATGCAGAGGAGGAATTCCTCAACAACATGGTAGCAACCACTAGCAAGCACATTTCTCAAGCGTCCAAAACAACAGAAACTCCACTCAAGCTCTAGTTTCTCAAGAAGGAATGAGATTTTATTGGAGTGATCAAGCAGAAGAAGCTGTTCAGAATCAAGCCTTGATGGCAGAAGTCTCAGAATCTTCAAGCACAGATATTATAACAGAGGTAAAAACTAAACTGTTCACTAAAGAGTGTCTTCAGACTGTACAAAAGTACAGGGATCATAACCAAAGCATGTGTGACGACCTTAAAAGGTTAGAGAGATATATAAGAGAGTATAAAGTGATTGTTGAGAAGTTTGAAGATCAAATCAAGGCTTACAAGGCCAATGAACTTCAGTATTAGTATGACACAAATTACTGGAAGTGGGAGAAAAATCAATTAGAGAATCAAATAGAAAAGTCTAAAGAGGAATGTGAGAAGATAAAGAGTGAGTATGAGAAAGCTAAACTTGACATTGAGAAGTTCTCTTATGCTTCCAAAGCAATGGACTCTTTGATTAAAGCTCAAGTTCATGATAAGATCAAGAGTGGTATAGGATAAAATGCAACACCTCCACCTTATAACAATAATTACATCCCTCCCTCTTCAGATCTCTTAGAGAACCAAAATAAGGAGGACTTACCTATAGGAGAAATAGAAGTAGATCCTATAGATAGTGTGGTGGTTCAAGAAGAGAATGATGAATAGAATTATGAGAGTAAGAATGCAGAAGAGATTCCTGTAGAAAATCATATCCTTACAAATGAAAGGGGGGGGGGGGGGGGTAAACCATTCATCAAGAGTGAAAAGGTGGATAGCTCAAAGAAAGAAAAGGGAAAGGTACAGGGAGTCCACTATATGCAGACCACGGTTGTGAATCCCTGTACATGTAAACAGCATCAGCCCCAAAAACATGATAAAAAAGGGGTAATCAAAGAAACTGGAATAATCAGTGGGCACAAAAACAAGGGGTTGATCTGAGTAAAATCAATAGACCAAAACCTTGTTTTATTTGTGGAAAGCTTAATCATATTGCCAAATACTGTTATTTCAATCCTATGAACTAAAGGATAAATTTTCAAAGACATATACAAAATCCTGTTGGTTATAGGAATCAAAGAAGGAATCATATGGCTGAAAATGTAAAAAGAGCACCTTTAAAAACTCATGTTCAAAACAAGTTTGCAAAATCAAAGAAAAATACTCCAAACAAGTCATGGAGTAACTTAATGAAGAAGAAAGCAAACAACTTTGTCCAGGTATGGGTTCCAAAAATAAAGAAAGCTGTTAGTACTGCTACTTCAAATAGTACTGCTGACAGAAATAGTGCTGCTACCAATGTTAGTGCTGCTAACAGAGTTAGTACTGCTAACCTAGTTAGTACTGCTAATTCAGTTAGTACTGCTTCTAGTGTTAGTACTGCAAGACCTATTATCCTGACAAAGTACTCAAGCCATAAGATTCCCCAGTCTGAAAAGCTCATCAAAACTGATTGTGAATATGTTGATGAGAATGGGAAACCCAAGACCACTTTGGCTTGGGTTCCTATTAAAAACTAACTGTTCTACTTTATGTGTAGGGCAATCAACAGCTAAAAGGGAAGAGCATTTGACATGTTGATAGTGGTTGCTCTAGGCACATGACAGGCAACAAGTCCTGGCTACAAAACTTCAAAAGAATTGATGGAGGACATGTTGCATTTGGTGATAATCCTTTTGGAGGAAAGATTAGTGGAAAAGGTAATGTGTCAAAGGGTAAGATGACCTTTGAGGATGTCTACTATGTTGAGCAATTGAGATACAACCTGTTAAGTGTATCACAAGTTTGTGACAAGAAACATAGTATATTGTTTACTGATACTGAATGTATTATCCTTGCTAAAGGGTTCAAGGTAGTTGATGAAAGTATGATACTACTGAGAACACCATGAAAGGACAATGTTTAATGCTTGGATTTAGAGAATGTATCTAATGATTCATCCTTTAATTGTCTATTTTCAAAAACTTCTGTTGATGAATCATCTATTTGGCACAGAAGGATGTGTCACATGAACTTTAAAACAATGAATAAACTTGTGAAAAACAACCTTGTAAGAGGTTTACCACAAAAGGTATTTTCATGTGATGATCATTGTGTTGCATGTCTTAAAGGCAAACAGCACAAAACTTCTCATAAGTCCAAAGAGATAAATACAATCTCTTCACCTCTTACTTTACTGCATATGGATATGTTTGGCCCTACAAATGTGATGAGTATTGGTAAGAAATCCTATTGCTTGGTTATTGTTGATGATTTCTCTAGATTCACTTGGGTCTATTTTCTGAGGACTAAGGATGAGACAAGTGGACTGATCAAATTCTTTGTTCTTAGAATTGAAAACCAAACAAATCTAAGAGTTAAAGTCATTAGGTCTGATAATGGAACTGAATTTAAGAATAATGACTTAAACAACTTTTGTGAGGAAAAAGGCATTGAGAAACAATACAGTGCTCCTAGGACTCCTCAACAGAATGGTGTTGCTGAAAGTAGAAATAGGACTCTGATAGAAGCTGCTAGATCTCTGTTGGCAGATTCAAAACTTCCAATTACTTTTTGGGCAGAAGCAGTTAATACTGCCTGCTATGTTCAAAACAGAGTTCTAGTAGTAAAATCCCAAGATAAAACACCCTATGAGCTTTTTAAAAAGAAGAAACCTTTTATTGGATTTTTCAAACCTTTTGGGTGTCCTTGCACAATTCTTAATACCAAAACTCACTTAGGCAAGTTTGATAGCAAAGCAGATGATGGATTTCTGGTTGGTTACTCATCCCAAAGTAAGGCTTATAGATTATTTAATACCTCTTCTAGAATAATTGAGGAAAGTGACAATGTCAAATGCAATGAGAGCACACCAAATAAACTTGGTACAGGACCTAAGTGGATTTTTGACATTGATTCACTATCTAATTCTTTGAGTTTCAGTTATGAGAATAATACAGGAACAGGGACAGAATCAGTACAAGACAAAAGACAAGAGTTTGTGCTGTTCCCAATCTCTACAGCAGATCCTATTGAACTCTATGTTCAAGAGAATAAAGATGCTTTAGATTCAAAGGATACTGAAACTGCTCAGAATGAAGAGAAGAGAAGTGAAAAGGAGGATCAACTTTTGACTTCAGAACATCTAGAACATGAGATGCCTGCATTGGCAGAAGATGATTCTGATGATGAGAACTCCTCAGTGTTTAGTGGCAGCTCTCCTGAAAAGAATGACTCTAATCTGGATGCAGAGATTAATGAAGAGGCTATTAATCAAACAAAAGTGCATAAAGATCATCCTCCTCAGTTGGTGATTGGTGACATCAATTCTCCAATAATCACAAGGAATCAGAGTAAGTTGGGAGGATTAAAAGACATACAATCAGGCTTACTATCTTTCTTTCTATCTCAGGTTGAGCCCAAAAAAGCGCATGATGCAATGAAAGATCCAAGCTGGATAGAAGCAATGCAAGAGGAGCTGTTGAAGTTTGTACTACAAAATGTATGGGATTTGGTAGAACTGCCTAAAGGACACAGAGCTATAGGGACAAAATGGATTTTCAGAAACAAGAAGGATGAGAGAGGGATAGTGATCAAGAACAAGGCTAGATTGGTAGCACAGGGGTACACTCAAGAAGAAGGAATTGATTATGAAGAGGTTTTTGCACCAGTGGCTAGGATTGAGGCAATTAGGCTGTTTTTAGCCTATGCTTCTTTCATGAAGTTCAAAGTCTACCAAATGGATGTGAAAAGTACTTTTCTATATGGCAAAATTGAAGAAGAAGTATATGTCTGTCAGCCTCCAGGGTTTGAAAATCCCAAGTACCCTGACAGAGTATACAAATTGAAGAAAGCACTGTATGGACTACATCAAGCACCAAGAGCTTGGTATGACACTTTGCCTACCTATCTCTTGGAAAATGCTTTTGAGAGAGGAATCATTGACAAGACTCTGTTCATTCAAAGGAAGAAGAAGGACATCCTGTTAGTGCAAATCTATGTGGATGACATGATCTTTGAATCCACAAAAGATCAATTGTGCAGAGATTTTGAAGAATTAATGATAAGTGATTCAAGATGAGTTCTATGGGTGAACTTACCTTCTTCCTAGGGCTACAAGTTAAGCAGAAGAAAGATGGGATATTTATAAGTCAATCCAAATATGTGCAGGACATTCTTAATAAGTTTGGATTCTTAGACTCAAAGCCTGCAAGCACACCCATGGAGACACACAAACAGCTCACTGCAGATCTTGAGGGGAGGATGTGGATGTTCATTATTACAGATCCATGATTGGCTCTCTCATGTATCTCACAGCTTCTAGACCAGATATCATGTTCCCTGTTTGTGTGTGTGCAAGATTTCAATTTAGGCCAAAGTAATCACATTTTCAAGCAGTCAAAAGGATATTCAGATATCTCAAAGGTCAACCCAGATTAGGCCTTTGGTATCCTCATGACTCACCATTTGACCTACTTGCATATTCAGTCTACAACTAGAGGATGTCAGTTTTTGGGTGCAAGACTAGTATCATGGCAGTGTAAGAAGCAAACTACAGTGTCCACTTCAACAACAGAAGCAGAATACATAGTTGCTGCAAGCTGCTACTCACAAGTGCTATGGATTCAAAATCAAATGATGGACTATGGTATGACATTTCTTCACACTCCTATTTTCATAGACAACAACAGTGCTATTAGCATTGTTAATAATCCTGTCAAGCATTAAAAAACAAAGCATATAGAAATAAGGTACCATTTTATCAGAGACTGTAATGAGAAGAAGCTAATTCAGGTTCAGAAAGTACACACAAGTAACCAGTTTGCTAATCTATTCACAAAAGCTTTTGATGTGAGTAAATTCAAATTCTTGGTCACAAGTGTAGGCATGATGAACAATGAATAAGTATATTCTCATTCTCTTTATGTACCTATATAGATTCCTCCTTATTTACTTTCATTAAATTGGTGCTATTAACCCTTGTGTGCTTAAGTGTTTCAGGATGAAAGGCCAAACAAAAGTGAAGTATAGTAAATACTGCTAGTATGTATTACTACTGCTAGTCTGTATTACCACTGCTAGTATGTGTTACTACTTCTGGTTCGTTTTTCTACTGCCAGACTGTGTTAATGTTGCTAGTCTGTGTTAATACTGCTAGTATGTATTACTACTGCTAGTTAGTGTTACTACTGCTATCAAATCTCTCTCAAATGGCAGGTCTTGTATTTGTTGATGACCACAATGAGTTAGCAATGCTGAATAAGCCCAACCAACCCGAAGGATTTCATCCGATTGTGGACTTCCTAAAATCCACACATATCGCCCATGCTTTAACGGTTAATCCCACAATCTATGTGGTGCATCAAAGACAGTTCTGGGCAAATGCCACTATCCATACTGAAGAGGGTACTCAGGTTATCAAGTCAAGGGTGTGTGATAAACCCCTGACCATCTCGGAGGAGACCATTCGCATTCATCTACTTTTAGATGTTGCCTCAGGTATAACATCTCTACCCAAGGAAGATCTTTTTGAAAATATAAGCAGAATGGGATATGAAGGTCCCACTGAGATTTATAGGTTCTTTAAGAACAAATTCTCACCTCAGTGGAGATTCTTTGTTCATACTCTCCAGCATTGCATTTCAAAGAAAACAACTAGCTGTAGTGAGTTCAACAGTACCATTGCTTATGCTTTGGTCTGCTTAGCAACCTCCAGAAAGTTCAATTTTTCGCAAATGGTCTTAAATGATTTTCTGTCAAACCTGGATGGCAAGTCAAAATCCTTTTATATGTATACCAGGTTTGTACAAGCTATATTGAATAAGGAATTGACGGAATTACCTCATTTTAATGAGGTATATGTACCTAAGGTCCCGAAAGGGAAGGTGTTTTCTAATATGAGGAGGACTTGTAAGGTCTTCTCAGGTATTGACACACCATTGTTCTCAACAATGATGGTTGTGTCCCACTCTACAGGTGAGGCATCAGGGTCCTAAGCCTCATTGGACCAACCCACACCTTCCACCATAAAAACAATTCCTCTGTCCCTTCTAAACAGACCAACCCCTCCCATCACCAAATTATACACTAAAAAGAAGGTGCAGAAGGATCCTTCCCTTCATGTACCAACACCCTCTAAGCCTACAAGCCCTCTAATGGAGCATTCTTCATTAGAGAATATCCAAAGGGAAACCAAAAGGGTGTCTCCCAACCCCAAGAAGGTTCTTACTAAGGAGAAGGTTAAGCATGTGGGCAGAAAGGCTCACACTACTGTTTCTGCACAAAGTGCAGGACAGGACAGTGTGAACATCTCTAAGACCTTCCCCACGGCAACTTTGGGTGAGCAATCATCCAAAGGTCCCCGGTGCCAAGAAACCATGGGGGTAGAAGGTGCCTCTGCTAGGCAGAGGACCCCTACTAAAAGTTCCAGTGATCCTCCAAGGGTGGTAAACACACCTAAAGGTGGTGAGGATAGATATACATACGATGAATTGATGGAAACTATTGCCAATATCTATAATGATGTCCTATCTCAGGGAAAACTTATTGAGAAACTGCAACAAGTGATCTTATCTGTTAGGATCGAATTCTCAACAAGAATTAATTCTCAGAAACAATATCAAAGAAGTTTGCGGAATAACACTTTGATATTTAATCAAAACAGTAAATCAACAGAGTAGATATGAAGAACAAACTGTAAACTTGTATTGAATGCTTTGAAGTTACAAGATTACACACTCAACCTCAATATTGATGAACATGCTCACCAATACGAATTCTACTTCTCTAGAATTAGGATCTATGCCTTGAGGTTGATTTTTTTTTCTAATAGAATGAAGAAAACAAAAGTTAACTCATTATTCTAAACTATACAATATATATACTGAATACAAAGATAATTACAATAAATAAAATATCTTCAGTATATCTTCCATGTATATCTCTAAGCTTCCATGTATATCCTTTCATACGAATCTTCATCATATAAGCAGTATTAATCTTCAGCAGCATTAAATTCCTTCTAGCAGCATTAACTACTAAGCAGTACTAACCACTAGCAGTACTAACTAGCTAAGTAGTACTAACTTTGTTCAAGCAACACTAACTTTGACTAGCAGTATTAATAGTACTAGCAGTAGTAACACTCAGCAGTATTAACCTTTAAGTCTTCTAGCAATAGTAACTCTGAACCAGCAGTATTAACCATACTTGATGAATTCTTCAGTTCCCAACAATCTCCCCCTGACTTGACTTTTAGGAAGAGAAGTCAAGTTCTTCAAAGTTTCTTCAAGATGCTCCCAAAACTCTATCATGGCCTAAATTCCAGTGTTTGCATCCAATCCCAAACTCTGATTGATGGTTCTTTGAATCAAGTATTTAGCCATTTCTGAATCTGGAACACACCTTAACTTTTTCTTCAGCATGGCATATAGCTTCAATCTGCTATGATTATACACTCTATCCACTAGGAAGTATTCAGTGTGATTTAAATCCAAAATCACTGTATACACTCCACTAATTTCATATAGAGTCCAACTGTTTACTGATTTGAAGACATCCTTGATCAAATGCTCTACTTCTTCAGGTTTGAACATCATACACAGATACTCCATTACCAGTTTTGTAATTGAAATCCCTGGAGCCTTTAGAATATCTGCATACAACTTCATTCCTATCTCAAACATCTCTTCAATATCTGATCTAGAGCATGTTTTGACAATTTTTGCCCATGTGTTGAACACTTCATACTTTTCATCCTTTCTTTTCAGCCTTATGAATTCCTTTCCATCCACTGTCAATGTATCCCAGTGAATGACCTCAGGGGGCTTAACTCCTACAGGTTCTGCTGAAATTGGTTCAGGCACTTTGTCCATCACTACCATATACAAATTTACATCATCAGTGTTTAATGGCTCTTTCTGTTTAGATGACTCAGGTGCCCCTTCTTCTTCAGCAACCTTCTCAGCCTCTTCTTCAGATACTCTAGGCTTCTTTACACTTTTCTGTCTTTTAGCCATCATTTTGGTTCTTTTCAGAGTCTTTTGAACCTGCACTAAAGTAGCTTCCTTCTTCTTTTCTTCCTTGTTCTCTGCCTTTTCTTTGATAGGAGTTCCCTCTTCACTTTCAGGGAATGGTTGATGCATATTCACATCATGTCTCTCCTTTGCCTTCTTTTCAAACTCCACTCTATCCTTTTCATTGCTCTTCAGCTTCTCCATTTCTTTCTCATATAGATCCTTGATTTGATCAAAATTCATCTTCACAAACATTTCTTTCTTTACCCCAATTGCACTTCTCAAGAAAGTTATCATTTTGTTTCTTTCCTGAGTGGCAAGGTAAGTTTGTGAAGGTCTTCTCTTCTTTGCACTTGATCTGGCCATCATAGCCTTTCTCAAGGTTATTGCTCTTTGCTTGGCTTTCTCTGTTTCCAACCCTTTCTGAAATGCTTCATTTAGTTCATTGGCTAGAGCTTTTGCCATCTCCCTGTCCTTTTCCATCTAAACTCTTTCTTCCTTTTCAATGTCATCTTGCATCTTTCTAGCTAGGGCTTCATCTGATTCAACCAACCTTTGCTTTTTGATTGGTTGATCAGATTCCACCATCTTTGCTTTTCCTTTGTCTTTGCTCATTGCCTTCTTACTTTCATCTTTCTTGATCACTTCACCTTGTTCTTTGATGATTACTCCTTTGGTCTTTGAAGTGACCTTGGGAGTATCATTCTTGGATTTAAGTAAGGTTTCTGCAATCTCAAGATCTGTTAAAACTTCTTTCACAGTTTCTGCTGCTTTATTAATGTCTGCAGTAGTAACTGTTTCTGCTTGCTGCTCCCCCTCAACTTCAAGTTTCTCTTCATCAAGCTCCCCCTTTCTTGTGGCTTCTTCCATGTTGATCTCCCCCTTTTTGGGAGCATCATTTTCAGTGGTCCTTCTCCTTAGTTGGAATTGCTTTCTCTTCTTCCTCTGTACCAGACTTAGCACCATCTTCTTTAGCTTAGCAATCTGTACTTGTTGGGACAGAATGACCAGCTTCATCTCCTCTATTTCTTATCCTTGTTTCATAACATCTAGGTTGATGTTTCCCATGTTTCCATCAATTCCTGGTAACTATATCTGTCCTCACCTTCTCTAGAAGTGTTACCCTCCTTTGAAGGATCATTGGATCTTTTAGTAGTGGAAGTCTTCTGCCTAGCAGAAGCACTATCCACCCCTGTGGTTTCTTGGCACCAGGGACCTTCAAATGATTGCTCATTCAAAGTTTCCATGGGGGAGGTCTTATTAATGTTACCACTTTCCTCCTCTGTGCTAGCAGGAGTAGTGGCAGCCTCATCACCCATATGCTCTGCCTCCTCCTCAGAGAGCACCTCCTTTGGGTTGGGAGACACCCTTGTGGATTCCCTTTGAATATTCTCTACTGGAGAATGCTCCAATAGAGGGCTTAAAGGCTTGGGGGATGATGGTACAAGAAGGGAAGGAACCTTCTTTACCTGTTTCCTCTTGTAAGTTTGGGTGATAGTAGAGGTTGGTTTTTCAAGAAGGGACTGGGGAATAGATTTTGAGAGGGAAGGTTGGGATTGGCTAGCAGTGGGTTGGTCTAATGGGGGCCTTGACCCTGCTGCCATACCTTCAATGGTTTGGGACACCACCATCATTGTAGAGAACAATGGGGTGTCAACTCCTTCAGAGTCCCCAGCAGATCTTCTCATATTTGAGAAAACCTTGCCTTTGGGGGGTTTAGGTACATATACCCCAACAGGTTGAGGTATATCCGTCAATTCATGAGTAATAACTTCTTGAACAAACCTGGGATACATAAAGAAGCTCTTTTTGTTTCCCATGTTTGAGACAAGATCACTGAAAATCATTTTAGAAAAATTATACTTTCTGGCAGTGGCCAAGCACACCAAAGCATAAGCAATAGTGCTGCTGAACTCACTTCATCCAGTAGTCTTTTTGGAGATACAATGCATAAGAATATGGACAAAGAAACGCCATTGGGGTGAAAATTTGGCTTTAGAGAATTTGAAAACACCCAATGGGCCTCCATACCCCATTCTTGTAAGATTGGAAAACAGTTCATCGTTTGGGATAGAAGTTATACCAGAGGCATCGTCTAGACGTAGACTGATGCGAATAACCTCTTCAGTAACTGTTAGTGATTGATCACAGATTCTTGTCTTGATCATTTGCACACCATTCTCAACAACAATGGTGGCATTAGCCCAGAACTGCCTTTGATGCTCGATATAGATTGTAGAGGATACAATAAGAGCATGAGCAATATGGCTTGACTTGAGGAAATCCACAATCTGATGAAATCCTGCAGCTTGCTTTGGCTTTTGTAGCATTGCAATCTCATTGTGCTCGTCGATGAATGTCATGGATGCCATTGATCTTAGTGAAAAGCTTACCTGAAAACTTCGAACTTGAGAGAGAAAAGGTTTAGAACGCAAGAGAACAGGATGCAAAGAGTCGTTATGAACTTTTAGGCGGGCAAAGAGTATTTATAGTATTCGGAACATAAGCAGTATTAACCTAGAGCAGTATTAACTACTAGAAGTATTAACTAACTAGCAGTATTAACTACTAGCAGTATTAACTAACTAGCAGTATTAACTACTAGCAGTATTAACTGAAAGCAGTATTAACCACTAGCAGTATTAACTGAAAGCAGTATTAACCACTAGCAACAGTATTAACCACTAGCAGTATTAACTGAAAGCAGTATTAACCACTAGCAGTATTAACTGACTTACTCCTTTAAACTTGCTAAACACTGAGTACTGCTATAACTCCAAGAATAAATAATATACAGGTATAAAACCACTTTTTGAGAAGGGGATTATTCAGAGTTGATCATTCCCACACTTGTTACCAAGAAAGTGAATCTACCCACATCAAAAGCTTTAGTGAATAGATCAGCAAACTGATTATCAGTGTGAACTTTGACAACTTGAATAAGTTTCTTTTCATTACAATCTCTTATAAAGTGATACCTGATCTCAATGTGCTTTGTCTTTGAGTGCTTGATTGGATTATTCACAATGCTAATAGCACTGCTGTTGTCAATAAAAATTGGAGTGTGTAGAAAGGTTACCCCATAATCCAACATTTGATTCTGAATCCATAAGACTTGAGAACAGCAACTTGCAGCTGCTATGTACTCTGCCTCTGTTGTAGATGTGGATACTGTGGTTTGTTTCTTGCACTGCCATGAGACTAGTCTAGCACCCAAAAACTCACATCCTCCAGAAGTAGATTTTCTGTCCAAGTTTGCCCCACCTAGATCACTGTCTGAGTATGCTATTAGGTCAAAGGGTGAGTCATGAGGATACCAAAGTCCCAATCTGGGTTGCCCTTTGAGATATCTGAATATCCTCTTAACAGCTTGAAAGTGAGATTGCTTTGGCCTCACTTGGAATCTTGCACATACACAGACTGGAAACATTATATCTGGCCTTGATGCTGTGAGATACATGAGAGAGCCAATCATGGATCTGTAATGATGCACATCTATATCCTCCCCCTCAAGATCTGTTGTTATTTGCTTGTGTGTTTCCATAGGTGTGCTGGCAGGTTTTGACTCTGAGAAACCAAACTTGGTTAGAATGTCCTGCACATACTTGGATTGACAGATGAAGATTCCATCTGACTTCTGTTGAACTTGGAGTCCAAGGAAGAAAGTAAGTTCCCCCATGGAACTCATTTTGAACCTTTGATGCAATAAATCCTCAAACTCCTTGCACATGTTGTTTCTTGTAGATCCATAGATAATGTCATCAACATAGATTTGGACCAGCAAGATATCCTTCTTCTTTCTCTTGATAAATAGAGTCTTATCAATGACTCCTCTTTCAAAGTAATTTTCCAAGAGATAGGATGACAGAGTGTCATACCATGCTTTTGGAGCTTGATGTAGTCCATAAAGTGCTTTCTTTAATTTGTATACCCTGTCTGGATAGCTTGGGTTTTCAAACCCTGGTGGTTGACAGACATAAACTTCTTCTTCAATTGAGCCATAGAGAAAAGCACTTTTTACATCCATTTGATAGACTCTGAAATTCATGTAAGAAGCATAGGCTAGGAATAGTCTGATTGCTTCTATCCTAGCCACAGGTGCAAAAACTTCTTCATAATCTATACCCTCTTCTTGAGTACATCCTTGAGCCACCAGCCTTGATTTGTTTCTTATGACAATACCTCTTTCATCTCTCTAGTTTCTGAAAATCCATTTTGTGCCAATTGCTCTGTGACCTTTAGGAAGGTCTACTAGATCCCATACATCTTGTAGCTTGAACTGTAACAGTTCTTCTTGCATTGCTTCTATCCAGCTAGATTCTTTCATAGCATCATGTACGTTTTTAGGCTCAAGCTGAGATAGAAAACAAGTAAGCACTTTATGCTGTTGATCTTGCATTTCCTGAAGCCTGCTTTGATGTCTAGTCATCATAGGAGAAGAGATATCTCCTATTACCAGCTGTGGAGGATGATTCTTTTGAACTCTGGTGTTATGACTAGGTTCTTCATTCAGTCCAGCTTCTAGATTAGTGTCATGCAACTCAACTGAAGTGTTTTCAGAGGACACTTCATTATTTTCTTGAGTCTCCTCATCTCTAGTTTCTTCTTCACTCTGACTTGGTCCAGTAAATGATTCCTTTTCACAGTCTTCAACAGAATTTACTGTGGGTATGGGAAAAATCACAGATTTAGATATACTTTCTTGAACTTGTGTGATCCCTGATCCTGAACCTTCATTCTCATTACTGAAACCAAAAGAGTTAGTTAGTGAATCAATGTCAAATAGCCACTGAGGTCCAGACCCAACAGGATTTGGTGTGTTCTCATTGCATTTGACATTGTCACTTTCTTCAATTATTCTAGAAGATGAGTTAAAAACTCTGTAGGCCTTACTCTAAGATGAATATCCAACAAGAAATCCATCATCTGCTTTGCTATCAAACTTACCTAAGTGAGATTTGGTATTTAGAATTGTACAAGGACACCCAAAAGGTTTGAAGAAACCAATGAAAGGTTTTCTTTTATTTAAAAGCTCATATGGGGTCTTGTTCTTTTGCTTGACCACTAGAACTCTGTTTTGGACATAACAAGCAGTATTAACTGCTTCAGCCCAGAAGGTAATTGGCAATTTTGAATCAGCCAACAGAGATCTAGCAACCTCTATTAGTGTTCTATTTCTCCTTTCAGCAATACCATTCTGTTGAGGAGTCCTAGGAGCACTATATTGCCTCTCAATACCTTTTTCTTCACAAAAGGAGTTTAGATCATGATTTTTAAACTCAGTTCCATTATCTGATCTAATGACTTTTACTCTTTGATTAGTTTGGTTTTCAATTCTTAGAATAAAGGATTTGATAAGTCCACTTGTTTCATCCTTAGTCCTTAGAAAATATACCCAAGTAAATCTGGAGTAATCATCAACAATAACCAAGCAGTAAGATTTCTTGCCTATACTCATAACATTTGTAGGACCAAACAGATCCATATGCAGTAACTGGAGACAAGAAGAAACATAATTGAACTCTTTGGTCTTATGAGAAGTTTTGTGTTGTTTGCCTTTAAGACAAGCAACACAATGATCATCACATGAAAAGACTTTTGAAGGTAAACCTCTTACAAGGTTGTTTTTAACAAGATTTTTCATAGTCTTGAAATTCATGTGACACATCCTTCTGTGCCATAGAGAGGATTCATCTACAGAAGCTTTTGAAACAAGACAATTTAGAGATGAATCACTATCAACATTGTCCATATCCAGACAGTAAACATTGTCCTTTCTTGGAGTTCTAAGTAGTATCATGCTTTCATCAACTACCTTGAACCCTGGAGCAAGGATCATACACTCATTATTAGTAATTAATATACTATGTTGTTTGTCACAAACCTGTGATACACTTAACAGGTTGTACTTTAATTGATCAACATAGTAGACATCCTCAAATGTCATCTTACCTTTGGTGACATTACCTTTTCCACTTATCTTACCACCAGTAATATTATCTCCAAATGCAACATGTCCTCCATTGATATGTTTGAAATCCTGAAGGCATGACATGTTGCCTGTCATGTGCCTAGAGCAACCACTATCAACATGCCAAATGCTCTTTCCCTTGAGCTGTTGGTTGCCCTGCACATTAGATAAATCAATTAGTATGAATTAGGAACCCAAGCCAAAGTGGTCTTGGGTACCCCTTTCTCATCAAAATACTTGCATTCTTTCTTGACAAGATTTTTGAACTTTAACTCCTCATTCTTGGAGTACTTTGTTACAATAATAGGCTTGGAATTTTTTTTGCTAGAATCAGTACTGGTTTTAGAAGTACTAACTGCCTTGGCAGCACTTGCATGCTTAGCAGTACTAACCTTGTTAGCAGTAGTAACTGTGTTAGCAGCAGTAACTGTGTTGGCAGTATTAACCTTTGAAGAGGTATTAACAGTATTAGCAGCATTAATATTTTCAGCAGTACTAACACTGTTAGCAGTAGTAACTGTGTTAGCAGTACTAATATTGTTAGCAGTACTAACACTGTTAGTACTTCTAGGTACCCACATTTTGACACTTTCTTTTAAAATCTTTTTCTTTAAAGTGCCTTTACTTTCAACAGATTTCTTTATCACATGTTTCTTTCCAGCCTTCCTATAACCAACAGGTTTTTGCACAAATCTTTGAAAGTTCATCTGTTGGTTAATAGGGTTAAAGTAACAATACTTAGCCAAATGATTCAACTTGCCACATATAAAACAAGGTTTTGGTCTATTGATTTTATTCAGATCAACTCCTTGTTTCTGAGCCCATTGATTATTCCAGTTTCTTTGATTTCCTCTTTTTAAACCAGAATTTAGGCTCTTGGCTTTATTGCAATCACACTGTTTACAAGATCCAGGATTCACAACTGTGGTTTGTTTGTAATGGACCTTGTTATCCTTTCCTTTAATCTTCTCTATCTCCTTGGACTTGACCCAGATTTTCCCACATCCCTCATTGGTGATAATATTGTTTTCTAATGGTATCTTTTTACTCACAGTATTATCCCTGTTCTCACTGGCTTCTTTCTCAGTCAAATCCTTAACTACTACCTCATCCAAGGGATCTATCTTAAAAGCTTCTTCAGACAAGTCCTTTTTCTCCTTAGTTTCTAACAAGTCTGATGTAGGAGAAATATAGTTGTTATTGTAAGGAGGGGGTGTATTGTTGTATCCAATACCAGGCTTCATCTTATCATGTATCTGAGCCTTTAGAAGAGAATCCATTGCTTTTGAAGCATAAGAAAACTTTTCTATGTCAAGCTTAACTTTTGACAGTTCCTCTTTCAGCCTATCATTCTCTTCTAATGACTTAGACAGTTTGGTTTCTAACTCATTCTTTTCCCACTTCCAATAGTTTGTGTCATAAGAGTGTTGAAGTTCATTAGCTTGAAAGCCTTTGATTTGCTCTTCAAATCTCTCTACTATCAACACATAATCTCTTCTGTCCTTTTCTAATCTTTTGAGGTCATCACACATACTTTGATTGTGATCCCTGTATCTTGTAACAGTGTCAATGCAAGATTTAGTGCAAAGATTAGAACTTACCTCAGTGGGGAGATCAGACACTTCTGCCATAAGAGCTTGGTTCTGAATGGCTTCCTCAGCTTGATCACTCCAGTCAAATCCCATTCCTTGTTGAGAAACAAGGGCTTGAGCAGGATTCTTGTTCAGATTATATCCTCCATTCTGAGCTTGTTGATGGTTGTTGTTTGGAACAACACTCATGCATTCTCTAGCAAAGTGTCCTTTTTTGTGACACTTATAACATTCCACCTTGGTTTTGTCAAAACCAGCTCCATC
Organism: Arctium minus; assembly: GCA_954870635.1. Classification (NCBI taxonomy): domain Eukaryota; kingdom Viridiplantae; phylum Streptophyta; class Magnoliopsida; order Asterales; family Asteraceae; genus Arctium; species Arctium minus. The sequence goes on from OX941081.1 coordinate 161,851,186, forward strand.
TTCTCTTCTTTGAGAGAAGTTATTTCTTCCAGTTCATTTAATGAACTTCTTCACCCTCATGGATAACATGGCCATCTGCCATTTAATATCCATCTCCTCCAGATCATCAGGGTGAATTTGATCCAGATCATCATTAATCAAAGAATTGCTGCTATGACTGGACAAAAAGGCTTCAAAGATAGTTTCAGTGCCTTTTTCTGAACTTACTCCACTGGCAGTACTAACTGCTTCAGGGTTGGCAGTAGTATCAGTGGATGCTGAAAGAAGTGCAGCATTGTGAATATAACCAGAGGGCTTCTTCTTGGTTTCTACCTCAGTTTCAAAAACTCTTAGATCATTGTATAGATCATCAAGTTCTTTCTCTTCCAGATTGTCACTCTGTCTATATGAGACAGTGTACATAGTCCATTCATCCCCAAGAGATCTGAGGAACTTTCTGTTGATATCATCTTGTTCCATCTTCACCCCTACAATAGCCAGTTCACCTATGAGTTTGTTGAACCTATCAAAAGTTTGAGTCATAGACTCATTCTTTGTGGAAGTGAAGTTCTCATACTGCTGCTTTAGAACATCTCTTTGATTTCTTTTGATGCTCTTAGTTCCAGCAAATCTTTTCTCTAGAGCATTCCAGAGAATCTGAGCATCAGTGCAGTTGCAAAATTGATGCTGGTATTCATTGGGAATGGCCAAGAGCAGAGTGCTCAAGGCCTTCATCTCTGTTTGTCTGATCTTCCTCTCACCATCTGTCTTTGGTGGAGGTCTTTTCCCATCTGGTCCTATCCTTCCAGCTTCAGAAGGACCATTCTCAATGATATCCCACATTGAGTAGTCAGTGAGAAGAATATATTGTCTGATTCTTATTTTCCACATGTCAAACTCACTTGGTTTGAGCATTGGAACCTTAGAAACCAAAGTACTGCTTGATTCTGTAAGATTTTCCATGATGAATAACTGTTTCTGAGAGAGTTTGGCTCTGATACCACTTGTCAGGATCGAATTCTCAACAAGAATTAATTCTCAGAAACAATATCAAAGAAGTTTGCGGAATAACACTTTGATATTTAATCAAAACAGTAAATCAACAGAGTAGATATGAAGAACAAACTGTAAACTTGTATTGAATGCTTTGAAGTTACAAGATTACACACTCAACCTCAATATTGATGAACAGGCTCACCAATACGAATTCTACTTCTCTAGAATTAGGATCTATGCCTTGAGGTTGATTTTTTTTTCTAATAGAATGAAGAAAACAAAAGTTAACTCATTATTCTAAACTATACAATATATATACTGAATACAAAGATAATTACAATAAATAAAATATCTTCAGTATATCTTCCATGTATATCTCTAAGCTTCCATGTATATCCTTTCATACGAATCTTCATCATATAAGCAGTATTAATCTTCAGTAGCATTAAATTCCTTCTAACAGCATTAACTACTAAGCAGTACTAACCACTAGGAGTACTAACTAGCTAAGCAGTACTAACTTTGTTCAAGCAGCACTAACTTTGACTAGCAGTATTAATAGTACTAGCAGTAGTAACACTCAGCAGTATTAACCTTTAAGTCTTCTAGCAGTAGTAACTTTGAACCAGCAGCATTAACCATACTTGATGAATTCTTCAGTTCCCAACATTATCCCAACAAGTCCAGATTTCTAACCTCAAGAAAATGGTCCTCAAGCATGTGCAAAAGAAGAAGAGGATCAAATTCATACTGAAGAAGAGGAGCATCCCTCATGATGCTTCCAAAGAGGGGGAGAATAGAGTTGAATCTGAGAAATAGAGTCATGTTGGAATGGACTCTACTTTTGAGGGGGAGAAGGTCAAAGAAGTAGAAACAGAGCTAGTAGTAGAAACGTTCAAGAAAGCAGCGTCAATTGGCTTAGCAGCAGTACCAGAGGCAGCAGCAGTAACAGAGCTTTCTGTTGAAGAAATAGAGATAGCAGAAACCCTTCTAAAGGCCAAAACAGACACCCCCAAAGCACTGTGAAAAGCACTGTGAAAACTTCCATACAAAGACTGCCAGCTAAGAAGCAGAAAAGACAACCTTCTAAAACTTACCTGGCCAATCAAGAAAGGAGAAAGATGATCAACTTTCTGAAAGGCTCTGTGGGGGTTAACGAAGAAATGTTTGCTGATATGTCCTACTCAAGAGTTGAAGATCTATACAAGAAGGAAATGGCAAAACTTCAAGGGGACTTCACTCAAAGGATAGAATTTGAAAGACAAATGAAAGAGAGACATGATCTAAATATTCAACAACCCTTCCCTGAGAGTGAGGAGACCACCCCTAAGGCTGAAGAAAAGAAAGAGGAAGCTACTACTAAAGAAGTCAAATCTGTTAAAAGGTTGAAGACAATAGCTTCCAAGAAACTGTTTAAGAAGCCAAGGGTTGCAGAAGCTGAGAAAGAAACAGAACCATCTGTTACAGTTCAAGCTGAGCAATCAAGTCAAAGTGCACAGCAACCAAGTCAATCTGATGTGCATTTTGAACTTTACATGACTGTAACTGAAAATGATCCAGTGAAGGCAGATCCCATTTCAGTCCAAGCCCCTGAAATCATCCACTGGGATATTCTTGAAGATCAAGGCAAAGAATATTTCAGAATCAAAAGAATGGGTGATCACTTTGAAGTCTATTCTACTTAGGGGAAGATAGTCAGATGTTGTTCAAGGTCAGACTTGGAAGAAATGTTCAAAGTAGGAATGACTCTGTATGGGGATGTGCTGAAAACTCCAGGGATGAACATCAAGAAACTAGCAATGGAGTATTTATGTATGATGTTCAGTCCAGATATTGTTAAGCATGTCATCAAAGATGTTTTCAAATCTGTGGACAACTGGATGCTTATTGAAAGGTGTGGGGTGTATATCTTGACCATAGATAAAAGCTTCCATGAATATTACCTGGTGGATAAGATATATGACCACAGCCTAGCCAAGCTACAGGGGATGCTGAAAGGCAAACTAATTTGTCCTCAAGGCTCAGAAATGGCAAGGATTGTGGTTAGCAGGATCATCAATCAAAGCTTAGGTCTGGATCCTAATCTTGGGGTGTAAACTTAGGTTTTGAAAGCATCATGAAGACCAGTTTTTGAAGAACTTAACTTCTCAATTTGAAAAGCTAAGTTAGGGGGAGATTGTTGGGTTTGAAATGTGCTAAGGATGGTTACTACTGCTAGTCATGACTATTACTACTGCCTGAGGAAGTTAGTACTGCCAGATCACAATTAATACTCCTTGAAGGAGTTAATGTTGCTGAGACAAAATTAATACTGCTTGCTGAGAATTAATACTGCTAGTTCAGAATTAATACTCCTCATGAAGATAGTGCTTCTTATGAGATGAAGACTCCGTATGAGAATGAGGACAGCTGTATAGATTGAAGCTAAAGTAAAGAAGATAATTATGGACTGAAGATCAATTTTATTTTGATAATTATCTTGTAATCAGTCTTGTATATATAGTATAGAAGTCTTTGATAGAAACAATTAATTATTTCATATGTTTTGTTTTAGAGAGAATTAACCTCAAGACTAGTTTAGATCCTTTCTATAGAGAAGTATAGAACGTCTGTTGAGCCTGTTCAACAGATTGAGGTTTTGTGTGTAATCATCAAGTTTAATCAATATAACTTGTGATTTAAGTGCATACACTGTTTCATTGATTGTTAGTGTTAAAGTGTTTTTCCGCAACTTCTTTAGCATTGATTCTGAGTGTGTGTGAATTAAATTCTTGTTTGAATTTCGATCTTGACATACATCCTCCATAGTCTGAATCTGTATAATCCATAAGATCAAAACTAGAGTTCTTCGGATACCAAAGGCTAAGACTTTTGGTTCCCTTTAAGTACGTGAAGATCCTCTTCACAGCTGAAAGATGAGATTCCTTGGGGTTAGATTGAAATCTTGCATAAAGGCATGTAGCAAACATTATATCAGGTCTACTTACAGTTAAGTATAGAAGAGACCCAATCATACCTCTATAGAATTTACACTCCACAGATTTACCCTCTAGATCAGCATAGAGCTTGGATCTAGTGGCCATTGGGGTCTTCATTGCTGAAAAGTCAGAGAGCTTGTATTTTACAAGTATGTCAGAGACATATTTTGATTGATTTAAGAAAATGCCCTTTTGAGTTTGTTTGACTTGTAATCCTTGGAACAATGTTAGTTCTCCCATCATACTCATCTCAAACTGACTCTTCATCAAAGTTTCAAACTTCTTACAGTAAAATTCATTTGTAGACCCAAATATAATATCATCTACATAAATTTGTACAAGCATAATCTCACCTTTTCACCTCTTAAAGAATAAGGTTGTATCAGTTTTACCTCTTTCGAAACCCTTAGCTAGCAAGAAATTGGAAAGTCTTTCATACCAAGCTCTGGGGCTTGCTTTAGTCCATACAAAGCTTTGTCTAAGAAGTAGACATGATTTGGGTACTTAGAGCTTTTGAACCCTGGTGGTTGTTGACGTATACTTCTTCTTGAATTTGCCCATTTATAAAGGCCGACTTGACATCCATTTGGCATGCCTTAAAACCTTTGTGGGCTGCAAAGTCAAGAAAAATCCTTATGGCTTCGAGTCTAGCTACAGGGGCAAAAGTTTCTTCACAGTCGATCCCTTCTTCTTGGCAATATCCCTTTGCCACTAGTATTGCTTTGTTCCTGATCACCACCCCATCTTCATCCTTCTTATTCCTAAAGACCTATTTGGTCCCTATTGCAGTTTTGTCTTTTGGCAGAGGCACTAGGGTCCATACTTCATTACGTTCGAACTGCAGAAGCTCCCCTTGCATAACTTCTATCCAGTTTGGCTCCTTAGGGTTTCAAAGACCTTTTTGGGCTCGATGATACTAACAAAGTTTGTAAAGAAACACAAATTTGCAGTAGCAGAGCCACTCTTGACTCTGTCAGAGGGGTCACCTATGATTTGGCTCTGTGGGTGACTTTTGGTCCATTTGGTCATTCTAGGGTTATGGTCATTGGAAACTTCTAGCTGTATGTCTAGAGAGGTTTCTTGTTCTTGATTAGCTTTTGTAAGGGAAGGCTGGTCATTTGTGCTTACCACATAAATTGATTGTGCTCCTTGAGTTGATGTGGAGAGCTCTATAGTATCTTGGCTAGAGTTATGTGATTGCTCTGGAATTGACTCCTCTGAGATTATTGAAAGATGATTTGCAACTTGGTTGAGCGTGGAGCCTTGATCATTATTGGTCTCTACGTGCTCGCTAGGACCAGTTAGGGATGTACCCGTTTGATCCTCAGAGGCCTGGGCTTCAGAGGATCTGTGATCATTTTTAGAGGGGTCATCATCGTTGAACATCTCTTCAAATAAATGATGAAGTTCATTTGCTCTTTTCGATGATTCACCAGTATTTCTCTTGAAGTTTGAGTTCTGAGATGATTTGCTCAGAAGTCACCTGAAACGAGTCATCAAAAGAAACATTAATACTTTCAAGTATATGTTTTGATTTTAGCATATAGACTCGATATGCCTTAGTGGTAGATGAATAGCCACTGAATTTAGCTTCATCAGCTTTTCGATCAAACTTTCCAATGCTCCCTTTGTCGTTAAGGACAAAACATCTACAACCAAAGACATGGAAGAACTTTGTGTTTGGCTTCCTCTGGTTGAAAAGATGGTAGGGGGCCTTCGAGTGCCTCTTCACTATTGATAATCTATTTTTTTTGAAGCACTCCTTAGAAATATCTTCTTCCCAAAACGAAGTCGACAATCCAGAAGCAGTGAGCATAGTTCTGGCGGCCTCCACTAGTGTCCTGTTCTTTCGTTCAATGACACCATTTTGTTGTGCAATCCTTGCAGCGGAGTTCTGTGAAATGCCTTATTCTGTGAGGTAGGCTTCAATGGTTGAGTTCTTGAACTCTGTACCATTGTCACTTCGAATCTTCTGACCTTGCAATCGTAAATAACTTGAATTCTCTTCAAAAGATTTATTAGTACTATGGGAACATTAGACTTCTTTCGAACAAATTTTACCCAAGTGTATCGAGAGAATTCATCTACTAGTACAAGTATGTACTTCTTGTCACCTAGGCTTTGTACTGAAATGGGACCACAGAGGTCAATATGCAACATATACAGAGGTCTAATGCATGATACATCTAACTTGCTCTTGTGGGCGACTCTTTTGAGTTAGCCCATCTCACAAGCAGAGCATAGATGATCTCTATCAATCTTAATACTGGGAAAACCATTTACCAAATTTAATTTTACAAGTTTTTCAAGAGTATGAAAATTTAGATGACATAACCTGTTGTGCCAGAGCCAAGCCTCCTCATTCTTACATGATACCAAACAAAGCTTTTCTTCTTTGTTGGTGTCCTTGAAGTTCATGAGGTAAAGATCACCTCTTCTGTTGGCTCGTAGAAGCTCTGTTCCAGTTCTAGAACTTAGTAAGGAGCAATATTGTTGTTTGAACATAACATCAAATCCATTGTCACAGAGCTGGCTAACACTTAGTAAGTTGTGCTTAAGGCCATCCACATAAGACACTCTGCAAACATCTATGTCCTTCTTAGCAATGACTTCATAGCCTTTAATCCGTCCCTTCTTATTGTCCCCAAAGGTCACAGAGCCACCTCCTGATTTTTCTTGGTACGAGGTGAGCAACCCTTTGTCGCCAGTCATATGTCGTGAGCACCCGGAGTCTAGGTACCAGATCGGCACACGCTGCTTCTTCTGCAGACAAATTAAAGAGATTTAGGTACCAATTTCCAAATGGGTCCATTTTTGTTAGGGGTTTTAAGAGATGCCTTAACATTCTTTGGTTTGGATTTACCTTCTTTCACAGAAGAACCATTTTGCTTCTTCTCACCCTTGAATTTGGCATTCTTGGGCTTGGAGTGAGAGATGAAGCAGTGTGGGCTAGAGAAATGTTGATTCAAAACATGCATAAAATCAAATAATTTACAGTAAGAGACTTCATAAGCAAACTTTTTGAACTTTTCATTAAAGACATTAAAGGTGGGTACATAGCATTTTTCATTACAATCCTTCCTTGCATTGGGTCTCTTTTTTCATAAATTCCTATCTAGTTTAGATTTGTTTTTCTCAAAAATCCTTCTCGGATTGCTCTTGGATTGTACCCTCCTTCTGTGGTTTTCCTCCTTCGAAATCACTACCATAGAAATAAAAGATTTGTCATTTTTAATCCATTTCTCCTTATGTTGCCATGTGAATTGCTCATGAAAAAGTTTTGTAGGTTTTAGAGCTTTAGGCTTCTGAGACGACAAAGCCTTTTGTTTGTCTAACTTTTCAAGCTCAAGGGAAGTCTTAGCTTATAGACACATGTCGAGAAAATCAGGGCAAATAGGTATCCCTGCAGGTCTCCTTTTAGGAGCAACTATACTGTTAAGAATACAGAGGATAATTTACATTCCTCTAGTGTGCAAGGAGCTATTTTTTGTTTCCACAAAGCCAATCTCAGTCTCGACAAAGTATGACTTAGACTCTGATTCAAATTCTGAATCAAGAAAATCTCTGTGAGTTGAGGCTTGATTTTCTAGACATGCACCATTATTTCTATCATTAATGTCCTCTGAAATATTTAAGTTTTTGAGAATGCAAGGAACAACTTAAGGAACACTTAAGCTTTTCATCAAGTCTTGCTCAAAGATTTCATGCAGGACAGAGGTCATATCTAGATGGTTGAAAAAGTGGTTTTCATAGGTTCTTTTCAAATCATTTTCAAGAAAGATTTTAAACAACTTCTCCTCTACAGAGGCTAGGACAAACTCTGGCGCCTCAGAGGAAAACTCCTTTTCAGGAATCATCATGCATACAAAGGCCATTTGAGTTTGAGTCTCTGGATGACCAAATTTGAAGAGTCCTATATGTTTTTGAGGCATATATTTCCTTGGAATGTACTTCCTCTTTTCAGAGGGAGATGATGATAAGTTACTGTTTTCATACCATACACTTGTCATCACTAAAGGATTCCTCTCCTGTGGTCCTTCAGAGGTTTTGCGCCTTTTGAAGGTAGAAGTTAAGTTTGGAAGACATGGTTTTAGAAATTTCCCTAGACAGAAGATGTTAGCCAAATATTTATTTCTCTTATTTCCAGTCTAGGCATCAATAACAGTGAACCCTATACCTCTTCTGCGAACTTGGGTATTCACCTTTTCATGCACCTTCTGTGCGTCTTGATATTTCCTGATCAAAAGATCTCTGTCGAGCAAGTCTTGGTGAAGGACTTCTCTTTCCTTTTGGAAAAAATTCTTTAAAGCAACAGTATTTAGTCTGTCACTCTCATTGTCCTTTAGCTCTTTAATTTTTGATTTTAAAGCTTTGTCAAGTAAAGAAACCTTTTCTTTTAACGATTTATTTTCAGAAATATGCTCATCCACAAGGGATTTCTTTTCATCATATAGCTTATCCTTCTCTTGAGTAAGAAGTCTGGCTTCTTGCTCAAAGAAGGCAAGCTTCTTTTCAAGCTCTAAGCATGTGGTTTTGAAAGCAAGGAATTCCTTTTGAAGTTCAAATAATTTATTTTCAGAGTCATGGGATAAGGATTTGGTTGTGGATACCTCACTTTGCACTTCAGAAGAGTTGAGCTCTGCCATCTTACAGAATAATGCATTGGTGTCCCCTTCGTTAGAGGACTCATTGGTAATAATGTTGTCCTGCTCTGCCATCAGGGACCTTTGTGTGTAGTATTTAGCCTTTTTCTTGAAGAAGGTTGCGTCCCTGACTGGCTTGCCTCTAGGGGCATTTTTTCTGCATTCCACACTTAAGGCAGCCTTCGTTTTGCGGGGAATTGGTCGCAACTTTCTCAGCTCCTCTACCATCGTTCCTCTGATCACCCCTCTTTGGATACTCGATGGTCTTTTGGTGTTCCACGAATCTTCTCTCATCACTTCTCTGTCGTTGATCTCCAATCTCATCTCTTCCATAACTCCTCTTCTCACACCCAGCATATCCTCTGCGATCTCCTCTATCATCCCTCTCATCTTTTCCTCGATTGAACATGGACCTCTTTTTCAATCCTCTATTGTACTCTTTAGTCATAAGATCCAGAGTTTTGGCCATAGAAGCCATGTCTATCTCTTCTTCTAAGTTGTCCTCTACTTCACTTTCAGCAACCAACACCTTCTTCTTCTTTTTCTTCAGACCCTCTTCCACAGCTTTCTCCTTTGGCTTATCCTGAACCTCTGTGGCCTTGCCAACCAATACTAGAGGCCCTCCAACTTGAGTTTTGACCTGAATGATGTGATTTTCTTGGCTAACAAGAGTGCCAAAGAGGTCAGATAAGGACCAAGTATCAAGATCTAGAGTGGTTCGGAGTGACATGGACAAATGTAGCCATTCATCATTCAAGCTCTGAAGAGAAATGACATTATTTTCTTCAGATGTTCTGTGGATTCCATATCTTCCGCACTTGTTGATCAAGGAGTTAAACCTATTGTAATTACTCTGAAGGGTTTCGTTCGTCAGAGTTTTAAAGGCATAATATTCATTTATGCACAGAGCTCTGTTGTTCTTTTGGGTCTTAGCACCCCCTTTGAGCTGTTTTTCTAACTCCAGCCACAAGTCTTTTGAAGTTTCACATGAGTCTAATGATTGGAAGATATCAATGGGAATGGCCATTATGATTAGCCTTTTGTCTTTCTTTGCCAGCTCATGAAACTCTTTTTCTTGCTCACTCCACTCTAACACAGGTTTACGTTTTTGATATTTAGGAACCTCTGGTGTTGTAGCTGTGGCAGGTACTCTTGGTATTGTTGTCATGGGAATGTATCGAGGATTGTGAAGAAACTCAACCAGTCCTGGATCCACTCCTTCAAGAAAGTGGACCATTCGGATTTATCTCTGTGGGTATTCATCCCTTAAAAGAGTATGGGGCTTGGATTGAGATCCAACACTGAAGAAGGTAACAACATTTGCCATTTTCAATGAGATGAAAGTGTTGAAAGAAACATAGTATAACTTAAATGAATAAAACAAGACGTGTTATGGTGTGAATATGATGAAGAGAAGTATATTGATACTACTCACAAGCTTTGAACTATTCTTGAAAGAAGAACTTGCCTATTACTGAGTTTAAATCAAACTGTTGAAGAAAATGCAGAAAACAGGGACTGTTCTTTTGAGAATGAAGAGAGAGGTTAAGAATCAGTTCAAAATACTACCAAACAAGTAGGAATCATTGTAGAACGGGATCCTTTGATATTGATCATCAAAATCTGCTCTGATACCAATTGTTGATCCCAGTTTTGTGTTCTAAACAATGATTAAGCAAACAATCTACGTAAACAGAGATATGTATGTGCGGAAGCGATTTATATGTAGAAAGATGGTTTGGTTTGGTAGTAGACACACAATCAAGCAATAAAGAAATCAATAGACAAAATTAGAATTAGTCACTGAAAGATTATCTTCATTGACTTGAACTATTACACCAAGAACACACACTACTGTGTGTAGAAAAGCTCTCTACAAATATTTGAATTACAAGACAAAGCGTGGTGAATTGTGTGTGCTCGCATACTGTGAATTCAGGAGGTGATCTCTTCATATACAAGGGGAGAGCACACAATAGTACAAGACAAAGGTTGACATTCCATATAAGGAATGCCACCTAGAAAGTAAAACCATCGTGGGGATGTACTATTGATCTTGAAGATCTTCGTACAGCAGGGTCACATGATCTGCATGTGATCTTGTCTTGTCCATGGGATTCACAATTCTTCAAGTCTTCCATCCTTCAGAGCGTAGCCACCACAGAGGCTCTGTGAAGAATCACAAAGGCTCTATGGTCTGAATGTGATCTTCAGGTTAAGTTCTCGGTTGATGGTCGACAGAGCTTCTGAGTTCGGCACTTGTGTGGTGTAACTTGGTGTATGACAACAGTCTTCTAAGGTTCCTATACTTAGCCTATTTTTCAATACTTTTCTACACGATGATTGGAGCAAACAGTCCCTTTTCGAGGTTCAGATTAGACTATTTACGGGCAGTACCACACATTCGGGTAACCCAACCGATGACATACAGACCTTACCGTTTTTTCTTATAGTTTGCATCCCGATAAGGTTGACAGAGTTATTTATAACCATCTATAATACACTTCAGTGTTCTAAAAGTTTACGTTGTCTTACATTCAAGTCCAACTCATCCAAGTTAAACAACATACGTCACCTTGTCAAGAATTACTTGAATGAAACTTAGAAACAAGGGGTGAATAGTGAGGTTGATAGCCAATAGCGAAAGCAATCTTCCATTACCATATAGGCCTTTATCTCCTAAACCTTCACTTACACCCAAGTTAGGGTATTAGCCCATCATCGCTTGAAATGGCAAAGACATGTATTTAAATGACGTAAAAGTAAAGGGCAAGAAAAGTAAAGTTGCGTGAAATGTGACGTTGCAAGAAACATAAAGTGCATGAAATGTAAAGGATGCAGAAATGTAAACTTGCAGAAGTGTAAATGTGCTGGAAATCGTAAAGTGATCAAAGTGAAAGTGTGTTGGAAATCGTATGTTGCTATGGGAAGTAAGAAGGTTGTTGTAGCAACATGCAATAGTAACCAAAATATTAAGAACTTGAAATTAAAAATGCAACATTATACAAAAGAGATAGAGAGATCATAACTTAGAGAAGCTTGATCTCCCCTCTAGGTTTGAACTGCTACATCTCCAACCTATTTATACTAAGGTAAAGGAATCAAAAGATGCATACAAGTACAAGAAATATTATCCAATGGTTAATACCTAAGCATCTTAAATCAACTCTTAGTACTAGGTATGTAAGGCATCTTCCAAGAGAATCAATTCCCCTAAAAGCCTGATGATAACTTCTCCCAAAAGATGCTTCATTCAAAGGTTAAGAGCCAAAGCTAATTTCAACGATGATCATGATTTGGTCAGCTTCTGTTGTTGCGGCAATGCTTGCTGTAGCAACCTACTGCAACAACATTTTTGTCAACACTTTATCCACAATAAGCAAAAATAGAACCAATTTCTACATCCTAGCTCTAACCAATCTTAAACCATAAAATAAGAACAAAAGGACTCAATATGTGATTGGGAAGACAAAAATAAGATGAAATAAAATCCTAAAAACGTACTAAAAGTAGGTATGAATATACATACATCACACCCCCACACTTGAACTGTTGCTTTTACCCAAGCAACGAAAATGACAAATAAAAAGACTCAATATAAATAGAAAGACAAACAAAAACAAAGGTGAGTGATTGAATTTCCTCTAAACCGAAAACTTTAGCACCGTAAGCCAAGATTTAAGCTTCCTTTTGTTAGGAACACACCATCCTTTAAACTTAGGGTCATTAGGACTTTTATGGATTTTTTTTTCAAATTTTGGCCTCAGATATCTTCCTCAAACTGCCTTCAAGTACTAGTTTGGTATGTTGTAGCACATAATACAATTGCTGCAACATGTTTTATATTTTCAGCTTTGACTTTTGTTATCATCACTCATTCTTTTGAGCTTATTTTATTTTAATTGATCTTTTCTGCTTAGTAGTGATATATTACCCCCACCCCCCCCCCCCCCATTTGCATTTTTCAATGTCTTCATTGAGGATCACAATAAGCTTAGGTTCAAAGGTGCAAAGGAAAAAATGTATGGCTTGTGTTTTAGAAAGATGGCCTAAATCATCTTCTAAGTTTATCAAAAATGGGTGCCAAGTTGCTGCCTAGGAAGTCATTGCTTGGTTCTAGTAAAAGAATTAGGATGGATTTGGATCAAAATAAATTATTTCGACTATGGTTTGCAAAACAAAATTATTAGTTACTATCACTCAGACTCAAAATAATGTAAAAAAAATATCACAGACTCATGGATCATAAAAATTAAAAAAAGAAATAAAAACAAACACTATGGAGCTATAGTTAAGAAAAATTAGACCTGTCCTACTCATGAGGAGTAGGTGTTGTTGCTGCAACACTGCTTCTTGGTTGATTGGATGTTTCTCTTTACACTTATACTTCCACAATTTTTTCAACACTTCCTTCCCTTCATCATCAGGACAGATGGATTCAACAGAACAAACATGGGGACATTCTTCACTCTCACTAGGGCATTTAGTTGCATGAAACATGTTGAGGGTGACTTTTTCATTATGCACATCGATGGACTCTTTGAATGGTAACTCATCTTTTTGATTTTTCAGCCTTTGAAGGTGGAGTACATAGGATGGAAGATCTGAAACATGACTCACACCTTTGTGATATGGGTTTTGACTAAAGGATGAGTGAGTGGCGGTGGTCTTTGCTTCTGCTAGTGCTGTAGCAATAAAATCAAAGCATAACAAACTTGCTGTAGCATCACTCTGTACAAATGATTCTTTTTTTACTTCATCTGGGAATAACAATGGGAAGTCAGATTTGTTAGGAATTGATGCTTTAACATATGTCCCTCTCTGTCCTATTGGTTGGGTGGGTAAGCTAACAGCATCAGGGGCTATCGTTGTAGCCTCAAAAATCGTTGTTGTAACAACTGTAAATGTTGCTGCAACATCTGTTTCAGTTTGTTTTTCAGGAAAAATCAGTAGGTCTTCAGTGTCTTTTACAAGATCCTCTTCATCAAACATAGTCACAACTATCTCATGTTCTCTCTCACTCTCATCAAGTTTTTCCGTCTCACTAGGAACGATTCCACTAGGGTTACTTCTCACCTCATGATCTAATTCTCCAACTTGGTTTTCTAGATTTCTTATAGTTGCTTATGTGTGATTTATGAAATCTTTCATCATTGTTTCCAATGATGTAGAAGAATCAGGTGGTGGGTGGGCTTGGAAAATTTGGAAAACATGATGAGTGGAGTACTGTTGAAAAATCTAGAGGTGAACATGGTACGGTACCATGTTTTTTTTTCTCAATACCGTGTACCAACCAATTATAATTGGTACGCTAAAAATTATACCGTGTACTAACTAACTCAACTTGGTACCAACTTAATTGGTACCAACATTTTTCGGTTGGTACATGTTGGTACGGTTTTTGTACCAACATATCAAACTTTGAAGTCACTATGCAACTCTTGTATTAAAATTTAAAACAATATATCTTACCCCTCTCAAGTTCCTCCAAGTCACTATAAATCTTTAAGGCTTCTTCCGTCGGATCTTCATATAAGTTGAAGTTTGGGGGAGAGACCCTTAACCAATCAGCTGTGCAACCAATAGAAGGACTCGAGCTACTAGTTTGACTGCCAATTGAGCTATAACCCTGTGCACTTTCTGTAGCCATTTTCTAAAATAGGACAATAATCAAGTAATAAGTAATTACACAAACACCTCTATTAAGAAAAAAATAGTTTCATAAAGTTAAAATATATAATCTAACAGTATCTTAACAATTAAAACAGTAATCAGATAATCTAAGCATGTTCATTAACCAACCTAAACTAAATAGACAAAGTAAGAAATATAAGTGAATAGAATCTAACAGAAGTGAACTACATCAAATAAAGTAAGAAACATAAGTGAACAATTACTTGTATTGCTTGACACTCTCTTTCAACGATGGCAATAATAGAAGAGAGGATACAGGGAGTTAGGGTTCATATTCATATTTCAGTTATGGCAATAATAGAAGAGATGAGACCTATCAATTGAAAATACAAACCTGGAGTGTCGATTGCAAAGAGAGGAGCAGACTGGAGGCGTGAGACAGAGACTTAGGGTTCGTAACTCGTAAGTAGACTGAACTCTGAAGAGAAGAAAAGAAAAATTAAAAAATGGTTTTGCATTCGTTGACTCATACTGTTATGTGAAGACGCTAATTTAGTTGACAAACATATCCAAATTCTAAAGTCTCAGTCCACTAACTAGTAACTAATTAGGCCCACTAAAGTCCACTCACTATATATGGGCCATTAAAAGAAAAACAATCAGATGATTTAAAATTTTAAATTATAAGAATTAAATATATATTATTTCATTTTCTATTTAATAATTTATAAAAAATAATATATATATATATATATAAGTCGGTACGGTACGGTATTACCGTGGTACAAGATTTTCAATACTACGTACCAACCAAGTTATTGAAGTTGGTACGGTAGTACCAACCAATTTAATTGGTACCAATTTAGTTGGTACCAATTGAATTGGTACGGTTGGTAAGGAGTTGGTTGGTTTGTCATGGTACAAATTTGACACCCCTAGAAAAATCGGCTTATGGCTATCAAAATCACTACGAAGACGTTGTTGGAAACCTAGGGGTCCTTGTGGTTCATTAACATGTTTGTTCAAGGCTTGACTATTCCAATAAAAATTTTGGTGTTGCATCCACCCTTCATTATGAGTTTGAGAATAGTCACCTCCACTATCATGGTTACCAAAATAGTTGTCTGAATCTGAGTTAGATGCACATTGCTCAAATAGATGGCCTCCTCTACATAACATACATGCTACAACATTAACAGCAAGATATGTTGCTGCAGCAACAGACTGCACAACTGGGCATTCATTCATGTTTTTAAACATGTTAGCTAAAGATGTGAGGTATGCTGCAAGTGCAGTATATGCATATGTTTCATGTGTCCTAACTGTTTGTTGATGTATTAATGTATGTGGATCATCCTAATAAAGATGATTATTTGAGATCTTTTCAAGCATGTTAAACCCATCATTATAGGTACACGTAGTGAAAGCTCCTCTTGTTGTAGCATCGAGCATTTTCTTAGAAAGGATGGTTAAACCATTGTAAATTTTTTTTAGCTGAATACAATAAGGAATGCCATGGTGAGGGAATTTTCTCAACAACTCTTTATACCTTTCACATGCATCAGGCAGTGCTTTATCGTCCATTTGTTTAAAAAAGATTATCTCATTTCTGGACTTAGCGTTCCTGACTGGAGGAAAATATTTTTAAAGAAAATTATCTACAAGCTCATTCCAAGATCTGATGGAACCTTCTTGTAAAGAGTTAAACCAATACTTTGCTTGATAGCTTAGAGAAAATGTAAACAACTTCAACCGTAAGGCATCATTAGAAACTCCGAAGATTTTAAAAGAATCAGTTATTTCCATGAAAGATTTTAAGTGCAAATGAGGATCTTCAGATGGCAAACCACTCAACTGGCCATTAATTTGCAACATCTGAAACATAACGGGCTTGAGCTCAAAATGAGTTGCCTCAATGTGTGGCCTCAGTATCCCTGAATTTAATTGACTAAAATCAAGAATAACATAGTCAAAGATTCCCCTATCCCTTGAATCACCAATGCTTATGATGTTCTCCTTAAACTTAACAGGTGGTAGAAAAATCAAACTTTAAAAATGACTAAAAAAAATCCTTTGCTTTGGCCATCCCCAGCAACGGTGCCAAAAAACTTGTTGGTCAGATTTATGCAACCCCAAAAGGCTACGACCATTGGGAAACCATGCAAGTATACATGTTCTCCCAATATTATCTTAAAACAAGTAAAAATGGTAAGAATACCAGATATCGATCCACAAAGACAGGAAGGTAAGGATTTTCAACAAGTCAAACTTCATATGGCGATTTGGAAGCAATATTTGTGAGAGTGA
The DNA here is from genome assembly GCA_954870635.1 of Arctium minus. Lineage (NCBI taxonomy): Eukaryota > Viridiplantae > Streptophyta > Magnoliopsida > Asterales > Asteraceae > Arctium > Arctium minus. The sequence goes on from OX941081.1 coordinate 161,867,723, forward strand.
GTTAACAACTAATAAAAACGATTTAAAACAGTAAAAGAAAAGTAAGGTTGCAAGTTTAGGCTGGACTTTAGCAACAATGTGTTTAGGAACATTGCTATAGCATTACCCTTTCGGATGCTGCAACATTGGTTCTCAACCGCACTATTGATTTGAACAATCCTATTTCAAGGTTCATATTAAACTATTTATCGGCAGTACCACACATTTGGGTATCTCAACTGATGACGTACAGACCTTACCATTCTTTTCATATAGTTTGCAACCCGTTAAGGTTGACGCAGTTCTTTATAACCATCTATAACACTTCACTATTCTAAAAGTTTATGTCACCTTGTTAAGAATTACTTGGATGAAACTTAGAAACAAGGGGTGAATAGTGAGGTTGATAGCCAATAGCAAAAGCAATCTTCCACTACCACATAGGCCTTTATCTCCCACACCTTCACTAACACCCAAGCTAGGGTATTCGGATTAGCCCATCATCGCTTGAAATGGTAAAGACATATATTTAAATGACGTAATAGTAAAGTGCAAGAAAAGTAAAGTTGCGTGAAATGTAAAGTTGCAAGAAACATAAAGTGCGAGAAACATAAAGTGCATGAAATGTATAGGATGCAGAAATGTAAACTTGTAGAAGTGTTAATGTGATGGAAATCGTAAAGTGATCAAAGTGAAAGTATGCTCGAAATCGTAAGTTGTTATGGGATGTAAGAAGGTTGTTGCAGCAACATGCAACAGTAACCAAAAGATTAAGAACTTGAAATAAAAAATGCAACATTATACAAAAGAGCTAGAGAGATCAAAGCTTAGAGAAGCTTGATCTCCCCCTCTGGGTTTGAACTGCTACATCTCCAACCTATTTATACTAAGTGTTATTCCCAGATTCTAGTTCCTAAATGCAATGAATCAAAACAAACACAAACAAGAATCAATTACCTGTTTGATTTCACTTTCAAATTCAAGATTACAAACTTTCTCTCTCTAGAACTCTCTCTCTCTCTCTACAGATTTCTCTCAAACGAACTTTCTCTCAGATTACAATCAGACAACGTCACATATCCAAACAATACAAGATAAAAGCTATTTATACCAACTCCTAATACAAGGAAAATAAAATACAAAAACAAATACAAAGACACTTTGACCTTTATTACAAAAGACTTTGACTTTAATGAGATTTGACTTTTCCAGCTTTGACTTTCTTGACCTTTGACCTTCAGTCTTTTTGATCTTGTATCCAACAGATTTATGCTCTAACAATCTCCCCCTTTGGATTCAAGATCACTGTTGAAAGATCTAGCAATTCAGTCTTCACTTTAAGCTCTGTCAGTACGATCTCCCCTTTTTCTTTAACGGTATTCTTTCCAAAACTATCTTCAAACGATTAACAATCTCCCCAAAACATTCACAACATACTTTCAGACTTTGGAAATAAATTATCTTCAGAATCAGCTCGAATTGCTTTAGCAAATAATCTTCCAAGAAAAATTTCCTCAAATCTTCAGAAATTCTTTGATCTTCATGAAATCTTCAAATCTTTACTTTGAACTTTTCTGACTTGGACATTTCTGACAATCATCTCTCAAAACTTTATCATTTCTTGATACCATCTCCCCCTTTTTGATGATTTAAGCATCTATATCATCAAAACTTTTTTCCAAGAAATGTCTTTGACCATTCTGATTTGTCAAACTAAGCCGCTGATTCTGTGATCCATAGTCAAGTATTCATCCAGATCTTTTCAAATCTAGACAAAATAAGAACATGTAACTCCTGAATCAACAAATGAATCAGTTAAAATGCCTGTCAGTAACACAAAGTCACTGTGTGTAACAAATACACAATATAAAGGAGCTTTTTGATGTTCACTCCCCCAGGGCTTCCATCCAATCATCGAAACACCACAAAGGCAATTTCTATGAATGTTATGATAAAGAAACAAATTCTTTGTGTGTTCGTGCATGTGTAGAAAGAATTAAGCACGAATGATTGCTTTTATAAAGGCTCAACATAGTGTAAACCACTGAGACAACAGTAGATAAACACAGACTCAATGTGCATGATTGAAGTGCGAAGGTGGGGCAGACTTCCTTCTTTTTCAATATCCAGATTTTCCAAATGAAAACCAGATAGATTATATGTTGCGTCCTCTTTGAAAATGTGAAACATTTTCTTTTTGAGAAGAAAATGAGTAGCTGGTGGGGTTTAGTCAAGAGTTGGCATGGGCTATTTGCCTATTTCAATAACGTTCACCAAAGAGTTGTGAAGCATTAGTAATGTGGTTGCCCGACTCAGAAAGTAGTTAGTGCAGAGTTTGATATTCTTTTACTCTGATCTCACACCCTCTTTCTTTTAATTCAATAAGCTCACATCTAACCAAACTCTCATTTCCATTTTACCTCATCACACATCCCACATTCATTTCTTTTAGACTCCTCACACACAATCACTAAAGGATTAACTTCTTGGGTAGGAAACACTGGTTAACGTGAATCCATAGAAGTTCATTTAAGTCCTAGCACAAAGAACCTATATTTCCTATAAAGCACGTGTTGCTCAGATGATTTAACTTTATCAGTTAAAGCTCATATACAAATGTCAGATAAAATGTATGCTCAGATGATATAATCATAAATATATGAGCATTTTGAAACATGAAAGTATTTTCAAACAAGTATATTGAAATGAATGAAAATGAATGCAAAAGACTTGTTTGAAAATCTGACATTGTATGAAAATGATCATAAATGAATGATATAGCAACTAAGGCTTATGGTCAAGAATAACGGTATAGTCTATATGAAACAATAAATATAGACATTCTTGAATGAAAACGCTTCGAAATGAAATATCGCTCAAAAATCTTTGAAATACAAGCGGGGTGTCTTACCATCGAAAAATATGTTTCAATATGAGACATGGTAAGAACATTTAGAACAAAAAGTCAAACCGGTGTGTGTGAATACTTGAAAGTATATAGAAAAGACAATACGCAAGTATTTATCTTTGGAAACACACGGTTTGTTTATCAATTAAGCACAAAAATTAAAATGAAAACATTTAAAATCACACTTCCAAATTATAAAATCTGTTTAAAAATCGGGAAGTGGTTTGAACATTTAAGAACATGTTTTCTATATCTGAAAGTTGTCCTTCTTTCAAATACATTTGAGATTAAGATAAGAAATTTACCTTTTCCGCTCAATCTTAATTCTCATAAAGTCAGCTGTAGTCATCAAGATATGATCGTGTCATCTTCTCTCATCCTGCATAAGTCTCAAAGTCTAGTCAAAACAAATTTATTCACAAAAAATATTCAAATGTAAATGACATAAAGTAATAAAACGATTAAAGTACGAGTTCTGATCTGAAATAATCAGAAATCATAGTCTTTCTCCTTTTTGACTTGATCAATATGCATTCTCCCCCTAAAATCATGTACCACAAAAATTTGTCAGTTAAAAAAAAATTGCAAAAATTAGTTATGCTCCCCCTCAAAATAATGTAAATCATCTAAAATCTTCTCTTACTTCCCCTGAGATCATGAGCAAACAATTAAAGTGCAGATATCCTTCAGACATAAAAATAAAGAAAATGATGAAAAATAACAATTCGTAACTTTAGTAGGTAACAACCGATTACGTCTTAAGATTTAACATACCAAGCTTAGAGACAAGAAAATTAAATCTCTTTTCATCTAAGTGTTTGGTAAATAAATCTGCAAGTTGATAATCTGTTTTTACAAAATAAAGTTCAATTGTTCCTTTTTCTACATTATCTTTTATAAAATGATACCTGACAACAATATGTTTGGTTTTCGTATGTTGGACAGGATTAGCAGATATGGCAATTGCACTCTTCGAGTCACAATATATTGGAATTTTATCGAACTTGAATCCATAGTCTCGTAACTGTGTTCGCATCCACAAGACTTGAGAGCAGCAACTGGCAGCAGCTACGTACTCTGCTTCAGCAGTCGATATGGAAACGCATAATTGTTTCTTTGATGCCCAACTAACGAGCTTGTCTCCAAGAAATTGAACATGAACATAAGTACTCTTTCTGTCCAACATGCAACCTGCATGATCTGCATCTGAATAGGCAGTCAGTTGAAACCCAGTATCCTTAGGATACTACAGACCAAGGTCTGCAGTGCCCTTCAAATATCTAAAGATCCGTTTGACAGCAGCCAAATGGGATTCTTTGGGAGCAGCCTGATATCTAGAACATAAGCATGTTGAAAACATAATATATGGTCTACTAGATGTAAGATACATTAACGATCCTATCATACCTCTATAAGTCATAACATCAACACTTTTACTTGAAGGATCAGTGTTAATCTTAGTACCTGGTGCCAACGGGGTTCCAATTGGTTTATAATTTTCCATTTTGTACTTCCGAAGAATGTCCAAAATGTACTTAGATTGGTTAATGAAAATCCCCGTAGAAAACTGCTTAACTTGTAATCCGAGAAAGAAATCCATCTCGCCCATCATACTCATTTGAAAACGTGACACCATGAGGTTAGAAAAGTTTTTGCAAAATTTTGGATTTGTAGAACCAAATATTATATCATCAACATAAATCTGAATAAGAATAATATCATCTTTTTCCTTTTTGATGAATAAAGTGGTATCAACCTTACCTTTAGAAAAACCGGACTTGACCAAGAATTTAGATAGAACGTCATACCATGCTCGAGGGGTTTGTTTTAAACCATAGAGGGCTTTGTCCAAGATATAAACATGATCTGGCTTCTCTGGATTGACGAACCCTTCTGGTTGAGACACGTACACTTCCTCTTTAAGAATGCCATTCAGAAAGGCTGTTTTCACATCCATCTGAAAGACTGTGAAATTCTTATGAGCTGCGTAGGCTAGAAACATGCAGATTGCTTCTATACGCGCTACTGGAGCATACGTCTCATCGTAGTCTATGCCTTCCTCTTGCCGGTAACCTTTGGCAACAAGTCTAGCTTTGTTCCTTATGACGATACCATCTTCATCCTTTTTATTCTTGAATACCCATTTAGTTCCTATCACTGTTTTACCTTCTGGTTTTGGAACTAATCTCCAAACCTTTAGGGCTTCAAACTGATTGATTTCTTCTTGCATAGCAGATACCCAGTCCGAATCAACAAGAGCCTCTGATACTCGCGTTGGCTCAATCTTACTGAGAAATGAGTCATGCATACATTGATTAAGAGTCGCTGACCTCGTTTGTACAGGCTTGTTGAGATCTCCAATTACTTGATGTAAAGGATACTCTTTGGTCCAGCGATGCTCATGAGGGAGTGGAATAGATACTGATTGAACATGATCATCATCTAGAAATCCACTATCAGAATCTTCAGTTTGAATAACAGGAGGGGGGTTTGCAGTTGAAGTTTCAGGTGCAGAAGCATTAGATGGAATAACAGACTCTAGCTGTTGAGTAGACATTGTATTACACCCAACTGAAACATTTACTTCTGGCTCAGCATTTACTTGTACATCTTCAACTATAGGAGTAGATGTTAGAATGTGAGTTTCTGACTGAACGGGGGATACAAGTTCAGTTAAAACTTCTGAAGTGACTGGATGATTGTAGCTTGTGTCTTCAGACCTGTCAGTCACAGCAGATTTAGGCAAATTAGATCCTAGAAACTCATCATAAAAGAATTCAAATAACAAATCTAAATCAGATAAATGTGAAATAGAAGTAGAAGCGTTATCCGAATTTTTCTCTGTAGAAACAAGTTCTGGACTGATCTGTCCAGAAATTAATACTCCAGTGATCACGGGTTCTGAACTGAGTTGTTCAGAAGCCATATCTTCATCGAATGTTACATTAACGCTCTCAACAACTGTCTTTGAGTTCTTCAGATAAACACGATATGTTGCTGATGTTGAAGAATAACCAACGAAGATACCCTCGTCCGCTTTAGCACTGAATTTATTCAGACTCTCTCTGTCGTTAAGCACAAAACATTTACACCCAAATATTTGAAAATACTTTATTGTTGGTGTTCTGTTGTTGATCAACTCATATGGAGTCTTTTGAAAACGGCGGTGTATCATGGATCGATTTTGAGTATGGCATGCAGTCGACACATCTTCTGCCCACAATAATAGAGGTAAGTCCGATTGTCTAAGCATAGTTCGAGCGGCCTCGACTAGCGTCCGATTTCGCCTTTCGACTACTCCATTTTGTTCAGGCGTTCGAGCAGCAGAGTACTGATGTGATATCCCGACCAATTCGAGATATTCTTCAACTATCTTGTTTTTGAACTCTGTGTAGTTGTCCGTTCGAAGAAACTTGACTTGTCGCTGCATTTTCACCTGGGTTGTCTTTAAGAAAGTAATGAGAACTTCGGGCGTCTCATCTTTTGATCGAAGAAATTTGATCCATGTGTATCTTGAGTAATCGTCCACAATAACCAATACGTATTTCTTTCCACCCAAACTCTAAGTTCTCATTGGACCACACAAATCCATATGTAACAATTCTAACGGAGAACTAGTGCTTGGTTCAGGCTTCGGTTTATGCGGAGCTCTTTTCATCTTACCCTTCTCACATGCAGCACATAAGTGTTCTTTCTCGTATTTCATCTCAGGAAGTCTTTTTACCAATTTCCCACTAACCAGCTTATTGATATAACGAAAGTTCAAGTGAGATAAACATCTGTGCCAGAGCCAACTTTGCTGCAATGAAGCCTTTGTCATCAAGCAAACTTGATTGTCATTCTGTACCTTTGAAAGATTGATGGTATATAGGTTCGTCTTTCGATTTCCGACTAAGAGTTCATTGCCATCTTCCGTACGAACCGAACATCTCTTAGCTTTGAAGTTGACCTCTAACCCTTTATCACAGAATTGACCAATGCTGAATAAGTTGTGCCCCAAGCCTTCGACATAACTCACTTTACTGATCGTTATGTTGTCTTGAATAATGTCACCATATCCTAAGATAGGTCTGATCGTTTCCAAATCTGACATTTCCACTGAATTTCTCTATATAGTTAAACAATAAAGCTTTTTGCCCAGTCATATGCTTGGAACATCCACTGTCCAAGTACCACATATGTCGGGTCTGCAAGAGAAATCAGGAGACAATAGATTTAGGTACCCATTTAAAAACGGGCCCTAACAGATTAGCACAAGATTTTGGTATCCACTTGAAAATGGACCCTTTGTTCTTTTGAAAACCTTTAAAAATATTTGATCTTGAAGAGTAAACATGATAAGATCCGAACCAATCAGAATAATTATGAGAGTAAGCAAAATCATTTCTCCGATAATAATAGGATGTAGTAGAAATAGGAGATAATTGAATCAATTGTGTTATTGAATACTGCTTGTAAGAAGTTACAAGGTTTTGTTTATTTGAAGCAAATTGATCAACTACATCAGTATCACTACTAACTGATCTATTACAAGAATTATCAGAAACTGATTCAGCTTTCTCATCATTCTTCCTTTTTGGTCGCCATTCAGTTCGAACTTTCGACCTTTTCTTGCTTATATCTGAAACAAAAAATTTAGATTTATTAGGAAAATCAGATTTCTGAGACTGAATTTTCTTTTGTGTACCAGTGTATTTCTGTTTCTGTAATCGCTGTTTTTTATGTTTCTTACCTTGAGCATAGTAATCAGCAGTTACAGAAACTAATTCACCAACCTTAGTTGATGATTCATCAATATTAAAACCACTTGATAACACTTTTTCATTTGTAAGACAAGTAGAATGATCAGGAAGAGAAGCATTGAAGTCAAACATATCAATTTCTTCTATGCACCCATCATCAGAATTAAGAAAATCATTTGTAGACTCAAATAAGTCATCAAAATTATCAGTCGAAGTTTGAGGTGCCTTTGAAACTTTAGAACACTTTGTAGATGCAGATTGAAAAACCGTGTTCTTTAATACTGTAGAAAATACACTTTGTTGAATATCAACCAAAAACTTTTCATCAGATAAAACATTTTCAAGCTCAACTATTTTGCTTTCAAGAATGAGTGGAGGAACATAAACCTTTGCAACAACAGGTTTTGCCTTCATCTCAGAAACAGAATAACTAGCAAAATAATCGTTTGAAAGAACTTTTGGTGTTTCTGAAAGATAACTATCATTTAACTTTGCATAGTTAAATGGTAGTTGCATTTTCTTTACATTCTTTCTATTATCAGTTTCTTTGGCCTCAACTTCTTCCGGTAATTGGGTAACAAATTTGAGTTTTAAATGAGTATGTTTACCAGCACAAGCAAGAAAATCAAAATTATAAAGTGCTGGTTGTTTTCTGATGGCTTTCTTAAGATAATGAGGGTTTTCAAAACCAAGACCCCATTTTTCCTTAACATCAGCCTCATCGTTAGGTGCATTAAGAAAGATTGTTTGATCTGTTTGGCCTTTTGCGTAAAGTTTGGCTTCCAGACCATTTACCTTCTTATTCAAAAGCTTGTTCTCAACCTGCAGTTTATGAATAATTAGTGCAGATTCTTTCTTCTCAAACTCATATTTAGAAACTTTAACTTCAAAGTCAGAAATCTTCTTTTCAAAACAATCTACTTTAGATTTAGAATCAGAAACAGACTTACGTAAAGAATCAATCAGATCTTTGTTCCCAATAACAGACTTATTGAGTTCAAAAATCTTATTGTTTCTTTTAGCAACTCTGTCTTTTTCTTTCTTCAGTTTTACTTGAAGATCATTAAGCTCAACCATCATAGCTTCCATTTTGGTTACAAAATCTTTTTCAGTTAAGTTTAATACCTCATCAGCTGTCTCGTCATCTGACTCATCATACTTCACTTCCTTTCCCATAAGACAGAGATGTGCAGTTTCTTCCTTCTCTTCCTCTTCACCTTCTGAATGATCCAACCAAAATTCGTCCTCCGCCATTAAAGCGATGTCTGCTTCTTGTTGTTTGGCCAAAAGAAGGTTGTTCTGATAATACTGAGAATTACGAACTTTTGGCTTTCGACAATCTTTTGCAAAATGACCAATCTTGCCACAGTTGTAGCATTTGACTGGATCACTTGCTGGCTTTTCTGCAACAGTGTAGTCATTCATGAACTTCTTCCTTTCATCAGGTTTCTTCTCAATATATCTGTTCTCTTCATATCTCCTTCCTTCCACCCTTTCTCGGTGCTCATGATTCTTTGAACTTGATGAAGAATACCTTTGAGAATTTGATCCCGGCTTCTTGTAGAATTTCTTTTGAAATGCACGGGTCAGTAAAAGCATGGCTTGTTTCAGACTTTGTCCATCATCACCATCTGATTCAGATTCAGACTCGAAACTTGTAAGCACTTTCTTCTTTTTCTTCTTCTCTTTCTTTTCTTTCTTTTTCTCTCCGGCTACTAATGCAATAGGATCGGGAACTTTTTCTGCCTTCTTTTTCTCAGCTATTTTCTCTTCTACTTCTTCTTCATTCTGCCTCAAAGTCTCATAAACCTCATGTAACGGTATGTCATTCAGATCCTTCATTTGTTTCATCCTACGAGTATGCTTCTTCCATTCAAGTTGTAGGATACTTAGGAATTTGACATTATTCTCCAGCTGCTTCTTTTTCACTTTGTTCTTTGTCAGTTCATTCAGAAGCAAGACAAACCGTTCATAAGTATCTTCCAGGATTTCATTCTCTTTGGCTTTAAATTCTTCATAACTGTTGATGCAGTTAGCCACTTTCATCTGATTCCCGACCTTGGATCCCATCATCATCTTTTGCAATTGATCCCACATCTTCTTAGCATTTGCTTTGTAACTATCAATCTTGATGTAAATCTCATTCGGAATGCTCTGAAGAAGTAAGGATCTTGCTTGTTTATCTGCTTTGTATCGGCTTTTCTGTTCTTCAGAATACTGAGAGATATCCACTGCCACTGTTTTCATCTTTTGATCTCTATCCTCAGTACCATCTTCACTATCAGACGAGTCATCATCAGGTATTTGAACCGTGATTGGTACCATAGGACCTTCTGTGATTGACAGCATAATATTTTCTCCATTTGCATGTCTGTCTATAAAATCAAGGAATCTGTCTTTCCACTGTTCGTACTCTCCTTTGAACAGAATAGGAGGCTTGACATCAGTGCCAATGGAAAGAGCATCTTTGGAAGTCATCTTGTTTAAACCTGTTTGAAAAATATATGCAATAAGAAACTAGAAACTGATCATTAGTCCAAATGAAACAATCAAGAAAATACAAAAAAAAAAAAAAACTTGAAATATAAAATCAGAAAGTTTGATCACAACCAGAAATATGTCCCCCTTCGCAGACTTAGCACGGGGTCGAGGGGCAGCGCCCCTAGAGAAAAAAATTTCACTATTAAAGGCCATATTACTATTTTGAAAATTTTGTCTAAGTCCTCCACACTTTGCGCTTCAAGTGCGATGCGCAAACTTTTACTTTGCGTTTCAAGTGCGAAGCGCAAACTTTTACTTTGCGTTTCAAGTGCAATGCGCAAACCTTTACTTTGCGTTTTAAGTGCGAAGCGCAAACTTTTACTTTGCGTTTCAAGTGCGATGCGGAAACCTTTACTTTGCGTTTTAAGTGCGAAGCGCAAACTTTTACTTTGCGTTACAAGAGGCGTACGCAAAGTATACTTGTCTGATTCCAACTTTCAGCTTTTCATTTCACTTTGAATACACAAATCTTTCTTCTCGTTTCTTGTTGAAGACGCAAACATCACTTTGCGTTTCTCATTGAAGACACGAACCTTGATGAATGAAACGCAAACCTTGATGAATGAAACGCAAACCTCTAAAACAAACAAATTTTCACCAAAAAGACATCTAGACTTCGAAATCTAACTCGAAACTTCGACAATTTGATCGTTTAATCATCTAGAACACAATCTTAACAACTATTTTCGATCAAATACACAAAAATGTATAAATCGACTCAATTACAGTGCACAGGACTCGTGAACTTTGAACTCAACTAAAATCAAAATTAACGATCGATTACAATGCAAATTGATCTAAAACTTATACAGACTCGATCGATAACACTTTTCTAACAAAACCTAATCATTTACAACTTCAAAAACACACTAAAACTCAAAATCAACCTGGACATCGAAGAACACAGATACGAACATTCTGATTTTCTTGATTTTCGATTTGGATCTGCTCTGATACCAATTGTTATTCCCAGATTCTAGTTCCTAAATGCAATGAATCAAAACAAACACAAACAAGAATCAATTACCTGTTTGATTTCACTTTCAAATTCAAGATTAAAAACTTTCTCTCTCTAGAACTCCCTCTCTCTACAGATTTCTCTCAAACGAACTTTCTCTCAGATTACTACAATCAGACAACGTCACATATCCAAACAATACAAGATAAAAGCTATTTATACCAACTCCTAATACAAGGAAAATAAAATACAAAAACAAATACAAAGACACTTTGACTTTTATTACAAAAGACTTTGACTTTAATGAGATTTGACTTTTCCAGCTTTGACTTTCTTGACCTTTGACCTTCAGTCTTCTTGATCTTGTATCCGACAGATTTATGCTCTAACACTAAGGTAAAGGAATCAAAAGATGCATACAAGTACAAGAAATATGATCCAATGGTTAATACCCAAGCATCTTAAATCAACTCTTAGTACTAGGTATGTAAGGCATCTTCCAAGAGAATCAATTCCCCTAAAAGCCTATTGATAACTTCTCCTAAAAGATTGTTCATTCAAAGTTTAAGAGTCAAAGTTATCTTCAACGATGATCATGATTTGGTCAGCTTCTGTTGCTGCGACAATGCTTGATGTAGTAACCTACTGCAACAACATTTTTGTCAACACTTTATCCACAATAAGCAAGAATAGAATTAATTTCTACAACATAGCTCTAACCAATCTTAAACCATAAAATAAGAACAAAAGGACTCAATATGTGATTGGGAAGACAAAAATAAGATAAAATAAAATCCTAAAAACGTACTAAAAGTGGGTATGAATATACACACATCATGTGCCATGTCCACACCTCTGTTTTTTGACATATTCGAGGCTAGTGTCTTCTTCATTTTTTTCTAAACCCTCCTTCCGGAATTCTCAATGAAAATATAGAAGATATGACATAATTGTTTTATCCTAATTAACTTCAATATGAGTCCTTTTGTTCTTATTTTATGATAACTAACGTGGCAAAATCATGAACCTGTAAATAGGTCCATTACTGCTGAATGGATAAAACAATATATCAAAATAAAATGTCTCTTTAACTTATTGCTTTTACACTATCATATCCGATAATAATTGTTTTTTTTCTTTCTATTATATTATAAAACGAAATAGTTTTTTCCTTCAATTTATGCATGCACAAATGACATATGTCTACTCGCGTTGGATCTAATGTGTCTTAAATTATCTGTTATCGAAGTCTTAAAAATCTATAAAATTCAAAAAAAAAAGAAAAAAAAAATATGATTGGTTTATGTTGCACTATTAATTAACTCTCAAACTAAACCATTAATGATAAAACTCGAGAACCCATTGTATTAGACACAATCAATCAAGTCATATAATGTTACATCTAATTTGTAAAACCCTATTAAAATTTCAAGAATTATTATTGGAATTATATGGAAAAATTGATATGAGATTGTTGAAAAACAAAAATATAAAGTTAATGGACTTTCTTGTTAGAATGAAAATTAAATCATTACTTATATAAATTGAAAATTGGGTATAAAGATCTAATAAAAAACAAAACCTTGAAATATCTTATATTTTAACACAATTAAGAAATAAAATTTAGAGTGAATTGTGGATTTGGTTCATGTGGTTTTGTGATTTATTTGACCATGATCCTCATTCTATGTTTATTGTGGATATGGTCCCTGTGGTATGCAATATATTGTGGCTAGGGTCCCTAAACACTAACATCATTAACTTTGAAGGGTTAAAGACATCATGTGTCTTGCACACTATGTGTATAATAGTCATTTTATTTTTCACTTTCAATTTTTCTATACACATTTAAAACAAACAATACTAAATTGTGGATTTGGTCCCTATGCATCATTCATCATCTTTAAAACACATTTATCATCTTTCTTAATTTTTTTTTCATCCAATCTTCATTGTCAAAGTACAAGAAAAACTAATTTGTTAAAGTGTAAAAAAAAAATTACTTGTATTTAAAAATAACAATTGTTTGAACCCAACACTACATCCTAAAAAAGACAACCTATCAAAATAACAATTGTTTGAAACCAATATTACATCCCCAAAAGAACAACCCATCAAAATAACAATTGTTTTATATCAACATTTATGTAGTAGTTGTTGACAACGGTTTTATTTATTTTCTTGATGACATCTAAGTGACTTGAGTATGAAGTATATTAATTTTTCTCATAATATACATAGACCATTTGGAAATGTGATTTAATCATCTTCATTTTGGAGATCCAAACTTCATTATATAGTGCATTAGATATTAAAATGCTAATTGAAAGGGTATGGATCCCCAGCAAGTTTCAAGTGACTTGGTGTGTAATTCAAGTATGACTATTTAGAACATCTCAAACCACAACACCAAATTTAACACAAAAATACCGAATTTGGTGGGTACATCAACACCAAAAAAACCCCCAACTCCAATCACACTCTAAAAAAAATCAAATATATATTAAATGTATATATAATTTACTTAATATAAATATGTTAATTTTAAAAACAAATTATTAATGTTAAAATGGTAATTTTGGTATAAATAAATTTTGGTAGGCGATTTAACGGCCGATTGGAGATGCTCTTGTGACACTATTGTTTTCCCTTCAACCTTCTATGTCATAATATATTTGTGTTTACAGATGTCAATTGACATGCATATAAGCTTTTTCCCACATCATGGTTTCCAAATGGTCTATGCATTTTATGAAAAATGATTAATGTACTTCCTACTCAAGTCACTTAGATGTCGTCATGAAAATAAACAAAACCGTTGCCAACAATTACTACATAAATGTTGATATAAACAATTGTCATTTTGAGGTGTTGTCTTTTTGGGGATGTAATATTGGTTTTAAACAATTGTTATTTTGATAGGTTGTCTTTTTTAGAATGTAGTGTTGGGTTCAAACAATTGTTATTTTTAAATGCAAGTAATTTTTTTTTTTTGCACTTTAATAAGTTAGTTTTTTCTTGTACTTTGACAATGAAGATTGGATGGATTTTTTTTTAAGAGAGATGATAAATGTGTTTTAAAGATGATGACTGATGCATAGGGACCAAATCCATAATTAGTATTGTTTGTTTTAAAGGTGAATAAGATAAATTGAAAAAGAAAAGTAAAATGACTATTTTACAAGACACATGATGTCTTTAACTCTTTAAAGTTAATGATGTTAGTGTTTAGGGACTCTAGCCACAATATATTGCATACCACAGGACTATATCCACAATAAACATAAAATGAGAACCATGATAAAAGAAATCATAAAACCACCAAATCCACAATTCACTCTAAAATTTAAATTAATTATGTATCAAAGAGAGTGACCGCGTGGAAGTTGGAACGAGGGGTTGAAAATTCAAACTTGTATTCTACTTAAGTTAATAGTCAATAAAAAGAACAAGGGGTTTTGGAATATTTTTTATATTTATCTTTCTTAAAAAATAGAGTTATATATAATAAACTATACAAAAACTAACCAGAAAGAACGAATATAATTTGTCCATTTAATGCTCTCCTCAAGTTAGAGCCTACATATCTAGGAATGTTGAACTCGTCAAATGAGTTGAGTCACAAAATATTTTTCTTGGGATAATTTTCATAAGAATAAGCTCTTTTCTAGAATAGACTTTCAAGTATCGTAAAATACAAATGACAACATTCGTCTGAGACTCTCATTGGGATTAATATGCATAAACTAAATCGTTACTAAATGTCGTCTAGAACTAACCTCTGGTATTTTGCTTTATCCATAGGCATTCGAACCAAAGTCTTTATTAACCGATGATATTATTGGTAGTCACACATACCTCTTTATTTCAACAAGTCAAGAATGTAATCCTTTGACCCAACATAGTCAAGAATGTAATCCTTTGACCCAACATATAATACAATCTGTTATTCCAAGAGCAACTTCAATTCCTAAGAAATTAATAATTTAACCTACGAATCCCCTCAAAGTCATCCCTTGTTAGAACCATGTCATCAACATAAATAATTAGAGCAATCGTTATATCATACGTACATTTAAAAAGCAACTTGTGATCTGAATTGCTTTATCGATGCTCAATCTCCGGTTGAACTAGTGAACCTACAAAACCAAGCTATATGAAACTATTCCAAACATATTTATTTTAGTTTGCATGCTACTTGCTTTCTAGTACAAAGGGAGATCTATATAAGCCTCCTCATGCATATCACCATGTAAGAATGGATTCTTAACATCAAAATGTTGTAATGTTCGATCAAAGTTATTATATATATTGTTAATGAAAGAAGTACCCGAATTGTATTAATTTAGGCTATTTGAGCATATGTCTTGTCATGTATGCCATTTTCAAAAGAGTAACTTCAATGTTAAATATTAGAGATAAAAAAATAACAACAAATCTCGTAAACTAAAAACAAACCAAAGGAACCATGTACAAATTGTAGGCGATAAATAACAAGACAACAACAATTATTTTCAACAACAGTAGAAACACGATGAAACATAATTCATAATAGAGAATTATAAAACATACGTGCCTTGTATGTTTTTATTTTCTCTTGAACGATTAATCCTCTATTGTATTGTGTTTTCCTTCCTTTTTGTTTGTCTTTCTTATGGACGAAGAGACCGGAATCTAGGGGTGGTAGTGATGCAATTCAATCCATGGAGGACAGGGAAATACCCCACTCAATTCGATCCATAGTGATCGATTAGTCCGTGTTTATTGATGAATTACCTACGAGTATTTAAAAGGATCGGATAAAAAAATTCGGAACATTCGTCGATGATTACTAAAGCATCATCGATAGAAGTTTTAAATTTTATTTTTATTTTTTTATTAATCTTTTTATTTACCTATGGTAATCAATCGATGAGCATCGTGTTAGATATGGGTTGTGGAGATGATATATAATAGGACTCGATAATCTCAAGAATCGTGTATAGAGCACTTTTCAAATACAATTATTCGACCCTAACAACCTTAGGTTCACGATTACAGTTTTGGGATAATTCTTGAAATTTCTCTAATTTCGAGATTCTTATATGCAGATTCTCGTTTTTACAGATTTATATAACAAATAAGCCCTATTGCGACGACAAAAGTCGTCGCTGAAGATGAGAAACTTCGTCCATGTTGCTCCATTGCGACAACTATCAACACTATTGGTCATTTTGCTATTGGCTTGTAGCTGTAGGTACCTAATGCGACAACTTGTCGTTGCTATAGTGAAAGACTAAAGATGTTGTACCTATTGCGACGAGAAGTCGTGGCTATATGTAAAAAAATAAATTTCTAAACTTTATCTATAGCGACGACATGTCGTCGCAGTAGGTAGAAAATATTCCTACTGCGACAACATGTCGTCGTTCTAGGTAAAAAAAATTAGTTTTTATGTTTTTATTTGTATATAATCAAATTTTTACCTATTTTAATCAATTAATTTGGTACTAAAATAACTAAAAAAATAAATTGATCCATAACCAAGATTTAAACATAATACAATATTAATAATGATATAACACTAGTGCCTCAAAACAAATAATTAATTCAAAAATATCTAATCTCAACAAACATAGAATATTTCTAATCCAAGTGAGACACCTCAAAGTGCATTCAAGTGAATAGATTCTTCTTGGTTACCTCCAATATGCATCGCTGCTCCATACCCGTGTGGCCTTGTGACATTCTATCGAAGATCATTGTTGAATTTCGTAAGATCTGAATGAGCAGAAAATAAGTGATAATGTTACACATGGAAAAAGGGTGAAAAATCTCACATAGTACTACAATGATACAACATGGGACATGAACCAAAAAGGTCATTTTATCCAATATCCACCCAAAGTTCTTAAGGTTCAAAAACAACATTTGTAGGTACTAGAGAAGAAACAACCAATCCAAGGAGACCCCACACAGAAAGACCAACTTTCATAAGGTACACACCACTAAACTCTTTCTCTTTTAGACGATATGTTAGTAGTTAATCTAAACCTGTAGTATTGTTTTTATATTTATACGCCTATCATAGTTAGTTTAACTGTCAAATGACAGTTATGGTAACTATATATATCGTATGTCTGTATTGTAATTCTGTGTTGTGGCAGAAAGATTAATAAATGTGCAGATTATTAGTATTCTCTGTGTTCTTTTGAGTTTGCATCCAACAAAGTGGTATCAGAGCCTGTGTTCATGGCATCTAACGGAAGTGGATTGCAACCACAACTCCCAAAATTAAATGGTAGAGATTACCATCGCTGGAGTATTCAAATGAAAGTTCTATACGATTCACAAGAACTATGGAGCATCGTTGAAAACGGGTATACAGAACCTCAGGATACATCCAAGTTGACACCGCAACAAGCAAATGAATTGAAAAAAAACAAGAAGAAGGACAAGAAAGCGTTGTTCTTCATATATCAGGCTGTGGATGAAGTGATATTTGAAAGGATTTCTTCGTCCTCAACATCAAAGGAAGCATGGGACACGCTTCACAAAACCTATCGTGGGGAAGAGAGAGTTAAGGTTGTGAGACTACAAACTTTAAGATGCGAGTTTGACAATTTGAGGATGAACGAATCTGAAACAATAGAGGATTATTATAATCGTGTGATTCTACTCTTAAATCAATTAAGGGTAAATGGTGAACATGTTGAAGACAAAAGGGTCGTTGAAAAAAATACTACGAAGCCTTACAAGAAAATTTGAATATATTGTAGTGGCCATAGAAGAATCCAAAGATTTGTCAACATTCTCTTTGGAAAACCTTCTTGGGACACTACAGTCACATGAATTGAGATTCAAACAATTTGATTCCTTCCCCACCGAGAGTGCATTCCGATTGCAGTCCACACATCCAGGAGGCGTAAATGTAAGTTCCAAATTTCAAGAATATTACAAAGATGATCAAGGTGAAACATCCAACAGAAGTAAAGGGCGGGGAAAGTCGTACTACCAATTACCGTATTCTCATTTGCAATGTTATCATTGCCAAAGAACCGGTCATATAGAGAGATTCTGCAAAAAGAAAATGGCAGAAGAAAACAAGGGAAGCAGTTTTATTCATAAAGAAAATGACAAAGACGAAGACACCATGTTTATGATGTTAGGTGTACAAGAGAATGTTTCGGATGATGTATGGTACATCGATAGTGGCTGCAGCAACCACATGACAGGCAACAAGGATCTGTTTATTAGTTTGGAAGATTCACTCAAGAAAGAAGTATGTACCGGTGATGACAAGAAATTGAGTGTTCAAGGAATTGGAGATATAAAAGTTACGACAAAGACCGGGGACAAGAAGATACCAAATGTATATTTTGTGCCTGGCCTTAAACACAATTTGCTAAGTGTGGGGCAATTGGTGATGAAGGGATATGATCTTCATTTCAGAAACGAATTATGTGAGATCAAGGATGCAAATCACAACATACTTGGAAAGGTATGTATGACATCCAATAAAATGTTTCCATTAAAGTTTCAGGATGATAAATCTTTTTCTTTTAAAACTACAAACTGTGATTTATCTTTGTTGTGGCACAAACGCTTTGGACATGTTAACTTCGGATCTCTTACGTATATGTATAAGCATGAAATGGTTCGAGGAATGCTGCGAATCAACAATATTGATCAGGTATGTGAGGGATGCATGTTGGGAAAGCAATCAAGGGAATCATTCCCACACGATAAAGCATGGAGAGCCTCCAAACCATTGGAACTCATACACTCAGACGTATGTGGTCCGATGAGAACAATATCGATCGGAGGAAGTCGATATGTGCTCACCTTCATTGACGACTTCAGCAGGAAAATATGGGTATATTTCCTTAAAGAAAAGTCTGAAGTATTTGAATCATTTAAAGTATTCAAGTCGTTCATTGAAAAGCAAAGTGGACATCAACTTAAGACTTTGAGATCAGACTGTAGAGGAGAATACAACGCTCATCAGTTGCAAGATTTTTTAAGGGAAAATGGGATACACCATCAACACACAACTCGGTATACCCCTCAACAGAACGGGGTGGCAGAACAAAAAAATTGAACGATTATGGAGATGGCGAGGAGTATGCTTAAAGGTAAAAAGTTGGATGACAATTTCTAGGCTGAGGCAGTAGCCTGTGCTGTGTATTTGCTGAATCAATCCTCGACAAAAATCCTATCAGGTATCACTCCCCAAGAGGCTTGGAGTGGGTTTAAACCAGGTGTGTATCATTTAAGAATTTTTGGATGCTTGGCATATTGTCATATTCCAGATTCAAAGCGTGGCAAGCTTGATTACAAGTCTGAAAAAACAATATTTATAGGCTATAGTGAAAGTTCTAAAGCCTATAAGTTGTTCAATCTAAGAACAAAGAAAGTGATTATAAGTAGAGATGTAGTCTTTGATGAAGGAAAGTCTTGTAAGGAATCTGTGAATAAGGAGCAGGAGAACACTTGTACTATTGACAATGAAAATGCACCAGTACGTGAGGAAGAGGATCAGTGTGATGATATACCTTCATCATCACATATTAATGAAACATCGGTCTCCAATTCAGAAGAATCTGCTTCCACTTTTGAAACTCCCCCAAGAAGAATGAGAACTTTGAGAGATCTATATGAAACTACACAAAGACTTGAACTTGATGATAACATAGACTTTGTTCTGTTTGCCGATGCAGATCCAATGTGCTTTGAAGAAGAGTATAAAAGTCAGACTTGGAGAACTGCTATGGATGAAGAAATTAATGCCATTACAAAGAATAAAACTTGGGAGTTGGTAGATCCACCGAAAAATCAAAAGCCAATTGGTGTAAAATGGGTCTTCAAGACTAAGTTAAATGAAAATGGAGGCATAGATAAGTACAAAGCAAGATTAGTAGTGAAAGGGTATAAGCAAAAGTTTGGAGTGGATTATAAGGAGGTCTTTGCTCCTGTGATTCGACTTGAAACCATCCGTCTCGTGTTATCCTTGTCAGCACAATACGAATGGAATGACCATTAAATGGACGTCAAGTCTGCATTTTTAAATGGATACTTGAATGAGGAAGTATACATCGAATAATCTGTCGGGTATGTGAAGAAAGGTGAAGAAAATAAGGTATGTCGTCTTAAAAAGGCCTTATATGGGCTGAAATAGCCGAATAGATGGCTACTTTCTTCGAAATGAGTTTAAGAAGTGCACACAAGAGCATACTCTCTATATTAAAGAACAAGATGGCAAGATGTTAATAGTGTGCTTGTATGTAGATGATCTGGTGTTCACAGGAAATTCGCTCGAAATGATTCAATCCTTTAAAGAGTCTATGAAAAAGGAATTCGAGATGACTGACATGGGGTTACTACACTACTTCCTTGGAATCGAAGTAAAACAGTTTAAGGGTGTTATATCTATTTCCCAGCAGAAATATGCAAAGGATCTGTTGAATAAATTCAATATGTATGATGCAGGTTCAAACTCCACCCCTATGGAATTTGGACTTAAACTGTCTAAGCATACATTAAAGGATCTGGTTGATCCTATCTTATTTCGAAGTCTTGTGGGAAGTCTGATGTATCTCACAACAACAAGGCCTGACATTGTGTTCGCTGTGAGCATGATTAGTCGGTTCATGGAAACACCAAAGAAAAGTCATTGGGAGGCTGGTAAAAGGATCCTACGATTTATAAAAGGATCTCTCAATCATGGGATTGTGTATAGAAGGATTATTGAGCCAAATTTAAAGGGTTATAGTGATAGTGATTTCAGAGGAAATTTTGATGATAGCAGGAGTACATCAGGATATGTGTTCAGTCTGGGATCTGGTGCGATTTCTTGGCAGTCTAAGAAAGAAAATGTTGTAGCCTTGTCTTCTATAGAGGCTGATTATATGTCTCTCTCGCTTGCTGGCTGTCAAGCCTTATGGCTGAGAGGAGTGTTAAAAGAGCTCAAGCAATCTCAAAGTATGGCAACAACGATTTATGGTGATAATAAATATGCAATAATTCTGACAAATAACCTTGTCTTCCATGGGAAAAGTAAACATATTCGTATAAAGTACCACTTCATATGGTAACTTGTCAACGAAGGTGAAATTGAAATAAGTTTTTGTGGTTCGAAAGAGCAAGCCGCTGACATCTTCACTAAAGCACTTCAAGTTGGACCTTTCAATCATTTAAAGGAGAAGCTGGGAATGGAAGAAGTTTAGATTAAGGGGGGCTGTTAGTAGTTAATCTAAACCTGTAGTATTGTTATTATATTTATACGCCTATCATAGTTAGTTTAACTGTCAAATGACAGTTATGGTAACTGATATATATCCTATATATATATATCGTATGTCTGTATTGTAATTCTGTATTGTGGCAGAAAGATTAATAAATGTGCAGATTATTAGTATTCTCTGTGTTCTTTTGAGTTTGCATCCAACATAATTGTTAAATGATCTGGGATTTATTAGTCTAAAATGGTGGTGAAGGAACCATAAAGGGTAAAAAGTAGGGTCTCTTGATATTATGAACCGATGTATAGTTTAAACACCAATGCAAAATCGACTACATTCCTAAATTTTAAACAAAAATATCAAAGATACAAAGTGCAAGTAGAGATCACCTAGATCCTACAAGAAGGGTGCGTTGTTCGCCTGTCCAGACTTTTGTTCAAGTTTGTATCCATTTCACTGGTTGCATAAAAGCAAATTAATCAGGACTGTAATAACAATCATTTACCTATCATACTAAGTATGATTGGAGATGCATTCACATTGAAGGAAATATTCAAACCTATTTATGTAGCTTACCTTGATGGAAGGGGGGATAACACCACATATCACTATTTTTTCTTTGTTTCTGAAATTTAATGTGGATATATCACTTGTTAGCCAAACAAGCAATCTATTAAGCACTTGTACAAGTAATAGTAGGAATTGGAGAAGTTGGAAACTAGATCTAATATATGAATATGAAATAAAGAAACAACAACATTCCAAATATAACATATCGTCCGTGAATGCTTATACAAGATTGTTGAATGCACATATGCAATTGAAAAAAAACCGTGATTCGTCTAACACCCTCCCCCCTCCCCTTCTCCCCTATAAAGACCAAAGAAAAGAATCCTATAGTAACAAAACATAAGTAAGACCAACCATATATAAGTTGCTACATTTTGATGTAGCCTATTAGTCTTTGTGGGGCCTTTAACAAAAATCTGTATGTGCAAATAGTTAGAAAACAAAAATCTACAAATAGTTAGCATACCATATTTCCATGACTTGAACATCAATAACTCTTCCTGTAAGTTTTTATTGCTCAAATGGAAACAAATTCCACGGGGAAAAAGGAGAAGGAAAAGGAATTTGTTATAACTTTGTCATGATTGCTATTTGTTTTGGATTTTTTTGTTTGCATTCTTGAAGTTATGCTATGCACTGTACGCTACAATAACAAACAAATTATTACTTGTAAAAAATTTGATTAATATGAATTTGAAAATAAGCAAAAAAAGGCAGATGATGCTCACAGAAGTCAAGAAGAGATGACAAATCGAGAATAAAAAAAAGACAGATGGCAAATCAAAGTTGTAGATTAGAGGACCATCTAGGATAGAAAATCGACACTCTTTTGAAGTCTTATCTACTTGTTGAAGTAGTTTAGGAGGTCCTAAAATTCAAGAATAAACAAAATGCTTTAAGACTTGGGTAACATATGTAATAGAAAGAATAAAAACACTTGGGAACTTCTATTTAGTATATTTATACCTTCTCTCCTGTAGAAAGAATATAAACATTGTGTAAACCACACTTTTTCACATGATAGAGGGCTATAATATGTTTGCTCCCATATTCTTTATAGTTTTAGGTGAAGGATTTGGAAGAGGAACTTGAAACTACCATCACAACGTCAATATTTTGCAATGAGTATTAATACAACAAAGAAGTATGTTTGGATCTAGTTGAAAAGGGAAAAGTGAATATCATAATTCAAAGTGGTTCTCTAGAGAACAAGTATACACCTGTGAGCTAGAGTTAACAAAGAAATAGAAGGTGTAAAACAACATTCACTCACTAAATTTAGTAAGGGACTATGTAACTATTCCAAAATGTTTAAACGAAAATATCAAAGATACACAAGGAGTAAAAAAGAACATACACAAGTGTCTATGTAACTATGGCAACTCCCTAAAGTCCTTTAATAGATTATGTTCCCATTCAATTATATATTTAGTACTTTCCTCACAAGTGTCTATGTTGGAGATGACCAAAACAATCTCAAACTGTGTTGACTTGGATTTTCCTAAATTTCACCCAAAATAATTTTCACGTGATTGGTGCCTCTTTTGTCTTTAGTGTCCTTTTTTTTTTTCT
Organism: Arctium minus; assembly: GCA_954870635.1. Lineage (NCBI taxonomy): Eukaryota > Viridiplantae > Streptophyta > Magnoliopsida > Asterales > Asteraceae > Arctium > Arctium minus. The sequence continues at coordinate 161,891,213 of OX941081.1, forward strand.
AAACCACATCACCAATATAATAAAAAAAACTATATATCAATTTAATAAATATATTTTAGAGTAAACTACTATCTTAGTCCCTATAGTTTACTGTTTATAACTATTTTTGTCCCTGATCTTTAAAAATTGTTTTTTTTGTCCTTGTGGTTTACAACTCCTTTCACTTTTAGTCCCTGAGAATATTAGTTTTAGGGACGAAAATAGAAATGAATTGCAAACCACAATGACCAAAAAAACAACTTTTAAAGTCAGGGACGAAAATGGTTATAAATAACAAACCACAAGGACTAAAATCATAGTTTACTCTATATTTTAAAACAAATCGTGAAAATTAATGTATGGAATTAACATAGTTAATCGTGAAAATTAATCTTGAAAATATTTGACTTTGAAGGAATTGGAATGGAATGTTGTCAGATTTGACCACCTGTTTGGTTGACAGAATTGGAATAGAATTTGTTAAATGAATTGGAATTTTTCTGTTTGGTTCACAAATTGTAGCTTCGGAATTGGAATGAAATTTTGGTAAATGACCAAAATACCCTTTTTGATTATTTTAATTTGTTTAAACAAAAAATACTTTAATGAAATAGTCATCAAATAGTTTTATTTTTAACTAAAACTGCTTTGATTATTTTAGCACACGAATGATGAGATAGAGAAAAAGAGGAGAGAGAGAGGGGGGAGAGAAAGAGAGGAGAGAGAGAGAGGAGAGAAAGGGGAGAGAGAGCAGAGAGGGGGAGGAGAGAGGGGAGAGAGGAGAGAGAGGGAGAGAGAGGGGAGAGAAAGAGAGGAGGGAGAGAGTAGAGAGAGAGAGAGCGGAGAGGGTGAGGAGAGAGGGTGAGAGAGAGAGAGAGGGAAGAGAGAGAGGAGAGTGGAGAGAGAGAGGAGAGGAGAGAGCGGAGAGAGAGAGGAGAGAGCGGAGAGAGAGCGAAGAGGGGGGAGAGAGAGAGGAGAGAGGGGGGAGGAGAGAGAGAGGAGAGAGAGGAGGAGAGAGAAAGAGTTGGTGTCTACTGATAATCAATATAGTATGGTTTAGTTTAGGGTAAAGGGTAACTTTGGAATTATCAAAATATGAGATTTCATTCCATTGAAATCCTTGGGTTTTATGATGGAATGTTCAAATCCTATATCTATAGAATTTTTTGGAATTCAAATATTCCATCCATTGAAAAGCTTGAACCAAACAAGGGAATGAAATCTGGTCAAAGGAATTCAACATTCTAATTCCACCAGATTTCATCACATTCTGCGAACCAAACGCCCCCTAAGAAAGGTCATATTATTGTTTTTGATGACATAAGAATGAGACCTTGAAAAGTTAGCCCATAATTGGAAGATAAAATATTTAGGAAGACCTCCACAAGCACATTAGAACAGTGAAAATTAATCATTTGTCTTTTGCATATATAATGTACTCATTAAATACTAGATAGGTGTTTTAGTTAAACCATAGGAACTATATTTCACTAAATTGTAACAAAAATGCATAGAGTAAACACAATGTGGGTGAGAAGTTAATTGCCCAATTACCAATTCTAGATCTTCAATATGGTAACAGTAAGAGAAAGGGATTCAAAAGAACAAATATACGCCAAGAAATGAAAAAAGAGAAGGTACAAGTGTAAACTTTGAAGTATACAGTGATAAATAGAGAGGCTTACCCTGTGATGGGAAAGAACACGAAGGTATGCATTTCCTCTGCCTTAATCACATCAGTGAAAAAACAAACAACGAATCTCAAGGATTGCAACGAGTGAAGTCGTGGCCATATATAAGAGACTGCAACCCTAATTACAAACTTTGTTTAATTTTGTATAGTGATTGTGCAACTACAATCAGCGATAAGAGAATAAGGTAATTCATCAAGTCGTCTAATATATGATTAAAGAATAGTCGCTTACCTATTGATGATACGAAATCGCTTCTTTCTCTTCTCTATTTATCTGAAAAATCGAATGTCATTACCTCCACCTCTTTCGATTGAGAGAAAAATGAACCTCAGTTATTTGTCTACAATTAAATAGATTGGATATTAACCTACAATCGAAGAGATATACAATCAATGAAGGACTGTAGAGTGAGATTCCATCATGGGGAGATACGGAGAGAGGGAGAGAAGTTAGGAAAAACCAGTTTTGGAGGTTTAATAACTTTTGAAGTTGTACTGCAAGCATAAGCGAGGACGTTCTATGTTGTAGGGGGAAAACCTACAGCCACGACTTGTTGTCGCTGTAGAGTGATTTTTTTTGGATTTCTGTGAAAAGAGAAAAAGAAATCAATTTCTATAAAAATTAAAACTTATTTTAATCATATTGTCGTGACTTGTCGTCGCTGTAAGTTAAAATATTTTTTCCCTCATCCTTAACAAATGAAATAAGTTTTTAATTTCCAAAAATGATTTTAACTCTATTGCGATATCTACAACAAGAAACCAAAAGTCGTCGCTATAGATGTCATCGCTATATGTGCTGTTTCTTATAGCGCTATGAGAGATCGACTGTTATGGATGGTTAAACGGTACTAATCGTTAATGGATAAGATTAAAGAGTAGTTATAACTGTATCAGAGTTCAGAGATCGAAGTCTGACTCTATTCGTAACTAAGTCTGATTGCAAAAGACTCTAAGTCTGATTCTACAATCCAGAGCTCAGACTTAGTCAATTTATGCAAACCATAAGTCTGAACAAAAGGTTCAAATATCTAACTCTATTATTTCAGACTTAGGACTTCGTCAAATTTTGTAAGTCTGGAAAATCACAATAACTCAAGGTATTCCATTGATTCAGACATAGGACTTAGTCAAAGCTTTAAGTATGAATGTACTATCCAAACATGTATACTTGGACAACTTCAAGTCGAATTTAGAGATCTGATCAAAAAGGTTCAGATATTTGAATTCACTACCCAAACTTATAATTAGTGAAATTTTCACTAAGTCCGACTATTCACAAATTCCAAAAACCTCCAAGGGGCTCTGCCCCTATAACCCCACAAGGGAGCGCGACCCCTTTGACCCCCCCCCCCCGCCTTATGGTGATCTATGGTTATAGAGACAACATTTTTGAGTATGCACTCTTGTTAAAGCACATATTTATTGGATTCAAGATCATAATTATCTGAAGTTGGAAATCTGAAGTCAAAGCTGTTAAAGTCGTCTCAACAAATAGTCTAGGGTCCTTTTGTAATAATTAGTCAAAAGTATGTTTCCGTATTTTATTTATTGGGCTTTATAATTTAGTTAATAGTTTTAGCTTTTGGGCCCAAGCCATGCCAAGCCCATTTAGCTAAGCCTAATTATAAATTAGATTAGGTTAGAGTAAATTGTATTAGAGATCTTAATTAGAAAATAATTAATTAGAGAGAGAGGCTGCTTGACTTGTGGTGCGCCGTGAACAAGAAAGAATACAGAGAGTGAAGTCGATTTCAGTTATTCAATCTTGTAACCTGTTGAATAGTTTGATTAATCGTATCAGGTTTGAATTATTGTGTTGTTTATTGTTTTACTTGATTGAATGATTGCTTATTGGGACACACAATTGGTATCAGAGCAAGTACAGATTGGATTGAATGAGTTTTGTTCGGTTCTGTTTTCTGTCAAAGATTCATAATTTTTTTTATTGTCTGATTGTTCATTCAAGTGTTTATATATTGGGTTGTAATTGATATGCATATTCTATTGATTTGGTACTGTTTGATTTGAATATTGCATCGATTTTGGTTATCAATTTGGTGTTTTTGGCAATTCTGGGTTCGTTCTCAAAAACGCACTGTGTCTTCAATCGAATTCTTCTTAAAGTGTTTTTTTGTTGAAATTAATTGATTGGAATCTGTTCTAGTTGGTTATTTGATCGTTTTAGCAAAGTTTGGTTGTTTAATTCGAGATATCGAGTGTTTTCTGGGTTGATTTTGGCTTCTGAGTCGATACTGCATCAAGAACATATCGGTCTTCCACTTCCGGTCGAATACCTTTTATCGGTCGAATACCTTTTATCGGTCTATAGCATTCGACCGGTAAACACACAGTCCACCCCGATCAAAAGAGTTATCGGTCTTTGTGTTTTATCGGCCGATCGCTTTTTATCGGTCTTTCTTACCGGTCGAAAATCATTATCGGTCGAAGACCTCTATCGGTCTAAGCTAATATCGGTCTAATCTATTTCCGGTCGAAGATCTATCTCGGTCTAACACACTATCGGTCTTTGACACTTTCGGTCTAAGCACGCTGTCGGTCGAACAACCATCCGATCTTTGCAAGTTCCCGGTCGAAAGTTATACCGGTCTTTACAAGTTCCCGGTCGAACATCATACCGGTCGAAGCAAGTTCCGGTCTATTTCCACTTTGCGCAACCCAAGTGACGCGCAAACCTTCACTTTGCGCAAGCACTATTCACTATTCACTGTCCAAGTTCCGATCGAACATCATAGCGGGACCCCCGTGCTAAGTCTGCGAAGGGGGACAAAGTTCTGTTCGTGATCAGATTTTTCTGAATTTCATTCTAAGATTTTCAGTATTTTATGATTTTATCTTGATTTCTAACGATCTCATCCAGTTGATTGTATCATATCAGATAAGTTAGACTACTAATCGTATCAATAAGAATGTCTCGGGAAGCTCTTGCCATTGGAACAGATGTGAAGCCACCAGTACTCTTCAAAGGGGAGTACGAGCAATGGAAGGACAGATTCATGGACTTCATCGATCGACATGAGTTGGGAGATCTTATCAAGAAATCTCTGAAAGAAGGAATCATGACACCTCCGACCAAGGTTCTCACTGTAGCTGGAGCAAATGGCCAAGAAGAAGAGATAGAGTATACATTACCGATTGGTGAATATTCGGAAGATCAGCTGAACAGACACAAGGGTGACAAGCTGGCAAGATCATTCATTCTCCAAGGCATATCGAATGAAATATACGTCAAGATTGATAGCTACAACGTTACCGGTAAGCAAATGTGGGATCAGTTGGAGAAGATGATGTTTGGATCTAAAGCTGGCAATTAACTCAAAGTTTCCACCTGCTTGAATAATTATGAAGAATTCAAAGCTAAAGCTGGAGAATCACTTGAAGCCACTTATGACAGATTCGTCACATTACTGAATGAGCTGAGCAAGAACAAGATCAGAAAATCTCACGTGGAGCTGAATGTGAAATTTCTCAGCAACCTTCAGCTTGAGTGGGAGAGATTCACAAGACAAATGAGGCAGCTGAAGTATCTGCACGACATTCCTCTTCATGAAGTTTATGAAATCCTCAGACAGAATGAGGAAGAAGTGGAAGAGATCAAGGTTGAGATGAAAAAGGCTGACAAAGCAGTTGCTGATCCAGTTGCTCTTGTGGTCAAGAAATCTAAGAAGAAGAAGGTGATAGAATCTGAATCAGAAGAGGCTGATAGTGAGTCAAAGTCTGACTCTGACGATTGTGAGCAACTGAAGGAAGCCATGCTTATGTTAACCAAGGCTTTCCAAAAGAAGTTCTATAAAAAGCCAAACTCCAATAGTCAGAGGTACTCGTCTGGTCCAAACAACTACAAGCATAAAGAGAAAGTTGAAGAAAGGAGACCAGAAGACAAGAAGAAGGATGGAACTGAAGAGACCAAGAAGGAAGAATCGATAAAGTGCTACAACTGTGGCAGACTCGGTCATTTTGCCAAGGATTGCCGCAAATCAAAAGTCCGAAACTGCGACTATTACAAGAATAATATGCTTCTAGCCAAGCAACAAGAGGCTGGAAAAGCATTAATGGCCGAGGATGAATATTGGCTCGACCATTCGGACGAAGAATCTAAAGAAGGAGAGAAGGACGAGATAGCACATCTGTGCTTGATGGGAAAGAACCAGTCAGAAGCTGAAGCTGATTCTGATGATGGAGATAATGATGAGGTATGTGACTTAACTAAATCTGATTTTTTGAACCGAATGCATACCATGATGTCTAAACTCCAAGAATTAGAGTCTAAACTGAAGCGTGAGAAATGTGTCACAAATGAGAAAAATCAATCTATACATAAACTTAGTAATGATATTGCTGAGAAAAATGTATTGATTGAAACTTTGCACAAAAATATAGACACCAGCGCTAAAGAAAAGACTATAATTCATAAAGAGTTATCTGAAACTGTTTAAAAGTACAAAGAATGTGAGTTTAAGTCTAAAGAGCTTGCTAAAAGATACTTTTCTACTTCAAAAGAGAATAAATCTTTAATAGAAAAGGTGAATGCTTTGGAAGAAAAATTACATACTATTGGTCAAACTGAACACACTATTCATTTGAACAAACCTAAAGAGAAACCTGATACTTGGGGTCTTGGTTACAAAAACCCATATCATCTAAAAAGGTTATATCTGAAGTGCCTGCACTTTATGACTTTGGGTTTATGTTATTGGCTCCTCAACATCCGGAACTCAAACCTTTTTGGACTAGTCTGTAGGAAAAAGATAAAGCCAAGGAATATGATAAAAGAAAGAACACAGCTAAAGTTCAACTTCCATTTCTCTATGAGAAGTTGAATAACAGTTATAGTTCTAGTAAATCAAAATTTCTTTCAAATGATTATTTTGAGAGTTATTCTGTAAAAGAGTTAGAGGCTAAACCCATCGAAGGTAAGCTTTACGTCCCTCCTCTAGTTTTGGAAAGTAAAAAATCTGAACTCGAGAATACTTTTATAGAAGAAAGAATTTTGATGGACTTAGAACAAACAGTTTTTTCAACAGTGTTCAAAACTTCTAATTTTCCTAAAATCTCCAAGGATTTAAATTCGGATGACAGATCTGGTTCACTTGATAATGAGCTTAATTTCTTAAACTCTGAAGGTGTTTTAAATGATTGTGTTTCTCAGTTTGATTTTTCTTCTAAACTTCCTGATCATTCATCTTGTGTTGTTAATTTTTTTGGATTACCCAGTGTTTTTGACAAAGGTGAAACATCAACGAAAGTTGATAAATCAGTTTCTGTGAAATCAAATAAAGCAAAAGGTAAGAAACAAAAATCTCAGCTTTCACAGAAACCGATCCCCACTGGTAAGCCAAAGAAGAAGCATTCTTTTAATTCTCATCATTCTAACTCTAAAGTTTCAAATGTTTCAGATTTGAGAAAGCAAAGGGTTGGAGTTAAGACTGCATGGATACCGAAACAGAAGATAGACGAGAAAGATAAATCTAGTTCTAGTTTTATTTTGAATAAAAAGACTTCTAGTAAAGATGATGTGATTGTGAATGTTGCTACTTTTAAATCTAATCTTGTTGATTCTCGCAAGAAGTACTCTATAAAGCAATTATTCCAGTTAGCACCATCTAATAAAAAGCTTTTAAATTATGGTGAATGTGATTATGCTTCTCGTAAATATTCTGATGTTTGGTATGGTTCATATAATGTTTCATCTTATCATTATCATTCGTCTTATCATGCTTCTGCTTTCAAAGAAAAAGCGGACCCAATTTTAAATGGGTGCCAAAATCGAGTACTAACAGTGGAGGTCCCATTTTTAAATGGGTTCCTAAACCTCTTCTTTCCTGATTTGTGTTGTGCAGACCCGTCATATGTGGTACTTGGATAGCGGGTGTTCCAAGCATATGACCGGGCAGAAGAGTATGTTGTCTAATTTTACGGACAAATACTGTGGCACATTTCATTTTGGGAATGATCAGTTTTCACCAATTCTGGGATATGGTGATGTTGTACATGAAAATATTATGATCAAGAAGGTGAGTTACGTTGAAGGCTTAGGGCATAACCTATTCAGCATTGGCCAATTCTGCGACAAAGACTTAGAGGTTAATTTCAAGGCCAAGACATGTTCAGTACGCACTGAAGAAGGAAAAGAACTCTTAGTCGGCACTCGCAAGTCAAACCTCTACACCATCAACTTGTCAAAGGTCCAGGCTGACAATCAGGTCTGTCTACTATCAAAGGCCTCGATGCAACAAAGTTGGTTATGGCATCAACGACTTTCTCACCTAAACTTTTGGTACATCAACAAGCTGGTCAGTGGCAAGCTAGTGAAATGTCTTCCAGAACTGAAGTATGAAAGAGAACATCTATGTGCAGCATGTGAAAAGGGCAAGATGAAGAGAGCCCCACACAAACCAAAGCCTGAACCGAGTACCAGCTCTCCTTTAGAGTTGTTGCATATGGACTTGTGCGGTCCTATGCGAACGCAAAGCTTAGGAGGAAAGAAGTATGTGCTAGTTATCGTGGACGACTATACGCGATACACTTGGGTTAAGTTTCTACGGTCTAAAGATGAGACTCCCGATGTTCTAATTACATTTCTGAAGACGACCCAAGTCAATCTGCAAAAACAAGTCAAGATTCTCAGGACTGACAACGGCACAGAGTTCAAGAACAAGATAGTTGTATAATATCTCGAATCGGTCGGCATATCACATCAATACTCTGCTGCTCGCACGCCTCAACAGAACGGAGTCGTCGAAAGGCGAAATCGTACACTTGTCGAGGCCGCTCGGACAATGCTCAGCCAATCTGACTTACCTTTATTTTTGTGGGCTGAAGCTGTATCGACTGCGTATCACACTCAGAATCGCTCCATGATACACCGCAGATTTCAGAAGACTCCGTATGCGTTGATCAACAACCGAACACCAACCATTAAATATTTTCATGTTTTTGGTTGTACATGTTATGTTCTAAACGACCGAGAGAATCTGAACAAGTTTAGTGCTAAGGCGGATGAAGGCATCTTCGTTGGTTATTCCTGTACATCTTCTGCATATCGTGTTTATTTGAAGAAGTCGAAGACAGTGATCGAGAGCGTCAATGTTACATTCGATGAGGACATGACTTCTGATCACGTCAGTTCAGAACCCGTAATTATCGGAGTTTTAGCTTCTGGACCAACCAGTCCAGGACCTGCACCTCAAGAGAATAAATCAGATGGCGCTTCATCGTCTACTTCTAAATTATCTGATTTGGATTTATTATTTGAACTGTTTTATGATGAATATCTTGGCTCTAAAGTGCCTAAGTCTGTTGTGGTTGACAGGATAGAAGACTCGATGACTACTCATCCGACCACTTCTGATATCTCTACTGAATCAAATTCCCCGATTCGGCAAGAAGTTCCAGTTCAAAAGCCTACTCCGACAGTTGAAGTTGTGATCAACAACGCCGAGACAGAAGTAGCTGACTCAGTAGGATGTACTGTAAGGATTGATCAACAGATTAACCAAGCTGTACCTACTGCCACCTCTGCAACTACTACTTCAACTGAAACCCCCATTCATTCTGAACCATCTGAAGGCGATAACAGTGGATTCCTAGATGCTGACAATGATCAACAAGCATCTAATGCACTCCCTCATGAACATAAGTGGACCAAAGAGCATCCGATACATCAAATTATTGGAGATCCTTCTGTACTAGTGCAAACTAGGTCTGCAACATCAAATCTATGTATGTATGAATCCTTTCTGGGCAAGATCGAGCCTACTCGTGTATCTGAGACCCTTGCCAATTCATATTGGGTAATTACGATGCATGATGAGCTGAATCAGTTTGAAGCACTGAAAGTCTGGAGACTCGTACCCAAACCGCAAGGTAAAACCATCATTGGTACGAAATGGGTGTTCAAAAACAAGAAAGATGAAGATGGTACCATTATCCAAAACAAAGCATGATTTGTTGCCAAGGGATATAGGCAAGAGGAAGGGATAGACTACGATGAGACTTATGCTCTAGTGGCGCGTATAGAGGCAATTCGGATGTTCTTAGCCTACGCAACTCACAATAACTTCACCGTCTATCAAATGGATGTGAAGACAACTTTTCTGAATGGAGTACTCAAGGAAGAAGTCTACGTGTCTCAGCCAGAAGGGTTTGTAAATCCAGATAAGCCTAATCACGTCTACATCTTGGATAAAGCTCTTTATGGTCTGAAATAAGCTCCTCGCGCCTGGTATGATATTCTATCTCAATTCTTGGTCAAGTCAGGTTTTACAAAAGGTACGGTTGATACCACTCTTTTCATTAAAAAGGATAAAGTCTATATCATTCTTATTCAAATATATGTGGATGATATTATTTTTGGTTCTACAAATCCTAAGTACTGTAAGAACTTTGCAAACCTCATGGTGTCACGTTTTCAGATGAGCATGATGGGAGAGATGAACTTCTTTCTCGGATTGCAAGTCAAACAATTTTCAACGGGGATTTTTATCAATCAATCTAAATACATTCTGGATATTCTTCGGAAGTTCAAATTGGAAAATTGTAAACCGATTGGTACCCCAATGGCACCTGGTACTAAGATTGGCACCGATCTTTCGGGAAAGGCTGTTGATGTTAGGACTTATAGAGGGATGATAGGTTCCTTAATGTATCTTACTTCTAGTAGGCTGGATATAATGTTTTCTACATGCTTATGTGCTAGATATCAGGCCAATCCTAAAGAATCCCATTTGTCTGCTGTAAAGCGGATTTTCAGGTATCTGAAGGGGACCGCAGATCTTGGTATGTGGTATCCTAAGGATACAAGCTTTGAACTAACATCTTATTCAGACACAGATCATGCTGGTTGCATGTTAGACTGGAAAAGCACCTCGGGTCATATACAATTTCTCGGAGATAAACTCGTCAGTTGGGCTTCGAAGAAGCAATTATGTGTATCCACATCAACGGCCGAAGCGGAATATGTAGCTGCTTCTAGCTGCTGTTCTCAGGTCTTATGGATGAGAACATAACTGCGAGACTATGGATTTCATTTTAATTGAATCCCGATCTATTGTGATTCGAAGAGCGCTATTGCGATTACCGCTAACCCTGTTCAGCATACTAAGACCAAACACATAAACGTCAGGTATCATTTTATAAAAAGATAATGTAGAAAAGGGGACAATTGAACTTTATTTTGTAAAAACCGATTATCAGCTTGCAGATTTGTTTACCAAACCTTTAGACGAAAAGAGATTTAATTTTCTTGTCTCAAGACTTGGTATGCTAAATCTTAAGACTTAATCGGTGGTTACCTATTAAAGTTTCTTATTGTGTTTCTTTATCATTTCTTTATTATTATTTCCGCATGATACCTGCTCTTTAATAGTTTGTTCATGATGTCAGGGGGAGTGTGAGAAGTATCTTATAGATGGTCAATGTTAGTTTGAGGGGGAGCAATACTGAATGCATTGTACTTACTGATCAATTTGTTAGTAATGCATATTTTAGTGGGAGCGTTCAAGTCAAAGGAGTATGGCGATGACTTCTGATTATTTCTGATCAGAACTCGTACACTAAGTGTTTTACTGCTTTTTGTCATTTCAATTTCAGTGAATAAAGTTACTTTGACTAGACCTTAAGACTTTTGTAGGTTGAGAGATACTTTAAAGATCATATCTTTATGACTTTCAGCTTGACTTCGTGAGATGTAAGACTTCATTCTAAAAGGTATAATTCATTATCTTCATTTCATCTATGGTTGAAAGAAGGACAACTTTCAATCATAAGAAAACATGTTCTTAAATGTTCAAACCACTTCCCGATTCTCAAACAGATTTCGTGATTTGGAAGTGTGATTTTAAATGTTTTTTGATTCATCTTTGAGCTTTAACTAGATAAAGTTAAACTATCTGAGCATCATGTGCTTCATAGGAAAATATGGGATCAGTGTGCAAGAAGTTAAAAGAAACTTCTATGGATTCACGTTAACCAGTGTTTCCTACCCAAGAAGTTAATCCTGTAGTGGTTGAATGTGAGGAGTTCAAAAAGAAATGAGTGTGGGATGTGTGATGAGAGATATTGTAAAAGAGAGTTCGGTTAGCTGTGAGCTTAAAGATTAAAACAAAGAGGGTGAGAGATTAGAGTAAAAGAATTTTTAAACTCTGCACCAACTACTTTCTGAGTCGGGCAACCACATTTCTAATGCTTCACAATTCTTGGTGAACATTATTGAAACATGCAACTAGCCCATGCCAACTCTTGACATTACCCCACCAGCCACTCATTTTCTTCTCAACAAGAAAATGTTTCATTTTCAAAGGGGACGCAACACATATGCTATCTGATTTTCATTTGAAAAATCTGGATATTGAAAAGATGGAAGTCTGCCCCACCTTCACACTTCACTAATGCACATTGAGTCTGTGTTTAACTAACTGTTGTCTCAGTGGTTTACACTTTTTGAGCCTTATAAGCAATCATCTTATGCTTAATTTATTCTATCACTTGCACGAACACACAAAGAATTTGTTTCTTTGTCATAACGTTCATAGAAATTGCCTTTGTGGTGTTTCGATGATTGAATGGAAGCCCTGGGGGAGTGAACATCATAAAAGCTCCTTTATATTGTGTATTCGTTACACACAGTGACTTTGTTTTACTGACAGACAATTTTAACTGATTCATTTGTTGATTCAGGTGTTACACTTCATTTTCTAAATTGTCTAGATTTGCAAAGATCTGGATGAACATATTAATGAATTGACGGATAATCAGTGGTTCTGTTTGCAAGATCAATGGTGGAAGAAATTTCTTGAAGACACGTTTTGATGAACTCTTTGCTCTTTTCATCAAAAAGGGGGAGAAGCGTCAATCAAGAAATGGAAGATATTCTGAAGATATGCTGAAATGAAGAAATTTTCTTTGAAGATGATTTGCTGAAGCATTCCGAGCTGAAACTGGATATAATTTCTTTCCAAGAGATATTCTCATCGATTGGGGAGATTGCTACATTCTGAAGACAAAGAGGAAGATTACATTTTCTGAGCTTAAAGAATGATCTTGATCCAAAGGGGGAGATTGTTAAAGCACATATTTATTGGATTCAAGATCATAATTATCTGAAGTTGGAAATCTGAAGTCAAAGCTGATAAAGTCGTCTCAACAAATAGTCTAGGGTCCTTTTGTAATAATTAGTCAAAAGTATGTTTCCGTATTTTATTTATTAGGCTTTATAATTTAGTTAATAGTTTTAGCTTTTGGGCCCAAGCCATGCCAAGCCCATTTAGCTAAGCCTAATTATAAATTAGATTAGGTTAGAGTAAATTGTGTTAGAGATCTTAATTAGAAAATAATTAATTAGAGAGAGAGGCTGCTTGACTTGTGGTGCGCCGTGAACAAGAAAGAATACAGAGAGTGAAGTCGATTTCAGTTATTCAAGCTTGTAACCTTGAATCGTTTGATTAATCGTATCAGGTTTGAATTATTGTGTTGTTTATTGTTTTACTTGATTGAATTATTGTGTTGTTTATTGTTTTACTTGATTGTTTTACCTGAAGTTTCTCAAGAAGATAAATGCTTTATTCAACTTTAGGGGGAGATTGTTAGGACTTAAAGTACTATGTGTTGAAAGTGGAATAAAGTATTTATAAGGGTGAATAATGTAATTCATTAATAGTTGATTAATTAGATGGGCCCAAGCCCATAAGCCCATTAGGCCTGTAAGCCTAAGTATATAAAGGCATTATTAGTTCATTATTCAGGTCAGACGTTTTCATTAGTTTAGAAGAGTTACACAAGTCTCATAATTCAGATTACTAGTCAATAAGTTTACTCTCTCTGATCAGAAATCCTTTCTGTAAACCTGTAACCCTTTGATTTCATATTAATCATATGACTAGTAGTTGTGGCTTAAATATTGTTCATCATTGACTATATTATTTGTTGATTGCACTTTACTAGGATCTACAACTCTGCATCCCCTTACTCATTTATATTTGTTCATCACCTTGACTGTATAAGTGTGTAAATCATATATCATTCATCAAGGGATTAAACCCAATATATATACACACACAGAGAAACAACCCTAGAACCCTAATGGGCCAAGCCCGTATACAAATAAATACAAAGAAGACCTTAGTTTATTACTCCCCCACAGTTTGACAGGAGGTTTCCGAACATCTAAACTGTCACATAAACGTGTGAATAAATGGTGCGGGAGACCTTTGGTTAAGATGTCAGCATATTGGTACTCGGCAGGGACGTGGAGAACTCGAATGTTACCAACACGGACCTTGTCTCGAATAAAGTGAATATCAATCTTAACGTGTTTGGTGTGTTGATATTGCACCGGATTACCGGATAAATAAACTGCAGACACATTGTCGCAATAGACCAAGGTTGCATGGCGAATTGGAGCACGTAGCTCTAAGAGAAAGTTGCGAAGCCAACACGACTCAGCTTCAACACTTGAATGTGAGACGATGGCTTGGCGTTTAGCAGACCATGAGACAAGGTTATCGCTAAGAAAAATTCAATAACCCGAAGTCGAACGACGTGAGTCTGGGGACCCGGCCCAGTCGGCGTCTAAATAGGCTACGAGATTATGGTTTGAGGACCGACCAAGAAGAAGACCATGATGAATGTCCCCTTAATTTAGCGGAGAATTGCAAATCGAGGCAAATTCTGAATACTAGATATGACCTCAAAATAACAGGGGTCAAGGTCGGCCAGTGAGACGATGGGGGATAAGCTTCATCGTCGAGAGGGAAACAACCTGGATCACCAGCTAAGGCCCCTAAATGACCGCTCAGTGATAAAGGAGGTAGGGGTGCAGAGACAACCAGGAGGTTGAAGCAGCCACCCTTAAAAGAGTGTGTAATGGCTCATTGATCGAGTGCTCTTGCGCCGAAGATGAATGGGGCTAAGCGAAAGAAAGTTAAAATGAGACTCTCGGGGTGCATGCATAAATAGACAAACCTGTTGAACGACATATGTAACATCAGTTTTAGTGAACTATAAAAGTGAGGTATTATAAGGCGCTGACTAGACTTCGATATAGGGTTGGGTCGCTTATGAGTGGTCTGTCCTTTGCGCTGAGCATAGGAGCAGTATCGACGGGCGTGGTAGTGGCCTTGTAGAGTGACATATTTGCTCGGGCAAGAATATCTTTGGCGTACTGATAGTTGCGATAAAAATAAGCTAGATGCATCTCGAGTGGCCTTGATGCCCAAGAAGTGGTGCAAGGCACCCAGATCAGTCATCGCAAATTGTCGCGACAGAGTGGCAATGATGTCGCTAGAGAAACTTGTACTAGATACAGTCAAAATAATATCATCATCATAGAGCAAAAGACATTTTTGCGCCTTGATGATAAATGAAGAGCGATGTATCACAAAAATACTACGAAAGCCCTGTAAAATAATAAAATTGGTAAAACGTTGATACTAGTCCTGAGGCACATGTTTAAAGCCGTATAAGGACCTGTGCAAGCGGCAAACATGGTTCGGTTTAGTGTTGTCAACAAACCCGGGTAGTTGATGCATGTACATAGTTTCCGCAAGATCACCGCAAAGAAAAACATTATTTACATCCAACAGTTTGATTGGCCAAGCTCGAGAAATGGAGAGACAGAGAACTGTGTGAATGGTCGTTGGCTTCACAACCGGGCTGAAGTGTCATCACAGTTAATTCCAACCTATTGGGTTTTCCCATTCACGACAAGGCGTGCCTTGTAGCCTTGAAGAGATCCGTCCGAGTGAAATTTGTGGTGAAAAAGCCACATGTACCTAATGATATTAACATCCATGGGACGTGGTACCAACTCCCACGTCTCGTTATCATGTTACGCACTAAATTTGTCCTGCATGACAGAATTCAAATCCGGATCACAGAAGGTAGTATTTGGGGACATAGGTAGAGGGTAAATAGGTATTGAGGCGGAGGTGTGGAAGTTTAAGATATCATGGGGTTTGGAAATCCCAAGTTGTGATCGGGTGGTCATTGGGTGATTTCGGGTAGGCGGTGGGGGCGGGAAGTGGGAGGGAGTGTTGACGGTAGTTTTGATGTCGGACGGAGGGGTAAGTTGGGAGACGACTGGAGCTAGCGATGGTTGGCCAACTACAGTGGGTAGGATGTTTTGGTTCAATGGGTGTGAGGGCATGGGGGAGACCGAGTCAAAAAGAAGAGGCGAAGGTGAATCGGTAACAAGGAATGGGTAGGATCGGTTCAGGGTGAGCCTGGAAAATGGGAAGTCAGGCTCGTCAAATGTGACATGACGAGAGAGTAGGACTGGTTCGGTGGCTAAGTCGAGAAAACGGTAGCCACGATAGTTGGCCGAGTAGCCGAGGAAGACACAACGGGTGGATCGAGGGTCAATTTTATGTGATCGAGATGCTGAAGTGTTAGGGTAGCACATACAACCAAAGACTCAAAGGTGGTCATAGAATGGTTTCTTAAGAAAAAGTGCTGAAGTAGGGGAGCGGTACAATAAGAGTTTAGTAGGAAGGATATTATGAAGGTAGGTTGAGGTGTGTAAGGCTTCGACCCAAAAGGTAGGTGGTAAGGACGCATGTGAAAGGAGAGTGAGCATGATTTCGTTTAGGTGCTATGCGCTCGAATTTTCCGTTTTGTGAGGACGTTTGGGGGCACGAAAATCAGAATTGGAGACCGGTAGTGTTGATAAAGTTCTTGAAATGAGAGTTGTCGAACTCACCACCCATGTCACATTGAAAAC
This sequence comes from Arctium minus, assembly GCA_954870635.1. Taxonomy (NCBI): domain Eukaryota; kingdom Viridiplantae; phylum Streptophyta; class Magnoliopsida; order Asterales; family Asteraceae; genus Arctium; species Arctium minus. The sequence goes on from OX941081.1 coordinate 161,907,622, forward strand.
ATTTGATTGGTCTTTGAAATTGGGTTTGAACATAGGAGTGAAAATGGGTAAATTTTTTGTAGGCTTCTGATTTATGTTTTAACAAGATACCCATACATAATGAGTAAAATTGTCAATTATCACCATATAGTATTTATAACCAGTTTTGCTCAAAAGTGGCGACGTCCATAAACCACAAAGTAATAAATCAAAAGGATCTAGAGTAACTGAAAGAGAATCAAAAAACGACAAACGTTTGTGTTTTCCAATTTGACAAGAATGACATAATGGGTATGTATACCCTTATTACATGAAATAAATGAATTCAAACGAAGAACGTTTAAGATAGACAAGCCCGGATGCCTAAGACGGTTGTGCCAAAGACCCGACAATTTCAAGGTCAGAGAGGCCAACGAGGATACGATGATGTTTGTGGAAACAGGATAAAGATCACCACCACTATTGTTGCGGGAAATAAGGGCCCAGTCTTGAGATCCTTCACAGAAAAATCAAAAGGGTAAAATTCGATAGTGACAAGATTGTCTTTGGTGAATTGCCTAACGGAAACAAGGTTTTTGACAATATTTAGGGTGTAACAAATACGATTTAAGCTAAGTTATGGTTCGAGGTGGAGATGTAGGTCGTGTCCGATATGTGAATAACGGGTATGGAGTTACCATTTTCGACAAAAATAGAACAAATATGACTAGTATTAAAGGGTACCGTGAGTATACCTGAGTCTGATGTAAGGTACGTGGTTGCACCTGTATCCATATACCATTGCCCATCCAGTGGTTGGCATAGTGTCATGGCCTGAAAAACAACTTCAATATCAGTCGACTCAAGTGCATTGTAGTCGTTGATGTGGGCTTGACCATGGTTGGAGCAAGTGGAAGGCGATGCTCAATTTGGATGCGGGTGGAAAAACTGTGATATAGCCCAATGAGCGACCCAACCTGGTTGAGTTGGGTATGGGCAAGGTGGAGCAACCCACCATCCAAGCCATAGACCCCATGGAGGTGGCTGGGAAGGTAGTAACGAGTTACTGGTCGGCTGTGAGCGGCGGTTGCGACAACTACGACTCCCGCCGTATCGATTTTGGTCTCGGTTACCATGGTGACGGTCGCTATCCCGTTTTTGGACATGACGATTGTCACCACGAGGAACACGGTAGGTGAAATCAAGGCTAGAAGAGTCAACGGTTTGGTCATTAAGAGTGGTCATAAGAACCATATTCGAGGCTTGACCTTCCCTAGCTTGTTGATGATGATGTTTGAGTTGAAACATGCTTATAGCGGTGTCGAATGAGGGAAGGGATTGGTTGATGTTGGCGATAGTGGTGTCAAATTTACTAGGCAACCCACGAACACATTGAAGAACAAGACTTTGATCATTAACCGTGTTTCCTACATCATTAAGTTGACAATAAGCATCGAGCGACAACATAAAACGAAGAGTGAGATTGTTTCTCTTGCTCTAGTGCCGCAACCCGAGAGCCCTTATTGTTGAGGAACATGTTTTGAAGGCGAATCCAAGCCTCATAAGTCGTGGAATCAGTTTCCATAATACGAAGGAGGAGATGGTCGCTCAGAATGCCATATATCCATCGAAGGAAGATGGCATCAATTTTTTTCCATGTATGTAGTATGGGCCGGTTCCAGCGAGGGCGGGTGTGCCGTCAATGTGATGAAGGACTTCGAACCCCAAGGCATGGAGTTTGAAAAGCTTGACCCAAGATGAGTAGGTGACTTTGACACCGTCCAACACATGAATTTTGTGTTGGATGTTTGAAACAATGTAGAAAGGGTGAAGAGGTTTTGGGGTTGGTAGTGGTGGCGGTACAAGATCTCCGGCCATGGCGAGGTAAAGGTTCCACCGGCAGCGGCAAATTTGTGTGAGGCCATGGTAGCATACAACAAAACTAGGGTTTTGAGTGTTACGACTCCGATACCATATAAAAATGTAAATCATATATCCATCATCAAGGGATGAAACCAAATATATATACAAACAGAGAAACAACCCTAGAACCCTAATGGGCCAACCCGTATACAAACTAAATACAAAGAGGACCTTAGTCTATTAGATTGATCTTGAGATAATCACGATCACACGAAAATGATTGATGGCACTAAAATCACCAACACATTGAGGATGACCGGGAAATGTTTTAAATGAAAAAAGAAAAATAAAATTCGAAACTTTTTTATGTAGAAAATAATGACGTGGCCTCAAAGAAGCAAGTCTACTACTTTGTACATGGCACATATTTGACAATTTCTTTAATATTTGTCCTTGTCTTGCCATTCAAATAGATAAAAATAACGTAAAACAAGAGGAACTTAGAAGTCCATGAAAGGAAGATAAGAGGAACATGCAAGCCTATTAATTAAGCAAAAATACTTCATTTATTTGACTTCAAAATACATAAAATAACATGAAAATTAAACTACAATTCCTAATTTAACTTTTATAGACGTACTAGGACAAGAAAGTCCAAAACTGTTCCTAACATTTTATAGGCCCTTGACGTATGTAAAATTAGGGAACCTTGATAAGTACTAAAAAAATTCAATAAATATTTTTCAGTAGTAAAAGATCTGAATACAAGAAACATAAATTATTCATGGAGGAAATAATCTTATTCTTTTTTATTATAGATAAAAAAAGTATTCAAATTTATGTACTCCTTATTAGGTAATTAGCAAACAAAGAGTATAATGTATTAAAGAAACAAGGATAGTTTGAACTTTGAAGTCCTAATATATAGATATGATTTTGACAATTTAGTATGGTTGGTAAGCTTTTTAAAATGTAAGAATTTTCTTAGTTCACACAAGAATATGTGTTCTTTTGATACAAAAAGAGTACTTATGTAAAGGAAGTAATCGCGAGAGTCAATGAGAGGTCAATGATAGAGAAGATTAGCAAAGTTTTCTAAAACAAGTAGACAAATGGTAATCAATAACAATGTGGAAGAAAAGATGATTCCTTAAGATCCAATAAGAATAAATAATTAAATAGACCTATAATATGCAAGCTCAATGAATTGTTACATGAACACTTAAAAAAGAATCTTGTGGTGTGTAATGGAATCCCGATGAAAGATGAAAAATTCAAACTGTTGAAGAAAATATTTGAATTTCCTTTTCTTCTTGTCTCGCTCTAGTAAAGTAAGATGTTAGGATTATAAGTTTATGGAACACGACATATATGACAAACATTACTGACATTTAGTAGGGAAATTTATTTATTAATCACAAAACCATGAAACATGTCATAACTCATAAGAAATATAGATAGGTCGTTAAACAATAGGGCAATATCATCTATGGAAGCTAAATATATAGCAACAACCAACAAAAGTAATTACGCAAACAACATAAGAAAATAACAACAGTAAATATAAGCATAAATAAATAAAAATATCCAACAAAAACATATATAAATAGCAAGCATATGAGCTTAACTAAAGTTGTTATCCGTTGAATTGTTGAAGCACAGAAACAATCAATCAAATACAGATAGCAATACCCAATAACATTGACCTTGAAAAATTAGAGGCAATAAACAATAGCATAACGAATGGCCACTTCTCCAATGTAATTAGTTAATATGTTTTTGGGTCTTTATTATCTAATAAATGCTTATTACCTCTTATTATATGTTATAATTTTCTGGATCTCTTTAATGGATTAATTTTTTTAGACTAACCATTATATATTAAGGAAAAAATTTGGGCCCTGGGCGTGAGGCCGTGCTGCCCTTCCCAGGGACGGATATAGGAAAGTCCGTCTTTCTGTCATATTAGTTTGCTCTCCTCAAATTGAATCATTAATATCACGATGGTTAAAGTCGTCAAGTGAACCGAGTCACAAAATATATTTTTTTGGAATAACTTTCATAAGAATAAGCTCTTTTTTGAAGTGACTTCAAGTATTGTAAAATACAAAACACAACATTCATGTGAGTCTTATTGGGATTAATATGCATAAACCGACTCGTTACACTCGTTGCATAAAAATTATGGCCTACAACTAACCTATATAGGTACTCAAACCAAAGTCTTTATTAACTGATGATATTATTGATAACTTTAAAAGACGAAAGGAATTGCCAGAAAACGGCTAGGGTTTTTATTAGAAGAGATAAATATTACAAAGGGTTACAACAACTATATATAAGGAGACAAGAAATGTAACACCCAGAATTTCGGTAATTGTTTTTACCTACAGTTCCCCTTTTTAGTAGCTATAAAAAAATGAGGAATCAATTGGAAGATATTCAGTTTTAAACTTGAATTGACTCCGAGCCTCTAGCCTAGAAAAATCCCATCTTTGTGCTCGGTACCATTTCGGAAAGAATGCCCGTCAAGAATGACAGGGGCATAGCCGTGTGGCATTATCGTGGCCTTCGAACCACTCACGATACTGATTGAGCAGAAGTGCCGGCGATTGTGACAATTGTCACTGTCGCCTGACACTCTCGCGCGAGAGGTACCGAGGCCTCCTCAATGCGGGAGACTATGCCGGCAATTGTGACACTTGTCACTCTCACCGGGCAATGTCGCGATCGAGTCCCAGGCTTTTAAAAGATTGGTAGACGGGAATCTTTTATTTATTGCTTGTTTCTAAGTTGAGAGGGGCGATTTTCTGCTACTTTGGTGAGTTTTCTCGTTCCCAAAACTCTCTCTTCATTTACTTCCAACGCTTTATGTTTGTTGAAATCAATTTATTGAATACTCTAGGGTTAACCAAGCATTCTAGAGAGTTAGGGTTTCCATCTATAATTCTCCAAGGTGAGTTCATACACCCTCTTCAACCTTCATATATACTAACATTTATGCATTTTGGTCCTATACACGTTTTCTAACTTATGGAAGATTGATTTAACAAATCTCAACCTAAAACCTACATTTTAGGGTTTTAGGGTTTGGTGGTATTAAATGTGATAAAAAGGGATTGAAAAGGAGTTAATGTTTACCTATGTTTCCTACAAATATTATTGTCTTTACCCTTGCATTTATAGGAGATTGATAAACCTCAACTAAATTAGGGTTTGTTAATATTTACCCCTTTTTGGGTCAAAGTTCATGTGAGATACTTATTATGGAAAAAATAATAATTATGATGGTATTTGACGAACTTGATGCTAGATGAATTTTCCCTTCACGATGATGGGAGCCAAGTCATGGAATTCGTGAATTGTTATGGATGTATCTTGGCACCAACTTTAATATGTATGATTTAATTGTTGGTATACTTGGTTGTGTTTTGGCTTTAGGCTTAGTGCAATCGATCCATAGGCACGGTGTCCCAATGTCCCGTTTTGGACATTGAGTTCACCACATTGGCACGAAATAGGCATCGAGTCACCATGGTAAGTAAGACATGGACCTATATGGTCAGGTCGAGCAGCGTCCCATGGGCAGTAAGGTGTAATTCCATTGTGCTAGAGTTCCCATTTTGGAACTTTCAAGAATAGACCTAGAGGGGTTGACTTGACGTTTTCGAGCAATAGACTTAGAGGAGTTGAGCTCACTAAGTGATTGGTGCTTATTTGTACCATGTTATGATCACTAATGGTTTACTTGTTTGCTTTGATTTTAGCTCACGGCTATGTCCACCATACAACGACAAATGGGTTTATGATTTCATTTATAATTTATTTGTTCTCACTAGGCTTTAGCCTAACACTTGTTTCTTTGGTTGTCATGTATGGCAGGTCATCTTAGCAGTGGGGCTCGTCAGGATTGAGCGGATGACCTTGGGGTCGAGAGTGGTCTTTCTGAAGTTTTATTGACCGACACATACGATTCTTGAGGATTTACCATTTTGGAAGAATAGAGACACCCGACGATAATCTATTTTCGATAAACGTAGATTATTAGGTTGTTGATTTTATTCTTCATGTCATTGGGCTTGTATACGCCACAATTTTATTCCCCATTGTAGTGTGATACACATTGATTTTGTTAAATGTTATTTCAACATTATTCAGGTTTTAATTAACCATATGTTAGGGTGTACAGGTTTACTCAAATTATAGACGCCATATTGCCGAATTTTCGAATTTTAAATTGACCCCAATTTTAGGATGTTACAAGAAACCCTAAAAGAACCAAAAAAAATACAAAAGTACAAAACAACCCCTATACTATCTGACATCCTCCCTCAAACTCATGATGTTGGTCCAAGAAGCATCGATAGTTTGCTAACAAGGAAGCGGGAACGAGAGATCGGGTGAGACTTCGTAAAGAAGTCTGCAAGTTGGAAAGTAGAATTTACAAACGGTAAGGAAAGAGTGTTGGGAACTGAAGATTTTACTAAGTGTAGTTACTACTGCTAGTACAAATGTAGTTACTACTGCCAGAACAAGTTGAAGATTAATACTGCTAAGTGTTACTACTGCTAGTAGAATTACTACTGCTAGTTAAAGTTAGTACTGCTTGAACAAAGTTAGTACTGCTTAGCTAGTTAGTACTGCTAGTGGTTAGTACTGCTTGCAGTTAATGCTGCTATATGAAGTTAATGCTGCTGAGCATTATTAGTGCTGCTAAAGAGATCCGGATGGAAAATACTACAGCTGGATATACTGAAGATATACTTAGAAGATATACTTAGAAGATATACATGGAAGATATACTGAAGATTTGTTTATTCTTTGTAATTATCTTTTTATTAGTATATGTATAGAATGTTTAGAACAGATAATAAGGACTTTTGATAATTGTTTGTTTCAAGAGAGAAATCAACCTCAAGGCATAGATCCTAATTCTAGAGAAGTAGAATTCGTATTGGTGAGCCTGTTCATCAATATTGAGGTTGAGTGTGTAACCTTGTAGCTTTAAGCATTCAATACAAGTTTACTGTTTGATCATTATATACTGTGTTTGATTACTGTTTTATTAAATATCAAAGTGTTTTTCCGCAACTTCTTTGATATTAGTTTCTGAGTATTAATTCTTGTTAAGAATTCGATCCTGACAAGTGGTATCAGAGCTAAATTCTCTCAGAAACAGTTATTCATCATGGAAAATCTTACAGAATCAAGCAGTACTTTTGTCTCAAAAGTTCCAATGCTCAGATCCAATGAATTTGACATGTGGAAAATCAGAATCAAGCAATATATTCTCCTCACAGATTACTCTATGTGGGACATCATTGAGAATGGCCCATCTGATGGAGGAAAGATTGGTGAAGATGGCAAAAGAACTCCTCCAAAGACTGATACAGACCGGAAATCAAGACAGACATAGATGAAAGCCTTGAGCACACTGCTCTTGGCCATTCCAAATGAGTATCAACACCAATTCTGCAACTGTACTGATGCACAGATGCTCTGGAATGCTCTAGAGAAGAGATTCTCAGGTACTAAAAGTACCAAGAGAAATCAAAAGGCAATCTTAAAACAACAGTATGAAAACTTCATCTCAACTAAGAATGAGTCCATGACTCAAACTTTTGACAGGTTTAATAAACTAATTGGTGAACTAGCTACTATGGGAGTACAGATTGATCAAGATGATGTGAACAGAAAGTTCTTAAGGTCCCTTGGAGATGAATGGACCATGTACACTGTGTCATTCAGACAGAATGATCAGTTGGAAGACAAAGAACTTGATGATCTGTACAATGATCTTAGAGTTTTTGAAGCTGAGGTGGAGGCAAAGAAGAAGCCTTCTGGATATGTTCATAATGCTGCACTCTTATCAGCATCAATTGATTCTACTGCTAACTCTGAATCAGTTAATGCTACTAATGGATCAAATCTAGATAAAGGCACTGATTATGCATTTGAAGCTCTTCTTTCTAATCATGGAAATTCTTCTTTGATCAATGATGACTTAGAACAACTTCATCCTGATGATCTGGAAGAGATGGATATTAAATGGCAGATGGCCATGCTCTCCATGAGGGTTAAGAAGTTTATAAAGAGGACTGGAAGAAACAACTTCTCACAAAGAAGAGAAGATGGAGCAGGGTTTGATAAATCAAAGGTAGAATGCTACAAATGTCATCTTAAGGGACATTTTGCTAGAGAATGCAGAAGTGGAATGTCTCACAACAACAACCATCAACAAGCTCAATCTGGAAGCTTCAATAAAAATAGAACCTCTGCTCAAGCCCTTGTTTCTCAACAAGGAATGGGGTTTGATTGGAGTGATCAAGCAGAAGAAGCTATTCAGAATCAAGCTCTTATGGCTAAAGTATCTGATCTCCCAACTGAGGTAAGTTCTAATCTCTGCTCTGAATCATCATACCTCAATTGGAGCTTTAAGTGAGCTTCTCTTGCATTTTAGTTGTGATTGCTAAGTTTGTCTTTCTTGTTGCTCTTGCATCTGTATTGCCTCCTCATTTGTAGAGGACTTGCTTATTATAACAACAAACTTTATGGATATGATGGAGGGTGATCTACTTTGAGGTTGGAGTTACTGAGTGGTTCCTCTCACTTTCTTTACTCATCAATATGCAAGAATTTGATTTAGGTCTGTTTGATGAAAAATGTGAAGTTTAAGATAGCACTGCCATACTTGTACTAGGCATTAAATTTCTAGGTTCACATACAAATTCATAAACCTGTGTGAGGCACAAGAGGCTGTTGTTGACACTGTTAAAAGGTACAGGGATCACAATCAGAAGATGAGTGATGACCTGAAGAGACTAGAAAAGGATATAAAAGACTATGTGAGGATAGTAGAGAGGTTTGAAGATCAAATCAAAGGTTTTCAAGCCAATGAACTACAACACTCATATGACACCAATTACTGGCAGTGGGAGAAAAAGGATTTAGAACTTAAACTGACCAAATCTAAAGAGGAAAGTGAAAAACTGAAAGAGGAGTTAACCAAGGTTAAGCTTGATGTAGAAAAGTTTTCCAATGCTTCTAAAGCAATGGACTCCTTACTGCAAAATCAGATTCATGATAAATTAAGAAGAGGAATTGGGTATAATGCCACACCTCCACCATATAACAACAATTACATTCCTCCTACTTCAGACCTGTTAGACACCAAAGATAGGAAGGACTTGCCTAAGGGAGCCACTGAAATAGATCCCTTAGATGAGGTAATTGTTGAGGATAAGACTGAGAAAGAGGTTGGCAAGAGTAAGAAGAACAAGGTGAGTGGTGAGATTTCTATAGAAAACAACATTATCACCAATGAGGATTGTAGAAGGGTTTGGATCAAATCCAAGAACATAGAGAAGACAGAGGAAAAGTCTGATAAGGTCCATTATAAACAGACCACAGTTGTGAATCCAGGTCCTTGCAAACAGTGTACTTGTAAGAAGAATGAACCCCAAAAACAGGACAAAAAGAGGGGAAATCAAAGAAACTGGAATAATCAATGGGCACATAAACAAGGGGTTGATCTAAGTAAAATCAATAGACCAAAACCTTGCTTTATCTGTGGCAAATTGAATCATCTTGCAAAATTCTGTTATTTCAATCCTATGAACCAAAGAATGAATTTCCAAAGATCCATGCAAAAACCCTTTGGTTATAAGAAAATTGAAAAGAACCATGTGGCTAAGAAAAATGTTAAAACTAAAAGTCACATGAAGAAAAGGTATTCTGTTAAAGAAAGTGTCAATATGTGGATTCCTAAAAGCACTAAAACTGTTAGTACTGCTACCACAAATAGTGCTGCTGACAATGATAGTGCTGCTAGAAGTAATACTACTGCTAACAATGTTAATGCTGCTAACAAGGTTAGTACTGCTAAACCTGTTAGTACTGCTCCACCTGTTAGTACTGCTAACACTGTTAGTACTTCTAAGATTAGTACTGCTTCCAGTATTGATTCTGCTAAGCCAATCATATTGACAAAGTACTCTAATAAAGAGTGCTCTGAGTTTAAAAACCTCATTAAAAAGGAATGTAAATACTTTGATGAGAAAGGCAGACCCAAGATCACTTTGGCTTGGGTCCCCAATCATACTAATTGATTTATTAAATGTGCAGGGCAACCAACAGCTCAAGGGAAAGAGCATATGGCATGTTGATAGTGGTTGCTCTAGGCACATGACTGGCAACATGTCATGCCTTCAGGATTTCAAGCAAATTAATGGAGGACATGTTGCATTTGGAGACAATCTTACTGGTGGTAAGATAAGTGGAAAAGGTAATGTCACCAAAGGTAAGATGACGTTTGAGGATGTCTACTATGTTGATCAATTAAAGTACAACCTGTTAAGTGTATCACAGGTTTGTGACAAACAACATAGTATATTATTTACTAATACTGAGTGTATGATTCTTGCTCCAGGGTTCAAAGTAGTTGATGAAAGCATGATACTACTTAGAACTCCAAGGAAGGACAATGTTTACTGTCTTGATTTGGACATTGTTGATAGTGATTCATCTTTAAATTGTCTTGTTTCAAAAGCTTCTATAGATGAATCCTCCCTTTGGCACAGAAGGATGTGTCACATGAATTACAAGACTATGAATAATCTTGTTAAAAATAACCTTGTAAGAGGTTTACCTTCAAAAGTCTTTTCATGTGATGATCATTGTGTTGCTTGTCTCAAAGGCAAACAACACAAAACTTCTCATAAGACCAAAGAGTTAAATTCTGTTTCTTCTTGTCTCCAGTTATTGCATATGGATCTGTTTGGTCCTACAAATGTTATGAGTTTAGGCAAGAAATCCTACTGCTTGGTTATTGTTGATGATTACTCCAGGTTTACTTGGGTATATTTTCTAAGGACTAAGGATGAAACAAGTGATCTTATCAAATCCTTTATTCTAAGAATTGAAAACCAAACTAATCAAAGAGTAAAAGTCATTAGATCAGATAATGGAACTGAATTTAAAAATCATGATTTAAACTCTTTTTGTGAAGGAAAAGGTATTGAGAGACAATATAGTGCTCCTAGAACTCCTCAACAGAATGGTGTTGCTGAAAGGAGAAATAGGACACTAATAGAGGCTGCTAGATCTCTGTTGGCTGATTCAAAATTGCCAATTACATTCTGGGCTGAAGCAGTTAATACTGCTTGTTATGTCCAAAACAGAGTTCTAGTGGTCAAGCAAAAGAACAAGACCCCATATGAGCTTTTAAATCAAAGAAAACCTTTTATTGGTTTCTTCAAATCTTTTGGGTGTCCGTGTACAATTCTAAATACCAAATCTCACTTAGGTAAGTTTGATAGCAAAGCAGATGATGGATTTCTTGTTGGATACTCATCTCAGAGTAAGGCCTACAGAGTTTTTAACTCTTCTTCTAGAATAATTGAAGAAAGTGACAATGTCAAATGCAATGAGAACACACCAAATCCTGTTGGGTCTGGACCTCAATGGCTATTTGACATTGATTCACTAACTAACTCTTTTGGTTTTAGTAATGAATATACAGAAACAGATGGTGGAGAATCAGAGATCACACAAGTTCAAGAAAGTATATCTAAATCTGTGATTTTTCCCATACCCACAGTAAATGAAGACTGTGAAAAGGAATCATTTACTGAACCAAGTCAGAGTGAAGAAGACACTAGAGATGAGGAGACTCAAGAATCAGAAGTGACATCTGAAGACACTTCAGTTGAATTGCATGACTCTAATTTAGAGGCTGGACTGAATGTAGAACCTAGTCATAACACAAGAGTTCAAAAGAATCATCCTCCACAGTTGATAATAGGTGATGTCTCTTCTCCCATGATGACCAGACATCAAAGCAGGCTTCAGGAAGTGCAAGATCAACAGCATACAGTGCTCTCATGTTTTCTATCCCAGCTTGAGCCGAAAAAGGCACATGATGCTATGAAAGAATCTAGCTGGATAGAAGCAATGCAAGAAGAACTGTTACAGTTCAAGCTACAAGATGTGTGGGATCTAGTAGACCTTCCTAAAGGTCACAGAGCAATTGGCACAAAATGGATCTTCAGAAACAAGAGAGATGAAAGAGGTATTGTTATAAGAAACAAAGCAAGGCTGGTAGCTCAAGGCTACACTCAAGAAGAGGGCATAGATTATGAAGAAGTTTTTGCACCTGTAGCTAGGATAGAAGCAATCAGACTATTCCTAGCCTATGCTTCTTACATGAACTTCAAAGTCTACCAAATGGATGTAAAAAGTGCTTTTCTCTATGGGTCAATTGAAGAAGAAGTATATGTCTGTCAACCACCAGGGTTTGAAAACCCAAGCTATCCAGACAGAGTATATAAATTAAAGAAAGCACTTTATGGACTACATCAAGCCCCAAGAGCATGGTATGACACTCTGTCATCCTATCTCTTGGAAAATGACTTTGAAAGAGGAGTCATTGACAAGACTCTATTTATCAAAAGAAAGAAGAAGGATATCTTGCTGGTCCAAATATATGTTGATGACATTATTTTTGGTTCTACAAGAAACAATATGTGCAAGGAGTTTGAGGATTTAATGCATCAAAGGTTCAAAATGAGTTCCATGGGGGAACTTACTTTCTTCCTTGGACTCCAAGTTCAACAGAAGTCAGATGGCATTTTTATATGTCAATCCAAGTATGTGCAGGATATTCTAACCAAGTTTGGTTTCTCAGAATCAAAACCTGCCAGCACACCTATGGAAACACACAAGCAGATCACAGCAGATCTTGAGGGGGAGGATATGGATGTGCATCTTTATAGATCCATGATTGGCTCTCTCATGTATCTCACAGCATCAAGGCCAGATATTATGTTTCCAGTCTGTGTATGTGCAAGATTTCAAGTTAGGCCAAAGCAATCTCACTTTCAAGCTGTTAAGAGGATATTCAGATATCTCAAAGGGCAACCCAGATTGGGACTTTGGTATCCTCATAACTCAACTTTTGACCTAATAGCATACTCAGACAGTGATCTAGGTGGGGCAAACTTGGACAGAAAATCTACTTCTGGAGGATGCCAGTTTTTGGGTGCTAGACTAGTCTCATGGCAGTGCAAGAAACAAACCACAGTATCCACATCTACAACAGAGGCAGAGTACATAGCAGCTGCAAGTTGCTGTTCTCAAGTCTTATGGATTCAGAATCAAATGCTGGATTATGGGGTAACCTTTCTACATACTCCAATCTTTATTGACAACAGCAGTGCTATTAGCATTGTAAATAATCCAGTCAAGCACTCAAAGACAAAGCACATTGAAATCAGGTATCACTTTATAAGAGATTGTAATGAAAAGAAACTTATTCAAGTTGTCAAAGTTCACACTGATAATCAGTTTGCTGATCTATTCACTAAAGCTTTTGATGTGGGTAGATTCACTTTCTTGGTAACAAGTGTGGGAATGATAAACTTTGAATAAACTTCTTCTCAAAAAGTGAGTTTATACCTGTATATTGTTATTCTTGGTGTTACTAATCTTCTTTTCAGGATATACATAGCAGTACTCAGTATTTAACAAGTTTAAAAAGAAGTAAGACTAGTTAATACTGCTAGTAGTTAATACTGCTAGTAGTTAATACTGCTAGTGGTTAATACTGCTAGTAGTTAATACTGCTAGTAGTTAATACTGCTAGTGGTTAATACTGCTAGTAGTTAATACTGCTAGTAGTTAATACTGCTAGTAGTTAATACGGCTAGTAGTTAATACTGCTAGTTCAGTTAATACTGCTAGTTCAGTTAATACTGCTCTAGGTTAATACTGCTTATATTCCGAATACTATAATAACCTTTTGCCCGCCTAAAAGTTCATAACGACTCTTTGCATACTGTTCTCTTACGCTCAAAACCTTTTCTCTCTCAAGTTCGAAGTTTTCAGGCAAGTTTTCACTAATATCAATGGCATCCATGACATTCATCGACGAGCACAACGAGATTGCGATGCTACAAAAGCCAAAACAAGCTGAAGGTTTTCATCAGATAGTCGACTTTCTGAAGTCGAGCCACATTGCTCATGCTCTTACTGTATCACCTACAATCTACATTGAGCACCAAAGGCAGTTCTGGGCTAATGGTTGTGGAAAATGGGGTGCAAATGATCAAGACAAGAATCTGTGATCACTCACTTACAGTTACTGAAGAAGTCATTCGCATCAGTCTACGTCTAGACGATGCCTCTGGTATAATGTCTATCTCTAATGATGAACTGTTTTCTAATCTTACTAGAATGGGGTATGGAGGCCCATTGGGTGTTTTCAAATTCTCAAAAGCAAAGTTTTCACCCCAATGGCGTTTTCTTGTTCATACCCTGATGCATTGCATCTCCAAAAAGACCACTGGATGGAGTGAGTTCAGCAGTCCAATTGCATATGCTTTGGTATGCTTGGCTACATCCAGAAGGTACAATTTCTCAAAGATGATTTTCAGTGATCTTGTATCAAATATGGGAAACAAAAAGAGTTTCTTTATGTATCCCAGATTTGTTCAGGAAGTAATTAACCATGAATTGACGGATATACCTCAACCTGTTGGGGTATATGTACCTAAACCCCCAAAAGGCAAGGTTTTCTCAAATATGAGAAGATCTGCTGGGGACTCGGAAGGAGTTGACACACCATTGTTCTCTACAATGATGGTGGTGTCCCAAAACACTGAAGGTATGGCAGCAGGGTCAAGGCCCTCATTAGACCATCCCACTGCTAGCCAAGCCCAACCTTCTCACTCAAAAACAATTCCCCAGTCCATTCTTACAAAACCAACCTCTCCAATTACCCAAACTTATCAAAGAAAACAGGTAAAGAAGGCTCCTTCCCTTCTTGTACCATCACCCACACAACCTTTAAGCCCTCTAAGGGAGAATTCTCCCCTAGAGAATATCCAAAGGGAAACCACAAGGGTGTCTCCCAACCCAAAGGAGGTGCTCTCTGAGGAGGAGGTAGAGCATATGGGAGATGAGGCTGCCACTACTCCTGCTAACACAGAGGAGGACAGTGGTAACATCAATAAGACCTCCCCCATGGCAACTTTGAATGAGCAATCATTTGAAGGTCCCTGGTGCCAAGAAACCACAGGGGTGGATAGTGCTTCTGCTAAGCAGAAGACTTCCACTACTAAAAGATCCAATGATCCTTCAATAGGGGGTAACACTCCTGGAGAAGGTGAGGACAGATATAACTATGATGAATTGATGGAGGCAATGGGCAACATCAACATGGATGTACTCAAACAGGGCAAAGACATAGAAGAGCTAAAACTCATAGTACTGTCACAACAAGAACAAATCATCAAGTTGAAGCAAATGGTAAGGAAACTGATTTTGCAAAAGAAGAAGAAACAATTTGTGCTCAGAAGGAGGAAACCAGAGTCTGATGCTCCCAAAAAGGGGGAGATCAACATGGAAGAAGCATCAAGGGAAGGGGAGATTGATAAAGAAAGAGTAGAAGTTGAGGGGGAGAAGGAAGCAGAAACTGTTAATGCTGCTGAAACCTCACAAGCAGCAGTAACAGAGTTAACACCAACAGAAATTGAAGTAGCTGAAGTGCTAATCAAAGCTAAGAATGACACTCCCAAAGCAAAGGGAGTGGTCATAAATGAAGGGAGAGACAAGAAATCAGAAAAGAAAGACATGGCTGCAGATATAAAAAGAAAAGGGAAAGAAAAGATGATAGAATCTGATCAACCATCTAAAAAGCAAAAGATGATTGAGTCAGATGAAGCATTAGCAAAGAAAGTGCAAGAAGAGTTAGATCTAGCAGAAAAGGAACAGGTTGAAAAAGACAGAGAAATGGCCAGAGCACTAGCAAATGAGTTAAATGAAGCATTCCAGAAAGGGTTGGAAACAGAGAAAGCCAAGCAAAGAGCAATAACCTTGAGAAAGGCTATGATGGCCAGATCAAGTGCAAAGAAGAGAAGACCTTCACAAACTTACCTTGCCACTCAGGAAAGAAACAAAATGATAACTTTCTTGAAAAGTGCAATTGGGGTAAAGAAAGAAATGTTTGTGAAGATGAATTTTGATCAAATCAAGGATCTATATGAGAAAGAAATGGAGAAGCTGAAGAGCAATGAAAAGGATAGAGTGGAGTTTGAAAAGAAGGCAAAGGAGAGACATGATATAGATATGAATCAACCATTCCCTGAAAGTGAAGAGGGAACTCCTATAAAAGAAATGGAAAGAGAAAAGGAAGAAAAGAAGAAGGAAGCTACTCTAGTACAGGTTCAAAAGACTTTGAAAAGAACCAAGATGATGGCCAAAAGAAAGAAAGATAAGAAGTCTAGAATAGAAGAAGAACAAAATGTTGTTGAAGAAGAAGTGGCACCTGAGTCATCAAGCCAGCAAGGGTCATCAATCAAAGATGATGTAAGCTTATATATGGTAGTGATGGACAAAGTGCCTGAACCAATTTCTGCAGAACCTGTTGGAGTTAAGCCACCAGAGATCATTCACTGGGATGTACTGAAAATGGATGGAAAAGACTACATCAGACTAAAGAGGAAGGGTGATAAGTATGAAATATTCAATACTTGGATCAAGATTGTCAAAACATGCTCTAGATCTGATATAGAAGAGATGTTTGACATAGGAATTAAGCTGTATACAGACCATCTGAATACTCCAGGAATTTCTCTTACAAAACTGGTGATGGAGTATCTATGCATGATGTTCAAACCTGAAGAAGTGAACCAGGTAATCAAGAGTGTGTTTAAAGAAGTCACAAGTTGGACTCTATATGAAACTAGTGGAGTATATGCAGTGACTTTGGATAGAAATCACACAGAGTACTTCCTAGTGGATAGAGTATATAATCACACCAGACTGAAGGTTCATGCAATGCTAAAGAAGAAGTTGGGTTGTGCACCAAATTCAGAAATGGCCAAGTATCTCATTCAGAGGATAATCAATCAGAGTTTGGGACTGAATCCAGACTTAGCAGCGTGATCTTGGAAGTTTTGGGAGCATTAACAAGAGCATCTGGAAGAATATCTGAAGAACTTGACTTCTCTTCTAAAAGTCAAGTTAGGGGGAGATTGTTGGGAACTGAAGATTTTACTAAGTGTAGTTACTACTGCTAGTACAAATGTAGTTACTACTGCCAGAACAAGTTGAAGATTAATACTGCTAAGTGTTACTACTGCTAGTAGAATTACTACTGCTAGTTAAAGTTAGTACTGCTTGAACAAAGTTAGTACTGCTTAGCTAGTTAGTACTGCTAGTGGTTAGTACTGCTTGCAGTTAATGCTGCTATATGAAGTTAATGCTGCTGAGCATTATTAGTGCTGCTAAAGAGATCCGGATGGAAAATACTACAGCTGGATATACTGAAGATATACTTAGAAGATATACTTAGAAGATATACATGGAAGATATACTGAAGATTTGTTTATTCTTTGTAATTATCTTTTTATTAGTATATGTATAGAATGTTTAGAACAGATAATAAGGACTTTTGATAATTGTTTGTTTCAAGAGAGAAATCAACCTCAAGGCATAGATCCTAATTCTAGAGAAGTAGAATTCGTATTGGTGAGCCTGTTCATCAATATTGAGGTTGAGTGTGTAACCTTGTAGCTTTAAGCATTCAATACAAGTTTACTGTTTGATCATTATATACTGTGTTTGATTACTGTTTTATTAAATATCAAAGTGTTTTTCCGCAACTTCTTTGATATTAGTTTCTGAGTATTAATTCTTGTTAAGAATTCGATCCTGACAAAGAGTGCCACGTTTTAGATGATGACGTGTAAAGTGACAATCAACCTCGATATGCTTGATTCGTTCATGAAAAAACAAGTTGTGAGCAATCTGAATGGTGTTGCGATTGTCACAATACATAGAAGTGGGATGAGGAAGGAAGACACCCATATCAGCAAGTAGCCAACCCAACCAAATAATCTCCTTGGAAGTATATGCCATAGCTCGGTATTCAGCTTCAGTGGAAGAAAGAGAAACAACAGATTGTTTCTTACTTTTCCACGAAATAAGTGAGTCTCCCAAGAAAACAGAGAAACCTGTAACAAATCGACGGTCTGTAGGAATACGTGTATAAGCATCATCAGAGGATGCATGTAGTTCGAGAGAAGATGTGGATGATAGCAGGAGACTTAGAAACATGGTACCTCGAAGGTAACGTAAAATACGCACAACAGTTGCCCAATGAGTAAAAATCGAAACTCCGACAAACTAACTGACAATGTGAACAACATATGCAATGTATGGTTGAGTAATAGTGAGATAAACCAGGCTGCCAACTATAGTACGATACAAGGTAGGGTATTTGAGAGGAGTATCATCAGTGGGAGAATACTCGACATTCAATTCAGAAGGAGAGTCCACAACACGAGTATCAGTGAGACGAGCTCGTTCAATAATTTCAGTTGTATATTTAGATTGAGAAAGCAAATAACCTCTGGGAGAGGAAGCAACTTCAATACCCAAGAAATATCGAAGAGGACCCAAATCCTTCATCTCAAAGTGTGCAACTAATTCCGACTTTAAGGTATGAATTCCTTGAAGGTCATCACCGGTGATAAACATATCATTAACATACAATGAAAGCAATATACGACCTGCAGAAGTATGTTTGACAAAGAGAGCAGAATCATGTTCACTTGCAGAGAATCCAAGAGACAAAATAACATCAGAATTTTTTTCAAACCAAGCTCGTGGGGCCCATTTAATCCCATATAACACTTTTTTAAACTTGCAAACTTCACCAGTTTTATGAGGAACACCGGGAGGAGGAACCATGTATACCTCCTTATTTAAGTCACCATTCATAAAGGCATTCTTAACATCTATTTGTGAAATATTCCACATACGAACATCAGCAACAACTATAAGGGTGCGAATTATAGTCATTTTGGCTACAGGAGCAAAAGTCTCCTCAAAATCCAAGCCATATTCATGAATAAAGGCAATAGCTACAAGACGGATTTGTAACGTTCAACAGATCCATTAGATTTGGTCTTGATTTTATAGACCCATCGGAACCAATAGTACCCTTACCGTTGGCAAGCAGAACCAAATCCCAAGTATGAGTCAGAACTAAATCCTAAGTATGAGTCTTTTGCAAAGCAGAGAGTTCCTCACTCATAACATGTTGCCAAAGAGGGTCAGTAGCTACTTCTTTATAAGAAGACGATTTAGAAAAGGGAGTGTATAGAAGCTAAGAACGAAGAAAAATGGGGAGAATAAGTAGAATAAACAAATTCTGGTAGACGAGTAGACTTACGAGGGCATTGGAATTGTCGAGGAGGATCCACAGTCATAGGTGCATCTTGAGTGACAATAGTAGGAGGAGGGGCAGCAGTGTCAGGTATTAGAGTACCAGTAGAATTTTCTTCAGTTGGAGGAATATCTGAAGTCTGAGTAGAGTTTTCTTGCTTAGACAATGGATCAATATTAATTACATCTGACTTTGTCAAGTTGTATGCATTTATGGGAATGGAATAGAAAGGAATATGCTCAAGAAAAACAACATTACGAGATATATATAATTTCTGAGAGGTAGGGTCAAAACAACGGTAACCTTTTTGTCCGTCACCATAACCAAGAAAAACACAAACAGTAGATCAAGAAGATTATTTATCACGCTTTACATGTGGACTAAGAACAAAGCAAGTGCAACCAAAAGACATATAAAGATGAATAATCAAGGAAACATCCATAAAGTTTTTCAAAGAGAGATAAACCTGAACTGATTGAGGATCGAATTTTCTTGATCAGGTTTACAGCAGTAAAAAAGTATTTGTTGATCCAACTCTCTCAGTGATTTGATAATGACCCTTTATAATACTTAGTGAAAATTACGTTTAACATCTGTATGTATTAGTGTTTCACTATCAACGATCAAATACTGAGTATGTTCAGTATCGCTGATGATTTCTCATGTAAACAGTTAGACGTAATCCCTGAAGACAAGTTTCGTGACAAAGGATGTTCACTGCTAAATCGAAGAGGAAGCTGCTGAACAAAGGGCAAGTCTACTCATGACCTGATGAGTATATCAGCGAAAACAAGACAAGTCTACTCACACGCGAAGAATCCTGAGGAAAAGCTTCAGCGATAGCTGAACTTCTTTCTATCTCTGAGAAGGAAGAGATATTCAGCGATCGATGATCACTTAGCTTATACCTCAAGTCTCTGTTGTCTTATCTATGCACAAATAGTACGAGTGTCAGAAAAGACATACATCTGAAACAATTTGTACAACAACTCTGATATCTACACTGTTCATCATACGACCAAAAACATGTCTCCAAAAGTCAGACTCATGCAACCAACCAGAGAAGGATACGTGTAAAGTACCCTGCCATGCATTTAATGCATAGGGTATAAATATAAAGATTACAACTCTATCTAAGGGTTTCCCTAAGCCTTTAGTATTCAATCTTTCTGTAAAATATAAAAACCCTTGTTTTCTATATTCCCTTAATCCCCTTTCTCTAATTCTTGTGCAACCATCTTAGTGTTTTTTAAGTTTGTTTAGATTGGGTTCTTCCTTAATCTTATTCCGCAACAAACTTGTAAATTGTATTTTGATTTATCAATAACCAATTTATTAAACTTTAAATTTGTCTTTGTATTCAACCCCCCCCCCCCTTCTACAAACTTGTTAAGCACATTCGGGACCAACAGACTTCACTTCAGAATTGATTAGGAACCGAAGAAGACAACAAGAGAGAGCGGGTGGTTTCAAGGATATGTCTATGTTTTCTTTCAGCAACACCATTCTGCTTAGGAGTATCTGTACAAGAGGTCTGGTAAATAGTTCCATCTAAATCAAGTAATTCGCATAATTTATTGGAAGTATATTCACCTCCCAAATCACATCAGAAACATTTAATCACAAAATTATGTTGGGTTTTAACATATGCTCGAAAACGACAATAAATATCAAAGAATTCTGAACGATGTTTCATGAGAAAAATCCAACAAAATCAATAATAATCATCAATGAAAGAGACATAATATCGAGACCCTCCTTTTGTAGGAACAGGGGATGGTCCCCATACATAAGAATGAATCAAATCAAAAGGTGCAACAGAAAGAGATTTGCTTAATTTAAAAGGTAAAGCTGAAAATTTTGCAAGTTTACAACCACAACAATTAGAAATATCATAAAGTTGCAAATTTCCCAAATTTCCAGAGGAAGCTAAGTATTTTAAACGAGAAGCTGAAACATGTCCAAGGTGTGAATGCCATAAATAAAAACTAGATGACTTAGATGACAAACGAAAAGAAGATAGATCTGCATTATGAGCTAGTGCTACTGGTAACTGCAACTTATCCAACACATATAAGCCCCTACGCCTATGTTCGGTCCCAATCAGCTTCTGAGTACGTGGATCCTACACATAACAGGAATCAAGAGAAAAGGATACCTTATAACCAGAATCAAATAATTGACCAATAGACACAAGATTCAATGAGAGTTTAGGAATATGATATACATTTGGAAGGGAGAAATTCGAACTCATCATAGAACCAAAATGGCATAGGAGTACCATCAATAGACGACATGACAGGTACAGATGGCATAGGATTTAAAGAAGAAAATAACTTAGAATTCGGAGACATGTGAAAAGAAGCACCATAATATAGAATCCATGTAGTTAGATGCATACCTGATTCGTTATTAATCAACTGACCTATGGGAGAAGAGACAAACATGGTATGAGACTGAACATCACGAAGCTTCTGGAGTTGTTCAGTTATAGATGTAAGAGTAGGATTAGTAGTTGACCCATGTGGAGGAACGGCGACAACAGTGCTAACTTGAGCAGAAAACCGATGTGATTGTCGCGGATTACCAAACTGCTATGATTGATGACCCATGGAAAAGTTTCGACCCATAAGTTCTGGACATTGAGACTTCCAATGGCCTTTTTCCTTACAAAACTGCATTCATCAAATCAAACTCTTGGACGACTCTTATTCTGATTTGAAGCAAAGGGCTTGTGAGGAACAACCAAAAAAGAAGGACTTGGAGTTGGAAGAATACCCTTTCCTGCTTGTGTCTTTAGACGAGTTTTATCGGCTAGCAATTCACTTACTACTGAATCAACTGAAGAAAGTAGGGTGCGATGCAACATATTACTACGAAGTCCTTCAAAGTCACTTCTCAGGGCCATAGGAAACTGAATCAATCTCTGTTCTTCCATACGAGCAATGTAGGGTCCAAAAGCACGCAATTCAACAGGTTCAGTAAGAGTTAATTGATCCCACAAATCGGTCATTGTTGAGTAGAACTCCTGAATACACATATCTCTCTGTTCGAGTGCTCGAATATTAACTTCTAATTGATACTGTATTGCAAAATTAGACTGTGTATACAGTCTCTCAAGATGATCCCATACTTCCTTGCCTGTTTCATATTTTGCCAATTGAACACCAATCGAATTTTCAACAGAATTGTTTATCCAAGTGATAATTTTCGAATTTTCAACAAAATTAGACTGTGTATACAGTCTTTCGGTTTCACAATAGTGCCAAAAATATAACCCCACATTTTCTTTCCCCTTAGAAAGTTTTTCAAGACATAGCTCTAATAGGAGTAATTTTTTCAATCCAAACGAACACTAATGGCTTGGAGAGAATCATCCTTTCCAGCCATTGCAAACGAGAAATAAAAGGAAGGAAAAGCGAACATAGAGTATAGAGATACCGTATGCCAAAATCAATTCTCGAACAAAAACCATGAACAAGAATCAAGACTGTTAGATCCAGGAAGAAGCGTCGAAGAGGCATCGAGCAGAAACCCTAAACCGTCTAACATAAACCCTAAAACCGTCGAACAGAGACCAAAATAACTTTAATATTAACAGTACTTGAGAGAAGAAAAGAGATTAATCCTGCTCTGATACCATGATAACTTTAAGAGACGAAAGGAATTTCCAGAAAACGGCTAGGGTTTTCATTAGAAGAGATAAATATTATAAATAGTTACAACAACTATATTTAAGGAGACAAGAAACCCTAAAAGAAACCAAAAAAATACAAAAGAACAAAACAACCGCTATACTATCTAACAATTATTGGCAGTCAAAACATACCTATTTATTTCAACAAGTCAAGAATGGAATTCTTTGACTCAACATAATACAATCCGTTCCAAGGGCAACTTCGATTTCAAGAAATTAACAATCATCACCATGACGTCAACGTAAATAATTAGAGCAATAATTTTATCATACTTACATTTAAAAAGGAATTAGCGATCTGAATTTCTTTATGGTGAACCTACAAAACAAAGCTCTATAAAACTGTTTCAAATCATAATTAATTATTTTAGTTTGCAGACTACTTGCTTTCTAGTACAATCACAAAGCAAATCCTCTTCATGCACATCACCATGCAAGAATGGATTCTTAGCATCAAACTAGTGTAACGTTCGAACAAAAATTATTATATAGATAAGAAAAGGAGCACCGACATCGTATTAGTTTTGTCCATTTGAGCATATGTCTTGTCATGTATGCCATATTCAAAAGTGTAACTTGAATGTTAAATTTCAGATACTAGAAAACAACAATAAGTCTTGTAAACTAAAATCAAACCAAATGACCCATGTACAAATTGTAGCCGATAAATAACAAGACAACAACAATAATGTTCAACAATAGTAGAAGCACGACGGAACATAATTAGTAATAGAGAATTATCAAATATATAGGCCTTGTTTTTATTCTCTCTCGAACTATTAATCCTCTAAATTTTATTGTATTTCCCTCCTTTTTTTTCCATTCAATCAGACAACAACAAGAAGAGACCGGAATCTAGTGGTGGTGGTGATGCAACCTGATCTAGGGGGGTTGAGGAATACCCCACTCACTTGGATTTGTAGTGATCATTTTTGTGTTTATTGATGAATTACCTATAATTATTTAAAAAGATTAAATAAAAGATATCGATCGAACACTACAACAAATTGGGTTTATAGAAAATTTTAAGCCTCCTAATAGACTGCTTTATAAGAACAAATGCTTCTAAGTAAATCAGCTTAGAACCCGTACCTCAACGGAGTATGGCTTCTAATCACATCAGATTAGAACCCGCACTTCAGTGCTTTATTTTTCTGCTTTATATCAAAAAAAAATCCTTAGAGCTTAATTGTCAAACTCTTTTAGTTTGAGGGGGAGAATTGCATCGTCAAACACAACTGTTTTAACTTCTCCGAAATTTTTTATTCTTCATGTAACTTTGTGCTTATTTGTGCTTTCATGTACCAAAGACTGTTGGAAACTGAAGATGTGAACAAGTCTTTAATGCTGCTAGTTCAGAATTACTACTGCCAGAGGACTTCAAAGTGAATACTGCTGAGTATTACTACTGCTAGTAGAATTAATACTGCTAGTTGTCAGGATCGAATTCTCAACAAGAAATAATTCTCAGAAACAATATCAAAGAAGTTTGCGGAATAACACTTTGATATTCAATGAAACAGTAAATCAAAACAATATATAATCAACAACTTGTAAATTTGTATTGAATGCTTGAAGTTACAAGATTAAACACACAACCTCAATATTGATGAACAGGCTGACCAATACGAATTCTACTTCTCTAGAATTAGGATCTATGTCTTGAGGTTGATTTTCTCTCTAGAACTAAAACTTAGAATGAATCAATTAATCTATTCTATCAAATCTGTACATATACTGAATAAAAAGATAATTAAATTAAATAAAATATCTTCAGTATATCTTCCATGTATATCTCTAAGCTTCCATGTATATCTTCAGATTATCCAGCTGTTATCCTTTCATGTGAATCATGCTCAGCAGCATTAATCTCTTCAAGCAGTATTAACTTGGTCTTAGCAGCATTAACTACTAAGCAGTACTAACCACTAGCAGTACTAACTAGTTAAGCAGTACTAACTTTGTTCAAGCAGCACTAACTTTGACTAGCAGTATTAATTTTACTAGTAGTAGTAACACTCAGCAGTATTAACCTTTAAGTCTTCTAGCAGTAGTAACTTTGAACCAGCAGCATTAACCATACTTGATGAATTCTTCAGTTCCCAACAATCTCCCCCTAACTTGACTTTTAGGAAGAGAAGTCAAGTTCTTCAAATTTTCTTCAAGATGCTCCCAAAACTCTATCATGGCCTAAATTCCAGTGTTTGCATCCAATCCCAAACTCTGATTAATTGTTCTTTGAATCAAGTATTTAGCCATTTCTGAATCTGGAACACACACTAGCTTCTTCTTCAGCATGGCATGAAGCTTTAATCTGCTATGGTTGTATACTCTATCCACTAGAAAGTATTCAGTGTGATTTAAATCCAAAGTCACTGCATATACTCCACTAGTTTCATATAGAGTCCACTTGTTGACTGATTTGAACACATTCTTGATCACATGCTCTACTTCATCAGGCTTGAACATCATATACAGATACTCCATCACCAGTTTTGTAAGTGAAATCCCTGAAGACTTCAGTATATCTGCATACAACTTTATTCCTATCTCAAACATTTCTTCAAGATCTGACCTAGAGCATGTTCTGACAATCTTGACCCAAGTGTTGAATACCTCATATTTATCATCCTTCCTCTTGAGTCTAATGTACTCCTTTCCATCCAATGTCAATGTATCCCAGTGAATAACTTCAGGAGGCTTTATACCAATAGGTTCTGCTGAAATTGGTTCAGGAACTTTGTCCATCACTACCATGTACATCTTTAAATCATCAGTACTTGAAGATTCTTTCTTTTCAGATGACTCAGGTACCCCTTCTTCTTCAACCACCTTATCAGCCTCTTCTTCAGCTATTCTAGGCTTCTTGATTGACTTTCTCCTTGCCATCATCTTGGTTCTCTTTAAAGTCCTTAGACTTTCTCCCAGAGTAGCTTCTTTCTTTGATGGTGTTTCCTGCTCATCTGGAAAGGGCTTTTGTATCAGAAAATCATTACTTTCTTTCATCCTCTTCTCCATCTCCACCCTTGCAGTTTCATTCCCCTGCAGATTTAACATCTCTGAATCATACAGCTCTTTAATCTTCTCAAAAGACATTTTGGAGAACATCTCCTTTTTGACTCCTACAACACCTTTGAGAAATATAATCATTTTGTTTCTCTCTTGGGTACCTAGGAAAGTCTTTGAGGGTTGTCTCTTCTTTACAACTGTTTTCACTACTGATTTCTTCATAGTTGCAGCTTTCTTCTGTGCAATTTCAGTTTCCAGACTCAGTTGATAAGCTTCATTCAGTTCAGCAGCTAGAGCTTTTGCCATCTTCTTGTCCTTTTCCACCTGAACTCTTTCTTCCTTTTCAATATCCTCTTGCATCTTCCTGGCTAAGGCTTCATCTGAGTCAACCAACCTTTGCTTCTTGACTGGTTGATCAGATTCCACCATATTTGCTTTTCCTTTGTCTTTGTCCATTGCCTTCTTACTGTTATCTTTCTTGATCACTTCACCTTGTTCTTTGATGATTACTCCTTTGGTCTTTGAAGTGACCTTGGGAGTATCATTCTTGGCTTTAAGTAAGGTTTCTGCAATCTCAAGATCTGTTAATACTTCTTTCACTGTTTCTGCTGCTTTATTTATGTCAGCAGTAGTAACCGTTTCTGCTGCTTCTTGTGTTTCTATTGGCACTGAATCTCTTTCTGATTCTGCTTCCTGCTCCCCCTCAACATCAAATTTCTCTCCATCAAGCTTCCCCTCTCTTGTGGCTTCTTCCATGTTGATCTCCCCCTTTTTGGGAGCATCATTCTCAGATTTCCTTCTCCTTAGTTGGAATTGCTTTCTCTTCTTCCTCTGTACCAGACTGATCACCATCTTCTTCAGCTTAGCAATCTGTACTTGTTGTGACAGAATGACCAGCTTCATTTCTTCAATTTCTTTGCCTTGTTTGAGAACATCTTGATTGATGTTCCCCATTGTTTCCATCAATTCATAGTAAGTATATCTGTCCTCACCCTCTCCAGAAGTGTTACCCTCTTTTGAAGGATCATTGGATCTTTTTGCAGTGGAAGTCTTCTGCCTAGCAGAAGCACTATCCATCCCCTTGGTTTCTTGGCACTAGGGACCTTTGAATGATTGCTCATTCAAAGTTGCCATGGGTGAGGTCTTATTTATGGTACCACTGTCCTTCTCTGTGCTAGCAGAAGTAGTGGCAACCTCAGTACCCATATGCTCTACCTCCTCCTCAGAGAGCACCTCCTTTGGGTTGGGAGACACCCTTGTGGATTCTCTTTGGAAATTTTCTACTGGAGAATGCTCCAATTGAGGGCTTAAAGGCTGAGTGGGTGATGGTACAAGAAGGGAAGGAGCCTTCTTTACCTGTTTTCTTTGATAAGTTTGGGTGATTGGTGAAGTTGGTTTGTCAAGAAGAGACTGAGGAATTGATTTAGAGAGGGAAGGTTGGGATTGGCTAGCAGTGGGTTGGTCTAATGGGGGCCTTGACCCTGCTACCATACCTTCATTGGTTTGGGACACCACCATCATTGTAGAGAACAATAGGGTGTCAACTCCTTCCGAGTCCCCAGAAGATCTTCTCATATTTGAGAAAACCTTGTCTTTGGGGGGTTTAGGTACATATACCCCAACAGGTTGAGGTATATCCGTCAATTCATGAGTAATAACTTCTTGGACAAACCTGGGGTACATAAAGAAGCTCTTTTTGTTTCCCATGTTTGAGACAAGATCACTGAAAATCATTTTAGAAAAGTTATACTTTCTGGCAGTGGCCAAGCACACCAAAGCATAAGCAATGGTGCTGCTGAACTCACTCCATCCAGTAGTCTTTTTGGAGATACAGTGCATAAGAGTATGGACAAAGAAACGCCATTGGGGTGAAAATTTGGCTTTTGAGAATTTGAATACACCCAATGGGCCTCCATACCCCATTCTTGTAAGATTGGAGAACAGTTCATCGTTTGGGATAGAAGTTATACCAGAGGCATCATCTAGACGTAGACTGATGCGAATAACCTCTTCAGTAACTGTTAGTGATTGTTCACAGATTCTTGTCTTGATCATTTGCACACCATTTTCAGCAACAATGGTGGCATTAGCCCAGAACTGCCTTTGATGCTCGATATAGATTGTAGGAGATACAGTAAGAGCATGAGCAATATGGCTTGACATGAGGAAATCCACAATCTGATGAAATCCTGCAGCTTGCTTTGGCTTTTGTAGCATCGCGATCTCATTGTGCTCGTCGATGAATGCCATGGATGCCATTGATCTTAGTGAACAACGTGCCTGAAAGCTTCGAACTTGAGAGAGAAAGGGTTTAGAGCACAAGTGAATAGTATGCAGAGAGTCGTTATAAGCTTTTAGGCGGGCAAAGAGTATTTATAGTATTCGGAACATAAGCAGTATTAACCTAAAGCAGTATTAACTACTAGCAGTATTAACTGAAAGCAGTATTAACTACTAGCAGTATTAACTGAAAGCAGTATTAACTGAAAGCAGTATTAACTACTAGCAGTATTAACTGAAAGCAGTATTAACTGAAAGCAGTATTAACTGAAAGCAGTATTAACTACTAGCAGTATTAACTGAAAGCAGTATTAACTACTACCAGTATTAACTGAAAGCAGTATTAACTACTAGCAGTATTAACTACTAGCAGTATTAACTACTAGCAGTATTAACTGAAATACTCCTTTAAACTTGCAAAACCCTGAGTACTGCTATGCATATCCTGAAAAAGAAGATTAGTAACACCAAGAATAAACAATATACAGGTATAGAGTCAATTTTTTTTTTTTTTTTTTTTTTTTTTGAGAAGGGGCTTATTCAAAGTTGATCATTCCCACACTTGTTACCAAGAAGGTGAATCTACCCACATCAAAAGCTTTAGTGAAAAGATCAGCAAACTGATTATCCGTGTGAACTCTTACAACTTGAATAAGTCTTTTCATTACAGCCTCTTATGAAGTGGTACCTGATCTCAATGTGCTTTGTCTTAGAGTGCTTGACAGGATTATTCACAATGCTGATAGCACTTCTATTATCAATAAAAATGGGAGTGTGTAGAAAGGTTATCCCATAGTCCAGCATTTGATTCTGAATCCATAAGACTTGAGAACAGCAACTTGCAGCTGCTATGTACTCTGCCTCTGTTGTAGATGTAGACACTGTGGTTTGTTTCTTGTACTGCCATGAAACTAGTCTAGCACCCAAAAACTGACATCCTCCAGAAGTAGATTTTCTGTCCAAGTTTGCTCCACCTAGATCACTATCTGAGTATGCAAGTAGGTCAAAGTATGAGTCATGAGGATACCAAAGTCCCAATCTGGGTTGCCCTTTGAGATATCTGAATATCCTCTTAACAGCTTGAAAGTGAGATTGTTTTGGCCTAACTTGGAATCTTGCACATACACAGACTGGAAACATTATATCTGGCCTTGATGCTGTGAGATACATGAGAGAGCCAATCATGGATCTATAATGATGCACATCCATATCCTCCCCCTCAAGATCTGTTGTTATCTGCTTGTGTGTTTCCATATGTGTGCTGGCAGGTTTTGACTCTGAGAAACCAAACTTGATTAGAATGTCCTGCACATACTTGGATTGACAGATGAAGATGCCATCTGACTTCTGTTGAACTTGGAGTCCAAGGAAGAAAGTAAGTTCCCCCATGGAACTCATTTTGAACCTTTGATGCATTAGATCCTCAAACTCCTTGCACATGTTGTCTCTTGTAGATCCAAAGATAATGTCATCAACATAGATTTGGACCAGCAAGATATCCTTCTTCTTTCTCTTGATAAATAGAGTCTTATCAATGACTCCTCTTTCAAAGTCATTTTCCAAGAGATAGGATGACAGAGTGTCATACCATGCTCTTGGATCTTGATGCAGTCCATAAAGAGCTTTCTTCAATTTGTATACCCTGTCTGGATAGCTTGGATTTTCAAACCCTGGTGGTTGACAGACATATACCTCTTCTTCAATGGAGCCATAGAGAAAAGCACTTTTTACATCCATTTGATAGACTTTGAAGTTCATGTAAGAAGCATAGGCTAGGAATAGTCTGATTGCTTCTATCCTAGCCACAGGTGCAAAAACTTCTTCATAATCTATACCCTCTTCTTGAGTATATCCTTGAGCCACCAGCCTTGCTTTGTTCCTTATGACAATACATCTTTCATCTCTCTTGTTTCTGAAAATTCACTTTGTGCCAATTGCTCTGTGACCTTTAGGAAGGTCTACTAGCTCCCATACATCTTGTAGCTTGAACTGTAACAGTTCTTCTTGCATTGCTTCTATCCAGCTAGATTCTTTCATAGCATCATGTGCCTTTTTAGGCTCAAGCTGGGATAGAAAACAAGAAAGCACTGTATGCTGTTGATCTTGCATTTCTTGAAGCCTGCTTTGATGTCTAGTCATCATGGGAGAAGAGATATCTCCTATTACCAGCTGTGGAGGATGATTCTTTTGAACTCTGGTGTTATGACTAGGTTCTTCATTCAGTCCAGCCTCTATATTAGAGTCATGCAACTCAACTGAAGTGTTTTCAGATGCCACTTCTGATTCTTTATTTTCTTGAGTCTCCTCATCTCTAGTTTCTTCTTCACTCTGACTTGGTCCAGTAGATGATTCCTTTTCACAGTCTTCAACAGAATTCACTGTGGGTATGGGAAATATCACAGATTTAGATATACTTTATGACACTTGTGTAGTCCCTGATCCTCCACTTCCTGTTCCTATATAATCATCACTACTGAAACCAAAAGAATTAGTTAGTGAGTCAATGTCAAATAGCCACTGAGGACCAGACCCAATTGGATTTGGTGTGTTCTCATTGCATTTGACATTGTCACTTTCTTCAATTATTTTGGAAGAAGAGTTAAAAACTCTGTAAGCCTTACTCTGAGATGAATATCCAACAAGAAATCCATCATCTGCTTTGCTATCAAACTTACCTAAGTGAGATTTGGTATTGAGAATTGTACAAGGACACCCAAAAGGTTTGAAGAAACCAATGAAAGGTTTTCTTTTATTTAAAAGCTCATATGGGGTCTTGTTCTTTTGCTTGACCACTAGAACTCTGTTTTGGACATAACAAGCAATATTAACTGCTTCTGCCCATAAGGTAATTGGCAATTTTGAATCAGCCAACAGAGATCTAGCAGCCTCTATTAGTGTCCTATTTCTCCTTTCAGCAACACCATTCTGTTGAGGAGTCCTAGGAGCACTATATTGTCTCTCAATGCCTTTTTCTTCACAAAAGGTGTTTAGATCAAGATTTTTGAATTCAGTTCCATTATCTGTTCTAATGACTTTTACTCTTTGATTAGTTTGGTTTTCAATTCTTAGAATAAAGGATTTGATAAGTCCACTTGTCTCATCCTTAGTCCTTAGAAAATATACCCAAGTAAATCTGGAGTAATCATCAACAATAACCAAGCAGTAAGATTTCTTGCCTATACTCATAACATTTGTAGGACCAAACAGATCCATATGCAGTAACTTGAGACAAGAAGAAACAGAATTTAACTCTTTGGTCTTATGAGAAGTTTTGTGTTGTTTGCCTTTAAGACAAGCAACACAATGATCATCACATGAAAAGACTTTTGAAGGTAAACCTCTTACAAGGTTGCTTTTAACAAGTTTGTTCATAGTCTTGAAATTCATGTGACACATCCTTCTGTGCCAAAGAGAGGATTCATCTATAGAAGCTTTTGAAACAAGACAATTTAGAGATGAATCACTATCAACATTGTCCATATCTAGACAGTAAACATTGTCCTTTCTTGGAGTTCTAAGTAGTATCATACTTTCATCAACTACCTTGAACCCTGGAGCAAGGATCATACACTCAGTATTTGTAAATAATATAATATGTTGTTTGTCACATACCTGTGATACACTTAACAGGTTGTACTTTAATTGATCAACATAGTAGACATCCTCAAATGTCATCTTACCTTTGGTGACATTACCTTTTCCACTTATCTTACCACCAGTAAGATTATCTCCAAATGCAACATGTCCTCCATTGATATGCTTGAAATCGTGAAGGCATGACATATTGCCTGTCATGTGCCTAGAGCAACCACTATCAACATGCCATATACTCTTTCCCTTGAGCTGTTGGTTGCCCTGCACATAAGATAGATCAGTTAGTATGAAATAGGAACCCAAGCCAAAGTGGTCTTGGGTACCCCTTTCTCATCAAAATACTTGCATTCTTTCTTGACAAGATTTTTGAACTTTAACTCCTCATTCTTGGAGTACTTTGTTACAATAATAGGCTTGGAAATATTTTTTCTAGAATCAGTACTGGTTTTACAAGTACTAACTGCCTTAGCAGCACTTGCATGCTTAGCAGTACTAACCTTGTTAGCAGTAGTAACTGTGTTGGCAGTATTAACCTTTGAAGAGGTACTAACAGTATTAGCAGCATTAATATTTTCAGCAGTACTAACACAGGTAGCAGCAGTAACCATGTTAGCAGTACTAACAGTTTTAGTGCTTCTAACCCTGTCATCAGTACTAACAGTTTTAGTGCTTCTAGGCACCCACATTTTGACACTTTCTTTTAAAATCTTTTTCTTCATGGGGTCTTTCCTTTCACCATGTTTCTTTATCACATGTTTATTTCCAGCCTTCCTATAACCAACAGGTTTTTGCACAAATCTTTGAAAGGTCATCTGTTGGTTAATAGGATTAAAGAAGCAATTTTTAGCCAAATGATTTAACTTGCCACATATGAAGCAAGATTTTGGTCTATTGATTTTACTCAGATCAACTCCTTGCTTCTGAGCCCATTGATTATTCCAGTTTCTTTGATTTCCTCTTTTTAAACCAGAATTTAGGCTCTTGGCTTTACTGCAATCACACTGTTTACAAGATCCAGGATTCACAACCGTGGTTTGTTTGTAATGAACCTTGTTATCCTTTCCTTTGGTCTTCTCTATCTTCTTGGACTTGACCCAGATTATCTCACATCCCTCATTGGTGATAATGTTGTTTTCTAATGGGATCTCTTTACTCACATCATTATCCCTATACTCACTGGCTTCTTTCTCAGTTAAATCCTTAATTACTACTTCATCCAAAGGATCTATCTTAAAGGCTTTCTCAGATAAGTCCTTTTTCTCCTTGGTTTCTAACAAGTCTGAAGTAGGAGAGATATAATTGTTGTTGTAAGGAGGAGGTGTATTGTTGTATCCAATACCAGGCTTCATCTTGTCATGAATCTGAGCCTTTAGAAGAGAATCCATTGCTTTTGAAGCATATGAAAACTTTTCTATGTCAAGTTTAACTTTAGACAGTTCCTCTTTCAGCCTATCACTCTCTTCTAAGGATTTAGACAGTTTGGTCTCTAACTCATTCTTTTCCCACTTCCAATAGTTTGTGTGATAAGAGTGTTGAAGTTCATTAGCTTGAAAGCCTTTGATTTGCTCTTCAAATCTCTCTACTATCAACACATAATCTCTTCTGTCCTTTTCTAATCTTTTGAGGTCATCACACATACTTTGATTGTGATCCCTGTATCTTGTGACAGTATCAATGCAAGATTTAGTACAAAGATTAGAAATTACCTCAGAGGGAAGATCAGACACTTCTGCCATAAGAGCTTGATTCTGAATGGCTTCCTCAGCTTGATCACTCCAGTCAAATCCCATTCCTTGTTGAGAAACAAGGGCTTGATCAGGATTCTTGTTTTGATTGTAGCCTCCATTCTGAGCTTGTTGGTGGTTGTTGTTTGGAACAGCACTGCTGCATTCTCTAGCAAAGTGTCCTTTCATGTGACACTTATAACATTCCACCTTGGTCTTGTCAAAACCAACTCCATCTTCTCTTCTTTGAGAGAAGTTATTCCTTCCTGTTCTTTTAATGAACTTCTTCACCCTCATTGATAACATGGCCATCTGCCATTTAATATCCATCTCCTCCAGTTCATCAGGGTGAATTTGATCCAGATCATCATTAATCAAAGAATTGCTGCTATGACTGGACAAAAAGGCTTCAAAGATAGTTTCAGTGCCTTTTTCTGAACTTACTCCACTGGCAGTACTAACTGCTTCAGGGTTGGCAGTAGTATCATTGGATGCTGAGAGAAGTGCAGCATTGTGGATATAACCAGAGGGCTTCTTCTTGGTTTTTACCTCAGTTTCAAAAATTATTAGATCATTGTATAGATCATCAAGTTCTTTCTTTTCCAGATTGTCACTCTGTCTATATGAGACAGTGTACATAGTCCATTCATCCCCAAGAGATCTGAGGAACTTTCTGTTGATATCATCTTGTTCAATCTTTACTCCTACAGTAGCCAGTTCACCTATGAGTTTGTTGAACCTATCAAAAGTTTGAGTCATAGACTCATTCTTTGAGGAAGTGAAGTTCTCATACTGCTGCTTTAGAACATCTCTTTGATTTCTTTTGATGCTTTTAGTTCCAGCAAATCTTTTCTCTAGAGCATTCCAGAGAATCTGATCATCAGTGCAGTTGCAAAATTGATGTTGATATTCATTGGGGATGGCCAAGAGCAGAGTGCTCAAGGCCTTCATCTCTGTCTGTCTGATCTTCCTCTCACCATCTGTCTTTGGTGGAGGTCTTTTCCCATCTGCTCCTATCCTTCCAGCTTCAGAAGGACCATTCTCAATGATATCCCACATTGAGTAGTCAGTGAGAAGAATATATTGTCTGATTCTGATCTTCCACATGTCAATCTCACTGGGTTTGAGCATTGGAACCTTAGAGACCAAAGTACTGCTTGATTCTGTAAGATTTTCCATGATGAATAGATGTTTCTGAGAGAGTTTGGCTCTGATACCACTTGTCAGGATCGAATTCTCAACAAGAAATAATTCTCAGAAACAATATCAAAGAAGTTTGCGGAATAACACTTTGATATTCAATGAAACAGTAAATCAAAACAGTATATAATCAACAACTTGTAAATTTGTATTGAATGCTTGAAGTTACAAGATTAAACACACAACCTCAATATTGATGAACAGGCTCACCAATACGAATTCTACTTCTCTAGAATTAGGATCTATGTCTTGAGGTTGATTTTCTCTTTAGAACTAAAACTTAGAATGAATCAATTAATCTATTCTATCAAATCTGTACATATACTGAATAAAAAGATAATTATATTAAATAAAATATCTTCAGTATATCTTCCATGTATATCTCTAAGCTTCCATGTATATCTTCAGATTATCCAGCTGTTATCCTTTCATGCGAATCATGCTCAGCAGCATTAATCTCTTCAAACAATATTAACTTGGTCTTAGCAGCATTAACTACTAAGCAGTACTAACTAGTTAAGCAGTACTAACTTTGTTCAAGCAGCACTAACTTTGACTAGCAGTATTAATTTTACTAGTAGTAGTAACACTCAGCAGTATTAACCTTTAAGTCTTCTAGCAGTAGTAACTTTGAACCCGCAACATTAACCATACTTGATGAATTCTTCAGTTCCCAACACTAGTCAAAGTTAGTGTTGCTTGAACAAAGTTAGTACTGCTGAGCTAGTTAGTACTGGTAGTGGTTAGTGCTGCTTAGTAGTTAATACTGCCAAGACTTAATGCTGCTTATAAGGTAATGTGAAGATAATGATGAAGAGATCGTGATTAAAGATAAACAAGGATATTCTGAAGATATTCATGGAAGATATACTGAAGATATTTTATTTATTTGTAATTATCTTTTTGTTTAGTATATGTATAGGTTTGACAGAATTGTTTAGAGATAGATTTACATTTTTAAATTCTACAGTTCTAGAGAGAATCAACCTCAAGGCATAGTTCCTAATTCTAGAGAAGTAGAATTCGTCTTGAAAGAGCTTGTTCTTCAAGATTGAGGTTGAGTGTGTAATCTTGTGATTTTAATACAAGTTTGCAAAGTGTTTATCATATACTTTTTGTTTACTGTTCCATTGAATATCAAAGTGTTATTCCGCAACTTCTTTGATATTGTTTCTGAGTATTCATAATTCTTGTTGAGAATTCGATCCTGACAAGTGGTATCAGAGCCTGTTCTCTCAGAAACATCTATTCATTCATCATGGAAAACTTTGCAGAATCAAACAGTACTCTAGTCTCAAAGGTTCCAATGCTCAGACCCAATGAATTCGATATGTGGAAGATCAGAATCAAGCAGTACATACTCCTCCCTGACTATTCTATGTGGGACATCATTGAGAATGGCCCTTCTGAAGAAGGAAAAATTGGTGCAGATGGAAAGAGAACTCCACCAAAAACTGATGCTAAAAGAAATACTAGACAGACAGAGATGAAAGCCTTGAGCACTTTGCTCTTGGCTATCCCCAATGAATACCAACATCAGTTCTGCAACTGCACTGATGCAGAGATGCTCTGGAATGCTCTAGAGAAAAGATTCTCAGGTACCAAAAGTACCAAGAGAAATCAAAAATCCATTCTGAAGCAACAATATGAGAACTTTATGTCAACCAAGAATGAGTCCATGACTCAAACTTTTTACAGGTTTAATAAACTCATTGGTGAACTTGCTACAGTGGGAGTACAAATTGATCAAGATGATCTGAACAGAAAGTTTCTAAGGTCCCTGAGTGATGAATGGACTATGTATATTGTGTCTTTCAGACAGAATGATCAACTGGAAGAAAAAGAACTTGATGATATGTATAATGACCTAAGAGTTTTTGAAACTGGGGTAGAGGCTAAGAAGAGGCCTTCTGGGTATGTTCACAATGCAGCACTCCTTTCAGAATCAATAGATTTTACTTTCATCCCTGAATCAGTTAGTGCTGCCAATGGAGCACCTCAAGAGAAAGGCACTGAAACTGTATTTGAAGCCTTTCTAGCAAGTCATGGAAACTCTTCCCTCATTAATGATGACTTGGAACAACTCCATCAAGATGATCTTGAAGAGATGGACATTAAATGGCAGATGGCCATGCTCTCTATGAGAGTTAAAAAGTTCATCAAAAGAACTGGAAGGAACAACTTCTCACAAAGAAGAGAAGATGGAGCAGGTTTTGACAAGTCAAAGGTGGAATGCTATAAATGCCATCAGAAGGGACACTTTGCTAGAGAATGCAGAAGTGGAATGCCTCAAAATAATAACCACCAACAAGCTCAATCTGGAAGCTTCAATAATAACAGAAACTCTGCACAAGCCCTTGTCTCTCAACAAGGCATGGGGTTTGATTGGAGTGATCAAGCTGAAGAGGCCATTCAGAACCAAGCTCTAATGGCAGAGGTATCTGATCTCCCAACAGAGGTAACTTCCAATCTTTGTTCTCAAAATTGCATTAACACTGTTAAGAGGTATAGGGATCACAATCAGAACATGAGTGATAACCTTAAGAGATTGGAAACGGACATAAAAGATTATGTCAGGATAGTTGAGAGATTTGAAGAGCAGATTAAGGGTTTTCAAGCCAATGAGCTCCAACACTCTTATGACACAAACTACTGGAAGTGGGAGAAGAATGACTTAGAACTCCAACTGACCAGATCCAAAGAGGAGAATGAGAAGATAAAAAGAGAGTTTGAGAAAGCCAAGCTGGATATTGAGAAATTTTCCAATGCTTCTAAAGCAATGGACTCTTTGCTCCAAACTCAAATCCATGACAAACTTAGAAGAGGAATAGGGTACAATACCACTCCACCACCCTATAACAACAACTACATCCCTCCTAGTTCAGATTTGTTAGAAACAAAGGATAGGAAGGACCTACCTAAGGGAGCCACTGAGATAGATCCCTTAGATGAAGTAGTTGTTAAGGATAAAACTGAGAAAGAAGGTGTCAAGGAAAAAGATAACACTGTGAGTGGTGAGATTCCTATAGAAAACCACATAATCACCAATGAGGGATGTGGAAAGCATTGGATCAAGTCCAAAGAAATAGAGAAGACTGAGGAAGAGAACAAGAAGGTTCACTATAAGCAGACCACTGTTGTGAGCCCTGTCCCTTGCAAACAATGTGCATGCAATAAATTTAAGCCCCAAAAACATGATAAACCAAGGGGAAACCAGAGAAACTGGAACAACCAATGGGCACAAAAACAAGGCATTGATTTGAGTAAAATTAATAGACCAAAGCCTTGTTTCATATGTGGAA
Organism: Arctium minus; assembly: GCA_954870635.1. Lineage (NCBI taxonomy): Eukaryota > Viridiplantae > Streptophyta > Magnoliopsida > Asterales > Asteraceae > Arctium > Arctium minus. Next base: position 161,945,479 of record OX941081.1, read on the forward strand.
AGTTAAACCATTTGGCTAAGTACTGTTACTTTAACCTTATTAACCAACAGATGAACTTTCAAAGATTTGTGCAAAAACCTGTTGGTTATAGGAAGGCTGGAAAGAAACATGTGGTGAAGAAATCTGTTGAAAATAAAGGCCCCATGAAGAAAAAGATTTTGAATGAAAGTATTAAAATGTGCCTAGAAGCACTAAAACTGTTAGTGCTGCTGACAGAGATAGTGCTGCTAGAAGCATTACTGCTGCTATCAGTGTTAGTACTGCTGAAAGTTTTAATGCTGCTAATACTGTTAGTACTTCTTCAAAGATAAATACTGCTAACACAGTTAATGCTGCTAAAACAGTTACTACTTCTAATAAGGTTAGTACTGCTAAGCATGCAAGCACTGCTAATGTAGTTAGTACTTCTAAAACCAGTACTACTTCTAGCAAATGTGTTTCCAAGCCTATCATTGTGACTAAGTACTCCAGAAATGAGGAGTTAAAGTTTCAAAATCTTGTCAAGAAAGAATGCAAGTATTTTGATGAGAAAGGGATACCCAAGACCACTTTGGCTTGGGTTCCTAATTCAAACTAACTGATTTATCTTATGTGCAGGGCAGCCAACAGCTCAAGGGAAAGAGCATTTGGCATGTTGATAGTGGTTGCTCTAAGCACATGACAGGCAACATGTCATGCCTTCAAGATTTCAAGCATATCAATGGAGGACATGTTGCTTTTGGAAATAATCTTACTGGTGGTAAAATAAGTGGCAAAGGAAATGTCACAAAAGGTAAGATGACATTTGAGGATGTCTACTATGTTGATCAATTAAAGTACAACCTGTTAAGTGTATCACAGGTTTGTGACAAACAACATAGCATATTATTTACAAACACAAAGTGTATGATCCTTGCTCCAGGGTTCAAGGTAGTTGATGAAAGCATGATACTACTTAGAACTCCAAGAAAGGACAATGTTTATTGTCTAGATATGGACAATGTTGATAGTGATTCATCCCTGAACTGTCTTGTTTCAAAAGCTTCTGTGGATGAATACTCTCTTTGGCACAGAAGGATGTGTCACATGAATTTCAAGACTATGAACAAACTTGTTAAAAACAACCTTGTAAGAGGTTTACCATCAAAAGTCTTTTCATGTGATGATCATTGTGTTGCTTGTCTTAAAGGCAAACAACACAAAACTTCTCATAAGACCAAAGAGTTAAATTCTATTTCTTCTTGTCTCAAATTACTGCATATGGATCTGTTTGGTCCTACAAATGTTATGAGTATAGGCAAGAAATCTTACTGCTTGGTTATTGTTGATGATTACTCCAGATTTACTTGGGTATATTTTCTAAGGACTAAGGATGAGACAAGTGGACTGATCAAATCATTTATCCTGAGAATTGAAAACCAAACTAATCAAAAAGTAAAAGTCATTAGATCAGATAATGGGACTGAATTTAAAAATCTTGATCTAAACACCTTTTGTGAAGAGAAAGGCATTGAGAGACAATATAGTGCCCCTAGGACTCCTCAACAGAATGGAGTTGCTGAGAGAAGAAATAGGACACTAATAGAGGCTGCTAGATCTCTGTTGGCTGATTCAAAATTGCCAATTACCTTCTGGGCTGAAGCAGTTAATACTGCTTGTTATGTCCAAAACAGAGTTCTAGTAGTCAAGCCAAAGAACAAGACTCCATATGAGCTTTTAAATAAAAGAAAACCATTTATTGGATTTTTCAAACCCTTTGGGTGTCCTTGTACTATTCTCAAAACCAAATCTCACTTAGGTAAGTTTGATAGAAAAGCAGATGATGGATTTCTTGTTGGTTACTCATCTCAGAGTAAGGCTTACAGAGTCTTTAACTCTTCTTCTAGAATAATTGAAGAAAGTGACAATGTCAAATGCAATGAGAACACACCAAATCCAATTGGGTCTGGTCCTCAGTGGCTATTTGACATTGATTCACTAACTAACTCTTTTGGTGTCAGTAGTGATGATTATGCAGGTTTAGGGAGTGGAGGATCAGGAACTACACAAGTTCAAGACAGCTTATCTTAATCTGTGATCTTTCCCATACCCACAGTGGATCCTGTTGAAGACTATGAAAAGGAACCATCTACTAAACCAAGTCAGAGTGAAGAAGAAAGTAGAGATGAGGAGACTCAAGACAATAAAGAATCAGAAGTAGCTGCTGAAAACACCTCAGTTGAGTTAAATGACTCCAATCTAGAGGTGGGACTTAATGAAGAATCTAATCATCACACCAGAATTCAAAAGAATCATCCTCCACAACTGGTAATAGGAGATATATCCTCTCCTATGATGACTAGAAATCAAAGCAGGCTGCAAGATATGCAAGATCAACAGCATACAATGCTTTCTTGCTTTTTATCCCAGCTTGAGCCTAAGAAGGCACATGATGCTATGAAAGAATCCAGTTGGATAGAAGCAATGCAAGAAGAGCTACTACAATTCAAGCTGCAAGATGTTTGGGATCTGGTAGACCTTCCTAAAGGCCAAAGAGCAATAGGAACAAAATGGGTCTTCAGGAATAAGATATATGAAAGAGGTATTGTGATAAGGAATAAAGCAAGGTTGGTGGCTCAAGGGTATACACAAGAAGAGGGAATAGACTATGATGAAGTATTTGCACCTGTGGCCAGGATAGAAGCAATTAGATTATTCCTGGCTTATGCTTCTTATATGAAATTCAAAGTCTATCAAATGGATGTGAAAAGTGCATTTCTTTATGGCTCAATTGAAGAAGAAGTATATGTCTGTCAACCACCAGGGTTTGAAAACCCAAGCTATCCAGACAGGGTATACAAATTGAAGAAAGCACTTTATGGATTGCATCAAGCTCCAAGAGCATGGTATGACACTCTGTCATCCTATCTCTTGGAAAATGGTTTTGAAAGAGGAGTCATTGATAAGTCTCTATTTATCAAAAGAAAGAAGAAGGATATATTGTTGGTCCAAATCTATGTTGATGATATCATTTTTGGATCCACAAGAGACAACATGTGCAAGGAGTTTGAGGAACTAATGCATCAAAGGTTCAAAATGAGTTCCATGGGGGAACTTACCTTTTTCCTTGGACTCCAAGTTCAACAGAAGTCAGATGGAATCTTTATCTGTCAGTCCAAGTATGTGCAGGACATTCTAACCAAGATTGGTTTCTCAGATTCAAAACCTGCCAGCACACCTATGGAGACACACAAGCAGATAACAACAGATCTTGAGGGGGAGGATATGGATGTTCATCATTATAGATCCATGATTGGCTCTCTCATGTATCTTACAGCCTCTAGGCCAGATATAATGTTTCCAGTCTGTGTATGTGCAAGATTTCAAGTTAGGCCAAAGCAATCTCACTATCAAGCTGTAAAGAGGATATTCAGATATCTCAAAGGGCAACCCAGATTGGAACTTTGGTATCCTCATGACTCATCCTTTGACCTACTTGCATACTCAGATAGTGATCTAGGTGGAGTAAACTTGGACAGAAAATCTACTTCTGGAGGATGTCAATTTTTGGGTGCAAGACTAGTGTCTTGGCAGTGCAAGAAACAAACCACAATGTCCACATCTACAACAGAGGAAGAGTACATAGCAGTTGCAAGTTGCTGTTCTCAAGTTTTATGGATTCAAAATCAAATGCTGGACTATGGGGTAACCTTTCTACACACTCCAATTTTTATTGATAACAACAGTGCTATTAGCATTGTGAATAATCCAGTCAAGCACTCAAAAACAAAGCACATTGAAATCAGATATCACTTCATAAGAGACTGTAATGAAAAGAAACTTATTCAAGTCGTAAAGGTTCATACCGACAACCAGTTTGCTGATCTATTCACCAAAGCCTTTGATGTGGGTAGATTCACTTTCTTGGTATCAAGTGTGGGAATGATCAACTCTGAATAAACTCCTTCTCAAAAAGTGGATCAATACCTGTATATTATGTATTCTTGGTGGTCCTAATCTTTCTTTTCAGGGACTTCATAGCAGTCCTCAGTTCATCATAAGTTGAAAAGAGTAAGTATTGTTAATACTGCCAGTGCATTGTTAATACCGCCAGTGCATTTTTAATACTGCCAGTGCATTTTTAATACTGCCAGTGCATTGTTAATACTGCCAGTGCATTGTTAATACTGCCAGTGCATTGTTAATACTGCCAGTGCATTGTTAATACTGTTTTTTAGTTAATAATGCTTTCAGTTAATACTGCTAGTGGTTAATACTGCTTTCAGTTAATACTGCTAGTAGTTAATACTGCTAGTAGTTAATACTGCTTTCAGTTAATACTGCTTTCAGTTAATACTGCTAGTAGTTAATACTGCTTTCAGTTAATACTGCTTTCAGTTAATACTGCTAGTGGTTAATACTGCTTTCAGTTAATACTGCTTTCGGTTAATACTGCTTATGTCCCGAATACTATAAATACTCGTTGCCCGCCTAAAATCTCATAACGACTCTTTGCATACTGTTCACTTGCGCTCTAAACCCTTTCTCTCTCAAGTTCAAAGTTTTCAGGCAAGAACCTTCAAGGTCAATGGCATCCATGGCGTTCATAGACGAGCACAATGAAATCGCGATGCTCCAAAAGCCAAAACAAGCTGAAGGTTTTCACCAGATAGTCGACTTTCTGAAGTCAAGCCATATTGCCCATGCTCTCACTCTATCTCCTACCATCATCATAGAGCATCAGAGGCAATTCTGGGCAAATGCCACCATCGTTACTGAAAATGGTGCGCAAATGATCAAAACAAGGGTGTGTGACAAACCCTTGACAGTTACTGAAGAGGTACTTCGCATTAGTCTACGTCTAGACGATGCCTCCGGTATAACTTCTATCTCTAATGATGAACTGTTTTCTACTCTTACAAGAATGGGGTATGGAGGCCCATTGGGGGTGTTCAAGTTCTCAAAAGCCAAATTTTCACCCCAATGGCATTTCTTTGTCCATATCCTCATGCACTGTATATCTAAAAAGACTACTGGATGGAGTGAGTTCAGTAGCACCATTGCTTATGCTTTGGTATGCTTAGCCACTACCAGAAAGTATAATTTTTCACAAATGATTTTTAATGATCTTGTCTCAAACCTGGGAAGTAAGAAGAGATTTTATATGTACCCCAGGTTTGTCCAAGAAGTTATTAACCATGAATTGGCGGATATACCTCACTTTGATGGGGTATATGTACCAAAAATTCCCAAAGGTAAGGTCTTTTCAAACATGAAAAGATCCCCTATGGACTCGGAAGGAGTTGACACCCCATTGTTCTCCACAATGATGGTGGTGTCCCAAACTAATGAAGGTATGGCAGCAGGGTCAAGGCCACCATTAGACCAACCCACTGCTAGCCAATCCCAACCTTCCCTCTCTCAAATTTTCCCTCAGTCCTTTGCTGCTAAACCCACTCCCATAATATCCAAGACCTATGTCAAAAAAAAGGTACACAAGGCTTCTTCCCTTGGTGTACCTACTATTAACCAAGAGCCTCAAAGCCCTCTATTGGAGCATTCTCCAGTAGAGAATATCCAAAGGGAATCCACTAGGGTGTCTCCCAACCCCAAGGAGGTGCTCTCTGAGGAGGAGGAAGAGCATATGGGTGAGAAGGCTGCCAGTACTTCTGCTAACACAGAGAAGGTCAGTGGTAACATCTCTAAGACCTTCCCCATGGCAACTTTGGGTGAGAAATCAACCAAAGGACCCCGGTGCCAAGAAACCAAGGGGGTAGTTGGTGCTTCTGCTAGGCAGAAGGCCACTACTAAAAGATCCAAGGATCCCTCAAGGATGGGCAACATATCCAAAAAGGGTGAGGACAGAGCTGAAACTGATGAATTGATGGCAAAACATTCCAAGGATCCTTCAAGGGTAGGTAAAACACCTAAAGAAGGTGAGGATAGATATACTTACTGGGAATTGATTGAAGCATTAGCCAACATCAATATTGATGTGGTTAATCAAGGAAAGGAAATTAAAGAATTGCAGCAAGTGGTCATCCCCAACAAGAGCAGATTTCCAAACTCAAACAATTGGTAGGAAAACTCATTGCCAAGAAAAGGAGAAAGCAGTTTGTTCTAAGGAGGAGAAATGGGGCAAACAAAAAGAAGGAGGAAAATGCTTCCAAAAAGGGGGAGAATTCAAGCTCAGAACAGATAGATCAACAGATTGAGGGGGAGTTTGTTGAAGAAAGGAATGAATTTGTTGAAGAAAAGGCAGCAGCAGAAACAACACCAGCAGCAGTAACAGGGTTAACATCTGAAGAGGTTGAAGTAGCAGAGATGCTGGTAAAAGCAAAGAATGACACTCCCAAAGCAAAGGGAGTGGTCATAAATGAAGGGGGAGCAAAGAAATCAGAAAAGAAAGACATGGATGCAGATGTAAAAAGAAAAAGGGAAAGAAAAGATGATAGAAACTGATCAACCAACTAAAAAGCAAAAGATGATTGAATCAGATGAAGCATTAGCCAAGAAACTGCAAGAAGAGTTAGATCAAGTAGAGAAAGAGTAGGTTGAGAAAGACAGAGAGATAGCAAGAGCACTAGCCAATGATCTAAATGAAGCATTTCAGAAAGGGTTGGAAACAGAGAAAGCTAAGCAAAGAGCAATAAGCTTGAGAAAGGCTATGATGGCCAGATCAAGTGCAAAGAAGAGAAGACCTTCACAAACTTACCTTGCAACTCAGGAAAGGAACAAGATGATAACTTTCTTGAGGAGTGCAATTGGTGTGAAGAAAGAAATGTTCATAAAGGTGACTTTTGATCAAGTCAAGGGACTATATGAGAAAGAAATGGGAAAGCTGAAGAATAATGAAAAGGACAGAGTGGAGTTTGAAAAGAAAGCTAAGGAGAGGCATGATGTGAATATCAATAAACCCTTCCCTGAAAGTGAAGAGGGAACTCCAACAAAGAAAAAGGCAGAGATTAAGGAAGAAGAGACTCTAGCTCAGAAGATCAAGAAGATAAAAAGAGTTAAGTCTATTGCTTCTAAAGGCTCTAGATCAGAAGAAAGGAAAAAGGAAGAAAAGAAGAAGGAAGCTACTATAGGACAAGGGAAAAGGATACTGAAGAGAACTAAGATGATGGCCAACAGAAAGAAAGTTGACAAGAAGTCTAGAGTAGAAGAAGAAAAGAAAGTTGAATCTCAGGAAGAAGTACCACAGAGTTCAGATGTAAACATGTACATGGTGGTAATGGATAAAATTCCAAAGCCTATTTCAGCTGAACCTGTTGGATTCAAACCTCCTGAAGTTATCCTCTGGGATACTATGGAGGTGGATGGCAAAGAATATATTAGATTGAAAAGAAAGGATGAGAAGTATGAAGTCTACAGCACCTGGAGCAAAATTGTCAGAGAGTGTTCCAGATCTGATTTGGAAGAAATGTTTGCAGTGGGGATGAAAGTTCATGCAGATCAGTTGACAGCTCCAGGGTTACCAATTGTGAAGCTAGTTATGGAATATTTGTGCATGTTGTTCAAACCAGAAGCAGTAAAGCATTTGATAAGAGATGTATTTAAAGCTGTTAGAGGATGGACTCTATATGAAAGGAGTGGAGTTTACGAACTGGCATTGGATACTTTTCACATGGAGTATTACTTGGTGGATAGGGTATACAACCATACAAAACTGAAGCTTCATGCCATGTTAAATAAAAAGTTGAGTTGTGCACCAAATTCAGAAATGGCAAAGTACTTAATTCAAAGAACTATTAATCAGAGCATGGGACTGGATCCTAACCTTGGAGTAGATCAATGAAGATTTTGGAAGCATTTGAAGAACTTAACTTCTCTTTCTAAAAGTCAAGTTAGGGGGAGATTGTTGGGAACTGAAGATGTGAACAAGTCTTTAATGCTGCTAGTTCAGAATTACTACTGCCAGAGGACTTCAAAGTGAATACTGCTGAGTATTACTACTGCTAGTAGAATTAATACTGCTAGTCAAAGTTAGTGCTGCTTGAACAAAGTTAGTACTGCTGAGCTAGTTAGTACTGCTAGTGGTTAGTGCTGCTTAGTAGTTAATATTGTCAAGACTTAATGCTGCTTATAAGGTAATGTGAAGATAATGATGAAGAGATCGTGATTAAAGATAAACAAGGATATTCTGAAGATATTCATGGAAGATATACTGAAGATATTTTATTTATTTGTAATTATCTTTTTGTTTAGTATATGTATAGATTTGACAGAATTGTTTAGAGATAGATTTACATTTTTAAATTCTAAAGTTCTAGAGAGAATCAACCTCAAGGCATAGTTCCTAATTCTAGAGAAGTAGAATTCGTCTTGAAAGAGCTTGTTCTTCAAGATTGAGGTTGAGTGTGTAATCTTGTGATTTTAATACAAGTTTGCAAAGTGTTTATCATATACTGTTTGTTTACTGTTCCATTGAATATCAAAGTGTTATTCCGCAACTTCTTTGATATTGTTTCTGAGTATTCATAATTCTTGTTGAGAATTCGATCCTGACAAAGACTGTTGAATAGCATGTTCTTTTAGGAAAATACAAGGGATTCAGTGTGTGAGCTTAACAGAACTTCCATGGATTCACGTTAACCAATGTTTCCTACCAGGAAGTATTCCCTGAGTGATTGAGGGGAGAGGGGTCAAAAGAGTGAGTGATGGTGTGTGAAGAGGTAAAATGGAAAAGAGAGATTGGTTAGAAGTGAGCATTAAAAGAAAGAGGGTGAGAGAACAGAGTAAAAGAATATTAGACTCTGCACCAAACTTCTTTCTGAGCCGGGCAGCCACATAATCTGATTGGTTCACAGTCTTTGGTGACCATCATTGAAATAGGCAACTAGCCCATGCCATCTCTTGCATACAACCCCACCAGCTACTCATTCCTTTCTCAAAAAGAGAATGTTTCACATTTTCTGGGGAAGCAGCACATACGCTATTGGTTCTTCATTTGGAAGATACTAATATTGAAAAAGAAGGAAAGTTGCCCCACCTTCGAACCCTTTCTCATGCACATTGAGTCTTTGTATAATTTGTTGTTGTCTCAACAAGTTTACATACTTTGAGCCTAAAATGAAAAGCAATCATCAATGCTTAATTCTTTGATACACATGCACTAGCACACAGAAATTTGTTTTCTGTCAGAACGTTCATAGATAACCATGTGTTATTCGATGATTGAATGGAAGACCTGGGGAGCTAACATCAAACCAGCTCCTTATATAGTAACTTTGTGTTACTCAGTAACTTTGTGTTACTGACAGGCATTTAAACTGAGTCATTTGTTGATTCAGGGTTACACTTATTAAACTGTTTGAATTTGAAAAGATTCGAATGGTTCCTACTGACTATTTGAATCTGAAAAGATTGAAATAATCACTCTTTGCATTTTGAGAGACTGCTCTTATTTCCATACAGGGCTCGTTACATGAAGACAGTGCTTACTTGATGACCATATTCAAAGGAGGAGATTGTTTTGCAAAGTTTTGATGATGATGATTCTCACCACTCATCAAAAAGGGGGAGAACATACAAAAAGGGAGAATAATCAAAGAAGGAGAATATAATCTGAAGATTGCTGAAGATTTCAAAGATATCAAGTTTTGAAGTTTTGAAGCTATCAACGTCATATCTGAAGAAAAGAGAAGAAAAGTGAAGACCTGAAGATTATTGTCAAAAAAAATTTAATCTTGAATCCAAAGGGGAAGATGTTGCAATTGCGGAAAATTTGGGCACTTCTCCAGAGATTGCAGATTCAAGAAGGTCAAGAACTCAGACTACTATGCACAAAAGTCACTAATCGCCAAGAAAGCCGAAGAAGGAAATGTGCTTATGGCTGAAGAAGAAAATTGGCTGTTCCAAAGTTCTGATGACGAGGAGCTGGCACACTTCACCCAAGTTTCCTACATGGCCAAGCTGGATGGTGACGATGAAGATTCTGAGGCACATTCGGAAGATGCAAACTCTAAGGTAAGTGATAATTCTGAGCTTATTGAATCACTTATGGCCCAAATACATAGCATGAAAGATGAATTTGCTTTATTGAAAGGCAAGCTTAGCTCCGCACATCAATCAGTATTGAGTTTTCGTGATGAAAACGCTTTGCTGAAAGTTGTTGTGGAAGAAAAAAAAAGAAAAAGATGGTTTAAAAGCTGAAAAGGAAACTTTGAAAAGTAAAATATCTGTTTTAGAAAATGATCTAGTGAATCTCAATGCTGAAAAAGGTGAGTTCAAAATTAAATTTGAAGTCTGTTTTCAAGAAAGAAATGAAGCTTATACAAAGATTAAGCAATTGCAGGATATTAACATGAAACGAAGTCAGACTGAGCAGACGCTAAATTTGTTGACCAATAAACTCCAGGATGAAAGGTTTTATAAACTGAAACCAGGTTTGGGTGTGCCAACTAATGATGTTTTGAAAAAGGCACTGGAGCATTTATATAACTTTGATAAATTTGGCTCCGCAATCAGACCCATTCCAAACATTCGTGCTACTTTTGTTGAAGCTAGTGCTTCTAAACCTTTTACTGAGACCAAAGGTCAAGAAGAAATGGGAGAAAACAAGTCTTGTGACATTGATTCTCAAAATGTTTTTAAATCAGTTGGTTTTAAATACAATGATTTGAACAAAAGCTATGCAACTCGAAAGATTGAATTCACTGAGTTTGAATCATTGTTTACCACTTCTTCTAAAGAATCAGTCAACAATGACACTGTTCCATCTGAGACTGAATGCAAATACGATGAGTATGAATCGGATGTTGATCCATCTACTATACTATCACTCTCAAATCCCATTACTCCTAAACCTTTGCTTGTTGAAGAGGTTGAAGAAGACACTGTAAACACGAATGAATCTTGTTTGGAAAATGATAAAACGGAGTTTATTGAGTCCATGACTGAAGAATTATTTTCCGAAATGATGAATGCTTCAGACTCTGACCCTGTTTCTATTCAAAATGAGTCAAATTCTGTGAATGATCATACATCTGAATTGATGAAGCAAATTGATCTGTTGCAACAGTCTCTTGATGAGATTGAAGATGAAAACTTTGATCTCAAGTTTAAACTTGAAAAATCTTTGAAAGAAAATCAACAGCTTTGCACAGAAATCAATGATTTGAAAATTACTCTGTTTAAAAATGCTTTAAATGATAAACAGATGTTCAATGATCTAAGCTGGAAGGTAAGAACAAATCCAGAATTTGATGCTCCTACAAAACCTTCAGTTGTTTACTTTGATTGTCCTGAATATCCACCTAGCATCTTTGAGAAGGGTGAAACTTCAAGTAATTCAAGAAAAGAATCACCTTCCAAGCCTGAGACTAACGAGGTTCCTGTTTCTGTTTCAGATATAAAAGGAAATGGAGTTGGGAGAAGTAAGAAGAATAAAGATCTTAGATTGAATAAAAATAATAGTTTGAATTCTAGCAGTTGTACTACGAAAGTATTATTTTGAAAAGTAATTCTTTTGATGGACATAAATGTACGATTTGTTCCGATAAATCTAAGTTTATGAATTTTGCTCGAAAGAATCTATATTGTAAACACTGCTGGGATAATTCTTTCAAATACTACTCCCCTCCAAAGTCCAAAAAGAGCAAAAGAAAAGCTAAACTGAACCCTAAGTCTAATTCTAATTCTTCTACACAACCCAAAGTGCATCGAGCTAAGGTTTCCAATCCTTCATCTAAACAGCACTTTCAGGAATTAAATGTTAAAATAATTTGGAAATGGATTCCAAAACCCATATATGAATGGAGAGTGAAAGTTAAATCTGTTGATATTCCTGAATTGCTTAAAGCTAACAGCGAAGGACCCATTCTGATATGGGTACCTAAGCAAAACTAATTGTTTTTGTGTAGGCCTGTCGACTGTGGGTGATAGATTTCGGATGTTCACGCCACATGACAGGATTCAATCACCTCTTGCATAACTATGTGCAGGAGCCTGCCGACGCAGTTCGTTTTGCAAACTCTGAAGTGGAAGGAAAGGTCAAAGGATATGGCATGCTTGACAATGAAGTTGTGAAAATTCAAAGAGTGCTATATGTAGAGGGACTTGAACATAACTTGTTCAGCACCAGTCACTTCTGTGACATGAAATATCAAGCCCGCTTCACAACAACTCATTGCTATATAGAGGATCCAGATGGTTACGAAGTCTTCAAAGCTGAGCGCCATGGAAATCTATACTATGTAGATTTTCCAAAATTGTCTGCCACACGTCCAGTATGCCTACTCGCTAAAGCTTCTAAAGCACAATTGTGGACGTGGCATCGTCGCTTGTCTCATCAGAATTTCCGATCTATAGCCAAGCTACAAAGACAAGGTCTGGTCAAAGGTCTACCAAAAATAAGGTTCGAAAAAGACTCACTATGTCCCGCATGTGAGTTGGGAAAAATGAAGCGAAGCTCCTTCAAGTCCAAAGCTGAATCATCGACCTCATCTGCACTGGAACTTCTTCATATGGACCTTTGTGGCCCAATGCGCACAACATCTATCAACGGAAAGAAGTACGTTTTAGTAATGATAGATGACTATTCAAGGTATACATGGCTCGAGTTTCTTCGCAACAAGTCAGATGCGACAGAGTTGATTATCGCTTTTATCAAGCGCATTCAAGTTCGTCTTCAATTGCCAGTCAGAACTATTCACAGCGACAACGGAACGGAGTTCAAGAATGCCACTTTACAGGGTTATCTTACGTCTGTAGGCATTTCACATAACTTTTTTGCAGCCTACACTCCGCAGCAAAACGACATTGTCGAACGGAAGAACCGCACACTTGTTGAAGCTGCTCGTACTATGCTTGCATATTCCGATCTACCCATGTACCTTTGGACCGAGGCAGTCGCGACAGCATGCTTTACACAGAATCGTACCATCGTGGTCAAGAGGTTTAATAAAACAACATATGAGTTAATCAACAATCGTACACCTAACATCAAATTCCTTCGTGTTTTCAGTTGCAGGTGTTACATTCTTAAAGAGCGTCAAGGATTATCAAAATTTGAAAAGAAAGCGGATAAAGGATATCTCGTGGGATACTCTATGACATCCAAAGCTTATCGAATCTACATCATTCGAACAAAGACGGTTCTTGAGAGCATGAATGTCTCCTTTGATGAGAATTCTACAAGGACTTCTGGACACAACAGTTCAGAACTCGTAATTAAGGACAAAGCTTCTATTCAATCTCGAATAGAACCAGCTTCTCAAGGATCCACTTCTTCTAACTCTAACTCTACTTCATCTGAGTTACATTTATTGTTTATTGATGCCTTTGATGATATATGTGCAAATTTTGAAAAAGGCATATCAACATCAGTAACAAGTGGTATCAAAGCCTAAAGAATCAAGTTTTAGGATTAAATCTATGTTTTGCGATTTTACTATTCACCGATTACTATTCATCGATTACTGTTCATCGAAATTACTGTTCATCGAGTTTACTGTTCATCAGCTAGTGAAAATCGATTGAATGCTTTAAGGTGTTGTTATGCTTAAAGTTGATTTGAGTAGATAAGTTTTAAGTGATTGAACACTATCTGATTAGTTAATTGCAAAATTAAGTATTGAGTGATTGAATTTATATGATTTTGTGTGTTTTCTGGGTTCAATATTTATCGACACTGTATTCACCAAATTGAAGTTGGAAAGTTGATTTTAATCATTGGTTTTGATTGCATACTGATCGATTGTATGATTGTGGGTTCGAAAGTATATTTTTCGCATTCAATTTCTGTGTTCATCGTGTTTCTGGGTTGATTTTCTGGGTTGAACATCATCGAGCTGGACTGGAACTAAGAACATACCGGTAGACCACATCATATCGGTCGACCAGGTTTGCGTCTCACAATACCCCGGTCAGACACACTATCAGTCAAAGCCTTTGTCGGTCAAGACCTATACCGGTCCACACACTTTATCGGTCCATATCTTTATCGGTCCATAGCATTATCGGTCTTAGTCATTTACCGGTCGAGCATAATACCGGTCATTACAAGTTACCGGTCCTACATCATACCGGTCGAACAACATACCGGTCGAACAAGTTACCGGTCCAAGCAAGTTACCGGTCGACAGTCACTTTGCCCAGTGCTTATTCGTGCAAGACCAACTTTGCCCAAGTGCCGTCTCGCGCAAACCCCACTTTGCGCGACCCAAGGCTCACGCAAACCTTACTTTGCGTGACACACTGCTCGCGAGAACCCCTGCTTTGCGCCACCCGTTACTAGCGAGAACCTCTCACTTTGCGCCAACAGTTACTCGTGCAAAGCTCCTCTTTGTGCGACCTGCCTCTCGTGCAAACCGCCATTTCTTTTGCGTAAAATTTTTCTCTAGCGGGACCCCCGTGCTAAGTCTGCAAAGGGGGACAAAGTTCTGTTCGTGATCAAAATTTTCTTATTTTCAGTATTACTCTGTTTGATTTTATCTACTGTTTGAGAATTCTGCATTTAATTATTTTTGGAAATTTATTTTTCTGAAATTTTTTTAGTGTAGTTTTTATCTTATACTTGATTCTAACGATCTCATCTAGTTGATTTAAGTGGTACAGATATTATCATGCCTTACACAGACTTGAAGGGAATTACGGTGCTAACCAAGAGAGACTGTGCTTTAGCATATATGCCAAAGATTCCAGCACTAGAAGCTGAGAATGAAAATCTGAAGATTCAGAACTCATCTCTTCTTGAACAAATAAATAAGTTGAAAGATGATAAAGACTTTGAAAAAGACTTTGTTTGCTCAGAATGTATCTCTAACTCAAAGATTAATTTTGCAGGAATTATTGAGTCGAAAGAGAAAGAGATTTTAAATCTTCAAGCTGAAGTAAAAAATCTTAACTCAAGCTCTACATGGTCAAAGAAGGATGCAATGCAAAGAGAGCTTGATGAGCTTCAAAGAAGAGAAAACATTGCTAGAAAGACATCTGAAGATCTTAGAAAGACAAATTCTCGAATCTTTGCTGAAAGAGACTCTTTGAAAGATAAAGTCTTCAGTCTTGAGGTTGAGATTGATATGCTGAAAGAAAAGGCAACCCAAGACAAAGACAATGCAACTTTTCAAGATGAAATGCTGAAGATTGAGAAAGAAAGAAAAGACTTTGCCAAGAAATTCTCTGATTTCTCTAGAAAAGCCTTTGAAGAGAAGAAATCTTTAGAGCTTAGATGTGTTAAGCTTTATCAACAAGTTTCAGACTTTGAGAAAGTTATCATTCTAGAGAGAGAGAAGGCTGAGAATGAAAAGAAGAAAGCTGAGCTGAAGGATATAAATACAGACTTTTCTGAAGAAAAGAAAACATTTGAAACCGAGATAGCTAAGCTGACAGGAAAGCTATTTGAGCTATCAACAAACATCTTGAAGGAGAAGAATGAAAAATCTGAGTTGCATAAGAAGTTTGATCTGATTGAAAAGGAAAGAAACAGTTTGTCTTCAAAGATAAAGGAACTTGAAGAGATCGTATTCAAGGTGAAACTGACTGAGCACAAGATGCCAAAGTCAATAGCTCAATCACCAAGAGATGATCTAGCTGATTCAGATAGTTCATTAAAAACAGCTTCAAGTTCACATTTTTCAAATGTTTTCTATAATCCTTTCTATGATTTAGATGATTGTCTTACTTCTAAATCTACTGATCAGATTCGTCCTTCTAACCTTTTCTATGACAAAAATGTTGATGGTTCAGGTAACTTCAAGAAGACTAAGTCTCAAAATAAAAGCTTCTGGAGAAGGGATGATGAGAAAGAAAGAGGAAACTGGATCTGGAGAGTTAAAGGATCCTCGGAGGAGAAGAAGAAAGAAGAATCATTTGTGCATACATCAAATGCTAAATGGAACTATGCTACAAAAGGTAAAACTTTTGGCAAACCTGATCTGGTTTACACAATCCATCAAATGATCAGGTTAGCACAAAAGAAAATTAGTTGTTCCTACTGTGGCTCAAATGATTTTGTAAGAAAAGATTATGTGAATAACTGGTATGGTTCTTACTTTATATCTCCCACTAGAACTGCAACTAACCCATTAGGACCCAAATACCAGTGGGTACCAAAGGCTAAATTTGTGTTGCAGGCACCCAAAGTTTAAGGGGGAGAAAGAACAAAGGCTTCTAAGTAAATCAGCTTAGAACCCGTACCTCAACGGAGTATGGCTTCTAATCACATCAGATTAGAACCCGCACTTCAGTGCTTTATTTTTCTGCTTTATATCAAAAAAAAATCTTAGAGCTTAATTGTCAAACTCTTTTAGTTTGAGGGGGAGAATTGCATCGTCAAACACAACTGTTTTGACATCTCCGAAATTTTTTATTCTTCATGTAACTTTGTGCTTATTTGTGCTTTCATGTACCAAAGACTGTTGAACAACATGTTCTTTTAGGAAAATACAAGGAATTCAGTCTGTGAGCTTAACATAACTTCCATGGATTCACGTTAACCAGTGTTTCCTAACAGGAAGTATTCCCTGAGTGATTGAGGGGAGAGGGGTCAAAAGATTGAGTGATGGTGTGTGAAGAGGTAAAATCGAAAAGAGAGATTGGTTAGAAGTGAGCATTAAAAGAAAG
Organism: Arctium minus; assembly: GCA_954870635.1. NCBI lineage: Eukaryota > Viridiplantae > Streptophyta > Magnoliopsida > Asterales > Asteraceae > Arctium > Arctium minus. The sequence continues at coordinate 161,962,003 of OX941081.1, forward strand.
AGGGTGAGAGAACAGAGTAAAAGAATATTAGACTCTGCACCAAACTTCTTTCTGAGCCGGGCAGCCACATAATCTGATTGGTTCACATTCTTTGTTGACCATCATTGAAATAAGCAACTAGCCCATGCCATCTCTTGCATACAACCCCACCATCTACTCATTCCTTTCTCAAAAAGAGAATGTTTCACATTTTCTAGAGAAGCAGCACATACGCTATTGGTTCTTCATTTGGAAGATACTAATATTGAAAAAGAAGGAAAGTTGCCCCACCTTCGAACCCTTTCTCATGCACATTGAGTCTTTGTATAATTTGTTGCTGTCTCAACAAGTTTACATACTTTGAGCCTAAAATGAAAAGCAATCATCAATGCTTAATTCTTTGATACACATGCACTAGCACACAGAAATTTGTTTTCTGTCAGAACGTTCATAGATAACCATGTGTTATTCGATGATTGAATGGAAGACCTGGGGAGCCAACATCAAACCAGCTCCTTATATAGTAACTTTGTGTTACTCAGTAACTTTGTGTTACTGACAGGCATTCTAACTGAGTCATTTGTTGATTCAGGGTTACACTTATTAAACTGTTTGAATTTGAAAAGATTCGAATGGTTCCTACTGACTATTTGAATCTGAAAAGATTGAAATAATCACTCTTTCCATTTGGAGAGACTGCTCTTATTTCCATACAGGGCTCGTTACATGAAGACAGTGCTTACTTGATGACCATATTCAAAGGAGGAGATTGTTTTGCAAAGTTTTGATGATGATGATTCTCACCACTCATCAAAAAGGGGGAGAACATACAAAAAGGGAGAATAATCAAAGAAGGAAAATATAATCTGAAGACTGCTGAAGATTTCAAAGATATCAAGTTTTGAAGTTTTGAAGCTATCAACGTCATATCTGAAGAAAAGAGAAGAAAAGTGAAGACCTGAAGATTATTGTCAAAAAAAATTTAATCTTGAATCCAAAGGGGAAGATTGTTGGATCAAATTATTGTATTCAAGATTGAAGGGTCTAAACTGTATTTGTTTGATAGTTAAAGTTAGAGGGTTTATTGTGTAATAATCTAATAGTCATTAGCTATTGGGCCCAAGCCCATTAGAAAGCCCATTAAGCTTAAAGCCCATATGGCCTAGGTATTTAATGTTTTAATTAGTTTAGTTTTAGGGTTAACCTTTGATAATTATTGTTTAGAGATTAAAAAGTAGCCGTACGTATTCTCTGTATTCAAGGGTATCAAGAACACACAAGGTTTAACTGTTTATTCAAGGGATTGGTATGTTATCTGATCTTATTATCTCTTGATTATTATTGTGTTCTGTGTTAATTATCAACTAGATTAAACTGGGATAACAGTAAAAAGTTTATAAGACGCTTTTAGACGTCTTAACAAGTTTTTTAAGACACTTTTAATAAAAAGTGTCACATTAGCTATGTTATAGGACAATTTTGAGAAAATATCTTTATAAACTCACTTTTTTATAGGACACTTGATTTATAAGAAACTTTTTCAAACAATATTCTATAAAATAGCTAATTCGACTTTTTTTTAAAGAGCCATCACCGGCGGATCTCATTGCCAAAGAAAGGTGGCCGATGATTGGGATTACTAGTGGATTTTCAATCATCGACGGAAAATTCTGTCAATGATGATTAATCCGCCAGTGATCCGCCACAAAGCCATTGGTAATTACCAGCGGAAAATTCCTCTTTTTTTTGTTTGTCTTGCCATTCAAATAGATAAAAATAACATAAAACTAAGAGGAACTTAATTAGAAGTCTATGAAAGGAAGATAATTAAGAGGAACATGCAAGCCTATTTAATTAAGCAAACATACTTCATTTATTTGACTTCAAAATACATAAAATAACATGCAAATTAAACTACAATTCCTAATTTAACTTTTATAGACGTAGTAGGACAGGAAAGTCCATATGAACCAATTGCATTAAAAAATTAAGGTACTCTTATTTACGTTTGAATGTTAGCTTCAAAGGGTTTTCCATTTTCAAAGCGATCCCGAACTTGTCGTTCATGTCGATCTTCGAAGGATCATCACCATTTGGAAGAACCCAATCAAACTCATGAATCAAAGAGGCCAAAACAAGTTCGACACTCATCATACCCGATGGTAATCCAGGACACATCCTCCTCCCTAAACCAAATGGTAATAACTCAAAGTCTTGGCCTTTATAATCCAATTTTGAGCCAATAAATCTTTCCGGTTTGAAAGATAAAGGGTCATCCCAAAGTTTAGGGTCTCGACCCATCGCCCAAAGGTTCACAAGTATTTTGGCGTTTTTAGGAATTGTGTAATTCATAACCTCACAAGTTTCAGCAACCTTATGTGGAAGAAGAAGAGGCACTGGTGGGTGTAATCTCATAGCTTCTTTGATAGTAGCTTGTAGATAAGGTACTTTAGATAGTTGCGAGTGAGTGATTCTATCCGAATTGATTTCCTTTTCCATCTCTTCTACTATTTTGGACATGACCTCTTTGTGTTTCACGAGCTCGGTCATAGCCCACACAACCGAAATGGTTGTAGTATTTGTTCCTCCCACGAATAATTCCTGGAAACACAAAAAAAAATTGGCTTCAATATATAAAAAATATCGATCATTTAAATTTCTATTAAATGGACATATATATATATATATATATATGATCATCGCTTGTAATTGATTTCTATTTTGCTACAAATAAAATATCCAACAAGGGCTTATCGTAACCAATTGATCGATTTGATCGTTTGAGAATCCATTTTCAAGCAAGCGATCTAAGAAAGATTGTGCGTGCTCTGGCGAATTGACATGAGCTCTTCTTTCCTCTATTATATGCTTCTAATGAATGAACGTCTTCTTATATAGTTTCATGGTTCCCTTTCTTAATCCGTGAATATCAAATCTGTTGAGCACAAGGAAAAACGAACCAAAATCTATTACACGACCACCATACTCGGTTATTTTACGTATCGACTCTTTCAATCCATCACGAGTCTCATCTTTCAAATCAAGAAAATCTTGGCCAAATATTATGGAACTCAAAGTGTTGAACAAGGTAGTAAACACTACGTCCTCAGTGTTAATCACATGTCCTTGCTTTTCATGCAAGAAATCTAACAACTGACCTACCTTTTTGTTCTCGTAATCTAGACTGGGCTCCTAAGGCTTTCGTCGAGAACATTTCGGTTCGACACAGGGTTCTTAAGGTCTTCCATGTTTGGTTACAGTCTTACCAAATGAGCGAATGGGGTATTAGGGTTTCCTGCTGAAATGCAGTAGGCACAACACGAGAGGATAGATAACGATCTTGAGTTTTGAGAATGGCCATGGCAGCCTCTGGGGAAGAAGCAACCACAAGACATTGTTTGCCTAACTTGAGAGATATAAGAGGGCCATATTGTTTGGCTAAATTGGCAGTAATAACATGAGGTTTATCCCCCACTTGATGTAGGTTTCCGATGATGGGCAACTTTGGTGGACCTGGTGGAAGGTTTTTAACGTTCTTTAAAGACAAAAGTTTGGTTTGTTTGAAGATGAATGTCAGAAAGAAGATGGTGGATAGAATGATAAGAGGGAAGGGGAGATTAAGAAAACTTGTGATATGACAGGATCGAATTCTCAACAAGAATTAATTCTCAGAAACAATATCAAAGAAGTTTGCGGAATAACACTTTGATATTCAATGAAACAGTAAATCAACACAGTAAATATGAAAAACAAACTGTAAACTTGTATTGAATGCTTTGAAGTTACAAGATTACACACTCAACCTCAATATTGATGAACAGACTCACCAATACGAATTCTACTTCTCTAGAATTAGGATCTATGCCTTGAGGTTGATTTTCTCTCTAAAAGAATGAAAAACAAAAGTTATCTAACTATTCTAAACAATACTATATATATATACTGAAGATAAAAGCTAATTACAATTAATAAAATATCTTCAGAATATCTTCCATCATTATCTCCAAGCTTTCCATAATCTTCAGTTTATCCAGCTGTCATCCTTTCCATACAGATCTCCATCTTATAAGCAGTATTAATCATAAGCAACATTAATACTCTGAGCAGTATTAACTCTAGCAGTACTAGCCATGCTCAGCAGCATTAATCTCTTCAAGCAGTACTAACTTTGAACTAGCAGTACTAATCTTGTTGAGCAACATTAACCATCAACTAGCAGCATTAATAACAGAAGTACTAACTAGAAGTATTAACAACTAGAAGTATTAACTGTTTTCTTCTAGCAGCATTAACTTTGTTCCAACAACATTAACTTTGTTCCAGCAACATTAACTACAACTGGCAACATTAACCACAGAAGTAGTAACCTCAGAAGTATTAACCAAGTTCTTCTAGCAGCATTAACTTCAAAAGTAGTAACCATGTTGAACTAGAAGTAGTAACCATGTTGAACTAGAAGTAGTAACCATGTTGAACTAGAAGTAGTAACCATCCTTGGCATATTTCAGACCCAACAATCTCCCCCTAACTTAACTTTTCAAAACTGAGAAGTTAAGTTCTTCAACATAGGGTCTTTATGATAATTTCAAAACTTTCTGCAATTTCTAGTTCTTCTTAATTCAGTTTCTGCTGTTATCTTCTTTTCTGTTTCTGGTGTAGTTACTGCTTTGTTTCAGCTTCTTCACTTATCTCCCCCTCAAAATAAGATTTCATATCAACTTGATTCTCCTTCTCAATTCTTCTCAAGTTCAGATGTTTAAGTCTCCCCCTTTTTGAAATAATCATGATATTTTCATCTCTTTTATCTCCATAATTTGATTGTGAACTTTCAGACAAATTGTACCAAGTGTATCCATCAATTCTTTGTAGTTAAACTGTCCTCACCTCCTTTAGGTGTGTTTACCACCCTTGAAGGATCATTGGATCTTTTAGTAGAGATCTTCTGCCTAGCAGAAGCACCTTCTACTCCCTTGGTTTCTTGGCACCTGGGACCTTTAGATAATTACTCATCTAAAGTTTCCATGGGGAAGGTCTTAGATATGTTCACACTGTCATGTCCTGCACTTTGTGCAAAGTCAGTAGTGTGAGCCTTACAACCCATATGCTCTTGCATCTCCTTATTGAGCACCTTCTTGAGGTTGGGAGACACCTCTATGGTTTCCCTTTGGATATTCTCTGATGAAAAATGCTCCATCAGAGGGCTTGTAGGTTTTGAGGTTGAAAATACAAGAAGGGAAGGAACCTTCAGTATCTTTTCCTTATATAATATAGTAATGGGGAATGTTGGTTTGACAAAAGGAATCTGAAGATTTATGCTTGGTAGTGGAAGGTATGGATAGGTCATCAGTGGGTTGGTCTAATGAGGGCTTTGACCCTGATGTCTTACCTTCTTGATTGTGGGACATCACCATCATTGTAGAGAACAATGGGGTGTCAACTCCTTCAGAGTCCCTAGCAGATCTTCTCATGTTTGAGAAAACCTTGCCTTTAGGGGGTTTAGGTACATATACCTCATCAAAGTGAGGTATGTCCGTCAATTCATTATTAAGTACTTCTTGTACAAACCTTGGATACAGATAAAAGCTTTTTGATTGATATCCAGGTTTGACATTAAATCATTGAAGATCATTTTTAGGTATAGAAAATTTACATTAGCAGTAGTAACACTTATCAGCAGCATTAACACAGACTGGCAGTAGTAACACATACCAGCAGCATTAACACAGTCTGACAGTATTCACTGAACTAGAAGTACTAACTACCTTTCAGTATTAGCAACCTGAAACACTTTTCTTACCTTCTGCTGGATCAGAAGTAACATGTCCTCCATCAAATCTTTTGAAGAATTTGAAGGCAATCCATGTTCCTTGTTATGTGCCAAGAGCAACCATTATCTTCATTCCAAATGCTCTTCCTCTTGAGCTTTTGATTGCCCTGCACACTTGATAAATCAGTTAGTCTTTGATGGAACCCAAGCCAAAGTGGTCTTGGGTTGACCTTTCTCATTAATATAATCTGTCAGTTTGGTCTGAATGAGTTGTTTAGGAATCTCATGACTGGAGTACTTTGTCAAGATTATAGGCTTGGCTGCATTACTACTAGAAGCAGCACTAACCTTGTTAGCAGTACTAACTTGGTTAGCAGTACTAACAGGTTTCTTTGCAATTGGAACCCAAACTTGAGCAAAGTTGTTTGCTTTCTTTGTCTTTAAGTTACTCCTTTGTTTATTTGAAATATTTTTCTTAGTTTTAGCAAACTTGTTTTGAACATGAGACTTTTTAGGTGCTCTGTTCTCAGCCATTTGATTCCTTCCTTGCTTCCTATAACCAAAGGAGTTTTGAGTTTGTCTTTGAAAATTAACTCTTTGGTTGATAGGATTGAAATAACAGTATTTGGCAACATGATTAAGCTTTCCACAGATAAAACAAGGTTTTGGTCTATTGATTTTACTCAGATCAACCCCTTGTTTTTGTGCCCACTGATTATTCCAGTTTCTTTGATTTCCCCTCCTTTTATTATGTTTTTGGGGCTCAGATTTATTGCAAGTACACTGTTTGCAAGGGACAGGATTCACAACTGTTGTCTGTTTGTAGTGGACCTTACCAGACTTTCCCTCTGTCTTTTCTATGTCCTTAGATTTGACCCAAGTCTTTCCACATCCCTCATTGGTGATAATGTGATTTTCTAGGGGAATCTCACCACTCACAGTGTTCTCCTTACTCTTATTATTAGAGTACTCTTCTTCAGAGTCTGTTTCAACTACCACTTTTTCTAATGGATCTACCTTAGTGGCTCCATTAGATAATTCCTTCCTATCCTTGGTCTCAAGCAAGTCTGATATAGGAGGGATGTAATTGTTGTTGTATGGTGGTGGTGTGGTGTTATAACCTATTCCTCTTCTAAGTTTGTCATGGATTTGAGTTTGGAGCAAAGAGTCCATTGCTTTAGAAGCATTGGAAAATTTCTCAATATCCAGCTTTGCTTTCTCAAACTCACTCTTTATCTTCTCATTCTCCTCTTCTTTTTGTTTAAGCTTAGACTCATACTGATCTTTCTCCCACTTCCAGTAGTTTGAGTCATAAGAGTGTTGAAGCTCATTGGCTTGGAAACTCTTGATCTGTTCCTCAAAACTCTCAACAATTCTTACATAGTCTTTTATATCTCTCTCTAATCTTTTAAGGTCATCACTCATTGTCTGGTTGTGATCCCTGTACCTTTTAACAGTTTCCATACAAGTTTTAGAGCAAAGATTAGACATTACCTCTGTGGGGATTTCTGTGCTTGAAGAATCTGAAACTTTAGCCATTGATGATTTCTGATTTCAAGGAAGAATGATGATTGCAGGTTTCTGAGAATACTAGCTCTGATACCACTTGACAGGATCGAATTCTCAACAAGAATTAATTCTCAGAAACAATATCAAAGAAGTTTGCGGAATAACACTTTGATATTCAATGAAACAGTAAATCAACACAGTAAATATGAAAAACAAACTGTAAACTTGTATTGAATGCTTTGAAGTTACAAGATTACACACTCAACCTCAATATTGATGAACAGGCTCACCAATACGAATTCTACTTCTCTAGAATTAGGATCTATGCCTTGAGGTTGATTTTCTCTCTAAAAGAATGAAAAACAAAAGTTATCTAACTATTCTAAACAATACTATATATATATACTGAAGATAAAAGCTAATTACAATTAATAAAATATCTTCAGAATATCTTCCATCATTATCTCCAAGCTTTCCATAATCTTCAGTTTATCCAGCTGTCATCCTTTCCATACAGATCTCCATCTTATAAGCAGTATTAATCATAAGCAGCATTAATACTCTGAGCAGTATTAACTCTAGCAGTACTAACCATGCTCAGCAGCATTAATCTCTTCAAGCAGTACTAACTTTGAACTAGCAGTACTAATCTTGTTGAGCAACATTAACCATCAACTAGCAGCATTAATAACAGAAGTACTAACTAGAAGTATTAACAACTAGAAGTATTAACTGTTTTCTTCTAGCAGCATTAACTTTGTTCCAGCAACATTAACTTTGTTCCAGCAACATTAACTACAACATTAACTACAACTGGCAACATTAACCACAGAAGTAGTAACCTCAGAAGTATTAACCAAGTTCTTCTAGCAGCATTAACTTCAGAAGTAGTAACCATGTTGAACTAGAAGTAGTAACCATGTTGAACTAGAAGTAGTAACCATCCTTGGCATATTTCAGACCCAACATGATATAATCCATCATTATTAGAGGGAGTTTGATGATAAAGAATATGATTTGTGAATGAGTTTGAACATGGAAGGAAGGGTGTATTTATAAGGTTGATTGGCTTGTTTTATATTTTTTATTTATGAATAAAAGAAAATTAAAATTGTTTGAAATGAAGATCTTAGGACTTAGTTTCAAAGAATTTGACCTTTGACTTTTGATTTCTCATTTTTCATTCAATAAAAACAAGAGTATGCTGCTTCGTTCACTTCGTTGTAGGGAAAATGATTATAATATTTATCGCCGCCGAATGAGAAAGAATAATGTATGTTATAATGATTTTAATCTTTTAAATAAGATGAGAGGTTATTAAAAACTTTTTGTGAAATTACAAGTAGTTATTTTAAAAATCAATAATATAAATAGCAAATATAAAATGTTTAACTTTTAGTGACTGAATATTGTTGGCTATATAACTACTCTCGTCGCTAGCTAATGTGTCACTGTTCTATCGGTAACTATGGATGGTATTTAAGTGACGGATCTTTGTTTATCTTTACCCCCTTGCTAAATCGTTACTATTTTTTGGTTTAACACATATATATAATTTAAATTAAGTTAGAATTATATTATACAATGTTATCAATTTTAGCATAACAAATTATATTTTGGATTATGGTTCTAGTATTTATTGCTAGGACCAATATATCTATACTATATTACAAAATATATTTAAAAAAATCTTAAAAACAGTTGTAAAAGCTTATTATACTGCTATTTAATGCTAATTAATTAAAATCTCTTAAAAACAAATATTAAAGTTTTATATACTACATTTAATGTTATTTATTCACTTTCAATCCTTATCTCTAACTATTTCAACTCCCCTAAAATCACTCACCGCATAACTAAATACAGGATAAAAATCAAATTTTAAATATAAAAGATCTAAAATATAATTAAGAAAATCTAACAGAATATTTAATGTTTATTTTATAAAAAAAAATATATTATTAAACCTAAAATAAATTACATTATTATTAAACTATTGAAGAAACGCTTAACAACAAACTTTTATGCATTAAGTACTGTTTATTGTTACGCATTAATTAAAATTCAAGATTACAAATCATAATGCATGAGTATAAATTTCTAAAACTATATGTTTTAATTCATAACTAATTGATAAACATAATCAAAACAGGATAAATATCACAATTTAAATATAAAGAATTTAAAATATATAAGATAATCATTGAATTCTAATAAAATGTTTAATTTTTTTATATATATAAAATATTATATTATTAAGCTTAGCTAAATTAAACAAATTTATAAAAAAACCATTATCACTCTCTTAAAATCATGCAAAATCATACTGTATCGATAAAAAACAAAAAATAAATAAAAAGAAACATTAAAATCCTGATGTATCTCACTGCATTGCGTGAGTACGCTTCTAGTTATTTATAGAAGACATAATTTATCATGAATAAGTTATAATTATCTAATTAAAGATTATGACTATATCGAGTTTTTATATATTGATCCAATATCTACTTTTGGTATATAAGTACGATATACACGACAACCGAGCGATAATCAAGAGAAATTATGGACGTCATGTACTTGGTGAATGGCTTGTTCAGTTCAAACGAGAACGTTAGCTATTTAAGAAAACAGGAAAACAATAAATCATGTACAAAATCATATGTAATTTTAAATTAATTGGCAAGAACTGGACGCAGACTTAAGTCGCGTGAATCATATATGATTTTGTACGTGAATCATGTATGATTTTGTACATGATCAGTCATTCTCGTGTTTTATTAAATATTTAGTGTTTTCGTTTAAACCCTTATATATATATATATATATATATATATAGGACGATAATCAAACGAGAACCACAAAAAGGTTGAAAACCATGAGAACCGATCTAAGCCGTAATTTGGTTTTGATCCTATGAGTTTAATTGAAAACTGTTTCACTACATCAAAAAGGTATAATTGTCATTTTGGTAACAAAGATTCACCATATGAAACACATACTCACCAATCGAATCATAATAAAAATTATTTTTTATAAGATAATAATGACAATGTTTCACGTAAATGCTATTTCACCATATGAAACACACAGATTCACTAGATAAATCACACAAATTCACCAAATGAGATACTAATATTCACCAGATGAAAGATTCACCGGATGAAACAGACGATTCACCGTATGAAACACTTGACGCCATTGGTTTTCTCTTTTCAATGAACTATGAGTTGTATTCATGTTAACTACTCACAGATACCCCCAATTTATAGGGTTCATGTTAACTACTTATAGAAGTGAGGTTGCAAAGTGAATCAAGTGTGGTCTCTCTTCTGTTGTCAATGATTTTCTCGTTAGTTTCGACCTGGTCGTCGTCTTAGCCATGGTTGGCCATCTATTGTCGTTTGATGCTTCTGCATCATCTGCTTCTACTACTAACATTGCTATTCTTCGTACTCTATAAATATACCCATAAAAAATAGAGGCCGTGAAGAATAATAAACTGACTGAGTAGATCACAACGGTGAGACTTTCCGTATCTTGGTTGGGCAACCCCTCACGGAGGTTTTGTAGCAGAAGTTTGTTGGAAAATCTCAAATCTTTGCTTACAATATGCGGACGGGGGAGTTGCAGCCATGGCGGTGTCTGTCCTCTTGTTTTGATTGTTAATAGATCTGATCTGAGCAAAATATACCAAATTGCAAAAATAGATTCATCAGATGAAACACACCAAATCTAGAAAATCAAACACAAAAATCCCTAAAATATGGTAACAGATTTCTACTCTTGAAAAAACCCTAAAAACAAGAAATTTAATGGAGAGATTTGGGGTTATCAAAGGATTTCGAGTCTGGTTGTGAGATTTAGGGGCCATACAAGGTGCATTTGTGGCTTTTACTACCTATGAAACTGTAAGAACACAATATTAGCAATTCAACAACTTCAAGAAACCTACCAGATCCAATTGTGAAACGATTGCTAGCCGCATCACATCCCAATTTCTATAATCCATTAAAATCCGATATGCATAGGTGAACTTGGAGATATACCATAATGAACAAACAATCTGACAAAATGATCCTGTAACATTCAAATAAGAAAAATAAAACCCTAGGCGATGGAAAGTCGATCAAAATGTGATCAACAAAATTTAACAGTCATCAACAGTGAAAATCAAGCAGAGCAAGTGCCACAGTGATTTGATAGAGGACAAGTGATGGAATCTCGTAGTTGTATGAAGGGGTTCGCCGGAAAAAATTGGGTGAGGGAGGGTCTCATTGTTGCGACGACAGTAAACAGAGGGACATAGCGGGGGAGGTAGAAGGGGGAGTGGAAGGATGATGTGCGATGGAAGACGGTGGAGGATGATGTCGACGTGGTTGCCGGCGTCGGAGATGGTTGTCGGTGATGGTCTGGGTTTCTTCTTGATGTGTTCTAGATGAAATATGAAACTGGAGGTTTTTAAATGAAATTAATATGATATGCCCAAAATAACCTTTTAATTGACTTATAATTCGACAAAAATACCCTTATTTCACCATTATATTTCAAATATGCTTATTTTTTAAATGGCTCTTGATTTAATTTAATCTATGGACTAGATTAGTCCTCAAGGTTCTCAACATATATTTGGTCCTCACATGATTTAACCTTATATATATATATATATATAGAGAGAGAGAGAGAGAGAGAAAGAGAGAGAGAGAGAGAGAGGGTCTCCTTTTGTTAACCAAGGTTTTAGTGTTAACCTTATTAACCAATGAGGACCATTCATCTTGAAAATCAATGACTTAGATTAAAGCAAAAAAATTTAATATTTAAATGGTTACCATGTATGACAAGGGGCTTTACATATATGAAGAGGGGCAAAATAGTCAAATGATAGAAATATCTAATAAGAAAACCACCCTTGTTTCATAGCATGTCTAAAATGGTAGTTTTCGAAATTAGGGTTTGATGTGCATATATGAACTTGTGTTTGATGTGCCTATATGAAATGAGATTTGATGACCATATTTGAAATTGGGTTTTGCTGTGCATATATGAACTTGTGTTTTATGTGCCTATATGAGCCTCTCTCATTAAGTGTAAAGCAGGTGACAAAAAAAAGTTATGTGCATATATGAAATTGAGTATAAATGGTTGTATGTGCATTTATGAAATTGGGTATAAATGGTTGGATGTGCATATATGAAATAGGGGTTTGAGGAGCATATATGAACTTTTTAACAAATAAACAAACTCGTGAATATGATCCTATGAATTACGAACAAGAGGAATAATATGATTAATCTTTTTTAAAAAATATTCTAAAAAAATAACTTCCATATTTATCCATACGTTAATCTAGAAATGTAAATATCTATTACCAATTTTAATCCTTAAATTTCCTAAACTACCCCTAATTAATGCCTCATGTGTTTACTTAAACAAAGAAAAATACTAAAATCCTATTGGTCCATGTGGGTTAACAAGGTTAACACTATTTTGTTGGTTAACAAAAGAATGACTCTCTCTCTCTCTCTATATATATATATATATATAAAGCTTCAAATACAAACTATGCAATTCTTACAAACCATGAAAACCATAACCATTGTTTATATTATGGAACAATCGAACTATTTACGAAACCAAATATTTATTAGACTAGATGGATGATTAAGATTGATTTATATGTATATAAAAATTATAAACATTTGAAACCTTATCTATATATCTAACTGAATTAACATAACTAATTACAACTCGAGAGTTTTTAAATTGAAAATAGTAGTGGACATTATAATATAGAAAGGCTCATTGAGCATATAACTCAAACTTCCCAATGTTTTCATATCATGTTTTTTATTTAATTGTTAGTTGATTTTGTGAAGTTTACTTTTTTGGCATAGGTCCAAAATGGGTTGACTGTGAAAAAAATGAGGCCCAATTTTTACCAAGTTACTTTTTGTTGGTTATATTAATTATTGATTTACTTGTAAAATAAATTGTCAATTTAATCTTTTGATATTTTATACATATATTTAATGATATTATAATAGATGGGTATCAGGATCGTGTGAGAAGTTGAGCTAACAGTGAGAAGCGTAAGAAGTGGATCTGAACCGTTGATCTCTTTTAATCTCAAGCCCTCCCATGAATTGCGGCTTAAAAGAGAATTGATCTGCTGCATCTCGGTGCATCTTATCTAGGTGTATCTCATCCTAATGTGCGTCCATTTCTCATCCAATGGCTGAAAACCACTTCTCACGCTTCTCACCGTTAACTCAAGTTGTCACCAAATAACTCAACAAGTGATAATTTCACATAAAACACATAAACACGTTAAGATGAACATTTCGGCATGTACAACGTTTTCACAAATCAACTTGAACTCACTTTGCTTGATTTAGGCTAAATCTAGATTTTTCCTCGACTTGAGCTCATTTGAAGTAATTCGAATCTTCAAGCCAAAACTTCCAAAAACCTAGATCCACAATTTCCAACCATAAATATACGTATTCAACCATTTAGAATCGATCCCCAAACATATTACATCAAAATCCCCAATTTGGTCAAAACCCTAATTTTGACCTAAATCCTCCAAAATCTTCCAAACCGAACTTGGAGGATAAGACATTAAGATATCATCAATGAAACATTTATAACTCTTCAATAAGTTTAGAATTGGATAGGATAAACTTACCACTTAGGTTTTGGTGAAAACTTAGAAAACCCTAAAATGGAGCTTGAGGTTGAAGATGAAGACGGAGATAGTGACCTCTTGATCAAAGCTTCCAACTCTACCACTTGATGATGTTTTACCTCCATAATACCCAAGGATTTGAGCCAAGGATGACCCAAAATCATCATATATGATTTGGGTTAGTTCTAGAGAGTGTTTGGGAAGAAGTGGAAGTGAAGTAATGGAGAAATGAGCTGAAACCCGCATTTAACAGCCCCCCTGCCCCTTATGTGCGACATTTCCAGGAGACAATGCCATGGGCAATGTCGCTGGTCATTGTCGCTGGATGACCCTTAACCTCCGTTTCTTGCTGCTACATTGCCAGGTGCGACTATGACACTGTCATAGTCGTCGGGCATTGTAGATGTGTCCGTACCAAGCTCTGAAACTCGACTTTTTCAACACCAAGACCCTCGGCACTCTCAGGTACTTTAAGTAATGTTTTTCCTACATAAATCCCACCATTTACAAGTTGCAAAAACGTCCGGGTTTCCTTTACTTACTGAAAATTACGAATGTTACAATTATAGATAAAAACCGGTATTCAGATTTATGTACTCCTTATTAGGTAATTAGCAATAAAGAGTATAATGTATTAAAAAATAAGGATAGTTTTGAAGTCCTAATATATAGATGTGAGTTTGAACATTTAGTATGGTTGGTAAGTTTTTTAAAATATAAGAATTTTCTTAGTTCATACAAGAAATATGTGTTATTTTGATACAGAAAGAGAAATTATGTAGAGGAAGTAATTGCGAGAGTCAATGATAGAAAAGATTATCAAAGTTTTCTAAATAAGTAGACAAATTGAAATGGAATCAGTAGCTATGTAGACAAATGACAATATGGTCACTATTTTCACAATATTTGAGGTATATAAACCTCCATCTACCCATTACAAACATGGACCGTTAATTTTCTCAAGAAAATTTAGGGGTTGTTTGTTTTTTTAAAAAAAACTCTTAATGTCTCTTAAGTCTGAATCGTTCAGACCTTTTTACACACCACCTCTTATTAATCATAACTAAATTAAGACTTCAGACTTTAGACCTCTTAAAAAACAAACGGCACCTTAGAGTTTTAGTGAGAGAAATACAAGGAAGAAGCTATGGAGGTTGAGTCACATTTTCTTCAATTTGAGGTAACACTACTACAGAAATGACTTTTTTAAACGCACCTTTTTAAACGGTTTTTAAAAAAATTCGAAAAAACTGTTTAAAAAGGTGGCCCCGTTTTTTTAAGACTTTTTTTAAACGGCTCTGCGGTTGTGATACCGTTTAAAAAAGTCATATGACCTTTTTAAACGGTTGTTATAAAAAACCATTTAAAAAGGGATACGTATTTCACACGGATAATTGAACAAAACCGTTTAAAATCCGCCTAACTTTTTACACGGTTTTTTCATACAACCGTTTAAAATACATACATCTTTTTAAACGGTTCTCTAGAAACAACCGTTTAAAAAGACCAAAGACTTTTTCAAACACTTTCACTATCACAAAACCGTTTAAAAAAGCCTTTAAAAATTTATGATTTTGTTTTATATATTCATGGCCGCCGTTTTTTGCCTAAAAGGTCTCCCCATCTTCTTTTTTCATTCTCTACACACAAATTGAGGAGCCAATATCAATCAATTGAAAGATATTAAATATTGCAAGATATGTATTAACTGAATATCATTATAATCGGTTGTTAAATTCCACTTTATTTTCTTGTCAATCATCTCTTTTTAATGCATTATAATGGTAAAAACGAACTACATTAATTAATGCGTTTTTATATTTTGATAGGTTCGGAACAATTTGGAGCGAAAAAGAACAAAACGATAATTTTTGACAGATTTGCGCAATTGTGACGTTTTGATCATATCTCAATCGTCCGATCTCCGATTTGAGTGATTCAAGATGATCTGGAAACCCAACACACAGATCTACAATGTTCTTGTTTTAAGTTTTTGGTAATTTGGAGTAAATCTGGGCCGAATCTGAAGTTGAAGTTGGGAGTACAAAGCTGGATAGAAAATGAATAAGAGAATTAAAGGTGCTTCTATAAAAACAGAAGAAGATGTGGCGGAATTGTAAGTGTTGTGGGTTTGCATGGCTGTGGTTCTGAGATCGAGTCCTATGTGTAGCAGATCATGTAAAACAATACACATTTTACACGGTTTTTTTAAAACCGTTTAAAAAGGTATACAATTTTAAGCGTTTTTTTTGCTATTTTAAACGGTTTAAAAAACGTTTAAAAATGTGACTTTTTTAAACGGTTCAAAAATAGTTTAAAAATGCCCCTGACTTTTTTCAAACGGTTCCCTTTCAAACGGTTGTAAAACCGTTTAAAACACCTATTAGCTTTAGTCTTGTGATTTTTCTATCTATATTTTCGTTTTGAAGTTCTCTATAGAACCATAGTAATCTCAAATTTTTAGACTTACGTTTTAATGGTTCTTCGATTTTTTTTGGGTTTCAACTTAAAAAAAATACCCTAAATTTTAATAGAGAAAATGAAAATTATTCTTGACGGAAATGTATGTTATTTATGTCAAGTATGTTGGCAAAAATGTTACCTAGGATTTGGTGCAAAAAGAATAAAGGAAAAAGTTCAAGAAACGAGTCAAAATCGAGCTCAATAAAGCTTGAAAAATCGTAGCCATGCATGGTCTTGTTATTTTTATTTATTTAAAAAGGAGTTGTATGGAGTTTGGTTTGAAGCAACAATCTGTAGTTTCAATTTGAAGGAACAATATTTTATACCAGTCTAACGATTATATTTGTTCTTTTAAAAGTCGAGTTCAACAATGATAATTTTTTTATAAGTTTTAGAGAGGTTGTTGGACTTAAAAAATGTAATTTCGACTCATTTTTAAGTAAATGTGGGATTATGAAATTACTAAAATTCCCCTCTTATTGAAGAGTTGGTATTTTAAGCAATACTTGAGTATTTTGCTTTTATAAAATTACTAAAATGGTCTACATTGGGACTCTTGGTATTTTAGTTATCTATTTTCTAAGGGGATAATTAAAATAGATCATTTTATTAACTTATTTAATGATGGGATTAAAATGTGTTGTCTTTGGGTATAAATAATATTAAGACGCTTTAATCCGGAATGGTAAGTTTATACAGTTGCACAATGGTTAATTTGACGTCTTGGGATTTTATCAAGTTTTAGACTTTGGGTTTGACTAAAGTTAGTCGAGGTTGACTTTTACCTCGTGTGGCCTACAAGGATTATAACGATGAGATCAAATAGAGATATTTGAGATAGATTAAGAGACTCGGGTTTCGAGTTTGAGTTTAGGTCGGATCAAGTTTGATCGTAGTCGACTATTGGAGATTAAGCCATTAACTGGATATTATGATATGAAATGTGTAGGTCTTTGGTCAAGAGCTATCAATAGTCGATATACACAGACATGTGAGTCTTCATGAGACTTACACTGGGATGCATATATACGTACAATTTATTTTGTGCGTTATATGATTTGTATCGTGATGTGTGTATATATGCACGATGTTTATGTTTTCATACATGCTACAATATATTTTACATGTATGTTATTTATGATCAGTTGCATGCTTTATGATTAATTATTTTTAAAGAATTCTAGCATGCCATTTTATACGATAGTGTTATGATAAGTTTCATGGGATGGACATTTGACCAGTAAGTCACGGACAAGTGGCACGACCTAGACACGTGGGTGATCGAACAAAACAGAAAGTTCACCCAGGGCGTGTCAGTGACAAATTGACCCATAACCGACCAGGAAATTTATGAGATCTCAATTGTTTTCAGCGCTGCTGTTGATCCAAACTCTCTCAGTGATTTGATAACGACCCTCTTCTATACTTAGTGAAAATTACGTTTTAATATGTATTAGTGTTTCACCATCAGCGATCAAACTGAGTCTGTTCAGTTATCGCTGATAATCTTTCTTATAAACATTTCTATGTATTAGTGTTTCACTATCAGCGATAAGACTGAGTTTGTTCAGTTATCACTGATAGTTTCTGATGTAAACAGTAAACCTAATCCCTGAAGACAAGCCTCGCGTCAACAGATGTTCATAGCTGAATCGAAGACGAAGCTGCTGAACAAAGACAAGTCTACTAGTGACCTGATGCGGATATCAGTGAAGCAAAGACAAATCTACTTATACGCGAAGGAACATGAGGAAAAGCTTTAGCGATCGCTGAACTCTTGATATCTCTGAAGAAAGAGATACTCATCGATCGAATGATCACTTAGCTTATGCCTCAAGTTTCCTTTTGTCTCACCTTGCACAACTTAGTACGATATGTCAGAACGAACATGTCTCTGCCACAATTCGTACAACATCTCTGTCAACTACACTGTTCATTGTTCGGCCGAAAGCATGTCTCCCAAAAGTCAGACTCCTAAAGCCAATCAGTGAACGCCACGTGTAAAGTGCCCTGTCATGCATTTAATGCAAAGGGTATAAATAGGAAGATCACCCCTTCATCTGAAGTATGCTTAATCCTTGAACCCCAAAATAGAAACCTTTGTTTTCTATATCTCTTAATCCCCCTTTCTCTGAATTTCTTGCGCAACCATCTTAGTGTTTCTTAAGTTTGTTTAGATTAAGTTTGTCTTAATCTTATTCCGCAACAAACTTGTAAATTGTATTTGATTTATCAATAAACAAGTTATTAAACTTTAATTCTTGTGTTTGTATTCAACCCCACCCCCTTCTACAAACTTGTTAAGCACCTTCGGGACCAACAAGTGGTATCAGAGCAGTTTGTTTAATCTAATAAACAAGATCTTGTTTTATTCTCTTCTTTGCTATTCTAAATGGCACTTAACACAAACACAAACTACTATGATAATGGTTCACTTTCTAAACCTCCTCGATTTAGCAGAGATAACTTTTTCTTTATGGAAAAATCGAATGATGCTATTTCTTGAAGGTGCGGATCCTACTATACCTGAATATATAGAAAATAGACCCTATGAACCTGTTAGAATTATAGATGCAGTTCCCGCTACTGCCACCACTGAAGCTGTCCCTGAACGCTATGTCGTTAAGGAAATAAGACAGTGGAGTGATGAAGATAAAAAGAAGGTAGGAATAGATGCAAGAGCAAAGACCATTATTTCAATGGCTCTGCCTGATGAAGTTTTCCATTCCATCATGCATCTTAAAACTTCTAAAGAAATGTGGGAAACCATATGTGTTCAATATGAGGGCACCACTGAAATCCAAGAAACTCGTAAGATTAACTTGGTAAGACAATATGAAAGTTTCATCGCTGGTAAGAATGAATCTCTCTCTGACGTTCATCAGCGGTTTAACTGCTTAATCATTGACCTAAGAACTGTTGGCAGGACCTATTCTAATTCTGAGGTCCTAACAAAATTCTTAGAATGTCTTCCTGAAAGCTGGGACAGATATTCAATACGTCTTAAGCTTACAAAAGACTTAAATTCTCTTTCTCTCAGCACTCTGTATGGAATATTGCTCAACTATGAGCAATCGAATCTCCTGAAGAAGAATCTTGTAAAAGATTCTAAAGACTCCAAAAGCACTCCTGTTGCTTTAGTCTCTTCAGAGATAATTCCATCTCAGCGATCTACTCTCACCATCACTGAGTTAGATTCTGAATCTGAGGATCTATCAGACCCTGATCTTTCAGAGTTTGATGAGTCCTTAGCACTCTTGACAAACTCTTTTAAGAGATTTGCAAGAAAGAGCAACTTCCGAAAAAGTAAGCCTCTCTCTCTTACAGAAAAGCCAAAATCAACGCCTGTTGATAAGGCTACCGCCACTTGCTATAACTGTGAAAAGATTGGATACTTTGCTAGTGAGTGCAGGTCGAAAAAGGTCTTCAAACCTTCTACCTCAAGAAAATCCAGTGATGAAAAATACCTAAAGCTGAAGAACAAATATCAAAAACTGAAAAGCTATAAGCGAAAAGGTAAAGGTCTCATCGCTGAAGAACATGACTGGGCTGAATCAGAAGAATCAAGCTCTGATGAAGAAGCCGCCGCTAATCTTTGCCTCATGGTTGAGATTAAAGAAGAAGTGGAAGAAGCATCTGAACCTTCCATGAGCTACATATCATCTCAGGTATCTATCTCTACAAATCCCTCTCTGTCTGAAGCTGAGAGAAGTTGAATTAACATAACTAATTACAACTCGAGAGTTTTTAAATTGAAAATAGTAGTGGACATTATAATATAGAAAGGCTCATTGAGCATATAACTCAAACTTCCCAATGTTTTCATATCATGTTTTTTATTTAATTGTTAGTTGATTTTGTGAAGTTTACTTTTTTTACATAGGTCCATAATGGGTTAACTGTGAAAAAAACGAGGCATAATTTTTACCAAGTTACTTTTTGTTGGTTATATTAATTATTGATTTACTTGTAAAATAAATTGTCAATTTAATCTTTTGAAATTTTATACATATATTTAATGATATTATAATAGATGGGGATCGGGCGAAGGATCGTGTGAGAAGTTGAGTTAACAGTGAGAAGCGTAAGAAGTGGATCTGAACCGTTGATCTCTTTTAATCTCAAGTCCTCCCATTAATTGCGGCTTAAAAGAGAATTGATCTGCTGCATCTCGGTGCATCTTATCTAGGTGTATCTCATCCTAATGTGCGTCCATTTCTCATCCAATGGCTGAAAACCACTTCTCACGCTTCTCACCGTTAACTCAAGTTGTCACCAGAACCCAACCCTAGGGGATCATTCGAGAGGTCTGACAACTTATGAGAAGTGGGAGAATGGTCAGATCTCATGTGATTTTAAAGTAAAATACATGTGATACTGATAAGCACCAATTTTATACACTATTATGTTAAAGATTTCCTACAATTAGTGATTATTAGATGTTTAAAATATCCTTAATTTTTAGCATTTTTGTGTTTTGTAATTAATTTGAATTGAAAAGAAAAAGGAAAAAGTTTTTTTAAATATTATTGATTTTTAGTCTAAAAGAAAAAAAAAATAATAATGATAACTTTTAATCTTATGTGTGTGTGTGTGCAGTAGGTAGAAAAAGAAAAAAAATATATTATTATGTGTGGTTTGTTGTCTTGCATTTGTAACCCACGATGTGAAAGGAAAAAAATATATATAAGAGCCCACCATATTTGCCGCCCACATTAAAATCTTGAAACCCAACAACATTTCGTCCTGGGGTGCATTCAATCCGAGCGGCATCTGCAGCGGCCAAAGCCGCACAACAAAACGCGATGGTCATTGTTTTCGACCAAAATCAGGACTTCGAGCTGCTTCTCGCATGGTTAAAACCGCACCCCAAGCCGCGTGCGACCGGAACGTGGGTTTTAAACCCTTTTCGAGCAGTTTTCTTCTGGGGGAGTATAAATAGCATTTATGAACTGTCGATTGGGGGGACGATTTTTGTAGAGGATCAATCAATTTCTTCCAAGGAGTGAATCACAAGACCGATTGAGAGTTCTTGAAGATTTTGGAGTCGATTTTGAAGTTTCTTAACTTCATCAAATTCCATATTTTTAACATTTGTGAGTTCATTTTGTGTTTTGAATTAGGATTATGAGTAGCTAAATCTTACTTCTAGTGATGAGATTATAATTAGTTCATTTTGAATCTTGTTGAGACTTGGTTTGTGTTTAATTATCAATTGAATTTTATTTATGCAATCTTTGTTCAAAATGTGTTTTCATTTTGGGTTTTGGTTTTGAGAAGGATCCCTTGAATTCCATGATCCAATTTTGAATTCCTAGTTGTGATTAGGAATACATAATTGTTCTTAATTTCAATTTAGTAGTAAGTAATGCATCAATAGACCACCAAATCAATTGATTAGCATTATAAGATTGTGTAATCTAGCTTAAATGGTCGGGCTTCCGATCATTAGTTAGAATCGGTGTTTGTCTAGATTGTAATGCGATTGATAGGTTAAGTCTAAGTTCGTGACTAGCCTTGACTTAATCAATTAGAAACTAGTTCACCGAGTTCCTCGTGCTAGTTTAACCATAAGGATAAACGGAGCGTTTGGCGCGTGTCAACACTCACGGCCGATTTGAAATCAATTGAGAAAAGTATGTGTTTTTTTTATACAAGTCAAAGATACATGATTTCATAAAGAACTGATTATACTCATCACTAGGATTTGTTCTCTATTAATTAAAGTCTCAATTTAATTATTTTTATGCGTATATTAATCAACAATTTCCAACCCCCCCTTTTTTATATAATGTTTTTAATGAGTTTGCACGTGAATTCGTCTTGGACTTACGGTTGACACCGAGTCCCTGAGGAGACGACCCTACTTATCGCTATCACAATTTACTGTGTTTTAGCGGTAATAGGATTAATTAGAGTTTATTTATTATTTGTCGGACTCGACACCCGTCAAATTTCTGGCACTGCTGTCGGGGACTCGACAAGATTTAACCGTTTATGCCAAGATCGTTTCGTGCAGTTTCACCAGTGCCAATAGATCTGGAGATTGAGAAGACCACTAAAAAGCTAAGGAAGCAAGCTAAGCTTCGAAAGAAGCAAGGTGAGTCGACTTCTTCACCGGTGCTCAACATTTGGCAAGACATTGATTTGTCTACTGATTCCGAGAGCGAGGAGAAGTTACATTCAGAAGAAGAGAAACCCCATCCTGAAATAGAAGAACCAGTTACCGAGACCAAGGAAGAGGAAGAAGAGGAGCTGGCAGCACCACCTCTCGAGCGTACTTTGAGGGAATGGGTACCACCCAATGTTGACGAGCAACCTCTTTGCATTGCATATCTGGCAGAAGAGGTAAGCGCTGAACTTAAAACAGGTTTAATACACTTACTCCCTCGTTTTCATGGTTTAGATAATGAAGATCCATAAAAGCACATGACCGAATTCCACATGGTGTGTCTGGGGATGAAGCCACAAGGCACAACCGTGGAGTATCTCAAACTGAAGCCATTTCCATTCTTCCTAGTTGATGCGGCTAGGGAGTGGCTTTTATACCTACCAACGAGATCCATCACGACATGGGCTCAAATGGCACGAGCATTCCTTGATAAGTTCTTCCCCACATCCAAAGTCGTCGGGCTTAGGAGAGAGATATGCAGAATCAAGCAGAAGGACGTAGAGACGCTTCATGAGTATTGGGAGCACTTTAAGCGCTTATGTGTAAGTTGCCCTCAACATGGTATTTCCGATCAATTACTGATTCAATATTTTTATGAAGGATTACTACCAATGGAGAGGAAGATGATGGATGTCGCTAGTGGAGGAGCGATTGTGAACAAGAACCCGACTCAAGCGAGGACGTTAATCAACACCATAGCGGAGAATTCAAAGCAATTCTGACCAAGAACCGACATTAATTGGAGTGCTAGTGAGGTACATGTTCAATCACCTGAGACTAAAATTAATGATTTGACTGTTTTGGTGAAACAGATTGCTTTGGGGAATGTGCCTCAAGTTAAGGCATGCGGTTTTTACTCATCGGTAGCACACCCTACCGATGCATGCCCCACCCTACATGAAGAAGAGGAGCAAGTGAACAATATAGGGGTGGAAACTTTCAGAGCTCCAACAATCGGGCATTAGACCCATTATAGAGTACCTACAACCCCGGTTGAAGACAACATCCCAACTTGAGCTACGCCCCGAAGCAAGGACAAGGTCAAAGTCAACCTAAAGCCTTTTTCCAACGACCTCAACAATTCTAGCAAGGTCAACAGTTTCATGCTCCGCCGGGATTTCAACAACAATTTAGTCAATCATCGGGTTTTTAGCAACAATCACTTTAGCAACAAAAGGTACCATTTCAACCACAACAACAAATGTCATCTCAAGCCCCTAGTGGACCAGGTATGTCTTTTGAGGATATAGTTAGGTCTATGGCTACCAACATGGCTAAATTAACAGGAAACTCAAGCGAGCATTCAGAATACTCAAGTAAGCATACAAGATCTTCGGACCACCGTGGGTCAACTAGTGAACAAAGGCAAGTTGCCTTCTCAAACAGAGACCAACCTGAATGTTAATGTAAGTGCTATGACTTTAAGAAGCGGGAAGGAGTTCCAAGACATTGGTAAGAAGAAAGAAAGAGTTAAAGATGAAGAGAATGAGTTGGAAATTAAGGCGTCTACCTCGGTGGGGAAAGATGCCAAAGATGATGAGGCGACAAAGAAGACACCCGAGGTGATGGTGCGAACACCACCCTTTCCAGACAGACTTGGGAAGACAAAGCTAGAGAATGAGGAGAAAGAGATCATAGACACCTTCCGAAAAGTCCAGGTAAATATTCCTTTGCTCGATGCTATTAAGCAAGTTCCTAGGTATGCTAAATTTTTTAAGGAACTTTGCACCAACAAAAGGAAATTAAAGGGTAATGAGAAAATCAGTATGAGTCAAAATGTATCTGTGGTCTTACAGAAAAGACTACCACCTAAATATGTAATGACCCCGACATGTTTACCATACCCTGTAAGGTAGGCAATGTCGTGGTCAATCAGGTTATGTTAGAATTGGGGGCATCGATCAATGTCATGCCATATGCCATATACACATCCTTCTATGTAGGCCCCCTTAAGCGAACCAATGTAGTCATTCAATTAGCAGATAGGTCTACTATATACCCTAAGGGTGTGCTAGAGCATGTCCTTGTACAAGTGAATGGGTTGGTCTTCTCGGCCGACTTCTATGTGCTAGATATGGAGGAGAATAATACCTCCAAGGCCGGAATGATTCTATTGGGTAGACCATTTCTCAAGACCTCTAAGACCAAGATAAACGTCCATGATGGTAATTTGACCATGGAATTCGATGACGAGATTATTAAATTAAATATATATATATATGATGCCATGCAATATCCGAGCGATGTTTCATCTTTGTGTTTATTTGATATAATTGAGTCTTTATTTGATGATGTGTTTGATTTGTCTAACCAAGATGTGTTGGAAGTGATACTTGGTAGGGACTTACATAGTGATAGTCTGAAGAAGCTAGCCCAAAAGTATGACTTGAATGAGGAATATGCCAAGTTGGTATCTTGGATGGAGCACGGGAAGAAATCAAGGTATCAAGTTTCTAAAATTATGTTGCCATTATCTAATACGAAACTTTTTCCTTCTATTGAACAGACACCTGATATGGAACTTAAGCTGTTGCCGGATCATTTGAAGTATGCTTACCTAGGTGAGAAGGATACACTTCCGGTGATCATTTCTGCTAACCTTTCACCTAGAGAAGAAGGTGATCTAGTTAAAGTTCTAAAAGATCATAAGGGCGCCATCGAATGGACCATTGCGGAGATCAAGGGTCTTAGTCCCTCTTTGTGCCAACACAAGATATTACTTGAAGAGGAGTATAAACCCTTCTGAGAGGCGAAACGTAGATTGACCCCCCCCCAATGATGGATGTTGTAAAGAAGGAAATTCTGAAGCTTTGTGATGCTGGTATGATCTATCCCATATCTGATAGTAAGTGGGTAAGTCCTATCCAAGTAGTACCTAAAAAGACCGGCATAACCGTGATCGAAAATTCAGAAGGTGAGTTGGTACCCACCCAAGTCCAAAACGAGTGGCGGACATGTATTGATTATCGCAAGTTAAATGCTTATAAAATACCATTTTCCTATTCCTTTTATTGATCAAATGCTTGAACGTGTAGCCGGTAAGACTCACAATTGTTGTTTGGATGGATACTCGGGTTTTCATCAGATTCCCGTCGCATTGGAAGATTAAGAGAAGACGACGTTCACCTGTCCTTTTGGCACGTTTGCATATTGGAGGATGTCGTTTGGACTATGCAATGCTCCCGCCACCTTTCAAAGGTCTATGGTTAATATTTTTCAGATTATGTGAAAATTGTATAGAGGTTTTTATGGATGATTTTACGGTCTATGGGGATTAATTTGAGTCATGTTTGTCTAATCTCACCAAAATTCTTAAGAGGTGTCTAGAGACTAACCTTGTACTTAATAATGGAAAATGTCATTTTATGGTTAGTCAAGGTTTGGTGTTAGGACATATTGTCTCGGAAAAAGTTATAGAGGTAGATAGAGCCAAAATTGATGTTATTAAGTCTTTACCTTACCCCACGAGTGTGCGGGAAGTTCGTTATTTTCTTGGCCATGCAGGTTTTTACCGGAGATTTATAAGGGATTTTTCCAAGATCACTCGACCGATGTGAAAGTTGCTACAAAAGGAGGTCGAGTTCCATTTCAATGAAGAGTGTAAGGAAGCTTTTGGCCAATTGAAAAACATGTTGACTTCAGCACCTATCATCCAACCTCCAGACTGGACGCTCCCATTTGAAATCATGTGTGATGCGAGTAACCATGTCGTAGGTGCGGTACTTGGACAGAAAATCGGAAGGGCATCACATGTTATCTACTATGCTTCCAAGACACTTGACAACGCTCAAAACAACTACTCCACCACCGAAAATGAGCTTTTAGCTATTGTTTTTGCTTTAGATAAGTTTCGTTCTTACTTGCTTGGTACTAAAGTCATTATTTATTCTGATCATGCAGCGTTGAAGTACCTATTTAAGAAGAATGATGCAAAACCACGACTAATCCGGTGGATCTTACTACTCCAAGAGTTCAACCTGGAAATCAGAGACAAGAGTAGAGCAGAAAATTTGGTAGCGGATCGGATCATCTAAGCCGGATCACTTTTAATGTCAAACAATCACCCCTCAAGGATGACTTTCCAGATGAGCACCTCTTTTTCATTGCAAAAGACTCTCCATGGTATTCATAAATTATTTGGTTACCAAGACATTCCCAGGTGAGTTGACTAGATTTGAAAAAGATAAGATTAAAAGGGAATCTCATTTATATATTTAGGATGAGCCTTACTTGTGGAGGCATTGTCCTGACAAAGTTATTAGACGATGTGTACCCCAACAAGAGTATCAATCTGTGGAAAGTGTTGATCCAAACTCTCTCAGTGATTTGATAACGACCCTCTTTTATACTTAGTGAAAATTACGTTATTATATGTATTAGTGTTTCATCATCAGCGATCAGACTGAGTCTGTTCAGTTATCGCTGATGACCTTTATGTAAACATTTAATATGTATGTGTTTCACTTTCAGCGATCAAACTGAGTCTGTTCAGTCATCACTGATCGTTTCCCATGTAACACAGTTAACGTAATCCCTGAAGACAAGTCTCGCGTCAACATAGTTCATAGCTGAATCGAAGACGAAGCCACTGAACAATAGATAAGTCTACTAGTGACCTGATGCGGATATCAGCGAAGACCAGACTAATCTACTTACGCGAAGAATCCTGAGGAAAAGCTTCAGCGATAGCTGAACTTCTTTATCTCTGGAAGAAGAGATACTCAGCGATCAACGATCACAAAGCTTATGCCTCAAGTTTTCTTTTGTCTTACCTTGCACAACCAGTACGATGTGTCAGAACGGACACGTCTCTGCCACAAATCGTACAACTACTCTGTCAACTACACTGTTCATAAAGCGGCCAAAAGCATGTCTCCAAAAGTAAGACTACCAAAGCCAATCTATGAATGCCACGTGTAAAGTACCCTGCCATGCATTTAATGCATAGGGTATAAATAGGAAGCTCACCCCTTCATCTGAAGGTGTGCTCAATCCTTGAACTCCAAAATAGAAACCCTTGTTTTCTATCTCTCTAAAAACCCCCATTCTCTGAATTTCTTGTGCAATCATCTTAGTGTTTCTTAAGTTTGTTTAGATTGAGTCTGTCTTAATCTTTTTCCGCAACAAACTTGTAAATTGTATTTTGATTTATCAATAAACAATTTATTAAACTTTAATTTCTTTGTTTGTATTCAACCCCCCCCCCCCTTCTACAAACTTGTTAAGCACCTTCGGGACCAACAAGTGGTATCAGAGCAGTTTGTTTAATCTAATAAACAAGATCTTGCTGTATACTCTTCCTTGCTATTCTAAAATGGCACTAAACACAAACACAAACTACTATGATAATGGTTCACTTTCTAAACCTCCTCGATTTAGCAGAGATAACTTTTCTCTATGGAAAAATCGAATGATGCTATTTCTTGAAGGTGCGGATCCTACTATACCTGAATATATAGAAAACGGACCCTATGAACCTGTTAGAATTATAGCTGCGGTTCCCGCTACTGCCACCACTGAAGCTGTCCCTGAACGATATGTCGTTAAGGAAATAAGACAGTGGAGTGATGAAGATAAAAAGAAAGTAGGCATAGATGCAAGAGCAAAGACCATTATATCAATGGCTCTGCCTGATGAAGTTTTCCATTCCATCATGCATCTAAAAACCTCTAAAGAAATGTGGGAAACCATATGTGTTCAATATGAGGGCACCACTGAAATCCAAGAGACCCGAAAGATTAACTTGGTAAGACAGTATGAAAGTTTTATCGCTGGTAAGAATGAATCTCTTTCTGACATTCATCAGCGGTTTAACTGCCTGATCATTGACCTAAGAACTGTTGGAAGGACCTATTCTAATTCTGAGGTCCTAACAAAATTCTTGGAAAGTCTTCCTGAAAGCTGGGACAGTTATTCAATATGTCTTAAGCTGACAAAAGACTTACATACTCTCTCTCTAAGCACTCTGTATGGAATATTGCTCAACTATGAGCAATCTAATCTCTTGAAGAAGAATCTTGTAAAAGATTCTAAAGACTCCAAAAGCACTGCTGTTGCTTTAGTCTCATCAGAGATAATTCCATCCCAGCGATCTACTCTCACCATCACTGAGTTAGATTCTGAATCTGAGGATTTATCAGACTCTGATCTTTCAGAGTTTAATGAGTCCTTAGCACTCTTGACAAACTCTTTTAAGAGATTTGCAAGAAAGAGTAACTTCCGAAGAAGTAAACCTCTCTCTCTTACTGAAAAGCCAAAATCAACTCCGGTTGATAAGGCTACAGCCACTTGCTATAACTGCGAAAAAATTGGACATTTTGCTAGTGAGTGCAGGTCTAAAAAGGTCTTCAAACCTTCTACCTCAAGAAGATCCAGTGATGACAAATACCATAAGCTGAAGAACAAATATCAAAAGCTGAAAAGCTATCAGCGAAAAGGTAAAGGTCTCATCGCTGAAGAACATGACTGGGCTGAATCAGAAGAATCATCTTCTGATGAAGAAGAAGTCGCTAATCTATGCCTCATGGATGAGATTAAAGAAGAAGTAGAAGAACCATCTGAACCTTCTATGAGTTACATATCATCTCAGGTATCTATCTCAACAAATCCCTCTCTGCCTGAAGCTGAGAGAAGTCGCGCTGTTGATGTGCTGACGATTGACCTTTATAATGCTCTAAACGACAAAACTCAAGCTGAAAATAAAAATGTTTATTTAACACAAGAGCTAGAGAAATGTCATGAAAATATCGGTGAACTAAATCTTTTAGAAGAAAAGCTAAAAGATCAAGTCATTATAAATGAAATCATCAGCATTGAACGCGAACAAGCCATCGCTGCTCTAAAAGCAGAAAAGGCTCATGTTGAAAAATGGTGCAAATCATCAACAAAGATCTCTGAGATAATAAATGCTCAAACTCCTGAAAGTGATAAAACTGGTCTTGGTTTTTGGACACCACAGGATGATCCTAAAGAAGAAAGTTCCTCGCTTAAGTTTGGAACTTTTGTCACATCCTTCTTTGACACTTCTTATAATCAATTCTATCCCTGTTCTTCTTCTAATCCCATCCCTGAGGAGATATCTGCAAGATCTAAGCCTGCAGATAAAGGAAAGTCTATTCTCCCTCAGAAGGCTTCCAAGAAAACCAAACTGAAAGTTCCCTCCAAACCTTCAGTGGATAAACCTTCTAGCTCAGTGACAGAAATCTTTGATATCTGTCCTCCAAAGCTGAAGGTTGATCTAAAGCCCGTGAAATCTGAAGAAATAAAAATTCCTCCCAGATCTCGTGCTAAAGGCATTCTTGGAGCTGGACCTGCTCATCTTAAGTTTTCAAAACCTTTTGGTTATAAAACCACCATCAGATATAGAAAATGTTATCACTGTGGATTCACTGACCATATTGCGAGTAAGTGTCCAAATACCACCGAAGCTGATAAAACAGCCAAAGTGAAGAAAAATGCCTCTAAGGCAAATAAAGTCACCAAAGTGAAAAATACCACTAAGGTTAAGAAATTAACCAAATTGAAGATTACCACTGAAGCTGAATCTTCATCAGCGGTGAAGACTGTTGAATCTTCCTTATCCACTAACTCTGAAGGACCCATTGAAAAGTGGGTACCAAACAACGCTTAATCTTCCTTATGTATGCAGGGATCAAAGGGCATCTGGTATCTCGATAGTGGATGTTCTCGTCATATGACTGGACAAAGAGACCTGCTCACTGAATACAAGGAAGAGAAAGGCCCCTCTGTTACCTTTGGTGGAAATGGAAAAGGATTTACCCGTGGGGATGGTGTCCTCAGCAATGGGACAACTACCTTTCGAAGAGTCGCTTATGTAGATGGACTGAAGCACAATCTTCTAAGCATCAGTCAGCTATGTGACAAAGACTACGAAGTTCGCTTTTCTAAGAAAGCATGTGCAGTGGTAGATGAAAAAGGAAAACTTGCTCTCAGTGGTTATAGAAGAGAAAATGTCTATGTAATAGATATGGACTCTACTATCACTGATAACCTATGTTTTCTCTCTAAGGCCTCTTCTGATGTCAACTGGCTATGGCATAAAAGGCTCTCTCATCTAAACTTCAAAACCCTGAATTCTCTCTCATCTAAGGAACTGGTTTCTGGTCTTCCTCAGCACTCATATGCTAAAGAATCTCTCTGCTCAGCATGTGAAAAAAAAAAACAAACAAAAGCTAGTTTCAAGTCGAAACAAGTTTCCTCAGTAACAAGTCCTCTTCAGCTCTTGCATATGGATCTATTTGGCCCTGACAACATCCAATCAATAGCTGGAAAGAAATATACGCTTGTCATTGTAGATGAATATTCTCGCTACACCTGGGTTATCTTTCTTCGCTGTAAGAATGATACTCCAGAAGAACTAATATCTTTTGTCAAAAAGATGGAAGTGCTGAATAATCTTACTGTTCGATCAATAAGAAGTGATCATGGAACTGAATTCAAAAATAGTTCCCTGAACAATTTCTTTGAGAACAAGGGAATCTCTCACAACTTCTCCTCAGTAAGAACACCTCAGCAAAATGGAGTCGCTGAAAGAAGAAACAGAACGATCATAGAAGCTGGTAGATCAATGCTCAGCGATTCTCACCTCCCTACTCAATTTTGGGCAGAAGCTGTAAACACTGCATGTTTTACTCAAAACAGATCGCTGATAATAAAGCGATTTGAGAAGACAGCTTATGAACTCTTTCTTGGAAGGAAGCCTTCTATCAGCTTTCTTCATATCTTTGGTTGTCAGTGCTTTATCTTAAACAACAAAGATCAACTTGGAAAGTTCGACCCAAAAGCCGATGATGGAATATTTTTAGGATATTCCTCCATCACCAAAGCCTACAGAGTTTTCAACAAGAGAAGACAAACCGTAGAAGAAACCATTCATGTCACGTTTGATGAAACGCGCTCAGCGAACTCTAAACCAATCGCTGACAATGAAGAACTGAATACTTGGATGATCTCTCACTATAGAGAAACTGAACCTTTCTCAAACCATCAGCACACTGAAACTCCAATTGCTGATGAAGAACCAAGTATCATACCTCCCACCGCTGAATCCACCTCATGGGTTTCAGCTGAACCTCTAAACACATTACCACCATCAAATCTGCCTTCATCTGGAAACCTCTCTAGTGAACCTACTCAACAGTTAATTGCTGATGAACCTCAAACGTCCTCATCAGTAAACATTCCAATTGTTGATCCAACCTCTGAGTTAAGCGATCATGCTCCTGCTCAGCGATGGACAAGAGATCACCCAATAGATCAAATTCTCGGTGATCCAGATGCAGGTATTCAGACACGACGAAGCTCAGGTAATATCTGTCTCTTTGTAAACTTTCTCTCCTTAATAGAACCAAAGAAGACTGATGATGCCCTCAGAGATCCAAACTGGGTCAGCGCTATGCAAGAAGAGCTGACTGAATTTTCTCGAAACAAAGTTTGGAATCTCGTTCCTAGACCATCTGATAAAACTGTAATAGGCACCAAATGGGTGTTTAGAAACAAGTTAGATGAACATGGAACTGTAACCCGCAACAAGGCTCGACTTGTTGCTCAGGGATACAGACAAGAGGAAGGCATAGACTATGATGAAACCTTTGCCCCTGTGGCCAGGCTTGAAGCAATTCGACTATTCTTAGCTTATGCAGTCTATAAAGACTTCATCGTTTATCAAATGGACGTAAAATCAGCTTTTCTGAATGGAAAGCTGAATGAAGAAGTTTATGTAGAACAACCACCAGGGTTCTATGACCCTAAGCATCCAAATTATGTTTATAAATTGGATAAGGCTCTCTATGGTCTAAAACAAGCCCCTCGTGCTTGGTATGACACTCTCTCATCTTTTCTTATCTCTGAAAATTTTGAACGTGGCAAGATTGATAATACGTTATTTTTCAGGAAGATAAAAGGTCATATAATTCTTGTACAAATATATGTCGATGACATAATATTTGGTTCTACTAACCCATCTCTATGTACTCGCTTCGCTGAAAGAATGAAGAAAGAATATAAAATGAGTATGATGGGTGAGCTGACATATTTTCTTGGTCTTCAGATTAAACAATCTGACAAAGGTACTTTTATCTGCCAAGGTAAGTATGTTAAAGATATGCTAAAGAAGTTTGAACTCACACAAACTTCAGCGATGAAAACTCCTATGGCACCACCGCTGATACTTAACAAGGATCCATCTGGAAAACCTGTTAATGTCACTGCCTATAGAGGAATGATAGGCTCATTGCTGTATCTTACAGCAAGCCGACCTGACATCATGTACTCTACTTGTTTATGTGCACGCTATCAATCTGAACCCAAGGAATCCCATCTGATCGCTGTAAAGCGAATTTTCAGATATCTGAAAGGAACTCCTAACCTCGGTCTTTGGTATCCGAAAGACTCAGGGTTCGATCTAAGTGGTTATTCTGATAGTGATTTTGCAGGCTGTAAACTTGACAGAAAAAGTACCACTGGTGGATGTCAACTCTTGGGAGGAAAGCTGATAAGCTGGACAAGCAAGAAGCAAAATTTTGTGTCCATTTCCACAGCTGAAGCTGAATACGTAGCCGCTGGAAGCTGTTGTTCTCAAATCTTATGGATGAGAAATCAACTATTAGATTATGACCTTCAGCTGTCAAAGATTCCTATCTATTGCGACAACACTAGTGCTATCGCTATAGCAAATAATCCAGTGCTACATTCAAAGACAAAACACATAGAGATCAGATATCACTTTATCAGAGATCATGTGATGAATGGTGATATTGAACTTCACTTTATCCCTACTGACTTTCAACTTGCTGATATATTCACCAAACCTCTTGATGAGACAAGGTTCAACTTTCTCATCAGTGAGCTTGGAATGCTAAACCTCGAAGAATAATTCTTCAGCGTTCATGTATTATGTTAGTAATCAAAAGTTCCCCTCTCATCATTCTCTCTGATAAACATTCTGACTCTCAGGTATGTTTTCTCCTTTCCCTCAAAGATGTTTTTTTAAATATAAACTTTAATCACCGAACTTTCTTCAAATGATTAAAAGCTTTTTGAAAAATACATTAATCACTGATATTTCTAGTCAGTGATCCTTTAAAAGGAAAAACTATCCCTATCTTTACTAAAAGGGATACTTTTAAAAAGGAAAATCTATCGCTGACTTTTCTTCAGTGATCATTTCAAAACGGACAAATGTACAGTCTCTCTCTTCTATGACGTCATTTGAACCGACAATCCACGACATGCCTTTTCTGACACGTTCGTCCGTTGCCCTTCTATCCAATCAACTTCGTGGAACGTGTCAATGTCATGATGATTTTTTTCTTTTCCCGCTTCATTCTCTCTCTTCTCTCTCTTCTCTCTCTTCGTATAAAAGGAATTCTTCTCTCCTTTATACGGTTTACGCTTTCAAAACTTTCAAAGCAAGAAACATTCTCTCAAGAACACTCAAGCAAGTAAACCCAGAATATTGAATCTGCAACTCTTTTTCTTCAAGATACACAGGTTTATTTCATGTTTATATGCTCTGTTCGTATGCCTTTTATTCTTTTTAAAATCCTACTCGCTTTCTATGGATTTTATAAAACGTTTTTTTTTGTAAAAACTAAAGATCATTCTTTCTGATTTTATGTTTTTAAATAAAAACCTTTTGGTTTTAAAGTGTTCTTCATTCTTTCTAACCAGAACACTATTTTTCTCCTAAATCATTTCTTCTATTATGTCTCTTTCCATAACAGAAATGACACAATCTTCAATCGTTGCTTCCAAGCATGTACGATTCGCTCTCACTGAAGTTGAGATTACTAAATGTAATCATTTGGCCAGACTCGAGTTCAAAGCTGACAAATACCCACATCTGGTGGAAGCTGCTGAATTCCTCAAGCAGTCATGCATAGCTTACGCGATCACTGTGGATCCTAAGCCCTCCAAGACTCTACTTCAGCAGTTCTGGTTCACTGCTGATGCAACTGAACTTACCAACAGGAAAGGTGAACGAGTCCCTGCTATCTCGTTCAGCACGGAATTAGGGCCAGGGAGCATGACCGCTCTTAGCCTCAGAAAATCTTTAAGATTCCCTGACAAACCAAAGAGTGGGTTCGACGCACTCCCCACTGATGATGAGCTGATATCATTCCTGGACGCAATGGGCTATTGTTGGGAAAACAAACCAAGATCTTATATTCCCAACAAGAAGCTCACCAAGATCCTAAAAGCTCAGATGCCATCACAACTGAACTTTATCTTCTCGCACATAATTCAGTGCATGAGTGGGAAGAGTGGTTCGCTGGATCAAGCCAGCAAAACACAACTGCAGATGGCCTACTCCGTTATCGCTGGTCAAAACTTTGACTACGCCACAGCAATCTTTGAAGATCTGAGGTCTAGATTAGAGAAGCCTGGACGAGATCCCAAGATCTCATACGTACGTTTCATATGTACGTATATCAAGTTCCTCTATCCCAACACCTATCCCACCAAAGATGATGGCACCTTTGCCAGGGTAGGTCAACGATCACTAGAGGTCAAGCCACTCGCCGACGAGGTAAGTATCTCTCTCCTTCGCTCTCGTCTCTCTCTCCATTCTTCTTCATCTTCAGCGACCACCCAGACGGTTCCTTCGTCTGCTATCCCTGTCGCTACCACTACTTCTAAACGACCATCAGCTAGTCCGATTGGTCCTTCCAAAAAGGCCAAAAAGACTAAGGAAAGTACACCCTCTAGTACTATACCTGAGGGAGCTTCTCAACAAGCTACCTTAGATGCATTTGTGGGTCTTTCCTCCACAACTTCAGCAGTCACTCATACTGCCGTGTCAGCGATATCACTCGCTGTCACATCATCAGTAACCCCACCTACTATCTCATTCACTGAGATTAACCCTATCCCTACTTCTATCCCCAAAACTCTTCCCTTCTCTCCTCACTTGGTCTCTGAACCCGCCACCTCTTCTTTCCCTATAGGACCTGAGCATCAAACTTTTGAGGAATCTATGCAGTTCTACAAAATGTTTGATACGTCAGGTACACCTATAATCCTAAACACTTCTCTCCCCCCCTCTCCAAATAAGCCCATATCTGAACTAACATTATTTTCAGGTCCTAGCTTGGCGTCTGTTGACACGCATGTCAACAGTCTAGGAGAAAAGGTGGACGCACTCACCAACACAATCAATGAAACCACCAGCGCCGTCAATCAGGCTGGTGAGGAGCTGAAGAAGTTGACCGCCACTTGCTCATCTAAAGCTGAGAACTCTCAACTTTCAGCTGTTGAAGAACAAGTCGTCCAACTCAGAGAGTCCTCTCGACTCTTTCAAGGGCGATTTGAGTCTCTTACCGCTGAAGTTCAGGGTCTCTCTTCAAAGGTTGACCTCTGCACGTCCCTTCTTCAGCAAATTCTACAGAAAGTGAATGCACCAGCTCCAGCGCTGCCTCCCTCCTTCACTGAAGATGATCGTACCAACCTCAACATCGCTGTGGAATTCATTCATGATGCCACGTGCGACATCCCTGCGGTTGAAGACCGGATTAAGCGTCTGGAGGCTGACGTTCAAGTGATAAAAGCTTCAACAGCTACTCCAGCAGCTGAACAATCCCCTACCGCTGATAATGACAAAGTGGGGGAGAAAACTGAAGAAACTTCTATTGTTGCTGCTGGGGAAGCTAAGACTCCAAAGGAACCTCCCTCTCAATCTGAGGGGGAGAAGGCAAAAGAATCCTCATCAATTCACTCTATTCTCTTTGAAGAGGATGAGGAAGAAGACGATGAAGAGGAAGATGATCTAGATCTTGATGATCAAGAAAAGGATCAGCCCTCCGATGACGACGACGACGATGAAGACCAATCTATGTGGTTCTCTAAGCCGAACGTCGTATCAGGGACAACTTCGCAAGAGGTTGTCAAAACAGGGGTGAGAGGTGATACATCTTCAAGTGTTCCTTCGCAAAGCAAAGACAAGCAATCGATCGCTGAAGAATGCTTGAGGACTGGATCACAATCTGAGGGGGAGCATCCTTCTCAGGTATGTCTTTCCAAACCCCTATTCCTTTCTAGCCTTTATCTCTCTCGTTCTAAAAATACACTTATCCCTTCTTTCCTTCTTTTTCTAACCAGACAGTTCTCACCCCTGCTTAAGGGTTCTGAACTACAAATAATTCCAGCTACTATCGCTGAAGAAATAATCCCAATCTCTATCGCTGAGATTGATGAAGAAGAAGAAGAAGATTCCCTGGTCCATCCAGGAAGGCCCTCTCGACCATCTCATTGGTCAGAGGAAGTGGTAAAGAAAAGAGTTGAAATGATCGCTCAACTAGAAAGTCAACGGCTGAAAATCCCTCTTCAAACATCCACAGAGCTCGACTTCCTCACTGAAGCTGAAAGAGAAGAATCTGCCAAAGCTGAGAAGTTGATCGCTGAATGCAAACGAGATGCCCAACTCGCTTTAAAGATTCAATCCTCTCAAGTTAAGGACAAAAAGCTGAAAAGCAAACCTGTGGAAGTTCAAGCAGCACTACTGAAAGAAATTGAAGAGGAACGCTTCAAAGAACAAGAGATCAACGATAAGTCTATCGAATGGTGCAAACAAAAGATGGATTATCGTTCTGATCTTCTTCCAATATCAGTCGTGACTATCTCTGGTTGCAAGAAGAAAGATCAACTCTCAGTGACCATGGAGATTACCAGAGAGGATGGAACCCAAAAAGCAATGTACGTATCAAAACTTGAGAGCTTCGGATTTACGGAATGGTTAGAGTTCTGGGATGCGCTGAAGAAATCCAAATCTACATACAGAGGCTACGTTGAAGGACTTCTTGAAGCCCTCATAAATAGAGTCGTTTCTGTACTAAAGTTGCCATCTCCTCTTCCACCCAAATCTTTGAAACTCAAGAGAAAAATTGGGTCCTCCTCCTCTGAAGATGTCGCCATCATCAGGAATGAAACTTCTATCAAATTTTCAAGAGATGCACTGTTTGGTCCTCCTCCCGATCTTTCAGTTCTGGACTTATCTCTGCCTCCTGGTGGTCCTTTCCAAGCTGGTCAAGTAATCGACAATCCTTATGGAATATTCTTCAGAGATGATGATGAGGAACTCAGATTTCAAAGAATCTCTGAGATTCCTATATGTCCTCTGAATCATCTCAAGGATCTCTTATGCTTATGGTGTGACTTCTTCCCTGCTGCTGAAGAAATTAAAGAAATTATCAGTCAAGAATCTTTGGAACGAAGACAGAAAGGAGAAGAAATACCTGAGTATATGATCAATCCTCCTAAATCTTCTTTTAATAGCTGATAGATTAGTTTTCTTCTCTGTAATCTGTTAGTTATACTTACAGTAGTTAGTTACTCACTTGTAATGTTTTTCATATCTTGTAATTCCATCCCTGAATTAAATGAAAATAGCAGTGATGTACTTAACCCTATCAGTACTGTAAAAGATCCCTCAAAATAGTAATTGGGACATGCATTCTATGAGTCCTTTTTATTCCTATATTTTGAATCAAAGTAATTTTCTTTTGTTACTTTGTCATTATCAAATAGGGGGAGATCGTTGATCCAAACTCTCTCAGTGATTTGATAACGACCCTCTTTTATACTTAGTGAAAATTACGTTATTATATGTATTAGTGTTTCATCATCAGCGATCAGACTGAGTCTGTTCAGTTATCGCTGATGACCTTTATGTAAACATTTAATATGTATGTGTTTCACTTTCAGCGATCAAACTGAGTCTGTTCAGTCATCACTGATCGTTTCCCATGTAACACAGTTAACGTAATCCCTGAAGACAAGTCTCGCGTCAACATAGTTCATAGCTGAATCGAAGACGAAGCCACTGAACAATAGATAAGTCTACTAGTGACCTGATGCGGATATCAGCGAAGACCAGACTAATCTACTTACGCGAAGAATCCTGAGGAAAAGCTTCAGCGATAGCTGAACTTCTTTATCTCTGGAAGAAGAGATACTCAGCGATCAACGATCACAAAGCTTATGCCTCAAGTTTTCTTTTGTCTTACCTTGCACAACCAGTACGATGTGTCAGAACGGACACGTCTCTGCCACAAATCGTACAACTACTCTGTCAACTACACTGTTCATAAAGCGGCCAAAAGCATGTCTCCAAAAGTAAGACTACCAAAGCCAATCTATGAATGCCACGTGTAAAGTACCTTGCCATGCATTTAATGCATAGGGTATAAATAGGAACTCACCCCTTCATCTGAAGGTGTGCTCAATCCTTGAACTCCAAAATAGAAACCCTTGTTTTCTATCTCTCTAAAAACCCCCATTCTCTGAATTTCTTGTGCAACCATCTTAGTGTTTCTTAAGTTTGTTTAGATTGAGTCTGTCTTAATCTTATTCCGCAACAAACTTGTAAATTGTATTTTGATTTATCAATAAACAATTTATTAAACTTTAATTTCTTTGTTTGTATTCAACCCCCCCCCCTTCTACAAACTTGTTAAGCACCTTCGGGA
This sequence comes from Arctium minus, assembly GCA_954870635.1. Classification (NCBI taxonomy): domain Eukaryota; kingdom Viridiplantae; phylum Streptophyta; class Magnoliopsida; order Asterales; family Asteraceae; genus Arctium; species Arctium minus. Next base: position 162,001,062 of record OX941081.1, read on the forward strand.
CCAACAGAAAGTGCTTGAATGTGGGTTGTATTGGCTAACTTTGATGCATGATGCTTACACTTTTTGTAAGAATTGTCCACGTTGCCAAATGACGGGAAACATTAGTTCCCGAAATCAAATGCTCCAATTTCCCGTATTATTTTGTGAGATATCTGATGCGTGGGGCATAGATTTTATGGGACCGTTTCTCGCCTCATGTGGTCACTTGAATATTCTCCTTGCTGTTGATTATGTATCGAAATAAGTTGAGGCTATGGCCACCCGAGCCGATGATGCACGTACGGTTGTAGATTTTTTGAAATCTAATATTTTTTCTAGGTTTGGAACGCCAAGAGCCATCATATGCCATAGAGGGACCCACTTTTGTAACAAGGTTATGGAGGCTTTGATGAAGAAATATGGAGTTATACATCGGATATCCACCGCTTACCACCCGCAATCCAATGGCCAAGACGAGGTGTCTAACCGTGAGATAAAAGCTATTTTAGAGAAGACGGTGAATCCTAACCTGAAAGATTGAAGCTTGAGATTGAACGACGCCCTATGGGTCTATCGGACGGCGTTTAAAACGCCTATAGGCATGTCTATTTTTCGTGTAGTTTTTGGTAAACCATGTCATCTACCGGTAAAGTTAGAACACAAGCCATTTTGGGCCGTGAAAGAATGCAATATGGATTTGGATGAGGGGAGACATCATAGGAAGTTACATATTCAGGAGTTGGAAGAGATCCGAAACGATGGCTACGAGAATGCCTGAATCTATAAAGAGAAAACAAAGGCATTCCACGATAACCGGATCTCATGTAAGAACTTCACCAAAGGTCAGAGAGTGCTTCTTTACCATTCTCGTTTGAAGTTATTTCCTAGTAAGCTAAGGTCCAGATGCTTAGGACCATTTGTTGTGACTAATGTGTTTGATCATGGCGCAGTAGAAATTCAAAGCTTATCTATCGGCCAAGTGTTCAAGGTGAACGGTCACAGGCTAAAGCCCTTTTATGAAGGTTTTGTTGGGAAGTATCTAGCGCGAGTAACTTTGAACACGCCAAGCTACCATGGATGAAATGAATATGGTCTAGCTAAAGACTTAAAAAGAAAGGCACTGCATGGGAAGCAACCCATGGGATTTCATTTACTTGCTTTTTGTTGTTTTTCGTATTTGCCTTAGTTTCGTGAGCTTCTCTATTTTCACTCCTACATTTCTCTTGGTTTTTCTCAGGTTTCACCCCAGAATTTAGAGCTCAAAGGACGCATCTACCTTCACGGATCCATACATTGAAGGACTATTCACCAAATCAGAGAAGTTCACTGTTTCCCCTCACTCTTTTATTGTTTTGGATGTCCTTTATTTTATCGCACACATTGAGGACAATGTATGGTCTAAGTGTGGGGGTGGGGTACAAATTTTGAAATTGCATGATTTGGCATGGGTTGGGTTTATAAATGCTTTTAGGGGTAAATTTTTTTCAAATCTTGTGCTTAAATGCGGGTCGTTGTTCGTTTTGAAAATGTGTTAGCATGTTTTTAATGAGCTTGACTTGTTGATGATAATTAGTTTGGATGCATGTATAGCATGATTGAGTTTGATTGATATCACTTATAGTAGATTAGTGGTAGTATACCGGTCAAAGTTAGACTATTGCTAATCTCTTAAACTAACTTTAACACCGTGAGACTTTGAGCCTATTAGACTAAACATTTTACGTTAGTCTCAAATTTCACTTTTGTGTGTACGTCGTGCCTAGTTATGTATCTCTAGAACTTGTCTTGTCTCTCCTTAAGACTACATGATACTTACAAGCTAATAAAAATGACAAAGGCCATCGTTTGCTCATTTTATTAACCCATTAGCCTTAAGCTTACCCTTTATGTCATTATTACCCTTTTTGCACACCATTTTGAGCCTTAGCCTATTTCCTTTGTCACCTCACATCATAAACCAATCCAAATGCGACTCACCCAACCAATCACCAATGGAGTAGTCTCGGTATCCCCGTATGCTCAAAGTGAACTTATGTGTTGAAAAAAAAATGAATGAAAAAAAAGAAAAAAAGAAAAAAAGAAAAAAAATTAAAAAAAAGGTAAGACAACAAAAATCGATGATAAGTTTGAATATAAGCGTTTATCTCTATTCCTATCATCCAAAGGGAAATGTACTTCAAAGATAGATATTAAAAGTCCTTTGGTGGAAGAAATTGTCATGCTTGAATATACCAATTCTCCGTTGGTGTACGGTCTTTAGTCACTCTTTCCCAAATGTATCCCTACCTTACCCAAAGCCTTGGTTTACATTACACCCATGAAAGACCTTTTGATTTAATTGCATGTATTCATCCAAGTAGTGGAGGGTGAAATACATTTCAAGCTTATGGTAAGTACATACTAGCGTATTGACGGTTTGAGCGATACACTTTAACCCAAGGGTGAATTGAGCATGTTGTTCTAATTATCCCATTTGTGAGAGTTCTCGAAATTAGCTTGGGTCTAATTGATTACGTGTGTGCTCACTTTCTGATGCTAAGTTGCAAATCTTAAGTTCATGACATGCTATATGCGTTGATGATCTCGTTTGATTCATTTCTATTTCTACGTGCTAACTTAAGTCATTGCCGGGACGAATAATGATCTAAGTGTGGGGGAGTTTGATAAGCACCAATTTTATACACTTTTATGTTAAAGATTCCTACAATTAGTGATTATTAGATGTTTAAAATATCCTTAATTTTAGCATTTTTGTGTTTTGTAATTAATTTGAATTGAGACCAAAAAATTAGCGGCAATGTTCCGCGCGGGTTGAACCACGTCGTGATCCGCGTGAGGGTCTGGATTCTAGAGGTTCACGCGACCCTCTGCGCGAGTTGATCCATGCCAACGTCCACACGGAGCCACTGTGCGTGGACCCTCTTCCCCTTTTCTCTCCCAAAATGATCCCCAACCTCAAGAACGAACCCTAACCTATTTTTAGGGTTTTCCTCCGTAAATTACATGATTCCTTCATCATCTAGCAAGTTTAGAGGTTAGAACCATAACCCTCCATCTTCATCTTCCCCACCAAGCTTCTTGGGGTTTCACCCGACCCTTTTATCTATTTTGAAGATGGGAAGTTTGTGGATCCTTATGGTGACCTTAAAGTGCTTTGTTAATGGATTCAAGTTTTGGGTAAGGTAACCTTCTCTTTTCTTCACCAATGGAAATTGGGGTTTTGACATAAGTGGAGATCTTCATGTATAAAGTTTGAGGAACAATTGTCCGGGTTTTGATAGCTCAATATAGAGCGTTTGGTCATGATATTCATTTATTGCATCTTATTTGAGAATTACATGTTTTGAATGTGTTAGTTTATTCATTTTGAGTCGTGTAATGTTTTAGTTAGTGCAATTGATCCATAGGCACGGTGTTCTTAAGTCTCGTTTTGGACAAGTTCACACTTTGGCACAGAATAGGCATCGGGTCACCATGGCAAGTAAGGTATGGAACTATATGGTCGGGCAGCGTCCCATGGGCAGTAAGGTGTAATTCCCTTGTGCTAGAGTTCCCGTTTTGGAACTCTCAAGAATAGACCTAGAGGAGTTGACTTGATATTTTCGAGCAATAGACTTATAGGAGTTGAGCTCGGTATGTTTTATGGGTATAACCCATATGTTTTGTTTTCCTACATAGTTATGCGACCTACTTTTGTGTTCCGTCACATACTATGTAATCGGGTCTCCCCCGTCACCGAAAGGTGTTGTTTTGGTTATGGAGTTTTATAATCCATGTTTTCGATGATGTTTGGGTATGGATTGTTATCCATGTTTTTGGGTTTTGCATACTGAACTTTATCCATGCTTTTGGAATATTTTGGATGAGAGAGTTTATCCACGCTTTCAGTATTTGATTATTAAAGTGTCAGTTATGTATTACGCGAGTTTTGGGTTTTTGATTTATATTCGAAGAAATGTTTTGTTTTGTGATTTTAATCACGAAGAGGGTGAATGTTGAAAAAGAGATTGTTTCCAGATTTAACGTATTTCTTTTTGGAAATCACGACTTAAATAACGTTCTTAAAGTTATTATTTTATGTATGTCTAATGAAAACTCTTGAGCTCACTAGGCGTTAATCCTAATCATTTTATTTGTCGGCATGTGCATCAGGTTGCAATTGGGGTTTGGTTCTAACGGTGCTATGAAGAGATTAGCACTAGATTTACACGAGGGTGAGAAGTTTGGTGAAGTCTTCTGCAGTTGGAGATAGTAACTGTTATTGGGTTTTAGTAACATTCGTACCTATTATAGATCTTGTATAAGGATTGAAATGTGTTTATTGAAGTTAAACCTTAATATGTCGTTGTAAATGATTCAGTTATCGATGTATTTAGAAAATTTTAAATTAGTTGCTACTTATAGATTTGAGGGTGTTACAGATTCTGACATGATTCCTCTAACTATTGTTTTTTGCTTTTAATTTATATGTTATTTTTCAAACCATATACTTTTTTTTCCTTATGTAAAAAACCCAACCCATTTGGAAACAAACACATCATCTTTCATCTTTAATTTATCTCATCCTCAAGTTATCCCTATATATACCTTTGAGATCTCCTTTCATATTTGAAACAATTATTAATTTTCGTCGTAGTGAGGGTGTTAGCATATATCTTCAGAGTGGCGGTTTGTTAGTAAAAAACAATGGTGTTACTCAGTACGTTAATGGCGATCCGAAATGTTTATTAACTTTTCCTTCCCCCTTAACATATTCTTCATTGTTTAAGTGGGTGGCGAAAAGATTACGTTTAATTAGTGAGTTCAGAATATATTATAAAAACCCTCTAATGGGTGGTGAGATCTTCGCCTTTGATGCTAAAAGGGATGTTTCGGGGTTGGAATACGTGGTCAACCACATTCTACCACAAACATTGACTGTTTTTGTAGTCGTTGGTGGTGGTAATGGTGGAGATGGATCTGGTGGCATGATCAATCCTACCCCATACGGAGGCAATGGTGGAAACCCATATTTCTCTGGAAATCAAGAAGATAATTTATTTCCATCTACTGGTTATCAACAGTTCCAACAAGAGTACCCACAAACGTTCACACAACAGTTCCCATAACAGCCCAACTTTGAACCTGCAATCAACCATCAACAGTTCCAACAAGAGTTCCCACAAACATTCACACAACAGTTCCCACAACAGCCTAACTTTGAACCTGCGGTCAACCATGACACCAGCCTCATCCCAGATTTGAACGAGACTCCAGTTTTTAACGAGGGGGACATAGAAGACGAAGTTTCTGTTGCCTTTGACATTTTGAATATTCCACAAGAAGAAGACGAAGACGATACAGACGATCATTCAAGGGATGAGGATATTGGGATAAGGAATAACTTTTGGGGTATGCCTGAGCCATTACCCTGCCCAACCCTCATTTTAAAACCTAGAAACCCCATGTCTTACCAACCTACATCACACGTGAAAGTCCTACAGACGTTCAAGACGAAAGAAGAGTTGAAGCATGGTGTAGGGTTAAAATGCCTAGACGAGAAATTCCAAGTGAGGTTTAAACGATCAAACCCCAAAAAGTATGAGGCGGTTTGTTACGTCCAAGGTTGCAAATGGCGATTAACGGCGGTTGTTGTCGATGATAGCAGTCCCCTATTTCAAGTAAGAAAACTACATGAAGAACACACTTGAAGTCCACCCCAACATCCGTAATGCGACACTGAATGTTTTGGGTCATGTATTGCAAGGGAGTTTGAAGGACTGTAGGAGGTTATATCGTGGAAACGAAATCATCGAAGACATCAATCAATGCTTCGGTGTAAACATCTCCTACAACCAAGCATGACGAGCAAATATGCATGCGTTGGAGATGCTGAGGGGGAGCCCAGAATCATCGTTTGCCCAACTCTCGGTCTATTGCCACAATCTAAAACTACATAATCTTGGGACTGTGGCTGAAGTCGCCTTGGATGCTACAAGACGGTTTCGTATACTATTCATGGCACTCGGTTCTTCGGTAAATATTTTTAATTAATTTTCTGTAGTTTACATATTGTTTAATGTTCATACATGTAACTTTAAGCATCTGCAGATCCGATCGTGTTAGCTCCAATTCCGTGTATGGAAAGTATTGAAAAAAAGGCTAAGTGTAGGAACTTCAGAAGATTGTTGAATACACCAAGGTACACCACAGAAGTGCCAAGCTCAGAAGCTCTGTCAACCATCTGCCCGAGAAGTTCCCAACCAGAAGATCATTCTCAGATCACAGAGCCTCTGTGATCACTCACAGAGCCTCTGTGATGGCTAACCTCTGGAGATGGAAGACTTGAAGATATCAAGACTCAATGGTCAAGACATGATCACGTGAGCCTACTGTACGAAGATTCTCAGGATCGTCATATGCGCGTCCACGATGTTCTACTTTCCACGTGGCATTCCTTTTTATGGAATGTCAGCCTTTGTCTTGTACTATTGTGTGCTCCCCCCCCCCCTTGTATATGAATGGAGCACCTCAAGAATCTTCAAAAAACGCAAGCACACACTATTGAGAGCACCCTGTATTTTCAGTATTATCTTTGAAAATCATTTTGCACACACTTGTGGGTGTTCTTGGTGTATTGATCAAGTTAATGAAGCTTTTGATTCAGTGACTAAATCTTACTCTGTTCATTGATTGCTTTGTTATCTGCTTGTGTGTTTACTACCAAACTAAATCATTCTAGTACATCTAAAATCGCTTCCGCACTCTTATTATTCTGGTTTATGTAGTTTTAGTCGTTTATCATTTGATTAGAACACAAAATCGGGATCAACAATTGGTATAAGAGTAGGCTTTGATCATTACTATCAAAAGATCATGTTCTATCAATGATTCCTTCATGTTTGGTAGTATTTTGAATCTGTTCTTAGTTTCGTGCTTCATTCAAAAATAACAGTCCCTGTTTTTCTGAGTTTTTATCAACAAGTTTGATTTAGATTCAGTGATAGGTCTGTTTCTTATCTTAGAACACTTCAAAGCTTGTAAGCTTGGTCGATAAACTTATTCTCATCATATTCTCACCATATTACTCTCTTTTTCATCCTAGTTTGAATCACCACATTCATACTATGTTTTGTCACCATTTTTGTCACACTAAAAATGGCAAATACAATAACCTTTTTCAGCGCTGGATCCCAATCTAAGCCTTCTACTCTACTAAGGGATGATTATCCCTAGTGGAAAATCAGGATGGTACACTTCTTTGAAGGTGTGGATCCAGGTTTGGTAGAGTTTCTTCACAATCCTCCATACATCCCTATGAACACTATCCCTAGGGTACCTACTAATGCAACAACCCCAGAAATCCCTAAATATCAAACACCTACACCTGTACATGAATGGGGTGAAAAGGACAAAGAGTTTAATGAGATTGCCTAAATGGCCAAGAGACTGCTCATTATGGCCATTCCTAATGATATCTTTCAATCATTAGATTCTTGTGAAACTTCAAAGAATCTGTGGCAAGAGCTTGAAAAACAGCTTGAAGGTGGGGCTAAAACTCAAAAGAACAACAGAGCCCTATGCATCAATGAGTATTATTCCTTTAGAGCTCTGCCAAATGAAACTGTTCAGAGCACCTATGACATATTCAACTCCTTAATCGACAAATGCAAGAGGTATGGCATCCACATAATCACTGGAGAAAAAAATGTCATGTTTCTTCAGAGCCTAAATGATGAGTGGTTATACTTAACCATGTCACTCCAATCAGCTTTGGATCTAGATGTGTGGTCCCTATCTGTTGGGAACTGAAGAATTCATCAAGTATGGTTAATGCTGCTGGTTCAGAGTTAATACTGCTAGAAGACATAAAGGTTAATACTGCTGAGTGTTACTACTGCTAGTACTATTAATACTGCTAGTCAAAGTTAGTGCTGCTTGAACAAAGTTAGTACTGCTTAGCTAGTTAGTATTGCTAGTAGTTAGTACTGCTTAGTAGTTAATGCTGCTAGAAGGAAGTTAATGCTGCTGAAGATTAATACTGCTTATATGATGAAGATTCGTATGAAAGGATATACATGGAAGCTTAGAGATATACATGGAAGATATACTGAAGATATTTTATTGTATTTATCCTTTGTATTCAGTATATATATATTGTATAGTTTAGAATAATTAGTGATACAGAACTTAATTCATTCTTTTAGAGAGAAAATTAACCTCAAGGCATAGATCCTAATTCTAGAGAAGTAGAATTCGTATTGGTGAGCCTGCTCATCAATATTGAGGTTGAGTGTGTAATCTTGTAACTTCAAAGCATTCAATACAAGTTTACAGATTGTTCTTCATATTTTCTGTATTGATTTACTGTTTCATTGAATATCAAAGTGTTATTCCGCAAACTTCTTTGATATTGTTTCTGAGAATTAATTCTTGTTGAGAATTCGATCCTGACAAGTGGTATCAGAGAAAAACTCTCTCAGAAACAGTTATTCATCATGGAAAATCTTACAGAATCAAGCAGTACTTTGGTCTCAAAAGTTCCAATGCTCAGATCCAATGAATTTGACATGTGGAAGATCAGAATCAAGCAATATATTCTCCTCACAGATTACTCTATGTGGGACATCATTGAGAATGGCCCATCTGATGAAGGAAAGATTGGTGAAGATGGCAAAAGAACCCCTCCAAAGATAGATGCAGACAGGAAGACAAGGCAGATAGAGATGAAAGCCTTGAGCACACTGCTCTTGGCCATTCCAAATGAGTATCAACACCAATTTTGCAATTGTACTGATGCACAGATGCTCTGGAATTCTCTAGAGAAGAGATTCTCAGGTACCAAAAGTACCAAGAGAAATCAAAAGGCAATCTTAAAGCAACAGTATGAAAACTTCATCTCAACTAAGAATGAGTCCATGACTCAAACTTTTGACAGGTTTAATAAACTAATTGGTGAACTAGCTACTATGGGAGTACAAATTGATCAAGATGATGTGAACAGAAAGTTCTTAAGGTCCCTTGGAGATGAATGGACCATGTACACTGTGTCATTCAGACAGAATGATCAGTTGGAAGAAAAAGAACTTGATGATCTGTACAATGATCTTAGAGTATTTGAAGCTGAGGTGGAGGCAAAGAAGAAGCCTTCTGGATATATTCATAATGCTGCACTCTTATCAGCATCAATTGATTCTACTGCTAACCCTGAATCAGTTAATGCTGCTAATGGAACAAATCAAGATAAAGGCACTGATTCTGTGTTTGAAGCTTTTCTTTCCAATCATGGAAATTCCTCTTTGATTAATGATGACTTAGAACAACTTCATCCAGATGATCTGGAAGAGATGGATATTAAATGGCAGATGGCCATGCTCTCCATGAGGGTTAAGAAGTTTATAAAGAGGACTGGGAGAAACAACTTCTCCCAAAGAAGAGAAGATGGAGCAGGGTTTGATAAATCAAAGGTGGAATGCTACAAATGCCATCTGAAGGGACATTTTGCTAGAGAATGCAGAAGTGGAGTGTCTCACAACAACAACCACCAACAAGCTCAATCTGGAAGCTTCAATAACAACAGAAACTCTGCTCAAGCCCTTGTTTCTCAACAAGGAATGGGGTTTGATTGGAGTGATCAAGCAGAAGAAACTATTCAGAATCAAGCTCTTATGGCTAAAGTATCTGATCTCCCATCTGAGGTAAGTTCTAATCTCTGTTCTAAAACTTGCATAGACACTGTTAAAAGGTACAGGGATCACAATCAGAAGATGAGTGATGACCTTAAGAGATTAGAAAAGGATATAAAAGACTATGTAAGGATTGTAGAGAGATTTGAAGATCAGATCAAAGGTTTTCAAGCCAATGAACTACAACACTCATATGACACCAATTACTGGCAGTGGGAGAAAAAGGATTTAGAACTTAAACTGACCAAATCTAAAGAGGAGAGTGAAAAACTGAAAGAGGAGCTAACCAAGGTTAAGCTTGATGTAGAAAAGTTTTCAAATGCTTCTAAAGCAATGGACTCTTTACTTCAAAATCAGATTCATGATAAGCTGAGAAGAGGAATTGGGTACAATGCCATACCTCCACCATATAACAACAATTACATTCCTCCTACTTCAGACCTGTTAGACACCAAAGATAGGAAGGACTTGCCTGAGGGAGCCACTGAAATAGATCCCTTAGATGAGGTAGTTGTTGAGGATAAGACTGAGAAAGAGGTTGGCAAGAGTAAGGAGAACAAGGTGAGTGGTGAGATTCCTCTAGAGAATAACATTATCACCAATGAGGATTGTGGAAGGGCTTGGATCAATTCCAAGGACATAGAGAAGACAGAGGGAAAGTCTGGTAAGGTCCATTACAAACAGACCACAGTTGTGAATCCAGGTCCTTGCAAACAGTGTGCATGTAAGAAGAATGAGCCCCAAAAACAGGACAAAAAGAGGGGAAATCAAAGAAACTGGAGTAATCAGTGGGCACAAAAACAAGGGGTTGATCTGAGTAAAATCAATAGACCAAAACCTTGTTTTATCTGTGGCAAATTGAATCATCTTGCAAAATTCTGTTATTTCAATCCTATAAAACAAAGGATGAATTTCCAAATATCCATGCAAAAACCCTTTGGTTATAAGAAAATTGAAAAGAACCATGTGGCTAAGAAAACTGTTAAAACTAAAAGCCACATGAAGAAAAAGTCTGTTAAAGAAAGTGTCAATATGTGGATTCCTAAAAGCACTAAAACTGTTAGTACTGCTACCACAAATAGTGTTGCTAACAATGATAGTGCTGCTAGAAGGAATACTACTGCTAACAATGTTAATGCTGCTAACAAGGTTAGTACTGCTAAACCTGTTAGTACTGCTAACTCTGTTAGTACTTCTAAGGTTAGTACTGCTTCTAGTGTTGGTTCTGCTAAGCCAATCATATTGACAAAGTACTCTAATAAAGAGTGCTCTGAGTTTAAAAACCTCATTAAAAAGGAATGTAAATACTTTGATGAGAAAGGGAGACCCAAGACCACTTTTGCTTGGGTCCCCAATCATACTAATTGATTTATTTAATGTGCAGAGCAACCAACAGCTCAAGGGAAAGAGCATTTGGCATGTTGATAGTGGTTGCTCTAGGCACATGACAGGCAACATGTCATGCCTTCAGGATTTCAAGCATATCAATGGAGGACATGTTGCATTTGGAGACAATCTTACTGGTGGTAAGATAAGTGGAAAAGGTAATGTCACCAAAGGTAAGATGACATTTGAGGATGTCTACTATGTTGATCAACTAAAGTACAACCTGTTAAGTGTATCACAGGTTTGTGACAAACAACATAGTATATTATTTACTAATACTTAGTGTATGATTCTTGCTCCAGGGTTCAAGGTAGTTGATGAAAGCAAGATACTACTGAGAACTCCAAGAAAGGACAATGTTTACTGTCTTGATTTGGACAATGTTGATAGTGATTCATCTCTAAATTGTCTTGTTTCAAAAGCTTCTATAGATGAATCCTCCCTTTGGCACAGAAGGATGTGTCACATGAATTTCAAGACTATGAACAATCTTGTTAAAAATAACCTTGTAAGAGGTTTACCTTCAAAAGTCTTTTCATGTGATGATCATTGTGTTGCTTGTCTTAAAGGCAAACAACACAAAACTTCTCATAAGACCAAAGAGTTAAATTCTGTTTCTTCTTGTCTCCAGTTACTGCATATGGATCTGTTTGGTCCTACAAATGTTATGAGTATAGGCAAGAAATCTTACTGCTTGGTTATTGTTGATGATTACTCCAGATTTACTTGGGTATATTTTCTAAGAACTAAGGATGAAACTAGTAATCTTATCAAATCCTTTATTCTAAAAATTGAAAACCAAACTAATCAAAGAGTAAAAGTCATTAGATCAGATAATGGAACTGAGTTTAAAAATCATGATCTAAACACCTTTTGTGAAGAAAAAGGTATTGAGAGGCAATTTAGTGCTCCTAGGACTCCTCAACAGAATGGTGTTGCTGAAAGGAGAAATAGAACACTAATAGAGGCTGCTAGATCTCTGTTGGCTGATTCAAAATTGCCAATTACCTTCTGGGCTGAAGCAGTTAATACTGCCTGTTATGTCCAAAACAGAGTTCTAGTGGTCAAGCAAAAGAACAAGACCCCATATGAGCTTTTAAATCAAAGAAAACCTTTTATTGGTTTCTTCAAACCTTTTGGGTGTCCTTGTACAATTCTAAATACCAAATCTCACTTAGGTAAGTTTGATAGCAAAGCAGATGATGGATTTCTTGTTGGATATTCATCTCAGAGTAAGGCCTACAGAGTTTTTAACTCTTCTTCTAGAATAATTGAAGAAAGTGACAATGTCAAATGCAATGAGAACACACCAAATCCTGTTGGGTCTGGGCCTCAGTGGCTATTTGACATTGATTCACTAACTAACTCTTTTGGTTTCAGTAATGAGTATACAGGAACAGGTAGTGGAGAATCAGAGATCACACAAGTTCAAGAAAGTATATCTAAATCTGTGATTTTTCCCATACCCACAGTAAATTCTGTTGAAGACTGTGAAAAGGAATCATTTACTGAACCAAGTCAGAGTGAAAAAGACACTAGAGATGAGGAGACTCAAGAAAATAATGAAGTGGCATCTGAAAACACTTCAGTTGAGTTGCATGAATCTAATCTTGAGGCTGGATTGAATGAAGAACCTAGTTACAACACCAGAGTTCAAAAGAATCATCCTCCACAGTTGATAATAGGAGATGTCTCTTCTCCTATGATGACTAGAAATCAAAGCAGGCTTCAGGAAATGCAAGATCAACAACATACAGTGCTCTCTTGTTTTCTATCACAGCTTGAGCCTAAAAAGGCTCATGATGCTATGAAAGAATCCAGCTGGATAGAAGCAATGCAAGAGGAACTGTTACAGTTCAAGCTACAAGATGTGTGGGATCTAGTAGACCTTCCTAAAGGTCACAGAGCCATTGGCACAAAATGGATCTTCAGAAACAAGAGAGATGAAAGAGGTATTGTTATAAGAAACAAAGCAAGGCTGGTGGCTCAAGGCTACACTCAAGAAGAGGGTATAGATTATGAAGAAGTTTTTGCACCTGTAGCTAGGATAGAAGCAATCAGACTATTCCTAGCCTATGCTTCTTACATGAACTTCAAAGTCTACCAAATGGATGTAAAAAGTGCTTTTCTCTATGGATCAATTGAAGAAGAAGTATATGTCTGTCAACCACCAGGGTTTGAAAACCCAAGCTATCCAGACAGGGTATACAAATTAAAGAAAGCACTTTATGGACTACATCAAGCTCCAAGAGCATGGTATGACACTCTGTCATCCTATCTCTTGGAAAATGACTTTGAAAGAGGAGTCATTGATAAGACTCTTTTTATCAAAAGAAAGAAGAAGGATATCTTGCTGGTCCAAATCTATGTTGATGACATTATTTTTGGTTCTACAAGAAACAACATGTGCAAGGAGTTTGAGGATTTAATGCATCAAAGGTTCAAAATGAGTTCCCTGGGGGAACTTACTTTCTTCCTTGGCCTCCAAGTTCAACAGAAGTCAGATGGTATTTTCATCTGTCAATCCAAGTATGTGCAGGATATTCTAACCAAGTTTGGTTTCTCAGAATCAAAACCTGCCAGCACACCTATGGAAACACACAAGCAGATCACAGCAGATCTTGAGGGGGAGGATATGGATGTGCATCATTATAGATTCATGATTGGCTCTCTCATGTATCTCACAGCTTCAAGGCCAGATATAATGTTTCCAGTTTGTTTATGTGCAAGATTCCAAGTTAGGCCAAAGCAATCTCACTTTCAAGCTGTTAAGAGGATATTCAGATATCTCAAAGGGCAACCCAGATTGGGACTTTGGTATCCTCATGACTCACCCTTTGACCTAATAGCATACTCAGACAGTGACCTAGGTGGGGCAAACTTGGACAGAAAATCTACTTCTGGAGGATGTCAGTTTTTGGGTGCTAGACTAGTCTCATGGCAGTGCAAGAAACAAACCACAGTATCCACATCTACAACAGAGGCAGAGTACATAGCAGCTGCAAGTTGCTGTTCTCAAGTCTTATGGATTCAGAATCAAATGTTGGATTATGGGGTAACATTTCTACACACTCCAATCTTTATTGACAACAGCAGTGCTATTAGCATTGTGAATAATCCAGTCAAGCACTCAAAAACAAAGCACATTGAAATCAGGTATCACTTTATCAGAGATTGTAATGAAAAGAAACTTATTCAAGTTGTCAAAGTTCACACTGATAATCAGTTTGCTGATCTATTCACTAAAGCATTTGATGTGGGTAGATTCACTTACTTGGTAACAAGTGTGGGAATGATCAACTCTGAATAATCCCCTTCTCAAAAAGTGGTTTTATACCTGTATATTATTCTTGGAGTTACTAATCTTCTTTTTCAGGATATGCATCGCAGTACTCAGTGTTTAGCAAGGTTAAAAGGAGTAAGTTTAGTTAATACTGCTAGTGGTTAATACTGCTAGTAGTTAATACTGCTCGCAGTTAATACTGCTAGCAGTTAATACTGCTAGCAGTTAATACTGCTAGCAGTTAATACTGCTCGCAGTTAATACTGCTCGCAGTTAATACTGCTCGCAGTTAATACTGCTAGTAGTTAATACTGCTAGTTAGTTAATACTGCTCGCAGTTAATACTGCTAGTAGTTAATACTGCTCGCAGTTAATACTGCTCGCAGTTAATACTGCTCGCAGTTAATACTGCTAGTAGTTAATACTGCTAGTTAGTTAATACTGCTAGCAGTTAATACTGCTAGTAGTTAATACTGCTAGTTAGTTAATACTGCTCGCAGTTAATACTGCTAGTAGTTAATACTGCTAATTAGTTAATACTGCTATAGGTTAATACTGCGTATATTCCGAATACTATAAATACTCTTTGCCCGCCTAAAAGCTTATAACGACTCTTTGCATACTATTCCCCTGCGCTCTAAACCCTTTCTCTCTCAAAGTTCAAAGTTTTCAGGCAAGAATCTTCAAGGTCAATGGCATCAATGGCGTTCATTGACGAGCACAATAAAATCGCAATGCTCCAAAAGCCAAAACAAGCAGAAGGCTTTCATCAGATAGTCGACTTTCTGAAGACTAGCCACATTGCCCATGCTATCACTATGTCTCCAACTATCTTTATAGAGCATCAGAGGCAATTCTGGGCACATGCCACCATTGTTACTGAGAATGGTGTGCGAATGATCAAGACGACAGTATGTGGCAATCCATTGACAGTTACTGAAGAGATAGTTCGCATCAGTCTACGTCTAGACGATGCCTCTGGTATAACTTCTATCCCTAATGATGAACTGTTTTCTACTCTGACAAGAATGGGGTATGGAGGCCCATTGGGTATTTTTAAGTTCTCAAAAGCTAAATTCTCACCTCAATGGCGTTTTCTTGTTCATACCTTGATGCACTGCATTTCTAAAAAGACCACTAGATGGAGTGAGTTCAGCAGTCCCATTGCTTATGCTTTGGTCTGTTTGGCCACTGCCAGAAGGTACAATTTTTCACAAATGATTTTCAATGATCTTGTCTCAAACATGGGAAACAAAAAGAGCTTTTATATGTATCCCAGGTTTGTTCAAGCCGTTATCAACCATGAATTGACGGATATTCCTCATCCTGATGGAATTTATGTACCAAAACCCCCAAAAGGCAAGGTTTTCTCAAATATGAGAAGATCTGCTGGGGACTCTGAAGGAGTTGACACCCCATTGTTCTCTACAATGATGGCGGTGTCCCAACCCAATGAAGGTATGGCAGCAGGGTCAAGGCCCCCATTAGATCAATCTACTGCTAGCCAAGCCCAACCTTCCCACTCTATATCTATCCCACAGTCCCTACTTAATAAGCCCACTTCTCCAATTACCCAAACTTATACAAGGAAACAGGTAAATAAGGCTCCTTCCCTTCTTGTACCATCACCCACTAAGCCTTTAAGCCCTCTAAGGGAGAATTCTCCCCTAGAGAATATCCAAAGGGAAACCACAAGGGTGTCTCCCAACCCAAAGGAGGTGCTCTCTGAGGAGGAGGTAGAGCATATGGGTGATGAGGCTGCCACTACTCCTGCTAGTACAGAGGAGGAAAGTGGTAACATTAATAAGACCTCCCCCATGGCAACTTTGGGTGAGCAATCATCCAAAGGTCCCAGGTGCCAAGAAACCAAGGGGGTGGATAGTGCTTCTGCTAGGCAGAAGACGTCCACTACAAAAAGATCCAATGATCCTTCAAAAGAGGGTAACACTTCTGGAGAAGGTGAGGACAAATATAACTATTATGAATTGATGGAAACCATGGGCAACATCAACATGGATGTACTCAAACAGGGCAAAGATATAGAAGAGCTTAAACTCATAGTTCTGTCACAACAAGAACAAATCATCAAATTGAAGCAAATGGTAAGGAAACTGATTCTGCAAAGGAAGAAGAAACAATTTGTGCTCAGAAGGAGGAAACCAGTGGCTGATGCTCCCGAAAAGGGGGAGTCAGAAGCTGATGCCAAAGCTAAGGGGGAGCAAGAGGAAAAACATGATGTTGAGGGGGAGAATGAGCAAGCAGCAGAAACAGAGCCAGCAGCAGAAACCATTAATACTGCCAGTTCAAGTAAAGCAGCAGAAATGGTTAATACTGTTGAGCTGAAAGAAGCAGCAGAAACAGTAAAAGAGGTCCTTACAGAGCTTGAGATTGCAGAAACACTCATCAAAGCCAAACATGATACTCCCAAGGTCACCTCAAAGGCCAAAGGAGTTGTCATAAAAGAAAGAGGTGATGCAGCAAAGAACTCTAGCATTGAGAAGGTGATGGGTAAAGAGAAAGGTAAGGCAAAGCTAGTTGAATCTGATAAACCAATGAAAAAGCAGAAGCTGATTGAATCAGATGAAGCTCTAGCTAGGAAGATACAGGCTGAACTTGAAGAAGCAGAAACCATGCAAGTGCAAAAGGATAGAGAGATAGCTAAAGCAATGGCTGCAGAGTTAAACAAAGCCTATCAACAAAGCTTAGCAACAGAACAAGCCAAGAAGAAAGCCACATCTTTGAGGAAGCCTGCTAAGATCAAAATGGCTGCAAGGAAAAGACAATCTTCAAAGACATACCTGGGTGCTCAAGAGAGAAAGAAAATGATTACTTTCCTCAAGGGTGCAGTAGGTGTCAAGGTAGAGATGTTTTCAAAGATGTCGTTTGAGAAGCTCCAGAAGATGTATGATGCTGAGATGATAAAGCTTCAAGGGGATGATCTTGCAAAGGTTGAAATGGAGAAAAGAATGAAAGAAAGCAATGATTTCTTACAAAAACCATTCCCTGATGAGCAAGAAACTCCAGAGAAGGAAACAACAATTGGTGAAAGTCTAAGGACTCTAAAAAGAACAAAGATGATTGCCAGGAGAAAGCCTACAAAGAAGCCTAGATTAGTGGAAGAAGAGGCTGAAAAGGTTTGTTGATCCAAACTCTCTCAGTGATTTGATAACGACCCTCTTTTATACTTAGTGAAAATTACGTTATTATATGTATTAAGTGTTTCATCATCAGCGATCAGACTGAGTCTGTTCAGTTATCGCTGATGACCATTCTGTAAACATTTAATATGTATGTGTTTCACTTTCAGCGATCAAACTGAGTCTGTTCAGTTATCACTGATAGTTTCCTATGTAACACAGTTAACGTAATCCCTGAAGACAAGTCTCGCGTCAACATAGTTCATAGCTGAATCGAAGACGAAGCCACTGAACAATAGATAAGTCTACTAGTGACCTAATGCGGATATCAGCGAAGACCAGACATCTACTTACGCGAAGAAGCCTGAGGAAAAGCTTCAGCGATAGCTGAACTTCTTTATCTCTGGAAGAAGAGATACTCAGCGATCAACGATCACAAAGCTTATGCCTCAAGTTTTCTTTTGTCTTACCTTGCACAACCAGTACGATGTGTCAGAACGGACAAGTCTCTGCCACAAATCGTACACCAACTCTGTCAACTACACTGTTCATAAAGTGGCCAAAAGCATGTCTCCAAAAGTGAGATTACCAAAGCCAATCTCTGAATGCCACGTGTAAAGTACCCTGCCATGCATTTAATGCATAGGGTATAAATAGGAAGCTCACTCCTTCATCTGAAGGTGTGATCAATCCTTGAACTCCAAAAATAGAAACCCTTGTTTTCTATCTCTCTAAAATCCTCCATTCTCTGAATTTCTTGTGCAACCATCTTAGTGTTTCTTAAGTTGTTTAGATTGAGTCTGTCTTAATCTTATTCCGCAACAAACTTGTAAATTGTATTTTGATTTATCAATAAACAATTTATTAAACTTTAAATTTCTGTGTTTGTATTCAACCCCCCCCCTTCTACAAACTTGTTAAGCACCTTCGGGACCAACAAGTGGTATCAGAGCAGTTTGTTTAATCTAATAAACAAGATCTTGCTGTATACTCTTCCTTGCTATTCTAAAATGGCACTAAACACAAACCCAAACTACTATGATAATGGTTCACTTTCTAAACCTCCTCGATTTAGCAGAGATAACTTTTCTCTATGGAAAAATCGAATGATGCTATTTCTTGAAGGTGCGGATCCTACTATACCTGAATATATAGAAAACGGACCCTATGAACCTGTTAGAATTATAGCTGCGGTTCCCGCTACTGCCACCACTGAAGCTGTCCCTGAACGATATGTCGTTAAGGAAATAAGACAGTGGAGTGATGAAGATAAAAAGAAGGTAGGCATAGATGCAAGAGCAAAGACCATTATATCAATGGCTCTGCCTGATGAAGTTTTCCATTCCATCATGCATCTAAAAACTTCTAAAGAAATGTGGGAAACCATATGTGTTCAATATGAGGGCACCACTGAAATCCAAGAGACCCGAAAGATTAACTTGGTAAGACAATATGAAAGTTTTATCGCTGGTAAGAATGAATCTCTTTCTGACATTCATCAGCGGTTTAACTGCCTGATCATTGACCTAAGAACTGTTGGAAGGACCTATTCTAATTCTGAGGTCCTAACAAAATTCTTGGAAAGTCTTCCTGAAAGCTGGGACAGTTATTCAATATGTCTTAAGCTGACAAAGGACTTACATACTCTCTCTCTAAGCACTCTGTATGGAATATTGCTCAACTATGAGCAATCTAATCTCCTGAAGAAGAATCTTGTAAAAGATTCTAAAGACTCCAAAAGCACTGCTGTTGCTTTAGTCTCATCAGAGATAATTCCATCCCAGCGATCTACGCTCACCATCACTGAGTTAGATTCTGAATCTGAGGATTTATCAGACCCTGATCTTTCAGAGTTTAATGAGTCCTTAGCACTCTTGACAAACTCTTTTAAGAGATTTGCAAGAAAGAGTAACTTCCGAAGAAGTAAACCTCTCTCTCTTACTGAAAAGCCAAAATCAACTCCAGTTGATAAGGCTACAGCCACTTGCTATAACTGCGAAAAAATTGGACATTTTGCTAGTGAGTGCAGGTCTAAAAAGGTCTTCAAACCTTCTACCTCAAGAAGATCCAGTGATGACAAATACCATAAGCTGAAAAACAAATATCAAAAGCTGAAAAGCTATCAGCAAAAAGGTAAAGGTCTCATCGCTGAAGAACATGACTGGGCTGAATCAGAAGAATCATCTTCTGATGAAGAAGAAGTCGCTAATCTTTGCCTCATGGCTGAGATTAAAGAAGAAGTAGAAGAACCATCTGAACCTTCTATGAGCTACATATCATCTCAGGTATCTATCTCTACAAATCCCTCTCTGCCTGAAGCTGAGAGAAGTCGCGTTGTTGATGTGCTGACGATTGACCTTTATAATGCTCTAAACGACAAAACTCAAGCTGAAAATAAAAATGTTTATTTAACACAAGAGCTAGAGAAATGTCATGAAAAGATCAATGAACTAAATCTTTTAGAAGAAAAGCTAAAAGATCAAGTCATTATAAATGAAATCATCAGCATTGAACGCGAACAAGCCATCGCTGCTCTAAAAGCAGAAAAGGCTCATGTTGAAAAATGGTGCAAATCATCAACAAAGATCTCTGAGATAATAAATGCTCAAACTCCTGAAAGTGATAAAACTGGTCTTGGTTTTTGGACACCACAGGATGATCCTAAAGAAGAAAGTTCCTCGCTTAAGTTTGGAACTTTTGTCACATCTTTCTTTGACACTTCTTATAATCAATTCTATCCCTGTTCTTCTTCTAATCCCATCCCTGAGGAGATATCTGCAAAATCTAAGCCTGCAGATAAAGGAAAGTCTATTCTCTCTCAGAAGGCCTCCAAGAAAACCAAACTGAAAGTTCCCTCCAAACCTTCAATGGATAAACCTTTTAGCTCAGTGACAGAAATCTTTGATATCTGTCCTCCAAAGCTGAAGGTTGATCTAAAGCCCGTGAAATCTGAAGAAATAAAAATTCCTCCCAGATCTCGTGCTAAAGGCATTCTTGGAGCTGGACCTGCTCATCTTAAGTTTTCAAAACCTTTTGGTTATAAATCCACCATCAGATATAGAAAATGTTATCACTGTGGATTCACTGACCATATTGCGAGCAAGTGTCCAAATACCACCGAAGCTGATAAAACAGCCAAAGTGAAGAAAAATGCCTCTAAGGCAAATAAAGTCACCAAAGTGAAAAATACCACTAAGGTTAAGAAATTAACCAAAGTGAAGATTACCACTGAAGCTGAATCTTCCTTATCCACTAACTCTGAAGGACCCATTGAAAAGTGGGTACCAAACAAAGCTTAATCTTCCTTATGTATGCAGGGATCAAAGGGCATCTGGTATCTCGATAGCGGATGTTCTCGTCATATGACTGGACAAAGAGACCTGCTCACTGAATACAAGGAAGAGAAAGGTCCCTCTGTGACCTTTGGTGGAAATGGAAAAGGATTTACCCGAGGGTTTGGTGTCCTCAGCAATGGGACAACTACCTTTCGAAGAGTCGCTTATGTAGATGGACTGAAGCACAATCTTCTAAGCATCAGTCAGCTATGTGACAAAGACTACGAAGTTCGCTTTTCTAAGAAAGCATGTTCAGTGGTAGATGAAAAAGGAAAACTTGCTCTCAGTGGTTATAGAAGAGAAAATGTCTATGTAATAGATATGGACTCTACTATCACTGATAACTTATGTTTTCTCTCTAAGGCCTCTTCTGATGTCAACTGGCTATGGCATAAAAGGCTCTCTCATCTAAACTTCAAAACCCTGAATTCTCTCTCATCTAAGGAACTGGTTTCTGGTCTTCCTCAGCACTCATATGCTAAAGAATCTCTCTGCTCAGCATGTGAAAAAGGAAAACAAACAAGAGCTAGTTTCAAGTCGAAACAAGTTTCCTCAGTAACAAGTCCTCTTCAGCTCTTGCATATGGATCTATTTGGCCCTGTCAACATCCAATCAATAGCTGGAAAGAAATATACGCTTGTCATTGTAGATAAATATTCTCGCTACACCTGGGTTATTTTTCTTCGCTGCAAGAATGATACTCCAGAAGAACTAATATCTTTTGTCAAAAAGATGGAAGTGCTGAATAATCTTACTGTTCGATCAATAAGGAGTGATCATGGAACTGAATTCAAAAATAGTTCCCTGAACAATTTCTTTGAGAACAAGGGAATCTCTCACAACTTCTCTTCAGTAAGAACACCTCAGCATAATGGAGTCGCTGAAAGAAGAAACAGAACGATCATAGAAGCTGCTAGATCAATGCTCAGCGATTCTCACCTCCCTACTCAATTTTGGGCAGAAGCTGTAAACACTGCATGTTTTACTCAAAACAGATCGCTGATAATAAAGCGATTTGGGAAGACAGCTTATGAACTCTTTCTTGGAAGGAAGCCTTCTATCAGCTTTCTTCATATCTTTGGTTGTCAGTGCTTTATCTTAAACAACAAAGATCAACTTGGAAAGTTCGACCCAAAAGCCGATGATGGAATATTTTTAGGATATTCCTCCATCTCAAAAGCCTACAGAGTTTTCAACAAAAGAAGACAAACCGTAGAAGAAACCATTCATGTCACGTTTGATGAAACGCGCTCAGCGAACTCTAAACCAATCGTTGACAATGAAGAACTGAATACTTGGATGATCTCTCACTATAAAGGAACTGAACCTTTCTTCTCAAACCAACAGCACACTGAAACTCCAGCTGCTGATGAAGAACCAAGTATCATACCTCCCACCGCTGAATCCAACTCATGGATTTCAGCTGAACCTCTAAACACACTTCTACCATCAAATCCATCTACGTCTGAAAACTCTTCTGAAAGTATTGGTGTATCTAATGTTCAACAATTACTAGCTGATGAACCTCAAGCATCTTCATCAGTGACTGCTCCTATTGTTGATCCTATCGCTGAAATAAGCAATCTTGCTCCTGCTCAGCGATGGACCAGAGATCACCCCATAGATCAAATTCTTGGTAATCCAGATGCAGGTATTCAGACACGACGAAGCTCAGGTAATATCTGTCTCTTTGTAAACTTTCTCTCCTTAATAGAACCAAAGAAGACTGATGATGCCCTCAGAGATCCAAACTGGGTCAGCGCTATGCAAGAAGAGCTGACTGAATTCTCTCGAAACAAAGTTTGGAATCTCGTTCCTAGACCATCTGATAAAACTGTAATAGGCACCAAATGGGTGTTTAGAAACAAGTTAGATGAACATGGAATTGTAACCCGCAACAAGGCTCGACTTGTTGCTCAGGGATACAGACAAGAGGAAGGCATAGACTATGATGAAACCTTTGCCCCTGTGGCCAGGCTCGAAGCAATTCGACTATTCTTAGCTTATGCAGTCTATAAAGACTTCATCGTTTATCAAATGGACGTAAAATCAGCTTTTCTGAATGGAAAACTGAATGAAGAAGTTTATGTAGAACAACCACCAGGGTTCTATGACCCTAAGAATCCAAATTATGTTTATAAATTGGATAAGGCTCTCTATGGTTTAAAACAAGCCCCTCGTGCTTGGTATGACACTCTCTCATCTTTTCTTATCTCTGAAAATTTTGAACGTGGCAAGATTGATAATACGTTATTTTTCAGGAAGATAAAAGGTCATATAATTCTTGTACAAATATATGTCGATGACATAATATTTGGTTCTACTAACCCATCTCTATGTACTCGCTTCGCTGAAAGAATGAAGAAAGAATATAAAATGAGTATGATGGGTGAGCTGACATATTTTCTTGGTCTTCAGATTAAACAATCTGACAAAGGTACTTTTATCTGCCAAGGTAAGTATGTTAAAGACATGCTGAAGAAGTTTGATTTAACACAAACTTCAGCGATGAAAACTCCTATGGCACCACCACTGACACTTAACAAGGATCCATCTGGAAAACCTGTTAATGTCACTACCTATAGAGGAATGATAGGCTCATTGCTGTATCTTACAGCAAGCCGACCTGACATCATGTACTCTACTTGTTTATGTGCACGCTATCAATCTGAACCCAAGGAATCCCATCTGATCGCTGTAAAGCGAATTTTCAGATATCTGAAAGGAACTCCTAACCTCGGTCTTTGGTATCCCAAAGACTCAGGGTTCGATCTAACTGGTTATTCTGATAGTGATTTTGCAGGCTGTAAACTTGAAAGAAAAAGTACCACTGGTGGATGTCAACTCTTGGGAGGAAAGCTGGTAAGCTGGACAAGCAAGAAGCAAAATTTTGTGTCCACTTCCACAGCTGAAGCTGAATACGTAGCCGCTGGAAGCTGTTGTTCACAAATCCTATGGATGAGAAATCAACTATTAGATTATGACCTTCAGCTGTCAAAGATTCCTATCTATTGCGACAGCACTAGTGCTATCGCTATAGCAAATAATCCAGTGCTACATTCAAAGACAAAACACATAGAGATCAGATATCACTTTATCAGAGATCATGTGATGAATGGTGATATTGAACTTCACTTTATCCCTACTGACTTTCAGCTTGCTGATATATTCACCAAACCTCTTGATGAGACAAGGTTCAACTTTCTCATCAGTGAGCTTGGAATGCTGAACCTCGAAGAATAATTCTTCAGCGTTCATGTATTGTGTCAGTAATCAAAAGTTCCCCTCATCATTCTCTCTGATAAACATTCTGACTCTCAGGTATGTTCTCTCTCCCTCAAAGATGTTTTTCTTCAAAATATAAACTTTAATCACTGAACTTTCTTCAAATGATTAAAAGCTTTTTTTTGAAAAATACATTAATCACTGATATTTCCAGTCAGTGATCTTTTAAAAGGAAAATCTATCCCTATCTTTACAATCAGGGATACTTTTAAAAAGGAAAATCTATCGCTGACTTTTCTTCAGTGATCATTTCAACGGACAAATGAACAGTCTCTCTCCTCTATGACGTCATTTGAACCGACAATCCACGACATGCCTTTTCTGACACGTTCGTCCGTTGCCCTCCTATCCAATCAACTTCGTGGAACGTGTCAATGTCATGATGATTTCTTTTCCCGCTTCATTCTCTCTCTTATCTCTCTTCTCTCTCTTCGTATAAAAGGAATTCTTCTCTCCTTTATACGGTTTACGCTTTCAAAACTTTCAAAGCAAGAAACATTCTCTCAAGAACACTCAAGCAAGTAAACCCAGAATATTGAATCTGCAACTCTTTTTCTTCAAGATACACAGGTTTATTTCATGTTTATATGCTTTGTTCATATGCTTTTTATTCTTTTAAAATCCTACTCGCTTTCTATGGATTTTATAAAACGTTTTTTTTTTTGTAAAAACTAAAAATCATTCCTTCTGATTTTATGTTTTTAAATAAAAACCTTTCGGTTTTAAAGTGTTCTTCATTCTTTCTACCCAGAACACTATTTTTCTCCTAAAAATAACTTGATAATTTTCCAGTTTCCCTTCTTCTATGGAAACTGGTAATCATATTATTTTTAATCTAAATCATTTCTTCTATTATGCCTCTTTCCATAACAGAAATGAAACAGTCTTCAATCGTTGCTTCCAAGCATGTACGATTCGCCATCACTGAAGTTGAGATTACTAAATGTAATCATTTGGCCAGACTCGACTTCAAAGCTGACAAATACCCACATCTGGTGGAAGCTGCTGAATTCCTCAAGCAGTCATGCATAGCTTACGCGATCACTGTGGATCCTAAGCCCTCCAAGACTCTACTTCAGCAGTTCTGGTTCACTGCTGATGCAACTGAACTTACCAACAGGAAAGGCGAACGAGTCCCTGCTATCTCGTTCAGTACGGAATTAGGGCCAGGGAGCATGACCGCTCTTAGCCTCAGGAAATCTTTAAGATTCCCTGACAAACCAAAGAGTGGATTCGACGCACTCCCCACTGATGATGAGCTGATATCCTTCCTGGACGCAATGGGCTATTGTTGGGAAAACAAACCAAGATCTTCTATTCCTAACAAGAAGCTCACCAAGATTCTTAAAGCTCAGATGCCATCACAACTGAACTTTATCTTCTCGCACATAATTCAGTGCATGAGTGGGAAGAGTGGTTCGCTGGATCAAGCCAGCAAAACACAACTGCAGATGGCATAATCCGTTATCGCTGGTCAAAACTTTGACTACGCCACAGCCATCTTTGAAGATCTGAGGTCGAGATTAGAGAAGCCTGAACGAGATCCCAAGATCTCATATGTACGTTTCATATGTACGTATATCAAGTTCCTCTATCCCAACACCTATCCCACCAAAGATGATGGCACCTTTGCCAGGGTTGGTCAACGATCACTAGAGGTCAAGCCACTCGCCGACGAGGTAAGTATCTCTCTCCTTCGCTCTCGTCTCTCTCTCCATTCTTCTTCATCTTCAGCGACCACGCAGACGGTTCCTTCGTCTGCTATCCCTGTCGCTACCACTACTTCTAAAAGACCATCAGCTAGTCCGATTGGTCCTTCCAAAAAGGCCAAAAAGACTAAGGAAAGTACACCTTCTAGTACTATACCTGAGGGAGCTTCTCAACAAGCTACCTTAGATGCTTTTGTGGGTCTTTCCTCCACAACTTCAGCAGTCACTCATACTGCCGTGTCAGCGATCTCACTCGCTGTCACATCATCAGTAACCCCACCTACTATCTCATTCCCTGAGATTAACCCCATCCCTACTTCTATCCCCAAAACTCTTCCCTTCTCTCCTCATTTGGTCTCTGAACCTGCCACCTCTTCTTTCCCTATAGGACCTGAGCATCAAACTTTTGAGGAATCTATGCAGTTCTACAAAATGTTTGATACGTCAGGTACACCTATACTCCTAAACACTTCTCTCCCCCCCTCTCCAAATAAGCCCATATCTGAACTAACATTATTTTCAGGTCCTAGCTTGGCGACTGTTGACACGCATGTCAACAGTCTAGGAGAAAAGGTGGATGCTCTCACCAACACCATCAATGAAACCACCAACGCCGTAAATCAGGCTGGTGAGGAGCTGAAGAAGTTGACCGCCACTTGCTCATCTAAAGCTGAGAACTCTCAACTTTCAGCTCTTGAAGAACAAGTCGTCCAACTCAGAGAGTCCTCTCGACTCTTTCAAGGACGATTTGAGTCTCTTACAGCTGAAGTTCAGGGTCTCTCTTCCAAGGTTGACCTCTGCACGTCCCTTCTTCAGCAAGTTCTACAGAAAGTGAATGAACCAGCTCCAGCGCTGCCTCCCTCCTTCACTGAAGATGATCGTACCAACCTCAACATCGCTGTGGAATTCATTCATGATGCCACATGCGACATACCTGCGGTTGAAGACCGAGTTAAGCGTCTGGAGGCTGACGTTCAAGTGCTAAAAGCTTCAACAGCTACTCCAGCAGCTGAACAATCCCCTGCCGCTGATAATGACAAAGTGGGGGAGAAAACTGAAGAAACCTCTATTGCTGCTGGGGAAGCTAAGGAACCTCCCTCTCAATCTGAGGGGGAGAAGGCAAAAGAATCCTCATCGATTCACTCCATTCTCTTTGAAGAGGATGAGGAAGAAGATGATGAAGAGGAAGATGATCTAGATCTTGTTGATCAAGAAAAGGATCAACCCTCCGATGACGACGACGACGATGAAGACCAATCTATGTGGTTCTCTAAGCCGAACGTCGTATCAGGGACAACTTCGCAAGAGGTTGTCAAAACAGGGGTGAGAGGTGATACATCTTCAAGTGTTCCTTCGCAAAGCAAAGATAAGCAACCAATCGCTGAAGAATGCTTGAGGACTGGATCACAATCTGAGGGGGAGCATCCTTCTCATGTATGTCTTTCAATTGTACCACTTTTCTACTCTTTCCAAACCCCTATGTCTTTCTAGCCTTTATCTCTCTCGTTCTAAAAATACACTTATCCCTTCTCTCCTTCTTTTTCTAACCAGACAGTTCTCACCCCTGCTTAAGGGTTCTGAACTACAAATAATACCAGCGGCTATCGCTGAAGAAATAATCCCAATCTCTATCGCTGAGATTGATGAAGAAGAAGAAGAAGATTCTCTGGTCCATCCAGGAAGGCCCTCTCGACCATCTCATTGGTCAGAGGAAGTGGTGAAGAAAAGAGTTGAAATGATCGCTCAACTAGAAAGTCAACGGCTGAAAATCCCTCTTCAAACATCCTTCTCAGAGCTCGACTTCCTTACTGAAGCTGAAAGAGAAGAATCTGCCAAAGCTGAGAAGCTGATCGCTGAATGCAAACGAGATGCCCAACTCGCTTTAAAGATTCAATCCTCTCAAGTTAGGGACAAAAAGCTAAAAAGCAAACCTGTGGAAGTTCAAGCAGCACTACTGAAAGAAATTGAAGAGGAACGCTTCAAAGAACAAGAGATCAACGATAAGTCTATCGAATGGTGCAAACAAAAGATGGATTATCGTTCTGATCTTCTTCCAATATCAGCCGTGACTATCTCTGGTCGCAAGAAGAAAGATCAACTCTCAGTGACCATGGAGATTACCAGAGAGGATGGAACCCAAAAAGCAATGTACGTATCAAAACTTGAAAGCTTCGGATTTACGGAATGGTTAGAAATCTGGGATGCGCTGAAGAAATCCAAATCTACATACAGAGGCTACATTGAAGGACTCCTTGAAGCCCTCATAAATAGAGTCGTTTCTGTACTAAAGTTGCCATCTCCTCTTCCTCCCAAATCTTTGAAACTCAAGAGAAAAATTGGGTCCTCCTCCTCTGAAGATGTCGCCATCATCAGGAATGAAACTTCTATCAAATTTTCAAGAGATGCAATGTTTGGTCCTCCTCCTGATCTTTCAGTTCTGGACTTATCTCTGCCTCCTGGTGGTCCCTTCCAAGCTGGTCAAGTAATCGACAAGCCTTATGGAATATTCTTCAGAGATGATGATGAGGAACTCAGATTTCAAAGAATCTCTGAGATTCCTATCTGTCCTCTGAATCATCTCAAGGATCTCTTATGCTTATGGTATGACTTCTTCCCTGCTGCTAAAAAAATTAAAAAAATTATCAGTCAAGAATCTTTGGAACGAAGACAGAAAGGAGAAGAAATACCTGAGTATATGATCAATCCTCCCAAATCTTCTTATAGCTGATAGATTAGTTTTCTTATCTGTAATCTGTTAGTTATACTTACAGTAGTTAGTTAGTCACTTGTACTTATGATTTTCATATCTTGTAATTCTATCCCTGAATTAAATGAAAATTGCAGTGATGTACTTAACCCTATCAGTACTGTAAAAGATCCCTCAAAATAGTAATTGGGACATGCATTCTATGAGTCCTTTTTATTCCTATATTTTGAATTAAAAAGTAATTTTCTTTTGTTACTTTGTCATTATCAAATAGGGGGAGATTGTTGATCCAAACTCTCTCAGTGATTTGATAACGACCCTCTTTTATACTTAGTGAAAATTACGTTATTATATGTATTAAGTGTTTCATCATCAGCGATCAGACTGAGTCTGTTCAGTTATCGCTGATGACCATTCTGTAAACATTTAATATGTATGTGTTTCACTTTCAGCGATCAAACTGAGTCTGTTCAGTTATCACTGATAGTTTCCTATGTAACACAGTTAACGTAATCCCTGAAGACAAGTCTCGCGTCAACATAGTTCATAGCTGAATCGAAGACGAAGCCACTGAACAATAGATAAGTCTACTAGTGACCTAATGCGGATATCAGCGAAGACCAGACATCTACTTACGCGAAGAAGCCTGAGGAAAAGCTTCAGCGATAGCTGAACTTCTTTATCTCTGGAAGAAGAGATACTCAGCGATCAACGATCACAAAGCTTATGCCTCAAGTTTTCTTTTGTCTTACCTTGCACAACCAGTACGATGTGTCAGAACGGACAAGTCTCTGCCACAAATCGTACACCAACTCTGTCAACTACACTGTTCATAAAGTGGCCAAAAGCATGTCTCCAAAAGTGAGACTACCAAAGCCAATCTCTGAATGCCACGTGTAAAGTACCCTGCCATGCATTTAATGCATAGGGTATAAATAGGAAGCTCACTCCTTCATCTGAAGGTGTGCTCAATCCTTGAACTCCAAAAATAGAAACCCTTGTTTTCTATCTCTCTAAAATCCTCCATTCTCTGAATTTCTTGTGCAACCATC
This sequence comes from Arctium minus, assembly GCA_954870635.1. NCBI lineage: Eukaryota > Viridiplantae > Streptophyta > Magnoliopsida > Asterales > Asteraceae > Arctium > Arctium minus. The sequence goes on from OX941081.1 coordinate 162,030,600, forward strand.
TTAGTGTTTCTTAAGTTTGTTTAGATTGAGTCTTTCTTAATCTTATTCCGCAACAAACTTGTAAATTGTATTTTGATTTATCAATAAACAATTTATTAAACTTTAAATTTCTGTGTTTGTATTCAACCCCCCCCCCCCCCTTCTACAAACTTGTTAAGCACCTTCGGGACCAACAAGGTTGCTGAAGAAGAAGAGGCACCTGAGTCATCTACAATGAAAGAACCTGCAAGTACTGAGGATGTCAAGATGTACATGGTTGTGATGGACAAAGTGCCTGAACCAATTGCAGCAGAACCTGTAGGAGTTAAACCTCCTGAAGTCATTCACTGGGATGTTTTGGAAGTAGATAGCAAGGAGTATATCAGACTGAAGAGAAAAGATGAAAAGTATGAAGTCTACAGTACTTGGGCTAAAATTGTCAGAACATGCTCAAGGTCTGATATTGAAGAAATGTTTGATATAGGGATGAAGTTGTATGCAGATCAGTTGAAAGCTCCAGGGATTTCAATTACAAAACTGGTGATGGAGTATCTGTGTATGATGTTCAAACCTGATGAAGTGAAGGAGATCATAAGGAGCGTTTTTCAAGCAGTTACCAATTGGACTTTGTATGAAACTAGTGGCGTATATTCTGTGACTTTGGATTTAAATCACACTGAATACTTCCTAGTGGATAGAGTGTATAATCATAGCAGATTGAAGCTACATGCCATGTTGAAGAAAAAGTTAAGATGTGTTCCAGATTCAGAAATGGCTAAATACTTGATTCAAAGAACCATCAATCAGAGTTTGGGATTGGATGCAAACACAGGAATTTAGACCATAATAGAGTTTTGGGAGCATCTTGAAGAAAATTTGAAGAACTTGACTTCTCTCCCTAAAAGTTAAGTTAGGGGGAGATTGTTGGGAACTGAAGAATTCATCAAGTATGGTTAATGCTGCTGGTTCAGAGTTAATACTGCTAGAAGACATAAAGGTTAATACTGCTGAGTGTTACTACTGCTAGTACTATTAATACTGCTAGTCAAAGTTAGTGCTGCTTGAACAAAGTTAGTACTGCTTAGCTAGTTAGTACTGCTAGTAGTTAGTACTGCTTAGTAGTTAATGCTGCTAGAAGGAAGTTAATGCTGCTGAAGATTAATACTGCTTATATGATGAAGATTCGTATGAAAGGATATACATGGAAGCTTAGAGATATACATGGAAGATATACTGAAGATATTTTATTGTATTTATCCTTTGTATTCAGTATATATATATTGTATAGTTTAGAATAATTAGTGATACAGAACTTAATTCATTCTTTTAGAGAGAAAATTAACCTCAAGGCATAGATCCTAATTCTAGAGAAGTAGAATTCGTATTGGTGAGCCTGTTCATCAATATTGAGGTTGAGTGTGTAATCTTGTAACTTCAAAGCATTCAATACAAGTTTACAGATTGTTCTTCATATTTTCTGTATTGATTTACTGTTTCATTGAATATCAAAGTGTTATTCCGCAAACTTCTTTGATATTGTTTCTGAGAATTAATTCTTGTTGAGAATTCGATCCTGACACTATCTGACCTCTTTGGGACCTTGGTTAGCCAAGAGAATAGAATATCTAGAGTCAAAACTCAAGTTGGAGGACCTCTTGCATTGGTGGTGAAAGCAACAGAGAGTCAAGACAAAGGGAAGAAAGAAAAAGTTGGGGAGGAGAGTTTGAAGAAGAAGAAAAAGAAGGTTCTGGTAGCTGAGAGTGAGGTTGAGGAAAGCTCTGAGCAAGAGATGGACATGGCTTCTACGGCCAAGACTCTGGTTCTTATGACCAAAGAGTACAACAAAGGCTTGAAGAAGAAGCCTATGTTCAATAGAGGTAGAGATGAGAGATATGACAGAAGAGGGTATGGGTGGGTATGAGCAAAGGAAGTCTGGTAGAGAAGAGCATGAAAAGAAGAGAGATGATAGAAAGTTTGTGGAGCACCAGAAGATGGTTGAGTACCCACAGAGGGGTACTCAGAGGACTGATAACAGAGGAGGAGAGAAGACTACAAACAACACTCCACAGAATGAGGGCTCCTTTAAGTGTGGAAAACCTGGACACTTCGCAGCCGAATGCAGAACCAATGTCAACAGAGGAAAACCGGTCATAGATGCTGCCTTTTTCAAGAAGAAGTTAGAGTATTACACTTAGACGTCACTGATGGATGAACAAGATAATCTTGTGACCGACGAATCCTTTGATGAAGGGGATGCAAATGTGCTATTATGTGGAATGGCAGAAGTCAACTCCTCTAAGGGTAATAGTGAGGTATTGGTTCTTGGATTATTTAACCCGAAAATTACAAATGGAATAACACGCAAGTATGCATGTTAAACCACTATCATTTGAAACAAGTAATAAAGTGGTACAAAGTACCGAATATCAATCTACAGGGACAGGAAAGTAAGGATTTCTAACAAGTCAAAGTTAAAGTAAGATTTCAGATGGTGAATTCGAAGGAATGATCTTTGAGTGTTGTTGACAGTAAATTAAAGTGCTTGAACAGATTAAAAAGAAAGCAAGGGTGTAATATCCGGCTGGAGTTGTAAGTAACTAAATAATAGGACTGATGCTATAGCAGATGCTGCAACACTAGGTTCTCAACTTCACTATCGGTTCACAAAACCCTTTTCCAAGGTTCATATTAGAATAGGTTTACCAGTAGCGACTAATTAGGCGACCCAATCGGTTCCACACAGATATTATTATGATCCCCGTATAGTTTACAATCAATAAAGATTGAGAGGGTTTGTTACAACCCCTATAACACTTCAGTGTTCTAAAGAATATGCTAGCTTACAAACAAGCCGCTCACCCAAGTGAAAGAATGTACGTCACCTTATCAATAAGCACTTGGTCGAAACTCAGAAACAAGGAGTGAATAGTGAAATTGATAGCTAGTAGCAAAACATTAATACATCGTTACATAGCCTTTTATCTCCCAACCATCACTTACACCCAAGCTAGGGACTTACCCCATCATCGCTTGACACATGGTGTGCGACATTATTGGAAAGATAAAGAGCAAATGCATGAAAGTAAATGACTGGAATTGGACAGTGTAATTATAAAGAACATAATTGTAAAGTCGAATTGTAAATGACAAGGAAATGTAAAGGTGCTGTGAACAGTGCTGTGACACTGAACAGTAGCGTACTGGAATTAAAGACTTAATATTAAAAAGGCTAAGATAGTTATGTGAGCTATCTTGCCGGTGGTACCTAATACAATGAGAGACACTAAACAACTGAAGATGAGTCCTCTATTTATACATAGAGGAGATCCTAAAGCTTAACAACTAAGAAAGCATAATAAGAGAATAAAAAGTTCAAAGGACGTGGTCCCCACCACTAACTAGGAATCAAATGTCAATCTAGAGTACAATTACCATCTTTTAAGGACACAAGAAAATGTCAAAAGAGCATATATGCTCTGCACCTTGTCTTCTCCCACCGAATATCTCCAAGTTCCCTTCAAAGAGCTTAGTTACACTAATCAAAAAGATTATGAAGTTTAGTCCATGACTGCAGTCCCATGCTGTGACTACTGCTGCAGCATCATTCATCAGTAAGTTAACATAAAAACACATAAGTAAGGTCAATTTCTCAAACTTAGCTCCCAACTCAATAAATAGTGAAAAGTAGAATAAAAGACTCAAATATGGTGATTGGGAAATTAAAATTACTATAAAACCCTAATAAAAAGTGATGGAAATGTGACAAATTATCTACTCATCAGGTATCCACTTCTGACTCTTTCTCTCAAGACTCTGAAAATAATATTTTTGAACTTCAAAATGAATTCCTTGCTAGCAAAAACACATGCTCAGAGCTCGAGAAGAAGCTTGCCTTCTATGATCGAGAGACTAGACTTCTCACTCAAGAGAAGGATAAACTTTATCTTGAGAAAAGTTTACTTGTTTCTGAGCATATTTCTGAAAAGAAATTATTAAAAGAGAAAGTGTCTTCACTTGACAAAGCTTTAAAGGAAAAGATAAAGGAGCTAAAGGAGAATAAGATTGATCGTTTAAATGCTATTTCTTTAAAGAACTTTTTTCAAAAGGAAAGAGAAGTCCTTTACCAAGACTTGCTCGACAGAGACCTACTTATAAAGAAATATCAGGATGCATAGAAGGTGCATGAGAAGGTAAACACCCAAGTCAGCGGAAGAGGTATAGGGTTCACCGATATTGATCCCTATACTGGAAATAAAAGAAACAAATCTTTTGCAAATATCTTCTGTCCAGGGAAATTTTTAAATCCAAGTATTCCAAATCTAATTTCTACATTTAAGAGGAGCATAACCTCTAAAGGACCACATCTGAGGAATCCTCTGGTGATGACTAATGTTTGGTATGAAAACAGTGATCTATCATCATCATCCTCTGAAAGGAGGAAATCCATTCCAAGGAAATATTTGTCTCAAAAACAGATAGGACTCTTCAGATTTGGTCATCCAAATACACAAACTCAAATGGCCTTTGCGTGCATGATGAACCCTGAAAAGGAGTTGTCCTCTGAGGCACCAGAGTTTGTGCGAGCCTCTGTAGAAGAAAAACTGTTTAGAAGGTTCTTGGAAAATGACTTGAAGAAAACCTATGAAAACCACTTTTTCAATCATCCTGATGGAGTGTTTAAGTGTTCCTAAAGTGATTCCTTGTATTCTCAAAAGTCTAAATATTTCAGAGGATGCTAGTGATGGAAAAAGCAATGCATGTCAAGAAAACCATGCCTCCATCCACAAAGATTTTCTTGATTCGGACTCTGAATCGGAGTCTGAGTATTTTCTTGACTTGTACTCTGAATCGGAGTCTGATTCATCCTCTGTCGATGCTGAGACTAGCTCTGAGGAGCAAGAAATAGATCCCTACACACTAGAGGACTGTAAGTTACCCTCTGGCATTCTTAACTGAATGATTGCTCCTAAAAGGAGATCTGCAGGGATACCTATTTGCCCTGATTTTCTGGACATGTGTTTGCAAGCCAAGACTGCTCTTGAGCTAGATAAATTGAACAAAGAAAAGGATTTATCATCTGAGAGGCCCAAATCTCTAAAATCTATAAAACCTTTTCATGAAAAACTCACTTGGCAACAAAAGGGAAAATGGCTTAAAATGACAAATCTTTTGCATCTGTGGCAGTGATTTCAAGGAAGGAAAACCACAGAAGGAGAGTACAGTTCAAGAGCAATCCGCAAGGGAATTTTTTCAAGAATCAATCTAGACTAGATAGGACCTTTTGTAAAAGAAAACCTAATGCTAGGAAAGATTGTATCAAAAAAGTTTAAGAAGTTTGCTTCAGAAGTCCAATATTGCAAATGTCTTGATCTTGTGCATGCTATTAATCAACATTTCTCAAGCCCACACTGCTTTATTTCTCCTCCCAAGCCTAAGAATGCAAAATTCAAGAATGAGAAAGAGCAAAATGGTACCTCTGTGAAAGAGGGTAATGCCAAACCAAAGAGTGGCAAGGGTACTCTTAAGACTCCTAACAAAAATGGACCCATTTGGAAATGGGTACCTAAATCTCTTTAATCTGTACACAAAAGAAGCAGTGTGTGCCAATATCGTACCTAGACTCCGGGTGCTCACGACACATGACTGGCGACAGAGGGTTCCTCACCTCTTACAAAGAAAAATTCGAAGGAGGTTCTGTGACCTTTGGAGATAATAGGAAGGGTCAAATAAAAGGATATGGAGTCATTGCTAAGGGGGACATCGATGTATGGAAAGTGGCTTATGTGGATGGCCTTAAGCACAACGTATTAAGTGTCAGCCAAGTTTGTGACAATGGATTCGATGTGATGTTCAAATGCCAATATTGCTCTCTGCTGAAAGAGGATATTGGAACAGAGCTTCTGCGAGCCAACCGACGAGGTGACTTATATCTCATGAACTTCAAGGCAACCAACAAAGAAGAAAAGCTTTGTTTGGTATCTAGTAAGAATGAGGAGGCTTGGCTCTGGCATAACAGGTTCTGTCAATTAAATTTCCACACACTTGACAAGCTCATAAAATTGAATTTGGTAAGTGGTTTTCCAAGTATAGAGTTTGATAGAGATCATCTATGTTCTGCTTGTGAGATGGGAAAACTCAAAAGAGGTGCCCATAAGAGCAAGTCAGACATATCTTGCACTAGGTCTCTGCAGATGCAACATGTTGACCTCTGTGGTCCCATTTTTGTGTAGAGCCTGGGTGGCAAGAAGTACATTCTTGTTCTAGTAGATGAGTTCTCTCGATACACTTGGGTAGAATTTGTCCGTAAGAAGTCTGACGTCCCTATGGTACTAATCAATCTTTTGAAGAGAATACAGGTTCTTTATGATTGCAAAATGCAGAGGATTCGAAGTGACAATGGTACTGAGTTCAAAAACTTAACCATTGAAACATATTTAACTGAAGAAGGCATATCACATAACTTCTCGGTTGCGAGGACTCCACAACAAAATGGTGTTGTTGAACGAAAGAACAGAACACTAGTGGAGGCCGCAAGAACCATTCTCATTGCCTCAGGGTTGTCAATTTCTTTTTAGGCAGAAGCTATTTCCATAGCGTGCTTCACCCAAAATAGATCATTGATTGTGAAGAGGCATGCAAAGACACCATACCATCTACTTCACCAGAGGAAGCCAAACACCTAATATTTTCATGTCTTTGGTTGCAGGTGCTTCGTGCTCAACGACAGAGAGCACATTGGAAAGTTTGACACAAAAACGGATAAAGCCAAATTCATTGGCTATTCATCTACATCTAAAGCATACAGAGTCTTTATGCTGAATTCCAAACATATACTGAAAATTATTAAGGATTCTTTCGATGACTCTTTTCAAATGACTTCTGAGCAAATCAGCTCAGGACTCAAGCTTCAAGATGAAGACTCTAGTGAATCATCAAGAAAAAATGAACTTCACCAATTGTTTGAAGAGATGTTCAATGATGATGGACCCTCTGAAGGTGATCGCAGAGCCTTTGAAGCTGATCCCTCTGAGGACCAAACAGGTACATCCCTAACTAGTCCTAGTGATACTTCACCCTCTTCTACTACTCTTATAGAACCACATGTCGAGGGGGAGCACACAGAGACCAATGATCAAGGCTCCAGGCTCAATCAAAACAATGATCATCTTCCTATAATATCAAAACGGTCAGCATCAGAGCAACCACATAGCTCCAACCAAGAAACCACAGAGCTCTCCACATCAACTTAGGGAAATCAACTACCACCAGTGATAAGCACAAATGATCCACCTTCTGCATCAGAAGAGGATCAAGAGCAGGAAACCTCTCCACATGTTGAATTAGAAGGTTCCAATAACCACCATCCCCGAATGACAAAATGGACAAAGAGTCACCCTCAGAACCAAATTATAGGTGACTCTTCTGACAGAGTGAAGACTCGCTCTGCTACTGCAAATTTTTGTTTCTTTACAAACATTGTAAGTATCATCGAACCAAAGAAAGTCTCTGAAGCCCTAGAAGACCCAAACTGGATAGAAGCCATGCAAGAGGAGCTTTTACAGTTTGAGCGCAACAAAGTATGGACCCTAGTGCCTCTGCCGAAAGGCAAAACTACAATAGGGACAAAATGGGTCTTTAGGAACAAGAAGGATGAGGACGGGGTGGTGATCAGAAACAAGGCAAGACTGGTGGCTAAGGGATATTTTCAAGAAGAGGGAATCGACTATGAACAAACCTTTGCCCCTGTGGAAAGGCTCGAGGCAATAAGGATATTCCTTGCCTTGGAAGCCCACAGAGGTTTTAAGGTATATCAAATGCATGTGAAGTCGGCCTTCTTAAATTGACAAATACAAGAGGAAGTCTACGTCCAGCAACCACCAGGGTTTGAGAGCTCCAAGTACCCAAATCATGTCTACTTCTTAGACAAAGCTTTTTATGGTTTGAAGCAAGCCCCTAGAGCTTGGTACGAAAGACTTTCAAATTTTCTTTTTGCCAATGGTTTCAAAAGAGGTACAACTGATACTACCTTATTCTTTAAGAGGAGAAAAGGTAAGATTCTACTTGTACAAATTTATGTAGATGACATTATATTTGGTTCCACCAATGACTCCTATTGCAAAAAGTTTGAAACTCACATTATTCCTAGGATTGCAAGTCAAGCAAACCACAGAGGGCATCCTTTTAAACCAATCAAAATATGTCTCTAACATACTTTCCAAATATAGGCTCTCTAACTCTTCTGCAATGAAGACACCAATGGCTACTGGATCCAAGCTCTTTGGGGATCCAGAGGGCAAATCTGTTGAGTGCAAACTCTATAGAAGTATGATTGGGTATTTTCTTTACTTAACTGCAAGTCGGTAAGATATAATGTTTGCTACATGCTTATGTGCAAGATTCCAAGCTAACCCCAAGGAATCTCATCTCTTAGCTATTAAGAGGATCTTCAGGTACCTAAAGGGAACCAAAAATCTTGGCCTTTGGTATCCGAATAACTCTGGCTTTGATCTTGTGGCATATACAGATTCAGATTATGGATGATGCAAGCTAGACATAAAGACTACCTCTGGGAGTTGTCAACTCCTAGGTGATAAACTTGTAAGATGGACTTCAAAGAAGAATAATTGAGTGTCAACTTCTACTGCAGAGGTAGAATATGTTGCTGCATCTAGTTGCTCACAAGTTCTGTGGATGCGAACTCAGCTCAGAGACTACGGCTTCGCTATCAACAAGATACCAATCCTCTGTGACTCAAAGAGTGCCATAGCAATCTCAGCTAATCCAATGCAGCACTCCAAAACCAAACATATTGATATTAGGTGTCACTTTCTGAAACATCATGTGGAGTAGGGCACCATAGAAATGTATTTTGTGCCCACTGACTATCAACTTCCTAACCTTTTCACGAAGGAAATAGATGAGAAGAGATTTTCTTTCCTCATTGGCAATCTCGGTATGTTGAACCTAAGTTGATCAACATAGCCTCTGTACCTTGGCACAAAGCCTCTGATGTACAAAATTCCTTTCATGCATGTGTAGTCCTTGCTTTTGTTTGTATAGTTGTTAACCTGCATGTATAGTCTGTCCTTTATTGTTTTTTCAACCTCTTATGATCCATGAGTTGTACAAACTTAATCTATGTCTTATACAAGTCTTATCAAATGTAATCTAAGCATAGGTTAAGGGGGAGCAGAAGGAGACCTTGTCATTTCAAGGGGGAGCCAGGGAAGCCTAAATACAAGAAAAGAATGCAGAATCAGGTAAGTTCTTCGCACAATCACTAGGACAAAAACATGTTTGTCGGACAACAATTTCCAAGCATGTCCTAAATACCAAAACAAAACATGTCCAAACCTTGAGTGATCAAAACTTTTGAGTGTTTTTCCTCTATGAGAAATTTTTGGTCAAAGAGCCTCTAAGGTCTCTCAAAGAGCCTCTGCGAGACGCTTCAGAGCCTCTGTGTCCCTAAAAGACCCTTCTTAACCTCTTACTTCTTGTTTGATTGACCAACTCGATCACTTCAATGATTTTCAATGTTTTTGGTAATAAAGGTGTAACATTGTGCATGGAAGAGTCCTCCTCAAACCTCAGAAGCTCTTAACCCACCGAGTTACTGATACTTTCAAACACTTGTCTATTCTTCAAAGGTTTGAGGTGCGGGTTATTTTAAAAGTGACATTCATTTGGGTATAGCAAGTGCCACACACGTGAAGATAATGGGAGGTGCACGTACTCGATTGTGTATTGCCCTTACTGACGTGGCAACATCTGATTGGGGTAATGTACCGTCGTTTTTTTCAAACGGATCACTACTTCAGAGGTACTAATTACGGATTTGAAAATTTATATTTTATCGCTTATATTTTAACCCCCCCCCCCCCTCTCACACTATAAATATAAACCCTTTGTCTTTCTTCCATTCTTTACCTGAAATCGACATTCTAGAGCATTCAAGAGCAAGAAACCTGCAAGTCTTTTTCTACTCCATTTCTTATTTTCAAATGGCATCCAAATCTGCTTCTCCCAAGAACTCCTAAGGTTCTCATAACTCGAACAACTCCCAACATTCAGTGGTTCACAAGGACAATTCTAGATCCATTGGACCCCAACAGTAATTCACAAGCTGAATGCCCTCATTCAAAAGGCATGAATACCATTCGACTACCCTGAACTTGAAATCAAACAACCACTACGTGGTTCTTGACCCCAAAGGTTACCCTGCTGAAGCCGAACCTTTGCTCAAAATCCTTAGCAATCACTTTCTCACAAAGGCCCTAACAATTACTAGAAAAGACATACCTGAATCCTATGTCCAGCAATTCTAGCAAAGTTGTAGGTATGAGAAGATCCAGGATTATGGACATTGTGTTATGAGTTATGCTACTAACCCCGGAAGTAACAAGGTTATGGACCTAGGAATTAACAGAAGGAAGGTCTCTGAGATCTTCGAACTCCCAACCAAAGACCAACTTAATTTGGTCATGTTCTCAGAAGAACCGACAGATGATGAGCTCTTAGAATTCCTAATATTCATAGGGTATGCTAAACCCATTGCTAAGAGAACTGAATTCAGACGCCAGAACCTTCTACCTCTGTGGAATGTGTTGTTCTCTATTCTCAATAAGGCTCTGACATGCAAGGTGGGAAGCCCAGATCAGTCAAGCCACAACATTCTAGCAATAATGTATGGCATCTACTGCGACCTTCCCCTAGACTATGCAAGGTTAATTTTCAGGGAGATTATGAACGTCGTGATTGCCAAAGAGGAAGATCAGATGAAGGGTACTGAACCAAAGACTTTGGTATTCAACAGGTTCATCGCAGTCCTTCTAGGCGATGAAATGGTAAGTGAAGGAAAACTACCCGCAGAGGGTAAGATCACCAAAATTTATGAGATGAAGTCTCATAAACCAACAACTTTGCCTACAAGATACCTGGGCACAAGACCTCTACCAACAAGACTGTTAACCTATTTGGGTAGTGAAGAGGGTTGATTAGCTTACATTCGTTGGCACATGACTCCTGCACTGAGTCCTGTAACCCACCCACACGTAGACTTCCAAGTGGGAGAGATAGCAGTGTCCTTGAGGGAAGAGAGAGTTGATGGAGCAGAAGTTGTGGTCGTAGAGGCACAAGTTGTGAGAGAAGAAAGAATAGAGCCAGAGAGTGGGGAGGGGGTGAGAAACCCAAGAAGGACAAGAAAAATAAATCCAAAAAGAGGGTTGCAGAAGAAGAGGCCCCAAGAACAGAGGCTGAGGTGACAGAGGCTGAGAAGCCCAAAAGGAAGAAATCCAAGGTGGTTGCAGAAGAGGCAAAGGCTGAAAATATTGAAGCAGAGGTCGCTAAACCTCTGAAAGAGAAGAAAAAGAAAATGAAGGCCAAAACTATGATTGTAGAAGAGCCTAAGACTGATGCCATAGTCTCAGAGGTCGTCAAGACTCAATAGAAGAAAAAGAAACTAATAAAATTGGTCGACAAAAAGAAGGCAAAGGCCTCTGACGCTGACACTGTAGTTCCATTGATGGAACTTGCAGAGGAGGAGTCTCCTCAGTAGAGGAAGAAGAAGAGAAGAGTGATCTTGGAAGAATCACCCATACATGAGGCTAAGGAAAAAGAAACAACAGCAGAAAAGCCTTAGAGCCCTCTGAGAATAGCCGCCGAGATTGGCAAAGAGGCAGTACAACAACTAGCCTCAGAGGGTCTGGGAACCATTGACCCCTTCATGGAAGTGGAGGATGTCACAGGGCTCTCAAGCAGTGATGAGGACGAAGGGGGAAAGGATAGGATAAAAGAAAAATCGAAGGAGTAGAATGAGGGTGAAAAAGATGCCTAGAGCACACAACTAAAACCAACTCCCAGTACAAGCCACATCTCTATCCCTACAGATCTAGTCAGAGGGATATTGAAGAAGGATCGCATAATCTGAACCCTAACCAGCCAAACCGGATAGAGAAACCTTTTTCCTTCTCTATACAACACTTAGTCGGGGAATCCAATGCAGCCCCATCCTCTCAAAAGGATGGTGGTAAAGATACATGTGTTCATTTGCCCCAGAACACACCTCCTACCAACGCAGAGGCATCTGTCTCTGCTGCTCACTTGAGCGAAGACAAAAACAATTCAGAGGTGTTAATGAGGGAAAACACTGACCCTGCGGGTCTAGATCACCCGCAGAGTAAACTCATCAAGGATCTAAGGGAGGACTCTGAATCCTCTCCTAAGAGACTTTATGACAGAACCACTGCAGATGATTCTTCTAAGGAACATCCAGGATCAGAGGGAAATCCTACTGAGCACAATATCAAAACAGACTCTTTAGGTGCCAACGACTCATTGGCTAAATCTGGACCATGTGTTGGTCTAGAGGTTACCCTGAGCGCATTTGTCACAAAGGATGAGTTTAAATCCTTTGCGGACACTGTGTTCCAAAAGATCGATGAGTTGAAAAGCTCCATTCCCATCTCTCCCCCAGAACCTGCAGAGCTGAAAGCAATAGCAGAGGCCCTGAAGGAAAATTCAGAGGCTCTACTCAAGATTAAGAAGGTCACTGATGAAAACTCTGCAAACATCAAGAAAATAATGGAAGCCTCTGCAGCTCATGCCACCAAACAAGACTCCAAAAAGGTAGCTAAAACCGTGAACCTCCAAACCGATGCTATCAAGGATCTTGGCCAGAGCGTTATGGAAGAAGCCGGTAAATACGCCATAGAGGTCACAACTTATAGGGTTAATGATCTTACAAAACTGAAGGATGAAATAAAAGACATGACACGCAGTGTCATGGTCCCTCTGCAAGCTCCACCCTCTTCCTCAGCAAGAAGCCTCCGACTACAGCACTTCCCAAAGATCTTGCCACAAAAGAGGAACTCACTACTCTGGGAAAAATGCTTCTGAAGAACGTTAGTCTCTTGGGTGCAGACATAATCACATAAGGCAAATATGTTGCCGCTGAAATGAAAAGGATAGTTGCCACCCTCAAATTCAAATTGTATTATGAAGTCAACAAACTTTCAATGGCCGCCAACGATGCAATAAAGATGATCAAGCATCATACAGAGATAAACCTCTGTAAAAGAAAGAAAAGGAAGGCTCCTACTTCATGCCAACCGAATGCACATGAGAAGAGACAGGGGCATGATTCCCAAGACCCCGATGGTCATGGTCCTCATGAGGGGGAGAAGGCCATACAGTCAACCTCAAAACCAATCGCTGCAGTTCCCCTCAGAACCATTCCCATTCAGAAAGAGGGAACCTCAGAGTGCACACCCAAACGATCAAAATTGTGTGCCTCTGATATGAAGAATCAATCAACTGCCATTCTCTCATCAACCACCTCTGTAGAACCACCAAAGTAGATTAAGGTCAATATGTTTGGTGCGTTCATAAGAAACCGAGTTGTGAGAAATCTAAATGGCGCTGCGATTGTCGTAATACATAGGAGTGGGATGAGGAAGGAAGACACCCATATCAGCAAGTAGCCAACGCAACCGAATAATCTCCTTGGAAGTCGATGCCATGCTCGGTATTCAGCTTCAGTGGAAGAAAGATAAACCACATATTGTTTATTACTTTTCCACGAAGTAAGTGAGACTCCCAAGAAAACACAGAAACCTGTAACAGATCGACGGTCTGTAGCATTACGTGCATAAGTAGCATCAGAGTATGCCCGTAGTTCGAGATAAGATGTGGATGATAGCAGGAGACTTCAAAACATGGTGCCTCGAAGGTAACGTATACTACGCACAACAATTGTCCAATGAGTAGAAGTAAGAGCTGGGACAAACTGGCTGACAATGTGAACAATATATGCAATGTCTAGTTGAGTAATAGTGAGATAAACCAGGCTTCCAACTATATTACGGTACAAGATAGGTTCTTTGAGAGGAGAACCATCAGTGGGAGAATACTCGACATTCAATTCAGAACGAGAGTCCACAACATGAGTAATAGTGAGACGAGTCGTTCAATAATTTCAGTTGTATATTTAGATTGAGAAAGCAAATAACCTCTGGGAGATGAAGAAACTTCAATACCCAAGAAATATCGAAGAGGACCCAAATCCTTCATCTCAAATTGTGCAGCTAATTCCGACTTTAACATATCATCAACATATAATGAAAGCAATATACGACTTGCAGAAGTATGTTTGACAAAGAGAGCAGAATCATGTTCACTTGCAGAGAATCCAAAAGACATAATAACATCAGAATTTTTTTCAAACCAAGCTTGTAGGGCCTGTTTAAGTCCATATAACGCTTTTTTAAGCTTGCAAACTTCACCAGTTTTATGTGGAACACTTGGATGAGGAACCATGTATACCTCCTCATTTAAGTCGCCATTCAAAAAGGCATTCTTAATAGCCATTTATGAAATATTCCACTTACGAACAACAGCAATAGCTATAAGGGTGCGAATTGTAGTCATTTTGGCTACAGGAGCAAATGTCTCCTCAAAATCCAAGCCATCTTCCGAAGTTAATTCCTTAACTACAAGACGGGCTTTGTAACGTTCAACAGATCCATCAGATTTGGTATTGATTTTATAGACCCATCGGGAACTAATAGAACGCTTACCGTTGGGAAGCAAAACCAAATCCCAAGTATGGGTCTTTTGCAAAGCAGGGAGTTCCTCACTCATAGCATGCTGCCAAAGAGGGTCAGTAGTTACTTCTTTAAAAGAAGAAGGTTCATAAATGGAGTGTATAGAAGCTAAGAACGAAGTAAAAGAAAGAGAATAAGTAGAATAAACAAATTCTGGTAGACGAGTAGACTTACGAGGGCGTTGGGATTGTCGAGGAGGATCCACAGTCTCAGGCGCATCTTGACTCTTAAGTGACAGTAGTAGGAGGAGGGGCAGCAATGTCAGGTATTGGAGTACTAGTAGCATTTTCTTCAGTTGGAGGAACATCTGAAGTCTGAGTAAAGTTTACTTGCTCAGAGAATGGATCAATATTAATTACATCTGACTTTGTCAAGTTGTATGCATTTATGGGAATGGAATAGAAAAGAATATGTTCAAGAAACACAACATGATGAGATACATATAATTTATGAGAGGTAGGATCAAAACAACGGTAACCTTTTTGTCCGTAACCATAACCAAGAAAAACACAGACAACGGATCTAGAATAATTTATCACGCTCTACATGTGGACGAAGAACAAAGCAAGTGCAACCAAAGACACGTAAAGATGAATAATTAGGTGAAGAACCATAAAGTTTCTCAAAGGGAGATAAACCTGAAGTGATTAAGGATGGAATTTTGTTGATCATATTGACAACAGTAAGAACGGATTTACCCCAGAATTGATTAGGAATCGAAGAAGACAACAAGATAGAGCGGGCAGTTTCAAGGATATGTCTATGTTTTCTTTAAGCAACACCATTCTGCTAAGGAGTGTCTGTACAAGAGGTCTGGTAAATAGTTCCATCTAAAGCATGTAATTCGCAGAATTTATTGGAAGGATATTCACCTCCCAAATCACATCGGAAACATTTAATTACAGAATTATGTTGGGTTTTAACATATGCTCGACAACGAAAATAAATATCAAAGAATTCTGAACGATGTTTCATGAGAAAAATCCAACAAAACCGAGTATAATTATCAATGAAAGAGACTTAATATCGAGACCCTCCTTTTGTAGGAACAAGGGATGGTCCCCATACATCATAATGAATCAAATCAAAAGGTGCGACAGAAAGAGATTTGCTTAACTTAAAAGGTAAAGCTGAAAACTTTGCATGTTTACAACCACTACAATTAGAAATATCATGAACTTGCAAATTTCCCAAATTTCCAGAGGAAGCTAAGTATTTAAAACGAGAAGCTGAAACATGTCCAAGTCGTGAATGCCATAAAAAAACTAGATGACTTGGATGACAAACGAAAAAAAGATAGATCTGCATTATGAGCTACTGCTACTGGTAACCGCAACTCATCTAACATATATAAACCCCCACGCCTACGGCCGGTCCCAATCAGCTTCGGAGTACATGGATCATGCACATAACAAGAATCAGGAGAAAATGTGTTGATCCAGACTCTCTCAGTGATTTGATAACGACCCTCTTCTATACTTAGTGAAAATTACGTTTTTTAATATGTATTAGTGTTTCACCATCAGCGATCAGACTGAGTATGTTCAGTTGTCACTGATGATCCTTCTTGTAAACATTCCTATGTATTAGTGTTTCACTATCAACGATCAGACTGAGTCTGTTCAGTTATCGCTGATAATGTCTGATGTAAACAGTTAACGTATTCCCTGAAGACAAGTTTCGCGTCAACAGATATTCATAGCTGAATCGAAGACGAAGCTACTGAACAAAGAAAAGTCTACTAGTGACCTGATGCGAATATTAGTGAAGCAAAGACGACTCTACTCATACGCGAAGAAACCTGAGGAAAAGCTTCAGCGATAGTTGAACTTCTTTGTATCTCTGAAGGAAGAGATATTCAGTGATCGATGATCACTTAGCTTATGCCTCAAGTCTCTTTTGTCTTTCCCTACACACCCAGTACGATGTGTCAGAACGGACATACCTCTGCCACAAATCGTACAACAAATTTGTCAACTACACTGTTCATGATACGGCCGAAAGCATGTCTCACAAAGTCAGACTCTCTCTACCAATCAATGAATGACACGTGTAAAGTACCCTACCATGCATTTAATGCATAGAGTATAAATAGAAAGATTACCTCTCCATCTGAGAGTACCTCGAGCTTTCATCTTTCTAAAATATAGAAAACCTTGTTTTCTATACTCTCTAATCTCCCATTTCTCTACATTCTTGTGCAACCACCTTAGTGTTTTCTTAAGTTTATTTAGATTGAGTTTTACTTAATCTTATTCCGCAACAGACTTGTAAATTGAATTTGATTTATCAATAAACAATTTATTAAACTTTAAGTTATGTGTTTGTATTCAACCCCCCCCCCTTCTACAAACTTGTTAAGCACCTTCGGGACCAACAAGTGGTATCAGAGCAGACTGTTTAATCTAATAAACAATTAGATCTTGCTTTATTCTCTTCCTTGCTATTCTAAAATGGCACTTAACGCAAACACAAACTACTTTGATAATGGTTCACTCTCTAAACCTCCTCGATTCAGCAGAGATAACTTTGCTCTCTAGAAGAATCGAATGATGCTATTTCTAGAAGGTGTAGACCCTACTATACCTGATTATGTACGTAGCACATGGACCTTATGAACCTTTCACTATCATAAGCGTCGTTCTCGCCACTACCACCACTCCTGCTGTCCCTGAACGTTATGTTGTCAAAGGAAATAAGACAGTGGAGTGATGAAGACAAAAAGAAAGTAGGTCTAGATACAAAGGCAAAAACCATTATCTCTATGGCTCTGCCTGATGAAGTTTTCCATTCCATCATGCATCTTAAAACTTCTAAAGAAATGTGGGAAACCATATGTGTTCAATATGAAGGCACCACTGAAATCAAAGAAACTCGAAAGATTAACTTGGTAAGACAGTATGAAAGTTTTATTGTTGGTAAGAATGAATCTCTTTCTGATGTTCATCAGTGGTTTAACTGCTTAATCATTGATCTAAGAACTGTGGGTAGGACCTATTCTAATTCTGAGGTCTTAACCAAATTCCTAGAATGTCTTCCTGAAAGTTGAGACAATTATTCAATATGTCTTAAGCTGACAAAAGACTTAAATTCTCTTTCTCTCAGCACCTTGTATGGAATATTTCTCAATTATGAGCAATCAAACCTCCTGAAGAAGAATCTTGTAAAAGATTCTAAAGACTCCAAAAGCACTCCTGTTGCTTTATTCTCTTCAGAAGTAATTCCATCTCAGCGATCTACTCTTACTATCACTGAGTTAGATTCTGAATCTGAGGAACTATCAGACACTGATCTTTCAGAGTTTGATGAGTCCTTAGTACTCTTGACAAACTCTTTTAAGAGATTTGAAAGAAAGAGCAATTTCCGAAGAAATAAGCCTCTCTCTCTTACTGACAAGCCAAAATCAACCCCTGTTGATAAGTGATAGTGCTTAGAATGCACCTACAGACGTGTGCTAATTAAACCTCAAAGCAAGCATACAATGAGATCTAATGTCGTCTTTCAAGTAATAAAATGGTAAGAACCAAGTATCGTCCCACAGAGATTGGAGTAAAAGTTAAATATAAAGTAGAAGAAAGAAATGATTTCAGATGACGATTTTGAAGACTTTGGTTTGGCTTGGTTTGGTTTTTTTCACTTGATTAGCTTAACAGAATAATAAAGCAAGCACGGGCGTAAGACATTTAGGTGAGATTTAAACACAAATTCCAGCAGACTTATACTACAGACATGCTGCAGCATGAGTTGGGCATAACTAGATCCACCATCTATTTTGAGGGTATTTCTCTCGGACTTCAATATTCACACTACTGTTTAGATTCGACTAAACACATCTCTGTGTAGCCTCCAACTATTTATACTGTAGAATAAAGTCCTCAAAATATATGGACGATCAAATCTCTTTGTATCTAAAACCGCTCTCTCGAGCCGATTCCCATATCATTCAAGTTGACATGTTCGAAGGGGCTTATCTCTAAGTCCTCTACACTTTAACACTAATGATTAGCGATCAACTTGTCGAGAATAAATCAGTTTGGAAAAATATAAATGATAAGTAACTCTCTCAAGTCTACTTCTTATATTATTCAAACTGACGTGCTTTTGGTAGCTTATCTCTAAGTCAACCGCACTTTAACACTTTAGCAAGTGATCAGTTCGTCAAGAAGTGTCATTGAACTTTAAAAAACTTGAAATTAAATGATGGAACATTGTTATTGCGAAACAATGTCCACCTTTCTTTGGTCTAAAATCTCACCCTTTTATCTCACACCCAAGCTAAATAAAATTAGCTACTCATATTTAAAGACATAAAGCGATAAATGACGGAAAATAAAGGCATAAATGTAAATGACATAGATTAAATGACGGAATATAAATGAAGGAATGTAAATTGCGTAATGTAAATAAAGCGTAATAAAGAAAATAAAATTACAAGAAATTAAAGAGAGACAAGAATTTAATTTCAAAGTATTAATAAACTCTATAGAATATGACTTCTCTTTACATGGAAATTATAGATACTTGGAATTAAAAACTACTAAATTCACCAACAACCACTCCTATTTATACTACCAAAAAGAAGAGGGTAAAATGGTAAAAAAAACACAAAGCTTGGTGCCTAAGCTAAAAAGTACATTAACAAGTACATAAAGTTAATAACCAAAGGATAATAAGGACTAAAGTTTTATCCAAAGTACATCAGCCAAAAATTAATCTAGAAGGTTCCCAAAAATCAGATCCATAAATCAAAAAGTCTTCCCACATTAAGCTCCTTATAGCTTGTCCATTAAGCTCCACATTCGGCTGTTGCAGGAGTGCTACAGACTGCTACACTTATAAATTTACCCAAAAATACACCAATTAGCTTATCCATAACAATAAAACAAGTCATTCATATCTTTAGCTCCAAGAAACAAGAAAAGAGAAAATAATGAAGTAAAATGACTCAAAGGTTGGGATTAGAAGGTAAAATGTTATGCTGAAAACAAGATAAAAGAGCATAATGGCACTAAATAATTAGTGCCATCAATAAGGCTACTGCTACTTGCTTTAACTGTGAAAAGATTGGACACTTTGCAAGTGAGTGCAGGTCAAAGAAAGTCTTCAAACCTTCTACCTCAAGAAGATCCAGCGATGACAAATACCTAAAGCTCAAAGAAAAATATCAAAAGCTGAAAAACTACAAGCGAAAAGGTAAAGGTCTCATCGCTGAAGAACACGACTGGGCTGAATCAGAAGAATCAAGTTCTGATGAAGAAGAAGTCGCTAATCTCTGCCTCATGGCTGATATTAAAGAAGAAGTGGAAGAACCAACTGAAACTTCTATGAGCTATATATCATCTCAGGTATCTATCTCTACTAATCCCTCTCTATCTAAAGCAGAGAGAAGTCGTGCTATTGATGTGCTGACAAATGATCTATACAATGCTCTAAACGGCAAATCTCTAGCTGAAAGCAAAAACAGTGATTTAACTGAACAGCTGGAAAAATGCCATGAAAAGATCAGAGAACTGACTCTTTTAGAGGAAAGTTTGAAAGATGAAGTCATTGTTAATGAAATCATCAACATTGAACGCGAACAAGCCATCGTTGCACTAAAAGCAGAGAAGGCTACTGTTGAAGGATGGTGCAAATCCTCAACAAAGATCACTAAGATTATAAGTGCTCAGATCCTCGCTAGTGATAGAATTGGTCTTGGTTTTTGGAAACCACAGGATGAACCCAAAGAAGATAGTTACATGCTTAAGTTTGGAATGTTTGTTTCTTCTATCCCTGACACTTCTCAAGCTCAGTGCTCTTCTTCATCTTCTTCTAATCACATCCCTAAGGAGATATCTAAAAGCTATAAGTCTGCAGATAAAGGAAAATCCATTCTTCATCCTCATAAGGCATCCAAGAAAGAAAAGCAGAAAGTTTCTTCTAAAACTTCAATGAATCAATCCTCTAACTCTGTGATATAAATCTTTGATCTTTGTCCTCCAAAGCTGAAGATTGATCTTAAGCCCATGAGATCTGAAGAAATGAAAATTCCTCCCAGATCTCATGCTAAAGGCATTCTTGGAGCTGGACCTGCTCATCTTAAATTCTCAAAACCTTCTACATATGGTCCTAAAACCACATTTAAATATAGAAAATGCTATCACTGTGAATTTACTTACCATATTGCAAGCAAATGTCCAACTCTAAAGCTGATAAAATGACTAAAGTGAAGATGAATGCCTCCAAGGCTGAGAAGGTCACCAAAGCTGAAAAATCTACCAAGGTGAAAAATACCACTAAGGTTAAGAAATTAACCAAGGTGAAGGTTAACACTGAAGCTGAATCTTCATCTGTTGTGAAGATTGTTGAACCTTCCATCTCCACTAACCCTAAAGGACCCATTGAAAACTGGGTACCAAACAAAGCTTAATCTTCCTTATGTTTGCAGGGATCAAAGGGCATCTGGTATCTTGATAGTGAATGCTCTCGACATATGACAGGACAAAAAGACCTGCTCACTGAATACAAGGAAGAGAAAGGTCCCTCTGTGACCTTTGGTGGAAATGAAAAAGGATATACCCGAGAGAAAGGTCCCTCTGTGACCTTCACAAGAGTCGCTTATGTAGATGGACTGAAGCACAATCTGTTGAGCATTAGTCAGCTATGTAACAAAGACTATGAAGTTCGCTTTACCAAGAAAGCATGTTCAGTGGTAAATGAGAAAGGGAAACTTGCTCTCAGTGGTTATGGCACAAAAGGCTCTTCTGATGTTAACTGGCTATGGCACAAAAGGCTCTCTCATCTAAACTTCAAAACCCTGAATTCTCTCTCATCTAAGGAACTGGTTTCTGGTCTTCCTCAGCACTCATATGCTAAAGAATCTCTCTGCTCAGCATGTGAAAAAGGAAAACAGACGAAAGCTAGTTTCAAGTCTAAACAAGTTTCCTTAGTGACAAGTGCTCTTCAACTCTTGCATATGGATTTGTTTGGCCCTGTCAACATCCAATCAATTGCTGGACAGAAATATACACTTGTCATTATAGATGAATACTCTCGCTACACCTGGGTTATCTTTCTTCGTTGCAAGAGTGACACTCCAGAAGAACTGATATCTTTTGTTAAAAATATGGAAGTACTGAATAATCTTACTGTTCGTTCAATAAGAAGTGATCATGGAACTGAATTCAAAAACAGCTCTCTAAACAATTTCTTTGAGAACAAGGGGATTTCTCACAACTTTTCTTCAGTAAGAACGCCTCAGCAAAACGAAGTCGCTGAAAGAAGAAACATAACGATCATTGAAGCTGCTAGATCAATGCTCAGCGATTCTCACCTCCTGACTCAATTTTGGGCTGAAGCTGTAAACACTGCATGTTTTACTCAAAACAGATCGCTGATAGTAAAGCGATTTGGAAAGACAACTTATGAACTATTTCATGGAAGAAAACCATCTATCAGTTTTCTTCATATCTTTGGTTGTCAGTGCTTTATCTTAAACAACAAAGATCAACTTGGAAAGTTCGATCCAAAAGCGGATGACGAAATATTTCTTGGATATTCCTCTATCTCCAAAGCCTACAGAGTTTTAAACAAAAGAAGACAATCTGTGGAAGAAACAATTCATGTCACCTTTGATGAAACTCGCTCAGTGAACTCTAAACCAATCGCTGACAATGAAGAGTTAAATGCTTGGATGTTTTCTCATTACAGAGAAGCAGAACCCTTCTTCTCAAACCATCAGCACACAGATCCTCCAGTTGCTGATGATGATCCAAACATCATACCTCCTAACGCTGAATCCAACTCATGGGTTTCAGTCGAACCTCTAAACACACTTCCTTCATCAGATCCATCTTCGTCTGAAAACCTCTCAGAAAACAATCGTCTGTCTGACACACAACAATTAATAGCTGATGAACCTCAAGCTTCTTCATCTGTGAACATTCCTATTGTTGATCCAACCTCTGAAATGAACGATCATGCTCCTGCTTAGCGATGGACCAGAGAGCACCCCATAGATCAAATTCTTGGGGATCCCGATGCAGGTATTCAGACACGACGAAGTTCAGGTAATATTTGCCTCTTTGTCAACTTTATTTCTTTAATAGAGCCAAAGAAGACTGATGATGTCCTCAGAGATCCAAACTGGGTCAGCGCTATGCAAGAAGAGCTGACTGAGTTCACTTGCAACAAAGTTTGGAATCTCGTTCCTAGACCATCTGATAAAACTGTTATAGGCACCATATGGGTGTTTAGAAACAAGTTAGATGAACATGGAACTGTAACCCGCAACAAGGCTCGACTTGTTGCTCAGAGATACATACAAGAGGAAGGCATAGACTATGATGAAACCTTTGCCCCTATGGCTAGGCTCGAAGCAATTCGACTCTTCTTAGCTGATGCAGTTTACAAATACTTCATTGTATATCAAATGGATGTAAAATTAGCGTTCCTAAATGGAAAGCTAAATGAAGAAGTCTATGTAGAACAACCTCCAGGGTTTTATGACCCTAACCATCCAAATTATGTTTATAAATTGGATAAGGCTCTCTATGGTCTAAAACAAGCCCCTCGTGCTTGGTATGACACTCTCTCATCTTTTCTTATCTCTGAAAATTTTGAACGTGGCAAAATTGATAATACATTATTTTTCAGAAAGATAAAAGGTCATATTATTCTTGTACAAATATATGTCGATGACATCATATTTGGTTCTACTAACCCATCTCTATGTACTCGCTTCGCTGAAAGAATGAAGAAATAATACAAAATGAGTATGATGGGTGAGCTAACGTATTTTCTTGGTCTTCAGATTAAACAATCTGAAAAAGGTACTTTTATTAGCCAAGGTAAATATGTTAAAGATATGCTGAAGAAGTTTGATTAAACACAAACTTCAGCTATGAAAACTCCTATCGCACCTCCTCTGAAACTAAACAAAGATCCATCTGGAAAACCTGTTAATGTCACTGCCTATAGAGGAATGATAGGCTCCCTGTTGTATCTTACAGCAAGCCGACCTGACATCATGTACTCTACCTGTTTATGTGCACGCTATCCATCTGAACCCAAGGAATCCCATCTGATCGTTGTTAAGCGAATTTTCAGATATCTGAAAGGAACTCCTAACCTCGGTCTTTGGTATCCCAAAGACTCAGGGTTCGATCTAATTGGATATTCTGATAGTGATTTTGCAGGGTGTAAATTAGATAGAAAAAGTACTACTGGTGGATGTCAACTCCTCGGAGGAAATCTGGTAAGCTGGACAAGCAAAAACAAAAATTCAGTGTCCACTTCCACAGCTGAAGCTGAATACGTAGCCGCTGGAAGTTGTTGTGCTCAGGTCTTATGGATGAGAAATCAACTATTGGACTATGACCTTCTGCTATCAAAGATTCCAATCTATTGCGACAGGACTAGTGCTATCGCTATAGCTAATAATCCAGTGTTACATTCAAAGCGAAACACATAGAGATCAGATATCATTTTATCATAGATCATGTGATGAATGGTGATATTGAACTTCACTTTATCTCCACTGACTATCAGCTAGTTGATTTATTCACCAAACCTCATGATGAGACAAGGTTCAACTTTCTCATCAGTGAGCTTGGAATGTTGAATCTTGAAGAATGACTATTCATCTTTCATGCATAATGTCAGAATTTCTAAGTTCCCCTTTATCATTTAATCTCTAAATAAATTTCTGACTTTCAGGTATGTTCTCTCACTCTCAATCACTGGATATTCATTCAGTAAGACATTTTTCAAAAATAAAAACTTTAATCACTAATTGTTCTTCAAATGATTAAAAGCTTTTTGATAAACAAAATCAATCACTGACATTTCTCATCAATGATCCTTTTGAAAAGAAAATCAATCTCTGAATTTTATTAGAGATTATTTCAAAATGAAAACCTATCTCTGACTTTTCTTTAGAGATAATTTCAAAAAGGACAAATGAAACGTTTTTCTCTCTCCTATGACGTCATTTGAACCAACAATCCATGACATGCCTTTTTCTCTGACACGTTCGTCCGTTGCTCTTCTATCCAATCAACTTCGTAAAACGTGTCCATGTCATGATGAGCATTTGTTTTCCCGCCTCATTCTCTCTTACTCTCTCTACGTATAAAAGAAATGCTTTTTCATTCTTATCTTTTTACGCTTTCTGGAAATCTTTTCAAGCAAGAATTCTCTCTCAAGGCATTTCAAGCAAACAACTCCTTCAAGCATTTGCATCTTCTTACCTTCAAGATCAACAGGTTACTTTGTTCATCTTTTTCTTCTTAAAATTTGTTACAAACTCCTATATATGTTCCATCATTATGGGTTTTTACAAACTTTCTCAACATTAAAATCATTTTTTTAATTTTAGTGATTCAAACCTTTGGTTTTCTCATTGTTCCTTCTTCTTCAACAAAGAACATTGTTTTAATCTTAAAATATTTTGGTTTTTTCTATGTTTCTTTCTCCAAATAGAAACTGGTAAAAACTTCTTTATTTTTGGACTCTAATCCTTTCCATCTATTCTTATTCTTTCTATATTCAGAAATGGCTCAATCATCGTTCATTGCTTCCAAGAACGTTAAATTTGCCATCACTGAGTCTGAACTCCCAAAGAACAACCATCTCTCTCGATTAGACTTTGAAGCTGAGAAATACCCACATCTGGTGGATGCTACTGTATTCTTGAAGCAGTCCTGTTTGGCCTATGCTCTGAACGTGGAGCCCAAACCATCCAAGACACTTCTACATCAATTCTGGTTCACCGCTGATGAAGCCACCATCACCAACAAGAAGGGTGACGTGGTTCCTGCTATCTCCTTCTCAACTGAACTTGGATCAGGCATGCTTACTGCCTATGGCCTCAGGAAGGCACTTCGTCTCCCTGAAAAGACGAAACAAGGTTTCGATGCTCTTCCCACTAACGCTGAACTCATCCAGTTCCTGGATGATATGGAGTACTGCTGGGACAACAAGCCTCGCTCAACCATCCCCAACAAGCGTCTGACCACAATTAAGAAGGCAAACATGCCTTCTCAGCTGAACTACATCTTCTCCCACATTATTCAGAGCATGAGTGGGAAGATTGGCTTCCTGGACCAGGAAGCAAAGTCCAGCTACAGATGGGTTACTCCGTAATCACTGGAAAACATTTTGATTACGCGAGAGCTATCTTTGACGATCTCAGGTCAAAGATAGAGAAGACGAAGAGGGATGCCAAGATCCCATACGTACGCTTCATTTGTGCGTACCTAAAGTTCCTGTATGGTGCTAAGTACCCCACCTCTTATGATGGTACTTACTCCAAAGTTGGTCAGCGATCTCTGGAGGTCAAGCCGGTCGCCAATGAGGTAAGTCTCTCAACCCTAAGCCATCGTCTCTCTCTCCATTATTCGACTTCAGCGGCCACGTAGGAGGTTCTTTCTTCTGCTAGCCATGCCGCTACCACCGCTCATAAAAGACCATCAGCTAGTCTTCATGGTCCTTCTAAGAAGGCCAAAAAGACTAAGGAGACCACCCCTAGTGGTTCAATGCCTGAAGTAGTTTCTCAACAAACTAATTTGGATGCTTTTGTGGGTCTCTCCTCCACAACTTCAGCAGTCATCACATCAACCGTGCCAACGATTACCATCGCTGCCACAACAGCAGTGACGCCTCCCATTATCTCAGTTTCTCAACAACCACCTGAGGTAACTTCTTCTATCCAAATTTCTTCTATCCCCATTACTCGTCCTTCTATTTCTTTGGTCTCTAACCCTACATATTTTTCACAACAACCTCATGTTGCACACCTAGGACCTGAAAGTCAAAATTTTGAAGGAGGTTTACACTTCTTCAACATGTTTGATAACTTAGGTACTCCTATTAACCCAAACACTACTCCCCTATCACCATATAAGCCTGAGCATCGTTGTGCTCATCTGCTAACTCTACTTGCAGGTCCTACTTTGGCTACTCTTGACTCTCACGTCAACACACTCGCTAAGAAGGTGGAGAGTCTCACCACCTCTGTCCAATAATCCACTAGCGCTGTTAATCTCGATGGTGAGGAACTCAAGAGATTGACTGATGCCTCCTCTTCCAAAGTTGATTATTCTCAGGTAACGAATGTTCAGGCAGACATCATCACCATCAAGGATGACCTGATCAAGACTCAACAACAGGTCACTCTCATTCAGGGGATACAGAACTCCCTGAGAGATGACTTTTGGGATCTATCACTGAAGGTTGATTCCTGCACCTCCGTGCTTCAACAAGTGCTTCTGAAGCTGACTGAACCAGCTCCATCGCCAAAACCTTGTTTCACTGAAAATGATCGGACATCTTTGAACGTTGCCATTGAATTCATTCATCTGGCTACTTCACGTCATTGAAGGACGTCTTGAGCGACTGGAGGCTGAAGTCCGGTCCCTAGCAACTGCAAAGGCTACTCCTTCCATCACTGAACTCCCTCATTCTGATAATGAGAAAGAGGGGGAGAAAGAGCATACTGAAGAAAATATTGAGGAGGAAGTTGCTGCAGAAGTTCAGACGGAAGAACCTCCCTCTCATGTTGAGGGGGAGAAGGTTGCTGACAAAACTCTTCCCTCTACTTCTATCGCTACTCTTGTAGAAGAAGAAGAGGAAGAGGAGGATGAAGATGAAGAAGAACTTGATCTTCAAGATCAAGAAAAAGAGAAACAAGTTGATGATGACGATGGCGATGAAGAGGACCCTTCTCTTTGGGTCTCAACAGCGAACGTCTCATCAGCGACAACGACGAAAGGAGCTGTCACAGTAGGGGGGAGAAGTGAACCTACTTCAGGTGCTCCTTCCCAAGGCAAGCAGAAGGGTATAGCTGTCGAGGGAAACCTGAACGTAGTATCACAATCTGAGGGGGAGAATCCTTCTCAGGTATGTCTTTCTATTGTACCCTTATCTTACTATACCTTTCCCACCCCTATTTCTTTCTAAGCCTTTATCTTTCTCCTTCCCAAAATAAACACTAACTTCGTTTTCACTTCTTGACCAAACAATTCTCTCCCCTGCTTAAGGGAACTGAACTTCAAATAATCCCACCTTCTACAGCTGAAGATCAAATAATCCCAATCTCCTTCAGTAAGATTGATGAACAAGAAGAAGAAGAAGAAGAAGAAGAAGCCCTCTCTATCCAGGAAGGCCCTCCAGACCAGCTCATTGGTCAGAGGAAGAACTAAATAGAAGAACGGAGATGATCTCTCATCTGGAGAGTCAACGGCTGAAGATTCCTCTTCAAAATCCATCTATAGAGCTAGACTTCCTGACTGAAGCTGAAATTGAAGAATCTGTCAGAGCTGAGAAACCGATCGCCGAATGTCAAAGAGATGCTTCTCTAGCTCTCAAGGTTCAGTCTTATCATGTTAAAGACAAGAAGTTAAAGAAAAATCCAGTGGAAGTTCAGGCTGCTCTACTCAAAGAAATTGAAGAGGAGCGCTCAAAAGAGCAAACGATCAGCGATAACTCTGTCGAATGGTGCAAACATAAAATCGACTATCGCTTTGACCCGATGAAGATTACAGACGTTGTCATCTCTGGGAGAAATAAGAAGGACCGAACTTCTGTAACAATGGAGATAACCAGAGAGGATGGAAGCTCAAAGGCAATGTTTGTCTCAAAACTTGAAAGCTTCGGTTACATGGAATGGCTAGAGTTTAAGGATACATTGAAGAAATCAAAGTCAACTTACAGAGGCTATGTTGAAGGGATCAATGATGCTCTCATCAACAGATCGCTGATATATTAAAGGTGCCATCTGCTCTTCCTTCTAAGCCAAGGCAACTCAAAAGAAAGCATGTCTCCTCCTCATCTGAGAGTGTCCCTGCTATCAGAAACGACACCTCCATCAAATTCTCAAAGGAAGCTTTGTTTGGTCCTCCTCCTGATCTCTCAGTTCTAGATCTATCTCTGCCTCTTGGTGGACCATATCTTGCCGGGCAAGTACTTAAATATCCTTTTGGAATCTTCTTCAGAGATGATGAAGAACAGCTCAGATTCCAAAGAGTCTCTGAAATCCCTATCTGTCCTCTTAGTCATCTCAAGGATCTCTTATGCTTATGGTGTGACTTCTCTCCTTTATCTAAATCGATCAAGGCAATCATTAGTCAAGAATCTTTAGAACGAAGGCAAAGAGAGAAGAAATACCTGACTATATGATCAATCCTCCAAAGTCTTCTCTATATAATTGTTAGATTAGTTTCTTAATTCTTGTAATCTATTAGTTAGACTTACAGTAGTTAGTTCTTCACTTGTACTTTATATTTTCATATCTTGTAATTCCTTTTTTGAATTAATGAAAATTTCAGTGAAGTACTTAACCCTATCAGTAATGTAAAAGATCCCTCAAAATAGTAATTGGGACATGTATGTTATGACTCCTGATTATTCCTCATTTTGAACTATAAAGTAATTTTCTTCAGTTACTTTGTCATTATCAAATAGGGGGATTGTTGATCCAGACTCTCTCAGTGATTTGATAACGACCCTCTTCTATACTTAGTGAAAATTACGTTTATTAATATGTATTAGTGTTTCACCATCAGCGATCAGACTGAGTATGTTCAGTAATCACTGATGATCCGTCTTGTAAACATTCCTATGTATTAGTGTTTCACTATCAGCGATCAGACTGAGTTTGTTCAGTTATCGCTCATAATGTCTGATGTAAACAGTTAAACGTATTCCCTGAAGACAAGTTTCGTGTCAACAGATATTCATAGCTAAATCGAAGACGAAACTACTGAACAAAGACAAGTCTACTAGTGACCTGATGCGGATATCAGTGAAGCAAAGACGAATCTACTCATACGCGAAGAAACCTAAGGAAAAGCTTCAGCGATAGTTGAACTTTTTTGTATCTCTGAAGGAAGAGATATTCAGTGATCGGTGATCACTTAGCTTATGCCTCAAGTCTCTTTTGTCTTTCCCTGCACACCCAGTACGATGTGTCAGAACGGACATACCTCTGCCACAAATCGTACAACAAATTTGTCAACTACACTGTTCATGATACGGTCGAAAGCATGTCTCACAAAGTCAGACTCTCTCTACCAATCAATGAATGACACGTGTAAAGTGCCCTGGCATGCATTTAATGCATAGGGTATAAATAGAAAGATTACCTCTCCATCTGAGAGTACCTCGAGCCTTCATCTTTTTAAAATCTAGAAACCCTTGTTTTCTATACTCTCTAATCTCCCAATTCTCTACATTCATGTGCAACCATCTTAGTGTTTTCTTATGTTTGTTTAGATTAAGTTTTGCTTAATCTTATTCCGCAACAAACTTGTAAATTGAATTTGATTTATCAATAAACAATTTATTAAACTTTAAATTCTGTTTTTGTATTCAAACCCCCCCCCCCTTCTACAAACTTGTTAAGCACCTTCGGGGCCAACAAAATGATACCTTATAACCATAATCAAATAATTGACCAACATACACAAGATTCAGTGAGAGTTTTGAATCATAATAGAACCAATGCCTGCTAATGGCATAGGAGTACCATCAGCAGTCATGATAGGCATAGATGGAATAGGATTTAAAGAAACAAATAATTTAGAATTCGGAGACATATGAAAAGAAGCACTAGAATATAGAATCCATGTAGTTGGATGCATACCTGATTCGTTATTAATCGACTGACCTGTGAAAGAAGAGACATACATGGCATGAGACTGAACATCAAGAAGCTTCTGGAGTTGTTCAGTTATAGATGCAAGAGTGGGATTAGTAGTTGACCCAGATGGAGGAATAGCGGAAGTAGTGCTAACATGAGGAGGAAGACGATGTGATTGTCACGGATTACCAGACTGCTGTGATTGATGACCCACGGAAAAGTTTTGACCCATAAGCTCTAGACATTGAGACTTCCAATGGCTTTTTTTCTTAAAAAAATTGTATTCATCAGATCCAACTCTTGGACGACTCTTATTCTGATTTGAAGTAAAGGGCTTATGAGAAACAGCCAAAATAGAAGGACTTGGAGTTGGAAGAATACCCTTTCCTGCTTGTGTCATTAGATGAGTTTCATCGGCTAACAATTCACTTACTACTAAATCAACTTAAAGGAGTGGGGTGCGATGCAAGATGTTACTACGAAGTCCTCCAAAGTAACTTCTCAGGGCCATAAGAAACTAAACCAATCTATGTTCTCCTCTACGAACAATGTAGGGTCCAAAAGCACACAATTCAACAAGTTCAGTAAGAGATAACTGATCCTACAAATCGGTCATTGTTGAGTAGAACTCCTAAATACACATATATCTCTATTCGATTGCTCGGATATCAGCTTCTAACTGATAATGTGTTGCAAAATTAGACTGTATATACAATCTCTCAAGATGATCCATTACTTCCTTGCATGTTTAATATTTTGCCAATTGAACACCAATCGAATGTTCAACAAAATTGTTTATCCAAGTGATAATTTTTGAATTATCCACTTCCCAAGATTCTAAATCTTTTGTTTCTTTCGGCTTCACAATCGTGCCAGAAATATAACCCCATGTCTTTTTTCCCTTTAGAAAGTTTTTCAAGACATAACTCCAATAGGAGTAATTTTTTTTTCATCCAAACGAACACAAATGGCTTGGATAGAATCATCCTTTCCAGCCATTGCAAACGATAAATAAAAAAGGAAGGAAAAGAGAATAGAGAGTATGGAGAAACCGTATGCCAAAATCAATTCTCGAATAGAAACCTTGAGCAAGAATCAAGACTGCTAGATCCAGAAAGAGGCGTCGAAAAGGTGTCGAACAGAAACCCTAAACAAGAACCCGTCGAAAAGGCGCACAACAGTGATTGAGATTAACAGTGCTTGATAGAAGAAAAGAGATTAATCCTGCTCTGATACCATGATAACTTTAAGAGACGAAAGGAATTGCCAGAAAATGGCTCGGGTTTTCATTAGAAGAGGTGAAAATTATAAAGGGTACAACAACTATATATAAGGAGACAAGAAACCCTAAAAGAAACCAAAAAACACAAAAGTACAAAACAACCCCTATACTATCTAACAAAGAGAACCACAAAGATACCATTTGTTCAACTGCAAAAGATAGTTCAAAGAATTTCATAATGATACCAGCTGCTTTGAAGTTCACTCCGTCACCAAGAAAGAAAGTTCACTCAAAGAATTACCACTTTATTTTTTTGTCAATCATCTCTTTTTAATGCACCATAATGGTAAAACCAAACTACATTAATGCGTTTTTATATTTTGATAGGTTCGGAACAATTTGGAGCGAAAAAGAACAAAACGATAATTTTTGACAGATTTGCGCAACTGTGGCGTTTTGATCATATCTCACTCGTCCGATCTCCGATTTGAGTGATTCAAGATGATCTGGAAACCCAACACACAAATCTACAATGTTCGTCTTTGAGTTTTTGGTAATTTGGAGTAAATCTGGGCCGAATCTGAAGTTGAAGCTGGGAGTACAAAGTTGGACAGAAAATGAATAAGAGAATTAAAGGTGCTTCTATAAACACAGAAGAAGATGTGGCGGAATGGTAAGTGTTGTAGGTTTGGATGGTTGTGGTTTCGAGATCGAGTCCTATGTGCAACAGATCATGTAAAACAATACACATTTTACACGGGTTTTTTAAAACTGTTTAAAAAGGTATACAATTTTAAACGATTTTTTTGGCTATTTTAAACGGTTTAAAAACCGTTTAAAAATGTGACATTTTTAAACAGTTCAAAAACCGTTTAAAAAAGCCCCTGACTTTTTCAAACGGTTGTAAGACCGTTTAAAAATGTCCAAAACAACCGTTTAAAATACCTAGTAGCTTAATCTTGTGATTTTTATATCTATATTTTCGTTTTGAAGTTCTCTATAAAACCGTAGTAATCTCATATTTTTAGACTTACGTTTTAATGGTTCGATTTTTTTTTTGGGTTTCAACTTAAAAAAAACCTAAATTTTAATTGAGAAAATGAAAATTATTCTTGACGGAAATGTATGTTCTTTATGTCAAGTATGTTGGCAAAAATGTTACCTAGAATTTGGTGCAAAAAGAATAAAGGAAAAAGTTCAAGAAACGAGTCAAAATCGAGCTCAAAAACTTGAAAAATCATAGCCATGCATGGTCTTGTTATTTTTATTTATTTAAAAAGGAGTTGTACGGAGTTTGGTTTGAACCAACAATCTGTAGTTTCAATTTGAAGGAACAATATTTTATACCAGTCTAATGATTATATTTGTTCTTTTAAAAGTCGAGTTCAACAATGATAATTTTTCTATAAGTTTTAGAGAGGTTGTTGGCTTTAAAAAATGTAATTTCGACTCAGTTTTAAGTAAATGTGGGATTATGAAATTACTAAAATTCCCCTCTTATTGAAGAGTTGGTATTTTAAGGAATACTTGGGTATTTTGCTTTTATAAAATTACTAAAATGGGACTCTTGGTATTTTAGTTATCTATTTTCTAAGGGGATAATTAAAATAGATCATTTTATTAATTGATTTAATGATGAGATTAAAATGTGTTGTCTTTGGGTATAAATAATATTAAGACGCTTTAATCCGGAATGGTAAGTTTATACAGTTGCACAATGGTTAATTTGACGTCTTGGGATGTTATCAAGTTTTAGACTTTGGGTTTGACTAAAGTTAGTCGAGGTTGACTTTTACCTCGTGTGGCCTACAAAAGATTATAACGATGAGATCAAATAGAGATATTTGAGATAGATTAAGAGACTCGGGTTTCGAGTTTGGGTTTAGGTCGAATCAAGTTTGATCGTAGTCGACTATTGGAGATTAAGCCATTAACTGGATATTATGATATGAAATGTGTAGGTCTTTGGTCAAGAGTTATCAATAGTCGATCTACACAGACATGTGAGTCTTCATGAGACTTACACTGGGATGCATATATACGTACAATTTATTTTGTGCGTTATATGATTTGTATCGTGATGTGTGTATATATGCACGATGTTTCTGTTTTCATACATGCTACAGTATATTTTACATGTATGTTATTTATGATCAGTTGCATGCTTTATGATTAATTGTTTTTAAATAATTCTAGCATGCCATTTTATACGATAGTGTTATGATAAGTTTCAAGGTATGGACATTTGACCAGTAAGTCACGGACAAGTGGCACGACCTAGACACGTGGGTGATCGAACAAAACAGCAAGTTCACCCAGGGCGTGTCAGTGACAAATTGACCCATAACCGACCAGGAAATTTATGAGATCTCAATTGTTTTTAGCGCTGAATGTTTTTAGAAAATGCATACAATTTGATAAAGAGCTTACAAGTTGACATGTGAAATGTGAAATGATATTATTCACGCAAACCATGAACTCACTAAGCTTTATAAGCTGACTATGGTATGCATCTCAGGGACTGAAGGTTTCAGGTTGGACAAGGGAAAGGGGGGCACGTATAGAGACTTGACTATCCCATTTAAGTTCATTGTTTATGTTCAGGCATCTATGGTAGATAAATTTGAAACGCAATCTGGTATGGGACGGATTGACATTTAAGTTACATATTTATTATTTTTAAAGTCTTCCGCTGTAAACGGTTCTAATTTAGCCGTTATTCTGGAGTATTATAGAAAGTTATTGACGATGACGTAACATTACTCGAGGCTAAAATGAGGGTCATTACTACAGAAATAGCTATTTTAAACGGTTGTTTTGGACATTTTTAAACGGTTTTACAACCGTTTGAAAGGGCACCGTTTGAAAAAGTCAGGGCTTTTTTAAACGGTTTTTAAACCGCTTGAAAAGTTTAAAAAACTGTTTAAAATTGTATATCTTTTTAAACGGTTTTTTAAAAAAACCGTGTAAAATATGTTTTATTTTACATGGTAATGTTTAAAGAACCGTTTAAAATTGTATACATTTTATACGGTATTTTTAAAAAACCGTTTAAAAAGGCATACAATTTTAAACGATTTTTTGGCTATTCTTAAAACCGTCTAAAAATGTGTTACTTTATATATATATATATATATATATATATATATATTACCAACCATTACATACCAAATGCCAAAACATTTTTCATAAATTCATATATATAACTCTAAATCCTATTAAAATCCAATAACCATTACAACTACCATATCCATAAAATTTCTTCCATCAATATACATATAAATGGAACTCTAATTCCTACTAAAAACTAATAGCCATTACAATAATATCCACAAACTTGTGTTTTTTCAAAGACATCATCAAACATTAATCCTTAATTCTACCTCTCAGTTGTTTGTTGACACCCAACATGTCTTTCTTCTTAGGATTAGCTCAAGATTCTTCTGTGCACTTCAACTCATCGATCTCTTATCCTGAAAACAAATAAAGGTCTCTATATATAAAAACGTCATGTTTTCTGAACATATAATACGAGTTTAGATTGCAAATACATAATAACAAGAATAACTATGTTATTCAAACATATAAATACATCGGTCACTTGTAGTGGAGTGCATAAAACACATACCTTTACCACATTTTACCCTCTGTCATACGTTATGATTTGGCCACATGACAAGCTATCTGATCTAGTTGTTCATTTGAAGAAGCAGCGGTGGTCGTCCATATGTCCAATATATAAATGTATATATGTGTTATCTAAACAGGTGTTTTGTATAATATATAAATGACTGAAATTTAACAAATAAGTACCTTGCGAGGGGAATCATATTGCTCGTACATTACATAATGGAAAATTTTCTTGATGACATAATACCCACATTACCAGCCCTCTTTTTGTTGATTACACTACATTGGAAGGAAATTTATAATGTTAGAAAAACTAAAGTATGAAATAGATTGTCGGGATATGTGAATTCTACCATATTCAATTTCCATGTGACGGGATTGGAAATTACGACATGAGAAGATCTTTCACATTGATTGTATTTTGTAATAGCCCTAAAAAGAAACCATAAACACCTTGTTTCAATAATCAATTAACAATAAAAATAAACATAATTTTTATATCAATGTAATACATTACTTACATTTCCATCATCTCTTTGATCAAATAAGTTTCGGCTTTCTTTCCATCCGACATCTTCGAGTCCAGTATATAGACTAAGCGATGTCTAGGTCGAATGATTAGCAACGACCAATGATGTCTCAAAAAGGTTAAAATAATAATGTTAGTAAAACTTACAGCGTAAACTAAATATATATATATATATATATATATATATATATAACTCACCCTTGTGCGTACGGTGCCAAAAAGAACTCTTTATCTATGTTTTGAATCATAGTTTTGAATATTGTCTCCATGACAAAGAAACCATCTCGTTCCATCGCAGGTTCATTAATTGCACCCGGGGCAATGAATGCACAACGGTTCTTCGAATTTTGTTATATTATCTTATACAAATCCCTACAAAATTCCAATATGATTAAACTAAATATTGTAAATATTTATAGACACAATAATAAGTAGATATATATAAGTAATAACTTACGCCATGAACCATGTGATAATATTTTGATCAAGCCAACCCTTTGTTATTAATAACACCAAGTCACGATATTCGACCGCTATTGATATACTCGTAGGGCCAAAAACCCTTGCCTCGACCTGAACCGTAACCCCGTTCTTCACCCACTGTGCATTGGAACGTAGACGTTTAAATAGGTCTTTCATCGCACTTGGCCGATCTTGTATTTCTTTAGGGAAGGGCTTCAACTTTTTAACCAACTGTGGTTTTTGTGACTTAGTTGCAATGACTACTCTCTTTGAATGGGCTTCGTCCCCTTTTTCTACCTACATTAATAATACATTTGACTAAGTATCTTATACCATCAATGGGATTTTGCATATATATATAGTTAAAGTTTGAGTGTATACTTGATGGGGAATAGGCTCTCCCCTTGGTGGCACTTGGGTTGACTTGACTGTTTGGGGAATGGGTGCACTCTTTGATGGCATCATATCACGAGAAGGGACATTTGTATCAGTGGTAGGAGCCTATTAAAAAATGATAATACCAATAAACATGATGTGTACGGATAAAAAAATCTTACTGCAATTTAACTTGAAAATTAAAACATATGTGTACCTGGTGCAAGATCACATATTCTTGCTCCCATTGGATGAAGTAGCCACGAGCTTGACCTAATGTTTCAATACCCTTATTCGACAAAGGCACGGGTAGTGCAAACCCCTCACATCCGTTCATAACCAACTCTACCAAAATTTTAATGAATCCATCTTCCAAGGGAACACCATCAAAAGTACTGCAATCCGCTAAAGGATAAGCCATACCCTTAGCAACAAGGGCTTTGGCCTTCCCGCAACAGAAGACCATATCGCATTGGGTAGCATGTTGCAAATAGATCATATTAACATTATGATTTAAATAACTGAAACTCCAAAAGGTCGATATGTATAAATGAAGAGTTGCCTCAATAGATACAATCGTTGGAACGCAAGCAGCTGAGCCAATACTGCTTTTGCGTAACCCCGGGCTTCCATAAGGGCTAGCATAATTCCTCCCCAATTGTGCTACCAAAACCATCTACAACTATTATTTTAAATTTTGATTATTCTCCCTCCATTCTCTTCTTTCCTGCTCCCATTCTCTTTTCTCATGCTCCCGATGCTCATGCCATTCTCTTTTCTCCTCCTCCCATTCTCTTTTATCCTGCTCCCGACGCTCCTCCCATTCATTTTGTTTTTGTTGCATTTCTACACGAACTGCTTGAGAAATCTCTGCATCCAGGTTTGCTTTCTATTTTTGTTTCCTCTTCTTATTTCCCTTTCCTAGGCCAACACGTAGGCCTACGTTGTGTCCGACACCCCTGGTACGACCTGGGTGATCGAGCACCAACACCGCTACCAATGGATCGTCTCCCAATTCAAGGTCCCCATCTCCCTGAGAGATTTGTCTATCTTTTTGTATCTGTCATGTTCAACAAGATAAAAGTAAGTAATTAAGAGCAATAATTTGATAAAAATATTTAGAAGGCATATTTATAGTTTACAAGCTTATCTGCTAAGGCTTGAATATGCTAAGGCTTGAATATGCTTGAATATGCTTTGCTAAGGCTTGTTTGGTTATGTATTACGGGTTTCATTGATTCAAAATCCTTCATCATGGTCGGTTCTCAAATAAGTGTTATCATCAATTCGCTGATCTGAGGAGGGAATTCCGATAGAAAAGGGAGGTAGCTCGTCGAACTGGTCATATTCTTTTTCATCGACAACATTTTCAACGCCAACTATGTGTCTTTTACCATGGAGGACGATGTGCCATTTAGAATCTTTCGGATCCTCAACGAAGAAGACATGTGAGGCTTGTTTCGCCAGAATGAATGGTTCGGATACGTAACCCTCCCTGGAAAGATCTACCACTGTGAAACCATCGTTGTCGAATTTAATACCTCGTTGCTTTTCGACCCATTTACACTTGAACAAAGGTATCTTGAAAAAAGTGTAATCAAGCTCCCAGATTTCTTGAATTACACCATAATACGAATCTTTGGCAATCCTCAACCTAGCATCATTATTCGCCCTACAGAACTCAGTCGTTGTGGCTGTTAATGTCACTCCACTGTTTTGCAATGTACTTTTGTCATCTTGTTTTTTTGTATAAAACGTATATCCATTAATATCGTATCCTTGATATGTTGAGATGACATGGGCGGGCCCATATGCCAAATGTTCTACTACTTGATCAACTGGTTCTCCCCCATAGCTTGGTTTCACTCTTTCTTTCAGCCATTGTGAAAACGCTTTATTATGCTCAGTAACCAACCATTTGTCGCTCTTCGATCGGTGCATTTGGTGCAACATTGCCATATGCTCATGTACATGGGGAGCAATTGCTGTCATGTTTTGTAGGACGAAAAAATGTGCTTTTTGTAGTTCATCGTAATTTGAAGTGATAAATTTCATTCCAACTAATCCAACCCCTCCAAGTCTACCTTCATGTCGAGATTGTGGGATGCCAATATTTCTCACACCGGCCAGATAGTCTGTGCAAAAATCAATCACCTCCTCGGAAGCATATCCTTCAACAATACTGCCTTCGGGTCTAGATCGGTTCCTTACATATCCTTTTAAATAACCCATATATCTCTCGAATGGATACATGTACCGTAGGAAGACAGGACCACAAAACTTTATTTCTCTAACAATATGAGATATCAGGTGTACCATCACATCGAAAAATGAAGGCGGGAAATACATCTCTAGTTGGCATAAAGTGAGGATGATATCACTTTCCCATGAATCCAAAACCTCAGGATCGATCACTTTTGAATGAATCATGTTAAAAAACAAGCAAAGTTTTGTAATTGTGTGTCGGACGCGATCTGGAAATATTCCACGAATTGCAATAGGAATCATAGGTGTCATTAAAACATGACAATCGTGGGACTTCATACCAATCAACTTCAAGTCTTTCATTGACACCAATTTCCTAATGTTTGCAGAATAGCCGGATGGAACCTTAATACGATGTAAGCACTGGCAGACTCTGGTTTTCTCAACCTTCAACAAGGTATAACAAGTCGGTGGCAGATACGTGCGCTTTCCATTATCAACAGGAGCAAGCTCTGGTCGAATCCCCATTTCTACCATGTCCTTTCTAACTTTAACTCCGTCTTTTGATTTCCCCGGAATGTTCAACAATAACCCTATCAAGCTGTCACATACATTTTTTTCGATATGCATTACATCAAGACAGTGTCGAACGGTCAACTGCTCCCAGTATGGTAAATCCCAGAAAATAGATTTCTTCTTCCAAATATTTTTTGGAGGAGCTGGACGACCTTTCCCAAACACAATGTCTAGATATTTCACTCAAGAATATACATTTCTTCCATCTAATGGTTGTCTTGCTACTCGATACTCAGTTTTCCCATCAAACATTGACTTTAGTTTGCGATAGTGGTGGTTCTTTGAAAGATACCTTCGATGACCCATGTACACATGTTTCCCACAATTCCTCAACCTTAGAGCATATGTGTCATCTTCACATACAGGACAAGCTTTTTCTCCTTTTGTGTTGTATCCCGACAAATTTCCATAAGCTGGGAAATCATTTATGGTGCAAAAAATCATGGCTCGTAATAAGAAACGTTCCTTCTTATATGCATCATACACTTCAACACCTGGACTCCACAATTCTTTCACATCCTCAATTAGTGGAGCCAAATACACATCAATATCATTCCCGGGTTGTTTGGGACCCTGAATTAGCAATGACATCATAATGTATTTGCGTTTCATGCATAACCAAGGTGGAAGATTGTAAATGGAAAGAAGCACCGGCCAAGTGCTATGACGACTACTCATGTTTCTGAATGGATTAATTCCGTCTGAACTAAGCCCCAACCGAATATTTCTACTTTCCTTTCCAAATTCTTCAAAAATGCGATCGATATTTCTCGATTGAGGAGAATCAGCCACGTGTCTAATTTTACCATCTATTTTACGCTCTTCAGCATGCCAATGCAACAACTTCGCATCCTTGATGCTTGCATATAATCGTTTCAATCTTGGAATGATAGGCAAATACCACAACACTTTTGCGGTCGGGCCAACCTTTCGTTTCACATCACTATTTTCTTCCATTTGGTTTTTCCGCTTATACCTCGACGTACCACATATAGGGCACTCATGTAAGTCAACATACTCGTTCCTGTATAACATACAATCATTCGGGCATGCATGTATTCTTTCTATTTCCAAACCCATTGGACACATCAGTTTTTTGGCTTGGTATAGTGAAACTGGTAACTCATTATCCTCTCTGGAAGCATTTCATGCAAAAGCTCTAGTAAGCTTGTGAAACTTTTATCGCTCTAACGATTCTTTGGTTTTAAGTTAAATAGTTTCAATACAGCCGAAAGTTTGGTAAACTTTGCACACCCAACATACAATGGTTTTTCAGAGTCGACAAACAGTTGTTCAAATTTATCATAATCCTTATCAGCAATATCACCCTCCACATCATGTAACATTTGATCAACATTATCACATATATCATTGTCCGATTCATAGTTATTATTATCGTCATTACAATCACGATCAACCCCCTGATTACAATCATCAAATCCTCTCAATGTCGTATCCAACGAGTATATCGTTGCATAAACCCATGACAAACTAAATGTTCTTTAACTACATTATGATCACTATGTATCAAAAAATTTCTACATTTTCGACAAGGACACCAAATTCCACTTTCTCTGCTATTCAACCGGTAGTCCTTAGCAGCTTCCATAAATTCATCGAGACCGGCTAAATATTCTTGTGTAGCACGTGGTATTTCGTACATCCAATCAGCACGGTCCATCTGTAATTTTGAAAAAAAAATTATTATGTAATGCATGCATGACATGAATGGAGAACAAAAGGTCGTAGGTGGCCATCATAACCCACTTTTTGAATATTTTGTCTCACATGTGAATGCCTATAACAAATTAATTATTTAAGAAAAAATTCGACAACATTTCCCCTTAACTCCCCAA
This sequence comes from Arctium minus, assembly GCA_954870635.1. Classification (NCBI taxonomy): domain Eukaryota; kingdom Viridiplantae; phylum Streptophyta; class Magnoliopsida; order Asterales; family Asteraceae; genus Arctium; species Arctium minus. The sequence goes on from OX941081.1 coordinate 162,071,653, forward strand.
ATATGTGTATAATTAAAACACATACTCGTAGGAGCAAAGGGAAATGTCTATCGAATTTTCCTTAAATAATCAATCTGTTATAGACATTCACATCCTAAATGAGATAAAGTATTCAAAAAGCAGTCCCAAAACCGGGGACTATCCGAAATTATTCTCTATTAGATCAATTTCGGACGGGTGACCTAAAGGCATATGAACTTATATAATAGATGCATGCATATTTCTATAATTCTATTTGCACTTGATAAGATGTTCTAAGAAAAAAACATGTATAGTTGAGAAAAAAAAATGAAAAGAATGTAAAGTGATGAAAATATGTACCTTACAAAAAAAATCCACGGATCAACTGTTGAAAAGTTCAATGTATAGTAGTCGTCGCACACCTTTACGTAAATCTCTTGATCAAGTGGTATGTCGTCCTACAATTAAACATTTTAGGTGTTTATTAATTATACCTTGATACAATTGTATATATATGCATATATATAATCGAATAAAATAACATTAATGAGAAAAGCTACAAACTTTATCGCGTAAATCTAATCCAGTACTTTCAAATTGCCAACGGTATAAAAAAACAAATAACGCAAACCTTATACTAAAAACGAATTAAAATTACGAAATAACATTTGCTAAAAAAGACAATACTTAAAAAAACCTCAAACCTCCTTGTAGAAAATCCGGATCTTCCATCATCAACAATCTTCAATAAATCAACAAACTTCGAATCCTTGATATTCGTTCCTCACAAAACCTTAGAAAAACTAGAAAATATATATATATATCCCCAGCAGCAAAAGGCGCCGGCTTCCCCCCTCCCATGGTTTTTTTTTCATTTAATAATTAACCTAATATTGCCATAATTAATCACAAGTTGGGCCCGATGGTTTTTTTTTTTAATTTAATAATTAACCTAATATTGCCATAATTAATCAAAAGTTGGGCCCGAATTTGGTGAAATAGGCCGAAGCAGGTATTTCAGTAAAAAAAAAAAATACTATCTACTACACATAAGACTCGATCTCAAAACCACAGTCATACAAACCCACGATACTTACCATTCCGTCACATGTTATTCTATGTTTATAGAAACACCTTTAATGATATTCAATTAATACATACTTTGCAATATTTACTATCTTTCAATTGATCGATATTGGCTCCTCAATTTGTGTGTAGAGAATGAATAAAGAAGATGGGGAGACCTTTTAGGCAAAAAACGGCGGCCATGAATATATAAAAAACACCCTAAAATTTTTAAGGTCTTTTTAAACGGTTTTGTGATAGTGAAAGCGTTTGAAAAAGTGTTTGGCTTTTTTAAACGGTTGTTTCTAGATAACCGTTTAAAAAGATGTATGTATTTTAAATCGTATAAAAAAAACCTAAATTTTTAAAGACCTTTTTAAACGGTTTGTTGATAGTGAAAGCGTTTGAAAAAGTGTTTGGCTTTTTTAAACGGTTGTGTCTAGAGAACCGTTTAAAAAGATGTATGTATTTTAAACGGTTGTATAAAAAAACCGTGTAAAAAAAGTTATGCGGCTTTTTAAACGGTTTTGTTCAATTATCCGTGTGAAATACGTATCCCTTTTTAAACGGTTTTTTATAACAACCGTTTAAAAAGGTCATATGATTTTTTTAAACGGTACCACAACCGCAGAACCGTTTAAAAAAAGTCTTAAAAAAACGCGGCCACCTTTTTAAATGGTTTTTTCGAATTTTTTTAAAAACCGTTTAAAAGGGTGCGTTTAAAAAAGTCATTTTTGTAGTAGTGGGTGTTACACAACTTAATATCCTAGTTTATTTGATGATCTCCTTATATCCGGTTCATGGCGTAAGTATTGAAATACTTTCTTGGGATTGAGGTTACCTGAAGTCCTACCGGAATATTCTTATGTCAGAGGAAGTATACTTTGTATAATATATCTGAAACCGGCTTGTTAGGAGCCAAAACATATGCTTTTCCTATTGAACAAAAACATCGCTTGACACTTGTTGGTGGTCCTCTTCTCAAAGATCCTAAGTCGTATAGGCGTCTTGTGAGACGACTGATCTATCTAGATGTAACACGACTAGATCTAGCCTATGTTGTTCATATACTATCAAAGTTTATGCATCAGCCCCGTCGCCTACATTGGAAGATGCACTTCGTGTGGTTCGTTATTTGAAGGGAACTACGAGACAAGGAATTCTTATTCGATCGTACAATGACTTGAACACGACAGCTTAGTGTGATTATAATTGGGACTCTTGCCCTCTAACTAGACGGTCACTCACATGATGGATTATATTTCTTGGCGATGCTCCAGTTTCATGGAATACAAAGAAACAACACATTGTGTTCCTTTCCTATGTTAAATCAAAATATCGAAGCATGGCCTCGATCACCAGTGAGTTAAAGTGGTTGAAAGGACTGTTACTAAGCCTCGGTGTTCGACATCCAAAAGTTGTCCCATTGTTTTGTAATGACCAATCTGCACTTCACATTGCCAAAAATTATGTCTTCCACGTGCATAGAAAACACATTGAAATAGATTGTCCATTCGTTCGTGACGCCATTCAGGAAGGCTTGATCTCTCCATCCTTTGTCAATACTACACTACAACTAGCCGACATCTTCACCAAGGCTCTTGGGCAGAAACAGTTCAATTTCCTACGTAACAAGTTGGGCATTTCCAATCCACGTGATCCAACTTGAGAAGGGGGGGGGGAGTGTTTTGGAATATATCTCATAATATTCTCTCTATATTATAAGGATATTATCCTAATATAGTTAGGATATGTTAGGAATTTATGGATAGAGATCCCCTTTTCCTTATCCCTTGATTTTCTTGATTGTTTCCTTTTCTTATTTGGTCTCCTCTTTGTATAAATAGGAGATGTTTGAATGATAATAAAGACATAACCTTCTAGCCTACAGTTTTACAATGCCTAATATCCAGTTGAACTAGTGAACCTACAAAACCAAGCTCTATGAAACCGTTTCAAACCATAAATATTTTTTTAAGTTTGCATGCTACTTGCTTTCTAATATTACAATTGTACAAGTACAATATTCACAAGGCAAATCTATATAAGCCTCCTCATACATATCACCATGTAAGAATGGATTCTTAACATCAAACTGTTGTTGTAGTGTTCGATCGAAGTTATGATATTGCTAATGAAAGAAGTACTTGGATTGTATTAATTTTGGCCATTCGAGCACATGTCTTGTCATGTATGCCATATTCAAAAGAGTAACTTGAATGTTAAATATTAGAGACGAAAAAATAAAAACAAATCTCATAAACTAAAAACAAACCAAAGGAACCATGTACAAACTATAGCCAATAAATAACAAGGCAACAACAAATATTTCCAACAGCAGTAGAAACACAATGAAACATAATTCATAATAGAGAATTATAAAACATACGTGCCTTATTCTTTTTTCTCTTGAACGATTAATCTTCTAAATTGTATTGTGTTTTTTTTCTTCTTTTTTGTATTGGACGAAAAGACCGGAATCTAGTGATGGTGGCGATGCAAACCAATCCATGGGGGATGGGGAAATACTCCCACTCAATTCGATCTATAGTGATTCTTCGGTGTTTATTGATGAATTACCTATGAGTATTTAAAAAGATTAGATAAAAAAATTTAGAACATTCGTCGATGATAACTGAAGGATCATCAATAGAAGTTTAAATTTTATTTTTCTTTTTTTATTGATCATTTTATTTATATTCGTCAATCAATCGATGAGCATCGAGAATTACTGGGCAATGCTTTTAATGAAAAAAGAAAAATGAAATTTGAAACTTCTTTCGGTAGAAGTTAAAATAACGATGTGGCCTCAAAGAAGTAAGTCTACTACTTTGTACGTATTTGATATATATTTTCTTTAACATTTGTCATTGTCTTGCCATTCAAATAGATAAAAATAACATAAAACAAGAGGAACTTAGAAGTCTATGAATGGAAGATAATTAATAGGAACATGCAAGTCTATTTAATAATTAAGCAAACATACTTCATTTATTTGACTTCAAAATACATAAAATAACATGCAAATTAAACTACAATTCCTAATTTAACTTTTACAGACGTGGTAGGACAGGAAAGTCCATATGAACCAACTGCATTAAAAAATTAAGGTACTCTTATTTATGTTTGAATGTTAGCTTCAAAGGGTTTTCCATTTTCAAAGCGATCCCGAACTTGTCATTCATGTCGATATTCGAAGGATCATCACCATTTGGAAGAACCCAATCAAACTCATGAATCAAAGAGGCCAAAACAAGTTCGACACTCATCATACCCGATGGTAATCCAGGACACATCCTCCTCCCTGAACCAAATGGTAATAACTCAAAGTCTTGGCCTTTATAATCCAATTTTGAGCCAATAAATCTTTCCGGTTTGAAAGATAAAGGGTCATCCCAAAGTTTAGGGTCTCGACCCATCGCCCAAAGGTTCACAAGTATTTTGGAGTTTTTAGGAATTGTGTAATTCATAACCTCACAAGTTTCAGCAGCCTTATGTGGAAGAAGAAGAGGCACCGGTGGGTGTAATCTCATAGCTTCTTTGATAGTAGCTTGTAGATAAGGTAATTTAGATAGTTGCGAGTGAGTGATTCTATTCGACTTGATTTCCATTTCCATCTCTTCTACTATTTTGGACATGACCTCTTTGTGTTTCACGAGCTCGGTCATAGCCCACACAACCGAAGTGGTTGTAGTATTTGTTCCTGCCACGAATAATTCCTGGAAACACAAAAAAAAAAAATTGGCTTCAATATATAAAAAATATCGATCATTTAAATTTCTATTAAATGGACATATATATATATATATGATCATCGTTTGTAATTGATTTCTATTTTGCTACAAATAAAATATCCAACAAGGGCTTACCGTAACCAATTGATCGATTTGATCGTTTGAGAATCCATTTTCAAGCAAGCGATCTAAGAAAGATTGTGCGTGCTCTGGCGACCATGTTGAAGAATTGACATGAGCTCTTCTTTCCTCTATTATATGCTTCCAATGAATGAACGTCTTCTTATATAGTTTCATGGTTCCCTTTCTTATTCCGTGAATATCAAATATGTCGAGCACGGGGAAAAACGAACCAAAATCTATTACACGACCACCATACTCGATTATTTTACGTATCGACTCTTTCAACCCATCACGAGTCTCATCTTTCAAATCAAGAAAGTCTTGGCCAAATATTATGGAACTCAAAGTGTTGAACAAGGTAGTAAACACTACGTCCTCAGTGTTAATCACCTATCCTTGCTTTTCATGCAAGAAATCTAACAATTGACCTACCTTTTCATCTCGTAATCTAGACTGGGCTCCTAAGGCTTTCGTCGAGAACATTTCGGTTCGACACAGGGTTCTTAAGGTCTTCCATGTTTGGTTACAGTCTGACCAAATGAGCGAATGGGGTATTAGGGTTTCCTGCTGAAATGCAGTAGGCACAACACGAGAGGATAGATAACGATCTTGAGTTTTGAGAATGGCCATGGCAGCCTCTGGGGAAGAAGCAACCACAAGACATTGTTTGCCTAACTTGAGAGATATAAGAGGGCCATATTGTTTGGCTAAATTGGCAGTAACAACATGAGGTTTATCCCCCACTTGATGTAGGTTTCCGATGATGGGCAACTTTGGTGGACCTGGTGGAAGGTTTTTAACGTTCTTTGAAGACAAAAGTTTGGTTTGTTTGAAGATGAATGTCAGAAAGAAGATGGTGGATAGAATGAAAAAAGGGAAGGGGAGATTAAGAAAACTTGTGATCTAATCCATCATTATTAGAGGGAGTTTGATGATAAAGAATATGATTTGTGAATGAGTTTGAACATGGAAGGAAGGGTGTATTTATAAGGTTGATTGGCTTGTTTTATATTTTTTATTTATGAATAAAAAAAATTAAAATTGTTTGAAATGAAGAACTTAGGACTTAGTTTCAAAGAATTTGACCTTTGACTTTTGATTTCTCATTTTTTATTCTATAAAAACAAGTGTATGTTGCTTCGTTCACTTCGTTCACTTCGTTGTATGGGATAAAAAAACTCTTAAATACAAATTATCAGGCACAAGGTACCATCATTTATAATAGAGACATAAAAAAAACTCTTAATTACAACATTTTAAGCACAAAATACAACTAATTAAAGTCAATTACTTAATTTACAATTTCATAATGCCTTGGTACAACTTATCCAAGCACAGTATCTCACATTATCATCTATTTGTGGAATGGATACTCATTTATTAATATAAATATTTGTTTTTTATATTTAATGGACGATTTGATCAGTATTATCTACTATTATCAATATTTATTTTTTATATTTATTGGACGATTTGAATAATATCTATACTATATTATAAAGCATTTAAGCTAAACTCTTTAAAACTAACTTTTATGCATTAGGTACCACTTATTAATGCATATTACTTAAAATCCAAAATGACAAATTGATTAAAAATAAGTACAACTTATAAAAGTTCAATGTTTGAATTCATGTAACTAATTGCAAATAAGCACTTATTTTTATCTTCTAAAATATCTAAAATTTTTAACTATTGATATAACTAACCGATAAATATAAGAAAATTCGGAATAAAACACCTTATTTTTATTTTTTATTGAAGTATGTTATCTTTTTAATTTTAAATATAAAATATCTTAAATATAGTTATCATTTAAATTAAACATTTTTTGACCCGTAACAAAATACTTTATTATTATTTTTTTATAAAAAACCATAATTAAACTAAACTAAAATCTAGGTTTCTCAAAATCGTAAATAAAGAAAAAGTAAAAAAAAATGTAAACTAAGATAAAAATATAAAACTTTATATATGATAAGGACCAAATATGTAAATTGCTTATTCAATTTTTAAAAGAATTAACATTTAATTTTAAATAAAATTGGATGGAGGTATGAAATTGGAAGTAAATGGAAACCATAGGGACTAAAAAAACAGTTTTGAAAGACCAGGAACGAAAAACGTTATAAACATCAAACCACAGGGACGAAAATCGTAGTTTACTCTAAAAACTTTTTGTGAAATTACAAGTAGTTATTATAAAAATCAATAATATAAATAGCAAATATAAAAAGTTTAACTTCTAGTGACGGAATATTGTTGGCTATATAACTACTCTCGTCGCTAGCTAATGTGTCACTGTTCAATCGGTAACTATGGATGGTATTTAAGTGACGAATCTTTATTTATCTTTACCCCCTTGCTAAATCGTTACTATTTTTTGGTTTAACACATTTCTCGTTTTTCTCTTGGTTGTTTGTCTACAGTTCCAGCGGGCACTATTCGTTGGTGATTCATTCTAGGGGTGTTCAAAAAAACCGTTGGATCGCTCAAACCGGTCAAACCAAGTTAAACCGGACCGTTTTTGGCGGTTTTGGCGGTCTGACGGTCTGGTCTGGTCTGAAAAATTGTCAAACCAGACGGTCCAGTCCGGTCTGCGGTTTGGAGTTTTTTTTGGACGGTTTGGACCAAACCGACAGGCAAATATATCTATATATATATTTTTTATTTTTTCATGTACATCTTTATATCATCTATTGTTTAACCCAAATATCCAATTTATCTTTAGACTTAAATATATACAAAAAGGTCCAAAGAAAATTTTAAATCGTTGTGAATTTTATTTGCACTTTGCATATTACTTTTTTTAGTATTTTGTCTTGTGATATTTTGTTAACTTTTGTGGACTTTGTTAACATTGTTGTGAACTTTCTTTATTCAAATGAACTAAATCTAATGAACCTTTAAGATTCAAAATTTTATATGTTTTTTATGTTTAAACTTTAAAGTCCACTAAAAGGCCTAAACCGCCTAAATCGGTAGACCAAACCACCTAAACCGCGGTCCGACTTGACCGGTCTGGGCACTTGATGTCAAACTTCTCGGTTTGAAAAATCAATAAACCGCCACTAGGGGTTTGGTTTGTGGTTTAAGGGGTTAAACCACCCAAATCGGACTACGAACACCCCTAATTGATTCCTAGTAGTGGACGATATCATTATCATGATTTAGTCATATATATAATTTAAATTAAGTTAGAATTATATTATACAATGTTATCAATTTTAGCACAACAGATTATATTTTGGATTATGGTTCTAGTATTTATTGCTAGGACCAATATATCTATACTATATTATAAAATATCTATAAAAAATTCTTAAAAACAATTGTAAAAGCTTGATCTACTGTTATTTAATGTTAATTAATTAAAATCTCTTAAAAATAACTATTAAAGCTTTATATACTACATTTAATGTTATTTATTAACTTTCAATCCTTATCTCTAACCATTTTAACTCCCCTAAAATCACTCACCGCATAACTAAATACAGAATAAAAATCAAATTTTAAATATAAAAGATCTAAAATATAATTAAGAAAATCTAGCAGAATATTTAATGTTTATTTTATAAAAAAAAATTATTTTATTAAACCTAAAATAAATTACATTATTATTAAACTATTGAAGAAACGCTTAACAACAAACTTTTATGCATTAAGTACTGTTTATTGATACGCATTAATTAAAATTCAAGATTACAAATCATGATGCATAAATATAAATTTCTAAAGCTATATGTTTGAATTCATAATTAACTGATAAACATAATCAAAACAGGATAAATATCACAATTTAAATATAAAGAATTTAAAATATATAAGATAATCATTGAATTCTAATAAAATATTTAATTTTTTTATATATAAAAAATATTATATTATTAAGCCTAGCTAAATTAAACAAATTTATAAAAAAAATCATTATCACTCTCTTAAAATAATACAAAATCGTACTGTAAATCAATAAAAAAACAAAAAATAAATAAAAAGAAACATTAAAATCGTGATGTATCTCGCTGCATTGCGTGAGTACGCTTCTAGTTATTTATAGAAGACATAATTTATCATGAATAAGTTATAATTATCTAATTAATGATTATGACTATATCGAGTTTTTATATATTGATCCAATATCTACTTTTGGTATATAAGTACGATATACACAACAACCGAGCGATAATCAAGAGAAATTATGGACGTCATGTACTTGCTGAATGGCTTGTTCGGTTCAAACGAGAACGTTAACTATTTAAGAAAACAAGAAAACAACAAATCATGTACAAAATCATATGTAATTTTAAATTAATTGGCAAAACTGGACGTAGACTTAAGTCGTGTGAATCATGTATGATTTTGTACATGATCAGTCATTCTCGTGTTTTATTAAAAATTTAGTGTTTTCGTTTAAACCCAACCATATATATATAGGGTCTCCTTCCTTTGTTAACCAAGGTTTTAGTGTTAACTTTGTTAACCAATGAGGACCATTCATCTTGAAAATCAATGACTTAGATTAAATCAATTTTTTTAATATTTAAATGGTTACCATGTATGACAAGGGGTTTTACATATATGTAGAGGGGCAAAATAGTCAAGTGATAGAAATATCTAATAAGGAAACCACCCTTGTTTCATAGCATGTCAAAAATGGTAGTTTTCGAAATTAGGGTTTGATGTGCATATATGAACTTGTGTTTGATTTGCCTATATGAAATGAGATTTGATGACCATATTTGAAATTGGGTTTTGATGTGCATATTTGAATTTGTGTTTTATGTGCCTATATGAACCTCTCTCCTTAAGTGTAAAGCACGTGACAAAAAAAAGTTATGTACATATATGAAATTGAGTATAAATGGTTGTATGTGTATACATGAAATTGGATATAAATGGTTGTATGTGCATATATGAAATTGGGTATAAATGGTTGGATGTGCATATATGACATCGGGGTTTGAGGATCATATATGAACTTTTTAACAAAGAAACAAACTCATGAATATGATCCTATGGATTATGAACAAGATGAATAATATGATTAATCTTTTTAAAAAATATTCTTAAAAAAATAACTTCCATATTTATCCATACGTTAATCTAGGAATATAAATATCTATAACCATTTTTAATCATTTACCCCTAATTAATGTCTCATGTGTTTACTTAAACAAAGAAAAATACTAAAATCTTATTGGTCCATATGGGTTAACAAGGTTAACACTATTTTGTTGGTTTACAAAAAAATGACCCTCTCTCTCTTTCTCTCTCTCTCTCTCTCTCTCTCTCTCTCTCTCTCTCTCTCTCTCTCTCTATATATATATATATATATATATATATATATATATATATATATATATAGGGGTTAAATCATGTGAGAACCAAAAAAAGATTGAGAACCATGAGAACCAATCTAAACCATTGATTAATTTTAATCTATGGTCATTAAAGGTAATGCAAGTTTGAAATAAGTTGGAAGTGAAATAACTTTTAATTAAAACCATAGGATCAAAAACAAATTATGGCTTAGATCGGTTTTCACGGTTCTCAACCTTTTTTTGGTTCTCATTTGATTATCGTCATATATATATATATATATATATATATATATATATATATATATATATATGAAGCTTCAAATACGAACTATGCAATTCTTACAAACCATGAAAACCATAACCAATGTTTATATTATGGAACAATCGAACTATTTACGAAACCAAATATTTATTAGACTAGATGGATGATTAAGATTGATTTATATGTATATAAAAATTATAAACATTTGAAACCTTATCTATATATCTAACTGAATTAACATAACTAATTACAACTCGAGAGTTTTTAAATTGAAAATAGTAGTGGACATTATAATATAGAAAGGCTCATTGAGCATATAACTCAAACTTCCCAATGTTTTCATATCATGTTTTTTATTTAATTGTTAGTTGATTTTGTGAAGTTTACTTTTTTGGCATAGGTCCAAAATGGGTTGACTGTGAAAAAAACGAGGCCCAATTTTTACCAAGTTACTTTTTGTTGGTTATATTAATTATTGATTTACTTGTAAAATAAATTGTCAATTTAATCTTTTGATATTTTATACATATATTTAATGATATTATAATAGATGGGTATCAGGATCGTGTGAGAAGTTGAGCTAACAGTGAGAAACGTAAGAAGTGGATCTGAACCGTTGATCTCTTTTAATCTCAAGCCCTCCCATGAATTGCGGCTTAAAAGAGAATTGATCTGCTGCATCTCGGTGCATCTTATCTAGGTGTATCTCATCCTAATGTGCGTCCATTTCTCATCCAATGGCTGAAAACCACTTCTCACACTTCTCATCGTTAACTCAAGTTGTCACCAAATAACTCAACAAGTGATAATTTCACATAAAACACATAAACACGTTAAGATGAACATTTCGGCATGTACAACGTTTTCACAAATCAATTTGAACTCACTTTGCTTGATTTAGGCTAAATCTAGATTTTTCCTCGACTTGAGCTCATTTGAAGTAATTCGAATCTTCAAGCCAAAACTTCCAAAAACCTAGATCCACAATTTCCAACCATAAATATACGTATTCAACCATTTAGAATCGATCCCCAAACATATTACATCAAAATCCCCAATTTGGTCAAAACCCTAATTTTGACCTAAATCCTCCAAAATCTTCCAAACCGAACTTGGAGGATAAGACATTAGGATATCATCAATGAAACATTTATAAATCTTCAATAAGTTTAGAATTGGATAGGATAAACTTACCACTTAGGTTTTGGTGAAAACTTAGAAAACCCTAAAATGGAGCTTGAGGTTGAAGATGAAGATGGAGATAGTGACCTCTTGATCAAAGCTTCCAACTCTACCACTTGATGATGTTTTACCTCCATAATACCTAAGGATTTGAGCCAAGGATGACCCAAAATCATCATATATGATTTGGGTTAGTTCTAGAGAGTGTTTGGGAAGAAGTGGAAGTGAAGTAATGGAGAAATGAGCTGAAACCCGCATTTAACAGCCCCCTGCCCCTTATGTGCGACATTTCCAAGAGACAATGCCATGGGCAATGTCGCTGGTCATTGTCGCTGGATGACCCTTAACCTCCGTTTCTTGCTGCTACATTGCCAGGTGCGACTATGACACTGTCATAGTCGTCGGGCATTGTAGATGTGTCCGTACCAAGCTCCGAAACTCGACTTTTTCAACATCAAGACCCTCGGCACTCTCAGGTACTTTAAGTAATGTTTTTCCTACATAAATCCCACCATTTACAAGTTGCAAAAACGTCCGGGTTTCCTTTACTTACCGAAAATTACGAATGTTACAATTATAGATAAAAACCGGTATTCAGATTTATGTACTCCTTATTAGGTAATTAGCAATAAAGAGTATAATGTATTAAAAAATAAGGATAGTTTTGAAGTCCTAATATATAGATGTGAGTTTGAACATTTAGTATGGTTGGTAAGTTTTTTAAAATATAAGAATTTTCTTAGTTCATACAAGAAATATGTGTTATTTTGATACAGAAAGAGAAATTATGTAGAGGAAGTAATTGCGATAGTCAATGATAGAAAAGATTATCAAAGTTTTCTAAATAAGTAGACAAATTGAAATGGAATCAGTAGCTATGTAGACAAATGACAATTTGGTCACTATTTTCACAATATTTGAGGTATATAAACCTCCATCTACCCATTACAAACATGGACCGTTAATTTTCTCAAGAAAATTTAGGGGTTGTTTGTTTTTTTAAAAAAACCTCTTAATGTCTCTTAAGTCTGAATCGTTCAGACCTTTTTACACACAACCTCTTATTAATCATAACTAAATTAAGACTTCAGACTTTAGACCTCTTAAAAAACAAACGGCACCTTAGAGTTTTAGTGAGAGAAATACAAGGAAGAAGCTATGGAGGTTGAGTCACATTTTCTTCAATTTGAGGTAACACTACTACAGAAATGACTTTTTTAAACGCACCTTTTTAAACGGTTTTTAAAAAAATTCAAAAAAACTGTTTAAAAAGGTGGCCCCGTTTTTTTAAGACTTTTTTTAAACGGTTCTGCGGTTGTGATACCGTTTAAAAAAGTCATATGACCTTTTTAAACGGTTGTTATAAAAAACCATTTAAAAAGGGATACGTATTTCACACGGATAATTGAACAAAACCGTTTAAAAGCCGCCTAACTTTTTACACGGTTTTTTCATACAACCGTTTAAAATACATACATCTTTTTAAACGGTTCTCTAGAAACAACCGTTTAAAAAGACCAAACACTTTTTCAAACACTTTCACTATCACAAAACCGTTTAAAAAGGCCTTTAAAAATTTATGATTTTGTTTTATATATTCATGGCCGCCGTTTTTTGCCTAAAAGGTCTCCCCATCTTCTTTATTCATTCTCTACACACAAATTGAGGAGCCAATATCAATCAATTGAAAGATATTAAATATTGCAAGGTATGTATTAACTGAATATCATTATAATCGGTTGTTAAATTCCACTTTATTTTCTTGTCAATCATCTCTTTTTAATGCATTATAATGGTAAAAACGAACTACATTAATTAATGCGTTTTTATATTTTGATAGGTTCGGAACAATTTGGAGCGAAAAAGAACAAAACGATAATTTTTGACAGATTTGCGCAATTGTGACGTTTTGATCATATCTCAATCGTCCGATCTCCGATTTGAGTGATTCAAGATGATCTGGAAACCCAACACACAGATCTACAATGTTCTTGTTTTAAGTTTTTGGTAATTTGGAGTAAATCTGGGCCGAATCTGAAGTTGAAGTTGGGAGTACAAAGCTGGATAGAAAATGAATAAGAGAATTAAAGGTGCTTCTATAAAAACAGAAGAAGATGTGGCGGAATTGTAAGTGTTGTGGGTTTGCATGGCTGTGGTTCTGAGATCGAGTCCTATGTGTAGCAGATCATGTAAAACAATACACATTTTACACGGTTTTTTTAAAACCGTTTAAAAAGGTATACAATTTTAAGCGTTTTTTTGGCTATTTTAAACGGTTTAAAAAACGTTTAAAAATGTAACTTTTTTAAACGGTTCAAAAATAGTTTAAAAATGCCCCTGACTTTTTTTAAACGGTTCCCTTTCAAACGGTTGTAAAACCGTTTAAAACACCTATTAGCTTTAATCTTGTGATTTTTCTATCTATATTTTCGTTTTGAAGTTCTCTATAGAACCATAGTAATCTCAAATTTTTAGACTTACGTTTTAATGGTTCGATTTTTTTTGGGTTTCAACTTAAAAAAAATACCCTAAATTTTAATAGAGAAAATGAAAATTATTCTTGACGGAAATGTATGTTATTTATGTCAAGTATGTTGGCAAAAATGTTACCTAGGATTTGGTACAAAAAGAATAAAGAAAAAAGTTCAAGAAACGAGTCAAAATCGAGCTCAATAAAGCTTGAAAAATCGTAGCCATGCATGGTCTTGTTATTTTTATTTATTTAAAAAGGAGTTGTATGGAGTTTGGTTTGAAACAACAATCTGTAGTTTCAATTTGAAGGAACAATATTTTATACCAGTCTAACGATTATATTTGTTCTTTTAAAAGTCGAGTTCAACAATGATAATTTTTTTATAAGTTTTAGAGAGGTTGTTGGACTTAAAAAATGTAATTTCGACTCAGTTTTAAGTAAATGTGGGATTATGAAATTACTAAAATTCCCCTCTTATTGAAGAGTTGGTATTTTAAGCAATACTTGAGTATTTTGCTTTTATAAAATTACTAAAATGGTCTACATTGGGACTCTTGGTATTTTAGTTATCTATTTTCTAAGGGGATAATTAAAATAGATCATTTTATTAACTTATTTAATGATGGGATTAAAATGTGTTGTCTTTGGGTATAAATAATATTAAGACGCTTTAATCCGGAATGGTAAGTTTATACAGTTGCACAATGGTTAATTTGACGTCTTGGGATTTTATCAAGTTTTAGACTTTGGGTTTGACTAAAGTTAGTCGAGGTTGACTTTTACCTCGTGTGGCCTACAAGGATTATAATGATGAGATCAAATAGAGATATTTGAGATAGATTAAGAGACTCGGGTTTCGAGTTTGAGTTTAGGTCGGATCAAGTTTGATCGTAGTCGACTATTGGAGATTAAGCCATTAACTGGATATTATGATATGAAATGTGTAGGTCTTTGGTCAAGAGCTATCAATAGTCGATATACACAGACATGTAAGTCTTCATGAGACTTACACTGGGATGCATATATACGTACAATTTATTTTGTGCGTTATATGATTTGTATCGTGATGTGTGTATATATGCACGATGTTTATGTTTTCATACATGCTACAATATATTTTACATGTATGTTATTTATGATCAGTTGCATGCTTTATGATTAATTATTTTTAAAGAATTCTAGCATGCCATTTTATACGATAGTGTTATGATAAGTTTCATGGGATGGACATTTGACCAGTAAGTCACGGACAAGTGGCACGACCTAGACACGTGGGTGATCGAACAAAACAGAAAGTTCACCCAGGGCGTGTCAGTGACAAATTGACCCATAACCGACCAGGAAACTTATGAGATCTCAATTGTTTTCAGCGCTGCTGTTGATCCAAACTCTCTCAGTGATTTGATAACGACCCTCTTCTATACTTAGTGAAAATTATGTTTTAATATGTATTAGTGTTTCACCATCAGCGATCAAACTGAGTCTGTTCAGTTATCGCTGATAATCTTTCTTATAAACATTTCTATGTATTAGTGTTTCACTATCAGCGATAAAACTGAGTTTGTTCAGTTATCACTGATAGTTTCTGATGTAAACAGTAAACCTAATCCCTGAAGACAAGCCTCGCGTCAACAGATGTTCATAGCTGAATCGAAGACGAAGCTGCTGAACAAAGACAAGTCTACTAGTGACCTGATGCGGATATCAGTGAAGCAAAGACGAATCTACTTATACGCGAAGGAACATGAGGAAAAGCTTTAGCGATCGCAGAACTCTTGATATCTCTGAAGAAAGAGATACTCATCGATCGAATGATCACTTAGCTTATGCCTCAAGTTTCCTTTTGTCTCACCTTGCACAACTTAGTACGATATGTCAGAACGAACATGTCTCTGCCACAATTCGTACAACATCTCTGTCAACTACACTTTCATTGTTCGGCCGAAAGCATGTCTCCCAAAAGTCAGACTCCTAAAGCCAATCAGTGAACGCCACGTGTAAAGTGCCCTGTCATGCATTTAATGTAGAGGGTATAAATAGGAAGATCACCCCTTCATCTGAAGTATGCTTAATCCTTGAACCCCAAAATAGAAACCTTTGTTTTCTATATCTCTTAATCCCCCTTTCTCTGAATTTCTTGTACAACCATCTTAGTGTTTCTTAAGTTTGTTTAGATTAAGTTTGTCTTAATCTTATTCCGCAACAAACTTGTAAATTGTATTTGATTTATCAATAAACAAGTTATTAAACTTTAATTCTTGTGTTTGTATTCAACCCCACCCCCCTTCTACAAACTTGTTAAGCACCTTCGGGACCAACAAGTGGTATCAGAGCAGTTTGTTTAATCTAATAAACAAGATCTTGCTTTATTCTCTTCTTTGCTATTCTAAATGGCACTTAACACAAACACAAACTACTATGATAATGGTTCACTTTCTAAACCTCCTCGATTTAGCAGAGATAACTTTTCTCTATGGAAAAATCGAATGATGCTATTTCTTGAAGGTGCGGATCCTACTATACCTTAATATATAGAAAATGGACCCTATGAACCTGTTAGAATTATAGCTGCAGTTCCCGCTACTGCCACCACTGAAGCTGTCCCTGAACGCTATGTCGTTAAGGAAATAAGACAGTAGAGTGATGAAGATAAAAAGAAGGTAGGAATAGATGCAAGAGCAAAGACCATTATTTCAATGGCTCTGCCTGATGAAGTTTTCCATTCCATCATGCATCTTAAAACTTCTAAAGAAATGTGGGAAACCATATGTGTTCAATATGAGGGCACCACTGAAATCCAAGAAACTCGTAAGATTAACTTGGTAAGACAATATGAAAGTTTCATCGCTGGTAAGAATGAATCTCTCTCTGACGTTCATCAGCAGTTTAACTGCTTAATCATTGACCTAAGAACTGTTGGCAAGACCTATTCTAATGCTGAGGTCCTAACAAAATTCTTAGAATGTCTTCCTGAAAGCTGGGACAGTTATTCAATACGTCTTAAGCTTACAAAAGACTTAAATTCTCTTTCTCTCAGCACTCTGTATGGAATATTGCTCAACTATGAGCAATCGAATCTCCTGAAGAAGAATCTTGTAAAAGATTCTAAAGACTCCAAAAGCACTCCTGTTGCTTTAGTCTCTTCAGAGATAATTCCATCTCAGCGATCTACTCTCACCATCACTGAGTTAGATTCTGAATCTGAGGATCTATCAGACCCTGATCTTTCAGAGTTTGATGAGTCCTTAGCACTCTTGACAAACTCTTTTAAGAGATTTGCAAGAAAGAGAAACTTCCGAAAAAGTAAGCCTCTCTCTCTTACTGAAAATCCAAAATCAACGCCTGTTGATAAGGCTACCGCCACTTGCTATAACTGTGAAAAGATTGGACACTTTGCTAGTGAGTGCAGGTCGAAAAAGGTCTTCAAACCTTCTACCTCAAGAAGATCCAGTGATGAAAAATACCTAAAGCTGAAGAACAAATATCAAAAACTGAAAAGCTATAAGCGAAAAGGTAAAGGTCTCATCGCTGAAGAACATGACTGGGCTGAATCAGAAGAATCAAGCTCTGATGAAGAAGCCGCCGCTAATCTTTGCCTCATGGTTGAGATTAAAGAAGAAGTGGAAGAAGCATCTGAACCTTCCATGAGCTACATATCATCTCAGGTATCTATCTCTACAAATCCCTCTCTGCCTGAAGCTGAGAGAAGTCGTGATGTTGATGTGCTGACGATTGACCTTTATAATGCTCTAAACGACAAAACTCAAGCTGAGAATAAAAATGTTCATTTAACTCAAGAGCTAGAGAAATGTCATGAAAATATCAGAGAACTAACTCTTTTAGAAGAGAAGTTGAAAGATCAAGTCATTATAAATGAAATCATCAGTATTGAACGCGAACAAGTCATCGCTGCTCTAAAAGCAGAAAAGGCTCATGTTGAAAAATGGTGCAAATCATCAACAAAGATCTCTGAGACAATAAATGCTCAAATTCCTGAAAGTGATAACTCTGGTCTTGGTTTTTGTAAACCACAGGATGTAACTAAAGAAGAAAGTTCCTCACTTAAGTTTGGAACGTTTGTCAGTTCTTTCTTTGACACTTCTTATAATCAATTCTATCTCTGTTCTTCTTCTAATTCTATCCCTGAGGAAATATCCAAAGACACTAAGTCTGCGGATAAAGGAAAATCCATTCTTCTTCCTCAGAAGGCTACCGGGAAAGCAAAGCTGAAGGTTACTTCTAAATCTTCAGCAAATCAATCCTCTAGATCTGTGATAGAAATATTTGATCTCTGTCCTCCAAAGCTAAAGATTGATCTTAAATCCAAGAGATCTGAAGAAATGAAAATTCCTCCCAGATCTCATGAGAAAAGCCTTCTCGGACCTGGACCTGCTCATCTTAAACTTGCAAAACCTTCTACTTCTGGTCCTAAAACCATTTTCAAATACATAAAATGTTATCACTGTAGTTTTACTGAACATATTGTAAGCAAATGTCCGACTGCCACTAAAGCTGATAAAACAGCTAAAGTGAAGATAAATGCCTCTAAGGCTGAGAAGGTCACCAAAGTTGAAAAATTGACCAAGGTGAAGAATACCACTAAGGTTAAGAAATTAACCAAAGTGAATATCACCACTGAAGCTGAATCTTCATCTGCTGTGAAGACTACTGAATCTTCCATATCCACTAACTCTAAAGGACCCATTGAAAAGTGGGTACCAAACAACGCTTAATCTTCCTTATGTGTGCAGGGATCAAAGGGCATCTGGTATCTCGATAGTGGATGTTCTCGTCATATGACTGGACAAAAAGACCTGCTCACTGAATACAAGGAAGAGAAAGGTCCCTCTGTGACCTTCGGTGGAAATGGAAAAGGATATACCCGAGGGTTTGGTGTCCTCAGCAATGGGACAACAACCTTTCGAAGAGTCGCTTATGTAGATGGACTGAAGCACAACCTTTTGAGCATCAGTCAGCTATGTGACAAAGACTACGAAGTTAGCTTTTCTAAGAAAGCATGTTTAGTGGTGGATGAGAAAGGAAAACTTGCTCTCAGTGGTTATCGCAGAGAAAATGTCTATGTAATAGATATGGACTCTACTATCACTGAAAACTTATGTTTTCTCTCTAAGGCCTCTTCTGATGTCAACTGGCTATGGCATAAAAGTCTCTCTCATCTAAACTTCAAAACCCTGAATTCTCTCTCATCTAATAAATTGGTTTCTGGTCTTCCTCAGCACTCATATGCTAAAGAATCTCTCTGCTCAGCATGTGAAAAAGGAAAACAAACAAAAGCTAGTTTCAAGTCTAAACAAGTTTCCTCAGTGACAAGTCCTCTTCAGCTCTTACATATGGATCTGTTTGGCCCTGTCAACATCTAATCAATAGCTGGAAAGAAATATACGCTTGTCATTGTAGATGAATTCTCTCGATATACCTAGGTTATCTTTCTTCGCTGTAAGAGTGATACTCTAGAAGAACTAATATCTTTTGTTAAAAAGATGGAAGTGCTGAATAATCTTACTATTCGTTCAATAAGAAGTGATCATGGAACTGAATTCAAAAACAGTTCCCTGAACAATTTCTTCGAAAACAAGGGAATTTCTCATAACTTCTCTACAGTAAGAACACCTCAGCAAAACGGAGTCGCTGAAAGAAGAAACAGAACGATCATTGAAGCTGCTAGATCAATGCTCAGCGATTCTCATCTCCCTACTCAATTTTGGGCAGAAGCTGTAAACACTGCATGTTTTACTCAAAACAGATTGCTAATAGTAAAGCGATTTGGGAAGACAGTTTATGAACTTTTTCATGGAAGGAAGCCTTCTATCAGTTTTCTTCATATCTTTGGTTTTCAGTGCTATATCTTAAACAACAGAGATCAACTTGGAAATTTCGACCCAAAAGCTGATGATGGAATATTTCTAGGATATTCCTCCATCTCCAAAGCCTACAGAGTTTTCAACAAAAGAAGACAATCTGTGGAAGAAACAATTCATGTCACATTCGATGAAACTCGCTCAGCGAACTCTAAACCAATCACTGACAATGAAGAATTAAATGCTTGGATGTTTTCTCACTACAAAGAAACTGAACCCTTCTTCTCACACCATCAGCATTCAGATCCTCCAGCCGCTGATGATGATCCAAACATTATACCTCCTAGCGCTGAATCCAACTCATGGGTTTCAGCTGAACCTCTAAACACCTTGCTACCATCAGATCTACCTCTGTCTGAAAACCTCTCTGATAACAACAGTCTGTCCACTACTCAACAGTTAATTGCTGATGAACCTTAAACGTCCTCATCAGTAAACATCCCAATTGTTGATTCAACCTCTGAGTTGATAGATCATGCTCCTGCTCAGCGATGGACCAGAGATCATCCAATAGATCAAATTCTTGGTAATCCAGATGCAGGTATTCAGACACGACGAAGCTCAGGTAATATCTGTCTCTTTGTCAACTTTCTTTCTTTAATAGAACCAAAGAAGACTGATGATGCCCTCAGAGATCCAAACTGGGTCAGCGCTATGCAAGAAGAGCTGACTGAATTCTCTCGAAACAAAGTTTGGAATCTCGTTCCTAGACCATCTGATAAAACTGTTATAGGCACCTGCAAAATCACTATCAGAATAACCAGTTAGATCGAACCCTGAGTCTTTGGGATACCAAAGACCGAGGTTAGGAGTTACCTTCAGATATCTGAAAATTTGCTTAACAGCGATCAGATGGGATTCCTTGGGTTCAGATTGATAGCGTGCACATAAACAAGTAGAGTACATAATGTCAGGTCGGCTCGCTGTAAGATACAGCAGGGAGCCTATCATTCCTCTATAGGCAGTGACATTAACAGGTTTTCCAGAAGGATCTTTGTTAAGTTTCAGGGGTGGTGCCATAGGAGTTTTCATCGCTAAAGTTTGAGTAAGATCAAACTTCTTCAGCATATCTTTAACATACTTACCTTGGCTTATAAAAGTACCTTTGTCATATTGTTTAATTTGATGACCAAGAAAATATGTCAGCTCACCCATCATACTCATTTTATATTCTTTCTTCATTCTTTCAGCGAAGCGAGTACATAGAGATGGGTTAGTAGAATCTCAAGGATCTCATGTGCCTATGGTGTACTCTCTCTCCTGCTGCTGAGCCAATCATAGCGAGTATTTGATCAATCCTCCTAAACCCTCTTTAGATAGCTGATAGATTAGTTTCCTTTCTTGTAATCTATTAGTTTAACTTACAGTAGTTAGTACATCACTTGTACTTGTAATTTTCATACCTTGTAATTCTTTTCTTGGATTAATGAGAATTTCAGTGAAGTAATAACTCTATCAGTGCTGTAAAAGATCCCTCAAAATAGTAATTGGGACATGTATGTTATGAGTCCTGATTATTCCATCATTTTGAATTATAAAGTAATTTTCTTCAGTTACTTTGTCATTATCAAATAGGGGGAGATTGTTGATCCAAACTCTCTCAGTGATTTCATAACGACCCTCTTCTATACTTAGTGAAAATTACGTTTTAATATGTATTAGTGTTTCACCATCAGCGATCAAACTGAGTTTGTTCAGTTATCGCTGATAATCTTTCTTATAAACATTTCTATGTATTAGTGTTTCACTATCAGCGATAAGACTGAGTTTGTTCAGTTATCACTGATAGTTTCTGATGTAAACAGTAAACGTAATCCCTAAAGACAAGTCTCGCGTCAACAGATGTTCATAGCTGAATCGAAGACGAAGCTGCTGAACAAAGACAAGTCTACTAGTGACCTGATGCGGATATCAGTGAAACAAAGACGAATCTACTTATACGCGAAGGAACATGAGGAAAAGCTTTAGCGATCGTTGAACTCTTGATATCTCTGAAGAAAGAGATACTCAGCGATCGAATGATCACTTAGCTTATGCCTCAAGTTTCCTTTTGTCTCACCTTGCACAACTTAGTACGATATGTCAGAATGGACATGTCTCTGCCACAATTCGTACAACATCACTGTCAACTACACTGTTCATTGTTCGGCCGAAAGCATGTCTCCCAAAAGTCAGACTCCTAAAGCCAATCAGTGAACGCCACGTGTAAAGTGCCCTGCCATGCATTTAATGCAGAGGGTATAAATAGGAAGATCACCCCTTCATCTGAAGTGTGCTTAATCCTTGAACCCCAAAATAGAAACCTTTGTTTTCTATATTTCTTAATCCCCCTTTCTCTGAATTTCTTGTGCAACCATCTTAGTGTTTCTTAAGTTTGTTTAGATTGAGTCTGTCTTAATCTTATTCCGCAACAAACTTGTAAATTGTATTTGATTTATCAATAAACAATTTATTAAACTTAAAATTCTTGTGTTTGTATTCAACCCCCCCCCCCCCCCTCTACAAACTTGTTAAGCACCTTCGGGACCAACAACTGCATGTTTTTAGAAAATGCATACAATTTGATACAGAGCTTACAAATTGACATGTGAAATGATATTATTCACGCAAACCATGAACTCACTAAGCTTTATAAGCTGACTATAGTATGCATCTCAGGGACTAAAGGTTTCAGGTTGGACAAGGGAAATGGGGCACGTATAGAGTCTTGCCTATCCCATTTAAGTTCATTATTTATGTTCAGGCATCTATGGTAGATAAATTTGAAACGCAATCTGGTATGGAACGGATTGGCATTTAAGTTACATATTTATTATTTTAAAGTCTTCCACAGTAAAAGGTTCTAATTTAGCCATTATTCTGGAGTATTATAGAAAGTTATTGATGATGACGTAACATTACTCGAGGCTAAAATGAGGGTGTTACATAACTTAATATCCTAGTTTATTTGGTGATCTCCTTATATCCGGTAACGATTATGCTACTATATCAACCTTCAAAAATTATCCCAGTTAATGTTTCCATATGAAAGATCTTGGAGTATTAATGAAATACTTTCTTGGGATTGAGGTTGCCTGAAGTCCTACCGGAATATTCTTATGTCAGAGGAAGTATACTTTGTATAATATATCTGAAACCGGCTTGTTAGGAACCAAAACATGTGCTTTTCCTATTGAACTAAAACATCGTTTGACACTTGTTGGTGGTCCTCTTCTCAAAGATCCCAATCCGTATAGGCGTCTTGTGGGACAACTGAACTATCTGGCTGTAACACGACCAGATCTAGCCTATGTTGTTCATATACTATCAAAGTTTATGCATCAGTCTCGTCGCCTACATTGGGAAGATGCACTTCGTGTGGTACGTTATTTGAAGGGAACTACGAGACAAGGAATTCTTATTCGATCATACAATGACTTGAACACGACAGCTTGGTGTGATTATAATTGGGACTCTTGCCCTCTAACTAGACGGTCACTCACAGGATGGATTATATTTCTTGGCGATGCTCCAGTTTCATGGAAAACAAAGAAACAACACATTGTGTTCCTTTCCTATGCTAAATCAAAATATCGAAGCATGGCCTCGATCATCTGTGAGTTAAAGTGGCTGAAAGGACTGTTACTAAGCCTCAGTGTTTGACATCCGAAAGTTGTCCCATTGTTTTGTAATGACCAATCTGCACTTCACATTGCCAAAAATTTTGTCTTCCACGAGCATAGAAAACACATTGAAATAGATTGTCAATTCGTTCGTGACGCCATTCAGGAAGGCTTGATCTCTCCATCATTTGACAATACTACACTACAACTAGCCGACATCTTCACCAAGGCTCTTGGGCAGAAACAGTTCCATTTCCTACTTAACAAGTTGGGCATTTCCAATCCACGTGCTCCAACTTGAGAAGGGGGGGGGGGGAGTGTTTTGGAAAATATCTCATAATATTATCTCTATATTATAAGGATATTATCCTAATATAGTTAGGATATGTTAGGAATTTATGGATAGAGATCCCCTTTTCCTTATCCCTTGATTTTCTTGATTGTTTCCTTTTCTTATTTGGTCTCCTCTTTGTATAAATAGGAGATGTTTGAATGATAATAAAGACATAACCTTTTAGCCTACAGTTTTACAATGCCTAATATCCCGTTGAACTAGTGAACCTACAAAATCAAGCTCTATGAAACCGTTTCAAACCATAAATATTTTTTTAAGTTTGCATGCTACTTGCTTTCTAATATTACAATTGTACAAGTACCATATTCCCAAGGCAAATCTATATAAGCCTCCTCATACATATCACCATGTAAGAATGGATTCTTAACATCAAACTGTTGTTGTAGTGTTCGATCGAAGTTATGATATTGCTAATGAAAGAAGTACTTGAATTGTATTAACTTTGGCCATTC
This sequence comes from Arctium minus, assembly GCA_954870635.1. NCBI lineage: Eukaryota > Viridiplantae > Streptophyta > Magnoliopsida > Asterales > Asteraceae > Arctium > Arctium minus. The sequence continues at coordinate 162,096,062 of OX941081.1, forward strand.
GAGCACATGTCTTGTCATGTATGCCATATTCAAAAGAGTAACTTGAATGTTAAATATTAGAGACTAAAAAATAAAAATGTACAAACTATAGCCAGTAAATAACAAGACAACAACAATTATTTCCACCAGCAGTAGAAACACAATGAAACATAATTCATAATAGAGAATTATAAAACATACGTGCCTTTTTCTTTTTTCTCTTGAACGATTAATCCTCTAAATTGTATTGTGTTTTTTTTCTTCTTTTTTGTATTGGACGAAAAGACCGGAATCTAGTGATGGTGGCGATGCAATCCAATCCATGGGGGATGGGGAAATACCCCCACTCAATTCGATCTATAGTGATTCTTCGGTGTTTATTGATGAATTACCTATGAGTATTTAAAAAGATTAGATAAAAAAATTTAGAACATTCGTCGATGATAACTGAAGGATCATCGATAGAAGTTTAAATTTTATTTTTCTTTTTTTATTGATCATTTTATTTATCTTCGTGAATCAATCGATGAGCATCGAGAATTACAGGGCAATGCTTTTAATGAAAAAAGAAAAACGAAATTCGAAACTTCTTTCGGTAGAAATTAAAATAACGAGGTGGCCTCAAAGAAGTAAGTCTACTACTTTGTACGTATTTGATATATATTTTCTTTAACATTTGTCATTGTCTTGCCATTCAAATAGATAAAAATAACATAAAACAAGAGGAACTTAGAAGTCTATGAATGGAAGATAATTAATAGGAACATGCAAGTCTATTTAATAATTAAGCAAACATACTTCATTTATTTGACTTCAAAATACATAAAATAACATGCAAATTAAACTACAATTCCTAATTTAACTTTTACAGACGTAGTAGGACAGGATAGTCCATATGAACCAACTGCATTAAAAAATTAAGGTACTCTTATTTATGTTTGAATGTTAGCTTCAAAGGGTTTTCCATTTTCAAAGCGATCCCGAACTTGTCATTCATGTCGATCTTCGAAGGATCATCACCATTTGGAAGAACCCAATCAAACTCATGAATCAAAGAGGCCAAAAAAAGTTCGACACTCATCATACCCGATGGTAATCCAGGACACATCCTCCTCCCTGAACCAAATGGTAATAACTCAAAGTCTTGGCCTTTATAATCCAATTTTGAGCCAATAAATCTTTCCGGTTTGAAAGATAAAGGGTCATCCCAAAGTTTAGGGTCTCGACCCATCGCCCAAAGGTTCACAAGTATTTTGGCGTTTTTAGGAATTGTGTAATTCATAACCTCACAAGTTTCAGCAGCCTTATGTGGAAGAAGAAGAGGCACCGGTGGGTGTAATCTCATAGCTTCTTTGATAGTAGCTTGTAGATAAGGTAATTTAGATAGTTGCGAGTGAGTGATTCTATCCGACTTGATTTCCTTTTCCATCTCTTCTACTATTTTGGACATGACCTCTTTGTGTTTCACGAGCTCGGTCATAGCCCACACAACCGAAGTGGTTGTAGTATTTGTTCCTGCCACGAATAATTCCTGGAAACACAAAAAAAATTTGGCTTCAATATATAAAAAATATCGATCATTTAAATTTCTATTAAATGGACATATATATATATATATATATATATATATATATATATATATGTGTGTGTGATCATCGTTTGTAACTGATTTCTATTTTGCTACAAATAAAATATCCAACAAGGGCTTACCGTAACCAATTGATCGATTTGATCGTTTGAGAATCCATTTTCAAGCAAGCGATCTAAGAAAGATTGTGCGTGCTCTGGCGACCATGTTGAAGAATTGACATGAGCTCTTCTTTCCTCTATTATATGCTTCCAATGAATGAACGTCTTCTTATATAGTTTCATGGTTCCCTTTCTTATTCCGTGAATATCAAATCTGTCGAGCACAGGAAAAAACGAACCAAAATCTATTACCCGACCACCATACTCGATTATTTTACGTATCGACTCTTTCAACCCATCACGAGTCTCATCTTTCAAATCAAGAAAGTCTTGGCCAAATATTATGGAACTTAAAGTGTTGAACAAGGTAGTAAACACTACGTCCTCAGTGTTAATCACCTGTCCTTGCTTTTCATGCAAGAAAGCTAACAACTGACCTACCTTTTCTTCTCGTAATCTAGACTGGGCTCCTAAGGCTTTCGTCGAGAACATTTCGGTTCGACACAGGGTTCTTAAGGTCTTCCATGTTTGGTTACAGTCTGACCAAATGAGCGAATGGGGTATTAGGGTTTCCTGCTGAAATGCAGTAGGCACAACACGAGAGGATAAATAACGATCTTGAGTTTTGAGAATGGCCATGGCAGCCTCTGGGGAAGAAGCAACCACAAGACATTGTTTGCCTAACTTGAGAGATATAAGAGGGCCATATTGTTTGGCTAAATTGGCAGTAACAACATGAGGTTTATCCCCCACTTGATGTAGGTTTCCGATGATGGGCAACTTTGGTGGACCTGGTGGAAGGTTTTTAACGTTCTTTGAAGACAAAAGTTTGGTTTGTTTGAAGATGAATGTCAGAAAGAAGATGGTGGATAGAATGAAAAGAGGGAAGGGGAGATTAAGAAAACTTGTGATATAATCCATCATTATTAGAGGGAGTTTGATGATAAAGAATATGATTTGTGAATGAGTTTGAACGTGGAAGGAAGGGTGTATTTATAAGGTTGATTGGCTTGTTTTATATTTTTTATTTATGAATAAAAAAAAATTAAAATTGTTTGAAATGAAGATCTTAGGACTTAGTTTCAAAGAATTTGACCTTTGACTTTTGATTTCTCATTTTTCATTCTATAAAAACAAGAGTATGCTGCTTCGTTCACTTCGTTGTAGGGAAAATGATTTTAATATTTATCGCCGCCGAAGGAGAAAGAATAATGTATGTTATAATGAATTTATAATTACATTTTTGGTCCCTGCATTGTTTTGATTGTTTTACTTTATACCTTTTAGTTTTATATTTTTCATTTTACATTTTTATTATATTAACACATATAATTGTATATTAACTAAAATACGTTAAAAAAATACTTTTTAATTTTAACAAGTTACATCATTATAATCGTCTCGTCGAGACCTTCGAAATGAGCCCAATATTGAATATTTTTTAATTTGATTATATTATTATATATCATATATTGTATCTTGGTTAATTGATTTTTTTCTGAAAAAAGAGAAAATGCATCACATCGAACGTAAGTTTTTAACATAAAGATAATAAACATAATAAATATATTGCGTATTTTTTTTATTCCAACATATTTCAACTTTGATTATTAATTTAAATCAACATATTCACGAGTACGAGTACGCTCTATATATTTTTCATACACATCTAATCTACTTTTTTATGGGATAAAAAACTCTTAAATACAAATTATCAGGCACATGGTACAATCATTTATAAAAGAGACATAAAAAAACTCTTAATTACAACATTTTAAGCACAAAATACAACTAATTAAAGCCAATTACTTAATTTACAATTTCAAAATGCCTTGGTACAACTTATCCAAGCACAGTATCTCACATCATCATCTATTTGTGGTTATTAAAAACTCATAATGTATGTTATAATGATTTTAATCTTTTAAATAAGATGAGAGGTTATTAAAAACTTTTTGTGAACTTACAAGTAGTTATTTTAAAAATCAACAATATAAATAGCAAATATAAAAGTTTAACTTTTAGTGACTGAATATTGTTGGCTATATAACTACTCTCGTCGCTAGCTAATGTGTCACTGTTCTATCGGTAACTATGGATGGTATTTAAGTGACGTACGGATCTTTGTTTATCTTTACCCCCTTGCTAAATCGTTACTATTTTTTGGTTTAACACATTTCTCGTTTTTCTCTTGGTTGTTTGTCTACAGTTCCAGCGGGTACTATTCGTTGGTGATTGATTCCTAGTAGTGGACGATATCATTATCATGATTTAGTCATATATATTATTTAAATTTAGTTAGAATTATATTATACAATGTTATCAATTTTAGCATAACAGATTATATTTTGGATTATGGTTCTAGTATTTATTGCTAGGACCAATATATATATATATATACTATATTATAAAATATCTATAAAAAATTCTTAAAAACAATTGTAAAAGTTTGATGTACTGTTATTTAATGATAATTAATTAAAATCTTTTAAAAATAATTATTAAAGCTTTATATATTACATTTAATGTTATTTATTAATTTTCAATCCTTATCTCTAACCATTTCAACTCCCCTAAAATCACTCACCGCATAACTAAATACAGGATACAAATCAAAATTTAAATATAAAAGATCTAAAATATAATTAAAAAAATCTAACAGAATATTTAATGTTTATTTTATAAGAAAAATATTTTATTAAACCTAAAATAAATTACATTATTATTAAACTATTGAAGAAACGCTTAACAACAAACTTTTATTCATTAAGTACTGTTTATTGATACGCATTAATTAAAATTCAAGATTACAAATCATGATGCATGAGTATAAATTTCTAAAGCTATATGTTTGAATTCATAACTAACTGATAAACATAATCAAAACAGGATAAATATCACAGTTTAAATATAAAGAATTTAAAATATATAAGATAATCATTGAATTCTAATAAAATATTAAATTTTTTATATATAAAAAATATTATATTATTAAGCCTAGCTAAATTAAACAAATTTATAAAAAAAACCATTATCACTCTCTTAAAATCATCCAAAATCGTACTGTAAATCGATAAAAAACAAAAAATAAATAAAAAGAAACATTAAAATCGTGATGTATCTCACTGCATTGCGTGAGTATGCTTCTAGTTATTTATAGAAGACATAATTTATCTTGAATAAGTTATAATTATTTAATTAATGATTATGACTATATGGAGTTTTTATATATTGATCCAATATCTACTATTGGTATATAAGTACGATATACACGACAACCGAGCGATAATCAAGATAAATTATGGACGTCATGTACTTGGTGAATGACTTGTTCCGTTCAAACGAGAACGTTAACTATTTAAGAAAACAAGAAAACAATAAATCATGTACAAAATCATATGTAATTTAAATTAATCGGCAAGAACTGGACGCAGACTTAAGTCGCATGAATCATGTAAGATTTTGTACGTGAATCATGTATGATTTTGTACATGATCAGTCATTCTCGTGTTTTATTAAATGATTATTGTTTTCGTTTGAACCCAACCATATAAATATATATATATATATACACACACACACACACAAACACACAAACACACACACACACACACACATATATATATATATATATATATATATATATAAGGGCCTAATCATATGAGATCCTAGTATTTTGTGGTAAATATGAGATCCAATCTCATCCATCCATCTTAATTTATTAAAAAAATTGTTAATTAATAAGGTAGGTTATTTTTTTTTGAAATAAATAAGGTAGGTTATTTTAGTCATTTGATAAATTAAATAATATTAAAAAAGCTGTAACTGAAAATATCAATCTCTTATCAGTTAAATATTGAGTTTCCTTGAATATCTCAACAAATTGATTTTGAGATATTATCCATGTTTGGGTTTGAAATTCAATCGTATGAAATCTTCATTCTTGATGTCGAAGCCTGCATCCTTGCTCCATCATTTTCTTTTGTACCGAAGCCTGCATCCTTTCACCATCCTTGCTTCATCTCGTTGATATCTCGTTGTGATCTATGTTGCAAATAGGTGTCACACAATGTGATACAGTGTGTTATCTTACAGCTAAAACAATATCGGTGCATGCTATCTTCCGTGATACATAGTGCCACACAATGTGATATATTGTGTTATCTTACGTGATACAATGTGTAACCGAAAGACTTACCTCCTTCGTGATACAAGATGTCACATAGGGTCACACAATGGATACATTGTGTTATCTAACGTGATACAATGTGTAACTAGGGTTAAATCGTAGTTTACTCTAAAAACTTTTTGTGAAATTACAAGTAGTTATTATAAAAATCAATAATATAAATAGCAAATATAAAAAGTTTAACTTCTAGTGACGGAATACTGTTGGCTATATAACTACTCTCGTCGCTAGCTAATGTGTCACTGTTCTATCGGTAACTATGGATGGTATTTAAGTGACGGATCTTTGTTTATCTTTACCCCCTTGCTAAATTGTTACTATTTTTTGGTTTAACACATTTCTCGTTTTTCTCTTGGTTGTTTGTCTACAGTTCCAGCGGGCACTATTCGTTGGTGATTGATTTTTAGGGGTGTTCAAAAAAACCGTTGAACCGTTCAAACCGGTCGAACCAAGTTAAACCGGACCGTTTTTGGCGGTTTAGGCGGTCTGACGGTCTGAAAAATTGCCAAACCGGGCGGTCCGGTCTGCGGTTTGGAGTTTTTTTTGGGCAGTTTGGGCCAAAACCGACCGCCAAATATATCTATATATATATATATTTTTTTTCATGTACATCTTTATATCATCTATTGCTTAACCCAAATGTCTAATTTATCTTTAGACTTAAATATATACAAAAAGGTCCAAAGAAAATTTTAAATCGCTGTGAATTTTATTTGCACTTTGCATATTACTTTTTTTAGTATTTTGTCTGGTGATATTTTGTTAACTTTTGTGGATTTTGTTAACATTGTTGTGGACTTTCTTTATTCAAGTGAACTAAATCTAATGAACCTTTAAGATTCAAAATTTTATATGTTTTATATGTTTAAACTTTAAAGTCCACTAAAAGGCCCAAACCGCCTAAATCGGTAGACCAAACCGCCTAAACCGCGTTCCGACTTGACCGGTCTGGGCACTTGATGTCAAACCGCTCGGTTTGAAAAATCAATAAACCGCCACTAGTGGTTTGGTTTGTGGTTTGAGGGGTTAAACCACCCAAACCGAACCGCGAACACCCCTAATTGATTCCTAGTAGTGGACGATATCATTATCATGATTTAGTCATATATGTAATTTAAATTAAGTTAGAATTATATTATACAATGTTATTAATTTTGGTATAACAGATTATATTTTGGATTATGGTTCTAGTATTTATTGCTAGGACCAATATATATATATATACTATATTATAAAATATCTATAATTTTTTTTTAAAAACAATTGTAAAAGATTGATGTACTGTTATTTAATGCTAATTAATTAAAATCTCTTAAAAATAACTATTAAAACTTTATATACTACATTTAATGTTATTTATTAACTTTCAATCCCTATTTCTAACCATTTCAACTCCCTAAAATCACTCACCGCATAACTAAATACAGGATAAAAATCAAATTTTAAATATAAAAGATCTAAAATATAATTAAGAAAATCTAGCAGAATATTTAATGTTTATTTTATAAAAAAAATTATTTTATTAAACCTAAAATAAATTACATTATTATTAAACTATTGAAGAAACGCTTAACAACAAACTTTTATTCATTAAGTACTGTTTATTGATACGCATTAATTAAAATTCAAGATTACAAATCATGATGCATGAGTATAAATTTCTAAAATTATATGATTGAATTCATAACTAACTGATATACATAATCAAAATAGGATAAATATCACAATTTAAATATAAAGAATTTAAAATATATAAGATAATCATTGAATTCTAATAAAATATTTAATTTTTTTATATATAAAAATTATTATATTATTAAGCCTAGCTAAATTAAACGAATTTATAAAAAAAACCATTATCACTCTCTTAAAATCATCCAAAATCGTACTGTAAATCGATAAAAAAAACAAAAAATAAATAAAAAGAAACATTAAAATCGTGATGTATCTCGCTGCATTGCGTGAGTACGCTTTTAGTTATTTATAGAAGACATAATTTATCATGAATAGGTTATAATTATCTAATTAAAGATTATGACTATATCGAGTATTATATATTGATCCAATATCTACTTTTGGTATATAAGTACGATATACACGACAACCGAGCGATAATCAAGAGAAATTATGGACGTCATGTACTTGGTGAATGGCTTGTTCGGTTCAAACGAGAACGTTAACTATTTAAGAAAATAAGAAAACAATAAATTATGTACAAAATCATATGTAATTTTAAATTAATCGGCAAGAACTGGATGCAGACTTAAGCCGCGTGAATCATGTATGCTTTTGTACGTGAATCATGTATGATTTTGTACATGATTAGTCATTCTCGTGTTTTATTAAAAATTTGGTGTTTTCGTTTAAACCCAACCATATATATAGGGTCTCTTTCTTTTGTTAACCAAGGTTTTAGTGTTAACCTTGTTAACCAATGAGGATCATTCATCTTGAAAAGCAATGACATAGATTAAATCAATTTTTTTAATATTTAAATGGTTACCATGTATGACAAGGGGTTTTACATATATGAAGAGAGGCAAAATAGTCAAGTGATAGAAATATCTAATAAGGAAACCACCCTTGTTTCATAGCATGTCTAAAATGGTAGTTTTCGAAATTAGGGTTTGATGTACATATATGAACTTGTGTTTGATTTGCCTATATGAAATGAGATTTGATGATCATATTTGAAATTGGGTTTTGATGTGCATATATGAATTTGTGTTTTATGTACCTATATGAACCTCTCTCATTAAGTGTAAAGCAGGTGACAAAAAAAAGTTATGTGCATATATGAAATTGAGTATAAATGGTTGTATGTGCATATATGAAATTGGGTATAAATGGTTGGATGTGCATATATGAAATCGGGGTTTGAGGATCATATATGAACTTTTTAACAAAGAAACAAACTCGTGAATATGATCCTATGAATTACGAACAAGATGAATAATATGATTAATCTTTTTAAAAAATATTCTAAAAAAAATAACTTCCATATTTATCCATACGTTAATCTAGGAATGTAAATATCTATTACCAATTTTAATCCTTAAATTTCCTAAACTACCCCTAATTAATGCCTCATGTGTTTACTTAAAAAATACTAAAATCTTATTGATCCATATGGGTTAACAAGGTAAACACTATTTTGTTGGTTAACAAAAGAATGACCCCCTCTTTCTCTCTCTCTCTTTATATATATATATATATATATATATATATATATATATATATATATATATATATATATATATATATATATATATATAGTGGAAGGATATTTTGCAACCCTGAAAAAGGTTGCAACCCACATCTTAACCGTTGGATTCATGATCGGCGGTTATTTTATTTTTATTTTTCTATTTTTTTTAATTAAAAATATTGGGCCCCATATCTATTGTAACCGTCGATCCTGAATCTGACGGTTAAGATGTGGGTTGCAAGGTTTGCAACCTTTTTAACGGTTGCAAATAAAACAACCCCTATATATATATATATATATATATATATATATGAAGCTTCAAATACAAACTATGCAATTCTTCCAAAAAATGAAAACCATAACCAATGTTTATATTATGGAACAATCGAACTATTTATGAAACCAAATATTTATTAGACTAGATGGATGATTAAGATTGATTTATATGTATATAAAAATTATATCTATATATCTAAGTGATTGGATGTTGAATTAACATAACTAATTACAACTCGAGAGTTTTTAAATTGAAAATAGTAGTGGACATTATAATATAGAAAGGCTCATTGAGCATATAACTCAAACTTCCCAATGTTTTCATATCATGTTTTTTATTTAATTGTTAGTTGATTTTGTGAAGTTTACTTTTTTGGCATAGGTCCAAAATGGGTTGACTGTGAAAAAAACGAGGCCCAATTTTTACCAAGTTACTTTTTGTTGGTTATATTAATTATTGATTTACTTGTAAAATAAATTGTCAATTTAATCTTTTGATATTTTATACATATATTTAATGATATTATAATAGATGGGTATCAGGATCGTGTGAGAAGTTGAGCTAACAGTGAGAAACGTAAGAAGTGGATCTGAACCGTTGATCTCTTTTAATCTCAAGCCCTCCCATGAATTGCGGCTTAAAAGAGAATTGATCTGCTGCATCTCGGTGCATCTTATCTAGGTGTATCTCATCCTAATGTGCGTCCATTTCTCATCCAATGGCTGAAAACCACTTCTCACACTTCTCATCGTTAACTCAAGTTGTCACCAAATAACTCAACAAGTGATAATTTCACATAAAACACATAAACACATTAAGATGAACATTTCGGCATGTACAACGTTTTCACAAATCAACTTGAACTCACTTTGCTTGATTTAGGCTAAATCTAGATTTTTCCTCGACTTGAGCTCATTTGAAGTAATTCGAATCTTCAAGCCAAAACTTCCAAAAACCTAGATCCACAATTTCCAACCATAAATATACGTATTCAACCATTTAGAATCGATCCCCAAACATATTACATCAAAATCCCCAATTTGGTCAAAACCCTAATTTTGACCTAAATCCTCCAAAATCTTCCAAACCGAACTTGGAGGATAAGACACTAGGATATCATCAATGAAACATTTATAACTCTTCAATAAGTTTAGAATTGGATAGGATAAACTTACCACTTAGGTTTTGGTGAAAACTTAGAAAACCCTAAAATGGAGCTTGAGGTTGAAGATGAAGATGGAGATAGTGACCTCTTGATCAAAGCTTCCAACTCTACCACTTGATGATGTTTTACCTCCATAATACCCAAGGATTTGAGCCAAGGATGACCCAAAATCATCATATATGATTTGGGTTAGTTCTAGAGAGTGTTTGGGAAGAAGTGGAAGTGAAGTAATGGAGAAATGAGTTGAAACCCGCATTTAACAACCCCTGCCCCTTATGTGCGACATTTCCAGGCGACAATGCCATGGGCAATGTCGCTGGTCATTGTCGCTAGATGACCCTCAACCTTTGTTTCTTGCTGCTACATTGTCAGGTGCGACTATGAGACTGTCATAGTCGCACGGGCATTGTAGATGTGCCCATACCAAGCTTTGAAACTCGACTTTTTCAACACCAAGACCCTGGACACTCTCAGGTACTTTAAGTATTGTTTTTCCTACATAAATCCCACCATTTACAAGTTGCAAAAACGTCCGGGTGCCATTTACTTACCGAAAATTACGAATGTTACAATTATAGATAAAAAACGGTATTAAGATTTATGTACTCCTTATTAGGTAATTAGCAATAAAGAGTATAATGTATTAAAAAAATAAGGATAGTTTTGAAGTCCTAATATATAGATGTGAGTTTGAACATTTAGTATGGTTGGTAAGTTTTTTAAAATATAAGAATTTTCTTAGTTCATACAAGAAATATGTGTTATTTTGATACAGAAAGAGAAATTATATAGAGGAAGTAATTGCGAGAGTCAATGATAGAAAAGATTATCAAAGTTTTCTAAATAAGTAGACAAATTTAAATGGAATCAGTAGCTATGTAGACAAATGACAATTTGGTCACTTTTTTCACAATATTTGAGGTATATAAACCTCCATCTACCCATTACAAACATGGACCGTCAATTTTCTCAAGAAAATTTAGAGTTTAAGTGAGAGAAATACAAGGAAGAAGCTATGGAGGTTGAGTCACATTTTCTTCAATTTGAGGTAACACTACTACAAAAATGACTTTTTTAAATGCTCCTTTTTAAACGGTTTTAAAAAAAATTCGAAAAAACCGTTAAAAAAGGTGGCCCCGTTTTTTTAAAACTTTTTTTAAACGGTTCTACGGTTGTGGTACCGTTTAAAAAAACCATTTAAAAAGGGATACGTGTTTCACACGGATAATTGAACAAAACCGTTAAATAGCCTCCTAACTTTTTACACGGTTTTTTCATACAACCGTTTAAAATACATACATCTTTTTAAACGGTTCTCTAGAAACAGCCGTTTAAAAAGACCAAACACTTTTTCAAACGCTTTCACTATCACAAAACCGTTTAAAAAGGCCTTTAAAAATTTAGGGTTTTGTTTTATATATTCTTGGCCGCCGTTTTTTGCCTAAAAGGTCTCCCCATCTTCTTTATTCATTCTCTACACACAAATTGAGGAGCCAATATCGATCAATTGAAAGATATTAAATATTGCAAGGTATGTATTAACTGAATATCATTATAATCGGTCGTTAAATTCCACTTTATTTTTTGTCAATCATCTCTTTTTAATGCACCATAATGGTAAAACCGAACTACATTAATTAATGCGTTTTTATATTTTGATAGGTTCGGAACAATTTGGAGCGAAAAAGAACAAAACGATAATTTTTGACAGATTTGCGCAACTGTGGCGTTTTAATCATATCTCAATCGTCCGATCTCCGATTTGAGTGATTCAAGATGATATGGAAACCCAACACACAGATCTACAATGTTCGTGTTTTGAGTTTTTGGTAATTTGGAGTAAATCTGGGCCGAATCTGAAGTTGAAGTTGAGAGTACAAAGTTGGATATAAAATGAATAAGAGAATTAAAGGTGCTTCTATAAACCCAGAAGAAGATGTGGTGGAATGGTAAGTGTTGTGGGTTTGCATGGCTGTGGTTCCGAGATCGATTCCTATGTGTAGCAGATCATGTAAAACAATACACATTTTACACGGTTTTTTTAAAACCGTTTAAAAAGGTATACAATTTTAAGCGTTTTTTTTGGCTATTTTAAACGGTTTAAAAGCCGTTTTAAAATGTGACTTTTTTAAACGGTTCAAAAATAGTTTAAAATTGCCCCTGACTTTTTCAAACGGTTGTAAAACCGTTTAAAACACCTATTAGCTTTAATCTTGTGATTTTTCTATCTATATTTTCGTTTTGGAGTTCTCTATAGAACCGTAGTAATCTCATATTTTTAGACTTACGTTTTAATGGTTCGATTTTTTTTGGGTTTCAACTTAAAAAAAATACCCTAAATTTTAATAGAGAAAATGAAAATTATTCTTGACGGAAATGTATGTTATTTATGTCAAGTATGTTGGCAAAAATGTTACCTAGGATTTGGTGCAAAAAGAATAAAGGAAAAAGTTCAAGAAACGAGTCAAAATCGAGCTCAAAAGCTTGAAAAATCGTAGCCATGCATGGTCTTGTTATTTTTATCTATTTAGAAAGGAGTTGTATGGAGTTTGGTTTGAAGCAACAATCTGTAGTTTCAATTTGAAGGAACAATATTTTATACCAGTCTAATGATTATATTTGTTCTTTTAAAAGTCGAGTTCAACAATGATAATTTTTTTATAAGTTTTAGAGAGGTTGTTGGACTTAAAAAAATGTAATTTCGACTCAGTTTTAAGTAAATGTGGGATTTTGAAATTACTGAAATTCCCCTCTTATTGAAGAGTTGGTATTTTAAGCAATACTTGGGTATTTTGCTTTTATAAAATTACTAAAATGGTCTACATTGGGACTCTTGGTATTTTAGTTATCTATTTTCTAAGTGGATAATTAAAATAGATCATTTTATTAATTGATTTAATGATGGGATTAAAATGTGTTGTCTTTGGGTATAAATAATATTAAGACGCTTTAATCCGGAATGGTAAGTTTATACAGTTGCACAATGGTTAATTTGACGTCTTGGGATTTTATCAAGTTTTAGACTTTGGGTTTGACTAAAGTTAGTCGAGGTTGACTTTTACCTCGTGTGGCCTACAAGGATTATAACGATGAGATCAAATAGAGATATTTGAGATAGATTAAGAGACTCGGGTTTCGAGTTTGAGTTTAGGTCGGATCAAGTTTGACCGTAGTCGACTATTGGAGATTAAGCCATTAACTGGATATTATGATATGAAATGTGTAGGTCTTTGGTCAAGAGCTATCAATAGTCGATATACACAGACATGTGAGTCTTCATGAGACTTACACTGGGATGCATATATACGTACAATTTATTTTGTGTGTTATATGATTTGTATCGTGATGTGTGTATATATGCACGATGTTTATGTTTTCATACATGCTACAATATATTTTACATGTATGTTATTTATGATCAGTTGCATGCTTTATGATTAATTATTTTTAAAGAATTCTAGCATGCCATTTTATACGATAGTGTTATGATAAGTTTCATGGGATGGACATTTGACCAGTAAGTCACGGACAAGTGGCACGACCTAGACACGTGGGTGATCGAACAAAACAGAAAGTTCACCCAGGGTGTGTCAGTGACAAATTGACCCATAACCGACCAGGAAATTTATGAGATCTCAATTGTTTTCAGCGCTGCATGTTTTTAGAAAATGCATACAATTTGATACAGAGCTTACAAGTTGACATGTGAAATGTGAAATGATATTATTCACGCAAACCATGAACTCACTAAGCTTTATAAGCTAAATATAGTATGCATCTCAGGGACTGAAGGTTTTAGGTTGGACAAGGGAAAGGGGGGCACGTATAGAGACTTTCCTATCCCATTTAAGTTCATTATTTATGTTCAGGCATCTATGGTAGATAAATTTGAAACGCAATCTGGTATGGGACGGATTGACATTTAAGTTACATATTTATTATTTTAAAGTCTTCCGCTGTAAACGGTTCTAATTTAGCCGTTATTCTGGAGTATTATAGAAAGTTATTGACGATGACGTAACATTACTCGAGGCTAAAATGAGGGTGTTACACAACTTAATATCCTAGTTTATTTGGTGATCTCCTTATATCCGGTAACGATTATGCTACTATATCAACCTTCAAAAATTATCCCAGTCAATGTTTCCACATGAAAGATCTTGGAGTATTAATGAAATACTTTCTTGGGATTGAGGTTGCCTGAAGTCCTACCGGAATATTCTTATGTCAGAGGAAGTATACTTTCTATAATATATCTGAAACCGGCTTGTTAGGAGCCAAAACATGTGCTTTTCCTATTGAACTAAAACATCGTTTGACACTTGTTGGTGGTCCTCTTCTCAAAGATCCCAAATCGTATAGGCGTCTTGTGGGACAACTGAACTATCTGGCTGTAACACGACCAGATCTAGCCTATGTTGTTCATATACTATCAAAGTTTATGCATCAGTCTCGTCGCCTACATTGGGAAGATGGACTTCGTGTGGTTCGTTATTTGAAGGGAACTACGAGACAAGGAATTCTTATTCGATCATACAATGACTTGAACACGACAACTTGGTGTGATTATAATTGGGACTCTTGCCCTCTAACTAGACGGTCACTCACAGGATGGATTATATTTCTTGGCGATGCTCCAGTTTCATGGAAAACAAAGAAACAACACATTGTGTTCCTTTCCTATGCTAAATCAAAATATCGAAGCATGGCCTCGATCACCTGTGAGTTAAAGTGGCTGAAAGGACTGTTACTAAGCCTCAGTGTTTGACATCCGAAAGTTGTCCCATTGTTTTGTAATGACCAATCTGCACTTCACATTGCCAAAAATTTTGTCTTCCACGAGCATAGAAAACACATTGAAATAGATTGTCAATTCGTTCGTGACGCCATTCAGGAAGGCTTGATCTCTCCATCATTTGACAATACTACACTACAACTAGCCGACATCTTCACCAAGGCTCTTGGGCAGAAACAGTTCCATTTCCTACTTAACAAGTTGGGCATTTCCAATCCACGTGCTCCAACTTGAGAAGGGGGGGGGGGAGTGTTTTGGAAAATATCTCATAATATTCTCTCTATATTATAAGGATATTATCCTAATATAGTTAGGATATGTTAGGAATTTATGGATAGAGATCCCCTTTTCCTTATCCCTTGATTTTCTTGATTGTTTCCTTTTCTTATTTGGTCTCCTCTTTGTATAAATAGGAGATGTTTGAATGATAATAAAGACATAACCTTTTAGCCTACAGTTTTACAATGCCTAATATCCCGTTGAACTAGTGAACCTACAAAATCAAGCTCTATGAAACCGTTTCAAACCATAAATATTTTTTTAAGTTTGCATGCTACTTGCTTTCTAATATTACAATTGTACAAGTACCATATTCCCAAGGCAAATCTATATAAGCCTCCTCATACATATCACCATGTAAGAATGGATTCTTAACATCAAACTGTTGTTGTAGTGTTCGATCAAAGTTATGATATTGCTAATGAAAGAAGTACTTGAATTGTATTAATTTTGGCCATTCGAGCACATGTCTTGTCATGTATGCCATATTCAAAAGAGTAACTTGAATGTTAAATATTAGAGACTAAAAAATAAAAATGTACAAACTATAGCCAGTAAATAACAAGACAACAACAATTATTTCCACCAGCAGTAGAAACACAATGAAACATAATTCATAATAGAGAATTATAAAACATACGTGCCTTTTTCTTTTTTCTCTTGAACGTTTAATCCTCTAAATTGTATTGTGTTTTTTTTCTTCTTTTTTGTATTGGACGAAAAGACCGGAATCTAGTGATGGTGGCGATGCAATCCAATCCATGGGGGATGGGGAAATACCCCCACTCAATTCGATTTATAGTGATTCTTCGGTGTTTATTGATGAATTACCTATGAGTATTTAAAAAGATTAGATAAAAAATTTTAGAACATTCGTCGATGATAACTGAAGGATCATCGATAGAAGTTTAAATTTTATTTTTCTTTTTTTATTGATCATTTTATTTATCTTCGTGAATCAATCGATGAGCATCGAGAATTACAGGGCAATGCTTTTAATGAAAAAAGAAAAACGAAATTCGAAACTTCTTTCGGTAGAAATTAAAATAACGGGGTGGCCTCAAAGAAGTAAGTCTACTACTTTGTACGTATTTGATATATATTTTCTTTAACATTTGTCCTTGTCTTGCCATTCAAATAGATAAAAATAACATAAAACAAGAGGAACTTAGAAGTATATGAATGGAAGATAATTAATAGGAACATGCAAGCCTATTTAATAATTAAGCAAACATACTTCATTTATTTGACTTCAAAATACATAAAATAACATGCAAATTAAACTACAATTCCTAATTTAACTTTTACAGACGTAGTAGGACAGGAAAGTCCATATGAACCAACTGCATTAAAAAATTAAGGTACTCTTATTTATGTTTGAATGTTAGCTTCAAAGGGTTTTCCATTTTCAAAGCGATCCCGAACTTGTCATTCATGTCGATCTTCGAAGGATCATCACCATTTGGAAGAACCCAATCAAACTCATGAATCAAAGAGGCCAAAACAAGTTCGACACTCATCATACCCGATGGTAATCCAGGACACATCCTCCTCCCTGAACCAAATGGTAATAACTCAAAGTCTTGGCCTTTATAATCCAATTTTGAGCCAATAAATCTTTCCGGTTTGAAAGATAAAGGGTCATCCCAAAGTTTAGGGTCTCGACCCATCGCCCAAAGGTTCACAAGTATTTTGGCGTTTTTAGGAATTGTGTAATTCATAACCTCACAAGTTTCAGCAGCCTTATGTGGAAGAAGAAGAGGCACCGGTGGGTGTAATCTCATAGCTTCTTTGATAGTAGCTTGTAGATAAGGTAATTTAGATAGTTGCGAGTGAGTGATTCTATCCGACTTGATTTCCTTTTCCATCTCTTCTACTATTTTGGACATGACCTCTTTGTGTTTCACGAGCTCGGTCATAGCCCACACAACCGAAGTGGTTGTAGTATTTGTTCCTGCCACGAATAATTCCTGGAAACACAAAAAAAATTTGGCTTCAATATATAAAAAATATCGATCATTTAAATTTCTATTAAATGGACATATATATATATATATATATATATATATGTGTGTGTGTGTGATCATCGTTTGTAACTAATTTCTATTTTGCTACAAATAAAATATCCAACAAGGGCTTACCGTAACCAATTGATCGATTTGATCGTTTGAGAATCCATTTTCAAGCAAGCGATCTAAGAAAGATTGTGCGTGCTCTGGCGACCATGTTGAAGAATTGACATGAGCTCTTCTTTCCTCTATTATATGCTTCCAATGAATGAACGTCTTCTTATATAGTTTCATGGTTCCCTTTCTTATTCCGTGAATATCAAATCTGTCGAGCACAGGAAAAAACGAACCAAAATCTATTACCCGACCACCATACTCGATTATTTTACGTATCGACTCTTTCAACCCATCACGAGTCTCATCTTTCAAATCAAGAAAGTCTTGGCCAAATATTATGGAACTCAAAGTATTGAACAAGGTAGTAAACACTACGTCCTCAGTGTTAATCACCTGTCCTTGCTTTTCATGCAAGAAAGCTAACAACTGACCTACCTTTTCTTCTCGTAATCTAGACTGGGCTCCTAAGGCTTTCGTCGAGAACATTTCGGTTCGACACAGGGTTCTTAAGGTCTTCCATGTTTGGTTACAGTCTGACCAAATGAGCGAATGGGGTATTAGGGTTTCCTGCTGAAATGCAGTAGGCACAACACGAGAGGATAAATAACGATCTTGAGTTTTGAGAATAGCCATGGCAGCCTCTGGGGAAGAAGCAACCACAAGACATTGTTTGCCTAACTTGAGAGATATAAGAGGGCCATATTGTTTGGCTAAATTGGCAGTAACAACATGAGGTTTATCCCCCACTTGATGTAGGTTTCCGATGATGGGCAACTTTGGTGGACCTGGTGGAAGGTTTTTAACGTTCTTTGAAGACAAAAGTTTGGTTTGTTTGAAGATGAATGTCAGAAAGAAGATGGTGGATAGAATGAAAAGAGGGAAGGGGAGATTAAGAAAACTTGTGATATAATCCATCATTATTAGAGGGAGTTTGATGATAAAGAATATGATTTGTGAATGAGTTTGAACGTGGAAGGAAGGGTGTATTTATAAGGTTGATTGGCTTGTTTTATATTTTTTATTTATGAATAAAAAAAAATTAAAATTGTTTGAAATGAAGATCTTAGGACTTAGTTTCAAAGAATTTGACCTTTGACTTTTGATTTCTCATTTTTCATTCTATAAAAACAAGAGTATGCTGCTTCGTTCACTTCGTTGTAGGGAAAATGATTTTAATATTTATCGCCGCCGAAGGAGAAAGAATAATGTATGTTATAATGAATTTATAATTACATTTTTGGTCCCTGCATTGTTTTGATTGTTTTACTTTATACCTTTTAGTTTTATATTTTTCATTTTACATTTTTATTATATTAACACATATAATTGTATATTAACTAAAATACGTTAAAAAAATACTTTTTAATTTTAACAAGTTACATCATTATAATCGTCTCGTCGAGACCTTCGAAATGAGCCCAATATTGAATATTTTTTAATTTGATTATATTATTATATATCATATATTGTATCTTGGTTAATTGATTTTTTTCTGAAAAAAGAGAAAATGCATCACATCGAACGTAAGTTTTTAACATAAAGATAATAAACATAATAAATATATTGCGTATTTTTTTTATTCCAACATATTTCAACTTTGATTATTAATTTAAATCAACATATTCACGAGTACGAGTACGCTCTATATATTTTTCATACACATCTAATCTACTTTTTTATGGGATAAAAAACTCTTAAATACAAATTATCAGGCACATGGTACAATCATTTATAAAAGAGACATAAAAAAACTCTTAATTACAACATTTTAAGCACAAAATACAACTAATTAAAGCCAATTACTTAATTTACAATTTCAAAATGCCTTGGTACAACTTATCCAAGCACAGTATCTCACATCATCATCTATTTGTGGTTATTAAAAACTCATAATGTATGTTATAATGATTTTAATCTTTTAAATAAGATGAGAGGTTATTAAAAACTTTTTGTGAACTTACAAGTAGTTATTTTAAAAATCAACAATATAAATAGCAAATATAAAAGTTTAACTTTTAGTGACTGAATATTGTTGGCTATATAACTACTCTCGTCGCTAGCTAATGTGTCACTGTTCTATCGGTAACTATGGATGGTATTTAAGTGACGTACGGATCTTTGTTTATCTTTACCCCCTTGCTAAATCGTTACTATTTTTTGGTTTAACACATTTCTCGTTTTTCTCTTGGTTGTTTGTCTACAGTTCCAGCGGGTACTATTCGTTGGTGATTGATTCCTAGTAGTGGACGATATCATTATCATGATTTAGTCATATATATTATTTAAATTTAGTTAGAATTATATTATACAATGTTATCAATTTTAGCATAACAGATTATATTTTGGATTATGGTTCTAGTATTTATTGCTAGGACCAATATATATATATATATACTATATTATAAAATATCTATAAAAAATTCTTAAAAACAATTGTAAAAGTTTGATGTACTGTTATTTAATGATAATTAATTAAAATCTTTTAAAAATAATTATTAAAGCTTTATATATTACATTTAATGTTATTTATTAATTTTCAATCCTTATCTCTAACCATTTCAACTCCCCTAAAATCACTCACCGCATAACTAAATACAGGATACAAATCAAAATTTAAATATAAAAGATCTAAAATATAATTAAAAAAATCTAACAGAATATTTAATGTTTATTTTATAAGAAAAATATTTTATTAAACCTAAAATAAATTACATTATTATTAAACTATTGAAGAAACGCTTAACAACAAACTTTTATTCATTAAGTACTGTTTATTGATACGCATTAATTAAAATTCAAGATTACAAATCATGATGCATGAGTATAAATTTCTAAAGCTATATGTTTGAATTCATAACTAACTGATAAACATAATCAAAACAGGATAAATATCACAGTTTAAATATAAAGAATTTAAAATATATAAGATAATCATTGAATTCTAATAAAATATTAAATTTTTTATATATAAAAAATATTATATTATTAAGCCTAGCTAAATTAAACAAATTTATAAAAAAAACCATTATCACTCTCTTAAAATCATCCAAAATCGTACTGTAAATCGATAAAAAACAAAAAATAAATAAAAAGAAACATTAAAATCGTGATGTATCTCACTGCATTGCGTGAGTATGCTTCTAGTTATTTATAGAAGACATAATTTATCTTGAATAAGTTATAATTATTTAATTAATGATTATGACTATATGGAGTTTTTATATATTGATCCAATATCTACTATTGGTATATAAGTACGATATACACGACAACCGAGCGATAATCAAGATAAATTATGGACGTCATGTACTTGGTGAATGACTTGTTCCGTTCAAACGAGAACGTTAACTATTTAAGAAAACAAGAAAACAATAAATCATGTACAAAATCATATGTAATTTAAATTAATCGGCAAGAACTGGACGCAGACTTAAGTCGCATGAATCATGTAAGATTTTGTACGTGAATCATGTATGATTTTGTACATGATCAGTCATTCTCGTGTTTTATTAAATGATTATTGTTTTCGTTTGAACCCAACCATATAAATATATATATATATATACACACACACACACACAAACACACACACACACACACACACATATATATATATATATATATATATATATATATAAGGGCCTAATCATATGAGATCCTAGTATTTTGTGGTAAATATGAGATCCAATCTCATCCATCCATCTTAATTTATTAAAAAAATTGTTAATTAATAAGGTAGGTTATTTTTTTTTGAAATAAATAAGGTAGGTTATTTTAGTCATTTGATAAATTAAATAATATTAAAAAAGCTGTAACTGAAAATATCAATCTCTTATCAGTTAAATATTGAGTTTCCTTGAATATCTCAACAAATTGATTTTGAGATATTATCCATGTTTGGGTTTGAAATTCAATCGTATGAAATCTTCATTCTTGATGTCGAAGCCTGCATCCTTGCTCCATCATTTTCTTTTGTACCGAAGCCTGCATCCTTTCACCATCCTTGCTTCATCTCGTTGATATCTCGTTGTGATCTATGTTGCAAATAGGTGTCACACAATGTGATACAGTGTGTTATCTTACAGCTAAAACAATATCGGTGCATGCTATATTCCGTGATACATAGTGCCACACAATGTGATATATTGTGTTATCTTACGTGATACAATGTGTAACCGAAAGACTTACCTCCTTCGTGATACAAGATGTCACATAGGGTCACACAATGGATACATTGTGTTATCTAACGTGATACAATGTGTAACTAGGGTTAAATCGTTGTAGATTGTTGTGATATATAGTGTAGTCGAAATAGTGTAATCGAATTTGATTGATATGTTTCAATATTGTGAGGTTATCACATCTGATTCATTGCCTAAATTATCGGTAGGTGCCTAAATTAAATAACACTGAATTTCAATGCGTTTTGACATTTTTACCCTTTATATCTATTTTAATGGCCTAAAATTATGTTTTTAATTAATATTTCTTTTAATTATTTTAAACCCTTCGTTATTTAGATAGATGGATGAGATTGGATCTCATAGTTACCACAAAATGATAGGATCTCCTTTGAAAGGCCCTATATATATGAAGTTTCAAATACAAACTATGCAATTCTTACAAACAATGAAAACCATAACCAACACTTAAATTATCGAACAATCGAACTATTTATGAAACCGGATATTTATTATACTAGATGGATGATTAAGATTGATTTATATGTCTGTAATAATTATAAACATTTGAAACCTTATCTATACATCTAACTGATTGGATGTTGAATTAACATAACTAATTACAACTCGAGAGTTTTTAAATTGAAAATAGTAGTGGACATTTAATATAGAAAGGCTCATTGAGCATATAACTCAAACTTCCCAATGTTCTCATATCATGTTTTTTATTTAATTGTTAGTTGATTTTGTGAAGATTACTTTTTTGGCATAGGTCCAAAATGGGTTAACTGAGAAAAAAACGAGGCACAATTTTTACCAAGTTATTTTTTGTTGGTTATATTAATTATTGATTTACTTGTAAAATAAATTGACAATTTAATCTTTTGAAATTTTATACATATATTTAATGATATTATAATAGATGGGGATCAGACGAAAGATCGTGTGAGAAGTTGAGTTAACAGTGAGAAAAGTAAGGGGGCGTTTGGTTCGCATAATGTTTTTGGATAGAATGTAATATGTCAAAGGAATTTGACTTTGAAGGAATTGGAATGTAATGTTATCAGGTTTGACCATTTGTTTGGTTGACAGACATTGGAATGGAATTTGTTAAAGGAATTGGAATCTGACTGTTTGGTTCACATAATTTAGCTTTGAAATTTGAATGAAATATTAGTAAATAACCAAAATACCCTTTTTGAAACTTTTGAAATCGAAATCCAACTATTGTGGTTCAAATCGGTGGTTGTCGATGACGGTTCAAATCGGTGGTGGTCGACAGCTGTTCAGAATGATGGTTCAGATCGGTGCTGGTTTAGAACGGTGGTGGTCGGCGGCGGTTCAGAACGGTGGTGGTCGGGCGGTTCAGATCGGTGAGGGTCGGTGGCGGTTCAAAACGGTGAGAGTCGACGGCGGTTCAGCACGGTGGTGGTCGGCGACAGTTCAAATCGGTGGTGGTCGACAGTGGTTCAGATCGGTAATGCTCGGCGGCGGTTTAAAACGGTGGTGGTTCAGAACGGCGGTGGTCGGCGGCGGTTCAGAACGACGGTGGTCGACGGCGGTGGTGGTTGACGATGGTTGGTGGTCGTTCAGACCGGTGGTGGTCGGCGGTGGTCGATGGTCTTTCAGATCGGTGGTGGTCGGTGGTGGTTCAGATCGACGGTAGTCGACATAGGTTCATAATACTTTATATAGGTTTGGGTAAATCAAGTAAGGAAGATGAAGGTAGTTTTCTCTTTTTGAGAAAATGGGATGGGATGGAATGGAATTGAATTCCTTCTCAATTGTGATGGAATGACCAAATCCATGAATTGTGGAATGTGTGGAATTCCATTCCATTCCATAGGTAACCAAACGCCGAATGGAATTTGGTCAATGAAATTGATCATTCCAATTCCTTCAGATTCCATCGGAATCATGTGAACCAAACGCCCCCTAAGAAGTGGACCTGAACCGTGGATCTCTTTTAATCTCAAGCCCTCCCATGAGTTGCGGCTTAAAAGAGAATTGATCTGGTGCATCTCGGTGCATCTTATCTAGGTGCATCTCATCCTAATGCGCGTCTGTTGGGAACTGAAGATTTAATCAAGTATGATTACTGCTGCCAGTACAACATGGTTACTACTGCTGAGACAAGATACTACTATTGAGCCAGATTAATACTGCTTGAAGAAATTAATACTGCTAAGCATAGTTAGTACTGCTGAAGATTAATACTGCTCAGAGTGTTAATGCTGCTATGATTTAATACTGCTTATGTGATAATCAAGATATGCGCAGATCAAGGATTGAAGATAATCATGGAAGGTTTGAAGATAATTATAGAAGAATATACTGAAGATCTTTTAAGTTTTATAATTATCTTTTATTTTCAGTATATGTATAGATGTATTCAGAATAGTTTTGATATATACGAGATTTCTGAGTTTTTGTTTAGAGAGAGAATTAACCTCAAGGTTTACAACCCTAGTTCTAGAGAAGTAGAATTCGTCTTGGTGAGCTTGTTCATCAAGATTGAGGTTTTGTGTGAAAGCTTGTAACTTTAACCATTCAATAAAGTTTACAAGTTGTGATTTATATTTTACTGTTACGTTGATAGTTTGAATATTAAAGTGTTTCTCCGCAACTTCTTTAATATTGTTTCTGAGTTTCATTATTCTTGTTAAGAATCAGATCCTGACAAGTGGTATCAGAGCCTAGTATTCTCAGAAACCTTCATTCATCATGGACAACACAGTTGAATCAACCAGTACTCTTGTTTCAAAGGTTCCCATGCTCAAACCTAATGAGTTTGACATGTGGAAAATTAGGATCAAGCAGTACATCCTCCTTACAGACTTTTCTATGTGGGACATTGTTGAGAATGGTCCCTCTGCTGAAGGTAAAATTGGACAAGATGGAAGAAGACCACCTCCAAAAACTGATGCTGAGAAGAAAGTGAGACAATTGGAGATGAAAGCCTTAAGCACCCTGCTTTTGGCCATCCCTAATGAGTATCAACATCAATTTCATCACTGCACTGATGCTCAGATTCTATGAAATGCTTTAGAGAAGAGATTTGCTGGCACCAAGAGCACTAAGAGGAATCAAAGGGATATTCTCAAGCAGCAATATGAGAATTTTACATCTTCAAAGAATGAGTCTATGACTCAAACTTTTGATAGATTCAATAAGTTAATTGGTGAGTTGGCTACTGTTGGAGTTCAGATGGAACAAGATGATGTCAACCGAAAGTTCCTAAAATCTCTTAGAGATGAATGGACCATGTACACTGTCTCATTCAGACAGAATGACATGCTGGAAGAAAAGGAACTGGATGATCTGTACAATGATCTGAGAGTGTTTGAATCTGAAGTGGAAGCAAAGAAGAAGCCTACTGGATATGTTCATAATGCTGCACTCCTATCAGCATCAACTGATTCTACTGCTAATCCTGAATCAGTTAATGCTGCTAGTGGAGTAAATCAAGAAAAAGGCAATGAATCTGTTTTTGAAGCCTTTCTTTCCAGCCATGGTAACTCTTCTTTAATCAATGATGACTTGGAACAGCTTCATCCTGATGATCTTGAAGAGATGGATATTAAATGGCAAATGGCCATGCTTTCTATGAGGGTGAAGAAGTTCATCAAGAGGACTGGGAGGAACAACTTCTCTCAAAGAAGAGAAGATGGGGCAGGCTTTTATAAGTCAAAGGTGGAGTGCTACAAGTGTCATATGAAGGGACACTTTGCCAGGGAATGCAGAAGTGGAATGTCTCAAAACAACCACCAACAAGCTCAGACTGGAAGCTTAAACCAGAACAGAAACTCTGCTCAAGCTCTTGTTTCTCAACAAGGAATGGGGTTTGACTGGAGTGATCAAGCAAAAGAGGCCATTCAAATTCAAGCTCTCATGGCAGAGGTATCTGATCTCCCAACTGAGGTACTTTCTAATCTCTGTACTCAAACTTGCATAAACACTGTTAAAAGGTACAGATATCACAACCAGAGTATGAGGGATGACCTTAAGAGGATAGAAAAGGATAGAAAAGACTATGTGAAAATTGTTGAGAGGTTTGAGGAACAAATTAAAGGTTTCCAAGCCAATGAACTTCAACACACATATGATACAAATTACTGGAAGTGGGAGAAAAATGATTTAGAAATCCAACTGACAAAGTCTAGAGAGGAGAATGAAAAGTTGAGAGGAGAGCTATCCAAGGTTAAGCTGGATGTGGAAAAGTTTTCATATGCTTCTAAAGCCATGGATTCAATTCTAAAGGTTCAAATCCATGATAAGCTTAAACCAGGAATTGGGTACAATACCACACCACCACCATACAACAATAACTACATCCCTCCTAAATCAGATTTGCTAGAGACCAAGGATAGGAAGGACTTGCATGAGGGAGCCACTAAGATAGATCCTTTAGATGAAGTAGTTGTTGAGGACAAGACTGAGAAAAAAGCTGGTAAGAGTAAGGATAACACTGTCAGTGGTGAGATTCCCTTAGAAAATAACATTCTTACCAATGAGGGTGGTGGAAGGGATTGGGTCAAATCTGATGGTGTAGAGAAGACTGAGGGAAAGTCTAAAAAGGTCCATTACAAGCAGACTACAGTTGTGAATCCTGTTCCTTGCAAACAGTGTGCAGGTAATAAATATGAGCCCCTAAAACATGATAAAAGGAGGGGAAATCAAAGAAATTGGAATAATTAGTGGGCTCAGAAACAAGGAGTTGATCTGAGTAGAATCATCAGACCAAAACCTTGTTTCATATGTGGCAAATTGAACCATCTTGCCAAGCACTGTTATTTTAATCCTATGAACCAAAGGATAAATTTTCAAAGATCTGTGCAAAAACCCTTTGGTTATAGGAAGAATGAAAGGAACCAGGTGGCTAAAAACATGTTAAATCTAAAAGCCACATGAAGAAAAAGACTGTAAACGAAAGTGTCAAGATGTGGGTTCCCAAAAGCACTAAAACTGTTAGTACTGCTATCACAAATAGTGCTGCTGACAAAGATAGTACTGCCAGAAGCAATACTACTGCTATCAATGTTAGTGCTGCTGATAGTATTAGTACTTCTAAAACTAACATTGTTAGTACTTCATCAAATATTAATACTGCTAAACCTGTTAGTGCTGCTAACTCTGTTAGTACTTCTAAAATTAGTACTGCTTCTAGTGCTTGTGCTTCTAGACCAATCATCTTGACAAAGTACTCCAGTCAAGAGGGTTCTAAATTTAAAAATCTCATCAAAAAGGAGTGTAAGTACTTTGATGAGAAAGGGAGGCCCAAGACCACTTTGGCTTGGGTTCCCAGTCAATACTAATTGATTTATCTTATGTGCAGGGCAACCAACAGCTCAAGGGAAAGAGCATTCGGCATGTTGATAGTGGTTGCTCTAGGCACATGACAGGGAACATGGCTTGCCTCAAGAATTTCAAGAAAATTGATGGAGGGCATGTTGCCTTTGGTAATACTCCAGATGGAGGTAAGATTAGTGGTAAGGGAGATGTAACAAAAGGTAAGATGACCTTTGAAGATGTTTTCTATGTTGAACAGTTAGGATAGAACCTGTTAAGTGTGTCACAGGTTTGTGACAAAAAGCATAGCATAATATTCACTGATTCAGAATGCATGATCCTTACTCCTTGATTCAAGGTAGTTGATGAAAAGATGATACTACTAAGAACTCCTAGAAAGGATAATGTCTATTGTTTGGATATGGAAAATGTTTCAAATGATTCATCCCTAAGTTGTCTTGTTTCAAAAGCCTCTTTGGATGAATCATCACTTTGGCACAGAAGGATGTGTCACATGAACTTTAAAACAATGAATAAACTTGTTAAAAACAACCTTGTAAGAGGTCTGCCTTCAAAAGTCTTTTCATGTGATGATCATTGTGTTGCTTGTCTCAAAGGCAAACAACACAAAACTTCTCATAAGTCCAAAGAGTTGAACACAATTTCCTCTTCTCTTCAGTTGTTGCATATGGAAATGTTTGGTCCTACAAATGTCATGAGTATTGGTAAGAAATCATACTGCTTAGTTATAGTTGATGATTACTCTAGATTTACTTGGGTATATTTTCTAAGGACTAAGGATGAGACAAGTGGACTGATCAAATCCTTTATTCTAAGAATTGAAAATCAAACAAATCAAAAGGTAAAAGTTATTAGGTCAGATAATGGTACTGAATTTAAAAATCTTGACCTAAACACCTTTTGTGAGGAAAAAGGAATTGAGAGGCAATACAGTGCTTCTAGGACTCCACAACAAAATGGTGTTGCTGAGAGAAGGAATAGGACACTGATTGAAGCTGCTAGATCTCTGTTAGCTGATTCAAAACTTCCAATTACTTTCTGGGCTGAAGTAGTTAATACTGCATGCTACGTCCAAAACAGAGTTCTAGTAGTCAAGCCTAAAAACAAGACACCATATGAGCTTTTAAATAAAAGAAAACAATTTATTGGATTTTTCAAACCTTTTGGGTGTCCTTGTACCATTCTCAATACCAAAACTCACTTAGGAAAGTTTGATAGCAAAGCAGACGATGGTTTTCTTGTTGGTTACTCATCTCAGTGTAAGGCATACAGAGTGTTTAATTGTTCTTCAAAAATAATTGAGGAAAGTGATAATGTCAAATGCAATGAGAACACACCAACTCCTATTGGTTCAGGTCCTCAGTGGTTATTTGACATTGATTCATTAACTAACTCTTTGGGTTTCAGTAGTGATGATCATGCAGGATCAGGAAGTAGAGGATCAGGGGATGAACAAGTGTAAGATATTATTCCTCAGTCTGTGATCTTTCCCATACCTACAATGGAACCTGTTGAAATCTGTGAAAAGGAGACTGTTACTGAACCAATTTAGAGTGAAGAAGAAAGAAGAGATGAGGAGAATCCAGAGCATGAAGAGCCAGAAGCAGTTGATAAGATTCCCTCAGCTGACTTAAATGATTCCAAGTTAGATGTGGGAATTAATGAAGAACCTAGTCTTCAGACAAGAACTCAGAAGAATCATCCTCCTGAACTGGTAATAGGAGACATCTCTTCTCCTATGATGACTAGGAATCAAAGCAGACTTCAAGATTTGCAGGATCAGCAACATACAGTACTCTCTTGCTTTCTATCTCAGATTGAGCCTAAGAAGGCTTATGATGCAATGAAAGATTCAAGTTGGATAGAATCCATGCAAGAAGAGTTGCTACAGTTTAAATTGCAAGATGTTTGGGACTTGGTGGACCTTCCAAAAGGTCATAGAGCAATTGGCACCAAGTGGATTTTCAGAAATAAAAAGGATGAGAGAGGAATAGTAATTAGGAACAAAGCAAGGCTAGTGGCACAAGGGTACACTCAGGAAGAAGGCATAGACTATGAGGAAGTTTTTGCTCCAGTGGCACGGGTAGAGGCAATTAGGCTGTTTCTAGCCTATGCCTCATATATGAAGTTCAAGGTATATCAGATGGATGTGAAGAGTGCCTTTCTATATGGAACAATTGATGAGGAAGTATATGTCTGTCAGCCCCCTGGATTTGAGAATCCATCATATCCTGACAGAGTATACAAACTTAAGAAATCACTCTATGGTCTACATCAAGCCCCAAGAGCATGGTATGATACTCTGTCTACCTATCTCTTGGAAAATAGGTTTGAAAGGGGAATCATTGACAAGACCCTTTTCATTAAAAGAAGTAAGAAGGACATCCTACTTGTTCAGATATATGTGGATGACATCATATTTGAATCCATAAAAGATCAGATGTGTAGAGACTTTGAAGAGTTGATGCACAAGAGCTTCAAAATGAGTTCAATGGGTGAACTCACTTTCTTTCTTGGGCTTCAAGTGAAACAGCAGAAAGATGGGATTTTCATAAGTCAATCAAAGTATGTGAAAGACATCCTAGATAAGTATGGTCTATCAGACTCAAAGCCAGCAAGTACACCAATGGAAACACACAAACAGATCACTGCTGATCTTGAGGGGGAGGATGTTGATGTCCATCTTTATAGATCAATGATTGGATCTCTCATGTATCTCACAACTTCAAGACCAGATATCATGTTTCTAGTGTGTGTGTGTGCCAGATTCCAAGTCAAGTCAAAGCAGTCACATCTTCAAGCTGTTAAGAGGATATTCAGATAGTTAAGAGGGCAACCTAGATTAGGTCTTTGGTATCTTTATGAATCTACTTTTGATTTGATTGCATATTCAGACAGTGACTTGGGTGGTGCTAATATGGATAGAAAGTCTACTTCAGGGGGATGTCAACTTTTGGGTGCAAGACTAGTATCTTGGCAGTGTAAGAAGCAAACCATAGTGTCCTTATCTACAACAGAAGCTGAGTACATTGCTGCTGCAAGTTGCTGTTCTCAGGTTCTATGGATTCAAAATCAAATGCTGGACTATGGGGTAACCTTTCTTCACACTCCAATATTCATTGACAATAGCAGTGCTATTAGCATTGTTAACAATCCAGTCAATCACTCCAAAACAAAGCACATTGAAATCAGGTATCACTTTATTAGAGACTGCAATGAAAAGAAGCTTATTCAAGATGCTAAAGTTCATACTGATAATCAGTTTGCTGATCTATTCACTAAAGCTTTTGATGTGGGTAGATTCACTTTCTTGGTCACAAGTGTGGGCATGATCACCTCTGAATGAGCTCATGTTTAATAAGTGTTTGTATACCTGTTATTTGTTTATTTGTTTGGTGCTACTAATCATCTTTCTCAGGAAGTTTATTGCCCTGCTCAGACTAACACAAGCTTCAACAGTGTAAGTATAGTTAATGCTGCCAGTGCAGTTTTAATGCTGCCAGTGCAAAGTTACTACTGCAGGTTCATTATTACTACTGCTAGTCTGAGTTACTACTTCAGGTATGTGTTAATACTGCTAGTTAGTTAATAATGCTTTCAGTTAATATTGCGTTCAGTTAATACTGCTTTCAGTTAATACTGCTCTTAGTTAATACTGCTCTCAGTTAATACTGCTCTTAGTTAATACTGCCAGTGGGTTAGTACTGCTTTAACTGAAAATAGGGTTAATACTGCTTCTTTCTCGAATCATATAAATACCCTCTTTGCCCGCCTAAAAGCTCACAATGACTCTTTGAATATCATTCATCTTCTCTCTAACTCTTTTCTCTCAAGTAACCAGTGTGTTTCAGTCAAGAATCCTCAAGACCGATGGCATCCATGGCGTTTATTGATGAACACAATGAGATCGCAATGCTTCAAAAGCCGAAGCAGGCTGATGAATTCCATCAAATAGTTGATTTTCTCAAGACCAGTCATATAGCGTATGCTCTTACTGTGTCACCACCAATCTTCATCGAGCACCAGAAGCAATTTTGGGCCAATGCCACCGCTGTTACTGAAAACGATGTGCAGTTTATCAAGACGAAGGGTTTGTGACAAACCCTTGATAGTCAGTGAAGAGGTCATTCGCATCAGTCTACGTCTAGAAGATGCCTCAGGTATTACCTCTATCCCCAATGAGGATTTGTTTTCCAATCTCACAAGAATGGGGTATGAAGGCCAACAGGGTGTTTTCAAAATTTACAAAGCTAACTTTTCTCCCCAATGGCGTTTCTTTGTTCATACTCTTATGCACTGTATTTCTAGAAAAACTACTGGATGGAGTCAGTTCAGTAGTACCATTGCTTATGCTTTGGTCTGCTTGTCCACTGCCAGAAAGTATAATTTCTCAAAAATGATTTTCAATGACCTTGTGTCAAACTTGGATAATAAAAAGAGTTTCTATATGTATCCAAGATTTGTCCAGGCAGTTATCACCACTGAATTGACGGATATACCTCAGTTTAATGAAGTATATGTACCTACAATCCCTAAGGGCAAGGTCTTTTCAAATATGAAAAGATCTGCCAAGGACTCGGAAGGAGTTGACACCCATTGTTCTCTACAATGATGGTGGTGTCCCACAACCAAGAAGGTATGGCATCAGGGTCAAGGCCCTCACTAGACCATCCCACTGATAGCCAAACCCAACCTTCAACCACTATATCACTTCCTCAGTCCCTTGTTCTTAAGCCAACACCAGTTTTAACCAAAACGTATACTAAGAGAAAGGTACACAAGGCTCCTTCCCTTGTTGTACCTCCTACAAACCCAGAACCTCAAAGCCCTCTAATGGAGCATTCTCCATTAGAGAATATCAATAAGGAAACCACTGGGGTGTCTCCCAACCCCAAGAAGGTGCTCACTGAGGAGATGCATAAGCATGTGGGTGAGAAGGCTGCCACTACTTCTGCTCGCACAGAGGAGGCCAGTGGTAACATCACTAAGACCTTCCCCATGGAAACTTTGGGTGAGCAATCATCCAAAGGTCCCGGGTGCCAAGAAACCAAGGAAATAGGTGGTGCTTCAGCATGGCTGGAGATCCCTATTAAACATTCCAAGGATCCCTCAAAAGGGGATAACACTCCTGGAGAAGGTGAGGATAGATATGACTACCATGAATTGATTTCTGCCATGTCCAAAATGGCAACTGAACTGGATGCTCAAAAGAAGGTTGTCAATGAACTCAAGAAAGTCATCATCAACCAACAAGAAGAGATCAACAGCTTAAAGAAGTTGGTTCAGAAGGTGGTTCAAAAGAAGAAGAAGCAATTGTTATCCCAGTTTAATCTAGTTGGTAAACAATCAATCAAGTAATCAAGCAACACAATAATAATCAAGAGATATATAAATCAGAGTAACATACCAATCCCTTGTATAAACTGTTAAACCTTGAGTGTTCTTGATACCCTTGGATTACAGCAACCTCTCTCTAAACAATAATTATGAAAGTAATAATAATGAGAGTTCTAACCTAAAACTAAACTAATCATAACTTTAAATACCTAAGCCTTATGGGCTTTAATCATAATGGGCTTTCAAATGGGCTTGGGCCCAATATCTTAATAACTATTAACTTATTACATAATAAACCCTCTAAATGACTTTAGCACAATTGCAGTTTAAACCCTTAACTTTAACTTTAATCTTGAATACAATTATTTGATCCAACAATCTCCCCCTTTGGATTCAAGATTAAAAAAAAATTGCAATTGTCTTCGCTTTTCTCTTGAGAATCTTCAGATATGACGTTGATATCTTCAAAACTTCAAAACTTGATATCTTTAAACAATCTTCAAATCTTTAAAATCTTTGAAAATTTGAATATCTTCAGATCTTCAGTTTGTATTCTCCCTTTTTGTATCTTCTCCCCCTTTTTGTATCTTCTCCCCCTTTTTATATCTTCTCCCCCTTTTTGATGAGTGGTGAGAATCAACATCATCAAAACTTGGCAAAACAATCTCCCCCTTTTCAAGACAATCTCCCCCATTGTGTATGATCACGTAAGCACAGTCTTCATCATGTAACGAGCCCTGTATGGAAATAAGAGCAGTCTTCCCAGATGGAAAGAGTGATTATTTCAATCTTTTCAGATTCAAATAACATAAAAGTAGTAACTATTCGAATCTTTTCAAATTCAAACAGTTTAATAGTTGTAACCCTGAATCAACAAATGACTCAGTTAGAATGCCTGTCAATGACACAAAGTTACTGAGTAACACAAAGTTACTATATAAGGAGCTGGTTTGATGTAGACTCCCCAGGTCTTCCATTCAATCATCGAATAAGACATGGTTATCTATGAACGTTCTGACAGAAAACAAATTTCTGTGTGCTCGTGCATGTGTATGAAAGAAATTAAGCATAGATGATTGCTTTTCAATTTAGGCTCAAAGTATGTAAACTTGTTGAGACAACAACAAATTATACAAAGACTCAATGTGCATGAGAAAGGGTTCGAAGGTGGGGCAACTTTCCTTCTTTTTCAATATTAGTATCTTCCAAATGAAGAACCAATAGCGTATGTGCTGCTTCCCCAGAAAATGTGAAACATTCTCTTTTTGAGAAAAGAATGAGTAGCTGGTGGGGTTGTATGCAAGAGATGGCATGGGCTAGTTGCCTATTTCAATGATGGTCACCAAAGAATGTGAACCAATCAGATTATGTGGCTGCCCGGCTCAGAAAGAAGTTTGATGCAGAGTTTAATATTCTTTTACTCTGTTCTCTCACCCTCTTTCTTTTAATGCTCACTTCTAACCAATCTCTCTTTTCCATTTTACCTCTTCACACACCATCACTCAATTCTTTTTACCCCTCTCCCCTCAATCACTCAGGGAAACACTGGTTATCGTGAATCCATGGAAGTTCTGTTAAGTACTCACACTGAATCCCATGTATTTTCCTAAAAGAACATGCTGTTCAACAGGCTTTTTGTACATGTAAGCATAAATACCACTTGTTACATAAAGAATAAAAATTTTGGAGATGTCAAAACAGTTGTGTTTGACGATGCAATTCTCCCCCTCAAACTAAAAGAGTTTGACAATTAAGCTCATATCATTTTGTCATGAAGAATAAGATTTTGGAGAATCAAAAACGAATGTTGTTTATATGAACAATATATAAACATATTTTCAATGAAAGCACATGAAATGACGTTTGATTCAATCAACAGTGAATACAAATAACGTGAGTATTACCATAGAAAGATTTAACTTTTGATACATGGTAATAACAAAGTCAAATAGAATGTTCCGAACCGTTATGTGTATGAATACTAGACAAAGTATATTGACAAGATAAAACACAAGTATTTATCTTTAAGAACACACGGTCAGATAAGCATTTAAGTATCCAAAAATCTGTTAATATCACAGATATTCTCCCCCTTAACTGAATAATTTTTTTTTAACAATATAAAGGAGAAAAAAAAAACACTGAAGTGCGGGTTCTAATCTGATGTGATTAGAAGCCATACTCTGTTGAGGTACGGGTTCTAAGTTGATTTACTTAGAAGCCATCTTTTTAACAATGAAGTCCGGGTTTTGAACTGTGTTGTTCAAAAGCCATAGTTCTTCCTCCCCCTTAAACATTGGGTGCCTGCAACACAGATTTAGCTTTTGGTACCCACTGGTATTTGGGTCCTAATGGGTTAGTTGCAGTTCTTGTAGGAGATATGAAGTAAGAACCATACCAGTTATTCACATAATCTTTTCTTACAAAATCATTTGAGCCACAATCGGAACAACTAATCTTCTTTTGTGCTAACCTGATCAATTGATGGATTGTGTAAACCAGATCAGGTTTGCCAAAAGTTTTACCTTTTGTAGCATTGTTCCTTTTAGCATTTGATGTATGCACATATGATTTGTCTTTCTTCTTTTCCTCTTGAGATCCTTTAACTTTCCAGATCCAGTTTCCTTTTTCTTTCTCATCATGCCTTCTCTAGAAGCTTTTCTTTTGAGACTTAGTCTTCTTGAAGTTACCTGAACCATCAACATTTTTGTCATAGAAAAGGTTAGAAGGACGAATCTGATCAGTAGATTTAGAAGTAAGAGTATCATCTAAATCATAGAAAGGATTATAGAAAACATTTGAAAAATGTGAACTTGAAGCTGTTTTTAATGAACTATCTGAATCAGCTAGATCGTCTCTCGGTGATTGAGCTATTGACTCTGGCATCTTGTGCTCAGTCAGCTTCACCTTGAAAACGATCTCTTCAAGTTCCTTTATCTTTGAAGGCAAGCTGTTTCTTTCCTTTTCAATCAGATCAAACTTCTTATGCAACTCAGATTTTGCATTCTTCTCCTTCATGATGTTTGTTGACAATTCAGATAGCTTTCTTGTCATTTTGGCTATCTCGGTCTCAAATATCTTCTTTTCTTCAGAAAAGTCTGTATTTGTATCCTTCAGCTCCACTTTCTTCTTCTCATTCTCAGCCTTTTCTCTTTCAAGAATGATAACCTTCTCAAAGTCTGAAACTTGTTGAGAAAGCTTAACACATCTAAGCTCTAATGCTTTCTTCTCTTTAAAGGCTTTTCTGGAGAAATCAGAGAATTTCTTGGCAAAGTCTTTTCTTTCTTTCTCTATCTTCAGTATTTCATCTTGAGCTATTGTATTGTCTCTGTCTTGGGTTGCCTTTTCTTTCATCGTTTTAATCTCAACCTCAAGACTGAGAACTTTATCTTTTAAAGAGTCTCTTTCAGCAAAGATTCGAGAGTTTGACTTTCTAAGCTCTTCAGATGTCTCACGAGCAATGTTTGCTCTTCTTCTCAATTCATCTAGCTCTTTTTGCATTAGTTCCTTCATTGACCATGTTGAGCTAGATTCCGATCTTTTCAACTTTGCTTGAAGATCCAAGATCTCTTTTTCTTTAGACTCAATTATTCCTGCAAAGTCAATTAAAGAATCAGAATCTTTTGAATTTTCTTTTAAAGCATTGATCTAAATAAGAAGAGATGAGTTCTGAATCTGTAAAGCCTTGTTCTCAGCTTTGAGCATTTTGTCCTCTTTGTCATACTCATCAATCATGCGAGATGATGTTGATAACCGTCCAGCAAGTTGTTTAGCCTTTGCTTTTACTTCAGAATGTGTCATCTTTTCAAAATCAAGGTTGTAACCTTCAGACATATTTAGCTGATTCGACATCCTAGCTCTTTGGTTAGTAATCAAACTTTTCTGTATCTAGACAACCAACTAGATGAGATCGTTAGAATCAAAATAAATAAATAAAAAATAAAAAAAACTATACTAAAAAAAATTTTAAATTTTTTTTTCGGGTCTTGAAACTATCGGTCGACCGGATGAATAGTGACCGGATGAATAGTGACCGGATGAATAATGTCGACCGAATGAATAGTGACCGGATGAATAGTGTCGACCGGATGAATAGTGACCGGATGAATAGTATCGACCGGGAACTTGTTCGACCGGGGAAGTGCAAAGACCGGTAAGATGTAAGACCGGAACTATGCTTGACCGGTAAAATTGATTCGACCGGTAACTTGTTCGACCGGAAGTATGCTTAGACCGATAGAGGTCTTTGACCGGTAAGGGTCTTCGATCGGGACTTCCTTAGACCGGGGTGAGCTGAGAGTGTACCGGTCGAATGTTAAGGACCGATAAATGGTATTCGACCGGAAGAGTAAGGACCGGTATGGTGCTCTGATACCAATTGTTATCCCAGTTTAATCTAGTTGGTAAACAATCAATCAAGTAATCAAGCAACACAATAATAATCAAGAGATATATAAATCAGAGTAACATACCAATCCCTTGTATAAACTGTTAAACCTTGAGTGTTCTTGATACCCTTGGATTACAGCAGCCTCTCTCTAAACAATAATTATGAAAGTAATAATAATGAGAGTTCTAACCTAAAACTAAACTAATCATAACTTTAAATACCTAAGCCTTATGGGCTTTAATCATAATGGGCTTTCAAATGGGCTTGGGCTCAATAGCTTAATAACTATTAACTTATTACATAATAAACCCTCTAAATGACTTTAGCACAATTGCAGTTTAAACCCTTAACTTTAACTTTAATCTTGAATACAATTATTTGATCCAACAGCAATGATTTGTGCTCAGAAGAAGGAACCCAGTGGATGATGCTCCCAAAAAGGGGGAGTCAAAAGCTGAGGTTAACATGGAGAATGCTAAGAAGAAGGGGGAGAAACATGGAGATGAGGGGGAGTTTGCTGAAACAGAAACAGGGTTTGAGAAAGCAGCAGAAACAGTTAATGCTGATGAAGCAAACATAGCAGCAGAAACAGTTAATACTGCTGAAATAAATGAAGCAGCAGAAATTGTTCAAGAGCTATTAACTGACCTTATTAGCAGCAATTTGGAAGAAATTGAGATAGCTGAAGCACTAGTCAAAGCTAAACATGATACTCCTAAGGTTACTTCAAAGGCCAAAGGAATTGTCATCAAAGACAATGTTGAGGTTATCAAGAAAGCTAGTGTTGATAAGATAGCAAGCAAGGACAAAGGCAAAACCAAGATAGTAGAATCTGACCAACCAGTTAAAAAGCAAAAGTTGATTGAGTCAGATGAAGCTTTGGCTAAGAAGATTCAAGCAGAACTTGAGCAAGCAGAAACAGTTCAAGTGAAGAAAGATAGGGAGATGACAAAATCTCTAACTGCAGAGCTGAATGAAGTTTATCAAAAGAGTTTGGCAACAGAGATGGCACAGAAGAGATCATCAATTCCAAAGAAGACTACAATGATCAAATTGGGTGCAAGGAAGAGACAACCTTCAAAGACCTACCTTGGCACTCAAGAGAGAAAGAAGATGATCACTTTCCTCAAAGGTGTTGTGGGAGTCAAAAAGGAAATGTTCACTAAAATTTCATTTGAACAAATCAAAGGTTTGTATGAGGCAGAGATGACAAAGTTACAAGGGAATGACAAAGCAAGAGTTGAAGTGGAAAAGAAGATGAAAGAGAGGCATGACCTTCAAATTCAAAAACCCTTTCCTGATGATCAAGAATCACCAAGGAAGGAAGCTACTCTAGGTGAAAGTCTGAGGACTTTGAAAAGAACAAAAATGATGGCTAGAAGAAAACCAGCTAAGAAACCTAGAGTGGATGAGGAAGAAGCTGAGAATGAACAAAAGGTAGCTGAAGAACAAGAGGCACCTAAGTCTGATGAAAAGAAAGCTCAATCTCAGGAAGAACCATCCAGTACTTATGATGTAAATATGTACATGGTGGTGATGGACAAAGTGCCTGAGCCTATAACAGCTGAACCAGTTGGTGTCAAGCCTCCTGAGATTATTCACTGGGATACCATGGAAGTAGATGGAACGGAGTATATCAGGCTGAAGAGGAAAGATGACAAATTTGAAGTGTATCCTACTTGGGCCAAGATTGTAAGAGTATGCTCCAGATCTGATTTAGAGGAAATGTTTGAGGTGGGGATGAAATTATATGCTGATAAGCTGAAAGCTTCAGGGATACCAGTTACAAAACTTGTGATGGAATATCTATGCATGTTGTTCAAGCCAGAGGAAGTTCAACATGTTATCAGAAATGTTTTCAAAACCATCAACAACTGGACTCTGTATGAAAGAAGTGGAGTATATGCACTAGCTATGGATACAAGTCACTTTGAATACTTCCTAGTGGATAGAGTTAACAACCATAGCAGGTTAAAGCTGCATGCTATGTTGAAGAAAAAGATAGGTTGTGCACCAGATTCTGCAATGACAAGATACTTGATCCAGAGAATTATTAATCAAAGTTTGGGGCTGAATCCTGATATGGGATTATGAGCAATGAAGTTTTGGGAGCATCTGAAGAACTTGACTTCTCTGTTCTAAAAGTCAAGTTAGGAGGAGATTGTTGGGAACTGAAGATTTAATCAAGTATGATTACTACTTCCAGTACAACATGGTTACTACTGCTGAGACAAGATACTACTGTTGAGCCAGATTAATACTGCTTGAAGAAATTAATACTGCTAAGCATAGTTAGTACTGGTGAAGATTAATACTACTTAGAGTGTTAATCCTGCTATGATTTAATATTGCTTATGTGATAATCAAGATATGCGCAGATCAAGGATTGAAGATAATCATGGAAGGTTTGAAGATAATTATAGAAGAATATACTGAAGATCTTTTAAGTTTTGTAATTATCTTTTATTTTCAGTATATGTATAGATGTATTCAGAATAGTTTTGATATATACGAGATTTCTGAGTTTTTGTTTAGAGAGAGAATTAACCTCAAGGTTTACAACCCTAGTTCTAGAGAAGTAGAATTCGTCTTGGTGAACTTGTTCATCAAGATTGAGGTTTTGTGTGAAAGCTTGTAACTTTAATCATTCAATAAAGTTTACAAGTTGTGATTTATATTTTACTGTTACATTGATAGTTTGAATATTAAAGTGTTTCTCCGCAACTTCTTTAATATTGTTTCTGAGTTTCATTATTCTTGTTAAGAATCAGATCCTGACAGCGTCCATTTCTCATCCAATGGTTGAAAAACACTTTTCACGCTTCTCACAGTTAGCTCAAGTTGTCACCAGAACCCAACCCAACCCAACCCTAGGGGATCATTCGAGAGGTCTGACAACTTATGAGAAGTGGGAGAATGGTCAGATCACATGTGATTTTAAAGTAAAATTAAATACACGTGATACTGATAAGCACCAATTTTATACACTTTTATGTTAAAGATTCCCTACAATTAGTGATTATTAGATGTTTAAAATATCCTTAATTTTAGCATTTTTGTGTTTTGTAATTTGAATTGAAAAGAAAAAGGAAAATGTTTTTTTATATTATTGATTTTTAGTCTAAAATAATAATAATAATAATAATAATAATAACTTTGAATATTATGTGTGTGTGCAGTAGGTAGAAAAAGAAAAAAAAATATTATTAAGTGTGTTTTGTTGTCTTGCATTTCTAGCCCACGATGTGAAAGGAAATATATATATATATATATATATATAGGGGAGCGGACTTGAGATAATGTGAGACCAGACTATTTCCGTGAGACCCGTGAGACCACAAAAATAACACTAAACCTTCACAGCAAAAGACTGTGAAGGTATTATAAAGGTAAACCTTCACAGTGTTTTTGTTGTGAAGGTTTGCTGTTTTTCATTCCTTCATAATGAATCGCTGTGAAGTTTTAGTGTTATTTTCTGGTCTCACCGGTCTCATGAAAACAGGTTGGTCTCACGTGAACCCAACCCTAGGGGAGCGATCATGTGAAAACCACTCTTAAAATGCAAACTTTGTACACCAATATCAACCATTCAAATAATTTCTTTTTATTTTCTATTTTTTTAATTTATAAGGGTGTAATAGTCATTTGATTAAAACGGTTATATATATGGTAGTTATCTTTTTGAGTTATTTTAAGAGATATTTATATCATTATTGTTTAATTATGGTAATTAAAAAAAATTAATAAACCAAATATAAAATATTCCTTTGTAAGAAGATACGACACCACCATTTTCAAAAGCAAATCACCATTTTCATGGCTATCACCATTTTCATGCGGCATCACCCATTCTCGTCGGCGTTTAAATCAAGCAAAACCACACTGTAAGTAGTTTATCATTCATACCAGCACACCGTAAGTAGTTTATCATTCTCGCCAGTATCTCATATTTCATCACACCAGATTTATCACGTCGTCGTTCATCGCCGTATCATCTCGGTTTCATATCCGTTTTCCTCTCCTTTCATTGTCGTTCATCTCCGTTCATCGTCTTTCATCTCGGTTTTATATCCATTTTCATCTCTATTTGTCGTCGTTCATCTCTGTCATCTCCGTTTCATTTCCGTCTTCGCCTCCGTTCATCGTCGTTTCATCTCCGTTCTTCTTCGTCTTCATCGGTGAAGCGTTAGATTTCTAATCGATAGAACACAGGGGAATCGGTGAAATTGTTGAATGTTACCTCCTTGAAACCAAATCATTGTGGATGAAATAATTCAACTTTTCATTTATTTTTTATTGTTCTTCGACTTTTTGGTAACTACGATTAAAGATTTGAAATTTGAGATAATAACTTCCATAAAATTAGCAATTTCATCTTATTTTCATATTTGAAATTAAATGTTAAAAGGACTACTATACCCTTTCTGTCCACTTTTTATTTATTTTGTATATTATATTAATTACTACATTAACATAAATAGCACAAAATGATCTTAACCATTGATTGATTTCATCTACGGCTTAAAGAAGGGTTGCATAGTTTTCATTATAAGCGTGGTTTGCAAATGAAACCACCTCATATATATATATATATATATATATATATATATATATATATATATATATATAAGAGCCCACCACATTTGCAGCTCACATTAAAATCTTGAAACCCAACAACATTTTGTACGTCCTGGTCTGCGTTCAATCCGAGTGGTGTATACAGTGGCCAAAGTCGCACAACAAAACGCGATGGCCACTGTTTTCTACCAAAATCAGGATTTCGGGCGGCTTCTCGCGCGGGTAAAACCGCGCCCCAAATCGCGTGCGACCGGAACGTGGGTTTTAAACCCTCTTCGAGCGGTT
Organism: Arctium minus; assembly: GCA_954870635.1. Classification (NCBI taxonomy): domain Eukaryota; kingdom Viridiplantae; phylum Streptophyta; class Magnoliopsida; order Asterales; family Asteraceae; genus Arctium; species Arctium minus. The sequence continues at coordinate 162,137,850 of OX941081.1, forward strand.
TTCTTCCGGGAGAGTATAAATAGCATTTATTAACTCTCGATTGGGGGGACAATTTTTGGAGAGGATCGATCAATTTCTTCCAGGGAGTGAATCACAAGACCGATTGAGAGTTCTTGAAGATTTTGGAGTCGATTTTGAAGTTTCTTAACTAGGGTGCTTCATCAAATTCTAGATTTTTAACATTTGTGAGTTCAATTTGTGTTTTGAATTAGGATTATGAGTAGCTAAATCTTACTTCTAGTGATGAGATTATAATTAGTTTATTTTGAATCTTGTTGAGACTTGGTTTGTGTTAATTATCAATTGAATTTTATTTATGCAATCTTTGTTCAAAATGTGCTTTCATTTTGGGTTTTGGTTTTGAGAAGGATCCCTTGAATCCCATGATCCAATTTTGAATTGCTACTTGTGATTAGGAATACGTAACTGTTCTTAAATTCAATTTAGTAGCAAGTAATGCATCAATAGATCACCAAATCAATTGATTAGCATTATAAGATTGTGTAATCTAGCTTAAATGGTCGGGCGATCATTAGTTAGGATCGGTGTTTGTCTAGATTGTAATGCGATTGATAGGTTAAGTCTAAGTTCATGACTAGCCTTGACTTAATCAATTAGGAACTAGTTCACCGAGCTCCTCATGCTAGTTTAATCATAAGAATAAACGGAGCATTTGGTGCGTGTCAACACTCACGACCGATTTGAAATCAATTGAGAAAAGTATGTGTTTTTTTATACAAGTCACTAATACATGATTTCATAAAGAACTGATTATACTCATCACTAGGATTTGTTCTCTATTAAATAAAGTCTCAATTTATTTTTATGCGTAGATTAATCAACAATTTCCAACCCCCCTTTTTTTGTATAATGTTTTTAATGAGTTTGCACGTGATTTCGTCTTGGACTTACGGTTAACACTGAGTCCCTGAGGAGACGACCCTACTTATCGCTATCACAATTTACTGTGTTTTAGTGGTAATAGGATTAATTTAAGTTTATTTATTATTTGTCAGACTCGACACCCGTCAAATTTTTGGCACCGCTGCAGGGACTCACAAGATTTAACCATTTATGCTAAGATTGTTTCGTGCTGTTTCACCAGTGCCAATAGATCCGGAGATTGAGAAGACCGCTAAAAAGCTAAGGAAGCAAGCTAAGCTTCGAAAGAAGCAAGGCGAGTCGACTTCTTCACCGGTGCTCAACATTTGGCAAGACATTGATTTGTCTACTGATTCTAAGACGGAGGAAAACTTACATTAAGAAGAAGAGAAACCACATCCTGAAAGAGAAGAACCAGTCACGGAGACCGAGGAAGAGCAAGAAGAGGAGATGACAGCACCACCTCTCGAGCGTACTTTGAGGGAATGAGCAGCACCCAATGTTGACGAGCAACCTCTTTGCATTGCATATCCGGTAGAAGAGGTAAGCGCTGAACTTAAAACAAGTTTAATACACTTACTCCATCGTTTTCATGGTTTAAATAATGAAGACTCGTACAAGCACATGACCGAATTCCACATGGTGGGTCTGGGGATGAAGCCACAAGGCACAACCATGGAGCATCTCAAGCTGAAGCCATTTCAATTCTCCCTAGTTGATGCAACTAGGGAGTGGCATTTCTACCTACCACCGGTATCCATCACGCATGGGCTCAAATGGCACAAGCAATCCTTGATAAGTTCTTCCCCGCATCCAAAGTCGTCGGGCTTAGGAGAGAGATATGCGGAATCAAGCAGAAGGACATAGAGACGCTTCATGAGTATTGGGAGCGCTTTAAGCGCTTATGTGTAAGTTGCCCTCAACATGGTATTTCCGATCAATTATTAATTCAGTATTTTTATAAGGATTACTACCAATGGAGAGGAAGATGATGGACGTCGCTAGTGGAGAGCGATTGTGAACAAAAACCCGACTCAAGCGAGGACGTTAATCAACACCATAGCAGAGAATTCAAAGCAATTCGGACCAAGAACCGATATTAGTCGGAGTGCTAGTCTGGTACATGTTCAATCACCTGAGACTAAAATTAATGATTTAACTATTTTGGTGAAATAGATTGCTTTGGGGAATGTGCCTCAAGTTAAGGCATGCGGTTTTTGATCATCGGTAGCACACCCTACCGATGCATGCCCCACCCTACATGAAGAAGAGGAGCAAGTGAACGCTATAAGGTGTGGCAACTGTTAGAGCTCCAACAATCGGGCATTAGACCCATTCTCGAGTACCTACAACCCCGGTTGGAGACAACATCCCAACTTGAGCTACGCCCTGAAGCAAGGACAAGGTCAAAGTCAACCTAAAGCCTTTTTCCAACGACCTCAACAATTCTAGCAAGGTTAACAGTTTCAAGCTCCATCGAGATTTCAACAACAATTCAGTCAACCATCGGGTTTTCAGCAACAACCACTTTAGCAACAAAAGGCACCATTTCAACCACAACAACAAATGTCATCTCAAGCCCCTAGTGGGTCAGGTATGTCTTTTGAGGATACAGTTAAGTCTATGGCTACTAACATGGCTAAATTAACAGGAAACTCAAGCGAGCATTCAAAATACTCAAGCAAGCATACAAGATCTTCGGACCACAGTGGGTCAACTAGTGAACAAACGCAAGTTGCCTTCTCAAACGGAGACCAACCCGAATGCTAATGTGAGTGCAATGACTTTAAGGAGCGGGAAGGAGCTCTAAGACGTTGGTAAGAAGAAAGAAAGAGTTAAAGATGTAGAGGATGAGTTGGAAATTAAGGCTTCTACCTCGGGTGGGAAAGATGCCAAAGATAATGAGGCGACAAAGAAGACACCCGAGGTGATGATGCAAACACCACCTAAATGTAACGACGCCATCATGTTTACCATACCCTGTAAGGTAGGCAATGTCGTGGTCAATCAGGCTATGTTAGATTTGGGGGCATCGATCAATGTCATGCCATATGCCATATACACATCCTTGGATGTAGGCCCCTTTAAGCCAACCGGTGTAGTCATTCAAGCTAGAGGATGTCCTTGTACAAGTCAATGAATTGGTCTTCCCGACCGACTTCTATATGTTAGATATGGAGGAGAATAATACCTCCAAGGCCGAAATGATTCTATTGGGTAGGCCATTTCTCAAGACCTCTAAGACCAAGATAGACGTCCATGATGGTAATTTGACCATGGAATTCGTTGACGAGATTATTAAATTAAATATATATATATATATATATATATGATGCCTTGCGATATCCGAGCGATGTTTCATCTTTGTGTTTTGTTGATATAATTAAGTCTTTATCTGATGATGTGTTTGTTTTGTCTAACCAAGATGCGTTGGAAGTGATACTTGGTAGGGACTTACATAGTGATAGTCTGAAGAAGCTACCCAAAAGTATGACTTGAATGAGGAATACGCCGAGTTGGTATCTTGGATGGAGCACGGGAAGAAATCAAGGTATGAAGTTTCTAAAATTGAGTTGCCATTATCAAATACAAAACTTTTGCCTTCTATTGAATAGGCACCTAATATGGAACTTAAGTCGTTTCCAGATCATTTGAAGTATGCTTACCTAGGTGAGAAGGATACCCTTTCGGTGATCATTTCTGCCAACCTTTCACCTAGAGAAGAAGGCGATCTAGTTAAAGTTCCAAAATATCATAAGGGCGTCATCGGATGGACCATTGCGGATATCAAGGGTCTTAGTCCCTCTTTGTTCCAACACAAGATATTACTTGAAGAGGAGTATAAACCCTTCCGAGAGGCGCAACGTAGATTGACCCCCACCCCCAATGATGGATGTCGTAAAGAAGGAAATGCTGAAGCTTTGTGATGCCAGTATGATCTATCCCATATCTGATAGTAAGTGGGTAAGTCCTATCCAAGTAGTACCTAAAAAGACCGGCATAACCGTGATCGAAAATTCGGAAGGTGAGTTGGTACCCACCCGAGTCCAAAACGGGTGGCGGGTATGTATTGATTATCGCAAGTTAAATGCTTCTACTATAAAAGACCATTTTCCTATTCCTTTTATTGATCAAATGCTTGAACGTTTAGCCGGTAAGACTCACTATTGTTGTTTGGATGGATACTCATGTTTTCATCATATTCCCATCACATTGGAAGATCAAGAGAAGATGACGTTCACTCGCCCTTTTGGCACGTTTGCATATCGGACAATGTCGTTTGGACTATGCAATGCTCCCGCCACCTTTCAAAGGTGTGTGGTTAGTATTTTTTCAGATTATGTGGAAAATTGCATAGAGGTTTTTATGGATGATTTTACGGTCTATGGGGATTAATTTGAGTTATGTTTGTCTAATCTCAACAAAATTCTTAAGAGGTGTCTAAAGACTAACCTGGTACTTAATTATAAAAAATGTCATTTTATGGTTAGTCAAGGTTTGGTGTTAGGACATATTGTCTCGGAAAAAGTTGTAGAGGTAGATAAAGCCAAAATTGATGTTATTAAGTCTTTACCTTACCCCACGAGTGTGCAAAAAGTTCATTCTTTTCTTGGCCATGCAGGTTTTTACCGGCGATTTATAAGGGACTTTTCCAAGATCACTCGACCTATGTGCAAGTTGCTACAAAATGAGGCCGAGTTCCATTTCAATGAAAAGTGTAAGGAAGCTTTTGACCAATTGAAAGACATGTTGAATTCAACACCAATCATCCAACCTCTAGACTGGACGCTCCGATTTGAGATCATGTGTGATGCGAGCAACCATGCCTAGGTGCGGTACTTGGACATAAAATTGGAAGGGCGTCTCATGTTATCTACTATGATTCCAAGACACTTGACAACACTCAAAGCAAATACTCCACCACCGAAAATGAGCTTTTAGCTATAGTTTTTGCTTTAGATAAGTTTCGTTCTTACTTGCTTGGTAATAAAGTCATTATTCATTATGATCATGCAGCGTTGAAGTACTTATTGAAGAAGAATGATGCAAAGCCACGACTAACCCGATGGATCTGACTACTCCAAGAGTTCAACCTGGAAATCAGAGACAAAAGTGGAGCATAAAATTTGGTAGCGGATCATCTCATCCGAATCACTTTTAATGGCGAGCAATCACCCCTCAAGGATGACTTTCCAGATAAGCACCTCTTTTTCATTGCAAAAGACTCTCCATGGTATGCAGACATCGTAAATTATTTGGTTACCAAGACATTCCCAGGTGAGTTGACTAGATTTGAAAAAGATTAGATTAAGAGGGAATCTCATTTATATATTTGGGATGAGACTTACTTGTGGAGGCACTGTCCTGACCAAGTTATTAGACGATGTGTACCCCAACAAGAGTATCAATCTGTTTTGCAATTTTGTCATTCATATGCTTGTGGGGGTCACTTTGGTAATTAGAGGACATTTAGGAAAGTGCTTGAATGTGGGTTGTATTGGCCAACTTTGATGCATGATGCTTACACTTTTTGTAAGAATTTTCCACGTTGCCAAATGATAGGAAACATTAGTTCCCGAAATCAAATGCCCCAATTTCCCGTATTATTTTGTGAAATATTTTATTTGTGAGGCATATATTTTATGGGACCATTTCCCGCCTCATGTGGTCACTTGTATATTCTCCTTGCTGTCAATTATGTATCGAAATGGGTTGAGGCTAAGGCCACTCGAGCCGATGATGCACGTACGGTTGTAGATTTTTTGAAATCTAATATTTTTTTCCATGTTTGGAACACCAAGAGCCATCATAAGCGATAGAGGGACTCACTTTTGCAACAAGGTTACGGAGGCTTTGATGAAGAAATATGGAGTTATACATCGAATATCCACAGCTTACCACCCGCAATCCAATAGCCAAGCCGAGGTGTCTAACCGTGAGATAAAATCTATTTTAGAGAAGATGGTGAATCCTAACCGGAAAGATTGGAGCTTGAGATTGAACGACGCCCTTTGGGCCTATCGGACGGCGTTTAAAACGCGTATGTCTATTTTGCATCTAGTTTTTGGTAAACCATGTCATCTATCGGTAGAGTTAGAACACAAGGCATTCTGGGCCGTGAAAGAATGCAATTTGGATTTAGATGAGACGGGACAACATAGGAAATGATTCCTACGAGAATGCCCGAATTTATAAAGAGAAAACAAAGCCATTCCATGATAACCAGATCTTACGTAATAACTTCACCAAAGGTTAGAAAGTGCTTCTTTACCATTCTCGTTTGAAATTATTTCCTGCTAAGCTAAGGTCCAGATGGTTAGGACCTTTTGTTGTGACTAATGTGTTTGATCATGGCGCAGTAGAAATTCAAAGCTTATCTACCGGCCAAGTGTTCAAGGTGAACGGTCAGAGGCTAAATCCCTTTTATGAAGGTTTTGTTGGGGAGGATCTAGAGCGGGTAACTTTGGACACGCCAAGCTACCATGGATGAAATGAATATGGTCTACCCAAAGACTTAAAAAGAAAGGCATTGCATGGGAGGCATCCCATGCGATTTCATTTACTTGTTTTTTGTTGTTTTTCGTATTTGCCTTAGTTTCGTGAGCTTCTATATTTTCACTCCTACATTTCTCTTGGTCTTTCTCAAGTTTCATCCTGGAATTTAGAGCTTAAAGGACGCATCTACCTTCACGGATCCATACATTGAACGACTATTCACCAAATCAGGGGAGTTCACTGTTTCCCCTCACTCTTTTATTGTTTTGAATGTCCTTTATTTTATCGCACACTGTCAGGATCGAATTCTCAACAAGAATTAATTCTCAGAAACAATATCAAAGAAGTTTGCGGAATAACACTTTGATATTTAATCAAACAGAAAATCAAAACAGAATATAATCAACAAACTGTAAACTTGTATTGAATGCTTTGAAGTTACAAGATTACAGACTCAACCTCAATATTGATGAACAGGCTCACCAATACGAATTCTACTTCTCTAGAATTAGGATCTATGTCTTGAAGTTGATTTTCTCTCTCAAAGAATGAATTACAAAAGTTTTTTTTTTTTTTTTTTCTATACATATACTAGTCAAAAGATAATTACAATAATTAAACAAATCTTCAGTATATCTTCCATGTATATCTCAAAGCTTCCATAATCTTCAGATTATCCAGCTGTCATTCTTTCCATCTGAATCTCTTAAGCAGCACTAACCATGATTAGCAGCACTAACTTCTTCTAGCAGCATTAACTACTAAGCAGCACTAACTACTAGCAGTACTAACTAGCTAAGCAGTACTAACTTTGTTCAAGCAGCACTAACTTTGACTAGCAGTATTAATATTACTAGCAGTAGTAATACTCAGCAGTATTAACCTTAAAGTCTTCTAGCAGTATTAACTCTGAACCAGCAGCATTAACCATCCTTGAGTTTTTCTTCAGTTCCCAACAATCTCCCCCTAACTTGACTTTTAGGAAAAGAAGTCAAGTTCTTCAGATGCTCCCAAAATCTTCATTGATCTACTCCAATATTAGGATCCAGTCCCATAGTCTGATTGATAGTCCTCTGAATTAGATACTTGGCCATTTCTGAATTTGGTGCACAACCCAACTTCTTATTCAACATGGCATGAAGCTTAAGATTTGTATGCTTTTAGACCCTATCCACCAAGTAGTACTCCATGTGGAAAGTATCCAATGCTAGTTCATAGACTCCACTCCTTTCATAGAGAGTCCATCCTCTAACAGTTTTGAACACATCTCTGATTAAGTGCTTCACTACTTCTGGATTGAATAACATACACAAGTATTCCATGACCAGCTTCACTATAGGTAACCCTGAAGCTTTCAACTGATCTGCATAAATTTTCATCCCCACTTCAAACATTTCTTCCAAATCAGATCTTGAACACTCTCTGACAATTTTGTTCCAGGTGTTGTATACTTCATACTTCTCGTCATTTCTTTTCAATCTGATGTATTCTTTGCCATCCACCTCCATAATATCCCAATGGATAACTTCAGGAGGTTTAAATCCAACAGGTTCAACTGAAATAGGCTTTGGAATTTTATCCATTACTACCATGTACATGTTTACATCTGAACTCTGTGGTATTTCTTCCTGAGTTTTAGCTTCATTCTGAGGTGCCTCTTCTTCTTCAGTAACCTTTTGCTCTTCTTCTACTCTAGGCTTCTTTACACTTTTCTTTCTTTTAGCCATCATTTTGGTTCTTTTCAGTGTCTTTTGAACCTGCACTAAAGTAGCTTCCTTCTTCTTTTCTTCCTTGTTCTCTGCCTTTTCTTTGATAGGAGTTCCCTCTTCACTTTCAGGGAATGGTTGATTCATATTCACATCATGTCTCTCCTTTGCCTTCTTTTCAAACTCCACTCTATCCTTTTCATTATTTTTCAGCTTCCCCATTTCTTTCTCATAAAGATCCCTGATTTGATCAAAAGTCATCTTCACAAACATTTCTTTCTTTACCCCAATTGCACTCCTCAAGAAAGTTATCATTTTGTTTCTTTCCTGAGTGGCAAGGTAAGTTTGTGAAGGTCTTCTTTTCTTTGCACTTGATTTGACTATCATGGCCTTTCTCAAGCTTATTGCCCTTTCCTTAGCTTTCTCTGTTTCAAGCCCTTTCTGATAAGCTTCATTTAATTCAGCAGCTAGAGCCTTTGCCATCTCCCTGTCTTTTTCAACCTGAACTCTTTCTTCTTTTTCAATATCCTCCTGCATCTTCCGGGCTAGAGCTTCATCTGATTCAACCAACCTTTGCTTCTTGACTGGTTGATCAGATTCCACCATCTTTGCTTTTCCTTTGTCTTTGTTCATTGGCTTCATACTGTTATCTTTCTTGCTCCCTTCTCCTTTTTCTCCCCCTTCATTTATGACCACTCCCTTTGTTTTGAGAGTGTCATTCTTTGCTTTGATGAGCATTTCAGCTACTTCAATTTCTGTTGGAGATAACTTTGTTACTTCTGCTTGTGAAGTTTCAGCAGTACTAACAGTTTCTGCTTCTAACTCCCCCTCAATACTGTTCTTCTCCCCATCATGCTCCCCCTCAACTGTTTCTTTTTCCTCATTCAGGTTTACTTCAGCCTCTGACTCCCCCTTTTTGGGAGCATCAGACACTGGTTCCTTCTCTTTAGCACAAATTGTTTCCTTTTCTTCTTTTGAATCAGCCTTGTCACCATCTTCTTTAGTTTTGCAATCTGGACTTGTTGTGACAGGATCACCAGCTTCATCTCCTCTATTTCTTTTCCTTGTTTCAGAACATCTAGGTTGATGTTACCCATTGTCTCCATCAATTCATCATAGTTATATCTGTCCTCACCTTCTCCAGGAGTGTTACCCCCTATTGAAGGATCATGGGATCTTTTATTAGTGGAAGTCTTCTGCCTAGCAGAAGCACTGTCCACCACTGTGGTTTCTTGGCACCAGGGACCTTCAAATGATTGCTCATTCAAAGTTGCCATGGGGGAGGTCTTATTGATGTTACCACTTTCCTCCTCTGTGCTAGCAGGAGTAGTGGCAGCCTCATCACCCATATGCTCTACCTCCTCCTCAGAGAGCACCTCCTTTGGGTTGGGAGACACCCTTGTGGTTTCCCTTTGGATATTCTCTAGGGGAGAATTCTCCCTTAGAGGGCTTAAAGGCTGAGTGGGTAATGGTACAATAAGGGAAGGAGCCTTCTTTACCTGTTTCCTCTTGTAAGTTTGGGTGATAGGAGAGGTTGGTTTTTCAAGAAGGGACTGGGGAATTGATTTTGAGAGGGAAGGTTGGGCTTGGCTAGCAGTGGGTTGGTCTAATGGGGGCCTTGACCCTGCTGCCATACCTTCATTGGTTTGGGACACCACCATCATTGTAGAGAACAATGGGGTGTCAACTCCTTCAGAGTCCCCAGCAGATCTTCTCATATTGGAGAAAACCTTGCCTTTGGGGGGTTTAGGTACATATACCCCAACAGGTTGAGGTATATCCGTCAATTCATGAGTAATAACTTCTTGAACAAACCTGGGATACATAAAGAAGCTCTTTTTGTTTCCCATGTTTGAGACAAGATCACTGAAAATCATTTTAGAAAAGTTATACTTTCTGGCAGTGGCCAAGCACACCAAAGCATAAGCAATAGTGCTGCTGAACTCACTCCATCCAGTAGTCTTTTTGGAGATACAATGCATAAGAGTATGGACAAAGAAACGGCATTGGGGTGAAAATTTTGCTTTAGAGAATTTGAAAACTCCCAATGGGCCTCCATACCCCATTCTTGTAAGATTTGAAAACAGTTCATCGTTTGGGATAGAGGTTATACTAGAGGCATCGTCTAGACATAGACTGATGCGAATAACCTCTTCAGTAACCGTTAGTGATTGATCACAGATTCTTGTCTTGATCATCTGCACACCATTCTCAACAACAATGGTTGCATTAGCCCAGAACTGCCTTTGATGCTCGATATAGATTGTAGGGGATACAATAAGAGCATGAGCAATGTGACTTGACTTGAGGAAATCCACAATCTGATGAAATCTTGCAGCTTGCTTTGGTTTTTGTAGCATCGCAATCTCATTGTGCTCGTCAATGAAAGTCATTGATGCCATTGATCTTAGTGAAAAGCTTGCCTGAAGACTTCGAACTTGAGAGAGAAAAGGTTTAGAGCACAAGAGAACAGTATGCAAAGAGTCGTTATGAACTTTTAGGCGGGCAAAGAGTATTTATAGTAATCGGAACATAAGCAGTATTAACCTAGAGCAGTATTAACTACTAGCAGTATTAACTAACTAGCAGTATTAACTACTGCAGTATTAACTAACTAGCAGTATTAACTGAAAGCAGTATTAACTACTAGCAGTATTAACTAACTAGCAGTATTAACTACGAGCAGTATTAACTAACTAGCAGTATTAACTGAAAGCAGTATTAACTGAAAGCAGTATTAACTACTAGCAGTATTAACTAACTAGCAGTATTAACTACTAGCAGTATTAACTACTAGCAGTATTAACTGAAAGCAGTATTAACTACTAGCAGTATTAACTAACTAGCAGTATTAACTGAAATACTCCTTTTAAACTTGCTAAACACTGAGTACTGCTATGCATATCCTGAAAAAGAAGATTAGTAACTTCAAGAATAATATACAGGTATAAAACCACTTTTTGAGAAGGGGATTATTCAGAGTTGATCATTCCCACACTTGTTACCAAGAAAGTGAATCTACCCACATCAAAAGCTTTAGTGAATAGATCAGCAAACTGATTATCAGTGTGAACTTTGACAACTTGAATAAGTTTCTTTTCATTACAATCTCTTATAAAGTGATACCTGATCTCAATGTGCTTTGTTTTTGAGTGCTTGACTGGATTATTTACAATGCTAATAGCACTGCTGTTGTCAATAAAGATTGGAGTGTGTAGAAAGGTGACCCCATAATCCAACATTTGATTCTGAATCCATAAGACTTGAGAACAGCAACTTGCAGCTGCTATGTACTCTGCCTCTGTTGTAGATGTGGATACTGTGGTTTGTTTCTTGCACTGCCATGAGACTAGTCTAGCACCCAAAAACTGACATCCTCCAGAAGTAGATTTTATGTCCAAGTGTGCCCCACCTAGATCACTGTCTGAGTATGCTATTAGGTTAAAATGTGAGTCATGAGGATACCAAAGTCCCAATCTGGGTTGCCCTTTGAGATATCTGAATATCCTCTTAACAGCTTGAAAGTGAGATTGCTTTGGCCTAACTTGGAATCTTGCACATACACAGACTTGAAACATTATATCTGGCCTTGATGCTGTAAGATACATGAGAGAGCCAATCATAGATCTGTAATGATGCACATCTATATCCTCCCCCTCAGAATCTGCTGATATTTGCTTGTGTGTTTCCATAGGTGTGCTTGCAGGTTTTGACTCTGAGAAACCAAACTTGGTTAGAATGTCCTGCACATACTTGGATTGACAGATGAAAATGCCATCTGACTTCTGTTGAACTTGGAGTCCAAGGAAGAAAGTAAGTTCCCCCATGGAACTCATTTTGAACCTTTGATGCATTAAATCCTCAAACTCCTTGCACATGTTGTTTCTTGTAGATCCAAAGATAATTTCATCAACATAGATTTGGACCAGCAAGATATCCTTCTTCTTTCTCTTGATAAATAGAGTCTTATCAATGACTCCTCTTTCAAAGTCATTTTCCAAGAGATAGGATGACAGAGTGTCATACCATGCTCTTGGAGCTTGATGTAGTCCATAAAGTGCTTTCTTTAATTTGTATACCCTGTCTGGATAGCTTGGGTTTTCAAACCCTGGTGGTTGACAGACATATACTTCTTCTTCAATTGAGCCATAGAGAAAAGCACTTTTTACATCCATTTGATAGACTTTGAAATTCATGTAAGAAGCATAGGCTAGAAATAGTCTGATTGCTTCTATCCTGGCCACAGGTGCAAAAACTTCTTCATAATCTATACCCTCTTCTTGAGTATATCCTTGAGCCACCAGCCTTGCTTTGTTCCTTATGACAATACCTCTTTCATCTCTCTTGTTTCTGAAAATCCATTTTGTGCCAATTGCTCTGTGACCTTTAGGAAGGTCTACTAGATCCCATACATCTTGGAGCTTGAACTGTAACAGTTCTTCTTGCATTGCTTCTATCCAACTAGATTCTTTCATAGCATCATGTGCCTTTTTAGGCTCAAGCTGTGATAGAAAACAAGAAAGCACTGTATGTTGTTGATCTTGCATTTTCTGAAGCCTGCTTTGATGTCTAGTCATCATAGGAGAAGAGATATCTCCTATTACCAGCTGTGGAGGATGATTCTTTTGAACTCTGGTGTTATGACTAGGTTCTCCATTTAGTCCATCCTCAAGATTGGATTCATGCAACTCAACTGAAGTGTTTTCAGATGCCACTTCATTATTTTCTTGAGTCTCCTCATCTCTAGTTTCTTCTTCACTCTGACTTGGTCCAGTAAATGATTCCTTTTCACAGTCTTCAACAGAATTTACTGTGGGTATGGGAAAAATCACAGATTTAGATATACTTTCTAGAACTTGTGTGATTCCTGATCCTCCACTTCCTGTTCCTGTATACTCATTACTGAAACCAAAAGAGTTAGTTAGTGAATCAATGTCAAATAGCCACTGAGGTCCAGACCCAACAGGATTTGGTGTGTTCTCATTGCATTTGACATTGTCACTTTCTTCAATTATTCTAGAAGAAGAGTTAAAAACTCTGTAAGCCTTACTCTGAGATGAATATCCAACAAGAAATCCATCATCTGCTTTGCTATCGAACTTACCTAAGTGAGATTTGGTATTGAGAATCGTACAAGGACACCCAAAAGGTTTGAAGAAACCAATGAAGGGTTTTCTTTGATTTAAAAGCTCATATGGGGTCTTGTTCTTTTGCTTGACCACTAGAACTCTGTTTTGGACATAACAAGCAGTATTAACTGCTTCAGCCCAGAAGGTAATTGGCAATTTTGAATCAGCCAACAGAGATCTAGCAGCCTCTATTAGTGTTCTATTTCTCCTTTCAGCAACACCATTCTGTTGAGGAGTCCTAGGAGCACTATATTGCCTCTCAATACATTTTTCTTCACAAAAGGTGTTTAGATCATGATTTTTAAACTCAGTTCCATTATCTGATCTAATGACTTTTACTCTTTGATTAGTTTGGTTTTCAATTCTTAGAATAAAGGATTTGATAAGACCACTTGTTTCATCCTTAGTCCTTAGAAAATATACCCAAGTAAATCTGGAGTAATCATCAACAATAACCAAGCAGTAAGATTTCTTGCCTATACTCATAACATTTGTAGGACCAAACAAATCCATATGCAGTAACTGGAGACAAGAAGAAACATAATTTAACTCTTTGGTCTTATGAGAAGTTTTGTGCTGTTTGCCTTTAAGACAAGAAACACAATGATCATCACATGAAAAGACTTTTGAAGGTAAACCTCTTACAAGGTTGTTTTTAACAAGATTGTTCATAGTCTTGAAGTTCATGTGACACATCCTTCTGTGCCAAAGAGAAGATTCATCTACAAAAGCTTTTGAAACAAGACAATTCAGAGATGAATCACTATTAACATTGTCCATATCAAGACAGTAAACATTGTCCTTTCTTGGAGTTCTAAGTAGTATCATGCTTTCATCAACTACCTTGAACCCTGTAGCAAGAATCATACACTCAGTATTAGTAAATAATATACTATGTTGTTTGTCACAAACCTGTGATACACTTAACAGGTTGTACTTTAATTGATCAACATAGTAGACATCCTCAAATTTCATCTTACCTTTGGTGACATTACCTTTTCCACTTATCTTACCACTAGTAAGATTATCTCCAAATGCAACATGTCCTCCATTGATATGCTTGAAGTCCTGAAGGCATGACATGTTGCCTGTCATGTGCCTAGAGCAACCACTATCAACATGCCAAATGCTCTTTCCCTTGAGCTGTTGGTTGCCCTGCACATTAGATAAATCAATTAGTATGAATTAGGAACCCAAGCCAAAGTGGTCTTGGGTACCCCTTTCTCATCAAAATACTTGCATTCTTTCTTGACAAGATTTTTGAACTTTAACTCCTCATTCTTGGAGTACTTTGTTACAATAATAGGCTTGGAAATATTTTTGCTAGAATCAGTACTGGTTTTAGAAGTACTAACTGCCTTGGCAGCACTTGCATGCTTAGCAGTACTAACCTTGTTAGCAGTAGTAACTGTGTTAGCAGCAGTAACTGTGTTGGCAGTATTAACCTTTGAAGAGGTATTAACAGTATTAGCAGCATTAATATTTTCAGCAGTACTAACACTGTTAGCAGTAGTAACTGTGTTAGCAGTACTAATATTGTTAGCAGTACTAACACTGTTAGTACTTCTAGGTACCCACATTTTGACACTTTCTTTTAAAATCTTTTTCTTTAAAGTGCCTTTACTTTCAATAGATTTCTTTATCACATGTTTCTTTCCAGCCTTCCTATAACCCACAGATTTTTTCACAAATCTTTGAAAGTTCATCTGTTGGTTAATAGGGTTAAAGTAACAATACTTAGCCAAATGATTCAACTTGCCACATATAAAACAAGGTTTTGGTCTATTGATTTTATTCAGATCAACTCCTTGTTTCTGAGCCCATTGATTATTCCAGTTTCTTTGATTTCCTATTTTTAAACCAGAATTTAGGCTCTTGGCTTTATTGCAATCACACTGTTTACAAGATCCAGGATTCACAACTGTGGTTTGTTTGTAATGGACCTTGTTATCATTTCCTTTAGTCTTCTCTATCTCCTTGGACTTGACCCAGATTTTCCCACATCCCTCATTGGTGATAATATTGTTTTCTAATGGTATCTTTTTACTCACATTATTATCCCTGTTCTCACTGGCTCCTTTCTTAGTCAAATCCTTAACTACTACCTCATCCAAAGGATCTATCTTAAAAGCTTCTTCAGACAAGTCCTTTTTCTCCTTAGTTTCTAACAAGTCTGATGTAGGAGAAATATAGTTGTCAGGATCGAATTCTCAACAAGAATTAATTCTCAGAAACAATATCAAAGAAGTTTGCGGAATAACACTTTGATATTTAATCAAACAGAAAATCAAAACAGAATATAATCAACAAACTGTAAACTTGTATTGAATGCTTTGAAGTTACAAGATTACACACTCAACCTCAATATTGATGAACAGGCTCACCAATACGAATTCTACTTCTCTAGAATTAGGATTTATGTCTTGAAGTTGATTTTCTCTCTCAAAGAATGAATAACAAAAGTTTTTTTTTTTTTTTATCTATTCTATACATTCTATACATATACTAGTCAAAAGATAATTACAATAATTAAACAAATCTTCAGTATATCTTCCATGTATATCTCAAAGCTTCCATAATCTTCAGATTATCCAGCTGTCATTCTTTCCATCCGAATCTCTTAAGCAGCACTAACCATGATTAGCAGCATTAACTTCTTCTAGCAGCATTAACTACTAAGCAGCACTAACTACTAGCAGTACTAACTAGCTAAGCAGTACTAACTTTGTTCAAGCAGCACTAACTTTGACTAGCAGTATTAATATTACTAGCAGTAGTAATACTCAGCAGTATTAACCTTAAAGTCTTCTAGCAGTATTAACTCTGAACCAGCAGCATTAACCATCCTTGAGTTTTTCTTCAGTTCCTAACAATCTCCCCCTAACTTGACTTTTAGGAAAAGAAGTCAAGTTCTTCAGATGCTCCCAAAATCTTCATTGATCTACTCCAATATTAGGATCCAGTCCCATACTCTGATTGATAGTCCTCTGAATTAGATACTTGGCCATTTCTGAATTTGGTGCACAACCCAACTTCTTATTCAACATGGCATGAAGCTTAAGATTTGTATGCTTGTAGACCCTATCCACCAAGTAGTACTCCATGTGGAAAGTATCCAATGCTAGTTCATAGACTCCACTCCTTTCATAGAGAGTCCATCCTCTAAAAGGAAAAGTTTTTTTTTATATTATTGATTTTTAGTCTAAAAGAAAAAAATAATAATAATGATACCTTTTAATATTATGTGTGTGTACGCAGTAGGTAGAAAAAGAAAAAAATTATTATTAACTGTGGTTTGTTGTCTTGCATTTGCAGCCCACGATGTGAAAGGAAAAAAATATATAAAAGAGCACACCACATTTGCAGCCCACATTAAAATCTTGAAGCCACCAACATTTCCTCCAGGTATACGTTCAATCTGAGCGGCGTCTACAGCGGCTAAAGCCGCACACCAAAACGTGATGGCCACTGTTTTCGACCAAAATTAGGACATCGGGTGGCTTCTTGGCCGCACCACATCCCACGGCGACCACTGTTCGATGTCCATAATCAACCGTGGGCGATTTTTTCACGTGGGTAAAACCACTCCCCAAGCCGCGTGCGGTCGGAACATGGGTTTTAAACCTTTTTCGAGTGATTTTCTTCCGGGGGAGTATAAATAGCATTCATGAACTGTCGATTGGGGGGGACAATTTTTGAAGAGGATCGATCAATTTCTTCCAGTGAGTGAATCACAAGACCGATTGAGAGCTCTTGAAGATTTCGGAGTCGATTTGGAAGTTTCTTAACTAGGGTTCTTCATCAAATTCCAGATTTTTAACATTTGTGAATTCAATTTGTGTTTTTAATTAGGATTATGAGTAGCTAAATATTACTTCTAGTGATGAGATTATAATTAGTTTATTTTGAATCTTGTTGAGACTTGGTTTGTGTTTAATTATCAATTGAATTTTATTTATGCAATTTTTGTTCAAAATGTGTTTTCATTTTGGGTTTTGGTTTTGAGAAGGATCCCTTGAATCCCATGATCCAATTTTGAATAGTTAGTTGTGATTAGGAATACGTAATTGTTCTTAATTTCAATTTAGTAGCAAGTAATGCATCAATAGATCACCAAATCAATTGATTAACATTATAACATTGTGTAATCTAGCTTAAATGGTTGGGCTTCCGGTCATTAGTTAGAATCGGTGTTTGTCTAGATTGTAATGTGATTGATAGGTTAAGTCTAAGTTCGTGAATAGCCTTGACTTAATCAATTAGGAACTAGTTCACCAAGCTCCTCGTGCTAGATTACTCATAAGGATAAACGGAGCGTTTGGCGAGTGTCAACACTCATGGCCGATTTGAAATCAATTGAGAAAAGTATATTTTTTATACAAGTCAATGATTCATGATTTTATAAAAAACTGATTATACTCATCACTAGGATTTGTTCTCTATTAATTAAAGTCTTAATTTATTTTTATGAGTAGATTAATCAACAATTTCCAACCCCCCTTTTTTTATATAATGTTATTAATGAGTTTGAATGTGAATTCGTCTTGGACTTACGGTTGACACCGAGTCCCTGAGGAGACGACCTTACTTATCACTATCACAATTTACTGTGTTTTAGCAGTAATTTGATTAATTAGAGTCTATTTATTATTTGCCGGACTCGACACCCATCAGATACAATTACACGTCCTAAAGAATGCACAATTGTTGGGTGCCACCGTATTGACCAAGTAAAATCACATGTGATACAATTTCTAAAACGTGTCACCGTATACTTTTTGAAATTGAAGCTTTGACATAAGTTTCTAATGGTAAACTTGGTAAATTTTGCTTACTTTGTACAAAAACTCCGGGTTCGTGTCCCACCAATGTCAACTTTTTAGTTTTTAGCTTATATTTTTGTGTTTTTTTCTATATGTTTAGAAAAAATTACAGCCTCGACCAAACATGTAAAGACAAGAAACTAACCAACCAATCTTTACAATGTTTTGAATATTTCAACAAATTTGTTTTTATATGTAACACCCAAAAAATTGGGTAAAATAAAAACGGAAAATTTCGGCAATATAAAGTCTATAATATAGAATTATAAACCTGTAAACAAGATTGACTATGACCGAATATAGTTGGGATAGTTGCATCAATTAAAGTAGCGGAAGTAATAAGACATACACACGATAACCTATTTAATCTAGAACATTTAACAACTAGATTAAGATAGGTGTCACTATGATTTCAAAACGATCTTCTCTCAAGAACCCAAAATGCCGGTCCGTGAAGGATCCTATGTGCGCGTCCGGCGAATCAAGGTGCCCTATGCACACCACTAACGAACTTGTGAGCCATTAATCACCAAAACAAGTGTTAGGCCAAAGACTAGAATGTAACAAATGCTTAACAGTTTATTATGTAAGCATGTACAGTGTAATTAATTGTTACTAGAATACCCATAGACTGAATCAATGCCAACATTGCCATTCGGGATAAATGTTCCACTTCCTGTACAAATACACAAGCGATAACTCTTGAAAGACGGGGGAGACTCATTACCATATTGGGTGACGAGAACACGTGAATGGGGTCACCCGTGATGTTATTAGATTTCACCACATATCCCGGTTCTAGTTCCCATGCCATACCATACATAACAATCCTCAAACCGTTTATGCTTCTAGTGCTTACTCTGTCGAGTTACACCTCAAGGGCTTACAGACATGGATACCTATCCAATTTAGACGAATTCCAACTCAAGGACTTACGTCCCTTATTGTCTACTCGCTAGTGCCCAAATGACCAACAATTAACACCACATATAGACATGCCATCTAAATCCTCGTGCACTAGGAGATAGATATAAACTCCACATTAAGATCATGATCAAGTATAGATAGCAATTTTCAGAAAATGCACATTTCTTTCAATTAACATAATAATGTCCATTTCATGTTTATATTTATGCCCCATCGATTGTTTTGACAACATGGCAACCATCGACCAATATAATGACTCCAACCACTGATAAGAATATTTGTAACTAAATCTCATATTTAGGAGAATGGTCCTTCACCATAAATTAACTTATTACTACATTGTATGCATAAAGGACCCCTCCCCAAGATGTTTAATAACTCCCAAAAGCACCAAAAAACCCCCTATACATGATAGATATGCAAAACCCTAGTTTTAGGTTAACTTTAAACATTTCATAACGTTCATATAAGCAAATAATAATTCAAGTATAGATAAATAAAGGATAGGAGACTCACCTTCGGTTTGTATGAGAAAACCCGAGAATTTATAGGTTTTAGAAGTAGCTAGAGAGGGAAACTTGAGTTTAAAAAGAAAAGTGGATCCTTGACACAAGATGGAGTAGAAACCCTAGACCAACATTTAATGAACTCAAGATAAGTTAATTGTGTATTAAATGGAAGGAAGAGAGATGGAATGGGTGAAAATTGCACCTGGGAGGAAAAGGAGTCGGCTCCTCAATGTTGAATCTGGTTTGTGCAAATGCAGGGATAAAACGATTTAGGTTTTAATGAGGTCTGGACCGCGGGCGATAGTGACAAGGAGATAGTGCCCTTGTCACAATCGTCGGGGCACAATCGCGCCGATTGTACCGCAGTCATAAGTCTCCCAGCGATAGTGCCACGGCGAGAGTGACACTGTCACAATCACCGACACTATCGCGCCGAATGTACCAAGAGGGGGTGTTGGGGCACGACCTTGACACCGCGACAGTGCCTAAGGCAAGGTCGTCGGGCATACTCGCGGGACCGGGCCTGAAGTTTGCCCGATTCCAAATTTTGTCCGATTCAATCCCGATTCGATTTAATTTATCAAGACGATCAATACCCAAAGTCAAACATAAGTCTTAAAGTATAAAATGTGACTAAGAGAGTATAATAACTACTTTTAATTAATAGTTCACACCCGAGTCTCGTTTTGGCTAGACAAAAGAAAAGAAAGATCTTGAAAGTCGGGGTGTTACAATCCTCCACCCCTTAGAAAAGATTTCATCCTTGAAATCTCAAACTAAATAAACAGGTCAGGATATCGTCTCTTCATGTCTTCCTCCGACTCCCACGTCACATTGGCCCCCTGATGATGCTTCCATTGAATCTTTACCATGACCACTTCTTTATGTCGTAGCCTCTTTGTCTTTCGTTCTAAGATAGCCTCGGGTTCCTCTACACATCTGTAGTTATCCACTCTAATCTCCGTTAGAGGAATGACACTCTCCTCCTCAGCTAAGGACCTTCACAAGTAGCATACGTGAAAGGTAGGGTGAATATCGTCCATTTCGGACGGTAAATCTAACTTGTAGACTTGAAGCCCAATTCGCTTGAGGATGGTAAAAGGCCCGAGGAAACGAGGGCTAAGCTTCCCACGTTTTCCGAACCTAATAATCCCTTTCCACGGTGAGACTTTCAGCATCACTTTTTCCCCCACTCGGAACTCGACTAGTCTTCTTTTCTTATCTGCATTGCTCTTTTGACGGTCTTGTGCCGCTTTCAACCGCTCTCCAATGATTTTCAATTTGTCGGCCGTTTCTTGCACGATATCCGGTCCAACAAACTTCTTTTCTCCCGCTTCTAACCAACACACGAGTGTCCTACACATCCTTCCATACAATGCCTTAAACGGTGACATGCCGATACTAGACTGATAAATGTTGTTGTAGGCGAATTCCACTAATGGTAGGTGCGAATCCCAACTTCCCCCGAAGTCGATGACACACGATATTAACATGTCCTCAAGAGTTTGGATGGTCCTCTCACTTTATCCGTCTGTCTGAGGGTGATAAGCGGTACTCAAATTGATCCTAGTACCCAACTCCTTTTGCAAGCTATCCCAAAAATGAGAAGTGAAACGGCTACCGCAGTCGGATACAATCGAAAGTGGCACGTCGTGCCTTGAGATTACTTCATCTATATAGAGTTTCGCCAGTTTGTCCATCGGGAGAGTTTCTTGCATCGGCAAGAAATGTGCACTCTTGGTCAAACGGTCCACTATCACCCAAATGGTGTCATGACTCCTCAAGGTCTTCGGTAGTTTGGTCACAAAGTCCATGGTGATGTGTTCCCATTTCCATTCCGGTATATCTAAGGATTGTAGACTACCGTAAGGTCGTTAGTGCTCCTCCTTTACTTGTAGGCAAGTTATGCATCGCTCCACATAACTGGTCACATCCAATTTCATCACCGACCACCAATAAATAAGCTTCAAGTCCCGGTACATTTTCGTGCTCCCCGAATGGATAGAGTACTTGGATTTATGCCCGTATTCCAACAACATGTCTTGACATCCTCCGATCTTCGGTACCCATATTCGACCTTGGAATAGCTTTAAACCTCTCCCGTCTTCGGTCAGTTGAAGGTGTTGCTACACCATCGCTTCACTTTTGAGATTCGCATCTAGTAGTGCTTCCGATTGGGCCGTCTTGATTCAATCAATTAGACTTGAAACAACTACCACCCTTGAGAAGGTGGCTTGGACGCCACTACCATATTCCTTTCAGCTCAAAGCGTCAGCCACAACATTGGCCTTTCCGGGATGATACAAAAGCTCACAATCGTAGTCTTTAAATAGCTTGAGCCATCTTCGTTGCCGCATATTCAACTCCTTTTGATCGAATACGTATTTTAGACTTTTATGGTCGGTATAGAGGATGCACTTTGTATCGTAAAGGTAGTGTCGCCATAACTTCAAGGCGAACACCACCGCCGCGAACTCGAGGTCGTAGGTTGGGTGGTTTTTCTCATGTTCCTTCAATTGCCTTGATGCATGGGTTATTACTTTGCCCCTTTGCATCAAGACACACCTTAAGCCCATCTTAGACGCGTCGTTGTAAACCACAAAATCTTCTGTTTCCTCGGGTAGGGACAAAATTGGTGTCTCACACAATTTCTTTTGTAGAGTCCGGAAGGACCTCTCTTGGCTTTTGGTCCAAAAGAATTTCACATTTTTCCGTGTCAAAGACGTCAATGGTGAGGCGATTTTGGAGAAGTCTTGGATGAACCTTCGATAGCAACCGGCTAGACCCAAGAAGCTCCGAATTTCTATAGGACTCTTAGGTGGTTCCCAATTCATCATAACTTCAATCTTCGACGAGTCTACTTTTACTCCTTCGCTAGACACCACATGTCCTAAAAACTGAACCTTACGCAGCCAAAATTCACACTTAGAGAACTTGGCGTAAATCTTCTCGCCCCTCAAAACTTTTAATACCCCCCAGAGGTGTCGCTCGTGCTCCTCTTCATTCTTTGAGTACACCAATATGTCGTCGATGAACACAATGACCTACTTGTCTAAAAAGGGTCGACAAACTTGGTTCATCAAGTCCATAAACACGGCCGACTTGTTAATTAGCCCGAAAGGCATAACCAAGAATTCGTAGTGACCATAACGGGTCCTAAAGGCGGTCTTGGAAACATTTTCTTCTCTAACCTTCACTTGATAGTAGCCCGACCGGAGGTCGATCTTGGAGAAACATCCGGATCCTTGCAATGGATCGAAGGTATCTTGGAGAAACATTCGACTCCTGGTTCAATTCTCAGTAGTTGATGCACATTCGCATCGAGCCATCCTTCTTCTTGACAAAGAGCACCGGAGATCCCCAAGGTGAAGAGCTCGACCTCACGAATCCCTTCTCTGGAAATTCTTGAAGTTGAGACATCATGTTCTGCATTTTAGTCAGAGCAAGGTGGTAAGCTGCACGGGCAATTGGTGTCGCTCCCGGAACTAGATCGATCCGGAACTCCACTTGGTTGTCGGGCGCAAACCCTGAAGGTCGTCAAGGAATACATCTGGATATTCGCTAGCGATCCGTACGTCCTCAATCTTCTTCTTTTCCTCTTTGGCATCTAAGACGTAGGCGAGGAATGACAGGCACTTCTTCACTAGACATTTTCTTGATTTGATGGATGAAATGAGAGTCACCTCACCCTTATGCTTATCCCCGTACACAAAGAAGAAATCCCCGCTTGAGGTCGGTAATCTGATAAGCTTCTTCGAACATAAAATCTCTGCTACAATGCTCGCACTATCACAGTCGCAAAGAAGGAGCAGAGGCCAGGGGAGTTTGGCGACATTTCCAGGTGACATTGCCCTGGGCAATGTCGCTGGTCAATGTCACACCAGGGTGCAGAGGTATGTTAAATCGCGAATTTCAGCCTTTTTCTCATTTCTCACTTCTCAAAATTCCATCCTTTCTTTCCCAAACCGATTCCCACCTTCTTGGTTCAAACCCTAGCCATTCCTATGGCCATTCACTTTGATTTTGAAGCATTTCCATCACCATCTTAGTCTTGGAAGTCTAGGATTCAAGAAGCTACCATTCCACCATCTCCATTGAAGTCTTCTTCAAGAAAATCTAGGGTTTTGAGTTCTATCAAAACCCACTATTGTAAGTCCATCCATTTTCTTTCTAACACTTTAATCAAGTTAAAAATGCTTCATCTTTGACCTCATAGTGTTTCTATTTATCAACTTTGAGTTGGTTTATTTTGGGGAGATTAGGTCAAATTAGGGTTTTTGACCAAAATAGATATTTTGATATAAGATGTTTGGAGATCGATTATATATGGTTGAAGATGCATATTTATGGTTGGAAATTTATGGATCTGGGTTTTTGAAGGATTTTGCTTGTGGACTCGGATTTCTTCTAGGAAGCTTAAAGCGGGGTAAAATCTAGATTTAGCCTAAATCTAGCAAGGTGAGTTCAAGTTGATTTATGAAAACGGTGTACATGCCAAAATGATTATTTTAAATTGTTTATGTTTTACATTAAATTGTTAACTGCTGATAAGTTTTGGTTATTTGGAAGTATTTAACTTTATAAGCTTACATAACCCATATCTTTGGGATTTTTGGGCATTTGATAAATAAATCATTTTGATATGTTTCTTTGACGATATAATATATGAATGGAGGTTATTTTATATAATTGCCCATTAGGTGCATACGATTTTACAAACCATTGGAAAATGAATATCTTTGTGTTAGGAGTCATTTTGGGAAACATAAAGGGGTGAGTCCTTTTGAAAAACGCTTTGTTTCGACCAATGAGGAGTTTGGGGTTAATCACACTTTTGGTCTTTGTGTTTGCATAACTATGGGTTAAAAGTGTTTTATTGTCTGCACTGACATTTATTGTACAATAAAGGAATGTTGTTGAGCTTTGGCTCGGTTTGACTAAAATGAGTCTTGGGGACATTTGTCCGGCTTTAATAGCTTAAAGTGGGGCTCTGGGTATGAGATGTATTTATTGCATTTTACTTTGGGGAATACATGCTTTTGTGTGCGTGTGTCATTTATTTGGAGTCATGTATTTTAGACTGTAATGCATTGGATCCATAGGCATGTAAGTCGGTCATATGATAGTGAGAAGTCTTGATTTTCTCACCTTGGGGTTTATGTCGTGTTGACATTGTTGTATCCCGGTTGTTTTGCGGAGAGGGACCTTTATGTGTTGTACTCCGGGACCTTGGGTTTGGTGTTTGATGTTCAAATTCTTGTGCACGAGGGTTAGACATCGAGAGTTATCAAGTAAGGAGTTGAGGCTCCTATCTTGAATGTTAGGGAGTAGGCACTAGGGGTCAAGTGGGTACCTTGAGGATGAAACTCCGCTAGAGACTGAACAGGCAATAAGATCGTGTATCCTTGAGGTGTAGCTCGGCAGAGCAGGCAATAAGGGATACGGTGTTTGGGACTTGAAATAAAGTCCGACTGGAGGTGTAACTCGGCAGAGCAGTCAATACAGTCACGACTGGAGGTGTAGCTCGGCAGAGCAGGCAATACAGTCACGATCTGAGGTGTAGTTCGACAACATGGTTATGTGGCTTAACTTTGTGTTCTGCCACGTACAATGGAATCGGGTCTCCCCCGTCACCGGAAGGTGTTAAATGGGTGTTTAACTGCGTCATTTTATTACCCATGTTTTCGGTGACATTTTGCATATGTGGAATTATTTACTCAAGGTTTACGGGTTGTGTATTATTCCCTGCCAATGTTTGGGATGTTCGAGAAGTAAAATCTTATTCCGTAATTTTTATAAATTGGGAGTCTCTCTCTATTCCTATTTTGAGTAAGCTTTGGGTTGAATCTAAATTTACGGAAAACGTCTATATCGGGATTTTAGCTCTTTAAACAGTTTGGTTTGGTTAACGTATATATTGATGTCCCTTTTGTTTAAAATGCATATTATCGGTAAATGAGTCATTTTCATATTTGAAGCATTTCACTTTGAAAGATTATGATTTTAATTTGCGTTCTTCCTTTTTAATGATTCAGATATAATTGTTGAAAACTCTTGAGCTCACTAGGCGTTAAGCCTAACATTTTCTTTGTCGGCATGTGCATCAGGTTCTAGTTGGGGGTTTGGTTCTAGCAGGACTATGAAGAGTTGAGCCTTAGCTTTACGCAAGTGTAAGTAGTTGGTGAAGTCTTCCGTAGTTTGGAGATAGTATCTATTATTGGGTTTTAGTAGCACGCGTCCTTATTATAGATTGTATGTATAAGATAAATTGTGTGTATTGAGGTTAAATCTTACATTGTGATTGTAGATGAATCATTTATCGATGTATTCAGAAAACTTTAAATTAGTTGTTATTTCCAGAATTGAGGGTGTTACAAGTTGGTATCAGAGCTTAAGTTTGAGAAAATTAGGTATTGATTTTTGGATGTCTAGACTCAAACTGACGTTCTTTTAAGTGATTGAAAGCGAGATCGCACCATTAGGTACCCTAAGATATGATATTTTAGGGCTAACCGAGTCGCTAGAAACGGGAAACTTGTCGTAGATAGCAAGGATGATCAGGTACGGTACGTTCATAATGGCAATTGGCCAGTGTTATGGGGAACCTACATGTTACATGTGTATTCTTGAATTGCCTTGGCATGATTACCGTTGGGGTAGTGAGAAAGTGTCTAAGCGAGTAATTGATAGGGGAGTTGATGTTCATAGCATTGTGGCTTTGGAGTGATGGTTAAGCGCGATGAATGCAATAAGTTTACCATTTTGGGTCAGAGTTATTGGTCGAATTAGAACCATAGGCTCGTTAATTGACTCTATTTTGAGGAGAAATTGTAAGGTGAACCGATGAAGTCATCGATGATTGCCTTAAGATGTTTGAAACACCCGGATGACAATAGTATGTCGGGAAATTGGGAAGCGTAGTCCTAAGATGGTGAGTGCCGACCAAATCTTTGCACGAAGTTTATTTCTAAAATAAATTTGCATCAATTGTTTCTCATGTTTTCAAAATATAAAGTGAGTTATATTATAAAGTCTTGGTAAAGCATTTAGCACTCATCAGATTTTTAAACCGTGAGATTAAGCATACATGAAAGTGTTTTGTTGCATGTGATTGCAAATATTTTTATTGAAAATCTCATCATCCCCGTTTCGTGTCTAACGCTATTTTCGGATGCTGAAATATCCATGTTTTAATGTGATTTGGGGTATTGGGCAAGTAACTATGAAATTTTAACCCTGACATTGGACCTCCTCCACGTATGTTAAGGTTTTAAAGGAAAGGTTATTCCCATGTTTTTGCGTCGGAGTTTTCTTGGTAATTTTGCAAGTTTTGTCGAATTTTATGGAATATTATTTTGCGACGTTTTCGGCGCGTGAGTGGACTTTGAAATGCGTGAGTTTTAAATTTTGTTGCGTGTAAATTTGCAAATTATTAAACGTCGTGTCCCATGCAAACTTTGTTGAAAAGTGTCACTTTACTTTTCATCGCGGTAAAATGGGGAAACTCTTAGAAGTTTAATATTTTAGACATATCGCCGTCTTATGTTTATATGTTGGTAGATGAAAATGTTGGCACCGCTCGTTTTTAGCGTTAATGAGTTTTATGAAAATTCAGTTGAGTTTTATGACGTTTTAGTTTACAACCGTTTTGCGTCGTGCAGTAGAACTTTGAGAGGTGTATACTTGCATTATTGTGTGCGTTAACTTATGAGCCTTTATTTAATATTTTTTGGCTCGTGCGAATCTTACACCGGTATTTTTGCAACCGTAAGAGGCGTCTTGAGAGTTTTGTTGGTATACGTTACCCCATATGTTATTTTGGGAGTGTCAATGTCATATGACTTCTCTTTTGGGTTGTTGTTTAACACTTTGTCTCATGCGAGTTTTGCACGTGACATCTTGCAACCGTACGGGACGTCCTAAGAATCTTAATGTCGCATGATTGTATCTTGAGTTTTACACAAGTATATGTGTACACTTTTTGGTGTTGAATTTGATTTACACTCGCATAGGTAAGTTTATGAAAGATTTATGTTGTCTCATTTTGAACTTTTGCTTTGGACATGTTTCAGTTGTTGATTTTACTGTTATAAATTTTCCGTAATGCATTAAAAGAGTTATTGGTATACATGTCATTGTAATGCTATTTTTGAACAAGTGCATTTTATTTGCGCGACCCAAGGTTTGAACTCGATTTAAAAATTTAATTGTGTTTGACCAACTCACGCACCCCTATCGTTTTACTAAGTTTTGAGGAATAGATTGATGTATATGGGTCTTGTTGGAAAATTTTATTCCATGACTCTTTGTGGTTTAAAGGAAGGAATTTTGAAGTAAAATTTGTGAGGGTCCCTTTGGAGTTGTACAAACCCCTATTGCATACGTTTTCATACAGAAAGTTATTTTCACATTCATGGTGTAGTTGATGCATGCTAGGACCATGGAAGCCCATTTGAAAACTTTATTGCACAACTTTTGTTATTGACATTATTAATATGAGTATTGATCAATTGAATTTTGAAACAAATTTCTATGCGTGGCTTTAATGATCACTGTGCACACCTACCGGGTAAGCGGTAGTAGATTTTATATGTATGACCGATTGTTATAAAACGGTTGCGTTTGAAAATTTTGTAAATTTCAAATTGGCATATTAGTTTGGATAACCTTGAACTCATTGTGGCTATAGATTTAAAATCCTATCTTGAAAAGAGTTGCAATTAGGGACTAGTGGAGTCCTTAGGAATTGAAGCGTCGGATGATCCGATTTGTGGTTAGTCTTGAATTCTGGGTTTCAGTTTTGGATCTGTATGCGCATGAATAATTGAGGCATTAGGTTTATGTCTTTCCAGTTAATTAAGGGGTGATAATCCTGCTTGGATAAACCTGCGAGATAAGGTCTTGTGTCACTATTTACGTCTGTTTGGGTTCGATTGTTGAGTTGCATGTTCGCTGACGTCAGGTTATAAGTTGACTGTGTGCCGTCTTTATGGGTTTTCATGAACAAAGGATTTATTGTGGTCCGTTTGTTAGAGATGTAAGATTGAGAATATTAGTCCTCTGTTAGGTGTCAACCTTATTGTGACTATACTTCTGGAATGAAATATTGGGCGGGATGTCCACGTTTTTAATATCATCATTTTGGTTTTAGGCGTCGAATTGTTTTCTTGAAGTCAAAGAATCTTGGAATTTCTTGAGCTATTCCTGTTAGATCACGAGAAATGATGACCTCTCGGTGGTGAAATTTAAAGGAGGATTAGATCTTAGTAATTAAGTATTGATGCGTATAGGTTTTTCCGGTGTGGTAAATATCTTATTAAGGGAAAGTTTTGGAGGTTGAGAGTAGATCGGAGTTGGGTGATGGACGGATGTGCATTGACCAGCTATCTGGAGAGCGTATTGGTACGCCCTTGGAAGGACGACCTTATCAATATCAATAATGGATAATTGAGAAATCTGAGAATTCTTTGGGGTTTGATGTCGATCATTAATCATGAGTTCAGAATCATGTGAATCGGAGGTAAAACTGGCCGGTGAGAAGATGAGATCACCAAACTGCCCTTGAGGTAGTACGTGTCACCCAAGGTTGGGAGACAACCGCAGCCTCATGGTTAAAGGCTAAAATTAGTAAGATAAGTGTTCATTCGGATAGAAGTGTCTTATGCCCAAGGGGATAAAAGAGGTTATGGTGGTAGCTCTGGCAAGCGGAGTAGAGACAATCTATCCTGCGGGCAACGTTTCGTGGAAATTTAGATTTCAAGGACGAAATCTCTTTTAAGATTGGGAAGATTGTAACACCCGTAACTTTCGGTAAGTAAAGGTCACC
This sequence comes from Arctium minus, assembly GCA_954870635.1. Classification (NCBI taxonomy): domain Eukaryota; kingdom Viridiplantae; phylum Streptophyta; class Magnoliopsida; order Asterales; family Asteraceae; genus Arctium; species Arctium minus. The sequence goes on from OX941081.1 coordinate 162,167,148, forward strand.
CGGACGTTTTTGGAAACTATAACGACAGGAATTTTGTTGGGAAATCATTATCTAAAGTCCCTTGGAATATCGGGAGTGTTGGCATGGAAAAAGTTGGGTTTCGGGGACCCGGAAAGGTCCCGCTACAATACCCGACGACTATGACAGTGTCATAGTCGCACTGTCACATTCACAAAGATGGAGTAGAGGCCAGGGGAGTTTGGCGACATTGTCAGGCGGCATTGCCCTGGGCAATGTCGCTGGTCAATGTCGCACCAGGGTGCAGAGGTCTGTTAAATCGCGAATTTCAGCCTTTTTCTCATTTCTCACTTCTCAAAATTCCATCATTTCTCTCCCAAACCGATTCCCACCTTCTTGGTTCAAACCCTAGCCATTCCTATGGCCATTCACTTTGATTTTGAAGCATTTCCATCACCATCTAAGTATTGAAAGTCTAGGATTCAAGAAGCTACCATTCCACCATCTCCATTGAAGTCTTCTTCAAGAAAATCTAGGGTTTTGAGTTCTATCAAAACCCACTATTGTAAGTTCATCCATTTTCTTTCTAACACTTTAATCAAGTTACAAATGCTCCATCTTTGACCTCATACTGTTTCTATTTATCAACTTTGGGTTGGTTGATTTTGGGGAGATTATGTCAAATTAGGGTTTTTGACCAAAATAGAGATTTTGATATAAGATGTTTGGAGATCGATTATATATGGTTGAAGATGCATATTTATGGTTGGAAATTTAAGGATCTGGGTTTTTGAAGGATTTTGCTTGTAGACTCGGATTTCTTCAAAGAAGCTTAAAGCGGGGTAAAATCTAGATTTAGCCTAAATCTAGCAAGGTGAGTTCAAGTTGATTTATGAAAACGGTGTACATGCCAAAATATTTATTTTAAAGTGTTTATGTTTTACATTAAATTGTTAACTGCTGATAAGTTTTGGTTATTTGGAAGTATTTAACTTTATACGTTTACATAACCCATATCTTTGGGATTTTTGGGTATTTGATAAATAAATCATTTTGATATGTTTCTTTGACGATATAATATATGAATGGAGGTTATTTTATATAAGTGCCCATTAGGTGCATACGATTTTACAAACCGTTGGAAAATGAATATCTTTGTGTTAGGAGTCATTTTGGGAAACATAAAGGGGTGAGTCCTTTTGGAAAACGCTTTGTTTCGACCAATGAGGAGTTTGGGGTTAATCACACTTTTGGTCTTTGTGTTTGCATAACTATGGGTAAAAAGTGTTTTATTGTCTGCACTGACATTTATTGTACAATAAAGGAATGTTGTTGAGCTTTGGCTCGGTTTGACTAAAATGAGTCTTGGGACATTTGTCCGGGTTTAATAGCTTAAAGTGGGGCTCTGGGTATGAGATGTATTTATTGCATTTTACTTTGGGGAATACATGCTTTTGTGTGCGTATGTCATTTATTTGGAGTCATGTATTTTAGACTGTAATGCATTGGATCCATAGGCATGTAAGTCGGTCATATGATAGTGAGAAGTCTTGATTTTCTCACCTTGGAGTTTATGTTGTGTTGACATTGTTGTATCCCGGTTGTTTTAAGGAGAGGGACCTTTATGGATTGTACTCCGGGACCTTGGGTTTGGTGTTTGATGTTCTAGTTCTTATGCACGAGGGTTAGACATCGAGAGTTATCAAGTAAGGAGTTGAGGCTCCTATCTTGAATGTTAGGGAGTAGGCACTAGGGGTCAAGTGGGTACCTTGAGGATGAAACTCCGCTAGAGACTGAACAGGCAATAAGATTGTGTATCCTTGAGGTGTAGCTCGGCAGAGCAGGCAATAAGGGATACGGTGTTTGGGACTTGAAATAAAGTCCGACTGGAGGTGTAACTCGGCAGAGCAGGCAATACAGTCACGATCTGAGGTGTAGTTTGACAACATGGTTATGTGGCTTAACTTTGTGTTCCACCACGTACAATGGAATCGGGTCTCCCCCGTCACCGGAAGATGTTAAATGGGTGTTTAACTGCGTCATTTTATTGCCCATGTTTTCGGTGACATTTTGCATATGTGGAATTGTTTACTCAAGGTTTACGGGTTGTGTATTATGCCCTGCCCACGTTTGGGATGTTCGAGAAGTAAAATCTTATTCAGTAATTTTTATGAATTGGGAGTCTTTCTCTATTCCTATTTTGAGTAAGCTTTGGGTTGAATCTAAATTTACGGAAAACGTTCTATATCGGGATTTTAGCTCTTTAAACAGTTTGGTTTGGTTAACGTATATATTAATGTCCCTTTTGTTTAAAATGCATATTATCGGTAAATGAGTCGTTTTCATATTTGAAGCATATCACTTTGAAGGATTATGATTTTAATTTGCGTTCTTCCTTTTTAATGATTCAATTATAATTGTTGAAAACTCTTGAGCTCACTAGGCGTTAAGCCTAACATTTTCTTTATCGGCATGTGCATCAGGTTCTAGTTGGGGGTTTAGTTCTAGTAGGACTATGAAGAGTTGAGTCTTAGCTTTACGCAAGTGTAAGTAGTTGGTGAAGTCTTCCACAGTTTGGAGATAGTATTTGTTATTGGGTTTTAGTAGCACCCGTCCTTATTATAGATTGTATGTATAGGATAAATTGTGTGTATTGAGGTTAAATCTTACATTGTGATTGTAGATGAATCATTTATTGATGTATTCAGAAAATTTTAAATTAGTTGCTATTTACATAATTGAGGGTGTTACAATATCGGCTTGAGGGTTGGCCTCTTGAAGGATCGGGTTTGAGGACGCCAAATCCACCCTCGGTACATACTCCACCACTCCAGTGAATATCGGCGGCATATTGGGAGGGACGACAGTCACCGCCCTGACCACTGGATTCGGGTTGGACAAACTATCCTCATGCATTTCCCCTTCGATCAGCGGTCGACTCCGAGTATTTACCATTTCGGTCTGCCACACAATCGAGAGAGAGTGAGAGATAGGCAACATAAGATTTACACAAGAAACATACTAATACGGTTCGTTGATCATCATAACCATAGTAATTAAAGAATATTCACGTAACCATACATTCATAATAACAATTGCTGATTGAAATTATGAACATACACTACATAAAGATTCTCGCTACCACTTTTACAATTTTCAACGTCGTAGTTTCTGTTGACTTTAAGGTCGTCCCATCTTAGAAGTTCTACCCAAATCTCACAATCCATAACCTACTGGTCTCAGCTTAAGTCTAGGCATCGAGTTTACATACCTAGTTCACTTAAACTAGAGCTTTGATAGCAACTTGTAACACCCTAAAAATTTGGTAAAATAAAAACAGAAAATTTCGGCAATATAACGTCTATAATATAAAATTATAAACCTGTAAACAATATTGACTATGACCCAATATAGTTGGGGTAGTTGCATCAATTAGAGTAGCGGAACTAATAAGACATACACACGAGCTTAATCCCAAATTAGAGAGTTTAACCAAAGTCAAACAAGGGATAAGTTAGTGATCCCAGTGAATCTCTAGCTTGAACACTCAAGGGTGTTCTTAGTGTACAAGACAAAATTCTCAAAACATACAAATATGATGATTCTAAATATGCATCCAACACAAAGTAAAGAGATAGAGTTAGAAGACAACACCAAGATTTACGTGGAAACCCAAAACGGGAGAAAACCACGGGTGGAGGAGACCACTGAGAGAAATCCACTAGTGAAAGATGAAGATTACAATGCTCTTGAAGGAGAAGAATCACAACTATAGTGAGTGTGTGTATTTGGAGATAGAAATGATAAAATGGGATGATATCTAAACATATTCTCAGCTGGGTTTTTATGCTTGAAGCTCAACCCATTTTTGGAAAACACTGAAGTGAGATAATTTGAGTGTGATCTTGTATAAGCCAAAATGGAAAAGTTGACTCTTGCAAGCAATTTGATCAGATTTTGTGGCCCAAGAAAAGAGATTTCAAAGGGGACACAATCCCTTAAAATAGGGAAAAAGAAAATCTGATGAAAAAGCAACTTTTGAGAAAAGTGAACAGTGCTCGCGCCCGCGCACAAATAAGGGACTGGCCGCGAGTGACCCTTCTGCCTCCAAAATGAACAGTGCTCGCGCTCGCGCACAAATAAGGGAGTGGCCGCGAGCGACCCTTCTGCCTCCAAAATGAACAGTGCTCGCGCCCGCGAGCAAATAAAGAAGTGGCCGCGAGCAGACCAATTTTTTTATTTTTTTATTTTGAGGCACCCTTTAACAATCTCCACCTTGACTCAAAATTTCACTTCCGAAAAACATAACCCAAACAAAATCATCCAAGAACAAAGCTCCACAAAGCATAAACCATCATCACTAGCAAACGTATTGACTTCTCCGAAAAATGATTATCAGAAAACTAATCTCCTCCACCATAGCCCCTTACGAGCTACTTCAAACCACGAACACCGACCAAGCTCGAAAATAAATCGAACTTAGCCGTAGGAAGAACCTTCGTCATCATATCCGCCGGATTGTCATGAGTGCTAATTTTATTCACCTTGAAATCGCCTTTAGCAATGACTTCACGCACAAAATGATAACGCACATCAATGTGCTTTGTGCGCTCATGGAATATTTGGTCTTTCGCTAAGAAAATAGCACTTTGATTATCGCAATAGACCGAGTCCACAACCAAATCATTGCTAAGCTCATCAAATAAGCCTTTGAGCCACATCGCTTTTTTAAACGCGTCTGTTATAGCCATATACTCCGCTTCGGTAGTAGATAAAGCAACCGTAGGTTGCAAAACGGCCTTCTAACTAAGCGCACATGAGCCAATAGTAAACACATATCCCATAAGAGAACGACGTCCATCCAAGTCTTTCCCATAGTCCGAGTCAACGTACCCAACGACACCATCTCTAGATGTTCCATAATGCAAAGAAGTATCTCTAGTACCGGATAGGTATCTAAAGATCCATTGCACCGCCTTCCAATGCTCCTTTCCCGGGTTGGCCATAAAACGACTTACCATGCTTACGGCATAGGCCAAATCAGGGCATGTACATATCATTGCATACATCAATGATCCCACAGCACTTGAATAAGGAACACGTGACATATACGCCTTCTCGGAACTTGAAATGGGACATAATCTTGAAGATAGCTTGAAGTGCGGAGCTAACGGAGTAGAGAGCGCTTTGGCACCAATCATGTTGAATCTCTTCAACACCTTCTCAATGTAGCCTCTTTGACTTAGAATCAAAGTGCCCGCCTTTCGATCTCTAATGATCTCCATTCCTAGAATCTTCCGTGCATGCCCCAAATCCTTCATTTCAAACTCTTCATTCAATTGATCTTTAACAACTTGAATTTCTTCTTTGCTCTTGGCCGCAATAAGCATATCATCCACATACAATAAAAGGTACACAATCGATTGATCTTCACCTCTCCTTATGTAGACGCAACTGTCATACAAACAACGAGAAAAACCATGTGAGATCATAAAAGAATCAAATTTTTTATACCATTGCCTCGGTGATTGCTTTAGACCATATAGTGACTTCTTCAAGTGGCACACCATGTCTTCCTTTCCAACGGTGACAAACCCTTCGGGTTGGTCCATAAAGATGTCTTCTTCCAACTCTCCATGTAAAAACGCTGTTTTGACGTCTAATTGCTCAAGCTCCAAATCTTCCAAAGCAACAATGCCTAACAAGGCACGAATAGAAGTATGTTTCACAACGGGAGAGAAAACGTCCGTGAAATCTATACCCGGGATTTGACTAAATCCCTTGGCCACAAGTCTTGCCTTGAAACGAGAGTCTTCAACATCTGGTATCCCATCCTTCCTCTTATATACCCATTTACAACGAACATGTTTCTTTCCAACGGGAAGTGGAACAAGCTCCCAAGTACCATTCTTTTGTAAGGACTCCATCTCGTCATTCATAGCCACAATCCATTTCTTCGAATCCGGAGAAATAATAGCTTCATCATAAGTAGAAGGTTCCTCAACCGAATCGATCTCCGAGGCGGCACTAAAAGCATACGCCATAAAATCCACTTCCGCATACCTTCTAGGAGGTACAATAGCTCTCCGACTTCGGTCTCTAGCAATGCATTCTGGTGGTTCCAATGATGGTGCATTAGATTGGGAATCACCTTCATTATCACGATAAGAAATTGAGATTGACGGTTGATCGGGAACATATGGATGAGATGGAGTAGATGCACCATTGGTGCGAATTAGAATCTCCACCTCTACTCGAGATCGCCTAGTTTGTTTTTCTTTCGAAATACCCTTCTCTTGAGAAATAGGATCGGATGGCTTGCCGAGCATTGATTCTTCATCAAATGTTACATCTCTACTAATCATGGTCTTCTGGGTCTCCGGACACCATAAACGAAAACCTTTGACCCCGGCTTGAAACCCAAGAAACATGCACTTCATGGCACGTGGGTCAAGCTTTCCGTTATCAACTTTAGCATAAGCGGGACAACCAAATATCTTCAATAGAGAATAATCCGCGGGTTTGCCGGACCACACCTCAATAGGTGTCTTCTTGTCAATGGCAAAAGAGGGAGAGCGATTAATGATGTAGCAAGCATATGAATTGAAGCGGCTTCGGCCCAAAAAGTCTTTGTCATTCCGGAATTAGACAACATGCAAAGAATCTTCTCCATAATTGTACGATTCATGCGTTCGGCCACACCGTTTTGTTGAGGAGTATGAACCATCGTATGGTGTCTAGTAATGCCATGAGCTCGACAATAGGCATTAAAATCCTCCGAGAAAAACTCCAACCCATTATCGGTACAGAGGTACTTGACTTGCTTGCCGGTTTGCTTTTCAATCATAACTTTCCAATCACGGAAAGAAGCAAACACATCGTTCTTATTCTTCAAGAAAAACGCCCAAACTTTGCGCGAGAAATCGTCAATAATAGTCAACATGTACAAAGCACCACCGTGCGATTGTACCTTTGTCGGTCCCCAAAGATCCGAATGCACATAGTCGAGAATACCCTTGGTTGAATGAGTGGCACTTCGAAATGAAACTTTCTTTTGCTTCCCGAAAACACAATGTTCACAAAAGGGAAGTTTATCGATACTTTGACCGCATAACAAGTTTCTTTTGCTCAACTCCGCCATACCATTTTCGCTCATATGGCCCAACCTCATGTGCCACAACCTCGACTTGTCGGAAAGGGATGATGATGATGATGCTACCTCGGAATCACCAAGAATGGTAGTGCCCTCCAAAACATAAAGATCGGCATCCTTTCGTTTGCCTCTCATGAACACAAGAGAACCTCTTGTAACTTTGAGAACTCCACCTTCACCGGAAAAACGATAGCCCTTTTGATCAAGAGAGCTAAGAGATATCAAGTTCCTCTTCAAATTAGGAACATGCTTGACATTTCCCAAAGTACGAATGACGCCATCAAACATTTTGATCCGAATGTTGCCTTGTCCCACAACCTTGCATAAGGCTCCATTACCAACTCGAACCGACCTTGTACAAGGCTCGTATGAGGAGAACCAATCACGGTTAGGGCACATATGATAAGTGCAACCGGAATCAAGAATCCAATCGGATGAAGACATATTGTCCTCATCCAAGATCACCATGAGGTCACCCGCAAGCTCTTCGACCACTTCGGCTTCACCGGAATCATTTGGCTTTCCTTTAACATTAGTTTTGTTCTTGTTTTGAAGCTTGAAACAATCATCGATCACATGACCCTTCTTCTTGCAATAGTTGCAAAACTTGCCTTTATCTTTGGCTTTTGATTTTGACCGGTGACGCGCTGGGCTCTTAAAACTTCTATCAAAACATCTCCCACGAACACTAAGACCTTCGGCCTTAGAATCTCCAACCACCATTATCTCCTTCATCTTTTCCCTGGAACTCAAAGAATTTAGAACATCATCTAATGCAAGAAAATCACGGCTATAGAGAATAGTCTCCCTGAAATTGGCATAAGAGTTAGGCAAAGAGCATAATAAGAACAAGCCCAAATCCTCCTCATCATACTTAACATCCATGTTCTCTAAGTCACAAATAATTTCCTTAAACTTAGAGACATGCTCGGTTACGGAACCGCCGTCATTAAGCTTGTGAGTGAACAAACGTTGCTTCAAGTGCAACTTGTTAGGAAGGCTCTTTGTCAACAACAATTGCTCCAACTTAGTCCAAAGAGTCGCGGTTGTTTTTTCTTTCAAAACATCTTGCAAAATATCATTAGATAGATGTAAACGAATTTGAGAAGATGCCTTTAAATCTTACAACTGTTTTTCGGGTAGAGTCCAAGTAGAAGGCATTTGCTCAAAACCATTCAAGGTTTGATGCAAATCCATTTGAATGAGAATATCTTTCATCTTCACTTGCCACAAAGAAAATCTAGTGTTTCTATCAAACAAAGGAATATCATATCTCATAGATGCCATAATCACCACAAATAATGAGAACCCAAACAAAGTCTTCTACACCAAAATAACCAAAGATGCTCTGATACCAATTGTTGTAAAACGGAAAGGAGATAATGCTAACTTAATCCCAAATTAGAGAGCTTAACCAAATTCAAACAAGGGATAAGTTAGTGATCCCAATGAATCTCTAGCTTGAACACTCAAGGGTGTTCTTAGTGTACAAGACAAAATTCTCAAAACATACAAATATGATGATTCTAAATATGCATCCAACACAAAGTAAAGAGATAGAGTTAGAAGACAACACCAAGATTTACGTTGAAACCCAAAACAGGAGAAAACCATGGGTGGAGGAGACCACCGAGAGAAATCCACTAGTGAAAGATGAAGATTACAATGCTTTTGAAGGAGAAGAATCACAACTATAGTGAGTGTGTGTATTTGGAGATAGAAATGATAAAATGGGATGATATCTAAACATATTCTCAGCTGGGTTTTTATGCTTGAAGCTCAACCCATTTTTGGAAAACACTGAAATGAGATAATTTGAGTGTGATCTTGTATAACCCAATTTTGGGGAAGATTAAAAAATGGAAAAGTTGACTCTTGCAAGCAACTTGATCAGATTTTGTGGCCCAAGAAAAGAGATTTCAAAGGGGACACAATCCGTTAAAATAGGGAAAAAGAAAATTTGATGAAAAAGCAACTTTTGAGAAAAGTGAACAGTGCTCGCGCCCGCGCACAAATAAGGGAGTGGCCGCGAGCGACCCTTCTGCCTCCAAAATGAACAGTGCTCGCGCCCGCGAGCAATAAAAGGAGTGGCCGCGAGCAGACCAATTTTTTTTTTTTTTTGATTTTGAGGCACCCTTTAACAATAACATGATCATATGTGATGTTACACCTTTCATGATTGCATAACCAAAGCCGATATCACTAATGGTACCCAGTTAGATATAAAATATTTTAATATTAAACTAATATACAAAATAGAACTCGGTCTTCTTTTATCATAGAACCAGATAGCAATGGTAATTTTGTAGTATTTAGTTATATGATATGAAACCGAAGTTCCTAAACCGAGTAGAATTAACTTATTTTTATATTATGCATATAATTATATTAAGCCCTGAATATTTCAAATACAATGTGAGTCAACAACCAACATACAAGATAATAAACATATAAAAATATAAGTTTATTTGGTCAAAAGAAACATGTTTCTTTCAACTATACATATAAAAATACAATCAATGAGTACTAATTATGCTTATAGTTTCGGTTGTACATTTAATTACAACATCCGAAAGAGCATCATATTGGATAAACACCAAAACAATTGAATTTGAGGCAAATAATACCCAATTATATAGACCAAATTGAGCACTAAAAAACTTTCCACGAACCAAAATTCATTAGAAAAGCAGTTTCTCGGACAATTTGTATGGCGATGGGGGCGGTACTCGAGACAAATATTTTGGCGTATAGGAGGTGGGAACAACTTTTTTGGGTTAAATATTGTTTAGGTGACCGCCCTAATCGTCATGTGGATATGCCAATGACCGTTTCAAAAGAAAGTAGCTTTTGACTCCCAATTAGTATCAAATCTTTGAAGCACCTCTGTGTTCCAATGGTAATTGCTTCAGTTCTAGCAACGATTAAGAAAATTGAGAAGCTCAAATGCTAAAGCACAACAATACCTGACTTACAATCCTAAAACATGCCTTATTAGTTGACTTTAAGATTCCTATACTTGAATACAAGCAACTAAAAATGGTACATATGGAAAAAACCTTTGAGAACAGTTATATATTTAAATTCAAGTTTGACGATCATTCTTCATCTCATCACTGCTTTCTTTCGCATGTTTTCCATCTTATACCCAATGTACTACATTTAAAACATTCATGCAAGTTTCCGTACTCAGCTCACTTCTGTACAATATACAACCGTTTGTACATACATGTATTCATTCAATTTTCAATCGCATGTTGGACACATCAGATTTTCTCGTTTGGTATAAAGAAACATGTAACTTAGTTATTAACTTCTGCAAGTATTTCATCGATCCATGCAGAAGATCTCGCTTGCTGCCGTTGTTTACTATATTTTGCAAGAGAGGAATTTCCGACTCTTTCAAGGTAAGAAAAGAAATGCTATGCAAATTGTGAAGGTAATTAGGGACATGGTCCTTAATAGACCGGCTTGGAGGAATCGGACGACTATTCTCTCTACTGTGTAGATGTTTTTTTATCCTGTCCTTATGGCGTCGTGTTTGTTTTGGTTGGTGTTTTTGGGGATTCCATTTTCGTTGGGATCTCTTTGGTTCTCTTTTGGTTTGTTTTTTTCTACTGGCTTGTGCTTTGTGTCTCGGTTACTTTTGGTGAGGCTTTTGCCTTAACCTTTCTTGTACCTGCGTTTTTTTCTCTTCTTATATAATTGCCGGTTTGTTCCAAAAAGAAAAAGCCTTCTACAACTATTTCATCTGAAAATCTCTTTTATTTTTAAACTTTTATATTCCAACCATTACTTGCTTTTACAACTACAAGAAAGAAGGTTTATAGAGACAAGAAAAGTCATCTCAATAGACTTGGAAGTTGTTTTATTAGTAAACAAAAGGTAATAATCTATTATTGGGAGATGCATCAGACGTCTCAACCCATCCATTTCTCCATAATAGATATTAGTAAACATCAAAATCATGGGAAGGGTTCAAATGAGAACACCCCTATTCTATGAAAATGCGAGAACATTTATGAGCCTCCAAATTAATTACACATAATAAACATCAGAACAAATAAAATTAAATTAGTATTTATCCACAATTTTTTTTATTATCTTATATTGTCCTTATCTCTTAATTATTGTTGATATCATCGGAGACTTCTTACGTTGACGTCTCTTTTGCCGATAATGATGTGATAATGATATGATTTTCCCGTGATAGTAACATGATAATGCTTTGATAAATTAAAGATTTTTTATGATGTGATTTTGCTATGATAACGATATAATAATTATGTGATTTTGTTGTGATAATAATGTGATAATCGAAGACCAGTGATCATCACCTCTACAATCATCACTCTGTCTGTTCATTATGTTATTTTGTTGTGATAATAATGTGATAATGATTCGATAGATTGTGATCGGTGCATATATTATCTTTAAGTGAATTTAGAGATAAAGAAGTCACCAATATTATAGATAAATATAAAATCACATGATTATACTTAATTAATTACTTTATTCTCTCAATTTTAATTATGAGTTAAATAATTTAAAAGTCCATAAACATTCTTGCATTTTTATAAAACGGAAATGTTCTCGTTTAAACTTCCACCTATATACATATTCACTCATTGGTTTTTAAATGCATACTTTAGTGGCAACTTGATTAGTTGGAGTTTTGAAAAGCTATGTATTGTTATAGTTCTGTTTTTCACTCTAGTATTGTGGCTTGTTCTGTCAAAGGCTTTGACACAGTTACGTTGTGTTCTCTAATTTTGAGAGAAAAGAAAAGAAAATAAATTAATGAGAAAGAAAAGAAAGGAAAGGAAAACAATTTTTTCATTTGTGTTCTCGAAGAGGAAGGAAAAAGAAGGAAAGTAAGTAAATAAAATAGTTTTTTATGTTCTTGAACAGAAAAGAAAAGAAAAAAAGAAATATGTCATTTTTACAAATCTACCATTTAAAAATATATTATTTATAATGAAAGATTGGATAGTTTTGTAATTTTAATAATTTAAGTATTTTTTTACCTTTCCTTTCTAAAAGGAGTTTCGAAAACACAACGTTAAATACATGTGCGTCCATCTTCTCTCTTTAATTACCCGATCCATGCTTAATTGGTAATCATGATAAGCATGCTTTCACTTCAATTTATGTTTTTACCGTCTGAGAAGTGAGAATGTCAATCAACGATAAACATACATCACAACCATATCATATATATTACTCGAAATTTAAAATGATGTAACTAATTAACTCTTCACTTTCACTCTCTTTTTAGACGTAAAATCATCTTTTAATTGGCCCTTAATTAAACTATTGACAAAATAATATATACGTACATAATATATTATATTGGTTAGTTTAATTTGACTTGGTCAATCAATAAATTTACTATTTTGATCACGACTAAATAAAAAATAGTTTTCTCAATTATTGGTGGAAGAAACAAACTTTGTTTTACATCAATGAAATATTAATTTGTATAATAAAACGTCAGAGTACAATCACAATCAAGCATAAATAATGTTATTAATATTAATGTTTGGACCGTGTTTGAATGATATCTGGTTATCAAAACTTATTATTCCAAACGTGTAGCCTACGATGTCTATAAAAAAAACTTTATTTATGTTTACATCTTATGTTGTAATTTGTTGAAAGCCGAATATAAAAAGTTGATTCATATTTTTCTAAGTTTTGACAAACCTTATTATAATATTTGTCATCCATCGGTCAATGCATCCAAAGGAAATCGTAAGAAAATTACTGAGCAATATTTGACGATGAGATTTAAACCTAATGTTTTAGGAGCTATGTTCTTGATTGAAGATAGTAGTGGAGACCGGAGACAAGAGACTCTTTACCCATATTTTATCACACGCATAATATTTTCTTGTTACAAACAACAGATCAATGTAGGTTTCAAATTTAAAAAGAGGTCAGATTATAGACAAAAATCAAATGGGAAAATTGTGATTTCCATTGAGATGTTATGTGCATATTACTTGGTACATAAATAGGTGGTTTACAGGCATTAATTCATCCACTAGTATCGGGTTTAATTTAGATGACCTCACTTTTTCAAGTGTAATAACTTATTTCTCTTTCTTTTTCATTCTTCCTTTCTTTTTTGAATCTGTCTTCTACAAAAAAGAAAAAAAAAAGTTTTGTTCAAAATTGAAGTCTCTAGCTAAGCTTTTATAATCCTTTTCACAAGTTGGATGTCTATTGAGAAACATATTCTCTACTTCTTAGGTGGAGGTATGGTTTGATTACATCTTACTCTTCGAATGGATCGAATTTATTAGGTATGTTTTGTTTATCTAATATAATTGAACAACTATATTTGGAGATATAATCACCTTTCATTAAAAATAATCTCAACGATCAAATTGGACCAATAAAGTTGAAGACTGAATTTCGTTATTGCCTTATTAGTAGTTTGACATTGTCGATTTTTTCTTTGCACTGTGATTACCTAATATAATAATATTTCAAATATATAAATCAAATTTTTATTCAATTGTAAAACAGATACAATGAATATAATTTATCTTTCATGGAAAATAAGTTCGTGATGGAACTGTTTGGATTAATATCATGGACAATTAAAATGATAAATAATAACATTTTTTAATTTATTAATAATTTATTTAAAAATCAATGACAAGAAAACGAAATATGTTAAAAGTAGATATTGGACCAAGTGTAATTGTTTTCTTCTTATGACCAAGGAAAGCAAATAATTATGTTAAATAAGTTTTTAATTAAATTAATAACCTCTTGATTTATTTCTCTTAGTTTATTAATGAAAAAATGGTTTTATATTTATAAGAAGATCATTAATTTAATAAAATCTCATTTAAGATTATACACCTAAAAATCTTACAAATATGTGTGGGTCCTTTAAAAATACTTACAAAACCTTAAAAAAATTAGGTTTATAAGACTCCATCAATTTATAAGTTTTCTAATAGAATGCTTTATAAAACTTAATTTATAGAATAAAAAAATAAAGAATCATATATAAAGGCGTTGTAATAAGTTTATAAACCACTTTTGAGCTTCTTAACAATTTTTATAGGACACTTTTGGGAACTTGTCATATAGACCTGTCTTTTTATACGACATTGTCTTTATAAGACATTTTTTCAAATAATGTATTATAAAATAGCTAATATGACATTTTTGTATAAAAATGTCGTAAAAACTTGTTAATACGTCCAAAATCGTCATATAAACTTATTACAATGCCTTTTTAGATATGACATTTTATTTTTTGCTCCTATAAATTAAATCTCATAAAGCGGTCTATTAGGATGCTTAAAAAAAAGATGCTTAAAAACTTTTGGTATCATATAAACCCGATTTTATTGTAGTAAAACCTACTTTTTTTTGTTTTTGTTTTTTTTTTAATTTTTTTGCAAATTGAAGGTCTCCCGGGACAAAATTTTCTATTCCTTGGGTTATATAATATATTCCAAGCTCAACTTTCAAATAAAATATGTTTTTGAAGTATATTTTGACAACAAATATTGTCTTTCAATATAATTATAGTTACAAACTAATAATTAACTTTATTTAAAAAGTAAGTATAAAATTTATCAAAATGTAATTGTAAAAAATCATATGTAAATGATAAGTTTTTTAATGGTTTATGGTCAAAGTTGTTTAAAGAATAAATATTGTTTAAATTATATTAGTAATTAATAGAAACTTAATTATACATTAATTTTTTATTTACTACCTAGATTTAGGGGTTGTATGGATGGTTTTTTATTAAGTCATGTATAGATAAACTGTCTGTGTGGATTAATCTATTTGTATAATTTGAAAATCTTTTTGTTTGAAAGAGTTATTTTATAGATGGAAGAAACGTGTTTTGTAATTTAGAGGGGCAGGTTTGGAAAAAAACCTGACTTTCTACATAAAGCTTCCCCCTATAAGCTTACTGAATAAACAATTTTTTATTAACAAACAATCATGTATAGGTGATTAAGCTGCTAACAAACAGACCTTTAGTCTCTTATGTTCGGATGGTAACCAAGGTTAAGAGAGGAACTGACTTGATGTTTGTATTTTAATAGAAATAGTGATTTTTGTAGAAGGTGGTTTGAAACAAATTGGGCAGGTTTTCGATTCATCAGACCTGACTGAGGCTAGGTTTCACCACATAACATAGGTCGAGGCCCTGGATAATCGTACATACCGGTAAAGAAGGAACTAGAATTTTTTTCAAGTGGTGGCACCATTTCACTATAAAAACAATATATGTATATTTTTTTTACAAAATTATCATTGGTTTGTTGGTTAATTTATTGCTTTTCATAAGTGAGGTATAACAACCCAATACTAAAACAATAGAGCAATCCACTATCATCAGAAATCTTGCCAAAAATGACCTCAAATATAACAATTAGAATCTTTAAAGAAAGCTAGGTTTGCATCAAAACAACCTATTACAACTGAGATTTTTAACTAAACCAAACAATCTAATGGTAGTCTGCTACTCCCGCTGCCGGTCAAGCCTTCTCTTTCCCCTTGCACGCGCTACCTAACTCACGGCGACCTGAAAAGGTTTTTTAGTTTGAAAGAGCGAGGGTTAGACCAAAGGTCTAGTGAGATCCCTCAAAACATAATACGATCACAGTTATCAAAAGATTAGATTAAATCAATCCTTTCAGCTTGAAAATATAAACTACACATAAAACTCGCTTCCGGCACACACTACCATCACAAAAGTGACAGCGTGTCTGTCTCATACAGCCTTAGATGGGTCACACCCCCATATAGCATAAACGGGACCCCCCCCCCGGTATGAGTACAGGCGGGTCACACCCCCGACTTTGACCGCTCACAACAATGTATGCATACATTTAATCATTCAATAAACTTATATTGCATGAAAGAGAAACTCACGTAAAGAAAGCTTGCGTAAATAAGGATACTTCTAAAAATAACTTTCTCATATCTTAAACAGTTAAAATAACACAATCATTTAATTAAAAATCGATGTGCATAAAACAACTTCATAAGCTTGCGAGGTTTTAAGTTTAGAAAACTCACCTGGTGTCCTCAGCTTAATTCTCGCGTCTACTCTTTTAGTTCGAACTGAAACCTATATAAGGAACATCGATCGGTGAACTCTTCATACTTCTAATTTATAACAAGGTTGACCTTTAAACCTTAACCCCAACATCATTTAATTTATAAAAGTATATTGACCCACTAGACATACACGAGACAAAGAAGCTAAAATTTTGAAGTGAAATGGGCCGATCTCCCTAAATATGGCCCAACACTTAGAACAAAGCCTAAAGAAGGAAACTGGGCTTCGGCCCACCTGCATGAGTCGGGGACCGGACCCAAGATGGTCTCCCGGTGTTGAACCTTGACCGGGGTCTCCCCCTTTAATTCCGACCAGGGCCTCTCCTATGGTCTCGACTGGGGTCTCCCCCCATGGTCTCGACCGGGGTCTCCCCTTGGTCTCGAACGGGGTCTTCAAGGCGACCGGTGTCAACACATCGACCGGTGCCTTAACTGTTCGAACTAAATCCCCCGAAGGTTTGATGTACAGATACCACCGAATCGACATAATAACATAAATTAAGAACAAATCCAACCCAAACTCAATTCCAATATAGAAATCAATCTAACAAGAGCCCCCCCCCCTTAACCGAAAGACAATTCTTAGCCAAAGCCAGAACTAATCCCAAAACTCAGTCTCAGATTCAAATACCCAACCTCCACATCACAACTACTATAATTAAAACATGAAGAAGTAAAGGATTTAGGTTACAAGATGATTACCTCAACGAGAACTCAAAACTACACTTGTAATCTTTGAATAATCTTCTTCTCTTATCGCCTTCTCCAAAATCGCCCAAGACCCGATTCTAAAAATTTAGCCGCCACTCCCTAATACCAAAGCTTCTAGGGTTAAAATCCTTGCTCTCCAACTTTTCATTCTAGACCCTCTCACTAAGCCCTTTCTAAAATTTAAACCCAAACTTTTAATTCTTTTACTTTTAACTCAGTTATTACAATATCCCCCCCTCAAAAAAAATTCGTCCCCGGAATTCCATTGTCGAAAAGATGGGGATATTGAGACTTCATGTCCGCCTCCACTTCCATTGTTGATTCCTGTCCTTTATGGAATCTCCACTGAACTCTTACCAGTCTAATCTCTTTATTTCTCAGCTTCTTTACCTTAAAATCTAGAATTTCCACCGGTTCTTCGATGTAAGTTAGTTTTTCATCCACTTGTATATCCTCCAACGGTACTACTACATCGGTCTCCGCCAAACATTTCTTCAGATTCGACACGTGGAATGTGGGGTGAACTCCTCGCAACTCCCCAGGCAACTCCAGCTTGTACGCTACTTCCCCAACACGCTCTAGTATAGAAAACGGTCCGACAAACCTCGAGCATAACTTACCTTTCTTTTCGAAATGGACTACTTCTTTCCAAGCCGAGACTTTTAACATGACTCTGTCTCCTACTTGAAACTCAATAGGCTTTCTTCGCTTATTCGCGTACATCCGTTGTCGGTCCTGAGCCGTCTTTATTCTCTCGAATGCGGTTCACTTTATCTGCAGTCACTTGTACTATCTCTGGACCTGTCAACTGACGTTCTCCCACTTCGTTCCAGCACAACGGTGTTCTACATTTCCGACCATACAACGCCTCGAACGGTGTTTTCTGAATGCTTGCATGATAACTGTTGTTGTAGGAGAACTTTATTAACGGTAGATGAACTTCCCACAAACCCTTAAAATCAATCACACATGCTCGGAGCATGTCCTCCAGCATTTGAATCGTTCTTTCACTTTGACCGTCGGTCTGTGGGTGATAAGTTGTACTCAACTTAAGTTGCGATCCCAACTCTCTTTGTAAGCTTCTCCAAAAGGATGACGTAAAACGAGCATCCCTATCTGACACAATAGACGACGGTACTCCATGTATGGTTACTATCTCATCTATGTACAATCGAGCCAATTTCTCTAGTGGGTACGTCTCCTTGATCTGTATGAAGTGAGCCGACTTTGTGAGTCGATCCACTATCACCCAAATGGCATCATGCCCCTTAGGTGATCGCGGCAACCCAGTAACAAAATCCATCGCAATCTCGTCCCACTTCCAGACTGGAATTTCCAATGGTTGAAGCTCTCCGTATGGCCTCTGGTGCTCTGCTTTTACCTTCAAACACGTCAAGCATCGTTCGGCGAAGTGGGCAATATCCTTCTTTAAGCCCGACCACCAGTAATCTTGCTTCAAATCTCGATACATCTTGTTGGTTCCCGGGTGCACGGAGTAACGTGACTTATGCGCTTCTTCCAACACTCTCTTCCGTAGCTCTCCCACTTTTGGAATCCACACCTTATTCATGAAGCACTTCACCCCACGCCTATCAACTGTTAGCGAATTAATAATTCCAACTATTCTCTCACTCTTCCAGTTTTCCTCTGACACAGCTTCCTCCTGGTACTTCTTGACTTCTTCCAAGAAATTGGAAGTGACTTCAACTCGATAAGCCAACACTTTTGTTGTTTCCCCACGTTCCTTACGACTTAGAGCATCCGCCACCACATTGGCCTTGCCCGGATGGTACAGGATCTCACAGTCGTAATCGCTCAATAACTCCATCCACCTACACTGCCTCATATTGAGTTCTTTCTGGTTGAATAAATGTTGAAGGCTCTTGTGATCTGTATAAATCTGACATTTAATCCCGTACAGGTAATGTCTCCAAATCTTCAAAGCGAAGACTACGACTGCTAATTCCAAATCATGTGTTGGGTAATTCCTCTCGTGCTCTTTCAACTGACGAGATGCATACGCAATCACCTTACCTTCTTGCATTAACACACACCCCAAACCCAATTTTGATGCATCGTTGTAGATTACAAATCCTTCCGTTCCGTTGGGTAGGGACAAGATAGGCGCACTACTCAGACTCTCCTTCAATTTACCGAACGCTTCCTCTTGAGCCTGCGCCCACACAAATTTGACATTCTTCCTGATTAGCGTCGTTAGTGGCGTGGCTATCCTCGAGAAGTCCTGGATGAACTTCCGATAATAACCCGCCAATCCTAGAAAGCTCCTTACTTCTGATGGTGTTTTCGGCGCTTCCCATCCTCTAATGGCCTCAATCTTAGCCGGGTCGACCTTAATCCCATCTTTCGACACCACGTGTCCTAGAAACTGAACCTCTCTCAGCCAAAATTCGCATTTTGAGAACTTGGCGTACAACCTCTCACTCTTAAGCAAATCTAATATTGCTCTCAAATGTTCCTCATGATCTTACTTAAACCGTGAATAAATTAGTATGTTATCTATAAGGACTATGACACACTTGTCTAAGAGTGGGCTACACACTCTATTCATCTGATCCATGAAGGTTGCTGACGCATTGGTCAGCCCAAAAGGCATGACTAAAAACTCGAAATGTGTCAGGATCTAATTCTCAACAAGAATAATGAACTCAAAAACAATATTATAGGAGTTGCGGAATAACACTTTAATATTCAACAATCAATATAACAGTGAATCAGAAATCACAATCTTGTAAACTTTGTTGAATGATTAAAGCTACAAGATTTCAAACAAAACCTCAATATTGATGAACAGGCTCACCAATACGAATTCTACTTCTCTAGAACTAGGGTTCTAAACCTTGAGGTTAATTCTCTCTATGAAAACAAAAAAATTCAGAATTATTTTCTTTTGTCAAACTATTCTGTATTATATACACAAAGATTGAATACAAGATAATTATAAAACATAAAAGATCTTTAGAATTCTTCCATAATTATCTTCAAAACCTTCCATGATTATCTTCAAACTTGATCTGCACACATCTTGATTATCTCATGCAATATTAAGTTAGAGCAGCATTAATCACACTGAGCAGTACTAATCTTCATCAGAAGCATTAACTTTGCTTAGCAGTAGTAACTTCTTCAAGCAATACTAATCTGGCTCATCAGTAGTAACTTGTTTTAGAAGTAGTAACCATGTTGTGCTAGCAGCATTAACTATACTTAAACAATTCTTCAGTTCCCAACAATCTCCCCCTAACTTGACTTTTAGGAAGAGAAGTCAAGTTCTTCAATTATGGTCTTCAAGATGCTTTCAACACTACAGCTTAGTTGCCCAAATTTGGATTCAGACCCAGACTTTGATTGATTGTCCTTCTTACCACAATTCTGGCCATTTCTGATTCCTTTGCACACACTAGCTTAGCTTTCAGCATCCCTTCTAGCTTCTCCTTGCTATGATCATATACTTTGTCCACCAGGTAATATTCATGATAACAGTTATCTATTGTGATCATGTATACACCACAGTTTTCAAAGAGTATCCACTTATCAATCTTCTTAAACACATACTCATGATGTAGATCCTTTATCCTGTGCACCACCTTTTCTGGTTCAAACATCATACATAGATATTCCATTGCAATCTTGAGTAGACTTTCTCCAGTTCCTTTCATCACAGACTCATATAACTTGATTCCCACCTTGTGCATTTCTTCTAGATCAGCCCTTGAACAACTTCTGATCACTTTGCCCCAAGTTGAGTAGACGTCAAACACATCACCAACTCTTTTGAGTCTGAAGTACTCCTTTCTGTTGTCCCTCAGAATATCCCAAAATATAACTTATGGTGCCTTCACAGAAATGGGAACAACTTGTACTGGTTCTATTACAGTCATAAATAAATCAACCTGCTCATTTGATTGGATATTGGATGGTTCTGGATTCTGCTCTGGTTCTGCTGAAGGTGGAACAAAAGATTCTGCCTCTTTTTCTGCTTCTTCAATCCTTGGCTTCTTGGATTGTTTCTTGGAGGCTATGGTCTTTACTCTCTTTGCAGATTTCATTTCCATTCCAACATTCTCTTGCTCTTCCTTCTTTTCTTCAACCTTTTCCTTTGAAGGTGTGGTTTCCTCAGGGAATGGTTGTTGGATGTTGAGATCATGCCTCTCTTTCATCCTTCTTTCTACTTCTTCCCTTTGAGAGGAATCCCCTTGAAGCTTTGTCATTTCCTTCTTATACAGCTCCTCAACTTTGTTGTATGCCATGTTAGTAAATATTTCTCCCTTTACACCAATTGAGCCTTTCAGAAAGTTGATCATTTTTCTCCTTTCTTGATTGGCCAAAAAGGTCTTGGAAGGTTGTCTTTTCTGCTTCTTGACTGGCATTCTTTGCTTGGATACTGTCACTGATATCTTTTTGGCCTCAGCTGCAGTTTGCATGCTCTTTTGATACTCTTCATTTAGCTTTTTAGCCATATCCAGTGCAAGCTCTCTGTATTTTTCAGATTGCAGTTGTTCTTCCTTTTCCAACTCAGCTTGAAGCTGCTTTGCCACTTCTGCATCTAATTCTATCTGAGTCTTCTTCTTTAAGGGTTGTTCAGATTCAACCATCTTAGCTTTTCCCTTTGCATCCTTAAAATCTGCCTCACTCATTTCTTTTCTTTTCTTTTCAAGGCCTCCTTCTTTAATGACCACTCCCTTGGCCTTTTGAGTAGCCTTAAGAGTGTCATTCTTCGCTTTTACCAACGTTTCTGCAATTTTCAATTATTCAACAGATAACCCTGTTACTGCTGCTACCTGTTCTGTTACTGCTGCTTGTGATTCTGTTTCTACTGCTGTTTGAACCTCATATGTTTCTACTGCTTGTGGTTCTATTTCTGCTTCTTTCTCCCCCTCAAAATCAAATCCCATCTCAGATGCACTTTCCTTTTCTGCTTCAACCTCTTGATTCTCCCCCTTGTTGAAAGCATCATTAGCACTTGTTCTCTTCTTCAAAACAAACTGTCGTATCCTTTTCTTGTGCACCAATCTTGTCACCATTTTCTTCAATTTGGTAATCTGTACTTGTTGAGACAAAATTACCAATTTCATCTCTTCTATGTCTTTGCCTTGTTTGATGACATCCAGATTAATGTTGCCCATAGTTTCCATCAATTCATTGTAGTCATATCTGTCCTCACCTCCTTTGGGTGTGTTTACTACCTTTGGAGGATCATTGGATCTTTTTGTAGTGGAAGTCTTCTGCCTAGCAGAAGCACCCTCCACCCCCTTGGTTTCTTGGCACCTGGGACCTTTGGATGATTTCTCATCCAAAGTTGCCATGGGGGAGGTCTTATTGATTTTACCACTGTCCTCCTCTGTGCTAGCAGGAGTAGTGGCAACCTTCTCACCCATATGCTCATGCATCTCCTCAGTGAGCACCTCCTTGGGGTTGGGAGACACCCCTGTGGTTTCCCTATAGATATTCTCTAATGGATAATTCTCCATTAGAGGGCTTAAAGGCTCTGTGGGTGAAGGTACAAGAAGGGAATGAGTCTTCTTTACCTTTTTCCTCATGTAAGTATTGGTGATTGGAGAAGTTGGTTTTTGAAGAAGGGACTGTGGGATTGATATACTGATTGAAGGTTGGGATTGGCTTTCAGTGGGATGGTCTAATGAGGGCCTTGACCCTGAAGCCATACCTTCTTGATTGTGGGACACCACCATCATTGTAGAGAACAATGGGGTGTCAACTCCTTCCGAGTCCATGGGATATCTCTTCATATTTGAAAAGACCTTGCCCTTGGGGATTTTAGGTACATATACCTCATCAAATTGAGGCATATCCGTCAATTCAGTGGTTATAACTGCCTGGAGAAATCTTGGGTACATATAAAAACTCTTTTTGTTTCCCAAGTTTGACACAAGGTCATTGAAAATCATTTTTGAGAAATTATACTTTCTGGCAGTGGCCAAGCAGACCAAAGCATAAGCAATGGTACCGCTGAACTCACTCCATCCAGTAGTTTTTCTAGAGATACAATGCATAAGGGTATGGACAAAGGAACGCCATTGGGGTGAGAATTTAGCTTTTGAGAACTTGAAAACACCCAATGGGCCTCCATACCCCATTCTAGTGAGAGTGGAAAACAGGTCATCATTAGAGATAGATGAGATACCTGAGGCATCGTCTAGACGTAGACAGATGCGAATTACCTCTTCAGAAACTGTCAAGGATTTGTCACACAACCTTGTTTTGATTACCTTAACACAATTTTCAGTAATAGCAGTGGCATTGGCCCAAAATTGCTTCTGGTGCTCAATGTAGATTGATGGTGACACAGTAAGAGCATGAGCGATATGGATGGATTTGAGAAAATCCACTATCTGATGGAATCCAGCAGCTTGCTTTGGCTTTTGAAGCATCGCGATCTCGTTGTGTTCATCAATAAACGCCATTGAAGCCATCGAGCTTGAGTAAACTGGACTGAAACTCTCTAGGTGCTTGAGAGAAAAAGGTTAGAGAGAAGATGAACAGTATTCAAAGAGTTGTTATGAACTTTTAACCGGGCAAAAGGGTATTTATATGATTCGGGAAAGAAGCAGTATTAACTCAGAGCAGTATTAACGAACTAGCAGTATTAACTGAGAGCAGTATTAACCACTAGCAGTATTAACTAACTAGCAGTATTAACTGAGAGCAGTATTAACCACTAGCAGTATTAACTAACTAGCAGTATTAACTGAGAGCAGTATTAACCACTAGCAGTATTAACTAACTAGCAGTATTAACTGAGAGCAATATTAACCACTAGCAGTATTAACCAACACCTGAAGTAGTAACTTTGCCCTGGCAGCATTAAAACTACACTGGCAGTAGTAACTATACTTACACTTTTTGAAGCTTGTGTTAGTCTGAGCAAGGCAATACACTTCCTGAGAAAGATGATTAGTAGCACCAAAAATAACCAAATAACAGGTATACAAGCACTTTTTAAACATGAGCTCATTCATAGTTGATCAAGCCCACACTTGTGACCAAGAAAGTGAATCTACCTACATCAAAAGCTTTGGTGAATAGATCAGCAAACTAGTTGTCAGTATGAACTTTAGCAACTTTAATTAGCTTCTTTTCATTACAGTCTCTAATAAAGTGATACCTGATCTCAATGTGCTTTGTTTTGGAGTGTTTGACTGGATTGTTAACAATGCTGATAGCACTGCTATTGTCAATAAAGATTGGAGTGTGAAGAAAGGTTACCCCATAGTCCAGCATTTGATTCTGAATCCATAGAACCTGAGAACTGCAACTTGCAGCAGCAATATACTCAGCTTCTGTTGTTGATAAGGACACTGTGGTTTGCTTCTTACACTGCCAAGATACTAGTCTTGCATCCAAAAGCTGACATCCCCCTGAAGTAGACTTTCTATCCATATTAGCACCACCCAAGTCACTGTCTGAATATGCAATCAAGTCAAAGTTGGATTCATTCGGATACCACAGACCTAATCTAGGTTGCCCTCTTAAGTATCTAAAAATCCTTTTAACATCTTGTAGATGTGACTGCTTTGGCTTGACTTGGAATCTGGCACAAACACACACTGGAAACATGATGTCTGGTCTTGTGGCTGTGAGATACATGAGAGATCCAATCATTGATCTATATAGATGGACATCAACATCCTCCCCATCAAGATCAGCAGTGATCTGTTTGTTTGTTTCCATTGGTGTGCTTGCTGGCTTTGAGTCTGATAAAACATATTTGTCCAGGATGTCTTTCACATACTTTGATTGACTGATGAAAATCCCATCTTTCTGTTGTTTCACTTGAAGCCCAAGGAAGAAAGTAAGTTCACCCATTGAACTCATTTTGAAGCTATTGTGCATCAATTCTTCAAAGTCTCTACACATCTGATCTTTTGTGGATCCAAAGATGATGTCATCCACATAGATCTGCACAAGTAGGATGTCCTTCTTACATCTTCTAATGAAAAGGGTTTTGTCAATAATTCCTCTTTCAAACCCATTTTCCAAAAGATAGGTACACAAAGTATCATACCATGCTCTTGGGGCTTGATGTAGACCATAAAGTGCTTTCTTAAGTTTGTATCTCTGTCAGGATATGATGGATTCTCAAATCCAGGGGGCTGACAGACATATACTTCTTCATCAATTGTTCCATAAAGAAAGACACTTTTTACATCCATCTGATATACCTTGAACTGCATAAATGAAGCATAGGCTAGAAACAGCCTAATTGCCTCTACCCTTGCAACTGGAGCAAAGACTTCATCATAGTCTATGCCTTCTTCCTGAGTGTACCCTTGTGCCACTACCTTGCTTTGTTTCTGATTACTATTCCTTTCTCATCCTTTTTATTCCTGAAAATCCACTTGGTGCCAATTGCTCTATGACCTTTTGGAAGGTCCACCAAGTCCCAAACATCTTGCAATTTGAACTGTAGTAACTCTTCTTGCATGGCTTCTATCCAACTTGAATCTTTCAATGTATCATAAGCCTTCTTAGGCTCAATCTGAGATAGAAAGCAAGAGAGTATTGTATTCTGCTGATCTTGCATGTCTTGAAGTCTGCTTTGTTTCCTAGTCATCATAGGAGAAGAGATGTCTCCTATTACCAGCTCAGGAGGATGATTCTTCTGAGTTCATGTCTAAAGACTAGGTTCTTCATTAATTCCCACATCTACATTGGAATCATTTAAGTCAGCTGAGGGAATCACATCAGATGGTTTTGGCTCTTCATGCTCTGAAGTCTTCTCATCTCTTCTTTCTTCTTCACTCTGAATTGGTTCAGTAACAATTTCCTTTTCACAGATTTCAACAGGTTCCATTGTAGGTATGGGAAAGATCACAGACTGAGGAATAATGTCTTGTACTTGTCCATCCCCTGATCCTCCACTTCCTGAACCTGCATGATCATCACTACTGAAACCCAAAGAGTTAGTTAGTAAATCAATGTAAAACAACCACTGAGGACCATAACCACTAGGGTTTGGTGTGTTCTCATTGCATTTGACATTGTCACTTTCCTCAATTATTCTAGAAGAAGAATTAAATACTCTGTAGGCCTTACACTGAGATGAGTAACCAACAAGAAAACCATCATCTGCCTTGCTATCAAACTTTCCTAAGTGAGTTTTGGTACTGAGAATGGTACAAGGACACCCAAAAGGTTTGAAACATCCAATAAATGGTTTTCTTTTATTTAAAAGCTCATATGGTGTCTTGTTTTTAGGCTTGACTACTAGAACTCTGTTTTGGACATAACAAGCAGTATTAACTGCTTTAGCCCAGAAAGTAATTGGAAGTTTTGAATCAGCTAACAGAGATCTAGAAGCTTCAATCAGTGTCCTATTCCTTCTCTCAGCAACACCATTTTGTTGTGGAGTCCTAGGAGCACTGTATTGCCTCTCAATTCGTTTATCCTCACAAAATGTGTTTAGGTCAAGATTTTTAAATTCAGTACCATTGTCTGACCTAATGACTTTTACTATTTGATTTGTTTGGTTTTCAATTCTTAGAATAAAGGATTTGATCAGTCCACTTGTCTCATCCTTAGTCCTTAGAAAATATACCCAAGTAAATCTAGAGTAATCATCAACAATAACTAAGCAGTATGATTTCTTACCTATACTCATAACATTTGTAGGTCCAAACAGATCCATATGCAACAACTGAAGAGAATTAGAGATTGTGTTCAACTCTTTGGACTTATGAGAAGTTTTGTGTTGTTTGCCTTTGAGACAGGCAACACAATGATCATCACATGAAAATACTTTTGAAGGAAAACCTCTTACAAGGTTGTTTTTAACAACTTTATTCATTGTTTTGAAGTTCATGTGACACATCCTTTTGTGCCAAAGTGATGATTCATCCAAAGATGCTTTTGAAACAAGACAGTTTAGGGATGAATCAATTGACACGTTTTCCATATCCAAACAATAGACATTATCCTTTCTGGGAGTTCTTAGTAGTATCATCTTTTTATCAACTACCTTGAATCCAGGAGCAAGGATAATGCATTTAGAATCAGTGAATAATATACTATGCTTTTTGTCACAAACCTGTGATACACTTAACAGGTTGTACCTTAACTGTTCAACATAGAAAACATCTTCAAAGGTCATTTTAGCTTTTGTTACATCACCCTTACCACTGATCTTACCTCCATCTGTAGTATTACCAAAGGCAATATGTCCTCCATCAATTTTCTTGAAATTATTGAGGTAAGCCATGTTTCCTGTCATGTGCCTAGAGCAACCACTATCAACATGCCAGATGCTCTTCCCCTTGAGCTGCTGGTTGCCCTGCACATAAGATAAAATAATTAGTATTGATTGGGAACCCAAGCCAAAGTGGTCTTGGGTCTCCCTTTCTCATCAAAGTATTTACATTCATTTTTGATGAGATTTTTAAAATCAGAGCACTCTTTACTGGAGTACTTTGTCAAGATAATAGGTCTAGCAGCACAAACACTAGAAACAGTACTAACTTTAGAAGCACTAACAGAGTTAGCAGCACTGACAGGTTTAGCAGTACTAACCTTGTTAGAAGTACTAACAGAGTTAGCAGTATTAACATTTGAAGAAGTACTAACAATTTTAGTTTTAGAAACACTAATACTCTCAGCAACACTAACATTGGTAGCAGTAGTATTGCTTCTAGCAGCACTAACTTTGTCAGCAGCACTATTTGTAGTAGCAGTACTAACAGTTTTAGTGCTTTTAGGAATCCACATCTTGATACTTTCTTTCACAGTCTTTTTCTTCATGTGGCTTTTAGATTTAACATGTTTCTTAGCCACATGTTTCCTTTCATCCTTCCTATAACCAAAGGGTTTTTCCATAGCTCTTTGAAAATTCATCCTTTGGTTAATAGGATTAAAGTAAGAGTACTTGGCAAGATGATTCAATTTTCCACATATGAAACAAGGTTTTGGTCTGATGATTCTACTCAGATCAACTCCTTGTTTCTGAGCACACTGATTATTCCAATTTCTTTGATTGCCCCTCTTTTTATCATGTTTTAGAGGCTCAGACTTATTACATGCACACTGTTTCTAACGAACATGATTCACAACTGTAGTCTGCTTGTAATGGACCTTTTTAGACTTTCCCTCAGTCTTCTCTATGTCCTTAGATTTGACCCAGTTTCTTCCACAATCCTCATTGGTGATAATATTATTCTCTAAAGGAATCTCACCACTCACAGTATTATTCTTACCCTTACTAGCTTCTTTCTCTGTTTTGTCCTCAACAACTACTTCATCTAAAGGATCTATCTCAGTGGATCCCTCAGGTAAGTCCTTCCTATCCTTGGTCTCTAGCATATTTGATTTAGGAGGGATGTAGTTGTTGTTGTATGGTGGTGGTGTGGTATTGTACCCAATTCCTAGTTTAAGCTTATCATGGATTTGAACCTTTAGGATTGAATCCATTGCTTTAGAAGCATATGAAAACTTTTCCACATCTAGCTTAACCTTGTCTAGTTCTCCTCTCAACTTTTCATTCTCCTCCTTGGACTTTGTCAGTTGGATTTCTAGATCATTCTTCTCCCACTTCCATTAATTGGTATCATATGTGTGTTGCAGTTCATTGTCTTGGAAACTTTTAATTTGTTCCTCAAACCTCTCAACAATTTTCACATAGTCTTTTATATCCTTCTCTAATCTCTTAAGGTCATCACTCATCTTCTGGTTGTGATCCCTGTACCTTTTAACAGTATCTATGCAAGTTTGAGAACATAGATTAGAAAGTACCTCATTTGGAAGATCATATACCTCTGCCATGAGGGCTTGATTTTGAATAGCCTCTTCTGCTTGATCACTCCAGTCAAACCCCATTCCTTGTTGAGAAACAAGAGCTTGAGCAGAGTATCTGTTCTGGTTAAAGCTTCCAGTCTGAGTTTGTTGGTGATTGTGAGACACTCCACTTCTGCATTCTCTGACAAAGTGTCCCTTCAGATGACATTTATAGCACTCCACTTTTGACTTATCAAAGCCTGCACCATCTTCTCTTCTTTGGGAGAAGTTGTTCCTCCCAGTCCTTTTGATGAACTTCTTCACCCTCATAGAAAGATGACCATCTGCCATTTAATATCCATCTCTTCAAGATCATCAGGATGAAGCTGTTCCAAGTCATCATTGACTAAAGAGGAGTTTCCATGGCTGGAAAGAAAGGCTTCAAAAACAGATTCAGTGCCTTTTTCTTGATTTACTCTATTAGCAGCATTAACTGATTCAGGGTTAGCAGTAGAATCAATTGATGATGATAGGAGTGCAACATTATGAACATATCCAGTAGGCTTCTTCTTTGCTTCCACCTCAGATTCAAACACTCTCAAATCATTGTACAGATCATCCAGTTCCTTTTCTTCCAATTGTTCATTCTGTCTGAATGAAACAGTATACATGGTCCATTCATCTCCAAGGGACCTTAAGAACTTTCTGTTTACATCATCTTGATCAATCTGTACTCCCATAGTAGCTAGTTCACCAATCAACTTGTTAAACCTGTCAAAAGTTTGAGTCATGGACTCATTCTTAGTTGACATAAAGTTTTCATACAGTTGCTTCAATATTGCATTCTGATTTCTCTTGGTACTTTTGGTACCAGAGAATCTCTTCTCTAGAGCATTCCAAAGCATCTGTGCATTAGTGCAATTGCAGAATTTGTGTTGATACTTGTCTTCCTTTCTGAATCCGTCTTTGGTGGGATTCTTTTTCCATCTGCACCAATCTTTCCTTCATCAGATGGGCCATTCTCAATGATGTCCCACATAGAGTAATCTGTGAGGAGAATGTATTGCTTGATCCTAATCTTCCACATGTCAAACTCATTAGATCTGATCATTGGAACTTTTGAGACAAGAGTACTGTTTGATTCAACTGTGTTTTCCATGATGAATGAAGGTTTCTGAGAATACTAGCTCTGATACCACTTGTTAGGATCTAATTCTCAACAAGAATAATGAACTCAGAAACAATATTAAAGGAGTTGCGGAATAACACTTTAATATTCAACAATCAATGTAACAGTGAATCAGAAATCACAATGTTGTAAACTTTGTTGAATGATTAAAGCTACAAGATTTCAAACAAAACCTCAATGTTGATGAACAGGCTCACCAATACGAATTCTACTTCTCTAGAACTAGGGTTCTAAACCTTGAGGTTAATTCTCTCTATGAAAACAAAAAAATTCAGAATTATTTTCTTTTGTCAAACTATTCTGTATTATATACACAAAGATTGAATACAAGATAATTATAAAACATAAAAGATCTTTAGAATTCTTCCATAATTATCTTCAAAACCTTCCATGATTATCTTCAAACTTGATCTGCACACATTTTGATTATCTCATAAGCAATATTAAGTTGGAGCAACATTAATCACACTGAGCAGTACTAATCTTCATCAGCAGCATTAACTTTGCTTAGCAGTAGTAACTTCTTCAAGCAATACTAATCTGGCTCATCAGTAGTAACTTGTTTTAGAAGTAGTAACCATGTTGTGCTAGCAGCATTAACTATACTTAAACAATTCTTCAATTCCCAACAATCTCCCCCTAACTTGACTTTTAGGAAGAGAAGTCAAGTTCTTCAATTATGGTCTTCAAGATGCTTTCAACACTACAGCTTAGTTGCCCAAATTTGGATTCAGACCCAGACTTTGATTGATTGTCCTTCTTACCACAATTCTGGCCATTTCTGATTCCTTTGCACACACTAGCTTAGCTTTCAGCATCCCTTCTAGCTTCTCCTTGCTATGATCATATACTTTGTCCACCAGGTAATATTCATGATAACAGTTATCTATTGTGATCATGTATACACCACAGTTTTCAAAGAGTATCCACTTATCAATCTTCTTAAACACATACTCATGATGTAGATCCTTTATCCTGTGCACCACCTTTTCTGGTTCAAACATCATACATAGATATTCCATTGCAATCTTGAGTAGACTTTCTCCAGTTCCTTTCATCACAGACTCATATAACTTGATTCCCACCTTGTGCATTTCTTCTAGATCAGCCCTTGAACAACTTCTGATCACTTTGCCCCAAGTTGAGTAGACTTCAAACACATCACCAACTCTTTTGAGTCTGAAGTACTCCTTTCTGTTGTCCCTCAGAATATCCCAAAAGATAACTTATGGTGCCTTCACAGAAATGGGAACAACTTGTACTGGTTCTATTACAGTCATAAATAAATCAACCTGCTCATTTGATTGGATATTGGATGGTTCTGGATTCTGCTCTGGTTCTGCTGAAGGTGGAACAAAAGATTCTGCCTCTTTTTCTGCTTCTTCAATCCTTGGCTTCTTGGATTGTTTCTTGGAGGCTATGGTCTTTACTCTCTTTGCAGATTTCATTTCCATTCCAACATTCTCTTGCTCTTCCTTCTTTTCTTCAACCTTTTCCTTTGAAGGTGTGGTTTCCTCAGGGAATGGTTGTTGGATGTTGAGATCATGCCTCTCTTTCATCCTTCTTTCTACTTCTTCCCTTTGAGAGGAATCCCCTTGAAGCTTTGTCATTTCCTTCTTATACAGCTCCTCAACTTTGTTGTATGCCATGTTAGTAAATATTTCTCCCTTTACACCAATTGAGCCTTTCAGAAAGTTGATCATTTTTCTCCTTTCTTGATTGGCCAAAAAGGTCTTGGAAGGTTGTCTTTTCTGCTTCTTGACTGGCATTATTTGCTTGGATACTGTCACTGATATCTTTTTGGCCTCAGCTGCAGTTTGCATGCTCTTTTGATACTCTTCATTTAGCTTTTTAGCCATATCCAGTGCAAGCTCTCTGTATTTTTCAGATTGCAGTTGTTCTTCCTTTTCCAACTCAGCTTGAAGCTGCTTTGCCACTTCTGCATCTAATTCTATCTGAGTCTTCTTCTTTAAGGGTTGTTCAGATTCAACCATCTTAGCTTTTCCCTTTGCATCCTTAAAATCTGCCTCACTCATTTCTTTTCTTTTCTTTTCAAGGCCTCCTTCTTTAATGACCACTCCCTTGGCCTTTTGAGTAGCCTTAAGAGTGTCATTCTTGGCTTTTACCAACGTTTCTGCAATTTTCAATTATTCAACAGATAACCCTGTTACTGCTGCTACCTGTTCTGTTACTGCTGCTTGTGATTCTGTTTCTACTGCTGTTTGAACCTCATATGTTTCTGCTGCTTGTGGTTCTATTTCTGCTTCTTTCTCCCCCTCAAAATCAAATCCCATCTCAGATGCACTTTCCTTTTCTGCTTCAACCTCTTGATTCTCCCCCTTGTTGAAAGCATCATTAGCACTTGTTCTCTTCTTCAAAACAAACTGTCGTCTCCTTTTCTTGTGCACCAATCTTGTCACCATTTTCTTCAATTTGGTAATCTGTACTTGTTGAGACAAAATTACCAATTTCATCTATTCTATGTCTTTGCCTTGTTTGATGACATCCAGATTAATGTTGCCCATAGTTTCCATCAATTCATTGTAGTCATATCTGTCCTCACCTCCTTTGGGTGTGTTTACTACCTTTGGAGGATCATTGGATCTTTTTGTAGTGGAAGTCTTCTGCCTAGCAGAAGCACCCTCCACCCCCTTGGTTTCTTGGCACCTGGGACCTTTGGATGATTTCTCATCCAAAGTTGCCATGGGGGAGGTCTTATTGATTTTACCACTGTCCTCCTCTGTGCTAGCAGAAGTAGTGGCAGCCTTCTCACCCATATGCTCATGCATCTCCTCAGTGAGCACCTTCTTGGGGTTGGGAGACACCCCTGTGGTTTCCCTATAGATATTCTCTAATGGATAATTCTCCATTAGAGGGATTAAAGGCTCTGTGGGTGAAGGTACAAGAAGGGAATGAGTCTTCTTTACCTTTTTCCTCATGTAAGTATTGGTGATTGGAGAAGTTGGTTTTTGAAGAAGGGACTGTGGGATTGATATACTGATTGAAGGTTGGGATTGGCTTTCAGTGGGATGGTCTAATGAGGGCCTTGACCCTGAAGCCATACCTTCTTGATTGTGGGACACCACCATCATTGTAGAGAACAATGGGGTGTCAACTCCTTCCGAGTCCATGGGATATCTCTTCATATTTGAAAAGACCTTGCCCTTGGGGATTTTAGGTACATATACCTCATCAAATTGAGGCATATCCGTCAATTCAGTGGTTATAACTGCCTGGAGAAATCTTGGGTACATATAAAAACTCTTTTTGTTTCCCAAGTTTGACACAAGGTCATTGAAAATCATTTTTGAGAAATTATACTTTCTGGCAGTGGCCAAGCAGACCAAAGCATAAGCAATGGTACCGCTGAACTCACTCCATCCAGTAGTTTTTCTAGAGATACAATGCATAAGGGTATGGACAAAGGAACGCCATTGGGGTGAGAATTTAGCTTTTGAGAACTTGAAAACACCCAATGGGCCTCCATACCCCATTCTAGTGAGAGTGGAAAACAGGTCATCATTAGAGATAGATGAGATAACTGAGGCATCGTCTAGACGTAGACAGATGCGAATTACCTCTTCAGAAACTGTCAAGGATTTGTCACACAACCTTGTTTTGATTACCTTAACACAATTTTCAGTAATAGCAGTGGCATTGGCCCAAAATTGCTTCTGGTGCTCAATGTAGATTGATGGTGACACAGTAAGAGCATGAGCGATATGGATGGATTTGAGAAAATCCACTATCTGATGGAATCCAGCAGCTTGCTTTGGCTTTTGAAGCATCGCGATCTCGTTGTGTTCATCAATAAACGCCATTGAAGCCATCGAGCTTGAGTAAACTGGACTGAAACTCTCTAGGTGCTTGAGAGAAAAAGGTTAGAGAGAAGATGAACAGTATTCAAAGAGTTGTTATGAACTTTTAACCGGGCAAAAGGGTATTTATATGATTCGGGAAAGAAGCAGTATTAACTCAGAGCAGTATTAACGAACTAGCAGTATTAACTGAGAGCAGTATTAACCACTAGCAGTATTAACTAACTAGCAGTATTAACTGAGAGTAGTATTAACCACTAGCAGTATTAACTAACTAGCAGTATTAACTGAGAGCAGTATTAACCACTAGCAGTATTAACTAACTAGCAGTATTAACTGAGAGCAATATTAACCACTAGCAGTATTAACCAACACCTGAAGTAGTAACTTTGCCCTGGCAGCATTAAAACTACACTGGCAGTAGTAACTATACTTACACTTTTTGAAGCTTGTGTTAGTCTGAGCAAGGCAATACACTTCCTGAGAAAGATGATTAGTAGCACCAAAAATAACCAAATAACAGGTATACAAGCACTTTTTAAACATGAGCTCATTCATAGTTGATCAAGCCCACACTTGTGACCAAGAAAGTGAATCTACCTACATCAAAAGCTTTGGTGAATAGATCAGCAAACTAGTTGTCAGTATGAACTTTAGCAACTTTAATTAGCTTCTTTTCATTACAGTCTCTAATAAAGTGATACCTGATCTCAATGTGCTTTGTTTTGGAGTGTTTGACTGGATTGTTAACAATGCTGATAGCACTGCTATTGTCAATAAAGATTGGAGTGTGAAGAAAGGTTACCCCATAGTCCAGCATTTGATTCTGAATCCATAGAACCTGAGAACTGCAACTTGCAGCAGCAATATACTCAGCTTCTGTTGTTGATAAGGACACTGTGGTTTGCTTCTTACACTGCCAAGATACTAGTCTTGCATCCAAAAGCTGACATCCCCCTGAAGTAGACTTTCTATCCATATTAGCACCACCCAAGTCACTGTCTGAATATGCAATCAAGTCAAAGTTGGATTCATTCGGATACCACAGACCTAATCTAGGTTGCCCTCTTAAGTATCTAAAAATCCTTTTAACATCTTGTAGATGTGACTGCTTTGGCTTGACTTGGAATCTGGCACAAACACACACTGGAAACATGATGTCTGGTCTTGTGGCTGTGAGATACATGAGAGATCCAATCATTGATCTATATAGATGGACATCAACATCCTCCCCATCAAGATCAGCAGTGATCTGTTTGTTTGTTTCCATTGGTGTGCTTGCTGGCTTTGAGTCTGATAAACCATATTTGTCCAGGATGTCTTTCACATACTTTGATTGACTGATGAAAATCCCATCTTTCTGTTGTTTCACTTGAAGCCCAAGGAAGAAAGTAAGTTCACCCATTGAACTCATTTTGAAGCTCTTGTGCATCAATTCTTCAAAGTCTCTACACATCTGATCTTTTGTGGATCCAAAGATGATGTCATCCACATAGATCTGCACAAGTAGGATGTCCTTCTTACATCTTCTAATGAAAAGGGTTTTGTCAATAATTCCTCTTTCA
The DNA here is from genome assembly GCA_954870635.1 of Arctium minus. Taxonomy (NCBI): domain Eukaryota; kingdom Viridiplantae; phylum Streptophyta; class Magnoliopsida; order Asterales; family Asteraceae; genus Arctium; species Arctium minus. Next base: position 162,202,389 of record OX941081.1, read on the forward strand.
AACCCATTTTCCAAGAGATAGGTACACAAAGTATCATACCATGCTCTTGGGGCTTGATGTAGACCATAAAGTGCTTTCTTAAGTTTGTATCTCTGTCAGGATATGATGGATTCTAAAATCCAGGGGGCTGACAGACATATACTTCTTCATCAATTGTTCCATAAAGAAAGACACTTTTTACATCCATCTGATATACCTTGAACTGCATAAATGAAGCATAGGCTAGAAACAGCCTAATTGCCTCTACCCTTGCAACTGGAGCAAAGACTTCATCATAGTCTATGCCTTCTTCCTGAGTGTACCCTTGTGCCACTACCTTGCTTTGTTTCTGATTACTATTCCTCTCTCATCCTTTTTATTCCTGAAAATCCACTTGGTGCCAATTGCTCTATGACCTTTTGGAAGGTCCACCAAGTCCCAAACATCTTGCAATTTGAACTGTAGTAACTCTTCTTGCATGGCTTCTATCCAACTTGAATCT